>CM074725.1:116047263-118764024 GCA_037306005.1 Rhinophrynus dorsalis
AGGAACTTCAGAGGGACATCTTCAGGTCATGGTCCAGGAACCCAGAGCATCTCTGTCATCAGATGAGTCTGCAGAAGCCAGGGATGACTTTCATTGGCGGCTTCAACATCTACACCTGGCGAGAGGGAGACTGTCATTTTGGAGTGAACCTTGGTAATCACGGATGTCAGCCTGAGGGGCTGCGGTGCATTCCTGGGCCAATTGGGTTCCCAGGGTAGGTGGACATCATTGTTCTGGAGCTCGGAGCGATTCGCCTGGCACTCTTTCATTGGTCCCAGGTTCTCATTGCGATCCTGGGGATTCCAGCAATCTCAGCCATACACATTGCAGGGGTGGAAAACATACTGGCAGACTTTCAAAGTCTTCAAGTCTTGGATGCCAGAAACTAGGAGTCAATCCGGAGGTGTTCTACCTGATGGTTCACCCTTGAGGCGTTCCAGCGATAAACCTCATGGTGATAAGGGACAACAGGAATGTTCCAACATTCCGTGGTTGCACTAAGGATCCTCTAGCCTTTGCTTTGGATGCAGTGTCCATCCCATGACGTTTTCATCTGCCCTAAGTGTTTCACATTTGATTAGCTCCATTTTTTTTTTTTTTTAACCAGACATTATCACACTGCGCCAATATGCTAAATAGGTAAAATAAAATATTGCACCATTTTTATAACCAGATTACTTTTCACAGCCATTAAAGTGGAACTATCTTACCTCCCATGAAGTTGTCTATTTCAATAGTCCTCTTCAGTAAAACTTCAATCCGCAATTTGTTTTTAATCTGTATGGTTACAGAGATATAAGCAGTAAGTTACTTGCTAGCATCACTGGTGAGATCTATGCTGTACAGCTCAGGATCGAAAGGCTGTAAATCACCTTCACCACCTCCTCCTCCCCCCCTGTTATGCCCATTTCCTCCTACTTCAGAAACTCCTAAATCTTCCTTGAACCTGGAGCACGCTCTTCTCAATTTGCTTCCAGGTCATGTGGAGGCAAGGATTGTTCATGTGCTCAGCATATTAAAAAAAAGTTTGTCTGCTTCTACATGTATTTTTTTATGCATGATTCAAATAAATTAACCTTATTAATGCCAGATATGTACCCCACACACACATCAATTTTCTCTGTCGTCCAGTACAGGTTATTGGTAACTTCGGGTAGGCGATCCGCCCCTTCAGGTAGGCAGGAACAATTCTAGAAATGACTGCAGGGGGTGGAGCCTACCTTCCCTCCTTGGCTGCAGCTAGCCAACCAGCTTCAGAAAGATTTGTTCCTTGGTGAAGATAACACAGGCAAGAGAACAGTTCTGCTATAGTTTTAGAAGCTTTTTTATTTTTCTGTTACATTTGGAATACCACCATTAGGTGGATTACCATCACTGACAATGCCCTTAGATGTGGCTAGCTCAGTATCCAGGTGCTTTTTGTGGACCTTAAGCCCTGAGGGGGAAAATCTTGATTCCAAGAGCTTCCCCAGGAGTTGCCCACTGAGGCTACTTCTCACTTACATGGTGATCTGAAGACAGAAGATCTGCAGGAAAGGTGAGCAACCCTTTGAGTGCTGCAGATCCACTTGTCCCACAGTACCCCTCTGCACAGGGGTTATTCCTGGGAGTTCTTATTGCACCCTCCTGCACTCATTGGGTCTTTCTGTTATGTCTGTCAGTGTTTGAAGCAACTTTATGTTGTAAATTAACCCTTTAACTGCTGGTTGGCACTTTTTGGGGTGGTGATTGGCACTTTACCTACTGGGTTCAGTGTTTTCTGGGTCTAATTACATGTTCTAGTGATGTTTCGTGTATTTTTATTTTTCAGTTCTATCTTTGACAAAATTGAGTTCAAGGCATGCTTTACCGCATAGACACCATTGCTTCATTCACTTCTAAAGGGACTGTACAGTTTGGGACATATCTTTGCAACCGCTCAACGTAGTGACTTCAGAGATGGCTCATTTTAATTGTCTGACCTTGCTTTATCATGCGGTTCACATTGCAAGTGTGTTAGGGGGCTCAGGGGGCTTCGGGCACTGTTGGGGTACTTTTTCTGGGAAAACTAAATTTCCCATATGCTCTTGTTTCGCACGCTCGTTTCTGATTGGCTCCTTCAGTGGCAGCCATTATGTGAGCTTTACAGAGTAGTATCGTACGCAGGGCTTTGGACTCTCCTTCTCTCTTCTGCAGATTAGCCCTTCGCCTGCCAGATAAGTGTATTTTAGAGATTTCTGGGGTGAAATTTTAATCTTACACACTGTAAATTGGGTGATTAATTATTCTGTCTACTCCGTTGGAGCTTGGCCTAAGACTAAGGACGCTGGGGTCTCTGTGTCCCCCATTGCGCATTGCTCCTCATGTCATACAGGGCTGCCTAGAGTATTCTCAGGTCATTTATGCCCAGCATGTTCTGATGTGCCTGAGTCTATCCCAGGGACCTCCAGCCATGCATTAGAGACAGTTTGGGTGCAAGAGTTCAAGGCTGCTACCAGGGACCTCAGGTCTACATTGCAACTCTTTCCATCCCAGTAACAGGGGTTCTTCCATTCCTGGCAGACCCCATCCTCCGTCAGATCTTCCCTGCCCTAACCGCAGGGAGTAACTGATGTTTCAGATTCATCTGAAGAGGAACTGTTGGTGGATTCATATGTTGAGGAATGTTCTGCCGTGGGTTCCTCTCAATTTTTTGGGGACCCCTTTGAGGCTGATCCTAAACCTTCGGCTGAAGGCCTGATCAGAGCAGTCTTAAACACGCTAAATATTCACCCAGTTGTGGAGGTCTCGTCAGATCCCTCTGGTGTATTCCAGGAGCCTATAATGCCCCATAATTGTTTTCCACCTAACCTCACTATTGACCGCGTAGTGGCTAATGAGTGGAAATCCCCAGACAGAGAGCCTTCTGTTTCCAAGAAGTTTGCTAAGCTTTACCCTTTTTCTGAGGCGGCGCTTGCTCAATGGGTTCATCCCCTAAGGTGGATGCTCCTGTCTCCAGGCTATCTAAGTCTACCGCCTTACCAGTTTCTGATGCGTCCTCTCTGAAGGACTGGACTGACAAGCTTGAGGTTTCCCTGAAGTCCATTTTTGCCACTGCTGGTACTGCCATGTGTCTTTGCTGCTGCATGGGTTAAACGGGCCATTGCAGCCTGGACTGAACAACTCACCCTAGCTGTATGTCAGGGTGCTTCATCTTTGGATATGTTTCGGCTTCTTGCCAACGTATCTGAGGCCCAGCAATAGGTTTCTGCTGCCTTATTTGATGCCATCCGCCTGGTGGCAAGGGTTTCCACCATGTCTGTGGTTTCCAGAAGAGCGTTTTGGCTTAAGATCTGGGCTGCTGACACCACTTCTAAGAAAGCCTTGCTGTCCTTGCCCTTTCAGGGCATGTCCTTATTTGGGCCAAATCTTAAGGATCTGATTAGTGAGGCCACAGGGGGCAAGAATACTCATCTTCCCTTGGTCCCCAGGAAGAAAACTCCTCTCAAGCGTAAGAGTTTTTTAGTACCTTTCAGACTGAGACACGTCCGGCGAACCAAGCGGTTCCCTCAGCTCCACGTACCTCCTCCAAGCCCAAATAGCAATGGAAGCCCAAGGTCTCCACCAAGCCTAAGGCTTCCAAGACTTCTACGGCATGACTCGCCGAACCTGGGTCCCCATTCAGCTGTGGGTTGTTGTCTTCGTCACTACTACAGCGTCTGGGAGGTTTCAGTGGTGAACCCGTGGGTTTTACAGGTGGTGGCAGAAGGGTACAGGATCCCTTTCGTCTCTCTACCTCCCCTTCATTTCTTCCCCTCTCATATGCCCCAGGGAGCAGAGAAATGCAGTCCCCAACGGGGCTATCCAGTCCCTTAAAAACAAGGATGTTCTAGAGCAGTGGTTTTCAACTCCTGTCCTCAGGACCCACTAACAGGCCAGGACTTAAGGATTTCTCTGCTAGAGCACAGGTGTGGTGATCAGAGGCTCATTCACATTGATTAACTCACCTGTGCTGTAACAAGGAAATCATGAAATCCTGGCCTGTTAGTGGGTCCTGAGGACAGGAGCTGAGAACCACTGTTCTAGAGCCTGTTCCAGTTCAGGACAGAGGTATGGGTTTTTACTCAAAGCTGTTTGTGGTGTCCAAGAAAGATGGAAGTTGTCGTCCAATTTTGGATTTGAAGGATCTCAATTCCTTTGTGATCCGGTCTCATTAACACCAGGAGTCCCTGAGGATGGTGATTGCTGCTATGGTTCCGGGAGAATTCCTTGCTTCTCTGGATCTTCAGGACACGTATTTACACATCGCCATTCATCCAGAGAGCCGGCAGTATCTCTGATTTGCCTACGACCAAGGGCATTTTCAGTTCTCAGCTCTTCCCTTTGGTCTGACTACAGCTCCTCAGGTATTCAACCGTGTCCTGGGAGCCTTAGTGTCTGTCCTCCACTGGGACAGCATCAGAGTTACTCCATACATGGACGACCTGCTTCTGAAAGCCGCCCCCTCTGCGGAACTTCATCAGCAGGTTCAGGACTGCATTCATGCTCTCACCCATCACGGGTGGATCATCAACTTGGACAAGTCGGATCTTGTCCCATCCCAGTGTGTGGTCTTTCTGGGCCTTCTCTTCGACACTCAACAGAACATGATGTTTCTCACCGAGGAAGTGGCTCACCAGATCGCCCACAGAGTTTCGGCTGTTCTAGCTCAAGATCCAGTTCTAGCCAAGAAGCTATCCTCTCTGGTAGCGAAATTCATCTCCACCATGGAAGCGGTCCCGTTTGCCATGGCTCACACCAGGGAACTCCAGAGGTTTGTGATCCAGGTGTGCAAGGATCAGCCGGATCTTCTGCAGACATCAGTATCCCTCCCTCTTCATGTGGAACTGAGTTTGTTGTGTTGGCTCAACCTCTCCAATCTTCTCAAGGGCAAGTCCTTCCTGATCTCCTTCTGGACCACGGTGATGACAAATGCCAGCCTCTCCAGCTGGGGAGCAGTCCTGGGTTGTCTGAGTGCTCAGGGATGGTTGTCTCCGGAGGAATCTCTCCTTCCAATCAACGTGTTGGAGATTTGGGCGATATTTCATGCCCTTCGTCATTGGACATCTCATCTGGAAGATTGTCCAGTCCGGGTACAGTCCGACAATGCCACGACTGTGGCTAACATCAACAAGCAAGGCGGAACAAGAAGTTTCGCTGCTTGTTTAGAGGTCAAGGCTATTTTGTCCTGGGCGGAAGAACATGTTCCTGCCATATCCGCAGTGCACATTACAGGCGTAGACAATGTCATGGCGGAATTCCTCAGTCAACACACAATGGACAGCGGAGAGTGAGAACTGCATCCAGAGGTGTTCAACCTCCTTGTACAGAAGTGGGGTCTTCCTTGCATCGACCAGATGGTGACGACACAACCGGAAGGTTCCAAGGTTCTGCTCTCGCTGGAGGGGGATCCTTTAGCTCTAGCTGTGGATGCCATGTCCATTCCTTGGTTATTTCCTCTGGCTTACATCTTTCCTCCCCTTCATATGTTGCACAGGGTGTTACGGAAATTGAGACTGGAGCGATGTCCAGTCATTCTGATTGCTCCGTACTGGCCTTGACAAGTTTGGTTTCCAGAGCGTCTGGATCTGTGTGTGGCGGAGCCATTTCAACTCCCCTCCCGTCCGGATCTTCTTCTCCAGGGTTACCTGTGGAAAGAGGATGTTAATCGTCTAGCTTTGTTGGCTTGGAAATTGAATCCTCAATTTTGAAGAAGATAGGTTTCTCTTCTGGTGTGCTGGCTACGCTGCTTAGTGCCCGCAAACCAGTTTCTTCTAAGGCCTACCATCGTATCTGGTCGACCTTTCTATCTTGGTGTGCTGATAAGGACCTGTCTCAGGAATGTGATCTGTCTATGGTCCTTGCATTCTTGCAGGATGGTTTGGATAAGGGCCTCAATTTGAGATCCCTTAAGGTTCAGACTTCTGCTCTCTTTTCTTTCACAGGCGCATTGCTATCCTTCCTGATGTCAAGGTGTTCTTCCAGGGCGTTGCTCATACTCATCCTGTTTTTAAGGCTCCTGCTCCTTAGTGGGATCTTAATCTGGTTCTGTGTGTCCTTCAGCACCCTCCCTTTGAGTCCTTTGCTACTATTCCTCTACGCCTTCTGACGTGTAATATGGCCTTACTCCTGGCGATCGTGTCTGTTCGCCATGTTCTGGAGTTGCATGCTCTGTCCTGTAGACCACCATTTTTAGTGTTTCACAAGGACAAGGCGGTACTTCGCACTTCTCAGGTGTTTCTCCCAAAGGTGGTTTCAGAGTTCCACATCAATCAGGAGATTGTGGTGCCCTTTCTTCCCTGACTCCACCTCCAACAAGGAGAGGCATCTCCACTTGTTGGACGTGGTGAGTTGTCTTAAGTTTTACTTACATCGCTCTAAGTCCATCAGACAGTCTGACACTCTGTTCGTCATTCCAGAGGGTCCCTGGGCAGGAAGACCTGCATCCAAAGTGACTATTGCCTCTTGGAACAAGTCCACTATTTGTAAAGCTTACGAGCTGAGGAAGAAGCCTGTCCCCTTTAGGGTCACTGCTTATTCTTCAAGATCTAGTGGGGCTTCTTGGTCAGGCCTTCAGTTGTGCAAGACTGCTGCCACTTGGTCGTCTGTCTACACTTTTTCGAAGCACTTCTGTGTTGATGTGCTGGCATCGGCTGATGCCAGCTTTGGGAGGAAAATCCTGGAGGCAGTCTTGCCTGTCTGGGATTTTCTTTGATTCTTTTTGCTTCCTTCACTTTTGAGCCCTGTTGGGTCTAGTTCAGTGTGCTGTGTAAGAAGTTGGGGTGTTACCCCTGTTCAGTGTCCGTTGACACTTCATGGTTGTTGGACTGTCTCTGATCTGATGGTTCATATACGCACTGGTGACTTTGGGGGCCTTGCGCCTAGTCCTTGCCTTGCTTCCCACCTCTGGGAAACTCAATGGTTGGATATCCCAGAGTTACCAGTAACCTGTATTGGATGACAGAGAAAAGAGGATTTTAGTCTTACTGGTTAAATCTTTTTCTCTTAGTCCATACAGGTTACTGGTCTCCCACCCTGCCAAGAGACCATGCTTGTCTCTCCTGTGGCAGACCGTGGGGGTCCTTCGGGGTCATGCTCATAGGAGTCTTCCTTTCCTTCCAATATCTAGTCATAGTATCTCAGATCTTTCTGGAGCTGGTTGGTTAGCTGCAGCCAAGGAAGAAAGGTAGGCTCCACGCCCTTCAGTCATTTCTAGAATTGTTCCTTCCTACTTCATGGGGCGGATCGCCTACCCGAAGTTACCAGTAACCTGTATGGACTAAGAGAAAAGGATTTAACAGGTAAGACTAAAATCCTCTTTTTGCCAATAACATGAAGACCAACACAATTTTTGCCACTTGGAAGCCTCAGTCCTCTCTGAGGCTATTTTTAGCTTGGCAAGAGTACTAGTGCTTTTTATATGGTGAGAGAGCATGAACATGCTTTCACTTTGCCTCCACGTGACCTAGATGTGCATTGGGAAGAGTGCACGCCAGGTCATATGAAGAATTGGGAGTCTTTGAAGGAGTACGAGAACAAGGCACAACAGGCAGGGGAGGAGGAGGAGGGGAGGTGATTGTCAACCTTTTGGTCTTAAGCTGAATCGCACCAGTGACATCTGAACTGCTAATATCTTGGTGACCATACAGATTTAGGAAAATAAATAAATAAATAAATTATGCATTGAAGCTTTATTGAAGGCTACAATTTAAATAGTCTGCACTTTATGGGAAGTGAGAGTTCCACTTTAAATTTATTCACCTCGAACTATTGGCTCTTTATTTTGAGAGGGTTTAGGTACCCATACTGTTACTTCAGTTCCAATTTTCTTATGTTCAGTGCACTATATGTTTGTCAATTATTTCAAGATCCCATTCATCATCCTTATCATTTTTATCTTTATTTATTCTAGACCACATTGTAGGGTTTGGTATGCTCCATTCATTGATATTGGCCACTCCTAGATTCCCATTAGTCCTTTGTATCGCTATATACAGTTGTATTATTAAACTAAGTCCAATGGCACGTGTGTTTTATAGTTTTTTTTCCACTGGCATTCATTATCTATATTAATAAAAGGAGAAGGCGGGCTGGGTGTCGAATTCTTCGTCTCCAGCCACACACACCTCTGGGTGGACAAACACACCCAGGGGCATCAGTAAGGACAAGATATTCATGTCTCCTCCATACTGCCTTACCAGGGAGAGACACTGGGCATGAAAATTACTGCTTCCCCACTCACACACCCCACTCTGCTGTTGCCACGAGGTATTCAAGACAGCTGAAAACAATTGCTGCTTCCTCATGTAAGAAGCCTAGCCACATATCATATCTATGAATGTACATGCTGTTGCATCACTTCTCCAGAGCATTACACAGCATTGGAGTTAGACATTTGATGAACCCGCTATACATACACAGGTACCACATACACATTATAAATTCCATAACAGCCCTCACGCTCTGAGCATTGAACCTGCCATTTCAATGTCCTCCCAGGGCACCCACCCATTTGCCCGATGATGTTGCAGAGAACCGCGGCATTGGAGGAAGCGGGTGCCAAAGACAAGCATGCTGGCCTCTCCACACCTCTCCACACTGCCTCCTTAGGGGCTCAATGGGTTGCCATCATGGAGGTCAGTACAAGGAGTACATGGCTCTTATTGAACAGGGAGCGCTTTGTTGCACTGGATCAGGATTCACTGAAGTGAGAAATTCGTAGCAGTTGTGAGATTGCTGTCCCCTTTTTCTGTGTTAAAGGGATAGTAATGTTTCATAATAAAAGCAGCTCTAATTAATCATCATAGTATTTGGACTTTGGAGAGTGTTATTTCATTTCTGTCAGAGTTGTAGTTCAAGAGCAATTCAATGACAAAGTATCCGCCTCCCACCCCTTTTACTGATGTGACTCTGTTCAGCCAGATCAGAAGGGAGGTGCCGAGGTACACTGCAGAGAGGGACAATCTTCAATTAAGATGAGGGAAAAACCTGAAAAACTTGTCAAAAGGGGGGGGGCTTTCATTGTTCTCATAGGAAGAAGATTGTCCCCTGCTGTTATCTGTCTGGTCTATGGACTGCATTCTACATCTGAGAAGAGATGGCTTACACTAGGTAAAAGGGGGGGGAGGGGAATCTTTGCTTGTGAATATCTCTCAAACCATAAAGGTTTGAGAGATGGCTTATATCGTTCTTGGTTTTTTTTTTAATGCCTGCAAAATAAAGTAAAGATAAAATGGAGTATTACTATCCCTTTAAGTCCTGTTGTGTATTAAACTTTTGAGTGGCAGACGTGTATCCAATGCATTTGATACATTTGTGGAACTTAAAGGGTTAATTTTGACTGTGCTCCGATGCTGCACACTTCACTCCATTCCCTCTTATGTTCCCTGGCAACAGCTCTGTATCAGCCGTGGCGCGGGCAGTCTCCACTGCGTGTGACTGCCCCGCGACCGGGTGGCAGTGGCACTGTGGCCCGTGTAACGGACTGTTCAACTAGTATTTAAAATAAATGTATTGCCTCCAGTGTCATCTCTCAACACTGTATGGTTTGAGAGATAATCGCTCCTAAAGTTGCCGTCGCCCTTCCCCATAGTCAGCGTTCTAGCTGACTGCAGGGAAGCCTGTCGTACGACAGTCAGGCGGCTCTGCAGCACAGACAAGATCGCGTTCATAAAAAATAAATCTTTCACTGAAATTGTCTTCTATGTGTGCTTGGTTTGCAAGCACACGTAGAAGACCGTTTTAGTGAAAGATTTTTTTTTTTTATTAACGCGATCGCGGCTCTGCTGCAGAGCCGCCTGATGATTGTAAGACCGGATTTCCCTTCAGTCGGCTACAACGTTGAGTTCGGGGAAGGGGGAAGGAGAGGGCAGCTTTAGGAGCAATTATCTCTCAAACAATAAAGGTTTGAGAGATGACACTGGGGGCAATACATTTATTTTTAATATGACTTTAATATAGGGATTAGTATTAATTAAGTATTACTATCCCTTTAAGGCAGATACTGGTATGAACTTGGAAGTGAAGCAGAGGACAGGGCCACCTAACTCGGTCACTTCCTCGCTTACAGTCTTATTAAAGGGATAGGAGCCACAGTGTGGCTGACCTCTGTCTATACCAGCATCTTCAAAGGGACAATGAAGAGGAATATGGGATCTTGAAATCAAGTAGTATCCCACTTATAAAAAGTTTTCACCTATCCATGTTGTCTTTCACTCTGTATTACAATTGCACCCGCTTGTGTCCTCCCCCTTCTGTACTTGTTTTTGATATTAGATGCTTTTTCCCATGTGTCCACCGGTCTACATTCTCCTGATATTAACCACTGCCCCCCATCTTCTCTTCCTGACAGCATTTCGTCCATCATGTCCTTTTTCAGTTCAATCTGCTGTTGCAAGCCTATGTTCATACTTTGCTTCATATGCTTTTTACTTTCCATTACAGTATTTGATTGTGTGTTTGATTGCTGGACTCAGTGTAATAGCTCATTCCACAACTGGAATCATGTAATGGTCTGATGCCCTGCTGGACTAATGTAATTTTATATTGCCATAGTGGTCTTTTATAGCCTATTTCTCATATATTGCTTGTTCAGCCAACATCTCACAAATCTTTATAATGTCAGATTCTATCTTCTTTCTTCTTGTGTGCTATAATCAAAATTTCTCAACCTTGGTCCTCAAGTAACCCTTAAGCCTTGTTCACACCGGTGATTCTAGCTATTGAAATCTGCACTAATCTCAAGTGTACTGAACACATTTTGTCCTGGTGTGATTGCTTGTATTGGAGCAAATTTTGTTGCATGACGCAAGGTAATGTAGCTTGTCGCAACTTTCCTGCATTGTTTACTTTAAAGGGATAGTAATACTTTGTTTTATCTTTATTTTAGTTTGTAGGCATTAAAAAAACATGAACGATATAAGTCTTATCTCTCAAACCTTTATGGTTTGAGAGATATTCACAAGCAAAGTTTCCCCTCCCGCCCCTTTTACCTAGTGTAAACATCTTTTCTCAGATGTGGAATGCAGTCCATAGACCAGACAGATAACAGAAGAAGACAATCTTCTCCCTATGAGAGCAATGAAAGCCCTGCAACCCTTGACAAGTTTTTCAGGTTTTTCCCTTATCTTAATTGAAGCTTGTCCCTCTCTGCAATCTACCTGGGCACCTCCCTTCTGCTCTGGCTGAGCAGTGTTACATCAGTAAAAGGGGTGGGATGGAGATACTTTGTCATTGAATTACTCTTGAACTACAGCTCTGACAGAATTGAAATAACACTCTCCAAAGTCCAAATACTATGATGATTAATTAGAGGTGCTTTTATTATGAAACATTACTATCCCTTTAAAGCATAAAGTTTACCAGAGTTGACCTGCTCTGCTACCTTTGGTGTAGATCTGTTCACATTAGCCTGTTGGAACAATGCTGATCGCTACAGCCAAAGGATGGCTGATCCATGTGGGAGTCAACCAATGAGAGATGCCTGTTTCCTGCTTGGGTCACCTTCCACCACACCTTCATTAAATCCTTTTTTCAGGTTGACTTGTTCGTCTGCATATTGGCAGGGGAACCACAAAAAAAAAACCCGTACTGTTAGGAGTACTTGAGGACAGAGCCTGAGAAACCCACATTTATATCTTAGACTATGCTGAGTCTGAGAGAGAGTGCTTATTCAGAGAGAGAGAGAGTGCTTATTCAGAGAGAGAGAGAGTGCTTATTCAGAGAGAGAGAGAGTGCTTATTCAGAGAGAGTGCTTATTCAGAGAGAGAGAGAGAGAGTGCTTATTCAGAGAGAGAGAGAGTGCTTATTCAGAGAGAGAGTGCTTATTCAGAGAGAGAGTGCTTATTCAGAGAGAGAGTGCTTATTCAGAGAGAGAGAGTGCTTATTCAGAGAGAGAGAGAGAGAGTGCTTATTCAGAGAGAGAGAGAGAGAGTGCTTATTCAGAGAGAGAGAGAGAGAGTGCTTATTCAGAGAGAGAGAGAGAGAGTGCTTATTCAGAGAGAGAGAGTGCTTATTCAGAGAGAGAGAGAGAGAGTGCTTATTCAGAGAGAGAGAGAGAGAGTGCTTATTCAGAGAGAGAGAGAGTGCTTATTCAGAGAGAGAGAGAGAGTGCTTATTCAGAGAGAGAGAGAGTGCTTATTCAGAGAGAGAGAGAGTGTGCTTATTCAGAGAGAGAGTGTGCTTATTCAGAGAGAGAGTGTGCTTATTCAGAGAGAGAGAGTGTGCTTATTCAGAGAGAGAGAGTGTGCTTATTCAGAGAGAGAGAGTGTGCTTATTCAGAGAGAGAGAGTGTGCTTATTCAGAGAGAGAGAGAGTTCTTATTCAGAGAGAGAGAGAGTTCTTATTCAGAGAGAGAGAGAGTGCTTATTCAGAGAGAGAGAGAGAGTGCTTATTCAGAGAGAGAGAGAGAGTGCTTATTCAGAGAGAGAGAGAGAGTGCTTATTCAGAGAGAGAGAGAGAGAGTGCTTATTCAGAGAGAGAGAGAGAGTGCTTATTCAGAGAGAGAGAGTGCTTATTCAGAGAGAGAGAGTGCTTATTCAGAGAGAGAGAGAGCTTAGAGAGCGAGCTTATTCAGAGAGAGCGAGCTTATTCAGAGAGAGCGAGCTTATTCAGAGAGAGCGAGCTTATTCAGAGAGAGAGCGAGCTTATTCAGAGAGAGAGAGCGAGCTTATTCAGAGAGAGAGAGCGAGCTTATTCAGAGAGAGAGAGCGAGCTTATTCAGAGAGAGAGAGCGAGCTTATTCAGAGAGAGAGAGCGAGCTTATTCAGAGAGAGAGAGCGAGCTTATTCAGAGAGAGAGAGCGAGCTTATTCAGAGAGAGAGAGCGAGCTTATTCAGAGAGAGAGAGCGAGCTTATTCAGAGAGAGAGAGCGAGCTTATTCAGAGAGAGAGCGAGCTTATTCAGAGAGAGAGCGAGCTTATTCAGAGAGAGAGCGAGCTTATTCAGAGAGAAAGCGAGCTTAGAGAGAGAGCGAGCTTAGAGAGAGAGCGAGCTTAGAGAGAGAGCGAGCTTAGAGAGAGAGCGAGCTTAGAGAGAGAGCGAGCTTAGAGCGAGCGAGCTTAGAGAGAGAGAGAGCGAGCGAGCTTAGAGAGAGAGCGAGCTTAGTGAGAGAGAGAGCGAGCTTAGTGAGAGAGAGAGCGAGCTTAGTGAGAGAGAGAGAGCGAGCTTAGTGAGAGAGAGAGAGCGAGCTTAGTGAGAGAGAGAGAGAGAGCGAGCTTAGTGAGAGAGAGAGAGCGCGAGCTTAGTGAGAGAGAGAGCGCGAGCTTAGTGAGAGAGAGAGCGCGAGCTTAGTGAGAGAGAGAGCGCGAGCTTAGTGAGAGAGAGAGCGCGAGCTTAGTGAGAGAGAGAGCGCGAGCTTAGTGAGAGAGAGAGCGCGAGCTTAGTGAGAGAGAGCGCGAGTTTAGTGAGAGAGAGCGCGAGTTTAGTGAGAGAGAGCGCGAGTTTAGTGAGAGAGAGCGCGAGTTTAGTGAGAGAGAGCGCGAGCTTAGTGAGAGAGAGCGAGAGCGCGAGCTTAGTGAGAGAGCGAGAGCGCGAGCTTAGTGAGAGAGCGAGAGAGCGAGCTTAGTGAGAGAGCGAGAGAGCGAGCTTAGTGAGAGAGCGAGAGAGCGAGCTTAGTGAGAGAGAGCGAGAGAGCGAGCTTAGTGAGAGAGAGCGAGAGAGCGAGCTTAGCGAGAGAGCGAGCTTAGCGAGAGAGAGAGCGCGAGCTTGGATAGTGCTTATTCATAGAGAGTGAGAGAGAGTGCTTAGTCATAGAGAGTGAGAGAGTGTGCGTGCTGAGTGCGTGCGTGCTGAGTGTGCGTGCTGAGAGTGTGCTTAGTCAAAGAGTGTGCGTGCGTGCTGAGAGTGTGCTTAGTCAAAGAGTGTGCGTGCGTGCTGAGAGTGTGCTTAGTCAAAGAGTGTGCGTGCGTGCTGAGAGTGTGCTTAGTCAAAGAGTGTGCGTGCGTGCTGAGAGTGTGCTTGGTCAAAGAGTGTGCGTGCGTGCTGAGAGTGTGCTTGGTCAAAGAGTGTGCGTGCGTGCTGAGAGTGTGCTTGGTCAAAGAGTGTGCGTGCGTGCTGAGAGTGTGCTTAGTCAAAGAGTGTGCGTGCGTGCTGAGAGTGTGCTTAGTCAAAGAGTGCGTGCTTGGAGAGTGCGAGAGAGTGCTTAGTCAAAGAGAGTGCGTGCTTAGTCATAGAGAGAGAGAGAGTGCTTAGTCATAGAGAGTGAGAGAGAGTGCTTAGTCATAGAGAGTGAGAGTGCGAGCGCTGCGAGAGAGAGAGAGTGCGAGTGCACACATGCAAGATGGTACAAGAAGTCTCGCGGCTTGGTTGGAGGTCAAGGCCATTTTATCTTTGGCAGAGGAACATGTTCCTGCCATATCCACTGTTCATATTCCTGGAGTAGACAACGTTCTGGCCAACTTCCTAAGTCAACACACGGTAGACAGCAGAGAGTGGGAACTCCACCAGTACGTTTTCAACCTCATTGTTCAGAAATGGGGACTTCCCTGCGTCAACCTGATGGCGACCAGACACAACCGGAAGGTTCCATTGTTTTGCTCCCGCTGGAATGACCCTCTAGCTATATCAGTGGATGCCATGTCGATTCCATGGCACTTTCCTCTGGCGTGCAGCTTTCCTCCCATTCCCCTGCTTTACAGGGTGTTGAGGAAACCACGCCTGGCTACTATTCCTCTTCATCTTTTGAGTTGGAAGATGGCTTTCCAACTAGCGATTGTTTCGGTTCACAGAGTTGACAAACTGCACGTTTTGTCCTGTAAACCACCCTTTCTGGTGTTTCACAAGGACAAGGCAGTTCTTCGCACTTCCCAGGAATTTCTTCCGAAGGTAGTTTCTGCGTTCTACATCAACCAGGAAATTGTAGTACCTTCTTTCTGTCCTAACCCTACTTCTGACAAGGAGAGGGATATCCACTTGTTGGACGTGGTGCGCTGCCTTAAGTTCTATGTGCATCGCACTGAGTCTGTTTGTCAGTCTGACTTACTTTTTGTCATTCCTGAGGGTCCCAGGGCCGGTAAACCGGTGTCCAAGGTTACTATAGCCTTCTGGAGTAAGTCTACAATTTGTAAGGCCTATGGACTCTGTAAGAAGCCTGTTCCATTTCATATCACGGCTCATTCCAGCAGGTCTATTGTGGCCTCTTGAACCTATAAGATTCAGGCCTCTGCGATCAGTTGTGTAAGGTGGCCACTTGGTCGTCTGTGCCAGCCTTGGTAGGAAGGTCCTGTAGGCAGCCTTGCCTGTCTAGGACTTTACTCCTTACTTTTCGGTAGTCCTTTATTGCTGAGCCCAGCTGGCTCTAGTTCTGTGTGCTGTGTTACAATTCCTGGTGTGTTACACTCCAGTTTAGTGTCCATTGACACTTTTTCTTATAAGGGCTATTCTTTGATCTGATTAGTTCATGTAAGCTCTGGTGACTTTGGGGACCGGCACCTGGTCCTTGCCTTCATTCCCACCTTTGGGAAACTCCATGTTGGTACATCCCAAAGTTACCTGTAAGCTATATTGGATGACAGAGAAAAGAGGATTTCACTGTCGTCCAATACAGGTCACTGGTACAATGGGATGTCAGTCCCCTTTAAGTAGGCAGGAACTTTTCAGAAACTTGTACGGGGGGGTGGAGCCTCCTCTCCCTCCTAGTCCACTCCCTCTGGCACAAGACTCCATATTGATTAGTTCTTCGTGCTATGCACATCAGACAGTGAAAGTCTCTCAAGAAACTTTAGTTGTTTTATTATTTTCTTCAAATATGGAATACCACCATTAGGCGGGTAACCGTGGCTGACCGTGCTCTCACCCGAAGTGGCCAGTGGAGCATCCAGGGATTTTCTAGTGGACCTTATGCCCTGAAGAGGGAACAACTTGATTTCAAGTAGCTTCCCTGTGAGGAATTAGCACTTGTGTTAATTCCTTTATTTTACATGGTTACCTGAAGAATGAAGATACAGGAAGGTGAGCCACCCTTTGAGTGCTGAAGGTCCACTTGTCCCACAGTGTCCCTTTATTGGGCTGTATTTGGGGAGTTCTCACTATGTACTCCAGCACTCAAAGGGTGTTTATTTACTATGTAAATGTCTGTGTGTTGTCCTGGGGCTATTGGTGCATTTGTGTTAACATTTATTATATTCAATGTATACTTTTAGGGTATTTACTATTTTATGTGTGTATCACTTTAAAAAAAAAAAAAGCGCCGCGACTTTAAGCGCGCCTTTATAGCATAGGCGCCATTGCTCCATTATTCTCTATGGGATAGCACAGTCTGGGACGTATCTCTGGAACCGCTTGTCACAGCAACTCCAGAGTGGGCTTAAACTGTTGGTCTTCACTTGCTCTTCTATCCGGTTAGCGAATTCAGAGTTTTGGGGGTCTCTGAGGGGCGTCGGACCCCGTTTAGTGTATTTAAAGGGAAAACTACATTTCCCATGAGCGCTTGATTCGCGCTGTTTTTATCATTGGCTACTGGGTTAGCAGCCATTTTGGATCGCTCTTTCTTCAGATACACTAAGCAGGGAACGAGCCTTCTCTTTCTCCTCCGCAGTTTAACCCTTCGGGTGCCAGATAAGTTTAACTTTGGGCATTTTTGGGTTCAAACTTTATTATTTAACACATTCTGACTGGGTATTTTGTATTGGTGTGCACATTAAGTATGTCTACTCCATCTGAGCAAGGGGCTAGACCCAAGACCAAGGAGGTTGGGGGGTCAGTATCTCCTTTTGCATTATGCTCCTCCTGTCAATCCAGGTTGCCCAGGGATTTCTCTGGTCATTTGTGCCCAACATGCTTGGAGGGTCAGGTCAACCAGGGGCCCTCCAGACACGTTATTGAGCCAGTTTGGGTTCAGGAGTTTAAGGCTGCTACCAGGGATCTTAGGTCCACGCTGCAACTCTTTCCCTCTCAGGTTCAAGGGGCTCTCCAAGTCTGGCAGAACCCCTCTCCCATCAGGACCCCCCTTCCCAAACAGCAGGGGGACCCTGAGCGGTACGAGTCTTCTGAGGAAGAATTGTTTCACGAATCAGATGTTGAGGATGGAGCGATTTCTGAGTCCAATAGGTCAATTGGGGACCCCTATGAGTGCGACCCTGAAGTCTCTGCAGAAGGGCTGATCAGGGCCGTGCTAAATACCCTCAACCTTCCCTTGTGTCAGGAGTTTACTCATGACCCAACGGACGTATTTCAAAAGCCTTCCAAGGCTGTTACATGTTTTCCCACTAATCCTACTCTGGAACTCTTAATTCTTCCGAATGGAAGACTCCTGACAGGTCATCTTCAGTATCAAAGAAGTTTGCTAAACTTTATCCTTTTCCTGAGGCTCAGCTAGCCAAATGGGTCCATCCACCTAAGGTGGATGCCCCAGTCTCTAGATTATCTAAGTCTACTGCTTTGGCTGTGTCTGACGCGGCTGCCCTTCAGGATTGGACAGACAAGAAGTTAGAAACTTGCCTTAAGACTAACTTTGCTTCCATTGGCACTGCCATGCGTCCTACTATTGCGGTAGCATGGGTTAACAGGGCCATAGCGGCATGGACTGAACAGCTTACTGCAGCGGTTCGCCATGATGCATCAGTATCTGATCAGTTGCAATTGCTTGCTAACATCTCTGAGGCTCACAATTATATTGCTGATGCTGCCTTTGATGCTGTGTGCATGATGGCGAGAGCTTCTACTGCATCTGTGGTGGCCAGACGTGCGCTCTGGCTTAAAGTTTGGTCCGCTGACACAGCCTCTAAGAAGGCTTTACTTTCTATTCCCTTTCAAGGGGCGTCCCTCTTTGGAGCTGAACTTAAGGACATGATCAGTGAGACAACTGGGGGTAAGAGTACTTCGTTGCCTTCAGTTCACAGGAAAAAGAATTTTCCAGTTAAACGCAATCGGTCCTTTCGTACGTTCCAAACGGAGACTCGCGCTACGCCCCAGGCAGGTGCGTCCACTCATCGCCCCTCCTTCAAGCCCAGACAGCCTTGGAAACCTAGAGCCGCTCCCAAGGCCAAGACCTCCAAGACTGCTTCGGCATGACTCGCCAAACCCGGGTCCGCATCCGGCTGTTGGAGGGCGGCTCCGCCTCTTTCGCCGGTTATGGGAGGAGTCAGTAGCGGACCCTTGGGTTCTTCAGGTGATTTCGGAGGGTTACAGGATCCCTTTTTCTTCTCTTCCTCCATTTCAGTTCCATTTTTCACGTCCATCCCAAGATTCCACCAAAAAAAAAAAAAAAAAAAAAAGCGTCTATTCAACGACGCTATTCGGGATCTTTTGGACAAGGATGTTTTAGAACCAGTCCCTACAGGGGAACTAGGTTCAGGATTTTATTCCAACCTGTTCGTAGTTCCCAAAAAGGACGGGGGTGCCCGTCCTATTTTGGACCTCAAAGCTCTGAATACCTTCATCGTAACTTCTCACTTCCGTCAGGAGTCACTTCGGTCAGTGATAGCTGCGATGTCTCCAGGGGAATTTCTAGCGTCCCTGGATCTTCAGGATGCGTATCTGCATATTCCTATACATCAGGACAGCAGACGGTATCTCAGGTTTGCTTGTCACAGAGGTCATTTTCAATTTTCCGCCCTTCCATTTGGACTCATGACGGCTCCTCCGGTCTTTCAAAGAGTCCTGGGAGCTCTGATTGCAGTACTTCATCGAGATGGGGTGAGAGTGCCCCCTTACATGGACGATCTACTCTTGAAGGCTTCCTCTGCTCAGATCCTTCACCAACAGATTCAGACATGTTCTCAGACTCTTTCTCGCCACGGATGAGTGGTGAATCTGGACAAGTCAGATTTGATTCCTTCCCAAAGGATTCTCTTCCTGGGGATAATTTCGACACAGTGCGGAGCAAGGTTTTTCTACCGGAAGACGTAGCTCATCAGATTGCCAATCGAGACTCCGAGATTCTCCATCTAGACAGAGTTTCAATATTGACGTTGACTTCTTTGGTAGGGAAATTCATCTCCACAATACAGGTGGTTCCCTTTGCCATGGCAACACCAGGGAGCTTCAGAAGTTTGTTCTTCGCATGTGCAGCCGTCATCCGGATCATCCCCGCTTGTCAGTATCTCTTCCCTGTCATGTCGTGAGGAGCCTGGACTGGTGGTTGTAACAGTCTCATCTTCTCACGGGCAAGTCATTTCTCCCTGTCTATTGGATGACTGTCACGACGGATGCCAGTCTCCGGGGATGGGGAGCGGTTCTGGGACACTTCAGTGTCCAGGGGACATGGGGATTGGAGAAATCCCTTCTGTACATCAATGTTCTGGAACTGAGAGCAGCCCGCCTTGCCCTGATTCATTGGGAATCTCATCTGGACGGCTGTCCAGTCAGAGTGGAATCCGACAACGCTACCGCGGTGGCTTACATCAACAGACAAGGCGGCACAAGAAGTCTCGACGCTTGGCTGGAGGTCAAGGCTATTTTGTCTTGGGCAGAAGGACATGTGCCGGCTATCTCTGCTGTTCACATTCCAGGCGTAGACAACAACATGACAGACTTTCTCAGTCGTCACACCGTCGACAGCGGAGAGTGGGCTCTGCATCCAGAAGTATTTCTCCTTCTTACCCAGAGGTGGGGAACACCGGTGGTGGACTTGATGGCGACCAGACAACAGGAAGGTTCCAGTGTTCTGCTCTCGAGGAAAGGACCCACTGGCCCTAGCGGCGGATGCCTTCTCAATCCGTGGGACTTCTCCCTAGTTTACATCTTTCCTCCTTTTCCTCTGTTGCTCAGAGTCATTCAGGATCTGAAGGCGGAGCGGTGTCCCGCTGTCCTGATCACGCCGGACTGGCCTCGTCAGTCTTGGCATCCCGAACTGATGGCTATGTCTGTGGCGGATCCATTACCACTACCTTCCCGTCCGGATCTGCTAGTGCAAGGTTAGCTGTGGAAGGAAGACGTTCAACTTTTCCGTTTGATGGCCTGGAGGTTGAATCCTCGATTCTGAAGAGTAAAGGTTATTCATCAGCAGTAGTCTCTACTATGATGAGTGCTCGCAAGCCCGTGTCTTCCAAGATCTACCATAGGGTGTGGTCAACCTTTGTCTCCTGGTGCGATACTAGGCAGTTATCTCTCGATTTCCACCTTCCTACTGTATTAGCATTTTACAGGATGGTGTGGATAAAGGACTTAGTTTGAGTTCTCTCAAAGTTCAGACATCTGCTCTTCTGTATTCTTTCAGGAGCGGATTGCTGTGCTACCTGACGTTAAGGTTTTCCTTCAGGGGGTAGCTCATGTTCGTCCCACTTTCCGGAGCCCGGCTCCTCAGTGGGATCTCAATTTGGTTTTGGGGGTCCTTCAACGACCCCCCTTTGAGTCGCTGGCTACTATTCCTTTGCGTCTCTTGACTTGGAAGATGGCCTTCCTTTTGGCTATCGTTTCAGTTCGCCGGGTGGCGGAGTTACAGGCTCTGTCCTGTAAACCGCCTTACCTGGTGTTCCACAAAGATAAGGCAGTCCTTCGTACTTCTAAGGAGTTTTTGCCTAAGGTTGTCTCTGATTTTCACATCAATCAGGAGATTGTGGTGCCTTCTCTTTGTCCTAATCCTTCCTCAGATAAAGAAAGGGATCTTCATCTGTTGGATGTGGTGCGTTGTCTTAGGCTCAGTGCGATATACATAGAACTCTGTCTGTCATTCCTGAGGGTCCTAGGGCAGGGAGACCGGCATCCAAAGTGACTATCGCCTCTTGGATTAAGTCTACAATTCGCAAGTGTTATGAATTGAGGAATCGGCATGTGCCCTTCAGGGTTACTGCTCATTCTACGAGGTCTATCGGGGCCTTGTGGGCCTACAAGAATCAAGCATCTGCCGAACAGTTATGCAAGGCAGCCTCTTGGTCCTCTGTGCATACCTTTTCGAAGCACTACCGTGTAGATGTGTTGGCTTCGGCTGATGCCAGCTTTGGGAGGAAGGTTCTGGAGGCAGCTTTGCCTGTCTAGAATCTTCTTCTTCTGAGATTCCTAGTGCTTCCTTACTGTTGAGCCCTGTTGGCTCTAGTTTGTGTGCAGTGGGTGTTCATGGGGGTTCGTTTCACCCATGGTTGGTGTCCGTTGATACCTCAGTTTGTTGGGCTCTATGATTATTTCCTAGAGGCCTGGATGTTATGGGGACTTATGCCTGGCCCCTCCTTTCTTCCCGCCTCTGGTCAGCTCAATGTTTGTACATCCCATTGTACCAGTGACCTGTATTGGACGACAGTGAAAATAGGATTTTAGTCTTACCTGTTAAATCCTTTTCACTTAGTCCATACAGGTCACTGGTCTCCCACCCTGTCAAGGGGCCACGCTTGGTTCTCCTGTGGCATTTTGTGGGAGACCTCTGGGGCATGCTCACAGGAGTTTTCACTCTCTTCTACCTTTGGTCAGTTTTGTGTCTCTAATCAATATGGAGTCTTGTGCCAGAGGGAGTGGACTAGGAGGGAGAGGAGGCTCCACCCCCCCTGTACAAGTTTCTGAAAAGTTCCTGCCTACTTAAAGGGGACTGACATCCCATTGTACCAGTGACCTGTATGGACTAAGTGAAAAGGATTTAACAGGTAAGACTAAAATCCTCTTTTCTGAGGGGAATTCAGATCCTTGAAAAATCAATCACTTAATCTGAAGAATAGGGTGGAGAAAACATGGAAACGTGGGTAAACTACCCGCCATAGTAAAACATTAAATCTTATGCAATATATGGAGTAAAACATAAAACAAATAGGTGGAAACACTGGGGGGAATTACAATCATCATCTCAATAATGAGGCCCCCCTCCTAAATATATGAAATGTGCTGACTGTTCACAATATGAAACTAATCTAACTCTGGAAGAGAGAGGACATAAAATAGAATATAATGTACCCTAAAACAAATTACCCCATAACACAGTAATATGTGCAGGAAGAGCAGCAGCTGGGACCGGTAGAGAGATACATAATACAATTTCTCTTTCGTCCAGTATGGAATTACAGGTACCATGGGAGGAGATCTTCCTCGGAAGGGTAGAACATTTTCAGAAGACAAGGTCTTGAAATTGGAGCCTTCCCTCTCCATCAGGCTAGCCCCACCCTGACATTCCAGTTTTGATATGTTCTGGTTAGGTTAAAGAGGCTTGGAACATTGCTGCTTTTTTTTATTTGAAATGGGGCTATTACAATTGTGGACCCTTGCAGTCCTGTGGAGAGACTCTTGCAGCCCAAGTCTCTCTCTCCCAATAGGGTAGGCTCTGTTTCTTCATATGGTAACCTGAAGACATAATTTGACGATTTGTGAGTAACCCTTTGAAGAGCTATGGTCCCACTTGGCCCCCTTCCTACAGGGAGACATACAAATGTGACAAGCACCCATTAAGCATGAACAAGATAGTGTCTTGTTCTTAGGCTGGTGGCCTCTCAGTGGTGCAACCAGTCACGTTTTGCACTCCAATGTGCCATTTCAGAGAGGAAATCTCCATATCCATATCAGACTGCTTCTGCCCACATACAGTCCAGCTCTGAAATGTCAGACAAATCTTCTCCACATGATGAAAAAACCTCAGATGTACATTTCTGCCTATGTGGGCCTCATCGGTGTGGGGCTGCTGAATCTTTCTAGGCACATAGAAGCAAAGACCCATGCCTGGGATACCCTTTTCTCTGTCGTCCAATATGACATACAGGTATCATGGGGAAGGTGACAGCTCCACCCTGTAGGCTGCGACATTTCTGCAAAGAAGTTGTGGGTGGAGCCTCCCCTTCCTCCTTATCAGGCTATCCCACTAGCCCCCCCCCCTCCCACCCCTTATAGACTTGTTAAAGCAACCTGTTCACAGGCTGAGAACTTTTCTGCTTTGTTTTTAGATTATTATTTTTTCTATTAGATGTGGGGTGTCAAAATACCCCCATTAGGCAGATTACCGTCCCTGGCTTCCCCTGGAGGATTGTCCAGCTAGCAGGTCTTGTTGTGGACCCTTGCAGCCCTGAGGGGAGAATTGTGAAAACCATGTTTCTCTCCCCTGAATGGGTCTCTCTGAGGTTCTTTCTTTCAATGGTAATCTGAAGAAAGAAGTCAAGTAAAAGGGGAGTAACCCTTTGAGTGCCATGGTCCCACTGTTCCCCTCCATACAGGGGTTTTCTTGGAGTCTAGAACTCCTGAACTTGTATTTGGTATCTTATTTAGTTTGATCCTAGGGTTTTTGGAGCTTGGATGGCTGCATTTACGTATCTTTAACACTTTCCCTGCTGGTTTCTCTAGGTTATGAGTCTTTTTGTGGCTTTTCCCTCTAGCATTGCCAGTTTTGAATTTTGCGCGCTTTACCGCATGGCCATACTTTTGTCATTGACTTCCAAAGGACAAACTGCATTGGGACATATCTCGGCAACAGATTCACTTACAGAGATGAGAGACTGCTCGTTCGTATTGTCTCCTCTTGCCCTATGATCCAGTGTACATCCCCAGGTCTTGGGGGCCCCTGCCCCCCCCCCCGGGTTCCGGTCCAGGCATTGTTAGGTTACTGCAAATGGAGAAAACTACAAATCCCAGAATGCCATTTTCCCAGACTTTCTTCTGATTGGCTCTGATTTGCGACACTATTTTCTTTCTCTCTTTGCTGGAGTATCCTACACACAGGCTTCTCTCTCCTTACTCTCCTCCTCAGGTTAACCATTCACCTGCCAGATAAATACTACTTTGGGCTTTCTGACATGATGTTTTAATCTGGGGCACAGTACTGTGGCTTTCTATACTGTTTAGACACTTCTGTTAGGATTTAAAGGGACATGGACTAGACCTAAGGCTAAGGACTCAGGGGCGTCTTTGACCCCCCCCCCTTGCTTACTGTTCCTCATGCCAATTGGGGCTCCCTAGAGAGTACTCATGACACTTATGCCCCTCATGCACTGTGGTCCCTTCAACGCTACCTGGGCCCTCCAGCCTTGATCAAGAGCCACTCTGGGTCAATGCACTCTATGGCACAGTTCCTACTTTCCCTCCAGGGGGTCCTCCATTCTTGGAAACCCCCCACTCAGTTCAGGTTTTTTGGCCTCTAAGGCCCATGGCATTCCTGACCTATCTGAAACCTCTGAGGAGGATTCCTTTGAGGCTGATACAGAGGAAGGGCCCTCTTCATATGCTTATGGAGAGCCCTTTGAGGCTGACCCTGACCCTGCACCCTCTGCTGTGAGGGCCTCATTAAGGTGGTTTTAACATCCTTAGATGTCACTACTACCACTGTTGAGGGATAAACTTCTGCTGACATCTTTCAACGACATAAGAAACCCATCACGGTTTTTCTGCCCAGTCCCAATCTGGACCAGGTTATCCTGGATGAGTGGAAAAAGCCAGACAGGTGCCTTTCTCTTTCCAAGAGATTTTCCAAGCTGTACCCCTTCTCTGAAGCAGCTTTGGCTCATTGGGCTACACTTCGGACATATGCCGCCATAATTAGACTTTCTAAGTCTACTGCTGTGCCCTTGGCGGAAGCCGTGGCATTAGAATATATGACTGATAGGAAGCTGGAGGCTATGCTGAAGTCCAACTTTGCTGCCATTGGTGCTGCCTTGAGACCTACCTTGGCTTCTCTTTGGGTCGCCAGAGCTACAGCTATCTGGGGTGAGCAACTTACTGAGGCCATCAGTAAAGATGCCCCTAAGAAGGGCATATTTGCCTTCTTGGCCAACATGTCTGAGGCTCAGACATATATTACTGATGATCTTTTTGATGCTGTCACCCTTACAGCTAAGGCTTCTGCCTTCTCTGTTGCAGCCAGACTCACTTTGTGGCTTAAGATTTGGTCTGCTGACCTGTCATCTAAGAAGTCACTGATTTCACTCCCTTTTTAGGGCAAGTCTCTCTTTGAGCCTTAATTGAAACAGATCATTAGTGAGGCCACGGGAGGCAAGAGCACTTTCTTACCTCTGGTCTCCAAGTGCCACAACCTAGTGAGAAAACGGCATCTTTTTCATCCCCGCCAAAATGAAGCGCAAAGGAGGAATCCAAGCATGTCTCAGGCCAGCACCCCGAGCCCGACCGCCAAGACAGCAGTTGCACTCAAAACACACCACTGCCAAGCCCAAGTCTGGTAAATCTGCCTCTGCATGACTCACAGAATCCTGGCCCACAGCTCCCTGTGAGTGGGCTCCTGTGTAATTTTTCAGATGCCTAGGCAGCCTCTGTTGTGGATCAGTGGGTTTTGCTGGTGGTCTCAGAAGGGTACAGGATTCCTTTCATATCCCTTCCTCCCTACAGATTCTTCCAGTCTAGAACTCGTCTGGGATAAGAAAAGCTGCGTCTTTTCAATGAGGCAGTTCAGGTTCTCTTGGACAAGGGAATCCTGGCTCCAGTTCCTCCTCAAGAGAGAGGTTTAGGTTTTTATTCAAACCTCTTCGTGGTGGCCAAGAGAGACGGCGGCAGTTGTCCATTCTTGGACCTCAAGGACCTCAATTCCTTTGTGGAGACTGCACGCTTCAAGATGGAGTCTTTGTGCTTTGTCATCACATCTTATGTGTCCAGGAGAGTTCTTGGCCTCTCTAGATCTGTGGGATGCTTACTTGCATGTCCTGATTCATCCACAGGGTCACCTGTAAATTGGGGCACTTCCAGTCCACCTCTCTGCCCTTTGGGCTTACTTCTGCTCCTCGAGTGTTCACCAGAGTGCTCTGATTGCATTTCTGCATACCCAGGGGATTCAGGTAACTCGCTACATAGAAGACCTTCTGCTGAAGGCGCTGTCCAGGGAACTCCTGGACCAGAACGTCCAGGATTGTGCTCAGATTCTCCTCCACCATGGGTGGATTCTGAATATGAAGAAATCTGCTCCAGTCCCCTCTCAGGTCCTGGTTTTAATTTGCCTCAGATTCGATACTTCACTAGGGAAAGTTTTTCTGACTGAGGATTCTATCCAACGGATGATGTATCTGGTATCTCGAGCTTTGGAGTGGGCCCTCATCTCCACTCTGCAAATTCTTGACCCTGACAGGCCGCATGGTGTCCACCATGGAATCCGTTCTATACTTCATGACTCACACCATGGAGCTCCAGAGATTCACAATCCGTGCTTAGCATGGGAATCCGGACCTCTTCGATCTCAGTGTGTCTCTCCCTCCGGAAGTCAGACGGGACTTGCTTTGGTGGCTGGACAGGTCCAACCTGGAGAAGGGGCAACACTTTGCGATTCAGGACCCTTGTGACGACAGATGCCCTAGTTCACCTGGGGATTCAGGGCACTAGGACTGCAGAGGAGACTCTTCAGTTCATCAGTGTTCTGGAGCTCCGGGCAATTTGGCTTGCTCTAGTGTCCTGGTCCTCTCCACTGAGAATTTGTCTAGTCCGCATCCAGTCTGACAACGCCATGGCTGTGGCTTACATCAACAGGCAAGGAGGCACAAGAAGTGCTCTGCTTGGGCGAGGTCAAATCTATCTTGGCCTGGGCAGATCACATTCCATCCATTTCAGCCGTGCACATTCCAGGTGCAGACAAAGTCCTGGCAGACTATCTCAACCGAAAACAGGTGGACCCAGGCGAGTGGGATCTCTATCCAGATGTTTTCAACCTGTTGGTGCAGAGGTGGGTCTTCCTCAGATAGACCTGATGGGCACCAGGTACAACAGGAAAGGTCAGCTCTTCTGTTCCCGTTGGAGGGACCCTCTAGCATTTGCTGTGGACACCCTTGGCGATCCCCTGGCACTTTCATCTGGCTTGCATATTTCCTCTCATTCCCAGGGTTCTGCAGAAGATTCTTATGGAAGGCCCGGCTGTCATTTTGATTGCCCCCTATTGGACCAGGAAGCCCTGATTCCCAGAACTAGTGGCTCTCTCCATTTGGTATCAGTTTCCACTGCCACTCAGACTGGATCTCCTCTTTCAGGGTTATCTCTGGAAGGAGGATGTGGAATGGATGGCTTTGACTGCATGGCTTTTGAAGCCTCCATCCTAAGGAGGAAAGGGTTTTCCCCTGAGGTGGTCTCCACTATGATCCAGGCCAGGAAACTGGTTTCTTCCAAAGCCTATAACAGGGTTTGGTCCATTTTTCATTCTTGGTGTGTAGACAGGGACCTGTCTTCACAAGAGTTTGATCTCCCGGTAATCCTGTCTTTTTTTTTTTTTTTTTTTGATCAGATGGCGTGTGTAAAGGGCCATTCTACCAGATGTCAAGGTCTTCTGTCACGGTGTTGCTCATGCCTTCCCTGTCTATAAGCCTCCCACTCCACACTGGGACCTTTTAATTTGGTTTTGAGAGTCTTGCAGCAGCCTCCATTTGAGTCCTTGGCTACCATTCCTCTATGCCTCTTGACGTGCAAAGCTCCTTTCCTGGTATTTCACAGGGATAAGGCTGTTTGTACCTTCCAGGAATTTCTTCCTAAGGTGGTCTCTGAGTTCCACATCAATCAGGTGATTGTTGTGCCTTCTTTTGTCCTGGACCCAAGTGTGACAAGGAGAGAGGGATCTCCACTTGTTAGATGTGGTAAGCTGCCTCTAGTTCTATGTGCACCATAAGACTGTCTCATTTTTTATCCCTGAGGGTCCTTAGGCAGGTATGGCTGTGTCCAAAGTCACTATCACATCTTTGATTAAGTCTTCCATTCCCAAGGAGTACAAAACTCAAATAAACCTGTTCCTTTCCACGTTACAGCACACCCCATTAGGTCTGTTGGGGCCTTCTGGGCATACAAGAATCAGGCCTCTGCTGAACAGCTGTGCAAGGTGGCCACTTGGTCTTATGTGCACACATTTTCCAAGCCACTGCCGTATTGATGTCCTTGCTTGGGCTGAAGACAGCTTTAGCAGGAAAGTCCCGGAGGCAGTTTTGCCTGTTTAGGACCTCTTCTTTCCTGTGCCTTACCGTTCTTTAACTGGTTGAGCCCAGTTGGCTTTTGTTCTTGTGTGCTGTGATAATGTTATTCAGTGTGCATTGACACATCCGTGTTCTGGATAATCCTTAGGAGCCTGGGTATCATGGGGACAGTCGCTTGGTCCTTTCCTTCTCTTCCCACCCTTGGGAGCTCAGTGTTGGTACATCCCCATGGTACCTGTATGGTAAATCCTCTCCACACGAGAGAGATGGCAAAACCACATGCGTACGTTTCAGCCTATGTGGGCCTCGTTGGTATGCTGCTGCTGAATCCCTCTAGGCACATGGAAGCAAGGGCCCATGCCTGAGATACCCTTATACTTGAACTCTCTGTGCCTAGAGGGAATCAGCTGCATTACAACAACGAGGCCCACATAGGCCGAAATGTCTGTGGTTTTGCTGATTCTCTAGTGCAGAGAGGATTTGCCTGACATTTTGGAACTGGACTGTCTGAGGGCAGGACCAGTCTGTTGTGGACTTTGAGATTTCCTTTCTGAGGTGGCACATGTGAATGAAAAATTTAACTTTTAGCACACCTGAGAGGCCGCCATTCCTTAGAACAAAACACTTTATTTTGTTCGTCCTCCGTGAGTGCTTGTCACAATATTTCTGTTTGTCCCCCTTCCTACAGAGGTTGTTTAGGAACCTTTGAACTCCTGCACTCATTATGGGTATTTTATTTTGGGGTTGTCCCTCAGTTATGGAGTGTGGATGGCTGTTTTAGGGTAGTTAACTCCTTCCCTGTTGGCCTATGGGTTTGGGGACTTCTTCCCAGGATTTCCCTTCAGAGTTGTGTTTTTTTTTTTTTTTTTTTTTGGTTTTTTTTTTTTTTTTTTTATTATCCCCAACATGCCCTTTGGGTCTTTGGCATCTTTGTGAAGTTTTCGTTTTTGGGTAAATGGAGCAGTTAAGGTGTACTTCCTGCTGAGACTGCACTTGCTCCATTGACTTCTATGGGACAAACTTCTCAGGGAAATATCTCTGCAACAGTTTATCATACAGAGTTCAGAGAGGGCTCATTCATCTTGTCTCCTCATGCTTTGGCATCCATTTCAAATCCCAAGTGTCTTGGGAGCACCTGGGGCCCCGCCAGTGCAATTATAGGCTTTGCCATGTAACAGTAATAGAAAAGACTACATTTCCAAGAATGCCATTTTCCCAGGCTTTCTTCTGGTTGGCTCCTAGTTTTACAGATGCCATTTTACTTCTCTCTTGCTTATCCTACGCAGAGGTTGCCTCTCCTTGCTCTACTCAGATTAACCCTTCACCTGCCAGATAAGTGCTTTTCTGAGCTTTTCTAGGGTGAAATATTCTGGGATACAGTATTTGGCATTTTATACTGTCTTTAGACACTACTCCTGTTCGGATGTCGGATCCAAAGGGACATGGGGCTAGACCTAAGGCATAGGACTCAGTGGTGTTTCTGACCCTCTTTACTTACTGTTCCTCATACCAGTTGGGGCTTCCTAGAGAGTATACAGGATCTCTATGCCCCTCATGTGTTGAGGCCCCTACTATCCCACAGGGGCCCTCCAGCCTTGTACAAGAGCCAGTCTGGGTGAAAGATTTAAAGTGTACTATGGCACAATTTCCCCTCTCCAGGGGCTTCTCCACTCATGGAAACCCCCTGCCACCTTTAGATTTGTGGCCCCTAAGTTCGCCGGTATACATGTGCTCATGGATTCCTCCGAGGAGGACTCTTATGAGGATGACAAAGAGGAGGAAGGGAATGTGAAGTAAGGCATTCTGCCTATTCCTTTTGAGATCTCTTTTGAAGCTGACCCTGCTCCCTCTGCTGAGGGACTCATTAGGGCTGTTTTACAGACCCTTCAGGTCGATGACATCCCTGATGAGTGTCTGTCTTCATCTGATGTATTTCAGAGACTTAAAAAGTTTTCTACTGTCTTTCCACCAGATTCCACTCTGGAGCAAATTCTTTTGGATGAGTGGAAGATGCCTAATAAGAGGCTGTCTATCTCTACAAGATTCTCTATCTGTACCCCTTCTCAAAGGCAGCTTTGGCGCAGTGGGCTTCTCCTTCTCCTGCGGTTTATCCCCTGTCTCCAGGCTTTCTAAATCCACCGCTTTGCTCCTGGCAGACACGGTGGGCCTTAAGGATGTGATGGATAGGAAGCTTGCAGCCATCCTCAGGTCCAGCTTTGCTGCCATTGGCACTGCATTGAGGCTTATTTTTACTTCTGCCTGGGTTACTAGAGTTATTGCTGTTTGGGGAGAACAGCTTACAGATGCCATCAGGGACAGTCCCCTAAGGAGGACCTTTTGGTCAACATGTCAGAATCTCAAACATATGTTACTGACACACTCTTTGAAGTTGTCAGGTTGTCTGCTACTGTGGCTTAAGATCTGGTCAGCAGACTTCTCTTACAAAAAGTAATTGGTTTCCTTGCCTTTTCAAGACAGATCTCTTTTTGGTCCTGATTTAAGCAGAATTAGTGATGCTACAGTGGGCAAAAGCACCCTGTTACCTCGGATGTCCAAGCGCCCTACCATGGCATGGAAACTGCATATTCTTCATCCTGCCAAACAGAAGATCAAAGGCAGCAAGCCTCTCAGGTCTTTACCCAGCACCCCCTGCCAATCCCAAGCAGCAGTGGCAGTCTAAGAGTGCCGCGGTAAAGCTAAAGTCCGGCAAACCTGCCTTTGCATGACTTGCAGAATCCTGGTCCGCAAGCACCCATTGGAGGAAGTTTGTGCCATTTCCCCAAAGCTTGGGCAGTCTATTGTGGACCAGTGGGTTTTGCAGATGGTTTCAGAAGGGTGCAGAATAGGGTTCAAGTCCCTTCCTCCCTTCAGGTTCTTCCCGTCTCAGGTTTCCTGGGGACAGGAAAAGCTGCGTGTCTTCAAAGAAGCAATTCAGACTCTTCTGGCCAAGGGAGTTCTTCTTCCAGTTCCATTTCAAGAGAGAGGTTCAGGTTTTTATTCAAACCTGTTTGTCGTGTCCAAGGAGGACACCGGTGGCTGCCCTCTTTTGGATCTCAAGAACCTCAATTCATATATGGAGAATGCTCGCTTCAACATGGAGTCCTTGTGCTCTGTCGTAGCTATGTGCCCAGGATAATTTCTGGCATCTCTGGACCTGAAGGACGCATACTTGCATGTTCCTATCCACCTGGTCAGCGGTATCTCCTTTATAGCTTTGTCTCCAAGCACTACCAGTTCACCGATCTGCCCTTTGGACTGACCACCTCTCCTTTGGTGTTTGCCAGGGTTCTGGGGGCCTTAATGGCCTTCATTCACATCCAGGGGATTCAGGTGACGCCTTACATGGACGACCTTCTGCTGAAGGCTCCATTGCGGGAGCTCCTGGCCCAGCACGTCCAGGACTGTGCTCATATTCTGATCCACCATGGCTGGATTTTGAACATGTCAGTCTCCCGCCAGTTCCCTCCCAGCAGTTGTTTTTCCTAGGGCTCAGTTTCGACACCCTTCTGGGTAAGGTCTTTCTGACAAAGGACTTCATTCTGCAGATTATGCAACTTAGTTCCTAAGCTCTGGACTGGTCTGGGCAGGAAGTTAACAAAACATGCGGGCTGCATGGTGTCCTCTATGGAAGCTGTGCCTTATTCTGTGGCCCACACCAGGGAACTCCAGAGACTCCTCATCCGATAACTTGGGTTGAGCAGAAGCACACGTTCATGCCATTTCCACCATTCACATTCCAGGGGTAGAAAACGTCTTGGAGGACTTTCTAAGTTGCCAAACGGAGGACCCAGGAGAATGGGAGCTCCATCCAGACGTTTTCTACTGGATTGTACAAAACTGGGTTCTTCCTCAGATACACCGAATGGCCACAAGGGACAAGGAAGAGTCCAGTGTTTTGTACCCGTTGGCTTTTGCCACGGATGCAATGGCGATACCGTGGCATTTTCACCTTGCTTACGTCTTTCCTCCAGTCCCTCTCATTCCTAGAGTACTCAGGAAAATAAGGAAGGACGGTCATTATGGTTGATCCATACTGGACCAAGAGAGTGTGGTTCCCAGAGCTGGTGTGTCTAGCCGTTCAGGATCTGTTTCCACTGCCGTTCAAACTGGACCTCCTACTTCAGGGGTACCTTTGGAAAGAGGACCTGGAGAGATTGCCTCTGGTGTGGTTGTTGAAGTCTCCATCCTGAAGAGAAAGGGATTCTCCCCTGATACCATCTCTACAATGATACAGGCTAGGAAGCCTGTATCCTCTGAACAGAACTGTTCTGTCCTCAAGCAGCTGCCTGTAAAATTCTACATAGACGGCTGGGGAGCTGTACTTGTGGCTGCTCAGTGCATGTCTGCTCAGGCTGCTGTCTTTTTCTTGATGACTGATTCAGCGAGAGAATGAGAGTCTGCGCCGGTAGGACTCAGCCTCACACTGCATCACTCGAGTTTGTGCTACCAAAAACTCACGGCAACCACACTAATTTTTATGGCATGCTTTAAAGCACCAGTGTACGTACAGCTGTCATCCCAGCTGTCTCACATGCACCGCCAGCCAATGAGGAGACCATACCATTGTGCAAATACTCTCATTGGCTGGTGGTGCGTGCCTTGTTGCTGCTTGTATGTTGTGTCTGTGGGCCCGGCTGGCAGAATAGTGCTGAGTGAAAGATAGCGAGTACTGTTTGGGTGTATTGGCTACATTCTGTGCTGCCTGGGTCCCAGGGACTGGCCGGCTCTGGCAACACAAAGCTGGATTGCAGGGAAAGCAGCCATTCACACGGGGCTTCAATTTCCATTCGCCCTCACTCAATTTCTCCTCACCAAATGCGAGGAGGCGAGTGGAAATTTTGAACCCTGCCTCAGAGGATCAATTTAAAGCCTCAGATTTAGTGAGGCAAATGCTTATGAAATTTTAACCCCTTGAGTGCAAACCTTGTAATTTTCACACAGTTGGCAAAGTGGGCTTGCACAACCATTTGAAAACTGAGGGTGTACTTTGAAGCTACTCCCTGCACTCCTACTGTGGGGAGAAGCTTCAGACTATCCCTGCAGGTAGGGAAGTTTCTCTTCACTACAGTGCAAGATTTAACTCATAGTGCATGATCGCTTGGTCATGTGCATCTGTAAAATTAAATCTGACCGGGGGGGTGGAATTTGGACCACTCTTGATGCCCAATTCCCCCCATATCCATTAGGATAGGCAATCATTGCAAAGACTAGGAAGGCAATCACCTACATTTCCATTTGCACCATCATGCTCAGTGTTCTAATAACTTCCAGGTTTAGTAGGAGGACCTTCCAGACCCACATGAACATCAGGTTGAGCATGATGAGGAAAAGAAAGTAAAGGAAGGTGATCTGCTTCTTGGATGCTGCAGTGATCAATGCCAGGGGAGGCATCAAGATTTGATTTAAAATAAAAAAATAAATAGTAAATAATGAAAAAAAAAAAAGAAGTAAAACCTAAACATTCTCCCACTGCCACAGATACCATATATTCACCCACAGCATTGTTCTCCTGCCCACTGGTACCCACCAATTACTCATCATATTCAATGATTACCAATCGGCAGGGGAACAAGGTTGGGGGGGTCAGACAGTGTAGGTGAGGGATCTGTGACTTTGGTGTAAATATCTGAGAGCTTCTTAACAAAAAAAAGGGGAAAAAAAGTAACCAGTTAATCTGTTTTCAAATCGCATTAGAATGAGATTAATATCACCAACTCTGTCAGCCTTAATGTTCTGCAGACCCCAAACTTGTAGTAATCGAGGATTGCTATTGTGGCATGAAAGATGCCACTGGGGAGACTTTTTTTTTTTTTTTTTTTTTTTTTTTTTTTTATTGGATTGAGAACGTCTGTAGCTGCATTGTTTATATTGTTAGCATGTTCTCTCAGTCTTGTAGATAATTTGCGTATCATCTTGCCTACGTATAATAATCGACATGGGCATCGCAGACAATCTCAGATTTGGTCTGACATGATGAAATCACTGATATAATGTATTTTACCAAACCTGTCGGTAATGGATCTAGAAAGGAGCATGTGTTGGCAAGCAACGCAGTGACCACAAGGATGTTGACCCACTAATCCTAGATGGTTTCTGTACCAATTGGTCTCTCAAATTGAGAGCTCTTTTCCAACACATGGATGCTCTTTTACCAAGTATCTGAGAGATGTTCACATTATTGGTTAACAAATGCCAGTGTTTTTTTTTTTTTTTTTTTTTTGTTTTTTGATCACTATTTTTTCATAAGTATATGAACATTTTTCCATTATCGTTAACACACCAGTGTGTTTTTTCTGTCTTGTGCTGTATGTGTGTTTTGTTTCTTTCTCCTTATTTTACATAATGAATATGATCTATATTAAGTGATGTCCATTACATCATTTTGTTTTGAGTATTTTTCTGTTTGTATACTCATTCTGATTATGTCCTTATGTTTTTCTATAAGTTTGTTGTTTAGTTTTTCTTTGTTTTTAACCCCTTAAGAACCCATGAGGGTCCTGGCATTTAGTGAGCCATAAGGACCCATAACGTGCCAGGGCAGTCATGGGTTTCACTGCTCCCTGCGTGACTGTAAGCCGTTCGGGGAGCCCTGAATCGGTATGCAAAAAAAAGTCTGTGGTCCTTAACTGCTGGCCGTATGCACGCGCGGCTGGTCCTTAAGAGGTTAAACTAAAGACTGCAGCACATTAGACGGCTATCGTTACTTTTGTGTAGCAGTTGTATTTTTACGTCACAATGGCTGTTTGGATTATTTTTGGTTTAATGAGGTTGCTAATCAAGGTTTTGAAGGTGGCGCCTTTTGTTTAAATAGCAGTTGATTTCTGACACTCAGGTGATTAGCCTTTGAAGAAGCAATACATGGCGAAAAGTGCATTATTTCATTTATCATCATCTTTGTTCTATTCATTTAATAATCCAGTAAAGGTTAAGTGTAATTCCACTACACGTTTTGAATAATTTCCCTGAGTGCTGTTTTGGCAGGGTTCAAAGAAAAAAAATCCTTATTATTCGATTGTAGAAAGAAAATTTAGCCATTTTGTGATTCATATGTTGGTGTACTTTCGTGAAATAGATATATATATCTATCAATGAGTTGTTTTAGGGGAGTATATCCTGTATCCATTGGAATGTGCTTTTTTAGTTAATTAAGTTGAAAATACCTTTTGTTCTCCTGTTAATTAGGGGACTGGAGAGCCATGATTGTAGGTAAAATTATACATATTTGCAATTTTGTTCTCAACATATACAGGGCTTTTAAAAATAATTGAAACTTTCACAAATAACAAGTATTTTTGATATATAGTGTATGATATTAGCAAAATAAGCAATTTCATTTTTTTTTATTTTTCATACATATGAAATCATAACTTGTATAATTTACTTCATGTGTAGCACCATGAAAAATATTAATTTGTTCTGAAAATAATCAAATAACTATAGTTATCTGTATATGACTAGAAAGTTACCTCTAGGAGTCATAACCTAAACAGATGGATAGCAAAATGTTGAAAAAGGTGCCTGGTCTCCTCCACGGGGGAGAAAGTTCTCCAAACCTCAAAAGAGAGAGACTTGTGGGTGGATGCTCCCTACTCCTTTTCCAGCTCAACCCTCCCCCCACCCTGTGAACTCCAGAATGAATATGTCCTGCAATGAGAATGGATGGCAGGAGACACTCTTAGTTGTTTTAGATTTAACATTGTTTTTCTTAGAGTCATGAGGCTGTCACATATTCCCCCATTAGGCAGTTTACCATTACTGGACTTCCCTTGGAGTGGATTGACAGCGTACAGGTGCTGTATGGACCCTTGCAGCCCTGTGGAGGGATTCTTGCTACCAAGTCTTCCCTCCCAGCAAAGTCTCTTGGGGCTCTGCTTGCTTTCAGTTACAATGGTAACGTGGTGAAAGAAAACTGGTGAGTAACCCTTTGAGTACATTGGTCCCCATTGTCTCCATCCTGTGCCTCTCCAAACAGGGTTTTTCTCTCAGCCCTTGTTGGCTCCTGCACTCATGTTGGGTAATTTCATTTACTATATCTGTTCATTCTCAGGCTTTTGGAGCAAGGATGGCTGCAGTTTTGCTAGAATTAACACTTTCCCTGCTGTTTTCACTGGTCTGCTCATCTTGAGCGGTGGTCCCTGCTACTCTGCCAGGACCCTCCAGCACTGACCTAGAGGCAGCTTGGGTCAAAACTCCTCTTCTGTCCTCAGTGGCCCAAATTCCTTTCTCCCTTCAGGGCTGCTGCAGTCCTGGAAGCCCCCCACTACCTTTAAATATGTGACCCCTGTATCTCCTAGGGTTTTCCTCAGAAGTGGAATTGTCAGAAGGGGAAGATGAGGATATGGATTCTTGCTACTCCTTTGGGGACACTTAATAGAATGACCCACTTCGCTTGGCTGAGGGACTCATTAGAGCTGTTCTGGAGATGCTTCAGGTCTGATATCTCAGCTGTCTGTCACAAAGAGGTTTTCTAAGCAGTATCCTTTTTTAGAGGCAGCTTTGGTGCAGTGGGCCTCCCCTCCAACCATGGACGACCCCCCCCCTTTTTTTTTTTTCTAGGTTGGCTAAGATTAGTGCCCTGCCCTTAAAGATCCAGCAGACAATAATCTGGACTCTATCCTCAGGACCAATTTTGCGGCCACTGGAGCGGCCCTTAATCCTATTTTTGCTTCAGCCTGGGTTAACAGGCTGTTGCTGTGTGGGTTGAACAGCTTATGGAGGCTGTCCGAGGTTTCCAAGGAGGATTTGTTGGTTCTTTTGGCTATCATTAAGGAGGCCAACACTTGTGTGTCTTATACTCTCTTTGATAGATGGTCAGATTGTTTGCTAAAGCCTCAGCTTTTTCTGTTGCTGAGCAATGCACTCTGACTTGAGATTTGGTCTGCGGACCAATCTTCCAAGACATCACTGGTTTCCTTGCCTTTTCAGGGCAAATCCCTATTTGGACCTGAATTGAAGCAGATCATTAGTGATGCTACGGAGGACAAGAGCACCGTGTTGCCTCAGATGCTCACCAAACGTCCAACTATGGCGAGGTAACTGCATCTTGCTGCAGAGGCAGCAAGGTACACAGGTCTCTTATGCATGTTTTTCCTCCAAGCCCAGACAGCAGTGGCAGCCCAAGCAAGAAGCTTCAAGGGTTAAGTCTGTCAAGCAATCTTCCACATGACTTGGAGAATCCTGGTCTGCTGGTTCCTGTAGGGCATGTCTTTACCTTTTTTGGGATGGCTGGGAGTCCTCAGTCGTGGACCAGTACGTTTTGCGGGTAATCTCAGAAGGGTGCCACATAGATTTCAGATCACTTCCACCTTATTGTTTCTAGTTGTCAAGGATGCCAAAAGAGCCGGACAAGGCACAGCTGTTTCATGAGGCAGTGGATTCACCCAGACAGCCAAACCTATTTGTGTTTTGCCTTCAGCACAGTTCATTACCATTTCACAGCATTTCCATTTGGCCTTGCTTCTGCGCCTTGAGTGTTCACCAGAGTCATTGGGGGCCTTAGCGTCCTTCATTCATACCTGGGGCATTTCCAAGACACCCTATCTGGACGACCTTTTATTCAAGGCTTCCTCAGAGGAGCTCTTGGTCTACTTTTGGTCCACCATCGTTGGATTCTGAACATGCTAAAGTCCACACTGGTGCCTTTCCAGGAACCGGCGTTCCTGGGGATGAGATTCAACACCCACCAAGGGAAAGTGTTCCTGCTGGAGGAGAAAATTCTTCTGATGATGGAGGAGGTGTCTCAGGCCCTGGAGTAGCCCTTGGCCGCATCCGGGGCGTATATGGGAGTGCTAAGCAGACTAATGTTAACATTAAAGGCTTTGTCTTATTTTCAGGTACACATAAGAGAACTTGAAAGACATGCCCTCCAGAGTTGGACTGGGAATCTGGCACCCCTGTATCGACAGATCTCCCTCTCTCAGGAGGTGTACCGGGATCCTCAGTGGTCATTCTGCTGGCACAACCTGGAACAAGGGAATCTTTGTGATACCAGAATGAACTCTGGTCATGATGGATGCCAGCCTGAGCGGCTTGAATGCAGTTCTGGGTCACCTGAGTGCTCAGGGCAGGTGGACCCGAGGAGGAGTCCCTGCAGTCCACCAATGTCCTAGAACTCAGTCTGTTCGCCTGGCTGTCATGTACTGGACCTACGTATTGAAGGGAAAACCAGTGAGGGTCCAGTCGGACAAATGCCATGACTGTGGCTTACATCAACCATCAAGGGGGCACTCACAGTGCCACCACCTGGTTCGAAGTGAGATGCATTCTAGATTGGGCAGAAGCCCACATTCTGTCCATCTCCGCAGTTCATATTCCAGGGGTAGAAAACTTTCTGGCCGACTTCCTAAGTCGCCAAGATGTGGATCCAGGAGAGTGGGAACTCAATCTGCAAGCTTTCTACCTGATTGTGCAACAGTGGGGTGTGCCAGCGATACATGGCCACCAGAGATGACAGGAAAGTTCTGACCTCCTGAAGAGGATATCCTCTGGCCTTTGCCATGGGCGCGATGTTGATCCCGTGGAACTTCCACCTTGCTTATGTCTTTTCTCCATTTCCTCTCATCCCCATGGTACTCAGGAAGATGAGGATGGACTGGGTGACCGTGATTCTGGTTGTTCCTTATTGGACCAGAAGGGAGTGGTTTGTGGGCCTGGTCAGTCTTTCTATCCAGGATGCTCTCCACCTCCGTCTCCAGGATTACCCATGCCACGAGGATGTGGAGAAAATGGCTTTGACGGCAAGGCTGTTGAAACCCACATATTGAGGAGAAAAGGTTCTCCACTATGATTCAGGCCTGTAAGCCTGTCTCTTCCAAGGCCTACCATAATGTATGGTCTGTTTTTCACAAGTGGTGCATGGATAAGTCTGTGTCCTCACAGGAGTTTGACCTACTTTTGGTATTCTCCTTTCTTCACAATGGTTTGAACAAAGGACTCCGTATGAGCTCCTTAAAGGTTAAAATTTCAGCACTTTGTGTTTTCCATAGACTTATTGCTGCCATTCCGGATATCAAGGGTTTTCTTCAGGAGGTGGCTAATGTCTTCCCTGCCTTTTAGGCTCCCATTCCTCCATGGGACCTTAATTTGGTTTTGGAGATTTTGCAAAGCCCTCCCTTTGAGCCTCTTGCTTCCATCACCCTCTGTCAGTTAAAGCTCAACATGACTTTTCTTCTGGCAGTGGTCTCCGTTCGCAGAATCGCTGATTTGCAGGCTTTGTCTTTCAAACCACCTTTCCTGGTTATTTTACAAGGACAAGATGGTGCTTCGAACCTCTCAGGAGTTTCTTCCTAAGGTGGTTTCTGAGTTCCACATCAATCAGGAGGTTGTTGTGCCTTCTTTTTGTCCTTACTCTAAGTCTGACAAGGAGAAAGATATCCATTTTTTTGGACCTTGTGCATTGCCTTTAATTTTATGTGCGCCATACTGAACCTTTTCACAAGACTTACAGATTTTTTTTTTTTTTTGTACCTGAGGGTCCTAGGGCAGGGCTAGCTGCATCCAAGGTCACTGTTGCCTCTTGGATCAGGCATGTGATTTCTGGAAGAAACCTGTTCCCTTCAAGGTCACAGCACATTCCACTAGCTCTGTGGAGGCTTCTTTTGCACACCTTTGCTAAGCACTAGCGTGTTGATATTCTGGCTTTGGCTGAAGCCAGCTTTGACAGGAAGGTCCTGCAGGCAGCTCTACCTGTCTAGGGGCCTGCATACTTGGTTGCCTTGCTGCTGTTCAGATGTTTGAGCCTCTTTGGCTTTTGTTCTTGTTTGCATTCAATGTCAGTTGACCGTTAACATTTGGGCTGTTCAAATTCTGGATAGCCCTGGAGAACTCCGGGCATCATGGGGACAGGTATGAGGTCCTTTCTCCTTTTTCCCACCTCTGGGAGCATAGTGTTTGTATATCCCTATGGTACTTGTGTTCCATATAGGATATAAGAGAAAATAGAAATTTAGTGTTTTTACCTTTTAAATCCTTTTCTCTTTAGTCCATATGGAACACAGGTCTCCCACCCAGAGAAAGGGACCTTTGCGTTGGTCTTGCCTACCTGGTCTGGGAGTCCTTTTAAAGTCTTTCTTTTTCTACTCTTGCTTGCCTTGTTGTGGGGCATTGGTCACATTCATTCTGGAGATCACAGGGCGGGGAGGGATGAGCTAGAGAAGGAGTAGGGAGTCTCCACCCACAATACTGTCTTTTTAGATGTATCCTGCCCTCTAAAGGAGGGCCTCAACCAAATGGTACCTGTGTTCCATATGGACTAAAGAGAAAAGGATTGAAAATCCTGTTTTCTAAGATGTCAGAGACTTAATACGTTTAAAGTGAAAAAATATAGTTGGAGTATGAACATAGTTTTAAAAATGAACAAATCTTTAATTTTGAAAGACCGTTAGAAGTTCTGCAAGGTTGCCTTTTTCTGAAATATAAGAAGACAAATTGTTTCCCTAAGCATTTATTTTTAAATATGTATATTTTGTAACAGACTGAATGCCACCCAGATACTTGTACTCAGATGACTGCAACTGAACAATGGATATTTCTTTGTGCAGCTCATAAAACTCCAAAAGAGGTAAGAATTGCATTTTTATGCCGCTATTTTGTCTAGTAACTGTAAATTCGAGTAATTGCTAGTAATATAAATACATTTTATAAAGAAATTAAAACGCAGCAGTCACTGTTCTCATACAATTAACTTACCAGTGACTGTTGTTAAGATATGACATACCAGGAGTGTCACTGGTCCTTAAAAGACCAAACTGACTGTTCTGGCACATCATTTGTCCTTAACGGGTTTAACTTACGATATAAACAAATATATCTGTCGCTGCCTCTTTTGATTGGATACAATCTGTGATGAACACGCACCATCTTTTATTATCCCATATGATTCGGTCTTCATTCAGTATCTTCTCTTATTGATCACTGTAAAAGAACAGCAACTAGGCCAGGTTCCTTGACTATGATCAAGCAAAAGTGAAATCATCAGAAGATGCTTGTTTTTTTATTTCCCAGCATGATTCTAATTGATTTTTAGTCTAATCAGCAGCAGGTTACTTATGCTACTTAGATCTGCTGAACTATATTCTCAATATACTAGTTTCTTTTTGATACATTTATGTATTATGGTTAACCCTGGTTTAAATCAGTCGAAAGTCCTACTTAGGTCTGGTATTTGGGGCTATGCATAACCAATGACTTATAGATCGAAATTGAATTATTCAATTGTGATTTGTTTTTCTAATTTTTGAGTGAGGCAGTACTAAGACACGTTCCCCTTATTGCTGTTATATTCTTTTTTTTTGGTCATTCCTTTTGTTTAGCAAGGTGACTGACAAGCTAGTTATATGCCCAGGCAACACTAAGTTACAGTTAAGGAAAACATTATTTGATCCCCTGCTGATTTTGTACGTTTGCCCACTGACAAAGAAATGATCAGTCTATAATTTTAAAGGTAGGTTTTTTGAACAGTGAGAGAATAACAACAAAAAATCCTGAAAAATGCATTTCAAAAAAGTTATAAATTGATTTGCAATTTACTGAGTGAAATAAGTATTTGACCCCTTTGCAAAACATAACTTAGTACTTGGTGACAAAACCCTTGTTGGAAATCAGAGGTTAGACGTTTCTTGTAGTTGGCTACCAGGTTTGCACACATCTCAGGAGGTATTTTGTCCCACTCCTCTTTGCAGATCCTCTCCAAGTCATTAAGGTTTCGAGGCTGACGTTTGGCAACTTGAACCTTCAGCTCCCTCCACAGATTTTCTATGGGATTAAGGTCTGGAGACGGGCTAGGCCACTCCAGGACTTTAATGTGCTTCTTCTTGAGCCACTCCTTTGTTGCCTTGGCCGTTTGTTTTGGGTCATTGTCATGCTGGAATACCCATCCACGACCCATTTCAATGCCCTGGCTGAGGGAAGGAGGTTCTCATTCAAGATTTGATGGTACACGGCCCTGTCCATCGTCCCTTTGAGGCGGTGAAGTTGTCCTGTCCCCTTAGCAGAAAAACACCCCTAAATCATTATGTTTCCACCTCCATATTTGACGGTGGGGATGGTGTTCTTGGGGTCATAGGCAGCATTCCTCCTCCTCCAAACACAGGGAGTTGAGTTGATGCCAAAGAGCTCGATTTTGGTCTCATCTGACCACAACACTTTCACCCAGTTCTCCTCTGAATCATTCAGATGTTCATTGGCAAACTTCAGATGGGCCTTTACATGTACTTTCTTGAGCAGGGGAACCTTGTGGGCGCTGCAGGGTTTCAGTCTTTCACTGCATAGTCTTACCAATTGTTTTCTTGGTGATTATGGTCCAGCTGCCTTGAGATAATTGACAAGATCCTCCCATGTAGTTCTGAGCTGATTCCTCACCGTTCTCATGATCATTGTAACTCTACGAGATGAGATCTTGCATGGAGCCCCAGATCGAGGGAGATTGACAGTTAATTTGTGTTTCTTCCATTTGCGAATAATCACACCAACTGTTGTCACCTTTTCACCAAGTTGCTTGGTGATGGTCCTGTAGCCCATTCCAGCCTTGTGTAGGTCTACAATCTTGTCCCTGACATCCTTGGATGGCTCTTTGGTCTTGGTGATGGTGGAAAGTTTTGGTTACTTCTGTGGACAGGTGTCTTTTATACAGGTAACAAGCTGAGATTAGAAGCACTCCCTTTAAGAGAATGATTCTAATCTCAGTTTACCTGTATAAAATACACCAGGGAGCCAGAAATCTTGCTGATTGATAGGGGTCAAATACTTATTTCACTCATAAATTGATTTGCATTTTACTAACTTTTTTGAAATACGTTTTTCAGGATTTTTTTGTTCTTGTTCTGTCTCTCACTGTTCAAATAAACCTACCATTAAAATTATAGACTGATCATTTCTTTGTCATTGGGCAAACGTACAAAATCAGCAGGGATCAAATCATTTTTCCCTCACTGTAGGATACAGATTATACAGCACCTTTAATAATTTGTCCCCTCTTTTATATTTTAATAGCTTGGTAATAAAAGTCAAGTTTTCGCAATTCCCATAATGAATGCTTTTGAAGGTATTTAGAAGCTGTATCTGAGTGCTCATACTGCAGGAACATCTGTTCTCTACTTTGTATATTTGAGACACTGTATTAGTAACTCACTGTTCCACTGGTGGGTGTAAGGGGCTTATTGGGCTTCTCTATCTTTCTTTTTCTAGCTTTGCACTGCTTTGAGGTGTCCATATTAGAGGGTGGTATTGCGAGACAGCTGGAGTGTCACTGCTCCATTTTGAAGAGTGTATTGTCTGTTTGCTACATTAACTATAAGCCTATTTTCCCAGGCATGAGGTTCGATGTGGACCTCATGAGATTGGTCTCTACTTATTTGCATGTCACTTAAGCCCTTGAAGTACTTTTTACTTTTATAGAAGTATTTTTATCTTATATTTACTGTACTGGAATATATTTTAAGGGGGCTCCTGGTTATTTCTCTGTCTACGGGAGACCTGGGCAAGCTACCAATATTTCTGGGGTCCTCCCCACTTAACCCATTACTTCACATGCCAGATTGCTCCTTTTAGTTATTTCTTTGTTACTTTGTTTCTCCTACTCTGTTGCCCCCACATTGCTCCCAGGCCCCTGTTTTAAAGAGCAGGGGGTCTGCATGGGTTAAGGCCCTACTTTCTATACTTTCCTCTGTTCAGTGTATTCAATACTCTTGGTCTCAGGACTATCCTGTTCCCCAAGAGGGGACAAAAGCCATTTCATAGAGGGAACTTTTACAGTGGTAGGGGCCTTCTCAGTTGCAGAAAGGGGCTCTGAGCTGGATTCATCCATATCTATTGGGGATTCTTTTGAGAACATGGCTCTTCTGCTGAGGGTCTCATCCAAGCTGTCCTTGAATCTCTGAAGGTCTCTGAGGCCTCATGTTCCAGTTCTGCCACTTTTTTAATCTTCATCATTTATTAGACCAGATAAACAAAGAGGAGTGGAGGATGCCTGATAAGAGGTGGTTCCTTGCCAGACATCTCACTCTTTCTTATCCCTTTTCTACAGATGCTTTAGCACAGTGGGTTACCTGGCACAAAATTATGATATTGTCATGGCTATTGCTAAGATCCTTGAGACTTGTGTATCTGGCAGAAGTGGCCTTTGCTGCTGGCAGAATAATTGGTACAACATCAGCTTTTTTTATGTTGCCGCACAATATACTGTGTGGCTAAATATAAGGTATTTTGTTCAGCCTTCCAAAAGATCTTTGGAGACCTTTCGTCATGCCACTGGATATAACGGCGCTTTATAGCCTAAGATTGCTCCTAAACATTCCTTCTTTCCACAGAAGAAGCATAGTTTTCCTTAGCCTCTCCAGTATGTTTGGGTCCTGGGCTTGTACCACTTCAGCAGCCAGGTGCTCGCTACCACAAAACCCAAACAGACCGAGACAGGTGCGACCTGCTCAGAAACCCACATCTGAGAAGCCTACCTGTTCATAACTAACAGGGGCCTGGTCTGCCTCAGGCAATAGGAGGGCTTTTGTGCTTTTTTCACAGCAGTTGGGTTCTTGGTGGATCAGGGGTTTGCAGTAAATTTAGAAGGCTACCTCGTAGACTTAAAGTCCCTTCCTCCCGGTCATTTTATCATGTCCAGTGTTCCTTGCAATCCCATGCAGAGTTGTCTATTCCTAGATGCAGTCTCTTTTTTGATAGATATGCAGGTCTTCATAGTTCCCAAAATAAACGGCGGATACAGTGCCATTCTGGACATGAAGCTCTTCAACCGTTTTCTTCTTGCACCCTGGTTCAGGATGGAGTCCTTGTGCTCTGTCATTGCTGCCATGTGTCCAGGGAGTTTTTTGACTCTGTAGACATAAAGGACACTTTCCTGCATATTCCCATCCATGCAGATCATCAGCATTTCCTGCTGTTTGCTTTTTTAGTCCGTCCCTTTCAGTTCCTAGCCCTTCCCTTTGGGTTGGCTTCTGTGGGACTTTACAAAGGTAATAACAGCAGTGGCAGCTCACATCCATTCTCTAGGGATCTCCTTGACTCCATATCTTCTCTGGTTCCATCCCAGGTACTACTTTGACTGTATGAGATTCAACACTGTTCCAGAAAGGGTCTTCCGGCCAGAAGACAAGATATGGTTCTTGCCTCACCAAGTGTCTCAGGGTGCTGGGGTATCTGATCTCTGCCTTGGTGGCAGTTCTCTTTGCCCAGTTCCACACTCAAGACATGCAGCTAGTGAGTTTTAGGAGCAGGGCCAGATTGCAGTGCCAGCTCTGCCATGTTATGTCTCTGTCCCTTTGGACAAAATTAGACCTTGGTGGCTTTAGATGTCCTGTGTGACTTTGCGACTACCATTGATCATTCTGGATTGTGTAGTCACAACAGAGGCCAACATGACAGGTTGAAGAGCCCCCTTGGGCCCTCAGATGGCTCAGGGCCTTTGATCAAAGAGTAAGTCTTCTGTCCATCCACTTGGAGCTCTGGGTATTTGCTTAACTCTTCTGCATTGGCCTCAGCTCAGGGTGCAGGCTCATGGCCAAAAGCTTGGTTGGTTCTCGCTTTGTCATATGTTCGCGTTCCTGCTGTCTCTGCCATTCACATTAAAGGGGTAGATAATATTGTGGCGGACTTTCTCATTAGTCAACATCTGGATCCCAGGAATGGAGAACTTGGCCTATTGGTGTTTCACTCCATAGACTGTGAGATCTTCTGACTGTGGATCTGATGGCTTCTTGGTTGAACATCAAGCTTTTCCTGTTTTGCCACAGAACTCATGACCCTTTCATTCTTGCTGTGGACATGATGGTCATTCCAGGGCAGTTTCCCTGGCGTATTTCCTCCACTACTTCCAATTACGAAGGTATTGAGGAAAGTCAGTGTTGAATGGGATCATGTCTTTCTGATTAATCCATTCTGTGCTTGCTGGGTTTGGTTCTTGGATATTCTCAGTCTATCCATAGCAGAGCCACTTTCGATTCTTCTTGACTCTGGGTCCTCTGTGTCACCTAGAAACAGAGAGGTTGGCTTTGACAGCTTAGCTGTTGATGCCAGCATCTTGAACATGAAAGGTTTCACTGATTCTGTCATTGCCACAAACCGTCCACAAACTAGTTTTCTCCAAAGCCTATCATACGGTATGGTCCTTGTTTTAGGGTAGTGGCCGTGTTCCTTATGTTTCCAGTTATATTGTCCTTTATTCAGGATGGGTTTCAGAAGGGGCTTAGTCATAGAGCAGTAATCTGGACCATATTATAGAATGATCTGCTCTTTTTTCATAGGCTTGTTGCTGGATGTGCAAACCTTTGCGTAGGGGGTGGCTCATACCCACCCATATTTCTGGGATCTCACTCCTTCGCGGACCTTGAACTTTATCTTGGGAATACTTCAGAATGCTCATTTTGAGCCTCCGTCTTCTGTTTCCCTTCCTTTTGTGAGTCTTACAACTGCTTTCCTGCTTGTGATTGTGTCTTTTCTGCATGTAGCTGAACTAAAGGCTTTATCCTGAAAACCCCCCTTTTCTGTTAGGTCCAATGTCAAACACAAGAAATGTGTTAAAGTTCCCTCCTCCAGAGGGCAGGATACTTAAAGCAGGCAGGGTCTTTGAGGTGGGCTTTCCCTCCAGTGTCCCCCTTGCCTGTTTTAAGTATCCTGCCTCAAGAAAAGAGCAAGTTGGCACTGTTCTTGGTTTTATTTTTGTTCTTTGCTATGGACCTGTATAATCCCCTGTTAGGCTGTTTCCCATCAACTGGAGTTGGATTGCATTTCTGGACCATTTCCATGTGGATGTAGACTGTGCCTTACTACTGAACTTCTCTGAGGGGTCTATATTTAAAGCCGAACTACCACCGTTAAACAAGTTGATGTTAATAAATCCCCGTCTGGCGACTAGCTGCTCAGTAGCGCTAGTCGTCAGAATTATTACCTTATTCAATAGAATTATCCATTCTTCCTGGGCTGACAGGCAGGAGTGGAGTGCAGACATCTTTCAATAGTGACACCTGCACGTCTGTGCTGTCAGTCCCAGCCGGCTCTAGGAGGTGTTGCTAGGGACCTGACAGCACAGGTGGGCAGACGTCACTACTGAAAGATGTATGTGCTCTGTCTTGCCTGTCAGCCCAGGAAGAATGAATAATTCTATTGAATAAGGTAATAATTCTGGCGACTAGCACTACTGAGCAGCTAGTCGCCAGATGGGGATTTATTACACATCAACTTGTTTAGTGGTGGCAGTTCCGCTTTAAAAATGGGAGTCTGTAGACTGGTAAATTAACAATTTGAGTACTATAGTCCTTTCTCTTATGTTCCTGCTATTACTTGGCATAAACTGGAATGGGGTGGTGTTGCCTATTTTGCACTCAATCCTTCTCGTTTCCCTTGCACCTTAGGTTTCTAAAGGCAGCTGCTTGTGTAGTAAGGGTTTTTAATACTTTTGGTACTTTTGATTTTGGTATTGTGATTACATTGTTATAATTGAACTTTTTCCTTATATTAGAGCTGATTGACTTATTCCATTTTGCTATGTATATATGTATGATACAGCCTTATTTCTTTCCTTTCTTTTCTTTTGGTTTATTGAACATTCCTTCCTCAGATTTTATCTAAACATACCTTTTCCGCCACAAAGCCCAGATAGGCTTAGCAGAACAAGTAAAAAGACAAACCTGCACTCCGCTACATAAAGTGTGAATGTGTGCCCTGTACTCGGCATATCTACTATTTCTTTGTAAATAAATGAGATTTTGGTTCCACAAATTGGCAAAGTCATGTATAAGCTTGCCACCCTGTCAAGGTATCTCACTTTAAGGCAAGTCCTACTCTAATACATTTAAAAAAAAAAAAAAAGTTAAATTCCCTGAGAAGATGTTACATTAAACACGTTGGAGTGTGACCCTTTCAGTATACAATATTTGCAATGCTTGTGGGTCCCAGTGTAGTGCAATTAAAAACAGAAGACATACAATATAAAAAAAAAAAAAACATGGAACTGAAGGACTTATCTGATGCCAAAAACCCTGTGGGCCTGCATAGTGTGAGAGCAGATATAGGGGCTGTGGATCCATCAGCCTTCAACATAAATAGAGCATTTATGTCCATCCCCACAGGTCATGTGAGGAGTAATAGATTACAGACAGACAGGGTGCAGACAGTCAGGCTTAATGCATTGTCCTTTAAAGGCCAATAATAAAGAAAAAAGAAAAGGATAGTGAAATGGGATATTCATTGCCTTATATTGGTTATTAAATAGGATAAATGAGAAAGCTGCTAGAATGAGCAGATGAGAAGTGCATACAAAAAGAAAGGAAAGAAAAGCTCATAGCGCTAACTCGCCATAACATATCCATATAGTGAATACACTTTTAATGTGCAAGTAAATAATAAAGATGGCAGCAAAGAACGAGTGTTCTCCAGTCCCCCAAACATTAGGTCAAGGCCCAAAGTGCAAACATAAACAAAAAGACGAACCTGTGCTGCTCTATATGAAGTGACTTTGTGCCCTGTATTGAGTATATCTAATATTTTTTAGTAAATAGGTGAGATTTTGGTTTCACAAATTGGCCAAGTCCTATATAAAATTGCCACCCCTTAGTCTGCTCAGAAGACTAACACAGACAAACCCACATCCCTATGATTTCAGGGGTACTGTCCCATCTCTGCTTGTAAGGGTCATCTCCATCTCTAACTAGACATGTGGGCGTCTTCAATGATGGACCAGTGGGTTTTGTGGGTTATATTGAAAGGGTACACATAGCTCTTAAATCCCTTCTGCCTCACAGCTTTTTTCTTCCCCTGAGTTCATCAAGATCCAGTTTGGGATGTCTATTCATTGACGCAGTATCCTCCTTGCTGAAAAAGCAGGTGCTGCTTCCTATTCCAGCCCAGGAATGATTCACTGGATTTGACTCCAGTCTACTTTTTCCAAGAAAGACTGCTGCTGCCATCCCATTCTGGGCTAGAAGTGTCTCAACCATTATGTGCTATCACTGCAGTTCAAGATCTGTGATCTCTGTGATCTGTCATCAATATCATGTGTCCTGGGGATTTTTTGTTTCCCTCTCTGGACCTTGCCTTCATGTCCAGATTCATCCAGACCATCAGCGTTTTCTACTCTTTGCCTTCGAGAGCAGTCACTACTAGTTCACTACTCGCTCTTCCTTTCAGTCTAGGATCAGCCCCAAGGATCTTCATGAAGCTCGTGGCTGCTTTTGCAGCTCACGTACACAATTAAGGAATATCCTTAACTCTTAGCCTACTTTTTACACAAGGCTCCTTTGGAGGCTATTATCTGTTCATATGCAAGACTGTGTTCACATCCTAGAGCTACGTGGTTGGGTATTCAATATCAAGATATCCTCTCTGGTGCCTTCTCACTTTCTGTACTGCTTAGGCATGAGATTTGATACAGTCCAATATAGGAAAAGCAGTATTAGATGACATTAACCCCTTCAGTGCCAGAGGCTTGGGCCATTTTCTGTACCCTGCAGGCCAGACACTTTTTCAGCATTTTTGCTATCCTTCTGTTTATGCTTGATTTCCTCTGGGGATTTTTAGTTAAATATGGAAAACTATATATTGTTTTTTTCAGAACGAATTGAGTTTTCTCGTGGTACCTTACATGAAGAGAATTTTGCATCGTGCAAAAAGCTATGATGTCATAATGACAAAAAAAGTGAAAATTTACTCATTTTCCTAAAATCACATAATATGTATCAAAAACATTTACCTTGATTGAAAAAGTTTCAATTATTTGAAAAAGCCCCAAGTCCTCCGAGTAAAAAAAATACCAAATTTGTATAGTTTTACCTACGTCCATGGCTAGCGTAGAGCCCTAATCACCAGCAGCACAAAATGACATTTTCAACTTTATAAACTAATATGCGCATTCTAGGGTTTTTGTGGTAAAACTACCCTAAAACAGTGGAATAACTATATAAAACTATATATTTCGGAAAAGTAGACAACCTGCCGCATCTAATGAGGGGTAAGTTGCCTTCTTCCCCCAAGCCTGGTGTGCACAAATGCCTCCAGAAGATGGCGCTAATGAAAAAAAAGGCATTTTCTTACATTTCTGCCCCTTCAAATGTACTGAAATTTGTGAAAACCATGGCATTTCCAACTGTCTTCATTAGCTAGTGCTCTTAGGAGAAAAATGACACCCCATTGGTATGAGTTTAACTACCTCAGGGGGCACTAGAAGTGCAAAATGACACCTACTACAACCTCAAATTTTTCTAACATTTTCTCAAATATTACTTGTCTGTACACAAATGGTTATAACAACTACAGAAGTAAAGAAGGGTACACAAACCGTACCATTTTGAAAAGAAGACACCCTGACGCATCTATTGATGGGTGACTTGCTTTGTTACCCCAAGCCTGGAGTGCACAAATGCCTCCAGAAGATGGCGCTAATGGAAAAAAAGGCATTTTCTTACATTTCTGCCCCTTCAAATGTACTGAAATTTGTGAAAACCATGGCATTTCCAACTGTATTCATTAGCTAGTGCTCTTAGGAGAAAAATGACACCCCACTGGAATGAGTCGACCTACCTTAGGGGTGCCAGAAGCACATCACTACACCTACCTGTTTGCTTCTTCGAAAATGGCGGCTTGTACTAAAATGTCCATAACTGTTAGAGACATGAAGGAAAGGTATAAAAGGTATACCATTTTGGAAAGTAGACATTCTCCCGCATCAATTGAGGGGTCACTTGCCTTTCTACCCCCTGGGCTGAAGTGCACAAATATTTCCAAAAGGTGGCGCTATGGGAATAAATACATGTTTTTTTACATTTCCACCACTTCAAAGATACTAAAATCTTTGAAAACCATAACATTTCCTGCTGTATTCAGTACCTGCTACCAACATGAGAAAAATGGTAGCCTATTTGTGTGGGTTAACAAACAATATGTGGGTGCTAGGAACACGTACGTAAACCTGACACTTTTGTTTTTGAAATTATCTGCTTTCACTAAAATGGTTATAACCATAATAGATATGCAGAAAAGGTAGAGAAACAATGCCATTTTGGAAAGAAAACAACCTTCCGCATCTAATGAGGGGTCACTTGCCTTCTTACCCAAAGGCTGGTATGCACAAATGCTTCCAGGAGGTGGCGCTAGTGAAAAAAAAGGCATTTTCTTACATTTCTGCCCCTTCAAATGTATGGAACTTTGTAAAAACCATGGAATTTTCAACTGTATTCATTAGCTAATGCCCTTAGGAGTCAAACGACAACCCATTGATATGAGTTGACCTACCTTAGGGGGTGCTAGAAGTAGAAAACTACACCTACTACAACCTCTGATGTTTCTAACATTTTCTCAAACCTGACTTGACTGTACAAAAATGGCTATAACACATTCAGAATTGAAGAAAAGGTAGATAAACCATACCATTTTGGAAAGAAGACAACCTGCCGCATCTAATGAGGGGTCACTTGCCTTCTTACCCCAATACTGGTGTGCATAAATGTTTCCAGAAGGAGGCGATATAGGAAAAAAAAGGCATTTTTTTACATTTCTGCCCCTTCAAATGTATGGAGCGCTGTGAAAACCATGGAATTTTCAACTGCATTTGTTTGCTAGTGCTCTTAGAAGTCAAATGACACCCCATTGGTATGAGTTGAACTACCTTAGGGGGTGCTAGAAGTAGAAAACTACACCTACTACAACCTCTGATGTTTCTAACATTTTCTCAAACCTGACTTGCCTGTACGAAAATGGCTATAACACCTTCAGAATTGAACAAAAGGTAGATAAACCATACCATTTTGGAAAGAAGACAACCTGCCGCATCTAATGAGGGGTCACTTGCCTTTTTACCCCTAAGTTAGTTGGCACAACTATTTCCAGAATGTGGTGCTACAGGAAAAAAAAAATTTGTTTTACACATCAGTCACTTCAAAGATACTAAAATGGTTCAATGGCGTGGGATTTCCTAGGAGGACTTCTTGCCAGCCTAAGAAAAATGGTACCCCACTGCTGTGGGTTGACATACCAATTTACACTACAGGAGCGTAGCTACCAGTGAAACAGAAATGGTAAAGCAAACAGTGTATGTGTGATTTTATGGCTAACAGATGAAAGAAGCTAGGGCGTCAGCCGGTGTACGTGCGGACCTGTGACTACAAGTGTAACAAAGTATGTGGGAGGGTGAGGGATTAGGCAGTGTGTGGGTATGAGCAGAGGAGCAAGGATGGTGGTGATGGTGGGGCAGTGTTTGATAGTGTGTATGGGAGATCTGTGACTACCAGTGTGCAATGTATGTCCCCTCATACAAAGCACTGCATTGGACCCCCTCCCTCCTGTGGCACGTGCATTTTTTGGGGCTTTTTCCCACAATATTTTTGTGTAGACCTCGTTGGGGGCATCAGAACCCATACAATGAGGTCTAAATAAAAAATAAAGGGGGTGGTCCAGTGGATTGCAAAGCAATGCATTTGGGCCCCTGTGGCACACAAAGGGTTAATTTTTTTAATCGTTACTTTGTATTCAGATGGCCACCAAACAAGCTCTGATCACAAAGTAATGATAAAAAGTCCTGTGTGTGCCACAGGAAGGGGGTCGGCATTGAACTCCCCTCCTAGTGGCACACACAGGGTTAATTTGTGTTTTAAATTTTTTTTTTATTATATACCTCATTGAGGGGCATAAGGACCCCCTGATCCCTCCCCAATGAGGTCTTAGTAAAAAAAAAAAAATATATATGTCCACAAACAGAGGGACCCTGAGAGTGCCACAGGGGTCTCCAGCACATTGCAAAGCAATGCATTGGATCCTTGTGGCACTCAGAGGGTTAATTTTTTTTTTTTTATTATTACTTGGTAATCAGAGCTTGTTGGGGGGCCATCAGGACCAATCCTGATGGCCCCCCAACAATCTCTAGTAACAAAGTAATGATAGAAGCCCTGTGTGTGCCACAGGAGGGGGGGGTGCATTATTTTTTGTTAGATTTTAGGTGGCCTAATTCCCCCATTAGGCAGATTACCATTACTGGCTTCCCCTAGAGGATTTCCCAGTTATCAGGTGCTGTTGTGGACCCATTGCAGTCCTGGGAGAGAATCATGCAACCCATGTCTCTCTCTCTGCAGAAGAAGTCTCTCTGAAAAAAAGACCTGCAAAAAAAGGTGAGCAACCCTTTGAGTGCCATGGTCCACTTGTCCCACAGCTCCCCCTCCGCAAAGGGTCTTTCTGAGTTCCTTATAATTCCTGCACTCATGTTGGGTAATTATCTGTCTGTTCTCTGGGTCTTTGGAGCATTTTTGGCTCTTTTGTGGTAATTAACCCCTTTCCTGCCATATTTATTGGTTTGAGGGTCTTCTAACTCTTTTCCCCTTTGGATTAATGAGTTTTATTGCTTATTACATGCTGTATTTATTTTTTGGGGGGTTACTCTTCAAAACTTTTGGAATTTTTGAATTCCACGTCTTTAAGAGTGCACATTACCACAAAGCTGCTCTTGCTCCATTGATTTCTATGGGAAGGACTGCTTTGGGACATATCTCTGCAACCGTTCTACTTAGAGTTGAGAGAGGGCTCATTCATCTTGTCTCCCCTTGTCCTGCATTCTAGTTCACATCCTCAGTGTCTTGGGGGTCCCTGGGGGTTTGGTCTCTGTGGGGGACTACAAATTAGAAAACTACTACATTGCCCAGAATGCCTATTTTGCTGGCTTTTCTCTGATTGGCTGCTGGTTCAGTCGCCAATTTCTTTTTCTTATTTGGAATATCCTACACAAAGGCTTGGATTCCCTTACTCTCCTCCACAGATTAACTATTCACCTGCCAGATAAGTACTCTTTTGGGCTTTCTGAGGTGATTTTATTCATCTGAGTGACAGTATTTGGGTGCCTTGTTGCTGCTGGACACTACTCCTGTTAGGATGTCATATCCAAATGGACATGTGGCTAGACCTAAGGCTTAAGGACTCAGGGGTGTCTTTGACCCTCCTTGCTTACTGTTCATAATGCCAAGATGGGCTTCCCAGGTCACTTATGCCCCTTGTACTGTGGCCCCTCCAGCCATAAACAAGAGCCACATTTGGGTCAAGAACTTAGTCCTGTATGGCACAGGTTCCTCTTTCATTGCAGGGAGTTCTCCAATCTTGTAAACCCCCACCTCATTCAGGTTTGTGGTCCCTAAGGCACCTGGCATTCCTGATCTCTGATTGCTCTGAGGAGGTTTCTTTTGAAGAGTCAGAGGATGGGGAGTGTGCAGAAAGGGCTTCTTCCCATACCTATGGTGACCCCTTTGAGGCTGACTCTGAGCCCTCTGCTGAGGGTCTCACTAAGGTGGTTTTGACTACCCTAAACATTCCTGTTAACCCTGTAGAGACAGTGTTCTTCTGACGTCTTTCAAAGGGGCAAGAAGTCCTGTACTATGTTTTTCGTCTAATCTCACTCTACATCAGGTTATCCTGGATGAGTGGAAAAGTCTTGCTCTCTCCAAGAGATTCTCTAAGCTGTATCCCTTTTCTGATGCAGCATTGGCTCAGTGGGCTACATCTCCTCAGGTTGAGCCCCCTATTTCCAGACTGTCTAAATCCACTGCTTTACCTTTGGTGGATGCTACAATGCTTAAGGATTTAACTGATAAGAAGTTTGAAGCTATCCTGAAGTCCACCTTTGCTACCATACAGTCGTGTGAAAAAGTACACTCTTTGAATTCTATGGTTTTACATATCAGGACATAATAACAATCATCTGTTCCTTAGCAGGTCTAAAATTAGGTAAATACAACCTCAGATGAACATGAATACAAGACATATTACACTGTGTCATGTTTTATTTAACAAAAAGCCAAAATGGAGAAGCCATGTGTGAAAAACTAAGTACAACGTATGATTCAAAAGCTTGTAGAACAACCTTTAGAAGCAATAACTTGAATTAATTGTTTTCTGTATGACTTTCAGTCTCTCACATTGTTGTGGAGGAATTTTGGCCCACTCCACTTTACAACGGTGTTTCAGTTCATTGAGGTTTGTGGGCATTTGTTTATGCACAGCTCTCTTAAGGTCCCGCCACAGCATTTCAATTTGGTTGAGGTCCGGGCTTTGACTGGGCCACTGCAACACCTTGATTCTTTTCTTTTTCAGCCATTTGACTCTAGAATACTTTGGTATACGGAAGAGTTCATGGTCGACTCAATGACTGCAAGGTTTCCAGGTCCTGTAGCTGCAAACAAGGCCAGATCATCAACCCTCCACCACCGTTCTTGACAGTTGGTATGAGGTGTTTGTGCTGATGTGCTCCTTGGTTTTCACCAAATGTGGCGCTATGCATTATGGCCAAACATCTCCATATTGGTCTTGTCTGTCCAAGGACATTGTTCCAGAAGTCCTGTGGTTTGTTCAGATGCAACTTTGCAAACCTAGGCCTTGCTGCCATCATCTTTTTAGAGAGAAGACGCTTTCTCCTGGCAACCCTTCCAAACAAACCATACTTGTTCAGTCTTCTTCTAATTGTACTGCCAAGTTCTTTAACATTTAACATGCAAACGGAGGCCTGTAGAGTCTGAGATGTAACTCTTCGGTTTTTTGCAATTTATCTGAGCATTGCACAATCAGACCTTGTGGTGAATTTGCTGGTACGTCCACTCCTGGGAAGATTGGCAACGGTCTTGAATGTTTTCCACTTTTGAATAATCTTTCTCTCTGTAGAATGCTAGACTTTAAATTGTTTGGAAATGGCCTTGTAACCCTTCTTAGACTGATGGGCAGCAACAGTTGCTTCTCTAAGTTCATTACTGATGTATTTCCTCCTTGGCATTGTGTTAATACACACCTGAATGCTCCAGACCAGCAAACTGCTAAAACTTCGGCTTTTATAGAGGGAGGTGGTCACACTTGCTGATGATCAGTTAACCAAGGGCATTTGATTAGCAGCACCTGCCTGCTACTTGGCATCTTAATTCTTATGTAAGTAGTAAGGGTGTACTTAGTTTTTCACACATGGCTTCTCCATTTTGGCTTTTTTGTTAAATCATGACATGGTGTAATATGTCAACTTCATCTGAAGTTGTATTTACATAATCTTTAGACCTGCTAAGGAACGGATGATTGTTGTTATGTCCTTATATGTAAAACCACAGAATTCAAAGAAGGTGTACTTTCTATTTCACTTGACTGTGGGTGCCTCCTTGAGACCTACCTTGGCTTCTGTGAGGGTTACCAGAGCCATTGCTGTTTGGATGAATCTTGTAATACAGGATCGGAGGGTATGTAATGTGCGCAAGGAGATTGGTAGGGGAAGAACCCTGAAGAAGTAAAGTAGGAGAGACAAAAGATTAATGTTTACAGAGCTAATGCAACCCATCCATGAAATGTTATAAGTTCGACACTTGGCGAGATCTCCCATAAGGGTATGAAAGCTGAATATAGGGTTGAATAAGATGTTGTGAGTTGAATGCCTAAGTATTTAAACTGCCGCCAGGGCCAATGAAAATGGTTTGAAAGAAAACCGTTCATGAGGCTTTGGCTGAAGGGTTAGAGTATAGCGTCCGGATACCCAATATGAAGTGTTTTGGGAATTGAAAATCTCTAAGTGTGGCTAGCATAAATTTCCAATTAATCAAATGCCTTTTTGGCATCCAAGGACAATAGCATGGATACTTGCGCGTGATGGATCAAACTGATAGTCCAAATGTTAACTGAAGCCTACAAACCCCACAGGAAACCCACCTGGTCCTGATGAACCAGAGAAGGAAGAACAGGGAGAGCCTCTTGGCCAGGATCTTCGCAAATAATTTGAGATCAAATTTAATCATAGAGATCGGCCTGTAAGAGTCAGTTAGTTGGGTTTTTGCTCGTTTTTTGCAGGCGGACCACTGTAGCTTGTAACATTGAAGAGGGAGCCGGTTTGTGAGTTAGAGCATAGGTGAGGCAGTAGCGAGGGAAGGACGGCTTTATAGTATCCATTCAAAAAGCTATTGGGACCTAGACCTTTATTTGGTTTGAGCCAATGCACCTCTCAAAAATTTCCTCAGGGGCAACCAGGGCATCTAGAAGCTCTCATTGTAGTAAGGTGAGGTGTAGCATACTCTGATAAGTAAGGAAGAACCTTGGATGGCACTGCTCTGGAAGCATGATAATTGGAATAAAGGACATAATGGAGGAAAAAGCTTCTGAGATTTTTCTTGCGTAATGAAACCACTGGACAAACAAATGGAATGAATGTTGTTGTGGCGAGCTGGGTACGGGTCAACATGCATTTGTCCACCGCATGGCCTTCTCCGCATCCAATGTCAACAGTGCATTCAATTTACCCCTAAGGTTTACAATGCACTGTATCAGTCCAGTTGCTAGATCCAGAGTAAGGGAGGAAACCTTGGCATCACTGAGCGTCTTGCTTTTTGCCGCATGTTTTTATTAGTTCCCCCGGTAATGTGGTTTTGTGTGCCTCCTGTGGGTATAATGGCATGAAACAGAGCCAACATTAACATTCAAGGCAAAATGGTCTTCTAGTAATGAGCGTGTTTGTCACTATTGAAGGGTCAGAAAGAGAAGAATTATCATTTTCCAAGACCCCTTTCCAGGGGATCCTATGCGTTCGCGCAAAAAATGTAGTATAAAAAGTTTTTTATAAATATGTTGGAAGTGTGCACGCTGACCAAAGTTGCAGGGAGGGAGATTGACGCCATGGAAAATAATAAATCTACCCTCCGGGTCAAAAAAGGGAGTCCTGAGAGTAAAAGTGACAGAATGGTGAAAGAAAGATACAGACTCCCTTGGTCTGTGAAGGATAGGTGACAGGTAATAGAGTGGATAAAGAGGAGAGAAGTAAGAGGGAAAAGATATGTGGGAAAAATGTCACTTGAAGAAAGACCATCAAGGCTTGCTGTTTCGCTTAGAGTGAAAAGCCCTCAAGGGAGGAGAAAGGGAATAGTTTGATAGGAGTTGCTTACTGGGGAGGGGGAAGAAACCACCCTCAATTTGAGATAACTCAGGAGGTAGAGAAGGGAAGAGAGAAGATAACTGCAAGCAGCAGCCACAGCTGATTGGATCTTTTCTGGATAGAAAAGACCTGGGAATATTAGTATAAAGTGTATAAATCTCTAGAGAACAGTTGCCAACCCTCAGAGGTTATCATGAAGGGGGAGAGACATCTAGGCCCCACCATAAAATCAAGCCTCCCCTTCTGAGATAGACGAAAAGTAAAGGGCCCATCCCAGATGGACCTAGGCCCAGGGGCTTAAGCCAATGCAACACCCACGGAGTAGACCTCATTCAGTAAAATGGCGTGCAATAAGAATATGAAGTTAGATTCAGCTAGCACAAAAAAAAAGTGAACTGGCGAGAGAGTGGCTTTCCCATTAGCTGCTAAAGTCCCCTCAGTAAGTTGGGTGTCTGTCAGCTTTAGGGGGAGCTCCATCCAAATGGCCTGACTGCCAGCAGGGGAGAAGGCAGTTGTAGCAGCTCCGGGCAAGGGTTGTGTAACAGATCATTACCCGTCTGGGGGTCCTTCACAGAGAAGTGCCTATTGTAGGTGAAAGTCTAGCGAAATGGGAAGCCCCACCTATATCGAACCCCATGCGTGCAGAGTGCTTCCACGATATGTTTCATGTATCCGTGTTTGGTCAGCATGCTAGGCACCAAGTCAGAGTAGAACGAATGCTTTGCCAGGCAGGAGTGGAATGGAGAGCTGTATCATAGCTTCAAAATCACGTCCCTGGGTGTCTCAGTAGGGGGCGTGGCTTAGATGTATGCGTTAGTGTCAGATATGGAGCTGGAATCTCCGGCAATGTTGACTGAAATAGACCCAGAGCATAACCTTCCAAGTCGGTCACAGATTCAGGAATGCCACGAAGACTGATGTTAATTGCGTTGTGATCTGTTGTTGAGATCCCGCAGATATTCAGCCATGGCAGAGTACTCAGCCTGAAGAGCCTGCATTTGAAGTTGCAAAGTGTTATAGGTTTTGCATAGTAACATCTGCTTTTGTTCAAATGAGCCAACTCTCTCGCCCATTTCTTGGAAATCAGATTGCAAGGTGCATGAAATGGTTCACAGCTCAGCCTGAAGATCCTGTTTCATGGACCGCATACATGCTTTTAAATCTGGGATGTCTGCTTTAGTGCAAGGCATGTCTGCTGGAGAAAGATTATCTTGAGCAGTGGAACTGCACAGAGAGGCTTGAGAGCTGAAGTGGACACAGCCACTGGTTGAGAAGAGGAAGGCTCAGTAATCAGGATTCCCAAGGCTTGGCGCATCAGCTTTAGTGAAGAAATCATCCAAATCCCTAGGTGCTTTGTGGTGGGATTTTTGCCTACTCGAGATTTCTCCAACTGGGTGGGATAATTGACAGTTTTTGGGTCGGAAAGGCTCAGTAGAAGGTTGCACCTTCCAGACAGGGCCATCCTAGCCCTCCATTTATGTAGCTAACTAATCCCTGAGAATGGAGGAAAGCGAGTGAAAGTGTGAGTGACACTGAAAATAACAAAAAATGGGAGCATGGAGAGAGCTAACTAAAAATAATGAAGAATGTGTGTGTGTGTATGTGTGTGTGTATATGTATATATATATATATATATATATATATATATATATATATATATATATATATATATATATATATATATATATATATATATAATATTTCAGGCGGGTTAACTCTGTCAGTGGTGCCACAGCAGACATCAACTGCTTGCTGCTTGCTGGGGATAGAGAGAGAGAGTGCCAGCAAAGCGAGCTAGAGGGGCTAGAAATGCTTTGTCACCCGATGCCTGATGAACCACGAAGAAGATGAGCACTTGCCAGGTCCCAAGGTCTATAGGTGCGCTGGTTCCAATTGTGGGGCTTTCCACTCTAGTACCGGCATCCTGTAGAATCAATTGATATGCTGACCGTCACAGCCCAGGATGTCCCATGGGCCCCTCGTTCAGTGCAGCGGGCCCTGATGAGCTATTGCTGGACACCACTGGCTGTCCCTGGCAGGGATCACCCAGATCAGGCCACACTCTGCCACCCTATAAATGAGGCCCAGAGTTCCGCAAGTGGAGGGCGCGTGTATCCAACAGAGACAGGGGGTCCTTGGAGAAAGCAAGTTGTCTCCAGGGGGGAGGTTGAGGCATAAAGCCCCGTGGTATGTAGCATGGGCACTCCTACAGAAGCAAATTCAGAATGCTATGGGCCCAGTAGAGGCAAAGAGGTGGTATCCAACTGTATACAGAAAATAGCCCCAGGCAAGACCCAGTCTGCTCAGAATTGGCCATTATTGGAAAGCTGCCTGATCTGCTGTAGGAGTTTTGAAGTACATTGAATGCAGCTCTGTGGGGTTAGTACAGAGGCCGCCAAGCTGGGTTTATACTCTATGTATTTGATATTTCTAATGCACGATAGCCCTAAGACCTTGGGGCGGAGGCGAGTGCATGTGGGTGTGAGGAATCAAAAATAAACTGGGAGAAAAGCAGGACTAAGAAGTAGCGACCAACTCAAAATTAAATGGGAGGCTATAAATTCTATAGAGGCGCACCTGGCTGCTTTAGTAGATGAGTGAAAAGTAGTGTGGAGAAGGCTGGTTATGTCTGCAGTGTGTAATGGCCGCTCAGATGCACAATGGTAGGTATACCGTCGGAGATAGTGATAAGAGTAAGACTGCACCTCTCACTTTCACTGAGTAGGAGGTAATACCGCATCATGAGGGTAGGTCATTCAGCAGCTCCAGTAGGTTCCCTCGCCACTTTAAGAAACATACCCTTGATTCACTGGGTATGTAGAGTTCCTGACCCTTGCATGTGGTATAGATCCCTGCAGCAGAGAAATATGGGTCGGCTCAGCCTCTCAGTGGTGTGCCACACACCCCACTGTAGGCTGCAAGGGGATCTGGCTAGAAAGGAGATTCAGGGACACTGAAAACCTCAGAATCCGGTACTTAAGATAGGTGCTTCAGATATCTTAAGAATGTTGGCTATATTTGTGGTTACAGTTTTGAAGTGTGCATAATCCAACAATTTGGTGTAGAAGCAGGAGCACCAGCAAGATGGTCCTCTTGCCATAGCTTCCAGGCTGTGACAAAAAGATCCCAGGGTCTGAGACCTCTAAATTATGCCAGAATTGTTTGAAGGTGACAGCTGGTCAGGACATGCCTTCTCAATTCCAGTAGTTTCGTACTTGGGTGAGAGACACCATGCAGGATACTTTATCTGCTATGCAGGAGGCAGCAAATCCTCAAAAGACAGTCTGGATGACCCTAAAGCCTTTGGGCCTATGGAAATTGAAGATAATAGTGGTCTTAGAAAGAAGGTTTCTTCAGTCTTCCCGGTACACCACTCATCAGTTGCCAAAAGATTTAACAGAATGTATCCTTTTGATGATCATTAGGTAAAATTTTGGCCATATCTCGAAGGGTAGATGCAGCAATTTCTCATATCTCTAAACACACTACCATTACTATGGAAAATGGTTCTTCTTTTAAGGACCCGTGGAGAGAAGAATGGCTAGTGCCCTTAAGGAATACTGCTTTATTGGACTAAGTCTCCAGGTGGCCACAGCTTTAGCATGTATATCTGAAATCATGCATATTTGGCTTTCATCCTTAGTGGGAAAAAAAGTATTCAGTCTCCAGGTCCAGGTTAATGAAAAAAGTAGATGTTATTAAAGAAGCCACCAGTTTTTTCTCCTGTGACACCTCTTTAGACATGATTAGACAATCTGCTAAGTCCTCAGCCCTCTTAGCAGCAAAAAGAGCCCTGCGGCTAAGGTCTTGGGGAGCACACACCTCATCTAAGAACAATTGGTGGCCCTGCCTTTTGAAGAACAGATTCTATTTGGACAATATCTGGAAGAGATCATAAGGAAATTGTGAGTGGGGAGAAAGTGCAGGATAAAGGTCATCACTTTAGTGCCATTTTCAGGTCCAAGAGGTATTACTTGATAGACTCCAACAGGGTTTTGTTCTGGAAGATGCTAAGATCCGACAAAGTCAAGTGCCTATCAGGCCTCGGGGGGGGGGGGGGTCCAAGAGGGAGTATCTCCGCAAACCCCAGTTCAAGAAAGGATCTGCAGACTTTCATGAGAATTCTTTCTCCATTTCCAGTTGGGTGCTGTCTGGAAGGTTTGGTTCACCAAGTCTTGGAGGCAGGGTATCCACTTAATTCAACAAGGTCCTGCAGAAGAACATGTTGAGAAGATCTGTTATCCCTTCCAACCCCTTGAAGGCTATGGTAATGATGAACTCAGTACTCCAACTAAGCCAGAAGAATGTGATTGAGCCCTTCCCTCTATCAGAGAAGGGGGTTTCAGGTATTTATCCCATTCTTTTTACAGTTGCAAAGTCTTCAGGGTGTTTCAGGACTATTTTTGATCTGAAATATCTTAACAGATTTGTAAGAGTCAAGCAATTCAGGATGGAGACTACGCTTTCAGTAATGAAAACCATGCATCCTCCGGTCTTATTAAAAAAAAAAAAAAATAAAATCATTTTTATTGAAGAATAGTTTTACAGGGTAATAGTACAAAAGGGCAAATGCACAATCCAGGCATACAATGAATGGTACATCCAACACAAATCTAATAGTACAGATCATAACAAGGGAGTCATATCCTTCCAATAGTGTATTTTATGAGCACAATGTAAAATTTCAAACCCCCACCCCATGAAGAGAAAAAAAAATGCTTCAAGAATGACATAAACAAGTACCAAAAGACATATTCCAAAATTAACTGCTGAAGCTTACATGCCTGTTGAGTGCCAAGAACAGAAGAGATCAGGCAGAGAATCCCTGAGAAGAGCAAAAGAAGAAAGAGCAACAGGTAAGTAAGATAGGTAGGAAAGGAAAAAGAGGGGTGGGACAAGAGAGGACAATCAAACACATTTGCACAGGAACAACATGGGTAATATGGAGGACAGGGTGGGGGAGGGATGGAAATATGAGATCTAATAAGAGCTACAGTACATTTTCCATGTATATATCAGATCATGAACATCCAGCCGTGAGGTGACAGAGTAATGCATTGTCTCCATTTGTAGGTTATTAGTGATTAGCTGACACAGGGCTGTAGCTGTTGGGATGACCGCAGATTTCCAGTTACGAGCCAGTAGAGACTTTGCTGCTAGGAGTACTTGACCCATCAATATATTCATATGAGCAGGGAGGGCAGTCAGAAAAACATGAAATAAGTCCATACTAGGATCCTCATAAAATCTAATAGAGGTCAAATCTGACAACATAAGAAAAACCATCGACAAGTATGCATGTATTTTTGGGCATGACCACCAGATATGTTCCATTGTACCAATACCAGAGCAGTGTTTCCAGCATAACTGGGACAAAGCAGGGTATATTCGAGCTAGGCGTGAAGGAAAGAGATACCACCTATATAGTATTTTCCTGGATAGTTCAATATGGTTTGTGCAATGTGTGAATTTAAAAGGATTAGATATTGTGTCCGCCCATTTTGAAGATGAGCGCATAGTTCCCAGTTCCTTTTTCCATGCTAACATGAAGGGGAACTTCTGAGGGATTATAGAGCTGAGTATAGTCTCATAGCAAGTAGAAAGAAGTTTAGGGAAGGACAGTGGATGAAGACATGCCCTGATTAAGCGGTGTGTAGAAACAGGTGGCCTAGACAAAAAGGCAAGGGATGGAGATGGCATGTCGCAGCTGAAGATATTTGTAAAAGTCCCTATTAGGGAGACGGAATTTGGCCTGCACTTCTTAAAAATGTCAGGAGAGCTCCCCCAACAAATAACTGTCCCAGATTAACAATCCCCGCCTTATGTCATGCAGTATAGTTAGAATAAGGGATAACCTAATTCAGGGTCAGCAAAGGAGTGGCCACAGATAAGTCTCTCAATTCCCGCAATCCGGAAGCGAAAGTGGACCAAATGCGTAAAGAAAGACTGGTGCTAGATAGAAACAGTGTTGAAACAGGTCTCAGTTTGTTCGGTGACATCACAAAGCCTAGCTGGGGAAGCTTGAACATCTTCCATATCGACCCATGCCACTTCTCCTGGAGAGGTGTGAAGAAGTAGCATCTGAGCCATTCTAGTGGCTTTAAATTAGTGAACCAGAGAGGGAATTCCCAAACCACCTCGCCTAGTGGTTGCAAGCAACCACCTGTTGGAAACTCTAGAAGTACGCGAGCCATGAACAAAACGTTGGATGTCAGACTGCATTTCCAACAATAAAGACAGTGGTATTGGAATTGGCAAGGCCTGAAACTGATACAGCAATCTGGGTAAAACATTCATTTGTATCGCAGCAATCCTGCCCATACAAGAAAGCATGAGTTTCAACCAAACCAGTAAGTCCTGTTTGATAGAGGTCCAAAAAGCCCCCAAGTTCACCCTTACTAGGTCATCACGGTTTTTGGTCAACTGAACCCCCAGGTATGAAATTCAATCTGTTCTCCAGTCAAAAGGATACAGAGATCTCAAACGATCTACTGAAGCTTTACTCTAGTGTAACGCTAAAGCCTGGGTTTTAGTTGCATTCACTTTGTGATAAGAAACAATGCAATAATCAGCCAGATCTGACATCAAGCGTGGGAGCGAAACAAGCGGATCTGTCAAAGTAATCAAAATGTCATCCGCGTATAGCCCAAGTTTCACCTTCATATGGCCATACCAAAAACCACACACGGACTCCTCGTCCCTGATAAATGTAGCTAATGGCTCAAGCGCCAATACATACAAAAGCGGGCAGCCCTGGCTGCAACCATTTGTAATTGGAAACAGATTGGACAAAAATCCAGCATAAGACACTCTAGCTGCCGGTGCAGAATATAGAGAAAACATGGCTTGTATGAATGCCGGCGGGAATTTAAATTTCTTTAATGTTGCTCGCAGGTAGCACCAGTGTATATGCGATCAAAGGCCTTCTCGGCATCTATTGCTAGAAGAAGGCTTCCTGTTGCTGAGACTCCCGCCGCCTCAATGACATTCAAAATTTTTCTTATCTGACATCTGCCTACCTTTCGTAAATCCGACCTGATCAAAGTTCAACAAAGCAGGGAGAATAATTTGTGGTCTGAAAGCTAGCACCTTCGCAGACAGCTTCACATCCTTGCTAAGCAAGGAGATTGGCCTAAAATGTAGGCAGTGAGTAGGGGGTTTGCCAGGTTTAGGAAGAGCAGAGATATGAGCCATTAGCATCGAAGAGGGAAAGGGACCCTTGGCAAGGAAACAGAAGTGTCTGAAATGTCCTGTAGTAACAACCAGTAAAGCCATCCCGGGGCTTTATGTAAAGGGAGGGATTTGATAAGTTGTTGGATCTCTTCCAATTCAGTTGGGGCTTGTAGCAGGTCTGTTTGGGCTGTGCTCAATGCTGGTAGCTTAATATGGTCCAAAAATGTTGAGATCGCCTGTACCGGCAGCTGGGGGGTATCTGTCTGAGGATAAATTATAGAGGCCTAAATAATTGTCAAAAGCCTTTGGTATCAAGGCGGATTCATCACTTTATCTCCAGCAGGCAAGATTATATAGGCGAGGACACGTTTAGCCTCTTGTTTCTTATGTCACCTAGCCAGAAGAGTACCAGCTTTATTACTATGCATATAAAACCGCTGTTTCAACTTATCAAGCATTAATTGGGTGCGATATAGTTGTAAGGAGGAAATCTCCTGTTTTATTGCCGCCAATCTTGTCAACTGTCGTCTACTGGGAGTAGCTTTCACTTGAGCTTCCAAAACAGACGAGGACAGTTGTAATTGGCAAAGCTTGGCACCCCTCTTGCAGTTTTCTGTCATGTACGTAGGGCTGCAACTAACGATTATTTTGATAATCGATTAGTTGGCCGATTATTTTTTCGATTAATCGGATAAAAAAAAACAATATGCTAATTTTTCATTATTTAAAATGATTTAATGAACAAACTGAGTGTTAAAAACAAACAGCAGAATAAAAAACTTTACACATTAACATTTGTCATTGTTATTATTTTACTATGGGGTCTATGCACCTCTCTTTCTCCCCCATGTACTTCTTTCTCCTCCCCCATGTACTTTTCTCCTCCCCCATGTACTTTTCTCCTCCCCCATGTACCTCTTTCTCCCCCCTTGTGCCTCTTTCCACACCATGTACTTTTCTCCCCCTTGTGCCTCTCTCTCTCCCCCTTATGCCTCTCTCTCTCTCTCCCCCTTATGCCTCTCTCTCTCTCCCGCTTGTGCCTCTCTCTCTCTCCCGCTTGTGCCTCTCTCTCTCTCCCGCTTGTGCCTCTCTCTCTCTCTCTCCCCCCCCTTGTGCCTCTCTCTCTCCCCCCCCTTGTGCCTCTCTCTCTCTCCCCCTTGTGCCTCTCTCTCTCTCCCCCTTGTGCCTCTCTCTCTCTCCCCCTTGTGCCTCTCTCTCTCTCCCCCTTGTGCCTGTCTCTCTCTCCCCATGTGTCTTTCTCCTCCCTTGTACTTCTTTCTCCCCTTTGTACCTCTCTTTCTCTAGACTGTCGCTCTCCTTGTCATTGCTGCACTCCTCTTGCGTTCAGTTGGCGGGCTAGGGGGTGATTTGAGTGGCATCCGGTCCCCTGCGGCTGGTGGGCTCTGAGTTCCCTCCTGCCCGCCCGCATCATCACGCTCCCCTGCGGGCCGTGATGACATACAGATAGAGAAGGGGAATAGAGCAGAGGTACCGGAAGAGAAGCGCTTGCTGCCAGACAGTAACGATCAGTCTGCTGGCAGCAAGGGCTTCTCTTCCAGTGCCTCTGCCCTCTTCCTCTTCTGTCTGTATGTCATCACGGCCCGCAGGGGCCGCTTGAGCCCAGTCCCTCAGCTTCAACAGTCCATTCATAGTCTGGGAGGGGATCTGTACCACACTGTCAGCCATCTCATTTTCCAAGAGACCAGTATGTCCATCAGGAATGGGCCACTTGTTGCTTTGTGCCCACAAGATCTGCCACAACCCAGTACCACCCATGGGGTTTTTTCTTTGATTGTCCGTTGGTCTTGCTGCTCAGTAGCCAGCCTGGCAGTCACTTCTTTATATGGCTGTGCCGGAACTTCTGTCTCATTGTACGTCTCATCACATGTGGTTTTATGATTCACAAAACTGCCAAGCGTTTCCTGATAGCAGCAGTGTCTTGTTCGATTGGGTTGCCTCTCTCTACCAGACACCACTTCCATGTCTGTAGGGTCTGATTCTGCGCAACTGCTGTGCGAGCCGCAAGGCCGTCTTGACGCACCCAGTAACATATAGATATATCGGATTTCACTAGTGGGATGAGGTCTAAATTGTTGTTGACACGTACAGCCTCTTTGACTGAAGCCAGTGCTTCATCCCAATAATATGCAGTCTTTTTCCAGGTTATATCACAGATGGGATGCAGGAACAATCCCAGGTAGGGCACAAGGAACCTCCGAAAAACAGAAAAGCCCAGCAGGACTTGTGCTTCATCCATTTCTTTGACCACTTGCTTCTCCATATCACCAAACATAACATCATCAGAGTCCCGGTATACTTGACACTGGAGAGACCCCATAGCCTGTAAGACTCTGGCAGCATGCCATTGCACAATAGTCTGTGCAGTCTTTTTCACTAATATCAGGTCTGGGGCAGTAGCTGCTAGCGGGGGTGTCACTTTGTTCAGTGCTTTATAGTCCACAGTTATATGCCCACTCCTGTCTGGCATCGTCACAGGCCAGACTAGACCCTTGTAGGGGCTGGCAGCAGGCCTCAACACACCAAGGCCTTGAATAGTCTCTATCATTTCTGTATGTTCTCCAGGAATGTGGTACTTCTGGTGCTTGCTCGGTTCTACTGGCAGTGGGATGTACACTGGGGTCCATTTGATATGTCCCCAGACTATTGGCTGTAGCGCTGAAAGAGACAAAGTACGGACTACAGTGCCGAAAGTGTAACACCCTGTCTCAGTGTATATAATCTATCCCATCACAATATCCATTCCCAGAATATTATTTGGTAGAATCTCTGCTGGGAATATGGGACCATTCCTTATCTGCCTGCGGCACTGCACCCGGTACGCATAGCACAACCCTTAGTGTACTTTGTCTTATTCACATTGCTGTGACACAGAGACACTTCTGCCCCGGTATCCAGCAAGGCTGTCACATCTTGTGGTCTCCTACTGTGTCCCCAATCACAAACATATGGGCAGCGGTCCCCTGATTTCAGTACTGCTATATGCAAAACAGTAAGGCTTGGGGACGGGGACCGGCCAACATTTCATCCCAGGCACGCAAAGCCCATGCCAGCAGATTTTCATGCATTGTCTGTTTGTATGTCTTGCCTAATTCTGCCAACTCTGTAGCTGAATATGACCTTGTTTTCTCCGTATATTGTTCCTGCGCAGCAGCAGAAGTAGCTGGCACAGCTGCAGCATCCTCATCCCCTTCAGCCACTGGTGCCTGAGGGGTTTGCATGTGATTAGTCAATTTTTTCCGCTGTCGTTTAGTAACAATAGGTCGCGCCCCATACTCTGGAGCATTGGTTTGACAGTCCGATTCACTTTCCTCATCGGACAGCCCATCCCATTGGTAAATTTCATCCCACTTCTCCTCTGCTACCAATGTTCGTACATGGACAGTGCTTTGGGGAGACATCACCCTTCTTTTCCCTCTTTGCCTCCTCTTCTGAGCCACAGCACTCACCACATTTGAAGCATAACTGTCCCCTATTTGTTCTAGTCTCCCTTGTTGCTCCCGTAATGTACTTTGCATCATAATACATTTATCTTTTAAAACTTGATATTCCTCTTTAACAGTTTCATATTCCTTCTGTAAGTCGTGTAAGTCTTGCAACAAAATCCACTCAGTATGTGCAGCAGCTTTCTGCTCTGCTGCAGAATACCTAGATAAATCCAACCTGAGAGTGGCTTTCCGCAGCTCTGCCAGCTTATGCCCATCAACATATTTATACGGGCAGTTGAGAACCACGGTCCCATCTCTGCCCATGTTGACACTGGGCTCCTCTTGCACCTACTCCCTTTACGGGTTAATTTCTTCAGTTTTTTAAACATTCCTGCACTACCACTCCTTATCTTTAGTGAAATTCCAATTCTGCCGACTACGCCAAGTGTTACATTAGAGGTCTGGAATTCCAGAAAAAGATGAAAAACATGCACACAGTGGTAGTGAAAACTATAACTGCTGTTTATTAAATATGCATTACAAAAAGAGAACATAAAAGATATTTAGCTACTGCCGGAGTTTTCATCAGTATGGGAGAGCCCTCCATACGGCCCTGCAGCAACAATCTTTTAAACACCTATGCTTGAGATTAGTTACACGCTCGCTCTATCTCAAAATGGCTCTAAAAGCCTAGAGACGTGTCGCAACTTGTTAATGTGAGGTACATACAAACTACGCCCTAATTGATATGATATAAGCCTATCACAGTGCAGGATAAAAACTATTGCATAACTGAGTGTTGCATAACTGTTTCTCTGTTTGTTCTGCTATGTGCCAAGAGTTAACCCTTGGCCGCCCATGAGGAGACCACAAAAAAGTACCTCCCGTTATACGGAACCAGTGAGAGGTTATTTTACTCCACCAGTGGGAGCCTTGCCGTGCATGCTGGGATCCAACATGGCAGACTCCCCTACCCCTTCGCATGCATCGAATGGTTTCCTTGCATCAACATCCCTGACACCCGAGCTAGACAGGACGGCAGTCTTGCCGCAGGACATTCTGGAGGCTATGAGAGCCCTTCCATCTAAAGAGGACTTTCAGTCATTGGCGTCCGATATCAAGTCCCGTATGCAGGCGGTTCGAGAGGACATTGCAGGCCTGAGATCCGGCCTGGAGGCCCTGGACTCTCGAGTGACGACCATGGAAACCCGTACCCTAAGGGTAGAGAGAGAACTACGAGACATACCCGCCTCTGTCTCCCAAGTGGCCCCGCAGCTCGCTGAGCTCCGTCGGATGGTGGAGGACGTTGAAAACAGATGCAGGCGGAACAATATCAGGGTGCGAGGGCTATCGGAGGATATACCGCCTGTCGATTTAATGGCTGCACTCCAATCCCTTTTTAACACCATCCAGGGACGCGCAGAGCAGGAGCCGACTGACTTTGAGCGTGTACACCGGGCACTCAGACAGAGGGGTCCGCCTGAAGGCCCGCCACGTGATGTTATATGCTGCCTCACCAGCTTTCGTCTCAAGGAGGATATCATGCGGGAGGCCAGGGGCAGGATGTGTTGGCCCTTTTGGGGGTTCAGAGGTAGCGCTCTACCAGGATCAATCTGCAAAACGGAGGGCCCTACAACCCTTGACGCAAGCTCTGTCTGCCCGGGACATTTCGTATAAATGGGGCTTCCCGTTCAGCTTAATTGCCCGAGTTGGAAATGCAACACATGTTGTTCAGCGCCTGTCTGATGTCCAGGACTTGATCCGGGCCGCTGGCCTTCCTGATGTCTCGGTCCCAGACTGGAATGCTCCAGAGTTCCCAGTCCTGGCACGTCCGCAGAGGCGAGCTTGCCACATTGGACTTCGTGGAGGAGATCCGGAGTGGGATCCTGGTTTCCTAGGTTGTGGATGGGCCGCTGAGGAGTGAGGGATTCACACATTTGGACCGGCTATGCCCTGGGTTACAAACACCCATCTTGGTGTGGTACTCGGATGGCATTAGGTTGACGGGTCCCTGCAGTTTGGAAGTTTATGGCTGCCATCCTACCAGCTTCTTCCGTCACCGCCTTGGTCAATGCCTGATCTACAGAATGGGTTCACTTTGTGGAACTGCACTCACTATTGTGGAGAACTCTGTTGCGGGGGGGGGGCATTTTCTGCTCCCGAGGATTTGTCTCAGGACGCTATTCACCTCCTTCTCCCGGGACGATTTGAGTTTTGGGGGTTGACTTAGCTTTGGGGGTGGGTGAAGCGAGGGGATTACTTTTGAGTGCATTGGGGGGTTAATTGGGGTTAAAGTGGGGACTGGGTGTCTGATATGTTTGCGGGTGGGCGGACGGTTGTGCAGGGTGGGCGCTTTAGGCGCGCTCTGCCGACCGTCGGTGGAGCTTGCCATGACTTCCATAGGCCACATATTTAATGCTACACGGGGTGAGTGGGACAAGCTCAGCGTGGAGGCCTGGGGGGCTGGGCCTGGGGGGGTGGGTGCTGCACTCGTATTGGTCTTGGGCCTGGGTGGTGTGTGGGGTGGTGGCGCCTTGGTTTCCCGTTCTTGAGGTGCGCACGGCGGCATGCAGAGTGTGTGTCGGGGTGTGGGTCATGAGGGTGGGGGACCGGGATCGCCGCTGCTTGGGTTGGGATCGGTGCGGGGGGGGTGCGTGTCTCTCCCCTGGGCTCAGTTTACCGGTCCCAGGACTGGGTCTCATATTGTACTGATTCCCCCTGTTTTCCGCCGACGGGGGCGGACCTGCGTCCTCCCTGCAACCGATTGCCCACTGTTTTGTGGTGGTCTCCTTGGCCTCATCTGGGGGGTTGACTCCTGGGCTGGGGGTTAGGGACCGCGGGGGGTCCGGGTTCGCCCCTTCCAGCTGCAGTGGTAGATGAATAGATGTGGGGGGACAGCTGGGGAGTGTGGATTACGGGGGGCGGGAGCTGTATTGTACATGATGTAAATTGGGGTGGGCTGAGTGGGTGCTCCCCTTGCGTGGTAGGCAGGGCCCATGGGCATGTGGGTTCCGGTCTGCGGCGCGTGGGGATTCCCATTTGGGTATATCTGGGGATTCCCACCCATGTCTGTTTAATGTTTCTACTTATGTAATTGTGCCTTGACGCTTGGGTCTGGGCCGGGTCACCGGCTGGGACTCAACCTTGGTATTGTTTTTAGTTTTATATAACTTGTTCTTGTGTTTCTCAGTTTTGAATGCCTCTTGTTGACTGGTTGGTCAGGTGCCCTCGCGGAGTATACACGCCTCACTTACTGCACGGTGCTCCTTGCCTTCCTGGCTTGGTTCTCCGTGCCTGGCGCAGAACTCCACAGCGGCACTTTAGTGTTCCTTCTCCGGGATTCACCCGGCTGTTCTTTATACTGTTTTTCTTACCTTCCTTTCTCTTATTCTTTGTTCTGCTCTCTGTTCTAGTTAATCCCTTCCTTTTCCTGTTTCTCCCTTATCTATCTGATTCTTTTTCTCTATCCCTGGCACAGATATGTCCTCCTCTCAGGTTCCCCTTATGTTTTACTCTATTAATGCCCGGGGTCTGAACATCCCCGAGAAGCGGACCAATTTGCTACGGGACTTACGCTCCCGTCATGTGTCAATTGCCTTTGTTCAGGAGACTCATTTTATAGCACATAAGTATCCATCCTTATCTAGTAAATTTTATCCCTTAGCTTATTATAGCAGCAACGCTTTCTCTAAATCTAAGGAAGTGGCTATACTGATATCCCGCAACGTTCCTTTTACGGAAGTTGAGGCCCTGGCTGGGGAGGAGGGGCGCTTCCTGTTTGTAAAGGGGAGAATCATGGGGAGACCTTACACTTTTGCCAATGTATATTTCCCAAATGTGCGGCAGTCGACCTTCCTCACCTCTGTCCTTTCCAAGTTAAGGGGGTTCCAGGAGGGGACCCTGGTTCTTGGGGGTGATTTCAATGTGGCACTGGACCCCTCTTTGGACACATCCACGACTACCTCCTCTTTCCCTAGAAGCCTCTTGAGGAAGATGAGTGCCTCTCTGGCTGGGCATCAACTCATTGATTGTTGGAGAACCTTGTTTCCGACTGACAGAGACTGTACTTATTATTCTCCACCTCATGGGACCTATTCTAGACTGGACTAGTTTTTCCTTTCTCATAGAGACTTGGACTCCTTGACTTTAGCCTCTATAGACCCTATGACGTGGTCAGACCATTCTCCGGTATGCATCCAGTTGACTTCCCCTGTGGCACGTCCCACCGGGACGTCTTAATGAGTCGCTTTTACTCGACCCACTGCTTGCATCCGAGACCTCGACGGTCCTTACAAATTTTTTTGCTGATAACCTCCCTTCGGAGGTCCCCATTCCAGTTATGTGGGAGGCGCACAAGAGCGTTGTCCAAGGCCATTTTATGGCTCAGGGAGCATGGCATAAGCAGTCCCTATCTGGAACGGATTATCAATCTCTGCTCCTTAAGAAGAAATAGCTGTCGGACTTACTAATTGCTAGGAATCGTTTTATCCATCAGCGATCCAAGAAATTTTTCTTCGAGAATGGGAATAAGCGTGGTAGGCTGTTGGCACAGGTGCTACAGAAGAGGACTTGGCTGGTTCACGTCCCCAAGGTTCCAGGGCTCAGCAATTCTTTGGTTCATTCTCCATCCACCATAGCTAATGTCTTTTGGGACTATTACGCAACGCTGTATAACTTAGAGGCTAACTCCCCTGCTTTGGGGGATTCGGATCGCGATCGACTCTTCCACCAGTACCTGCAGGAGCACGTTCGCCAGAAACTGTCCCCGTCAGTGGCCTCATCATTGGAGACTCCCTTTACTGTGGAGTAGCTGTCCTTAGCTATTAGGGGGTCTCAGTCGGGCAAGGCGTCGCACTGGTTCTCGCTACGGTATTACAAATCTTTCCTTTCAGAGCTCTGGGCGCACATGACTCACACGTTTAATTTACTCATCCAGGGTGCTGGTTTTCATCCCAAGACGCTTCGGGCAACTGTAGTGGTACTTCCCAAGGAGGGTAGGGATGGGGAACTTTGTTCCAGCTACCGTCCTATTTCTTTGCTTAATACGGATGTGAAATTGTTGGCCAAATTGATAGCTCGACGTCTGGAGCCTCTCCTGCCGGGTTTAGTACATTCTGACCAGGAATTGTCCCCGGTAGGGAGGCCAAGGACAACACTGCCAAGGTACTCGGTTTGATGAGCTCAGCGAGGTCTACTGGTTCCGGATTTCTCCTTCTGTCAATGGACGCCGAAAAGGCTTTTGACAGGGTGGACTGGTCTTTCTCATTTGCTACGTTAGAGCATGTGGGGTTGGGGTCTCATATGCGGGCATGGATTGCCGCTCTACTCGGCACCATCGGCCTGTGTACACGTGCGGTCCGGAACAATGATGAGATTCAGGGAGTTTCCTTGGGTGGTGCACATTACAAGGTAGCTGCTTTTGCTGACGATATGCTCTTTTTGATATCGGTTCCCACCGTCTCTTTGCCCTCATTACAACGTGCATTTGCTGTTTTTGGATCTCTTTCCAACCTGAAAATAAACATGGCCAAATCTGAGATATTGAATATCTCCTTGCCGGATGACGTTCGAGTGGGGCTGAGAAGTACTTACGGGTTTGGCTCACGGCAGACCCTGCTGACCTGTACGTGGCTAATTTTATGCCCCTGCTCAATAAGGTTCGTATGGATTTGAGGCATTGGGCCTTGCCACACATCACATGGTCGGGGAGGGTAAATGTGGTGAAGATGAACCTGTTGCCTCGCCTCTTGTACCTCTTCCAGACTGTTCCCATTGCTCTCCCGAGCTTGTTTTTTGCTTCTCTTAGGACGGCGGTTCTGAATTATGTTTGCCATGGACGCAGGCCGAGACAACAACTGACGCAGCTGAGCCTACCTAAACGGTTGGGGGGCATGGCCCTGCCCGATTTTAAACTCTACTTCCAGGCATGCCATCTGCTTCGGATTGTGGTGTGGATGGTGACCCCTGGGTGCAAGCAGTGGGTGGATATTGACTTATACTGGACCAAGGGGTTGCTGCAAGCGACACTTTGGTTATGCCCTGACCAACGCGACCCAGTGCTATGTCGGTGCCCTCTCATCCGGGCTGCTATGACGGTCTGGACTTCGACAGCTCTCCAACATTCTTTGACTTCCTTTCCCTCACCCATGACTCCCTTGCATCATAATCCTGAGTTCTTTCTGGGGATTGGGGGTAGTCGTGTATTTCCTCCAATGCCGGTGCCGTGCTCTCACTTGTTTCAGGTCATATCAGAAGGTCGGCTGCTTCCGCTATCGGACGTTCTGGACGTCACGCATCCCACTTTCTTGGATGAGTTTTATTATTTTCAGTTAAGGCGTTATGTCAGGTCCATTGTTCAGCAGCACCAATTATCTAGGCCCCTGTCTTATTTTGAGAAGGAATGTACACAGCATGAACCCCTTAGACACGGAGTGTCTCGCCTGTACTTGGGGCTGCTGACCGGTGGATGGGCCGAGACCCCATCCTATGTGGGACAGTGGGAGGCTGACCTGGGGATCTCTCTTTGGGATGGGAGCAAATTATGTATCTTACTCATCACGTCTCTGTGTCCTCTAAACTCCAAGAATCTGCTTATAAATTGCTTTCCCGGTGGTACTTGACTCCGTTAGCCCAACAGAGGTATGATCCCTCTGGTGATGGTCTCTGCTGGCGTTGTCAACAGGCCCCGGGATCTCTACTTCATATTTGGTAGGAATGCCCGGTGATCGCACCTTACTGGGAGTCGATTCACAGCATTCTTCACCTCATACTCCACAGTCCCCTGGATTTTAAGCCAGAATGTTTGCTATTACACCACACCACACTCAGCCCTTCCAAATACAAGCGTTCTCTATCACAGTTGTTGGTTGCGGCTAACGGTTTGATTCACCTTCACTGGAAGAATCTGGCTCCGCCTAGCCTCACGGCTTGGGTAGAGAAGGTGGAAGAGCTCAGGGTGATGATGGAAATAAGCTCATCCTCTAGAAAGGGGATGGACCGGTATACTGAGACATGGCTCCCCTGGATAATGTTTTTGGAGAGCCCTGAGTTTCCGCAGCTGATTCATTGAGAAGCCCGGGGTGTCCATTTCGTTGTCAGATTGCTTTGCCCCGTGATATGGGGTCGGGGGTCTTCCTCCCCTCATAGTCTGCTGAGGGGCATGGCTGTGCGGGTGGGACGAGCCGGCTCCCGGTGCGGCTCCAATGGACTGCTGCAGACCTCTACGGGTTACCTTATTCCCGGTATTTTCTTTGCAATACTCCGGGAGGTTGTGGGTCTGGTGTCTCAGCATTTGTGATCGCACACTGATACTATTGCCAATGTATTTAGTCATGTCTGTGCTGTTAACCTTGTTCCCCCTCCTTTTCTTCTTTCTGTATCCCTCCCTCACCCCTATGGACTTTGTTTCTTTTTGTATCTCTTTTAAACTTCAATAAAATGTAATTGACACTAAAATAATCCACCAGCTTCTGTGCTATATAATAAGTTTAATTCTTAGTCAATAAATGGTCATTCAATCTCCAGTGACCAGATCCTCTAAAACTAAATTGTTCAGAAAGCTCCAGCGTGACAGGGGCATGATCTGACAACTGAATTACCCCAATAGCACAGCCACATACCCTTTGAAGGACCTCCTTGTCCAAACAGAAGTAGTCCAGCCTGGACCAGCCTGGACTGGTGTCATCGCGAATAAAATGAGTAGTCTCTGATGGACACATTCAAAACCCACCACACATCCAGCAGTTTCTCTTCCTTCAAGGTCTGGTGCAGAATCTTACTCTGTGAGGACATGGATCGTAGGTAACGACCTGAAGGTTTAGCAGAGGTGTCAAGGAGAGGGTCAGAGATCGCATTAAAGTCACCACAAACAATTTTTCGATCCTTGAACATAGGGCGCTAGTTTAGAGGTGGCTGTCTGTACAAACTGTGCAGAATTAGAGTTGGGGGTCGTATATATTTAAAAGAGTATACAACACATTATTAGTGGTCACGACCCATAGAAGAAACCGCCCATCGGAGTCATGTTTCAAGAGATTCACTGTGGTCGCCAGTGAACTATGGAACCAAATAGAGACACCCTCCCGTTTAGTAGGTGCCACAGAATGGTAAACAGTGAGAAAGGCTTTAGAGATTGAATAGGGAATCTCCCCAGCAGCAGAGTGCCTCCTGGATGCACAAAATCTGAGACCTAGAGTTAGCAGCCTCCTGAAACAGCATGCATCGTTTGTGAGGGGTATTCAAACCATTCACATTCATCGAGAGTACTTTAATACTCGTCGACTGGATAGAAAGGACCGAGCGTGTAAGACTAGAAAGAAAGAGAGAAGTAAGAAAAAGGAGACCGATACATGCCCAGTTGGGCAGTTCAAGAAAACCCCCCCCCCCCCCCCCATCCATAGCAAAAAAAAAAAACACTCAAGGCCCCAAAAACTGTCTAACCTCAGAGCATCTGATAGACTCTATGTGGAGTAATATAATAAATACACCTTCAGGTGAAGGGAAACGCCCCCCCCCCCCCCCCCCCGGCTAAAGCCACAACCCCATAATACCTCACAGAAAACTCAGTCCTCTAAGGTACCCCTAACAGAAATGTGCCAACCAATTGCCACACAACAATGTACCCCAACAGCTCCCGGCCAGCGGTGGCTTTCAAACTGGAGTGTAGAATATAACAGTGAGGGAACATGGTACAAACATCATAACATTAATAATGTATAGTGGGACCCACAGGGATTTCCCCCAAAACCTGTAGGGATCAACAGGATAAGAACGACAGTACATAGTCTGCACATGTCGTCCTGTCATCTGACCGGTAAGTCCTGAAGAAAGCCTCAACGCTCAGAAGCCTCCAGAAGACTCAAAGTCCCACAAAAGACTGCCTTAGGTCTACGCATTAGCCGCTAGTGCCCGGAGCAGGCGATCCAGGGTCCGGTTGGGAAGATGATGGCCCAGTTGTGACAATAGACCAGTCTCTCGTCTGCCTTTGGCCCCCCCGGGCGGTGAGAATCCGAGGGGGCCACCACTGGAAGATTCCAGGACACCAGGATCTGTATGCCTTCCTCTAGAGAAGTAATGGTGACCTGCGATCATTCTCTGGTCACCAATTTTACCGGTAACCCTCACTTATACTGGAGCTCTGCAGTGCATAGAGCCGCTATAATGGGTTGCAACTGCTTCCTCAGCTGTGGCGTCAAAGACTATAGGTCTGCAAACAATCGAATGTGCGAAAATGGAGCAGGGAGGGATTCTTGTTTCCGGCTTAAATGCAAAAGCTCCTCTTTGATGTGGCAGTAGTGAAGTCTCATAATGACGTTTCGAGGTGCATCCGCAGGGAAGGGTCTGGAGTCTAAGTAGTCTGTGGATACGGTCTATGAGTAGATCGTAGTCGGAGAAAGGTTTGCAGGACTCGCGTCCTCTGATATCCCACAAACTCTGACATTATTGCGCAGAGATCTGTCCTCTAGATCAGAAACCTTTGAGCACAAAGCCTGTAATTCCTTCTCTAGTGCTGCAGAACTATCCGCTAAGCCATTATGGGAGTCAATCAGGTCATCTATCTTAGTTTCTAGATGGGACGTGCGTTCCCCAATCTCTCAAATATCTTTCTGAAGTTTGTTGGCGATGGATTTAACATCCCCCTTTATTTGTGAACGTAGCGTATTAAGTAAGGCTTTAATTTCACCCATGGATGTTGTAGTACAATTCCTAGAGGATGAGGAAGCTGTCTTATCCGTGTCTGACAGTTTTCATCCAACTCTGTACGTGTGCCATCTTGAACATGCGGGCCGAAAAGTTTCTGAGCCTTCTTTCTCTCTTTCGGGGTCAAATACTTCAACATCTGCTCCTGATGTCTTTTGTTTCTCTGCAGAGCCATTGCTCTACAACAGCTCTGGACAAAATCAGTCGATACTGCGGCTTTATATGCCTAAAGATCCCCAGTTTGGTGAGAGCTCTCCAGTTATGCTGCCATTTGCTACGTGCGCTCAGACACGCCCCCCAAATTTATTGAAAATAAATATAAACTTGTAATGAAAATTACATAGTGGTGTCACAAACAACGCATCCACAAATGCCTGACTTGTTTCGGACCAAATGGCCCTTAGTCATAAGTAGAGATCCCTAGTGGACTGGTGTCTTATAAAATCTAAGCCCCTCCCTCCACACCTGAGCTCAAGTAAATAAACAAAATACATGTATATAGAAACACAACTTATTTTATAACATACACTCCAAGATCTAAGTGGAAGATACAGAAAATCTATACGTTATTGAAATATTTTGGCTGTATAATCTCTGAAATGGTGATTAAAGGTAAAGGACATTGCCAAGGACAATACTGGATCCAAAGGCTGTAACGGCAGTGTCCATTAAAAGTAAAGAAAATCGGTAAGGATAACTCTGGTCTCAAGGAGATGCAAGGGAAATAATCTCGGACCATTACAGCAAAGAGAAACAGATCATGGTAATGGGACAAAACAAAACTTCATGATAGAGACCCTAGTGCGCACACACACACAAACTAGATTCAGTAATAAAAACCTAAATCCAATTGCGAATTCAGATCTGGTTATCATATTATTTTATACATTTTTATATACATGAATTTAATTTAGTTACTTGGGCTCAGGTGTGGCGGGAGGGGTTTAGACTTTATAAGCCACCAGTACACTAGTGATACACACTTGGTCTGAAAAGCATCAGGTGTTTGTGGACAAGTTGTTTGTGACACCACTATGTACTTTTCAAGTTTTTATTTTCAATAAATGTTATGGTTTTTGTTTAGTCTCCACAACAACTACTGCTTTAATCCTCTTTGTTTGTGAATTAATGATATAGCACATATAATATAGCCTTAGTTTTGAACCCATAATTTAAAAGTGCTATGTTTTTATTGAGGGTTGTGATCTGAAGCCGACCGACCTCAGGGTGCTGTGTGTGTGTGTGTGTGTGTGTGTGTGTGTGTGTGTGTGTGTGTGTGTGTGTGTGTGTGTGTGTGTGTGTGTGTGTGTGTGTGTGTTTTGTCTTTGTCTCTCCCCTCTTATCTTATCACGCAGGTTGAAATCCCCCTTCCCCCATATTGTTTCCTTTTCAGATGTACTTGGATTATCAAGACATTGTACCTGTTTGCATTCCTAATGTTCTGGAGATAACATAGGCCGTTGTCATCCAGCAGGCCCTTTTGGCATGTGGCAACCTATGTACACTTGTCCCTTCTCATATTCTTAATCCCTGTTGTAAGATTTTTTTTTTTTCCTGACCCATCCACTGGGTTCAGTCCAGATACCTCACCCTCTCTTTAACGTATCTTCGCTCATATTATACCTCGGGTTGACATTGTGTGCTACCTTCCCTTTACATTCCTCTCCGGTTGGTGCACCTCTTTAGTCTTTCTTTTTTTGGCACAACCAGTGCACAAGTGACACACCATTCCCTTTATGTTCAATGGTCAAATATTCTGTCATGCACTACAATATGCTCCTAACATCTCCTCTTTCCCTTTGGACTCTCTATTCTTCACGTTCTTATTCCTCTTCTCCTACACACTCCATCCTCCTATTCTGGTTTTTTTTTATTTTCCACTCTTCACCGCTGGATGGGGCTGAAAGGAGCTGGGAAGGAGGGAGGCCTCCTTAGCTTGACTCACTGCAACCATGACATGGAGTCATCTCTATTAATGCCCAAAGGATTTAACTCCCCAGGAAAGAGAGCGAGAACTAGAACACACAGGGACCTTGATAGGATGGCAGCAGATATAATTTTTGTACAAGAAACCCACTTTAATATACTGTCCTCCCCCAGATTCTCCAAGAGTACTTTCACTACGCAACACCTTACCTTGGCCGTTTCCTGATTTAAAGGCAGACCCAGATGGTTGATTTCTTTTTTCTCTATTGTCCAATATGGAACACAGGTCCATGGGTTGAGATCCTCCTTTGGAGGGCAGAACACCATTAAAAAAAAAAAAAACAGGGTCTTGGGACTGTTAAAATTCCCCCATTACGTGTGTTACCATTACTGGGCTTCCCCTGGAGTGGATTGACCAGTATGCAGGTGGACCCCTGCAGCCCTGTGGAGAGAATCTTGCAACCCAAGTTTTCCCTTGAAGCAGCGTTCTCTGTGACTCTGCTTCCTTCACAATAGTAACCTGAAGATTGGTGAGTAACCCTTTGAGTGCCTTGGTCCACTTTGTCCTTACTTGTATCTCTTTATACAGAGGTTTTCTCTGAGCCCTTGGGCTCTTGCACTCATTTTGGGCATTTCATTAATAGTATACTGTTCATTCCCTGAGTTGTGGAGCACAGGTAGCTGCATTGGGACTAGTAAACCCCTTCCCTCCTGCTTTATCCATGTTGGGGGCTTTTCCCTTTAAGGGCCTGTATCTTAGGTCCCCCATACATGTTTCATTGGGTCTCTCGCTTGTCCTACACAGTGGCAGACTCTCCTTGCTCTCCTCCTTCGCCTGCCAGATAACTACTTTCTGTGTTTTCTTGGGTGAATGATTAGTCTGGGGAACTGTTACTATTGATTTATACTAGTTTAGACACAAATCCTGTCAGGATATTGGATTCTAAGGGATAATGGGCTAGACTTAAGGCTAAGGGCTTAGGGGCATCTCTGATCCCCTTGCTTACTGTTCCTCATGTCAAATGAGGGCTCCATAAAGAGTATTCTGGATCTCTCTGCCCATCCTGTGCTGTGGCCCTCACTACTCCACCGGCCCCTTCCTGCACTGAACAACAGCCAGCCTGGGTGAAATCACTGTTGTCCACAGTGTCCCAGCTTCCTCTCTCCCTCCAGGGGGTTCTTCAGTCTTGGAAACCCCCCACTACTTTTAAATATGTGGCTACTAGAGCTGAGTATGCCTGCACTGCAATTTTCAGAGGGGGAATGTGAGGAAGGGGAATATGAAGATATGGATTATTCCTACTCCTGTTGGGATTCTTATGAGGCAGACCCCCTCCCTCTGCTGAGGGGTGTATTAGGGCTGTTTTGGAGACCCTTCAGGTCCCTGACACTGCTGATGTGCATTCCTCTGCGAATGTTTTATAGAGACATAGGAAATCTTCTATTGTTTTTCCCCCTAATGCTGCTCTGGATCAGATACTTATGGAGGAGTGGAAGACCCCGATAAGAAGTTTTCTAACACCAAGAGGTTTTCTAGACTGTACCCCTTTTCAGAGGTGGCTTTGAGCAGTGGGCTTCTCCCCTTTCTGTGAACCCCCCAGTATCCAGGCTAGCCAAGTACACTTCTTTGTCTTTAGCAGATGCAGCTGGACTGAAATTGGAGGCCGATAAGAAACTGTATTTTATCCTTGGGGCTAAATTCATGGCCACTGGGGCTTCATGAGACCTATTTTTTGCCTCTGCCTGGGTTAACAGGGCTGTTGCCATGTGGGGAGAAGAGATGGTGGAAGCTGTCTATGCAGATACTTCCAAGGAGGCTGTTGGTCTTTTTAGCCAACATGAAGGAGGCTAACAGTTATTTTTCTGCGGCCTTACCTGAGGTGGTAAGAGTGTCTGCTAAAGCCTTGGCCTTCTCCGTTACTGAGCGCCGCACCTTGTGACTTAAAAATTTGTTCTGAGGACCAATCTTCCAAGTAGTCACTGGTTTCTTTACCTTTTTTCGGGCAATTCCCTGTTTGGACCTGAGCTGAAACAGATTATTAGCAATGCTACTGAGGGCACGAGCACCTTGTTGCCTCAGATGCCCACCAAACGTTCTACTGTGGCGAGGAAGCTTAATGTTTTTTGTCCCTGCCAAACGAAGACGATGAGACCACAAACTTTGCAGACCTCCAGACCAGTGGGTTTTGCAGTTAATTTCAGATGGGTACAGAATAAGTTTCAGATCACTTTCCCTGCTGAAAAAGAAGGTTCTGGTCCCAGTACCTCCCTTAGATTGCACAATTTAAGATGGAATCCCTGCACACTCTCGTCACAGCGATGTGCCCATGGGGAGTATGTGGCATCTCTGGATATTCACGATGAGTACCTGAACGTTCCGAACCATCTGAACAGGCAACATTATCTGCATTGTGCCTTAGACTTGGAGCACTACCAGTTCATTAGTCTGCCATTTGGTCTGGCCTGTGCTCCACAGGTGTTTACTAGGGTTTACCAAGTGTTCCACCTGATTGTGCTGCAGTATGGGACTACCAGCTATCGACCTGATGGCCACGAGGGACAACAGGAAGGTTTTGGTCTTCTGCTTCCAGAGTGGAGGTCCTCTGGCCTTTGCCACGGGCGTGATGTTGATTTCATGGAACTTACATCTCGCTTATGTCTTTCCTTCAATTCCTCTCATTCCCAGGGTGCTCTGGAAGATCAGAATGGACGGCACAACAGTGATTCTGGTCAGTCCTTATTGGACTGAGAGGGCATGGTTTGCGGAACTGGTGAGTCTTTCCATTCAGGATCCTGCTTCCTCTGCCACTGAGGCTGGACCTCCTTCAGGGCAACCTTTGGAAACTGGAAGTGTAAAAACCGGCTTTGACAGCATAGCTTTCTCCACGAGGTAATTTCTACTATGATTCAGGCTAGGAAGCCTGTTTCCTCTAATGCCTGCCACAGGATTTGGTCTATTTTTTATTCCTGGTGTGTGGACAGGGACCTGTCTTCACAGGGCTTTGACCTTCCAGTAGTGCTTTTCTCCAGTATGGTTTTAAGGTCTTCCTTCAGGGGGTCGTTCATGCTTTCCCTGTCTTCAAGGCTCCCACTTCTCCATGGGACCTTAATTTGGTTTTGGATGTTCTGCAGAGGCCTCCCTTGAGTCACTTGCTACCAGTGTGCCTGGTTTGCAAGAACACTTTGTAGACCGTTCCAATGAAGTAATAATGTTCAGATTGTGAGTTTTTGGCTCTGATGAAGAGCCTCTATCCGGTCAAATGACCGGATTCTCAAACCATAAAGGTCTGAGAGATAATCCTTACATCATTTTTCATAGTTTTGTAATGCCTTCAATATGAAATACACTTTAAAAGTAAGTATTGCTATCCCTTTAAGCTTTTATCTATGCCTTTTGTCGCTAGATAAGCTCTGTGGATTAGATCTTGGGGAGGTGACTAGTCGCTTTACTGTTTTCTGGAGATTTTCTGTTCGGTCCACAGCTAGAGGAATTGATAAAAAAAAATCTTGGGGGGGGGGGCGTATATTCCTTCCCTAGGAAAAAAGATCCCCAAAGCATTTTAGAGACTCTGCTTTTTGACCCAGAACAGTGATATATTTTTTTGTTTTTGTTTTTTGTTTTTTTTGTTTTTTGTTTAGAGAGGCCAGGAATATCTGCCTTAGAGCCTTTTGATCAAGCTAGACAAACTGGTGCCCAAAAATGGAGAGGGGGGGTGTTTCAGGAAGGATTTTTCCTGGAGGGCTCATTTTATAGGGATTGTAATACTTTATTATTACTATCCCCCATATTGTAGATATTTGCAAAATGATTTAATAGCCCTCTGGTTCATCTCTCAAACCTTTATGGCTTGAGAGATAACCAATAGCAAAGTCCTCCCCCTTCCCTGAAGTCAGCATTGTACTGACTGCAGGGATATCTGGTCTGACCTTCATCAGGCGGCTCTGCAGCAGAGCCGAGATCGCGTTAGTGAAAAATAATTATTTCACTGAAACAGTCGTCTTCGTGTGCTTGCAAACCAAGCACATATAGAAGACTGTTTCAGTGAAATAATTCTCTTTCACTAACGTGATCTCGGCTCAGCTGCAGAGCCGCAAGCCTGTAAAAAGTAATTCCAATGAAATTCAGCAGGCCCCTTCTCGGGGGCCAGTAGGTGGTAGACTGGCCCAAATTTGCCAAAACCTGGACTCCACCATCTTGTCCAGACAAATGGGTATTGCAGATGGTGGAAAAGGGGTATTGGCTAGAATTCCTTCCTGCCCCCCCCCCTCCCCTGTAACTTGTTCAGGAAATCCTGACTCTCAAGAGCTTCTATAAAGGCCAGATCTTTTCTACAGTCAGTTCAGATCCTGGAGAGAGTCAGTTATAGAGTAAGTTCCTGGAATTCAGAGGAGGCAGGGCATTTATTCCATACTGTTTCTAGTACCGAAGCCATCAGGGGATTACAGCACTAAACATCGGGGGTTTCTTTCATCAATCGATCTGCAAAATACATATCACCCTGTGCTGAGCAGGCCCTGTAACAGGAAGTTCTTGTGCTTTGCCCTGGGTCAACATCACTACCAGTTAAGAGCGATGTCCTTCTGACTTTCCTCTGCTTCAAGGGTTTTTATAAAGTTGTTGGCAGCCTTTCTGCAATTGTTAAGGAAGGAAGGTATTTCTGCATTTCCTCATCTGGGCAATATTCTGATTGTGGCTACCTCTAGGCAATACAATTTGTGAAACAAACATTGGAACATCTAACAAATTCAGGTTGATTTATTAACAAACAAAAGTGCCAGTTGACACCTGCCCAAAAGATCACATTCCTAGGCGTTCATCTGAATACACAGGCTATGATGGGATACCTTTCGGAGGACAGGCTATCGCGAGTGAAGGAAAAAGTTCACTCCTGTATATTGACCTGGCCAAGGGCCCAGAATTTTATGCTACTGCTGGCAGATTTCACATCCACAACACAAATAGTACCTTGGTCATGCTTCCATTTAAGGGCTCCGCAGAACATCTTCCCGATGTTCTGGAACAGAAATCCATACTATGCCTCTCATAAAATACCTGTTCTACCCTCAGCAACTTGAGAGCTGGCTGGGTGGTCAAAAAGAGAGAATTTGACAAAGGGTTGTTCCCTACTGGAACCGGACTGGCAAATAGTCACGACAGATGCAAATCAGATTGGGAAGAATATGGAACTCCCTAGCAGTTCAGGAGGCTTGGTCAGAGACAGAAAGACAGCTTCACACAAACATTTTAGAGATGAAGGCAATAAGATAATCTTTATGGAAATTAAAGCCTCACCTTCAGGTATGACCTGTTTGGACAATCAAGCAGTAGTGATGTATCTGAAAAACCAAGGAGGCACATAGAGCAATCTATTGCTGTGTTGTAGGTTATTTGTATACTTTACAATACAGCAATATATTGGAATGGCTCTGCTCAGAAATTCAATGCTCTTCGAACAAAGAAGCTGATGCAGTGCACTATGGGTAGGGAAAGGTCACACGTGACCGCATGACGATCCAACAAAAGGTGAGCGCATTACAAAAGCTTCATGGTGACGACAGACTGAGTGGGCATGGCTTACAGCAATACAGCAGAGGTATTTTGTCCCTCTAGACAATCTGTATGGTCCCGGGACCAGATTTCTGTTCTGAGAGCTTGAGAGGTGACGTAGTGAAAAAGGGAGCTTAGGGGGAAAACATAACTGGCAATTGCTAAATAACTATACAAGTTAGGGCAATGAGACATGGATATGATTGTGTTTTGTTTTTTAAGCATAATATTTTGGAAATTAAGTATTACTATCCCTTTAAGCAGCTCCTTGTCATCATTACTTTAAATATGCCATCCAGCTCTAAGTCGGCTTCAAAATACAAGGGATCCCAAGAGACTTCCTCCAAAGAGGAAAAGGCTACAAAGTCTAGGCAGTGTGCTGCATTTCATATCACCTTAGCTCAGTCTGACTCATCTAAGTTATGTCAAGACTGTCTGAAGAATGCTACAAGGCAGGATAAGGACTCAGTTTCAATACTTGCTGGCATGGAGGAAGTCTTCCATGCAGTAGAATTTAACAGCCATGCTGGAAGCAGAAGTTCCCAGGCAAAGACAGAGCATAGAAGATCCGGAATAGGGCCCCTCTTCTAGAATAGAACATGAAGACTTGGCTAGCATGCAGGACTCTGAATCTTTGTATTCTTCAGAACAAGGGGAAATTGTGGAAGAGTTAGGAACATTTAATTTGGATAAAATGTATCTCTTTTTCTCAAGAACATGAGGAAAACCTTGAGTCTTACTGAAGTACAGAAAGAGCTAAATATCTTAGACATAGCATTCTTTGGTAGCAAAAGATCTTTGCCTGTCTTTTCAGTTCACTACTCTATTCAAGAAATTATCCATTCTGAGTGGAAGATAGGGGATAAGTGATACATTTCCAAAAGATTCATCAACTTGTAGTGATGCAGCAGTGGTGCACCATGAAGATAGTTCAGCCCTGAAAGATCCAATGGAAATAAAACTAGAGTGCCCTGAAGAATCAAAATGCCTTCCTAATGCAAAATGTAAAACTGGCCATGGCTTAGCATAGCAAGGACCTTTTGTATATGGCTCTCTGATTTAGAAGAAAGAATTGAGTTATCCGTATCCTGCTCTAAATTACTAAAAGAAGTGGCGGTCATAAAAGCTGCAAGTTTTTCATGTGAAGCCTCAATGGATATAATAAGGTTACTAGCAAAATCCTCAACATTATCCATCACTGCAAGAAGGTCTTTATGGTTAAGATCTTGGATAGCAGGTTCATCATCCAAATCAATATTGGTGTCTTTGCAGTTCAAAGGAAATCTTCTATTCGGAGATCAGTTGAAAGAACTCCTCAAGAAGAATTCATGGGGTAAGAATCCCCTTTTCCCATAAGATAGAAAAACTAGACCTTCCTCCTTTGCAAACTATTTTCCCTAGAGGGATAATACAGAATTTTCAGGACTTTCGAAGATTCCAGTCATTAGAGCAGTGGTTCTCAACCTTTTTTCATTCAAGGCACCCCTACACACTGTTCGGAATTCCTGGGGCACCCCTAACTTCTCAAAAGTTGTATAAGAGTGTGTAATGAAGAAGATATGTATAAGAGTAGTTACTTTTACCTCCCAAATTCAGAATAACATAATGGAGCACAGCAAATATTAGTTATATATTGGGGATAAGTATAACAAAAAACTCCTATTGATTTAAATTGGGGTTTTTAACACTTGAATGCTAAACAGGTCTCCAAAGCATTGCAAAGCAATGCTTTGGAGACATCTTAGCATTCAAGGGGTTAAAAGCCCAGTTAAATTAACTGCAAGTTTGGGAATTTGTATTTGCCCCCAGTGCTGCAGTTGGTTTGCCCTAGATTAGATTTTTTCCAGTTTTTCTAGTATCAGAGCGAGTGAGACAGAGAGCAGGAGCACTAATGACCAGTTCATTGTTACTTTTTTATTGATTCTTTTTTTTTAATACTACATTTCATAAGTCCATGTGGTTCATGATGAAGGGCACTATATGAGACAGACTGTGCCCCACTGATGTCCATGAGTGGCACATTGGTTACCCACTGACTCCATCTGTAACTGATATGCCAGAGGTGTACACTGGGGCATCAGATGAGCCACTCTGGTGTCCTCTGGCCCTCCAGAAAATGGTAAGGTGGGAGAGTAAATGTGTGCACTGGATGGGCTCATCTGATGCCTCAATGTACACCTCTTGGGCATTATAGGGGAACTGGGCTACTAATATGTTTTTTAAGGGCAACAGTGGGGCACAGTTAATATCGTTAATTGGCCATTTGAGTGAGAGGGAGACAAAGGGCAACTAAAAGAAGAGGAGTATTAAAATGTAAAACTATTCACCCTACCAAAGCAGGATGCTTGCTGTCTGTGGTTTTCTTGTAGCTGCAGCTGTTGAGCAGAAACCACACTGTCCCCCGATGCTGTGTGTGTCACTCTGTCTCTGACGACAGGGACTTGCCACCAGTACAAAAAAAGAGGCGGGAATGTGATGAGCAATCACAGCTGTCCCGCCTCCATCCAACAGCCCAATCAGGATGCGCCTCCAGCAATGGGCTGTCATCCTTGCCGGTTTCTACCCTACACAGTTGCCTCGATGGACGCACCATTGATTCAAAGCATCGGCGGTGCTTCAACATAAAATGCTGCACCCTAACTGCATCTGCAATAACGAGGTGTAGTTAACGCTATTAGGGCTGCAACTAACGATTATTTTGATAATCGATTAGTTGGCCGATTATTTTTTCGATTAATCGGATAAAAAACCCAGTATGCTAATTTTTCATTATTTAAAATGATTTAATGAACAAACTGAGTGTTAAAAACAAACAGCAGAATAAAAAACTTTACACATTTAACATGCGTCATTGTTATTATTTTACTATGGGGTCTATGCACCTCTATTTCTCCACCCTTGTACTCCTTTCTCCCCCATGTACTCCTTTCTCCCCCTTGTGCCTCTCTTTCTCCCCCATGTACTTCTTTCTCCCCCTTGTGCCTCTCTTTCTCCCCCTTGTGCCTCTCGTTCTCCCCCTTGTACCTCTCTTTCTCCCCCATGTCCCTCTCTTTCTCCCCCTTGTACTTCTTTCTCCCCCTTGTGCCTCTCTTCCCCCCATGTACTTTTCTCCCCCATTGTACTTCTTTCTCTCCCTTGTGTCTCTCTTTCTCCCCCATGTACTTCTTTCTCTCCCTTGTGCCTCTCTTTCTCCCACTTGTGCCTCTTTCTCCCCCATGTACTTCTTTCTCCCCCATGTACTTCTTTCTCCCCCTTGTACCTCTTTCTCCCCCTTGTGTCTCTTTCTCCCCCTTGTGTCTCTTTCTCCCCCTTGTGCCTCTCTCTCCCCCATGTGCCTCTCTCTCCCCCATGTCCCTCTCTTTCTCCCCCTTGTACTTCTCTCTCCCCCTTGTGCCTCTCTTCCCCCCCATGTACTTCTTTCTCTCCCTTGTACTTCTTTCTACCCCATGTGCCTCTTTCTCCCACTTGTGCCTCTCTTTCTACCCCATGTACTTTCTCCCCTTGTGCATCTTTCTCCCCCATGTATTTTCTCCCCCATGTATTTTCTCCCCCATGTATTTTCTCCCCCATGTATTTTCTCCCCCATGTATTTTCTCCCCCATGTGTCTTTCTCCTCCATGTGTCTTTCTCCTCCCTTGTACTTCTTTCTCCCCCCTTGCACCTCTTTCTCCCCTTTGTACCTCTCTTTCTCCCCTTTGTACCTCTCTTTCTCCCCTTTGTACCTCTCTTTCTCCCCTTTGTACCTCTCTTTCTCCCCTTTGTACCTCTCTTCCTCTAGACTGTCGCTCTCCTTGTCAGTGCTGCACTTGCTGCCGGTCCCCTGTGGCTGGCTGTCTCTGAGTTCCCTCCTGCCCGCCCGCATCATCACACGCCCCTGCGGGCCGTGATGACATACAGACAGAGAAGAGGAAGAGGGCTGAGGCACCGGAAGAGAAGCGCTTGCTGCCAGCAGACTGATCATTACTGTCTGACTGCAAGCGCTTCTCTTCCGGCGCCTCTACCCTCTTCATCTTCTCTGTCTGTATGTCATCACGGCCCGCAGCCCTAAACGCTATACATTCCGCGGCACCCCTAGAGGGTGTCTGCGGCACACCAAAGTGCCGCGGCACACCGGTTGAGAAACACTGCATTAGAGGTTCTCAGAGTCAAAAAGGAGCATCAAGAAAAGAGTATACCTGAAGGGCACAGCAATAAATGAATTTCAGTCAGATTCAACAGGCCCCATCTTGCATCCTAGTGTGTGGGTGGGTGGCTGGGGGTCATGCTGGGATGTTTTCTTGAGGCTTGATATCGGGCCTCTTACCAAGACAAGTGGGTAAGACCAGTTATTCTGGTGGGGTATCCACTAGAGTTCAACACTATCCTACCTTTTCAAGAGATCCACGTGGCCTTCAAATCTATTAAAAGCAGCTCAATTAAAGAGATAGTAATACTTCATTTTATCTTTATTTTATTTTGTAGGCATTAAAAAAAACATGAAGAACGATATGTCTTATCTCTCAAACCTTTATAGTTTGAGAGATATTCACAAGCAATGTTTCCCCCTCCTGCCCCTTATACCTAATGTAAGCCATCTCTTCTCAGATGTGGAACCTGGTTGTAGGACTAGGCAGATAACAGAAGGGGACAATCTTCTTCCTATGAGAGCAATGAAAGCCCTGCCCCCCTTGACAAGTTTTTCAGGTTTTTCCCTTATCTTAATTGAAGATTGTCCCTCTCTGCAATCTACCTGGGCACTTCCCTTATGCTCTGGCTGAGCTGTGTTACATCAGTAAAAGGGGCGGGAGGGGGATACTTTGTCATTGAATTACTCTTGAACTACAACTCTGACAGGATTGAAATAACACTTTCCAATGTCCAAATACTATGATGATTAATTAGAGTTGCTTTTATTATGAAACATTACTATTCCTTTAAAGCAAGCAGTATGAGACCTTCTGCAGAAGAACAAAGGGCAACAGTCACTTAATTCCAGATGAAAATGAGCACAACCTTTTCAAACCTTTTTCTCTCATTGCTCAGTATCTATGGAATGCTCTACCTCCAACCCTGTGCTACTGCGCCTTTTTGATGGTCTTTAAGTCTCGCTTGAAAATGCATCTCCTGGATAAAATCTCAACATGATAGAAGGCACTGATGGTTGTACAAAGAACGCTCTTATAAATTATTTACTCTACTTGTGTCCCCTATCATCACCAGAACTCTATCATTGTATTCCGCACTTGACCCTTATGTACTCTGTATGTCTCCCATTACCACTTTAGATTGTAAGCTTTCAGGCAGGACCTCACACCCAATGTTTCACTCTACAAAGTACTTGTAACCCTGTATTGTCTAAAGCCTTAAATTGTAAAGCGCTGACACTTGTGGCGCTATCTAAATAAACATTTGTTCATATTCATTAATTCAAGAGGCTGAATCCTATCAAAGGAAGTGAAAATGGTTCCAACCTGGGCAAACTAAAGCTATCTGACATTCATCTATCGGGAAGATCAAATATTCAAGTAGACTATCTCAGCAGAGTTTGGATAGACTAAGAAGAATGGACCTTGCATCCCAAGATATTTAGAACCTTGACTCACAAATGGGGGATGCCAGTAATAGACCTCATGACATCAAACAAAAACAACAAATGCAGTCTTTTTTACTCCAGGTGAAAATACCCAAAGGCCCTAAAGTTCCATTGGTCCTTTCTGCTGGTTTACAGGGCAGAATTGATTCTAGTAGCTCCATACTGGCCCAAGAGGATCTGGTCCTCCGATCTGGCCCAGTTATGAACCATCAGACCCTGGTTGATTCCAGTATCCAAGGACCTCCTGAGTCAGGGTCCAATATTCCATCCAAATCCTGCTTTCTTATAGCAGGATATGGGCTACATTTAGAACATCTATTTCTTCTTCTACAGTCCTGGACTTCTTACAGCAAGAATGTGTTATGGAGTTATCCCCTGCCTCTATAAGGGTTCAGCTTTCAGCTTCATCAGCATTATTGACAGAGCAGTTTGCTGATGACCCACTGGTTAAAAGATTCACTAGGACAATAGGAAGAGCAAGGCCAAGGATTCGGGAGGTTGTTCGTTCCTGGGTCTTAAACATTTGTTCTGGATCAATGATCTAAATCATCCCTGTTTGGTCCCTTGGATAAAATACCTATCCAGCATCTTAATCATAAAACAACTTTCCTAACAGTAGTCACATCCATTAGAAGGGGTGTATGAGTTGCAAGCTTTATCCTGCAAACCAGGAATTAGGCTAACTATGCTGTTACTTCCTTCTTCCGTAGTGCATTTCTTATGCAGTGACTTCTTTTCACTTTTTTTTTTTTCCTGCTCCTCAGCATTTTGTTTGTGTCCTTTCATGAAGTGTTCCCCCTCCGTTCTGTTACTGAAAGGGAGAAATTTACTCACCAGTATTTAATTTTTGTTCTGTGTCCCTCCACAGCACACCCCACCCCTTTTACTGCCTTTCCGTTTTGTTACAGCTTGGTCTGTGGTATATCAGACTGCAGCAGGCTTCTGTATACGGCTATTTATGGAGTATAACTGCAGTGAAGGGAAACAGAAGAAAATGAAATACCAGTAAATTTCTCTTTTTTTTTTTTTTTTTTTTTTTTTTTTTTATAAATAATTACCGTAATGTTAACTTTTTTTTTTTTTTTTTTATAAATAATTACCGTAATGTTAACTTTTTTTTTTTTTTTTTTTTTTTTTTTTTTTTTAGTGTCCTGCTATAGACTACACTAGACACACTCTTGATGGTGCTGCTTGTCTTTTGAACAGCAATAAATATTTTCCTAGTAGGTAAGTTACATTTATCATGATTTATACAGGCAGTATTTTAACACTTAAATAATTATCATTCTTCTTTATTAAGAGCTGTATCAAGTACACAGAGATGATTATACAAATAATTGTGTTGATGATTAAGAAGTAAATTATCATACATAAGGTACATAGTTATTAACGGAGAGCTGATTTGCATTGTTACTATGCTTCGTCAGCTGGTTTGAAAGTTATGTATAGAGAAGCTCTTGTTTTGGGAAGGCTGTAATTTAGTGTATTAGTCATCAAAGTAAATTGGACTAATTCTGGAGCATACCAACTGCTCACTAGCTTTGCCACTTTCCTCAAGTACCCTAATGGGGCAGGTTTCTGGATACACACCTGTGCTCACGGACAGATAATCAGTATATCTATTATTCCTTTTAATGTACTTGTGCTCATGCAGAGAACTCCCCAAATCCTGCAATGTTAGGGTTCTTAAGGAATTGCAGTTGAGAAACTCTGCCCTTTGGGACAAATGGCAGATCCCTAAATGCCAATTGATTTAACTGAGGATTTTATCTCCTGTAATGCTACCGAGGTCTCCAAAACATTTTGAATAATTTGTTGGTTAAAATGCAAATTTAGGTGGGGTTAGCTGAGGGGAAAAAAAAAAAAACTGTATGAAAATTTGCATCTTACATTACAAAAACTGTACAATTCTTTGTGTTGGTAGTAATATACAGGACGTTGCTATTGTACTCTCATGCATATTTGGAATTGGTTTGGACCGGCTTGATAAAAGGTTTTTCAAAAACAAATTTAGGTGGGTGTGGCTGAACACTGGAGTAGAAGGATGCATGGTGCTGGACTCCGTGTAAAACTGTTTATCTGTCTTAATCCTTGATTTTACCACACTGGACGCCACCAGAAATCCATCGGGAGAGCATTTTTGAATGCATCTATACCTTTTGGGCACCTGAACTTCTGGGAACAGGGCAACGTGGTCTTCAGGTTCCATTTGCCAGCAGAACAGTGGCTGTGAGTTGCCCCAGCAGCCGTTTCACGACCTCTTGAATATCCATTACAACTCTGCTAACACATCTCTTAATTATACCCACTGGCTCAAACAATTCCTTAGCACAAGTCTTAAAGCACATAACCACTACCAGCTTCTACTGCCTTCAGCCTGTTGAGGACCTGAGACCTGCTGGATAAAGCCTCTGAAACCATTGTGCATCTACCAAGTTAAGCTCCATTCTTTCCTCAGCCCTACATGTAAGTGGCCCAAACCCAGAGTACTTAAACAGGGCAATGACTTGTAACCACACAATATGGGATATACCTTACTTAACTACTGACTGTTGTACAGTCAGTGACTCGACAGAGCCTTTGAGCCTTTCCTCTATTCCGCACCACCTCCAGTCTTTGAACCCATGCCATTTTTGCCCATGTCTGTATTGTACCTATCTCCAATGGTAAGGCATATTGCATAACTCCATCCTTAATGCATCACAGCCTTTGGCCACCTATAAAACCCCATGAGCCATATCAACACAGATTGAGATAGCCAACTTGGCTGCAGTACGATGTTGCTTACCTAGTAACCGCAGTAGCCCTCACTGTACCAAACTGCAGCCCTAGAGATACTTGCATACCGGTGTCTTGACCATCCATGCATTCCCTTTCATCTCTCCACTACTTGTACATCAGCTTGTGAGGGGGATGTTGTCTGTCTTTGGCAGAGTTTTTAACCATGACCGAGCAGCTAATAATTCCTAGGCCCCAAAGGGAGAAATAGGGAGATTTGGAGGTGAAACATTATCTACAGTGCCTGATGAAGGCACCTCAGTACTTGCCACTGCGGCAGCTAGAGCAGTAGTGGATACTTTGATGTCTATATTTGATAAAAACCTGGATGTTTTCCAGTCATCCGTAACCAAACTCTTAACTGAAATAGTCTCACAAGGGCCACTTGATAGCGACTGAGACCATAACAGATGTATGTGAGCAAAATGTTGGTAAGTTTCAGCACACCATCTCCACTCTTGAAAAATGGCAGCATCTCTGTCAAAGAAGATTTTCCTCAGATGTGACCTCCTGAAGAAACTGGCTCTGGATGACTCCCTCATACCTCTCCCGATCGAACATGCCCACAGAATCAACACCATCACCAGGGCCAACAAGCAATGCACCAGACCAGTATTACTGAGGTTCCTGAATTAATCAGACAAGGAGCTCATCATGCCAACATATTGCGAGCCTGGCAATTTGGAATACCATAACAATCACCTGCTCCTCTTCCAGGACTTTAGCCTTTGTCTTCAACAAATGCAGAGCCTTCTCTGGTATATGCAAGCCTCGTTTTTAAAAATATCAAATTTGTACTGGTATATCCTGCATTTCTTAAATGTATGTCCAGTGAAACTATCCTCTGGTTTGAAACACCTGAAGACGCCTGGACACAGTTCTATCCACGATCAGAGTAAGCTTAGATTGTAAAATAAAAACACAAAGCCCAAACCACCTTCCTCCTGACACTTCTGTGCCAACAGAAGACAAATCTGTGCAGCACCTAATCACACTGTCCAAATAAGCTGCTGGACTGCATAGCTTGAACTTCTTGTTTCAGCGTTCTCCTCTGCGTCTTGCCCACCCTCAATCTCTCTGTTGTTAATTTCCACTGAGCGAGCAGACCTTCAGGAGGACCCTCATTAATCGATGATCCTCATGGGGCTGTGCTGGCTGCCGCCGATATTTGCCACTCGGCAACAGGCACACCTGTCCATTCTTTAGTGTGGATTTTGCCGACATGCTGACTGTTCAAACTCTGTGTAGCTTGCCAACTTCTGATGCTAACACACGTTTTTATTTTTTTTCCCTCCACTTTTTCTTTTGAATCCACTGAGAATATGTCCATGTTGCATGGGCAGGGCGTGATGAGAAGACGGTGGGGGAGGAGGGAGAGAGGTGAATGGAGCGAAAAGGAGCTGGTAGACATATAACAGAAACAAAACAGAATGCAGTACGTGCCAACACCAAAAGGCCAATGAAAAAAATACAATATGTAAATCAGTGTGTAAAATAGTCAGTACCACAAAATACTGAAAACTCTGGTGCTCTACAAGGAAATATATTATTGTGATGCACCAATATGCTATCTGCCTCCAAATATAAGCAAGCTACTATCCAAAGATTAGAGTGGAAAATCTATACCCCAACAAGAAATAAAACCAAGAGAGAGAGTGTTATACAATTAAACTGAACTGTTTAGGTCACCTGTATGGCATAGAGGCAAATATAACAAATTATATATACACACAAGGACAATTGAATAACTATATAAAACTTTGCTAAATACAAATGAATATTATATACGTATATAAAATGACACTAAATCATATACAATGTAATGTTCCTATCATATATCTGAGGCTCACTAAAACTGTGGTACCAATTAAAGTGCTAATATGCATCCATATCCATATAATCTGTAAAAGGATTCAGTAGAATGGTTGTATGAAGGCAAGTTTTCCCATCTATTGGGTTAGTACATTCCACAAAAATCTAGATGATGTAAAAACATAAAAAGGGTTACCTCTCTCATTCAATATGCAGTGGTGTGTGGCAGCAGGTCTTCACCTGGCTTTTGTCCTTCTCTGTTCCTTGGTGGGTAATAAGGTAACAGCTGCTGAAGTTAGGCATATACAATGTATTTGTTCGATGGGGATTCCTTCATTGACTGAATCCCAACAATATAATCTGCTTGTTACAAAGTCAGTGGACAACAGGCAGGTGGCGACTAGCTTACTAATCATTATTTTACCTTTAAAAAGTGATCACAAATAAAGTTATGCTTAAGCTTCTGAGACCAGAAGCCAGGCATCACCGCTGACATCTTGAATGCACACCTGCGCAGTCAGTCCGGAAGAGACTGTGATGGGGCACAGGCTGCATTAACCTGGCCGTCAGTCTCTGAAACTTAAGCATAACTTTATTCTTGGGCACTTTTTAAAGGTAAAAATTAGTAAGCTAGTCGCCACCTGCATAAGTATTGCAGGGCGACTTTAGTGGGGGTGGTAGTTCCGCTTTAAACACATCTAATGCTCGCCTGCCAGGTATGGGTCCCCGCAGTAAAAACTGCTGAATCCTTTAACTGCAGGCTAGAGTATTTGAGCATAGTCAGCATGTTTCCTCACCCGATGGTCTACTGGCAGGTGTTATGTTCCTAGCAGCTATATGATTGTTAAATGAGTCATCCTTACAATTGCAGAGCCTCCAGACAGAGGGCGAGCAAAGATGAACTGTCAAAATCAAATAAACTCTTTTGGTAGATAGAAAACATGTTGGATAGTTTATTCAGCAGCTGTTAACTTAATATCAAACAGGGGGATAGAGAAGGACACACACCGCTGCATACTAACTGGTAGAGGTAACCCTTTTTCTCTGTCTTCCAATATGGAACACAGGTACCATAGTGTTGAGATCCTCCTTTGGAGGGCAGAGCACATTCTCAAAAAAAAGTGTCTGGTCAGTGGAGACTGCCTGCCCCTTCTGAAGCTCAGCCGTTGTGAAGGTTTTGCTGAGCTATTCCCATTCTGCCTATTGATTCTGCTGTCTGAGCTAATCTATTGCTCTGCTATCCACTTCTGCTGTCTTCTCAGTTTCTGGCTTAGGCTGAATCAGCTGACCTCTGATTACTCACCTGACTGTTATCAGCCAACCCTCTCAGGGTATTTATAGCAGCTTAGCTCACTTCCCCATTGTCCTTGTGTTTGTTTGCTGACCTGTTGCTGCTGGCTGCTGTGGATTTTCCTGCACTCCTGTTTGCTGTATTCCAGACCCTCGGCTTGTTCCAGACTTCTCTGAATTCTGTGCTTCTGACCCTTTGCTTATTCCTGAAATCGGACTTCTTGTTTCCTGCTCGGCTGAATACCAGACTTGGTTCCTGACCCTGGCGTGTCTTTTGGTTTATGCTCTTGGATCATGCTCCTGATTTTGTTGCACTAATAAAGGTGTATTGCATTTTACCTTTTTGTGTCCTGTCTGGTCTTCTGAGTTTCTGGCTTAGGCAGAATCAGCTGACCTCTTTGATTACTCACCTGACTGTTATCAGCCAACCCTCTCAGGGTATTTATAGCAGCTTGGCTCACTTCACCATTGTCCTTGTGTTGCTGCTGACTTCTGTGAATTTTCCTGCTCTCCTGTTTGCTGTGTTCCAGACCATCAGCTTTTTCCAGACTTCACTGACTTCTGTGCTTCTGACCCTTGGCTTGTTCCTGACATTGCAGATTTCTGGTTTCCTGACTCCGGCTTGGCTGAATACTGTCTTGGTTTCTGACCCTGGCGTGTCTTTTGGTTTATACTCTTGGATTACGCTGTTTTAGTTGCACTAATAAAGGTGTATTGCATTTTACCTTTTTGTGTCCTGTCTGGTTCCTGGTCCCTAACAGCCCTAGCCCCACCTCCAGTTATGATGTGTTCATCTTTGTGAAATCATGACCAGAGCACTTCTTACTTTTAGATTTATTTATTATTTTTCAATTACATTTATGGCTGTTAAAATTCCTCCATTAGACGATTACCATTATTGGGCTTCCCCTGGAGTGGAGTGAACAGTTTGCAGGTGCTGTGTGGACCCTTGCAGCACTGTGGAGAGACTGATGCAACCCAAGTTTTCCTTCCCAGCAGAGTCCTCTGGGGCTCTGCATCCTTCACAGTGGTAACCTGAAGACAGAAGATTTGTCCCTACTTGTACCTCTTCCTACAGAATTGTTTCTGTGAGCCTTGAGGCTCTTGCACTCATGTTGAGTATTGTATTATTTTCTCCCTTGTGTTATAGAGCATGGATGGCTGTATTGTAACTAGTTAACACCTTGCCTGTTTGTCAGGGGGGCTTTTTCTGTGCTTTTCCTTTTAGGGACCTGTCTCTTAGGTGTCCCCCTCATGATCCATGGGGTCATTGAGTGTTTTTGGGTACCTCCAAAATTTCTCTCTTTTTTGTGTGGCTTCTTTAAGAGCAATTCCTGTGCCCCCGCCATCTTTGCTCAGTTTACTTTTATGTGCAGATTTCTTTGGGACATATCTCTGCAACTGTTTGATACAGGAGTCAGAGTGGGCTGGCTCTCTTTTCTGGTCTCCTCATGCCCTTTAATCCGGTTCACATCCTGAGTGTCATGGGGGTCTGCGGACAGTTGTAGACGTTGCTAGGCAACAGAGAAGACTACAGTACTCAGAATTCCCGTTTTGTGTGCCTTCTTCCAATTGGTTGCCTGTTTGGCAAGTTGCCATTTTGCTTCTTTCTTGCTTACCCTACATAGAGGCAGACTGTCCTTGCTCTCCTTCGCCTGCCAGTTACGGTTACTAGTGATTTGTTACTAGTTTAGATAACTGGCGTCCACAAAAAATTTGAGGGGTGGGGGGCAAAATGTTATTCCTACCTGCACTCCTCCTAATTCTGCTGATATCACAAAGGGGTGAGGCCTAGGCAGAATGGGGTGGAGCATGGCCTGGTTAATAAATGGTAGAACATGGCTAAAATGTCCTGCCCATACACATACATACAGAAACACACATCCAGACGCTAGAAACCATGTTGGTGTTAGCAGCAACAAATTAATGTTTAAAATATATAACCAAACTGTTTAATTTGAAATATTTTAACTTAAAAATTATTTGAAATATGTTAAAGTGATAGTAATGGCTACTTTTGTCAAACTTTAATATTGTAGGTATTAAAAAATAAATTAATTGATGTAAGTCTGGTCTCTCAAACATGTATAGTTTGAGATGTACGTTTGTTAATTTCCCCCTCCTGCCCCTTTCACAGACATCAGAGCTCTAGCTGACTGCATGAGATCCTGGTCCCAGGACCGGCCAGTGGCTCTTCAGTACAGCCGAAATTGCGCCATCTGGTTTGAAAGCGCACTTTGTAGACTGTTGCAATTAAGTATTTCTTTCTAGATAGCGCTATTTCGGCTCTGCTGAAGAGCCGCCGGCCGGTCGCACAACCAGAATCTCATGCCGTCAGCTAGATCACTTACGTCTGTGAAAGGGGAGGGAGGGGGAAATCTTCAATCATAAATCTCTCAAACTATACATGTTTGAGAGACCGGACTTGCATCAATTAATTATCCCTTTAAATATCTTACCATAAATAATTATATACCGTATATTAACTTAAATATGCATAATCAAAATGTGAACCAGGTTATACATGTACATGTGGTATAAAAAAAGCCGTTCTTATGCTTAAAAATGGTGTATATGTTGTGTGTGGGTATACAAAAAAGGCCAAAGTTGCTCTTGATCTAGTCTAAAAAAAGGCCTGGACCATAAGGGGTTAAGAGAGTAAATCAGAAAGCTAAAGAGCCAGAGGGGTAATTCTGGAGCAAACCAGATGCCCAGTAGGGATGAAATTAAAATACCCACTGATTTTATTTATTTATTTTTAAGCATAAGAATGCTAGAGAGGTCTACAACACACTGCAAATGTCTCTCTAGTATTCCAGGGGTAAAAGTCCCAACTAAATCCAAGGAAATTTAGGGAATCTATATTTGTTCCATATAGTGAAGTTGGTTGGCATCAGAATTCACCTCTTTAGCTTACTGAATTGCATCTTAACCCTTTGAGTTTCTAAGCCTTGCTGTGTTGATATGCACACCCTGACACCAAAAAGATTAACTTAAGAGTATGATTATGAATAATTATGTATTTAGGGTTAACACATGGAATGCTCGGATACAAAAAGGATGGGGGAGCTGAGATATGGGGCTGAAAGGGAAGATGAGTGGCCTAAAAGGAGGGCAGTGTTAGTGGGTGGCAATACTAAGAGAAAGAGACAGGCAGCTGGGAAAGGATGGGTGCGTAAAAACAAACTCCCCAAAAGCACATAGAGTGCAGCATGTTTAGGTCATTTCCTGTACATCCCTATATTACAGGGGTGGGTGGGATAATTCTTCCCTGGGCAAGAGGGAGGTAATTCAGCTAAAACTGTGTTGGGCTGATGAGAAGGAGGGTGGGAGGTAAAGAGAGGGGAGGACTAACCCTGCACTGAGTCCGGAGCCAGGAAGGGATGAGATAGACTTGGCCTGTACTTAGTGCTAACCTTTCACTGAGTGGGAAATAGAGAGTGATGAGACAGACTTGGCTAGTACTTAGGGCTAACCCTGCATTGAGTGGGAGCTAGGGGAGATGAGACAGATTTGGCCAATAGAGCAGAGCTAACCCTTCACTGAGTTGGGTGCTAGGGGGAGAGATGAGACAGACTTGACCAGTACAGCAGAGCTAACGCTTCACTGGGTGGGAGGTAGGGAGAGATGAAACAGACTTGGCCAATAGTTAGGTCTAAATTCCTGAGAGGTTTGAAGAAAAGCCACATGTTTGTGAAAAAACAGGAAAGGTGAAGCCTGCAACTCAACAACCCTGTTGACTGACACCACAGCCAGAAGAAAAGCCATTTTCCACGTGAACAGATGAAAAGGTGGCAAGGAACTCAAAGGGAGGCCTCTGTAAAAGAACAGAACCAAGTTAAGGCCCCACAGAGGTGTGGGAGCCTTGTAGGCAGGGAAAGCATGAGCAACCAACCCCCTGAATGAACACCTTAACATCTGGAAGAGTGGCAATACACCTCTGGAAAAACACAGAAAGAGCAGAAATCTGAACCCTTAAAGAACTTAAAGCTTTGTTCGCACCATCCTGGAGAAAAGACAGAACTGCCGGAAGGTCCCTGCTCACATGTGAGGAATGAAGCATGGACCAGATCCTATGGTAGGCCTTAGAAGAACAAGGCTTCCTAGCCTGAATCATAGTAGAAGTGACCTCAATGGAGAAACCCTTTTGCCTCAAGATGGCATCAGCAGCCATGCCATCAAAGCCAGGTTTTCCACATCCTCTTTCCAATGGTAGACCTGAAGGAGAATGTCCAGTCTGGGTGGCAGTGGAAACTGATCCAGAATGGAAAGGCTCGCCATTTACACAAACCACAACCTCTTGATCCAATAAGGAGCGACCAGAATCACAGTTGCACGTTTCATCCTGATCACCATGGGAATGAGAGGAAACAGAGGAAAGACATAAGCGAGGTGAAAGTGCCACGGAATCAACATTGCTTCTGTGGCAAAGGCCAGAGGATCCCCCCCCCCCCCCAACAGGAGAAGACCGGAAACTTTCCTGTTTTTCTTCCTGGCCATCAGGTCAACCAGTGACAGTCACCACTGTAGCACAATCAAATGGAACACTTCTGGATTGAGTTCCCACTCTCCCAGATCTACATCTTGGCAAGTCTGCCAGAATGTTTTCTACCCCTGCAATGTGAACGGCAGAGATGGTCTGCCCAGCCTAGAATGTGTACCTCACCTCATACCAGGCGGTGGCGCTTCGAATGCTGATGGTTGATGTAAGCCACGGCTGTGGCATTGTTGGTCTGGACTTGTACTGGATGACATTTCATCTGAGAGGTCCAGTACACCAGAGCGAGATGGATCGCCCTGAGCTCCAGAACGTTGATGGACTGAAGAGATTCTTCCGCAGTCCACCTGTCTTGGATCCCCAGGTGACCCAGCACAACACCCCAGCCCTTTAGGCTGGCATCTGTTGTGATTAGAGTCCACGCTAGGATCGCGAATGGCTTCCCCAGTTCCGTGTGCTGCCTTTGCAACCACCAGTGCAAATCCTGTCTGGCTTCCGGAGAGAGGGACATCTGCTGATTCAGAAGAGCTGAATGCCCATGCCACATCTGGATGACAAGTCTCTGAAGCTGCCTGATATGTACCTGAGAGTAAGAAACCACTTCTAGGGTATACACTAGTTGGCCCAGAACCCTCGTGTACTCCCTGACCATGGCCAAGGACAACTCCTGAGCATGAGACATATCCTGCAGGATCTTGTCCCCTGGCAAAAAGACCTTTCCCAGGTGGGTGTCAAACCTCATGCTTTGGAACACCAGCTCCTGGGAGGGCACAGGAGATAACTTTGACATGTTCAGAATCCCCCATGGTGGATCAGGAGTCGAGCAACGCTTCTTCAGAGGAGCTAAGACTGTGATCAAAAGATTGTCCAGACAAGGAATCAAGGAAATGCCCCGGGTGTGAATGAAGGCTGTTAAGGCCCCCATGACCTTGGTAAACACCTGAGGAGTTGAGGTCAGGCCAAAAGGCAGCGCGATGAGCTGGCAGTGCTCGGAGACTAGAGCAAAACGCAGATAGCGTTTGGCTGTCCAGGTGGATCGGGGGATGTAGGTACGCATCCTGAATGTTCAGAGATGACAGGTACTCCCCGAGCACATCACACCTCAGAAAGCAAGGATTCCATCTTGAAGCGTGCGGTCTCCATGAACACGTTGAGACACTTGAGGTCCAGAATGGGACGGAACCATAAACTGGAAACAGAACCTTCTTGTCCAGCACTGATTTCACTGCATCCTTGGAACAACTTCAGCTTGGCCCCCACAGTAGGGAATTTGGACAGGCAGAGACAAAAAGAAGGAAGGGATATAAAACCTATTCTGTACCCTTCTGGAATTACCGACAAAACTCACTGGTCCACGATAGAGGCTACCCAGGTGACCCAAAAAGGAAAAGATGCCTGTCTACCAGAATCCTGTGGACCGGGATTCTGCAAATGAGGTGGAAGCTGGCTTGACAGCTTTTGAAGCCGTTTCTTAGGCTGCAACTGCTGTCTGGACTTGGCAGGGGGTGTGATTTGGAAGTCTGAGAAGTTTGTGGCCTCTGCACCTGTTTCTTGGGGACGAAAAAGACGCAGTTTCCTCGTCATAGGAAGTTTGGTGGTCATCTGAGGCAACAAGGTGCTCTTGCCCCAAAAGTGTAACTAATAATCTGTTTTAGCTCGGGTCCAAACAGAGACTTGTCCTGAAAGGAAAGGGTAAGGAAACCAGTGACGACTTGGAAGATTGGTTTGCAGAACAAATCTTAAGCCACAAGGTGCTTTGTGCAGTAAAGGCTGTAGCTTTATTAGACAGTCTGACCGCCTTAAACAAGGCCTCTGATAGATAAGTGTTGGCTTCCTTCATATTGGGCAAAAATACCAATTCCTCCTTGGAAGCATCTGTATGGACAGCTTGCATCATCTGTTCATCCCAAACAGCAACAGACCTGCTAACCCAGTGGCCAAAAAATTAGCCCCGAGGATAGAATCAAGCTTCTTATCTGCCACATCTTTGAGTCCCGCTGCATCCACCAAAGGCAGAGCAGTGGTCTTGGCTAGCCTGGAAAATGGAGGATCCAATGCTGGAAATTGAAGGAGAGGCCCACTGCGCCAAAGCGGCCTCTGAAAAAGGTTACTGTCTAGAAAACCTCTTGGGGATCAACAACCTCTTATAAGAAGTTTCTGATCAAGAGTGGTATTGGGGAGAAAACAGTAGAAGATTTCCTACTCCTCTGGAAGACATCTGCTGAGGATGACCCCCTCATCAGGGGTGTGAGGGACCTGAAGGGACTCCAGAACAGCCCTGATAAATTCCTCAGAGGAGGGAAGGGGGTTCAGTACTGGAGGGGCCCGGTGAAGTAGTGGAGGCGACAGCAAAGGGGGGGCAGAGAGAACCAGAATACTATATAGGGAGCCCAGTTTGACATTAGGAACAGTAGCAAGAGGGGGGTCAGTGACACCCATGATTCTTAGTTCTAGCCCCATGTCCCTTAGAATCCGACATCCTGACAGGAGTGGTGTATAAACCATGGGCGTCCGCAGGGGGGAGGCAAGAGGGTTGCGCTTGATCCCCCTTGAAGGGCACCAATCAGAATGAAGCAGGAGAGAGGGAGTTTGTGATGGCGGGGTGAAAAGCAGGTCACGCAACCTGCTTCTGGGCTGGGACCTCCCACAGCCAAGCATCATGTGGGGAACAGAGTGAGAGGAGAGTGAGGACTCGCTGCGGCAGAGCAGAGGAATTCCGGTGTTCTGGATAGATCCTAGAGAGAGAGAGGTACTACTGTCTCTGTGTATTAGTAGAACATTTGCACCAGTGGCTCCCTGTGCTTCTGTACTTGCATGGAGTGTCTGCCAGATAGATTAGCTTGCAGTAAGATGACAGGCTCACAACCCCATGCATGCATATAAAGACTGTGTGAAGAGCTGCTGGCAGAGTGAGCAGGACTTGTTTTATTTAAAATTAAGTGAAGGAGGCAGAGGAAATGGGACAGTGCTGAGTGCATGTAATGAAAGGGGAGACCCAAGCACCAGAGCAGACCTCACCTCAGTAGATAAAGAGCAGGCAGCTGTGTCAAGCATTTGACATTCTACAGTGCTGCCTCAACTCACTGTTTAGATGCCTGTTCAGTGGTGAGTTGAGGTCTGCTGAGCACTGCTTAGTCCCCTTGCCTTTCCACTTCCTGCCCAGTTGCCTGGATCCCACAGGGGGACGGACCCCACTGCTGTGAGGTGGCTTGTTGAGGACCTGACTTCACACATGCTTCCTTCCTGTCCTCTCAGCCTTTACTCCAGTAAGTGTTGACCCTCAGATCAAGTAGTGTGATTATTATGTGACCTTCTCCCTTGTTCTATTTTGCCACCTACTGTGCTCTTTACCCTCTATTTGCTTCTCTGGTACCTCTCTTTTGCCCCACATTTAGCTCTGATCTGCCATTGTCCCTTTGTGTGCCTTTCTCCTATTTTGCCATCAATTGCCCCACATACCACTCTGTTAGTGTTTGCTCCCTTATGTCTTTGCCCCATTGTGCCCTTGCTTTTCTCCTATGCCCATCTCATAGTTCTGTATTAAGGCAAAGTGGAGTAAAACTCCTCTCTAGCATTCTAGAGGATAAAATAATTATTTATATAATTGTGAATTTTGAAAATATTAATTTGCCCCCACAGTTCAGATGCTTTGCTCCAGAATTGCATAATAAGGAAATAAAGAAAATAAAAATTTCCAAAATGAACACTGATTTAAATAAGGTGTTTAACCCCTAAAATGCTACCAAGGTCTCCTACCTTAGCTACACAAAGCGTTGGAGATCACTCTTGCATTCAAGGTGTTAAAAACCCCATTTAAAAATAGGGGAGAGTGGTCAGGGTATTATACCTATTGTGGGGACATGATACTTGCACTTGTCCCAGGCCCTATGATTTCTGATGGTGGCCCTGACTGAAGACACAAAGAAGTGCAGGACTGCCAGAACATACCAAGGGTAGATCTTCCTCTTAGGTGGATCAGTTATCACACAGTGATATGTGCATACATGGGCTATTTCTACTCCTCTGATTATTCTCTATCTCATGATCAGGGTTCTGACGGTCCAGTGAATAACCCCACTTTGTAGCTGGAAAGCCATTTGTTGCTTGGTTACAGCAATGGGGAAAACTACATTTCCTAAAAGCCTTTGTTTCTTGGGTTTACATCTGACTGGTTAGACACCTTTTCTGGCTGCCATGTTCTGGAGCTTCCCAGGGCCTTTGCAATAGACTGGTGGTGTTTTTAACTAGTTTTATCTACTTTCCCTACAAATGTCTGATTTAAGGGTCATATGGGGAAAACCAAACTCAAGGATTTAGGGGCTTCTCTGACGCGCACACACACACACGCGCGCGCGCGCCATGCTGGGCTTCCAAAGAAATATTCAGGTTCTTTATGTCCCTTCTGTACTGTGGCCCCTACTACTCCCCCAGGGCCATATAGCACTGATCAGAAGCCAGCTTGAGTTAAACTTGGATGTCCCCCGTGGTATCCATTCCCTTTTCTATTCAGGGGGTCCTACATTCTTGGAGACCGTTGGCCACTGTTGAGGAGGCTGACCCTGTTTTTAGGGGACATAACCAAGTTATTAGGGTATCAGATGATTCCTACGAGGCTGATCCTGTCCCCTCTGTGGTGGGGCTAATCGGAGCAATTCGGAAAATTGTGAAGGAGAAAACTCTGGTCTTCTTGATTGCTCCATTCTTGCCTTTTCAGGTCTGGATTGCAGACCTTCTCAACCTGTCCATCCATGAGCCAATCCTTCTTCCCTTCTCCAGGGACACATCTGGTATAGGCAGTGGAAAGACTAGCTTTAAGGGCATGGCTCTTGAAACCACCATCCTTCTAAAGCATACTGTAGATGGTGTAAACAAAGCACACAATCTAAGCTCAATTAAGGTACAGATGTTAGCTCAGAAGTGTATTGTGATCCTTCTGAATGTTAAAATCTTTGTTGAAACAGTGACTCACACCTTCCCTTCCTTCAGAGACCCCCACACCTCCGTCTGACCTAAACCTTGTTTTTAGTGATCTTCAGCGACCTCCTTTTGAACATCTTTCCTTGGTCCCATTACCACAGTCATTTTAAGATGCTGCAATCAGTATTGCGAAAATGTTGACCCACTGGGGTATTTCTTTTGTTATTCATCCCTTTTTTAGGGTTTGTCCTGTCTCCGCTACATATAGTCCTGTTTAGGACATTTCACACATGAGGTAAATACCATTAGATGATCCACATGAGTATTTGCCCTTGATATTGTGAATTCAGTGGGCGTGTGACATGAACAACTTATCTGTGGTACAAGTGTGTGCACAGGTTCCGCAGTCTTTTGTAAACTGGGTGAAGTACCATTTTCCATTACATGCTTAAGGGAGCTCCTCACCACCTGTTTCCAGTTGGTGGGAAGAGGGGGGCTAAGTGTAATGGAGGGCTTGGAAATATTCTTTTTAATCTGCCATCAGGATGTAGTATTGTTTGGAGCTCTTTTGCGCCTTTGGTCAGTGCTTCAAGCTGTGGGTGGTAGGTGATTACTAATTGCACTCTGTTCTCTTATTGTGGTTGTTTGTATTCTAGGAAATTTCTTCTGGGTACACTGGTGGCTTTCTGAATTTGGATGTCTGTGACTGTGGAATTATATCCATGACTGATCACATCTCTCCTGAGATTTTTAAGATGTTGATCTCGGTCAGAAGTCTCAGAGCATATATGTTTGTTTTTTGTGTGTCTGAGATGGAAACCGTCACTTTAGTATAAAGTGTATTTGCTGGGTTACAGATTCTGTGGGTATCGCCTCTTGCTTTACAAACGCTTGCAGGCTGCAGTTACATTTTCATGTGGAATGTTTGTGCAGAGTGATTCCACATCCATAGGGACTAGAATGGTTTCCCTTGGGATGGATCCAAGGTCAGAGAGTTAGAAATTGGTTGTGTCTTATATGTAGCTGGGTGCTTTTTTTTTTTTTTTTTTTTTTTTTTAACCAATGTTTTGAGACTACTGTTCACCCAGCCAGAGATATTTTCTGATACATTACCTGTTCCAGATATTATCAGCCCTGCAGCATTCCCTTCCTTGTGTATTTTAGGAAGCCTATAGAAGCATCCCGCCTTGGGTCTTCCAGAATGAGGGCTCCCAGGTGGTTTCTAGTATTAGAAGGGAGCTCTTTTGTGTAGTTAAATGTGGAATCTTCTTGTAGTTAGCTTTAGTATCTTTGATCCATTTGTTGCTTGTATGCCTCTTCTGTGTAGTCTGCCGTGTTCAAAATCACTACTACGCTACCTTTGTCTGCCTTTTTAATTACTATTTCTCTTATATCCAATATGGAACACAGATACCCTGGAGTTGTCCTTCCTCCTGGAGGGCAGGGCATATAACAAAAGACAGGGATTTTGAGGTGGAGACTGCTTCCTCTTCATCCAACTCAACCCAGACCTATTTCCCAGAATTCTTGTGTCCTATGAAGCAGTTGCAGGTGTAATGGCCATCCTGTTAGGTTTTTTTTTCTTCAAAGCTTTACTGAAAGAATTATGCAGAGTACATAGAAAATAAATATTGCATCTGAAATGGTGGTTACACGCAAATTCAGTATACATATCAACAATGGCATAAAGCCACACAAGTACAAAGTAAAATTAGTATCTATAATCCAGAGCTTTAACAAGCTGATAAATGTGCAGAGTGTAGCTCATATGAGTTAGAACTAAGGAACAAATAGGTCATATCTAGACCTTGTGAAATACCAGTAAAAAAACATAAAGAAAAAACAAGAGTAGAAAAAGTGAGAGGGAAAAGAAAAGGTGAAAAGAAAAAGAGGGAGGGGGATGAGGAATTCAGGAAAGTAGGGAGGGGAAGTGCTATGGTGGAGCCTGAGAATCCTCACAAACTCATATCAAAATGGGATGGGAATGATAAAAATGGGGTTAAGTGGGATTAAGTGGGCAATGTGGATATCCTGTTAGTTTTAATTAGGGTTTTTTTGTTTTGTTTTGTTTTTAGATATGGGGCTGTACAGCGCCCCCCCCCCCCATTAGACTGGCTGCCTGCCATCACAGGGCTTTCCTGGAGTTTGATTGTCTATTTTACAGGTGCCTTTGTGGTCCTTTATTTCCCTGTGGAGGTTGCCTTTATGCCTGTTCCTCATGGCTGAGTCTCTCTGAGATTCTGCCCTTTTCTATGATGGTTGCCTGAAGAAAGAAGATTGGTGAATAACTCTGAGTGCCTTGTTCCACTCTGTCCCATACTGAGCTAGCCTTTACACTCTGTGTACATATTCTTTGATTTGGCACTCCATAATGGCTCTATTTTCTCTCAGGGGGTCTTGAAGAACAGATAACTGGTGTCCTTTCACTGCTGTTCTTGCTACTGAAGTGTGTTGGGTGCTTTGGGGGGGGGGGGGCTTATTTCTGCTCTGCCACTACTAGGACTGAGGTGTTTTTTTGTTTTTTTTTTCTTGTTTTTTTTTTCACCCCATCCAGGTTTTCCCTGGGGGTTATGAGACTTGTCCTTTATTTTTTTTAATTGGGATTTTTTTTGTGTAGTGGCTTCTTTAAGAACCGGAGCCCGCTGGCAGCCATCTTTACTCCATTGACTTTTATGGGAGAAACTTCTTTGGGGCTCATCTCTACAACAGTCTGTCATCTTGTATATTCATGCTTTATCATCCGATCCAGTTTAGTGTCCACAGAGCACTCCTTGACCAGAGTAACAGGCATTGCTAGGTAACAAGTATGGGAGAAGGCTACAGTTCCAATAATGCTCCATTTCCCAGGCTTTCTTCCAATTGGCTGACATTTACTGGTTGCCAGCTTACTTCTGCCTTTCTTTTTTTCTTTAAACTTTTTATTAATTCAAAATTTGAGAATACAGATACGGTACCAAACAGATACTGAAAGATACAAAACTCCATATTTAAGTTAAGAAATCAGTAATACAATAATACAATGAGCAAATAGTCCAACCCCAAGCTCTCGCACTTAATATATCCAATATTCCCAACTAAATGTACTTAATTCTAAATCTCTACTTCCACTCCCACTCACTCACCATCACCCCATCGCTCTCTCCCCAATTCTCCCCTCCCAAAGGCACCCCTAAACAGACTCTTCCTCATCCATCTGGGTACATCTTCCACCAGGGGTCCCAAACCTCATGATACCGACCCATTCTACCATAAGTCCAAAAATAACCCCTTTCCATTACTTCAAAATGACTAACCTGATTTTTTACTTCCTCCCAAGTAATCTCTCCTATCTGCCTCCACTTTCGGGCAACAATCAATTTCACTGCCAGTGCAACCTGTATCAACAAATATCTAATCTTAGTTGGCAGGAACGCCAAATCAAAATGTAGCAAGGCTCTATGAGGCCCCACTGGTATGACTATATTACTTATCACCGAAACTACACAAAACATTTCTTCCCAGATTTTTTTGACCCCAGGGCACCCCCACCAAATATGCAAATGTGTCCCATGTGCTTCCCCACACCGACAACAAACATCTGGATATGTCCCATCCCTTTTGTTAATAATCTGCGGGACCAAATGCCATCTAGACATCACTTTATAATGCAATTCCTGCAAACTCAAACAATGCGTGACCTTCCTAATTTGTGACCAACTTCTACTCCATTGCTCCCAAGATTTCCCTACCCCAAAATCTCTAACCCATCCCTCCCATGATCTTGGAAAATACTGTCCATCATCGCTATTCAACAGTTGATACTATCTAGACAATTGACCTGTCCCAGAGTAATTACCCAAAACTTTCTCAACCTTCCCTTTTAAGGTCCACATTATCCAAGAGAAAACAGTGTTTACTCAAATAAATCCATACCCTATAAAAGTCAAAAACTTCTCTATCAGGCACCTGTAATTCACTTCTTAATTTAGCCAACAATTTTTTTATTACCCTCTATAAAATCAGACACCAAAAGTCTATCCCGTTCTATCCAACCATCTAATTTTAAAATAAGGATCAAATATATTAGCCTTTTAACGGGTATCATACCTGGGAGTCTATTCTCTAAATAATACTTCCTCTTAAACCATTTCCAATATTTCATGATATTACTCATTATATTACATCGATCCCCCTGAATCAGCTTTGTGATTCCCTTAGTATCCATCCAAAGGACACTCTCCAAATCCCCCACACCCAACATATTCTGTTCTATCCAATACCAATCTTCTAACTTGGATACAGGACTTTGAATCTTATGCACATGGGTTAACATACTAGCCCTCACATAATTACTCATTTGTGGAAGCCCTAACCCTCCTCTATCCTTATGTCTATATAGTAAGTGCTTAGCTATCCTTGGTTTTCGTCCCCCCCCCCCCATACGAAGCCACTAACCTCCACCTGAAATCTCCTACTCCAAGCTCTTGGGATACTAACAGGAATCATCCTCATACAGTATAACCACTTAGGCAGGATGTATGCCCGTACAGCATTCACCCTGCCCAACCACGATAGGTTTAATCCCTTCCACTCCCCAATACAGCTCCGCAAATCCACAAATAAGGGATTATAATTACTTATCAGGATATCTCCCCAGTTTGGTGGAATCTGAATCTCCAAATATCTTAAATCATCCGAGGTCCAACAAAAAGGATATCTATCCTTCATCCTATCTAAAATTTCCCTTTCTACCCCTAACACCATTACCTGAGTTTTTGCCATATTAATCTTATAATTCGAAAATTGACCAAATTCGTCCAATTCCTTAACCACCGCATCAATTGATCCTTCTGGCTGTGACAAAGTTAACATAATATCATCAGCATAGAGGATTTGTTTAAATATCCTGTTACGAATCTCTATTCCTCCTATTGCATCTTGATTTCTTATCCTAGAGGCCAAAGGTTCCAATGACAAAATATACAACATTGGTGCTAACGGACACCCCTGTCTGGTCCCGTTTTGTATCGGAAAACAGTCAGACCTAAAGCCCTGTCCCACCACCTGTGCAGATGGCGTAGTATATAAGGCCATGACCGAATCGATCAGCCCCCCCCCCCCCCGAAACCACACGCCCTCAAAACCTCCTCGAGGAAGACCCAGTCGACCCGGTCAAAGGCCTTCTCCGCATCCAAGGCCATCACACCAGCAGGGATATTATGCCTCCTAACATCCATTAGGTTAAATGATTTCCTAGTATTGGAGCTTGCCTGCCTACCCATCACAAACCCAGTCTGATCCTGATGTATTATCTCAGGGATGATTATCTTCAAACAATCTGCAATAATAGCCGAATAAATCTTTGTATCCATATTAATGAGAGAAATCGGCCTATAACTAGCCACCCTCGTGCTGTCCTTACCTGTCTTTAATATTGGTACAATAGATGCCTTCAACATTTCTGGAGGAAAAGCTCTGCCTCCTCTAACAAAATTATAAACCTCCACCAATGGTTCAGCTATAGTAAGCTCCATCTTTTTATAAAATAAGCTAGTGAACCCATCTGGGCCAGGAGACTTGTTCAACTTCAACCTCCTAATAACCCGCTGAACTTCCATCAGTTACATCGGGGCTTCTAACCGCTCCATTTGAGAACTGTCTATATGACCCAATCCAGAATTTGCGATAGAATCCTTAATCTTATCCCTATGCTCTTTTGGAGGAATATTATATAACTCAGAATAAAATCTCCCAAAGACATTCCCAATGTCCTTCGGACTCAAATATTCAATCACCCTCCACAATTCTAAATATCCTAGCGTTTAGGTTCCGCTTCCCCATCTGCCCGGACATCAGTCTGTTAGCACGATTCCCCAAATAGTACCAATTTTGTTTCATTTTTATCATTGACCTATTGGCTTTCAATATCAGTAGATCATTAATAACACGTCTCAATTCCCGTATCTTTAATGTCACTGAATCTTGTATATGCTCCTTATTACTCCGAACCAGATCCACCAACTTGATCTATAACTCATTTAAGCTCTTTTCCCCCTTCTTTCTTGCCTGGGATTGCAACATCATTAATTGACCCCTAATGAAACTCTTAAATGCACACCACACCAGAGGTACTTCTCCATTTAAATTATCCTGAAAAAAACTCTCTCCCTACCTTAATCAAAAATTCCAAATTATTTGGGTCAGTCAATAATGCATCCTTTAACCTCCATGTCCTACCCTGATCAGTATAATTCTCCTTCACCTCAAGCGTAAGAGAGTCATGGTCCGACCAGGGAACTACATCTATTGAAATACGTTCACACAGGTTAAGAGTATGTGAATCTGACAGAATCATATCAATTCAGGAATACGTCCCATGTGGATTTGAGAAGAAGGTATAATCCTTCTCCTGAGGTCTCAGGGTACGCCAAATATCATACAATTGAAATTTGCCTAATGAGGCTTCAAATGCCCTAGCCAAACCCTTAACCATAGGTGGCACTTTCTTCTGTGTATCCAAGGCATTAAGGAATGGGAACGTCTCTGCCCTCCAGCTGGGTAGGACAAACCGGAAGATTCAAAAGGTGCCACAAGAAGGCTTCCTCCAGTTTCTTTTGTCCTACCCAGCTGGCTGGACGTTTTTTCTCTATCGCTCCCTGGCCGCCGTGAGTGCCGCCTTGCGCATCTTCCCCCCGTTACCTGCACCTCCGCTGCGGTTGCCGACGGAGGCAGGCCTTGCATTTACATTCAATGTCTGGGGCGCCTTCACTGGCACTACGGCTCATCCTTTCCCCGTTCCTGCTCCTCCACTGCGTTTGCCGACGGAGGCAGGGTCTGCATCTCTGGCCCATGTGGGGCGTTCTCATCTGCACTACGGTGCTTCTTAAAGCAACCCTGCTCGCTCTTCTTAATCCGACTCTTCCGGGGGTGGTACTCCTGGTGCGTTCCAGCTTGAAATGCAGAATCGTGGACGGCGCATGCGCAAGGGGATCCAACGGGACAGATCAGGAAGTCCTCTACTGGTGTCCTATTTAAATGGCTCCAGGTAAGCTTTTTACTTTTTAGGCTTAATCTTGTTGGGTGCAAGCCATTTTCTTCTGTATTAGCATGTCTACTCCTGCTAAATCCTCCTCTAAAGAGAAATCCACTGGTGAGACCTCCACCAAGGAGGAGAAATCTAGCCAAAAATCTAAACAATGTGCAGGCTTTGAATCTAAGCTTCAAGTCTCTGATTCCTCTAAACTATGTGCCGATTGTTTAAAGAAAGCAGCATGTAATCAGTTCCCTTCTCAGTTCCAGGACTTTTTGTCCTGGATGAAAACATCAACGCAGGAGACATTTAAGGCAATGCAGGGAGAACCTGCCCCTAAAAAACAACGTAGAGATCCGGGGGAAGGGACCTCATCTATGCAGCATGGCGAAGAAGATGATTACGAATCTCCAATGGATGATCAAGGCTCTGATTTTGGTTCAGAAGAGGGAGAGATAACAGAAGAAACTGGAGTTTTTAATTCTGACCGCATTGATTCCTTTAAGCTCATCAGGAAAACCTTGGGCCTTTCTGAAACTCAACAAGATATGGATATCATGGATACTGCGTTCCTGGGGAAAAATAAATCTACTCCAGTATTTCCAGTACATCAATCCATTTCAGACTTAATAACGGCAGAATGGAAATTGGGGGACAGAAGGTCAGCGGTCCTTAGAAGATTTAAAAAGATGTTCCCTTTTAATGAGAAGGACGTACAGCAATGGTCTGCTTCTCCTAAGGTGGATGCTCCAATTGCACATCTCGCTAAACAGACTCTTCTACCTTTAGAAGATGGTACCTCCTTTCGCGATCCAATGGAGAGAAAAATGGACGGCGCGCTCAAAAAGCAATTTTCAGTCATAGGAGAAAATTTGAAAGCAGCTACAGCCATGGCATGTGTATCCAGGGTAATGCGCATTTGGCTCACGGAGCTAGAAGATAAAATTGAATTGAATGTTTCAAGATCCAGACTTTTAAAGGAGGTGGCTACCGTCAAGGAAGCTACAAACTACTCCTGTGATGCCTCACTGGATATCATTCGTCTTCTGGCCAGATCTTCGGCTCTTTCTATATCTACTCGCAGATCTCTATGGCTTAAACCATGAAAAGCGGATACTACCTCAAAAAGTAAACTTATTTCGCTCCCCTTCACAGGATCCTCCCTCTTCGGCGAACATCTTGACGAAATCATCAAGAAGGCCTCAGGTGGGAAAAGCCCTTTCTTACCGCAAGAAAGAAAACGCAGAGCAGCTCCATACTTTCAAGCCTCTAGATTCAGGACTCAGCCCTTTCGGGACAACAGAAGACGAGATTCCAACCGTCCAGGTGACTACAGAGGAAGACCTTCCCAGAGAGGTGGCTCAAGACGGGATTACGTCAAAAAGCCCCAATTCAAGAGAGAGAACCAATGATTCCCGGCGGGCCTCAGCCCAGATCCCGGTAGGGGGCAGACTGGGGTCTTTTCTTCCAATCTGGAAGTCCCAGGTACATCCAGATGCCTGGGTCTCCCAGATCATAGAACTGGGGTATCCGCTGTAGTTTGTCTGTCCCTCGTTCTTCACACTTCATCAGGTCCAGGGTCCCAACCAATCTGCACAAGAGGCAAGCACTCTGGGACTCAATCAATTCATTACTGAAACAAGCTGTTATAGAAGAAGTCCCGAACCAGTACAGAGGTTCGGGAATTTATTCACCCTTCTTTCTTGTCCCGAAACCTTCAAATCTTTACAGGCCAATTTTGGACCTCAATTCAATCAATGTCCTTCTCAAACAGGTTCACTTCAAGATGGAGTCCACGGAATCAGTAATCCAGTCGCTATCTCCAGGGATGTTCCTTACGTCTATCGATCTCAAGGATGCATATTATCACATCCCAATTCACCCTGCGCACAGGAGATTTCTCAGGTTTGCAGTTCTTCAGCAGCATTACCAATTTGCATCCCTCCCGTTTGGCCTGTCGTCCGCTCCGAGGGTGTTCACCAAAGTCTTAGCCCCAGCATTAGCATGCTTAAGACAACAAGGGATCAACATCCTGGCCTACCTAGACGACCTCCTGATAATGGCTCCATCATTTGAAGTGGCCCTGTCACAGACCCATCTAGTCCTGCGGTTTCTTCAAGAAACAGGATGGATAATCAATTACAAAAAGAGTCAGTTATCTCCATCACAGAAGATGATCTTCCTGGGTCTACAAATCAATACAAAGGACTCTTTGGTTCGTCTCTCTGTAGACAGAATCACCAAACTTCAGAAGAAAACAGCAGTACAACTTTTTGAGATACTGGAAAGCAGACCATGGGAATCCTCTTCAACGGATTCCCCTATCTTCCAAAACAAGGTTGAGCCTCAAATGGTGGTTAAACCTAAGAAATCTTCAAAAAGGGAGGTCCCCATTAGCACAAAACTGGGAGATTGTATACACAGACGCCAGTCTTACAGGTTGGGGAGGGACCTGGAACCGCAAGACGGTCCAAGGGAAATGGGAAAACATCGGAAAGTTCCCTTCATATAAACATCCTGGAAATGAGAGCGGTAATAAAAACCCTTCTTTACTTCAGTCAACAGCTAAAAGGGTCAAATGTCCTTGTGCGAACAGACAATGTCCCAACAGCAATGTATTTAAAAAACCTGGGAGGAACAAGGAGCCCAATGCTATGCAAGGAAGTAAGAAGTCTCCTTACGTGGGCCAAAAAGCACCTAACAAGCAGCTCACATCTCCGGGAAAAGCAATCTAGAGGCAGACTTCTTCAGCCGTCACACACTGGATCAGGGAGAGTGGTCTCTGAATCCAGTAGTGTACAACCAACTCACAGCCAGGTGGGGCCATCCAGATGTCGACCTCATGGCATAAAGACTAAACAAAAAGAGCAACCTCTTCTTCTCCAGGTGGCAGGACCCACTCTCCATGGGTCAGGATGCTCTAACCTTTCCCTGGCACTTCCATCTAGCCTACATCTTCCCTCCAATGCCCCTCCTCATGCAAGTAGTGAAGAAGATCCGCTCAGACAAGGTGGAAGCCATCCTGATTGCCCCATTTTGGCCTTGGAGAATCTGGTTCTCCCACTTGATACAGATGTCAATAGAGGATCCCTGGGAACTACCAATGAGGAAAGACCTTCTACTTCAGGGTCCTGTCTTCCACGACAACCTCAATCTATTACGTCTAACGGCTTGGAGGCTGAGCGGGAGTCTCTAAGGAATAGTGGATTATCAGAATCCGTAATTGATACCATCCTTCAGGGAAGGAAACCTTCCACGACAAAAATCTATTACAGAATCTGGTCTGTCTTTGCTAAATGGTGTTATCAGAGAAACTTAACCATTAAAGAGCTGAATGAAGCCACTATATTGAATTTTCTCCAAGAAAGTTTCCAGACGGGCCTTCGACCAGCCTCCCTGAAGGTACAAATCTCAGCGCTCTCTGCAATTCTGGCCAAGCCTTTGGCTGAACATGACCTCATAAAAAGATTTACTAAATCCATTGTCAAATCCAGGCCTACCTTCAGAGAACTTGTAGCTCTTTGGGACTTAAACCTTGTCCTTAACCAGCTTTCAAACTCCCACTCCTTTGAACCTATTGATAGTATTTCCCTGCATCGGCTAACACTAAAAACTGTTTTTCTCATGGCAATAACTTCAGCCAGAAGGGTAAACGAGCTCTAAGCTCTGTCTTCAAAACCCCCATTTTTATCTATCCATTCAGATAAAATAGTATTCAGGGTTAAACCATCCTTTCGCCCTAAGGTGGTCTCAGACTTCCACATCAATCAGGATATTATTCTACCATATTTCTGTAGTAACCCTCAGAATTCAAAAGTCCTTCACCATTTAGACTTGGTCCGTTGTGTCTCAACCTATCTCAACAGAACCAAGGATTTTAGGGCAGCAGAACCTTTGTTTATATATTTTCAAGGCAGGTTCAAAGGTAAAGCAGCCTCAAAACCATCAATTTCTAATTGGATTAAGGAATGTATTAAGATATGCTATTCAGAATCTGGTCTTTCAGCACCCACCAATATTAAGGCGCATTCCACCAGAGCTATAGCTACTTCCTGGGCTAAAGCTCAGGAAGCTCCTAAAGCTCAGGAAGCTCCTTTAGATATATGTAAAGCAGCCACCTGGTCTTCTATTTCCACCTTCATGAAACATTATCAGCTGGACTTACAAGCATCGGCAGATGCCAGCTTTGGCAGAAAGGTCCTGGAGGCCGTGGTGAAACACTAAACGCAAGTCCCTCCCTAGGGTTGTTGGATACTGCTTTTAAGTCCCATTCCTTAATGCCTTGGATACACAGAAGAAACATATAAATTTACTTACCGATATTTAGTTTTCTTCTGTGTAACTCCAGGCATTCCCACCCTACTAATATTCTTTGTCTTAGTATTTTACAGCTTTGCCAAAAGGAAACTGGAGTAAGCCTTCTTGTGGCGCCTTTTGAATCTTCCGGTTTGTCCTACCCAGCTGGAGGGCAGAGACGTTCCCATTCCTTAATGCCTTGGAGTTACACAGAAGAAAACTAAATATCGGTAAGTAAATTTATGTTTCCCATTCCTAGTATCCTTCCTATCCATCTCAGGGTCCAATATACAATTAAAGTCCCTCATCACCAGAAAGGAGCCCATAACTCTATCCTTAACCTGATTAAACACCCCATTCAAAAAATGAACCTGCCTCTTATTAGGAGAATATACATTTAAGATAGAAAAAACTCTATCATTCAATTTACATATCAAAAAGACAAATCTTCCCTGTTTATCTATTTGTTTATGTAAACACTCATATTTTATACATTTAGAGATTAAGATCACCACGCCTCTGTTTAACCCCCTTCAATGCTGAATACTCTTTTACGGGAAAATCTTTAAACCTAAATCTTACTATGTCCTCTTCTTTCCAGTGTGGTTCTTGGATAGAAACCCGAATAACATATTCCCCTTCTGAGGACTATTTAATCCCTGCACATTCAAGGTTAGAAACGTATATATACCCCTCATCCCAAACCATCGATTCTACTTACATACCCCGCCAATAGGGAGGGGATCTGGGTGAGAAACACATCTCCTCCAACCGCCTCCTCCAACCCCAACATACATTCCACATATACCCAACTCTCAGCCCTCCTACTACATTCCAGCACATCCAACCACAACATACCTACCACCCACACCACACTCTCAATAAACCCGCTAATACCTGGACCCATTTCTGGGTCCTCGTGCCCAACAATGCCCTTCCCTGACATTCAACTACCCTTATCTATGGAATCTCACGTGTGCTTATCTAATATATTCGTCAGACTAATAACGCCAAATATATTACCATTGACTTATTCCCATATTCCAATGGTGCGGAAAAGAGGAGAGTGGGAAAAAAACAAATATTCCTCCCCACCATAATAATTCCCCCCTCTCCCTTTCTCACACCATGAAACAAGATCCCAACACTTATCCCTACTCCTACAGAGAGGACCTTAAAGGGATAGTAATGTTTCATAATAAAAGCAGCTCTAATTAATCATCATAGTATTTGGAATTTGGAGAGTGTTATTTCAATTCTATAAGAGTTGTAGTTCCAGAGTAATTCAATGACAGTGTCCCCCTCCCGCCCCTTTTACTGATGTCACACTGTTCAGCTAGAGCAGAAGGGAGGTGTCCAGGTAGACTGCAGAGAGGGACAATCTTCAATTAAGATAAGGGAAAAAACCTGAAAAGCTTGTCAAGGGGGGCAGGGCTTTCATTGTTTTCATAGGAATAAGAGTAACATAGTAACATAGTAGATAGTAACATAGTAGATAAGGCTGAAAAAAGACATGCGTCCATCAAGTCCAGCCCATGCCAATAACACCCCTGCTGATCCAGAGGAAGGCAACAAAAAAGCCCTCTGGAGCAATTTCCAATGTAGGTGTGTGTGTGAGTGTGTCAAATAGTTCCCCGGCTCAATAGCCTATTTGCTTTGAAGCCATCTGTCATAACTGTCAATATTGTTCTGTGCTAGATAGGCATCCATTGCTTTTTTGAATGCAGTTACATTATCTGCAAGCACAGCATCCCGAGGCAAAGAATTCCATAGCCTTACCGCCCTTACTGTAAAGAATCCCTGCCTGTGTTTTAGTCGAAAGCGCCTTTCCTCAAGTCTTAATGGATGACCTCTTGTTCTTAGCTCAGCTCTTTGCATAAATAATTCATTGGATAGTTCTTTGTATTGGCCTTGAATGTATTTGTAAATGGTAATCATATCACCCCTTAGACGTCTCTTTTCTAATGTAAACAAACCCAGTTTGGCTAGTCTCTCTTTGTAACTCAGATCCTCCAATCCCTTTATCAGTTTTGTTGCACGTCTCTGCACCTTTTCCAGTTCAGTAATGTCTTTTTTTAGAACAGGCGCCCAAAATTGTACTCCGTATTCTAGATGAGGCCTAACCAAGGATTTATACAGAGGTAGGATAATATTAGCATCCCTTGCTTCTACACCTCTTTTTATGCAGGCTAGTACTCTATTTGCTCTTGCAGCAGCTGAGTGACTCTGCACACTGCTGTGAAGACTATTGTCTATCAGTACACCTAAATCTTTCTCTAATGAGGATTTCCCAAGTTGTTTCCCATTTAGAGTATATGTAGCAAGTTTGTTTCTACAACCCAAATGCATAACCTTACATTTATCTACATTAAATGACATCTGCCACTTTTCTGCCCATTCACTTAGTTTATCTAAATCCTTCTGTAGGGAAAAAACATCGAGCTCTGTATGTATTTCCTTACATAGCTTAGTGTCATCAGCAAAGATTGAGATGCTACTTTCAATTCCCACTTCTAGATCATTAATAAACAAATTAAAAAGCATTGGGCCCAGGACTGAACCCTGCGGTACCCCACTTATAACCCTAGACCAATTTGAAAAAGTTCCATTTACAACAACTCTCTGCCATCTATCATTTAACCAGTTCTCAATCCATGTACAGATACCACCACCCAAACCGAAGCCTTTTAATTTATGCAGTAACCTGTTGTGAGGCACTGTGTCAAAGGCTTTTGCAAAATCCAAGTATACTACATCAACAGCAATTCCCCTGTCCAAATTACTACTCACTCTTTCATAAAATGCAAGTAAATTAGTCTGACATGATCTGTTCTTCATGAAACCATGCTGATTCCTACTAATGATATTGTTTGTCTTCACATAGTTCTGAATACTATCAGTTAATAACCCTTCTAGTATCTTACCCACTATGGAAGTCAAGCTCACAGGTCTATAATTTCCTGGTTTGGATCTTGCTCCCTTTTTAAACAATGGAACTACATCAGCTTTCCTCCAATCACAGGGCACTATGCCTGATGAAAGCGAATCAATAAATATTAAGTATAATGGTTTTGCTATTACTGAACTAAGTTCCTTAAGTACCCTTGGGTGTATACCGTCCGGTCCAGGCGCTTTATTCACTATAACCCTTTCCAGTCTCTTTTGGACCTTGTCCTCAGTAAGCCATGTAGATGTTGGAGGAAATTCCATGGTTTTGTCTGTTTGCCCATAGCTTGTCATTTCTGCTTCCTTTGTATATACTGAAGCAAAGAACGTATTTAGGGTCTCAGCCATAGCTTTATCCTCACTAATCAATTCACCTGTTTCAGTCCTAAGAGGACCAATATCAACCTTAACTTTTTTGTTGTTAATATACTTGTCCCCTTCTGTTATCTGTCCAGTCTATGGACTGCATTCCACATCTGAGTAGAGATTGTTTACAGTAGGTAAAAGGGGCGGGAGGGGGAAACTTTGCTTGTGAATATCTCATAAACCATAAAGGTTTGAGAGATAAGACTTATATCGTTCTTCATGTTTTTTTAATGCCTACAAAATAAAATAAAGTTAAACGAAGTATTACTATCGCTTTAATCTCAAACTTATTATAAACCCATGAGGGGGAGAGATACGGGAAGAGGTTCCAATTAAATAACTCAAACCAGTGCCTCTCCCCTCATATCTAACACCCGGAATATAAAGAAAAAAAAAACAAAAAAAAAAATATTAATCAATATATGAAAAATATCCATAATAATACAAATCAGTATACAATCTCGCTTAGTGCAATATAAACCCTCTGCCCACATCTGACCCAATAACCAATATCTCTACATACATATCACCCTATCTATCAGTGTCTCTAATCTCCATTTCACCCTCTTCCCCCTCCCCTTAACCTCCCCCACACTCCTCAAGCAATACCATTAGGTCCATCCCTGTTGGATCAACTCTGGGATACATACTAAACACGATACACCTTACAAACGTCTACTAAGGAGGCAATCCTGCGGGTCTGCACGTCCCCTAAACACCCACACACCCCTGTGCTGGGCCCCCGAGGGACGCCATAAGCGGCCCGGGTGCCCCCCAACACCCTCCACCCCACCTAACCACCAACCCTCTTGGAAGCGTGCAGACAACCACTCCTTCGCCTCCTCTTGAGACGCTATCACATATAACTGATGATCATATTTCAAAAAGATTTTTTGGGGGAAAACCCCAATTATATTTAATGTTCTTATCCCTAAGGACTTGTGTAAATGACCCAAAAGACCTTCTCTTAGCCCGAGTTCCTGCAGATAGATCCTGAAAAAAAGATATATAATTAAACTTTTCTTCTGATGGTACATACTGCTTAGCCGCCATGGCTATTTTTTGTCTCAAATAAAACATTGTAAACCTAACTATAACGTCCCTGGGAAGATTCTCAGGCAGCTTTGAAGGCTGAAATGTCCGATGCACCCTCTCAATAACGTTATCTTGAGCTTCCTCAATGCCCATGTTATCTATCAAGTCCAACAAGAATGATCTAAGTTCTCCTGGGCCCACTCGTTCTGGAATTCCCCTTATTCTTAAGTTCTTTCTTCGTGCCCTGTCCTCAAAATCAGCAATTTTCATCTCCAATTGGGACACTTTATTCTTTAAATCTGTGTTCTGCTCCTTACAAGCATTAATTTCAAACTCCAGCGATTTAATTTTCTGCTCACTATCTTTCAAACTAGCTCCTAAAGCAAGAACATTTTCATTAATACGCTCAAGTTGTAAGGTGAGCCTACTTTCAAAGCACTTCAATTGCTGATCAAAGTTCTGCATATATTCTTGTGCAGAATGTGCCTCTCCTCCAACCAAGCTCATAACTTTAGGACTACATGTGTTCTGATCCACTTCAATGGATATAATGGGAACTTGACTTATAGACACATTCCCCGCAGCCATCTTATTCTGTGCCTGCGGAGAGAAAAGGGATGCTACCCACCTCTTTCCCTTGATCCGATTCCATTTTCTTATCTTTCTTTGACACGTTTACTATCCTGGCTCCTTTTACTAGCCATAATTACTGCTTACAAGAATCACATGCCATACATAAAAATAGGCCCTTATTCCAGGCACCATCCATTTCCTCCACTCAAGGACGGTAAAATATAGCTCCGGCACAAAAATCCTCCAGAGGGTATTCTAATATTGTCACAAAGTCACCATAAATCCCAATAAGTCCTCAAACCTTAACTTCAAATGGGCCAATGTCCATCCATAATGCTTAGATAGCCTCCCAGGCCATTCAACCTCATCGTCTCCCCTCACTTTCCTGACACCATTCCATGTTCATCAGGTATACTCACGCCCCCCTCCGCTGGTATGCACTCCGCTCTCCAGTTACGCTCATATGTAGTATTGCCCGATGGCTCATGTACCAACTTTCCACCACCAATATCTGCATTCCACAATTCAGAGCCAAGAGGCTTCCATACGCGATGAGCTACGCCACTTCCAGAGTGCATTCCCTGGGGGGTCGCGCTCTTGTCAACAAGGACCAGCCAGCCGATATATCCCGCTCTTTCCACGGGTAAGCTGCATCATTCCAGGGGGATAAGCGATGGGTAACAGCTCCTGGTGTGCTAATAGTTATCCGACATGGCCCTCAAACATTCGGCGTCTCAGCCCAGACATCCAACGCTTGACTCCACGTGAGCACGCAGACGCTCCGCCCACTCAGCGTCTCACGTCATCTCCCCCTACTTCTGCCTTTCATATCCTTCACAGAGGCTGATTCTCCTTGTTCTCTTTCTCCAGATTCAAAATAAGCTCAATCGCCTGATCCCTTGTATTTCGCAGCAATATCATCAACTACAGGGGACTCACCACCACATGGCAATCCAGGTGCTCTGCCGGTAAGGTTCTCCAAGCCCGTAGTTCAAACACAAATTACAATCAGGCGGCACTCCGGAGTTAAAAACGAGCCAGTTGATAAAATCACATAATCTTTATTCCAATGTTTAAAAACTTCACAATTGGCTCTCCGCAAACAGAGGTGGAATCATGTCTGTATCAAAATTGGCAAACAGTAAGAGAATTATCTGCTGGGGGTCGCGTAACTAGTTAGCATGGAGGAGTCTCGTTCGTTATCGTTCGTTACGTGACCCCCAGCAGATAATTCTCTTACTGTTTGCCAATTTTGATACAGACATGATTCCACCCCTGTTTGCGGAGAGCCAATTGTGAAGTTTTTAAACATTGGAATAAAGATTGTGATTTTATCAGCTGGCTCGTTTTTAACTCCGGAGTGCCGCCTGATCGTAATTTCTCTTTCTCCAGATCAACTCTTTGCATACCAGATAAGTATTCTAGCTTACTCTGGGCACATTTGATCTAATTTTACTGGATTTAAATGCTCTCAGGGACATGTCTGACACCTAGGGGCATATGGAGAAATCCAAGGCTTAAGGATTCAGAGGCTTCCCTCACTCTTCTTATCCACTGTTCCCCATGCCATATTGGGCTTCCAAATGAATACTCTGGGTCTCTATGCCCCTCTTGTGTGGTAGCCCCTACCCCTCCTCTGGCCCCGCCAACACTGAACAAGAGCATGCATGGGTTAAAACACTGTTTTCGTCAGTGGCACAAATTCCTTCCGTTTATGGGGTTCTTCATTCTTGGAAACCTCTGCCCACCTTCAAACAGGTTGATCCTGTATTCAGGGGGCACACTCAGGTTATTTGGGTCATCCTATGAGGGGGAGAGGACATGGATTCTTCCTTCTCTTATAAAGATTCCTATGAGGCTGATCCAGTCCCAATTGTTGAGTGGCTCATCAAGGCTGTGTTGGAGGTCTCTGACACCACAGGTGGGAGAAGTGATTCTCCTGCCCCCCCCCCCAACACTCTTGATCAGATACATATGAATGAGTGGAAACCTCCTGATAAGAGACTTTTCCTTAAAGGGATAGTAATACTTCGTTTTAACTTTATTTTATTTTGTAGGCATTAAAAAAACATGAAGAACGATATAAGTTTTATCTCTCAAACCTTTATGGTTTAAGAGATATTCACAAGCAAAGTTTCCCCTCCTGCCCCTTTTACATAGTGTAAGCCATCTCTTCTCAGATGTGAATCTGGTTGTAAGACCAGACAGATAACAGCAGGGGACAAGCTTCTTTGTATGAAAACAATGAAAGCCCTTGACAAGCTTTTCAGGTTTTTCCCTTATCTTAATTGAAGATTGTCCCTCTGTGCAATCTGCCTGGGCACCTCCCTTCTGCTTTGACTGAACAGTGTGACATCAGTAAAAGGGGCGGGAGGGGGATACTTTGTCATTCAATTACTAGTGAACTACAACTCTGACAGAATTGAAATAACTCTCCAAAGTCCAAATACTGTGATGATTAATTAGAGCTGTTTTTATTATGAAACATTACTATCCCTTTAATAAATGCTTCTCTGAGCTATACTTTTTCATGTCTGAGACTCTTGCGCAGTGAGCTTCTCCCCCTGATGTTGACACACTTCAAAGTCTAGCACTTGGTGAAGAATGCTGCCCTTCCTCCTTTAACGACCCATGACATCCATGTATGCCATGGAATTCAGGTGCTGTTACACTTTCTTTATGGGATAGTGTTTTCTCATCATGTGCATGTGTTCCATGTGTGTTTTTAACCTTTTTATTATTGGGGTTAATTTTCTTAAATTTTATGTTCCGCGCCTTTAAGGCGCGCTTTTACCGCATAGCCGCCATTGTTCCTTTACTCTCTATGGGCTTACACTGTGTGGGACGTATCTCTGGAACCGCTTCATCTAGCGACTTCAGAGTGGGCTCATTTTGTTTGTCTTCCCTTGCTCTTTCATCCGGTTCAATAGTCAAGTGTGTTGGGGGGCTGCTTTGGGGTACTTTGTGAGAAAAACTACTTTTCCCATGAGCACTTGTTTCGCGCCTTTTTTCTGATTGGCTCCCGTTGCGGCAGCCATTTTGTGAGTGCTTCTCATCGAGTATACTACGCAGGGACCGGACCTTCTCCCTCTCCTCCGCTGATTAACCCTTCGTTTGCCAGATAAGTTTAGTTTTAAACGTTTCTGGGGTGAATCTTTAATCTTTCACACTTTAATTGGGTGATTTCTGTCAGTGGGGTATATCTGACACTGTGAGTATGTCTACTCCGCTGGAGCTTGGGACTAGATCTAAGACTAAGGAGGCTGGGGCCTCAGTTTCCCCCATTGCGCATTGCTCCTCCTGTCATTCAGGGCTGCCTAGGGAATTCTCTGGTCATTTATGCCCAGCATGCTCAGAAGGTCCTGACAGCAACCCAGGGCCTTCCAGCCATGCTATAGAGCCAGCTTGGGTGAAGGAGTTTAAGGCTGAAACTAGGGACCTCAGGTCCACTCTTTCCCTCTCAAGTACAGGGAGCACTGCAGGTATGGCAGGCTCCCTCTACCATCAGGACCTCCCTGCCTAAACCACAGGGGGCCCCTGATGTGTCTGATTCTTCTGAGGAAGAATTGTTGCTAGATTCTGATATTGGGGATGGTACAGTTATTGAGTCTTCCAGGTCTGTTGGAGACCCCTTTGAATGTGACCCTGAATTTTCTGCTGAGGGCCTAATTAGGGCCGTTCTGACCACCCTCAATCTTCCCTTGAGTCAAGAGGTTCCCTCTGACCCAACTGATGTCTTTCAGAAACCAGCAAAAGCTGTTACTTGTTTTCCTCCTAACCCTACTCTTGAACGTTTGGTTTCCGATGCTTGGAAAAATCCTGATAAGTCCTCTTCAGTCTCAAAAAAGTTTGCTAAACTTTATCTCTTTTCTGAGGCTGAACTGGCTAAATGGGTTCATCCTCCTAAGATGGATGCTTCTGTGTCTAGACTGTCTAAATCTACTGCTTTGCCTGTATCTGATGCTTCTGCTTTGCAGGACTGGACGGATAAAAAGTTGGAGGTTTGCCTCAAGTCTATTTTTGCGTCTATTGGCACTGCTATGCGACCGGCTTTCGCTGTGACGTGGGTTAACCAGGCCATTGCGGTCTGGACCGAGCAACTCACCAAGGCGGTCCGTCAGGACGCGCCGGTTTCAAACCAGTTGCGCTTGCTTGCCAAAATGTCTGAGGCTCAAAACTATGTTTCTGATGCTGCCTTTGATGCTGTCCATATGATGGCGAGGGCTTCCACTTCTTCTGTCGTGGCCAGGCGTGCGCTTTGGCTTAAGATTTGGTCTCTGACACTGCTTCTAAGAAGGTTTTGCTTTCTTTGCCTTTTCAGGGTACTTCCTTGTTTGGTTCCGAGCTCAAGGAACTAATCAGCGAGGCTACTGGGGGTAAGAGTACCCTTTTGCCCTTGGTCTTCAAGAAAAAGTTGCCGGCTAAACGTTACCGGTCTTTTCGTTCCTTTCAGGCGGAGACACGTTCGTCGTCCAAGTCAGTTCCGTCCGATCCTCGTACCTCCTCCAAGCCCAAGTAGTCCTGGAAGCCCAAGGTTACCTCTAAGTCCAGGACTTCCAAGCCTGCTTCGGCATGACTCACCGAACCCGGGTCCGCACCCTGCCGTGGGTGGACGCCTCCACCTCTTTTGCAGGGTTTGGGAGGAATCTGTGACGGACCCATGGGTTTTACAGGTGGTCTCAGAAGGATACAGGATCCCTTTCTTTTCACTGTCGTCCAATACAGGTCACTGGTACTCTGGGAGGCGTAAGTCCCCTTTAATAGGCAGGAACAACTATGCAAATGATTTGCAAGGGGCGGAGCCTCCCCTCTTACTTAAGCCACCTTCTGGCCAGAGCCACTTTAGATTGATTTGTTCCTGGTGTGCTTGCACACCAGGTAGAGAACATCTATGCATCTTAGTATTTTATTATTTTTTATTCAAATATGGAATACCACCATTAGGAGGGTGACCATGGCTGTGAATTGCCCTCTTTAAAGTGGCTGGTGCAGCTTCCAGGGATTTTCTGTGGACCTTATGCCCTGAAGAGGGGACAGCTTGTGTTAAGCAGCTCCCCTATTGGGGAATTTACCTCTGGTTCTTTCCCTCCTTATCATGGTCACCTGAAGACAGAAGTCCAGCAAGGAAGGTGAGTCACCCATTGAGTGCTGAAGGTCCACTTGTCCCCACAGTGTCCCTTTGATGGGCTTGTATTTGGGAGTTTTAATACACTCCAGCACTCATAGGGTGTTTTTATTGCATTTTTACTGTTTATGCAATTTCTGTGTTATTCTCTGGGTTTTGGAGCATTGGGTATTCATTTATTTATGTTTCTCATGTGTTTCATGCTTGTTTGGGCACTTTTTAATAGTTTACTAAACTTTATTAAAAATGGTGTTCCGCGCCTTTAAGCGCGGTTTTTTCCCGCTCAGATGCAAGGGCTCCTTTACTCTCTATGAGAATTCACAGTATGGGACATATCTCTGGAACCGCTTGTCACAGCAACTTCAGAGAGGGCTCATTTTAATTCTAGGCTCCTGCTCTATCACCCGGAATGTGTTTTATTCATGTGGGGTGTTCAGGGGGGCTTCGGGCACTGTTTGGGGTACTTGTAAAGGAAAACTACATTTCCCATGAGCGCTTGGTTCGCGCTCGTTTCTGATTGGCTGTCATGACGGCCGCCATTTTGTGGTACTTTTCCTAGGCGAGTACACTACGCAGGGACCGAGCCTTCTCTCTCCTCAACAGATTAACCCTTCGCTGGCCAGATAAGTCCGTTTTTAGAACATTTCTGGGGTGAAACTTTAATTTTTCACACTTTTTCTGGGTGATAGTGTTATTAGTGGGGTATATTGACGCTGTGAGCATGTCTACTTCACTGGAGCTAGGGGCTAGACCCAAGTCTAAGGAGGATGGGGGGTCTGCTACCCCCATGGCGTTTTGCTCCTCTTGCCACATTGGGCTGGATGGCGATAATGTGGGGGATCTATGCCCTAATTGTACTGGTCAAGATAGAAACCCTGGGCTTCCCAGCCACGCTATTGAGCCATCTTGGGTGAGGGAGTTTAAAGCTGCCACTAGGGATCTCAGATCCACGCTTCAACTCTTTCCCTCTCAGATACAGGGGGCTCTCCAGGTCTGGCAGACCCCCTCTACTATCAGGACCTCCCTGCCTAAGCCACAGGGAGCTCCTGATATCACTGATTCTTCTGAAGAAGAACTTTTACAGGATTCTGATGCTGAGGAACGTACTGTTATTGAATCTAACAGGTCCATTGGGGACCCCTATGAGTGTGACCCTGAAGTTTCGGCTGAGGGTCTGATCAGAGCGGTTCTGAATACGCTCAACCTTCCTCTGACTCAGGAATCCACTTATGATCCTACTGATGTTTTTCAGAAAAAGCCATCTAAGCCAATTGTTTGTTTTCCAACTAACCCTACTCTTGCCCGTCTGGTTTCTGAGGCATGGAAGAATCCGGATAGATCTTCCTCTGTCTCCAAGAAGTTTGCTAAACTTTACCCTTTTCCTGAGGCGGAGCTGGCAAAGTGGGTTCATCCTCCCAAGGTGGATGCTCCTGTGTCTAGACTATCCAAATCTACCGCTTTGGCTGTCTCAGATGCCTCTGCCCTGCAGGACTGGACGGATAAGAAGCTAGAGCTCTCTCTTAAGTCTATTTTTGCCTCCATTGGCACGGCCATGCGCCCAACCTTTGCTGTGGCATGGGTTAATAGGGCCATTGCGGCCTGAACTGAACGACTGACTGAAGCAGTTCGCCAGGATGCGCCAGTATCTGAACAGTTGCAGCTACTTGCTAATATCACTGAAGCTCAGAACTATGTTGCTGACGCTGCTTTTGATGCTGTGCGCATGATGGCGAGGGCCTCCACTTCTTCTGTGGTGGCTAGACGCGCTCTTTGGCTGAAAATTTGGTCTGCTGATACAGCCTCTAAGAAAGCCTTGCTTTCCTTGCCCTTTCAGGGGAATTTACTTTTTGGGTCTGAACTCAAAGAAATGATCAGTGAGGCTACTGGCGGTAAAAGTACTCTTCTACCCTCAGTCTTTAAGAAAAAGTTTCCAGCCAAACGCAATCGGTCCTTTCGTTCCTTTCAGACTGAGACACGCTCCTCGGCCCAAACGGGTCCTCCCACTACGCGCTCCTCCTCCAAGCCCAAACAGTCCTGGAAGCCCAAAGTTGCCTCCAAGGCCAAGACCTCCAAGACTGGTTCGGCATGACTCGCCGAACCCGGGTCCGCATCCGGCTGTAGGCGGTCGTCTCCGCATCTTTCGCCGGACTTGGGAGGAGTCAGTGGCGGACCCATGGGTTCTTCAGGTGGTGTCAGAGGGATACAGGATCCCTTTCTCTTCCCTTCCTCCTTTTCGGTTCCATTTTACTCGTCCTTCTCAGGAACCCACAAAAAGGCGTCTGTTCGACGACGCTATTCAGGATCTCTTGGACAAAGAGGTCCTGGAGGCGGTTCCTCAAGGGGACACAGGTTCAGGATTTTATTCCAACCTGTTTGTGGTAGCCAAAAAGGACGGAGGAGCTCGTCCCATTTTGGATCTCAAAGATCTCAATGCCTATGTGGTGACTTCCCACTTCCGCCAGGAGTCCCTGCGCTCTGTGATTGCAGCAATGTCTCCAGGGGAGTTTCTTCCCTCCCTGGACCTTCAGGATGCTTATCTTCACATCCCTATTCATCCAGAAAGCAGGCGGTATCTCAGGATTGCCTGCCACAGGGGACACTTTCAGTTTGCAGCGCTCCCCTTCGGGCTGACTTCAGCCCCTCAGGTCTTCCAGAGGGTGTTGGGCTCCTTGATAGCGGTGCTCCATCAGGATGGGATCAGAGTGACCCCCTACATGGACGATCTTCTTCTGAAGGCCTCCTCAGCGGAGCTTCTCCATCAGCAATTACAGATGTGCATGCACACCCTGAACAGTCATGGTTGGATCCTGAATCTGGACAAGTCGGACTTGATTCCATCTCAGAGGCTTCTGTTCCTGGGTCTCCTGTTCGACACTCGCCAATGCATGGTGTTTCTTCCAGAGGACGTGGCTCACCAGATAGCCGTCAGAGTGGCTGGGATTCTGGACATGGACGAAATTCCAGTTCCGAAGTTGTCGTCCTTAGTGGGGAAGTTCATTTCCACAATCGAAGCAGTACCATTTGCCATGGCCCACTCCAGGGATCTTCAGAGATTTGTGATCCAGACGTGCAGGAATCATCCGGATCATCAACATCTGTCTGTTTCTCTTCCTCCTCATGTCGAGTCGAGTCTACACTTGTGGTTAGATCTCTCACATCTCCTGAAAGGGAGATCCTTTCTGGTTCCTCCTTGGACCACAGTCACTACGGATGCCAGCCTTCGGGGCTGGGGTGCAGTCTGGGGTCGCTTCAGTGCTCAGGGGAAATGGGGTCTGGAGGAATCCATACTCTCCATCAATGTTCTGGAACTTCGAGCTGTCCGGCTAGCCCTGAGGCACTGGGAGTCTCAATTGACCGGTCTTCCGATCAGAGTGGAGTCCGACAACGCCACGGCGGTGGCTTACATCAACAGGCAAGGCGGCACAAGAAGCGGTTCCGCCTGGTGGGAGGTCAAGGATATTTTGTCTTGGGCAGAAGATCACGTGCCTGTCGTCTCTGCAGTTCATATTCCAGGCGTGGACAACGTCATGGCAGACTTCCTCAGTCGTCACACCGTCGACAGCGGAGAATGGGCTCTTCACCCAGAGGTGTTTCACATGCTCACTCAACGGTGGGGGATGCCTGTGGTGGACCTGATGGCTACCAGACACAACAGGAAGGTTCCGGTGTTTTGCTCCCGGTTGAGGGACTCCCTTGCTCTAGCAGTGGATGCCTTGTCGATCCCTTGGGACTTCCCCCTGGCTTACATCTTCCCTCCTCTTCCTCTATTGGTCAGAGTTATCCAGAAGTTGAAGAGAGAACGTTGTCCTGTCATCCTGATTGCTCCAAACTGGCCTCGCCAGTCCTGGTTTCCGGAGTTGATGGCCATGTCTGTGAAGGATCCGATCCCACTTCCCGCCCGTCCGGACCTACTGCTTCAGGGGTATCTGTGGAAGGAGGATGTTCACTCTCTCCATTTGATGGCATGGCGGTTGAATCCTCGATTCTAGCAAAGAAAGGATTTTCTCCTTCTGTGGTGTCGACTATGCTCAGTGCTCGTAAGCCTGTGTCTTCCAAGATCTATCATCGCATATGGTCAACCTTTGTGTCATGGTGTTCTGACAAGAAGCTATCTCTTGACTTCCATCTTCCCACTGTCCTGGCCTTCTTGCAGGACGGTGTGGATAAGGGGCTCAGTCTGAGTTCCCTCAAAGTTCAGACTTCTGCCTTGTCTGTGTTTTTCCAGGAAAGGATTGCCATCCTTCCTGATGTGAAAGTCTTCTTCCAAGGTGTGACTCATGTTCGACCTGCCTTCAAGAGTCCTGCTCCCCAGTGGGATCTCAATTTGGTGCTGGGAGTTCTACAGCGACCACCGTTTGAATCCTTGGCTTCCATTCCATTACGTCTTGTGACTTGGAAGATGGCCTTCCTTTTGGCTATTGTGTCAGTGCGCCGGGTGGCAGAGTTACAGGCCTTGTCTTGTAAACCTCCTTACCTGGTGTTTCACAAGGATAAGGCTGTGCTTCGCACTACCAAGGAATTCTTACCCAAGGTTGTGTCTGAGTTTCACATCAATCAGGAGATTGTGGTTCCCTCTTTCTGCCCTAATCCTTCATCTGACAAGGAAAGAGATCTCCATCTGTTGGATGTGGTGCGTTGCCTCAAGTTTTATGTTCATCGCACCGAGTCTATCAGGAAGTCTGACGCTTTATTCGTCATTCCTGAGGGGCCTAGGGCAGGGAGACCGGCTTCCAAAGTTACCATTGCCTCTTGGATTAAGGCTACTATCCGTGAAGCCTACAAGTTGAGGAATAAGCATGTTCCCTTTCGGGTGACTGCCCATTCCACCAGATCTATTGGGGCCTCTTGGGCCTACAAGAATCAAGCTTCTGCTGATCAACTGTGCAGAGCGGCCACTTGGTCCTCTGTGCACACTTTTTCTAAGCACTATCGAGTTGATGTACTGGCTTCGGCTGATGCCAGTTTTGGAAGGAAGGTCCTGGAGGCAGTCTTGCCTGTGTAGGTCTTCCGCTCTGTGATCCTTAGTGCTCCTTACTGTTGAGCCCGGTTGGCTCTGGTTCCGTGTGCTGTGTTAGTTCAGGGATTGTTCCCTTGGTTGGTGTCCGTTGACACTTACAGTTTGGGCTATGTTTTTAACTGGTCATAGCAGTTCTAGTGACTTGGGCCTTGCGCCTGGTCCTTGCCTTACTTCCCGCCTCTGGATCAGCTCAATGTTTGTACATCCCAGAGTACCAGTGACCTGTATTGGACGACAGTGAAAATAGGATTTTAGTCTTACCTGTTAAATCCTTTTCACTTAGTCCATACAGGTCACTGGTCTCCCACCCTGTCAAGGGACCAGTCTTGGCTCTCCTGTGGCATCCAGTGGGAGACCGTTCGGGCATGCTCACAGGAGTCTTTCTTTTTGCTTACCTGAGGTCAGTTTTAGGGTCTCAAATCAATCTAAAGTGGCTCTGGCCAGAAGGTGGCTTAAGTAAGAGGGGAGGCTCCGCCCCTTGCAAATCATTTGCATAGTTGTTCCTGCCTATTAAAGGGGACTTACGCCTCCCAGAGTACCAGTGACCTGTATGTACTAAGTGAAAAGGATTTAACAGGTAAGACTAAAATCCTATTTTCCCTTCCTCCCCTTCGTTTTCATCTCACTCGTTCTCCGCAGGATGCAGAGAAACTGCGGTTGTTCGGCGCTATTCAGGATCTTTTGGACAAAGAGGTCCTGGAGCCAGTGCTTCTTGTGGACATGGGTTCGGGGTTCTACTCCAACCTTTTTGTGGTATCCAAGAAGGATGGCGGGGGCCGTCCTATTTTGGATCTCAAGGATCTCAATTCCTTTGTGGTGAAGACTCACTATCGTCAGGAATCTCTGCGCACTGTGGTTGCCGCCATGTCTCCAGGGGAGTTTCTTGCTTCTCTGGATCTGCAGGATGCGTATCTGCACATTCCCATTCATCCGACGAGCAGGCAGTATCTGAGGTTTGCCTGCACCAGGGGTCATTTTCAGTTCTCAGCTATTCCGTTTGGGCTGACAACTGCTCCCCAGGTTTTCCAAAGAGTTCTGGGAGCGTTGATTTCTGTCCTCCATTGGGAGGGAGTAAGAGTGACTCCATACATGGACGACTTGCTTTTGAAGGCAGAGTCTGTGGATCTCCTCCACCGGCAGGTTCAGACCTGCATTCGTTTCCTCACTCGCCACGGTTGGATAGTGAATTTGGACAAGTCGGACTTGTCTCCATCTCAGCGTCTCATCTTCCTGGGTCTACTGTTTGACACTCAGAAGAGTATGGTGTTCCTGCCGGAGGAAGTAGCGTATCAGATTGCCCAGGGAGTATCGAGGATCCTGGCTCTCGAGTGGATTCCAGTCCCGAAGTTGCTTTCCCTGGTGGGAAAGTTCATCTCCACGATGGAGGCGGTGCCATTTGCAACGGCACACACCAGGGAACTTCAGAGGTTTGTGATCCAGACGTGCAGGGATCATCCAGATCATCAGAAGTTGTCAGTATCTCTTCCTCTTCATGTCGAGTTGAGCTTGGAATGGTGGTTGGACCTTTCCCATCTCTTGAAGGGGAGACCATTTCGGATACCCTACTGGACCACGGTCACGACGGACGCCAGTCTCTCCGGCTGGGGTGCTGTCTTGGGTCGAATCAGCGCTCAGGGGAAGTGGTCTTTGGAGGAGTCCCTTCTCTCCATCAACATCCTGGAACTTCGGGCGATTTTCCATGCTCTACGTCATTGGGAATCTCAGCTGGAGGACTGTCCGGTCAGAGTGGAATCCGACAACGCCACCGCCGTGGCTTACATCAACAGACAGGGCGGGACAAGAAGTCTTGCCGTGTGGCTAGAGGTAAAGGCCATCCTGTCCTGGGCGGGAGGTTCATGTTCCCGCTATTTCTGCGGTGCACATTCCAGGTGTAGACAATGTCATGGCAGATTTTCTCAGTCATCACACAGTCGACAGTGGAGAGTGGGAGCTCCATCCGGAGGTGTTTCAGCTTCTAACCCAGATGTGGGGTGTACCTTTGGTGGATCTGATGGCAACCAGACACAACAGGAAGGTTCCGACGTTCTGCTCCAGGTGGAGGGACTCGCTGGCTCTGGCAGTCGACTCCATGTCTTTGGGTGTTTCCCCTAGCTTACATCTTTCCCCCTCTTCCAGTGTTGATCAGGGTGATCCAGAAGCTGAAGGTGGAGCGTTGTCCGGTCATCCTCAAAATTGGCCTGGTCAGTCTTGGTATCCGGACCTTCTGGCTCTGTCGGTGGAAGAGCCCTTTCCTCTTCTGTCTCGTCCAGATCTTCTGATACAGGGTTATCTGTGGAAGGAGGGTGTTCATCGTCTCCATTTGATGGCCTGGAGGTTAAATCCTCTATTTTGAAGAAAAAGGGGTTTTCTTCTGCTGTGGTATCTACCGTGCTCCGTGCTCGTAAGCCTTTTTCTTCCAGGATCTATCACCGGGTCTGGTCGACCTTTCTCTCTTGGTGTGCTGACAAGGACCTGTCTCACGATTTTCATCTTCCTACTGTCCTGGCCTTTCTGCAGGACGGTGTAGATAAAGGACTCAGCCTAAGTTCTCTTAAGGTTCAGACTTCAGAGCTTTCTGTTTTTTTCCAGGAGCGCATCGCTATGCTTCATGATGTCAAGATCTTCTTTCAGGGCGTTGCTCATGTGCGTCCTGCTTTTCGGAGTCCGGCTCCTCAGTGGGATCTTCATCTGGTCTTGGGAGTTCTCCAGCATCCTTGGGAGTTCTCCAGAGTCCTTGGCTACTATTCCTTTATGCCTTTTGTCATGGAAGATGGCTTTTCTTCTGGCTATTGTGTCTGTCCGCCAGGTGGCGGAGTTACAAGCTCTCTCCTGTAAACCACCCTATTTGGTGTTTCACAAGGACAAGGCGGTTCTTCGTACTTCTAAGGAGTTCTTACCTAAAGTGGTTTCCGAGTTCCACATTAATCAGGAGATTGTGGTGCCCTCTTTCTGCCCTATCCCCTCTTCCGATAAGGAGAGGAATCTCCATTTGTTGGATGTTGTGCGTTGTCTCAAGTTCTATGTGCATCGCACGGAATCCATCAGGAAGTCTGACGCTCTGTTCGTCATTCCGGAGGGTCCTAGGGCAGGGAGACTGGCATCCAAAGTGACTATTGCATCTTGGATTAACTCTACCATTCGTAAGGCGTATGAATTGAGGAACAAGCATGTTCCCTTTAGGGTTATGGCCTGTTCTACCAGATCCATTGGGGCCTCTTGGGCCTACAAAAATCAAGCGTCTGCTGATCAGCTGTGCCAGGCGGCCACTTGGTCCTCTGTGCGCACTTTCTCGAAGCACTACCTTGTGGATGTGCTGGCCTCGGCTAATGCCCACTTTGGGAGGAAGGTCCTGGAGGCAGTTCTGCCTGTCTAGGGTCTTCTTCCTCTGTGGTTCTTAGTGTTTCCTTACTGTTGAGCCCGGTTGGCTCTTGTTCAGTATGCTGTGTTACAGTTCCTGGGGTCCCTTTGCACCCTTAGTTGGTGTCCGTTGACACTTCTGTTTTGTTGGGATCTCTGTCCAGTAGGTTCATAGAGGTCCTGGTGACTTTGGGGGCCTTGCGCCTGGTCCTTGCCTCTTTCCCGCCTCAGGGTAACTCAATGGTTGGACATCCCAGAGTTACCAGTAACCTGTATTGGACGACAGTGAAAATAGGATTTTAGTCTTACCTGTTAAATCCTTTTCACTTAGTCCATACAGGTTACTGGTCTCCCACCCTGTCAAGAGACCATGCTTGGCTCTCCTGTGGCAATTTGTGGGAGTCCTTCGGGGCATGCTCACAGGAGTCTTCTTCTTCTCTCCCTTTGCTGGTCAGTTGATAGGGTCACAAATCATTCTGGTGTTGGCTGACTGGGAAGCAGCTAAGGAGGTAGGGGAGGCTCCACCCCCTGTATACATTTGGAGAAATGTTCCTGCCTACTTAAAGGGGCGGATTGCCTCACAGTTACCAGTAACCTGTATGGACTAAGTGAAAAGGATTTAACAGGTAAGACTAAAATCCTATTGTTTGCACTCCAGGGGATTCACATGGTCCGCATATGCACAGCACATGGCGGCATCGTGGTGACTACGTTCTATTATATTACTGATTGAGTAATTAATTCAGCTGTTGGTATTTTTTTATTAATTACTTCAGGGTATATAATTTGAATGGCAAACAGGCTTTTTATGGTTATTTGGCTATTGAGAAAGTGACATATTGTCACGAATCGCACTTAGCCACATTTTTATATACCTACATCTAGATTTTACTAGTTTGTTTGTATTCGAGGACTATAAGATAACTTTTTTTTTTGTTTTTTGTTTTTTTTGAAACCCATTTCTCTCTCGTCCAGTACAGGTTACTGGTAACTGTGGGTAGGCGATCTGCCCCTTAAGTGGGCAGGAACATTCTATAATTGTATGCAGGGGGTGGAGCCTACCTTCCCTCTTTGGCTGCAGCTAGCCAACCACCTCCACAAAGATTTGTTCCTTGGTTAAGATAACACAGGCAAGAGAACAGTTCTGCTATAGCTTTAGAGGTTTTTTATTTTTCTGTTAGAAATGGAATACACCATTACTATAACTGACAATGTCCTTAGATGTGGCTAGCTCAGTATCCATGTACTTTTTGTGGACCTTAAGCCCTGAGGGGGGAAATCTTGATTCCAAGTGCTTCCCCATGAGTTACCCACTGAGGTTACTACTTACTACATGGTAATCTGAAGACAGAAGATCTTCAGGAAAGGTGAGCAACCCTTTGAGTGCTGCAGGTCCACTTGTCCCATAGTGCCCCTCCGCACAGGGGTCTGTTTCATTTGGAGTTCCTATTGCACACTTCTGCACTCATTGGGTATGTCTGTATGTCTGTTAGGTGTTTTGGAGCAGGTTTATATGGCAACTTAATCCTTTAGCTGCTGGAGTGGAACTTTTTGAGGGGTTTCTAACACTTTTCCTACTGGTTTAGTGTTCTTGTGTGTCCTCACATGTTCTAATGCTGTTTTAGGCATTTTAGATTTACACTCTAAATTTTGCTTTACCGCATAGACTCCATTGCTCCATTCACTTCTATGGGACTCTTTGGTTTGGGACATATCTCTGCATCTGTTTAACCTAGTGACTTTAGAGATGGCTCATTTTACTTGTATGCTCTTGCTCTATCATCCAGTTCATGGTTTCTAGTGCGTTAGGGGGCTCAGGGGTCTTCGGGCACTGTTTGGGGTACTTTTTAGGGAAAACTACATTTTCCCATGAGCACTTGCTTTGCGCACTCGTTTCTGATTGGCTCCTGCCATGGCAACCATTTTGGGATCTTTCCAGAAAGAGTATCCTACGTAGGACTTGGACTCTCCTTCTCTCCTCTGCTGATTAACCCTTCACCTGCCAGATAAGTTTATTTTAGCAATTTCTGGGGTGAAACTTTAAACTGTGGGTGATTTCTTATACATTAAGGTTATTTGACACTGTGAGAATGTCTATACCGCTGGAGCTTGGGGCCAGACCTAAGACTAAGGAGGCTGGGGTCTCTGTATCCCCCATTGTGCATTGCTCTTCCTGTCACTCAGGGCTACCTAGAGAATTATCAGGTCATTTATACCCAGCATGTTCTGATGTCCCTGACAGCATTCCAGGGACCTCCAGCCATGCATTAGAGCCAGCTTGGTGCAAGAGTTCAAGGCTGCTGCTAGGGACCTTAGGTCCACTTTGCAACTCTCTCCATCCCAGATACAGTGGGTCTTTCATTCTTGGCAGGCCACCTCCTCAGTCAAGTCTTCCCTGCCCAAACCTCAGGGAGTACCTGACGTGTCCAATTCCTCTGAAGAGGAACTGCTGGTGGATTCAGATGTTGAGGAATGTTCTGTGTTGGCCTCCTCTCAATTTTGTGGGGATCCTTTTGAGGCTGATCCTGAACCTTCCGCTGAGGGCCTGTTCAGGGCTGTCTTAACTACTCATAACATTCCCTTAATTCAGGAGATTCCTTCTGACCCCTCTGATGTGTTCCAGCAGCCTAAAAAGCCCCTTACTTACTTTCCACCTAACCCCACTCTTAACTGCCTTCTGTCTGAGGAGTGGAATTCCCCGGACAAGAAACAATCTGTGTCCAAGAAATTTGCCAAGCTTTATCCCTTTTCTGAAGCCGCGCTTACTCAGTGGGTTCATCCTTCCAAAGTGTATGCTCCTGTTTCCAGGCTATCTAAGTCTACTGCCTTACCAGTATCTGATGCCTCTGCTCTGTAGGATTGGACTGACAAGAAACTTGAGATCTCCCTCAAGTCCATTTTTGCCACTGCTGGTTCTGCCACGCATCCAGCAGGGCTCAAAATTCCCACTAGCCAATGGCGAGGAAAATTTAGCCCTGGCGAGTAGAAATTCAGCCCTGGTGGATATGCTATGGCTTGCAGTGGCAAGTAACTTTTCAGGTCTGGCTAGTAGCAAAGGACTTCAAATTTGAAGCCCTGCATCCAGCATTTGCCGCAGCATGGGTGAACCGGGCCATTGCGGTCTGGACTGAAAAGCTCACCCGGGCTGTCCGTCAGGACGTTCCTACCTCGCATACGTTGCGCCTTCTCGCCAACATTTCTGAGGCACAGCACTATGTCTCTGCTGCCTTATTTGATGCCATCCGTTTGGTGGCTAGGGTTTCCACCATGTCTGTGGTGGCCAGACAAGCTCTTTGGCTCAAGATCTGGTCTGCTGACACTGCTTCTAAGGAAGCATTACTCTCCCTACTCTTTCAGGGTATCTCCTTGTTTGCTCCAGATCTTAAGGATCTGATCAGTGAGGCCACAGAGGGTAAGAGTACTCTCCAACCCTTGGTTCCCAAGAAGAAATTGCCGCTTAAACGTATTTTTGTTCCTTTCAGAATGAGACCCATCCGGCTAACCAGACGGGTTCCCTCAGCTACAAGTACCTCCTCCAAGCCCAAACAACAATGGAAGCCAAAGGTCACTTCCAAGCTTTTTTTGGCATGACTCGGCGAACCCGGGTCCGCACTCCGCTGTGGGTGGTCATCTGCAACACTATCGCAGCATTTGGGAGGGTTCAGTGGCGGACTCATGGGTTTTACAGGTGGTGACGGAAGGGTACAGGATCCCTTTCATCTCTCTTCCTCCCTTTCGTTTACGTCCTTCTCACACGCCTTAGGGTGCAGAGAAACAGTCTGTTCGACAGCACTGTTCAGGCTCTTCTGGACAAGGATGTTCTAGAGCCAGTGCCAGTTCAGGACAGGGGTATGGATTTTTACTCGCACCTCTTTGTGGTCTCCAAGAAGGATGGCGGTTGTCATCCCATTTTGGATTTGAAGGATCTCAATTCCCTTGTGACCCGGACTCATTATCACCAGGAGTCTCTACGGACGGTGATTGCTGCCATGTCCCCGGGGGAATTCCTTGCTTCTCTGGATCTTCAGGACGTGTACTTACACATTGCCATTCATCCAGAGAGCCGCCAGTACATCCAGTTTGCCTGCGACAGGGGACATTTTCAGTTCTCAGCTCTTCCATTTGATCTGGCGACAGCTCCTCAGGTCTTCAACCGTGTCCTTGGGAGCCTTGGTGTCCGTCATCCACCGGAACAGTATCAGTTAGTCCATACATGGACGACTTGCTTCTGAAAGCCCCTTCTGCAGAACTTCATCAGCAGGTTCAGCAATGCATTCATGCTGTCCCCCATCATGGGTGAATCATCAACTTGAACAAGTCAGATCTTATCCCATCTCAGCGTCTGGTCTTCCTGGGCCTTCTCATCAACACTCAGAAGAGCATGGTGTTCCTCACGTACGAGGTGGCTCACCAGATCACCAACAGGGTTTCTGCGGTTCTGGCTCAGGATCCAGTTCCAGTCAAGAAGCTATCCTCTCTAGTGGGAAAATTCATCTCCACCATAGAGGCAGTCCCATTTGCCATGGCGCACACCAGGGAGCTCCAGAGGTTCGTGATCCAGGTGTGCAAGGGTCAACCGGACCTTCTGAAGACGTCCGTGTCTCTTCCTTTTCATGTGGAATTGAGTTTGTCATGGTGGCTCGACCTTTCAAATCTGGTGAAGGGCAAGTCCTTCCTGGTATCCTTCTGGACCATGGTGACGGTAGATGCCAGCCTCTCTGGCTGGGGAGCGGTCTTGGGTCACTTGATCGCTCATGGTCGGTGGTCTCCAGAGGAATCCCTCCTTCCGATCAACATATTGGAGCTTCGATTGATATTTCATGCCCTTCGACATTGGACATCTTAGTTGGAAGACTGTCCGGTCCGAGTAAAGTCCAACAACGCCACGGCCGTGGCTTACATCAACGAGTAGGGCGGAACAAGAAGTCTCGCCGATTGGTTAGAGGTCATGGCTATTTTGTCCTGGGCAGAAGAACACGTTCCTGCTATATCCGCAGTGCACATTCCTAGCATAGACAACGTCATGGCGGACTTCCTCAGTCGACACACAGTGGACAGCGGAGAGTGGGAGCTACACCCAGAGGTGTTCAACCTCATTGTTCAGAAATGGGATCCTCTTTACATCGACCTGATGGCGACAAGACACAACAGGAAGGTACCGAGGTTCTGCTCTCGGTGGAGAGACCCTCTGGCTCTGCTGGAGGTAGATGCGATGTCCATTCCTTGGTTATTTGCTCTGGCCTACATCTTTCCTCCCTCCCAGTGTTGCACAGAGTGTTACAGAAATTACGACTGGAGCGTTGTCCGGTCATTCTGATTGTTCCGTACTGGCCTCATCAGTCTTGGTTTCCGGAGCTTCTGGATCTGTCAGTGGCGGAGCCATTCTGGCTCCCTTACCGTCCGGATCTTCTTCTACAGCAGCGGTTCTCAACCTTTCTAGTGCCGCGACCCTTTGATAAAATTTCCCAAGTTGCGGAGACCCCTAACAGTAAAATTATTTTTGTTGCTCCTTCATAACTGTAATTTTGCTACTGTTATGAATCGAAATATAAATATCTGATGGTTTTAGGCGATCCCTGGCAAATAGTCATTCGACCCCCAAAGGAGTCCCGACCCACAGGTTGAGAACCACTGTTCTACAGGGTTACCTGTGGAAAGAGTGTTCATCGGCTAGCTTTGACGGCTTGGAAATTGAATCCTCAATATTGAAGAAAAAAGGGTTCTTTTCTGGTGTGTTGACTACTATGCTCAATGCCCGCAAATCTGTTTCTTCCAAGATCTACCATTGTGTCTGGCCGACCTTTCTGTCTTGGTGTGCTGACAAGGACCTGTCTCAGGATTTTTTATTTTTTTTTTTCTGCCTAAGGTTCTGGCCTTCTTGCAGGATGGTGTGGATAAGGGCCTCAGTTTGAGTTCCATTAAGGTTCAGACTTCTGCGCTATCTGTTTTCTTTCAGAGGTGCATTGCCAAGAAGTTGCTCATGCTCGTCCTGCCTTTAAGATTCCTGCTCCTCAGTGGGATCTTAACTTTGTTTTAGGCGTTCTTCAGCACCCCCCATTTGAGTCTTTGGCTACTATTCTTCTACTCCTCTTGATGTGGAATGTGGCCTTTCTCCTGGCGATTGTGTCTGTCCGCCGTGTCGCGGAGTTACATGCTCTGTCCTGTAGACCACCCTATTTGGTATTTCACAAGGACAAGGTGTGCTTTGCACTTCTCAGGAGTTTCTCCCGAAGGTGGTTTCGGAGTTCCATATCAATCAGGAGATTGTGGTGCCCTCTTTCTGCCCAGACCCCACCTCTGACAAGGAGAGGGATCTCCACTTGTTAGACGTGGTGCATTGTCTCAAGTTTTATGTACATTGCACTGAGTCTATCAGGAAATCAGACGCGCTGTTCGTCATTCCTGAGGGTCCTAGGGCAGGAAGACCTGCATCCAAGGTGACTGTTGCTTCTTGGATCAAGTCCGCTATTTGTAAGGCTTATGAGCTGAGGATGAAGCCTGTCCCTTTCAGGGTCACGGCTCATTCTACAAGATCTATTAGGGTCTCTTGGGCTTACAAGAATCAGGCATCCGCTGATCATTTGTGCAAGGTGGCCACTTGGTCAGTTCATATCTGCGTTGGTAACTTTGGGGACCTTGTGCCCAGTCCTTGCCTTACTTCCCTCCTCTGGGAAACTCAGTGGTTGGACATCCCAGAGTTACCAGTAACCTGTATTGGACGATTTTAGTCTTACCTGTTAAATCCTTTTCTCTTAGTCCATACAGGTTACTTGTCTCCCACCCTGTCAAGAGACCATGCTTGGTACTCCTGTGGCAGACTGTGGGGGTCCTTCGGGTTCATGCTCACAGGAGTCTTCTTTCCCTTCGACTATCTAGTCGTAGTTAGTGTCTCAAATCTTTCTGGAGCTGGTTGGCTAGCTGCAGCCAAGGAAGGAAGGTAGGCTCCACCCCCTGCATACAGTTCTAGAATTGTTCCTGCCTACTTAAAGGGGTAGATCGCCTACCCAGAGTCACAGTTAACCTGTATGGACTAAGAGAAAAGGATTTAACAGGTAAGACTAAAATCCTCTTTTTTGGGGATTTTTATAGATTGAATATCTATTGCAATATATCTGTGATATTCTGCTGCTTATAAGAATATTGACTATAAGGATCCACTGGCCTCAGTGAAAGATCTCACAAATTAACCCCTAAGGGTGTCAGTAAGTGGTATAGCTGGTCCATTGTGCAGAAGTGGTTTACCCTGCACAAGCCAGACCCTACCATAATATTTATGTAAAAAAAAAAAAAGGAAGAATCATCTGGAGGTTTCACTTATACAAAAGCCTGAGAGACACTGTACTGGGGTTGAGAGCAAGTGACTGCCTGACTATCTAGAGGCAGGATACTGCCTCTGAAGAAAGTGAGTAAAACAACTGAAATTTCCACTGTTCTTGTGATGGTGACTGACTGAAAATTTATAACATACTATGCTTAGAGGATATTGCCTGCGCCGCTTTTTCTTACCTGGATAGTCAACTCTGCCTGCATTTTGCTTTTTACAAATTGGAATCTCCCTCCGTTTCTCAGTGAATTGTCCCTCCAGTTCAAGGATTAGGCAGTTCCACTGGGGGCAATACATTTCTTTTTAATTACTATCTCTTTAAGGTCCCAAAATGCCTCTAAGTATCGGCAATATTGGAAACTTTAAAGGTAAAATGCTAACTATTTGTGCCTGACATACTGTCAACAGATGAGAGCTGGTACAGTGTTAGCCGTAGAAATACAGGAGGCAAATATAGTTTTTGATACCTTTTATTGGCTAACTAAGCAGATTTAGAATGCAAGCTTTCAAGACCTTAGGTTTCTTCCTCAGGCATGTTATACAGATAAATATGAAAACATCTCAAAGTACAAGTACACATTGCATTGTTTAGCATGGAAATCAGATAAGAGAACTCAATCCAGATACTTTGATCAGTCAGGGGTAAATTGCACTCTGAGGCTTTCGAGGTATTTACGATGCTCTTGGTTCTGTTGGAAAGGTCAGCCCACTAAGTGATAATGTGACAAGAACTCTTTGTCCTTATTCAAACCATTACAAATAGCATTACATTTTAACATAAATTTTACCTCCCATACATTACTGTCTTTCTGTGTGTGGAACCGTCCCATCAATACAGTTAACTTAAGGTCCCTGACACTGTGCCCATTTTGAAAAATATGTTCTCCCACTGGTGTCTGTCTTTTTGTTATTAACACTGGATCTGTGGGAATTAAAGGGATAGTAATACTTCGTTTTAACTTTATTTTATTTTGTAGGCATTACAAAAACATGAAGAATGATATAAGTCTTATCTCTCAAACCTTTATGGTTTAAGAGATATTCACAAGCAAAGTTTCCCCCTCCCGCCCCTTTTTCCTAGTGTAAGCCATCTCTTCTCAGATGTGAATCTAGTTGTAAGACTGGACAGATAACAGCAGGGGACAATCTAATTTGTATGAAAAGAATGAAAGCCCTTCCCCCCTTGACAAGTTTTTCAGCTTTTTCCCTCATCTTAATTGAAGATTGTCCCTCTCTGCAGTCTACCTGGGCACTTCCCTTCTGATTTGGCTGAACGGGGGGGGGGATACTTTGATTGTGAATATCTCTTAAACCATAAAGGTCTGAGTGATAACTTATATCGTTCTTCATGTTTTTTTAATGCCTACAAAATAAAATAAAGATAAAACGAAGTATTACTATCCCTTTAAACCTCTTACGTAGTGCTTGTCCAGTTTCTCCCACATACAGAGCTGTTGGGCATTTTGCACATGTGATAAGGTATATTACATTGGATGATTTACAGTTGACGGTACCATTGATCTTATGATGTAACTGGGTGTTTGGAATTGGTATCTTGTATTTGGTGTAAATGTGTGCACAGGTTTGACATCTCTTTTGTAGGCAGGGAGATGAGCCATTTTTTGTATTTTTATTCAGGGCACTCCTCACCATCCGTTGTTTCAAGTTGGGAGGCTGTCTGAAGGAGAGTAAGGATGGCTGTGGGAATATGTTTTTAAGTCTTTCATCCGTATGTAATTTTGTTTGAAGTTCTCTTGATATTTTGCGTAGAACTTCAACCTGGGGGTGGTAAGTGACCACCAGTGGCACCCGGTTTCCATTATGTTGTTGTTTGTAGCGCAACAGTTTTTTTTCTTGGTATTTGGGTAGCCTTCTCTATCTGATTGTCAATAATAGTTGTGCTGTAACCGTGTTTTATAAAGTCTCTTCTGAGTTTCTGGAGGTGCTTGTCACAGTCCATCATGTCAGAACAGATGCGGTGGTATCTGATGGCCTGGCTGTATATGATGGAGTTCTTTGTGTATTTTGGGCGGAAGCTATTGTTTTTCAGGTAGGTTGGTCTGTCTGTTGGTTTGCGGTATAGGGATGTGTGGATGGAGTTGTTCTGAATACTGATAGTTGTGTCAAGGAAGTTAATGTTTGTGTGAGGGACTGATTGTTAGGTTGATATTGGGGTGGAATGTATTGTAATTCTCATGGAATTTGAGAAGTTCCTCTTCACTGGCGGTCCAGATGATAAGAATATAATCTATGTAGCGGAGATAGACCAGGGGTTTTATCTGGCAGGTGGACAGGAAGTCCTCTTCCAATTTTGCCATAAACAGGTTGGCATATTGTGGTGCCATTTGGGTACCAATTGCAGTCCCCATTTTCTGAAGGTGTAGAGGTCCTGTCCAAACTTGAAGTAACGTGGGTGAGAATAAACTGTATGAGTTTTGTTACTGGTTCCTTGGGTGTGCTATTTTGTTCCAGATATCCCTGGCATGCTGCTATACCATCCGTGTGTGGAATGTTGGTGTAAAGGGATTATACATCCATAGTGGCCAGGATGGTGCTCTCTGGAATTGGGCCCAATTCAGCTAATTTGTTTAAAAGATCCATGGTGTCCTGAAGGAAGCTGGATGTTTGTTTTACCAGGGGTTTCAGGGTATTTTCTACCCAACCAGAGGTATTCTCTGTGAGTGTACCAATTCCTGAAATTGAGTCTTCCTAGATTTCCTTCTTTGTGTACTTTTGGTAGCATTTAGACAGAGCCTATTTTTGGATCTGCTGGTATTAGGGGCCTTATCTGTTCTTCAGTGTTGGAGGGCAGTTCTTTTATGATCCTGTTAAGTTGTTTTGTATAATTTTTTGTGGGGTCATCTTGTAACTTTACATCGTATCTTTCATCAGAGAGTTGCCTGTTTGCTTCTTGAATGTAGTCCACAGTGTCCATTATAATAACAGCTCCCAACTTGTCTTTCGGCTTAGTAATAATGCCCTGGTTATTCTTTAGTGACTGTATGGCTTTCTGTTCCTTTTGGGTTAGGTTGGGTGTTGGTTCACATTGTTTCTCCGGTATTTCTGTAGTGACTCTGTTCCTGAAGCTCTCTATGTATCTGTCCAGTGTAGGGTTACTTCCTGGTTTTGGAGTCCAGGTGGATCTTTTTGTGGGTGCATTGACATTGTGATGTAGCTCTGTGGTGGTGTTATACTTATTATCCATTTTGTCAAGGAAGAATTCCTTGAGTCTGAGTTTTCTGAAAAACTCCTCCATGTAACTGCAGAGTGTTACCCTGTCTACAGGTTTAGTGGGACAGAATGACAGTCCCTTTGAAAGTACAGATATTTCCTCTCTGCTTGGCTTATGTGTGGAAAGATTCTCAATGCAGTTCTGTTCTGGTTGATTTACAGATTCTGCTGGTAAACCTGCTTTGCATCTCAGTCTCTGTAGTTTCTTCCTATTGGTGTTGATGAGGAGTGTTTGAAGTTTCCTGTAGTACTGTTTAAGGGCCTGTTGTATGTCCTCTGTGTCTGGTCCAAGCTGTTCCTTTAGAGTTGATATTTCTACTTGTATTTTTGATTTCCTGTTGTAGCAGATCCCAATAAGGTTGTTGCGTAGCCTCTGGGAAGTCCTGGTACATAGTTGCTGTGCAGACCTCCTCATGTGTGAAATGTCCCCATACAGTACTCGATGTAGGCGAGACGGGACAAAATTCAGTTTGAGCCAAAAAGAAACAACCCAGTGGGTCAACCTGTGCCTGTACTGATGGGACATTTTAAGACACAGGGAGACAAAGATCTGGGAGTATAAACTGATAATCAAGTTGTACACTCTGAACCATGACAAGGAACATGTGTTACAGTATGTCACATAACAAACACATTTTGGGGCCTTTGGGTGCAAGGGAGCTACACAGCTCATTGCAGGTGATTTGTTGTGTACCCCTCTGGTGCTCGAAGGGTTAACCCATGCATTCTATAGACTTGGCCATCTCTGGGTAAAGACTAAAATTCACTGGGGCATCAGAAAGGTAATAAATATTGTGTGTACTTTATAGTTCACTACAAAGAGACCACTGGAGCCTAGGGGATGAATTATATGCAGTACCGATAATATTATTCACAGCCAGTGGAATTCAAATGTTAAAATTACTTGCATGAGTGTTAAACCTGTTATGTATTCAGTCTTCATTCTTATTATGCCTGAAGAAGAAACTTGGTTGTCTTGAAAGCTTGTATCCTAGAGTTTCTCAGCCAATAAAGGTATCATTTTTACTCATAGTATCCCAGAGAAATGAGAATTATATAAGCTTTTCTACTTCCAAATAAGTTAGTCTTTATCTGAACTTCCTGTTTTGCCTGCTAATACATAGTATAACCCTGTATTTCCCTCTTGAAAGAAATCAAATCTTCTCTTAAATGTATCCATTGTATCTGCCATAACCACATCCATGGGCAAGGAATACCACAAATTAACAGACCTTACTGTAAAAATGAAACACAACAAAACAGGGCATCAACAGTGCCTTCCACACTGATATCATGAAATTAAAAATCACAATGAATTCCACTCACATTTTATACAGTAGCAACTTGGATAATGGTAAGGCAGTTGATGTAGTATATCTAAATTTTGCAAAGGCATTTGATACAGTGCCACACAGAAGGCTGGGGTGTAAAATAAGGAAATCTGGGCTAGGGAATAACCTTTGCAATTAGATAGAAAACTGATTGAAGGATAGGTAACTGTGTGGTTGTAGATTGACAATTCTCCAGTTCAGTTAAAGTTGGGAGTGGAGTACCTCAGGGTTCAGTATTAAGTCTGCTGCTTTTAACATGTTTTTAAATGACTTGGAAATAGATATAGAAAGCAAAATATCAGTATTTACAGATGACACTAAATTATGCAGGATAATTAATTCAGAACAGCATATTTGCTCTCTGCAGAGGGATTTAGATAAAATGGCAGATTGGGCAACCAAACGGAATATGAAGTTTAATGTGGGAAAGTGTAAAGTCATGCTTTTGGGAAGAAAATATCCCAAGGCTACTTATGAACTTAATGGAATCATTTTAGGCAACTTGTTGCTAGAGATACACCTGGGAATCCTTTTAAACTAAAAACTTAGAAACAGTGACTAATGTCAAATAGCAGTACCAAAAGCAAACAAAATCCTGTCTTACATAAAAAGTGGTATTGAAGCAAGAGTGGATAACATTTTTTACCATTGTACAAAACATTGGTAAGACTTCTCCTCGAATATGCAGTGCAGTTTTGGACACCAGTTCTGAAAAAGAATATTCTAGAACTGGAGAGGGTACAGCAGAGAGCAATAAAATTAATGAAGGGAATGGAAGACTTGACGTATGAAGAATGACTAGACAAACTTGGTTTATTTATTCTAGAGAAAAGGTGACTAAGAGGAGATCTTATCACAGTGTACATGTATATTATAGGTCAATGCAAGGATCTCTCTGGTGAGCTTTTCATTCCAAGGCCAGATCAAATGACCAGGGGACACACCTTGTGATTAGAGGAAAGGAGGTTTAGACCTCAGCAGAGAGGTTTTTTTTTTTTTTTTTTTTTTTTTTTTTTTTTTTTTTTTTTTTTTACAGTAAGGTCTTTTAAATTATGGAATTCCTCGCCCAAGGTTGTGGTTATGGCAGATAAAATGGATACATGTAAGAGATTACATGCATTTCTTTCAAAAACAGAACATACAGGGTTATACTGCAAATCAGGAAGGTCTGATAAAGGCCAACATATTTGGTAGCAGGAAAGCTATATAATTCTTATTTCTCTGGTTTTTGAGGCAAGGGTTGAGCTTGATGGACTTGCCTTTTTTCAATCTAATTTACTATGTTAGTACAGACTTGCAGAGAACATCCTACCGTCTCTGCTCTGTGTCTCCATCAGACTGCTTATGTCCTCGTGGATAGGCAAAACAGGAATTGCTCCAAACCTAATTTGTAGTTTCTTAATAATAAGTTTATTAAAACAATAAAATCAATGTAGATAAATTGCCTACACTTCAACTAATTTCACAGCGCTCGCCACTGCTTTGTCAGGATGTAGAGGAGTCCTCTTGGGGTCTCTGTTCAGGGGGCTTACTACTTTTGTTCAAAATGCTTGTTCTGTTCTGGTGCAACTTTGCTAGAAATAAATCTAGAGGTGGAGGATAAAGCTGGCGGAAGAAAGGGGAAGGTCTGCCTTTTTGAAGTGCCTTTACCTCTGGAGAAGGAGAGCTTGACCCCCCCCCCCCCCCATGTTTCCTGTGTTCCATATGGACTAAGAGAAAGGGATGTAATTTTAAGTTTTGAGTCCTGAGCAGGAAAGTCCTTTGAGTCCTCTGGTGTGGTGACCACCTTCCTGTCCTCCCTCTTTTTTGTTCATGTTTGCTATACAGTGAAACTGAGGATGCTACTGCAGGTTGGGAGGGGGGGTAAAATACATCTGGGAAGGAGTCTCCAGAGGACTCTGTTTTGAAAGTGTCCTGCCCCTTTGAAGTAGCTGTACCCCATGGTTCCTGTGTTCAACAAGGGCTAAGAGAGGAATTTATTGGTAAGTACACAAAATCTCCTTTTGGTGATGGAGCAAGTCCCTACAGTGAAACAAGAGCAGCCACACAGATACGCGAAATAAGACTTTCCATCTTATTTTAGTTTATTGTAACCACTGGTTTCCACTTTGAATTTTATTTTGTAATGCTGTGATGTTCTCTAAATGTCATATTGTCCTTTATAGAATATAATAAACACACATAAGAACTGAATATTTACCATGAAATAGTAATTTGTGTTAAAAACTGGTTGTGTTTTTTGTGTTTTTTTTTTATACAGAGTTAGCATAAAGGAGTCATCTGTAGCCAAGCTAGGATCAGTGTGCCGTAGAATTTACAGAATATTTTCACATGCTTACTTCCATCATCGTCAAATATTTGACGAGTATGAGGTATGTAATATTGCATTAAAATGTATTTTTTTTTGTGATCAAATTAAATTAAAAGCGGAGTATGACTTGACAGCACTTCTTCATTGGCTGGCAGTACTGCATACTGGGCACATAACAGCCAACCAGTGGACAGATACCTTTGCATTGTAGATGTTGCTGAGCAGTATTTACAACTGGTCAGTATGGCCTCTTGTTGTTTCTGGAACAGTTCTATTGTTCCGATAGGTGGTTTGCTTTGGACAAGGGGCAAAGATTAGTAGTAACATAATTGCATTACACATGCAATTTTAATTTTTAAAACTAAACAAATGGTTTGTAGAATCCCAAACATGGGTGGGAGAATAATGAAGTCCTGAAGAGGCTTCCCCAAACCTGACTGATTCAGAAAAAGGGTGGAACTATGGTAATGCAAAAGGGTTTGCAGAATGGGTGAGGGCTGTAGGAGAACCAACATTTGAGGGACACACTGAGGTGCCCTGAGCAATATCTGCCCCTTTGCACTCCTTAAATGAGATCCTCTGATGAAATGTCACTTGTCTTAAAGAACTACTCGCAGTCTACTTTATCATCTGTCACGATGTGTGGCCCAGCTCCACATTCCCTGACTCTTGTTTCCTCTCAATGTAGTAGCAGAGCTGATGGTGCAGGAAGCAGAAACTGGGTGTTCGAGCCCTGGGTCATGACTGGGATAACAGATCTTGCATGGAATTCTTCTACGCAAGTTACAAGTTGTATGGGAAGCTTACTTCCGGTAGAAAGCAGAATCCCAGCTGTACTTTTGGATGGTATTAGACAAGAAGGCTGATGTATTATAGAGAACTGGAGTAATTCTGGGACAAAATAAATGCACAATGGGGGCGTGGTTTAGACTACCAAAAGGATGGTCGCTTGAAGCCTAAGCTCTGTGACAAGTGCTCCCAAAATCACTTTTCTCTGTTGTCCAATATAGCTTACAGGTAACTCTGGGAAGGCGATCACCCCCTTTAAGTAGGCAGGAACAATTCTTGGAAAGAATGCAGGGTGGAGCCTTCCTTAGCTGATCACCAGCCAATCCCTCTCCAGTTAGATTTGTTCCTTGAACAAGACAGGCAAGAGAACAGTTCAGCTTAGTTTTTAGTTTATTTTATTGTTTTCTGTTAGATATGGGGTATAGAAATCTCCCATTAGGCGGATTACCATTACTGACTTCACAGTGGTGGATTGCTTGGTTAACAGGTGCTGTTTGTGGACCTTTCCCCCAGCCCTGGGGGAATCACGTTAGGTGTGTTGAAATTGTTTTAAGTATATTGAATGTACAATATATTTTAAGATTTTGTAATTAAATATACTTGCAAGAGAGTCCAGTGTACATTTCTTATCTTCGAGTGACAGCTGTGGGAGAAGGAAGACTAAGGACAAAAAAATATTTATACTACATGCTATCAAACCGAGAGGCTGGTTAAAGGGATAGTAATACTTTAATATTACTATCCCCCATATTATAAATATTTGCAAAATCATTTAATAGCCCTAGGTTCATCTCAAACCTTTGTGGTTTGAGAGATAACCGAAGGCAAAGTTCCCCCCTCCCTCCCCCTTCCCTGAAGTCAACGTTGTACTGACTGCAGGGGAAGTCTGTCGTACGACAGGCTTGCGGCTCTAGAGCTGAGCTGAGATCGCGTTAGTGAAGAAGAATAATTTCACTGAAACAGTCTTCTACATGTGCTTGGTTTGCAAGCACACGTAGAAGACTGTTTCAGTGAAATAATTATTTTTCACTAACTCTATCGCGGCTCTGCTGCAGAGCCGCCTGATGATGGTCAGACCGGACATCCCTGCAGTCAGTACAACGCTGACGTTTGGGGAGGGAGAGGGAACTTTGCCTCCGGTTATCTCTCAAACCATAAAGGTTTGAGAGATGAACCTGGGGGCTATTAAATTATTTTGCAAATATCTACAATATGAGGGATAGTAATAATAAAGCATTACTATCCCTTTAAGCCTCTATTTCTAGTAAGTACCCATCTTGAGGGGTTGAAGGTGCTTAAAAAGGGTGAAAGGCCAAACTGTCGAAGAAGACTGCTCTTAGAGGCACTTTTGTGCTGGGTCTCTTCCTTTTTATTTATGTACAGAAGTAGTTCTGTGCAAGTGGCGTGACCAGGTGAAGGAGTCCAGCAGCACCTCGAAAAGGAATAAAGCCTTCACCAAATAAGTTACCAGAGAATTGAGATTTACATCTGTACAAGCAAACTGTGACTTGTTTATTTTTCACACTGTTCTCACGCTCTTGGAACTGTGCAAGGAGTTTCCCGAATACACGGGTGGACACTTGCTATTTACATAGCCCTGGGGGAAAACCTTGCGTGCTATGTCTTTTCCCTAGGAGAAGCCCACTGAGGCTTCTTCTTTTCTCAATGATGATCTGAAGACAGAAGACCTGCAAAAAAGGTGAGCAACCATTTGAGTGCTGAGGTCCACTTGTCCCACTGCTTCCCCTCCACACAGGGGTCTCCTTTACTCCTGCACTCATTTGGGTTTATCTGTTTGTCTGCTGGGGTCTTTGGAGCATTTTGGGTTCTCTGTGGTAAATGTACCCCTTCCTTGCTATGTTTGGTGCTTTGGGGGATTTTTTCTCACATTTCCCTTGGGGTCAGTGTTTTCTAATAACGTACATGTGTTTTCTATGATTTTTCCAACTTTTGGAAGACTTTTCTGAAAATTCGTTTTTGACTAAAGGTGCGCTTTACCGCATGCCCATAATGCTCAATTGATCTCTATTGGACAGTTTCATTTGGGACATATCTCTGCAGCTGCTCAACATACAGAGTTCAGGGATGGCTCATTCTTCTTGTCTGCCCTTGTCCTATACTCTGGTGCATGTTCTGAGTGTCTTGGGGGGCTCAGGGGTTTCGAGCACTGTTTTGGGGACTTAGAGAGGAAACTACATTTCCCATGAATGCCTGTTTTATGGGCTGTTTTGTGATTGGCTACCGGTTCGGACGCCATTTTCTTTCTTCTCACGAGTATCCTATGCAGGGCTTGGATCCTTCCTCTTTCCTCAGCAGATTAACCCTTCGCTTCCAGATAATTGTATTTTAGCTGTTTCTGGGGTGAATTCTTAGTCTGGGACACAGTATTTGGTTTATTCCTTATACTTTCAGACACTTTAACTCCTGTTAGGATGTCAGACCCCTTGGATACCTAAGACTAAGGATTCTGGGGTGTCTGTGACCCCCATTGCGCACTGCTCCTCATGACAATCAGAGCTTTCTAGAGAATACTCAGGTAATTTATGCCCTTCACGTGCCGTGGCCCCTGTGTCTCCGCCAGGGCCTACCAGCCATATTCAAGAGCCACCTTGGGTGCAAGTGTTAAAACCTACTGTCACAGTTTCCTATGCACCTTCAGGGGGTCCTCCAGGCTTGGAAGCCCCCTGCATTATTTAGGTCTATGGCACCTAAACCTCAGGGTTTTCCTGTGTGAATGTTCTGAGGGGTTTACTCTCAATATTTTTGGGACACTTTTGAGGCTAACCCTGAGCCCTCTGCTGAGGGTCGTATCAAGGCAATCCTGCATACATTGAACATTCTCCCTGTTTCTGAGGCTCCTCAGACTACTTCTGACATCTTCTAAAGGGGCAAGAAGCATTGTACTGTCTTTCCACCTAATACCACTCTTGATCAGGTTGTCCTAGATGAGTGGAAGACACCTGACAAACGTTTTTCTCTGCCTGAGATTTGCTAAGTTGTACCCCTTCACTGAGGCGGCCTTGGCTCAGTGGGCCCTCCCTCCTAAGGTTGATGCCCCTATCTCTAGACTTTCCAAATCCACGGCTTTGCCTGTCGTGGATGCTTCTGCTCTCAGGGATTTGACCGATAGGAAGCTTGAGGCTACTCTGAAGGCCACATTTGCGACCATAGGTGCGTCCCTGCGAACTACCTTTGCTTCAGCTTGGGTGACTAGGGCCATTGCTGTATGGACAGAACAGCTTACTGAAGCTGTTCATCAAGATGCTACCACTGCTGACTTGCTACAGCTTTTGGCTAACATTTCTGAAGCTCCGCATTACATTACTGATGCTATTTTTGACATCATCAGGCTAGTGGCTAAGGCCTCTTCCCTGTCTGTGACTGCCAGACTTTCCCTTTGGCTTAAGATCTGGTCTGCTGATTCGATTTAAAAGAAATCCTTGGTTTCTCTTCCCTTTTTAGGCACTTCCCTCTTTGGCTGTGAGTTGAAGACTCTCATAGAAACATAGAAGATTGACGGCAGAAAAAGACCACCTGGTCCATCTAGTCTGCCCTTTAGTATTCCTTTATTGTTATCTTAGGGATAGATACATGTTTATCCCAGGCATGTTTAAACTGTGTTACTGTGGATTTATCAACCACCTCTGCTGGAAGTTTGTTCCAAGTTTCTACTACTCTTTCAGTGAAATAATATTTTCTAATGTTTTTCTTGATTTTTCCTCCAACTAGCCTCAGATTGTGCCCCCTTGTTCTTGTATTCAGATTCTTATTAATCACACTTCCCTCCTGAACCTTGTTCAGTCCTTTAACATATTTAAAGGTTTCAATCATGTCCCCCCTTTCTCTTCTTTCCTCCAGACTATACATATTTAGATCTCTGAGTCGTTCTTGATAAGTTCTATGCTTTAGACCTTCCACCATTTTTGTAGCTCTTCTTTGAACCCGCTCAATTTTAGTTATATCCTTTTGCAGATGAGGCCTCCAGAACTGTACACAGTATTCCAGATGTGGTCTCACTAGAGCTCTATACAGAGGGATCACAATCTCCCTCTTCCTGCTTGTTATACCTCTAGCTATGCAGCCAAGCATACGATTTGCTTTCCCCACCGCCTGGTTGCATTGGTTACTCATCTTGAGGCTGTCAGAGATGACCACCCCCAAATCCTTCTCTTCTGAAGTCTTTGCTACCACAGAACTGCCAATACGATAGTCAGATTGAGGGTTTCTTGTCCCCAAGTGCATTATTTTACATTTGGAAACATTGAACTGAAGTTTCCATTGTTTTGACCACTTATCTAATAGTGCCAAATCATTCTCCATATTACAGACACCTCCTGGAACATCAACCCTATTACACACTTTTGTGTCATCAGCAAACAAGCAAACCTTCCCTGCCAAGCCTTCCCTTATGTCACTTACAAATATGTTGAACAGAACAGGGCCCAGAACAGATCCTTGTGGCACTCCACTTGTAACCAGTCTCTGCTCAGAATACACTCCATTAACAACAACCCTCTGGTTTCTGTCCTTCAGCCAACTGCAGATCCACTGAACTATCATCAGTGAGGCTAATGGAGACGAGCACCTTGTTGCCCTTGATTCCCAAGAAGAAGCCTCAGCTTCGCAGGCACCATATTTTTCGTTCCCAGCAGGAGGAGGTGCTTGGGGTGACCCCGGCGGTTCCTCGCGCCCTGCACTCCTCCACTAAGCCAAAACAATAGTGGAGGCCCAAGCAGTCTTCCACCAAGCCGTCTTCCACCAAGCCCAAATCCACCAAACCACCTTCATCATGACTCGCCAAACCCTGGAGCGCACACGCACCTGTGGGTGGCAGTCTGCCCATTTTCTCAGTGTCTGGACAGACACCATGGTGGATCCGTGGATTTTACAGGTGGTTTCTGAAGGGTACAGGATTCCCTTCACTTCTCTTCCTCCCTTCCAGTTCTTCCATTCTTACTCGCCCTCGGGACTGGAAAAGCTTAGTCTTTTCAATGGGGCCATCCAGACTCTCTTGGACATGGAGGTTCTGGAACCGGTTCCCAACCCAGAAATAGGTGTGGGCTTCTATTCCAACCTATTTGTGGTCTCCAAGACGATCAGCAGGTGCTGTCCTATTCTGCATCTCAAGGATCTCAATTTCTTTTTGGACTTGTTACCACCAGGAGTCTTTAAGGTCGGTGATTGCAGCGATGTGCCCAGGGGAATTTCTGGCTTCTTTGGATCTGCAAAATGCCTATATGCACATTGCTATTCATCCAGAGAGCCGGCAGTACCTCAGGTTCGCTTGTGACAAGGGGCGCTTCCAGTTTTCGTCTCTCCCCTTTGGTCTGACCACAGCCCCCCAGGTCTTCATTTGCGTCCTGGGTGCATTAATTTTGGTTATGGACAAGAGGGGCATCTGGCTAACTCCATACATGGTCAACTTGTTCTTGAACACCTTCAGCAGCCAGTTCAGGACTGCATCCACACACTCGACCATCATGGGTGGGTTCTGAACATGGACAAGTCAGACCCGATTCCATCTCATCTTTTCTAGGTCTTCTGTTCGACACCCTGCAGGGTATGGTCTTTCTGATAGAAGATGTTGTTCTACAGATTGCCAGCAAGGTTTCCTCAGCCCTGGCTTGCAAGTCCATTCAAGCCAAGAAACTGGCCTCTCTGGTGGGTAAGTTAATTTCCACCATAGAGGCTGTACCATTTAAGATGGCTCACATGAGGGAACTTCAGAGATTTGTGATTCAGGTTTGCAAGGTGAACACAGATCTCTTGAAGCTGTCTGTTTCTCTCCCCTTGCATGTGGAGCTGAGTCTTTCTTTGTGGCTGAATCTTTCCAACCTGCGAAAAGGAAGACCATTTGTGATTCCATTCTGGACCATGGTGATGACGGATGCCAGCCTATCCGGTTGGGGAGCAGTCCTGGGTCACTTGAATGTCCAGGGTCCTTGGTCAGCGGAGGAATTTCTCCTGCCTATCAGTGTTCTGGAACTCCGGGCAATATTCCACACTCTTACCTGTACCGGTCATATCATATCGGGGGCTTTCCAGTCCGATAACTCCACGGCCATGGCTTACATCCACAAGCAAGGCGGCACAAGAAGTCTCGCAGCTTGGTTGGAGGTCAAGGCTATTTTAACCTGGGCCAAAGAACCTGTTCTTGCCATTTCTGCAGTACATATTCCAGGCATTGACAACGTTTTAGCCGACTTCTTAAGTTGACCCACGGTGGACAATGGAGAATGGGAGCTTCACCAGGAGGTGTTTGACCTCATTGTCCAGAGATGGGAACTCCCCTGGATCGACCAGAAACAGGAAGGTTCTGACGTTTTGCTCTCGCTGGAAGGATCCTCTGGGTCTTGCAGTTGATGCTTTGTCAAACCCTTGGCAGTTTCCTCTAGCCTACATTTTCCCTTTTCTCCATCCATAGCTTCCTCAACACCCTGGGAAGCAGGGGAAGAGAACACTAGTCATGCTAGTTGCTCCGTACTGGCCCCAGCAACCTTGGTTCCTGGAGCTATTGGACCTGTCTGTGTGCAAATCATTTCGGCTTCCACGCAGACCGGAGAATGTGGAGCATCTGGGTTTGGCGGTTGAATCCAGCTTGGCGGTTGAATCCTCAATTTTGAGGAAGAAAGGTTTCTCTCCTTACTTGTAAGTTATATTGGACAACCGAGAAAAGAGGATTTTAGTTGTACCTGTTAAATCCTTTTCTCTTAGTCCATATAGCTTACAGGTCTCCCACCCTGTCAAGGGACCATGCTTGGTTCTCCTGTGACTGAACGTGGGAGTTCTTTCGGGTTCATGCTCACAGGAGTCGTCTTTTTCCTCCTTGCTATCTATCCCAGATAGGTTAGTGTCTCAAATCTAACTGGAGAGGGATTGGCTGGTGACCAGCTAAGGAGGAAGGCTCCACCCTGCATTCTTTCCAAGAATCGTTCCTGCCTACTTAAAGTGGAGATCACCTTCTCAGAGTTACCTGTAAGCTATATGGACTAAGAGAAAAGGATTTAACAGGTAAGACTAAAATACTCTTTCACAAGAGTTTTATTGTTTTCGACTGAGAGCGTTGGTATCTGCTGAAACACACCTCGGGAATCTATTTGGTGGCCCTTACACAAGGGAGAGACTCCAAAATGCAATGCTTCTTCCTGCCAAATCAGAGAGGGCTGCAGTCCACACTGCAGGAAAAGATGACAAGAGGTGCACCTTCGTCTGTGATGTCCTCCACTTACCAGAGTAATGCCAACGAAACACCACCCTTGCCCTCCCCAGAGGGGGGTGAATGCATCAGATGCCCCTTCAATGAGACAGGACTTACAAAACCTGCTCTATGACCTTAACATTTTTATGAGACAGGGTGGCCTTTCTGGAGGACGACTGTGAGAGCTGGCACTCTATTTTAAAGCCGGTACCAACAAAAAATGTGACGTTTACTCACCGATATTTTGTTTTCCTCTGTGGACAATGGGATTAACTCCACCTCTCAGCTGGTAGGACCAAATTTTAATATTTGAGTTTCCGTTTCCCCTCCTGGCTTTAGTTAATCATACTGTACAAGCTGGAAAATGCATATTTAACACCAAATACCTCTAATGTTTCAGTTTTAAGTTATGCAGTACCGAATACACAAACTACAGTTGGAACAGTATAAGGGGTGTTGTCGTGGAAGCACACAGAGGGAAAACAAAATATCAGTGAGTAAATGTCACCTTTTTCTGTGTCCAATCCATGGCAGTGGACTGTGGGACTTACCAAAGCAATGCCCCAAAACATCAGGAGGGAAAGAAATCCCTTAGAGAGGAAGGGCAGCTTCCAGCACCTTCCTGACGAATCTCAACATCAGATGAGGCGAGAAGATCCAATATGTAGTGCCTTGTGAATGTGGAAACAGATGACCATGCAGCTGCATTGCAGTTTTCTTCTGGTGTGGCTGTAGCTTTAAGTGCCCAAGTAGTAGATACTGCTCTTGTGGAGTGAGCTTTTAGTCCTAAGGGTGGTTCTTTATTGGCTGATTCATACGCCAGCCTAATGCCGTCTCTAATCCATCTGGCGACAGAAGCATTAGATGCTGTGGTATCTTTGAATCTGCCAGCAAAATGTACAAACAGAGTCTGTTTTATGAATGACCTTGGTTATGTCTTGGTGTATTTTAAAGGGATAGTAATACTTTGTTTTAACTTTATTTTATTTTGTAGGCATTAAAAAACATGAAGAATGATATAAGTCTTATCTCTCAAACCTTTATGGTTTGAGATATTCACAAGCAAAGTTTCCCCCTCCCGCCCCTTTTACCTACTGTAAACAATCTCTTCTCAGATGTGGACTGCAGTCCATAGACCAGACAGATAACAGAAGGGGACACTCTCTTATTCCTATGAAAACAATGAAATCCCTGCCCCCCTTGACAAGCTTTTCAGGTTTTTCCCTTATCTTAATTGAAGATTGTCCCTCTCTGCAGTCTACCTGGGCACCTCCCTTCTGCCCTGGCTGAGAAGTGTTACATCAGTAAAAGGGGCGGGAGGGGGACACTTTGCTTGTGAATATCTCTTAAACCATAAAGGTTTGAGAGATAAGACTTGTATCATTCTTCATGTTTTTTTAATGCCTACAAAATAAAATAAAGTTAAAACGAAGTATTACTATCCCTTTAAGTCATCTGACTAGATATAATTTGTGCAAATTACACTCCTTGTCATTAGTGGGCTGAGGGCAGATGGAGGGAAGAACAATCTCTTGGCTGAGGTGAAATTCTGACACAACCTTAGATCTGAAGGATGTAGGAGGTTGAAGTACCACCTTGTCCTGATGAATAACCATGTAAGGTGGTACACATAGCAGCGATTGTAGTTCCTCCAAACGTCGGGCGGAAGTCACTGCTGTCAGTAGTATGGTCTTTAATGCCAGGTGTTTTAAATAGACTTCTTCCAATGGTTCAAAATTAGAATGCAATGAGAGTTTTCTGAGAACTAGATTCAATTCCCAGGGAGAAATCCCTTCCTTGATGGTAGGTTTTATCTTTGAAATGGTGGAAATATAGAGCTTGGACTATATAGGATTCCACAAAAGGTGTGGCCAAGATGGCCGATATAGTGGATAATTGGACCTTCAGAGAAGAAGGTTGTAATCCCTTTTTAAATCCATCCTGAAGGAAACCTAGGATTCGTTGAGGGGAGATGCAATATCTGTCCGGGTTCTTTTCTTTACACCATTTCTGGAAGATGGACCATACCCTATAATTAATTTTGGATGAAGAAGGGCATCGTCCAGCTAGGATACAATCAATCACTGGATCAGAGAGACCTTGAAGTCTTAGCGAGGTACGTTCAGCCGCCAAGCAATCAACCTCAAGTCTGAGTGTAGTAGACGCCCTTGTAACAGCAGATCCGGAATCTGTGTCAGTTGGAATGGTGGCAGTCTTGGCATTCTTTGAAGATCTGCATACCAAACCTTTCTCAGCCAGTCTGGAGCAATGATCTTTTGTATAACATCTATCAATAGAGGAAGAGGAGGGAAGAGATATGCTAACCGGAAAAGTCCAAGGAAACCTGAGAGCATCCTGCCCTATGGACCGGCTGGACTTCCATCATGACAGGAAGCAAGGGCACTTTGCGTTTGCTTCTGATGCCATAAGGTCTGCTGAGGGAGTTCCGAAGATTGATATGATCTGGCTGAAAACCTGATTGTTTAGGGACCATTCTCCTGGGTCTATCGTCTGACGACTGAGGAAGTCCGCCTGCTGGTGTAGATTGCCTGATAGATGGGCCGCTGTCAGGGCTTGAAGATGATCTTCCAACCAGTGAAGAATCTTTCAAATATTATAACTGCCTCGGCGCCTTGTTCCCCAAGTACAGTATATCTATTTCACAAAGCAAAAAACGGATCAGCCCAAAACCTACTATACTCCAATAGGTAATAAAATCCAAAACTGACACATAAATGTATACAAACAGGTGATTCCTCTTTACCAATGTTACTTTAGATAACCCAGTCCTATTACAGTCTCTATTCCAAACAGATGTAGCGGATTCAACTTGCTTGTGATGGTATCACTGGTCAGATCGTTCCATACCGTATATGCAAACAAGGGAAATAATCTCCAATTAGGAATCACTAATTGTGTAATATGACAAATAATCCAGTAACCACTTACAGTTGAAGTTTTATCATCCGTCCCCAGTCTTTCAAAGAATCCTATCCATTCACTCCAGCCCTCGATCTCCGTCTCAAATCTTTCTCTGTCTCCTCTATATCGGGTTAACTTCCTCTCCCAGCCAAACCATATAGAAAGACAGACATTCAGTTTCAAACTGACGTTACTTTGTAGCAATAAATAAATATCCACTCATGTTGTTTGTTTCCTCCCTACAGCGATGGATAGTCAAATCAGATCCACCAGTGTCCGTGTCCAGCCATCTCTAAAATGCTGCTGTTTGCATTAATAAACACTGGGATAGTCGAATATTAAAACTTTATTCATAATATAATCAACTAAATAAAAACATATATAAATGTTTAAATTATTTCTTAAACTTAAAATATCCTCACTATATCCCTTAGATAGAAATTATTTTTCCATATGTTCTATTTGTTCTAAACATACACCTCTATCAGTACAATTCCTCTGAATCCTCTTGTATTCCCCACGTGGAATATTCATTATCCATGGGCGAAAATGACGGCTCTGTGGGTTGATATAGCTGTTACTATCCGTAGGTTTTTTAGAAGTGCAAGTTTTAATACTTCCATTTTCAACATATATATATTCAGGTCCAAAAAATACACACTCTTCTTGCTGAGGACAGAAGTAAATTTAAGTCCCTTATCATTGGAGTTAATAAACTCCAAAAATTCAACCAATGACTGCTCTGTGCCTTTCCAAATGCACAGGTAGTCATCAATGTACCGCTTCCATAGGATTATGCCTTTATTAACCTCCCGAGGTTTATTGATATATTCTTCTTCCCACTCTCCCATATAGATATTTGCAAAACTGGGGGCAAATTTGCTCCCCATTGCAGTTCCAAGGCGTTGAAGATAGAAATTGCCTTCCACCCAAAAATAATTCTTAGTGAGAATAAAATCTATACACATTAATAAAAATTGTATCTGATCTATTTCTAGAATTCCTTGTTTCATAAGTGCATTTTGTACTGATTCTCTTCCCTTTACATGATCAATTACTGTATAGAGGGAGGTCACATCGCTAGTAATTAGATGTAATTCTTCCTCCCATTCTATATCTTTCAACACATTAATCACATCCCCCATATCCTTCGAATATGAAGGTAATGTTATCACTACATCTTGAAGAAAAATGTCGACATAATGTGAGAGATTAGCCGTTAAGGAATTAATCCCTGATACAATCGGCCTCCCAGGGGGGTTCTCTCTATCTTTTTATGTATTTTGGGCAGTATATAAAAGACAGTGATTTTTGGGTTCTCAACATTCAAGAATTGGAATTCATTTTCATTCAAAATACTTTTTCTTTTGTATATTGCAATAGTATAACCAAATCTTCTTTAAATTTTTTAGTTCGATCCCCTTTCAATCTTTGGTACACTTTTTCGTCAGTAACTTGTTTCATCATTTCTTTTACATATTTTTCTTTGTCCAATAATACTATTGCACCTCCCTTATCAGCTGGTTTAATAACCAGTTCTTCATTCTTAGATAAGTCCTCTAAAGCTTCATTCTCTTCTTTTGTCAAATTATATTTAGGTTTCTTCAATTTAATCTCCTCAATCTCATCAAGGACTATTTTTTTTAAATGTATCAACATATTGATTATTACCAATGTTGGGATTAAATATGGAATTCTTTTTACATGATGTGTGTTTATAGGGATCTTCCAAATTCTTCATCACTATATTATTCTTATTTATAAAAAAAACTTTTTAAGGTTTAGTTTCTGAATAAATGTATGCACATCAATAAAAACATCAAACTTGTTCAATCTATTTGTGGGTGCAAATTTCAAGACTTTCTTCAAAAGAGATTCCTGGGGTTTCGTTAAAGTGACCTTACTTGAAGAAACACAAAAAATATTTAATTTATTATTTTTCTTTAATAACCTCTTTTGTACCTTCTTCCCTCCCCTCTTTCCTCTTTCTTTTCTGTAATCCCATTTTGTGCTCTCCATTCCTCTGTGTTCTTTCCAATGATAACCTCTGTTGGGTTTCCTCCCCTTTCTCTCCCTCCTTTGATAAAGAAAAGGGGGCTGTTGAATATCTTCCTTTTCTCCTTCTCTAAGGTGATAATATCTATTTGTTTGGAGTATATCCGGACATGAATAATTTGATTATTTATTCCTTCCCTCCAATTTTTTTCTTATCTGTTTATCACGTCTGATATTCCTTTTTATATTTAAAGATTTCAGGGTTTTCTTAATACTCTGTTGTTCCGAAACAACTGAATCCAACTAAAAAATGTAAAGAAGAATTGGTTATACTATTGCAATATGCAAAAGAAAAAGGTATTTTGAATGAAAATGAATTCCAATTCTTGAATGTTGAGAACCCAAAAATCCCTGTCTTTTATATACTGCCCAAAATACATAAAGATAGAGAGAACCCCCCTGGGAGGCCGATTGTATCAGGGATTAATTCCTTAACGGCTAATCTCTCACATTATGTCGACATTTTTCTTCAAGATGTAGTGATAACATTACCTTCATATTTGGAGGATACGGGGGATGTGATTAATGTGTTGAAAGATATAGAATGGGAGGAAGAATTACATCTAATTACTAGCGATGTGACCTCCCTCTGTACAGTAATTGATCATGTAAAGGGAAGAGAATCAGTACGAAATGCACTTATGAAACAAGGAATTCTAGAAATAGATCAGATATGGATGGATGTAGATGTGATAGTATGCGTCCTTCAGATCGATCCTTGTGAGAAATTTGCTTGCACCATTTTGAATGCTGACATGACTGTTTCCATCTTGAACTTTCTAACATGTAGAAAAGAGTTGACTTCCTTCAGATCCAATATCAGGCAAAGTTCCACTGAAGGTTTTGGAACTGCAAAGAGATTTGAATAGAACCCATGATATGTCTGACTCAGTGGTACTGGTTCTATGACTTTGTTCTGGATGAGTAGATCCAGCGCCTTTTTCATTTTCTTTGCTAAACTGTAATTCCTGATATTGGATGTCTTGAATCTGTTTTTTGTTGGGACAATGTGAAATTCTAAGGCCTGCCGCATCTCTAATGTTTGCAGGATCCATCTGTCTGGATTGATGTTCCCTCAGGCTTCCTGAAAACTCTCCAGCCTGCCCCCTACTGGAGATGAAGGTGGGGCAGTCCTTCATTGGAAGTTCCTCTGGTATCTGGGCTTACCCTGGAACAACTCCTTAGGTCCAGGTTGGCTCCCTTCATGTGATTGCTTTGCCTCTGTTCATATGGTTTCCCAGGTCAATATCTCTAGGAGTCACGAAATGCCTGTCTTCGTGTGGTATGTCTAGGGGAAGATACTCTTGCCCTGCGTTCTCTAGACTAAAATGGGCTCTTGCCACCTGAGGATTGTTTAATGATTTCTCCCAGTTGACTCCCAAACAGTTTGTTTCCTGCGAATGGTAAAGAGACTAACCTATTTTTGGAGGATGCATCTGCTTCCCATGCTTTGGCCCACAGCGCTCACCTAGCTGTAACAGAAAGTGAAGAGGTACATGCTAGGAATTTAATATTGTCCAGCGATGCATCACATGAAAAGTTTATTGCATCCTTAATAGAGGAGAGATCTTTAAGGAAATGTGACCTCAAGACAGATGACCATCTATTCTTCAGATTCGGTTAATCAAATGAGTAATGTACGAAATACGAATCCCATAGCAGTTGCTGTTTTAAGATTCTGGCCTATTGCTGTAAACTGCTTTTTAAGTGCACTATCCGCTCACTTGTCCATCTTCTAATAGCAATGCTTTTCTGCGGGATATCTGTGCTACAGCTGCATTCACCTTTGGGGGTATGGTCCAGTGTGCTGCACCTTCCTCACAGAACGGGTATAACTTAACTGAAATCTTCTGGACATGCTAGAGCGTTTGTCGCCTGCCTTCCATTCATTAGTGATTATGTCCTGTAAAGAGCTGTGTACTGGAAACAATGGGGATTCCTTCTTACATGCAATAAATGCAGAGTCCATAAGATTAAGACCCTTGTGAGCTTCTGGTAGTCCCAAAGTCTTCCTCATGATATTTATGAGCCCCTTAACCTTCTCCTTGCTTAAATTACCTGGTTCTTCCATAATTTCGCCCTCCTCTGCTGAGGACAAAGCACACTCCATTTCTAGTACACTACCATTGTATTCATCCTCCAACATGTGTGAAGTACCCTCATCTGGATCTGAAATTCCTGGACTTTTCTTAGCTGATTCCTGCATAGAGGTAAATGTCTCTTTCATAGATCGCATCCATCTTAAGAATTCTTGAATCTGAGATGGCAGTTCAGGAGTGGCTATTTTCTGCAGGCAGTTAGTACATAATTTTGCAGGATCACTGGCAGGGATTTTACTGTTACAACCAGCACATACTTTGAGCTTGGGTATGGATTTATCCAGTTTAGGGGGATCATTTCCTGTTTTCAGCTTGTTCTGTTTATCTTTAGATGTAGACATAATGACTGCTAAGCCAGGAATACAATCCAGCAATAGAACACTTGTAACCTAATACGGCAAATAAAGCTATACAGATACAAATAGAGTTATATAAATCGAAAAGAGTATAGTTTGACTCACATGTCCGCCGCTCCATTCTCCCTGCACGCTGCTTATAAGAGCTTTTGTTGTCCGGCTTTTGATGTATGCGTTCCAACAGGTTATAGGAAAGTAGATAGGCCCGTCATTGTCAAGCTCCTTTGCAGCGATTCAACAATTCAAAATCTGCTCCAGCTGCCAACTAAAGGACCCATGCGACCTGGCGCTTAGCCAGGTATGTGGTCAGTTTTGCAGAATATACAGGTTACATGTAACCTGCATTTAAGGCAGGTTACATTAGGAATACAATAAAGAATGCAAAGATTTTTCTTCTTAGGTTCCCCATACACATTTTAAGTTCAAGAGAGAGAGGCAGATGCCTCTGTCCTCCAGCTGGGTATTACCAAATTAACTGAAGCCAGGATGGGAACGGAAACTTAAATATTAAAATATGGTCCCACCAGCTGAGAGGCGGAGTTAATCCCACAGTCCACTGCCATGGATTGGACATAGAGGAAAGATGGATTTTCTATACCAGCAAAATATGGAACTCGCACTAAAACTAGACAACATTGAAAATAGAAACTGCTGCTGTAACTGACATCTCAGAGGCATACTGGATTACGTGACCACGGAACACGTCCGACTTCTTGCAGCATCTCTTTAGTTTTCTACTTAAATCCAACGGAAACGCCACCGTCCGTATAGAATGGGCCCACAGACTAGCTAAAGCTAAACTGTTCCTGGCAGAGACTACAAGGGACACAATCGGAAGATTTCATGCATTTCCTGACAGGGAAGCAATCTACACAGCAGTGAGAGGCCTGCCCTGTTGAAATTAGATGGCTCCAACATAACAGTATTCGAAGACTTCTCTCCCCTCATGGTTCAATGGCATTGAGACCTTCAGAATCTCACGGCCAGTCTAAGTGTACACAATATAAAGCTGGTGTTTCCCAAATGAAGCTACTAATGACTTAAAGGGATAGTATTACTTCAAAATTACTATCCCTCCTATTGTAGCCCTTAATAAACTGAGTTAAATGACACCAGCGGCATCTCTCAAACCTTTATGGTTTAAGAGATAACCACTTTCAAAGTTTCCCCTCCCCTGCTGTCAGTGTTCTGCTGCCAGCAGGAGAATCCGGTCTCTGAATCAAGCGGAGGCTCTTCAGCAGAGCTGATATCTCGTTATAGAAGGAAAAATGATTAATTGAAACAGTCTTCTACGTGTGCTTGGTAACCAAGCACATGTAGAAGACTGTTTCAATGAATCATTTTTCCTTCCATAAAGAGATATCGGCTCTGTTTAAGAGCCTCCGCCTGTCCCGGGACCGGATTCCCCTGCTGGCAGCAGAACGCTGACAGCAGGGGAGAGGAAACTTTGAAAGAGGCTATCTCTTAAACCATAAAGGTTTGAGAGATGCCACTGGTGTCATTTAACTCAGTTTATTAAGGGCTACATTATGAGGGACAGTAATTTTGAAGTAATACTATCCCTTTAAGATGGGAATACTCATGTCCTACGTTACAAGGGTAACAGCAAGGCACTTGTAGATGCTCTTCCTATCCAACTGCAAGACCAGGAGGATTGCACAACTCAACTGAGAGAGAACTGGCACCCAGTTCCTCGCAAGTTACAAGCTCAGGCAACCCCCAGTGAAGTGGAATGATTCCACCTCCAGTCACTCATCAGGCCAAGGATGACTTTATGCCCAAAGATGGGCCACCACCCCTGTCTAGTATCACCCTTCCAGCTTGATGTTGTAGATTCAGGCCTTCAGTTCTTAATCCCCTCTGTACGGGTCTTCACTGGGCCACCACACAATTGTTTGTAAAAGTTCTGTTGGGTGGGCTTAACACACGGATTCTAAGTTCTCTGTCTTCTGGAGACATTGCTGAGGTTCCTCTGAGGAGGACCGAGACCCCTCATGAGGTAGAGGTACCGCCCTTGGCCAAGGATGCCATTATTTCTCGTGGTATGGTTCCTGGCTCTAACCCTTGCAACGGACGGGGGTTCCTACCCCTAGTGTTCTCCTCCGCTGCTGATCGCCACCACTTATGTTCATGCCTGTTATATATCATTGTGGCTTTCTGTTGATAAGGGGACCTGCTTCAACTGAACGCTAGTAAATAACCTTATCTATTTATTGTACCTCTTGCTATTTACATGTTTGGACGTTTGGGCTACTCTGCCCTAATTTGACCCCTTTGGGGACTCGTGGGATCCCTTGGCTGAGGGGGTGACCTCAGTTATCAGACTGGGGGCTTTCCCTGGGCCTATGGCTCTCTCTCAGGTGGTGTAAAAGGTAAAAGGTGTTGGTGGGCATATGCTACAAACCACCAAATATCGATGACAATGTTGAGGCCCAACTGCTATTGCAAATGAGGAAAGCTGCCCAGCTTGGGCATACTATAATTATGGGAGATTTAAATTAAATTATCCAGATATCAAGTGGAAAAATGAGACCTATCAGAGTGCTAAATGAGGCAGGTTTGTGAACACACTTCGTGAAAGCTACATGTCTCAAATGGTGGAAGTGCTGACAAGAAATAACAATGTATTGGACCTAGTGATAACTAATAACACAGAAATGGTATCCAATATTAAGGTAAGAGAACATTTGGGAAACAGTGATCACAACGTGGTTACATTTGAGATTAGTCTGGCAAAGCAAAACTGTATAGGTTCCAGCAGAGCTCTTAATTTTAAAAAAGCTAACTTCAAATTGTTAAGGGCTTCAATGCAACACATAGACTGGGATATTTTATTTAAAGGCAAAAATACTGAGGAAAAATGGTCAAAATTCAAATTTAGGTTTCTGAAATGTACCCAACAGTATATACCAATGGGGAACAAGTGCAAAAGAAGTAAGTCACAGCCAGTGTGGTTAACTGCACATGTAAAGAAGGAAATGGCAAGGGAAAAAAACGCATTCAAATTATTTAAGTCTGAAGGAACTGAACAATTTTTCTTAAAATACAGGGAGTGCAACAAAGATTGCAAAAAGGTAGTTAGGGTAGCAAAAATAGATAATGAAACTCGAATTGCAAGGGAAAGCAAGACTAATCCAAAAAAGTTTTTCAAATATATAAATAGCAAAAAAAAAAGAGGGAGTGCATTGGACCATTCAAAAATGAGATGGGTGAGTTGGTTAGTGAGGATAAGGAAAAGGCTGCTGATTTTAAACACTTTCTTTGCATCAGTATATACAAGGGAGCAAGGAATGGTAGAAGAGCCTCCGCAAGTAACAAATAAAACAATACAATTAATAGATATTGGGTTAACTCAAGAAGATGTCATGGGAAGACTGAACAAAATTAAGACCGACAAAGCACTGGATCCTGATGGTATACATCGAAGGGTTCTTCAGGAACTTAGTGCAGTGTTAGCAAAACCCCTATATTTACTCTTTAAAGATTCTATTACCACAGGCTCAGTGCCACAGGATTGGCGAAGAGCTAACATAGTGCCGCTATTTAAGAAGGGAACTAAAACAGAACCTGGGAATTATAGACCAATGAGTTTGACCTCTGTAGTGGGAAAACTGTTAGAAGGGATAATAAGGGACTATATTCAGGATTACAACACAAAAAATAAAATCATTAGCACGAATCAACATGGTTTTATGAAGAATAGATCATGCCAAACTAATCTTTTCAGCTTCTATGAGGAGGTAAGCAGCAACCTTGACAATGGCAAGGCAGTAGATGTAGTATATCTAGACTTTGCAAAGGCATTTGATACAGTGCCACACAGAAGGCTGGTGTATAAAATAAGGAAATTGGGGCTAGGAGATGACCTTTCCAATTGGATACAAAACTGGCTGAAGGATAGGGAACAGTGTGTGGTTGTAAATGGAAAATTCTCCAGTACAGTTAAAGTGGAGAGTGGAGTACCTCAGGGTTCAGTACTAGGTCCGCTGCTTTTTAACATGTTTATAAATGACCTGGAAATAGATATAGAAAGCAAAATATCAATATTTGCAGATGATACTAAATTATGCAAGGTCATTAATACAGAACAGGATTTTTTCTCTCTACAGAGGGACTTGCATACAATGTCAGATTGGGCAAGCATATGGAATATTAAGTTTTATGTGGGGAAATGTAAAGTCATGCTTTTGGGAGGAAACAATCCCAAGGCTACTTATAAACTTAATGGAATCATTTTAGGGGACTCATTGCCAGAGAGACCTGGATATCCTTGTCAACTACAAATTTGGAAAAAGTGACCAGTGTCAAACAGCAGTAGCAAAGGCAAACAAAATCCTGTCTTGCATAAAAAGAGGTATCGAAGCAAGAGTGGATAACATTATTTTGCCATTATACAAATCATTGGTAAGACCTCACCTTGAGTATGCAGTGCAATTTTGAGCACCGGTTCTGAAAAAGGATATACTAGAACTAGAGAGGGTACAGCGAAGAGCAACAAAATTAATTAAGGGAATGGAGGACTTGACATATGAGGAACGACTAGACAAACTTGGTTTATTTACTCTAGAGAAAAGACGACTAAGAGGAGACCTTATCACATTGTACAAGTATATGAGAGGTCAATACAAGGATCTCTGTGGTGAGCGATTTATTCCAAGGCCTGATCAGGTGACACCCCTTGAGATTAGAGGAAAGGAGGTTTAAACTTCAGCAGAGGAAGGGTTTTTTTTACAGTAAGGTCTGTTAAATTGTGTAATTCATTGCCCAAGGAGGTGGTTATGGAAGATACAATGGATACATTTAAAGGGATAGTAATACTTCATTTTATCTTTATTTTATTTTGTAGGCATTAAAAAAACATGAACGGTATAAGTCTTATCTCTCAAACCTTTATGGTTTAAGAGATATTCACAAACAAAGTATTCCCCCTGTTCAGCCAGATCAGAAGGGAGGTGTCCAGGTAGACTGCAGAGAGGGACAATCTTCAATTAAGATAAGGGAAAAAGCTGAAAAACTTGTCAAGGGCTTTCATTGTTTTCATACAAAGAAGCTTGTCCCCTGCTGTTATCTGTCTGGTCTTACAACCAGATTCACATCTGAGAAGAGATGGCTTACACTAGGTAAAAGGGGCAGGAGGGGAAACTTTGCTTGTGAATATCTCTTAAACCATAAAGGTTTGAGAGATAAAACTTATATCGTTCTTCGTGTTTTTTTCATGCCTACAAAATAAAATAAAGATAAAACCAAGTATTACTATCCCTTTAAGAGAAGATTAGATACATTTCTTTCAAAAGGGAACATATGGAGTTATACTGTTCATCAGTAGGCAGATCAGGAAGGTCTGATAAAGACTAACTTAATTGGTAGCAGGAAAGCTATAAAATTCTCAGTTACTGGGGTATGAGGAGAAAGTTGAACTTGATGGACTTGTGTCTTTATTCAACCTAATTTACTATGTTACTATTCATGTCTGCTTTATACCATTGTGGTGTTCTGATACCATAGGGACCTGATTCAACTGAAGGCTAGCACCTGTCTATATGTGTTTATACTTATCGCTTTATACATGTTTGGGCTACAACAATCTAATTCAACACCTTTGGTGGCTCATGGGATTCCTCAGCTGGGAGGAGTGCTCTGTCATCAGACTGGAGGCTTTCCCTGTGCAGATGGCTCTGTGTCCTAATGGTAGTGGTGTATTGGATGTTTAACTGGTCCTTCCTGCTACCCACTGGGGGTGTCCTGAATCGAGCAATGGTCTGTTATTAATGTGATATTCTGAATGCATGTTAATATATTTCATTACTTGTTTATTACAACCCTTTTTGTACACTTTTTCTTTTTATTTTTGTGCTTGTGGCTCTCAAATGCAAGTTGTCGTCTGTGGGGTAGGGATCTCAGCCTTCCGGCTGGTATCTCTCCCTGGGCAACAATCATCTCTCCTGATTGAGGTGCTCTGGCAGTTGTCTAGTTGGAACCCGAGGGATGCAAAGAATGTTATCCCCCCCCAACACTTTTTTTTTTTTTTTTCTTTTTCCTAATCTCCTATGCATTGGTGCCCTTAATTGAGATAGCTAGGGGGTTGGGTCGGGGGGGGGGTGGAGACCAGACTCCACTCTGGTTCTATCTTTTCGTGTGTAGGTTCTGGCATGTGGATCCCATCCCACATGGGTTTTTTTTTTGTTTTGTTTTGTTTTTCTTCCCCTCACTGGGATACAGCATGCCTGACTCATTTATGTGACATGCTGTTGGCGGGCACTGGCACCTCATTGTACAACTATAAGTAAAATCTTCCATGCAGCCACTGGATGGAGAGTCATGTGGAGCCAGCTGGCTGGCTCCAAAAGGGACTGACAGCGCAGGCGCACGGACGTCACTATGGCAAGATGTCCGTGCTTCCTGCTACTGTCAGCCTCCGAAGAAGTGTAGAAAATCTTTGGAACCAGGTAATATTTCTGGCGACTAGCGGTACTAAGCAGCTAGTCGCCAGATTAAGACTTAATTAACATACAGTTTTTGCGGGGTGGTAGTTCCCCTTTAACCCCTTCTCTGTCAGTATTGGAGTTGGGGGTCTTATGAATATATTTTATTTAATTTGTTAATAGTATATAATGTTTTTGTGTGTGTTTTGCGCTTTCCAAACACACTTTCTCTGTTGTCCAATATAGCTTACAGGCAACTCTGGGAAGGCGACAGCTCCTTTAAGTAGGCAGGAACAGTTCTGGGAAAGAATGCAGGTGTTGGAGCCTTCCTCTCCTCCTTAGTTGGATACTAGCTAGCCCCCTCTCCAGTTAGATTTGTTCTTTGAAGAGAGAGGCAATAGAGAACCGTTCTGCTTAGTTTTAGTTTCTTTTATTATTTTCTTGTTAAATATGGGGTGTAGAAATCCCCCATTAAGCAGATTACCATTACTGACTTCCCAATGGTGGATTGCTCAGTTATCAGGTGCTGTTTGTGGACCTTCCAGTCCTGATGGAAAACCTTATGTGCTATGTCTTTTCCCTTGGAGAAGCCCACTGAGGTTTCTCTTCTCTCTAAGTGATAATCTGAAGACTGAAAACCTGCAGAAAAAGGTGAGCAACCCTTTGAGCGCCATGGTCCACTTGTCCCACTTGGGGTCTCCTTTAGGAGTTCCTACTGCATACTCCTGCACTCATCTGGATTTTATCTTCTGTCTATTTAGGGTCTTTGGAGCATTTTCTGTGGTACTTTAACCCCTTCCTTACCATGTTGGGTGCCTTGGGGGACATTTCTACACATTTCCCTTGGGGGTTAATGTTTTGTATTAATGTTCAGGTGTTCTCTATATGTTTTACAACTTTTGGGACACTTTTGTAAAAATACGTTTACCGTATTTGAATTCCGCGCCATTAAGGCGTGATTTACTGCATGGCCGCAATGCTCCTTTGATATCTGAGACAGTTTTATTTGGGACATATCTCTGCAACTGCTCCACATACTGAGTTCAGGGACAGCGCATTCTTCTTGGCTGCCCTTGCCCTACACTCCGGTGCACACACTCAGTGCCTTGGGGGATGCTAGTGCTGTTTTTGGGGTACTCTGGAGGAAACTACATTTCCCATAAACGCCCATTTTCTGATTGGCTTGCAGTTTGGTTGCCAATTTCTTTCTTACCTCTCACAAGTATCCTATGTAGGGCTTGGATCCTTCCACTCTCCTCTTCAGGTTAACCCTTCGCTGGCCAGATAAGTGTATTTTTCACCTTTTTTGGGGGCGAATTATTGATCTGGGACATAGTACTGGTTTTTTCCTTATTTGTCAGACACTTTGTCTCCTGTCAGGATGTCAGACCCGTTGGGAACTGGGGCTAAACCTAAGATAAGGACAATGGGGTGTCTTTGACCCCCATTACTCACTGTTCCGCCTGTCAATCAGGGCTCCCTAGAGAATATTCAGGTCATTTATGCCCTTCGTGCGCTGCGGCCCCTGCATCTCCGCCAGGGCCCTCTAGCCATGATCAAGAGCCACCCTGGGTGCAAGATTTAGTCTACCTTGGCGCAGTTTCCTATGCACCTTCATGGGGTCCACCGGGCCTGGAAGCCCCCAGCATTATTCAGGTCTGCGGCCCCTAAACCTCAGGGTATCCCTGGAGTGTTGGATTCCTCTGATGAGAAGCTATTGGTGGATTCTGATGAGGGTGAATGCTCTGAAGAAGCTTACTCTCAATTTTTGGGGACCCTTTTGAGGCTGACCCTGAGCCTTCTGCTGAAGGTCTCATTAAGGCTGTCTTAGACACCTTAACTATTCCATCGGTCTCTGAGGAAACCCCATCTACTTCTGACATCTTTGAAAGATGCAAGAAACAGTCTGTCTTTCCACCTAATCCCACTCTTGACCAGGTGGTCCTAGATGAGTGGAAGACCCCAGACAAATGTCTGTCCCTGCCTAAGAGAGTTGCTAAATTGTACCCCATCTCAGAGACAACCTTGACTTAGTGGGCTTAGCTTTCTGAATCTACGGCCTTGCCTGTGGCGGATGCTTCTGCTCTCAGGGATTTGACTGGCAGGAAGCTGGAGGCTATTTTGAAGGCCACTTTTGCAACCATAGGTGCGTCTATGAGGACCTCCTTTGCCTCAGCTTGGATTAATAGGACCATTGCGATATGGACAGAGCAGCTGACTGCGGCTGTCCATCAGGGTGCCCCTACAACTGACCTTTCTCTGTCGTCCAATACAGGTTACTGGTAACTCTGGGAGGTGATCCGCCCCTTTAAGTAGGCAGGAACATTTCTCCAAATGTATGCAGGGGGTGGAGCCTCCCCTCAGCTGCATCCCAGTCAGCTAACTCCAGAATGATTTGTTCCTGGGTGTGAACACACCAGGTGGAGAACATCTCTCGTTAGTTTTAGTTTCTTTATTATTTTTCTGTCCGATATGGAATACCCCCATTAGGCGGGTTACCATGACTGACAAATGCCCTCTCCAAAGTGGCTAACTCAGTGTCCAGGGCCTTTTGGTAGACCTTAAGCCCTGATTGGGGAGTATCTTGGTTTCAAGTGCTTCCCCGGGGATTACCCACTGAGGTAATCCTCTCTTTACATGGTGACCTGAAGACAGAAGATCTGCAGGAAAGGTGAGCCACCCTTTGAGTGCTGAAGGTCCACTTGTCCCACAGCGTCCCTTCATTGGGCTTGTATTTGGGAGTTCTCATTGCGCACTCCGGCACTCATTGGGTGTTTGTCTGTGGGTTTTGGAGCAGTCTGTGTGGCATTTTAACCCTTTGTCTGCTGGTTTGACTAGCTTATTGGGGGTTTTGTTACACTTGCTTTATGGGTTAGTGTTTTCTCATGATGTATATGTGTTTCCTATATCTTTTTAGCCTTTTCATTGCTAGGGTTAATTTTCTTAAAATTTATGTACCTTGCCTTTAAGGCGCGCTTTCACCGCATAGGCGCCATTGCTCCTTTACTCTCTATGGGCTTACACTGTTTGGGACGTATCTCTGGAACCGCTTCACACAGCGACTTCAGAGTGGGCTCATTTTGTTTGTCTACCCTTGCTCTCTCATCCGGCTTTATGATCAAGTGTGTTGGGGGGCTTCGGGCACTGCTTTGGGGTACTTTTTGGGAAAATCTACATTTCCCATGAGCGCTTGTTTCGCACCTCCTTTCCTATTGGCTCCTGTTGCGGCAGCCGTTTTGTGAGTTCTTCTCATAGAGTATACTACGCAGGGACCGGACTCTCTCCCTCTCCTCCGTTGATTAACCCTTCGCTTGCCAGATAAGTTTAAATTTAACGTTTCTGGGGTGAATCTTTAATCTCTCACACTTAAATTGGGCGATTTATTGTCAGTGGGTTATTTTGACTCTGTTAGTATGTCTATACCTCTGGAGCTTGGGGCTAGACCTAAGACTAAGGAGGCTGGGGTATCAATATCCCCCATTGCGTATTGCTCTTCCTGTCACTCAGGGCTGCCTAGGGAATTCTCTGGTCATTTATGCCCAGCATGCTCAGAAGATCCTGACAGCAACCCAGGGCCTTCCAGCCATGCCATTGAGCCAGCTTGGGTACAAGAGTTTGAGGCTGCAACTAGGGACCTGAGGTCCACTCTTCAACTCTTTCCCTCTCAGGTACAGGGGGCACTGCAGTTATGGCAGACCCCCTCTACTATCAGGACCTCCCTGCCTAAACCACAGGGAGCACGTGATGTGTCTGATTCTTCTGAGGAAGAATTGTTGCAGGATTCTGATGTTGAGGATGGTACAGTTATAGAGTCTTTCAGGTCTGTTGGGGACCCTTTTGAATGTGATCCTGAACTCTCTGCTGAGTGTTTAATTAGAGCTGTACTGACCACTCTCAACCTCCCTCTAAGTCAAGAGGTTCCCTCTGATCCAACTGATGTTTTTCAGAAACTGGCAAAAACTGTTACTTGTTTTCCTCCTAACCCTACTCTTGATCATTTGGTTTCTGATGCTTGGAAAAATCCTGATAAGTCCTCTTCAGTTTCAAAAAAAATTTGATAAACTTTATCCCTTTTCTGAGGCTGAACTGGCTAAATGGGTTCATCCCCCTAAAGTGGATGCACCTGTATCCAGACTGTCTAAATCTACTGCTTTGCCTGTGTCTGATGCTTCTGCTTTACAGGACTGGACTGACAAAAGTTAGAGGTTTGTCTCAAGTCTATTTTTGTCTCTATTGGCACTGCTATGCGTCTGGCCTTTGCTGTGGCGTGGGCCATCGCGATCTGGACTGAGCAACTCACCACGGCGGTCCGTCAGGACGCGCCTGTTTCAGAGAAATTGCGTCTCCTTGCTAATATCTCTGAGGCTCAGAACTATGTCTCTGACGCTGCCTTTGATGCCATCCGCATGATCGTGAGGGCTTCCACTTCTTCTGTGGTGGCCTGGCGTGCTCTTTGGCTGAAGATTTGGTCTGCTGACACTGCGTCCAAGAAAGTTTTGCTTTCTTTGCCTTTTCAGGGTACTTCCTTGTTCGGTTCTGAGCTCAAGGAACTAATTAGCGAGGCCACTGGGGGTAAGAGTACTCTTCTGCCCTTGGTTTTTAAGAAAAAGTTGCCTAAGCGTTCCTTTCAAACTGAGACACGTACGATGAACCAGGCGGTTCCATCTACTCCGTGCTCCTCCAAGCCCAAGCAGTCCTGGAAGCCCAAGGTTGCATCCAAGCCCAAGACTTCCAAGACTGCTTGTCATGATTCGCCGAACCTGGGTCCGCATCCCGCTGTGGATGGACGTCTCCACCTCTTTCGCGGGGTTTGGGAGGATTCGGTGACGGACCCATGGGTTTTACAGGTGGTGTCGGAGGAATACAAGATCCCTTTCTTTTCTCTTCCTCCTTTTCGATTTCATCTCACTCATTCTCCTCAGGATGCCGAGAGACGCCGTCTGTTCGACGCTATCCAGGCTCTTTTGGACAAAGACTTCCTGGAGCTGGTGCCTCCTTTGGACCAAGGTTCAGGATTTTACTCCAACCTTTTTGTAGTGACCAAGAAGGATGGCGGAGGTCGTCCTATTTTGGATCTCAAGGATCTCAACACCTTTGTTGTGAAGACTCACTATCGACAGGAGTCTCTGCGCACAGTGATCGCTGCCATGTCTCCGGGGGAGTTTCTTGCTTCCCTGGATCTTCAGGATGCGTATCTTCACATCCCAATTCATCTGGAGCGCAGGCAGTAACTGTGGTTTGCCTGCGCCAGAGGTCATTTTCAGTTTTCAGCTCTTCCATTTGGTCTGACAACGGCTTCCCAGGTTTTCCAGCGGGTTCTGGGGGCATTAATATCTGTTCTCCATCGGGATGGCGTCAGAGTGACTCCATACATGGACGACCTGCTTTTGAAGGCTACATCTGCGGACCACCTTCATCAGCAGGTCCAGACCTGCTTACAAGTCCTCACACGTCACGGTTGGATTGTGAACTTGGACAAGTCGGACTTTGTTCCATCCCAGCGACTCCTTTTCTTGGGTCTTCTGTTCTGCACTCAGAGGTGCATGGTGTTTCTACTGGAGGAGGTAGCTCATCAGATTGCTCAACGGGTCTCCAAGATCCTGGCCCACGATCGGATCCCGGTTCCGAAGTAGTCTTCTCTGGTGGGGAAGATCATCTCTACGATAGAGGCGGTGCCGTTTGCCATGGCACACACCAGGGAACTTCAAAGGTTTGTGATCCAGACATGCAGGGACCGGCCGGATCATCTGAAGCTGTCGATCTCTCTTCCTCCTCATGTCGAGTTGAGCTTGGAGTGGTGGTTGGACCTTTCCCATCTCCTGAAGGGGAGATCCTTCCGGATCACCTACTGGACCAAGGTCATGACGGAAGCCAGCCTCTCGGGTTGGGGTTGCATCAGCGCTCAGGAGAAGTGGTCCTTGGAGGAGTCTCTTCTTTCCATCAACATTCTGGAACTTCGAGCGATTTTTCATTCTCTGCGCCATTGGGAATCTCAGCTGGAGGGCTGTTCGGTCAAAGTGGAATCTGACAACGCCACCGCCGTGGCTTACATCAACAGGGAGGGCGGGACAAGAAGTCTCGCCGCATGGTTGGAGGTCAAGGCCATTCTGTCCTGGGAGGAGGTTCACGTTCTTGTCATTTCCACGGTACACATTCCAGGCGTAGACAACATCATGGCTGACTTCCTCAGTCGTCACACAGTCGACAGCGGAGAGTGGGAGCTCCATCCGGAGGTGTTTCAGCTACTAACTCGAAAGTGGGGAGTTCCCCTAGTGGATCTGATGGCAACCAGGCACAACAGGAAGGTTCCTCTGTTCTGCTCCCAGTGGAGAGACTTGCTAGCCTTGGCCATTGACGCCATGTCCATTCCCTGGACGTTCTCCCTGGCCTACATCTTTCCTCCCCTTCCAATGTTGATAAGGGTGATTCAGAAGTTGAAGGTGGATTGTTATCTGGTCATCCTGATCGCTCCGAATTGGCCTTGTCAGTCCTGGTATCCGGACCTTCTGGCCCTGTCTGTGGCGGAGCCCTTTCCGCTTTCCTCTCGTCCAGATCTTCTGCTGCAAGGTTATCTGTGGAAGGAGGATGTTCATCTTCTCAATTTGATGGCCTGGAGGTTGACTCCTTGATTTTGAAGAAGAAAGGGTTTTCTTCTGCTGTGGTGTCTATTATGCTGAGTGCTCGTAAGTCTGTTTCTTCCAAGATTTATCACCATGTCTGGTCGTCATTTGTGTCCTGGTGTCTGACAGGGATCTGTCTCAAGAATTTCATCTTTCCACTGTCCTAGCCTTTTTGCAGGACGGTGTGGATAAGGGGCTCAGTCTGAGTTCTCTTAAGGTTCAGACTTCGGCGCTTTCTGTTTTCTTCCAGGAGCGCATCGCTGTTCTTCCTGATGTCAAGGTTTTCTTCCAAGGCGTTGCTCACATGCGTCCTGCCTTTCGGAGTCTGGCTCCTCAGTGGGACCTTAATTTGGTTTTGGAAGTTCTCCAGTGTCCTCCCTTTGAGTCCTTGGCTACTGTTCCTCTACGTCTTTTGACGTGGAAGATGGCTTTCCTTCTGGCGATTGTGTCAGTTCGCCGAGTGGCGGAGTTGCAGGCTCTTTCTTGTAAACCCACCTTATCTGGTGTTTCATAAGGATAAGGCCGTGCCTCGCAACTCTAAGGAGTTCTTACCTAAAGTGGTCTCAGAGTTCCATATCTATCAGGAGATTGTGGTGCCCTCTTTCTGCCCTGACCCCTCCTCTGACAAGGAAAGGGACCTTCACTTGTTGGATGTGGTGCGTTGTCTCAAGTTCTATGTCCATCTCACTGAATCTATTCGGAAGTCTGACGCTCTGTTCGTCATTCCTGAGGGTCCAAGGGCAGGGAGTCCGGCATCCAAAGTGACGATTGCGTCATGGATTAAGTCCACTATTCGTAAGGCTTACGAATTAAGGAATAAGCAGGTTCCCTTTCGGGTCATGGCTCATTCCACCAGGTCGATTGGGGCCTCTTGGGCCTATAAGAATCAAGCGTCTGCTGATCAGTTGTGCAGGGCGGCCACTTGGTCCTCTGTGCACATCTTTTCAAAGCACTACTGTGTGGATGTGCTGGCCTCGGCTGATGCCACCTTCAGGAGGAAGGTCCTGGAGGCAGTTTTGCCTGTCTAGGGTCTTCTTCTTCTGAGGTCCTCAGTGCTTCCTTACTGTTGAGCCCTGTTGGCTCTAGTTCAGTGTGCTGTGTAACAATTCCTGGGGTCTGTTTTTACCCCTAGTTGGTGTCCGTTGACACTTCTGTTTTGTTGGGATCTCTGACCGGTAGGTTCATAGAGGTCCTGGTGACTTTGGGGGCCTTGCGCCTGGTCCTTGCCTTCTTCCCTCCTCTGGGAAACTCAATGGTTGGACATCCCAGAGTTACCAGTAACCTGTATTGGACAACAGAGAAAAGAGGATTTTAGTCTTACCTGTTAAATCCTTTTCTCTTAGTCCATACAGGTTACTGGTCTTCCCACCCTGTCAAAAGACCATGCTTGGCTCTCCTGTGGCAATATGTGGGAGTCCTTCGGGGCATGCTCACAGGAGTCTTCTTCTCTCCTTTTCTGGTCAGTTATTAGTGTCTCAAATCATTCTGGAGTTAGCTGACTGGGATGCAGCTGAGGGGAGAGGGAAGGCTCCACCCCCTCATACATTTGGCGAAATGTTCCTGCCTACTTAAATGTGCGGATCGCCTCCCAGAGTTACCAGTAACCTGTATGGACTAAGAGAAAAGGATTTAACAGGTAAGACTAAAATCCTCTTTTTATGTTTATTGGCTAAAATTTCTGAGACTCTGCATTACGTTAGTGATGCTATTTTTGATACCATTAGGCTGGAGGCTAATGCCTCTGCTCTATCTGTGGTTGCCAGGCTTTCCCTTTGGCTTAAAATATGGTCGGCTGACTCGGTCTCCAAGAAATCCTTGGTTTCCCTATCTTTTCTGGGCACGTCCCTTTTTGGCCCTGAGTGAAAAATCTCATCAGTGAGGCTACGTGGCAAGAGTACCTTGTTGCCTTTGTCACAGTACCTTGTAGTGACGCCGCTTCTGCCGATGCTTACTATGACTATCCAGCATCATTTCCACGAGTGGTTGGCCGCATCTGCAGGCACCAAGGCTTCAGCATGCTGCAGGCCTCTGTTTTATATGTTTGAGGCCTGAAGTCTCCTCCTACCCACTTCCTCCCTCTGAGCTGCTCCTCCTACCTACTTCTTGAGGAAGGGTTTAAGGGCAGACTGATTCCTTATCTTGTATTCCTGATTCCTGTGTATGATCCGGCTTGTCTGTCCATCCATTCTGGTGTTGACCTGGGGCTCTGTCCACTGCGCATCCAGCATACCATTGCTTCAGTGGATATCCTATCTGGTGCAAACCTGTGGCTCTGGCTGGCTATCCTATCTGGTATTACTAGAAGGCCCTGTCTGTTTGTGTTGGTTTCATTCCTCAGACATCCTTCCTAGTACTAACCTGGGGCTCTAGAAGACTCCTAGCTACTGACTGCAGGCTTGAGTCAGTAGTTTCCATGTTGCATACGATATAGACTCCGCTCCTAGACTGACTGCAGGTTGAGTCAGTGCTAGATCTGGGAGTTACCGTACCTCGAGACTCCAATAGGCTGAGGCCTTGTTTTGGACAGTGTGGTGGAGATATTGGGAGACTGCTATTCCTGATACAGTACTCACCTCTTCGATCACCCACTGTCTGTATGTATATATTGTATTATTGTTATTTTCAAAATAAAGGTTATCTTAACTATACCGTCTGACTCCTGGTTTTGCTTGCCAACCGTAACACTTTAATCCCCAAAAAGAAGCCTCAACTTCGCAGGCACCATCTTTTTCTTGCCTACCAGGGCGGGATGCGTGGAGCGACCCCGGGGGATCCTCAGGCCCCGCGCTCCTCCTCCTCCTCAAAGCCCCGCGCTCCTCCTCCTCAAAGCCCAAACAGAAGTGGAGGCCCAAGCAGTCCTCCACCAAGTCCAAACACATGACTTGCCGAACCCCCGGACCGCATACGCCAGTGGGTGGTCGTCTGCTGCGCTTTCTTGGTGTCTGGTTAGTCACCGTTGTGGATCCGTGGGTTTTACAGGTGGTTTCAGAAGGGTACAGGATCCCCTTCACATCTCTTCCTCCCTTCAGGTTCTTCCCTTCTCATTCCCCTCGGGACCAGAAAGGCTTCGTTTTTTTCCATGGGGCTGTCCAGACGCTCTTGGACAAGGAAGTTCTGGAACCGGTTCCCGAACCAGAAACAGGTGTGGGCTTCTATTCAAACCTATTTGGGTCTCCAAATAAGATAGCGGCTGCCGTCCTATCCTCAAGGATATCCGTTCCTTTGTGGTCAAAACTCATTAACACCAAAAGTCCTTGAAGTCGGTCATTGTGGTGATGTGTCCAGGGGAGTTCCTGGCCACCTTGGATCTGCAGGATGCTTACTTGCACATCGCTATTCATCTGGAGAGCCAGTGGTACCTCAAGTTCGCTTGTGACATGGAGCATTTCCAATTCTCGGCAGGTGTTTATTCGTCTCTTGGGTGCTTTGATTTCTGTCATGCACTAGAGGGGAATTCGGGTAACGCCATACATTGACTGCTTCCTCTTGAAGGCCCCGTACAGAGAACTCCTCCAGCAGCAGGTGCAGGACTGCATTCACACACACACAGCCATCACGGTTGGATTCTGAACATGGACAAGTCGAACCCGATCCCATCTCAGAGATTGGTCTTTCTGGGTCTTCTATTCGACACCTTGCAAGGAATGGACTTTCTGACAGAGGATGTTGTTCAACAGATCACCAACAAGGTTTCCCCATTTCTGGCTTTCGAGTCCATTCAAGCCAAGAAATCGACTTCTCTGTTGGGGAAGTTTATTTCCGCCATAGAGGCAGTACCAATTGCTATGGTAGATACAAAATAGAAAGTAGAGATAGTAACATAGTAAGATAGGTTGAAAAAAGACACAAGTCCATCAAGTTCAACCTTTGCCTCATACCCCAGTAACTGAGAATTTTATAGTTTTCCTGCTACCAATTAAATTAGTCTTTCACTGTCGTCCAATACAGGTCACTGGTACTCTGGGAGGCGTAAGTCCCCTTTAATAGGCAGGAACAACTATGCAAATAATTTGCAAGGGGCGGAGCCTCCCCTCTTACTTAAGCCACCTTCTGGCCAGAGCCACTTTAGATTGATTTGTTCCTGGTGTGCTTGCACACCAGGTAGAGAACATCTATGCATCTTAGTATTTTATTATTTTTTATTCAAATATGGAATACCACCATTAGGAGGGTGACCATGGCTGTGAATTGCCCTCTTTAAAGTGGCTGGTGCAGCTTCCAGGGATTTTCTGTGGACCTTATGCCCTGAAGAGGGGACAGCTTGTGTTAAGCAGCTCCCCTGTTGGGGAATTTACCTCTGGTTCTTTCCCTCCTTATCATGGTCACCTGAAGACAGAAGTCCAGCAAGGAAGGTGAGTCACCCATTGAGTGCTGAAGGTCCACTTGTCCCCACAGTGTCCCTTTGATGGGCTTGTATTTGGGAGTTTTAATACACTCCAGCACTCATAGGGTGTTTTTATTGCATTATTACTGTTTATGCAATTTCTGTGTTATTCTCTGAGTTTTGGAGCATTGGGTATTCATTTATTTATGTTTCTCATGTATTTCATGCTTGTTTGGGCACTTTTTAATGTTTTACTAAACTTTATTAAAAATGGTGTTCCGCGCCTTTAAGCGCGGCTTTTTCCCGCTCAGACGCAAGGGCTCCTTTACTCTCTATGGGAATTCACAGTATGGGACATATCTCTGGAACCGCTTGTCACAGCAACTTCAGAGAGGGCTCATTTTACTTCTAGGCTCCTGATCTATCATCCGGAATGTGTTTTATTCATGTGGGGTGTTCAGGGGGGCTTCGGGCAATGTTTGGGGTACTTGGACAGGAAAACTACATTTCCCATGAGCGCTTGGTTCGCGCTAGTTTCTGATTGGCTGTCATGACGGCCGCCATTTTGTGGTACTTTTCCTAGGCAAGTACACTACGCAGGGACCGAGCCTTCTCTCTCCTCAACAGATTAACCCTTCGCTGGCCAGATAAGTCCGTTTTTAGAACATTTCTGGGGTGAAACTTTAATCTTTAACACTTTTCTGGGTGATAGTGTTATTAGTGGGGTATATTTGACGCTGTGAGCATGTCTACTTCACTGGAGCTAGGGGCTAGACCCAAGTCTAAGGAGGATGGGGGGTCTGCTACCCCCATGGCGTTTTGCTCCTCTTGCCACATTGGGCTGGATGGCGATAATGTGGGGGATCTATGCCCTAATTGTACTGGTCAAGATAGCAACCCTGGGCTTCCCAGCCACGCTATTGAGCCATCTTGGGTGAGGGAGTTTAAAGCTGCCACTAGGGATCTCAGATCCACGCTTCAACTCTTTCCCTCTCAGGTACAGGGGGCTCTCCAGGTCTGGCAGACCCCCTCTACTATCAGGACCTCCTTGCCTAAGCCACAGGGAGCTCCTGATATCACTGATTCTTCTGAAGAAGAACTTTTACAGGATTCTGATGCTGAGGAACGTACTGTTATTGAATCTAACAGGTCCATTGGGGACCCCTATGAGTGTGACCCTGAAGTTTCGGCTGAGGGTCTGATCAGAGCGGTTCTGAATACGCTCAACCTTCCTCTGACTCAGGAATCCACTTATGATCCTACTGATGTTTTTCAGAAAAAGCCATCTAAACCAGTTGTTTGTTTTCCAACTAACCCTACTCTTGCCCGTCTGGTCTCTGAGGCATGGAAGAATCCTGATAGATCTTCCTCTGTCTCCAAAAAGTTTGCTAAACTTTACCCTTTTCCTGAGGCGGAGCTGGCAAAATGGGTTCATCCTCCCAAAGTGGATGCTCCTGTGTCTAGACTATCCAAATCTACTGCTTTGGCTGTCTCAGATGCCTCTGCCTTGCAGGACTGGACGGATAAGAAACTAGAGCTCTCTCTTAAGTCTATTTTTGCCTCCATTGGCACAGCCATGCGCCCCACTTTTGCTGTGGCATGGGTTAATAGAGCTATTGCAGCCTGGACTGAACGACTGACTGAAGCAGTTCGCCAGGATGCGCCGGTATCTGAACAGTTGCAGCTGCTTGCTAATATCACTGAAGCTCAGAACTATGTTGCTGACGCTGCTTTTGATGCTGTGCGCATGATGGCGAGGGCCTCCACTTCTTCTGTGGTGGCTAGACGCGCTCTTTGGCTGAAAATTTGGTCTGCTGATACAGCCTCTAAGAAAGCCTTGCTTTCCTTGCCCTTTCAGGGGAATTTGCTTTTTGGGTCTGAACTCAAAGAAATGATCAGTGAGGCTACTGGCGGTAAAAGTACTCTTCTACCCTCAGTCTTTAAGAAAAAGTTTCCAGCCAAACGCAATCGGTCCTTTCGTTCCTTTCAGACTGAGACACGCTCCTCGGCCCAAACGGGTCCTCCCACTACGCGCTCCTCCTTCAAGCCCAAACAGTCCTGGAAGCCCAAAGTTGCCTCCAAGGCCAAGACCTCCAAGACTGCTTCGGCATGACTCGCCGAACCCGGGTCCGCATCCGGCTGTAGGCGGTCGTCTCCGCATCTTTCGCCGGACTTGGGAGGAGTCAGTGGCGGACCCATGGGTTATTCAGGTGGTATCAGAGGGATACAGGATCCCTTTCTCTTCCCTTCCTCCTTTTCGGTTCCATTTTACTCATCCTTCTCAGGAACCCACAAAAAGGCGTCTGTTCGACGCTATTCAGGATCTCTTGGACAAAGAGGTCCTGGAGGCGGTTCCTCAAGGGGACACAGGTTCAGGATTTTATTCCAACCTGTTTGTGGTAGCCAAAAAGGACGGAGGAGCCCGTCCCATTTTGGATCTCAAAGATCTCAATGCCTATGTGGTGACTTCCCACTTCCGCCAGGAGTCCCTGCGCTCTGTGATTGCAGCAATGTCTCCAGGGGAGTTTCTTGCCTCCCTGGACCTTCAGGATGCTTATCTTCACATCCCTATTCATCCAGAGAGCAGGCGGTATCTCAGGATTGCCTGCCACAGGGGACACTTTCAGTTTGCAGCGCTCCCCTTTGGGCTGACTTCAGCCCCTCAGGTCTTCCAGAGGGTGTTGGGCTCCTTGATAGCGGTGCTCCATCAGGATGGGATCAGAGTGACCCCCTACATGGACGATCTCCTACTGAAGGCCTCCTCAGCGGAGCTTCTCCTTCAGCACTTACAGATGTGCATGCACACCCTGAACCGTCATGGCTGGATCCTGAATCTGGACAAGTCGGACTTGGTTCCATCTCAGAGGCTTCTGTTCCTGGGTCTCCTGTTCGACACTCGCCAATGCATGGTGTTTCTTCCAGAGGACGTGGCTCACCAGATAGCTGTCAGAGTGGCTGGAATTCTGGACATGGACGAGATTCCAGTGCCGAAGTTGTCGTCCTTAGTGGGGAAGTTCATTTCCACAATCGAAGCAGTACCATTTGCCATGGCCCACTCCAGGGATCTCCAGAGATTTGTGATCCAGACGTGCAAGAATCATCCAGATCATCAACATCTGTCTGTTTCTCTTCCTCCTCATGTCGAGTCGAGTCTGCACTGGTGGTTAGATCTCTCTCATCTCCTGAAAGGGAAATCCTTTCTAGTTCCTCCTTGGACCACAGTCACTACAGATGCCAGCCTTCGGGGCTGGGGTGCAGTCTGGGGTCGCTTCAGTGCTCAGGGGAAATGGGGTCTGGAGGAATCCATGCTCTCCATCAATGTTCTGGAACTTCGAGCTGTCCGGCTGGCCCTGAGGCACTGGGAGTCTCAATTGACCGGTCTTCCAATCAGAGTGGAGTCCGACAACGCCACGGCGGTGGCTTACATCAACAGGCAAGGCGGCACAAGAAGCGGTTCCGCCTGGTGGGAGGTCAAGGATATTTTGTCTTGGGCAGAAGATCACGTGCCTGTCATCTCTGCAGTTCATATTCCAGGCGTGGACAACGTCATGGCAGACTTCCTCAGTCGTCACACCGTCGACAGCGGAGAATGGGCTCTTCACCCAGAGGTGTTTCACATGCTCACTCAACGGTGGGGGATGCCTGTGGTGGATCTGATGGCTTCCAGACACAACAGGAAGGTTCCGGTGTTTTGCTCCCGGTTGAGGGACTCTCTTGCTCTAGCAGTGGATGCCCTGTCGATCCCTTGGGACTTCCCCCTGGCTTACATCTTCCCTCCTCTTCCTCTATTGGTCAGAGTTATCCAGAAGTTGAAGAGAGAACGTTGTCCTGTCATCCTGATTGCTCCAAACTGGCCCCGCCAGTCCTGGTTTCCGGAGTTGATGGCCATGTCAGTGAAGGATCCGATCCCACTTCCAGCCCGTCCGGACCTGCTTCTTCAGGGGTATCTGTGGAAGGAGGATGTTCACTCTCTCCATTTGATGGCATGGCGGTTGAATCCTCGATTCTAGCAAAGAAAGGCTTTTCTCCTTCTGTGGTTTCGACGATGCTCAGTGCTCGTAAGCGTGTGTCTTCCAAGATCTATCATCGCATATGGTCAACCTTCGTGACTTGGTGTTCTGACAAGAAGTTGTCACTTGACTTCCATCTTCCCACTGTCCTGGCCTTCTTGCAGGACGGTGTGGATAAGGGGCTCAGTCTGAGTTCCCTCAAAGTTCAGACTTCTGCCTTGTCTGTGTTTTTCCAGGAACGGATTGCTGTCCTTCCTGATGTGAAAGTCTTCTTCCAAGGTGTGACTCACGTTCGACCTGCCTTTAAGAGTCCTGCTCCCCAGTGGGATCTCAATTTGGTGCTGGGAGTTCTACAGCGACCACCGTTTGAATCCTTGGCTTCCATTCCATTACGTCTTGTGACTTGGAAGATGGCCTTCCTCTTGGCTGTTGTGTCAGTGCGCCGGGTAGCAGAGTTACAGGCCTTGTCTTGTAAACCTCCTTACCTGGTGTTCCACAAGGATAAGGCTGTGCTTCGCACTACCAAGGAATTCTTACCCAAGGTTGTGTCTGAGTTTCACATCAATCAGGAGATTGTGGTTCCCTCTTTCTGCCCTAATCCTTCATCTGACAAGGAAAGAGATCTCCATTTGTTGGATGTGGTGCGTTGCCTTAAGTTTTATGTTCATCGCACCGAGTCTATCAGGAAGTCTGACGCTCTATTCGTCATTCCTGAGGGGCCTAGGGGAGACCGGCTTCCAAAGTTACCATTGCCTCTTGGATTAAGGCTACCATCCGTGAAGCCTACAAGTTGCGGAATAAGCACGTTCCCTTCCGGGTGACTGCCCATTCCACCAGATCTATTGGGGCCTCTTGGGCCTACAAGAATCAAGCTTCTGCCGATCAACTGTGCAGAGCGGCCACTTGGTCCTCTGTGCACACTTTTTCAAAGCACTACCGAGTTGATGTACTGGCGTCGGCTGATGCCAGTTTTGGAAGGAAGGTCCTGGAGGCAGTTTTGCCTGTGTAGGTCTTCCGCTCTGTGATCCTTAGTGCTTCCTTACTGTTGAGCCCGGTTGGCTCTAGTTCCGTGTGCTGTGTTAGTTCAGGGTTTGTTCCCTTGGTTGGTGTCCGTTGACACTTACAGTTTGGGCTATGTTATCAACTGGTCATAGCAGTTCTAGTGACTTGGGCCTTGCGCCTGGTCCTTGCCTTACTTCCCGCCTCTGGATCAGCTCAATGTTTGTACATCCCAGAGTACCAGTGACCTGTATTGGACGACAGTGAAAATAGGATTTTAGTCTTACCTGTTAAATCCTTTTCACTTAGTCCATACAGGTCACTGGTCTCCCACCCTGTCAAGGGACCAGTCTTGGCTCTCCTGTGGCATTCAGTGGGAGACCGTTCGGGCATGCTCACAGGAGTCTTTCTTTTTGCTTACCTGAGGTCAGTTTTAGGGTCTCAAATCAATCTAAAGTGGCTCTGGCCAGAAGGTGGCTTAAGTAAGAGGGGAGGCTCCGCCCCTTGCAAATTATTTGCATAGTTGTTCCTGCCTATTAAAGGGGACTTACGCCTCCCAGAGTACCAGTGACCTGTATGGACTAAGTGAAAAGGATTTAACAGGTAAGACTAAAATCCTATTTTATCAGACCTTCCTGGTCAGCCTACTGATAAACAGTATAACTCTGTATGTTCCCTTTTGAAAGAAATGTATCTAATCTTCTCTTAAATGTATCCATTGTATCTGCCATAACTACCTCCCTGGGCAATGAATTCCACAATTTAACAGCCCTTACCGTAAAAAAAAAAAAAAAACCTTCCTCTGCTGAAGTTTAAACCTCCTTTCCTCTAATCTCAAGGGGTGTCCCCTGGTCACCTGATCAGGCCTTGGAATAAATAGCTCACCACAGAGATCCTTGTATTGACCTCTCATATACTTGTATAATGTGATAAGGTCGCCTCTTAGTCGTCTTTTCTCTAGAGTAAATAAACCAAGTTTGTTTAGTCGTTCCTCATATGTCAAGTCCTCCATTCCCTTAATTAATGTTGTTGCTCTCTGCTGTACTCTCTCTAGTTCTAGTATATCCTTTTTCAGAACCGGTGCCCAAAACCACACTGCATACTCAAGGTGAGGTCTTACCAATGATTTGTATAATGGCAAAATAATGTTATCCACTCTTGCTTCGATACCTCTTTTTATCCAAGACAGGATTTTGTTTGCCTTTGCTACTGCTGTTTGACATTGGTCACTGTTTCCAAGTTTGTAGTTGACAAGGATACCCAGGTCTTTTTCTAGCAATGAGTCACCTAAAATTATTCCATTAAGTTTATAAGTAGCCTTGGGATTGTTTCCTCCCAAATGCATGACTTTACACTTCCCCACATTAAACTTCATATTCCATATGTTTGCCCAATCTGACATTGTATGCAAGTCCCTCTGTAGAGAGAAAATATCCTGTTCTGAATTAATGACTTTGCATAATTTAGTATCATCATCTGCAAATATTGATATTTTGCTTTCTATATCTATTTCCAGGTCATTTATAAACACGTTAAAAAGCAGCGGACCTAGTACTGAACCCTGAGGTACTCCACTCTCCACTTTAACTGTACTGGAGAATTTTCCATTTACAACCACACACTGTTCCCTATCCTTCAGCCAGTTTTGTATCCAATTGCAAAGTTTATCTCCTAGCCCCAATTTCCTTATTTTATACACCAGCCTTCTGTGTGGCACTGTATCAAATGCCTTTGCAAAGTTTGGATATACTACATCTACTGCCTTGCCATTGTCAAGGTTGCTGCTTACCTCCTCATAGAAGCTGAGAAGATTAGTTTGGCATGATCTGTTCTTCCTAAAACCATGTTGATTTGTGCTAATGATTTTATTTTTTGTGTTGTAATCCTGAATATAGTCCCTTATTATCCCTTCTAACAGTTTTCACACTACAGAGGTCAAACCATAATTCCCAGGTTCTGTTTTAGTTCCCTTCTTAAATAGAGGCACTATGTTAGCTCTTCGCCAATCCTGTGGCACTGAGCTAACACTGCACTAAGTTCCTGAAGAACCCTTGGATGTATACCATCAGGACCCGGTGCTTTGTCAGTCTTAATTTTGTTCAGTCTTCCCATTACATCTTCTTGAGTTAACCCAATATCTGTTAATTGTATATCTATTAAATGCCTCAATACACTTAACAGTAGAACTTATTTATTAATCTGAAACTACTCACCACAGCAAAAGCCGTTGCAGATCCGGAGGTACCTCCACAGTCCTGGCCACGGACTTCAACGGACAAGAAGACACTGGAGGAGGTGCTACAACGGATCCGCCGTTCATCACCAGCCAAGGAAGTCCAGTCCGTATTCAATAAAAAGAAACAATTTTATTCATCCTTATTATAAACATTGTTCCAAAAATTGACAGGTTGTAAATGGACTACAAAACATAAGTGCTTCGTGATCTTGTGCATCTAACGCGTTTCGTGAATGTATCACTTAATCTTAGGCCTAAGATTAAGTGATACATTCACAAAACGCGTTAGGTGCTTCGTGATGTTGCACATCTATGTTTTGTAGTCCATTTACAATGTTTTTAATAAGGATGAATAGAATTATTTTTTATTGAATACGGGCTGGACTTTCTTGGCTGGTACCAATTGCTATGGCTCACACGAGGGAACTACAGTAGTTTGTGATCCAGTTTTCCAAGGGGAACCCAGATCTCTTGAAGATGTTGGTTTCTCTTTCCTTGCATGTGGAACTGAGTCTTCCTTGGTGGCTGAATCTCCCCAACCTGCGCAAGGGAGGACACTTTGTGATTCCATTCTGGACCACTGTGACGACTGATGCCAGCCTGCACGGTTGGGGGGAGCGGTCCTGGGTCACCTGAATGTCCAGGGTCACTGGTCAGCAGAGGAGACTCTCCTACCAATGAACGTTCTGGAACTGTGGGCGATATTTCATACTGAGGTACTGGTCGTCTCATCTCGAGGTCTGTCCAGTTTGCGTCCAGTCAACAAGCAAGGGGGCACCAGAAATCTCGCAACTTGGTTGGAGGTCAAAGCTATTTTAACCTGGGCAGAAGAACATGTTCCTGGCATCTCCGCTATACATATTCCAAGTGTTGACAACGTCTTAGCTGATTCACAGTCGAAACACTGTGGACAATGGAGAATGGGAGCTTCACCAGCAGTTGTTAACTCATTGTTCAGAGCTGGGAACTTCCATGGATCAACCTGATTTTCACCAGACACAACAGGAAGGTTTCGATGTTTTGCTCTTGCTGGTCAGATCCTCTGACTGTAGCAGCGAATGCTCTGTCAAGTCCTTGGCAGTTTTCCCCTAGTTTACATTTTCCCTCTTCTCCTGCTACCCAGGGTGCTGAGAAAGCTACGAATGGAGAAGACTGTGGTCATCCTGGTGGCTCCTTACTGGCCCCAGCAACCTTGGTTTCTGGAGCTATTGAACCTATCTGTGTGCGAACCGTTTTGGCTTCCACGCAGACCAGACCTCTTGCAGGTTACCTGTGGAAGGAGAATGTGGAGTGTCTGGGTTTGATGGCTTGGCGGTTGAATACTCATTTCGAGGAGGAAAGGTTTTTTTTCCTGAGGTGGTAGCCACCATGGTTCAGGCTTGGAAGCCTGTTTCATCAAAAGCCTACCACCGGGTTTGGTCCAATTTCCATTCTTGGTGTGTGGGCAGGGATCTGTCCTCTCAGGAGTTTGATCTGCAGACAGTCCTATCCTTTTTACAGGATGGGGTGAACAAAGGCCTTAGCCTGAGTTCCTTGAAGGTTCAAGCTTCAGCTCTGGTTTTTTTCAGAGGCATATTGTCGTTCTTTCGGATGTCAAGATTTTCTTTCAAGGTTTTGCTCATGTTTTCCCTGCCTTTAAGCATCCCACTCCTCAGTGGGACCTTAACCTGGTTCTGGGAGTCTTGCAGCGGCCTCCCTTTGAGTCTTTTGCTACCATTCTTCTTTGTCCCCTGACTTGGAAGATGGCTTTTCTCTTGGCAATCATCTCTGTTTGCAGATTCTGTGAACTGCAGGCCTTGTCCTACAAACCTCCTTTCTCTGTCGTGCAGTACAGGTTTCTGGTAACTTTGGGTAGGCGATCCGCTGCTTTAAGTAGGCAGGAACAATTGTAGAATTGATTGCAGGGGGTAGACCCTACCTTCTGTCCTTGGCTGCAGCTAGCTAACCAGCCCCAGTAAGGTTTGTTCCTTGGTGAATACACAGGCAAGAGAACAGTTCTGCTATAGTTTTAGAATTTTTTTTATTTTTCTGTTACAAATGGAATACCACCATTAGGCGGATTACCATAACTGACAATGCCCTTAGATGTGGCTAGCTCAGTATCCAGGTGCTTTTTGTGGACCTTAAACCCTGGGGGGGAAATCTTGGGTCCAAGTTCTTTCCTCAGGAGTTGCCCACTGAGGCTTCTGCAGGAAAGGTGGCCAACCCTTTGAGTGCTGCAGGTCCACATGTCCCACGGTGCCCCTCCGCACAGGGTTTTTTCCTTGGGAGTTCTTATTGCACACTCCTGCACTCATTGGGTCGATCTGTATGTCTGTTGGGTGTTCTGGAGCAAGTTTATGTGGTAACTTAACACTATAGATGCTGGTTTGGGGGGTTATTGTCACTTTCTCTGCTGGGTTCTAGTTTCATGTAATTTTATTTCACAGTTTTAACTTTGACAAATTTGAGTTCCGCGCGCTTTACCGCATAGACGCCATTGTGCCATCACTCTTATGGGACTGTACAGTTTGGAACATAACTCTGCAACCACTCAACGTAGCGACTTCAAGGGCTCATTTTAATTGTCTGACCTTGCTCTATCATGCGGTTACCATTGCAAGTGTGTTGGGGGTTCAGGGGGCTTCGGGCACTGTTGGGGTACTTATTCTGGGAAAACGACATTTCCCATGAGCGCTTGCTTCGCGCGCTCGTTTGATTGGCTTCCACAGTGGAAGCCATTTTGTGCCTTTTCTAGAGTGAGTATCCTACGCGGGGCTTGGCCTCCTTCTCTCCTCTGTTGATTAACCCTTTGCCTGCCAGATAAGTGTATTTTAGCGTTTTCTGGGGTGACATTTTAATCTTTCACACTGTAATTTGGTGATTCGTTATACTAAACGTTAACACTGAGAATGTCTAATCCGTTGGAGCTTGGGGCCAGGCCTAAGAGTAAGGACGCTGGGGTCTCTGTGTCCCCTATTGCACACTGTTCCTCATGTCATTCAGGGTTACCTAGAGAATTCTCAGGTCATTTATGCCCAGCATGTTCTGATGTCCCCGAGTCTCTCCCAGGGACCTTCAGTCATGCAATAGAGCCAGTTTGGGTGTAAGAGTTCAAGGCTACCAGAGACCTTCGGTCTAAATTGCAACTCTTTCCATCCCAGTTACAGGGGGTCTTCCACTCATGGCAGACCCCTTTTTCAGTCAGATCTTCCCTGACAAAACCGCAGGGAGTACCTGATGTATCAAATTCCTCTGAGGAGGAACTGTTGGTAGATTCAGATGTTGAGGAATGTTTTGCTGTGGGCTCCTCTCAGCCCCTTTGAGGCTGATTCTGAGCCTTCAGCTGAGGGCCTGATGAGGGCTGTCTTAACCACCCTAAACATTCCCCTTGTTCAGGAGGTTCCTTCCAATCCCTTTGATGTATTGCAGGAGCCTAAAGAGACCCTTACTTGTTTTCCACCTAACCCCACTCTTGACCACCTTGTGTCTGATTAGCGGAAATCTCCGGACAGGAAACCTTTTCTTTCCAAGAAGTTTGCTATGCTTTACCCTTTTTCTGAGGCAGCGCTTGCTCAGTGGGTTCATTCCCCCAAAGTGGATGCTCCTATATCCAGGCTGTCTAAGTCTACTGCATTGCCAGTTTCTGATGCATCAGCTCTGAAAGACTGGACTGACAAGAAGCTTGAGGTTTCCCTCAAGTCCATTTTTGCCACTGCTGGTAATGCCATGCGTCCAGCATTCGTTGCGACATGGCTTAAACGGGCCATTGCAGTCTGGACTGAACAACTCAGCTGTACGTCAGGGTGCTTCATCTTCAGATATGTTGCGGCTTCTTGCCAACATCTCTGAGGCCCAGCACTGTTTCTGCTGCCTTATTTGATGCCATCCGTTTGGGGGCAAGGGTTTCTACCATGTCCATGTTTGCCAATCAAGCTCTTTGGCTCAAGATATGGTCTGCTGTCACTGCTTCCAAGAAAGCCTTATTTGGGGCAGATCTTAAGGATCTGATTAGTGAGGCCACAGAGGGTAAGAGTACTCATCTGCCCTTGGTAACCAGGAAGAAAACTCCTCTCAAGCGTAACAGGTTTTTTCGTCTCTTCCAGACTGAGACACGTCCGGCGAACCAGACGGTTCCCTCAGCTCCACATGCCTTCTCCAAGCCCAAACAACAATTGAAGCCCAAGGTCTCCTCCAAGCCTAAGGATTCCAAGACTTCTTCGGCATGACTTGCTGAACCTGGGTCCCCGCTCGGCTGTGGGTGGCCGTCTGAGTCACTACCACAGTGTCTGGGAGGGTTTAGTGGAGGACCCGTGGGTTTTACAGGTGGTGAAGGAAGGGTACAGGATCCCTTTCGTCTCTCTTCTTCCCTTTCACTTTTTTCCCCTCTCATATGCCCCAAGGCGCAGAGAAATGCCGTCTGTTCAATGGCACTATACAGACCCTTCTTGACAAGGATGTTCTGGGGCCTGTTTCAGTTCAGGACAGAGGTATGGGTTTTTACTCAAACCTCTTTGTGGTCTCCAAGAAGGATGGGAGTTGTCATCCCATTTTGGATTTGAAGGATCTCAATTCCTTTGTGATCAGGACTCGTTATCACCAGGAGTCCCTAAGGACTGTGATTGCTTCTATGTCTGTGGGGGAATTCCTTGCTTCTCTGGATCCTCAGGACGCTTATCTACACATCGCCATTCATCCAGAGAGCCGACAGTATCTCAGATTTGCCTGCGACCAAGGGCACTTGGCAGTTTTCAGCTCTTCCCTTTGGTCTGACTACAGCTCCTCAGGTGTTCAACCATGTCCTGGGAGCTTTAGTATCCATCTTCCACCGGGATGGCATCAGAGTTACTCCATACATGGACGACCTGCTTCTGAAAGCCCCCTCTGCGGAACTTCATCAGCAGGTTCAGTACTGCATTCATACTCTCACCCATCACGGGTGGATCATCAGCATGGACAAGTCGGATGTTATACCATCCCAGCGTCTGGTCTTCCTGGGCCTTCTCTTCGACACTCAGCAGAGCATGGTGTTTCTCTAGGAGGAAATGGCTCACCGGATCGCCCAAAGAGTATCTGCTGTTATGGATCTCGACCCAGTTCCAGCCAAGAAGCTGTCCTCTCTAGTAGGGAAATTCATCTCCACCATAGAAGCAGTCCCATTTGCCATGGCTCACACCAGAGAACTCCAGAGGTTCGTGATCCAGGTGTGCAGGGGTCAGCTGGACCTTTTGAAGACGTCCGTGTCCCTTCCCCTTCATGTGGAACTGAGTTTGTCCTGGTGGCTCGACCTCTCCAATTTGCTGAAGGGCAAGTCCTACCTACTATACTTCTGGACCACGATGATGACAGATGAGTCTCTCCGGATGGGGAGCAGTCCTGGGTCACCTGAGTGCACAAGGTCAGTGGTCTCTGGAGGAATCTCTCCATCCCATCAACGTGTTGGAGCTTCAGGCGATTATTCCATGCCCTTCGTCATTGGACTTCCCATCTGGAGTACTGTCCAGTCCGGGTACAGTCTGACAACGCCACTGCCGTGGCCTACATCAACAAGCTGTTACAGTACCTAGTTACCCGCAGGACGTTCCTGGCGATACGGCTCCTAGACCCTGCGTGCTAATGGCTCTGGGCCATTGTGGACATCCTGCAGGAAGCCTGGCCGTAGACTGCTGCTGGTTCTATGGCGACCGTGCCCACGAGCTGGGCTGTAGTAGTGCTGGACCACTGCCGGCGGGTGAACTGGCATAGCATCATGCGCTAAACTCTAATGTCGCTTGTGTTCGTTTTATATCTGTTGCTGCGTAGCTCCACCTTGCTACTTGCTGTTCTCGGGTTAAAGGGCAGCTTCAACATTCCCAATCTGCCCTTGCGTTGGTGTTATCTGTGGTAGTTGCTGCTTACCGTATACCCATTCGGCTGAGAGAACCGCTCTCTGTATGACCCGTTTTTGGCTGCGAACCCGCTCTGTGCATGACCCTGTTTGGCTACGAACCCGCTCTGTGTATGACCCTGTTTGGCTACGAACCCGCTCTGTGCATGACCCTGTTTGGCTACAAACCCGCTCTGTGCATGACCCTGTTTGGCTACAAACCCGCTCTGTGGATGACCCTGTTTGGCTACAAACCAGCTCTGTGTATGACCCAGTTTGGCTGCGAACCCGCTGTGTGTATGACTCGTTGCTGAGTAACTGGTTGGTCTGTATTGCTGCTGCCTACCTCGTTAGATAACCACAGTGTGTGTACCTGGGCATCCATTATCTGACCTTGTGTCAGAGGGTTCTGTAAACTACTGTGTGTCCAAGCCTGGGGGTCCTGAATCGGACTGCAGCGTTAATCAGAGGGTTTTGGGTCCTATTGTATCCTGTACTAGGAGTTCCCACCTGGAGGCAGGTGTGTGCATGAGGGGTTCCTGGTTGCATATTACGAGCCTGAGGGTTTCTCGCTAGTCTGCAGGTGCATAGCTGAGACCCACTTATACTACCACTGACTTGGGTCTATTCTTCTGTTCCTGAGCATCCTGGATTCCTGTTCGTCCGATCAAGATTGCAGTTCCTGTTGCTGTTTATTCCTTTTCCTTGTATTGTGAGTCTACCAGTGACCTCAGCCTAGTCTCCAGCAGGGTGGTCTAGGACCCAGTCTATTATTTCTGTCAGGCTTGCTAATTAGTACCCTCTGCTTGCTTATTGCCTATTTCTTTGTTTATTTCAATAAACTTTATTTACTATACCGTACAGACTGAGCCTCCTTGAGCAGCCGTGACACAAGCAGGGCAGAACAAGAAGTCTCGCCGCTTGGTTAGCGGTCAAGACTATTTTGTCCTGGGCAGAAGAACACGTTCCTGCCATATTCGTTGTACACATTCCTGGCATAAACCGTGTCGTGTCATTTCCTCAGTCGTCACACGGTGGACAGCGGAGAGTGGGAACTGCATCCAGAAGTGTTCACCCTCATTGTTCAGAAGTGGGGTCTTCCTTGCATCTACCTGATGGTGACATGACACAACAGGAAGGTTCTGAGGTTCTGCTCTCGCTGGAGGGATCCTCTAGCTCTAGCGGTGGATGCCATGTCCATTCCTTGGTTATTTCCTCTGGCTTACATCTTTCCTCCCCTCCCCATCTTGCACAGGGTGTTACGGAAATTACGACTGGAGCGCTGTCCAGTCATTCTGATTGCTCCGTACTGGCCTCGGCAGGCTTGGTTTCTGGAGCTTCTGGATCTGTCACTGGTGGAGCCATTCCGGCTCCCTTGCTGTCTGGATCTTCTTCTACAGGGTTACCTGTGGAAGGAGGATGTTCATCATCTAGCTTTGATGGCTTGGAAGTTGAATCCTCGATACTGAAGAAGAAGGGTTTTTCTTCTAATGTGGTGGCTACTATGCTTAGTGCCCACAAACTGGCTTCTTCTAAGGCCTACCATTGTGTTTGGTCGATGTAACAGATCCCTGCCGTTACTCCAGGAAAATATGCTGGGCAGTAGGCGGCTCTCTGATTGGTCAAAGCTCTGGGTGACGAGTTTAAAGGTCCCCCATAGAGTTAACATGGGGGAAAGTAGGCCACCCAGGGATTGGCTAATCTAAGACCCGCCCCAAGGTACCGATTGGTCGCCTACAGTTAAAGGGACTCCATAGACTATACAAGGAAAAGTAGGCGGCCATCGGATTGGCTGCTCAAATCCAGCTACTCCTCTCTTATTGGTCTAAGGGTTAAAGTGGCCAGATTGAATTACTATGGCTCCAGGGAGTCTGGTGTCCCATTGTACCAGTGTTTACCTTAACCCTAGGGGTCCCATTGTATGTCACCCCAACCTATTGTACTGTGTCAGTTAACCTTGTTATGCATTGTTGTTCTTTGTTCTAAACCTTCATAAAAGAGCTGAATTCAGCCACAATAAAGTGAGAGCTCTGTTGATCCTGAACTGCGTGCTGTGTCTGCATTACTGGGTGGTATCAAGGGTCTTCTGTTGACCCCCATCCTGGGAAGCTGTTTGGAGGGACTGACTGGGAAAACCAGCTAAGGAAGCCTTCATCTAGAGAAAGGTAGTCAGCAGAATGAGCAACGTCCATCCAAGGACTTAGGATCTCGTTACACTGGTGGCAAGCGGTGGGATTGAACTGAAACCAGCCCAGCAGGGGGAGATATAGCCGCTGGCTTGACCCCGGTTTCAGCTACACTAAGACCAGCCCAGTGGGGGGAAAAACAGCCATTGGCTTGACCCCGGTCTTAGCAACGACTATCTCACCATGGCTGAGGTTTACCGACATCGGTAACTTATGGAGCTCCAACAAATGGCAGAGGAGCGAGGACGGGATGCAAGGGGCATGAAAAAGCAGGAATTGGTCATGATGTTGCAGGACATGGATGAGGAGATGGCGGAGCAGGCTCAGAACACGGACTTACCAGCTGAAGAGACCTACAGTATCCGCTCCAATCCCTCGGCATCCCCACCGGCGCCTATGCCTGCTTTATCATCCACGGATGTGGTGAGCCAAAGAGTGGCGACACGCTTGGCGTTGGCAGGACCAGATCCAACTGCAGAATTCCAAATTAGGACAATCCTGGCGGTGGAAAAAGAATATCTGGAGGAACTGGCCCAGTCCAGACAATGATCCCCTAGGCAGCCCAGCGAGGCTCGGTCGGATATGATGGAGCATAACCGACGGCTGCCACATCAGTTGTTCAAAGTGTTTGATGACAGTGTGGGTGACATTGATGGATTTCTGAAAGATTTTGAGCGCCAGTGCCAGGTGGTTCAAGTGGACCGACAAGATTGGGTGACCATCCTGGCAGGTAAATTGACGGGGAGGGCCGCAGGAGCTTACCGGGCCATCCCAGATGCATGGATTACGGATTATGCGGAGGTAAAACGGCGGCTACTTCAGCGGTTTGCCATCACCCCGGACACTTACAGGCGGCAGTTTCGGGAAGGACGGCGCCAGCACAAGGAGACTCACATGGAATGGGTATATAAGATGGAGCGGGCCTGCCGCAACTGGCTGCAGGGATGTGGGGCCCGCACGTTGGAAGACTGTTGCCAACAGATGCTACTGGAACAGTTCTTTTTCCAGGTTACGCCTGAGGTACGAGACTGGGTCTATGACCATGGGCCCCGCACTGTCACTGTGGCGGCAGAACTAGCTGACAAATTTGAGGAATCCCGGAGGGTGGGACCCCGGTCGGCTACTATCCACGGTCCCCCTGTATACAGCGGGCATCGAGCAGTTATTTCATCCAACCAAGCTACTCGGACAATAACCACTACTGCACAGCGAGGCCCTATGACCGGATCCTCTCGTCCCCCTCTTGGCCCTGAATATTACCAGTGCCACCAGCGGGGACACACTCGACCCAATTGTCCCCAGAATCGACCGCCTCCTGGCTCACAACATGGTCCAGCTCGCTGGAATACCTCGGGCCCGCAAGGTCGGGGGGCACCCAGGACAGCCTATTCCATTGAGGTCCCAAGTCACGAAGAATATGACTGGACGGAGCCCAGGGAAATTGTGCGACCTTCTACAGCGGAGGCTGCCTGGGGATATTGTCATGAGGTGGCTCTGGCCCAGGATTCTCGTTTGGACAACAGGAATCACCACATTCAGGAGATACAGGTGGATGGACATACAGCCCAGGGGTTACGGGATACTGGGGCTACTCTTACCCTGGTACAGCCACACTGTCTCCAGCGCCATCACCGCACCAATCAGACCCATAAACACTAGCATTACTTGGTCCCCCCGACTGAATTTAAAGCAGCCCTATGGACTGACCCTTCCTTAGCTGGGTATAGACGCCAGGCCGACAGCGGGACCCTGGGACCCAGTGGGGAGAGCATAGTGTGGAAAGACGGGCTACTCTACCGGCAGACCATGTCCATAGGGAAAGGAAGAACCGAGATAGCCAAAACCCAGCTATTAGTTCCCGCGTTGCACCGAGCCGCCTTGCTAGCCTTGGCTCATGAAGTCCCGCTGGCAGGGCACTTCGGAGTCAGACGCACAGAAGAGCGGCTTACCCGAGCCTTCTTCTGGCCCCAGATTTCTAAAAACGTTTGCACGTTTTGCCGGACCTGTGATGTCTGTCAGCGGGGTCGGCAAACGGGGTGACCGTTCGACAGCACCCATGCAACCCCTTCCTATTATAGCGGTCCCATTTCAGAGGGTGGCTGTGGACATTGTGGGTCCCTTGGCCAGATGCAGCCGCTCAGGCAAAAGATTTATCCTTACTGTGGTGGACTTTGCCACCCGGTATCCTGAAGCTGTCGCGCTGGCCAACATAACTGCAGAGTCCATAGCCACTGCGTTGATTACTATTTTTGCCCGGGTGGGCTTCCCCCAGGAGATCCTCTCAGACTAGGGCACGCAATTCACCTCTGAATTGCTGCAGCAGGTCTGGAAATTGTGTGGGGTCCAATCCTCTCAAACCACTGCCTACCATCCCCAGACAAATGGGCTTTGCAAAAGGTTCAGTGGGACCCTGAAACAAATGCTCAGGGCCTTCACTGACTCTCATAGAGACTGGGAACAATACCTACCACATTTGCTCTTCGCATACTGAGAGGTGCCTCAGGAGTCCACGGGCTTCTCCCCCTTCGAACTCCTGTTTGGGAGACGAGTCCGTGGGCCCCTGAACATCCTCCGCGAGTATTGGGAAGGCAAGTGCGAGACGGAAGAGTCCCCAGCCGTTACCTATGTCCTGGAACTGAGGGATCGGCTGGAGACGCTGACTGGCTTGGCCCGACAAAATCTCCAGACCGCACAAGCCAAGCAAAAGAAATACTATGATAGGCATGCCACATTCAGGGAATTCATGGTAGGGCAGAAAGTACTCGCTCTACGACCAGTAAGGCAGAACAAGCTCCAGACAGCTTGGGAAGGGCCTTACCAGGTCATAGACCGACAGGGAGAGACAACATACTTGATAGCTAGGGGTCCCCAACTGAAAGATAGGCGAATTTGCCACATCAACGCCCTTAAAAAGTATGAAGAGCGCCCCGAGGACATTTTGGCCATATGCACCTTAGCCAGTCAAGCGGCGGAGGACAAGGAGCTCCCCGATCTCTTGGCCGATGCTCAACCTAACTCGCCCTCTAGCTCAGTTCCCTTAGGTTCTCACCTCACGCCAGAACAGCAGGACCAACTCCGGGGCATCTTGTCCCGGTGGCCCACCCTGTTCTCAACGTTACCCAGCCGCACAACCCTGACCGACCACAAGGTAGATACCCTCGCCCAAACCCCCCTGAGACAGCCCGCTTACCGGGTGCCAGAGACGGTTAAGTCCCATATTCAGAAGGAACTCCAGGACATGCAGGAATTAGGGGTAATTGAGGAGTCCGACAGCCCCTGGGCCTCCCCGGTAGTCCTAGTCCCTAAGAAAGATGGGACCATCCGGTTCTGCGTGGACTACCGGCAGCTAAATGAGAAGACTGTAACGGACGCGTATCCTATGCCTAGGGTAGATGACCTCCTTGACCGACTCGCTGGGGCTCGCTATGTTACTACCTTGGATCTGAGTAAGGGCTACTAGCAGATTCCCTTGGCCCCGGAGGCAATGGCAAAATCAGCCTTCATCACCCCGTTCGGCTTATACCAGTTCACAGTTATGCCGTTCGGGATGAAGAATGCCCCCGCCACCTTTCAGAGACTGGTGGACCGCCTGCTCACTGGGGCCCAGGAGTTTGCCTGTGCCTACTTAGATGATATTGCAATCTACAGCGAGTCCTGGGAGGATCACCTACTGCATCTAGAGGCTATTTTAGGCAGAATTGACAAAGCAGGACTGACTGTACGCCCCGACAAATGCCAGATGGGAATGGGGGGGAGGTTCAGTACCTCGGTCACCGGGTGGGCAGCGGGTGCCAGCGACCCGAGCCGGCTAAAATAGAAGCCATTGTCCAGTGGCCCCAGCCTCAGACCAAAAAGCAGGTCCTGGCTTTCTTGGGGACAGCAGGGTACTATCGCAGGTTCGTCCCCCGGTACAGCGACATAGCTAAACCTCTAACCGACCTCACCAAGAAGGCTCTACCCCGACGGATTACCTGGACCCCGGCATGCGCTCAGGCCTTTGAGGCTCTGAAGACTGCTTTAGGACAGGCCCCAGTGCTTGCTTGTTCCCAACTTTAACCTTCCTTTCTTGGTCCACACAGATGCCTCTAACGTCGGGTTGGGAGCGGTCCTAAGCCAAGTGGATGCCACGGGAGAGGAACACCCTGTCGCTTTTCAGAGCCGCAAACTGCTGGACCGGGAGATGAGCTATGCGGCCATAGAAAAAGAATGCCTGGCATTAGTTTGGGCCATCAAAAGGTTTCAACCCTACCTTTATGTAAGGGAATTTACAGTAATAACTGACCATAACCCGCTTGTGTGGCTTAACCAAACCTCAGGGGATAACGGCCGTTTACTGCGGTGGAGCCTGGCTCTGCAACCATACACTTTCTCAGTTAAATACCGGTCAGGCAAACATAACCAGAATGCGGATGGATTGTCCCACCAAGAGGATGCCTAACATCTGGACCCACTAGTCTTTGTTTCCTTCCCAAGTTTCCTGTTTTACCACGCCAGTAGACTTGGAAGCTCGAAGGAGGGGGTGATGTAACGGATCCCTGCCGTTACTCCAGAGAAATATGCTGGGCAGTAGGCGGCTCTCTGATTGGTCAAAGCTCTGGGTGACGAGTTTAAAGGTCCCCCATAGAGTTAACATGGGAGAAAGTAGGCCACCCAGGGATTGGCTAATCTAAGACCCGCCCCAAGGTACCGATTGGCCGCCTACAGTTAAAGGGACTCCATAGACTTTACATGGGAAAAGTAGGTGGCCATCGGATTGGCTGCTCAAATCCAGCTACTCCTCTCTTATTGGTCTAAGGGTTAAAGTGGCCAGATTGAATTACTATGGCTCCAGGGAGTCTGGTGTCCCATTGTACCAGTGTTTACCTTAACCCTAGGGGTCCCATTGTATGTCACCCCAACCTACTGTACTGAGTCAGTTAACCTTGTTATGCATTGTTGTTCTTTGTTCTAAACCTTCATAAAAGAGCTGAATTCAGCCACAATAAAGTGAGAGCTCTGTTGATCCTGAACTGCGTGCTGTGTCTGCATTACTGGGTGGTATCAAGGGTCTTCTGTTGACCCCCATCCTGGGAAGCTGTTTGGAGGGACTGACTGGGAAAACCAGTTAAGGAAGCCTTCATCTAGAGAAAGGTAGTCGGCAGAACGAGCAACGTCCATCCAAGGACTTAGGATCTCGTTACAGTCGACCTTACTATCGTGGCGTGCTGATAGACACCTCTCAGGATTTTGATCTGCCTACGGTCCTGGCCTTCTTGCAGGATGGTGTGGATAAGGGCCTCAGCTTGAGTTCCCTTAAGGTTCAGACTTCTGCACTCTTTGTTTTCTTTCAGAGGCATATTGCTATTCTTCCTGATATCAAGGTTTTCTTCCAGGGCGTTGCTCATACTTGTCCTGTCTTCAAGACTCCCTCTCCTCAGTGGGACCTTAATTTGGTCTTGGGCGTCCTTCAGCTCCCTCCCTTTGAGTCCTTGGCTACTATTCCTCTACGCCAGCTGACGTGGAAAATGGCCTTTCTCCTGGCGATCGTGTCTGTTTGCCTTGTTGCGGAGTTACATGCTCTGTCCTGTAAACCACCCTTTTTGGTGTTTCACAAGGAAAAGGCGGTGCTTAGCACTGAGTTCCGCATCAATGAGGAGATTGTGGTGCCGCCTTTCTGCCCTGACAAGGAGAGGGATCTCCACTTGTTAGATGTGGTATGTTGTCTCGAGTTTTATGTGCATCTCACTGAGTCCATCCGGCAATCAGACACGCTGTTTGTCATTCCTGATGGTCCCAGGGCAGGAAGACCTGCATCCAAGGTGACTATTGCTTCTTGGATCAAGTCCATTATTTGTAAGGCTTACGAGCTGAGGAAGAAGCCCATTCCCTTTCAGGTTACGGCTCATTCTACCAGATCTATTGGGGCTTCTTGGGCTTACAAGAATCAGGCCTCAGCTGACCAGTTGTGCAAGGCTGCCACTTGGTCGTCTGTGCACACCTTTTCGATGCACTACCGTGTTGATGTGCTGGCATTGGCTGACTCCAGCTTTGGGAGGAAGATCCTGGAGGCAGTCTTGCCTGTCTAGGATCTTCTTCGGTTCTTGGTGCTTCCTTTACTTTTGAGCCCTGTTGGCTCTAATTCAGTGTGCTGTGTAACAGTTGGGGTGTTATCCCTGTTTAGTGTCCGTTGACCCTTCACTGTTTTGTTGGGCTATCTCTGATGGTTCATATCTGTTCTGGTGACTTTGGGGGCCTTGCACCTGGTCCTTGCCCTACTTCCCGCCTCTGGGAAACTCAATGTTTGGACATCCCAGAGTTACCAGTAACCTGTATTGGACGACAGAGAAAAGAGGATTTTAGTCTTACCTGTTAAATCCTTTTCTCTTAGTCCATACAGGTTACTGGTCTCCCACCCTGTCAAGGGACCATGCTTGGCTCTCCTGAGACAGACCCTGGGGGTCCTTCTTGGTCATGCTCACAGGAGTATTCTTTCCCTTCTACTATCTAGTCATTGTCTCAAATCATTCTGGAGCTGGTTGGCTGGCTGCAGCCAAGGAGGGAAGGGAGGCTCCACCCCCTGCATACAATTTTAGAATTTTTCCTGTCTACTTAAAGGGGCGAATCGCTTACCCAAAGTTACCAGTAACCTGTATGGACTAAGAAAAGGATTTAACAGGTAAGACTAAAATCCCCTTTTCCTGGTCTTTCACAAGGACAAGGCGGTTCTTCGCACCTCCCAGAAATCTCTTCCTAAGGTGGTTTCTGAGTTCCACATGAATCAGAAGATTGCTGTGCCTTCCTTTTGTCCTGATCCTAAATCTGACAAGGAGAGGAATCTCCACTTGTTGGATGTGGTGCACTGTCTGAAGGTCTGTCCATCAAACTGATGCACTTTTTGTCATCCCTGAGGGTCCCAGTGTGGGTAAGCTTGTGTCCAAGGTGACTATTGCTTCTTGGATCAAGTCTACCATTTGCAAGGCCTATGAACTCAGGAAGAAACCTGTTCCTCTTCGTTATTGGGGCCTCCTGGCCCTATAAGAATCAGGCTTCTGCTGATCAGCTGTGCAAGGTGGCCACTTGGTTGACAAAGGTGTGCACAGACTAACACTACCGTGTTGTTCTGACTTTGGCTGAAGCCAGCTTTGGCAGGAAAGTCCTGGAGGTAGCTCTGCCTGTCTAGGACTTTGCTTCCTGTGTCTTAGAGATGTTTAACTATTATGCCATGTTGGTTCTTGTTCTGTGTGCCGTGTTCACAGTTACTGGTGTGCTGCTTTACAGTTCTGTGTCCGTTGACACTTTATTAGCTGGGCTATTCTATTTCCTGATTAGTCCGTGTAGCTGTGGTATCATGGTTCCGATGAACTGATCCTTGCATTTTTCCCACCAGTGGGAAGCTCAGTGTTGGTACATCCCAAAGTTACCTGTAACCTATATTGGACGACAGAGAAAAGAGGATTTTAGTCTTACCTGTGAAATCCTTTTCTCCCACCCTGTCAAGGGACAGCGCTTTGTTCTCCTGTGGCTGGTTGTGGGAGTCTCTTCGGGTTCATGTTCACATGAGTATTCCTTGTTTCCTCTTGCTATCTAACTAGATAGGTTAGTGTCTCAAATCTAACTGGAGAGGGGGCTAGCTAGTATCCAGCTAAGGAGGAGAGGAAGGCTCCACCCCTGCATTCTTTCCCAGAATTGTTTCTGCCTACTTAAAGGGGCCGTCGCCTTCCCAGAGTTGCATGTAAGCTATATGGACTACAAAAAAGGATTTAATAGACGTTCTGTTTAATCTGAATTCTGCACCTTTAAGGGTGCACTTTACCGCATAGCCGCAACGCGCCGTTAATCTCTGGGTCATATCTCCGCAACCACTCTGAGTATGGAGTTGGGAGAGGGCTCATTCTTATTATCTACAATGCCCTAAGTATCCAGTGGTCATTGTCAGTGTCTTGGGGGCCCTAGGGGGATTCGGTTCTGCAGTTTGTGACTCTATATAGAGAAATTGTTCCCCATAAACGCCCGCTTCACTGGTAGTTTTCTGATTGGTCCCCTGTCCAGTTGCCATTTTCTCTTCCTTTCTACATGAGTGTTATAAGCAGGGCTTGGTCTCCTCGGCTCTCCTCCTCAGGTTAACCGTTCCCTTGCCATATAAGTGCATTTTAGGCTTTCTGGGGTGAAATCTTTAATCTGTATTTGGGTCTTCCTTTACTGTCTTGACACGTCTTCTGTTAGGATGACTGATCCACTTCGATATGGGGCTAGGCCTAAGGCTGAGGACTCAGGGGCGTCTCAGACCCCCCTCACATACAGTTCCTCATGCCACTCAGGCTTCCTATGGGGTGTTCTGGGCATTTATACCCCTCATGAGCTGCAGTCCTTGCGTCTCTGCAAGGGCCTTCCAGCCATGACCATGAACCACCTTGGGTCAATGACTTAAGGTCCCTGTGGCACAGTTTCCTCTCTCTATTCAGGGGGTTCTTTAGTCATGGAGACCCCCTACCTCCTTCAGGTTTGTTGCCCCTAAGGCTCCTGGCATTCCTGATTTATCTGATTCTTCATTTGAGGATTCAGATGGAGACTCTGAGAATGTTGTGTGTTTTTTCTTCCCACTTTTATGGTGACCCCTTTGAAGCTGACCCTGAGCCCTCTGCTGAGGGTCTCATTAAGGTGGTATTGGACACTTTAAATATTTCCTCTACTCCTGTAGAGCCTCAGGCTGATTCTGTTGTCTTTCAAAAGCCTAAGAAGCCATGCACTGTTTTTCTGCCTAATCCCACTCTGGATCAGATTATCTTGGATGAGTGGAATACTCCTGATGAGCCTCTTTCTCTGTCAGGTTCTCTAAACTCTATCATTTTCTGAAGCTGCCTTTAGTCAATAGGCTACTCCTCCTCAGGTTGATTCCCCCATTTCTAGGCTTTTTAAGTCCACGGTCTTGGCTGCAGCAGTCGCTTCTTCTCTAAAACATGTGACTGACAAAGTTAGACACTGTTTTTGAAGGCTAACTTCAAAGCCATATGAGTGTCCATGAGGCCCACCTTGGCTTATGCATGGGTCACTAGGGCTATTGCAGTCTGGACTGAACAGCGGTCTACTGCTGTACACAAAGGTGCTCCAAATAGTGACCTTTTATCCCTTTTGGCCAACATTTCTGAAGGTCAGCATTATGTTACTGATGCTCTCTTAGATGTTGTTCGGCTTGAAGCCAAAGCATCTGCTTTCTCTGTGACTGCTAGGCGCGTGCTGTTGCTGAAGATCTGGTCTGCTGACTTGATTTCTAAGAAAGTTCTCTTCCTTTTAGGGTTCTTCTCTTTTTGGCCCTGAAATGAAGACTCTCATCAGTGTACTGCCTTAAGCTCCTAAACGCACGCCTAAGGAGAAAAGACAGTCTTTTTCGTCCCAAACAAGGCAAAACATTTAGATCTAACCTGGTGGCACCTCAGGCACTGCGTTCCACCCCCAAGCAGCAGTGGAGGTCGAAACACACCTTCGCCAAACTACCTTCGGCAAGACTCACCGAACCCTGGTCCACGACCAGTAGGGGGCCGTGTGCATTGCTTTTTGAGTGTTTGGACAGGCTCTGTTGTAGATCAGTGGGTATTACAGGTGGTTTCAGAAGGTTACAGGATTCCCTTCAAATCCCTGTCCCCATTCAGGTACTTCCCTTCTTGCTCTCCTCAGGGGCAGGAAAAGCTCAGGCTTTTCAATGGGCTGGTCCAGTCTCTCTTGGACAAGGGAGTTCTGGCACCGGTCCCCCAAAAGGAGAGAGATTCAGGCTTTTATTCCAACCTCTTTGTCATTCCCAAGAAGGATGTTGACTGCCTCCTGGTCCTAGACCTCAAGGCCTTCAACAAGGTCCACTACAAGATGGAGTCCTTATGCTCAGTCATCGCAGCAATGTGGCCAGGAGAATTTCTGGCGTCCTTGGGTCCTCTGGATGCCTATCTGCACATCCCTGTGCATCTGTAAAGTCAATTGTACCTCAGGTTTGCCTGCGAACTGGGTCACTTCCAGTTCGTTGCTCTCCCCTTCAGGCTCACAACAGCTCCTCAGGTGTTTAATCGAGTTCTGGGGGCATTGATTGCCTCCCTGCACACCAAGGGGATTCAGGTAACGCCTTACATGGACAGCCGCCTCCTCAAGGCACCCTCCAGGGACTTCTTGGACCGCCAAGTCCAGGACTGTGCCCAGATGCTCCTCCAACATGGTGGGATGCTGAACATGGACAAGCCAGCACCCTCACAGAACCTGGTGTTCCTCTGTCTCCGCTTCAATACTCAACAGGGTATGGTCTACCTGACGGAGGACTCAATTCAGCAACTCGCCTCCAAGGTGTCTTCTGTTCTGTCTTGGACATCCGCTCCAGTGAGGAAATTCTCCTCCCTGGTGGGGAAGATAATATCCACCATGGAAGTGGTCCCGTTTGCAATGGCTCATGCCAGAGGTTCGTGATCCATGTTTGCAGGGGGAACATGGATCGTCTGGATCAACCTATTTCCCTTCGGAGTTAGCTCTGAGCCTTCACTGGTGTTTGACCACTTCCAACCTGGTGAAAAGGAGGCCATTTGTGATTCCATTCTGGACCACAGTGACGACAGATGCCAGCCTGCACGATTGGGGCACAGTCTTGGGTCACCTAAGTGTTCAGGGCCACTGGTCAGAGGAGGGAGACTCTTCTTCCCATCAACATCCTAGAGTTCAGGACGATTTTTCCATTAATAATATATAATATCAGATTATTGGACCCTCCATCTGCTGGGGTGCCCAGTTTGAGTTCAGTCCCACTGCTTGGTTAAAGATCAAGAGTATTTTAACCTGGGCAGAAGATCATGTACCTGCTATCTCCGCAGTGCACATTCCAGGCATAGAAAACGTCCAACAGACTTCCTCAGTCGAAACACGGTGGATCGATCAATCTCCTGGTACAGATGTGGGGTCTTCCTATGACGGACCTGATGGCTACCAGGTGCAACCGAAAGGTTCAGATGTTTTTCTCATGCTGGAGAGATCCCCTAGTGTTTGCGGTGAATGCTCAGTCAATCCCATGCTTGCCTCTGGCATACGTCTTACCTCCTCTTCCTCTCCTACCCAGGGCACTGCAGAACATTCAGATGGATGGGACTCCCATCATCCTGGTTTCTTCATATGGGACCAGACAGCCTTAGTTTCCTGAACTACTGGCACTATCTGCCCAGGCACCATTTCCACTGCCACACAGACCCGATCTCCTTTGCCAGGGGTACATGTGGAATGAGGATGTGGACCATCTGGCTTTGACGGCATGGCTGCTGAAGCCTCCATCTTGTCAAAGAGAGGCCATTCTCCAGAAGTGGTTTCTACTATGATTCAGGCCAGCAAACCTGTTTCCTCAAAATCCTATCATAGGGTTTAGTCTCTCTTCTGTACTTGGTGTGTGGACAGGGATCTGTCCTCGCAGTACTTTGATCTTCCTGCTGTCTTGTCTTCTTTACAAGTTGGTGTGAATAAGGGTCTTAGCCTTAGTTCCTTGAAGGTTCAGGCCTCTGCTCTCTCTCTTTTTTCAGAGATGCATTGCCACCTTACCGGATGTCAAGGTCTTCTTTCAGGGTGTCTCTCATGCTTTCCCTGATTATAAGGCTCCTACTCCTCAGTGGGACCTTAACCTTGTTTTGGGAGTTTTGCAGCAGCCTCCTTTTGAGTCCTTGGCTACCATTCCCTTTGTATCTTTTGATGTGGAAGATGGCTTTTCTCTTGGCTGTGGTCTCTGTCCGCAGAGTGGCTGAGTTGCAGGCTTTGTCCTGCAAACCGTTTTTCCTGGTGTTTCACAAAGATAAGGCTGTTCTCTGTACCTCCCAGGAATTTCTTCCTAAGGTGATCTCTGAGTTACACATCAAGCAGGAGATTGTTGTGCGTTCCTTTTGTCGTAACCCTAAATCTGACAAGGAGAGGGATCTTCACTTGTTGGATGTGATGTTCTGAACGGAGTAGATCCATCAGACTGATGCACTATTTGTCATCCCTGAGGGTCCCAGGGCTGGGAGGTGGCATCCAAGGTGACTATTGCGTCTTGGATCAAGTCTACCATTCGCAAGGCTTATGAACTCGGAAAGAAACCTGTTCCCTTTCATCTCACAGCGCATTCCACTAGATCCATTGGGTCCTCCTGGGCCTACAAGAATCAGGCCTCCTCTGATCAACTGTGCAAGGCGGCCACTTGGTCTCCTGTGCACACTTTTGCCAAGCAGTATTGTGTTGACATCCTGGCTTCGGCTGAAGTCAGCTTTGGCAGGAAAGTTCTGGAGAGGCAGCTTTGCCTGTCTAGGACTTTATTTTCCTGTGCTTTATAGTTCTTTATCCTTTTGAGCCCTGTTGGCTCTTGTACTGTGTGCTGTTATTCGTTGTCCACTAACACTTTGTTAGTTTGGGCTCTTCCATATCTGGATAGTCGATGGGAGCTCTGGTATCATGGGGACTGGCGCTTGGTCCTTTCCTTCATTATCCCACCCTGGAAACTCAGTGTTGGTACATCCCCATGGTACCTTTGAGTTATATTGGATGACAGAGAAAAGAGGATTTTAGTCTTACCTGTTAAATCCTTTTCTCTTAGTCCATATAGATTCCAGGTCTCCCACCCAGTGAAAAGGACCATGCTTTGTTCCTGTGGCTGGAAGTGGGAGTCCTGTTGGGTCCATGTTCATAGGCATTTCTTCTTCTTCTCACTAATTCAGTAGAATTTAAGTCAAAAATCTAACTGGTGGGGAGTGGCTGGGTAGCCTGTTATGGAGGAGAGGGAGGCTCCACCCCTGTAACTTCTTTGAAGAATTGTTCCAACCTACTAGGAGGAGCTGTTGCCTCCCCATGGTACCTGTAAGCTATATGGACCAAGAGAAAAGGATTTAACAGGTAAGACTAAAATCCTCTTATTTTGGTAGATCTACATCCAATACTATTAAAGATGAAAGTATGGGCACTAATATCACTTAAAATTATCCTACCCTGATATAGGGACACACAAATAGAGCTCCAAAATATGAATCATAAGGGAGACTCTAATGAGCTCAGGGAAAGTGAATCCTGGACTGTCAAAAATCATTAGGTAGCAGTTTGTAATCCAGGTTCACTTCACAAAAATCAATTGAGCCAAAAATAAAATTATGAAAAAAACAGCTAAATCTCTATTATGAAAAAAACAGCTAAATCTCTAATATAGTCTTAGTTACAGTCTAGTAATTGGGAGACATTCGGTAGTGACTGCACTAGTCATTATTAACTCCTATCCTGACACACGTTTTGCATTGAATTAGCTTTATCAAAGGACACTGCCGCCTTGACTCAGCCAGTTATAAATGCTATGGCCCTCCCTAAGGATGGGATTTGTCTCCTTCTCAGAATTTTATTGGACCAAACAGTTGTTAATCAGAAATGAGGTATCACAATGGATACGGATGTATGTAAAGGTAATTTCTAGTCGTCTTACAACCGTATCATAACCAACAATAAATCCTTGTAAGATACATCAGGCTAAGTGATATAACTGACACAAGATATAGCCATAATATCCCATATACAATGCCAAGTGTAATAGATTAAATCACATCACCCTTGTGTATATATGAAAAAAGAGGATTCAAGTGAAAATATAAGAAATATAGCACACGATGTATATACATGAAATCCCAGAATAACCCATTTATTTGGCATCACAAAGCATGAGCCACACAGGTCATGCAAAGACTGTCGTAATGGGCAGATATAATTCCCTCATTTAACCCACTGGGGAATATAGTGAATGGAGTTCATAGTCTCCTTTCAAAATCCCCAAGGATATTCTCATCAAGCCAAGTGTGAACAATAAAGGAGACACCCCACCGGTTCAACATTTTTAGAAAACGCACCACATTAAAGATCTCCATGACTATACAGATGGGATATTTTAGGACACAGAGAGGCCGAAAGATCTGTAAATTGATACCCAGCCACAAAAAGTCCTGTGACTGCTCACCAAGTATATTGAGCAGTCTCTTAAACAATGCAATCAAAACAGGATAAGTGAATCAACTGAGGAGGGTGGTCTCCATATGGCAAAATGTACAATCAACACTTAAGAGGGGGAAAAAAAACGCATATAGAAGGGACACACCTATGCTGTAGTAAGTATATTTGTCTATTGCCACCAAGTAAGACACCTTAAAAACAACAACATATTAGCCTCCTGGAAGGACAAAATCTCCAAACTCGTGGCATAAAAAGACCACACTTAGGAGAAGACCTGGGTCTGACTAAAGTGCTGTACCATTGGTGCTAAAGTAAGTACATTTGTGGTCGGGGCTTCCAGAGTATGATTATTATGGAGGGTTGCTGTCCCCCTGAGCTATCGTAAGCTTCAGGGGATGAGGCGACGAAGGTGACCTGTAAAGAGGACCACCTTAATAAGTCCTTTAAAGAAAGGGTGTTGGTGGGGGGGCACAACTGACGATGCGTCCCGTGGGAGAGGCTGCGGCCTGCTATTTAAGGGCTTGCAGCCCCTCCCACAAATACAGGCCCCCTGCCTTTCACTTGTGGTCGGGGCTTCCAGAGTATGATTATTATGGAGGGTTGCTGTCCCCCTGAGCTATCGTAAGCTTCAGGGGATGAGGCGACGAAGGTGACCTGTAAAGAGGCAAAAGAGACTCTACTGATATAACTATAGGAGCCTGCGTAAAGATGACATGTTATTAACTGGTTAGTATGTGTTCTTCCGATCTAGTATCTGGATTGGGATGAATCTGTTGAGGCATGTAGATTGCCATCTACTGAGTTGTATTGTACGAGCGGGCACTCCTGTGGCTATTATACTGCCCAAAGAATGACCTGGGTACTATGGAATGTAGCCTAAACGTGACAGGATAGTATGTGTAGGATTCGTGAACGTGGATATACTGAGTGGCCTGTAAGCAGTGAACTATTATCTAGATGTTGTTGAGAGTGCAGCAGTGAGGCGAGTTTAGTGACTATATGGCATCAATGGACATAGAGATTAAATACGGTAAGTGACTGGCTTAAGACTTATCGTTTGGAGTGTATTAGAGTGAACTGATCAGAGCGGCGGGTGAGTTAGTACTGACTCATAAATCCTATTGATCTAGTGCGACAGGAAAACCCGCCCCGGACAGAGAGACCAAAAAGGCAAGGCATGAAGCTGCCTTAATACTATGTAGCTGCAAAACGACTTGTATGAGGAATCATAGACGCCTCTGAATATGTGCCTGGAGATGTAGTGAATATTTAATGTCTCTGAGAATAGAAAATGGGCAGCCTAGATGGCCTTACCAATGATGGTGATGTTACTGACGAAGTGTGTTGTTGTAAGAATAGATTGCGAAGGCTTAAATACTGCCGAAGCTGTAAGACAGAAGAGGATAAAAGTCAGAGCATTTAGTACTTCCTGTTGCCATGTTCTGTAGACCGTTGGGTGCTACGAATGCTGAGGAGCCCTGCTCCTTCTACTGCGTCTATATAGACTGCAGGCTATATGGTAGGTGAAGAGGAATAGGGACCGGCCGTTCAAAGTTGGGAGTTTGACCATATGCATAAGTCTGAGGGGCTGCATTGATCGAGGGTAGATTGGAGTGTGTGACCTGGACTTTAACGAGGAAGTAAGTATTAGAGTGTATCCTTCCTGCTTCTGTGAAGAATTAAGAATGGGAGTGTGATTGCTTCGGCCTCTGAGAGGAGGTAATATTTATAGAGTAAGTCTTGTTGCTTCTGCAAATATTAAGGATCAGAGTTCAATTCCCTCAGCCGCTGCAGGGAGGCAAGGATTAAAGTGCTAACCTTCAGCCCCTGCAGTGAGGTAAGGATTGAAGTATGATCCTCTGGCCCCTGCGGCGAGGTGAGGATTGAAGTGTGATCCTTCGGCCTCTGCGGTGAGGTGAGGATTGAAGTGTGATCCTCTGGCCTCTGTGGTGAAGTGAGGATTGAAGTGTGAACCTCCGGCCTCTTCGGTGAGGTGAGGATTGAAATGTGATCCTCCGGCCTCTGCGGTGAGGTGAGGAATCTGTCTTTGGGACCTCCGGCCTCTGCGGTGAGGTGAGGAATCTGTCTGTGGGACCTCCAGCCTCTGAGAAGAGGTGAGGTATCTGTCTGTGGGACCTCCGGCCTCTGCGAAGAGGTGAGGTATCTGTCTGTGGGACCTCTGGCCTCTGCGAAGAGGTGAGGTATCTGTCTGTGGGACCTCCGGCCTCTGCAAAGAGGTGAGGTATCTGTCTGTGGGACCTCCGGCCTCTGCCAAGAGGTGAGGTATCTGTCTGTGGGACCTCCGGCCTCTGCCAAGAGGTGAGGTATCTGTCTGTGGGACCTCCGGCCTCTGCCAAGAGGTGAGGTATCTGACTGAGAGTTCTACTTCTTTGAAGATGTGAGGTATCTACCTGGGGAACCTTCGGCCTCTGAGAAGGGGTGAAGTATCTGACTTGGGCATGACCTCTGTGAAGAGGTAAGTTGAGTAGCTACCTCTGTTAGGATTAATACTACCTGAGGAAGGGCCTGCTTCTGCTGAGGGGATGGGGAGAGAGGTGCTAATGTTGCATCAATACATACAGTATGGAATGATTGGGTGTTTGAACAATGGGAATGTTGTACATGTATATACAGTATAGTAACTGTACGTTGTGCGATAGAATGTGAATGATACATACTGTAAGGTGAAATGGAAGTGTTGGGGTGATGACAGTGATTGTAACTACATCTGTAACAGGGGACGGGTGATGTAAGTGAGTTGCTCTGTAACTGAGGGATGTATCAATACATATATTGTGGTGTAATGTTATTAGTTAAAATAGGGATGTCGTAGAGTACATCGATATGGTATAAGTGTATGCTGTACCATAATAATGTTGTATTCGTACAAAGGTATGGAGTGAGTGGACGTTTGTATAATGGAATGTTGTATTAGTACCTGTGGTGTGGAGTAACTAGACGCATGTATAATGGGATGTTGTACTGGTGCACACCGTATGGTATACTGAACTTTGTTACGATGTAATGTAGTAGTGGTACATACTTATGGAATAACTGGCGTAAGTACTATAGGAATGTTGTAATGGTACGTACTGAAAGGTGTAACTGGACGTTGGTATGACAGGAATCTTGTAGTGGTACAGCTGGTAGAATGGTATAGAATGTGAAGAGGTAGGGTGTGGGGCTACCTCTGCTAGGTTAAAGTCTGCCTAAGGAAGGACCTGCTTGCTGAGGGGATGGGGAGAGAGGTACCAATGTTGCATTGATATCTACAGTATGGAGTAAATGAGCGTTGGTTGCAATGGGAATGTTGTATTGTTATCTACGGAATGCTGTGGTATTGGTACATAGGATATGGTGTAACTGGACATTGTTACGATGGAATGTTGTAGTGGTACATTGTTATGTATAACTGGACATTTGTACTATAAGAATGTGTATTGGCACATATGGTATGGTGTGTCTGGACTTGTTACAATGTGAATGTTGTACAGGTATATACAGTATGGAATACCTGGCGTAGGTCGCAGTGGGAATGTTTTACTGGAATCCGCAGTATGGCATACTGGACTTTGGTTATGGTGTGATGTTGTAGTGGTACATGCATTATGGAATAACTGGACGTTGGTTACAAAAGGAATGTTGAATGGTACATACAGTGTGTGTAACTGGACATTTGTTATGATAGGAATGTTTGTGGTGGTATATAGAGTATGGAATAACTGAATGTTGGTTGCAATGCTGTAGTGGTACATCAGTAAGGTGTGACTGGACGTCGGTATAGGAAATGTTGTATTCATACATGCGGTATGGTGTAACTGGATGCTGGTTACAATGGAATGTTGTATATGTACCTACAGTATGCAACTGTACGTTGGTTATAATAGGAATGTTGTATTGGTATATACAGTATGGATAATAGTACATTGTTAAAATGGAATGTTGTATTGGTACATCCGGTTTGGTGTAACTGGACGATGGTTACAATGGAACATAATATGGTGCATACGGTATGGTGTAATTGAACATAGGTTACAATAGAAATGTTGCATTGGTACTTACGATATGAAGTAACCGGACGTTGGTTCCATAGTATTGATACATACAATATGATGTGTCTGGACGTAGGTTACGACTGGAATGTTGAATTGGTGCCTACTGTAAGGTGTAACTGGTCATTGTTACAATGGAAAGGTGTAGTGGTACATGCAGTATGGTGCAACTGGATGCTTGTTATGATGGGAATGTTGTAGTGGTACGTACAGAATGGTGTAATTGGATGCAAGTTACGATGGGAATGTTGTATTGATACGAACGGCATAATGTAACTGTACGTTGCTACAATAGGAATGTTGTATGGGTACATACGGTATGGTGTGACTGGACGTGGTTACTATAGGAATGTGGTATTGGAACATACGGTGTGGTGTAACTGGACGTTGTTACTTATGGGAATGTGTATTGGTATATATGGCATGGAAACTGGAAGTGGTTACGATGGGAATGTTGTATATGCATACTGTATGGTAGCTGGACGTTGGATACAATGGGAATGTTGTATTGGTATATACAGTATGGTGCAACTGGACATGTAACAGTGGGAATGTTGTATCGGTACATACAGTATGATGTAACTGGATGTTGCTAAAATAGGAATGCTGTGTAGGTACATGCGGTAAGGTGTAACTGGATGTTGGTTGCTATGGGAATGTGTATTGGTATATACGGTAAAAATGGGTATGTTGTATGACACATATGGTATGGTAACTAGACATTGGTTATGGTAGGCATGTTGTATTGGTACGTACAGTATGGGGTCACTGGACGTTTGTTATGATGCAAGTGTTGAATTGTTACATACAGTATGGTGTAACTGGACATAGTTTACAATAAGAATGTTGCATGGTACGTATAGCACAGTGTGAATGGACGTTGTTTTTGATAGGAGTGTTCGATTGGTACCTACAGTATGGTGTAACTGAACGTTGGTTACAATAGGAATGTTCGTACATGCGGTATAATGTAACTGGACATTGGCAATAGGAACATAGTGTTGATACATATAGTATGGCGTAACTGGACGTGGATACAATAGGGATGTAGTGGGTATTGGTGAGTGAACAGCACATCGAGCTTAGAATGTATCATGAATGTGGCTTCTTGGTAGCTTAAATATGCATGGAGAAGTGGAACAGTCTATCCCAGTACAACTATATTGCTTATGTAATTACACCAAAATAGCGTTTAAACACATTAAATTTAGGCTATGGTGACAGAGAAGCAGCATGTGAGAGTTGACAGAATGATTGGGTAGTATGAGAATGCTGTGGCTTTAAACTGGACATGGCAATGGCTATGAAGTGTTGAAACATACGGTATGGTGTAACAGGATGCTGGTTATGATAGGTATGTTGTGTTGATACCTACAGTATGATGTAACTGGACGTGATTACAATAGGGCTATAGTGAGAATTGGTAAGTGAACAATACATCATGCTTGGAATGTAACATGAAAGTGTTTCTAGATAGCTTAAATATGCGTTGAAGAAGTGGAACATTTAATCCCAATGTAGGGTGAGGAAAAAGACCAACTATATTGCTTATGTACTTATGCCGAAATAGCAATATACAGTTTAAACATAGGATATGATAATAAAGAAGCAGCGGATATGGTGAAATTATTTGGTAATAGGAAGATGCTGAGGTTTTAAGGGGGGAAAATGAGTAATGTAGTAGAATGATTAAGTTGAGGCTGAACTGCACTGAGGGTTGAGAGCCACTAGGGGCTATAGAGAACAAGGTCTGGGCTAAGCTGGAGAAATGAAGCACGTACTGCTGGCTGTGTGGGCGGGGAGCTAGAGGGAAATGCTCGTAGGAAAGGTAAGGTGTGGGGGGAGAATTTAACAAATGATGATGGGATCATGGGAATGGATACTTAGTGGCTGGATGTAGGATAGCATGGCACTTTTAACTGCACTTGTTAGCAACGGGTTGGACTACTATTCCCATGATTCTTAGTGAATCCTTCTTTGGAAACAAGCAGTTGATGCAGTAGCTCTTGGAGTTTGATTCCCAAGTAGAGGATACTAAATACGAAGTTGCAGTTATGAGGAGAAAAGTATTAATGCTGTACCGTTTGCAGTATGCAAGTAGTTATGTTAGCTGGTAGTTTGATCGGGGGGGAAGGCTTTGAACGTATGAAACATGCTGTGTGCTATGAATGATGATATGTGGTACATGTTGCTGGACATGGGAACGTTATGTGTTGTGTTCCGTTGTGGAGCTCTGTTGTTCTGTGCTATGTACTAGACGCATGTGACTAGTGTGCATACTGTACATGCCGCTAGAACCGCAATAAGGCTGTCCGACGTGATGAGTACGCTCAAGATGACTTGGAGCTCCTAATGAAACTTGGTAAACTTGAGGAATGATGATAGTTCCGATAGCGAGGGTAGACTGATGGACGCTCTCTGATGACGTGGCCACAACTGGCGATGCGTCCCGTGGGAGAGGCTGCGGCCTGCTATTTAAGGGCTTGCAGCCCCTCCCACAAATACAGGCCCCCTGCCTTTCACATATACCCTGAATGAACAATAACATTGTATAAAACAAATATTCAAGATACAAAGGGAAAAACTCACATTGCCCAGATAGATTTGTTCCGTTGTCCTGTGCACAGACTGAGAACCTTTCTGCTTAGTTTTTAGTTATTTTATTATTTTACCTTTAGATATGGGGTGTCCAAATTCCCCCATTAGGCAGCTTATCATTCCTGGCTTCCCCTGGAGGGTTTGTCCAGCTGACAGGTGCTGTTGTGGACCCTTGCAACCCTGTGGGGAGAATCATGCAACCCATGTTTCTCTCCCCAGAAGGGGGTCTCTCTGGGGCTCTTTCCTTTTCAGTGGTAATCTGAAGAAAGAAGTTAAGTAAAACGTGATTGACACTTTGAGTTCCCCTCCTTACAGGGGCCTCCCTGGAGTCTAAAACGCCTGCCCTCATGTTTGGTATCTTATTTTGGTTTGATCCTAGGGTTTTGGGAGCTTGGATGGCTGCAGTTGTGTAAATGAACACTTTCCCTGCTGGCTTCATTGGCTTATGGACATATTTTTTGGGTTTTCCCTTAAGGTTCATGCATTTTTATTTATCCCTCCATGTTCCCTTGGATATGTGTGCATTTTTAAACACTTTTTGGTGTACTGGGTGTTTAAGGCCCGTTTGGCACGTGGCTGCAATTGCTCCCTAGACTTAAATGGGACAAACTGCTTTGGGACATAGCTCTGCAACAGTTTGACTTTCAGAGTTGAGAGAGGGCTCATTCTTCTTGTCTCCTCTTGCCCTATGCTCGGGTTCACATGTCCAGTGTCCTGGGGGCCCAGGAGTTCGGGTTCAAGCATTGCTTGGGATACAACATTAAGAAAATACTACAACTCCCAGAATGCCCATTTCGTGTGCTTTTCTCTAATTAGCTGATGATTTTCAGACACCATTTCCTTTCCTTATTGCTATAGCCTGTGTGTGAGCTTGTATCTCCTTACCAGATTAACCCTTCACCTGCCAGATAAGTACTTTCTTAGACTTTCTGAGGTGAATTATTGATCTGTGACACAGTATTTGGGATTTCACATACTGTTTTGACACAGTCCCAGTGAGCTTTTTGCATGAATTTGCTAGCTCATGAGCCTAGTTGAGCATCTCTCACCTTTTGTTCTACATATGCAAATTGCTCTTGGGGTTGGTCACCCTAAGAGTAATGAGGGTAATCCAGACGTGGACCCCTTGCTCACAGTGCCTAGAGGGATCAGCTGCACCTCACCGACGAGGCCCAACAAGGCCGAAACGTACGTCTGGGGTTAGCTGTTTCCCTTGTTCAGAGAGGATTTGTCTGGTATTTCGTGGCTGGACTGTCATTTGGCAGGACCAGTATGATATGCTTCAGAAGATTTCCTCTCTGTGTATGGCACTGATGAGCTAAAAGAGATTGCACCCTGGGCGCGAGGACACAGTCCCAGTGAGCTTTTTGCATGAATTTGCTAGCTCATGAGCCTAGTTGAGCATCTCTCACCTTTTGTTCTACATTTGTTTGACACTTACAATGTTAGGATGTAGAATCCATAGGGTCATGGGGCTAGATTGAAGGCTAAGGACTTGGGCATCTCTGATCCCCTTTGCTTACTGTTCCTCATGCTAAATGGTGTTCCCTGGAGTATACGCAGGACACTTATGCCCCTCGTACACTGTGACCTCTACTACTCCACCGGGCCCCCCAGCCTTGCACAAGAGCCATATTGGGTCAAGGACTTAAAGTCCTCTATGGCACAGTTTCCTCCTTCCCTTCAGGGAGTCCACCATTTTTGGAATCCACCACTTCTTGCAGGTTTGTGGCCTCTAAGGTTCCTGGCATTCCTGATCTCATGGAAACCTCTGAGGAGGTTGATAAGGAGGTAGGAGAGTGGTAAGGAAGGGGCTTCTTCATATGCTAATGCAGACTCCTTTGAGGCTGACCCTGCACTCTCCTCTGAGGGCCTTGTTAAGGCAGTTTTAAAGACCTTACAGGGGCCCAGCTTCTACTGACTTCCTTCAGTGGTGTCAGAAATCCCTCACATTTTTTTCTACCCACTCCCTCTCTGGACCTTGTTATCCTGGATGTGTGAAAAATGCCTGACAGACGCCTTTCTCTTTCCAAGAGACTTTCCAAGCTGTACCCCTTCTCTGAATCAGCTTTGATTTATTGGGCTACACTTCCTCAGTTTGATGTCCCTATTTCTAAGTTTTCTAAATCTACTGCTCTACCCTTGGTGGATGCCATGGCATTGAAGGATATGACTGATAGACTTCAGGATAGCCTTCAGCTTCTTAACTTCACTGCCATAGGTGCTGCCTTGAGGCCTACCTTGGCTTCTGTTTGGGTCACTTGAGCTCTCACCATCTGGGGCAAATTACTGAAGCGATCTGTAAAAGTGCGCCTACGGATGACCTTTTAGCCCTATGGCCAACATGTTTGGGGCTCAGACATGTCACTGACGCTCCTTTTTTGATGCCGTCAAACTTGCTGCTAAGGCTTCTGCCTTCTCTGTTTCTGCTAGACGGACATTGTGGCTTAAGATTTGGTCTGCGGACCTCTGATCTAAGGAGTCGCTGATTTTTCTCCCTTTTCAGGGACAGTCTCTTTTTCTGGGCCTAAACTGGAACAGTTCTGCAGTGAGGCCACTGGAGGCAAGCGTACTGTATTGCCTCCGGTTTCCAAATGCCCCAACTTGTCGAGGAAAGTGTATTTTTTCGTCCCTGACACGCAAGGCCGAATCAGTGTGTGTTTTCAGGCCAGCACCCCACGTCTGATCACCTAACCCAGACAGCAGTGGCACTCTAAGCTCGCCATCATAATGCCCAAGTTTGGCACATCTGCCTCCATATGACTCAAATCCTGGTCCGCAGCTCCCTGTAGGTGGTCGCCTGCATCATTCTTTTCAGATGCTTGGGCAGCCTCTGTTGCGGTTCAGTGGGTTTATGGCAGGTAGTCTCGGAAAGGGTACAGGATTCCCTTCAGTTCCCTTCCTTCCTTCCTTCCTTCAGATTCTTCCAGTCCAGAACATTGCTGGGTGTGCTGACAAGCTGCTTCTTTTCAAAGAGGTGGTTCATGCTTTCTTGGACAGGGAATCCTGTCTCCAGTCCCTCTTGAAGTGTGAGGTATAGGTTTTTATTCAAACCTCTTCTCAGTGGTCAAGAGGGACGGCGGCAGCATCCTGTCTTGGACCTCAAATACCTCACTTCCTTTGTGGAGACTGCTTACTTTCAGATGGAGTCTTTGCACACTGTAATCACAGCTATGTGTCCAGGGAAATTCCGTGCCTATCTGGGACATTCCGGTTCCTCCAGACAGCCAGAAGTTCTTCAGATTCATCTGCGACCTGGGGCACTTCCAGTTCACCGCTTTGCCATTTGGGCTTACCTTTGCTCCTCAGGTGTTCATCTGAGTGCTGGGGCACTGATTGTTCTCCTGCACACCCAGAGGATTCAGGTGACTCCCTACTTGGACGGCGTACTCTTGAAGGCTCTGTCCATGGAACTCCTCAACTATCGTAGCCAGGCTTGTGCTCAGATTCTCCTCCACCATGGGTGGATTCTGAATATGGAGACTTTTGCTCCAGTCCCTTCTCAGGTCATGGTTTTCCTTGATTTCTGGTTGATACTTTCCTAGGGAAAGTCTTCCTGACTGAGGATTCCTTCCAACAGATCGTATGTCTGGTGTCCCAGGCCCTGGAGTGGACCTTGGCCCCTGTACACAAGTTTTAGTCTCTGACGGGCCACGTGGTGTCCACCATGGAGGCAGTTCTGTTCTCCATGGCTCACATCAAGGAGCTTCAGAGGTTCACCATCTGTGCTTGGAGGGGGAATCCAGATAATTTGGACCATCTTGTTTCCCTCCCTTAGGAGGTAAGACAGGACCTGCATCAGTGGTTGGACAGGTCCAACCTGGAAAAGGGAAAGCCCTTTGTCATTCAGGACTGGACTCTGGTGGCAATGACCACTAGCCTCAGTGGCTGGGGAGCTGTCTTGGGTCACCTGGGGGTTCAGGGCAAATGAAATGCAGGGAGGAGACCCTCCAGCCCATCAATGTCCTGGAACTCAGGGTGATTTGTCATTCTCTGGTATGCTGGTCCTCTCAATTGAGGGGTTATCCAGTCTGCGTCCAGTCAGACAATGCCTCAGCTGTGGAATAAATCAACAAGCAAGGAGGCACAAGAAGTGCTCCCACTTGGTCTGAGGTCAGGGCTATTTTGCCCTGAGCAGAGGAACATGTTCCAGTCATTTCCGCTGTGCACATGCCAGTGGTAAAAACATCTGGCAGACTATCTCAGTCATCAGATGGTGGACCCTGGTGAGTGGGAACTCCACCCAGAGGCTTTCAACCTGTTAGTGCAGAAATGGGGTCTCCTTTGGACAGACCTGATGGTCTCCAGGGACAACTAGAAGGTTCAGATGTTCTGCTCGCGCTTGAGGGACTGTCTGGCATTTACAGTGGATGCTCTGTCAATTCCAGGGAGGTTTCATTTGGCCTACATCTTTCCTCCATTCCCTCAACCCCAGGGTGCTGAGGAAGATTTGGATGGACAGAGTGGTAGTCATCATGATTGCTCCTTACTGGACCAGGATACCCTGGTTCCCAGATCTAGTGGCCTTGTCGGTTCAGGATCCGTTTCCTCTGCTACTCAGTCTAGACCTCTTCCTTCAGGGTTTCATCCGGAGAGAGGACATGGAGCGCCTGGCATTGATGGCATGGTTGTTGAAGCCTCCATCCTAAGGAGGGAAGGGTTTTCTCCACCATGATCCAGGCTAGGAAGCCAGTCTCGTTTAGGGCCTACCACAGGGTTTGGTCCATTTTCCATTCATGGTGTGTGGACAGGGATCTGTCCTCACAGGAGTTTCACCTCCCGGCGATCCTGTCATTCTTAAAGGATGGCATGAACAAGGGTCTCAGCCTTAGTCCCCTCAAGGTGCAGATCTCGGCTCTCTTGGTCTTCTACCAGTGACTCATTGCCATCTTGCCAGATTTCAAAGTCGTCTTTCAGGGCATCGCTCGTGCGTTACCTGCCTTTAAGACTCCCACTCCCTAGTGGGACCTTACTTTGGTTTTAAGAGTCTTGCAGCGGCCTACCTTTGAGACTTTGGTTACGTCTTCTGACGTGGAAGATGACCTTTCTTTCGGTATGGTCTCTGTCCACAGAGTTGCTGAAGTGCAGACATAGTCCTGCAAACTGCCTTTACGGGTGTTTCACAAGGATAAGGCTGTTCTCCATTCCTCCCAGGGATTTCTTCCTAAGGTGGTCTCTTAGTTCCACATCAATCAGGAGATTGTTGTGCCTTCCTTTTGTCCTGACCCTAAATCTGACAAGGAGCGGGATCTCCAATTGTTAGATATGGTATGCTGCCTTAAGTTCCATGTGCACCGTACCAAGTCTTTCCGAAAGACTGATGCTTTGTCATCCCTGAGGGTCCCAGGGCTGGTATGGCTCCGTCCAAGGGGTGTATCGCATCTTGGATTAAGTCTACCTTCTGCAAGGCTTATGAGCGCAGAGGGGGACCTGTTCCCTACCGCATTGCTGCACACTCTACCAGTTCTGTTGGGCCTCCTGGGCATACAAGAATCAGGCCTCTGCTAAATGGCTGTGCAAGGCGGCCACTTGGTCTGTGCACACCTTTGCTAAAAACTACCATGTTGATGTTCTGGCTTCGACTGGAAAGTCCTAGAAGCAGTTGTGCCTGTCTAGGACTTTATTATTCCTGTGCCTTATTGCACTTTAACTGTTTGAGTCCTGTTGGCTCTTGTTCTTGTCTGGTGTGTTCTGTTATTCAGTGTCCGTTGACACTTAATTAGTTTGGGCTGTTCCGTGTCCTGGATAGTCCATGACAACTCTGGTATCATGGGGACCGGCACTTGGTCCTTTCCTTTTTCTTCCCACCATGAGAGCTCAATGTATGTCCCCACTGTACCTGTGCGTTATATTGGACGACAGAAAAGTGGATTTTAGTCTTACCTGTTAAATCCTTTTCTTTTAGTCCATATAACTCACAGGTCTCCTCCCCAGAGAAAGGAGCCAATCTTGGTCTCATTTGGCTGGACATGGGAATCCTCTTGAGTTGCTTACTCAAGAGTCTTTCCTTTCTTTTTTTATCTTGCTTTCCTACTTTGTAGTCTTCTCACAAATCTATCTGGGCAGGGCTTGTGAGATTGCATGATGGAAGGGAGGGGAGAGTCTCCACCCACACTTTTTTGAAGAATCATTCCAGCCTACAGGGAGAAGCTGTCACCTCCCCATAGTACCTGTGAGTTGTATAGACTAAGAGAAAAGGATTCAAATCCACTTTTCTACTATATTTCCCCTTTCTATATTTAAAGGTGATAATGCATGTAGGGCATTATTTATATATTATGTTTGTATACAAGTTTGTGTTCCAGTTTTATAATTTGGATATCCACAAAGGCATACTTCCTTTTTGACTCTTGACCCCTCCTATATTAGATGACCCTCATTTGAGGCTTACACCTTATTGGCTGAGGGAGGCATGTGTACAAGGAGGGACTGTGAGCAGGCCAGCTTCCATTCAGATATCCAGTATGCTGAAGAATAGATGTTTGTGTAGGATATTTTTTGTTGTATACAGTGTCAAGTTGTTAATAATTCTTCTATAAAAGCTGACCCACGGGTAATTCATTTGTTGGTATCCCAAACATGACAGAGCTGATTACCCTGTATGCCACATAAGCCAGTTGGCACTCATGCGTGCACACTATCCTACTGTTAGTGTGCATTCTTTTCTGAAATGTAATGTTTGGAATTCTTTGATAAGGACACTCCTGGTTTTCTTTCTTGCAGTCCTGCCTCCAAATAGGAGTAAGAGACTATATTGTTATTGGTTAGACCAACTGCTTATCTAGCAGCAGGGATCACACAGCAGCCGACAGGTACCAAACCACATGAAATCACACCTGAACTCCTCTTCTGTATATCTACTACTGGAGAACTTAGAACTGTGATGATTATCCGAACTTAATCCCTTTTGAGTGTCTGATGCATTGGTCCCTTGCATTCAAAAGGTTAAAGGGATAGTAGTGTTTCATAATAAAAGCAGCTCTAATTAATCATCATAGTATTTGGACTTTGACAGAATTTAAATAACACTCTCCAGAGTTGTAGTTCAAGAGTAATTCAATGACAAAGTATCCCCCTCCCGCCCCTTTTACTGATGTAACACTGCTCAGCCAGAGCAGAAGGGAGGTGCCCAGGTAGATTGCAGAGAGGGACAATCTTCAATTAAGATAAGGGAAAAACCTGAAAAACTTGTCATGGGCAGCAGGGCTTTCATTGTTCTCATAGGAAGAAAATTGTCCCCTGCTGTTATCTGTCTGGTCTATGGACTGCATTCCACATCTCAGAAGAGATGGCTTACAATCGGTAACAGGGGCGGGAGGGGAAACTTTGCTTGTGAATATCTCTCAAACCATAAAGATTTGAGAGATACGACTTATATCGTTCTTCATGTTTTTTTAATGCCTACAAAATAAAATAAAGATAAAACGAAGTATTACTATCCCTTTAACTGCTTGAATGAGAATTGCAAAATATGTGTACTTAGATCTTTGTGAGTATGTATGCGAGCCTGTACCTTTTCTGTTCACATGCATATCTGTAAGTGTGTGTGTGTGTGTGTGTGTGTGTGTGTGTGTGTGTGTGTGTGTGTGTGTACCTGTGTTTTTGTTTGTGTGAAATTGTGTGCCATTCAATCTGGGACATCCATCAAGTAGTGTTATGTGGCTTTAGCACTGTTTTAGCAATTAGCCCTGTCAACACCTAACTTATGATGTATAACTGGTTTACTACAGTTACAGAGCTTTTGTGCTTTCTGTTCACTGAAGTCTTATTGTATGGGGCACGGAGTCTTCATAATGTGTCAGGTTTGTTTTATGTTTATTTCAACTTTGTGTAAAGTATTTTTTGCCATTCCAATTCATATCCTTTTTCTCTCATTTCATTGAAGTAAGTGACAGGAGTCTCATAAACTGATGCTCAACACAATTACCTTTTGATTTGCAATATGTGAAAATACTGCTTTAAGGGCTACCTTGATCTGTTAACTGCATATATTATTTTATGATATATGTATAATAGTTTAACATGTTTTATTTTACCTTGCAGAATGAAACCTTTTTGTGTCATCGTTTCACTAAATTTGTGATGAAGTATAACTTGATGTCCAAAGACAATCTGATTGTACCAATTTTGGAGGAAGAAATGCAAAATTCTGTTGCAGGGGAGAGTGAGGCATGATCAAACAATTCTGTATTAAGGAGCATATTAACAACAAAGAACTGTATACATAATTTTAGACTCTTCAATCATGTATCCTTGTTATAGTTTTCTGGTTTAGTATAGTTATTGTATTTTTGTGTATTACTTTTATGCTATTCATTGGCTGTATATTCACTTGATGTGGATTTCATGATTTTTAAGGAATTGGTATCCATTTTATAATGCCTGACAATAAAATGATTTCCCATCTGGTATTTGTTTATGCCACGTAATATTTTCACTATCTTCTCATGAGGAAAATTATTTTGACAGGCTGTTTGACAAAACCTCTCTTACAGTGATAATTACATTCTCCAGTTACATGTGTAAATGTCCAAGATAACACTGCAGGGAAAATATATAATAACGGCAGAGATTTCTCTCCTCTAGCCCTTTGAACACCTAACAGATTTTCAGGACCGTTAAATCACAATAACTGAACAACTGCATATTCATCTGTGATTAAGCAGGGTTATCCTGAAACCCTGACTTGAAGAGTCCTGAATATTAGTGTTGAGAAACACTGACATGGGAAGGCTTGACACACCATTGTGTTACGATTCAACTACCAGAAATCATTAACCCCTAGAGTGCTAGGTGGGTACATTGTACGAGTTTGGACAGCTGTACCTGCTGTGCCAAGCTCGTACAATGTACAACTAAAATGCGGTCGCTGCATAAGCTGGTATAACCGGCTTGCAGTGGCCGCATTTCAGCTGAAATGCAGCCTGGCACTCTTGGGGGGACATGAGAATCACTCCTCATGTCCTCCCAGCTATTGATCTCCCAGCCGATCGCACTGGGAGATCAATATCTCCAAGGGAGAAGCAGAGCTTCTCCTTCTGACGCTCTCCTACCCGAACTTCCGGGTAGGAGTGGGCGGGACCGGGGGAAGCCGCCTAACGTCATCGATGACATGATCACCGATGACGTTAGGGAAATTTCCCTGACCCGATTCACTCCTACTGGCGGTAGGAGCGAAAGGCAGGAGAGCTTTTGCTCTCCTGCGGTCGCCAGATTGATCTCCCAGCACAATCGGCTGGGAGATCAATAACTGGGGGGACATCAGAAGGTGTTCTTATGTCCCCCCACGAGGCCTGCAATGAAATAAATAAATAATAATAAAAAAAATGAACCCTATGAGTGCCGCGGGGACATCAGCTCATTGCTTTGCAATTCCCTGGAGACCCCTTTGGCACTCACAGGGTCAATTGTGCTGTAGCACATTTTTTTTTTTTTGGGGGGGGGGGGTCAATGAGCTGTTGTCCTCCAACAAGCTATGAATAAAAAATAGAAAAAAAAAATAACCCTCTGTGTGCCACGGGGGGGGGGGGGGTCCAATGCATTGCTTTGCAATGCATTGGACACCCCTGTGGAAGACAAAGTGTTTTGTTTTGTTTTTTTTTCTTCATTTTTACTTTATTTAGACCTCATTGGGGGACATCAGGGGTCCTGAAGCCCCCCAACAAGGTGTTTAAAAAAAAAAAAAAAAAAAAAATAGGAAAACAATACGTGCCCCACAGGGGGTCCAACACTGGCAGTCCCATTCCCCCAGTATGACCCCCCCCAGCCTGATTCCACTACGCACTGGATTCAGGCTGGGAATCAAACAGTGTACGAGGGGACTTACAATGCATACTGGTAACCATAAATCCCCCATATGCATTTACCTCCCCACCATCACCACCGCCACACTTGCTCACTGCCCACTGGTAGATATACCCACTTACATAGCCTGACCCCTCGTCCCTTCCCCGACCTGGTTTCACTGGCAGACACAAGTCCTCACTTACACTGGCTGACCACTGGTAGCAATAGAATCACACATACACTGTTTGCTTCCCCATCCTTGTTCCACCAGTAGCCATGCTCCTGGCACCCAATATAGTATGTCAACCCACAGCAGTGGGGCACCTTTTTTGTAGGCTGGCAGGAGGTCCTCCTAGGAAATCCCATGGTGTTGAACCATTTCCGTATCGTTGAAGTGACTGATTTTTTTTTTTTTTTTTTTTCTCTGTAGCACCACATTCTGGAAATAGTTGTGCACTCTAACTTAGGAGTAGAAAAGCAAGTGATGCCTCATTAGATGCGGCAGGTTATCTTCTTTCCAAAATGTCATGGTTTCTGTACCCCTTCTTCATTTCTGTAGTTGATATAACCATTTTTGTAGAGGCAAGTATTATTTGAGAAAATATTAGAAAAATCAGAGGTTGTGGTAGGTGTCGTTTTGCACTTTTAGCACCCCCTACGGTAGGTCAACTCATACCAACTGCATGGTTTTCACAGAGCTCCATACATTTGAAGGGGCAGAAATATAAAAAAAAATTCACTTTTTTTCCTATAGTGCCACCTTCTGGAAGCATTTGGGCACAACATGTGTGGGGTAAGAAGGCAAGTGACCCCTCATTAGATGCGGCAGGTTGTCTTCTTTCCAAAATGGTATGGTTTATCTACCCTTTCATCACTTCTGAATATGTTATAGCCATTTTTGTACAGGCAAGTCAGGTTTGAGAAAATGTTAGAAACATCAGAGGTTGTAGTAAGTGTAGTTTTCTACTTCTAGCACCCCCTAAGGTAGGTCAACTCATACCAATGGGGTGTCATTTGACTCCTAAGAGCACTAGCTAATGAATGCAGTTGAAAATTCCATGGTTTTCATAGAGTTCCACACATTTGAAGGGGCAGAAATGTAAGAAAATGCCTTTTGTTTTTTTTTTTTGTTTTTTAAATTAGCGCCACCTCCTGGAAGCATTTGTGCACACCAGCCTTTGGGTAAGAAGGCAAGTGACCCCTCATTAGATGCAGTAGGTTGTTCTCTTTCCAAAATAGCATTATTTCTCTACCTTTCCTGCATATCTATTATGGTTATAACCATTTAAGTGCAAGCAGATAATTTCAAAAACAAAAGTATCAGGTTTAAGTACGTGTGTTCCTAGAACCCACATATTGTATGTTAACCCACACAAATGGGCTACCATTTTCTCCCGTTGGTAGCAGGTACTGAATACAGCAGGAAATGTTATGGTTTTCAAAGATTTTAGTATCTTTGAAGTGGTAGAAAGCTAAAAAATATGTATTTATTCCTATACCGCCAACTTTTGGAAATATTTTGTACTTCAGCCCAGGGATATCAAGGCAAGTGACCCCTCATTTAATGCGGGAGAATGTCTACTTTCCAAAATCGTATACCTTTTATACCTTTCCTTCATGTCGCTAACAGGTATGAACATTTTAGTACAAGCAACCATTTTCGAGGAAGCAAACAGGTAGGTGTATTTATGTGCTTCTGGCACCCCTAAGATAGGTCGACTCATTCGAATGAGGTGTCAGTTTTCTCCAAAGAGCACTAGCTAATGAATACATTTGGAAATTCCATGGTTTTCACAGATTTCAGTACATTGAAGGGGCGGAAATGTAAGAAAATGCCTTTTTTTTTTTTTTTTTTTCCCCATTAGCACCACGTTCTGGAGGCATTTGTGCACTCCAGGCTTAGGGTAACAAGGCAAGCCACCCATCATTAAATGCGGCAGGGTGTCTTCTTTCCAAAATGGTATGGTTTGTGTACCCTTTCTTCACTTCTGTAGCTGTTATAACCATTTATGTACAGACAAATAATGTTTGAGAAAATGTTAGAAAAATTAGAGGTTGCAATAGGTGTAGTTTTGTACTTGTAGCGCCCCCTGATGTAAGTGAACTCATACCAATGAGGTGTCATTTTTCTCCTAAGAGCAGTAGCTAATGAATACAGTTGGAAATGCCATGGTTTTCACAAATTTTAGTACATTTGAAGGGGCAGAAATGTAAGAAAATGCCTTTTTTTTTTTTTTTTTTTTTTTTTTTTTCATCAGTACCAACTTCTGGAGGCATTTGTGCACACCAGGCTTGGAGTAACAAGGCAAGTCACCCCTCATTAGATGCGGCAGGTTGTCTACTTTCCAGAAATATATAGTTTTATTCTACTGTTTTAGGGTAGCTTTACCACAAAAACCCTAGAATGCGGATAGTATTTTATAAAGTTGAAAATGTCGTTTTGCGCTGCTGGTGATTAGGGCTCTACACTAGCCATGGACGTAGGTAAAACTATACAAATTTGGTATTTTTTTTTTTTTAATTATTTTTTTACTCAGGGCTTTTTCAAATAATTGAAACTTTTTCAATCAAGGTAAATGTTTTTGATACATAGTATGTGATTTTAGAAAAATTAGTAAATGTTCACTTTTTTTGTCATTATGACATCATAGCTTTTTGCACGATGTAAAATTATATTCATGTAAAGTACCAAGAGAAAGCTCAATTCATTCTGAAAAAAACAATATATAGTTTTCCATATGTAACTAAAAATCCCCAGAGGAAATCAAGCCTAAACGGAAGGATAGCAAAAATGCTGAAAAAGTGTCTGGCCTGCAGGGTACAGGAAATGGCCCAAGCCTCTGGCACTGAAGGGGTTAATATAGAAGAGATTGCACAATGTCCTATGATAGTTTTGTTTTTTTTCTCTTGTACCAAAATATATAAAGTTGGGCTTTGCTGTTACATGCCTGTTGATACCTTAGAGTTAGAATTACTTATAGATTAAACATTAATCTAGTAAATTCCTGGCATAACTAGACTGGAAGAAAACAAAAAGGAGGTATTTGCTAAAATATATTAGGGTGTAAGATTTTCTTTCCATGAAAGACTCTTTGATCCCCTTATTATTTTGACATAATACCCTCTTAGTAAATATGACTTCTGGATTTAGAAAATTCTACCTTTCTATTACTGTATATAATCATGACTAAAATCTTACCCAAATAATTCTTCATAAAACCATGCTGACTCCTACTGCTAATGTTTATCTTCACATAGTTCTCAATACTGTCAGTTAGTAACGCTTCTAATATTTTACCCACTATGGACCTCAAGCTCACAGCTCTATAATTTCCTGGTTTGGATCTTGCCTCCTTTTTGAAAAATTGAACTACATCAGCTTTCTTCCAATCACAGGGCACGCTATGCCTGATGAAAGTGAATCAATAAATATTAACCCCTTAAGGACCCATGACATGCTAGGACCGTCATGGGTAAACATGCGTTAAGGACCCATGACTGTCCTGGCACATCATGAAATTCAAGTGCACACCACTCAGGGACCCACCCCTGAATCCATTTTGAGCAAAAAAAGTCAGTCAGTTCCCTGGATCAACAGCCTATCTGCATTGAAGCCATCTGTCATAGTTCTCCATTTTGTTCTGTGCTAGATAGGTATCTATTGCTTTTTTGAAAGCCATTATAGTATCAGCAAGCACATCATCCCGAGGCCAAGAATTCTAGTTTTAACACCCTTGCTGTAAATATCACTGGCTTTGTTTTTATTCAAAATTGCCTTTTCTCTAAAGTATGACCTCTCATTCTTAGCGCAGCTTTTTGCATAAATAATTAATTGGATAGTTACTGGTTACTGCATTCACCATCGTGTTATTGTGCTTATTGTTATTTCATGTACCCTGACAGCTAGCTTATGAGTTTTGTATGCCTCCATATGTTTAGCCCACAACTCCCTATCACCTAGTCCATTTGTATTATTGCCACTATATGTTTTATCTGCTCATTTATTTATTTTGTGGCTATTTTGTAATAAATATACTACACTTAGGGTATTTTGTGAGCTGTTTTTTTTGCTATTCCCTGCTTTGTCAGTGATGCACGTTTACTAATCATGTATTTCAGATGTGTACTATTGACTCTCATAGCATTTTATAGATTTAAGCAGGGAATTTTTAATCAATAACTCATGTATTTTATATCTCAGCCATTGCCAAATAGTATACATTGTAATCTCTTGTTCACTTTTTCTTTGATTTTACTTGTGATGAGTGATCTGATTTAATCTACATTTATGTCACTCGCGCTTGTTAACACTAATATGATTCTTATGATGTCAATGGGAAGCCAGTTTTGGCACCTATGCATTGGAGTATTTAAAGAGGTTCTTTTTCTGTGTACACTTGTCCTGAGGAAGGTTGATGACCAGTACAACAGAAACATTGACCAATAAATTAATTGTTTGAATTTTATTGAAGTCCTGAGAGTGCATCTGTTTCTTTCAATGGATTTATGATTGCTATCATATATGCATCCATGCAAATGATTTACCCCAGATGGGCATGCTTGCTTTTTCTGACTAATTTAATCTTAAAGTCACTGGGAGGAAGGCACTACAGCCCTAAATGTTTTTGAGGGCAGGCCCAAATGGAAACTGTGGGTCTCAGTCTCCAGGGCTACCCGCAGCTTACTTTTTCCAGCCAGTAGCCTGACAGTGTCTATTAAAGGTGCAGTAAACTTATTTTTATAAAAACACGTATTTTATAGTGCTTTTCCTGCTGTATAAAACAAGGTCACTCCCACTGCTGTCAGATGTTTTATTCAAAATTTATAGCAGTTCAAATAACCAGGAAGTGAATTTTCTGTGGTTTACTCCCTGATAGTTCTAAGTGACAGGCAGTTTCTATCACATTCTATGGAGAACTGTATGTCTGACTTTTCTGACTTTCTTCTCCATTAGAATCTAACAGAAAATCTAATTAGAATTTGACCACTAGAGGGCACGTCTAATGTAAAAAAAAAAAAAAAACATGGGTTTAAACTGTAATAACTCTGGAAATATAAATCTCTCAGCAGTGGGAGTACCTTTATTTTACTCAGTAGGTGAGTGAGTGAAATGTATGCACTGTGCTTTTGGATATCAAAGTGCACGTGAGTCTACATCTCTGATACGTATGTGAACTCAAATGCAATGACTGCACATGTACATCACCAGTGAGTCACATCTGTTCTCCTGTGTCTGTGCACCTTACTCTTTGGTAGGAATTGCCTCAAACCATAGAATAAGTTCTAAGAGAAAGTACTGTTAACTAGGAGTCGTCATTGTGTGGTAAATCACTATATAGTATATAAAATGATGTGACATGTTGTCTTCATTAGTCCTGCACTGTTAAATTATAAGTAGTCAAACTGGCGAAATTCATCTGTTTATACCATTATTCTGCCATGATGCATTATGTTGGCTTCCTTAGTGATATATGGAGGTACAGTATGAATGCCACCCTCATATCTGCAGCATCAACCCAATTAATATTTTGTCATTTGAATATCAAATGGGTGTGCAGTGCATTGTTTGACATTATGTTGCATGCTGGTCTGGCACTGTGTGGTTTTAGTTATGATCTTTTAGTCCATTACATATTTATAATTTACATGATGCATCACTGATGTCGGGTTAACTGTCTGCGCCTAGTATTCACATACTGTGCCATGTTGTGCCTGCTGGCGCTCTTCCATAGCATCTCAGGCTCCTCATTCTCCCCATCTCTGACTCCCACCCCCAGCTTTCTCTCCCTTTACCTTCCTCAGTCCACTAGTAGAAGGTGACTAGTTATAGTAACATAGTTGACAAGGCTGGAAAAAAAAAGGCATGTGTCCATTAAAGGGATAGTAATACTTCGTTTTAACCTTATTTTATTTTGTAGGCATTAAAAAAACATGCAGAATGATATAAGTCTTATCTCTCAAACCTTTATGGTTTAAGAGATATTCACAAGCAAAGTATCCCCCTCCTGCCCCTTTTACTGATGTAACACTTTTCAGCCAAGGCAGAAGGGAGGTGCCCAGGTAGACTGCAGAGAGGGACAATCTTCAATTAAGATAAAAGAAAAACCTGAAAAGCTTGTCAAGGGGGCCAGGGATTTCATTGTTTTCATAGGAATAAGAGTGTCCCCTTCTGTTATCTGTCCAGTCTATGGACTGCATTCCACATCTGAGAAGAGATTGTTTACAGTAGGTAAAAGGGGCGGGAGGGGGAAACTTTGCTTGTGAATATCTCATAAACCATAAAGGTTTGAGAGATAAGACTTATATCATTCTTCATGTTTTTTTAATGCCTGCAAAATAAAATAAAGTTAAAACGAAGTATTACTATCCCTTTAAGTGCAACCCATGCAAGAACACCCCTGATCCAGAGGGAGGCAAAAAAAAAAAAAAAAAAAAAAAAAAAATCACAAACGCTATTTCCAATTAACTGGAAATTGCTTCAGTGTGTTTTTTTTCTTCCTCCTCCTTCCTTTCTCTGGATCAACATGGGTGTGTTGGCATGGGTTAGAACAAGAGATTACAATGTACACCATTTGTAAATGACAATGAATGAAGACCTAAAATACATGAGTTAATGATTAAAAAATGCCCTGCTTAAATCTATAAAATGCTATGAGAGTCAATTGTATACATCAGAACTACATGATTAGTAAACGGGTATCACTGACAAAGTAGGGAATAGCAAAAAAAGAGACCGCTCACAAAATAACCTATGTATAGTATATTTATTATAAAGTAGCCAAAAAATAAACAAATGAGCAGATAAAACACATATAGTGGCAATAGTAGCAATGGACTAAGTGCTAGGGAGTTGTGGGCTAAACATATGGAGGCATACAGAACTCGTAAGCTGGCTGTCAAGGTAAATTAAATAACAATAAGCACAGTGACACGATGGTGAATGCAGTAATCAAGAAGTAACTAGAACAATGTGCAATGTATCTCCATATGGCTATCTGAATAGAACAAAATGATGCCAACTTCCCAGTAAGTACATGAGTTCTACCCCTGCTTATATGCACTTAGTTGATATGTTCTTGTAACAGAAGCTTGTATTATGTATCCTCAGTGTCCCGCAGATGTTTTATTGACCCCATTTCTCCCTGATGGTGCACTTCATTGCAGTGTCATAATTCAATCTGGATTTGCAGTCAATATTAAAGTAAAATTTATTTTTTTTTTTTAAATTACTGTCTTCAGCATGTTTCAGGATGCCCTGTCCCTTCATCAAGAAAAGTGTGTGCAAGCCAATGAAACCGGTCCTCTTGGCAGGACTAGATTTAAAAAGAGGCAATCGGCAAACCAAATGATTATGAGAACGATATAAGGATCCTAAAACTGCTTATTCGATTTCTACCCCATCATTCAGTTAAATTACCTTCACAGATATATTGTAATTCAAAATTGGATGCCTTTTATAAAGGGAAAAACGTGGTGATCCTACTTATCAATTTAAGCAGCATCTTCTTGCTGTACTTGTTTAACACTTATGCATGTATATGCATAACTTCGTTATAGCCATCAACACATGTATCTAGTACATTTAATTGGTAATCATACTTCCTCTGTTTTGTATAAATTAATGTGAATAAAAATGTTTTAAATATAAATGTAACCAATAATAATTATAATTGATAAGCAGACTTGTGTACAACAACTTGCTTCTACTTAGTGTGTTGAATTCTCATAATGTTACTATAATAGTACTTATCTCTAATTCCCTTGTGTGATGATATTGATAAAATGAATAACAATTGGTGAAAAGGAGCAACGCAGGCTTTTCTCACTCCTCCTTAATAAAAACGAAGGAATATTTCAATATATACAAGATATTCAACATCAAGAGATTGGGTGTGATATGTACTTGTGAAGACACAGTTCCACACCTAGAATTAGGTGTGATATATATATATATATATATATATATATATATATATATATATATATATATATATATATATATGACACATTTGATACTTATATTCTATGTGGGAATGTGAATATAAATCCATCCATAGGCTTAACGCATTTAATAAATTGGGGAAAATTTCCTTTAATAGGAACTCTAAACTATATAGATCTATTTGTACTTAATTCTATCATCTAAATCCTCATAATGTGGATGAAACTCCAAAAACCTGTGATACTAGTAGGGAAATTACACCCAAATGAGATTAAACAAAATAAAATAAAGTCAGAAAAAAATTAAATAAAGAGGGGAAGAACAGGAATTATTCAATTAAAACACCACAGATCTTTATCATTATTCACACCTGCTGGCAACATGGTGTCTAACTTAAAATTCCAGAAACTTTCCCTTTGTGCAAGCATCTGGAATATGTTGCCTCCCCTAACTTGTGGTGGGACATGATCAATTCCTTTAACTCTGATAGTCTGTATTCCCTGTTCCCTATATATGGCACATTTCTGGCAATGTTTGGACAATGGATAGTTTATGGACCCCTTCAAGATGTTACTGCGATATTCCCGAAATCTTATAAATGACATATTCTGTAGAGCAGTGGTTCTCAACCTTTTTTGCTCGGGGCACCCCTAACACATAATCTTGAACATTCGGGGCACCCCTAACACATAATCTTGAACATTCGGGGCACCCCTAACATATTTAATGTGATTTATCAAGGACATAATGAAGGGTACAATACACAAATATACAGTTATTATTAGGTCTTATAATCATAATAACAAAACTAAACATATGGTACATAATAATTTCTATAAAGCTTTATCTAGAGGTCCATTTTAGTTGGTCTTTAGAGAAAATACGGGGCACCCTAAGTGGATGTCCGTGGCACACCAAAGTGCCACGGCACCCTGGTTGAGAATCACTGCTGTAGAGCATTTAATGAAGAGTTTGATAGAATAAGTTTGTTTGTTTTTTTTTTTTTTTTTTTTTTTTTTTTAAATTAAAATTGCACCTTCCATGTTGCATATGCGTACGTGTCACATACATAATGTCCGCATCTAAAGTTTCCTAAAGCCAAAGGAGATATCAAACTTCATCTTAAGAGGGAGCTAGTTTCTGTTTTAAATCTGATGACTTCCTAAATATAAAATCTAGGCATTTGTCTCCCCCTCAAAATCCTCCATTGAGCACTGATACAATTTTGCGGCTTCATCTCGTAACGAATGGTACCATATGCTTTATAGCCAGATTATCTTTTTTTTTTCTTTTTCTTTTTCTGAGGAGCTCTAATTCCCTATCATCATTCATCCAAATATATTAGCTGGGACAGATTGCTGGTCAAAAATGTTATGCCCAAGATAATGAGCCTCCAGTATCTTTGGGCAGTGATAATATATAGGGGTGACTTGATACTTACTGTCCAAAAATAAGAATTCTTCCTTTTTAAGAATCCCGTTGATAAGCCTCTTTAATCAGTCTAGCACAGTGATTCTCAACCAGGGTGCCGTGGCACTTTGGTGTGCCATGGACATCCACTTAGGGTGCCCCGTATTTTCTCTAAAGACCAACTAAAATGGACCTCTAGATAAAGCTTTATAGAAATTATTATGTACCATATGTTTAGTTTTGTTATTATGATTATAAGACCTAATAATAACTGTATATTTGTGTATTGTACCCTTCATTATGTCCTTGATAAATCACATTAAATATGTTAGGGGTGCCCCGAATGTTCAAGATTATGTGTTAGGGGTGCCCCGAGCAAAAAAGGTTGAGAACCACTGGTCTAGCATATTGAGATTTGAACATTGATAGAGGGTAGGTAGACAGTTCTTTATAGAATTTGATTATCTCACAAAATTCCCATAGCCTCCATGATGTCATCTTTTTTTGTCTTTAATCACCAGTCTGCCCCCTTATCTGCTTCTTTTATCATAATTTGGTCATTCTTTATTAACTGCTAGAGTCTAGCAATATCACTTAAGTTGGTATTAAAGACTGGATTTGGAGAAGTGTGTATCAATTGTATGTGCCATTACCACATCCTTGGGCAAGGAATTCCACAATTTAACAGACCTTACTGAAAAAAAAAAAAAAAGGGGAAAAAAAAAAAATCCTTCATCTGCTGAAACTGAAACGGCCTTTCCTTAAGGGGTGGCCTTTGGTTATTTGATCAGGACTTGGAATGAAAAGCTCACCTGAGAGATCCTTGTATTGACCTCTCTTATACTTATACATTGTGACATGAGCTCCTCTAAGTCTTATCCCTTCTTCCATATGGGATTCTTTCCATAAATCTGTCAAAGAGTATAATATCTCATCTGAGAATACAAGGGTGCAGGGCCGCATTTATAATAAGGCAGAGTAGTCATCTGCCTACAGGTGCACCCCACAGGGGGGCGCCTGTCATTGGGATTGTTTTTTTTTTGTTTTTTTAATTAGCCAGTATTATGATGCATCACTCATATCTGGTGGACCAAAGCGGCTGGAGTGCGAGGGACCTGAAGTGGCGTGTAGGAAGCTGCTCGAGTTACGGAGATGCATTACATACTCTCATCTCCTTACTTGCTGGAACTGCCTGCCCCCTCCCAGACGCTGCAGGGACTGGAGCCCAGAGCCTTTCAGCAGGGTGAATGACAGAGGTGCGTGCACAGCAGCACAACTCCTTTGGTATGCAGAGAGTGAAACAGAAGTTCTGTGAGTATAACACTTTAGTTACCACAGAAAAGCAGTCGCGCGATATAGCTGTCATACCCTTTGGCCTTGGATGCTACAGACAGCTCCGACGATGGAGACTTTACTAGCATTCAAAAGTGATGAAAAATTAGCCCTTTGAGTGCCAGCGGGGTACGCACTGTTATCAAGGGATTTTATAAATTCACATACCACCAAATGTGACCAGTACTGCACTGCATTTGGTGGTATGTGGCAGTACAACTAATCTGCACTTTTTTTTGGGGGGGAGGGGGGCACGCTTCAGATTTCTGTGTCTACAGGCTCCTGAGATGTAAATCCAGCCCTTCAAGGGTGACACACTTGAGGGGGTTCACCATCCAAAGTGAGCCATTCCCTTAAACAGGATATATGCTGTGTTCTCGTTTCTAATTACCTCCATTCCTCTCTCCCAAGGTATGTTTTAACCCTTAACATCCTGCATCATCTGTCTGTCTACACCCCTTTCTAATATCACCACTTATGTTTACTGTGTATGTTTTAACCCTTAACATCCTGCATCATCTGTCTGCAACTATTGTTATTCCACTCATGTTTAATCAACTTTCCCCGTTAATCCTGTATTCTGACTGTGGTCTGATTTGGTAAATCTTTTGCACATGGGTGTGAAGTAACTTGCTTATCAACTCTGATCAGATCAGAATTTGATTTGTTAATTATGCAAGGTGAATGATCCTCATATGTATAAGATTGCTATATTAAGCCCTCAGTCTAGGGTGACTACCCTTAAAGGTGACATACTTTAGGGGGTTCACCACTGAAAGTGAGCCATCCCAAGTGAAGGAGGACTTAAACAGAACTAGTGCAGGAGATAGAAAACAGAATCCCCTGGTGAAACCTCCCAAATCAATGCTACAAAGAAGGACTTGAAGCAAACACCTGACTGGAAGCACTGCAATACTCCTAAACTATAAGATTCTCTGGGTAACACCAGCTTGTGGATGATGGCCAAAACTAAAGTGGACTCTGTTTACAAAACAAACACTGCCATCATGAGAAGGTACTCCTGGCCCATTCTAACTTGTGTTTCAACGTCATGCCCTCTACAAACAATACCTACCTAAATACCTACTTTTCATCTCCTGGCTCTCTCTTCTGTTAATGGATATTTTGCAAAACCCTGGCCCCATCTCCATTCACAAACACTCTAAATCCAGTCAACATAGGAACAGTTCAAACCTAATTCCAATTCCCTGCCTTCAACCTCAGTTTCTTCCCTGTCCCTGTGCTCCCTGGAATGCTTGCTCCATTAATAACAAATATAACCCTCTCCATGATCTCTTTTTCTCTTGCTCCCTAAGCATACTTGCTATAACTGAAACTTGGCTCTCTCAATCTGACTTTGCTTTAGAGGCAGCAGTCTCCTATGGTAGTCTCTCTTCATCTGGGGGACTTCAACTGCCATGTGGATGATACCTCTGTCTCCTGGTCCATTCGGCTTTCTTTTTCTTAACATCTGCATTTGGACTAAACCAGAGGACAAATGCTAGTACTCACAAGGATGTTCATTTGCTAGATTTTGTGTTTACTAGCGGCTATTCACTTTTTCTGATTTTAATATCTCCTCTTCCACTATCCAATCACCATATTCTAATATTCAGTACTGCTTCTACATCTTCCGAAGTACCTGCTTCCTCTTCACCCACAACCTCAAATCACTTAATTTTACGGCTCTCCAGTCCTCCCTGGCTACTGGACTTTCATCTATTCCCATTAATCATGACACAGTCTTGTCGAAACATACAGCTCAGTCCTTTACTACTCTTTGAACCTACATGCACTTCTTTCTCTCTCCCCCATAAAACTAATCCACATCAGTGGCTTAATAAAGATACCAGATTCCTCTGTTCCTGTACCTGTTCAGCAGAACAACTCTGGAGAAAGTCTGATTCTCTGGCAGACTATTTCCACTACATGTTCCTCCTTTCTTGCTTCAACTCTTCTCTGTCCCTAGCTAAAAAAACATTAATTTTCACAGCTAACACTCATAAATCCAACCCCTGCCACCTTTTCTCTACCTTTGACTCCCTTCTCTGCCCTCCATCTGCCTCCCTCACAAACTCTATACAGCCACAAGACTTTGCCGACTTCTTCAAAGCCAAGGTGGACTCCATCTGGGATAATATCCCACCTTGTTTATCCCCTCCCATCCTCCCTTGTTCCCCTCCTGGCACTCTGGACTCGCTTTCACTAGTCATGGAGGAGGAATTGACTAACCTGCTATCCTCCTCTCCCTCCGTTACATGCACATTTGATCCACTCTCCTCTCTCCTTGTGCAGTCTCTCTCCCCCACACTAATCCCTATCCTATTACAGGTTTTTAACTCCTTTGCAACTGCTCCCTTTCCTGACAACTACAAACACGCCTTAGTAACACCCATCCTCAAGAACCATTCCTCTGACAGTAACACACTCTCTAGCTATTGGCCTGTTTCTTTCCTGACTTTTGTCTCTTTGATCTGTCAGCTGCTTTGACACTGTTGATCATTCTCTCCTCCTCCACATTCTTCACTCCTTAGGAATACGTAACTTAGCACTGAACTGGCTATCCTCTTATCTAACTGATCCTTCAGTGTCTCCTCTGCCTTCCAACTGGGAGGTCTTAAAAGCTTGCATCCTAATTCTGCTTAGTTGGCCAATAAAGATATCAACTTGACTATATTTGCCTACCATACTTGTTATCAAGAACTCAAAAACTACAGGAATAGAAGCAAAGGAGAAAAAAAAAAAAAAAAAAAACATCTCTACGTCTCTTATAGCAGAACAGCCATACTGTGCAATGTGTTGGAGGCCAAAAGTAAATGCGATCTATTGCTAAACCTGCAATCACACCACAAGAATGCATGTACCCGCAAAAAGAAATCATAGTAAATAGAGGTGATGCACACAATGCAGTGGAAAAAAAGATAAGAATATAAGATGAAAGACAATCTTAAAGGGTCTGGGCTGATAATTTATCCAATGATAGGAATCTTGACATTACATTGGCTGGTAAGCAGTTGTGGCCTTAACTATACTGATTACAGAGCTGAGGTTTTGAGACAACTGGCAGATTCTAATACCTATATACAACTTGCCTTTAATTTTAAGAATCACATTGATTCTATTCTTAATAATGCATTGAATGACGGTTGGATCACTAAAGACTTTAACTTCTTTACCACATCACAACTTGTTTATCCTATCATTTACATGTTGCCTAAAATATGAGTCTCACTACCCCCACTCCCCCGGCAGACCCATAATCTCTGCAAGGGGGGGGGTGTGTCTCTTATCCAACCAATTGCTACATTTCTTGATGCCATTTTACAACCAATAGTGCAAAATATGGATTCCTATTTGAAAGACACTATGCACTTTCTACAGTGCATACAAGATATTGAGGTTTCTCAAATTAAGGACATACTTGAAAGTTTGTGCATACCACACAACGTAAACATACAGGAAATCTGTGAGTCTCTCTTGTCTAGACAAACGCTACATTTGATTTCCTCTGTTTTCTTACATTTGACGCTCACCAAAAACTTATTTTGTTATGAACAAACCTTTTACCCTCAAACTGCCAGTACTTCAGTGGGATGAAATGTAGCGCCCACATATGCCAATATTTTCACAAAACAGTATGAATTCATATACGTACAGCATCCTCAAATTATATTTCCAAGCAATATATTCATGACCTGTTCTTAATATGGTAGGGCAAATTTTGATTTCACTGATTGGATAAACCAAACTTCCTCTACCATTAGATTTAAATATAATTTCAGTTAGTCTTCCGTTGATTTCCTTGAATTCAAAGTGTAGTTCGACAAATCCAAATCAGATATCACCCAATAGTTGCCACCCCAAGGCAGAAAAAGAAGGAATAGCCTACTGACAATTTGTTAGGGTGGTACAGAACAATAGTAATTAGCACACTGCTATCCAGCAACTATTAACTATGAAAGATGGGCTATGTTGAGAAAATATTGGACTATCAATTAGGTCTCTTCAATACCAACAGTATGATTTAATCCAGAAGTCCAAGGAAACCATGTTGAACATGAGAATGTAATTAGTCACAAACTACATTCCAGGTTGTGAAAATTTGACTACTTCCATGTGATGTAATTGACCTATATTATTCACAGACCCCTCACTATGCTTTTATAATATGCCACCACCACATACGGGCTACAGGAGTGGAAAAAGTTTGAGAGACCTCTTGATGCAATCTGATAGATCTACAATGGGATTTACTACAGCTAAGGACACTAAATGGAGGTTCACTATCAAAATTTTGCTCACAATTGGGCAACTAAATGGCACATTAACCATGTCGACATGAGAATCTTCCCATATCAAAAGGACGAGATTCTCATGTTGCGGGCTTAAAGGGATAGTAATGTCAGAAAAAAAGTATTAACTATATGGTAGATACAATTAAAAGAGTACTTGCACTTATTCGTATCTCTCAAAACATTATGATTTGAGAGATATAGGAAAATAAAGTTCTCCGCTCCCTCCCCTTTCTCCGTGACGAGCTGTAAAGCTGTCAGAAACGAATTCTGGTTGCTTGACCAGGCGCGGCTCTTGCGCAGTGCCAATATAACAATATCTAAAGATAAATACTTCATCAGAATGGTCTACAACTTGTCCTTGCAAATCAGGCACACGTTGTAGACCGTTCCAATGAAGTATTTATTTTTAGGTATCTCTATGTCGGCTTTGCTGAAGAGCTGCCGTCTGATCCAGGAACCAGAATCTTTCAGAGTCGCGCATTAGAGTGCCCACATGAAAACGCCCAGATTGTCATGAACATACCTTGCTGATGTCGCCATCAAGGCAGAACACTTATGTGTGTACTTCCACACCCCTTCTCCTCAGTGCCCGCGGCTCATAATAAAAAAAAAAAAAATCGTATCACCATCTGCAGAGACACAGGCATGCAATTAAAGGGACAGTAATGTAATATCCAGTTTTGTAGACTTTAAAAAAAAAATCCATATGCTCCAAACCAGATGTCTCAAACCGCTATGGTTTGAGAGATATAGGGATTCAAAGTTCCCCCTCCCTCCCCTTCTCCTGATGTCAGCTATACAGCTGACAGCAGGAGAATCGAGTTGTACGACTCGAGCAGGCTCTGCAGCAGAGCCAAGATCGCATTATCTATTAAGAATTCACTCATTTGAAAGATTTACAAAGTGTGCCTGGTTTGCAAGCAGTCTTTGTAGACATTTCCAATGAATTAATTTTTTATAGATAATGCAATCTCAGCTCTGCTGCAGAACCGCCTGCTGGTCCCCTGTGTGGGATCTCCTGCTGTCAGCTAGATGCTGACGTCAGGAGAGAGGGGAGAACTTTGAATCCCTATATTCTCAAACCATAGCGATTTGAGAGATCGGGTTTGGAGCATATTGATTATTTTTTTGAAGGCTACAAAACTGGATATCTTTTTTTTTTTTTGGGCCATTACTGTCCCTTTAAACCCTACAGTGTGCATGTACTGAAGCAACATATTTCACAAAAATACTGAAGCAGAAGTTCAGTATAGCACATGTGTCTTTACTGATGGTGATATGATTTTTTTATTATTATTACTATTATTGAGCCACTGACACTGAGGGGAGTACACACAGAACTGTTCTGCCTTGATGACGATATTTCTATAGTCCCCTATGTAGACACACATATCAGCAAAGTATGTTTATGGCAATCTCGGCCTTTTGATGCAGAAGCTCAAATGAGAGATGCTTAAGCCCACAACATGATATTCAAATATCATCCTTTTCATCCCGGTGACCTGGTTTAATGCACTGTTCAGTTGGTGGCCTAATAGTGGGTGACATTTCAAAAGGACACCCTAACTGGCTACGTAGGGCACAAAAGAAGATGGCTGTTTCAGATGTACAAACCACATCACCTGCATTGGGATACTGAGTGGCACCAGCTTTCATCATCCGCACACCAACAAAAGCATACAAATTAGACACAAAGTAACCTGTACATCTGACTTTGTCATCTACAGCCTCATCTGTCTGTGTTGCATTTATTACATAGGGAAGGCATAAACCAGTTTCAGAGAACTAATGGCGACTAATCGGTCTACTGTATGAGCAGCCCTTACCACGAATAAGGCATCTCTTAAAAGCATGATATTCGATCATGTACCCTCAATCAGGTGGTGTTGTGACAAGAAGACAGTTAATCAACTTGAAGCCTGTTGGATTTATCATTTGGGGACTGTTGCCCCTAAAGGCTTAAATGAGATGCTAAGCTTTTCATCATTCTTTTAATGGGACCAAATACTTTATGATGGATCTGGTGTATAATAAGACAGGTGTTCAGCACCTAGGTATCACCACAATTTGGAGTCCATATGATGAAAGGGAAAGATCCATACATATTCAACACAGATATAGGTGCATACGCAATACACGCACGCGAACAACACAATACACAAACACACATGCAAATTCAACAATCCCGTCATTAAGAACATTGTCTTAAAAGGGTTACATGCTGCTCTACTACCCTGCTCCCCAACACATTAATTAGACATGCCTTACCTTGCACTGTTCCTGCCACACACAGTACCAAGAACCCAAAAGTAAGAGACTGGTCTTGGATCCTCAGCCAAAAAGATGAAACTGTGCAAACTGTAATCCCCCCCATACTTGGATCTGAATGGAACTCACAATTCTGTGACTAACCAAACTCTTGGTGATTTTATCTTCAAATAGTAACCTTCCCCCTCTCATCTTTCAAAAAACAAATAGGCCATTTCCTCCCTCTGCCACTTGATAAGGTAAGGGATTGCAGGGGCCTTCTTCAATATACACACTCACACATGGAATACACACACTACACATGCGCACACACAATACATACAGACAGCACACACGCCCGCAAAATACACGCACAGACACACACATGCACAACACACAATACATACAGACAATACACACACTGCCACAACACATGCCCGCAATACATACACGCCAGCAACAAACACGCTTGTAACACACATGTCCGCAACACACACAGGCCAGCAATAAACACACACCCGCAACACATGCACGCCCGCAACACATGCACAAGCCCGCAACACACGCACGCACGCCCACAACACACACATGCCCTCCTGCAACACATGCCCGCAACACACACACATACAATACAGTCATTAACCCCTTAATGACCCTTGACGGTCATAGTACGTCATGGGTCAATCTGACTTAACAACCCATGACGTACTATGACCGTCATGGAATTCCGGGATCCCCCCGCAGCTGCGTGCCGTTTAGGGAGTCCGGAAGTGGAAATGTAAAAAAAAAAAAAAAAATGCTCTGTGGTCCTTAACTGACTGCGCCGTGCCGGTCGTTAAGGGGTTAAGAACATTGTCTCCTTTTCTGGATTTACCTGGATGTCAGTGTCCCTGAAGCACTCAAAGGACTGTGGGCTCGATCCAAATGTTGGCATTAAAACCAGCGTGAAGAAAAAAACTGCCTTCATGAGACCGGGTAACGCGAGATTCAAATCTTCCTTACCCAGAAAGGCTAACGAGCGATGACCAACAAAATACACGTTAACCTTAACCCTGCGTTGCTTAGAAAATCTTACCTAAAAACACACGATAAAAATGTTACCTAGCACCACAGCCAATCACAGCACTCAATAGTAGAAAGTTCAGTCAGAAAATCCCAAACCACCGTTGCCTATTTTTTTATTTTTTTTTTAGAGAACAGCACACAAGTCGGAGTAGAAAACCACGTCGCCAGTTCTGAACAGCATTCTCTGTGCTTTTCCCGATCCAGCCAGTAGGGGAACACAGAGATGACTTTCAGCACCATGGACAGCTTTGAATGTCATAGGGATGTGCACTGCTCACCCCTGTGGCATTCAAAGGGTTACAATAAAGAAATTAGCACACCAAGCACTACACAATGCCCCCTTCCACATCCCCCCCTTAGTATGTCACATATATTGCATATATACGACATACTAACCCCATCCACATCCACCGCATGGACTTCCATGTAGTGGACAAATCTGTCTTTTATTCCACAATTAACCCTTTGAGTACCAGAGAGGTAGGAAAGCATTGCTTAGCATGTTTCCTAGCCCTCTGGTACCCAAAGGGTTAATAGGCAAGGTATGGACTACATACCTTGCCTGTATATATGTGTGTGTGTTTTTGATACTTTTTTTATTAAAATACCATTAATAAACGTATATTGACTTAGATTCTTTCATTTATAATACCCTACCTCCTGTGTCCCATTTCTATTAGTACTTTTGCTCCACTCTCCTTCAAACGGAGAGTGGAGCAAAAGTACTAATAGCAATGGGACACAGTACATAGGACATTATGAATGAATGAATCTCATTCATAAACTATTGCTGAAGCAGCCCTCCCCAGCGCTCCCTTCATTTACTTCATAAAAATCCTGTATTGCTGGCTAGGGGCATTGAAGACGACAGAGGCATTGGAGGAGGCGGGTGGAAGGGAGAGGGACATCGGAGGAATCGGATGGCAAGCTTGTATTTGCTGTCCGCTTCCTCTGATACCTCTCTCCTCACGTGTTGGCATTGTGCCCTGCCTGGCGTTGCACGTTGTACAATTCGTCCCTTCTCACAATGTCCCTTCTCACATTTACAGACAACAACTGTCCATAGATGGGATAATATAACCAGGGTTTCTAAACTTTCTGCATTGAAAAGAAGTTTTAAAGCATAGATACCCACATTTAGATCCTATAATAGTAAACCTAAAGAAGCATTCCCTCATGTCATAAAGTCATGTGAGGTGATATTATATCAAAATTGTCACATAATATATAAATGTGATTCCAGTATGTTCCAATCTCCATTAGTTATTCATGGGGTAAATTTCTGATGTCCAACTGTACAGGCATATATAGTGATAAATAAGTTGTAATATATACAGATATATGGTAATATAGAATGAAAGGCAGTATAACTTATAGAAGATCATATCTATCAGCAGGCAAATGCAAACAACATGACGGGAGGTAGTAAGTTGGCATGGGTGCTACTGCATGTACCACCTAGTCCTATTATGGGTTGATGTTTGAAGTAGCAACGCCCCCAAAGATTCTCGGTGGGGGTTCTATGCCCATCTCACCCTGGAGAGGTGGTACACAGATACTCAGATATGACAAAAGATTCAACTCTAACCCCTAAGTCTACTTCAGGGTAGGTTTACTCATATCTCTAGTCACCAATTTACAGAAAGCAGTTCAAAGGGAATCTGTCATTGCCATTCATTGAACGAGCCCGAGGTGATGAAGTCACTGGCGCCAGCGACGGCACCACGATTGACAAGGGGATATAACACGAGGTAATGGTAGGCTTTAGCTTCTTGCGAAAGGTCCCTGTGCGGACCGAAACGTTGACGATTGATTTGCACACAATAAATGCTTTAAAAGTATATGAAATAAGACCCACGGGTGCTGCCCTTTTCTGTTCATTTTCTACATACATTTATGGGATTGTGCACCTGGGCAAAAGTAATATTATGAGTGAGTGCTTTCCACATCTGTAACATTATATATATATATATATATATATATATATATATATATATATATATATATATATGTGTGTGTGCGTGTGTATGTATCTACATATCTTTTCACACCCAGCAGCAGTAAGGAAGAGAGATTCTAATCTCCTCTATACTGCCTGTCCTATTGGTCCAACCATGGGGGGCATGATTTTGCTGCATGTAGGGGCTACAGTGAACACAAGCAACACACAATACACAACACAAACACACTAAGATATATATATATATATATATATATATATATATATATATATATATATATACATACATACACACACTACACTCAAAATGCTATATGCACAACGCAATCCGCACAACAATATACACACAAAGCTAAATGCTATGTGCAATATTTACAACACTATACTATACACCAAACGCTATACATATAAAGCACAACTATGTACGCAATACACCATGCGCAAAGAGCTATATGCCAAATGCTATACATGAAATACCAAACACAAAATGCAATAAGCCAAATGCAATATGCCATATTCTGTGCACTATACGCCAAGCACTATACTCCAAATGCTATAAGCAATGCATTATATGCAATTTGCCAAAAGATATACACCAAACGCTATGCTCAATACACCAAATGCTATTGCCACACCTGGCACACAGAGGCCTTTCTGGTGGCATACGGCTATGGTTCAGATTGCAAGGCTGTGAGCTCAGTAATGCCTGTCAGATCTTTCTGTCTCGTCCCCTCACACTGCATGGGTTCGCTTTGAAAATGTCACACTCTATTGGGTGTGCAACACAACAGCACATTAAAAATGTCACATTGAAAATGGTGATATCAGAATATCGTTTGCAAGAAAACAGCGACATTCTGATATAACATGCCAGAATAGCGTATCCACAGAGGGAGCCCGGTGCAGAGAACCGGTGGATAGCAAACTTTTTAAGCGAGGCGGTGGCAATCCGACACCTGCAATACACAGGAATCTCACACCGCTCACCTGTTTAATGCTGCATTAACCCCTTCAGTTCCCCACTTCGGGACAGCTGTTACATATTCAGTCCTGTGACTGGCCCATTCCATGCACAATTGCACCTCTTAACACATTGGTTGCAAGAGAATAGACTTGTGCACGGCAAAAAAATTGGTAAAATTCGATTTCAGATGAAATTTTTTTTCCCCATTTGGAGGATCCTCATTTCGGACTGGACCTGTTCGACTCACATAAAATTAGGCAATATTCTGAATTATTTAGCTGAATTTAAAATACTTTAAAATATACAATAAAAAATTAAATAAATAAAAATAAATGGAACCATTTCCAGGGTCTAAATGAAGATGGTGGAACAGGGTAAGGTGGAGCTTTAGTCTTATGGTACTATGGATGAAGTAGGTGAAGTATGGATGTAGCTAGCTAGCTACAGGCACGAATGAACAAATAAATGAAATTCAACGGAAGACTGAGGATGATTGGTGCAGGGTGGGCTCAGGATGACAGGAACACTGTAGATGTAGCCAGCAGTAAACTGCAGAACACTGGAGCAGGCAGGACTCCGTAGATAGATACTGCAGACTTTTTTAGAAGAGACTACAAAACTGAGGATGGCTGGTGCAGGGCAGAATCAGGATGACAGGAACACTGTAGATGTAGCCGGCAGCAAACTGCAGAACAGTGGAGCAGGACTCATTAGATAGATTCCACAGACTTTTTTTTAGAAGAGATGAAAAACAACAGAGCAAGACTGAACAACCTGTATAGTGGGACAACAATACAGACTTCAAATTCCCCCTCTGCCCAACCTACCACTGTTCTAGACCTGGGTAAGATGGAGTGCTCAGCGTATTATGGTGCTGTGGATGATTGTAGATTAAGTCCTTTTTTTTCTAATCTGCATCAAACCTGAGAGCAGGGTAACCCAGCTTTGGCAGGTTGACTTTTAAAAAAGTAATTTACTCCATGAGCTGGTGGGGCAGTTGAGAGCGCTGGGGGCTAAGTTTATTTCCTGTTACTGAAAATACCCGCTCACTCTGGACAGTGATGGGGGGGCAAGAAAGCAACTCCTGGCTACCAGGGACAAAGTAAGCCACACAGCCCTCTTGTTATCCCAGAAAGTCAAGGGATTTGTACTTGGGAGCAAAGAAGGTTCTATAAAGTAAGCCTTAACCTCAACTCAGCACTTTTTCTATTCATAGGGAGCTGTTTCTTAATCTTAGCTGTTTCTTAATCTGTCCATTGCCTCAGCATAAAAAGCAGCAGCTGCTCCAGTGGAACAACATGAAGTGCTACTGACGCTGATACTGATAGGTCCCGGAAGACCATCACACTCTTCCAGCTCATCTGCGGAATCTTCTCCCACTTCCTCTGACTGCATTCTGTTTTTTCTTTGCCTCTTACGCACCCTCGCTATCAATTGTTCCCTCCAGGCAGGGAATTGAAACTAAGTGCCATCTTGCTTTTTATTCGAGGATCTCAAATTGGGTCAAGCATTTACTCAGGACAATTGTCCATACACTCTTATATGCGCGAGTCAGTTCCATTTTCAGCCTCCTTAGAAGGGAAGCAACATTGGGAATTATATTACCCTCAGCACCAGGCAAGCGTTCCCTATGGACAAGGAAAGGTGTGTGAAGAGGGGAATGACTTCTGCCAGGCTCGCTTTCTCTTTGCTTAAAATTTCTGTCAAAGCATGGAAAGGCGTGAGAACTGTCACTACCTGTTCCATCAGGGCCCAGTCAGACCTGCCTAGTGTTCTGTTACTGCCAATGAAATGGTGACCTGACATTGCATGAATTACCTTTTTCTGTTCCAGGATACGCTTTAGCATATCTAAGGTGTAGTTCCACCTGGTCCCAACATCTTTTTTAAGGCGGTGCTCTGGAGGTCTGCCTTTTTCTGTTCTTCCCTGAGGAGCTGGCTATCTTTGACACTACGATGGAAGTGGCCAGCAATTTGTTGGCACAGCTCCAGATTATTGCCATCATCAAGAGCAGCCTTATCTACCAGATGCAGGACATGCGCTGAGTACCGCACACTCACAAATCTGCCATCCCAGACAGCCTTTGTCATGTTTACTGCTCCATCAGTAACCAGAAACCCCATTTGTGCCTGTCTGCTCCCATAGCCACTGTGCAACCATGTTCTTCAGTGCTTTGCAAATGTTATCTGAGGTTTGCTGCTGATCCATTACCTCAGCATGGAGGATGAAAGAGCTGTGCCCCTGCCCCTGAACTTGTTGTTGATATCAGTAATAATGTGTCTTGCAACACATTGGGCTGTCACCAATGCAACATCAATGACAGGAATGCAGGCTGGCCACTCGGAGCACTCCAAAAGTCAGTGGTAAAGCGCATTGACTGGCCACCAGCCTTTCCTAGCATGTCCTTCAAAAGCCCGACACATGATCAATAGGTACAGTGAGGGCACTATAGTTCGACTAAGTGTGGTGCGGGATGGAATTTTATATTGGGGTGCGACAGCCTCCATAAGTTGCTGGAAGGGCTCCCTGTCCAACAAATTAAAAATAGCACCCCCAACGACAATGAGCTGTGCAATGAGGCGAGTAATTTTACCGGACTGCTGTCTGCACATACGCTTTGAATGAAACCCACCAAAATCTTCCAGTGTGGCCTGTATGGATCTTGGAATGGGCAGTGACTGTCTGCTCTTACTAGGATCAGATGTGGCATGATTCCCCCTGCCCTTTCTCCTGCCTACTGGTGGTGAGTGTGACACTGGTATATGTAGTAGTGACACTTTCTGTACTTATCAACACTGACTTGTGGTAGTTGTTCAGGTGTTGGTTCATCCCAGAGGTGGTTAGATGACCCAACACCCCCCCACGGCTGACTTCCCTACCACACAATTTATATTTCGCTAGCCGGCCATCTCCAAGTGTCACAAAATGCTCCCATGCTTTGGAGTGACGGATGACTCTGCCAGTTGAAATGGAACGTGGTGGAGAAGAAGAAACTGAGGTGACACTTTCTTGATCTTCACATGCTGGAGCAACCTCACTATGATTTTTTATTCTATGTACCTTTACAGAAGTACTAGTGGATCTAAAGATGGCAGCAGGGATGTTGAGACTGGGATTGGAGGAGGATAGTGGAGTAACAGTGGTGGCAGAAACACTAGCAGCTACTACCTGCCTGGGTGACTCAGTTGGAACTGGAGAGGCAAGTGTTGAGTTTTCAATAGAAAACACAATTGTAGCTGGAGAAACAGGAGGAGTACTATGGGCAGCAGAGGAAAAATCAAGGTCAGTGGAAAAATCAAGCTTAGGAGGCCTTGGATTTCCTCTTCTGCCTGGTGGCTACTGGGAAATGGTAAAATATCTCCCTCAATAACCTTTTTTGAAGAAGATATGCTCTCAGTGGCAATGACAGTGGTGGCAGGAGAAATTGTCTCCAAATATTGCAGTCATTCACTTTTGGGCTGCTTATATGGACGTTCGCTATAAAAATTCTGCGTTGATACTGCCCGCAGTTTCCGACCAGTAGTGTTAAACACACTAGATGTCCCCGGGTTTATAGAACTGGCTGTAGCGGAGGAGGTGGCGAAACTGGCAGTGGCACTAGTTCTTGTGCATGTGGTTCTGGGGGATCATTACGAAACAGCTGATGAGAAACAGATGCCGGCTGCTTCGTAGTCTCAGAGGAGGACCTGGACCTCTCTATCCTGCTAGTAGAGGTAGAACAACCTGCAGTTCCCTTCTTATTTCTATTTTTTGGTTTGGAGTGCTGCTGCTGAGTCTGACTATGGCATTGATTACTAGTACTATTGACAGTCCTCTTCTTTAGCCACCTGCTGCTGCTAGCTCTGCTCAGTAGCAACAACACTGTGGTGGTGTTGGTTGTTGCTGGGTCACTGCAGTTGGTACCAGGACAAGGAACATCAGGTTGTTCACTAGCACTCAAATCCATTACAGATAGGTAGTTAGTGTACTATAATAATTTTAAAACCTGGCCACACGACAACTGTCAGACTGGCTGTGTCACTCTGAAAATTATTAACATAAATTGTTAATATTTTTATTTTCAACAGGAAAAAAATGACTTGCAGTGGCAATAAGCATAAATACAGGTTAGGTGCTAAACACGTCTGGGGGACTAGTGCCAGTATTGTCTCAATATGAAGAAAACAACGTGGAACTCACGGATATCCCCAGAGAATCATCGAGTGCTGTGTTGCTGCTGCTCTCCTCCAGCCGTATCACTGCAACAATGTAACAAACAAAAGGCTGCAGCCACATACGATGCAAACAAACAGAGACAGAGTCTCCAAACTCCGTTAAAACTTAAACTTTATTCAGTCTTCATAAAACCACTAAATACATGGACAGAACATGTAGAGATGGTGACCCCCAAAGATTAGAACGCATCCCACTGTATGGTTTAACATGTTTCGTGCCAACAGGAGCTTAATCATAGACTGACATATAACAAAAACCCAATGTATTTAATACCTCCCAAAAAAACAGATTGGTTAAAAGAATTTTAAAAACAAAGTGATCACTTCCTAATCTCACCCCACATCAATGTGATCACTTCCTAATCTCACCCCACATCAATCAAAATCCGGTCGCAACTCCTCTAAAGAGCCGACCAGAGTTAGAGAATGTGTGAATATTTAACCCTCAACAATCCTACAAAAACAAACATCATTTAAAAAAACATATGGGTATATGCAACATGTGTATGTATGTATGTATATATATATATATATATATATATATATATATATATAACTATAAAAAGACGTCCCCCAGAAATATCAAAGATACCAAAAATAGCCAAAAAAGGATCCTACCGTCCTGACTGAATCACAGCCACAAACAGCAAATACAAAAACAGTCAAGAGACCACAAATTAAATATAAAAATAAAAAATGAAAATAAAAATTAAAATTTAAAATTTAATTATAAATAAGAACAAAATATATCAAAAAAATATTTCTCCTCACCACTGGTAAACAGCCAGATTGTATTGGGGGGGTCAAAAGTATACAATGTAGTAACATTGATCATCCATTATAGCCCACCAAAAAACATCGGAGAACAACAAAAAAGAGGAAACAAACCCTCGTCGTATTCAAATCACCCTCTAAAAATAAAAACCCTTAGGGAAAAAAACCCACATATCACATCAAAGACAATGGAAGAATAAATAAAATTTATCTTACTTAATATCTCACCTTAAGCCTAAAGCTTAAAAATTGAAGGGCCATGAGCACTACATGATATAAAATAATATAAAACACTAAATACCCCTAATATATCCATAGGTGAAAAAGCCTAAATAGGCAAAATACTAGTGATATATAATAACAGTGAAAAATCTGGGATGGAAAAATGGAGGTTTTGGCTAAAAAATAGTTAAAATATATAACTAATATCCCATTCTAAATTCAAACCAAGGGGAACCCTTGTTTTCAGCTTAAATATCCGAAAAGCCTCACTGTGATTGATCAGTTTAAGGGTATCCCCACCTTGCCATGGCAACCTTACTTTTTCAATCCCACAAAAACCAAAACATGTAAGACTACACCCATGGCACTCCAAAACATGTTTAGCTATGGCTGATTCTTTTTGTCCATTCTCAATCTGATTGATGTGTTCCCTAATCCTTTGCTTCAGGGGATGAATCATTCTACCCACATACTGGACAGAACACATCTTACATGTGAACAGATATATCACATACTCAGAATTACAATTCATATAGCTTTTAATCTTATATATCTGCCCATCTTTAGTGCCTGCAAACTGTGTCGACACCTGTGTGTATCCACAACACTTACACATTCCTGGTCCACATTTAAAGAAGCCTGGATAATGAAGCCATGTAGGTGTCATTCTCCTACTCATATATAGACTAGGTGAAACCACATTTCCTATTGTAACACCTCTTTTGGCCACAAAATTACATCCTTCCCAGAGTATGGTAGCCAGTTTCTCATCTGTCTGCAACAACGGAAGCTTCCTCTTAATGATATTACATATATTTTTATACTGAGGACTCTAAGTGGTAATGAACCTTACGACTCTACAGTCATTACATCTCCAGGTTTGACCCCTACTCCGTGAGTCCAACAAACCCTCCCTAGACCTCATCTTAGCATCCTGGTAAGCTCCCTCCACCAGGTTCCAATCATAACCCCTTGCAATGAATCTAGATACTAGATCCATTGAAGCTTCATCAAAAGCTTTATCTGTCGAACAATTCCTGCGCAAGCACAGGGACCGTCCCTTAGGGATATTATCAATCTGGAACCTCGGGTGAGAGGACCTCGCATGCAAGATACTGTTACCGGCAACTGGTTTCCTATAGTCACTGGAGGAAATTCTACCGGAACCAGAGTCACCTGTAAGAGTTAGATCCAGGAAGGCAATAGACGGAGATCCGGGAGTGAGTGAACCTCAGATTTAACTGATTAACATTCAAAGCACGCATGAAAACTTCAGCATCTTCCATCGTACCCTGCCAGATCATCAACAGGTCGTCGATGTATCTCCCGTACCACAAAATCAACTCCCGGTGAGGTCCCCCCTCCCAAAGATGTGGGTGCTCTCCCACCAACTCATGTAGAGATTGGCCAGGGAGGGGGCCCCCATAGCAACTCCACACCTTTGAAGGTAGAAGACCCCATCGAAGGAAAATAAATTGTGGGACAGGCTGCTTGCCTGCCTGCCTACACAACTGTCAGACTGGCTGTGTCACTCTGAAAATTATTATTAAACACAAATTACGAATATTTTTATTTTTAACAGGAAAAAAATGACTTCCAGTGGCAATAAGGGACTAATTCTGGCTGCATGCATGTCTGCCTATACAACTGTCAGACTGACTGTGTCACTCTGAAAATTATTAACACAAATTACTAATATTTTTATTTTCAACAGGAAAAATATGACATGCAGTGGCAATAAGGCAGTAGGGCTGCCTGCCTGGCCACATGAAAACTGTCAGACTGGCTATGTCATTCTGAAAATTATTATTAACACAAGTTGCTAATGTTTTTATTTTCAACAGGAAAAAAATTACTTGCAGTGGCAATAAGGCATTATTGCTGGCTGCCTGCCTGTACAACTGTCAGACTGGCTGTGTCACTCTGAAAATTATTATTAACACAAATTGCTAATATTTTTATTTTTAACAGGAAAAAAGTAACTTGTAGTGGCAATAAGGCACTAATGCTGGCTGGCTGCCTGCCCACACGACAACTGTCAGAATGGCTGTGTCACTCTGAAAATTATTATTAACACAAATTCCTAATATTTTTATTTTCAACAGGAAAAAAAATGACTTGCAGTGGCAATAAGGCACTAATGCTGGCTGCATGCCTAATTTATTTATTTATTTAGAAAATGTTTTACCATGAAGAATACATTGAAATTTCTCTCGTTTTCAAGTATGTCCTGGATAGTTTTCAGTAAAGGGTTACATATTTACACGAATTGAGAAAACATTTTATATACATACATACACACATAAATATACGTACATATAAAATAGTAAAAATTATATACAGTGAAACACTGTTTTTAGATATAAAGAAGCATTTACGTTTAAGGATTTTAGACTGGGAGCAGATCTGATTATTTCAGGCAGATTGTTCCAGGCCTTTGGAGCTCTGAAGGAGAAGGCAGATCATCCTGCTTCTTTCTTGCATTGTGGTATAAGCAGTGAGTTGTTAGCAGTGGAGCGAAGGTTATAGTTTGTATGGAGAGCAGGAGTGAGCATACTGCTCAGGTAGTCTGGTAGTTTTCCAGAGAAGTAGTTGTGTACTAAGCAAGAAAGGTGAAGGGTACGTCTAGATTTGAGTGTTAAAGAACTAAGGGCTCGATCCAAATGTTTGAGTAAATAAATGCCTGTAGGGCAAAATGGATACTGACCGATAAAATACATTTTCCTGGTTGGTATTCAACAGTACTACCAGCATTAAGCACAACGGACGTTAGGCCACAAAACTGGTGTTGTGTCCAAACGTCCATTTTGTGTGTTAAGTCCCCAAAATAACGGCAGTTTTGGGAACTTTTAGCAGTGTTTTGGGAACTTCAAAGGAAAAACTAACGATCTGTGCCTGACATACTGTCAAGCACCGATCGTTTAAAGGGATAGTAATACTTCGTTTTAACTTTATTTTATTTTGTAGGCATTAAAAAAACATGAAGAATGATATGTCTTATCTCTCAAACCTTTATGGTTTAAGAGATATTCACAAGCAAAGTGTCCCCCTCCCACCCCTTTTACTGATGTAACACTTCTCAGCCAGGGCAGAAGGGAGCTGCCCAGGTAGACTGCAGAGAGGGACAATCATCAATTAAGATAAGGGAAAAACCTGAAAAGTTTGTCAAGGGGGACAGGGATTTCATTGTTTTCATAGGAATAAGAGTGTCCCCTTCTGTTATCTGTCCAGTCTATGGACTGCATTCCACATCTGAGAAGAGATTGTTTACAGTAGGTAAAAGGGGCGGGAGGGGGAAACTTTGCTTGTGAATATCTCATAAACCATAAAGGTTTGAGAGATAAGACTTATATCATTCTCCATGTTTTTTTAATGCCTACAAAATAAAATAAAGTTAAAACGAAGTATTACTATCCCTTTAATAATCAGTGTTACACTTACCTGTCATCTACTTTCTTTCTTCTATCTTCTTTCTTCTCTTGTATCTTCTGTCTTCTTTCTTCTCTTGTATCTTGTCTTCTTGCTGTAAAAACGTAAAAAAGTATAAGTTAAAAGCATACATATGCGGCATACTAATACATAGTTTAACCCCTTGAATGCCAGAGGGGTATGCAACGCATTACTTGTACATCTCTGGGGCTCAAAGGGATAAATGATGCAGCAGTGTGCCGGTTGTTAAAATATAAATGCCCCATGCATATTAACCCCTTAGTGACCAGCCGAACATTTTTTTTCAATTTTATTGAATGACTTCCGGGACGTACATGTACGTCCTCTGTCCACCTGGGACATCCGTCCTCGTACATGTACGTCCTTGGGCGGTAAGGGGTTAAATGTTATGCAAAGACAATCATATTGCCATAAGTAAAATTGTCAAAATTATACTTAGCATTATTATATGTTGTTGCTGTCTCCGTCACTGTGTGAAGCCGCTGAGGCTGGGTTGGAGACCCATGGGCCAATGCTTACGCACCTGTCCGACAATCAGCTTTGAGCGGCTGTGCTTTAAACTGATTGGCTGGGAGGTGCGTAAGCATATCCCAGCCAATGGCTGTGTGAGAATTAGAAGTAAGACTGCCCATATACAAGGGCAGTCTCAATTCTAATTCCCTCAGACCGGAGCAGGCATGGACATGAAGAGGGGGGTGGAGCATTATTCTCTCAGCGGCCTCACACAGTGGCGGAGGCAGCGACAACATATACCAATGCTAAGTATAATTTTGGCAATTTTACTTATGCCAATATGATTGTCTTAGCATAACTTAGGAACATTTAATATGCATGGGGGCATTTATATTTTAACAACCAGCACACTACTGCATCATTTAACCCTTTGAGCCCCAGAGAGGTACTCAAGGGGTTAAACTATGTATTAGTGTGCCGCATATGTATACTTTTATACTTTTTTTGTGTTTTTACAGCAAGAAGACAAGATACAAGAGAAGAAAGAAGATGACCAGGAAGCTGAGGACTCCGCTGGACATCAGGATTAATGGTAAGTGTTACTTGTAATGTGATTTTTTTCTTACGTAGTCGGGTTAACCCTATGAATGCCAGCGGGGTAATTATACCCCACTGGCACTCATAGGGTTAATTCTAATAACTTTTGAAACATTTTTCATCCTTTAGATGTATTGATATGGGGCTTTGAGCTCCATATCAATACATCCACTGAGGACTTGTGTTTTTTTTTAATTCAAGTTTCTGCATCAGCTGTTTAAACAGGCCATAAGGGACTTATTGTCCCTTATTGTCCCTTATTGTCTTTTCTTGACTAATGCAGACATTTAAATTGCTATTTACGGTGTTTTCATAATTTTCAATGGATGAAAACACCTCTTAACTTTAACACACAACGGCTCTTTTTTTGCCTGTATTTTTTCACAGCACAGACATTTGAATAGCTTACTGTGCTGGAAAAAATGCCGTCGGCAGAAAAAACAGCCGTCTCCAACATTTGTATCGAGCCCTAAACTGGCTAAGCATATCACAGTGATGGGTAGTGTAATTACATTGGAGGATAAAGCGGCATAATGAATTATACAGAGTGTCAAGTTTACTTAGATGGATTTCTAGCTCTGGAGCATATACTACGTCACCATAATCTATGACTGGCAGCAACATCTGTTGTACAATACATTTACTCCCCAGGGTACTTAAACATGATTTGTTTCTAAAAAGAGTACTTATTTTGGGATAAAGTTTGGATCAAGACATCTGGCAAGGGAAACACGCACAGTACACAGACGCTAGAAGTTGTGAATCTATCTGGCACAACATTAACATCAATGCGAGAGAAAGTCCTTAGTAAAGGACTCAATTATGTCCCTGAGAAACATTTTGATCTGTTTGGCACCCTGATTAACCTCAATCGGTTTGTGAGAGCTTTAACTATGAAGACATTTTTCTTTGATGAGATGGATGCCCACAAATCAGGAATTGATTTGTCATCAAGAGTGCCAAACGGGTTAGATCACAATTTAAGTTTCAATGACCTATGCTCAATTTATGATCTTCAATCCCTACGAGTGGAATCTACTGATCAGGAAGTTATGAAAATATTGTCTAGGGATCCAGGTATTAGACCTAGGTCCAGTTTTTTTCCCTTGCAATGTAAGGGCAGATAACTGGACATGTTCCAAAAGATTATAAAACAAGAGTCAGTGGGGTTATATCAGGGATTGTGATTGAAGAAACCCAAAAATCTATCATTTTTGGAAAAAGAGGCACTTTGCCAATTACAAAATAATAACTAGATAGTAATAAAAATGGCAGACAAAGGGGGATCAATTGTGGTCCTTTATGCGTCCTATTATAAACAGGAAGCATTACGCCAATTGAATGATATGGAGACATACACCCCTCTTTCTTTCAATCCGACTTTCAAATTCAAGAAGGATTTGGGCCAAGTGGTTAGTTTGGGTTCCACCTTGGATATTCTTAATAGACAGGAATCTGTGGCCCTAATCCATGAGAGACCGGTCATACCAGTGTTCCACCATCTGCCTAAGGTACACAAGTCCTTTGTCTCCCCTCCTGGGAGGCCAATTGTGTTGGGCATCGGTTCCCTTAGTGAACCTTTGTCCGATCTAGTGGACTTCTACCTTTGACCTCTGGTAGAAGTATTGCCCGGATCTCTCAGGGACACTGGGCATGTTTTAAGACAAATGTTGAATATCATTTTCTTGGGTGTCAGCAGATGTAGTGTCTCTGTATTCTTGCACTCCGCTCAGGGATGGTCTTCGAGCCCTAAATAGTACCTGAGATGTCATTATTCAGAAGAGCTTATACACTTTATTTTACAGGCCACTGAGTACCTCCTGTCCCACAATTTCTTGGCCTTTGATGGGGGTTTTTACCTCCAAAGGTGCGGTGTGGCTATGGGCGCCAGTTTTGCTCCCACGCTGGACAATCTTTTTATGGCGTGGTGGGAGGTTAGCCGCATCTTTGGGGGTGAGAACTCCTATCGGGGCCGGATCTTGTGGTACGGGAGGTATATAGATGACCTGCTTTTTATTTGGAGGGGCACCAAAGAGGAGGTGTCCATGTTTGGCAAATATTTGAATGCGAACTCTTGTAATCTAAGATTTACAGTCAGTCATTACGATATTACAGTACCCTTTCTTGACTTGGTCCTCACTAGTGATTTAAGAACAGGTGAGGTCATGACTGGAAATTACAGAAAACCAGTTAGTGGCAATAGTCTCCTTCATGCCCAGTCATCTTATCTTTGGTCCCAGATTGCCAATTTCCCTGTGGGACAGTTCCTGCTTTTATGCAGGAACTGCTCCACAGAGGAGGAATTTGAAAGGGCATCTGTGGACCTGATGGGGAGATTTCAAGCGAGAGGATACAAGGATGACTTAGTCAATAAGTCGTATAATAATGTGAAAGCCACACCGACAGAGGGATTAGTACTGGTGTCTAGTCAGAAGAAAAAGAGGGATCAGAGACAGATGTCGGATGTACGGTTTATTACCACATACAGTCTACAATATCATCAAATATGTGGTATTCTGAGAAAATATATATCTATGTTGTATATGGACTCAAAAGATTTCGGAACATGGTTGCAACTTTGTTGCAAGGAGTTGGACTGACAACTGGTATTCAAATATCTCCCAGCATGTTCATTAGTCATAAACCAGTTCCAACCTGGTTGGGGCAAAAGGGTTTTTTTTAAATGTGGTAGCAAAATATGTAAATGTTGTAAATATGCTTGTGTATCTAAACATTTCCAGAGCAGTATAGATAAATGTAATTATAACATAAAAAGTTACATTGATTGCAAGACCAGCAATGTCATCTATTTATTTAGCTGCAATTTATGTACAATACAATATGTAGGACGAACTATTCACCCTCTCATATCTAGAATTAGAGGACATCTCAACCAGATTGAAGCAGGTCGTACTGAGTCAGCCATAGCCAAACATGTTCTGGAAGCACATTCAGGGAATATGTTAGCATGTAGCTTTCAGGGTGTAGAGAGAGTTAAATTTCCCAGGCAAGGAGGGGATATTTTATCCCAAATCAATTTAAGGGAGGCGTATTGGATTTTCCAACTTAAGACCAGAATTCCTGAGGGACTCAATTCTGAATGGGACGTGAGTCACGTTTTCTAAACAAAGGGGATTGTATTATTGTTTCCCTTTAATATACTTTATATAATTATAATTTTGGAGAGATTTGAGTTTGGCTTCTGTCCCTTTTAAATGCTCCACTATTCAATCTTCATGTTGGCTATGTAATTGTTGTTGTTGGTTGAATATTTTCAAAACTTATTGTCAAAACATGAATGATAATAACAATGTTTTCTGACATACTAAGCAGTATTTGGCATTGGAGCATCTCAGATAATTGGTTCCATATATTTATAGTTTATTTTGGCTAGATGAGGATTTGCGGGTATCCACTTTGAGAAATTGATCTGAGCATGCTGGGAGATGAAGGTTGTTCTTCCCCTCCGTGTTTGTTTCCACTTTATTTGCCATTGATGATGTCCGATATACATATGGAGGAAGGATTATTTCGCCATGTGAATGGTGGGGGGTTTTCCTCTCCTTCAATCATTTTGCAACAAGGTATGTTGTTTATGCTTGTTCCTTATATGAGATTTTGACTGGACTCGGCTTTGAATAGTCACTTTGTCACAGTCAACATATCCTTAGTTAATATGGGTGATTAATACGTCATAGGGGAAGGAGGTAACATTGTTGTTTTAGCCAATCGTATGTTGATGGATACTGTTTAAATGTTTCACGTTTCCATTTTGTCTGCAAGTCTATGATTAAGAGCTACTTGCTCAAAATGTGTCAGATGGTTTGCTGTTAACTGACTTCATGATGTTATGTCACCGTTTCTATGTCTGTGCAAGCTTTTAAAATGAGCAATAAAGGAGAGGATTTTTAGCAGCCATTTCATATGTATGCCGTCTTTAACGATGATGATGAACTATCCTGTAGCCAGGTGTGCTTCCGTATCTTGTTTTGTATAAAGTTTGGAGGTTAATTTGTCAATTAAACAGGCATAGGGGAAAACATTTGTGTGTGGATTGGAAACTGGCTGAAAGATAGAATGCAAAGAGTGGTAGTAAATGGCAAATTCTCCAATTGGATAAACGTGATAAGTGGAGTACCTCAGGGATCTGTCCTGGGTCCTCTTCTTTTTAATTTGTTTATTAATGACCTCCCAGAGGGCATAAGGAGCCATGTATCAGTGTTTGCTGATGACACAAAATTAAGTAAGGTAATAAAGTCTGAACTGGATGTGTCTTCATTACAAGAGGATTTGAACAAATTGAGTAACTGGGCAGGCAAATGGCAAATGAGATTCAATATAGACAAGTGTAAAGTTATGCATTTTGGGTATTATAATAATAAAAATACAACATATAGTTTAAATGGTGTTTCTCTGGGGAAATCTACTAATGAAAAGGATTTGGGAGTAATGGTAGACAATAGACTTAGCAGTAGCCTGCAGTACCAGCTGGCAGCTGCAAAGGCCAATAAGATATTGGCATGTATTAAAAGGGGTATTGACTCAAAGGAGGAACATATTATTATACCTCTTTACAGGTCCATGGTAAGACCCCACCTAGAATATGCTGTTCAATTCTGGGCACCCTTTCTGAAAAAGGACATTATGGAACTAGAGAGAGTGCAGAGGAGGGCTACAAAGCTAGTAAGGGGAATGGAAAGTTTTAGTTATGAAGAAAGGCTAGAAAAGTTAAACTTGTACACACTAGAAAAACGGCGACTTAGAGTGGATATGATAACACTATATAAATATGTTCAGGGCCCATACAAAGGGCTCTCCAAAGACCTGTTCATTAACAGAACAGTACAAAGAACAAGGGGCCACCTGCTTAGACTTGAGGAAAGGCGATTTAATCTACAACTTTGGAAGGGTTTCTTTACAGTAAGGACAATAAAGGTATGGAATTCACTGCCTGAGGAGGTGGTGCTATCAAATACATTAGATGCTTTTAAAAAGGGCCTGGATACTTATTTAAAAGAGCATAACATAGAGGGCTATGTACATTAGTATTGGGATTAATATTTAGTTAGGGCTTGTTGATCCAAGGAGAAATCTGATTGCCATTTGGAATCAAGAAGGAATTTTTTCCCCATTCAAGGTAGAATTTGAAATTGCTATATTGAGGGGTTTTTTTTGCCTACTTTTGGATCAACGATAGTAAACAGGAATATGAAAAGGGTTGAACTAGATGGACGCAAGTCTTTTTTCAACCTAAATTACTATGTTACTATGTAATATGAAGACCAAAAGCGAGGTTGGGGTCAAGCCACATACCAAAATATTTGTAGGCGTCTACTGGGGCCAATTTATGATTAGCCTCTGTTACAATGGATAGGTGGCTATTGTCGAGATTATGCAGTTTATGCTTTGTGCCAAATATCATTGTGACCATTTTGTTTGTTTAAGAACCGTTAGTCCTTTGCTATCCATCTTTCAACTTTGCAGAAATCATGTTGTAATATGACTTCAAGTTGTAATATGGTTGAGTTTTTAGTATACATTATGGTGTAATCTGCATACGTGTGTACTGAAGATGATTTGCAAACCTTTGGCAGGTCATTTATAAAAAGAGAAAATAGAAGAGGGCCAAGAATGGAGCCTTGGGGAACTCCACTTGTTGCTTTGTGTGGAAAGGAGTCATTGTCTGCAAATGACACATACTGCATTCTGTCTGATAAATAGGATCGGAACTAGTTTAGAGAAATATTACCCAGTCCTGAGCTTTGGAGTTTGCTTATAAGAATGTTATGGTCTACTGTGTCAAAAGCCTTGGCGAAATCTAATAAAATAGCTCCAGTGAGTTCACCATTTTCCATGACAGTCTGGATATCATCTGATTGAAGAGAGGTGAAGAAACTGGTCTGTTTGTAATATTTATATAGTTGCATGTGTACACATTTCTCTAGGATTTTAGATAAAGTGGGGAGTAGGGATATTGGTCTGTAATTTGTTACTACATTTTTTCCCCACTTTTGTGGATAGACACAACTCTAGCCACCTTCCAGGCTTTGGGCATATACCCTGATGCCAAAGAGGCATTAATTAAAGATGCAATTGGTTGGGCTGTGACCATGGCACTGAGCTTTAATAACATTGCTGGTAGTTGGTCAGGGCTAGACTGGGATTTCATTTTTGGGTTGAGGAGGTGATCATATATTTTTCTTTGATTTACTGGCATGAAATTGAATTAATTTGCAAAATTGGACCAGGCAACAGGTGGTAGTGACTGTTCTGTACACGGCTGAACTTCAGAGTTGTTTTGTTTAATCAGGGTGGCGGCACATCCAACAAAGTAGCTGTTAAATGCATTGGCTATGGGGCACTGTATTGTTTCTTTGTCTATTGTTATTTTTGATGGGTGAAAATGGTAGGGGGGTTATAGATGTTTTTATTAACCTTCCAAAAGTTGGCTGGCTTTGAAATGTTATTGTCCAAGTTGACAGTAAAATATTGTGCTTTTGCTAATTTTGTTTGTTTTGTGCATGTATTCCTTAATTTCCTATATGTATTGTGATCATAAAGGGAGCTGGTTTAAACTGTATAATTGAATCAAGTCAGGTGAGACCCATGGTAGATGTGCCCCCCTAACCCTGACCTCCTTATGCTTCCTAATGCTGCCTGCCTGCCTATACAACAACTGTCAGATTGGCTGTGTCACTCTGAAAAAAAAAAATTACAGCTCCTGACAATGGCAGTGAGGCACTAGACTGGCTAATAAGGCACTAGATTGGCACTAGACTGGCTAATAAGGCACTAGACTGGCTAATAAATCTCTTTTCTGGACACTCTCTGCTTCTTCTCTCTCTGAGCGCCAACAATGAACTAACAGGAAATGCAGGCTCTCTGGGTGTTTGTGCCATTTGTCCAACCCCTATCATGAAATGAAGAAGCTAATTGAACTAGAGAAAGTAACACGCGGGGGAAGCAGTTGTCCGAATTTCTGAAATTTACAACGAAACATCAGACCAGGGCTGTTCGGATTCATTTTTTTTTTTTTTTTTTTATGAACAGCCCTTACCTTTTTGGCTGGCCCGAATGACCCTTATTTGTCCAAATTATAAAATTGGCCAAACTGTTTTGCACAAGTCTACAAAAGAGGTGGTATTTATTTGTGGCACGGAGGAGGGCACTGAAGGGAGCGCCCAAAGGGTTAATGCAGCATTAAACTGCTGAGAGATGTGAGAACCATGTGTATTGCCAGTGTTGGATTGTCACCTCCTCACTTAGACACTATGTTAACCACTGGTTCTCTGCACCCGGCTCCCTGTGTGGATACGATATTCTGGAATGCAATATCAGAATGTTGCTATTTTCATGCAGGCAGCATTGTGATATCGCTGTTTTCAACACACTGCATGCACTGATGACAGCTGAGACCGAGTGACACAGCGATGCTGAGAAGTGAATGATTGAGTTTTCTTCATCTCCAAGTGCAAGTTTAAAATTGGTATGCAGACTGAGGAAGAAAACCCCAGCATTCACCTTGCAGCATAGCTGTGAGTCACTCAGTCCTGGCTCTCATCAGTATAGTCAGTGGGGGCACAGAGACAGAAAGATCTGGCAAGAATTACAGAGCTCACAGCCTTGCAATCTGGACAAGAAGAGGCAAGAGGGGGGATCAAGAAGCAAGGTGGGTGGGGGGGAAGAGGCAGGGAGGGGAGAAAGGCATGGGGGAAGAGGCAGGGATGGGAGAAAGGCATAGGGGGAAGAGACAGGGAGGGGAGAAGGGCATGGGGGGCAAGAGGAGGAAAAAAGAGGCATGTTGGGGCAAGAGGAGGAAGAAAGAAGCATGGTGGGGCAAGACGAAGGAGAAAGAGGCATGGTGGGGTAAGAGGGGGAGAAAGAGGCAAGAGGAGCGAGGAAGAGGCAAAAGGGGGAAGAAAGGGCAAGGGGGCAAGCAGAAGGAGTAGTGGGGGAGACAGAGGCAAGAGGGGGCAAGAAGAGGGAGAAAGAGCCAACAGGATGGAGAAAGAGCTCAGGATGGTAGAAAGAGGCAAGAGAATGGAGAAAGGGGCAAGAGTAGGGAGAAAGCAGCAAGAGAGAGCAAGAGGTGGGAGAAAGTGGCAAGGGGGGCAAGAGGAAAGAGAATGCGGCAAGAGGGGTCAAGTGGAGGGAGAAAGGGAAGAGGGGTCAAGAGAAGGGAGAAACAGGCAAGGGGGCAAGAGAATGGAGAAAGAGGACAAAGGGGATAGAAAGAGGCAAGAGGGGACAAGAGGAGGTAGGAAGGGATGAAAGGGCAAGGGGAGGGAGAAAGAGGCAAGATGGGGCAAGAGAATGGAGAAAGAGACCAGAGGGGGTAGAAAGAGGCAAGAGGTGGGAGAAAGGGAAGAAGGAGCAAGAGGAGGGAGAAAGGGGCAAGGGGGTAGTATGTTTATTCAATTTTCCTTTTCTAATTATTATTAGAATTGTTATTATTTTGAAAGGTACAAGAAACAGCAAGAGATACAGCATAACTGACCCCTCTGACAATGGGTTTTACAGGAGTGCAAGGTACATCAGATAATGGTGCATCAAATTATAAAAGACGTAGCAAATATCAGAACATAAGATACAATACACATGGTATGTATTCAGTACCGTACACTAAACATAGGCATCAACTCCACTGCCCTAGTTGTAGGGGAGGGAATGGGAAAAAGGGGAGCTAAGGCAGGTACAGAAGTTAGGAGGGGGAGAGCAGGACAAGAGAGACTAGAAGGTGTGTGTGTGGGGGGGGGTAAACAACCCCCCCTTCCCCCTTAAAAAACATCTAAATGGATAGGAGGTTAGGGAATGAAAAGGAGGAAACCAGAGTGAACTCTAGTGGGGAATCAAAGTTAAGAGGTGTCAATTGTGTCTCTAAAAAGTTCCCAGTGTTAGCCTAGTCTAGCCTAGGACAAAGAAACTAGGGAACCTAAAAGGCAGGACAGGGAAAGCCCTAACTAACTAAAAAAAACCTAACTAGCTAGGAAAAAGGACAGACCTATTACTAACTTCAGAGGTGAACAGATATATATATAAGTAGAGACAAAGCACTGTATATTTATATATAAATGGAACACAAAAAAAAAGTAAAAATGATATACATGTATACATATATAGAAAAAACAAAAGAGAAGCACAATACCACAGGAAGAGCAGAACTGAAACCACAGGATTGTAGCTTGAGGTCGGAGGAGGCACAGGACAAGGCAGGTAACAAGCAGAGTAATCCAGAGGCAGGCTGAGGTCAGGAACCGGGAGGTCCAAGAAGGGAGGGTAGGATAAGACAAGGAGCTCGTTGGAAGTGGAACGCACAGGTCAGGGCAGGCAGCAACTGGAAAGCTGAAGCAGCACCAACTAGCACAGAGGACTCCAGAACAACTGAGCGCTGAAGACGGGGTGAGCGCTTCCTATATCGCCCCGGTGACATCATGAGTCGGCGCCGCCGGAAGCGCTTGTCTCGGCGTTGTTTCTTGTGCGCCCTGACGTCAGCGCCTGCTCAGAAGGGAGGATGAGGCCAGAAGGGAATGCGGCAACCGTCCAGCTCGGCGCTGCGACCCAACAAGGTACCGACAGAGCCCTCCCCTGATGGTCGGCCTCCGGACGGACTTAGACCCAGGCCGGAACGGGTGTTGTGTGTGGAAGCGTCGTACACAGGCAGAAGTGTGCACGTGAGAAGCAGGCTCCCAGGACCTGTCCTCTGGTCCATAACCTCTCCAGTGAATCAGGTATCCTGCCTCGTCTGATGCGTGAGTCCAGGATCTCCTGCACCTCGTACTCCTCGGATCCATCTACCAACCTTCGGAGGAGGCTGAACAGGATCCCTATGAGAGAAAGGTGATGCCTTACACGGTTTTAACTGTGAGACGTGGAATGTGGGATGGATCTTGAAGGAGAGGGGCAATGCCAATCAGAAGGCAACCGCATTAATCTTGCTTGAGATCTTAAAGGGACCCACATAGCGGGGACCCAGCTTTCTCGTAGGGCAGGCTAACTTCATATGAGCCGTGGACAGCTAGACTTTGTCACCTGTCGTATACATTGGTTCTAAGGAGCGGTGCTTATCTGCTTGTCTTTTGTAACAGTATTGGGCTTTGGCTAGAGTGAGACGGAGAAGGCGGTGGTTGTATTGTAACTGTTGTATTCTTTGAGCCACTTGTGGTACGGTATCTGTAATTGGTAGACCAGGAAGCATTTGTGGATGGTGCCCATAAGTAAGGAAGAAAGGAGTGGATCGTGCTGAGTGATGCAAGTGGTTGTTGTAGGTGAATTCAGCCAATGGAAGGATAGTAGACCAATTGTCTTGCAGATATGTCATGTAACAACGTAGATATTGCTCCAGGGTTTGATTGACCTGTTCAGTCTGTCCATTAGTGTGAGGGTGATATCCAGAGGATTGCACTGAATACGTAGAGAACGGCATAAGGACCTCCAGAAACGTGACGTGAATTGAGAACCACGGTCAGTGGTTATGGAGGAAGGAAGTCCATGAAGGCGAAAGACGTCTTGGATGAACAATGTAGCAGTCTGGGCAGCGGAAGGGAGTTTCGGTGTGGCAATGAAGTGCGCCATTTTGGAGAACCGGTCGACCATACCCATGACTGTGGTATTTTTCTTGGACGGAGGTAGATCTGTGATGAAATCCATGGATATTTCGTGCCATGGCAAGGAGGGTATAGGTAAAGGACGAAGCAGGCCTGTAGGCTTTGCATGCCTGTTTTTGGCTTGCATACATGTGTTGCAGGTAGAAACATAGGCTTGGACGTCCTGCTCCATTTCAGGCCACCAGAAGTGACGCTGCATGGCCTCTAGGGTCTGGGGTACTCTGCCATGTCCAGCTGCTGGAATGTCATGGGAGAGGTGTAATACTTCCTGGCGGAAAGGTGGTGGGAAGAATATGTGGCTACATCGATACAGAAGGCCATCCTTGGACAGCAAAGAGTGTTGTTGAAGGAAGGATATCTCTGGCCTGGGATGTTGTTTCATCCTATCCAGTAGGGATCCTGTTGTTCTAAGTAGGAATTGGTGTGCTTGCAGAATGGTGTCCGGTGGTGCTTTTGCCTGCTGTTCTGATGGGTACATCCGTGATAGGGCATCTGCTTTGCCATTTCTTGATCCTGACCTGTACGTTATGTGTAACCGAAACCTGGAGAAATACATGGCCCATCGAGCTTGTCTAGAACAAAGATGTCGAGCACCCCTGAGGTACTCCAAGTTCTGATGGTCGGTGTATACCATGACCGGGTGTTCCGCTCCCTCCAGCAGATGGCGCCATTCTTCAAGAGCTTTTTTTTTATAGCAAGGAGTTCCTTGTCACCTATTGTATAATTCTTTTCAGCTGGTAGGAGCCTTTTCGAAAAAAATGCAACTGGGTGCAGTTGGTCTTTTTCCCCGGTATGTTGGGAAAGGATGGCCCCTGTGGCATTGTCTGAGGCATCAGTTTCCAAGATGAAGGTTTTACGGATGTCCGGCTGAATTAGAATGGGTGCTTGGGTGAACAAAGTTTTCAAACAGTCAAAAGCTTTTGGGCAGCTGGTGACCAGAGAAACGCCTCATGCAGTTTGGTCAGGTGGGTCAAGGGTGCAATGACTTTGGAGAAGTCCCTAATAAATCTCCTATAGAAATTGGGAAACCCTATGAACCTCTGGATGGCTTTCTTGTCGGTAGGAGTCAGACAGTTTATGATAGATGAGATCTTGCGGGGATCCATTCGTATGTTGTTCGGAGAGATAAGGAATCCCAGGAACTCTATCTCCTTAACTTCAAACAAACACTTCTCCATCTTGGCATATAAGGAGTTTTGGCATAGACGTGCCAGGACAGTTTGTACATGCATACGATTTTCTGCCAAAGAGGAGGAAAAGACGAGTATGTCATCGAGGTAGATAATCACATATTGGTCGAGTAGGTCCGAAAAGGTGTCATTAACGAATCTCTGGAATGTAGCAGGGGCATTGCAGAGCCCAAATGGCATGACCAGATACTCGTACTGGCCATACCGAGTGAGAAAGGCCGTCTTCCACTCATCTCCGGCTCTGATGCGTATCAGATTATATGCCTCCCGCAAGTCAAGTTTGGTGAACACAGTGGCTGAAGCAAGGCGTTCTAAAAGTTCTGGTATGAGGGGAAGCGGGTAACGGTCTTTCACCGTAATGTCGTTCAGCTCTCGGTAGTCGACACATGGTTGCAAACCCCCATCCTTCTTGCCAACGAAGAATATGCCGGCCCCGGCCGGAGAGGTGGAGGGGCGAATAAAGCCTTTGCGTAGATTATCTGAGAGGTAGGTCTTTAGGTGTTGTAATTCTGGTACTGACAGTGGGAAAATGCGACCATAAGGTATAGGAGCTCCTGGGTGTAAGTTGATAGCACAATCTGACGGATGATGAGGAGGAAGATGATCCACTCCTTTGCGGTCAAATAGATCCAAGAAAGCATGGTATGCGCCAGGGAGCAGGGCTGCATATGTATACGGAGCAGATAATAAGACCTGATGGTCCATAAGTGATGAGCTGGGGAATGAAATGGAGTTGGTTGACCAATCTATACTGGGATTGTGTTTTCGGAGCCAAGGCATGCCCAGGATCAACTGATGCAAAGAAGAAGAAATGACGTCAAGGCTTAACCACCCATGATGACTTGGGGCTATAGACAATTGCAGGGGTTGAGTTTCTTGAGAGACCGGCCCGCATTGGTGTCTTCTACCGTCTGGCATCTGCAAGTGAAGCGGCGTAGTCTTGGTCTGGATAGGGACACCCAATGCAGTTACTAGTTTTTCATCAATAAAACATCCACTGGCCCCGGAATCAACAATGGCTGGAACAGAATGTTTTTCATCATGCCACTGCAAACAAACCAAAAGAGACAAGTGAGGTGAGAAGACCATAGTAGAACCCACTAGTGTTGAGCGAGCATGCTCGGCCGATGCTCGGATCGGCTCGAGCATCGCTCTGCTCGGCACATGGCGGTACTCGTACGAGTACCGCATGTGCTCGCCCGCCATGTTCGGGTCTCCTCCCCGCACGTTTTGCGGCTGCTGCGCAGCCAATAAACGTGCAGGGAGGCTCTGACATCGGTGTAATGCCAGCAGCCATGTTGGCTGCTGGCATTACACTGATTGGCTGGCCAGAACCCGTGGTCAGGTGCTGTATAGCACCTGACCATCGAGTTCGGCTCAGTCTTAGCCAGGGAGAGCTGAGGATAGGAAGGGAAAGGCAGTGTAGGGAGGAAAAAAACCAAAATTGTGAAAAAAAAGAACCAAAAGTCCTTTTTAGGACTACTGTGTGTGGGGGCAGCAGGTTATTTTGTGTGGGGGGAAAAAAACAAAAAAAAAAAAAAAAAAAATATTCTGTTTAGTGTGCAAAGTTGCAGATTAGAGCACATTCTGTTTAGTGTGCACAGTTGCAGATTAGAGCACATTCTGTTTAGTGTGCAAAGTTGCAGATTAGAGCACATTCTGTTTAGTGTGCAATGTTGCAGATTAGAGCACATTCTGTTTAGTGTGCAAAGTTGCAGATTAGAGCACATTCTGTTTAGTGTGCAAAGTTGCAGATTAGAGCACATTCTGTTAAGTCTTCAAACTAAAATATCAAAGTCACATATTCCATTCAGTGTGCGTCGCCGCAGTTTAGCAGCACATTCTGTGTACTGTGCAGAGTTGCAGAATAGGAAGAAATACTGTTAAGTCTTCAAACTAAAATATCAAAGTCACATATTCCATTCAGTGTGCTTCGCCGCAGTTTAGCAGCACATTCTGTGTACTGTGCAGAGTTGCAGAATAGGAAGAAATACTGTTAAGTCTTCAAACTAAAATATCAAAGTCACATATTCCATTCAGTGTGCTTCGCCGCAGTTTAGCAGCACATTCTGTGTACTGTGCAGAGTTGCAGAATAGGAAGAAATACTGTTAAGTCTTCAAACTAAAATATCAAAGTCACATATTCCATTCAGTGTGCTTCGCCGCAGTTTAGCAGCACATTCTGTGTAGTGTGCAGAGTTGCAGAATAGTAAGAAATACTGTTAAGTTTTCAAACTCAAATATTAAAGTCACATATTCCATTCAGTGTGTGTCACCGCCGTTTAGCAGCCTATTCTGTGTACTCTGCACAGTTGCAGAATAGTAAGAAATACTGTTAAGTTTTCAAACTCAAATATTAAAGTCACATATTCCATTCAGTGTGTGTCACCGCCGTTTAGCAGCCTATTCTGTGTACTCTGCACAGTTGCAGAATAGTAAGAAATACTGTTAAGTTTTCAAACTCAAATATTAAAGTCACATATTCCATTCAGTGTGTGTCACCGCCGTTTAGCAGCCTATTCTGTGTACTCTGCACAGTTGCAGAATAGTAAGAAATACTGTTACGTTTTCAAACTCAAATATTAAAGTCACATATTCCATTCAGTGTGTGTCACCGCCGTTTAGCAGCCTATTCTGTGTACTCTGCACAGTTGCAGAATAGTAAGAAATACTGTTAAGTTTTCAAACTCAAATATTAAAGTCACATATTCCATTCAGTGTGTGTCACCGCCGTTTAGCAGCCTATTCTGTGTACTCTGCACAGTTGCAGAATAGTAAGAAATACTGTTAAGTTTTCAAACTCAAATATTAAAGTCACATATTCCATTCAGTGTGTGTCACCGCCGTTTAGCAGCCTATTCTGTGTACTCTGCACAGTTGCAGAATAGTAAGAAATACTGTTAAGTTTTCAAACTCAAATATTAAAGTCACATATTCCATTCAGTGTGTGTCACCGCCGTTTAGCAGCCTATTCTGTGTACTCTGCACAGTTGCAGAATTGTAAGAAATACTGTTAAGTTTTCAAACTCAAATATTAAAGTCACATATTCCATTCAGTGTGTGTCACCGCCGTTTAGCAGCCTATTCTGTGTACTCTGCACAGTTGCAGAATAGTAAGAAATACTGTTAAGTTTTCAAACTCAAATATTAAAGTCACATATTCCATTCAGTGTGTGTCACCGCCGTTTAGCAGCCTATTCTGTGTACTCTGCACAGTTGCAGAATAGTAAGAAATACTGTTACGTTTTCAAACTCAAATATTAAAGTCACATATTCCATTCAGTGTGTGTCACCGCCGTTTAGCAGCCTATTCTGTGTACTCTGCACAGTTGCAGAATAGGAAGAAATACTGTTAAGTCTTCAAACTCAAATATTAAAGTCACATATTCCATTCAGTGTGTGTCACCGCCATTTAGCAGCCTATTCTGTGTACTCTGCACAGTTGCAGAATAGTAAGAAATACTGTTAAGTTTTCAAACTCAAATATTAAAGTCACATATTCCATTCAGTGTGTGTCACCGCCGTTTAGCAGCCTATTCTGTGTACTCTGCACAGTTGCAGAATAGTAAGAAATACTGTTAAGTTTTCAAACTCAAATATTAAAGTCACATATTCCATTCAGTGTGTGTCACCGCCGTTTAGCAGCCTATTCTGTGTACTCTGCACAGTTGCAGAATAGTAAGAAATACTGTTAAGTTTTCAAACTCAAATATTAAAGTCACATATTCCATTCTGTGTTCGTCACCGCAGTTTAGCAGCCTATTCTGTGTACTCTGCACAGTTGCAGAATAGGAAGAAATACTGTTAAGTTTTCAAACTCAAATATTAAAGTCACATATTCCATTCAGTGTGTGTCACCGCCGTTTAGCAGCCTATTCTGTGTACTCTGCACAGTTGCAGAATAGTAAGAAATACTGTTAAGTTTTCAAACTCAAATATTAAAGTCACATATTCCATTCAGTGTGTGTCACCGCCGTTTAGCAGCCTATTCTGTGTACTCTGCACAGTTGCAGAATAGTAAGAAATACTGTTAAGTTTTCAAACTCAAATATTAAAGTCACATATTCCGTGTAAGATGAAGAAGGCGGGTAAAAAGGGACGGGGAAGTGGACGTGATCCTGATAGTTCAGGGCGCGGGTCAGGACGCGGAGAAACTGTGCCTGGTGCCAGAGCACAAGAAAGAAAGACATCCACCATACCTAGCTTCATGTGTAATTTTACAGGGCGTCGCAGGACATCACTCTCGAGGTCCGACCACTGCGAACAGGTGGTCGGTTGGATGACAGCTGATACTGCTTCCAGTCGGTTAAGCACCACCCTGTCTTCCACCAAGTCCACTCTCAGTAGCCAAGAGTCTGGTCAACATAATCCTCACTCTGATCATCCTTCCTCCCACCATACACGGTCTGGTCAAAGAAGTGATCCCACACTGGGATATAGTGAGGAGCTCGTCTCATCACCAATCCTTCATTTGACCCTCTCTCCAAGCACGCTTGCAGAGGAACATGACATCTTGTGCCCTGATTCACAACCTCTAGAGGCTACCCAATCACAAGAAGATGACAGATGTGAACGGCATTTAAGGTCAAAGGAAGTAGTGGATGATGATGATGATGATGAGACACAGTTGCCATTAAATCAACCACTATTTCCGTCTCAAGACCTTGTTGAGGAGAATGTTATACAGTTGTCAATGACTGAGTATGTGGTGGGATCAAGACTTGAGGAGGATGATCAGAGTGAGGAAGTGGAGGAGGACTTGGTGGACGATGAGGTGACTGACCCCACCTGGGAAGGTGTAGAGCCGAGCGATGACAGCAGTCCTGAGGGTGAGCCATCTGCAGCACCGCAACAGGCTGGAAGAGGCAGTGGTGTGGCTACAGAAAGAAGGCGGACCGCACCAAACCGGCCCGCAAATGTTCCACGGAGCACCCCCTTGCGTAAATCTACCTTGCCAAAGGGTAGGTGTTCCGCGGTATGGCTTTTTTTAAGGAAAGTGCGGACGACAAAAGAATTGTAGTTTGCAACCTGTGCCACACCAGAATGAGCCGAGGCATGAACACTAGAAACCTCACCACCACCAGCATGATCCGACACATGGCATCCAAGCACCGTAGTAAGTGGGAGGAACGCCTGGATCGCCCATCTGTGTCTGCAGGCCACACCACTGCCTCCTCTTCCCCTGTTTTCGGTGCCGGCCAATCGCCTGTCGAAGGCGCAGGCCCGCATACCTCCCGCCCTGCACCTGTACCATCTGAAGCACCATCAGCGACCACATCCACTTCCCTGTCCCAGCACAGCGTCCAAATGTCGTTACCCCAGGCATTTGAGCGCAAGAGAAAGTACCCAGCCACCCACCCACAGGCCATAGCACTAACCTCACACCTTTCAAAATTACTGGCCATCGAAATGCTGCCATTTAGGCTTGTGGACACTGAGTCCTTCCGCAGCCTGATGGCAGCAGCTGTCCCTCGGTACGCGGTCCCCAGCCGCCACTACTTTTCCCGGTGTGCCATCCCCGCATTACACCACCATGTGTCCCGTAACATCACCCGTGCCCTGACCAACGCAGTTACTGGGAAGGTCCACTTAACGACTGACACATGGACAAGTGCTTGTGGCCAGGGACGCTACATTTCCCTGACGGCACACTGGGTGAATGTCGTGGAGGCTGGGAGCGACTCGGACCCTGGGATGGCACGGGTGCTACCCACGCCGAGGATTGCGGGCCCTACCTCCTTCAGGGTTTCCGCCAGCACCTACGTTATTGGCTCCTCCTCCTCCGTTTCCACCTCCGAATTCTCTACACGCAGCGCCACTCCCCCATCAGCCAGTAGCTGGAAGCAGTGTAGCACTGCAGTGGGGAAGCGTCAACAGGCCGTGCTGAAGCTGATCTGCCTTGGGGACAAACAGCACACGGCCTCAGAGCTGTTGCAGGGGATTAGTCACCAGACCGAGCAGTGGCTCTCGCCACTCAACCTGCAACCAGGCATGGTTGTGTGTGATAATGGGCGTAACTTGGTGGCGGCTTTGGAGCTCGGCAAGCTCACACACGTACCATGCCTAGCGCATGTATTTAATTTAGTGGTGCAGCGATTTCTAAAAACCTACCCCAATGTGCATGATCTCTTGACCAAGGTGCGCCGCGTGTGTGCACATTTCCGTAAGTCATCTACAGCTTCGGCCGGCCTGTTGAAGCTGCAGCAGCGCTTACAATTGCCAGCTCACCGGCTGCTGTGTGACGTGAGCACGCGCTGGAACTCCACCTTCCACATGTTGGCCCGGCTTTGTGAGCAGCAGAGGGCAGTAGTGGAGTACCAGCTGTTACACGGTCGTCGCCTCTCCGTTCAACTTCCTCTAATCAGAAGTGAGGAGTGGGAATGGATGTCAGACCTCTGCGAGGTTTTACGCAATTTTGAGGAATCGACACAGATGGTGAGCGGCGATAACGCTATTATCAGTGTAACCATCCCACTTCTGTGTCTACTGAAACGCTCGCTGCTCACAATTAAAACCGACGCTTTGCATGTGGAAGAGGTGGAAATGGGGGAGGAAGAGCTTACACAAGGTGATAGCCAGAGCACCCTCACTTCGTCTTCTCAGCGACAATTGGAGGAGGCGGAGGAGGAGGAGGAGGAGGAGGAGGAGGAAGACACGGTTGCCTCCGCTACAGAGGGTAGCCATGGAACTTTAGTTCCATCTCTTCAGCGTGGGTGGGCAGAAGAGGAGGAAGAGGATGAGGATATTGAGAGTCATCCTCCTGGTGAGGACAGCGAAATCTTGACTGTTGGTACTCTGGCACACATGGCTGACTTTATGTTAGGCTGCCTTTCCCGTGACCCACGCGTTATACGCATTTTAAACAACACGGATTACTGGGTGTTCACCCTTCTGGACCCCCGCTACAAAGAGAATTTCTCATCTCTCATTCCTCCGGTGGAGAGGACAAGCAAAATGGTGCAATACCAGAAGGTTCTTGTTGAAAAATTGCTCCAAAATTTTCCATCTGACAACGCTGGCGGCAGAGTACGTGCTACCTTGGCCAACAGAGAAGGGGAGAAAAGGGGAGCACACAGCAGTTCCGAGAAAGGCAGGGCAACACTCTCCAAGGCGTGGGACACCTTCATGACACCCCGCCAGCACCCTCACCCTGATGCGCAGCCTAGTGTCACAAGGAGGGAAAAGTTTTGGAAGATGGTGAAGGAGTACGTAGCAGACCGTGTCAGCGTCCTCAATGATCCCTCTGTGCCTTACAACTACTTGGTGTCCAAGCTGGACACGTGGTATGAACTGGCACTCTACGCCTTGGAGGTGCTGGCCTGCCCTGCCGCCAGCGTTCTGTCTGAGCGGGTATTTAGTGCTGCTGGTGGCATCATAACAGATAAGCGTATCCGCCTTTCCACCGACAATGCTGATAGGTTGACACTTATAAAAATGAACAAGGCCTGGATTTCCCCTGACTTCTCCACTCCACTGGAGGAAAGCCGCGGGGGAACATAAACTCACTTTATATATGTTATTTACAATGATGTGAATACTCTGTATTCCCATTCACCCCTTCCACCCAAAAAACGGGTATATGGTTGACTCTTAATCTTCTCATCCTCCTCCTCCTCTTCCATATGCTCTGGGATATAATTTTTATATAGGGCCAGCTCACCAGCGGGCCCTGTGATATAATTTTTATATAGGGCCAGCTCACCAGCGGGCCCTGTGATATAATTTTTATATAGGGCCAGCTCACCAGCGGGCCCTGTTTGACAATTTTTATATAGGTCAGCTCACCAGCGGGCCTTCTCATATAATGTTTTTTTGGGTCAGCTCTCTAGCGGGCCCTCTCATATAATGTTTTATAGCGTCAGCTCACTAGCGGGCCTTCGCATATAATGTTTAGGATGGTCAGCTCTGCAGCAGACCCTCACCCATAATGTTTTAGATGGTCAGCTCAGCGCACGTTTCCCTCTTAATCATGGCCTCAGTTCTGAAAATCAAGGAAATTTTGGGGAGAATTTGCCTCTGCGCACGTTTCCCTCTTAATCATGGCCTCAGTTCTGAAAATCAAGGAAATTTTTTGGAGAATTTGCCTCTGCGCACGTTTCCCTCTTAATCATGGCCTCACTTCAGAAAATCAAGGAAATTTTTGGGAGAATTTGCAGATGATATACAAGTAAATATACAGCAAATATTGTTTGGTAACAATTTTTCGCCTAAAGTCGTTTTTATTTTCCTTTTTGTGTGTTTTATGGTCAGTCTGTAAAAATGGCGTACTACGGGCGAAAGATCGTTCCCAGCAGCGATGTTGGAGTCCAAGATGCATCCAGACATCCTCACTATGCTGTCCCTGAACCATTTCTGTGGTGTTTCCATCCTTTTCTGCCCTTTTCCTATGGACCAGGCACCCTCCCCTCATCAGAGCAGGGGGTGCCTGGTGTAATGCTCGAGTCCTCCCATTGACTTCAATGGGGCTCGGGTGCTCGGCCGAGCACTCGAGCCTCAGGGGGTGCTCGGTCAGAGCACCCGAACACCCGAGCATTGGGGTGCTCGCTCATCACTAGAACCCACCATATCCAGAGCAGACATGGTTTTACCTCTAGGAACCTGGGGTCTTTTGGTGCAATTGCGAAGGACATGTCCGGCTCCTCCACAGTAGAGACAAAGATTCAAACGCCTTCTACGTTCTTTCTCTGCTGCTGTCAAAGGCTCACGCACTAGTCCTATTTGCATGGGTTCTTCAGGAGCAGAGGGAGCGGATATAGCTGATTCCGAAGAGGGTGGTGTTCCAACTAGGGTTACTGGTTGAGTGGTGGAAGAACGCTCTCTGCGTCTCTCTCTTAGACGCTGGTCGATCTGAATAACCAGCAGTATGAGATCTTCCAGGGATGAAGGGATTCCCACTCGAGCTAACTCGTCCTTCAAAGCGTCCGTGAGACCCAGTCTGAACTGGTCCAGAAGAGCAGGCTCATTCCATTGCGTTTCAATAGAAAGGCTGCAAAATTCAGCCACATAATCTTCCACAGGACGTCTACCTTGTGTCAAGGCTCTGATGGCTGACTGGGCTGAAGCGGATCATAACGGCTCTTCATACAGGATATCCATGGCGTGATGGAAAGCATACCAGGATGACAGGATGGGATTGTCATCTTGTAGGAGGGAATGCACCCAGGCCTGGGATTCACCGGACAGAAGCGTAATAACGGTGCGCACCTTAACATAATCGGAAGCGTAGGTCCTGGGATTGATGGAGAAAAGGAATTCACAGGCCATCATGAATGTTCTGTACTGTTTCCTACTCCCATAGAACCTTTCTGGAAGTGGCACCCTTGGTTCGAGGGTGGAGGCCGCCCCTAGGTCGGAAGAAGAAGGAGCAGCAGCAGAGGCAGAGGGGCTTTGGGGAGAGGCACCAGGTTGCAACTCCTGGATCCTACACTACAGAACCTCTTGATTGGTCTGTAGTTCCTGCATAGTAGCCATTAAGGACGTTATTTGATTACTGAGGGCTGATAAGGCCTCCATGAGCCCTGCAGGTTCCATCAGGCTCAGTTGTAATGTTAGCCTAGTCTAGCCTAGGACAAAGAAACTAGGGAACCTAAAAGACAGGACAGGGAAAGCCCTAACTAACTAAAAAAAACCTTAACTAGCTAGGAAAAAGGACAGACCTATTACTAACTTTAGAGGTGAACAGATATATATATAAGTAGAGACAAAGCACTGTATATATATATATAAATGGAACAAAAAAAAGTAAAAATGATATACATGTATACATATATAGAAAAAACAAAAGAGAAGCACAATACCACAGGAAGAGCAGAACTGAAACCATAGGATTGTAGCTTGACGTCGGAGGAGGCACAGGACAAGGCAAGTAACAAGCAGAGTAATCCAGAGGCAGGCTGAGGTCAAGAACTGGGAGGTCCAAGAAGGGAGGGTAGGATAAGACAAGGAGCTCGTTGGAAGTGGAACGCACAGGTCAGGGCAGGCAGCAACTGGAAAGCTGAAGCAGCACCAACTAGCACAGAGGATTCCAGAACAACTGAGCGCTGAAGACGGGGTGAGAGCTTCCTATATAGCCCCGGTGACGTCATGAGTCGGCGCCGCCGGAAGCGCTTGTCTCTGTGTTGTCTCTTGTGTGCCCTGACATCGCTGCCTGCTCAGAAGGGAGGATGAGGCCAGAAGGGAATGCGGCAACCGTCCAGCTCGGCGCCGCGACCCAACAAGGTACCGACACCCAGTAGTCCCAAACTTCTCTATGTTTAGGGAAGGCGTCATGGAGTAGAGCGGTAAGGTGGTCCATGAGTTCTACCTGTTACATTCTGGATAGCAACAAATCCAAGGAGAGAATTGAATGAGACTTCCATGAACCAGCAGTCAAGCAGCGAGAATGTGGGAGGATACTACACGTGAGGGAACAGGGCATGAGCGTAGACTCAACGGGCGCCCCCACAACAAAGTCACTGGATCAAGCGGAATGGAGATGGAGGTTGCTGCCCGTATGAAAAGCAGAACCTTACTCCAGAACGTCTGGATAATGGGACATGTTCACCAGATATGAAATAAATCACCAGTATTACCATAACCTCTCCAGCACTGAGCAGAGATATTGGGGGAAATAGAATGAAGCCGGGAAGATGTATAATACCACATAAGTAGGATCTTATAACTATTCAACCTGGTGGCCATACAGATTGATGTCTTCACTGTGGCAGACCAAATCGCAGCCTAGCGATCCTCCAGAATCTCCAGACCCAAGTCTCTCTCCCAGGCCACCATGCTTGTGTGTCTAGAGTGAGCTTCCGAAGGCAGCAAGAGAGTATACAGTCTGGAAACTAGGTGATGATGCGGTCCTGGATCACAGCAACGTTTCTTATATTGGGTAAGGGGAGGGAGAGATGAGGAAGGGGCAAAAGAGTGTAGAAAATGCCTCAACTGAAGGTAGGGCAGGAAGTCTCTGGGTTCTAAACCTAAGGACTGTCCCTCCTATTAAAGAGATGGAAGCAAGCCATCTGAGAGATATCTCTGATTGTGAGAACATTGGCCCGTCTCCACTTGTAAAAGTGTCTGGAATTGAAACCCATGGGAAAATAGGGATTACCAAAGAGGGGTGTCAGCCAAGATGGGAATGAAATGAGAGAGGGATACTGTTTACAGGTAGTGTCAAAGATATGCAACCGAAAGGCAATAGCTGGTAAGAGGGTATACATTTGAGAGGGATCAAGCATGGGCAACTCCATTTGATATCGACCCATCTTGTTGTACCCCGAGGGGTAAACCAAGCCTTGAGCTGGCTAAGGTGAGAAGCCAAGTAATAAAGTTGGAGATTTGGAACAGCAAGACGCTCCGCTAACTTCAAAAGAAAGAGATACATTTCACAACTCTGGGACGTCTATCTTTCCAAATGAATTGGAGGAGAGAGGATTGAAGACAGTCAAAATCAGTGTAGGGAATCCAAACTGGAAGAGTGGGGAAGAGGTATAGAAGACGTGGGAGAGTATTCATCTTAACAGTGTGAATGCGTCCAAACCAAGATATGGTATAGTCCTTCCATCTTGTAAGGTCCTCTTTGAGGGTTTTAAAAAGGGGGTGAAAGATAGCCTTGTAAAAGGTATGATAGCTGGGAGTGATATTAATCCCTAAGTGCCAGATGGCAGACAATTGTCAGGAATAACTAAAGTTTGCTTTGAATAGATTATTCTATTCTTAACTTTTTCTCCCTCTTGCCCCTTTATCTTTCTCCACCACATTTCTCTTTACCCCCCTTGTCTCTTTCTATTCCATTCTTGCCTCTTTATCTTATCCCCCTCTTGCTTCTTTCCCTAATGCCTCTTTATCCCTACTCTTGCTTCTTTATCCCTCATCTTGCTACTTTCTCTTTCTCCCCTTCTTGTCTCCCTTTCTCCCCTTATATAGTAACATATTAAATTAGGTTGAAAAAAGACACAAGTCTATCAAGTTCAACCCTTGCCTCATAACCCATAGAAATGAGAATGATATAGCTTTCCTGCTACCAAATAAGTTGGTCTTTATCAGACCTTCCTGATTTGCCTACTAATACACAGTATAAACCCGTTTGTTCCATTTTGAAAGAAATGTATCTAATCCTCCCTTAAAGGGATAGCAATACTTTAAATAAACTTTAATCAAGTTTTGTAGCTCTTAAAAATACAAATTCAGTGAGCCCCTGCGGCATCTCTCAAACCTGTATGTTTGAGAGATAGCTGCTTTCAAAGTTCCCACTCCTATGATGTCAGCATTCTAGCCGACTGCAGGGGAATCCAGTCCCGGGACCGGTGAAGGCTCTGCAGCAGAGCCGAGATCGCTTTATAGAAACAGAAATCCTTCTCTGAAATGGTCTTCTACATGTGCTTGGTTTGCAAGCACTCCTAGAAGACCATTTCAGTGAAGAACGCTGACATCAGGGGAGTGGGAACTTTGAAAGCGGCTATCTCTCAAACTATACTGGTTTGAGAGACGCTGCAGGGCTCATTGAATTTGTATTTTTAAGGGCTACAAGATTAAAGTTTATTTAAAGTTCTACTATCCCTTTAAATATTTCCATTGTATCTGTCATAACCACATCCTTGGACAAGGAATTCCATAATTTAACAGACCTTACTGTAAAAAAAAAAAAAAAAAAAAAAAGCCCTTCTTTTGCTGAAATCTAAACCACCTTTCCTCTGATCTCAATGGGTGTCCCCTGGTCCTTTGATCAGGCCTTGGAATGCATAGCTCACCAGAGAGATCATTGTATTGACCTCTCATATCCTTGTACATTGTGATTAGTGATGAGCGAGCATGCTCGGCCGAAGCTCGGTTCGGCTCGAGCATCGCTCTGCTCGGCACATGGCGGTACTCGTACGAGTACCGCATGTGCTCGCCCGCCATGTTCGGGTCTCCTCCCCGCACGTTTCGCGGCTGCTGCGCAGCCAATAAACGTGCGGGGAGGCTCTGACATCAGTGTAATGCCAGCAGCCATGTTGGCTGCTGGCATTACACTGATTGGCTGGCCAGAACCCGTGATCGGGTGCTGTATAGCACCTGACCAGCGAGTTCGGCTCAGTCTTAGCCAGGGAGAGATGAGGATAGGAAGGGAAAGTCAGTGTAGGGAGAAGAAAAGTGTTTTTGAACTCTTGAAAGACCCAAAAGTCCTTTTTAGGACTGTTGTGTGTGGGGGCAGCAGTTATATTTTGTTTGGGGGGGCACAAATTTAAAAAATAAACGTCACATATTCCGTTCACTGTGCCTAGCCGCAGATTAGCAGCACATTCTGTTTAGTGTGCAAAGTTGCAGATTAGCAGCACATTCTGTTTAGTGTGCAAAATTGCAGATTAGCAGCACATTCTGTTTAGTGTGCAAAGTTTAAAAAATAAACGTCACATATTCCGTTCACTGTGCCTAGCCGCAGATTAGCAGCACATTCTGTTTAGTGTGCAAAGTTTAAAAAATAAACGTCACATATTCCGTTCACTGTGCCTAGCCGCAGATTAGCAGCACATTCTGTTTAGTGTGCAAAGTTTAAAAAATAAACGTCACATATTCCGTTCACTGTGCCTAGCCGCAGATTAGCAGCACATTCTGTTTAGTGTGCAAAGTTGCAGATTAGCAGCACATTCTGTTTAGTGTGCAAAGTTTAAAAAATAAACGTCACATATTCCGTTCACTGTGCCTAGCCGCAGATTAGCAGCACATTCTGTTTAGTGTGCAAAGTTTAAAAAATAAACGTCACATATTCCGTTCACTGTGTCTAGCCGCAGATTAGCAGCACATTCTGTTTAGTGTGCAAAGTTGCAGATTAGCAGCACATTCTGTTTAATGTGCAAAGTTGCAGATTAGCAGCACATTCTGTTTAGTGTGCAAAGTTGCAGATTAGCAGCACATTCTGTTTAGTGTGCAAAGTTTAAAAAATAAACGTCACATATTCCGTTCACTGTGCCTAGCCGCAGATTAGCAGCACATTCTGTTTAGTGTGCAAAGTTGCAGATTAGCAGCACATTCTGTTTAGTGTGCAAAGTTTAAAAAATAAACGTCACATATTCCGTTCACTGTGCCTAGCCGCAGATTAGCAGCACATTCTGTTTAGTGTGCAAAGTTGCAGATTAGCAGCACATTCTGTTTAGTGTGCAAAGTTTAAAAAATAAACGTCACATAATCCGTTCACTGTGCCTAGCCGCAGATTAGCAGCACATTCTGTTTAGTGTGCAAAGTTTAAAAAATAAACGTCACATATTCCGTTCACTGTGCCTAGCCTCAGATTAGCAGCACATTCTGTTTAGTGTGCAAAGTTGCAGATTAGCAGCACATTCTGTTTAGTGTGCAAAGTTGCAGATTAGCAGCACATTCTGTTTAGTGTGCAAAGTTTAAAAAATAAACGTCACATATTCCGTTCACTGTGCCTAGCCGCAGATTAGCAGCACATTCTGTTTAGTGTGCAAAGTTGCAGATTAGCAGCACATTCTGTTTAGTGTGCAAAGTTGCAGATTAGCAGCACATTCTGTTTAGTGTGCAAAGTTTAAAAAATAAACGTCACATATTCCGTTCACTGTGCCTAGCCGCAGATTAGCAGCACATTCTGTTTAGTGTGCAAAGTTGCAGATTAGCAGCACATTCTGTTTAGTGTGCAAAGTTTAAAAAATAAACGTCACATATTCCGTTCACTGTGCCTAGCCGCAGATTAGCAGCACATTCTGTTTAGTGTGCAAAGTTTAAAAAATAAACGTCACATATTCCGTTCACTGTGCCTAGCCGCAGATTAGCAGCACATTCTGTTTAGTGTGCAAAGTTTAAAAAATAAACGTCACATATTCCGTTCACTGTGCCTAGCCGCAGATTAGCAGCACATTCTGTTTAGTGTGCAAAGTTGCAGATTAGCAGCACATTCTGTTTAGTGTGCAAAGTTTAAAAAATAAACGTCACATATTCCGTTCACTGTGCCTAGCCGCAGATTAGCAGCACATTCTGTTTAGTGTGCAAAGTTTAAAAAATAAACGTCACATATTCCGTTCACTGTGCCTAGCCGCAGATTAGCAGCACATATTCCGTGTAATATGAAGAAGGCGGGTAAAAAGGGACGGGGAAGTGGACGTGATCCTGATAGTTCAGGGCGCGGGTCAGGACGCGTAGAAACTGTGCCTGGTGCCAGAGCACAAGAAAGAAAGACATCCACCATACCTAGCTTCATGTCTCAGTTTACAGGACGTCGCAGGACATCACTCTCGAGGTCAGACCACTGCGAACAGGTGGTCGGTTGGATTTCAGCTGATACTGCTTCCAGTCGGTTAAGCACCACCCTGTCTTCCACCAAGTCCACTCTCAGTAGCCAAGAGTCTGGTCAACACAATCCTCACCCTGATCATCCTTCCTCCCACCATAGAGGGTCTGGCCAAAGAAGTGATCCCACACTGGGATATAGTGAGAAGCTCGTCTCATCACCAATCCTTAATTTGAACCTCTCTCCAAGCACGCTTGCAGAGGAACATGAGATCTTGTGCCCTGATTCACAACCTCTAAAGGGTACCCAATCACAAGAAGATGACAGAGGGGAACGGCATTTAAGGTCAAAGGAAGTGGATGATGATGATGATGAGACACAGTTGCCATCAAATCAACCACTATTACTGTCTCAAGACCTTGATGAGGAGGATGATACACAGTTGTCAATGACTGAGTATGTGGTGGGATCAAGAAATGAGGAGGATGATCAGAGTGAGGAAGTGGAGGAGGACTTGGTGGACGATGAGGTCACTGACCCCACCTGGGAAGGTGGAGAGCCGAGCGATGACAGCAGTCCTGAGGGTGAGCCATCTGCAGCACCGCAACAGGCTGGAAGAGGCAGTGGTGTGGCTAAAGAAAGAAGGCGGACCGCACCAAACCGGCCCGCAAATGTTCCACGGAGCACCCCCTTGCGTAAATCTCCCTTGCCAAGGGCTAGGTGTTCCGCGGTATGGCGTTTTTTTAAGGAAAGTGCGGACGACAAAAAAATTGTAGTTTGCAACCTGTGCCACACCAGAATGAGCCGAGGCATGAACACTAGAAACCTCACCACCACCAGCATGATCCGACACATGGCATCCAAGCACCGTAATAAGTGGGAGGAACGCCCGGATCGCCAATCTGTGTCTGCAGGCCACACCACTGCCTCCTCTTCCCCTGTTTTCGGTGCCGGCCAATCGCCTGTCGAAGGCGCAGGCCCGCATACCTCCCGCCCTGCACCTGTACCATCTGAAGCACCATCAGCGACCACATCCACTTCCCTGTCCCAGCGCAGCGTCCAAATGTCATTACCCCAGGCATTTGAGCGCAAGCAAAAATACCCAGCCACCCACCCACAGGCCATAGCACTAACCTCACACCTTTCCAAATTACTGGCCATCGAAATGCTGCCATTTAGGCTTGTGGAGACTGAGTCCTTCCGCAGACTGATGGCAGCAGCTGTCCCTCGGTACGCAGTCCCCAGCCGCCACTACTTTTCCCGGTGTGCCGTCCCCGCCTTACACCACCATGTGTCCCGTAACATCACCCGTGCCCTGACCAACGCAGTTACTGGGAAGGTCCACTTAACGACTGACACATGGACAAGTGCTTGTGGCCAGGGACGCTACATTTCCCTGACGGCACACTGGGTGAATGTCGTGGAGGCTGGGAGCGACTCGGACCCTGGGATGGCACAGGTGCTACCCACGCCGAGGATTGCGGGCCCTACCTCCATCAGGGTTTCCGCCAGCACCTACGTTATTGGCTCCTCCTCCTCCGTTTCCACCTCCGAATTCTCTGCGCGCAGCGCCACTCACCCATCAGCCGGTAGCTGGAAGCAGTGTAGCACTGCAGTGGGAAAGCGTCAACAGGCCGTGCTGAAGCTGATCTGCCTTGGGGACAAACAGCACACGGCCTCAGAGCTGTTGCAGGGGATTAGTCACCAGACCGAGCAGTGGCTCTCGCCACTCAACCTGCAACCAGGCATGGTTGTGTGTGATAATGGGCGTAACTTGGTGGCGGCTTTGGAGCTCGGCAAGCTCACACACGTACCATGCCTAGCGCATGTATTTAATTTAGTGGTTCAGCGATTTCTAAAAACCTACCCCAATTTGCATGATCTCTTGACCAAGGTGCGCCGCGTGTGTGCACATTTCCGTAAGTCATCTACAGCTTCAGCCGGCCTGTTGAAGCTGCAGCAGCGCTTACAATTGCCAGCTCACCGGCTGCTGTGTGACGTGAGCACGCGCTGGAACTCCACCTTCCACATGTTGGCCCGGCTTTGTGAGCAGCAGAGGGCAGTAGTGGAGTACCAGCTGTTACACGGTCGTCGCCTCTCCGTTCAACTTCCTCTAATCAGAATTGAGGAGTGGGAATGGATGTCAGACCTCTGTGAGGTTTTATGCAATTTTGAGGAATCGACACAGATGGTGAGCGGCGATAACGCTATTATCAGTGTAACCATCCCACTTCTGTGTCTACTGAAACGCTCGCTGCTCACAATTAAAACCGACGCTTTGCATGTGGAACAGGTGGAAATGCGGGAGGAAGAGCTTACACAAGGTGATAGCCAGAGCACCCTCACTTCGTCTTCTCAGCGACAATTGGAGGAGGAGGAGGAAGACACGGTTGCCTCCGCTACAGAGGGTAGCCATGGAACTTTAGTTCCATCTCTTCAGCGTGGGTGGGCAGAAGAGGAGGAAGAGGATGAGGAGATTGAGAGTCATCCTCCTGGTGAGGACAGCGAAATCTTGCCTGTTGGTACTCTGGCACACATGGCTGACTTTATGTTAGGCTGCCTTTCCCGTGACCCACGCGTTATACGCATTTTAGACAACACGGATTACTGGGTGTTCACCCTTCTGGACCCCCGCTACAAAGAGAATTTCTCATCTCTCATTCCTCCGGTGGAGAGGACAAGCAAAATGGTGCAATACCAGAAGGTTCTTGTCGAAAAATTGCTCCAAAATTTTCCATCTGACAACGCTGGCGGCAGAGTACGTGCTACCTTGGCCAACCGAGAAGGGGAGAAAAGGGGAGCACACAGCAGTTCCGACAAAGGCAGGGCAACACTCTCCAAGGCGTGGGACACCTTCATGACACCCCGCCAGCACCCTCACCCTGATGCGCAGCCTAGTGTCACAAGGAGGGAAAAGTTTTGGAAGATGGTGAAGGAGTACGTAGCAGACCGTGTCAGCGTCCTCAATGATCCCTCTGTGCCTTACAACTACTGGGTGTCCAAGCTGGACACGTGGTATGAACTGGCACTCTACGCCTTGGAGGTGCTGGCCTGCCCTGCCGCCAGCGTTCTGTCTGAGCAGGTATTTAGTGCTGCTGGTGGCATCATAACAGATAAGAGTATCCGCCTTTCCACCGAAAATGCTGATAGGTTGACACTTATAAAAATGAACAAGGCCTGGATTTCCCCTGACTTCTCCACTCCACTGGAGGAAAGCCCCGGGGGAACATAAAGTCACTTTAGATATGTTATTTACAATGATGGGAATACTCTGTATTCCCATTCACCCCTTCCACCCAAAAAACGGGTATATGGTTGACTCTTAATCTTCTCATCCTCCTCCTCCTCTTCCATATACCCGGTGATATAATTTTTATATAGGGCCAGCTCACCAGCGGGCCCTGTGATATAATTTTTATATAGGGCCAGCTCACCAGCGGGCACTGTGATATAATTTTTATATAGGGCCAGCTCACCAGCGGGACCTGTTTGACAATTTTTGTATAGGTCAGCTCACCAGCGGGCCTTCTTATATAATGTTTTATTGGGTCAGCTCTCTAGCGGGCCCTCTCATATAATGTTTTATAGCGTCAGCTCACTAGCGGGCCTTCGCATATAATGTTTAGGATGGTCAGCTCCGCAGCAGACCCTCACCCATAATGTTTTAGATGGTCGGCTCAGCAGCAGACCCTCATTCCTAATGTTTTAGATGGTCAGCTTAGCGGCATGCCCTCGCCCCTAATGTTTTAGAGGGTCACCAGCAGGCCATTAATCCTAATTTTTCAAGGGTGTGTATGATGCCCTCCTTTATGTGTAATAAAGGGTGTATTGGAGTGACATTGCAGTCTAATTTTTGGCAGCCCTTTCACTTAGTGCATAGGCTTTATGAGTGTTGGACCACTACCTGAACTATTGTACCACAATGTGAATGAGGCCCTCCATTTTGTGATATACAGGTTGTATCGGAGTGCCTCAGGTCCTCCCATTGAATTAAATAGGGCTGGGGTGTTCGACAGAGCAGAAGGTAGTTCTTGGCTTCATCCACTAAGTCACTTCGTCACTTTTACTGAATGGATCAGACCCCACTGTTCCGACTATAAATTTTGGACTTAACAAGGGCAAACGGACATGTTGTAAAACCTGTGGTAGCTGCGGCCTCCGTTCCTGAATGCTGTACCTTACCCGGGCCATAACCACGTTGAACACCTGCTTTACTCTGCACACGTTTCCCTCTTAATCATGGCCCCAGTTCCGAAAAATCGATGACATTTTTTGCAGAATTTGCAGATGATATACAAGTAAATATACAGCAAATACTGTTTGGTAACAATTTTTCGCCTAAAATCGTTTTTATCTTCCTTTTTGTGTGTTTTACGGTCAGTCTGTAAAAATGGCGTACTACGGGCGAAACATCGTTCCCAGCAGCGACGTTGGAGTCCAAGATGCATCCAGACATCCTCCCTATGCTGTCCCTGAACCATTTCTGTGGTGTTTCCATCATTTTCTGCCCTTTTCCTATGGACCAGGCACCCTCCCCTCATCAGAGCAGGGGGTGCCTGGTGTAATGCTCGAGTCCTCCCATTGACTTCAGTGGGGCTCGGGTGCTCGGCCGAGCACTCGAGCCTCCGGGGGCGCTCGGTCAGAGCACCCGAACACCCGAGCATTGGGGTGCTCGATCATCACTAATTGTGATAAGATCTCCTCTTAGTCATCTTTTCTCTAGAGAAAATAAACCAATTTTTTCTAGTCGTTCCTCATACGCCAAGTACTCCATTCCCTTGATTAATCTTGTTGCACTTTGCTGTACCCTCCCCAGTTCTAGAATATCCTTTTTCAGAACTGGTGCCCAAAACTGTTCTGCATATACGAGGTGAGGTCTTACCATTGATTTGTATAATAGCAAAATTATGTTATCCACTCTTGCTTCAATACCCCTTTTTATGCAAGACAGGACTTTCTTTGCTTTTGCTACTGCTATTTGACACTGGTCATTGTTTCCAAGTTTTGTAATTTACAAGGATTCCCAGGTCTTTCTCTGTCAAGTCCTCAAAAATGGTTTCATTTAGTTTGTAATTAGCAATATGCATTTGGGAAGAAAAAAATCCTGACTATACACTTTCCCACATTAAACTTCATATTCGATTTGGTTGCCCAATCTGCCATTTTATGTAAATCCCTTTGTAAAGAGCAAATATCCTATTCTGAATTAATTACCCTGCATAATTTACCGTCATCTGTAAATATTGATATTTTGCTTTCTATATCTATTTCCAAGTTATTTTTAAACTTGTTAAAAAGCAGTGGACCTAGTACTGAACCCTGAGGTATTCCACTCTCAACTGTAACTGAATTGGAGAATTGTCCATTTACAACCACACACTGTTCCCTATTCTTCTTCCAGTTTTTTATCCACTTGCAAAGGTTATTTCCTAGCCCCAGTATCCTTATTTTATACCCCAGCCTTCTGTGTCGCACTGTATCAAATGCCTTTGCAAAATCTAGATATACTACATCAACTGTCTTACCATTATATAGGTTGCTACTTCTTCATAATAATAATAATAATCTTATTTTGGTGGTGTAATCCTGAATATAGTCCCTTATTATCCCTTCTAGCAGTTTTCCCGCTACAGAGGTCAAACTCACAGGTCTATAATTACCAGGTTCTGTTTTAGTTCCCTTCTTAAATAGAAGAACTAAATTGGCTCTACGCCAGTCTTGTCACACTGAGTCTGTGATGAGAGAATCTTTAAAGAGTAAAAAGAGGGTCTTGCTAACACTGCACTTTGTTCCTGAAGAACCCTTGGATGTATACCATCAGAACCCGGTGCTTTGTCAGTCTTAATTTAGTTCAGTCTTCCCATGACCTTTTCTTGTGTTATCTCAATATCTGATAATTGTATTGTTTTATTTGTTACCTGATGAGGCTCAAGAAAGTGTTTAGAACATCCGCTTTTTCCTTATCCTCTATAATCAACTGACCAATCTCATTTTTGAAAGGTCCAATGCACTCCCTTTATGTTTTTTGCTATTTATATATTTGAAAAACTTTTTTGTATTAGTCTTGCTGTCCCTTGCAATTTGAGTTTCATTATCTATTTTTGCTAACCTAATTGCCTTTTTGCAATCTTTATAGAATAGTGTATTGTGTGATGCCCCATCATTAATTCACATGTATGGTCCAATGACTACGATAACCCAAATGTTGTAAAGATAGACAAAAATATTTATTGATAAAAAGTATATAAAAATGGAATACAATAGTATAAAATAGTATACTCTACAACCAACCTGTTACTCCTAATCGCTGATAAAACACAGAGTAAAATACGGGATTTACCAAGTTAGCATTTGCTTATACACATGACTAGATTTCAAAACTGCACCTTTAAATATTTTTATTAGGGATGCAGCTAGGTAGGACCAAGAATAACTGCGGGGAGTTTACAAGGCGGGCTTTTTTAAGCGATTGGTCCTACCAGCTGGAGGGGAGAGATTAACCCTTCATATGCCGGGTAGAGGACACAGAAGAAATAAAAGTCAAGCATATTATCAATAGCCCCGGTAGGGTATTCAAGTATATATGTCCATGATCAGTACTGTGAATTTTTTTTTTTTTTATATATATTTACACTATATCATCAAGTATACTTGTGTGTATGGAAGAATGTTTCGGGATACAAATATCTATCTAAGAATTTAACCAGTTCATTGCCGGTATTAGATGTGGAACAGTGTTTTACATCTAAGATGTACACATTGACACTTACTGCTGTGGCTTAAGGAATCATCTATTACAAGTTTATTTTCCATTATCACTTCATATCATTGTTTAATTCAATCCATTGGTATTATTTGTGGAAGGATTCATTTGAACTTTTTTATCATCATTCTAAATCATTGTTACATTTCATCACAATTATATTTTTCATCATTGCTTCACATTATCATCTCATTCTATTTTATTTTTTGGAGGCAAATATAGTTTTTGATACCTTTTATTGGCTAACTAAGCAGATTTAAATGCAAGCTTTCAAGACCTTAGGTCTTGAAAGCTTGCATTTAAATCTGCTTAGTTAGCCAATAAAAGGTATCAAAAACTATATTTGCCTCCTGTATTCCTACGGCTAACACGGTACCAATTCTCATCTATTTTATTTTTTATCGTCACCTCAGTTCGGTGTTCGAGGAAGGATTTATTTCAAACTCATTCCAGTTCCATTTTACAGTATCAATTTATTCTTTTTGTGAGAGGATTTATTGTAAATTATAGTTACCTCATTTGAGGTCATCTATTTTATTGTTACTTTTGGATTTACCACTATTTCATTGTTTCTGAAATATCATTTCATTATCATCAACCATTTGGACATGGTATTATGTTTATTTTTCTGGGTATTTCACTTCTATGCAATAAATGGATATTATATTGTTAGAGGTGTTACTGTGATAGATTGTATTATATTCAATATATCTCACAAAGGTGTTCAATTGAATGCACTTTCAGATACATTATTGCTGCTCATATTATCCATATGCCAGTGTTTGCATGAGCGGATGCAGGGAGTGGGGCTTTCTATTTGAGAGACACAAACCCTGTATCCGACTTCCAAACCATCTTGATTCCTGTCCGGTGTGCTGGGTCTCAGTTGTGCATTCTATATCAGGTGGTGTGGTGGCATAGTGCCTGTGTAGCTGCGCTGTGAGCCCCATCGAGCATAGTGAAGGAATTTGTGGATCTTGGTGTGGGTTACATAGGTGTGCCTTGAATGTGATATTGATATTTTTTAGGACTACTATTTGTATTCTGGGCGCATATTGTATTCACAGTGAGATCCGTGATTAAGAGTAACTGGTTGGTTGTAGAGTATACTATTTTATACTATTGTTGTTTTCCATTTTTATCTACTTTTTAGCAATAAATATTTTTGTCTAGCTTTACAACATTTGGGTTATCGTAGTCATTGGACCATACATGTGAATTAATGGTGGCACATCAAACAATACACTATTCTATTTAGATTTTAGGGTTTAGGGTTTTTGTGTGATTTGGTGATACAATTCAAGGTATATATTCATTTTTGCAATCTTTGTTGCACTCCCTGTATTTTAAGAAAGAATGTTCAGTTCCTTCAAACTTAAATACATAGTTTAAATGCTTTTTTTTTCTTGCCATTTCCTTCTTTGCATTTGCAGTTAACAACAATGGCTGTGATCTGCTTCTATTGCATTTGTTCCCCAATGGTACATACTGTTGGGTACATTTCTGCAACCTAAATTTGAATTCTGACAATTTTTCCTCAGTATTTTTGCCTTTAAAGGGATAGTAATACTTAATATGTAAAAAAATATATATTGTAGTGTTTATCCCCCTGAGTAAAAAAGGGTACTCCCACTGCTGAAATATTTTTTATTCAAAAGTTATTACAGCTCAAAGTTCAATTTTTTAGGTGCAATATCACTGTGACCTGAAATTATACAGTGGCGCTGTTGTTACACCATCCTATGGACAGCTCTGGTCCGTAGACCATAAATCTCCATAGGATGGTGTAGCAACAGTGCCACTGCTGCACCTAAAAAATTCAACTTTGAGCTGTAATAACTTTTGAATAAAACACCTTTCAGCAGTGGGAATACCCTTGTTTTACTCAGTGGGATAAACCCTGCAACATATATATTTTTTTACATTTTAAGAATTACTATCCCTTTAAATAATTTATCCCAGTCTGTGTGTTGCATTGAAGCTCTTAACAATTTGAAGTTAGCTTTTTAAAATTGAGTTTTGGTTGAACCTATAAAATTTTGCTTGGCCAAACTGATCTCAAATGTAACCATGTTGTGATCACTGTTTCCCAAATGTTCTCTTACCTTAATATTGGATACCATTTCTGTGTTATTAGTGATCACTAGGTCCAATACATTGTTATTTCTTGTTGGCACTTCCACCATTTGTGACATGTGGCTTTCCTGAACCATGCTCAAAAACCTGCTTCCCTTAGCATTCTGACAGGTCTCATTATTATAGTCTGCCCAAACTGGGCAGCTTTCCTCATTTGCAATAAGAGTTGGGCTTCAACATTCTCATCAATATTTGGTGGTTTGTAGCATATACCCACTAACCTTTTTTTTTACCTTTTACACCACATTTAGGGGCAGATTTAAAGGCAGGCAATAACAAAAAAAAACCCACCGTCGGGTGTTTTGTATGTGCAGTAAGCCAATTAAAGGTCAGTCTTATAACAGCTAATGGCAGATCGGTAATCCTGAAGGACGATAATCTTAAGTGCATTGAGACCTATGGAATCACGCTCTCCCAAGCCATTTATAGAAGTGCAGTACTGCTAACGGCAGAAAAAACTATACATTTAACGGGCAAAAGTTAAGGCCCAGTTTTGTTAGCTGTAACGCACATAATGGCAAAAAAAAAAACATGGTTGCAGAAAATAAAACAAACAGCATATAGCACAAGCATGCAAATGACAAAATTAACCCTTGCAACGCCACTCTAACACACTAACCATGCCCATGCCCTACAAATAACTGTCACATAAAACACAACAACCTATCAACACCACAGGCACAAGGCCTTCAAAAAGCACATCACTACAACACATCACAACTGCACGGAACAATGGGGGTTAACACATAACACGGACACCTGGCAATACAAAACAAGCTCACCTGTGCAACATCACCAAACGATAGAGAAACAACCTGCTCCCCACAATGTCACACTCGCAACTGACAGCGACACACCAGTCACAACACAACAGATTTTAAAACACAAACACACCAGTAAACACTTACCTGGACAACAAACATCCTCCCATTGGTCATCACTCACCTCATGGCCACACCCGGACAGTGCCCCAACACGGTCTTAAAGGGATAGCCCACCATACTCACATGTGGCTTGTTTTCCACTCAGGTAGAGAGAGAGAGGTAGAGAGAGAGAGAACAATGTATGTTTGCATGCCTATTGATGTGAAGACTGCGAAGAAGGCGTGCGAGGGCAAGGACAAGGAAACACCAGCAACTCCCAAGCACACCTGTTCATCAGCCTTCACCTGTTGCAAGTGAGGAGGCTCTGGCTGAAGAGCCACACAGGAGCCCATCCCCACCTGGAGGACAGCACCTGCCTGCAGAAGCACAGCTGGTGCAACAGGATGCTCCCTAAATACAGCAACATGATGCTCCCCAGCTGCCACAAGGACCTGTGGAGCAGCGTAGGATGTACAGACGACCCCCAAGGCCCAGGGTATACCGAGCAAGTTTCACGGTCTTGGGAAAGACCGATGAGGAGGTGATAGATCACTACAGGTTGAGACAGCACAGCATCATTGCCCTAAATGAGGTCATCAATGATGATGTCGATCCAATATAAATCCACAACCATGTTCTAACTAGCTTGCAGAAACTGATGTGTGTTATACATTTTATGGCAAGTGGAGCCTTTCAGTCAACAGAAGGTTAAGCATCAGGCAGGTCACAGTGCACATTTTCAAGGGTACTGGCTCAGGTGTTGCCAGCCCTCAAAAGCAAGGTTAGTAGGTACATACACTTTTCCACCACAAACATGGAGTGCACACATGTAAAGCAGGACTTTTATGCAAGGGGAGGCATGCCCAGGGTCATGGGTGCAATAGATTGCACCCATATCCGTATCAAAGCACCTACATGTGAGGGACATTTTTTCATCAACAGGAAGAACTTCCAGTCCATGAACGTACAGATGGTGTGTGACTCCAACATGAGGATCACCAATGTCTGTGCTAAATGTCCCAGAAGCTGTCAAAATGCATACATTCTCCAAAACTCATCTGTACACAGAGACTTCGAGAATGGAACATATACAGGGGGATGGCTTCTGGGTGAGTTAACAATACAAAATCACAGCACATCCACAGGTGTACACACAACACTGCTCAGCATGCTCTTGACTCACAGGTAGTACGCCACCTCATACAACATCATCCACACAACACATACTCCCTGTCTCACCATGTCACTCACTTTCCACAGGTGATTCTGACTATGGCTGTAGGTCTTGGCTCCACACCCTGATCGCAAATCCCCAAACCGATGCCCAGGAGTGATACAATCAGGCTCATGTCTGGATCACTCAGGGGGACACTACAGTATTCCCCGGCAAAGCTTGCAATATAATATTGGCATGTGCAATAATACACAATATCACGGTGGACACTAGACTTGTGGACGATATCCAGGCCCCACCTATACCTGATGTGCCCGTGGACATTGGCCATGATGAGGCAACCCTAAGAGGGGCACAGATAAGAGACAGGCTGATCAGGGAACACTTCAGCTCTGAGTATAACACAGGCATTCACACAATTCATGTATGCCAACGATCAGTCCTGTGAATTGGTGCAAACACACTAACTACAATGCACATGATGTTCTGTTTCACCCCACATGATCAATGACACAGCCCTGACACTGGCTGCAGTATGGACCCCAAACATCTACCATTCCATGGACGTGTCATATTGTGGCTGGGGATTCCAATACCATGTGCCATCCTGTCTTCCATGCTGACATTGCTACCTCAAGAATATCATGCATACCCCTATGTGAACCAAGGTACAACACATTACCCATGTTCAGCATATTCCAGGGCTCGATAGACAGCAACTAAAGTGATTTGCCATGATCAGAACCATAGAAACCATGGTACCCACTGTAGCGAAAGAGCGTTATCCAGTGCAATGCATTCGTTAACACTCTGTCACATCAGGGCTTAAAGGGCCATTGGAGTGAACATGGGACCTGTAGTTTGGTATAGCTGAAAAGAGCAGCAGAGGGATGGATCTACAGTGGTAGTGTGTTACACAACATAAAGGTCATGAAATGTGGATCAGAGGTCAAGGGACACCAAGTGTGTGTGTGTGTGTCGCACTCTGACATTGGCAGCCCAAATTTATTTTTTTTCATGGAGCTATTAGGACATATTTGTTGATGTGTGGATTTATGTCAGGGGCACATATCCCTAGGACTGGTTGATATCCCCTTAGTTTTCCCCATAATGGGTTACAGACGAGTAGAACATACATTACAAAGCAATGGTTTGTGTACTCCCCTGTAACGGCAAAGATTAATGGGATAATGATGTTGTAGCTGTTGCATGACAATCAATTTGAGGGTGCTGTTCCAAATCTTGTCTTGTCCCACAGGCATCTGCAGCATGATCCATCCTGGAACAGAGGAGTTTCCAAATGACTGTACTGAAGCCTTGACAACACTTCCATGAAGCTCACCCCTTGATGCTTTCAAGTGCTTGTGTTGGTGATGCAATGTTTAACCTGATGTTCACAGCAGCCTCTACTGGAATATTCACATATACACAGAAGACACACATGTATGTGTTTCCTAATATCTAGGTTTCAAACCTGAACATTAAGAATGCTCATCTTCAGTAACGATGGGTGAAAATTTTTGCCTCAAACTGAAATCAGCGAATAATGGCACTTTCTGCTTGGCGAATAATATCCTGCGAAAAGTGCAGTTTTTCTTCTTTTTCATCCATTGAAATCAATGGGAAGAAAAATATTTCTCTACCACACAAAAGTTTTCTACAGCCATAGGAAAGGCTGTCAGGCTTTCTCATAGCATGCCATTTTGTGTTTGTGAGAGGAGAGAGCAGTACGTTTTTTGAGCTAGAGAAGACAGAGTGGGGAATTGAAGTTTAGTTTAGGGAATCTTTTAAGTAGAACATTTGTTCTGTTATGGGAGTCAGTGGGGCACTCTGGGGAGAAGAAGGGAGGAAGGAGGTTGACCCCCAAATACTTCAAAATTCCATGCGACTGACTGGCAAGATGCAGGCAGCTAGGGACCTAATTGCTTGCTGATCTTGCTGTTATTGTCTTTGTGCTGGGTGGGGAAGTCTGGGGAAATACATTGCTGGTTTTGTTTTTCAGTTATAATTTTTTTTTGGGACACACTGTGATAAGACAACGGGGTGGACCAAAAAAATTAAATAAATAAATAAAAAGAATAAAGAACGAAATATATTAGGTGATGGTGACAGACAGCAGACTGGGCTTAGACAAGGCATCATACAGCTCCATCAGTTGTGTTGTGAACCGTACAGTAAAAAAACACAGTGTAGTTGCATATTGTCCAGCAAACCCACAAGGAGAAGGGGAATAGGGAGGGGTGGAGCAGTGCAGGGATGTGAGAGTAAAGTAGTAGTTCAAAAACTGACTGCAGCAATGGTTATGATGATCCCTCTACTCCATGGGAGGATGCAGTTTGTCAAGGTCCCAGCAAAACTAGTTCCAGCACCACCAGTGCCAGAAGAAATAAAGAATCATAAAAGAAGAACACTGAAGATGACAACAAGTCACATTCAAGTGTTGATGATGCTGGCAATAGCATAATAGAGGAAGGTGTAGCAGCTGACCCTCCTGCTGCATCAGACAGCGAGACAAACAAGCACCAAAACATCCGTAGTAGGGAACGTTATTACAGTAAAAGTAAAAAGAAATTGTTCGAGACCTCTAAAAGCTTAGAGGAATATAAGGGTAGTAGTGGGCAAGGGCTGTCAGGTGATGCTGATGCTGAGGATGACCTAATGATGACTGATAATGATGCAGATCTAGAATATATCCTTCCAGCATCCTTCTCTTGTTCAGATACAGATGAAGTTGAGAGTGAGGATGATGACAGGTCTATAAGGTAACCAGAAAGTCAAAGTCTGAATCTTCCAACACTTTTAAGGAGCACTGTGCCTGTCTATAAACAGTTTGAGAGAGCCATTGGAAAATCTGACTCTGGACAAGCACAGATGTCAAAAAGCACACAGTCACCCTATAAGTCATCATCAGCATCATCGCCTCTTCAAAGTCGAAGTCCCACTCAGCCACACACACCTGTTTTGAGTACCCAGCAACAGCAACACAGGTTAACATCCACAATGTTAGATATGATGAGTGTCTCTGCTGCTGCTGTAAGTGCTGCACCTTTGACTCCTAGTAGTAGTGGCAGTAGAATTCCATCAACATCTAGTTCCAGTAGTAGTAGTAGAAGCAGCACCACCTCAGGAACTCCTCATTCCATGAAGTCCACAGTATGGAGATACTTCACTTAGGATCCTCAAGCTAAGCATGTTGCTATCTGTTGTCTGTGCAAAAAGCCTGTGAGCAGGGGGAAAGCAGGCTCACATCTAGGCACCTCCACCAGAGCTCTAGGGCAGAAAAAAGAAGTAGTGACGTTATTTATGTGTCAAAGAGTGTGCTACTGCCAGTGCCAACAGTTAGTTCAGTCCAAATAATGCCTATGGCTCTTTCTGCAAAGGAGTATGACAGACAAAGCCAGGACAAATATATTAACAGCAGCACAGATGAGGAGGAGGGATGTGAAGAAGGGTTGCCACCATCTACCCCACTTGGGACCACTGCTATGACCAATAAGTAATGTGTGTCAATAACCTGAGAAGGAGGATAGCGTATGACAATGGTAAAAACAATAAACATACACAAATCACACCATGCCAGTCCCCCACCACCACCACACACATCTGCCACATTGTAGGTTGTACTTTATATTTTTTTATTAGTTGACATCATTATGAATATGTGCATGCCAACATGTTTTTCAAGTCATATGTTGTTGTAGGACTCACAACTTTGACTTTCAGCCACTTATTTCTAAATGTCAGCCCTCAGAAGTAATATTACAGTGGGAAATGTAGTAGCTATAGGAAACATAAGTGAAAAAGGTGTTAAAATAGGCAGAAAATTTGTTACAATAGGCAAAAAGGAGGAACATTTTGCATAAGCGGAAAGGCAAAATTTTTTGTGGGAAAAGTGAAAAATCGGCAAGTTTTCTCAAAAAGTCATGCGGGAAATTTTTCACACTTTTCACCCACCCCTAATCTTCAGAGTTACAATACCTTGTGGACAACACATTAGCAGCTCAGCAGTGTTTTTACAGTATCCTTTGGTATGTTTATGTACCTTTTGGGTGCTCATACAAGTGTTCAATGCATATAGGCAACATACACAAAAAAACAAATGTATGTTTTAATGTAGTGTGAGACACATTAAAGGAGAACCATCACTATTCAATATGTGTATGTTAAATTGAAAGTTGGATTAGGTATTTCTCAATGTGGAACCACATTCATGGCTAAAGTATCCCTCATACATAGGAAGGTATGTTCTACAGCACAGGAATCCACTAGTTGTTTGACCATGTGAGTACTTTGGGATGTCTTCATGCAAGGAGATGATGTCAATTATACACTGATGTTTGTTGTGAGGTGATAAGGAGGTGATACAGGGGACATTACTTCCCCAGTGATCTAATGTCCACAGTTCCCATGTTGCTCAATATAACCATTTTTCTGTGATTGCTCTGGTTTGACTTATCTCAGTACATAGGCTACATTAACAAACCAACTAACTGGAGAAGCGATATCACTGGAGAAGTCTGTTTCAGACTTAGTTAAACATTAACACAACTTACTGGAAGACCCAATGATCAACCTAAGATTTCAATGTGTAGCACACACATTGAAATCTCAGGGTGATCACCGAGTTACCCAGTAAGTTAGTTTCACAATCAGTGTGTGAATCACAGACTATTTGGCTGCATGTTCTATCTGTCCTGCCTGTTACTTCTTAGCTAAGTTAAATGGCTGTTTTGTTAACCTCTATAAACCACAAGAATTGATGCAACTGAATTTTCACAGTGTTTCATCTGTTTTTATGCTAAGGGATAGGTGTCAGTTGTTCAAATCCAACCCATATCATGGCCATACAACACTGTCATGCTGTTTGGCTCCAGTGGTGGATTGAAAGTTGGATTTAGACAACGTTATCAGTGGAGTGTGTGCTAACCCATGTTCAAACATTCTACAAACATTTAACCTGGGAAGAAGTTGTGTTCACTGCATTGCTTTCCAATGCTTTGGAGACATCCTTGCCACTTACTCTATCTTCAGTAACCACAAACAAGATTAAAAAGCAGAATTTGTTTTTTTATTAGGCGGAAAATTTACAATTTGGGCTTTTTATTTTTTACGGGGGCTTTGCACTTGCTTGCAGAAGTGGGTGGCCTGGTTAACTGCCTGGTCACCCTTTGACTTGGTGCAGGGTGTCACACTGGAGGGAGAGGTGGGTATAATGGACCCCTCCATTGACTGCTGCTCCCTCTCCATACTCTGGTTCTCCCTGCAATTATGGTTTCTGATTTCCACCAGCAGCTGCCGCATCATGTCCATCATTTCAATTCTGTACTGGTGCAGCTCGCTGGTCAGGATTGTTTGCTGTGCCTCCAGGGCATGGAGGATGGCTGCGTTCCTCAGAGAGAGATTCCCTTTGGAGCCTTCTGAGGTAAAAGGTCCTCTGGGATTCCCTGAGCTGCCTCCTCTGTAGCACCAGGCACTCCAACTCCATCCCGTTGCTGTGTGCACTGCTGGAGGAGAATGTGCCTAGTAATGCTGCCTCACTTATGTCCTCCTGGTCTGGTGGAGAGGCTGCTGATGGTGGTGTGACTGCTGCTGGTGGTGTGACTGCTGCTGGTGGAGAGGCAGCTGGTGCTGGTGAGGTGGCCGCTGCTGGTGAGAGGCTGCTGCTGGTGCTGGTGAGGTGGCCACTGCTGATGCTGGTGAGGTTGCTGCTGCTGGTGAAGAGGATGCTGCGGATGATGGCTGTGTCCCCACCACATCCAGGGACTCTGAGCTGCCCATTGATCTCCCTGGTGGTGGTGGGGTGAACTTGTCCCTTGGTTGAGGGTGCTGGGACTCCCTATCAGGCCCATGTGTTCGTAATCCAGTGGCCAGGGGTTATACCTTGGCCACTGGTAGCTGCTTGGCCCCCACCTAGGATCGCACCTGAGCCCATGCTGGGGAGCCATCCAGGATGGTAAGTCTATCTGATCCGCATATGGCCCATATCAAGGGGTGACCACTGTTTCGGACGTCCAGTGCCTTCCTGGTGGTGGTGGTGGTGGTGCTGCACGGTAATACCTTGTGGAGGTGGACGACTGCATCCACCTGTCCTACTGTTGCATTCACTCGCTATAGGAGGTTGGAGCAGGTGGTGCAGAAGGTGGTGCGGCAGGTGGTGATGGTGGGTATGGTGACCACGACTGGTCCCGTCCTCTGGATACTCCTCACTGGGGGATGACTCTGCCTCCTCTTCCTCCAGGGCTCCTGTTGTGATGGAGGCCTGTATGCTGTGTGGGTAAATGAGATGGTGTGATTAGTAAAGTAAGCAACGTCACAGTGAATGCAAGATGATGTAATTGACATGTGAATCTCTGAGTGTCATGATGGTATCCTATGCATTGCGTTGCGATGATGAGATTCCACCCTTGCAATCACAGATTGATGAACTTGAAAGGATCCTGTACATGAGGTCTGTCCAAGTTCATTCCTCCAGGCCACCAATCAGGTCAATAGTGAAGGATTTCTCTGATTAAGGCCAGTTGTTGTTTGGATCAGTCGCTCCATCTTTCAGGGTGACCCAGCCTTGCTTCAACAGAGATATCCTTCAATCATTGCCTGTTGGTGTGCCACATGCAGTGGTTGATATTTGGTTCTCATGTGTATCCTGCAAATAGTGGATACTAACATCCATCCATGGCATCACCACTCCTGAGGATCCATGTGAAAACGAAATGTATGATCTGACAGTTCAACTGAGAGCAAATGATTGCATGCATAACACAAACGCCTACTTGGTTCTCCTTTAATTCAAGAGTGTTGTGTATTTTGAGGCCTTTGTGTTACACAGACACCCAGTTAGTCTCAGTGGCACTCTGATGTGTGATCTGATCCATCTTTTTTTGTGATTCAGTGAGCAGTGATGAAGACCTGATGAAGTGGAAATGATGATGACTTCTCCAGTGATATAATTTCTCCATTTCCAGTGTTTTTCTATGGAGTCTATACACTGAGACCACAAAAACTTGAATCATGTTATTGAGTAGTCTCCATAGACTAACATGGGAATTGGTGCATTGATGGTATGGAAGGGTTAACTTCACTCCATCATCTCTTTTTCACCACTTAGTGAATGTCCCCTGGGTAGCATGTAATCGTTACCCTGTTGACTTGTGTTTGTTGTCGGTTAACCCTTTGAGTACTGGAGAGGTTGCCAAAGCATTGTTGAGCGATGTGTTGATGATTCCTCTAGCACTCAAGGGGTTATGCGCTGACTTCCCTGTGGGTACATGGGTGTCATTGTGGTGGAACAGTGATGATCTTTAACATAAAACATTTTGTGAAACTTTTTTTGTGTGGATTGTGTGTGATCAGCACAGCAACAAGATGGATGAACTGTGACTTGGACAGTTTTGGGCCTGGTCAAACCTTGCCATTTGTGCTTGTATTGTGTCCTGTTTTTAACCCTCAGGGTGCTGTGTTGTTGCAGTTGTGTGGATCAATGATGGGCATGTGTTGGGTATGACTGTGTTTGCGTGTGATGGTTATGTTGGTTGATGTGGTGTGTGGTTATGTGATGATGCACTTACCGGTAGTGTGGAGGCTCCTCTCTTCCCCAGTGCCAGATCCTCCAGGGACCCCCTCAACAGCCTTTGCTGACATGTTCTGCCTCCCAGCTTTAAAAGGTGGTGTGGGCAGGGGCACCACCTCCAGTGCCTTGGGTGTACAGGGCAACCACCCACCCATCTTCTTCTTCACGACTCTTTTACAGTCACCCCATCTCTTCTTGACCTACTCCAAGGTGCGTCTGCAGATGGCCACCACGTTCACCCTGCTGCACACCTGACTCCAGGCAGACTTTCTCCTTGCAGCCAGTCCATGGACCCTCTCTCTCTGGTAGAGGATGCTCTCCCTCTCCAGGATCGCTTCCAAGAGGGCCCTGTTCTCCTCATCAGTGTAGCGAGGATCCCTGAGCCTCTCCTCCTCAACTCTGGCCTGCAAGGTGTCAGAGTTGTGGCCGGAAGTGACGGTTCTGTCCCTGCCCTTCAAGTGCCCCCTCCGCCTTGAGGATCTCCCTCTCCCCCTCCTACTCTCAACAGGGATGACCTTCCTTCTCTTCCACTACTCTCCCCATCCCTCTCTCCTGTCCTCCTCTCCTCGCCATCATTCACCCACTCACACAGGCCCTTACAGACACACTTGATCTCGCTCATTCTCTGTCACACTCAGTCACTCACTGATTCACACTGTAAAAATAAAAGGATAAAATATGTGTGATGTGTTATATATATATATATAAAAAAAAGAGTATGTGTGTGTATATGTGTTACGGTTCAGTACACTCAGAAACGGAAGGTTTAGGTAAAAACACAATTTTATTGAAACACAACGAATGATAGTAACCCTCATGGGTTCAGCATACAGTAATATGATAAGCTGACACAAGACAGGTTACAATTGTATGATTAACCCAAACGGGTTCAGTATGTAGAACAGAATTACAGTACTGACACAGGTCAGGTAAATCACAGTTGATACAGTGATACAGCCAAGCAGATTTGGAACATGATCGCCAATCACGCCGGGTCGGTACACGGAGCGGGTCCACCAGAGAAGCCGAGCCGGTACACGGAGCAGGAACGTCAGCAAGGCCGGGTCAACACAGGAACAAGAATGTCAGCCAATCCGGGTCGGTACACAGAGCAGGAACGATCAGCAGGCAGAGTAGTCAAACAGTCCGGGTCATACACTGGTATCAGATAGGAGTAAACGGAACTAGCGCTAGGCAACGGATACACCACGAAAGGGCAAACCCTAAGTGACAGCCCAAGGTATATAAAGGCTGTCACTAGCGGGGGCTATACAGCGCAGCCAATGAAAAGGCACCAGGAAGTAAATATGTCAAAACGTCGCAGGAATCACGGGCACCGTGATAGTACTCTCCTCTCAAAGACTCCTCTCCGAGACGAGGGGCCTGGTTTTTGGGGACACTTAGAATGGAAACTGCGCTGTAATCTGGGAGCATGGAGGTCCTTAGAATCGACCCAGGAACGCTCCTCAGGACCGTAGCCTTTCCAATGGACCAAATATTGTAATTTCCCTCTGAATCTTCGTGAGTCAATAATATTTTGTACCTCATACTCCTCCTGACCTTGCACCTGAACAGGACTGGGAGCCACAGGAGTAGTAGTGTACCGGTTGCATACCAGAGGCTTCAACAAGGATACGTGGAACACATTATGAATCCGCATGGATGCTGGGAGGTCCAGAGCATACGACACAGGGTTAATTCTGTGGATAACCTTAAAGGGACCAACGAACCGGGGAGCGAACTTGTTGCATGGAGTATGCAGGTTCAGATTCTTGGAGGAGAGCCATACCCTGTCCCCAACCTGGAAGGAGACCGCCGGCAACCGTCTGTGATTAGCTTGACGCCGATAATGCTGGAATGAAGCACTGAGGGTCCTCTGTACCTGTGCCCAAGTGGAACGGAGTTGCTCCATATGCTTATCCAGAGCTGGAATTTGCTGTGTCTGAAATGAGTCCAGGAGCAAGCATGGTTGAAACACATAGTTGATGAGAAATGGGGAGCTCCCAGACGATGAATTAACCGCACAATTTCTGGTAAACTCCGCCCATGGCAACAGGTCGGCCCAATTATCATGATGATGGGACACAAAACAGCGTAGAAATTGTTCCAGTCCTTGATTGGCACACTCGGCGGCTCCATTGGTCTGGGGATGGTATGCAGATGAAAATTATAACTGTATGCCCATCTGCGCACAGAATGCCCTCCAAAACCTAGACACAAATTGGCTCCCACAGTCAGACACCAGCACCCTGGGTACACCATGCAACCGGAAAACCTCTCTGGCAAATATCATTGCCAACTCCTAAGCAGAGGGAAGGCCAGGAAGAGGCACAAAATGTGCCATCTTAGAGAATCTATCGACAATCATTAAAATAAAGGAATATCCCCTAGACACCGGTAATTCTCCCATAAAGTCAATTGAGACATGAGACCAAGGACGTTCACCATTAGGTATAGGTTGGAGCAGGCCCACCGGAAGGTGTCTAGGGGACTTGGCACGGGCACATGTAGAACAAGCTGCAGTGAAAGCGGTGCAGTCAGCACGCAAGGAAGGCCACCAGAACAACTGTGAGAGAGACCAAATCAATTGATTCTTGACAACATGACCAGCAGCCTTAGATGTGTGGTAGGTTTCAAGTAGCCGGGTACGGAGGGGTTTGGCTACAAAACATTTGCCTACCTGGGTGTCAGGTGCTGCACTAGCTTGGTTAGCGAGAATCTCCTCCCCAAGGGGTGAAGTAATGCTAGTTCGTAAAGTGGCTAGAATACGATCAGGCTGAATGATAGGTACTGGAGTCTCATCTCTCTCAGTGTCTGGGTTGAATCTGCCTTAACATTCTTGGAACCGGGCAGACAAGAGACAATAAAATTAAAGCGGGACAAGAACAAGGCCCATCTAGCCTGACGAGAGGACAATCTCTTAGCCTCAGAAAGGTACGTTAAGTTTTTATGATCAGTCAAGATCAGTACCGGGGTTCTGGTACCCTCAAGCAGGTGGCGCCATTCTTTGAGGGCCAGGATAATTGCCAAAAGTTCTCTGTCTCCAATCTCGTAATGGCTCTGAGTGCTAGACAATTTCTTTGAGAAAAAACCACAAGGCCTTAACATACTCCCAGGATCCAATCGCTGAGACAATACTGCCCTTACCCTGGTCTCAGAGGCATCGACCTCCAGAGTGAATGGAAGGGAGGGATTGGGGTGGGACAGTACAGGAGCAGAAGCACATATGGATTTCAGTGTTCCAAAAGCTTGTTCAGCTTCCTGAGACCATTGGGAGGGATCTGCACCCTGGTGCGTCAAATCGGACAGAGGTTTTACAATCGTGGAAAAGTTCCTAATGAATTTCCTATAATAACTGGCAAAACCGAGAAAGCGTTGGATAGCCTTGAGCCCCTTGGGACGTGGCCACTGTAGGACTGCTGCCAACTTATCCTTGTCCATTACGATGCCATCCTTAGAAATAATGAAGCCCAGAAATGGCACCATGGGTTTGTGGAATTCGCATTTCTCGATTTTGCAAAATAGTTTATTCTCACAGAGTATGAGCAGCACTGCGGTCACATCCTTGATGAATGAATGAGAATATCGTCAAGATACACTACTACACAAGACTGTAGCATGTCACATAAGATATCATTAATAAATTCTTGAAACACTGCAGGTGCATTACAAAGCCCAAAATGCATTACCAGATATTCATAATGCCCCGATCTGGTATTAAATGCAGTTTTCTACTCATCATCCTTATCAAGTTATAGGCAGCCCATAAATCAAGCTTAGTAAAGATGGAGGAGCCCTTCCATCTGTCAAATAGCTTGGTGATGAGTGGTATAGGATAAGCGTTCTTAGGCATCAGATTGTTCAGGCCACGATAGTCTATACATGGTCGTAGTTTGCCACTTTTCTTCTTTTCAAAGAAAAAACAGCCCCCGCGGGCGAGGAAGACTTCCTGATAATACCCCTTTCTAGGGCATCCAAAATATACTCCTCCATGGCCCGATTTTCCTCACATGACAAAGGGTAGGCACGACCCCTAGGAGGAACGGCACCAGGAGGCAGATCAATAACACAGTCACACGCCCGATGCAGCGGCAACGCACTGGCCTCACCCTTGCTGAAAACGTCTCTGAATTGACTGTACTGGCACAGAGGGAGAGGTACACATAATCCTAATGGGGTGGGAAATGCAATGCTTGTCACAGAATTCGGACCATGCTGTAATCTCGCACGTCTGCCAGTTGAACCTGGGGTTGTGCAACTGTAACCAAGGAAACCCCAGGATCACGGCATGGTGAGGGGATCGGATAATCTGGAACTGTTGTTCCTCGAAATGAAGTGCCCCAATGCGTAAGGAAAATAGGATTTTAGTCTTACCTGTTAAATCCTTTTCACTTAGTCCATACAGGTCACTGGTACTCTGGGAGGCGTAAGTCCCCTTTAATAGGCAGGAACAACTATGCAAATGATTTGCAAGGGGCGGAGCCTCCCCTCTTACTTAAGCCACCTTCTGGCCAGAGCCACTTAGATTGATTTGAGACCCTAAAACTGACCTCAGGTAAGCAAAAAGAAAGACTCCTGTGAGCATGCCCCAACGGTCTCCCACTGAATGCCACAGGAGAGCCAAGTCTGGTCCCTTGACAGGGTGGGAGACCAGTGACCTGTATGGACTAAGTGAAAAGGATTTAACAGGTAAGACTAAAATCCTATTTTCAGGTCACTGGTACTCTGGGATGTACAAACATTGAGCTGACCCAGAGGCGGGAAGTAAGGCAAGGACCAGGCGCAAGGCCCAAGTCACTAGAACTGCTATGAACCAGTTAATTACATAGCCCAAACTGTAAGTGTCAACAGACACCAACCAAGGGAAACAATCCCTGAACAAACAAAGCACACGGAACCAGAGCCAACCGGGCTCAACAGCAAGGAAGCACTAAGGATCACAGAGCGGAAGACCTAAACAGGCAAAACTGCCTCCAGGACCTTCCTACCAAAACTGGCATCAGCCGAAGCCAGTACATCAACTCGATAGTGCTTAGAAAATGTGTGCACAGAGGACCAAGTGGCCGCTCTGCACAGTTGATCAGCAGATGCCTGATTCTTGTATGCCCAAGAGGCCCCAATAGATCTGGTGGAATGGGCAGTCACCCGGAAGGGAACATGCTTATTCCGCAACGTGTAAGCTTCACGGATGGTAGCTTTAATCCAAGATGCAATAGTAACCTTGGCAGCCGGTCTCCCTGCCCTAGGCCCCTCAGGAATGACGAATAGAGCGTCAGACTTCCTGATAGACTCGGTGCGATGAACATAAAACTTGAGGCAACGCACCACATCCAACAAATGGAGATCACGTTCCTTGTCAGATGAAGGATTAGGACAGAAAGAGGGAACCACAATTTCTTGATTGATGTGAAACTCGGACACAACCTTGGGTAAGAATTCCTTGGTAGTGCGAAGCACAGCCTTATCCTTGTGGAACACCAGGTAAGGAGGTTTACAAGACAGAGCTTGTAACTCTGCTACCTGGCGAACCGAAACAATAGCCAAGAGAAAGGCCATTTTCCAAGTCAAGAGACGTAAAGGAATGGAAGCCAAGGATTCAAACGGTGGTCGCTGGAGTACTCCCAGCACCAAATTGAGGTCCCACTGGGGAGTAGGACTCTTGAAGGCAGGCCGAACATGAGTCACACCTTGGAAGAAAACTCTGACATCAGGAAGGATAGCAATCCTTTCCTGGAAAAACACAGACAAGGCAGAGGTCTGAACCTTGAGGGAACTCAGACTGAGCCCCTTATCAACACCGTCCTGCAAGAAGGCCAGGACAGTGGGAAGATGAAATTCAAGTGACAATTTCTCATCAGTGCACCATGCAACGAAGGTTGACCATATGCGATGATAGATCTTGGAGGACACAGGCTTACGAGCACTAAGCATAGTCGACACCACAGAAGGAGAAAATCCTTTCTTTGCTAGAATCGAGGATTCAACCGCCATGCCATCAAATGGAGAGAGTGAACATCCTCCTTCCACAGATAACCCTGGAGAAGTAGTTGCGGACGGGCAGGGAGCGGGATCGGATCCGACACTGACATGGCCATCAACTCCGGATACCAGGACTGGCGAGGCCAGTTTGGAGCGATCAGGATGACAGGACAACGCTCCTGCTTCAACTTCTGGATAACTCTGATCAATAGAGGAAGAGGAGGGAAGATGTAAGCCAGGGAGAAATCCCAAGGGATCGACAAGGCATCCACTGCTAGAGCAAGGTAGTCCCTCCACCGGGAGCAAAACACCGGAACCTTCCTGTTGTGTCTGGTAGCCATCAGGTCCACCACAGGCATCCCCCACCGCTGGGTGAGCATGTGAAACACCTCTGGATGAAGAGCCCATTCTCCGCTGTCGACGGTGTGACGACTGAGGAAGTCTGCCATGACGTTGTCCACGCCTGGAATATGAACTGCAGAGATGACAGGCACGTGATCATCTGCCCAAGACAAAATATCCTTGACCTCCCACCAGGCGGAACCGCTTCTTGTGCCGCCTTGCCTGTTGATGTAAGCCACCGCCGTGGCGTTGTCGGACTCCACTCTGATCGGACGACCGGTCAGTTGAGACTTCCAGTGCCTCAGGGCAAGCCGGACAGCTCGAAGTTCCAGAACATTGATGGAGAGAAGGGATTCCTCCAGACCCCATTTCCCCTGAGCACTGAAGCGACCCCAGACTGCACCCCAGCCCCGAAGGCTGGCATCCGTTTTGACTGTGGTCCAACGAGGAACTAGAAAGGATCTCCCTTTCAGGAGATGTGAGAGATCCAACCACCAGTGCAGACTCGACTCGACATGAGGAGGTAGAGAGACGGCCAGATGTTGATGATCTGGATGATTTCTGCACGTCTGGATCACAAATCTCTGAAGTTCCCTGGAGTGGACCATGGCAAATTGTACTGCTTCGATCGTGGAAATGAACTTCCCCACTAAAGACGACAACTTCGGTACCGGAATTTCGTCCATGTCCAGAATCCCAGCCACTCGGACGGCTATCTGGTGAGCCACATCCTCTGGAAGAAACACCATGCATTGGCGAGTGTCGAACAGGAGACCCAGGAACAGAAGCCTCTGAGATGGAACCAAGTCCGACTTGTCCAGATTCAGGATCCAGCCATGACGGTTCAGAGTGTGCATACACTTCTGTAATTGCTGATGGAGAAGCTCCGCTGAGGAGGCTTTCAGTAGGAGATCGTCCATGTAGGGGGTCACTCTGATCCCATCCTGATGAAGCACCGCTATCAAGGAGCCTAACACCCTCTGGAAGACCTGAGGGGCTGAAGTCAGCCCAAAGGGGAGCGCTGCAAACTGAAAGTGTCCCCTGTGGCAGGCAATCCTGAGATACCGCCTGCTCTCTGGATGAATAGGGATGTGAAGATAAGCATCCTGAAGGTCCAGGGAGGCAAGAAATTCCCCCGGAGACAAAGCTGCAATCACAGATCGCAGGGATTCCTGGCGGAAGTGGGAAGTCACCACATAGGCATTGAGATCTTTGAGATCCAAAATGGGACGAGCCACTCCGTCCTTTTTGGCTACCACAAACAGGTTGGAATAGAATCCTGAACCTGTGTCCCCCTGAGGAACCGTCTCCAGGACCTCTTTGTCCAAGAGATCCTGAATAGCGTCGTCGAACAGACGCCTTTTTGTGGGTTCCTCAGAAGGACGAGTAAAATGGAACCGAAAAGGAGGAAGGGAGGAGAAAGGGATCCTGTATCCCTCTGACACCACCTGAAGAACCCATGGGTCCGCCACTGACTCCCAAGTCCGGCGAAAGATGCGGAGACGACCAACTACAGCCAGATGCGGACCCGGGTTAGGCGAGTCATGCCGAAGCAGTCTTGGAGGTCTTGGCCTTGGGGGCAACTTTGGGCTACCAGGACTGTTTGGGCTTGGAAGAGGAGCGCGTAGTGGGAGGACCCGTTTGGGCCGAGGAGCGTGTCTCAGTCTGAAAGGAACGAAAGGACCGATTGCGTTTGGCTGGAAACTTTTTCTTAAAAACTGAGGGTAGAAGAGTACTTTTACCGCCAGTAGCCTCACTGATCATTTCTTTGAGTTCAGACCCAAAAAGCAAATTTCCCTGAAAGGGCAAGGAAAGCAAGGCTTTCTTGGAGGCTGTATCAGCAGACCAAATTTTCAGCCAAAGGGCGCGTCTAGCCACCACAGAAGAAGTGGAGGCCCTCGCCATCATGCGCACAGCATCAAAGGCAGCGTCAGCAACATAGTTCTGAGCTTCAGAAATGTTAGCAAGAAGCTGTAACTGTTCAGAAACTGGAGCATCCTGGCGAACTGCTTCAGTCAGTCGCTCAGTCCAGGCCGCGATAGCCCTGTTAACCCATGCCACTGCAAAGGTTGGACGCATGGCAGTGCCAATAGAGGCAAAAATGGACTTAAGAGAAAGTTCCAATTTCTTATCCGTCCAATCCTGCAGGGCAGAGGCATCAGAGACAGCCAAAGCGGTAGACTTGGATAGCCTGGAAACAGGTGCATCCACCTTAGGAGGATGCACCCATTTAGCCAGCTCAGTCTCAGGAAAAGGGTACAGCTTAGCAAACTTTTTGGAGACAGAGGAAGATCTATCAGGATTCCTCCACGCCTCAGAGACTAAACGAGCAAGAGTAGGATTAGTTGGAAAACAACAACTGGCTTAGATTGCTTTTTCTGAAAAACATCAGTAGGATCATAAGTGGATTCCTGAGTCAGAGGAAGGTTGAGCGTATTCGGAACCGCTCTGATCAGACCCTCAGCCGAGACTTCAGGGTCACACTCATAGGGGTCCCCAATGGATCTGTTAGATTCAATAACAGTACGTTCCTCAGCATCAGGATCCTGCAAGAGTTCTTCTTCAGAAGAATCAGTTACATCAGGAGCCCCCTGTGGCTTAGGCAGGGAGGTCCTGATGGTAGAGGGGGTCTGCCAGACCTGGAGAGCCCCCTGTATCTGAGAGGGAAAGAGTTGAAGCGTGGATCTGAGATCCACATTATCGCTAGACAGCCCAATGTGGCAAGAGGAGCAAAACGCCATGGGGGTAGCAGACCCCCCATCCTCCTTAGACTTGGGTGTAGCCCCTAGCTCCAGTGAAGTAGACATGCTCACAGCGTCAATATACCCCACTAATAACACTATCACCCAGAAAAAGTGTAAAGGATTAAAGTTTCACCCCAGAAATGTCTAAATTCGGACTTATCTGGCCAGCGAAGGGTTAATCTATAGAGGAGAGAGAAGGCTCGGTCCCTGCGTAGTGTACTCGCATAGGAAAAGTACCACAAAATGACGGCCTTCATGACAGCCAATCAGAAACGAGCGCGAACCAGGCGCTCATGGGAAATGTAGTTTTCCCTCTACAAGTACCCCAAACAGTGCCCGAAGCCCCCCTGAACACCCCACATAAATAAAACACAATCCGGATGATAGAGCAGGAGCCTAGCAGTAAAATGAGCCCTCTCTGGAGTTGCTGTGACAAGCGGTTCCAAAGATATGTCCCACACTGTGAATTCCCATAGAGAGTAAAGGAGCCATTGCGTCTGAGCGGGAAAAGCCACGCTTAAAGGCGCGGAACTCAATTTTTAATAAAGTTTAAGAAAACATTAAAAAGTGCTCAAACAAGAATAAAACACATAAGAAACATAAGTAAACGAATATCCCAAGCTCCAAAACCCAGAGAATACCACAGAAATTGCATAAAACAGTAATAATGCAATAAAAACACCCTATGAGTGCTGGAGTGTATTGAAAACTCCCAAATACAAGCCCATCAAAGGGACACTGTGGGGACAAGTGGACCTTCAGCACTCAATGGGTGACTCACCTTTCTTGCAGGACTTCTGTCTTCAGGTGACCATGATGAATAAGGAATAACCCAGAGGTAAATTCCTCAGCAGGGAAGCTGCTCAACACAAGCTGTTCCCTCTTCAGGGCATAAGGTCCACAGAAATCCCTGGAAGCTGCACCAGCCACTTTAGAGAGGGCAATTCACAGCCATGGTCACCCTCCTAATGGTGGTATTCCATATTTGAATAAAAATAATAAAACACTAATATGCATAGATGTTCTACTACCTGGTGTGCAAAGCACTCCAGGAACAAATCAATTTAAGTGGCTCTGGCCAGAAGGTGGCTTAAGTAAGAGGGGAGGCTCCGCCCCTTGCAAATCATTTGCATAGTTGTTCCTGCCTATTAAAGGGGACTTACGCCTCCCAGAGTACCAGTGACCTGTATTGGACGACAGTGAAAGTGGTATCGTTTCCCTCGTAATTTGAGCAGGTACCAGTGGCCTGCCATCAATGCCTCAGTCGTTAAAGGAGATTTTTTCTCCACCATAGGAATATTGTGTGAGGCCGCAAAAGACTCGTCCATAAAGTATCCAGCAGCACCGGAGTCAACTAGCGCCAGAACCTCTACTGCTAGTTCTCCCCAGGAAAGTACAGCCTGAATAGTAGGCTTCTGACTAGTCGGATCTAGGGACTGCTGAACGCCACCTAGGGCCTGTCCCTCAAGGTACCCTAGGTGCATTCGTTTCCCGGCCGTGTAGGGCAAGAACGAAGCAAATGACCAGCTAGGCCACAATACAAACAGAGACCTTGTCGACGGCGATGCGCCCATTCCACCTTAGATAATCTAGTGAACCCTAATTGCATAGGTTCACTAATCTCAGTATTGTGTTCAGGAGGCTTGGGAGGTGAGGGAGGCATGGGTGGGAAGCTCGGTCTTGCTGGACCCAAATCTCTGGCCCTCTGTTTTCGGTCCTTAGCCGCCATGCGCTCCCTGATACGGGAATCAATCAAAATGGAAAAATCAATAAACTCGTCAAGATCAGTAGGCAGTTCTCGGGCTGCTGTTTCATCCTTAATTCGATTGCATAGTCCCTGTGCAAAGGCTGCCATCAACGCCTCACCATTCCAGGCCACCTCTGCTGCTAATGTACGGAATTCAATGCCATATTCAGCGACTGTACGAGACCCTTTTTGGATCTCCATAAGTTTTTTTGCAGCAGAGGCGGCTCTCCCAGGAACTTCAAATATTCTACGAAACACCCTTAGGAACTCACTGAAGTTCCTGGTACATGCTTTTGCGGCCTCCCACAATGGATTTGCCCATGCCAGGGCTCTGCCCATCAGTAAAGAAATCATAAACCCCACCTTACTGCGGTCACTAGGAAAGGCTTGAGGGGTTGATTCTAAGAAGATTTCTAACTGATTAATAAACCCTCTGCACAAAGTGGGTTCGCCATCGTACCTTAAAGGTAATGGGGCTGTAGCAGTCAACCCTCTATTCGAGTTGGTTAGCAACACGGACTGAGCTCCCAGTGTCGATACGGGAATTGTTTGAACTTCCAACGCCAACTGGTCCAAACGTTGCTCATGTAAATCCATCCTCCAATGGATACTCTGTGCATTACCGTCACCTGTACCGTCTGAGGTCATGGCCCTTTCGTACTGTTACGGTTCAGTACACTCAGAAACGGAAGGTTTAGGTAAAAACACAATTTTATTGACACACAATGAATGATAGTAACCCTCACGGGTCCAGCATACAGTAATATGATAAGCTGACACAAGACAGGTTACAATTTTATGATTAATCCACACGGGTCCAGTATGTAGAACAGAATTACAGTACTGACACAGGTCAGGTAAATCACAGTTGATACAGTGTAAGAATGACCACGAGAAGCAAGTTAGGCCAATGACTGGATTGACCTCAAAGTAGGAAGGCCCAACGTAAGTCTCTATGCAGGGAGTCACAACAGCGACTGACACGTATGCAACAGGTTAATCCAGAGCAGGTCTGGCAAGGCAACAAAGGAGGACTGCTGCAAAGTAAAAGCCCACCAGAGACTACAAACATCATGAATCAGTGTTAAGTTCAGCAGGAAATATGCGCCCAACTGAGACTTCAGACTTATACACAAAGGCCTAGCACCGCCCCTGAAGGGGTTAACGTATGCTTCGGTCTGTAGCGAGGAGGAAACCTGAGGCACCCAAACGTACCCAACCTCCGTAAAGACAAAACAGACCAAGCGTTCGTGGTGCTAATCGGAATCACCGTAGGGTCACAGTGTGCAAACGGATAGAGAACTGGACTACTATGTGAAACCGGATAACCAGTGCTCAGGCAAGACCACTGGACTTAGGCAACAGCGTGAGTGGAGAGGCTAACGAGCAGGAACGGAACTGGAGCAGGATCTTCAACCCAGCCGGGTTGGTACACGGAGCAGGAACGTCAGCCAAGCCGATTCGGTACACGGAGCAGGATCACCAATCACGCCGGGTCAGTACACGGAGTGGATCCACCAGACAAGCCAAGTCGGTACACGGAGCAGGAACATCAGCCAGGCCGGGTCAACACAGGAACAAGAACGTCAGCCAATCCAGGTCGGTACACAGAGCAGGAACGATCAGCAGGCAGAGTAGTCAAACAGTCCGGGTCATACACTGGTATCAGATAGGAGTAAACAGAACTAGCGCTAGGCAACAGATACACCACGAAAGGGCAAACCCTAAGTGACAGCCCAAGGTATATAAAGGCTGTCACTAGGAGGGGCTATACAGCACAGCCAATGAAAAGGCACCAGGAAGTAAATATGTCAAAATGTCGCAGGAATCACGGGCACCGTGATAATTTGTGTTTGTATGGGTATATGTAATATGTGCAAAAGTGTGATATGTGTATATTTAAGTGCAAATCTTGCCAAACTCCTTCTATCTCAAATATACGCTCCTCTCTCTCTCTCTCTCTCTCTCTCGCTCTATCACTAGCCCCCGCTCCTGGGTCCTATGCTCTAGCTCGCCAAAACTTGAAACACAAACAAGGTGAGACCATTATTTTTGGGTATACATACAGGTGTATTTTAACATATTTCATACTTTGGGGTCTTGGGATTGGCTGGGGGTTTGAGTTTGTGCATCAATCAGGGTTGCTAGCCAACGTCGGCTGTTATGATACAAGTGTTTTATCGAATAATTAGGATGCAAAAAAAGGTGCAAAGCAGGTTTTTGTTTTACGTGTTTTTGTTGTGTCTACTCTTTTTAGCTATTCTTGTAGACTACCTGTCGAATCCGACGTAAATCATGTATTATTTGTTGGCGATGTGCCTTTTTTACTTAGTGACTGTTTTAACAAAACCTTTAAAGGGGAACTACCATGCCAAAGCAATAAAAGGTGTGTTGTAAGATACCCCTATTGTCACTCCGAATATGTCTGTGAAACTTCCCAATGTGTATTCTATATTTAGTAATCCTGAACGTTTACCGGGCATAGAGATCGAGAACACCGCGGTCATCTTAGTTTTTTCAGTCAACTGCGCATGTGCACGTTCTCAAAGGGCCTGTCCGTCATCCGCTATGTGCCTGTCCACAGCCGGTCTATTTTTTTTTCTTTACTCATGCACGCTCGCGGATGGTAAGGGGTTTTAAAGGGGAAGCCTGAGGCACTGCTTATGTTGTTTTAGATAAAGTACCCACAATAAATAATAATTGAACTGCAATATATATAAATATATTGAGAAAGCTAATGAATTTCAAACTATGTATATTAAAAATATAAAATAATTACACAAAAATCTGATTTAAAAACAAAATGAATAATATTATATTATCATAAAAAAAAATATATGGCCTTATTATAAAAAAATCTAAATGTAATGGCAACATATGTATTATTGGAAATTCGTCTTGTCACAATGTTAGTCAAGTTTGTTAGTGTATAATAAGTTTTGTACTTAAAAATTTAATAATTTATGCACCCTGTGAGTGACAGAGTGTTACGCAAAGCATTGTAAACCAGTGCGTTGTATATCACTATAGACCTTGTCTTCCTTGTTTTCCTGACAATAGTTGAATCTGAAAAAAGAATAATAACATAACACTTTATTAAATGAAAAGACAAGAAACACACACATATCAGATATATAAACAGTGACAATAATGATAATTTTAATCAAAAAAATTAAGGGGGGGGAAAGAGTGACAGAGAGAGAGAGATAGAGAGAGAGAGAGAAATAAAGTATATTTAGAGAGAAAAAACGTACATGAAATACTGTGAAGGAGAAAGTGAGAGAGACTAACAATAAAACGTGAAGAAAGGTATGGATAGCAGAGGCGTAACTAGAACCCTCTGGGCCCTGGTGCAAGAAGTGCCATGGGCCCCCCCACACCCCCTGAACACATTGGCCACCGGGCCCTCCACAATGACCGTGTCTCCAAACTCACAATCCCTGGTGGTCCAGTGGAGTCTGGCAGAACAGACGTACTGGCGTGTTGAGCTCCCGCGTGGTCCTCTTCTCTAATGCAGAACGCTGGGAGATGATGTCATCTCTCAGCGCTTTGTATTACTAGAGCATCAGAGGGAGATTGTGGGAGTCAGACGCCTATAGTTACGCCACTGATGGAGAGTTAGAAATTAACGATTCTTAGGTGTTGTCCCTTTTGTAGCCGTCAGGCTCCTAGCTACTCCTACTAGATCCGTCTGGAACTGACAGCGCAGGCTCGTGGACGTCAATAGGGCAAGATGTCCATGCTCTGTCTTGCTGTCACTCCATGAAGAATAGAGATTTCTCTTTAATCCGTTACGAATTCTGTCGACTAGCGCTACTGAGCCGATAGTTGCGAGATGGGCAATGATATGATGCTATCTTATTATTGGGTGGTAGTTCCGCTTTATTACAGAAATGGAAAAACTAAATCGGAAATATCATTGCTGCATGTTAACAACTCAAAGAAAAACAGATAAATAAAATTTACAATACAATAGTTATTGAATCCATTTCTAACAGAAGTCATTATACATTTTACTTACTTATTGATAGGTCATTTCTTTGCAAAACGTGACCTACGTTCCTCTATTGCCTTCCTCTTCTCGGGATTTGGCATTTTAGCTATGTTTGGTGGTAGGTCTATGGACCTGGATCTCCATGAAGTATCCAACTTTCTGTCACAAAATTTTTGTAAATTTTTCAACATTTCTTGCAGGTGTGTGTTTGACATTGGTTCGTAGATGTCTCTGACAATCCACCTGTTTCTTGATCTTGGAAATTCCAATTTTGCTGTTGCCATCCCAAGTGTCGAAGATCCTTTTCTTGGATTTTTAACTGTTGCCAGTTTACGGTGCACGTTGTTATTGTGAGCTAGGGCTGCTAATTGTGTCCTGGCAATCATGCAGTCAATGCGATAGTGGCTGCGTTTGGGTCGATATTTTAAAACCAAACTATGGTATGATTCTATGCAACCAGTATGACAGTATTGTGCCAGGTGTGGTAAGTCTTTGTCCATTTTTGAATCTGTCACAATCTGATGCAGTAGTTCAAAGGATGCACTTTTTTTCTTTAGCCAATGTGTTTTTCTTGTCTTTTGATTGGATAATTTCTTGTGCGAGCATGAGTGATAGACATTCATATCCTTCCATTTATGTTGGTTAACTATGTGATGTAGAATCGAATGCCACCGCTCATGTAGTGAATTAACATCACCCTTGAAAGTTTTAATACTCCACCAGAAGTGGTTCAGTATTGCCGGTATCCATTCTCTTACTGGGGAGTATATTTTCTTAAGTGAAGAAGCAATTAATTTTTTTTTTTAACTTTTGGCATAATGCCAGACATCGAACTGATGGTTTATATGTGTAAATTTTCCCTAATCATTTTGCGTATACCTACATGACGATACATGGCTAGTACTTTAACTGTAAGATTATCAGTTTGTATTCGATCCAAACACTTGGCACATGCTGACTTCTCCATTGCCACAGAAGAAGAACAACTGGACACTTGTTCAACCTCAAAATCTATGATTTTTTTTAGTGTCTAGATCGATCATAGTATACACACAATACTTGGCTGAGTGTCCAGGACTGTTACATTGACCGTCACCACCAAGACCTATTTCTTTATCTCCAATTTCCTCCTTATTTTTAATGTATGTACAGGAGCAGTACAACCATTTCCTTCTCTACATGGCACATATTTCAACAAATTATCAATACAGGATTCAAAAACGATGAACTTGCGCTCATTCACCATAATTTCCTCCACTGATTCATCCAAAACTGTCATGTCAGATTCCATTCCTGAAACAGATGTTTCCCCAACATAATCAAGATCCATTCTTAGTCCCAATGATAATTGAGATACATCTAACTGTGAAGAGGTATCAAGTGTTTTATCTAATAATACATCTTCGGAACATTCTCCAATGTCACTTTCTATTTCTTCAACAGGAAAAGGTATGTCTTCCAGTTCTTTTTCATCAAAGGGTGATTCAACATTTTGCAATTGTAAAAGTTCTCTTTGTTTTTTAACATGTAACCTTGGTGGGAAATAGGAAGAATGCACTTTAGGTAAACTTTTATGTGGAGTAGAAGCGTGTAATGGTTTTGGAGAGAAAAAGGGGTCTGGCACAAGTAATTCAGACCTGACGTTGAAATAAGTGTGATCCAAAGTTATATCCGATTCAATTGCCTCTGTGTAATTTGTTTCCTCTGGACACTGTGTAGAAGAATCAACTACAGATCTATATTCTGTCTGCTTACATCCACCTTATTCTTAAAAATATTTGGTTGATCAACTGAGGACGTTGATTTGTGAGCTATTACTACGTCTTGTACTGTTGGTGTAGATGTGCTTGGTTGGATGACAGATGTGGGTACTGCATCTTCTTTTAAAATTTTTTGTAGACCACGTTGGATATAACTTGCTTCTGTAAAATGTACAGAACACATCCTGAAGCTTGAACCGTTATGGTCTTTCAATATTTTTTCTACCAAATTGTTGATGTCTAATGACGAATGGCCAGAACATTCCAGCCAAACCTTTACTCTTTCTCGATTTTTTGGAAAACAGTGTAGAGTTACACCTACATTTGGTGATCGTTTTCCAGTTCTACTGGCACATCCTTGGTAAAAACACCTTGGCATATTGAAAAGCTATAGATAAAGAAAAGAATAATTAAATTAAAATTGATGAATTGAGGATATTTACATTCATAGTTAAGAGATTATTTCAACATACATTTCCAGTACTTTTCATTGTTGCAATGAAACAAAAGGCAATGATTTCATCCAGACAACTAGGATGACTGAAAAAGTCACATGACTGTATTTATTTAACTAAAACACATATTGTGTGACTGTTAAGGTTTCAAAATCAACTATGAAAAGGTGTGTGTAATGGAGGTTTGTGTTCATTTGGTGTGTTTTTTTATGTGTTTGTTTATGACTGTGTGTGTGTGTGAGTAAGTGTGTATGTGTGTGTCTATATTTGTGTGTGTGTGTGTATATGTGTGTGTGTATATATGTGTGTGTATGTATGTGTACGTGTATTTGTGTGTGTGTATGTGTATATCTGTGTGTGCATATTTGTGTGTGTGTGTGTATATATGTGTTTGTGTGTGTGTGTGTGTGTGTGTGTGTGTGTGTGTGTGTGTGTGTGTGTGTGTGTGTGTGTGTATGTAGGTTAGTTTCTCTTTATTTAAGTTTAGGTTTGAATAGAATGAACAACCTATGGACTGCAAATAAAGTACAAATATTTGGAAGCTGATTCATAGTATCTGTGTTTATTTTTATATGTAGCTTTAAACAAATCAAAATAACAGAGACCTAAGTATTAAATGAGAATAATAGCACTACATCCTGGTATACACTTTGAATTGGTTATTAATTAATACAAATGGATTAAAATGTTTCTCAAAGACAACAACTCAAAGGAAGTACATGCATTTTGATAACTGAATCTATAATGGTTTTTTTTCATAAAAAAATGTTTTGTAATTCTATACCAATACTAATTGTGATTACACTGTCTTTCCATCTCTCTCCATCTCCCTATCTCTCTCTCTCTCCAGCTCTCTCTCTTTCTTCATATCTCTCTCTCTCTCTTTTTCTCAATCTTGTTCTCTTCTTATCTCTCTCTTTACATCTCTCTCTCTTTTTCTCCATATTTCTCTCTCTTTTTCTCCATCTCTTTCTCTCCCTATCTCTCTCTCTCTCTCTATATATATATATATATATATATATATATACTAGCAATGTGGGACGGCGCTGCCCATCAGGATATATAGGGAATTAATGCACACACACGGATGCAAGACAAACACACAAAGAGACACACATGCAAATGCACACGCATGCACTGAGATGCATAAAGAGCGACACAGTCATACACACATACATGCAATGCTGTAACGGTTTGTTCAACACTCAGACTCAGTGGTTAGGATAAAACACAGTTTTATTAAAACAAACACAATGAGAAATACCCTTGACGGGCTATAGCGTAACTCAGCAGAATATACAGGTGCAATACAGGACTTAGACTTATGCCTACACAGGCCCAGTATAAAGCAAGTGAGAGAGTTTATATTCTGTCACGGGTCAGGCATGACAGGGTGAATACCTGGCACAGCATGGGTTAAAGTCCCAATTGATATAATCATTCTCTGATGTGGTGAGTTCTCAGTAACGCCCAGTATGATGGAATAACAGCGATAAGGAGACTGTAGTGCAAGATGGAGACAGAGCACTATAGATCTGCCGGAGCAGAGCTGAGACCTATACCCCCTGCCATAGCAGTAAACGGAGGCCACACAATACTCTGCAAGAGCTGTACGGAATAGAGCCAAGGGCACCCTGCCGGTGCAGTAACGGAGGCAACAGTACTCTGCACGAGCTGAACGGAATCGAGCCAAGGGCACCCTGCCGGTGCAGTAACGGAGGCAACAGTACTCTGCACGAGCTGAACGGAAATGCAACCAATGGCACACGGCCACAACAGTAACGGAGGCAACAGTAGCTCTGCAAGAGTTAACGGGAGGCTCAGTAATCGGTACACTGCCGTAGCAGTAACGGAGGCAACAGTAGCTCTGCAAGAGTTAACGGAATGCTCAGTAATCGGTACACTGCCGTAGCAGTAACAGAGGCAACAGTTGCTCTGCAAGAGTTAACGGAAGGCTCAGCAATAGGTACACTGCCGTAGCAGTAACAGAGGCAACAGTAGCTCTGCAAGAGTTAACGGGATGCTCAGTGATAGGTACACTGCAGGAGCAGTAACGGAGGCAGCACGACACACTGTCTGGTAGGACAGTAGGGCCGGAACACGGAGCAGGATCGTCAGACAAGCCGGGTCAGGTCACGGAGCAGGAACGTCAGCCAGGCCAGGTCGGATCACGGAGCACGAACGTCAGTTAATTTATAAAGAAGCCTGCTAGCAATAACCCTGTGAGTGCCACAGAATCACGCAGCGAATGGCAATGCGCTGCGTGCCTCTGTGGCACAAGGTTACCACAGTGAGTGACTGCCAACTAAAAGTTGTAAAACGCTGCCCGTACACATAATTATTTCATATTCAGATGAAATTGCAGTTTAGGCAAAATCTTGTTAACCATTTGAGTGCCAGAGGGGTACGCAGCGCATTGGAAAGCAATGCGTTGTGTACCCATCAGACAATCAAAAGGTTTAATTAATTTTTTCATATGATGGAATCATTTCAGTTTACATAACAAGGAATTACAGGAACATATATCTTCTCTCCGTACACACTGGTCATAGGAAGATGAATGGCATATTTTTCATTGGAGAACTACAATTGTTGGTATAACTCTTTAACACTTTGAGTACTAGAGGAATAGGGATCGCATTGCTTTCAGTGCGTTCTGTACCCTTATGGCACTCAAAGGGTTAAAGGAGTTTATTGTTGTGTCACACTTACTAAGGGATATAAACCCATTGTCCTGTCACTCTACCAGATATATGTATTAAATATATTTTTTTTTATGTTATTGAACATTTTTATATTTTATGAGTATACTTTGCAATTATTTAAACACAGTTCATCCACTGTAATATAAATCAGTTTTTAAAATAAAACAAAAATAAATGTGGATAGAAAGAAAATTGATATAAAATGTATTAAATATTTTTATTACCTTTCTAAGTGAGATTGGAGGATACTTTGTGGCTGAGACACAATGAAACAGCCTGGGATGCTCTGTGAAATAGCGCACTGAATCAGTCCAATTTCCTGTCTTCATGGAAATAGATTGGTGCTTTATACAGTGCGAGCGCTTCACAGAAACGCAATCACACTATGCTGGGAGGGCCAGGAACGCGCATCTAGCTAGGAGTGAGCATGGTCACGTGGTATGCAGCTGAATTACGTAAGAAGATTCGGCAAAACTGTGGAAGGAACAACGGAGCCGGCCGGCTCCATTGAGACAGGCCCACAAAGGCTGAAACCAGTATAGACGCCAAGAGGTACAAAAGTATTTATAGTTTTATTTGATTTCAAAGTGGTTTTGGGGAAAAAAATTACACAGCAATTACACACAAGGCTTGATGCATTAGTACAGAGTCCAACATGTTGGGGTGGTAGTTCCCCTTTAAATATGCCCCCTACACTGAGTGCTGTGCAAAGTGCTGGTGTGTGCTTTACATGTCTGGGAAGCACTTGTAAACGAGAAACTTTGAAGCACAAAAGAATACTGTGCACACCCAAGTACAAAAGGACCATCTAAGTTGCCCTAATGGGGAGAAGGGGAATGAAAGGGTGCTACCGGGGAAATTGCAAAGTGTATCAGAGGAGAGAACAAAATAAACCCTGCTAGCACACCTAAGTATCCCCAAACCCAATGGTGCAACAGGGAAAAGGACATAGTTACAATTATAAAAAGCAATTATAAAACATGACTTATTATGTATAGTAAAAACAACAAATACCAGGGCTTAAACAGGCTTGCCACGTAGCATCACTGAAATAGATTTATACGTGCCCCAACATGGATAACTCAATATACCTGGTGTATTTCAGAGCTAATTAATAGAGTTTCTACACGTTGGGTTTCATAGGCTAGGGCAGGGCATTGTCAGTGATCCAATTAGATCAATGTGTTGCAAATAATATCATCAAGAGTCCCTAAATGTGGGAGAAAGTGCAACTGATGTGATCTATGATTCTGAAAGAATGTAATATTTTGGATCCATTATTATGCCGGGGCATAAACCAGCTTGCCAGGAAAATTATTGATCATAATAAATGTTGCCAATGGTGGTATAAGTGCATCACTCCTGGTACAGATAAGGTATCACAATGCAGTTACAATCCGAGGATTAGTAGACTAAGTCGGTCTCACAGTATTGAGGGATAGTGTAGTAGTCTAGAAACAGCTGAAAGATCTATGAAAAGCTGACAGACACATAAATTACCTTAAGATACAAGGGCATAACCTGGCTTGCCAAAGTTAATTAACCCTCATAAGGGTAAGTCAGAGTGTCTCATGATTCATCTTGAAGTCATAAAGTCAGAAAAGTAGCTAAACCGTCTTACTAGCACTGTGGTTACTTGACATTGGTTCTATAAATCCCTATAAGCTGCAGATGCTAGAGAGGAGCTAAAAGAGGATTTTAGTCTTACTTGTTAAATCCTTTTCTCTTAGTCCATATAGGTTACTGGTAACTTGGGGTAGGCGATCCGCCCCTTTAAGTAGGCAGGAACAATTCTAGAAGTGAATGCTGGGTGGAGCCTACCTTCCCTCCTTGGCTGCAGCTAGCCAATCACCTCTAGTAAGATTTGAGACACTAACTATTGACTAGGTAGTAAAAAGGGAAAGAAGACTCCTGTGAGCATGAACCCGAAGGGACCCACACGTTCTGCCACAGGAGAGCCAAGCATGGTCCCTTGACAGGGTGGGAGACTAGTAACCTATATGGACTAAGAGAAAAGGATTTAACAGGTAAGACTAAATCCTCTTTTCTTTGTCGTCCAATATAGGTTACTGGTAACTTTGGGATGTCCAACCATTGAGTTTCCCAGAGGCGGGAAGTAAGGCAAGGACCAGGCACAGACCCCCAAAGTCACCAGAGCATATATGAACCATCAGATCAGCGATAGCCCAACAACAACAAACAAAGTGTCAACGGACGCTAAACAGGGTAAAAACACCCCTGAAACTGTTACACAGCACATTGAACTAGAGCCAACTGGGCTCAAAAGTGAAAGAGTAGCGAAGAGACGAAGGAGATCCTAGAAAGGCAATACTGCCTCCAGGATCTTCCTTCCAAAACTGGCATCGGCTGATGCCAGCACATCAACACAGTAGTGTTTTGAAAAGGTGTACACAGACGACCAAGTGGCAGCCTTGCACAACTGATCAGCCGAGGCTTGATTCTTGTAAGCACAAGATGGCCTAATGGATCTTGTAGAATGAGCCATGACCCAAAAGGAAACAGGCTTCTTCCTCACTTCGTAAGCCTTACGAATAGACTTAACCCAAGACGCAATGGTCACTTTGGACGCAGGCCTCCTTCCCCTGAGACCGCCAAGAATGACGAAAAGCTCGTCAGACTGGCGAATAGACTCAGGGCGGTGCACATAGATCTTGAGACAGTGCACCACATCTAACAAGTGGAGATCTCGTTCCTTGTTAGAGGTAGGTTCAGGGCAGAAGGAAGGCACCACAATTTCCTGATTGATGTGGAACTCAGAAACCACCTTCAGAAGAAACTCCTGAGAAGTGTGAAGCACAGCCTTGTCCTTGTGAAACACCAAGGAGGGTGGTTTACAAGACAGAGCATGCAACTCCGCGACACGGCGAACAGACACTGTCGCCAGGAGAAAAGTAATTTTCCACGTCAGCAAGTGTAGAGGAATAGTAGCCAAGGACTTAAAGGGAGGGTGCTGAAGGACACCCAAAACCAAGTTAAGATCCCACTGAGAAGCGGGAGTCTTAAAGACAGGACGAGTATGAGCAACGCTCTGGAAGAAAACCTTGACATCAGGAAGAATAGTAATGCGCCTCTGAAAGAAAACAGAGAGAGCAGATGTCTGAACTTTAAGGGAACTCAAACTGAGACCCTTATCCACACCCTACTGTAGAAAGGCCAGGACTGTAGGAAGATCAAAATCCTGGGACAGGTCCTTTCTAGCACACCAAGAGAGAAAGGTAGACCAGACTCTATGGTAGACCTTAGCAGAAACATGTTTGTGCACTAAGCCACCACACCTGTTGGCGCGGTGCTTGCTGTGGGCGGAGTGCGGCACATTCTCTTCCAGGTGGCGTTGCTAGGCAACGGCGTCACGGCGTCGGTCATGCCGTCGGGCAATAATGACGTCAGCCATAGACCGCATATAAGGTGGCACGACGTCCTACCCGGTGCTCAGTCTAAGTCCCCTTACAGCAGAAAGTTGTGTTGGTGCTGGAAGAGCTTGTCACTGTCTTAGCCAGTGTTGCCCCTGCCTCTCTCCTGCTCGAGCCATCAGCCTTCAGCCTGTAGCCTGTCTCCTGCTCCAGCCTGTAGCCTGTCTCCTGCTCCAGCCTCCAGCCTGTAGCCTGTCTCCTGCTCCAGCCTCCAGCCTGTAGCCTGTCTCCTGCTCTAGCCTTTAGCCTCCAGCCTGTAGCCTGTAGCCTGCAGCCATTCACCTGCATCAGCCAGCAGCATTTACCTGCATCAGCCAGCAGCATTCACCTGCATCAGCCAGCAGCATTCACCTGCACCAGACAGCAGCCTTCTCTGCTCCATGCCAGCTTCCTGAGGATTCCAGTCAGCCTCTCGCCCTGCGGACCCCAGGTACTCAGTACGTTACTCTCTCTTTATGTATATGCATGGTTTCCCGTATGTATATCTATATATAGTTTTGTGGGTGACTGTCTGGGTTCTCGTTAGTCCTGCATCTGGGTATCCTACTTGTGTCTGTAGAAATTCTATTTCTCCTCCTATCAGAATATATTGCTGCCTGTGCATACTCGCTGTGGCCCTCTCTACACCGAGTGAGGGTTTCACGCAGCAAACATACACCCCTTAATAGGGTAGAGCTGACAACGCCACAGAAGAAACCCTTCTTCTTCAGTATTAAGGATTCAATTTCCAAGCCATCAAAGCCAGGCGATAGACATCCTCCTTCCACAGATAACCCTGTAGAAGAAGATCCGGACGGCAAGGGAGCCGGAAAGGCTCCACCATGGACAGATACAGAAGCTCCATAAACAAAGCCTGCTGAGGCCAGTACTGAGCAATCAGAATGACAGGCTAGCGCTACAGTCGCAGTTTCCGTATTACCCTGTGAAACATGGGGATGGGAGGAAGGATGTAAGCCAGATGAAATTGACAAGGAATGGACATGGCATCCACTGCTAGAACCAGAGGGTCCCTCCAGTGAGAGCAGAACGTCGAAACCTTCCAGCTGTGTCTTGTCACCATCAAGTCGATGCACGGAAGACCCCACCTCTGAAAAATGAGGTTGAAGACCTCTTGATGCAGTTTCCACTCTCCGCTGTCCGCTGTATGCCGACTGAGGAAGTCTGCCAGGACGTTGTGTACGCTGGGAATATGAACTGCGGATTTGGCAGGAACATGTTCCTCTGCCCAGGACAAAAGAGCCTTGACCTCCAACCAAGCTGCGAGACTTCTTGTTCCACCTTGCTTGTTGATGTAAGTGACTGCCGTGGCGTTGTTGGACTGAACCCTGACTGGACAGTCCTCCTGATGGCAGGTCCAGTGGCGAAGGGCATGAACTATTGCCCAAAGCTCCAACATGTTGATGGGAAGGAAATATTCCTCCAGAGACCACTGTCCCAGAGCATTCAGGTGACCCAGAATCGCTCCCCAGCCGGACAGGCTGGCATCCATCATCCCCGTGGTCCAGAAGGACACCAGGAAGGACTTGCCCTTCAGCAGATTAGAGAGGTCGAGCCACCACGACATTCCACATGAAGAGGGAGGGTCACTGACATCTTCAGAAGGTCCGGCTGACCCCTGCACACCCGGATCACAAACCTCTGGAGTTCCCTGGTGTAAGTCATGGCAAACGGGACTGCTTCTATGGTGGAAATGAACTTCCCCACCAGAGAGGACAATTTCTTGGCTGGAACTAGATCGTGAGCCAGAACAGTGGAAACCCTGGTGGCAATCTGGTGAGCCACCTCATCCGTGAGAAACACCATGCTCTTCTGAGTGTCGAAGAGAAGGCCCAGGAAGACCAGCCTCTGAGATGGCACGAGATCCGACTTTTCCAAGTTGAGGATCCACCCGTGATGGGTGAGAGCATGAATGCAGTCCTGAAACTGCTGATGAAGGAGTTCCGGAGGAGTTGCTTTCAGAAGCAGGTCATCCAGGTATGGAGTTCCGATGCCGTTCCAATGGAGGACAGACACTTAGGCTCCCAGGACACGATTGAAGACTTGAGGAGCTGTAGTCAGGCCAAAGGGGAGAGCAGAAAACTGAAAATGCCCTTGGTCGCAGGCAAATCTGAGATACTGCCAGCTCTCTGGATGAATGCCGATGTGCAGGTACACGTCTTGAAGATCCAGAGAAGCAAGAAATTCCCCAGGGGACATGGCAGCAATCACCGTCCTTAGGGACTCCTGATGATAATGAGTTTTGACCACAAAGGAATTGAGGTCCTTCAGGTCCAAAATCGGATGACAGCTGCCATCCTTTTTGGAAACCACAAACAGGTTTCAGTAAAAACCCAAACCACTGTCCTGAATGAGAACCAGTTCCAAAACATCCTTGTCCAGAAGGGCCTGGATGGTGCCGTTGAACAGACGGTGTTTCTCTACACTCTGAGGCGTGTGAGAAGGGAAAAACTGGAAGGGAGGAAGAGAGGTGAAAGGGATCCTGTACCCCTCCACCACCACCTGAAAACCCATGGGTCCACCATGGAGTCCTCCCAGACGCTGCGGTAGTGGTGCAGATGGCCACCCACAATGGAGTGGGGACCTGGGTTCGGTGAGTCATGCCGAAGAAGGTTTGGAAGCCTTGGGCTTGGTGGAGGACTTAGGCTTCCATTGTTGTTTGGGCTTGGAGGAAGAACTCAGAGCCTGGGGAACCTTCTGGTACACCGGGCGTGTCTCAGTCTGAAAGGAATGAAAAAGCCGATTATGCTTGGTAGGCGTCTTCTTTCTGGGGACCATAGACAGGAGAGTACTCTTGCCTCCTGTGGCCTCACTAATCAGATCCTTAAGGTCTGGCCCAAACAGAGAAGTGTACTGAAAAGGCAAAGAGAGTAATGCTTTCTTAGAAGCAGTGTCAGCAAACCAGATCTTGAGCCAAAGGGCCCGTCTGGCAACCATAGACATGGTGGAAACCCTGGCCACCAAACGGATGGCATCAAACAAGGCAGCAGATACATAGTGCTGGGCTTCAGAAATATTGGCGAGGAACCGCAACATTTCAAGAGTAGGAGCTCCTTGACGAACAGCGAGTGAAAGCTGTTCCGTCCAAACCGCAATGGCTCTATTTACCCAGGCAGCAGCGAACGCTGGGCGTAGGGAAATACCATGGTGGCAAAAATAGATCCTCCAACATCTACATGGCTTACTGAGGACAAGGTCCAAAAGAGACTGGAAAGGGTTATAGTGACTAAAGCGCCTAGACCAGACCGTATACACCCAAGGGTACTTAATGAACTTAGTTCAGTAATAGCAAAACCATTATACTTAATATTTATTGATTCACTTTCATCAGGCATCATTAGTAGGAATCAGCATGGTTTCATGAAGAACAGATCATGTCAGACTAATTTACTTGCATTTTATGAAAGAGTGAGCAGTAATTTGGACAGGGGAATTGCTGTTGACGTAGTATACTTGGATTTTGCAAAAGCCTTTGATACAGTACCTCACAACAGGTTACTGCATAAATGAAAAGGCTTCAGTTTGGGTGGTGTTATCTGTACATGGATTGAGAACTAGTTAAATGATAGATGGCAGAGAGTTGTTGTAAATGGAACTTTTTCAAATTGGTCTAAGGTTATAAGTGGGGTGCCACAGGGTTCAGTCCTGGGACCAATGCTTTTTAATTTGTTTATTAATGATCTAGAATTGGGAATTGAAAATAGCATCTCAATCTTTGCTGATGACACTAAGCAATGAAAGGAAATACATACAGAGCTGGATGTTTTTTCCCTACAGAAGGATTTAGATAAACTAAGTGAATGGGCAGAGAAGTGGCAGATGTCATTTAATGTAGATAAATGTAAGGTTATTCATTTGGCTGTAGAAACAAACTTGCTACATATACTCTAAATGGGAAATCCTCATTAGAGAAAGATTTAGGAGTACTGATAGACAATAGACTTCACAGCAGTGTGCAGAGTCACTCAGCTGCTGCAAGAGCAAATAGAGTACTAGCCTGCATAAAAAGATGTGTAGAAGCAAGGGATGCTAATATAATCCTAACTATAAATCCTTGGTTAGGCCTCATCTAGAATCTGGAGTACAATTTTGGGCGCCTGTTCTAAAAAAAGACATTACTGAACTGGAAAAGGTGCAAAGACGTGCAACAAAACTGATAAATGGATTGGAGGATCTGAGTTATAAAGAGAGACTAGCCAAACTGGGTTTGTTCACATTAGAGAAGAGATGTCTAAGGGGTGATATGATTACCATTTACAAATACATTCAAGGTCAATACAAAGAACTATCCAATGAATTATTTATACAAAGAGCTGAGCTAAGAACAAGAGGTCATCCATTAAGACTAGAGGAAAGGGGCTTTTGACTAAAACAAAGGCAGGGGTTCTTTACAGTAAGGGTGGTAAGGCTATGGAATTCTTTGGCTCGGGATGTTATGCTTGCAGATAATGCAACTGAATTCAAAAAACCAATGGATGCCTATCTAGCACAGAACAATATTGACAATTATGACAGATGGCTTCAAAGCAGATAGGATATTGATCTGGGGAACTATTTGACTACCAATTGGAGTCAGGAAGGGATAATTTCCCCCCCACACACACACACTTGGGACTAGACTGGAAATGGCTCCAGAGGGCTTTTTTTGCCTTCCTCTGGATCAACAGGGGTGTTTTTGACATGGGCTGGACTTGATGGACGCATGTCTTTTTTCAGCCTTATCTACTATGTTACTATGTTACTATGAGGGAGGTCTCAAACTTTTTGTCAGTCCAGTCTTTGAGAGCAGAAGCGTCTGCTACCGGCAAGGCAGTGGAATTAGATAGTCTAGAAACAGGGGCATCCACCTTGGGAGGATGAACCCAGTGAGCTAGCTCCGCATCAGAGAAGGGGTAAAGCTTAACAAATTTCTTGGAGACAGAAGGTTTCCTGTCAGGAGCTTTCCACTCATCAGACACTAAACGGCCAAGAGTGGGGTTAAGTGGAAAACAAGTATGAGGTCTCTTAGGCTGCTGAAACACATCACAGGGGTCTGAAGACACCTCTTGAACTAAAGGAATATTTATGGTGTTTAACACAGCTCTGATAAGGCCCTCAGCAGAGGGATCAAGATCAGACTCAAAGGGGTCCCCAAAGAACTGTGAGGAGACCACTGCAGAACATTCCTCATTGTCAGAATACACCCACAGTTCCTCTTTTGAGGAATCTGACACATCAGGTACTCCCTGTGGATTTAGTAGGAAAGACCTGACAGAAGTAGGGGTTTGCCAGGAGTGGAAGACCCCCTGTATTTGGGATGGGAAGAGTTGTTGTGTAGACCGGAGGTCTCTGGTAGCAGCCTTAATCTCTTGCACCCAAACTGGCTCTTGTGCATGGCTGGAGGTCCCTGGGGGAGACTCAGGGACAGCGGTTCATGCTGGGCATAAAGGACCTGAGAATTCTCTAGGCAACCCTGATTGACATGAGGAGCAATGCGGGACACAGGCACCCCAGAATCCATAGTCTTAGGTCTAGCCCCAAGCTCCAACTGAACAGACATTCTCACAGTGTCAAAACGTTCAAAGTATAAGGAATTACCCAAATACAGTGTGTATGATTAAAATTTCACCCCAAAAATCACTAAAATACACTTATCTGGCAGGCGAAGGGTTAATCTACTGAGGAGAGAAGGAGAGTCCAAGCCCTGCGTAGGATACTCATTCAGGAAAAGCACAAAATGGCTGCTGCGGCGGGAGTCGATCAGAAATGAGCATGCGATGCAAACACTCATGGGAAATGTAGTTTTCCCAGAAAAAGTACCCCAACAGTGCCCGAAACCCCCTGAGCCCCATAACACAAACCAAACGTTGACCGTATAGTAGAGCAAGGGCAGACAAACAAAATGAGCCATCTCTGAAGTTGCTACTTTGAGAGGTTGCAAAGATATGTCCCAAACTGTAAAGTCCCATAGATGTGAATAAAGGAATGGTGTCTATGAATTTTGCAAGGTTGTAACTATGAATTAAAATTACATCAAACATCACTAGAACATGTCATCAAACCCAACAAAACACTGAACCCAGTAGGGAAAGTGCCAACAACCCCCCAAAATATGTCAGCAAACAAAGGGTTAAGTTACCACAGAAACTTGCTCCAAAACACCCAACAGACATACAGATAAACCCAATGAGTGCAAGAATATGCAATAAGAACTCCAAAGGAGACCCCTGTGTGGAGGGGAAGCATGGAACATGTGGACCTCGGCACTCAAAGGGTTGCTGAGCTTTTCAACAGATCTTCTGTCTTAAAGGGATAGTATTACTTCAAAATTACTATCCCTCATATTGTAGCCCTTAATAAACGGAGTTAAATGACACCAGCAGCATCTCTCAAACCTTTATGGTTTAAGAGATAGCTGCTTTCAAAGTTTCCTCTCCCCTGCTGTCAGCGTTCTGCTGCCAGCAGGAGAATCCGGTCTCTGAATCAAGCGGAGGCTCTTCAGCAGAGCCGATATCTCGTTATGGAAGGAAAAATGATTAATTGAAACAGTCTTCTACGTGTGCTTGGTAACCAAGCACAGGTAGAAGACTGTTTCAATTAATCATTTTTCCTTCCATAAAGAGATATCGGCTCTGTTTAAGAACCTCCGCCTGTCCCGGGACCGGATTCCTCTGCTGACAGCAGAATGCTGACAGCAGGGGAGAGAAAACTTTGAAAGCAGCTATCTCTTAAACCATAAAGGTTTGAGAGATGCCGCTGGTGTCATTTAACTCAGATTATTAAGGGCTACAATATAAGGGATAGTAATTTTGAAGTAATACTATCCCTTTAACATTACCATGTATCAAGAAGAAGCCTCAGTGGGCAACACCTGAGGAAAGAACTTGGAACCAAGATTTCCCCCCCCCAGGACGTAAGGTCCACCAAAGCAGCTGGAAACTGAGCTACCCACATTTAAGGGAATTGTCAGTGATGGTAATCTGCCTAATGGTGGTATTCCATATCTAACAGAAAAATAAAAAATAGCTAAAACTATAGCAGAACTGTTCTTTTGCCTGTATCTTCATTCAAGGAACAAATCTTACTGGAGGTGATTGGCTAGCTGCAGCCAAGGAGGGAAGGTAGGCTCTACCCAGCATTCACTTCTAGAATTGTTCCTGCCTACTTAAAGGGGTGGATCGCCTACCCAAAGTTACCAGTAACCTATATTGGGCGACAGAGAAAAAACAGTATACACAGTGTATACACAGAATCAAGACCTGACTGATGCTGAGATTCCCTAAGAGTACCAGGGCAAAAACCGGCTTGCCAGAGTTAATTAATAAAAGCAAGTTGCGTGCTTGACGCGTGTTTCAGAAGCCTTCTACAAAGGCAGAATATAGAACACCATTGCTAAGGGGCAGTACCTTTATATAATGGTGTGGTTCTGGTCTACAATCGAAGGTGCTGCCTCACTTATCCAATCATAAATGTGGTTCATGAAGCCTAGAATATAACTCACTTATATGATGAGAAATAGTTCAAAGAGGAGGTTGGCTAGTATTGTGTCATTAATAAAACAATGAGAAATGTGTGAAAAATTATTATTGAGATGTTACTCAATTCACAAAGATCGATGGTCTCAATCGCATTGCACAGCATGCACACAGTATCATAAAAGGTCCAATGGGACATACTAAAAGATATATGGCATTAATCAGAAAATGTTGTTTATATTAACACTTCAGACAGCCTAATCAATCCTTATGGGATCTAGTGTGTTCACCAGTGTTATCAGAACAAAGTTAGATTGTCCGTTAACCCTTAAGGACAAATCAATCAGCCCTAAAGAGATACATATTACACTAGGGAGAAAAGAAGATACTGTGTTGGCTATCCACAAACCTCATAACTGAAAAAAGTATAACTGGTGCGATGTTATAGACAGACTGCAAAGAAAAAGTTGCAAAAACAAAGAATGGGAATCATTGTTGGAGAATAAAAAGAAAAATATTTCTCCATGTTGAAGAAGACAGATAAGTTCATCTCAAATTAACACCCAAATTCCATTCTTCGTTTAATCCCAAAGGAGAGAGGGTATTTAATAAAAACATCAATTTGTTTTCACAGAGTAGTAAACTGTATCCTGATCTCCACTTCTTATACCCAGGAGTATCCTCTGTAAAACCCATGTGGTTAGATCTTTTGGATAGGATTTATGTTTGTAAATGAGTAATGGGAGCATTGATATTGCTGTTAACATGTTCGCGTACTCACACTTTAAGCTTTCTTGTCTTGCCCACATATAATAGGTTGCATGGGCATTTAAGACAATATATGACTGAAGTGCTCTGGCAAGTAATGAAATCATTGATCTTATGAGCCTTACCAAACCTGTCCACAATGATTTTCATAGTGGTCATGTTAGGTCAGGTAACACAATGTCCACAGGCATATGATCCAATGATGATATTTTTAGATTGCATCTGTAGATGACTGTGTACTAGCATGTCTCTAAGGTTTGGTGCTATCCTCCTCAGTCTACAGAGATTTCGAGAATGGAACTTATACAGGTGGATGGCTTTTGGGTGAGTTCACAATACAAAATCACACCACATTCACAGGTATACACACAATGCTGCTCAGCATGCTCTTGACCCACAGCTACTACGTCCACCACACAAAATATCATTCACACAGCATGTGCTCCCTGTTTCACCATGTCACTCACATTCCAAAGGTGGTGCTGGCTATGGCTGCAAGTCCTGGCTACTGACCCCTGTGGCCAGTCCTCAAACAGATGCCCAGAAAAGGTACAACCAGGCTCATGGCAGAACGAGGAATGCCATTGAGCGGACCTTTGACCTCCTCAAGTCACAATTTCGATGTCTAGACCACTCGGGGGGGAGCACTGCAGTATGCACCTGGAAAGGTGTGCAACATAATTATGGCATGTGCAATACTGCACAACATCGCAGTGGACACCAGGCTGGTGGATCACATCCAGGACCCCCCCCCCCCCAAACCTGAAGTGCCCATGGACATCGGCCATGTTGAGGAGACCCTGAGAGTGGAGCAGATCAGAGACAGGCTCATCGCAGAACACTTTACCTGTGAGTATAACACAGGCATGCAAACAATCCATGCAAGTCCCCCCATCAGTCCTGTGAATTGGTGCCAACACACTAACCACACTGCACATGATGTTCTGTCTCACCCCACAGGAACATTGACACGCTGCACTGGCAGCAGCATGGCCCCAAACATCAACCATGCAATGGACGTGGCATATTGTGTGTGGGGATTCCAAAACCATCTTCCATTCCCCTCTGTACCTTGACATACATACCTCAAGGATATAACGCACACCCCCAGGAGAAACAAGGTACAACATATAACCCATGTTCATCACCTTACAGGGCTTGATTGACAGCAACTAACTTGATTTGCCATGACCATAGCCAGAGCAACCATGCTAGCCTTGTAGCGAAAGAGTGTTATCCAGTGCTATGCATTGAATAACACTCTGTCAAATCAGGGGTTAAAGGGCCATTGGACCCAATATGTACTGTGCTAGAGATGAGAAGAGCAGCAGAGTGGTGGATCTACAGTGGTATTGTTACACAACGTAGAGGTCATGAAACGTAGATCAGATCTCCAGGAACACCATGCTGACCTGTGAGTGTGCAGAGATATGTGCCCCTGACATGAATACACGCATCAACATCACTTCCATGGAGCTCTCAGAAGATACTTGTTGATGCGTGTATTCATGTCAGGGGCACATATCCACAGGACTGGTGGACATTTCCTTAGTTCTCCACATAATGGGTTACAGACGAGTACACAACACATTACAAAGCAATGGATTGTGTACTCACCTGTAATGAAAAAGATTGAGGGGATTATAAAGTCGAAATTGTTGTTGCTTGATGATCAGTTCGAGTCTGCTGCTCAAAATCCTGTTCTCTTGTCCCACAGACATCCATAGCATGATCCATCCTTGAACTAAAGATCTTCCATGTGACTGGATTGATGTCTTGACAACACCTTTATGAAGCTCACCCCCTTGCTGTTTCAAGTGATTTTGTTGGTGATGCAATGTTTGACCTGAGGTTCACAGCAACTTCTACTGGAACATTCTCATATAGACACAGAAAACACAAATTCATGTGTGTACTAACCTGTACATTTAGGATGCTCATCTACAGAGTTGTCAAACCTTGTGGAGAACACATGAGCAGAACAGTAGTGTTACTAAAGTAGTAATATTTAGTTTCAAAGTACATTCAGTGCTCTCATACAAGTGTTTAATGCATATAGGTATCACGGTCCCCATGATCCTGTGTGTCACTCTTTGCTGTGCTGCTCCCTGATTGGCTGAGCTGTGTTGGCCCGCCCCTGGTTACCCTTTTTATACTGGCCGCTGGCACCAGTCTGGTGCCCTTTCGTGGTGTTCCTGAGCCTTGCTGCTGTTCTCTGCGTTCCTGATTTCCGTGTACCGACTTGGCCTGCTTGAGACTCTCCTGTGTTCCTGCCCGTTGCTGATCCGGCTTGTCTACGAACCCGCTCTGGTATCCGACCCGGCCTGGCTGACGTTCCTGCTTGTTGCTGATCCGGCGTGTCTACAATTCTCCACAGTTCCCGGTTCCAGTCTATCTCGTTCCTGCTGCTGACTACTGGGCGACATTCTTACTCCTGGAGTCGCACTCGTGCTCGAGACTGACCTTAACCCTTGAGTCACTGTTCACTGTCAAACGCTACTGAGCTATACTACTGCTGAGTCTCCTTAAGCTTGCAGAGCGATATTATCAGGGCGATTCCGATTGCTGAGCTGATTCCTTGCTGTGCCTCTCCTCCTACCAAGTGCTTAGTTAACCCATTCAGTGCTACGCTACTACTGCTGAGCCGGCCGCTTGGGCCTGAGAGACGGCGGCTCATAGTCCATCTATGCAGGGTAGTTGTTCCGGTACCGTACCGGTGGTCATCTTGCCCACGCACTTGCACTGGTAGAGTCGTTATACGCCCGTGGGGGCTACCTGGCACTAGCTATTGGCTTCCGTTTACGCCCGAGGGGGCTTGATCCTTACACTTGCAGCTTGCAGTCTCCGTTGTACGCCCGTGGGGGCTAACGTGCCTTGCTGTTGCAGCTTGTAGTCTCCGGTTTACGCCCGTGGGGGCTAACGACTCACAGTTCCCAAATACTGTTGGCACTTGTTACGCCCGTGGGGGCTATCCATTATTTCTCTAGCGTTCTGGGTCAGTTCTGCCTGCAAGTCGAGTGCTCTCCTACAGACTGGGTATTGACTCCTCATACTTATACAAGCTTCAGCTACACCTTGGGCGTTCCTACACCACAACAAAGACTGATGAGGACTGAGTTAACTATTATGTGCTCCTGTCTGGGTTACCAGTCCTAGTATATATTTCTTGTACATATATTCTACTCTGTCTGTTCTCAGTATACTGGCCTGTAAAGGTCTAGACACTTGTTCTTGTTTACCCTGTGTGCCTGTAGAGGGCGATATTGTTAATTAATTTATTTAATAAAACTGCGTTTTACCATACCCTCTGTCTGAAGTGTCTGAAAACCGTAACAGTACGAAAGGGCCATGACCTCAGACAGTAAGGGAGATACTGGCGCACAGAATATCCATTGGCGAATGGATGTTCACGAGCAGCGCTTCAACCAGTTGGCACTGGCCTTGCAGACCTTACTTGAGCGAACGGTACACCTAGACAAACCTAATCAGAATCTGGTAGTCACCCCAGTCTCGACACCGGAGATCCTGCCTGTAGTTCCTACTACGCAGACCAGAGGTGTCACGGCGGCGGCGCTGTTACCGTTAAGATATGATGGCAAGCCTAACCAATGCCGAGGCTTTGTCAACCAGTTGGAGATATTCTTTGAACTCACGCCTCAGGCATTTCCTAATGACAGAAGTAAGGTTGGCTTCATGATTTCCCTATTAACTGGCAAGGCATTATCTTGGGCGAATCCTTTGTGGGAGAATGCCAAACCCTGTACCCTGAACTTTAAAGAGTTCATAAGACAGTTCCGCAGAGTGTTCAAGATACCTGGCAGAACCGCCTCTGCTGCCAAGAGGTTGCTGGAGATGCAACAGGGCGACCGTAACCTGGGCGATTACGCTATTGAATTTCGAACCTTGGCAGCACAGGTGGGCTGGAATAACGAGGCGCTAGTGGCAGCATTTGCACAGGGCCTATCAGACTCCATAAAGGATGAAATTGCTGCCAGAGACGTGCCTAGTGATCTGGATGAGTTCATCGATTATGTCATGCTCATTGACTCCCGCATTCGCGAGAGACGGATGGCGAAGAGGGCGAAATTAAGGAGCTGTGGGCACGGCAGTCTTTTGAACCCACCCTCGCCACCCTGTCCTCCTGAACTTACAGCTGAGACTGGTGAACCAATGCAGCTCGGGTTCACCAGACTGACAAAGGAGGAGAGGGCGCACCGTAAAAGAATGGGCCTATGCCTATACTGTGGTAAAGCTGGGCACCAATTACGCAATTGCCCGGTACGGCCGGGAAACGAACGCACCTAGGGTACCTTGGGGGACAGGCCCTAGGTGGTATACAACAGTCCCCGGATACCAATACACTGAGACCCACCATTCAGGTGGTTGTTACATGGGCAGACTCTTCTGTATCAGTTTTGGCTCTGGTAGACTCCGGTGCAGCCGGCTATTTCATGGATCACTCCTTTGCTGAGTTACACAAGATTCCGGTAGTCAAAAGGGAGTCCCCTCTAGCTATTGAGGCTATCGATGGCAGGCCGTTAGAACCGGCATTTATCACTATGGAAACAATTCCTATTGCCATGGCTATTGGGGCTCTCCACAAGGAGGAGGTGCATTTTCAAATAATTAATTCTCCTCACCATGCAGTCATCCTGGGGTTTCCATGGCTATCATTACACAACCCCCAGTTTGACTGGCAAAAATGTGAAATACTGTCCTGGTCGGAATACTGTGCGGATAATTGCCTCTCACACCCTGTCAGGTTGTTGTGTACCTCTCCCTCCGTGCCAGCTGAATACCAAGAATTCAGTGACGTATTCAGTAAGGGGGAGGCTGGCGCTCTGCCTCAGCACAGACCTTATGATTGTGCCATTGATTTGCCCCCGGGAGTGGTGCCTCCTAGGGGTCGCACTTATCCGCTGTCTGTGGAGGAGAATAGGGCAATGGAGGAATATATTGGGGATGCCCTCAAGAGAGGAATTATCCGAAAGTCCACTTCACCGGCGGGTGCCGGGTTCTTCTTCGTAAAGAAGAAAAATGGCGAACTCAGACCTTGTATCGATTACAGGGGTTTAAATAAATTAATGTCTAGAAGTGCCTACCCCATTCCACTCATTACCGAATTATTTGACAGGTTAAAGGGCTCCTCCATCTTTACTAAACTCGATCTCCGGGCTGCAAATAACCTGATCAGAATTAAAGCTGGAGATGAGTGGAAAACGGCATTTAATACCAGATCAGGGCACTATGAATATCTGGTAATGCCATTCGGACTTTGTAATGCTCCTGCGGTATTTCAAGAGTTTATCAATTACATCCTTCAGGACATGCTACAGTCCTGTGTTGTGGTATATCTTGATGACATATTAATTCACTCTAATAACCTTACCCAACACATCAAGGATGTCTCTGAGGTCTTGACTAGACTACGTAAAAATAAATTGTTTTGTAAAATTGAGAAGTGCGAATTTCACAGGACCCAGGTACCCTTCCTGGGATTCGTGATTTCTGTAGATGGCATTGCTATGGACCAGGAGAAGTTGGCAGCAGTACTACAGTGGCCTCGTCCCAAAGGACTAAAGGCTATTCAGCGCTTTCTGGGCTTTGACAACTATTATAGGAAATTTATTCAGAACTTCTCCACTATTGTGAAACCCTTGTCTGACAACTCATAAGGGTGCCACTCTGTCACGGTTTATTATGACTCTCAGACACAAGTTTTAGGTAAAAAATCAATTTTATTGAAATAATAAATTGATAACTTAGGATGGCAATAACATACATATATATATACACAGAATATAGCACAGACAGAAGGCAGACTCTACCGGTCCTGTCAATATACCGGACAGGACAGTCTTTAGGCTCTACCGGCCTTGCCAATACCGGGTAAGGCAACCTGCAGATGGAATAGCATAACGGTTCTACCGGCCTTACCAAATTACCGGGCAAGGCAGCCTCAATAGATACACAATGTCGGCTCTACCGGCCCTGCCAATACCGGGTAAGGCAACCTCAGATGGAATGTGGCAAAAGGTTCTACCGGCCTTACCAATACCGGGCAGGGCAGCCCAGAGATAGTAGCAGCAGTCAGATGAAACTGGCAAATTAGCAGAATCGTTAAGCAGCAAGGCTTTGGAGCAAACCAGTGTCCGCACGCTGGGACCAACACAGAATTGTATAGCCAATAGGCTTTGGAGCAAACCAGTGACCGCACACTGGTGTAACAAGCGAGCTTGTATAGCCGCAAGGCTAGGAGCAAACCAGCGTCCGCACGCTGGGACAAACACAGATTTGTATAGATGATAGGCTTTGGAGCAAACCAGTGACCGCACACTGGTGTAACAAGCGAGCTTGTATAGCCGCAAGGCTTAGGAGCAAACCAGCGTCCGCACGCTGGGACCAACACAGATTTGTATAGCTGATAGGCTTTGGAGCAAACCAGTGACCGCACACTGGTGTAACAAGCGAGCTTGTATAGCCGCAAGGCTTAGGAGCAAACCAGCGTCCGCACGCTGGGACCAACACAGATTTGTATAGCTGATAGGCTTTGGAGCAAACCAGTGACCGCACACTGGTGTAACAAGTGAGTTTGTATGGCCGCAAGGCTTAGGAGCAAACCAGCGTCCGCACGCTGGGACCAACACAGATATGTAGAGCTGATAGGCTTTGGAGCAAACCAGTGACCGCACACTGGTGTAACAAGTGAGTTTGTATAACCGCAAGGCTAAGGAGCAAACCAGCGTCCGCACGCTGGGACCGACACAGAATTGTAGCAATGTCACCAACGCGACCAGGCAGAAGGTCGCCAGGATACTGAAGACAGGTGATGAGATGACAGGAACCAGCAACCATCAGTCAGGTCAGGAAACAGCATAGAAGAAGTTCAGCAGTAACTGCAACACCAGAGACTAGGCCGGAACCAGGACTGGAGTAACTCAGCATCCAGGAAACACTGGAACAGTAGAGATCAGGAACCCAGGAACACAGGAGATCAGGAACTCAGGAACACTGGAACAGAGGCCCAGCTATCACTAGCATAGTGATAGCAAGAAGGTCAGAAACAACACGAAAGGGCACTCAAAGGGTGCCCAATCCAGGTTTAAATAGGCAACAAGAGGCGGGCTAACTGCAGACAGCCAATAGAAGCCCCCTACTGGTGACAGACAGGGAACTGCAGCAATCACGGGCACCGTGATACACTCCTTCTCAATGGTCTGAGGCAGCTGAGAACGCATTTGAAACACTGAAATCTGCATTTGCTTCTGCTCCAGTGCTGTCCCACCCTAACCCAGCCCTGCCATTTACCCTAGAAGTTGATGCCTCTGAGGTTGGGGTTGGGGCAGTACTCTCCCAACGCCCGGTGGGAGGTGGTACATTGAGACCCTGTGGGTTCTTCTCTAAAAAACTGTCCAGCGCCCAGAGCCATTATGAGATTGGTGACAGGGAACTCTTGGCTATCATTCTGGCACTGAAGGAGTGGCGCCACCTATTGGAAGGCACTAAGACACCAGTACTAATTCTGACAGACCACAACTTGACATATCTTTCAGAGGCCAAGAGACTCTCCTCACGTCAGGCCAGATGGGCGCTCTTTTTGTCCAGGTTCAATTTTGTGGTTTCCTACCTGCCGGGTTCCAAGAATGTCAGGGCAGACGCCTTGTCCAGACAGTTTGTGTCAGACACTGAGAAGGAGGAGGAGCCAGTACCTATCATTCAGCCAGATCGTATTCTGGCCACTATTCGCACTACTATCACTTCTCCACTGGGGGAAGAAATTTTGACGTCACAGGCTAGGGCTCCTCCTGAAACCCCAGTAGGCAAGTGTTTTGTTGATGAGCCATTTCGTACCCGTCTATTAGAAACCTACCACTCATCTAAGGCGGCTGGGCACATCGGACGGGATCAGCTGTATTGGTCCATGTCCCAGTTATTTTGGTGGCCGTCCCTTAGGGCTGATTGCTCCGCATTTACTGCAGCCTGTGCCACCTGTGCCCGTGCCAAGACACCCAGGCATCTCCCTGTAGGCTTGCTCCAGCCTGTCCCTAATGGCGATCGACCATGGTCCCATATTTCCATCGACTTTCTGGGAGAATTGCCAGCATCTAAGGGGTACACATTCATCCTTATGGTGGTTGATAGGTTCTCTAAGATGGCTCATTTCGTGCCTCTCCCTGGTCTTCCATCGGCTCAGGAGCTGGCTATGATATTTGCTAAGGAGGTGTTTCGGCTGCACGGGGTACCCAGAGTGGTGGTGTCAGACCGAGGGAGCCAGTTCGTGTCCAGATTCTGGAGGACATTTTTTGGGCAGATGGGCATCCAGTTGTCTTTTTCTTCTGCCTATCATCCCCAGACCAATGGAGCCGCGGAGCGTGCCAATCAAGGACTGGAACAGTTCTTGCGCTGTTTTGTAACCGATCATCATGACAATTGGGCCGACCTCTTGCCTTGGGCGGAGTTTGCCAGGAATTGTGCAGTTAATTCATCGTCCGGGAGTTCCCCGTTTCTCATTAATTATGGGTTCCAGCCCTGTCTACTCCCGGACTCATTCCAGCCACAACAGATTCCAGCTCTGGATGAACATATCGATCAGCTTCGCTCCACTTGGGCACAGGTGCAGAGGACCCTCAGCCAGTCATTTCAGCGCTACCAGAGGCATGCCAATCGTAGACGGCTACCAGCGGTCTCCTTTCAGGTGGGGGACAGAGTATGGCTTTCCTCCAGGAATCTCAAGTTGCAAGTGCCCTCCAATAAACTGGCACCTCGGTTCATTGGCCCATTCAAAGTTATCCGTAAGGTGAACCCTGTCTCCTATGCATTGGAACTTCCAGCTTCTATGCACATACATAATGTGTTCCATGTATCTCTGTTGAAACCATTGGTGTGCAACTGCTACACTACCACTCCAGTAATTCCTGGGCCGGTGGATGTTCAGGGCCAGGAGGAATATGAGGTACAGACTATCATTGATTCTAGGAGATTTAGAGGAAAGTTGCAATACTTGGTCCACTGGAAGGGATATGGCCCTGAGGAACGTTCCTGGGTAGATCAGAGAGACCTCCACGTGCCCATGCTCTTGCGCAACTTTCACTCTAAATACCCTCAGAAACCAAGACCTCCGGCAGGGAGAGGGTGTCTTTGAGAGGGGGGTACTATCACGGTCCCTGTGATCCTGTGTGTCACTCTTTGCTGTGCTGCTCCCTGATTGGCTGAGCTGTGTTGGCCCGCCCCTGGTTACCCTTTTTATACTGGCCGCTGGCACCAGTCTGGTGCCCTTTTGTGGTGTTCCTGAGCCTTGCTGCTGTTCTCTGCGTTCCTGATTTCCGTGTACCGACTTGGCCTGCTTGAGACTCTCCTGTGTTCCTGCCCGTTGCTGATCCGGCTTGTCTACGAACCCGCTCTGGTATCCGACCCGGCCTGGCTGACGTTCCTGCTTGTTGCTGATCCGGCGTGTCTACGATTCTCCACAGTTCCCGGTTCCAGTCTATCTCGTTCCTGCTGCTGACTACTGGGCGACATTCTTACTCCTGGAGTCACACTCGTGCTCGAGACTGACCTTAACCCTTGCGTCACTGTTCACTGTCAAACGCTACTGAGCTATACTACTGCTGAGTCTCCTTAAGCTTGCAGAGCGATATTATCAGGGCGATTCCGATTGCTGAGCTGATTCCTTGCTGTGCCTCTCCTCCTACCAAGTGCTTAGTTAACCCGTTCAGTGCTACGCTACTACTGCTGAGCCGGCCGCTTGGGCCTGAGAGACGGCGGCTCATAGTCCATCTATGCAGGGTAGTTGTTCCGGTACCGTACCGGTGGTCATCTTGCCCACGCACTTGCACTGGTAGAGTCGTTATACGCCCGTGGGGGCTACCTGGCACTAGCTATTGGCTTCCGTTTACGCCCGAGGGGGCTTGATCCTTACACTTGCAGCTTGCAGTCTCCATTGTACGCCCGTGGGGGCTAACGTGCCTTGCTGTTGCAGCTTGTAGTCTCCGGTTTACACCCGTGGGGGCTAACGACTCACAGTTCCCAAATACTGGTGGCACTTGTTACGCCCATGGGGGCTATCCATTATTGCTCTAGCGTTCTGGGTCAGTTCTGCCTGCAAGTCGAGTGCTCTCCTACAGACTGGGTATTGACTCCTCATACTTATACAAGCTTCAGCTACACCTTGGGCATGCCTACACCACAACAAAGACTGATGAGGACTGAGTTAACTATTATGTGCTCCTGTCTGGGTTACCAGTCCTAGTATATATTTCTTGTACATATATTCTACTCTGTCTGTTCTCAGTATACTGGCCTGTAAAGGTCTAGACACTTGTTCTTGTTTACCCTGTGTGCCTGTAGAGGGTGATATTGTTCATTAATTTATTTAATAAAACTGCGTTTTACCATACCCTCTGTCTGAAGTGTCTGAAAACCGTAACAGTAGGCAATATACCCAGAAAACACATGTATGTTCTAATGTACTTTGAGACACAATAAAGAAGAACCATCACTATTCAATCTGTGTCTGTATGAAGAAATGTTGGATTACACATTTGTCAATGCGTAAACACACTCAAGGCTAGTGTATCCCCCATACATGGGAAGGCATGACCCACATCACAGGAGTCCACTACTTGCTCGCCAGTGAGTGGACTCTGTGATGTATTCATGCAAACAGATGATGGCAGTGATACAATAATGTGTTTTGGGAGTGATAAAGAGGTGATACAAGGGACATACTTCCACAGTGCTTTCATGTCCACAGTTTATGTGTTGTTCAATATAATCAATGTTCTGAGATTGTTTCACTTTGACATATCTCAGTACGTGGGCTACATCAACGAACAACCAGACTATGTGGACAAGTGTTATCACTGGTGAAGTGTGTGACAACCCTAGGAAAACAACAACTCAACTTACTGGAGAACCCAATGCTCACCCCAGGATTTCAATGTGTGTGCTACACATTGAAATCCTAGGGTAAACATTGGGTTCCCCAGTAAGTTAGGCTGTGATTCACAATGTTACTACTAGAGAACACAATGCTCACCCTAGGATCACAATGTGTAGCACACACATTGAGATCCTAGGGTGAACATCGGGTTCCCCAGTAAGTCAGTTGCACAATGAGAGTTTGAATCCAAGACTATATTGATGCATGTTCCATCTGTCCTGCTTGTTATTTCAGTGCTAAGTCACATAGCTGGTTGTTTGGTTATCCCTTCAAACACAACAATTGATGCAGATGAATGTTCCGTGTTGCACCATTTGTTGTGCTAAGGGGTATGTTTTGTTGTTCAAATTCAACACACAACATTGCCATATAACACTGTTGTGTAATATGGCTCGAGGGATGTATTGCCAGTTGAATTTGTACAACGGTGTGTGTGTGAACCCATGTTGTAACATCCCACAAACATTTTACCTAGGCAGAAGTTGTGTTCACTACATTGTTTGGCAATGCATTGGAGACAACTCTACCACCCAATCTACAACCAAATACAAGGCAGATCAGACAGAATTCAAAAGCACAATATTCCTTTATTCAGGGGCAATCGAACATGTTGGGCATTTTATTTATTTTTTTTTTGGGGGGGGGGCCTTAGACTGTGTGCCAGATGTGAATGCCCTGGATGATCTCCTGGTCACCCTTTGCCCCCTAGGTGTGGCTTCAGGGGTCACATTGGAGGGGGTGGTGGGTGCAGTGGACCCCTCTGTGGAACGCAGGTTCTCCCTCTCTAACCGTAAGTTCTCCCTGCAGTTCTGCTCTCTCAACTCCACCAGCACCTGTGCAAACATATCCATCACCCCCGTGTGGAGCTGGTGGAGTGTTGATCCTCGTGACCTCCGACTCCAGGGCATGGATCCTTGCCTCAATCCTGCTTGTGTTCCTCCGGGATTCCCTACAGCTCCTGGTGATGTTGTCACTGGTGCAGTGGCTTGACCGGAGTAGTCTCCTTTGCAGCGCCATACACTCCGCCTCCATCCCCGTGGGGCGTTCTTTGCTGGAGATGGTTGTTGCAGGTGACTCTGCTGCTGCTGTGTCCTCCTCAGGTGCTGCTCTGTCCTTCTCAGCTGCTGCTGTGTCCTCCTCAGCTGGTGCTGTGTCCTCCACAACTGGTGCTGTGTGTGCTGCAGATGGGAATATGCCCACCACATCAATGGACTCACTGCTGCCCACTGATGTCTGTGCTGGTGGAGGTGGTGGGGTAAACAGGTCCCTCGGCTTAGGGTGCTGTGGCTCCCCAAGCAGGCCCAGGTGCTGGTAGTCGAGTGGCCAAGGGTCATACCTTAGCCACTGGTATATGCTTGGCCCCCACCTGGGATCATACCTGGGGCCATGCTGGGGAGCCATCCAGGAGTGTAGGTCAATCTGTTACGAATATGGCCCGTATTGGGTGGTGGCCACATTCCCGGACAGCCATTTCCACCCTGGTGGTGGTGGTGCTGCTGCTGCTGGAGGGTAATAGCTCCTGGAGGTGGTCGGATGTATCCACCTCTCCTCCTGTTGCATCCAGTCACTGTAATATGGTGGAGCAGCCAGAGGTGGTGTAGCCAGAGGTGGGGCACCCAGAGGTGGGGCAGCCAGTTGGGGAGGAGGTATGGATGTTCGGTACAGTGCCCACTGGCTGGTCCCCTCCTCCGTATACTCCTCACTGGGTGATAAAGTTGCCTCCTCCAGGGGCTCCTTCTGTGCTGGAGGCACATAAGTTCTGTGGAGAATTGAGATTGTGTGATCAGTAAACGTAGCCATGATGGTGTGAAATTGATATTAATACTTGAAATATGGAAAATGAAATATATGTTGTAGGGTTTATCCCCCTGAGTGAAACAATGGTGCTCCCACTGGGGAAGGGTGTTATATTCGACATGTATCACAGCTCAGAGTTCAAATCCTTTGGTGCCACATCCTAGTGGCCTGAAATTGTACATTGGTGCTGTTGCTACATCATCCTATGTGGATTTATGGTCCCTGGACCAAAGCTGTCCAGAGGATGGTCTAGCAACATCGGCATTGTACAATTTCAGGCCACTGTGATATTGCCCCTGAAATATTCAACTTTGAGCTGTTATACTTTTGGAATAAAACACCTTTCTGCAGTGGGAATACCCTTGCTTTACTCGGGGGATAAATCCTATAACACTTATTTTATTTTAGGTATTACTATCCCTTTAACGGGATAGCAACGGTTAATTTCACCTTGATGTAACATTGTGGGCATTATAGGGAGATGGTTAGACAGATATTGTTGTATGTGACAGCTGGCTATATCAGTCATTTGACCACACGGAGGCTCTTCAGCAGAGCCAAAACTGACCCATTTGGAGATGGAAACTTCATTGGAATGATCCACAGAGTGTGTATGCAAACCAGGCACACTTTGTAGACAATTCCAAAGATGTATTTATCTCGAGATGGGTTAATTTTGGCTCTGCTGAAGAGCCTCCATGTGGTCAAATGACTGATATCTCCAGCTGTCACATACAGCAATATCTGTCTAACCATCTCTTAATAATGCCTACAATGTTACATCAAGGTGAATTAACCATTACCATCCCGTGCAAGGTACACAGAGAGGAATATGGTCTGATATGTGTGTATATGTATCTTTCACATGGGTACAAACATATCCTTGATAGATATGAACCCAGAGATCCGTTCAGTATGTGATTGTCTTACTGCCTATATATGTGTACCCATCACAAACTAACTTTCATTGATTCCATGAATGAAAACATACCTCGTATATCCCATCTAAGTAAGGTGTAATATATTAGGTATGTGCACTCTGATGATGATATCAGTATGAGTTAGTTTGTGATGGGTGCACATATATGGGCAGTATGGCAATCACACGTACTGAACTCTGGGTTCACATCTTGTTGGGACATATTTGTACCCATTTGAAAGGGACATATCCACATACATATCTGACAGTTTTTCTTTCTGCACATATCTTTTTTTAATTGATCTGCAGTGTGATTCAGGTGGTATTCATCCCTATGTTATCAGTTTATCCCATACAGTGCAGGATTTTTTCTGATTTGACATGTCACCCTCTGGTTGTCATTATGGTATCCTATGCATTGCATTGTGATGCATGGGATACCACAGTGGCAATCAGGGATTGATGTACTTTACAGGATCCTGTCCATGAGGTCTGTTCAAGCTGAATCCTGAAGGCAACAATCAAGCCAGTACTGAAGGATATCTTTGATTGAGGGCTATTTTTTCCCTGGATCAGCCCATCCATCCTTCTGTGTGAGGCAGTCATACCCAATCATAGATATCCATAATTCATGGCCTGTTATTGACCAAACTACAATGGTTCATACAACCAGTTATTCTCAGTGGCACTGTGATTTGTGACCTGCTCCATCCTTTTTGTGATTCAGTAAGCGGATGAGTAGACCTGATGAACTGAACATGATGCTGACTTCTCCAGTGATCTCGTTTCCCCATTTGCAATGTTTTCTATGGCGTCTACACAATGGGACCTTTGCAACTTGATTCATGTTACTGAGTATTCTCCATAGACTAATATTGGGATTGGTGAAGTGAGGGTATGTAAGTTAGTGTACATTTCTCTCCATCAGCTCTTTTTCACTGCTTAGTGAATGTCCCCTGTGTGGCATGTAATTGTTACCCTATTGACTTGTGTTTGTTGTCTGGTTAACCCTTTGAGGACCAGAGGGGTTGCCAAAGCATTGTTGATCGATGCATTGATAATCCCTCTAGCACTCATGGGGTTATGTGCTGGTTTCCCTGTGTGTACATGGGTGATATTGTGTTGGACCAGTTCTGCTGTTTAACATACAACACTTTTTTGAGCATGGTTTGTGTGTACTGTGTGTGATCAGCACAGCAACATGAGGGTTAACCAGGGAGTTGGACAGGTTTGGGCCTTGTTGAACCTTGACATTTGTCCTTGTCTTGTGTCCTGTTTGAACCCTCAGGGTGCTGTGCTGATGCAGTTGTGTAGATGAATGATGGGCAAATGTAGGGATGTGACTGTGTTTGTTTGTGATGGCTGTGTGGTTTGAGGTGGTGTGTGGTCATGGGATGATGCACTTACCGTTAGTGTGGAGGCTCCTCTCATCCCCAGTGTCTGATCCTCCAGGGACCCCCTCAATAAGCGTAGACAGGGTCTGCTGCAGCCTCTCCTCCAATCTAATGAAGGTGATGGGGACAGGTGGACCACCTCCGGTGCCTCAGCGTGCAGGGCAGCATCCCCCATGTTCTTCTTAACCTGCCTTTTGCAGTCCCCCCATCTCTTTTTGATTGAGTGCACATCCCGTCTGCAGGTGGCCACTGCATTAGCTCGTCTGCATATTTGGTTACAGACAGCCTTCCTCCTCGCAGCAAGGCAAGGGACCCTCTCCCTCAGAAAGTGGACATTCTCCATCTCCAGCACAGCCTCCACGAGGGCCGTGTTCTCCTCCTCGGTATATCCTGATCCTGTCCCCCTCATCTCTGGCATGCGAGGTGTCAGAACCAGAGTGTCCTGCCTGCTCTGCCCCTGCCTGTGTGTGGTGGTCCCCAGGAACTACCCCTTGTCTCACTGTAGGTTCTGTCCCTGTCCTCTGTGTCCAAAATACAAGGTAAATGCTCATACGGTTAACAAACACAGCCAGATAATACACATCTCAATCAACATGCACGAGACTCACCGCCAGCTTGGGTGCACGAGCTGCAAAGACCGGTTCTCTCCTCCGGCACTGAGAAGCCACATATAATTAAAGAAGTAGCTGCACTCCAAAAATAAATGAACTTGAATAAGAATAAAAATGCTTCTTTATTAAATTCTTTAAAAAAAAAAGAAAGAATATATATCAAACGGCAGAATGAGGGAGATAACAACCATAAGTGAGGAGATCCCATATTCCGTCTAACGCGTTTCGTACTAGTTATAGCGCTTAATCATAGACTTGATGTACACTCTGAGATACGTCACTATATACTTGTAAAAAATCCATTGATAGGTTAAAACCAATTTAAAAATACAAAAAAGTAACCTCCCCTTCTTAGCTGTCAATCCAATCACACATAACCTGTCGGAAACGTCTAATCCAGCTGGTGTGTGTGAGGGAAGAGACATGCCGCTATATATTAGAAGACCTTTGAATACCAGATGAACGATTCAAAAACACAAAACATAAAGTATGAGAACCTACCCATAGGAAACACAGGACAACAAACCACAACGAGGGAGGGGAGGGGGGGACACAGGACAACAAACCACAGCAATATAGAGCGGAAAATAACTACCTCCCATATTTGAAAGTAATTCAAAAATTCCACTCACAGCGAAACACATCAAAGTACCATCCAAATGGTGATTACAAAATATGATAATAATAAGTAAATAAACTAATACATAAATATAATATTTTAGTCAAGGCAAACAGAACAGCGAGGCTATACGAAAAAACTATAGCGGGGACATAAATATTTTTATTTTTAAAAAATGTGACTAATATCCCATTCTGAATTGAGGTCAGATGGAACCCTCGTCCCCAGTGAGAAGATCCAAAAGGCCTCTCTTTTATTAATGAGTTTAATAACATCTCCCCCTCGCCATGGAAGCCTCACTCTTTCTATGCCCTGAAACTCAAAGACTGAAATATCACCACTATGGTGGTCCAGTATTTGTTTGGTAATCACTGAGTCTCGCAAGCCTCCCTCCAATTGTCAGATATGTTCACGTATCCTACTTTTTAGAGAACGGATAGTATGCCCCACCTACTATATAGACCAACTTTTGCATGTAAATAAGTAGATAACATACTCCGAATTGCAATTAATGTAACTCTATATAGGGTACGTGGACATATCAGCCGTTCCCACAAAAGATACAGAATTTTTGGCAAATTGACAACATTTACATCTTTGAGCACCACCCTTATGTTGTAACCATGTCGGAATAGTCCTTTTTGTCATAAAGAGACTTGGAGAGACCATATTCCCAATAGTAACCCCCTCTTAACCACAAAACCAACACCCTCATGTAAAATCTCATGTAACTTGGGATCTGTATGCAAAACACCCATATTTTTCCTCACAATATTACAAATCTGACAAAATTGAGGCCTATATCTTGTTATGAATTTAACCCCTTAACGACCCTTGACGGTCATAGTACGTCAAGGGTCGATTTGACTTAACGACCGATGACGTACTATGACCGTCGTTGAGTTCCGGGCTCCCCCCGCGGCTGCACACCGTTCTGGGAGTCCAGAACGCAACGGAGCAAAAAAAATTTTTTGCTCCATGGTCGTTGAGTCGCGTCCGCGGCCGGATGCCCCGGTCGTTAAGGGGTTAATCTCAGGGGGCTTTTTTCCACCATGTATCCCCTGGCCCCTATCCATCAACAATTCATACCTGGACTTAGTCATAGCAGCTTGTTTAGCCTGAATCAGTGCTTCAGTCCTGTATCCTCTTGCTTCAAACATCCGCCTCAGATCACTAGAGGCCACCTCAAAATCCTCATCATTCGAACAATTTCTGCGAAGACGCAGGAACTGTCCTTTAGGTATGTTATTAACCTGTGATCTGGGGTGTGAGGACCGAGCATGTAACAGACTGTTACCAGACACTGGTTTTCTATAATTGATATTGGAGACCCTACCACTTATCGGGTCACCTTTTAGAGTCAAGTCCAGGAATGAAATGGAGGACCCCTGATGTTCATAAGTAAAAGACAAGTTACACGAATTGGACTTCAAAAACAGGAAAAATTCCGCTGCCTACTCCTTTGATCCCATCCAAATGAACAGGAGGTCATCAATGTACCTCCCGTACCACAAAATCCTCGCCCGGAAGGGGTTTTCACCCACAAAGATGTACGTGGCCTCCCACCAACCCATATACAGGTTGGCCAGAGAGGGGGCAAAGCTAGCCCCCATTGCCACGCTACACCTCTGGAGGTAAAACTCCCCATCAAAGGCGAAGAAATTGTGGGACAGGAGGTACCGAACAGCAGACAGCAAGAACTCCTTTAAATCATCTCCATAATTCGACAATCGCTCAAACTGTACCCTTAAAGCCTGTATACCCAGCTCATGGGGTATCGAGGAATAAAGAGCCAATACATCAGCAGATAACCAGGAACACTCCGAATTCCACTTGATCCCGGACATCTGCTGTAGGGCCTGCTTGGTATCTCTAAGTGAACATGGTAACCCTGCAACTAACGGCCGTAAATAACAATCTACCAGGTCTGACAACGGTTCATTTAATGAACCGATGCCAGATACAATTGGTCTTCCGGGAGGATTCACCAAGGTCTTGTGTACCTTGGGTAAATGATGGACTATAGGTATAACATGACACTCAGGTACCAAAGCTAAAGCCTCTTTCTTGGACAACACACCTCTAGATACTCCCTCCTGTACTATGCATCTCAACTCCAACCTAAAGTTGGTACTAGGATTATAGCTTAAAGCAACATATGTATTAATATCATGTAACTGTCTAAATGCCTCAGACCTGTAGAAGTCTGCATCAAGGACCACCACGGATCCCCCTTTGTCAGCCATCTTAACTATAATGGATGAATCATCCCTCAATTGAGTAATAGCTTCCTTCTCTGCTGCTGACATATTGTGTAATGAGTTCCGTGGAAGGCCCTGGTGCAACTTCACAAGTTCTTTTTCCATCATCTTTTGGAAAATGTCGAGCTGATACCCCTTATAATGCAGAGGAAAAAATTGGGATGCAGGATGCAAACCAGTATCTAAATTGTTAATATAAGTAATATCAGATCGACTTGATTCTTCCCCAAGAGATGTCAAATCATACAAAGAACAAACATCTGTGAAACTAGCATCAGTATTATATTGTTTGATAACAACACTAGATGGCAAAACATCACAAACATCACTCTCAACTTTCTTATTCTCAAAAAAGAATTTCTTGATGGTTAAAAATCTCTCAAGATGATTAACGTCAAGCAATGTTTCAAAAACATCAAATTTGTCATCTGGTACAAAATTCAGGCCCTTTTGAAGGACCTTCTTCTGGGCATCAGTGAGGACCCGTGTACTCAAATTAATGATAATTAATTCTTGCGATGGTTCCGATTGGTTCGGAGAGCATAACCCATCTCTTCTTCTTCTCCTACATCCTCCTCTTCTGGTCTTCCTCCAGTAGCTGATAAACTTTTCTTGCTCTTCCTCTTCTTCCTAGAGTTTTTCACCATCACTCCGTTTTTTTAAGGCTGCTTTACTCCATCTTTTACAGATATTACTTTTTTCAAAATAGGAGGAAGATCCATCGAGGCAATCTCTGACATTTCCAGATCCTCACTGTATTCATTAGCTTCTCCTGCGGTGGAGGGCTCTGATTGTGAAAAACTAACCCTCCTACTGGAATTCCTTGACATAGATCTATTAGATGCCGACCTACCACGACTTCGTTTCCACACATAAACAGCATCTTCTTCATAATCACACTTATCCCTTTTGTATTTCCACTGCTTAAACGCTGAGAGTTGAGCATCTAATTTCTCAAGCGTGGTTTTGTGGACCTTATCATAATTTTGAAATAAAGGTGCCTGCTTTCTTGATCTTAAAGTGGTTTGAAGTAACTTAATTTCTTCCTTCAATGGATGTAATTCCACTATGTGTTCCATAAGCCTTAAATAACATTCACTTAAAGTGGAATTCCATTTTGCAATGAAATCAATGTCCTTTGTATTAAAGGTGGGGAATTTGTTAATTCTCAAACCCCTTGGGATGCGTTTCACCTTAATATATTGTTCTAAAGTGGTAATATCCCACCAAATCCTCAGCTCCTTGGTGAGCGCTTTCTCCAAATTTCGGAATAACATCTTAAGATCCATAGTTTCAAATGTTCTCTCCTGATTAACATTTTCCATCTCAAAAAGATCCTGTGTCTTTCTGCGTCGTTCATCAGTATCCAAACAGTCATTTAAAGCAAACAAAGTCTCCTCCTCACTCACCATTATACAAGACGGTATAGGCCAAATACAAAAATAGGTATCAAAAACAGAAAAAAAACACAGCTTGAGCCAATTAAAATAAATTCCTGTTGAGAACTGTCCTGTAACTTTAATACCAAAGTATCCTGGCCATCATAATCTTCGTGAATGTGTAAATTCGTGAACACCAAACCACAGGTATTAAAAAGCAGGCGTGTGTGGGTGCAGACTCAACAATACACCTGTTTTTACCGGAGCACTATGAGAGATAAAATGGAGACCAAAATACAAGGTAAATGCTCATACGGTTAACAAACACAGCCAGATAATACACATCTCAATCAACATGCACGAGACTCACCGCCAGCTTGGGTGCACGAGCTGCAAAGACCGGTTCTCTCCACCGGCACTGAGAAGCCACATATAATTAAAGAAGTAGCTGCACTCCAAAAATAAATGAACTTGAATAAGAATAAAAATGCTTCTTTATTAAATTCTTTAAAAAAAAAAGAAAGAATATATATCAAACGGCAGAATGAGGGAGATAACAACCATAAGTGAGGAGATCCCATATTCCGTCTAACGCGTTTCGTACTAGTTATAGCGCTTAATCATAGACTTGATGTACACTCTGAGATACGTCACTATATACTTGTAAGAAATCCATTGATAGGTTAAAACCAATTTAAAAATACAAAAAAGTAACCTCCCCTTCTTAGCTGTCAATCCAATCACACATAACCTGTCAGAAACGTCTAATCCGGCTGGTGTGTGTGAGGGAAGAGACATGCTGCTATATATTAGAAGACCTTTGAATACCAGATGAACGATTCAAAAACACAAAACATAAAGTATGAGAACCTACCCATAGGAAACACAGGACAACAAACCACAACGAGGGAGGGGAGGGGGGGACACAGGACAACAAACCACAGCAATATAGAGCGGAAAATAACTACCTCCCATATTTGGAAGTAATCCAAAAATTCCACTCACAGCGAAACACATCAAAGTACCATCCAAATGGTGATTACAAAATATGATAATAATAAGTAAATAAACTAATACATAAATATAATATTTGAGTCAAGGCAAACAGAACAGCGAGGCTATAAGAAAAAACCATAGCGGGGACATAAATATTTTTATTTTTAAAAAATGTGACTAATATGAATTGAGGTCAGATGGAACCCTCGTCCCCAGTGAGAAGATCCAAAAGGCCTCTCTTTTATTAATGAGTTTAATAACATCTCCCCCTCGCCATGGAAGCCTCACTCTTTCTATGCCCTGAAACTCAAAGACTGAAATATCACCACTATGGTGGTCCAGTATGTGTTTGGCAATCGCAGAGTCTCGCAAGCCTCCCTCCAATTGTCAGATATGTTCACGTATCCTACTTTTTAGAGAACGGATAGTATGCCCCACCTACTATATAGAGCAACTTTTGCATGTAAATCAGTAGATAACATACTCCGAATTGCAATTAATGTAACTCTTTATAGGGTACGTGGACATATCAGCCGTTCCCACAAAAGATACAGAATTTTTGGCAAATTGACAACATTTACATCTTTGAGCACCACCCTTATGTTGTAACCATGTTGGAATAGTCCTTTTTGTCATAAAGAGACTTGGAGAGACCATATTCCCAATAGTAACCCCCTCTTAGCCACAAAACCAACACCCTCATGTAAAATCTCATGTAACTTGGGATCTGTATGCAAAACACCCATATTTTTCCTCACAATATTACAAATCTGACTAAATTGAGGCCTATATCTTGTTATGAATATAATCTCAGGGGGCTTTTTTCCACCATGTATCCCCTGGCCCCTATCCATCAACAATTCATACCTGGACTTAGTCATAGCAGCTTGTTTAGCCTGAATCAGTGCTTCAGTCCTGTATCCTCTTGCTTCAAACCTCCGCCTCAGATCACTAGAAGCCACCTCAAAATCCTCATCATTCGAACAATTTCTGCGAAGACGCAGGAACTGTCCTTTAGGTATGTTATTAACCTGTGATCTGGGGTGTGAGGACCGAGCATGTAACAGACTGTTACCAGACACTGGTTTTCTATAATTGATATTTGAGACCCTACCACTTATCGGGTCACCTTTTAGAGTCAAGTCCAGGAATGAAATGGAGGACCCCTGATGTTCATAAGTAAAAGACAAGTTACATGAATTGGAGTTCAAAAACAGGAAAAATTCCTCTGCCTACTCCTTTGATCCCATCCAAATGAACAGGAGGTCATCAATGTACCTCCCGTACCACAAAATCCTCACCCGGAAGGGGTTTCCACCCACAAAGATGTACGTGGCCTCCCACCAACCCATATACAGGTTGGCCAGAGAGGGGGCAAAGCTAGCCCCCATTGCCACGCCACACCTCTGGAGGTAAAACTCCCCATCAAAGGCGAAGAAGTTGTGGGACAGGAGGTACCGAACAGCAGACAGCAAGAACTCCTTTAAATCATCTCCATACTTTGACAATTGCTCAAACTGTACCCTTAAAGCCTGTATACCCAGCTCATGGGGTATCGAGGAATAAAGAGCCGATACATCAACAGATAACCAGGAACACTCCGAATTCCACTTGATCCCAGACATCTGCTGTAGGGCCTGCTTGGTATCTCTAAGTGAACATGGTAACCCTGCAACTAACGGCCGTAAATAACAATCTACCAGGTCTGACAACGGTTCATTTAATGAACCAATGCCAGATACAATTGGTCTTCCGGGAGGATTCACCAAGGTCTTGTGTACCTTGGGTAAATGATGGACTATAGGTATAACATGACACTCAGGTACCAAAGCTAAAGCCTCTTTCTTGGACAACACACCTCTAGATACTCCCTCCTGTACTATGCATCTCAACTCCAACCTAAAATTGGTACTAGGATTATAGCTTAAAGCAACATATGTATTAATATCATGTAACTGATTAAATGCCTCAGACCTGTAGAAGTCTGCATCAAGGACCACCACGGATCCCCCTTTGTCAGCCATCTTAACTATAATGGATGAATCATCCCTCAATTGAGTAATAGCTTCCTTCTCTGCTGCTGACATATTGTGTAATGAGTTCCGTGGAAGGCCCTGGTGCAACTTCACAAGTTCCTTTTCCATCATCTTTTGGAAAATGTCGAGCTGATACCCCTTATAATGCAGAGGAAAAAATTGGGATGCAGGATGCAAACCAGTATCTAAATTGTTAATATAAGTAATATCAGATCGACTTGATTCTTCCCCAAGAGATGTCAAATCATACAAAGAACAAACATCTGTGAAACTAGCATCAGTATTATATTGTTTGATAACAACACTAGATGGCAAAACATCACAAACATCACTCTGAACTTTCTTATTCTCAAAAAAGAATTTCTTGATGGTTAAAAATCTCTCAAGACGATTAACGTCAAGCAATGTTTCAAAAACATCAAATTTGGCATCTGGTACAAAATTCAGGCCCTTTTGAAGGACCTTCTTCTGGGCATCAGTGAGGACCCGTGTACTCAAATTAATGATAATTAATTCTTGCGATGGTTTCGATTGGTTCGGAGAGCATAACCCATCTCTTCTTCTTCTCCTACATCCTCCTCTTCTGGTCTTCCTCCAGTAGCTGATAAACTTTTCTTGCTCTTCCTCTTCTTCCTGGAGTTTTTCACCATCACTCCATTTTTTTAAGGCTGCTTTACTCCATCTTTTACAGATATTACTTTTTTCAAAATAGGAGGAAGATCCATCGAGGCAATCTCTGACATTTCCAGATCCTCACTGTATTCATTAGCTTCTCCTGCGGTGGAGGGCTCTGATTGTGAAAAACTAACCCTCCTACTGGAATTCCTTGACATAGATCTATTAGATGCCGACCTACCACGACTTCGTTTCCACACATAAACAGCATCTTCTTCATAATCACACTTATCCCTTTTGTATTTCCACTGCTTAAATGCTGAGAGTTGAGCATCTAATTTCTCAAGCGTGGTTTTGTGGACCTTATCATAATTTTGAAATAAAGGTGCCTGCTTTCTTGATCTTAAAGTGGTTTGAAGTAACTTAATTTCTTCCTTCAATGGAAGTAATTCCACTATATGTTCCATAAGCCTTAAATAACATTCACTTAAAGTGGAATTCCATTTTGCAATGAAATCAATGTCCTTTGTATTAAAGGTGGGGAATTTGTTAATTCTCAAACCCCTTGGGATGCGTTTCACCTTAATATATTGTTCTAAAGTGGTAATATCCCACCAAATCCTCAGCTCCTTGGTGAGCGCTTTCTCCAAATTTCGGAATAACATCTTAAGAACCATAGTTTCAAATGTTCTCTCCTGATTAACATTTTCCATCTCAAAAAGATCCTGTGTCTTTCTGCGTCGTTCATCAGTATCCAAACAGTCATTTAAAGCAAACAAAGTCTCCTCCTCCTCACTCACCATTATACAAGACGGTATAGGCCAAATACAAAAATAGGTATCAAAAACAGGAAAAAAATACAGCTTGAGCCAATAAAAATAAACTCCTGTTGAGAAATGTCCTGTAACTTTAATACCAAAGTATCCTGGCCATCATAATCTTCGTGAATGTGTAAATTTGTGAACACCAAACCACAGGTATTAAAAAAAAGGCGTGTGTGGGTGTAGACTCAACAATACACCTGTTTTTACCGGAGCACTATGAGAGATAAAATGGAGACCAAAATACAAGGTAAATGCTCATACGGTTAACAAACACAGCCAGATAATACACATCTCAATCAACATGCACGAGACTCACCGCCAGCTTGGGTGCACGAGCTGCAAAGACCGGTTCTCTCCACCGGCACTGAGAAGCCACATATAATTAAAGAAGTAGCTGCACTCCAAAAATAAATGAACTTGAATAAGAATAAAAATGCTTCTTTATTAAATTCTTTAAAAAAAAAAGAAAGAATATATATCAAACGGCAGAATGAGGGAGATAACAACCATAAGTGTGGAGATCCCATATTCCGTCTAACGCGTTTCGTACTGGTTATAGCGCTTAATCATAGACTTGATGTACACTCTGAGATATGTCACTATATACTTGTAAGAAATCCATTGATAGGTTAAAACCAATTTAAAAATACAAAAAGTAACCTCCCCTTCTTAGCTGTCAATCCAATCACACATAACCTGTCGGAAACGTCTAATCCGGCTGGTGTGTGTGAGGGAAGAGACATGCCGCTATATATTAGAAGACCTTTGAATACCAGATGAACGATTCAAAAACACAAAACATAAAGTATGAGAACCTACCCATAGGAAACACAGGACAACAAACCACAACGGGGGAGGGGAGAGGGGGGGGCACAGGACAACAAACCACAGCAATATAGAGCGGAAAATAACTACCTCCCATATTTGGAAGTAATCCAAAAATTCCACTCACAGCGAAACACATCAAAGTACCATCCAAATGGTGATTACAAAATATGATAATAATAAGTAAATAAACTAATACATAAATATAATATTTGAGTCAAGGCAAACAGAACAGCGAGGCTATAAGAAAAATCCATAGCGTGTGCCTGCTCTTCTGGGCCTGGTCCCCTTCTGCCCTGCGGATCTCCCTGTCCAACCCCTACTCCCTACAGGGATGTCCTGCACTTCTTCCTCCTCCTCCACTACTCTCCCCATCCCTCTCTCTTGTCCTCCTCTCCTTGCCTTCATTCACCCACTCACACCCAAGCACTCCCACAGGCCCTCACAGACACACTCGATCCCACTCTCTGTCACACACTTTCACTCACAGATTCACACTGTCAAACAAAAGTTTAAAAAATGTGTAAGGTGTTGTAAAAAAAAAAAAAAAAAGCCTATGTGTATGTATGTGCATATATTTGTGTTTGTATGGATGTATGTAATATGTGCAAAAGTGTGATAAGTGTCGAATTAGTGCACCACTCTCCAAACTCCAAACAACTCCTTCTACCTCCATTGTCAGCTCCTCTTTCCCTCACTCTAATCGCTATCCTCCGCTCCTGGGTCCTGTGCTCTAGCTCACAAAAACTCGAAACACAGACAGGGTATGATCGTTATTTTTGGGTATATATAGATGTATTTGAACATTTTTGCTACTTTGGGACCTTGGGATTGGCTGTAGGTTTGAATTTTGTTTGTGCATCTATCAGGGTTGCTAGCCAACGCCAGCCGTAATGTTACATTTTGACTTAAGTTGTGTTTTAACGGGTGTTTGGGACGCACTGTGATGCGAAATCAGGTGCGATGCTGGTTTTTGTGTTACATGTTTTTGTTGTGTCTACGCTCAATAACTATTCTTGTACTGTTACCTTTAAATCTTAAGTTATTTACGGACTATGTGCCTTTTTTACTTAGCGACTGGTTTAACGGCTGCCTTTAAATCGAGCCCTTAGTTTGGTGTGTCACGTAGCGCACCCAAGAGTAGGAGTTCCCCGTAGGCATTCCAAAGCACAGGTCTGTCCACACTACTTAATGATAAGAATAATATGAGATATATTACTGGAGATGAATTAATCACTTTAGCTCAATCAGTGCAAGTTATACGGAAGATACCCTTAGCAGGTGGTTTTTCACACGAAGGCTCATGTATATACGGAGGTGTGATTAAACTTAGATGAGATAATTATCAAATATTTCTAAGTACAAGTGTGACTATACTGTTTAAGATACTCAGGAAGTATCGTATTTAGAGGGGGGTGTTATATTTTGGTTAATATCAGGTTTACTTAGCATACTTTGTGGATACCCCATTGACTAGAACTACATTCTGCTGGATCTTTAAATGTTTTATAGCAAAAGGACAGATATATTTCTCATAGTGAAAGAAAGTTATAAGAATCTTAGTGAATATACCCCTTTGAGTGCCAGAGTGGTACGGAATGCATTGCTTTGCAATGCATTCCGTACCACTCTGGCACTCAAAGGGATACTCTTAAACAGAAAATCACTTTTGGGAATCACATTTAATATATAAGGAAGTGGGAATTGTTTTTCTTTAATTTATGTTTTTATAATAAAGGTTATATTTTATACTATTTACAAACTATTACGATAAATAGATCCACTTATGTGTTAAATTGTATCATTATGTGCCCTTATTTGATCCACCTTTTTAGGGATTTTCCACCCCGTTTTATTGGATAAGTATATGTTCTAATAGTGGGTTAAGGAACACAGTTGCGAAAGACACACTATCTGGACAATAAGCAACTGCGATGATATGACAGGATCAGTGCCCTAACATTATTTATATTTACAATACTCACATTATTACTAACCTGTTCTCAGTGATGCTACGTGGCAAGCTGGTTTTAGCCCCAGTATTTGTTGTTTTTACTATACATAATAAAAGTCATGTTTTAAAATTGCTTTTTAGAATTGTATATCCTTTCCCCTATTGCCCAATTGGGTTTGGGGACACTTAGGTGTGCTAGTACTGCATGGTTTCTTTTGTTCTCTTCTCTGATACACTAAACGAGAAACTTTGTATCACTGCATTATTCCCTCTCTTTTGTGGAACATATTCATGGCCAGATTGATCATTAATTAGTTTAAATAGTATGCTTGAAGAAGACCATGACATGGGGGTGCTGATGACTCTGCTGCAGCAATCTGCCACCACCCTGCCTCTCTGGTTTGGACAACCAGGCAAAAAGTCCCTGCCTCTCTGTGAGGCTATCCCTATATCCAGTGATTATTTAGGCAAACCAGGCAATAAGGCCATTGTCAAAGTTAACCCTTTGAGTGCCAGATGGGTATGCAACTCAGTGCAAAGCAATGCGTTGCATTCCTCCTGGCACTCAAAGGCTTAAGCCTGTGGGTGGACATGTGCAGTGTATACTGGCAGAGGTGGTCATGAAGTGGGGGATTCTGGTTTAACCCCCTCTGCCCAGAGTTTATTATCTGCCTAATTAACCCTTCTGGCCACACCTGATTATTTCCCTGTATCTTCCTTATCTTCTGAGCAGAGCACATTATTCCCCTGTATCCTCCTCATAACCCCTCTCTCCGGATCTGCTTTTACCCATGTTTCCTCCTGATTACCCCCCTCTGCCTGTAGCACTTTATTCTCCTGTATCCTCCATATAATCTTCATTAACCCCCTCTTTCCAGAGCTGATTATCCTTCTGATTAACCCCTTCTGTCTGGAGCTGGTTATCCTCCTGTAGCCTCCTGATTAAACCCCTCTGTCCAGACCTGATTATCCCTTGTATCCTCCTGATTAAGCCCTTTGTCCAGAGCTCATTATCCTGAACTGAGAGCCAAAAGAGAAGAGAAATGTATGGGTGCACTCTAGAACCAACAGGGAAAATGAAAAATGAAATGTTCCCTACTCTCCATTGTGGAATCAGTCTAGTGGCTAGGTAATAGGCTATATTTGGGCAATAGGTTAACCTGTGAGCACCTGAACATTGTGGGGATCTCGAATAGGAAACTAGGCTTATCTGGCAAGACTGTATGCTGAGAATAAGACCTCTCATGGGGATGTTGAAACAAAGTTGCCTGTAACTGGGGATAATTCACCACTACTATCCTATGTTGCAAACGCGTTCATTATTTTGCCCCTAGGTGGCCTAAACTGGCTCATTCAATTACAGCTGCGTTTGCGGCACTCCCTCACATTGCAACGCTTGCCATGAAACCCAGTTAAATTCCCAATTCACATAACAAATACCACAATAAGGTACTTCTATGAATCATAATATAAGGATTGTGCCAGCTGATATTTCTATGATGATAGAAGCGATGGGGGACTCCCTTGCATCGCAAAGTGTCATTAGGAATCCAATATTTGTCCTCGATTAGTGGCTCAATCTTTATTCTTATTTCAGAGAATAAATCAATAGTAATTATGTTGGCAACATATAATTATTAGACTCAAATGATGTAAGATATAATTTGATGTCTACTCCTCAGTGTGATTTCTTTCGTAATTGCACAATAACTATGATAAATGGGCAAGTTAAATTTTGTATTATACCCTGGCATCCAACTCTGTCACCCATGCATTGGAAGATGAAAAAGAGGAATAAAATTATTTTCTTACAACCAAAGGCCTACACACAAGGCTCCGTATAAGATGCCACCTTAAAGGGATAGTAATACTTCGTTTTAACTTTATTTTATTTTGTAGGCATTAAAAAAACATGAAGAATGATATAAGTCTTATCTCTCAAACCTTTATGGTTTAAGAGATATTCACAAGCAAAGTGGGAGCTGCCCAGGTAGACTACAGATTGGGACAATCTTCAATTAAGATAAAGGAAAAACCTGAAAAGCTTGTCAAGGGGGGCAGGGATTTCATTGTTTTCATAGGAATAAGAGTGTCCCCTTCTGTTATCTGTCCAGTCTATGGACTGCATTCCACATCTGAGAAGAGATTGTTTACAGTAGGTAAAAGGGGCGGGAGGGGGAAACTTTGCTTGTGAATATGTCATAAACCATAAGGGTTTGAGAGATAAGACTTATATCATTCTTCATGTTTTTTTAATGCCTACAAAATAAAATAAAGTTAACACGAAGTAATACTATCCCTTTAATCTTGATACCAAAGCATTTGGCTGTAGTGCCAAATACAGTCACAGGTTAGCTACAAATGCCCAAAATAAGTACAATGTCAAATAGGCAGATACACATGGCTTAGACCTGCTTTCCACTGAAGAGATATCGATTTAGGAACTCAAGATTCTGAGTCTTTCTGTTTTACCGGTGGGGAAAATAGTCATCAGGTCCTAGAGAACTCCATGTTGGAGATCAACTAATTAAATGCAGCAAAAACTCAGATAAATAGGCCGATGCCAACAAATTTTGTATACCAATTACAAATAAGAGCTCTTAATCACTAATAAAATATCTAGATAGATTCAATCTGAATTAAAATTTTAAATTACTATGTTTATTAATGTAGTGTCTCAAGAGTATATATTTATTAGTCTTATGGTATTTCAGTATTGGACTTCTTCATAGTTTGTAGGTAATTAGAGAAACATGTTAAAACGTATATATTCATTCATGCCCTTGGGTTGAACAGTGTCAAGAAGGAAAATCCAACGATCCTCCATTTTTAGTAGAGCTTGTTCTATACTGCCTCCTCTTATTCCTAATTGTACACGTTCTAATCCCCAGCATTTCAGTTTAGAGGCATCGCAGTTATGTTTCTCATAAAAATGTTTAGATACGGAAATCAAGAAAACTGCTCCTGTCACACTATCCCATTCCTATAAAAGTAGTAAAAGGCTACATATCATGTCAAACTAATTTTGACAGGTGTTCCGCCCTTTTTTAAGTAAGCCGCCCCTCATAAAATAAACCACGCCCACATCTACATTTCGTCAAACTGATTTTGACAGGTGTCCCCCCCTTTTAAAGTAAACCACACCTACTGCGCATAATGACCCCACCCCACGCGCTTAATGTCCACACCTCTTGATACTAAATACTATTATTGATATAATTTAATGAAACCACACCTTGTGTGCAGTTTTACCATGACCCTTACACTTTATTGTGATTTAATGAAACCATGTTTTAGAAAGGCAGACATGCCTGGACATGTTATGTAAGAATGCGTACAAGTCCGGACATGTTTATGAGTGAGAACTATGACACTTCGCCAGACTTTTGCATGCATGACCAGGAAAAAATGGCAGAGATGAAATCATTGTCAGTTGTTTATTAGAGCAACAACATTGCTATAGTTACAGAAATAAAAAACAAAAGGTCATAAAGTTATTGTAACATTTACAAAAGAACAGATACATTAAACTTAAATATAGAATATACAGCGGATATTAAAAACATCACACAGACAGAAAAATAGGATTACAGTCAACCAGTCAGCAGACTGCTGCATTATACTCCCACGCATTTAGGGAGTAAATAACCGTGAGGAGTAGTTAAACCAGGCGATGCTAAAGAAATATTCCGCGGTGATAGTTTTTTTTTAGGAGGTGTATGTTGTGCTATGGTGGTAGTTGTAGTTTCATGGTTCTGAATTTGTAACTTTTCCTGATAGTCTCTATTTGAAGCATTTCCTACAACTGTAGAAGGTATGTTCAGCTCAGCCATAGCCTGTAGAAAAGTAATCCACCCCCCTGGCATTTTACGAAGACTAACATTGTGACTCTGTGTAACACCACGGACCAAGTTTAGTATATTAGAACCAGGTACAACAGTGTCTTTGTAAACAAATTCCCCCTTATCATTCCATGTTGTAATGTGTTTAGAATTGGCCATTTTACTGAGCAGCAATTCAGCATTTTTTTTTTATAGCGGTCATTCACATTATTAATTACCTCCAAAAGTACACCATCTAAAGCACCAGAATCTTCAGCAGGCTGAACCTGTGGGATAGCATGTGTTGTTGAGGTGGATTTGCCAGGAGGTAGGAGAAGCGTCAATGACATCTTTTCAAGCTCATTCTGCTTAGCAAGTACCAAGTATCTCTGCAATATAGTGGTATTATCACGGTGCCCGTGATTGCTGCAAGTCAGTGTCTATCACCTGTAGGGGGCTCCCATTGGCTGTCTGCCTTCAGTCCACCTCACATTGCCTTTTTAAACTCAGTCTGGGCACCCTCTGGTTGCCCTTTCGTGGTGTCTTTGACAGCATCCACTTCCTCCATACTACAGTAGCTGATTGGGCCTGTTGCTGAGTTCCTGAGTCGACCTGTTCCTGAGTTCCTGCCTGCTTTGTCAGTTCCAGTCCGGTTCCGGTTGTTCTCATCAGTAGCTGATGTTCCTGCTGCCAGTTTGCTTGGCCGCGCTTGATCCGGTTGATCTTCTCTGCTGGTTCCTGTTTCCTGCTTCCAGTTCCTCCACCTGTGACGACATCGTTCTTCATTCGCTTCGGCGACATTTCCTCCTGTTGGTTCCCCGCATGCGGACACTGGTTTGCTTCACTAAGCATTGCGGCTCACATTCAGCCTGTTGGTCCCAGAGTGCGGACGCTGGTTTACTCTATTAGCCTTGCAGCTCACATTCAGCCTGTTGGTCCCAGCGTGCGTACGCTGGTTGCTCCACTAAGCCTTGTGGTTAACATTCAGCCTCTTGGTCCCAGCGTGCGGACGCTGGTTTGCTTCACTAAGCCTTGCGGCTCACATTCAGCCTGTTGGTTCCAGGGTGCGGACGCTGGTTTGCTCCATTACCCTTAAGGCTCACATTACAGTCTGTTGGTCCCAGCGTGCGGATGCTGGTTTGCTCCATTAGCCTTGTGGCTCACATTACAGTCTGTTGGTCCCAGCGTGTGGACGCTGGTTTGCTCCATTAGCCTTGCGGCTCACATTACAGTCTGTTGGTCCCAGCGTGCGGACGCTGGTTTGCTCCACTAAGCCTTGCGGCTCTTATTCTGCCTGTATGTTCCTAACGTAGGACGCTGGTTTACGCCCTGACTTGAAGTCAGGTACTTGATGGTTCCGAGTGCGCTGTCTAGTCCTAACAGCATTGATTCCTACAGTATAGGGGCACGAGAGTTTCTGATTCCAGTGAAACCACTTGACCTGGTAATCTCTATATTCCATCTCACTGTCATTACCATCTGACAGTCATTAGGTCACTGAGGTTGTCACCTTCCCTTGGGCTGCCTTGCCCAGTATATTGGTAAGGCCGGTAGAACCGCTTACTATTCCATCTTAAGGTTGCCTTACCCGGTATTGGCAAGGCCGGTAGAGCCTACTACACTGGTATCCCGTTAGGCTGCCCAGCCCGGTATATTGAAAGGGCCGGTAGAGCCTCTTGTTCCAGACTCGCCTGGTTTGCTTTGCCCGGTATATTGGCAAGGCCGGTAGAACCTATTTGCTGTTGTCATTATCTTTTATGTATTGTTTGTATGTGTATGAAAACCCTATGGGATTGCATTTAACTTTTCAAAAAAGTTATGTTTTTACCTAAACCTTACGTCTGAGAGTCTTAACAAACCGTGACAGTACGAAAGGGCCATGACCTCAGACAATAAGAGTGACGGTAATACACAGAATATCCATTGGAGGATGGATATGCATGAGCAACGTTTGGATCAATTGGCGGTTGCAATCCAAACTATCCTTGAACACACTGTACTTGCTGACAAGTCTGGTTCTAGCCCGGTGGTCTCGCCAAGTCAGACACCGGAGAGTGATACAAGGCCCTCAGGGGCCGCAGTCAAAGGGTTAACGGCTTCTGCACCCTTGCCGCTAAGGTATGACGGTGACCCTAATCTCTGCAGAGGGTTCATCAACCAACTTGAAATATTTATGGAATTGATGGCACACGCGTTTCCCAATGATCGTAGTAAGGCTAGGTTCATGATATCCCTGCTGACTGGCAGAGCATTGGCTTGGGCTAACCCTTTGTGGGAAAATGCTAAACCTTGCACTAAGAGTTTCAGAGAATTTGTGCAATCCTTTCGGAGAGTGTTTGAGCCTCCTGGTAGAACCACCTCTGCTGCTAAACGTCTTATGGAGATACAACAGGGCAGGCTCACGGTGGGCGACTATGCCATTGAATTCCACACCTTGGCATCAGAGGTAGGGTGGAATAATGAGGCGTTGTTGGCAGCCTTTGCTCAGGGCCTGAGTGACCAAATTAAAGATGAAATTGCAGCAAAAGATTTGCCTACTGACCTAGATGATTATATTGAGTAGGTTATTCTAATTGACTCCAGAATACGTGAGAGATTAACCGCCATAGATCGTAGAACACGGTCTAAAAATAATGGGTCTAGTAGCATATTTTGCCCACCCATCCCTCCCCTGGCATCTAAGCCTAGTGAACCAGTACGGGAACCAGGTGAACCTATGCAAGTAGGTTTCACTAGGCTAACCAAGGAGGAAAGACTATATCGCAGGAAGCAAGGGTTGTGTTTGTACTGCGGTAAAAATGGGCATTTGCTAAGATCCTGTCCGGTACGTCCGGGAAACGAACACACCTAGGGTACCTTGGGGGACAGGCCCTAGGTGGTGTCCAATCGTTCCCAGTGTTGGGCACACTAAAACCCACCATACAGGTGGTACTATCTTGGGCACAACGCTCAGTGGAGGTTTTGGCCCTGGTTGATTCTGGTGCAGCTGGGTATTTTATGGATAATACCTTTGCTGAATTACATGGGGTACCACGCATTGAAAGAGAAACCCCTCTTGCTATTGAAGCAATTGATGGCAGACCCTTGGAACCTGCTCAAGTTACATTTGAAACTATGCCGTTTTCCATGACTATTGGGGCTCTCCATAAAGAAGAGCAGCAGTTTCAACTTATTAACTCTCCTCACCATGCCGTAATATTGGGTTTTCCTTGGTTACAGTTGCATAATCCACAATTTGATTGGCAAAAATGCGAAATCTCTGCTTGGTCTCAGTTTTGTATGGATAAGTGTGTCACCCATCCAGTTAAGGTCTTTTGCACCTCCCCTTCACTACCTGACGTATACCAGCAGTTTGGCGATGTTTTCAGTAAGGGAGAGGCTGGCGCTTTACCTCAGCACAGACCATATGATTGTTGCATCGAGTTAACTCCTGGAACGGTGCCCCCTAGGGGACGCACATACCCATTGTCTTGTGAGGAAAACCAAGCTATGGAAGAATACATTTCTGATGCCCTTAATAGAGGGATCATAAGGAAATCTACCTCTCCAGCTGGGGCCGGGTTCTTTTTTGTTAAGAAGAAAAATGGCGAACTGAGAACATGTATCGATTATCGTGGGTTAAATAAGCTTATGGCAAAGAACGCTTATCCAATACCACTCATCACTGAGCTTTTTGACAGACTCAAGGGTTCCTCGATTTTCACCAAATTGGACCAACGAGCGGCATACAATTTGATACGTGTCAGAGCCGGCAATGAGTGGAAAACTGCCTTTAACACGAGATCTGGGCATTATGAATATCTAGTCATGCCATTTGGCCTGTGTAATGCACCCGCAGTATTTCAAGAACTGATCAATGACGTTCTCAGAGATATGTTACAGTCATGTGTCATGGTCTACCTTGACGATATACTTATTCACTCCAAAGACTTGTCGCAAAACATCAAGGATGTGTCTGAAGAATTGCTACGATTACGTAAAAATAAAAATACGTCCTGCTAGTATGCATGAAAAAAGATGTTGTAACCTGGTGTCCATCCTTATTTAATAAGTATCCAAAGGGGTGTGTGGTAAAATCATTTTCCAAAAATCTCTTCGTGTATACACACTTTTGTGTTTTACCTAGTGGTCTTGTCTCTATCTGCCAACACAGTCTGTTTCTGGTGATACCGGTCTGATTCACAACAATCTTTTTCTGTTCATCAGGGGCAGAGTGGATGGGGTAGTCCAGCACCAACTCTTTTAAACTGTCAAAGTTAATGAGCTGTATGTTTCTGGCATTCAGTGTTATGCCTTTCACCTTTAGAGAGGTCTTATTTGTTGACAATTTGTAGCCATAAGTCTTGGGACCTGTAGATACAAACTCTGTAATGTAAGGAGCCTCAGGTATTTCACTAGTCAGCTCACCTAGATAGTCACCCAGAGGAGGATTCCAGACACCCTCTTTGCTGACAAAAATAACAGAGTCTGTGTCATGAGAGAGACAACGTTCATTCAGTCTGTCCAAAACCTTATACAATTCTAGGCGCGCATAGGCTGTGGTAAAACAAGCAATAAAGACGGTATTACGAGCCACACTATGACAACACTTGGTATACTTCAACTGAGCATAGCTGTTTCATCAGTTATGAAGGATAACGAGGATACATCATATTGTGGTAAAAATACATAACCAAAAAGTTTGTCAGGATCAGAGACAAGGCTTGTGGTTTGCAAATTAGATTTTTGACCAAATTTACCCCATAAAGCATTTAGAAATAATTGTGCAATCTGTCTTTTTGCAGGGTTGAGTTCTATCATTTTAGGCCTTAACTGCACACCTTTACTGAAATAATCATCAATGTACTGTTGTCTTTTCTTATCATCTGTACACCAGCTTGGGTAACCTGAAGCCTCCTGTTTATCCCTGAGATGCACTTTTATGTAATTTTGAAACAACCTGTTTCACTTAGTTTGTACCCCTTAGCCAATGCATGCTTTATTCCAGTGGTGCACAAAGTGCCTGTCAAAGATCTCTCTTCTTCTGTATGCTCACAAAATGTTGTTTGGTTATTGGTAGCACATGTGTAGCATAATGGAAACATGAGTTTACCATGCATTTTAATGGTAAAACAGGGAAAAATAACCCCCTTGGTGGGTAGACTTTTACTTTAGCAATACAAAAGTAACGATAAAAAAAAAAACCCTGTTTCTTTAAAAAAATTGTTTTTATTGTGGTTTTGTAATATAATTGCCCATAGGTGGTGCCTGTGACACTGTTAAAGCTCTTTTCATTGTAACAAATGGGGGAACCGTGGTAAAAGTACCCCTGAAATTCAAATGCTGTAGGATTACCATCAATCAACACATAGCCATCCAAAAAATATTTACCAACGGATTTTTCTCCACCCTGTAAAGCATGCTGTATGGTGATACCATCCCTGTGCTCAAAATACATTAACCATTGTATAGATGCTGTTGAAAAAACGTGTTTTACTTCTATGGTAATTGTCAGCGGGCAAAATTGCTATGGTGTCTGCTGGCAAAAATTTGAATCTGTATATGGTCATGCAGACAGATGCCAATGTAGTGAGTTGGAATGGGTCTATATCATGTATGACTGTCTCAGGACCCAAATCACCCATAATTATTTCCTTTTTTTCTGTCATTTCCATTACACTTTTTCTGTAACAGACACAGGCCTGTGTGAGAATTTTAACATCCTGAATGCAGTATTTGTTAAGCTCAGTGAAATGATTTGGGTGGCAATTGTTGTCCACCTCTGTATAGAGCAGCAAAGCTTACATTATTATGTGTGAAACACAAAGGGTTTTTGTTGTAAGCACCAGAAAATGCATCATTATCAACAAATTCTAACATTACAAGTTTAGGTATCTGCCCTAAGAATAGGATTTCTTGGTTACAAACCCTGCTGCCTGCCGGCACGTTGAACACTTTCATGCTAACACGCTCAATTGCGTATTTAGCATTAGAGGTTAAAAGTCCTTGGGCGTGACCAATCTGCACAGCCGGTGATATTTGTACTCTTTTGACAAAAAGTGATGCATTTAGAATTTGAACTTTGAATGGTTCTTGCTCTGTAGACATTAAACAAAACGCATCTTTATTCCTGGTAAGTTTTATCTTCAAATCCAATCCACTCAATATAAGTTTTTCTTGATAGAAAATATCACTGTGAAGATGCCCTAGTAATTCTATAGTCTTTCCACGCTCTGTCATTTGCTCTTGTTTTGTAAACCCTGTATTGTCACCGCCCAAAACGCAGGCTTGGTGATGTCCAGCTGTATCCTTGTAAAAAATCCAGCTGTAAACCGCGTAGATAAAGCATCAGAGCTGTAATTAAGAAGTGTTTCAATATATGCTCTGTAACTGTATAGATTATTGGATTGTGAAATCAACTGGTCCCCAAGAGTAACATCAAGTTGGTTAAACAGTGTCGCTATAGGGTAGTTGATCAGGCTCACGCGTGCTCTATCAGGAATAGCTGTATTGTCGTTTTTAACAATTTTACACGTAATGTACAACAAGGTGTTATTCAGATCTAAATAATGTTCGCCACTTCCTGCAAGTGGCGATGTTTCAGAAATAGCAGCTAGTGGTTGTACTTCTACATAAAGGATTTTTTCTATGCTGGACTGTGTTGGCTTTATTTCAAAAATGTCCAGCTCTGACTTGGCACACTCTACAGACACGGTATGTATGAATGCCATGACTGCTGCTTAGAAGATATTGTCTGTGTTATGGCGTGAACTCCTTCGCTTTCTTTTTGACTTGCATGTCCTCTTTTTGTTTAGATCACATGACACACTAGGCGGAAATGCTACAACGTATATCCGCTTTTTTTAGGCTTACATTTACTGATGTAAACTAACCCTGACCCCTCCTGGGGCTCTCCAGCCATTTTATTGATTATGGTTGTTGATACACGCCCCACAACATCTTTTGCAATGTTCTTTGCTGCAGTTTTCAGATGAGGTTTTACAATTTCTAAGCCACGCCTGAACAATGACACTGCTTTCCTGAATAAACTTCTAAAAATACCGCCTAAGCCACGGCCGTACATATAGGGCCTCCGTGAAAACCTGGAAGGCTGTATCCAGCCTGCGACTTATAATAAGCACTGTAAATGTGTGGTTTCCCCATAGATTTTAGCTGCAACCATTTTTGTCTATCTTCAGTAGAAACTACCCCTACGCGGACGAAATTGTAGTTTCACGATGGACTTCCCGTATTTGAATGACACGTTTCTGTTCTGATCATTCTTTATCTCAATAGTTATGTTATCAAAATGATATTTACTGACAGGTATGTAATCCGGTTTGATGTATCGCTGAGTAATTATTTCATTGTTGTTCCCTCTAATTTCTACTGTATGTAACAGTGGTACAAAACTGTCGCCAACCCGCTAGTGCTCTATTATGCCTGTGTAAATGAAAAGTATATAAAAACTATTTTTTATATCCACACATTTTTTTACTGTTTTGCTGCTGTCCATATGATTGGAATCAATACCAAGAATGTGTGTCAGTCGATCACTGGCTATAAAGTTATGCCAACGACCATCACATTTTCTGTGGGTATTGCAAGAGTTAAAAAAAACTGTTTACTGGGTTTTTCTTTGGCCTGTGTGATTAGGGGTGATTGCTAAGGGGTTTCACCTGGCTGCTAGTTACTATAAATACAGTCCATTAGCTCTGTGAGACTGCATTGCAAGTGATTGCTTCCAAGTGAAGAGCTAGAAGGAATCTGGTTAAGTACATAAGAGTGTGTTTGGTGTTTTATTGGTATTTTATTAAGGTTTAAAAAAAATTGTGTGGGTATTGCAAGAGTTAAAAAAACTGTTTACTGGGTTTTTCTCTGGCCTGTGTGATTAGGGGTGATTGCTAAGGGATTTCACCTGGCTGCTAGTTACTATTAATACAGTCCATTAACTCTGTGGAGCTGGCTCTGTGAGACTGCTATTTCACGTGACTGCTTCCAAGTGAAGAGTTAGAAGGAATCTGGAGTTAGAATAGAAGCAGGAGTTGGAAATTAGCAGAGCTCTGAGGTGACTATCATTTCAAAGGATTTATTGCATTCACATTTAAGGTTGGTTACTTACCTTATAGTGAGCATTAGAGGATAATATAAAGCTATTTGAATTGTAAAACCAAGCATGAGTGATAGCAGGTTAGCCAATCTCACGCAGTGCACATCTTGTCACATGTTAGAACACTTGGAACAATCGTTTCAGGGGTCATACCGCTGTGACAAGTGTGAGCATATTTTCTCTTTAGAGTCTAAGATATTGGATTTGGAGAGAAATATTGCAACATTGCGAGACATTGAAAACCTGGAAAGGAGTTTAGAATTCACAGAGCAAGTAGTATGTGCGGTTAGTGGTGAAGAGGGTGGTGTTGTAGATGAGGAGCGACAGGTAGGCAACTGGGTAACAGTAAGGAGGGGAGGTAGTGGGCAGAGGAAGAGGAAGGCCAGTTCTGAGTTGACTCAGTCCAACAGATTTGCAAGATTGTGTGAAGATGTTGATGAGAATTGCTCAGAATTGGCAACACTGGAGAGGGCTGATTCCTCTAGCAGCCAGGGGAACAGTCCTCCTTCCAGGCTAGATGGGATGCAGAGCAGGCAGAAACCAAGGCAGGTGGTGGTAATAGGGGACCCTATCATTAGAAGGGTAGATAGGGTAATCTGCTGCCATGAACATGAATGCTGAACAGTATGCTGTCTCCCGGGTGCTCGGGTTCGGCATGTTGCAGACAGGGCTGACAGATTATTGGGAGGGGCTGGAAGTGATTCAGCTGTCTTGGTACATATTGGAACCAATGACACAGTAGGAGGAAGATGGAGGTCCCTAAAGAATGATTTCAGGGATTTAGGGTGCAAGCACAAGGCAAGGACCTATAAGGTAGTATTTTCTGAAATACTACCTGTGCCATGCGCCAGTGCAGGTAGGCAGAGGGAGCTCAGGGAGCTTAATGCATGGCTCAAGCAATGGTGTAGGAAGGAGGGTTTTGGGTTTTTAGAACACTGGGCAGACTTTGCTCTTGGGTACAATCTATATGGAAGAGATGTATTGCACCTAAATGGTAGAAGAGCCTCTGTGCTGGGAAGAGAATGCTAGGAAGCTTGGAGGAGCTTTTAAACTAGGAAAGGGGGGGTGGGTATAGATAGCAAAAATGGGGTAGATCGAGCAGATAGGAACTGGGTCCAAGTAAATGACCAGGGGGGTGGAGAAAGGGTGGGGAAAAATTTAGTCAGTAGGAGGGAACTCCCAGTAAATGAAGGTGTAGAAAAAAGGCATGTAGGGATTAATATATGTAAAGACTTCAAAATTAATTGTATGCTAGCAAATGTAAGAAGTATGGTAGATAAAAAAGGAGAACTAGAATTGCTGGCGGTTAATGAGCAATTGGACATAATTGGAATAACAGAAACATGGTGGAACGATGCACATGACTGGACTGTAAATATAGAGGGCTATTCCCTGTTTAGAAGAGACAAAATTAATAGAAAAGGTGGAGGTGTGTGCTTATATTTGAAAACAGAGCTAAATCCAGTTTTGCTAGGTGATATTAGTGAGGAAACTGGCCAAATTGTGGAGTCCATGTGGGTAGAAATCGAGACTAAATGTGGCATGAAAGGTGAAAAAAAGTTGTTGGTGGGCATATGCTACAAACCACCAAATATTGATGACAATGATGAGGCCCAACTGCTATCGCAAATGAGGAAAGCTGCCCAGTTTTGGCATACTATAATTATGAGAGATTTTAATTATCCAGATATCAACTGGAAAAATGAGACCTGTCAGAGTGCTAAATGAGACAGGTTTGTGAACACACTTCGTGAAAGCTACATGTCACAAATAGTGGAAGCGCCGACAAGAAATAACAATGTATTGGACCTAGTGATCACTAATAACACAGAAATGGTATCCAATATTAAGTTAAGAGAACATTTGGGAAACAGTGATCACGATATGGTTACATTTGAGATCAGTCTGGCAAAGCAAAAATGTATAGGTTCATCCAAAACTCTTAATTTTAAAAAAGCTAACTTCAAATTGTTAAGGGCTTCAATGCAACACATAGACTGGGATATTTTATTTAAAGGCAAAAATACTGAAGAAAAATGGTCAGAATTCAAATTTAGGTTGCAAAAATGTACCCAACAGTATATACCAATGGGGAACAAATGCAAAAGAAGTAAGTCACAGCCAATGTGGTAAACTGCACATGTAAAGAAGGAAATGGCAAGGAAAAAAAATGCTTTCAAATTATTTAAGTCTGAAGGAACTGAACAATCTTTCTTAAAATACAGGTAGTGCAAACAAAGATTGCAAAAAGGCAATTAGGGTAGCAAAAATAGATAATGAAACTCGAATTGCAAGGGAAAGCAAGACTAATCCAAAAACGTTTTTCAAATATATAAATAACAAAAAACTTAAGAGGGAGTGCATTGGACCATTCAAAAATGAGATGGGTGAGTTGGTTAGTGAGGATAAGGAAAAGGCCGATGTTTTAAACACTTTCTTTGCATCAGTATATACAAGGGAGCAAGGAATGGTAGAAGAGCCTCCGCAAGTAACAAATAAAACAATATAATTAATAGATATTGGGTTAACTCAAGAAGATGTCATGGGAAGACTGAACAAAATTAAGACCGACAAAGCACTGGGTCCTGATGGTATACATCGAAGGGTTCTTCAGGACCTAGTGAAGTGTTAGCAAAACCCCTATATTTACTCTTTAAAGATTCTATTACCACAGGCTCAGTGCCACAGGATTGGCGAAGAGCTAACATAGTGCCTCTATTTAAGAAAGGAACTAAAACAGAACCTGGGAATTATAGACCAATGAGTTTGACCTCTGTAGTGGGAAAACTGTTAGAAGGGATAATAAGGGACTATATTCAGGATTACAACACAAAAAATAAGATCATTAGCACGAATCAACAGGGTTTTATGAAGAATAGATCATGCCAAACTAGTCTTTTCAGCTTCTATGAGAAGGTAAGCAGCAACCTTGACAATGGCAAGGCAGTAGATGTAGTATATCTAGACTTTGAAAAGACATTTGATACAGTGCCACACAGAAGGCTGGTGTATAAAATAAGGAAATTGGAGCTAGGAGATAACCTTTGCAATTGGATACAAAACTGGCTGAAGGATAGGGAAAAGTGTGTGGTTGTAAATGGAAAATTCTCCAGTACAGTTAAAGTGGAGAGTGGAGTACCTCAGGGTTCAGTATTAGGTCCGCTGCTTTTTAACATGTTTATAAATGACCTGGAAATAGATATAGAAAGCAAAATATCAATATTTGCAGATGAAACTAAATTATGCAAAGTCATTAATTCAGAACAGGATATTTTCTCTCTACAGAGGGACTTGCATACAATGTCAGATTGGACAAACATGTGGAATATGAAGTTTAATGTGGGGAAGTGTAAAGTCATGCATTTGGGAGGAAACAATCCCAAGGCTACTTATAAACTTAATGGAATAATTTTAGGTGACTCATTGCTAGAGAAAGAGCTGGGTATCCTTGTCAACTACAAACTTGGAAACAGTGACCAGTGTCAAACAGCAGTAGCAAAGGCAAAAAACAATCCTGTCTTGCATGATTCTGACATTGTAAACAATGTGCAGGTAAGGGAACATTTGGGCAGCAGTGACCACAATATTGTATCCTTTGAAGTTTGTTATGAGAAACCCAATAGCAAGAGTTTAACCAAAACATTCAATTTCAAAAAGGCTAATTTTACAAAGTTAAAAGAAGCTTTAAAGGATATCCAGTGGGATGTAATTTTCAAAGATATAAATGCACAAGAGTCATGGAATGTATTTAAAATGCTCTTGGGCAAATATACACGTCAATATATACCATTGGGGAATAAGCACAAGAGAAGTAAAGCAAAACCAATGTGGATTAATAACGTGGTTAGCAGGGAAATGAGAAATAAAAAGCAGGCTTTTAAGGTGTTTAAGTCAAATGGGTCAGATGCATCATTTAAAAAATATAAAGAATGTAATAAAATCTGCAAACAAGCAATTAAGCTAGCTAAAATAGAAAATGAGCGAAACATTGCAAATGAGAGCAAGAAAAACCCTAAACAATTCTACAAGTATATTAACAACAAAAAAGTTAAGGTTGATATTGGTCCTCTTAAGACTGAAACAGGTGAATTGATTAGTGATGATAAAGCTATGGCTGACACCCTAAATACGTTCTTTGCTTCAGTATATACAAAGGAAGCAGAAATGACAAGCTGTGGGCAAACAGACAAAACCATGGAATTTCCTCCAACATCTACATGGCTTACTGAGGACAAGGTCCAAAAGAGACTGGAAAGGGTTATAGTGAATAAAGCGCCTGGACCGGACGGTATACACCCAAGGGTACTTAAGGAACTTAGTTCACTAATAGCAAAACCATTATACTTAATATTTATTGATTCGCTTTCATCAGGCATAGTGCCCTGTGATTGGAGGAAAGCTGATGTAGTTCCATTGTTTAAAAAGGGAGCAAGATCCAAACCAGGAAATTATAGACCTGTGAGCTTGACTTCCATAGTGGGTAAGATACTAGAAGGGTTATTAACTGACAGTATTCAGAACTATGTGAAGACAAACAATATCATTAGTAGGAATCAGCATGGTTTCATGAAGAACAGATCATGTCAGACTAATTTACTTGCATTTTATGAAAGAGTGAGTAGTAATTTAGACAGGGGAATTGCTGTTGATGTAGTATACTTGGATTTTGCAAAAGCCTTTGACACAGTGCCTCACAACAGGTTACTGCATAAATTAAAAGGCTTCGGTTTGGGTGGTGTTATCTGTACATGGATTGAGAACTGGTTAAATGATAGATGGCAGAGAGTTGTTGTAAATGGAACTTTTTCAAATTGGTCTAGGGTTATAAGTGGGGTGCCGCAGGGTTCAGTCCTGGGCCCAATGCTTTTTAATTTGTTTATTAATGATCTAGAAGTGGGAATTGAAAGTAGCATCTCAATCTTTGCTGATGACACTAAGCTATGTAAGGAAATACATACAGAGCTCGATGTTTTTTCCCTACAGAAGGATTTAGATAAACTAAGTGAATGGGCAGAAAAGTGGCAGATGTCATTTAATGTAGATAAATGTAAGGTTATGCATTTGGGTTGTAGAAACAAACTTGATACATATACTCTAAATGGGAAACAACTTGGGAAATCCTCATTAGAGAAAGATTTAGGTGTACTGATAGACAATAGTCTTCACAGCAGTGTGCAGAGTCACTCAGCTGCTGCAAGAGCAAATAGAGTACTAGCCTGCATAAAAAGAGGTGTAGAAGCAAGGGATGCTAATATTATCCTACCTTTGTATAAATCCTTGGTTAGGCCTTATCTAGAATATGGAGTACAATTTTGGGCGCCTGTTCTAAAACAAGACATTGCTGAACTGGAAAAGGTGCAGAGACGTGCAACAAAACTGATAAAGGGATTGGAGGATCTGAGTTACAAAGAGAGACTATCCAAACTGGGTTTGTTTACATTAGAAAAGAGACGTCTAAGGGGTGATATGATTACCATTTACAAATACATTTAAGGTCAATACAAAGAACTATCCAATGAATTATTTATGCAAAGAGCTGAGCTAAGAACAAGAGGTCATCCCTTAAGACTTGAGGAAAGGCGCTTTCGACTAAAACACAGGCAGGGATTCTTTACAGTAAGGGCGGTAAGGCTATGGAATTCTTTGCCTCGGGATGTTGTGCTTGCAGATAATGTAACTGCATTCAAAAAAGCAATGGATGCCTATCTAGCACAGAACAATATTGACAGTTATGACAGATGGCTTCAAAGCAAGTAGGATATTGAGCCAGGGAACTATTTGACACACACACACACACACACACACACACACACACACACACACACACACACACACACACACCTACACTGGAAATTGCTCCAGAGGGCTTTTTTGTTGCCTTCCTCTGGATCAACAGGAGTGTTACTGGCATGGGCTGGACTTGATGGACGCATGTCTTTTTTCAGCCTTATCTACTATGTTACTATGTTACTATGTTACTATAAAAAGAGGTATCGAAGCAAGAGTGGATAACATTATTTTGCCATTATACAAATCATTGGTAAGACCTCACCTTGAGTATGCAGTGCAATTTTGGGCACCGGTTCTGAAAAAGGATATACTAGAACTAGAGAGGGTACAGCGGAGAGCAACAAAATTAATTAAGGGAATGGAGGACTTGACATATGAGGAATGACTAAACAAACTTGGTTTATTTACTTTAGAGAAAAGACGACTAAGAGGAGACCTTATCACATTGTACAAGTATATGAGAGGTCAATACAAGAATCTGTGCGGTGAGCTATTTATTCCAAGGCCTGATCAGGTGACCAGGGGATACCCCTTGAGATTAGAGGAAAGGAGGTTTAAACTTCAGCAGAGGAAGGGTTTTTTTTACGGTAAGGTCTGTTAAATTGTGTAATTCATTGCCCAGGGATGTAGTTATGGCAGATACAATGGATACATTTAAGTGAAGATTAGATACATTTCTTTCAAAAGGGAACATACAGAGTTATACTGTTTATCAGTAGGCTGATCAGGAAGGTCTGATAAAGACTAATTTAATTGGTAGCAGGAAAGCTATAAAATTCTGTTACTGGGGTATGAGGTTGAACTTGATGGACGTGTGTCTTTTTTCAACCTAATTTACTATGTATTTACTATGTGATAGGCCGTCATATTCTAATTTTATATTCAACTGTGATTGTTTGTAGCTAGTAATGCGTTCATTAATACCCCTCACCAAGGTTTTAACATCATTATAATATCCAGATTTTATACTGAGCTGTTTGAGTTGGCCACCAGGAAAGCCAACGTATATTAAACCCTCATCTGCTTCAAACGTGTCCTAAGTGTGTGGGTACTGAATTTCTGACAGCCCCACTTCCCATTCTCCTTTTAGGAGGATTGGCTTAGAGAATTTTGTTGTATAACTGGATATTTCATTTTGTGGGTAAGTTTCAGATGAGGCGTTACTAGGCAGCGTTACATAAAATGCATTTTTCTCCATGGCTCTATATTTTAGATTGTGGTTAACGGACTTTTTTCAATCCAACTATTAAATGATGCTGGGTATCCTAGCCACTTAACAAAATATAGTTTCTTGCCTTTTACAGTCTTCTGTTTTAAAACCTGTTCAATCCTGTAAACACGAACGCTGTTTGTAGGTACCTTTTGAATTTCTTCATAGTAAAATGACCCTTCAATTATTTCACCATTACAGTCTTTTAACACATAAAGCGGCTTAATACCTCTGGTGTTTATTCTGCCCACTGAAAATATTTCATGTATGAAAGTCTGCTCATAGCCTTTAACAAAAAGATCCTTATGTCTTGATCTTCTCCATTTTTAAATGTGGGTTTAATCTTTTTACACCTGTAATAATCACCATAAATATTTTTCCAAACTGTAAGGTTGTTTTCACAGGTAACATCTACTGGAGCACAGCGTATTGATCTGTGGATTGCGTGGTTGTAACTAAATATTAGTTCACCCAGAACATCTATATATCTGTAAGTATTGTAAGTTGTAAAATAGCGTAACATCTTGGACTTTGATGATCTGTTAAACCGCTCCACAATAGCAGCTTTCACATTGTTATTTGTTACAAAATGCTGAATTTCATACTTTTTTAACAAGGATTTTAAATTTCTGTTTAGGAATTCTTTGCCTCTGTCTGTAACTTTTGAGGTACACGTCCATTCTCAAATATACCCTGGAATGCTTGGGCTATAGTTTGTCCTGTTTTATTCTTTAATGGAACAGCCCATGCATATTTGAAAAAAAACATCTACAACCGTCAGTATGAAGTTTTTTCCATTATTATATCTTGCAAAGTCGATCACTGAGACAAGATCTGCTTGCCACTGCGCATCTATGTCAGAGTTGCAAATCATATTTAGTTCATAATTCCGTCGTGCAGTCTTGTGTAATGTGTATGTATCCTGATCTGACAGCCATTGTTTAACTGCTGATCTTTTAAAACCGTGTTTTTTGCATGCGTTATACAGTTTTTCAATACCACCAAAGCTGGCAGCTTCTTTTGGTGTGAAATATATATTTTTTTAATAATTCACAGTTTTCCCCTCAAAGTGTCCTGAAAATATTTTGCTATATATTTTCTAAGCTATTCTATAACTGTTTCATAGAGCTTCATGTTTTATTTTTTAGAAGTAATTTATAACATGCTAAAGTGTTGGTACTTTTTGTCTAACACTATGATCAAATCTTTTCTGTTTCCCTTTACTTCTGTAACTATAAAAATACATAATGTGAGAGGCTTGTGGGGGATGAACAACAGCACAATGATTTAATCTCTGCCATTTTTTCCTGGTCATGCGTGCAAAAGTCTGCCGAAGTGTCATAGTTGTCACTCATAAACATGTCCAGACTTGTACGCATTCTTACATAACATGTCCAGGCATGTCTGCCTTTCTAAAACATGGTTTCATTAAATCACAATAAAGTGCAAGGGTCATGGTAAAACTGCGCATAAGGCGTGGTTTCATTAAATTATTTCATTAATAGCATTTAATATCAAGGGGTGTGGACATTAAGCGTGTGGGGTGGGGTCATTATGCGAACTAGGTGTGGTTTACTTTAAAAGGGGGGTGGGGCGCCTGTCAAAATCAGTTTGACCAGATATGTAGCTGTGGGCGTGGTTTATTTTATAAGGGGTGGGGCTTACTTTAAAAGGGGGCAGGGCACCTGTCAAAATTAGTTTGACATGATATGTAGCCTCTTACTACTTATAAAATGTCCAGAGGGGCTCTTCTGATTTTTCTAATATGTTCCAGGACTGGTTCTTTCAAAGTCCTGAAGGTCATACCTTCATATCATTTTGGGCAGGTACATTCTAGGCAGTATATTACCCCCATAGTATTGCAGTTGATGTATTTTTTAATGACAAGTTTGTTACCAAATCTGTTCGTTATTTCCATTGTTAGTTTCATGTGGGGATAAAGTCTGCATGTTCTACAAGGATGGAAATAAAAGTATTTGTTCTTTTCTCTTTAATACCTCTGATTGTAGGCCTGATGCCATTGTGGAGTATGTCTGAACCTAGTATTGTAATTGGATGAGAATAATTGTGTTTATATGACAATTCTATTCTGACGTGCAAGTTTCTGAAACTAGTGTAAATAACTTACAGCAATAATCAGTACTGAGAAAAGTGAAACTGCACTGTCTTACATCTATGTAGTGATTAATTAAACAATGAAAATTAAGCCCCTCTTAAGTTTTAAACATGGGGAGTGTGCTATACCCCTACTTTTTCTTGGGGGTTATGAGGTCACATTTATCACTCAAAGTGGGTTGAGACACATCTTTAGGTGCAACCCCAACATATTTTGCTGAGCCGAGAGCTAAAAGAGGAGATAAATGTTGTAGAACCAACAGGGATAATGATAAAATAAAATAACTTTATTGAAAATTAAATAAAATATCCAATGACAAAACAAAGGGAATGAATGTATTAAAATAGCTCAGGTCCTAAGTTCCTAGATAACTAACCCACTTTTAAATAATAGTGTTCAGCAAAAGCAATGAAGGCTAGTTTAACATTTAACTCATATGTCTTATGCATTCAAGCCTCCAATGTTCCCTGCTCTCCATTGTGGAATCAGTCTAATGGCTAGAGAGTAGGCTATATTTGGGCAATAGGTCAACCTGTGAGTACATTAATATTGTGGGGATCTCGAATGGGAAACTAGGCTCATCTGGCAAGCCTGTATGCTGAGAAAAAATGGCGGCGGAGGGCTAGTCCACCCAAAGCCACATAAGGTGTGCTGCCCCCCCCCTTCCCCCACAGATGGTCCCTCTCAGCCCCCCCAGGTAAAGGGGCGTTCTAAGTTGCACAAACAGATTGTGGAGGGTAAATTTGTGGACATTTTTGTGCTGTGCAGGGAAGCGGTAGAGGTGAAGGAGGAAGGCAGAAAAGGGGGCAAGATGGATAGGCAGGCAGGGCCAAGGTCATTGACCGATTGGCCAATGGGTTTTTTGGTGTACGCCAGCCTGTTTACAGACCACTTTCCAGCATAGAGTGCAAATGTGTTTAACTATATGGACTTGATACTGGACATGGTGACATGGCATGGGCGGACTATGACCAGGCATTCAGGAGAAAGGTTGCTAAAAGCAAGACCTTGATATACAGCCATAAGGATATGGAAATATGGGCCCATTTAGTAACACAGTCGGGGGCTGCAGAAGGTGGGGATTATCATGGGGTGAAGTCATTGGGACGGGGCGCTGGCGTTAGGGGTGTGTGTTTCACCTACGATGAACGGAAGTGTGCGTGGGGCATGGCGTGCAGGTACAAGCATTACTGCTCTGGCTGCGGAGGGGGGGTCACCCTGTTGTAGACTGTAGCATGGTGGGGATGGAAAAGGAGCGGTCCCCCATCAACCTCATCAGGCTAAGTGAGTGGTTGGGTACCTACACAGATACGGGTAAAGCTACATTTTTGTTGGATGGTTTTAAATTTGGTTTAGAAATCCCCATTACACGACAGTTGTTGCCAGGGAAGGCAGGGAGAAATTTGCATTCAGCCTATGAGTATCCAGATGTGGTGAGGGAGAAGTTGGGGAAGGAGTTGATAGCAGGGAAGATGGTGGGTCCCTTTAAGATAGTTAAATGCAAATTCGGCGCTCGGAATCAACAGATGTGAGCAGAAAGAAAAAAGTCATAAAATACAATACCAAATCTCTTGAGACCAAAAAGAATCTCAAAAATATCCAAATAAATATACTAAGTAATTTATTGCAACATCTTACATATGTATCTAAAACATATGATACAATATAACTACTCTCTTATATAGACAAAAAACATTAATGAAATACAAAAAATGATGGGAAAAATGACTAAAATACCCTATGACCCTCAATCCACTAGTCAGGATTAGGTATCAAGGATAATTCCCAATCAATAATTTAAAAACAAACAATCCCAGAAATATGAGCTCACAAGCGTACTCAGTATCTTCCACACCGTTCTCCCGTAACACCAGGTTAATGCAAAGGGAGACACCCCCTATGCCTGTCTCAACCAGAAACCGCCCGACTCACAATACCGGGCTGGTATGCGGAGAGACACCACGTGGGTCTGACTCTACCAGCGCATACCTGGTCGTGAGCTCAATGGAGACACTGAGAACTAACCGCTGCTCCTGAATAGTATGGATATAATAGGATTTTAGTCTTACCTGTTAAATCCTTTTCACTTAGTCCATACAGGTTACTGGTACAATGGGAGGCGATCCGCCCCTTTAAGTAGGCAGGAACAGTCATCAAAGTGTATGCTGGGGGTGGAGCCTCCCCTCCCTCTTAAGCTGCCTTCAGCCAGAACAAGCCAGATTGATTTGAGACACTAACCTGACCAGAGGTAAGAAGGAAAAGGAAGACTCCTGTGAGCATGCCCCGAAGGTCTCCCACTGAATGCCACAGGAGAGCCAAGCATGGTCCCTTGACAGGGTGGGAGACCAGTAACCTGTATGGACTAAGTGAAAAGGATTTTACAGGTAAGACTAAAATCCTATTTTCACTGTCGTCCAATACAGGTTACTGGTACAATGGGATGTACAAACATTGAGCTTTCCCAGAGGTGGGAATTAAGGCAAGGACCAAGCGAAAGGCCCAAAGGTCACCAGAACTGCTATGAACCAATTAGTCATAGAGCCCAATAACAGAAGTGTCAACGGACACCAACCAGGGGTAAAAACGAACCCCCGAACCAACACAGCACACTCAACTAGAGCCAACAGGGCTCAACAGTAAGGAAGCACTAAGAACCACAGAGTAGAAGATCCTAAACAGGCAAGACTGCCTCCAGGACCTTCCTCCCAAAGCTGGCATCAGCCGAGGCCAGTACATCTACACGATAGTGCTTCGAAAATGTGTGCACAGAAGACCAAGTGGCCGCCCGGCACAGTTGATCAGCAGACGCCTGATTCTTATTGGCCCAAGAGGCCCCAATTGATCTGGTGGAATGGGCAGTAATCCTGAAGGGAACGTGCCTATTCCTCAGCTTGTAGGCTTCACGAATGGTAGATTTTATCCAAGATGCAATAGTCACCTTGGATGCCGGTCTCCCTGCCCTAGGCCCCTCAGGAATGACGAACAGGGCGTCAAACTTCCTGATAGACTCAGTGCGATGAACGTAAAATTTAAGACAACGCACAACATCCAACAAATGGAGATCTCTCTCCTTGTCAGAGGAAGGGTTAGGACAGAAAGAGGGCACCACAATCTCCTGATTGATGTGAAACTCTGAAACAACCTTGGGTAAAAACTCCTTGTAAGTGCGGAGCACAGCCTTGTCCTTGTGGAACACCAAGTAAGGAGGTTTACAAGACAGAGCTTGTAACTCTGCTACCCGGCGAACTGAGACAATAGCCAAGAGAAAGGCCATTTTCCAGGTCAAGAGACGTAAAGGAATAGAAGCCAAGGATTCAAACGGGGGTCTCTGGAGAACCCCCAGCACCAAATTGAGGTCCCACTGGGAAGCTGGACTCTTGAAGGCAGGCCGAACATGAGCCACGCCCTGAAAGAAAACTTTAACATCAGGAAGAATAGCAATGCGTTCCTGGAAAAATACAGACAGAGCAGTCTGAACTTTGAGAGAACTCAGGCTGAGTCCTTTTTCAATCCCATCCTGCAAAAAGGCCAGGACCGTGGGAAGATGGAAATCAAGTGATAGATCCTTATCAGCACACCATGCAACAAAAGTTGACCATATGCGATGATAAATCTTGGAAGACACAGGCTTGCGAGCTCTAAGCATCGTAGACACTAATGAGGAGGAAAACCCTTTCTTCTTCAAAATTGAGGATTCAACCTCCAAGCCATCAAATGGAGATGTTGAACATCCTCCTTCCACAGATACCCTTGAAGGAGTAGATCTGGACGGGCAGGAAGCGGGAAGGGATCCGCCACTGACATGGCTAGCAGTTCCGGATACCAGGACTGACGAGGCCAATTCGGGGTGATTAGGATGACAGGACAACGCTCCATCTTCAGCTTCTGGATGACTCTGATCAGCAGAGGAAGAGGAGGGAAGATGTACACTAGGGAGAACTCCCAAGGGTTTGACAAGGCGTCCACTGCTAGAGCAAGAGGGTCCCTCCACCGAGAGCAAAACACTGGCACCTTCCTGTTGTGTCTGGTAGCCATCAGATCCACTACAGGTACCCCCCATATCTGGGTTAGAAGGTGAAACATCTCTGGATGAAGTGCCCACTCTCCGCTGTCGACTGTATGATGACTGAGAAAGTCTGCCATGACGTTGTCTACGCCTGGAATGTGTACTGCTGAAATGACAGGCACAGGAGCTTCTGCCCCAGATAAGATGGCCTTGACCTCTAACCAAGCGGTGAGACTTCTTGTGCCGCCTTGTCTGTTGATGTAGGCCACTGCGGTGGCGTTGTCGAACTCCACTCTGACTGGACAATCCTCCAGCTGAGATTCCCAGTGTCTCAGGGCAAGAAAGATGGCACGAAGTTCCAGAACATTGATGGAGAGGAGAGATTCTTCCAGTTCCCATTTCCCCTGAGCACTGAAACGACCCAACACTGCCCCCCATCCCCGGAGGCTGGCATCCGTCCTGACTGTGGTCCAATAGGGAACCTGAAAGGAACTCCCTTTCAGGAGATGAGACAGGTCCAACCACCATTCCAAGCTCAACTCGACGTGAGGAGGCAGAGAGACTGACAGATGCTGATGATCTGGATGATTCTTGCACGTCTGAATCACAAACCTCTGAAGTTCCCTGGTGTGTGCCATGGCAAATGGCACTGCCTCTATCGTGGAAATGAATTTCCCCACCAGAGAAGTCAACTTCGGCACTGGAACCCTTTCGAGCTCCAGGATCTTGGATACACGGAGAGCAATCTGATGAGCCACTTCCTCCGGTAAAAACACCATGCACTGCTGAGTGTCGAACAGGAGATCCAAGAAGAGGATCTGTTGAGATGGGACCAAGTCTGACTTCTCCAGATTCACAATCCAGCCGTGGCGATTGAGTGTCTGGATGCACAGCTGAACCTGCTGGTGAAGGATCTCCGCAGATGAAGCTTTCAGGAGCAGATCGTCCATGTAAGTAGTCACCCTGACACCATCTCGATGAAGCACAGCTATCAAAGCTCCCAATACTCTCTGAAAAACCTGAGGAGCTGAAGTCAGTCCAAAGGGAAGAGCTGAAAACTGAAAGTGGCCTTTGTGACAGGCAAACCTGAGATACCGTCTGCTCTCTGGATGAATAGGAATGTGAAGATATGCATCTTGAAGGTCCAGGGAGGCAAGGAACTCCCCTGGAGACATTGCGGCTATCACAGAACGCAGAGATTCTTGACGATAGTGGGAACTCACAACAAAGGAATTGAGATCCTTGAGGTCCAAAATAGGACGAGCACCTCCGTCCTTTTTGCCCACAATGAACAGGTTGGAATAGAATCCTGAACCTGTGTCCTCCGAGGGAACCAATTCCAGGACCTCTTTGTCCAAAAGATCCTGAATAGCGTCGTCGAACAGACGTCTTTTTGTAGGCTCCTGAGAAGGACGAGTAAAATGGAACCGAAAAGGAGGAAGGGAAGAGAAAGGGATCCTGTATCCCTCTGATACCACCTGAATAACCCAAGTGTCCGCTACTGACTCCTCCCAAATCCGGCGAAAAATGTGGAGACGTCCACCTACAGCCGGATGCGGACCCGGGTTCGGTGAGTCATGCCGAAGCAGTCTTGAAGGTCTTGGCTTTGGGGGCAACTTTGGGCTTCCAGGACTGTTTGGGCTTGGAGGAGGAGCGCGCAGAGGACGGACCCGCCTGGGACGCAGAGCGTGTCTCAGTTTGGAAGGAACGAAAGGATCGATTGCGTTTGGCTGGAAACTTCTTTTTAAAGACTGATGGTAGAAGAGTACTTTTACCACCAGTAGCCTCGCTAATCATCTCCTTAAGTTCAGATCCAAACAGTGAGGTCCCTTGGAAGGGTAATGACAGCAAGGCTTTCTTAGAAGCAGTGTCAGCAGACCAAATTTTCAGCCAAAGAGCACGTCTAGCCACCACAGAGGAAGTGGAGGCCCTCGCCATCATGGGCACAGCATCAAAAGCAGCGTCAGAAACATAATTTTGAGCTTCTGATATATTAGCCAGAAGTTGTAGCTGCTCAGACACTGGCGCATCCTGGCGAACCGCCTCAGTAAGCTGTTCAGTCCAGGCCGCAATAGCCCGGTTAACCCACGCCACTGCAAAGGTTGGACGCATGGCAGTGCCAATAGAGGCAAAAATAGATTTAAGACAAGTTTCTAACTTTTTGTCCGTCCAATCCTGCAGGGCAGAAGCATCAGATACAGCTAAGGCAGTAGATTTAGATAACCTAGAAACTGGAGCATCCACTTTAGGAGGATGAACCCATTTTGCCAGTTCAGCCTCAAGAAAAGGGTAAAGTTTAGCAAACTTTTTGGACACAGAAGAGGATTTCTCAGGATTCCTCCACGCATCAGAGACTAAACGAGCAAGAGTAGGATTAGTAGGAAAACATACAACAGCTTTAGACGGTTTTTGAAAAACGTCAGTTGGATCATGAGTAGATTCCTGAGTCAGAGGAAGGTTGAGCGTGGTTAGCACAGCTCCGATCAAACCCTCAGCAGAGATTTCAGGGTCACATTCAAAAGGGTCACCAATAGACCTGGTAAACTCAATAACAGTGCCTTCCTCAGCATGAGAATCCTGTAATAGTTCTTCCTCAGAAGAATCAGACATATCAGGAGCCCCCTGTGGCTTGGGCAGGGAGGTCCTGACTGTGGAGGGGGTCTGCCAAACCTGAAGAGCCCCCTGAACCTGAGAGGGAAAGAGCTGAAGAGTGGATCTGAGATCCCTAGTGGCAGCCTTAAACTCCTTCACCCAGGTTGGCTCAATGGTGTGACTGGAAAGCCCTGGGTTGCTGTCATGGCTTTCTGCACATTTTGGGCATAAATGACCAGAAAATTCTCTAGGCAGCCCAGAGTGACAAGAGGAGCAAAACGCAATGGGGGAAACTGACACCCCAGCCTCCTTAGTCTTGGGTCTAGCCCCTGACTCTAGTGGAGTAGACATGCTCACAGTGTCAGATATACTCCACTGACAAGAATCAGCCAATTGAAGTGTGAAAGATTAAAAATTCACCCCAGAAATGCTTAAATTTAAACTTATCTGGCAAGAGAAGGGTTAATCTGCGGAGGAGGGAGAGAGAGAGAAGGCTCGGTCCCTGCGTAGTATACTCGCTGAGAATAACTCACAAAATGGCTGCCGCGACAGTAGCCAATGGGAAAACGAGTGCGAAACCAGCGCTCATGGGAAACGTAGTTTTTCTCAGAAGTACCCCAAAACAGTGCCCGAAGCCCCCCTAGACCCCCAACACACCGAATCATGTAACCGGATTATAGAGCAAGGGAAGACCAACAAAATGAGCCCACTCTGAAGTCGCTGTGACAAGCGGTTCCAGAGAAACGTTCCACACTGTGTAAACCCTTAGAGAGTAAAGGAGCAATGGCGTCTATGTGGGAAAATCGCGCTTAAAGGCGCGGAACATTAACTTTTAATAAATTTACCCTGACAGAAAAAAGTTACCAAACACACACAAAACACATGTAAAACATGATAAAACAATATCCCAATGAGAGAAATAGCAGGGAAAAGGTTAAAACCCCCATAAACTGCTCCAAAACCCAGGGAATGAACAGACATTGCATAAATACAGGCAATATGAAGAAAAACAGCCTATGAGTGCTGGAGTGCATAATGAGAACTCCCAAATACAAGACCAAAGAAGGGACACTGTGGGACAAGTGGACCTTCAGCACTCAAAGGGTGGCTCACCTTTCTGCAGGACTTCTATCTTCAGGTAACCATGTTAAAAGGGAATTAACCAGAGGAAAATTCCCCAGCAGGGAAGCTACTTGACTCAAGTTGTTCCCTCTTCAGGGCATAAGGTCCACCAGAAAATCCCTGGAAGCTGTACTAGCTACTATGGGGAGGGCAATTGTCAGCCATGGTCACCCGCCTATTGGTGGTATTCCATATTTGAAGAAAACAATAAAAAAACTAAAGTTGATTGAGAGATGTTCTCCACCTGGTGTGCACAGCACGCAGGAACAAATCAATCTGGCTTGTTCTGGCTGAAGGCAGCTTAAGAGGGAGGGGAGGCTCCACCCCCTGCATACACTTTGATGAATGTTCCTGCCTACTTAAAGGGGCGGATCGCCTCCCAACCTGTAACCTGTATTGGACGACAGTGAAAACCCTTTCTCTACCTAACCCAATAATAAAATGTAAAAGTAAAAACACAGAAAATACAAAAATAACCCATACACATATATCAAAAACCGGAATCTACATACGCATGTGAAAGAGCCCAGGTGACATCTGTTAAAAAAAAAAAAAATGAAAAGTAAAAAACGATCGATTGTATAAAAAAAAATACAAAAAATAAAATAAACATCCAATTAAGTAGTCAAAAAAGGGCTGAAAGAGTTCAATCCATAGATCTCATTTTACAAGAACACCATAATGGTGCATCACGCTCTCTTATATTTCAAATTGTCTTCCACAGATATCCATATATTATTTACCTCTTGTATGTGAATAGCCTAGTAAATATATATAGCGCCTGTAGGGGTATGTATATAATGGTCAGTACAAAATATCGGCTTAGGGAAAGTAAAAGGAACGTTCTCACCGGTCTGATGATAGCAGTGTCCTTCTTATCCACATAAACTTCACTGGTTTGTCTGAACTCGATTCCTTAATGCCACTCTTTGTTGTGCTGAACTTTCATATATCCAGGTACCTCTGACCAATATAAATTCTTCCCTTTCTCGGGCACTAGTTTGAGTATAAGAACTTGACTGTAATTCCGTGCGGGCACTAGTTTTCTTGTAATCACGACACTTGTCTTAAACGCCGTGCAGGTACTGGTTTTCTCTCAATTTGAAAACTTGAATTCCATGCCTTACAGGTGTGATGGAATTACTTTCTCGGCGTCACCGTCTCCTGTTGTCTCATTGATCGCCCCACACTATACACTTGCAAGTTCAATATTAAACACAAAATAATGCTGGCTATCACATCCCCTATGACCACTTTCCTCCAACGCGTTTTGAAATCGCCAACTGATTTCTTCCTCAGGGATTCACTGCTATCCAAATGTCACCTGTCTCTTATACCTGCTCAGGGGGGCTCCTCCCTTACCACAGGTGTAATTAACTACACAACCCTGGGCCAACCCCAAAAACCACACAGAAAACAGTCTACCACACACTCTATGTTATTTGGCTACACACTGGACCAGTCCCAAGGATCGCATAGAGGATATTCTACAACATACTCCATGATATTGAACTACATACTAGAATATATATAAAGGATCTAATTCTGTATCTTACCCTAAAAAAATAAACTCCAAATAATATAACAAATTCTACCTATCATCACATCTCACAAAAAAACAAACATTTCAAACTCTGCATTTAATCCTAATGGTTGCAATGACTGCATCTGGTATATCTACTCAGTTTCCCGTTTAGACATAGCCTTAATGTAATTACCTCCCCTCCAATTTTTATGCACTAGATCTATCCCATTTTTAAAAAGGGATCAAAGTCACAGCCAGGAAATTACAAACCTGTAAGCTTGACATCTGTGGTAGGGAAGCTGTTTGAAAGGTTGCTAAGGGAATATATTCAAGAATTCTGCTGGAACAGGAATATCATTAGCAATATCCAACATGGCTTTGTGAAAGACAGGTCTTGTCAAACTAACTTAATCGCATTTTATGAAAAAGTGAGTAATAATATAGATGCGGGAGCAGCGGTTGATGTGATCTATTTAGACTTTGCCAAGGCATTTGATACAGTTCCACACAAGAGGTTACTGTACAAATTGAATGAAATAGGCCTAGGGGAAAATGTTTGTGTGTGGATTGGAAATTGGCTGAAAGATAGAATGCAAAGAGTGGTAGTAAGGGGGCGGAGCGAGCGCTCGATGGAGACAGACGTGTGTTAGAGTAGCTCCCGCTCCGCTGGCACTTAAACACTAGCAAACTACTTTATTTTACTTGCATGATGGGTAAATCCACTAAGAAATCTACTAGGACATCTAGCGTGATGAAGGAGAGCAGATCGGGGACTCAACCCATGCAAAATTATTTTACCCCTCGCTCCGTGGAACCGCTGAGGCCTAGCGAGACCGAGATGACATTTTCCCTGACGGCGGACACGCCTGACTCGTCTGAAGGCGAGATGGAGGGCGAGGTAGTCTCGCAGCCTCCAGGGCCCTCTACTATTGTGCACGAGGTGGTGACTAAAGCCGATTTCCAGACCTTCACGCTTCAAATTAAGAAAGATCTAGCATCTGTGGTGGACCAAGTTCGGACCGCGGTTCGTGACGAACTTGCGGAGGTTCGGGAAGACATTAAACAACATAGCAGCAGACTTCAGTCCCTTGAGAGGGAACAGTCCTCTCTACAGACATCACTCCGTGCACTTGAACATAAATTGGCGGCTCAGGGCAAGATAACTACTCAACTGGCCCATCAAGTTATCGATCTTGACAACCGGGGTAGGCGAAACAATTAAAGAATTCGGGGCCTCCCTGAGCAGGAGGGCGCTGAGGATGCACGCCTCCAAGCTACTGAACTCTTCAACTTTATTGTGGACCGGGACCCTACCACTACCGTCAATTTGGACAGGGCCCATCGGGCTCTACGTCCTAAAGACCTCTTGGGGGGCACTCCAAGAGACATCATTTGCTGTTTACATGCTCACGGCCTGAAGGAGGATATTTTGCAAGTGCTAGGAAGCGCCGCTCTATAGTATATAAGGGTTCTACGATTCAGATACTTCCTGATGTCGCTTGGGTGACCTTACAGTTGAGGAAGATGTTAAAACCCCTGACAGATCTACTGAGAGATGGAAATATACCATACTGTTGGGGTTACCCCTTATCGCTTTCAGTACACCGTGATGGAATCACTTATTCAGTCAGGCATCCCGAAGATGTCCCTGTTTTTTGTGAGGCCCTGGGACTGGTAACTCCGGATTTACAGGACTGGCGTAAGTTCTCCGAGGGCGACCTGCCTTTTCATTTCCTGGCTCTGCACAATCCACCGTGGCTCCGCAGACCACAGCGCCGAAGACGGCGCGGACCTTGCGGACCGGGTCCTGCTATGGCTGATGCTGGGGGTCCCTAGGATGTTGCCTGGGCATGGATTCCCCCTGAATGTGCTCTGGATGGTCCCTTGGACTACCTTGGACCCTGAACTCTAGTGTATCTTTATTACACGGAAGGGAATTGCAGCCAGGACTTTGCTATATTGTGACTGCAACGGATCCATGCTCCTGACCATGACCCTATCCCTGCCCGGACCTCCCGCTCTGCTCGGTGCCTTGCTTGGTGCTGACCTCTTGTCCTGAGGGGGTCTGTGGTTGTTTGCGTTCCTCTGTCCATCGTGCGGGTGGCGGGGGTCCGCTTCTCCCTGCGCGGTGGGCAGGCGGGCGCATGCATCTCCTGGACCTATGGTTTGTTATTGCGGGGGTTTTGTCTGGGGCGGGGGGGGTATGAGTCGGAGATTCTACTCGACTTACTGTTGGGGATGGTTGTTCTTTCCTGGTACAAACGGTTGGTTTGGGGATGGGGTTGGGGGGGCTGTCCTTGGGGGGATCCTTCTGGGTGTCCATTACATGTTTGCACTTCACGCCCCTCATTTTCGGGGGTCCCCTTATTGTGCACCATACTTTGTTACTCTGTCACTTTAACAGGTTAAGGGGGGTAGGATGGACACAGAGCTAGTTGCACGACTCTGCCCCTATTTTGACCCTTGCTCAATTTTACTGGGGTCCAGTGGGGGTTGACAGAGGTAGCGCGGGATGTCCTGGGGTCTCCCTCTTGTTCTGCCCTTCCCTCTGCCCTGGGTCTTTTGGATGGAAGGGATTTGGTGATGCGGGCTCTCCTGGGTGGGCGGCGTTGTACTTCTGGACTTTGTTCCCGGTTGCCCCGCTGTTTGCCCGGGGGGTGTGCCTGTGGATCCATTGCTAGAGACCAGTGGTGTATTAGGACACCGCAATTTGTTACTCGGTCCTTTGGTGGGGGACATTACTGGTTGTCCGACTTGGCCCCCAACTGGACCCATGCTATACTTTAATATGGGCTTGTGGGGGTAGATGGAGGTTGTGCGGGATGCCCTGGGGTCTCCCTCTGGGTTGGCCCTGACATCGACCCTGGGTCTCCTGGGACGAGTTTGGTGATGTGGGCTCTCCTGGGTTGGCGGCAGGGTCTCTGTGGACTTTGTTCCCGGCTGCCCTGCTGCCGGTCCGGGATATGTTCCCGCTGATCCATTACTGTAGATATGTGGCGTATTTCGCCTCTGACCTTCCGGATGGAGGGTCTTCTGAGGCCTATCACTACCACCACCATTTGATGTATGTGGCCCTCTCTTGATTATATTTCATGATAATACTTTATTGTTAAACTGTTTCACAATTGTTTATGATGTTTGCTTTCTATTGTCTTATACAATGTATGCTTTTATTGTACAATGTGCCAGTGGAGCGGTGACATGAAGGTGTTCTTCCTTCTTTCTTCCTGTGCCTCCTCGTCTTTGCTTCACTGTCCTCCGCACGCACTAGTGTCACTGTATTTTAGGAAGCCGTGTTGCGCCCTGTGTTGCGGATTAGCGGCGCGCTTCCTGGACATACTTGCGTTGCAGGGTTAACCCTGCTATTCAGTTTTTCCTTTCCTCTCCTATCTTCTTCCTTTCTCTGTTTCTTTGTTTACTTGTTCCTTATTCCCTCCCCTCCCTCCACCCCTTTTTTTTTTTTTTTTTCCTCTCTCTTCTGGCTCTCACTCGGATACGTTCCCCTCTCTCCTGACGCCCCTCTTTGGTGTAGTGCCTGGTGGCTATTGGGTTTGGGCCTAACTGGTCTATTTTCTTTACTTTTGTCATTGAGATGGATGACTTAGTTATTCAGGTACTTTCTATTAATGCGAAGGGGCTGAACTCTCCGGGGAAGCGGTCCAGACTTTTTCGTGAATTGCGATCTGGTGGGGCGGACATTGGTGCAGGAGACTCATTTCCGAAGAGACCGGGTTCCTGCCTATTCCAGTCCCTTCTACCCAACAGTTTACTACTCTCATTCTCCTTTTCAAAAACCAAGGGAGTAGCCATTTATGTGGCTAGGTCCCTGCCCTTAGTGATCTCCGACACTTGGTCGGATCATGATGGCCGAGCTCTCTTTGTTAAGGGCACACTTGGCCGAGAACGAATCACTATTGCAAACATTTATGCTCCAAACAAGGACCAGCATCTCTTTTTGAGTTCTGTGCTGCGTGACCTGGGTTCTTTTGCGGAGGGCATGGTAATATTGGGAGGCGATATAAACCTTCCCTTAAACCCTCTCATTGATTCTTCTACAGGACAGTCTACGGTACGCTATACTAAGATTAAGAGGGTTAAGAGGGCATTACATAGAGCTCAGTTGTCTGACGTCTGGAGGATTCACCACCCGACCACCAAGGATTACACATTTTTCTCCCCTTCCCATTCTAAATACTCCAGACTTGACTATCTTTTCCTCTCACATAGACATCTGCACTTGGTCCATTCTGTTGCAGTTGGTAATATAACTTGGAGTGATCATGCACCGGTGTCTATGCTCATCTCAGTCCCATCACTTCCGCGAAGACAGTTCTCCTGGCGATTGAATGAATCCTTACTGTTAGACCCCACGGACCGCTCTAAATTGCAGACAGCTTTGGAGGATTATTTTACGGATAACACCTCCCCAGACGTCTCCCCGTTAATCACTTGGGAAGCCCACAAGGCTGTGATAAGGGGGCATCTGATTAGCCTTGGGGCGCATGTGAAGAAACGAAAAGCGGCGCGGATGCTCTCTCTCTTACACCATATCTCAGATATTGAGACCACTCATAAGCTTAACCTCTCTCCGGCAGTATATCAAGATTTGACGAGGTTGCGGGCGGAGTTGGCCTCACTCTGTGAATCACAGAGGCTGCGGGCCTGTCAGTTGACTCGTAGTTCATACTATGCACATGGAAATAAGACGGGTAAGTCTCTTGCTCGAGCCCTTAAATTTAAACAGTTGCAATCCTATATTGACCGGATCCGTTCAGCATCTCAGAGTCTGGTGCACCGTACAGACGAGATAGCGGAATCTTTTTGTTCCTACTATCATTCATTGTACAATATAAAAGATTCCCTACCCAGTCCTACTCCTCTGGATGAAGATCCTGACATTTCCTCTTATCTTACACGTTTCATGCCAGCGGGGCTGACTCGTGTGGAGGTGGAGTCTTTGGATCTCCCGTTACCCCAGAAGAACTCTTGCAGGCCTTCAACTCCTACTGGTAAAAGTCCGGGTCCAGATGGCCTCACTCGAACCTATTATAAAACTTTTCAAGATGTTCTATTCCCGAAGCTTTTGGATGCTCTCAATGCCCTTCAGCCTGGAGTGGCTTTTGCTCCTCATGCTCTGGATGCTACCATTACGGTCATACCAAAACAGGGGAAAGATCCTGAGCTATGCTCCAGTTACCGTCCCATTTCTCTCTTGAATACAGATTTGAAGCTTTTTGCCAAGGTTTTGAGTCTCCGCCTGAGAAACATCTTGCCCCGGCTGATACATTCTGATCAGGTGGGTTTTATTCCGGGGCGGGAAGCACGGGATAATACTGTGAAAGTGATCAACCTTATCCATTCGGCTAGAATGGGGAAGCACCCTGCACTCCTCCTGTCAACTGACGCCGAAAAGGCCTTTGACAGGGTGAGTTGGCCTTTTCTAGGACACATTCTTCGACATATAGGTTTGGGCCCATGGATGTTTCACTGGGTGACTTCCCTGTATGACCGCCCTTCTGCTCGTGTCAAGGTGAATGGCACATTGTCGAGACCGTTCGCTCTGTCGAATGGTACCCGACAGGGTTGCCCCCTGTCCCCCCTTCTTTTTGTTTTGGCCCTGGAGCCTCTTCTCAAAGCTGTTCGTTCTAACACTTCCATTCACGGGGTCACTGTTTCATCTCACTCTTATAAGGTGTCGGCTTTTGCTGATGACTTGTTGTTTACCCTGACCCAGCCACTCGTCTCTTTACCTAATCTATTGCGAGAACTGGAACTTTACGGTCGCTTATCGCATTTTAGGGTTAACATGGACAAATCGGTGGTTCTTAATGTCTCAATGGCGTCCCCCGATGTCGAACTCTTAAAAACGCATCCACTGGTCATCCACTGGGGTGCAATATCTGGGCATCTGTCTTACTGCGGATCCAGCCTCCTTGTTTGATGCAAACTTTGCCCCTCTCCAGTTGGCGCTCAAGAATGACCTGGATCGCTGGTCCAGGCTGCATATTTCCTGGTTTGGTCGGATGGCGGTGGTTGAAATGAACATTTTGCCTCGCTATTTATATCTCTTACAGACTTTACCTATCGCTATTCCTAGACCGTTTTTCTCTTCTATCCGGAAACTCCTGTTGGCCTTCATTTGGAAATCAGGGAGTCGGAGAGTGGGATATACCTATCTATCTCGTAGAAGGGAGCTGGGGGGTGTGGGCCTGCCAGACATGGAGGCATATCACAATGCTGTTGTTCTCGCTAGGGTGGTTGAGTGGACAATTCCGTCTGCGAAACAGTGGGTACGGCTGGAGCAGGCCGCTCTTGCTGTGCCCACGCCGGTGGCCGCATGGGTGCCGGGAGGTCCTGGATTATGCCTGGATCGCTCCCACCCTACCATTCCGAATACTTTGAGATCTTGGAAAAGGCTTGTCTCAACTTCGGGATTGACTGGCTGCCCTTCTTCCCTGCTCTCTCTCTGCCATAATACTGATTTTCTGCCAGGGACGCTTCGAGGCCCTTTGGGCAAATTACTCCCGAATTCGGTCCAATTCCCTAGACTTCGGGATGTGGTGGGTGATGCCAGGCCTGTACAGCTTAAACCCTTGTTGGATATCTTGGACAACAGGCCATGTCACCCTTCTCTCCTATATTTTCACACTCAGCTCCGCCATTTTGTTGACACTCTGGCTTCGGCATCTTCGGAGGAGGATTCTCGGATACCTTTGGAACGTCTATGCCTTATGTCCTCTCCGCCACCCAGGCTGGTATCAACGGCGCATGCCCTTCTTCTATCTACCACCTCAGCCACCAAGCCATATTTTGTCCGTTGTTGGGAATCTGATTGTAACTTGGTGCTAACTGAGTCACAATGGACTAAGATTGCATTACTTGTACATCGTTGTTCTCCATCCGCACACATTCAAGAAAATGCTTATAAAGTTTTGACCAGATGGTACAGGGTTCCGGCTTTGATACATAAATTTTGTCTCTCTGTGACTAGTAGATGTTGGCGTTGTAAAACTCATCTTGGAGACTTTTTACATGTTTGGTGGTCTTGTCCTCTGCTTCAGCCTTACTGGCATGCCGTGGTTGACACGATTCGACTGGTAGCTGACTCTGATATTGCTATGGACCCTCTGACACTGACACTGACACTGTTACATCATACTTCTCATTCTGTACGAACTTATTCTCGTTCACTAACAGTCCGTTTATTGAATGTGGCTAAGGTGGTCATTCCCAGATACTGGAAACGTTCTTCTGCCCCTTCATACAGAGACTGGGTTGCCGCGGTGGAGGATATACGCTCCACGGAGGGCTTACTTCACGCAGCGGAGGGTAGGGGCCTGGTCCACGAGAGTAGATGGTTATCATGGGCCGAGTTCTTGGAGAGTGATGCCTTCAGACTAAGGCTTGATTAGGACCGGATGGCCACCCCTGGAGTCGTGGACGCGGGATGTGGGGTGTTTTGAGTGGGAGCCATCTCTCTCTCTTTCTTCCTTTCTTCTTCCTCCCTCCTGCTTACCTCTCCAAATCCTAGTCCTCCTTACCCCTTTTGCCCCCATCCCCTGCCCACTCCTTTTCTCTCTCTCCATCTTCCTAAAACATTTTTTTTTTTTTTCCGTGATCCCCCCCCCCTTCCTTTGTTACTTGTCTACTCTGCGTCTTTACTGTCCTTCTTTCATTCTCTTAGTTTTCTTATCTCTTTTTCTTTTTCTGTTGGGGAGGTTCCCCCCTCTCTTTTTGCTTTAGTGTGGGAGCTCCTTCACTGATGAGACTCCTGTGAATGGTGTATTTCGTACCTGAGAAGGGATCTCCCCGGTTGGCGGGAACCCGGTTCTTGCCACCTGGGGTAGGTCTTACTTTATATTGTCACCCGGTCCGGGACTGGGTTCTATGTAACCTTATGTGATTATCCATGTATAACCTTATATGTTAACTACCTGATATTTGACAGGGGTCCCCCACGTCTCTTGTTTATTTGTCTTTCTCTCTTTCATTTTATGTTTTTGTCAAAAATATGTAAACTCCAATAAAGAAATATTAAACAAAAAAGAGTGGTAGTAAATGGCAAGTTCTCCAGTTGGATAAATGTGATAAGTGGAGTACCTCAGGGATCTGTCCTGGGTCCTCTTCTTTTTAATTTGTTTATTAATGACCTCCCAGAGGGCATAGGGAGCCATGTATCAGTGTTTGCTGATGACACAAAATTAAGTAAGGTAATAAAGTCTGAACTGGATGTGTCTTCATTACAAGAGGATTTGGACAAATTGAGTAACTGGGCAGGCAAGTGGCAAATGAGATTCAATATAGACAAGTGTAAAGTTATGCATTTTGGGTATTATAATAATAAAAATGCAACATATAGTTTAAATGGTGTTTCTCTGGGGAAATCTACAAATGAAAAGGATTTGGGAGTAATGGTAGACAACAGACTTAGCAGTAGCATGCAGTGCCAACTGGCAGCTGCAAAGGCCAATAAGATATTGGCATGTATTAAAAGCGGTATTGACTCAAGGGAGGAAGATATAATTATGCCTCTTTACAGGTCCATGGTAAGACCCCACTTAGAATATGCTGTTCAATTCTGGGCGCCCTTTCTGAAAAAGGACATTATGGAACTAGAGAAAGTGCAGAGGAGGGCTACAAAACTAGTAAGGGGAATGGAAAGTTTTAGTTATGAAGAAAGGCTAGAAAAGTTAAACTTGTACACACTAGAGAAACGGCGTCTTAGAGGGGATATGATAACAATATATAGATATGTTCAGGGCCCATACAAAGGGCTCTCCAAAGACCTGTTCATTAACAGAACAGTACACAGGACAAGAGGTCACCCGCTTAGACTTGAGGAAAGGAGATTTAATCTACAACAGCGGAAGGGTTTCTTTACAGTAAGGACAATAAAGGTATGGAATTCACTGCCTGAGGAGGTGGTGCTATCGAATACATTAGATGCCTTTAAAAGGGGCCTGGATACTTATTTAAAAGAGCATAACATAGAGGGCTATGTACGTTAGTACTGGGATGAATATTTAGTTGGGGCTTGTTGATCCAGGGAGGAATCTGATTGCCATTTGGAATCAAGAAGGAATTTTTTTTCCCTCCATTCAAGGCAGAATTTTAAATTGCTAATTGAGGGGGTTTTTTTTGCTTTCTTTTGGATCAATGATGGTAAACAGGAATAGGAAAAGGTTGAACTAGATGGACGCAAGTCTTTTTTCAACCTAAATTACTATGTTACTATAAAAATGCACCGAACGGAGATCAAAATTATTATAGTTTGCCATGTGTGCTGAAAGACTATGTTTCATATTTTTATTTCTAATAGTATAGATGTGTTCACGGATTCTCTCCTTCAGATGTGTTTTTGTGCGCCCAATGTATTGCTTACCGCAACTACATTGTACTAGATAAATAATTCCTCTAGTATTACAAGTTATGAGTTTCTTGATTTCAAATTGTTGTCCTGTCACTGTAGATTGAACATTTTTTATATTACGATTGTTTTTGCAGGTCTTACACCCTATACATGTACCACATCTAAAGAATCCTTTACTTTGTTGTAACCAACCTTCATCTTGTTTATTACTCTTCCTAATACTTGGAGCAATTTTAATACTTAAATTTGGAGCTTTTGAAAATATAATCTGTGGTTTCTCTGGAATTATATTATGTAAAATCGTATCTCCCTTTAAAATATTCCAATGTTTATTAATAATTCTTTTGAAATGTTTATAACCTGTGTTAAATGGAACAATAATAGGTATTTGTTCTCTAGTTTTTTAATCATTCTTAATCTCTTCCTTCTAGTAATATACTTCTGTCTGTCTCCCCAGCTTGTTGTATAGCCGTATTCAAATTCTCTTCTCTATACTGTTTTTCCAAAAACCTTTTTTTTAAATTCCTGATTGTTCTCTAAACATGGATTCCTCCGTTCAATTACGTCTTATCCTTAAAAATTCACCTTTAGGTATGTTATTAAGCCATAAAGGTAAATGACAGCTATTAAGAGCAATATAGCTATTAACGTCTACTGGTTTAAAATAAGTTTTAGTTTTTATGTTTCCATTCTCCACATATATTGTCAAATCTAGAAAGTCAGCCTTAGTCATACTATAATCCGTTGTGAAAACCAAATTAAAACTATTATTATTGATATAGCTAATAAATTCTACAAGTGATTGTTCTGTGCCATTCAAAACAAAAAAACACATCACCGATATATCTCCTCCATAGTACCAGGTTTGTGCCAAATGGGTTATTGTGCCATATATTATGGTATTCCCAAAAACCCATATAAAGGTTAGCATATAACCCATATAAAGGTTAGCTTGATGGCATCATGATCTTATTTACATCTTATTTTTTACGTTTTTTTGACATTATAGATAATTTTTGATTTTTTGGATGGATATTTTTTTTAATTTTTTTATATATTTTCTATGGATTTTGTATTTTTTATTTTTATTTTTTATGTGTTATTAATTTCAACTTATGACGAGTATTACTACATAACCCTGGAACGAGTATTAGTTCCAGGGTTGTGTAGTTAATTACACCTGCGGTAAGGGAGGAGCCCCCCTGAGCAGGTATAAGAGACAGGTGACAATTGGATAGCAGTGAACTCCCTGAGGAAGAAATCAGTTGGCGATTTCGAAACACGTTGGAGGAAGGTGGTCATAGGGGATGTGATAGCCAGCATTATTTTGTGTTTAATATTGAACTTGCAAGTGTATAGTGTGGGGCGATCAACGAGACAACAGGAGACAGTGACGCCGATAAAGTAATTAAATCACACCTGTAAGACGTGGAATTCAAGTTTTCAAATTGAGAGAAAACTAGTACCTGCACGGCGTTTAAGACAAGTGTCGTGATTACAAGAAAACTAGTGCCCGCACGGAATTACAGTCAAGTTCTTATTCTCAAACTAGTGCCCGAGAAAGGGAAGAATTTATATTGGTCAGAGGTACCTGGATATATGAAAGTTTGGCACAACGAAGAGTGGGGTTAAGGAATCGACAAACCGGTGAAGTTTATGTGGATAAGAAGGACACTGCTATCATCAGACCGGTGAGAATGTTCCTTTTACTTTCCCTAAGCCGATATTTTGTACTGACCATTATATACATACCCCTACAGGCTCTATATATATTTACTAGGCTATTCACATACAAGAGGTAAATAATATATGGATATCTGTGGAAGACAATTTCTCTTTCACCCCTTTTTTTGACTACTTAATTGGATGTTTATTTTATTTTTTGTATTTTTTTTTTATACGATCGATCATTTTTTACTTTTCATTTTTTATTTTTTAACAGATGTCACCTGGGCTCTTTCACATGCGCATGTAGATTCCGGTTTTTGATATATGTGTATGGGTTATTTTTGTATTTTCTGTGTTTTTACTTTTGCATTTTATTATTGGGTTAGGTAGAGAAAGGGTTATATCCATACTATTCAGGAGCAGCGGTTAGTTCTCAGTGTCTCCACTGAGCTCACGATCAGGTATGCGCTGGTAGAGTCAGATCCACGTGGTGTCTCTCCGCATACCAGCCCGTTATTGTGAGTCGGGTGGTTTCTGGTTGAGACAGGCATAGGGGGTGTCTCCCTTTGCATTAACCTGGTGTTACGGGAGAACGGTGTGGAAGATACTGAGTACGCTTGTGAGCTCATATTTCTGGGATTGTTTGTTTTTAAATTATTGATTGGGAATTATCCTTGATACCTAATCCTGACTAGTGGATTGAGGGTCATAGGGTATTTTAGTCATTTTTCCCATCATTTTTTGTATTTCATTAACGTTTTTTGTCTATATAAGAGAGTAGTTATATTGAATCATATGTTTTACATACATATGTAAGATGTTGCAATAAATTACTTAGTATATTTATTTGGATATTTTTGAGATTCTTTTTGGTCTCAAGAGATTTGGTATTGTATTTTATGACGGTATTTTCTTTCTGCTCACATCTGTTGATTCCGAGTGCCGAATTTGCATTTAATTATTTTGATTTTTGATTGGAATCAAGGGGCAAGGATTCCTATTTCAGGCTGCTGGACTACAGATGTGCTCCCAATTGACATCTTTGCACAACCTAAATATTTGAGTCCCTTTAAGATAGTACCGAATGAGGATTTAGTGGTTTCACCAGTGGTGGTGGTCCCAAAGAAGGAGGTTGGGAAGCTCGGTCTGATTCAGCATTTGTCTTATCCAGAGGGAGCTTCGGTCAACGACGCTATTGGGAAGGATAACTGCAGGGTGCAGTACCAGTCATTTGACCGGGCTCCCTCATGGCTAAGACTGATGTTGAATCAGCCTTTAGGTTGTTGCCCATCCACCCTAGCAGCTTCACGCTTATGGGTTTGAAATGGGAGGGTCAGTTTTACGTCAACAAATGTCTTTCCATGGCGTGTTCCATTTCATGAGATTACTTTGAAGCTTTTAGTTCATTTCTGCATTGGGCAGTGGCCCAGATAGTGAGCACGAGGGATATAGTGCACTATCTGATTTCCTGATCATAGGTCCACCAGGAGGGGAGGAGGGTCAGGAATTACTGGATACAGCAACCAGGGTTTTTGGGGAACTGGGGGTCACGATAGCCCAGGAAAAGACAGTGGGCCCCTCCACTTGTTTAACTTTTATTGGCATTGAGATAGATTCAGAGGCGCAGGTAGTGAGGGTGCCCAGAGAGAAGGTGGAAAGCTCTAGGGTGCAAGTTGCATGTATGTCTCAGCAGACTAAGGTAACGCTACAATCACTTTTGGGACTGTTAAACTTTGCTTGCCGGGTCATACCTATGGGGAGGGTGTTCAGCCGCCACCTGCAGATGGCAACCATAGATGTCAGGAAGCCCCACTTTAAGATACGATTGTCACGCCAGTTAAGGGAGGACCTAGGTATCTGGGGTCAGTTCTTGAGAGATTTCAATGGCAGTAGCTTATGGGTGGGGCGAGCGCAGATGCAGCTGGGGCAATTGGGTTTGGAGCTTACCTAGCAGGGAAGTGGTGTGCCGACATATGGCCGCCAGCTTAGCATACCCTAGAGTTGACAAGGAATCTCACCTTTTTGGAGTTTTTACCAATATTGATGACTCTGGAATTATGGCATGAGGAGTTGGCCAATAGATCAGTGGTGTTTTGTACAGACAATGAGTGTTGTGTATACTGTTAATTTGTTGACATCCTCATCATGGCCGGTTCTGTTTATTACTGTACTTAGTTTTGCAATGTATGCGTTTTAACGTCACATTTAACGCCAAGCATGTTCCAGGGGTACAGAAAGGCATAGCTGACGCTTTGTCTAAGTGGGAGGAATTTTTTAATTTGGCACCGCAAGTGGCTTCTAATGGGTTTGTCTGTCCGTCTAACCTTTGGCAGTTGGAAGCGTGCTCCTAGATGATCTAGTGCGGAAGTCATTGGCACCTAAAACCTGGGCAGCGTACTCTAGGTCTTGGAAACATTGGGGTGAGTTTGTAAGGAAACCTAGGATAGCCAGTTTACCAGCTAGAGCAAATCCTGCACTATTTAGGGGAGCTAAAGGAGAGAGGGTGTTCCAAGGCAGTGGTGTCAGCAAAGTTGGCCTCTTTGTTCTTTCACTTCAGATTGGCAGAAGTGGAGGAACTTATGGCCAGGTATGTTGTGATGAGGATAGTGAAAAGTTGGGGTAGGCAGGAAGTGCAAGTGGAAGACAGGAGAAGGCCAGTGGTTGAAGGTAGGCTGAAAGCTTTGCTAAGGGTGTTGCCACAGGTATGCTCTAATCTCTATGAGGTTAACATCCTGGGCACAGCGTTTGCATTGGCATTTTATGGGGCTTTTCACATAGGGGAGTTGGTGGCGCCGGCGAAGGGGGTGTTGGGGGCAGGGCTGCAGGTGAATCAGATGGAATGTGAGGGGCAGTTAGTAAGGTGTTGGCTTGTAAAGTCTAAGACGGATCAGGAGGCAAAGGGGCAGTGGGTTTTGCTGAGGGCATCAGGGACTGACTCCTGCCCAGTGCATTGGGTGAGACGGTACGTGCTAGCAAGGCCCCCGGGAGCGGGGGTTTTTCTGAGACACATGGATGGGTCAGCATTGTCTATTTAAATATTTAAAAAGGAGTTGGCGGCAATTGGCGTGTATCTGTCAGACTACGGAATGCATTAATTTAGGATTGGTGGCGCCACTGAGGCGACAGCAAATGGGGTGCCGGCGGACACCATAAAAAAGTTTGTGAGATGGCGATTTACAGCCTACAAGAGTTATGTTAGGTTATAAAAAAAAAAAAAAATTTTGTGGTAAGAACGGCAGTAAGCAGGGTGACACTATGCGGCTTGGGGAAAGGTTGAATTGTGTGATGTGTCATTGCTGCATGTTATAGGGTTGTCTCATTTGTTGTAGGTATGGAAGGCGATGATGTACAGGCTTGGATTCTTGGCCATTCATTCGTGTTTTGAGCAGGAAGGCATGCCACCAGCAGCAGCAAGGGGGCACACCTAGGGCTGCAGAGGGACTGAGTGAGGCTGCAATGGCTGGGTCAGCATGGTCTCCTATGATCCAGTGTATGTCAGAAGCTTGTAGCTGCGCATGCCAGGTGGGAGGAGCCGGGCATAGTGATCCTGCACAGTTGATCATGGATATACAGGACACGTGTAGGAAAATTTTGTCCCTCTTCCCCCACGTGGTGCTGGGGTGGTCTAACATTGTGCCAAGGTTGCAGTGGAGGGGGGGCCCAGATACCCCCAGGCCATTAACACACCTAGGAGAAAGGTTAACAGAGCCATCACGAGGTTTATGCAGTCCACCGGGGGTTTTACCATCACTCACAGGGAGCTAGTGGCAAGCGACGCTAGTCTCTACAGGGTAGATGGCGTGGACTTGTCCTCCACGGGTATAGACATCTTCAGTTCGGCTATTTCCCTAGGTTTGACCCAGGTAATGGGGTCTCGGTTGTGGGGGAAAAAGAGGTCCCATTAACTTGTCCTCTATTTTTGGGTGACGGAATGTGGCTCTCCTGGGCACCGTGCCAGTGTGGCATGCCTGAAGTTTACGGTGAAAGTCAGGGCACTGGTTGTGCGGCTGGTGCAGCCTGAGGAGTAAAGGCGTTGCCAAGTAACTATCAATGGCACAAAGTTGTGAGAAACCGTGGAGCGTGGGGAGGTTGGACTAAGAATGTCTAGTAGAAGGCCTTCCCACCTAGATGCCTGCCCTGGCTGGGGGTGTGGATGGTGCCGTTCCCATGCCAGGACACCATGGTCCAGGAGCGCCACATTATGAGGGTGGGTCTCGGGGTTTAAATAGTTAAATAGGCCTTAAATAAACTGCAACTTCCATTTTCCCACAAATTGTTGACTTTGTCTTTATTCTAACAAGAAATGTTAGGCAGGGGGTATATGTGGTGGTGGGTGAGTGTTTTGTTGGGGGGTCAAGCGGAAGGGGGAAGCGGTAGGGCATGCACACCTTATAAGACCTCACATGGGAATATTGGAAAAAAAGTTGCCTGTAATTTAAGGCATAATTCACCACTAATATCCTATGTTGCAAACATGTTCATTCTTTTGCCCTAGGTGGCCTAAGCTGGCTCATTTGATTACAGCTGCGTTTGCTGGACTCCCTCGTATTGCAACTCTTGCCATAAAACTGAGTTACATTCCCAATTAACATAACAAATACCCCAGTGAGGTACTTCTATGAATCATAAGATAAGGACTGTGCCAGCTGATATTTCTATGATAATAGAAGCTATGTGGGACTCCCTCACAGCGCAACTTTTAATTAGGAATCCAATATATGCAAAAGAGCTAGTCAGAGACGCTCAACTAGGAACGAGCCTACCCTCGAAATGATGAGTCGCTGCAAATTGCCCTTGGCACTAGTCACCCTAAGGGTAACAGGGTAATCCAGACGTGGACCCCTTGCTCACAGTGCCTAGAGAGATCAGCTGCACCTCACTGACGAGGCCCAACAAGGCCGAAACGTACGTCTGGGGTTGGCTGCTTCTCTTGTTCAGAGAGGAATTGCCTGGCACTTCGTGGCTGGACTGCCTTTTGGTAGGATCAGTATGATGTGCTTCAGGATATTTCCTCTCTGTGAAAGGCACTAGTGAGCTAAAAGAGATTGTACCCTGGGTAGGATACTTATCCTATAGAGCCTCATCACTTTGAGGGCAGGCTCGTTCCTAGTTGAGCATCTCTGACTAGCTCTTTTGCATATGCAAATTGCCCTTGGACTAGTTACCCTAAGGGTAACAGGGTAATCCAGACGTGGACCCCTTGCTCACAGTGCCTAGAGAGATCAGCTGCACCTCACTGACGAGGCCCAACAAGGCCGAAACGTACGTCTGGGGTTGGCTGCTTCTCTTGTTCAGAGAGGAATTGCCTGGCACTTCGTGGCTGGACTGCCTTTTGGTAGGATCAGTATGATGTGCTTCAGGATATTTCCTCTCTGTGAAAGGCACTAGTGAGCTAAAAGAGATTGCACCCTGGGTAGGATACTTATCCTATAGAGCCTCATCACTTTGAGGGCAGGCTCGTTCCTAGTTGAGCATCTCTGACTAGCTCTTTTGCAAATCCAATATATGTCCTCGAGCAGTGGCTCAATCCTTTCTTATTGCAGAGAATAAATCAATAGTAATTATGTTGGAAACATATAATTATTAGACTCAAATGATGTAAGATATAACTTGAGCTCCTCAGTGTGATTTCTTCAGTAATTGCACTATGACTATGATAATTGAACAAGTTAATTTCGTATTATACCCTGGCATTCAACTCTGTCACCCATGCATTCGAAGATGATATAGAGGAATAAAATTATTTTCTTACAACCAAAGGCCTACACACATGGCTCCGTGTAAGACTCCACCTTAATCTTGATACTGAAGCATTTGGCTGTAGAATACAGCCACAGGATAGCTACAAATGCCCAAAATAAGCACAATGTCAAATAAGTAGATACACATTGCCTAGACCTGTTCCACTGAAGAGATATTGAATTAGGAACTCAAGATTCTGAATATTAAAAGATATAATGTTCTATTTTACCTGTGAGGAAAATATTCTGTTCACATAACGGACACTCACACTGGGTGATCTCAACCCTGCAAAAGATATAGTACAAAACAGGAGAAACCACTCCAGTGCATCAGAGATATGGCATGGGGGGCCCAAATCACAGGTATTTATACCTGGAAGACACACCTCTTAATCTCAGGAAGTAGCCACCCCATGTTTAAAAATTAAAAGGGGCTTCATTTTCATTGTTTAATTAATCACAACATAGATGTAAGACAGTGCAGTTTCACTGTTCTCAGTACATTATTGGTGTAAGTTATTTACATTCCTTTCAGAAACTTGCACATCAGAATAGAAGTGTCATATAAACAAAATCATTTTCATCCAATTACAATACTAGGTTCAACACACTCCACAATGGCATCAGGCCTAAAATTAGAGGTATTAAAGAGAAAAGAACAAAGAATTTTAAGTAGAGATGAACTATTTGGCTGTACCAACAATGAGGAAACTGTAATCCCTATGGAAGAGTATGCTGAAGAGCTCGCTGATTTACATAAATTATTGAATAAACAAACTAAATCATGGTGAAATTTAAACTTTTTTCAAAAGTATATCAGCAATTATATGATCCCATGAAGTCTGAGAATTCAACTTTTCCGATCTCCCTTACTGAAACAAAAATGGGAGGAAGCATTAAATGTATGCTCCCTAACCTTAATGTCAATTTTAATAAAACAGGAGGAATTAAACTTTAAAGAATTAGAAAATGAGATGGACAATAAGGCTGATAAACTGACACCATATGAGGAATTTGAAGAGTTCCAAAATGAATACAAAACAATTCCAAAAAACACTAGACATATTTGAGACCAACTTAATCGCAAGTAAATGTCAAAAACTGGCACAAGATAAAGATTATAAGACAGATAAGATATATAAGTGGAGACAATGGGGCTTCTTTGGTAGAAAAACGAAACAGTACACCTACAACACACATGGTCTATATACGAATATTGACACTAGTGATTCTGAAGGTGAAAAGCAAGGAAATAGACTACAGAGAAGAGACAAGAACAGACAGAATAAAACTGTTCATTTTTTACAGGAGACAACAAGAACAGACCACAAACCAATAAAGGACGAACAAGGTGAGGAGGTGGTGCCTGCAAGCATGCCTGCAACCCTGCAAGGCATACTAACAAGGGCAAGAAAACCACAACCTCCTTGTCTCAGACAGTCATACAAAAGGCCAGCAAGGCTAGATGTCTCACAATCACACTGACTAAACCCTAAGATAATTTTGACACTATAAAAGACATAGATACAAGTAAGACAAAATTGCAGTTGCTACTTAATTCTCCAAGCTTTCAATTGACTTCAATATTAATAGTAAAAGCAAATATAGATTGAAATCAGACTCACCCACTGCTGTTCAGTCGGAGATACCAGAGCATCAATCTCAGCAAAGATTTCGATATACAGGACGACACAGGAGGGAGGTGTTCTACGGTAACCGCCAATCACGTCAGACCACAGCAATTGTTTTCAAAATAAAACTCTGTTTATTTGTAATACTTTAAAATCAAGGATGATGCTCACATGAAAACACAAAGTACTGACAAACAAGGAAACACCTAATGCGTTTCGTACGCAATAGTGCACTTAGTCATAGGCATAATGTATACATTCAGGTATTAATCTTATATACCTATACGCACACACATATATACATATATATATATATATATATATATATATATATATATATATATATATGGTAGGGTATATAAGATTAATACCTGAATGTATATCTTATGCCTATGACTAAGTATGCTATTACATACAAAACGCGTTAGGCGTTTCCTTGTTTGTCGGTACTGTGTGTTTTCATGTGAGCATCATCCTTGACTTTAAAGTATTACGAGTAAACAGAGTTTTATTTTGTTGCTGAGATTGATGGGAGCTGTTCCGGTATCGCCGACTGAACAGTAGCGAGTGAGTCTGATTTCAATCTATATTTGCTTTTACTATTAATATTGGAGTCAATTAAAAGTTTGGAGAATTAAGTAGCAACCACAATTTTGTCTTACTTGTATCTGTGCTCTTCAGTCATTTATGCGGTTAGCTTCCCTTTAAGGGTTTTTACTCCACAATATATTGGTCTCACCCACTCTTCATATATAACAGACCCAGCTTGTCTTTGTCTTTGCCAGATATTTCTTGTTAAATATAAGTACATGATGTCGATACTGCAAGATGAAATAATACCACCTTCCCAGAGTCTACTGACCGGGAAGGGGTTACATTACAAGTAGCTCCACGGACCAATTGCTGAGGGCTACACAGGTGTTTTCAGTTGAAACATCATACACTGGTGATAAAGCGTTCTCTAGTGAGATGCTTTTTAAGAAACTGTTACATTTGAGAATGTGGTGGGATCTGGCGATCTTAGAAAAATATTTAGCTACGGATATGATGCCCAGAGGACTTAAGATTAGTAAGGTTCCTACATTTGCACAGGATAACGAGGACTTCATGCAAAAATGAAATGCTTTGTTGTCTGAGTGCTCCAAAAAACTGATTGAACTGATTGAATTAATTGATCAAAAGGAATTTACTTCAGTACAGGAGGACGTGAAGATGTATTAGAATACCTCACAATATTTGCAGTTTGACCAAGATGTTAAGGTCAAATTGCAGAAGTTGGAGCCTAATATAACCTTACTTAAATCTAGAAAGTTTTCTAGAGACAGGGAAGACTATGAAAAATCTAGAGTATACACATGACCAAAAGAGAGGAAGAGAGAGAGAAATGCCAGATCAAGTAAGTCCAGTCAAGAGAATAGAAGATCTGTTTTGCATTCAAGAGCAGAGAGTAAGAGGGTGAGTTTCTCCACTGTAGAACAGGACTTAAGTGATCTAGAACAGAGTACTGTGTCCCCTCTCCTTACTTCATAGGGTGATCGTACATCTTCAGCCAATGAGGTATTCTTAGAATCCAGAACAGGACCTCCCAAAATGCCTCCAAAAAACTATAGAGGGAAACGAAATTTCAGTAGGTCTCTAGACCGTCAAGACGTGACCAGCGTGATCCCAGGAACTGTAAACCAACGAGAAGAGGGACAAAGGGGAAGAGGAGGCTGAGGAAGATCGAGACGGGCCCGAGGCAGGAGGTTTTAAACCTCTCCAGTAGGACATTGACTTCTTTGGAGGAACAACTTTTGTCTAAAGGACTTGGCTTTTCGTCTAGGAGGCGTTTCAATCTCTTGGACACTATTCTAGATTTGAATAGTTTTGTCAGGTGTTTGACACGTAACAAGTTTTTTGTAGAACAGATTGATCCCAGTGTTGATGGCTTGGACCCAATATTGGATGAGACTGCACAAATGATGATTCTCCCTGTATGGGAACTAATTTTTCAACTAATGGTGGTGCCAGTGCCATAAATATTGTAGATTTCTCTAATAAACGTGTTCTATTTCAAGATTTATGTTTGTTACATGATGTGGAAAATATACAAAGGGAGGATAATCCTGATGTAACGTGTTGATTCTGTGAGAGGGAGGTTGAAATTTAAGCAGAGGTCTGTCTATCCGATTCAGTGTCGAGGTAATTTCATAGAAGTTTTTCAATCCTTGGTTGAAGAAGAGTTAACACTATTGTCAGAAAAAATGGCTCAGGATAGGGGTTCTAGAAATAACTTGATCAGGGGTGAGAAATTAGCTTTGGAAACTTTACAAATGGATACCTTTATAGTCATACGTAATGCTGATAAAGGGGGATGTGTGGTTGTTTTGGATTCTAGCCAACATCACTGTGAATCCCTGAGACAGTTAGAGGATAAAGAATCTTATGTAATTCTTAATAGGGATCCCACCAAGGCTTTCACTAGAGAACATTCCACACTGGTGGAAGAGGGTTTGGCTTTGTGAGTAACTTCAGAAAAAGAGTCTAGTTTTTTGATTAAGCCTTTTCCAAAAACTCCCATTTGTAGTCAGGGCCTCCGGGCCCGGAATATAACCTGGGTAGTGGGTCTCATATGCATAAACCCCAGGTCCACGTGACCTGGTTGATGACGATGTAGCCAACCTGATTAGAGGGTTGGCTTGAATTAAGAAAAACTAAAACCTGGGAGGGATAGTGGAGGGTACAGGAAGCGGCGGCTCACCCGACATGCAGGGAAGCCGTGGGTTAAGTACCCTGCGGCCCCTCCTACAAATTCAGGCGGGCCTTCCACTTATAGTCAGGGCCTCCGGGCCCGGAATATAACCTGGGTAGTGGGTCTCATATGCATAAACCCCAGGTCCACGTGACCTGGTTGATGACGATGTAGCCAACCTGATTAGATGCCAAAAAGATACAGATGCAGATTAAGTTGAAACTTTATTAACATTAATTTGACAAATTAGATAATGCAGATTTAATTTCTGAATGAGGATTATGAATGTATCTGGAAAAACAATGAGATTTCCACCTTCCCAGGCACTGGATAATGTGAGGGGGCACATGATTCTTTGAGGCTGCTGAAGCTGCTCCAATTCTAAATGAATGCCCAGCGAACGCCATTGGATTATACCCTAAGCAACCTAAAAGTACTCTAATTAGTTTCATGAATGACTTGATTTGCAATGGGCCGTTATCTGTTGGTAGCAATGGGCTGTCAGCTGGTCGATCAGACAAAAGGCTGGACAGATTCTGAAGTGCTTTATATGGACAGTAATCATCATTGGTAGGGAAGATCTTAATATTAGCTCCTTCTCCTCTTTGGTCTGTTTTAGAGTGCGAAAGGTGAAGGTTAAAAAATTCTGCTTGATCATGTAAATCCTTTTTCTTAAGGAAGGTTTGCTGTCTTGGAGAGGCCAAAAATTCACCTGGTCTTAAAAACCCAAAGAACCCCATACATATGGCTGCCAATAAAATACAGTTTGTTTGGGAATCAAAAGGACCTGCCTTCAAGGCTAAGTATAGCTTCTTAAAGAGTGGGCCGTCTATAGGTAGCCTAGTACGTGATGGAGCAAGAGGAGTCTTGAAAAGGCTTTTAAGAAACAATTTAATTTGATAAGAAGTAAACAAAGAAGGTGAGTTAGGTTGGATTTGTGCTAGATAGTGCTGGATCCCAGCAAAATATAGCTTAATGGTAAAGGGGGATAATTTAAGAGATTGGTGACAATAAGCCCCAAAAGCCAGAATGGTAGAAGCTGAGTAATGGAAGGGTGACTTGGTAAGGATAAGAAATTGATGCAACGTGGACCATGCTTTTTTGTAGATTTTAGAGGTGCTGGGTGCTAAACCACGCATCATGATGTTATTTGCTTCTGTCAGGAAGAAGTTCATTTCAGGACTAACTCTTGAAGTGCAGGGGGAGATGAAGGATTGCTGCTGGCTGACTGCATCAGTTTGAAGAATTCCTGAAAATTAAGATGGGACAAGGCATCAGCAGCTTGGTTGCGGGCACCTGGTAGAAAAGAGCTATGAATACTGAATTTATGATATAAAGACAACCATGTTAATTTGCGAAGGAACGTCATGATGTGAAGGGATGAGGATCTACCTTTAATGAGCATAAGATTAGTTGCTTGATTGCCTGTAATAAAAGTCACTGTTTCCCCTGTCCATAAGTGACCCCATAATACTGCCGCAGAAACTATAGGATACAGTTCGAACAAGGCTGAAGTTTTAAGGAAAACCGGAAGATTTAATATTTCTTGGGGCCAAGGTGCTGCGAACCAATCGGCTTTGAAAATTGCCGCGTATCCTTGAGAAGATGAGGCTTCCGAAAAGACTATTGGGGAGGAATCAGTCATGGGCCGGGGAAACAGCGAGTGGCCGTTCCAATATTTAAGGAATGAGTACCACATGGACAAGTCTGACCTTGCTGCTTGGTCTATGAAGATGGGAGAGAATTCATCCTGGGCGGAAGAGAGGAGACAAAGGAGGTGGGAAATAAATGATCTACCTTGGGGAATGATGCGTGTAACAAAATTCAAGTGACCTAAAAGGGATTGTAATTGCTTTTTTGTCCAAAATGAATGAGTAAGAAATTCTTGGACAGTGGTCTGGATTCTCTCTAATTTGTCGGACGGAAGAAATGCTTCCATCTCGACTGAATCTAAGCAGATTCCTAAAAATTCAACAGAAGTGGCAGGGCCAATAACTTTGTTGGCCGCCATAGGAACCTTCAAATCCTGAAATAAGGACATTAGCTTTGCCGGGCCAACTGGCTGCTCATCGGGGGATTCCACAATTAGGAAGTCATCTAGGTAGTGGATGACGTTGGAGTAGCCTGCGTAGGAACAGATGATCCAATTGAGTAATTCGGCGAAACTGTCGAACAGTTTAGGACTGCTTCTAAGGCCGAATGGTAACCGAACTGAAAAATAATACAAATCTCGCCATTTCATGCCTTGAAGATGCCATAATTTTGGATTAACTGGGAGAAGCTTGAAAGCATTTTCAATGTCAATCTTTGATAACCAGCAACCTTTTCCTGCCATTCTCATCAAGGTCATGGCATCATTAATAGAGTGGTATTTAAGACAGAATTCTTCTGACGGAATTAATGCTTGGTTGCTGGGACGCATGGGGGGCTGAAAAGTCCACTATCAGGCGCTTTTTTAGGGAAAATTTCCTAGTAGCAATACCAAGTGGATTAGCTCTCCATATTGGAAAAGGGGGTGACTTGAAAGGGCCGATGATGAAACCCTTATCTAGCTCTGCTTTAAGGAGTATGTCCACCCATTCTGGTTCTAAAATAGCAGACTGTAGATTTGCTAGATCTAAAGGGACTGAAGGGCATGCTAAAAGGCCTGTGTGAAAACCTTCTTGGAAGCCTGAAATGACAAAATTAACTAGATTGCGGTCTGGGTGAGAAGTAAGAAGAGACTGCAATAGGTTTATATTAACAGATGATAGTCATTTATTGTGCCTTGGATTCCGCGGGCAAACTGCTCCGGAGTGAGACCTATGGCAAAGAGAACATACATGAGCCATACGACAAGCACTGAAGAAACAGCCCCTTGCATTAAAATTGTTACATATGGGGGTATCTCCTATATAATGGATTCTTCTGCCTAGTTTATCAAAGGAGTGAGGAGGGGAGGTGGGCGTGTCTGGGGGAAGAAGGTACCACTGAGGCTACAGCTGATGAAGTAGAGGGGCCGCTGGCATCGGCCGTAGGACACAGACTACGGGTATGATTAAAGGATTTGCAGATCTCACATACAGGGGCTTGAATACCAGCAAAGTGTCTGCAAAAAAGTTCATTATCCAGCAGGCTCCAATCTGACTTGAAGTTAAACTGAGCTAAGGCGGCCTCCGCTTTGGCAGAGAAGGCTCGGTGATAATCGTAGAAGTGAAAACCTCCATACCTGTACCCCAGATCAACTATGAGGTACAGGTATTGGTCCAACTCCTGCCTACGACAAGGGAAGGCTGAACAAATAATATCCCTGAAAACGCTGAAAGCCAAGACAAATTCTGGAATTGACAGTTTTTTAGCTAACCTAGGGTCCTTGGCCTTCAGAGTAACAGACACGTCTCCGCAATTTATAGTGCGGTTCTCGGTCAGATCTTGGGTTGAAATGAGTAGTGAGACTAAATTGACGTCCCTTCCCTCCAGATTATCCTTTCGGATATGAGCTGGAATCATATGTGCTGGGGTTATAGCAGGATGGGTCAGAAGGGTTGCATTACCTTGAGGAGGATTAGGCTGACAAGGAGGCTGCCCTTCGGAGGGCAGCCCGGAGGGGTCTGGGCTTGAGGGGGAGGGCTATTGATCCTGGGAGTAGTGGGCTCCTCTGTAGGTATCACTTCAGGCTCCACTGATCCTTGAGCTGCAGAATCTTCCATCCTGTAAGGATTAAAGTAATATCATTAAATAGCAAAATTATTGCCAGTGGATGTTAGTAGGCATGCAGTGAATCGTTATAGCGGAGGATGGTGTCCCAATGAGAAATTCCCATTCTCCTCTCAGCCCATTCTGCCCTGAAAACATGGTAATCAGGGCCTGAATTAGGCCTGAAAGAGAGGGATCCGACATTGCTGGACCCATAACCGTGTGCCTGGTGACAGGCTAAACGGAGAAGTGGAAACCAATCCCCCGGCCTGCGGCTGAACAACCGCTTGGCCGAGAGACAAGCCCCCTCCCGGATACAGCCCCAGGTGCTTAAAAAAGTGCATGGCTAATGCCAGTGAAGTGGTAAAATAATCCTGGTACATGCTTAGGCTATATTGACCCTACTTGGTTAAGGAACTCCAGGTTCTGACTTCGAAGTGCGGGCCTAAATATCGATACAATTTGAAAAACTAGATTAGGTCCCTTGCCCTCAGCGATTGAGGGGAACCTAATACCCTACGCACCTTGTCGGCCTCAGCGATTGAGGTAGGTGACACCTTCGGCCTCTTGACGGGAGGTAAGGTGTGGAACAAACTAATTAGCTGCTGAATGGAAGCGGAGACTGTACTGGTGATAACTAAAACACTTATCGTCTTCTCTGATTGAAACATGGTGGATCCCTCGGCCTCTTGACGGGAGGTGAGGTAAGACGAGAGTTAATGACTATCGAAGTACTTGGGGATCCAATTAATTACCTGAGAGTCTCGTACTAACAGATGATAACCTTCGGCCTCTTGACGAGAGGTTAGGCAAGTTACTCACGGAATGACTAGAAAGCTAACAAAACCCTGGATCTGACGAATTGTAGACGTAAGGAAGTGACGAGAATGCGCCAATGAACATGCTTAATGATAGAACTCTTAACAAGCAATAAGTGAAGGTGCTGCTGGGTGGCTGTGAGAAAGTGGAAAGGTGCTTTGGTGACGACCAAGTTGAATGAACAGATAATAGTTAAAAGACTTACCTGATGGTGGTTACTGAAACAATTTAATATCTAAAAAGGAATACGTTAATTTAGTGCCGCTGCAGTAATAATGTAATTAATGACCATTAACTTGAACTAAAAGAGGCCAGTTCTGGTATAGTGAGAAAACAATTTTATGTTGGAAAGGACCTTAACTAATACCTGAATAACCTGTTGAAGTGGACTACCAAAATATGGAGTTCTGAAGAGGCAGTAACAGTCTTGAAGAGGAATGAACTGATACCCAAGACCGTTTAACCTGCAATTGAACATACCAAAACACTTAACATAACTGACCTTAAAATAATAATGACATGAACTGGGGCGGCCGTCCCCTGGATCCCTTTAAAAGTTTATCTTAGCTTACTGTTAAAGGGGTATAAGATATAAAATTTGCTACAATAATGCATGTACAGAAGTGATTTTTTTTTTTTTTTTGACAAAACTTTGATACTGCCACCTGATGACATGCAATTAAGAAAAATATGCTGTAATTGATATGGTAATTTAAGTAATTAGGATACTAACAATTGGAGTTCTACCTAAATCACCTTACAATTCTGGAAACTTATTATCTATTGGAACGTTCTATACCAGCAGGTGGCAGTGTTGTAATGTAAAACATGCAGACAGGTATCCTGATGCTAATGCAGTCTGATAAGTTAGGAAAAGCTGCCTGTCCGAATTATAAATGCAAACCTGTTGAAAAACATACCTGGATAGACATGATGACAATCTAAAATTACACTGTGCCTGAACTGCTCAGGAATGCTGTTGTCATATTCACTATATATAGCAAGCGTTTAAACAGGGTGCTGCCGAAACGCTTACTCTTGCTTCCTTAAACTATTAGTTTAGTCCTACATTCCAGGCTTCAAACAATTGCCCAGGCTGACCTTAACTCTTTGCTTGAAGGATGAGCAACGGAGCTGGGTAGGGGGAAGCTGAAGCTTTCCGGTCGCGTAGCGATGACGTCACCGGGCGACCGCGAGTTGACTGCCGAAGATAGAGTGCTCTGAATGAGCAAGCTGGACGCACTGACACCTTGCTTGTGATGTGCAGGACCGGAAGCGACAGGTCCTACAGGAAGCGGCGGCTCGTCCGACATGCAGGGAAGCCGTGGGTTAAGTACCCTGCGGCCCCTCCTACAAATTCAGGCGGGCCTTCCACTTTTCATTATCTCCCCAAAGTTCGTAAACAAGGGAGACCACCAGTGGGGAGGCCCATAGTGTTTTGCATTTCTTCCTTGAATGAAAATCTATTAGAATTAATAGACGTGTACCTGCAGCCCCTGGTCCTTCGACTTAGGAGTTATACTAGGGACTCTGGGCATATATTGCAATTTATGACAGAGTACAGAGTTGAAGGAGATGAATCGTGGGGTTCTCTGGAGGTCACATCTTTATACTCTATGATACCACATGAGAAAGGTATGTTAGCCGTAGAGTTTCATTTGAACACCTATTGTCACAGTACCTTGTTTTCAGCGACGCTCAGCATCTTTTCACGCGTCATCTGCAGGCAAGAGGCTGCAAGCATGCTGCAGGCCTCTGTTTTATGTGTGTTTATTTCCTGTATTCTCATCCTACCTAATTACTCCCTCAAGCTGCTCCTCCTACCTATTTCCTGTGGAGGGGTTTAAAGGGCAGACTGAGTCCTGACTCAGTCACTCTTACATTGTTGTTCTGAGCAGTTCATTTTCTAGTATTCCTGATTCCTGTGTATGATCCGGCTTGTTTGCCCATCCACTCTGGTGTTGACCTGTTGCTCTGCCTGACTATTCTCCTTGGTGTTCCGATTTGGCTCAGATATAATTTCTGGTGCAAACCTGTGGCTCTGGCTGACTACCCGCTCCGTGCATGACCTGAACTAGTACATCAAGTTTTACTGCAATTAAAACCTGTGACCAGACATAGAAATATAAATCAAGCTGAATCTCAGACTCTTCATGAGATGGAAACTTGGACAGATGTAGTGATTAAGCAACATTGTAATATGGCCAAAGAATATGTATGAGTCAGAAGCTACGCGTTAACTTGACAACCCAGTGTGTTACAAAGTAAATTCTGGGTAATCAAAATCTTTTACAACTTTAAACAGCGATTCTGACCAAAGCTAAAGAACAGAATATCATTAGTGAAAAGGAATATCAATTTTTATTGGTCGCGGACCCTCGAGTTCCAACATTTTATATGTTACCTAAGGTCAACAATAACATGCAAAACCACCCAGGATGCCCAATTGTATCGGCCAATCAGTGCTTAACTGAAAAGGCCAGTAAATATGTGGGCCAGAAACTGAGAAGATTCATTGAATCTCTACAAAACAAATATGAGCAATATATGTAATACATCTCCTACACAACTGTGCCTCTTCTCCCAGTATACTCTCAATTACCAGAGGATATCAATAAACAATATACAGTATAGTGAATATACAATGAAAACAAAAGAATAAAAAAGGAGGGTAACAGCAATACCAGAAAAAAGTCCACAAAATCAATACACATACTTAAGTTTTTCTTTTATATAATTTCAAGTCCAATGCTGCACGCTCACCATGTGATTGGGTTCCCACTCAAAAGACAAAAACTGCAAAAACATAAAAAAGAGCAGTGCAAATTTATTTAGAAAATGTTTTACCAGGAAGAATACATTGAGATTTCTCTCGTTTTCAAGTATGTCCTGGACAGTTTCCAGTAGAGGGTTGCATATTTATACAAAATGAGAAACATTATATATTACATGTTATTAAATATACATACGAATATTCATACATATGGAAATTTTAAAATTATAAACAGTTACACTCTGTTTTTAGATACAGAGAAGCATTTACTTTTAAGGATTTTAGACTGGGAGCAGATTTGATTATTTCAGGCAGATTGTTCCAGGTCTTTGGAGCTCTGAAGGAGAAGGCAGATCTTCCTGCTTCTTTCTTGTATTGTGGTATACGTAGCGAGTTGTTTGCGGTGGAGCGGAGTTTATATTTAGTATGGAGAGCAGGAGTGAGCAAACTGTTCAGGTAGTGTGGTAGTTTTCCAGAGAAGTGGTTGTGTACTAAGCAAGAAAGGTGAAGGGCACGTCTAGATTTGAGTGTTAACCAATTTAGTTCTTTTAACATATCACAGCGATGAGTAGTGTAATTACATTGGAGGCTAAAGCGAAATATTGAATTATACAGGGTGTCAAGTTTACTAAGATGGATTTCTGGCGCTGGAGCATAAACTACATCACCATAGTCTATGACAGGCAGCAACATCTGTTGCACAATACGTTTTCTAACCAGGGGACTTAAACATGATTTGTGTCTAAAAAGAGTACTGATTTTGGGATAAAGCTTGGAGGTTAACTTGTCAATATGATATCCAAAAGTGAGGTTGGGGTCAAGCCACATATCAAAATATTTGTAGGAGTCCACTGGGGCCAATTTACGATTCAACTCCGTTAAAATAGGTAGATAGGTATTGCCGAGATTACGCAGTTTATGCTTTGTGCCAAATATCTTGTGACAGTTTTGTCTGTGTTTAAGAACAATTTGTTCCTTGCTATCCATCTTTCAACCTCACAGAAATCATGTTGTAATATGGCCTCAAGGTGTGATATGTTTGAGTTTTTAGTATAGAGAATGGTGTCGTCTGCATACATGTGTACTGAAGATGATTTGCAAACCTTGAGCAGATCATTTATAAAAAGAGAAAATACAAGGGGGCCAAGAATGGAGCCTTGAGGAAGTCCACTTGTTACTTTGAGCAGAAGGGAGTCATTGCCAGCAACTGACACATACTGCATTCTGTCTGATAAATAGGATTGGAACCAGTTTAGAGAATTATTACCCAGTCCTGATATTTGGAGTTTATTTAAAAGAAGATTATGGTCTACTGTGTCAAAGGCCTTGGCAAAATCTAGGAAACTGGCTCCTGTGAGGTCACCATTTTCCATGCCCGTCTGGATATCGTTGGTTACTTTTAGGAGGGCCGTGACTGTTGAGTGATTTGGTCGAAAGCCTGATTGAAGAGGGGTGAAAAAACTGGTCTGTTGGTAATATTTATTTAGTTGCACGTGTACACATTTCTCTAGGATTTTGGATAAAGTGGGGAGTAGGGATATTGGTCTGTAGTTTGATAATACATTTTTATCCCCACTTTTGTGGATAGGCACAACTCTAGCCACCTTCCAGGATTTGGGCATGTACCCTGTTTGGCCATTACCATAGCACTGAGCTTTAATAACATTGCTGGTAGTTTGTCAGAGCTAGATTGGCATTTCATTTTTGGATTGAGGAGGTGATCATATATTTCGCTTTCATTTACTGGCATGAAAATGAATTCATTTTCAGAATTGGACCGGGCAACAGGTGCCAGTGAGTGTTCTGTAGATGGCTGAACTTCTGAGTTATCTTTGTTTTGTGTAATCAGGGTGGTGGCACATCCAATAAAGTAGCTGTTAAATGCATTGGCTATGGCTGTGGGGCACTGTATTGTTTCATTATCTACGATTATAGTTGATGGGCGAGTATGATTAGGAGGGTTATAGAGGTTTTTAATAACCTTCCAAAAGTTGGCTGGCTTTGAAATGTTACTGTTTAAGTTGTCAGTAAAATATTGTGCTTTTGCTAATTTTGTTTGTTTTGTACATGTATTCCTTAATTGTCTGTATGCAGTGTGATCATATGTGGAGCCGGTTTGTTTAAATTTTGTCCATAAGGCATCTCTGAGACTGTATAATTGAATCAAGTCAGCTGAGACCCAGGGTAGATGTGCCCCCCTAACCCTGACCTTCCTTAGTGGGGCATGTGTATTACAGACCTGTAAGAATTCAGAGTTAAAGAATTCTATCGCTGAGTCTAGGTCTGGTATTAGCTATATTCTCTGCCATGAGCAATTTCTTAAATCATTTAGGAAGGACTACAGATTAAAATTTCTAAATGATCTTGTGAGTATGACTTTGGAACATGACTTGACTGGTTTTATTTTGCAGACACAGTAAACTATGGAGTGATCGCTAAACACATTTGCTAGTACACCTGAGTCTTGGATTCTGCTTGTGCAGGATGAAAGGATCCAGTCTAGCAGAGTATGGTTGGATGTTTTGAGATTTATGCGAGTAGGGGAGGAGATTAGTTGTGATAAGTTCAAGGTTTTAAAAAATGAACAAAATTTTTCATTCCTGGAGTCTAGCCAATTAATATTAAAGTCTCCAAGAACCATCAGTTCGCTCTTCTTGTTTTGAGTGGCAATCTCCTTTAGGTGTTGCGCTATGTCTAAAAGGGTATGTGCTAGGGTATTTGGTGGTCGGTAGATGCCTACAATTATGATTTGTTTTGAATATGGAAGACAAATTTTGCCAGCAATGTATTCATAAGAATCAGTTTTATGAAAGTCATTTAGAAGTGTAAAGTTTATCGGCTCCTGTATGTAAATGATTACCCCTCCTCCTCGCTTTGCATGGTTTTTTCTAAAGCATGAGTATCCATCTATGGCAACAGCAGTATCAGATATTTTTGGGGATAACCAGGATTCAGTAAGAATAAGAATTTTAGGTTTGTACGCGTAACACCATGCTTTTAGTTCATCCATTTTGGGCAGTATACTGCGTATGTTGCAGTGCACAAAAGACAGACCCTTTTTAAAGGGGAGGTTGACATTTATTGCTATTTGAGGGCCAGGGTTGGTTTCTATGTCATTTGCCAAGGCAAGTAATAGAATGCATAAAAATTTAGTGATTTGTTTTCTGTGAGCATATAGTGAGAGGGTGCGTCTGTTGCTATAATTACTGGGGGAGGGTGAGCTTGTTTTTAATACTCTCCACCAGCATTCAGAGGGAAGTGCACATGTATGCAGAAGTCCATGGTGTATTAATATGGTATGGTGCGGGTGCTGGGCATGATTGCAGGGATAAGAGGAAATCTGTATAAATAGTGGAATGATTAGTACACATAGAAGTAATATGTTCATGTTTAATCTCTCTAAGCATAGTGTGATCATTCCACAAGATAGTCCATCACCAAACACCACAGGATATTCTTTCTTTAAAAAACTACTCACATTTTATTGAGGCTATAACCTGCCTCTCGGTTCCTTAGACTTCACTAGTTCACACCCCAGTGCGGTCACTCTCTTCAGTCCAATTCATACACGGGGTCAGCTCATCATAGTTTCAATAGGGTGATATGTTATTTTTATGAGGAAACAGTCACTTGAATAAAGGGTAAAGACACACCCAATATTACAACAGGCCGAACCTACTTTCATACATATATGTATGTATATATATATATATATATATATATATATATAAACTCCTTGAAATAGATGAGCCAGTGTATGTCACGGTTTTTAGGACACTCAGACACAGAAGGTTTGGGTAAAAACACAGTTTTATTGAAAACACAGAAATTAGAGTAACCCACACGGGTCCAGTATATACAGACAGAAATAATACTGACACAGGTGAAGTTACAAATAAATTTAGTAACCCACATGGATCCAGTGAAATACAAAGGTACTACACTGCCACAGGTCAGTTTACAGTTCGTGTGAATCCTAGAAGAGGCAGTGGAGAGATGGGTGCTATTAGGCCAGGATGTATGGACAGGACCTAATAGAACTGAGGCCCACAGGACACTCTCTCCACAGAGAGTGTCACAAAGCGACAGAGGCCACACGGAGGTATACGAAGGCTCTGGAAGTGACAGACTGCCAGAACAGTCAAGCGTGACTGATACTGTGTAGCAAGGAGTAAATCCAATGTAACCTGCAGTACACTGTGACCCAAAGTGCAACCGCACCAACCCCAAGGGGTTAAACGAACGCTCAGATCTGGATATGGCTGCAAGGCTGTGGGGACAACCGAGGCACCCAGGGAACAAACCAACCTCGGGTAATAGCAATGAACAGATCAAGCGTACCGTAGTGCAACCTGATTGAGCTCAACCACCGGGGTGAATGGATCACGAGGCACAATAACCGGAGACTGGGTCACAGTAAGCAGGACTGCCGGAGCAGAGTATACGAGACTGGGTCACAGTAAGCAGGACTGTCAGAGCAGACTATACAAGGCAACCGAGGACTATCAGCAGGCAGAGCGAGCACTGGAGGCACGTACTCCAACCGGATCACCGGATGGAGCGGAAATACTGGCCAAATCGGTACACAGAGCAGGAATGTCAGTCAATCCGGGTCGGTACACAGAGCAGGAACATCAGCCAATTAGAGTCGGTACACAGAACAGGAACGTCAGCCAAGCCGGGTCGGTACACAGAGCAGGAATGTCAGCCAGGCGGGTCGGTACACAGAGCAGGAACGTCAGCCAATCCGGGTCGGTACACAGAGTAGGAACGTAATCAGGCAGAGTAGTCAGGCAGTCCGGGTCATACATAGGATTCACACAGAAGTCTGGAACAAGCGCTAGCGAAAGGAACACCACAAAAGGGCATTGTAGCAGTGACAGGGCTCAGTATTTAAGGGCTAGCACTGGGTAGAGCAAAACCACAATAGCCAACAAAAGGAATCAGGAAGTAGCACTGAGTCAAAATGTCGCCAGCGATAATACGGGCACCGTGATAGTGTACTTAAATAGAATCAAGTACAAGATTTATTTATTACATAAATAAAATTAAAAGTATTGCCCTTAGGGCAAAATTACTCCAAAATATTCCAACACAACTGTACATGTGTAATAAAAAAAATATATATATAACACAGTGATACACGGTGGCACTCATCTCTTTAGTACATGATAATGATTGGTACACGTCCCTTAAAATAAATGAATATACAAATATACTCAGCCTTAGGAGTTCCACAGACCAAGGAGACAGCACTCAAAATTGAATATCTTGAAATAAAATGGCTTTATTCAATCCATGACATCATGGCATCTGATCATCTGATGTAACTATAAAAAGAGACCACATACTTCTCTAAGAAGCAGTCTACAGACATGGAGAGGTTGGAGGTCAGGGAATTCATTCCCGCTATAATAGGCCTCCCCGGTGGTTGGTCCTTATTTTTATGTATCTTAGGTAGGTGGAATACAGAAATGCCACCAAGGATATTCAATGATTACAATTTTTTTCTCAGTTTGACTATTAATGCCTTATTGACAGGCTCCTTCCACAAGACTTTTTAAATCTTTTTTAAAACTCAAACTTGGATTCTTATCAAGGATCATATAGAATTCCTTATTCTCTCAAAGTCTATACCCCTCCCTAATATATTCTACTGTATTTTATATAATAATTGACCCTCCCTTATCAGCTTCCTTTATTGTAATACTGGCATCTTTATTCAAAGTATTCATGGCTTCCCCTTCTTCTTTCAAACCTCTTTTCTTTTCCTTTTATTATATTCATCCAGGCCTAAATGAAAACATGTTTCTACATAAGGACCTTCAAAGTTTGCTGGATAAAATTAAGATTTTTTCCTAAAAGGGGTTTGTAAGAAATCTTGTTCTTTAACAGAGACATCATCACAATCAAACCCATCATTTTCCCTCATCAGATCTACCAAGGAAGTGACACAAACATTATACTGATTATGAGAAATTTCTATTTCTTCCGATCTTTTGGATTTAAAAAAACATTGAAGTGTCAACTTCCTTATAAATTTACTGAGGTCAGTAAAAAATTCTAAATCGTTACTTCTAGTTTCAGGTGAAAATTTTAAGACTTTCTGTAATAGAGTAATGTCACATCATGAAATTAGCCTATCTGACAAATTAAAGGGATAGTAATGTTTCAAAACAGAAGCAGCTCCAATTAAGCTTCATAGTATTTGGGCCAAGGAGAGAGTTATTTTAATACTGTCAGAGTTGTAGTTCAAGAGTAATTGAATGATCCCCCTCCTGCTCATTTTATTGATGTAACACTGCTCACCTCAGAACAGAAAGGCGGTGTCCAAATGGATCACAGAGAAGGACAATCTTCAATTAGCATAAGGGAAAATCTGAAAAATGTGTCAATGAAGGCAGGGTTTTCCTTATGTTCACAGTAAGAAGATTGTTCCTTGCTGTGAACTGTCTGGTGTGTGGACCAGATTCCACATCTGAGGCAAGGTGGCTTACACTAGGTAAAAGGGGCGGGAGGGGGTTACTTTATCTCTCAAATCGTGATCATCCTCCTTATTTAACACTCTTCTGACTTTAGGTCTAGCACCCATTTCTTTTAAAGAAATAGTAATGGTTAATTTTACCTTGATTTAATGTTGTAGTCATTAAAAAAAGATGAAGATCAATGTAATTCTTATCTCTCAAACCTTTATGGTTTGAGAGATATCGCTTGGTAAAGTTACCTCTTCCAGGATGTTTCAGTCATGTTTGCCATCTAGCTGACAGCTGCAGATTCCAGTCATTTGACTGAACGGAGGCTCTTCAGTAGAGCTGAAATTGCGCTATTTATAAATAAATACTTAATTGGAATGGTCTACAAAGTGGGCCTGGTTTGCAAGCACACTTTGTAGACCATTCCAATGAAGTATTTATTTATAAATAGTGTGATTTCAGCTCTGCTGAAGAGCCTCCATCCTATCAAATGACCGGAATCTACAGCTGTCTCATAGAGCGCTGACTTGACTGAAACAGACAGGAAGAGATAACTTTACCAAGCGATATCTCTCAAACCATAAAGGATTGAGAGATAAGAATTACATCGATCTTCATTTTTTTTTAAAGCCTACAATATTAAATCAAGTTAAAAATAACCATTACTATCCCTTTAACATAGATATTTTTTTATCCAGTACTGCAGTCTCCTCTAAGATGAGAATCTCTACGATCTTACATTAGAGACACCATGGATGTCCTGCTCAAATTGCAGAAAATACATATTACAAATAAAACTACCATGGTGACAATTGATGTTGAGCCCCTGTACACCAGTTTTGCTCATGACTTGCGGCTGAATACTGTCACTATTTCCTAATGCAATAAGGGTCCCAATACATCACATAGAACAGCTTCATTTTGAAACTGTTTGAATTCATTTTGGAATTCAATTATTTCACATTTAGAGATGCCTTCTATTTGCAAATACAGGGGACAAAAATGGGAACAGCATGTGCCTCTACTTATGTTAATTTATTCTTAGGCTGGTGGGAAGTGGAACATGTATTTACCCAGGACAAACTCTCCTACACCAAACATATTTCGCTATAGCTGAGGTACATCAACAATATTTTTTTCTTATGGGAGTCAACCACAGACCATTTGGAGGAATTTATTTCTCTTCTTAACACTAATAAGCTTAACCTGCGATTTACAAAACAATGGAATTTTAACTCCTTACCCTTCCTTGATGTAAGAATTTATAAGGATCAGACTGGCAAAATTGCCACTGATCTCTTTTGCAAGGAAAGAACAAGAAATAGTATGCAGGGAGCAACTAATGTTCATCCTCCTTCAACAATAAATACACTTCCTATAGAGGAACTCCTACGCACACAATGGAATTGCTCTGGGAATGAGGATTTTGAATTAAGAGCAAAGGAACTGTCCTTAAGATTAGAAGAAAGGGGATATAGGAAATCTGCAATCCATAGAGCAGAGATATCAAAACAGAAGAGGAAGGGGAAGACCAGACGGGGAAAGAGAACTAAGAGACAGGGAGAGATGGGGTTATGGCCAAAGGAGGGGGAGAGGGAATTATTGGGGAAGGAGATAGGTACAAGCACAGATACCTTATCAATTGTGAACCTGTCCAATCATACTCTATCTTCTGATCATGTTAGTCTATTATCTAAAGGACTGAATTTTTCACCGACACACAAGTTGGATAAGTTCACTGTATTGACAGATGTATTTGCTTTTACTCGTAAATTACTGTTAAAAATTTTTTTCTCAGACGAAAAATCAAGGGAAATACAACAAGAACTAGAGTACCAAGATGATGAAAGTTTATCTTACTTGATACAATTGATAGATGAACCAAGTGTGAACACACAACAATATAAATTACCCCCAGCACCGAAAGTACAATCAACCTTTACTCCTCCAATAATCATATGTCCTATCATACAAACATTTAGGGATGCTGTAATGAAAGAAATAATGAAGATACCTGATATTGTTATAAATAGGAATTTGACTAAGGGTGAGAATTGTGAATTGAAAGACATCCAAACTTGGAATGACATAGTATTGAAACCTTCTGATAAGGGTGGGAATTTGGTAATCTGGCCCACCACTATGTATCTAAGTGAAGCCAAAAAACAACTTAGTGATAAAAAATGTTATAAAGCTCTCCTTGGAGATCCGACTAAGGAATTTACAAACATATATAATAGTATCATCTTAGAGGCACATGTAATGGGTGTAATGAACAAAAAAGATTTTGAATATCTACAGGTTAAATATCCTCGAGTGGCGACTTTGTATTTTTGACCAAAGATCCACAAAAGTATTACATCACCTCTGGGCAGGCCAATAATATCTGGTAATGCTAGTAAATATTTGGATTATTGTTTAAGACCTTATGTATATTGTTTAAACTCATATACACGAGATACTTTGGATATTATAACTAAAATAGATGGACTTCCTGTAGATGATGACGTGTATTTGGTGACTTGTGACGTGGAGTCACTATACACGTCAATCTTACATGAGTTTGGACTAAAAGCCATTACTTACTTTCTAAATAAAGATGATAAGTTTGGAATGGATAAGAAAGAATTTATCCTAACATTACTGTCCTTTGTCCTGAATAGAAATTATTTTTTATTTGATGATCACTTCTTCCTCCAGCTCCGAGGTACTACGATGGGAAGTGCATGTGCACCTACCTACGCTAATTTGTACCTCGGATGGTGGGAGGAAGAGGTGGTATTCAGTGATCATCTTAAAATATATACAGATCATATACTGCTATGGCAGCGGTATATTGATGATCTGTTTATTCTGTGGCAAGGAGAGTTGGCCAGTCTTGAAGAATTTATTAATATTCTTAATAACAACCAATATAATCTAAGACTCACTTATGAAGCAAGTCTGGAAACTGTAAATTTCCTGGATATTAGGATCTATCGTAATAGAGACAATAGATTGGCGAGCAATTTATATCGCAAAAGTACAGCAACTAATAACTTGTTACACTTTTCAAGTAGTCATCCAGTCTGTATGAAAAACAGCATACCTATTGGTGAATTTTTGCGTGTTAGACGTAACTGTTCAGACGTCGAAACTTTCAAATTGAGAGCTAATGAGTTATCAAATAGATTTTATAGTCGTGGGTATAGCAAAACTTGTGTTAGGAAAGCATACAGACGTGCATTTTACTCTTCAAGACCCTACCTTTTATATAATCATCAAAAGGTATCTTCTGTCACTCAAACTCAGCCTAGATTCATAACGACATATAACTGTCATTGGCAGAAGATAAGGGAGATTTTAAATAATAATTTATTTCTCTTACAAACAGATGAACAGCTGAAGAGTATATTGGGTGATAAAATAGACATTACTTACAGACGTTCACCAAATTTGAAAGATTTCTTGGTACCGAGCCATATTTGTAAGAATAGAAAGTTTAAACCTCCATTAGCAGGCTCATTCCCTTGTAGGGATTGTATAAATTGTCAACATATGGTGACCAAAAAGGATTATATTGATAGATTTGGGCACAGACACCTCATTACAGATTTCATTAATTGTCAGAGTACAGCTGTAATTTATTGCTTGGAATGCCCTTGCAAACTCCGTTATGTGGGTAAGACCATCCGCCAAATGAAAATGAGAATTAGAGAGCATGCACGAAGTATCACACATGCCTCTAGAGATATGCGAGAAGGCAAGAAAATCATAACACCAGTTGCAAAACACTTTCTGGAAAAACATCAGGCTGACCCAAAGCAACTAAAAGCTTGGGGTTTGCAAAGGGTTAATCTGGGTACACGAGGTGGAGATCTCGATAGAGAATTATTAAAAAGAGAGAATAGATTTATCTTTCTACTTGGCACTATGGCCCCATTGGGCCTTAATGAGGAAATGCAATTAAGTGTCCATTTATAAAGATCATATTAGATGTATTGAGAAATCTTAAGTCATTAGTTATTTGACTTTATAAATGTAAAACTCTTTTTATTATAGTTATAAAATCGGCTCCGGTATAGAATTATTAACTCTTAATTGTGTGAGTTTTTAATTTATACAAAAATCGGTGCCGATTTATGTATAACTGTGTGCTCTATTTCGTGATTATAAATGGGTTGTTGACAATTAATTTATAAATGAAAATAGTGCTAATTCAAATCCTTTTGCCAGTTTGGATGCGATGAATTAAAATAAAAATACAAACATATACATCGCTATGGTTAAATATAAATGATGGGAATGGGTTAAAATCCTCTGAGCATTGAATTGGTTGTTGATTGTCCTTTAAATCAACCAATTGTTATCAATGCTGTCTTTTAAAAAAAGAGCGCTTGAAATGGCATCCTTTGGATGCATTAAACTGTGATCAAGCCGTTGTGCGAAACGCGCGTCAGTTGTTTTTGGGAGCTGACTTTAATGTCGGCACTCGTGTCTAGCGTCTATATGTATCCTTAAAGAAATCTTAAAATATGGGATGCAGTTTGGATATTAATTAGTTATGTGTTTAGCAGCAGATGACAGATAACAGTATTTGTATAATAAGATACACACTGTAGCTAGATCTTTTGGCAAACCGGAATCAGCCCCGGTAACAATTGAGTCAGGGTACAGACCTTTACACTCATATAGACATTTTAGATAGATATAGTGTTTCAGTCTGTATGATCAAGAATATTGATCTTTGAAAATTTGTTACATTTGGAGGATTAATGAGAGGTCTACAATACTCCGACCAAATGCCGAGCAATGCTCAGTTATTGAGAGCGCTAATTTAAATGATTGTGGTATTAGCGATTGATACTCTGTTCTGCATGCTAAGAACTATTAGGACTGTTATTTCAAAAGTTGTTTTTGCTTCTGATAGTTACTTTAATTCTATTTAGTAGCGATAGAGGGCATAGATCAACTACTCTTGGAAGTTGATAAGTATGTATAAGGTAATATGGATAACAATGATGAGGCCCAACTGCTATTGCAAATGAGGAAAGCTGCCCAGTTTGGGCATACTATAATTATGGGAGATTTTAATTATCCAGATATCAACTGGAAAAATGAGACCTGTCAGAGTGCTAAGGGTAGTAGGTTTTTGAACACACTTCGTGAAAGCTACATGTCACAAATGGTGGAAGTGCCGACAAGAAATAACAATGTATTGGACCTAGTGATCACTAATAACACAGAAATGGTATCCAATATTAAGGTAAGAGAACATTTGTGAAACAGTGATCACAACATGGTTACATTTGAGATCAGTCTGGCAAAGCAAAAATGTATAGGTTCAACCAAAACTCTTAATTTTAAAAAAGCTAACTTCAAATTGTTAAGGGCCTCAATGCAACACATAGACTGGGATATTTTATTTAAAGGCAAAAATACTGAGGAAAAATGGTCAGAATTCAAATTTAGGTTGCAGAAATGTACCCAACAGTATATACTAGTGTTGAGCGAGCATGCTCGGCCGATGCTCGGATCGGCTCGAGCATCGCTCTGCTCGGCACATGGCGGTACTCGTACGAGTACCGCATGTGCTCGCCCGCCATGTTCGGGTCTCCTCCCCGCACGTTTTGCGGCTGCTGCGCAGCCAATAAACGTGCAGGGAGGCTCTGACATCAGTGTAATGCCAGCAGCCATGTTGGCTGCTGGCATTACACTGATTGGCTGGCCAGAACCCGTGGTCGGGTGCTGTATAGCACCTGACCAGCGAGTTCGGCTCAGTCTTAGCCAGGGAGAGATGAGGATAGGAAGGGAAAGTCAGTGTAGGGAGAAAAAAAGCAAATTTGTGAAAAAAAAAGAACCAAAAGTCCTTTTTAGGACTACTGTGTGTGGGGGCAGCAGTTTATTTTGTGTGGGGGGAAAAAAACAAAAAAAAAAAAAAAATTTCATATATTCTGTTTAGTGTGCAAAGTTGCAGATTAGAGCACATTCTGTTTAGTGTGCAAAGTTGCAGATTAGAGCACATTCTGTTTAGTGTGCAAAGTTGCAGATTATAGCACATTCTGTTTAGTGTGCAAAGTTGCAGATTAGAGCACATTCTGTTTAGTGTGCAAAGTTGCAGATTAGAGCACATTCTGTTAAGTCTTCAAACTAAAATATCAAAGTCACATATTCCATTCAGTGTGCGTCACCGCAGTTTAGCAGCCTATTCTGTGTACTCTGCACAGTTGCAGAATAGGAAGAAATACTGTTAAGTCTTTAAACTAAAATATCAAAGTCACATATTCCATTCTGTGTGCTTCGCCGCAGTTTAGCAGCCTATTCTGTGTACTCTGCACAGTTGCAGAATAGGAAGAAATACTGTTAAGTCTTCAAACTCAAATATCAAAGTCACATATTCCATTCAGTGTGCGTCACCGCAGTTTAGCAGCCTATTCTGTGTACTCTGCACAGTTGCAGAATAGGAAGAAATACTGTTAAGTCTTCAAACTCAAATATCAAAGTCACATATTCCATTCAGTGTGCGTCACCGCAGTTTAGCAGCATATTCTGTGTACTCTGCACAGTTGCAGAATAGGAAGAAATACTGTTAAGTCTTCAAACTAAAATATCAAAGTCACATATTCCATTCAGTGTGCGTCACGGCAGTTTAGCAGCCTATTCTGTGTACTCTGCACAGTTGCAGAATAGGAAGAAATACTGTTAAGTCTTTAAACTAAAATATCAAAGTCACATATTCCATTCAGTGTGCTTCGCCGCAGTTTAGCAGCCTATTCTGTGTACTCTGCACAGTTGCAGAATAGGAAGAAATACTGTTAAGTCTTCAAACTCAAATATCAAAGTCACATATTCCATTCAGTGTGCATCACCGCAGTTTAGCAGCCTATTCTGTGTACTCTGCACAGTTGCAGAATAGGAAGAAATACTGTTAAGTCTTCAAACTCAAATATCAAAGTCACATATTCCATTCAGTGTGCGTCACCGCAGTTTAGCAGCCTATTCTGTGTACTCTGCACAGTTGCAGAATAGGAAGAAATACTGTTAAGTCTTCAAACTCAAATATCAAAGTCACATATTCCATTCAGTGTGCGTCACCGCAGTTTAGCAGCCTATTCTGTGTACTCTGCACAGTTGCAGAATAGGAAGAAATACTGTTAAGTCTTCAAACTCAAATATCAAAGTCACATATTCCATTCAGTGTGCGTCACCGCAGTTTAGCAGCCTATTCTGTGTACTCTGCACAGTTGCAGAATAGGAAGAAATACTGTTAAGTCTTCAAACTCAAATATCAAAGTCACATATTCCATTCAGTGTGCGTCACCGCAGTTTAGCAGCCTATTCTGTGTACTCTGCACAGTTGCAGAATAGGAAGAAATACTGTTAAGTCTTCAAACTCAAATATCAAAGTCACATATTCCATTCAGTGTGCTTCGCCGCAGTTTAGCAGCCTATTCTGTGTACTCTGCACAGTTGCAGAATAGGAAGAAATACTGTTAAGTCTTCAAACTAAAATATCAAAGTCACATATTCCATTCAGTGTGCGTCACCGCAGTTTAGCAGCCTATTCTGTGTACTCTGCACAGTTGCAGAATAGGAAGAAATGCTGTTAAGTCTTCAAACTCAAATATCAAAGTCACATATTCCATTAAGTGTGCTTCGCCGCAGTTTAGCAGCCTATTCTGTGTACTCTGCACAGTTGCAGAATAGGAAGAAATACTGTTAAGTCTTTAAACTCAAATATCAAAGTCACATATTCCATTCAGTGTGCTTCGCCGCAGTTTAGCAGCCTATTCTGTGTACTCTGCACAGTTGCAGAATAGGAAGAAATACTGTTAAGTCTTCAAACTCAAATATCAAAGTCACATATTCCATTCAGTGTGCGTCACCGCAGTTTAGCAGCCTATTCTGTGTACTCTGCACAGTTGCAGAATAGGAAGAAATACTGTTAAGTCTTCAAACTAAAATATCAAAGTCACATATTCCATTCAGTGTGCGTCACCGCAGTTTAGCAGCATATTCTGTGTACTCTGCACAGTTGCAGAATAGGAAGAAATACTGTTAAGTCTTCAAACTAAAATATCAAAGTCACATATTCCATTCAGTGTGCGTCACCGCAGTTTAGCAGCATATTATGTGTACTCTGCACAGTTGCAGAATAGGAAGAAATACTGTTAAGTCTTCAAACTAAAATATCAAAGTCACATATTCCATTCAGTGTGCGTCACCGCAGTTTAGCAGCCTATTCTGTGTACTCTGCACAGTTGCAGAATAGGAAGAAATACTGTTAAGTCTTTAAACTAAAATATCAAAGTCACATATTCCATTCAGTGTGCTTCGCCGCAGTTTAGCAGCCTATTCTGTGTACTCTGCACAGTTGCAGAATAGGAAGAAATACTGTTAAGTCTTCAAACTCAAATATCAAAGTCACATATTCCATTCAGTGTGCGTCACCGCAGTTTAGCAGCCTATTCTGTGTACTCTGCACAGTTGCAGAATAGGAAGAAATACTGTTAAGTCTTCAAACTCAAATATCAAAGTCACATATTCCATTCAGTGTGCGTCACCGCAGTTTAGCAGCATATTCTGTGTACTCTGCACAGTTGCAGAATAGGAAGAAATACTGTTAAGTCTTCAAACTAAAATATCAAAGTCACATATTCCATTCAGTGTGCGTCACCGCAGTTTAGCAGCATATTCTGTGTACTCTGCACAGTTGCAGAATAGGAAGAAATACTGTTAAGTCTTCAAACTCAAATATCAAAGTCACATATTCCATTCAGTGTGCGTCACGGCAGTTTAGCAGCCTATTCTGTGTACTCTGCACAGTTGCAGAATAGGAAGAAATACTGTTAAGTCTTTAAACTAAAATATCAAAGTCACATATTCCATTCAGTGTGCTTCGCCGCAGTTTAGCAGCCTATTCTGTGTACTCTGCACAGTTGCAGAATAGGAAGAAATACTGTTAAGTCTTCAAACTCAAATATCAAAGTCACATATTCCATTCAGTGTGCGTCACCGCAGTTTAGCAGCCTATTCTGTGTACTCTGCACAGTTGCAGAATAGGAAGAAATACTGTTAAGTCTTCAAACTCAAATATCAAAGTCACATATTCCATTCAGTGTGCGTCACCGCAGTTTAGCAGCCTATTCTGTGTACTCTGCACAGTTGCAGAATAGGAAGAAATACTGTTTAGTCTTCAAACTCAAATATCAAAGTCTCATATTCCATTCAGTGTGCGTCACCGCAGTTTAGCAGCCTATTCTGTGTACTCTGCACAGTTGCAGAATAGGAAGAAATACTGTTAAGTCTTCAAACTCAAATATCAAAGTCACATATTCCATTCAGTGTGCGTCACCGCAGTTTAGCAGCCTATTCTGTGTACTCTGCACAGTTGCAGAATAGGAAGAAATACTGTTAAGTCTTCAAACTCAAATATCAAAGTCACATATTCCATTCAGTGTTCGTCACCGCAGTTTAGCAGCCTATTCTGTGTACTCTGCACAGTTGCAGAATAGGAAGAAATACTGTTAAGTCTTCAAACTCAAATATCAAAGTCACATATTCCATTCAGTGTGCGTCACCGCAGTTTAGCAGCCTATTCTGTGTACTCTGCACAGTTGCAGAATAGGAAGAAATACTGTTAAGTCTTCAAACTCAAATATCAAAGTCACATATTCCATTTAGTGTGCTTCGCCGCAGTTTAGCAGCCTATTCTGTGTACTCTGCACAGTTGCAGAATAGGAAGAAATACTGTTAAGTCTTCAAACTCAAATATCAAAGTCACATGTTCCATTCAGTGTGCGTCACCGCAGTTTAGCAGCCTATTCTGTGTACTCTGCACAGTTGCAGAATAGGAAGAAATACTGTTAAGTCTTCAAACTCAAATATCAAAGTCACATATTCCATTCAGTGTGCGTCACCGCAGTTTAGCAGCCTATTCTGTGTACTCTGCACAGTTGCAGAATAGGAAGAAATACTGTTAAGTCTTCAAACTCAAATATCAAAGTCACATATTCCATTCAGTGTGCTTCGCCGCAGTTTAGCAGCCTATTCTGTGTACTCTGCACAGTTGCAGAATAGGAAGAAATACTGTTAAGTCTTCAAACTCAAATATCAAAGTCACATATTTCATTCAGTGTGCGTCACCGCAGTTTAGCAGCCTATTCTGTGTACTCTGCACAGTTGCAGAATAGGAAGAAATACTGTTAAGTCTTCAAACTCAAATATCAAAGTCACATATTCCATTCAGTGTGCGTCACCGCAGTTTAGCAGCCTATTCTGTGTACTCTGCACAGTTGCAGAATAGGAAGAAATACTGTTAAGTCTTCAAACTCAAATATCAAAGTCACATATTCCATTCAGTGTGCGTCACCGCAGTTTAGCAGCCTATTCTGTGTACTCTGCACAGTTGCAGAATAGGAAGAAATACTGTTAAGTCTTCAAACTCAAATATCAAAGTCACATATTCCATTCAGTGTGCTTCGCCGCAGTTTAGCAGCCTATTCTGTGTACTCTGCACAGTTGCAGAATAGGAAGAAATACTGTTAAGTCTTCAAACTCAAATATCAAAGTCACATATTCCATTCAGTGTGCGTCACCGCAGTTTAGCAGCCTATTCTGTGTACTCTGCACAGTTGCAGAATAGGAAGAAATACTGTTAAGTCTTCAAACTCAAATATCAAAGTCACATATTCCATTCAGTGTGCGTCACCGCAGTTTAGCAGCCTATTCTGTGTACTCTGCACAGTTGCAGAATAGGAAGAAATACTGTTAAGTCTTCAAACTCAAATATCAAAGTCACATATTCCATTCAGTGTGCGTCACCGCAGTTTAGCAGCCTATTCTGTGTACTCTGCACAGTTGCAGAATAGGAAGAAATACTGTTAAGTCTTCAAACTCAAATATCAAAGTCACATATTCCATTCAGTGTGCGTCACCGCAGTTTAGCAGCCTATTCTGTGTACTCTGCACAGTTGCAGAATAGGAAGAAATACTGTTAAGTCTTCAAACTCAAATATCAAAGTCACATATTCCATTCAGTGTGCGTCACCGCAGTTTAGCAGCCTATTCTGTGTACTCTGCACAGTTGCAGAATAGGAAGAAATACTGTTAAGTCTTCAAACTAAAATATCAAAGTCACATATTCCATTCAGTGTTCGTCACCGCAGTTTAGCAGCCTATTCTGTGTACTCTGCACAGTTGCAGAATAGGAAGAAATACTGTTAAGTCTTTAAACTAAAATATCAAAGTCACATATTCCGTGTAAGATGAAGAAGGCGGGTAAAAAGGGACGGGGATCGCCTGTCGAAGGCGCAGGCCCGCATACCTCCCGCCCTGCACCTGTACCATCTGAAGCACCATCAGCGACCACATCCACTTCCCTGTCCCAGCACAGCGTCCAAATGTCGTTACCCCAGGCATTTGAGCGCAAGCGAAAATACCCAGCCACACACCCACAGGCCATAGCACTAACCTCACACCTTTCCAAATTACTGGCCATCGAAATGCTGCCATTTAGGCTTGTGGACACTGAGTCCTTCCGCAGCCTGATGGCAGCAGCTGTCCCTCGGTACGCGGTCCCCAGCCGCCACTACTTTTCCCGGTGTGCCATCCCCGCATTACACCACCATGTGTCCCGTAACATCACCCGTGCCCTGACCAACGCAGTTACTGGGAAGGTCCACTTAACGACTGACACATGGACAAGTGCTTGTGGCCAGGGACGCTACATTTCCCTGACGGCACACTGGGTGAATGTCGTGGAGGCTGGGAGCGACTCGGACCCTGGGATGGCACGGGTGCTACCCACGCCGAGGATTGCGGGCCCTACCTCCATCAGGGTTTCCGCCAGCACCTACGTTATTGGCTCCTCCTCCTCCGTTTCCACCTCCGAATTCTCTACACGCAGCGCCACTCCCCCATCAGCCGGTAGCTGGAAGCAGTGTAGCACTGCAGTGGGGAAGCGTCAACAGGCCGTGCTGAAGCTGATCTGCCTTGGGGACAAACAGCACACGGCCTCAGAGCTGTTGCAGGGGATTAGACACCAGACCGAGCAGTGGCTCTCGCCACTCAACCTGCAACCAGGCATGGTTGTGTGTGATAATGGGCGTAACTTGGTGGCGGCTTTGGAGCTCGGCAAGCTCACACACGTACCATGCCTAGCGCATGTATTTAATTTAGTGGTTCAGCGATTTCTAAAAACCTACCCCAATTTGCATGATCTCTTGTGCACATTTCCGTAAGTCATCAACAGCTTCAGCCGGCCTGTTGAAGCTGCAGCAGCGCTTACAATTGCCAGCTCACCGGCTGCTGTGTGACGTGAGCACGCGCTGGAACTCCACCTTCCACATGTTGGCCCGGCTTTGTGAGCAGCAGAGGGCAGTAGTGGAGTACCAGCTGTTACACGGTCGTCGCCTCTCCGTTCAACTTCCTGTAATCAGAAGTGAGGAGTGGGAATGGATGTCAGACCTCTGTGAGGTTTTACGCAATTTTGAGGAATCGACACAGATGGTGAGCGGCGATAACGCTATTATCAGTGTAACCATCCCACTTCTGTGTCTACTGAAACGCTCGCTGCTCACAATTAAAACCGACGCTTTGCATGTGGAAGAGGTGGAAATGCGGGAGGAAGAGCTTACACAAGGTGATAGCCAGAGCACCCTCACTTCGTCTTCTCAGCGACAATTGGAGGAGGCGGAGGAGGAGGAGGAGGAAGACACGGTTGCCTCCGCTACAGAGGGTAGCCATGGAACTTTAGTTCCATCTCTTCAGCGTGGGTGGGCAGAAGAGGAGGAAGAGGATGAGGAGATTGAGAGTCATCCTCCTGGTGAGGACAGCGAAATCTTGACTGTTGGTACTCTGGCACACATGGCTGACTTTATGTTAGGCTGCCTTTCCCGTGACCCACGCGTTGTACGCATTTTAGACAACACGGATTACTGGGTGTTCACCCTTCTGGACCCCCGCTACAAAGAGAATTTCTCATCTCTCATTCCTCCGGTGGAGAGGACAAGCAAAATGGTGCAATACCAGAAGGTTCTTGTCGAAAAATTGCTCCAAAATTTTCCATCTGACAACACTGGCGGCAGAGTACGTGCTACCTTGGCCAACCGAGAAGGGGAGAAAAGGGGAGCACACAGCAGTTCCGACAAAGGCAGGGCAACACTCTCCAAGGCGTGGGACACCTTCATGACACTCCGCCAGCACCCTCACCCTGATGCGCAGCCTAGTGTCACAAGGAGGGAAAAGTTTTGGAAGATGGTGAAGGAGTACGTAGCAGACCGTGTCAGCGTCCTCAATGATCCCTCTGTGCCTTACAACTACTGGGTGTCCAAGCTGGACACGTGGTATGAACTGGCACTCTACGCCTTGGAGGTGCTGGCCTGCCCTGCCGCCAGCGTTCTGTCTGAGCGGGTATTTAGTGCTGCTGGTGGCATCATAACAGATAAGCGTATCCGCCTTTCCACCGACAATGCTGATAGGTTGACACTTATAAAAATGAACAAGGCCTGAATTTCCCCTGACTTCTCCACTCCACTGGAGGAAAGCCCCGGGGGAACATAAACTCACTTTATATATGTTATTTACAATGATGGGAATACTCTGTATTCCCATTCACCCCTTCCACCCAAAAAACGGGTATATGGTTGACTCTTAATCTTCTCATCCTCCTCTTCCATATGCCCTGGGATATAATTTTTATATAGGGCCAGCTCACCAGCGGGCCCTGTGATATAATTTTTATATAGGGCCAGCTCACCAGCGGGCCCTGTTTGACAATTTTTATATAGGTCAGCTCACCAGCGGGCCTTCTCATATAATGTTTTATTGGGTCAGCTCTCTAGCGGGCCCTCTCATATAATGTTTTATAGCGTCAGCTCACTAGCGGGCCTTCGCATATAATGTTTAGGATGGTCAGCTCCGCAGCAGACCCTCACCCATAATGTTTTGGATGGTCGGCTCAGCGCACGTTTCCCTCTTAATCATGGCCCCAGTTCAGAAAAATCAAGGAAATTTTTGGGAGAATTTGCCTCTGCGCACGTTTCCCTCTTAATCATGGCCTCACTTCAGAAAAACCGATGAAATTTTTTGCAGAATTTGCAGATGATATACAAGTAAATATACAGCAAATACTGTTTGGTAACAATTTTTCGCCTAAAGTCGTTTTTATTTTCCTTTTTGTGTGTTTTACGGTCAGTCTGTAAAAATGGCGTACTACGGGCGAAAGATCGTTCCCAGCAGCGATGTTGGAGTCCAAGATGCATCCAGACATCCTCCCTATGCTGTCCCTGAACCATTTCTGTGGTGTTTCCATCCTTTTCTGCCCTTTTCCTATGGACCAGGCACCCTCCCCTCATCAGAGCAGGGGGTGCCTGGTGTAATGCTCGAGTCCTCCCATTGACTTCAATGGGGCTCGGGTGCTCGGCCGAGCACTCGAGCCTCCGGGGGCGCTCGGTCAGAGCACCCGAACACCCGAGCATTGGGGTGCTCGCTCATCACTAGTATATACCAATGGGGAACAAGTGCAAAAGAAGTAAGTCACAGCCAATGTGGTTAACTGCACATGTAAAGAAGGAAATGGCAAGGAAAAAAAAACTCATTCAAATTATTTAAGTCAGAAGGAACTGAACAATCTTTCTTAAAATACAGGTAGTGCAACAAAGATTGCAAAAAGGCAATTAGGGTAGCAAAAATAGATAATGAAACTCGAATTGCAAGGGAAAGCAAGACTAATCCAAAAAAGTTTTTTAAATATATAAATAGCAAAAAACTTAAGAGGGAGTGCATTGGACCATTCAAAAATGAGATGGGTGAGTTGGTTAGTGAGGATAAGGAAAAGGCCAATGTTTTAAACACTTTCTTTGCATCAGTATATACAAGGGAGCAAGGAATGGTAGAAGAGCCTCCGCAAGTAACAAATAAAACAATACAAGTAATAGATATTGGGTTAACTCAAGGAGCTGTCATGGGAAGACTGAACAAAATTAAGACCGACAAAGCACTGGGTCCTGATGGTATACATCCAAGGGTTCTTCAGGAACTCAGTGCAGTGTTAGCAAAACCCCTATATTTAATCTTTAAAGATTCTATTACCACAGGCTCAGTGCCACAGGATTGGCGAAGAGCTAACATAGTGCCTCTATTTAAGAAGGGAACTAAAACAGAACCTGGGAATTATAGACCAGTGAGTTTGACCTCTGTAATGGGAAAACTATTAGAAGGGATAATAAGGGACTATATTCAACACAAAAAATAAGATCATTAGCACGAATCAACATGGTTTTGTGAAGAATAGATCATGCCAAACTAACCTTTTCAGCTTCTATGAGGAGGTAAGCAGCAACCTTGACAATGGCAGGGCAGTAGATGTAGTATATCTAGACTTTGCAAAGGCATTTGATACAGTACCACACAGAAGGCTGGTGTATAAAATAAGGGAATTGGGGCTAGGAGATAACCTTTGCAATTGGATACAAAACTGGCTGAAGGATAGGGAACAGTGTGTGGTTGTAAATGGAAAATTCTCCAGTACAGTTAAAGTGGAGAGTGGAGTACCTCAGGGTTCAGTATTGGGTCCGCTGCTTTTTAACATGTTTATAAATGACCTGGAAATAGATATAGAAAGCAAAATATCAATATTTGCAGATGATACTAAATTACGCAAAGTCATTAATTCAGAACAGGATATTTTCTCTCTACAGAGGGACTTACATACAATGTCAGATTGGGCAAACATGTGGAATATGAAGTTTAATGAGGGGAAGTGTAAAGTCATGCATTTGGGAGGAAACAATCCCAAGGCTACTTATAAACTTAATGAAATAATTTTAGGTGACTCGTTGCTAGAAAAAGACCTGGGTATCCTTGTCAACTACAAACATGGAAACAGTGACCAGTGTCAAACAGCAGTAGCAAAGGCAAACAAAGTCCTGTCTTGCATAAAAAGAGGTATTGAAGCAAGAGTGGATAACATTATTTTGCCATTATACAAATCAATGGTAAGACCTCACCTTGAGTATGCAGTGCAATTTTGGGCACCGGTTCTGAAAATGGATATACTAGAACTAGAGAGGGTACAGCGTAGAGCAACAAAATTAATTAAGGGAATGGAGGACTTGACATATGAGGAACGACTAAACAAACTTGGTTTATTTACTCTAGAGAAAAGACAACTAAGAGGAGACCTTATCACATTGTACAAGTATATGAGAGGTCAATACAAGGATCTCTGCGGTGAGCTATTTATTCCAAGGCCTGATCAGGTGGCCAGGGGACAGCCCTTGAGATTAGAGGAAAGGAGGTTTAAACTTCAGCAGAGGAAGGGTTTTTTTACGGTAAGGTCTTTCAGATTGTGGAATTCATTGCCCAGGGAGGTAGTTATGGCAGATACAATGGATACATTTAAGAGAAGATTAGATACATTTCTTTCAAAAGGGAACATACAGAGTTATACTGTTTATCAATAGGCTGATCAGGAAGGTCTGATAAAGACTAATTTAACTGGTAGCAGGAAAGCTATAAAATTCTCGGTTACTGAGGTATGAGGCGAAGGTTGAACTTGATGGACTTGTGTCTTTTTTCAACCTAACTTACTATGTTACTATGTTACTATGTAATCATAAAAAGAGACATATATATATTTAACCATATGAGTGCCGAGGTAGATGAATATTTGGAGCGATTATAGGGTGTAAGTCGATTTAATAATCTTAAAAATATATAAGATATATATAGTATCTACTCCCAGAAGTGTATAGGAATAGATAAGCCAGTAGAACGACTTTGAAATATTGGATAGTCAGATTAAAAAAGAGAACGATATAACTTGAAATATACCTTAATGGATGAACACCTAGAATACATCTAGGGTATTTGACTGCATCCCAGATTTATATATAATCAATGCTGTTTATTTTATTTACAACCCAGTGATTTAGGGTGATTTTAACTGAACGAATAACTGAAAATAACTGAAAGTTTTATTTAATTTTTCCCTATTTCCCCGTGTTCCATTTTTGACTCGGAAATAGATGGGGTTGAGTATAGATGGTGTACTTGAGTATATAGGGTGTCTTTTTTCTCTCTTTATTGGATACTATATGTTGTTTACCCTATGAGCACCTATCTTTCACCCAAGTATTTCCGAGTTTAATATACAACTATAGTGTGCACAGGGTTTTTTCCTTTTTTTCAATCCATAGAGCATACTATCAAGCTAAGAGAACCCCACGAGAGAATCTTCTGGCACCTAAGGATAAATCTTCTGAGATTGAAAAGGATAATGTATGATTTATTAGTACATACACAGAAGATAGTAATCATGTAATTGATATCATAAATCGTCATTGGCATATATTATGCGAGGATCAAGATATTAAACAAATTTTAGGATGAAAGGATCTACAGATTTTAGGAGAAATAGAAACCTAAAGGATGCAGTTGTATCTAGCCATTATTTAAAATATGACACGAGAAAAGATAACATTAAGGGATCCTATCCTTATGAAACATGCAGACTTTGTCCCCACATGAAACAAACAATGGAAATAACTGACAGATTTGGTAACAAAAGTGTAATTCAAAAATACATCAATTGCAATACTAGGGGAGTGATATATTGCCTAGAATGTACCATATCTGGAGGATTGTGCCCTCCCCAGATCCGCATCTCCAGCAACTGGGGTCAGCCGTAGGATAATATCTATGAATCAGTGCCGGTGTATGAGCCAACGGAATAGAAGTTTATAATGGAGCTCTTGGGAGAGCACATTCCGAGAGCCCTTCAATATTTGCCTGATTGCTAAGTTCCACTGCATCTCGTCCAGTGGAGTGTTCAAATTCATCTCCCACGCCTCTCTTATCGAATGGGTGAGGGAAATTTTACTGTTGGTTAAAGCCTTGTAAAAGGAGGATACTTTCTTAGCTTTAGGGTTCTCAGACAGAAACCGAGATTTGAACAAAGTGGGAGCCCGGAGCAGGTTAGACCTATCCGGAGTGGTTGCTAAATAGCTGTGGCATTGTCGGCAAGTCCAGTAGCCATTGGAAGTCAGATGTAGGCTGGAGCTCAATGTTTTGAAGGGGAGTAACATTCCCCTGTCAGAATGATGAGTTGCCAGCAGTGAACCTGAATGTAGCCAGGGAAGCAAGGAGGAGGGATCACTCCCTGTGGGAAATCTGGGTTATCAGCCAAGGAAGTGAGAGGGGAGGGGAGACTGGAGCATGCAAGGTATCTCCTAAGAATCACGTCCAAAGATTTCAAAAAGGCTTGAATCAGAAGCAGCAAAGACAGGAACCGAGGTCTCCGAGGTCTCGGTAGCAAGATCAGGGGGGTCAGAGACCACGAACCAAGCATGTCATCAAGAACACCGACCCATACTGCCTCCTGTTTCTGGAAAAAATAATCGCTCAGTAGTGACATCTGAGTTGCTAAATAATAAGTGAGCACATTTGGTACTACCAGGGGCCCCTCTCTGCGACTCTGGCATGTCAAATCAAGGCTCAATCTGGCCGGCTTACCTCCCCAGATGAAAGACATCGGGACACGTTGGAGCTGTTTCAGGTAGGAAGAGGGTAAGGGTATTGGCACCGTTTAGAACAGGTACAGGATTTTGGGCAAAATAGCCATCTTGATCAAGTTGATTTTCCCCCACCAGGATATAAACAGTGATTTCCATTTCTGAAGATCCGAAAGCAATAAATTGTAAGAGAGGAGGGAAATTAACCTCAAAAATCGAAGAGGGGGTCGCCGGAAGGTGAATCCCCTGATATTTCAGAGAGAGCTCAGCCTCCCTGTAAGGCCAAACCGAGCATGGAACCGAGGCATTCAAGAGCTCGGATTTTGAGATATTAGGCTTGAAATTGGAATAGGTTCCGTATCTCTGCATTGCTTCAGTCACTGCTGGTACGGAATCGGCCGGGTTGATGAGAATAAAAATGAGATCGTCTGTGAAAAGGGCCAATTTATGGTCTCTGGAACGCGTTGTGAGACCAGTTATCCTGTTTGAGCCTCGGATATGGTTATCCAGGATCTCCATGGTGAGGATGAACAACAGAGGAGACAGGGGGCACCCATGCCTCGTCTCATTGCTCAGACCAAAGGAGCGGGAGAGCAGTCCGTTGACCCGTACCTTGGCCGTGGGCACCTTAAACAATATTCCCACCCAATCCATGAACCTCTCCCCCACTCCCACATGAGAGAGCGTTGCCATGATAAAAGGCCATGCCACCTTGTCAAATGCGTAGATGGACTGAATGGCAAACCTCATGGGCTAGAGACATGAGTTGGAGTAGTTTGATCGTGTTGTCCCTCAACTCCCGTCCTCTCATGAACCCAGTATGATCTGGGTCCACCAAAAAAAGGAAGGAATGTGGCCAATAGGCCTGCCAAGACCTTCACGAAGATTTTCGTATCTACATTCAGTAGAGATATTGGCCTGTAACTAGAAGATAGTTTAGGATCCTTTCCCTCTTTTGGTAAAACAACTATGTGAGCCTTCATCATTTCTGGAAACCTGTCCACCAACGCCGGGAGGTTTTCTTATAATAATCCCGAAATATCTCTGCCTGCGCCGGAAAGTCCTTAGTCAGTGTCCCATCTGGTAATTGCAATTGGTGAATAAAGATGGAAACCCTAGGGTCTTTGGTATTCATAGCCAATATCCTGCCACACTTGTTACTATGTTAATATACCTGGGTCCTAGATCTCGTGACAGACTTCGATGTGGCCGTGTGCATAAATGATCGGTAAGCAGATTTGTCACCAGACTGGCGAAAGGAGACCTCCAGGTCCCTAATGGTGGAGAGCAGTTTGGTCATTGGTTCCGAAGCTTGCTTCTTCAAAAGAGCACTTCTTTGAATGAAAAGGCCTCTAAGAGAACACTTGAGGGCCTCACAGACGCACGTAGCTGATGAAACCGGTGGTTCATTTCGGAGGAGAAAATCAGCGATGTAAGATCGAACGACCACGCAGAGGTCCTCATCGCCCAGGAGATCAACTGGGAGTCTCCACTGTCCTGTCCTAGGGAAAGACATAGGGAGGGATAGGGTCATTTCCACCGGGCCATGATCTGACCAGGTGGTCGGATGAATCTGGGCAGTAGTGAGGAAATGCATGTGAGCCTGGGATAGAAGAATGTAGTCCAGACGCGAGTGCATACGTGCAGGTGGAGAGTAGAAAATGTACTGACGTGAAGATGGGTGTAGGGAGTGCCATGTGTCTATTAAAGGGAAATCTCGTAGAGACTTTACAGTCCTAGCCAATTGAGTCTTGGGAATATGTGAGATCCCCGTTGAGCAATCCAATGTTGGAGATAGCGGTGAACTGAGATCTCCCCTTAGGACAATCATACCCTCCCCAAAGTCTACAATCATAGGCAAAACTGGATGAAAAAAGGGTTCTTGGCCCTGGTTTGGGGTATATAGAGACACCAGGGTGAGGCGAACATCCCCCTTAATCGCTACATACCGTCCGTCCTCATCGGAAAGCTGTGCTAGAAGGCGAAATGGAAACTGGCTGTGCAATAAGATACCCACCCCCCTCTTTCTCTCCTCCCCCAAACTGAAAAACTGTGTGGTATATGCAGGGCTTGGCAGCGACAATGAGTCGTTGGATGAAAAATGGGTTTCCTGTAAGAAACAAATCTGGGCCTCCATTCGAACGCAGTCTTGGATCAACACATGGCGCTTGATCCTTGAGTTCAAACCTTTTACATTTCTCGATATGGCTTTTATAGCATACATGGCAGACATGTGGAACAAACAATAAATAGTTTACCCTATCTGAAAGTTAGTGCGCAGGATTATGTTAATCCAAAATCCCCCCGGATTGTCTGAGATCAAGGTGATGGCCAAGCAGGTTAAATAGTACTCAAAGGTAGGCAGAGGGAAGAGGGAGGGGAATGGAAAGACAAAGAGAGTTTGAAGGAATAGTGAGATGAAAAAGTTGTGAAAATATAAGACAAAGAATGAAAAGATCAGTCAGCTCTGTCGTAGGGGACAGAGGGTAGCAAGTAGAGAACTTTAACCATACTTAATATGCAATATATCACGTAGCAATAATGACGGAAACCAGTGGGAGAAAACACTGCAAAGAGATATACAATAATGAAAATTAACGAAACACTAAAGAAAAAGGAGCCTAGCCCCTTAAATAGCTAATTGGTTCAGGGACGTGGAAGCAGATCCCACCCCACTCCACCCAAGGGGTTAGTAGTCAGGGAAGTGCCCCGCCACCCCCCCCCCCCGAGGCATGTTACGCTATACCCTAAAGAAGCAATAAACATAGTGAGCTAAAGAGGACATAATCGTGCCCTACTAAAACCATTAAACTGGGCAGCAATTACAGGAACAATGAACAAACTTGCATTTAGCTACAATGACACCTGTCCGCTTCCGGTGTGACAGGTAAGGACGACTGCAGATGACCAGGTCCGCAGGTCACAAATCTGTCCCAATTTGTCCCAATCAGTCCTGTTTTTCTATGGCCCAGCTCCCCTCCATGGGAGAGAGCCCCTTGCTCCTCTTCCTCTATGGATGGACCTGCTGCCATGACTGTGGAGTTGGGGTCTTGAGCCAGAGGTTCTGCTTCAGATGCACTGATGGATCAGAAATGTTAGCCTGTGCAAAATTCAGCCTCCTGCAGAGGGAAGCAGTATCTTCTGATGTCCGCACCGTCGATGTACCTCCATCGTGATTTACTAGCAGAGCAAAAGGGAACCCCCAACGGTACGGGACATGATTCTCTCTTAAAACTTCAGTAAGGGGTTTAAAGGCCCTTCGTTTTTGTAATGTCAGCTGCGATAGATCCTGAAATAGCTGGATCGACACTCCATGTGATGATATAATGTCTCTTGTGGACCTCTCTCATGATACAATCTTTCTGTTTAAAGGATAAAAGGCAGCAGATGACATCACGCTGTTGGTCCCCTTCCTGGGATCTCAGATGAAGTGCCCTATGGGCCCGTCCCACCGGATGAGATTCAATTAGAGCGGGCCCTATGGGCCCGCTCTAATTGAATCTCATCCGGTGGGACTTTGATCAACGACGCAAATATCTTCTGCATGAACCCATGCAGATCTTCTGGCCTATGTGTTTCTGGGAGATGCCCGACCCGATTGTTATTCCTGCGGTCTCTATTTTCCAAATCGTCCACAAATGCCTTAAGGTGTTGGACCTCCTCATCGATAAGGCCTGCTTTTTCAAGTTGTTCTGAGTGGAAACCAAACTTTCCACCTGATCTTCCAGGTCAGCTACTCTGTTACCGATCTGCCATATGTCACGGCCCAGGTCTGCCATATCCGCCCTTAAGGCCGCTCGCAACCCGTCAACCATTGCCTCCAAATCTGATCTCGATTGGAGGTGCACTTCCACTGTGGCGTTGGGGTTTAGGGTCATGCGACCTGTTCTCCTTCCCAGCCGCCTCCATCTTGGCTGATTGAGTAGCAGATGTGCGGGGTCGGGACAGCTGTGGTGTGTCACACAAATACGCAGTAATCTTGGCAGCATTTTGACGCCGTCCAGTCATCACACCTAGCGCAGCAGGTTTAATGGTAGATTAACGATGGATGGAGCACAATTACCCTTGTGGTAAGGGTGAAAGCAATGCTTTGGGGCCCGAGCTCTTCAGTGTGCGTCCATTCTCGTCAGTGTCAGGCCGCGCCCCAGGAGCTGTTTCTTGACTTCCGCGTCTAGACATTTTTATGAGAAACATAACTGTGATGTCTCTAAACTGAAATGCTGGGGATTAGAATGTGTACAGTTAGGAACAAAAGGAGGCAATATTAAACAGGCTCTACTAAAAAAAAGGAGTGTCGCTGGATGAAGGCATGAATAAATTATAGGATTTTAGCCTTACCTATTAAATCCTTTTCTCTTAGTCCGTATAGCTTACAGGTACCATGGGGAGGTGACAGCTCCTCCCAGTAGGCTGGAACAATTCTTCAAGAATTGAAGGGGACGGAGCCTCCCTCTTCTTCATAGCAGGCTACCTAGCTACTCCCCTCCAGGTAGATTTGAGACACTAACCCTACTGAGCTAGACAGCGAGAAGAAGAAGAGAAAAAACTCCTGTGAGAATGGACCCAATAGGACTCCCATGTACAGCCACAGGAACCAAGCATGGTCACTTTCACTGGGTGGGAGACCTGTAAGCTATATGGACTAAGAGAAAAGGATTTAACAGGTAAGACTAAAATCCTATTTTCTCTGTAGTTCAGTACAGCTTACAGGTACCATGGGGATGTACCAACATTAAGTTCCCAGGGTGGGAAGAGAAGGAAAAGACCAAGTGCCGGTCCCCATGATACCAGGGTTCCCAAGGGACTATCGAGGACATGGAACAACCCAAACTAACAAACTGTCAACAGACACAGATAAACGAGACACATAAGACAAGAACAAGAGCCAACAGGGCTCAAAGGTTAAAGAACAATAAAGCACAGGAATGAAAGTCCTAGATAGGCAAATCTTCCTCCAGGACTTTCCTGCCAAAACTGGCTTCAGCTGAAGCCAGCACATCCACATGATCATGTTTGGCAAAGGTGTGCACAGAAGACCAAGTGGCCGCCTTGCACAACTGATCAGCAGAGGCCTGATTCTTATAGGCCCAGGATACACCAACAGACCTAGTAGAGTGTGCAGTAATGCGAAAGGGAACAGGTTTGCCTCTGAGCTCATAAACCTTGCATATGGTAGCTGTAATGCAAGATGCAATAGTCACCTTGGATGCCGCTTTACCAGCCTTGGGACCCTCAGGGATGACAAACAAAGCATCAGTCTTACAACCAGACTCAGACGGCGCAAATAAAACTTAATGCAACGCACAACATCCAACAAGTTGAGATCCCTCTCCTTGTCAGATTTAGGGTCAGGACAGAAGGAAGGCAGAACAATCTCCTGATTGGTATGGAACACATACAGAGGTACAAAGAACAGCCTGCAACTCAGCAAATCTGCAGACACTACTGCCAAAAGAAAAGACAACTTCCACATCAAAAGATGTAAAGCAATGGTAGCCAAGGACTCCAAAGGAGGCGGCTGCAAAACACCCAAAACAAGATTCAGGTCCCACTGAGGTGTGGAAACCTTATTAGCAGGGAAACCATGAGCAACACCCTGAAAGAAGACCTTGACATTGTCATGCCTTCCTCCCCGCCGCTGTCTCTGCGGGCATTGCGGCGTTCCCTCTCCACTTCCGCTTTTCCGCTAGCGTGGTGACGTCATCTTCAGCCTGCACTTCCGGGTTTGGGCCTTTAATAGCCAGTGTTCTTGCCACATTACTGACCCTGCTTTGCCTTGGAAAATTGCTGCTCTCTGGTGTCCTGATCCTACATCCGTCTGACTCTTCTTTTGCCTGCCGATTTGTGCTGTTCTGCAAGTGTTCACCTTGCCTTGTTACTGACCCTGCTTTGCCTTGGAAATTGCTGCTCTCTGGTGTCCTGACCCTGCATCCGTCTGACTCTTCTTGTGCCTGCCAATTTAGCCTTGTTGATCTCTGTTGCAGACCCTGGCCTGTCTCTGGATTCCTCCTTGTCTTTTGTTGGGTCCTTGCTACCCTGTGGCTGACCTGTACCTGACCTTGGCTTCCTCTCTGTACTCCAGCTCTGTTTTCCTGCAAGCCTCCTAGGCCTACTCTTACACTCCTGTTCTCTATTGTAGGTTGTCCAGTCTCCTCTTCAGGAAACCCTGCCTCTGCCAGTGCCCAATCAGCACTCTGCCACACTTGCCCTGGGACCTGCTCCTGGTTCTCTGGCCTCCTGTTCAGGAATTCCTGCCTCTGCCTGCGCCCAACCGGCACTCTGCCCTACCTGCCTCTGGACCTACTCTTGGTGACTCCTCCCTTAGTATTTACTTGTTGGAATAGACCTTCCCTGGGGCTGGTAGTGGGTGTCTTCACTGTAGTGCGTTATCCTGGGCCTTCTTCGACTCAACCGAAGGGGGTCATCTGGCTTTGCGGCCAGCATCTTTACACGGCCTTGGCCGCAGCACAACGTACTACAGGGAGCCTGTGAACACCAGCCATGCGGCCCAGTGACACACTCAAGCCTTCACTCCACCAGCCCTTGTTGAATAGTCGCTGTATCCGAGACTGTATACACTATAGTTGGTAGAGTGACTGGGTAGGTAGAGCCTGAGTCTCAGGGGACCCTGACAGACATAAGGTAAAATGGCAATGTGCCTCTCAAAAAAGACAGAGAGAGCCAAGGTCTGAACCTTCAAGGAACTAAAGCCCTTGTTCACTCCATCCTGGAAAAAAAAAGGATAGCTGGAAGATCAAAGTCCTGTGAGGACCAAGTATAGAAGATAGACCAAACCCTATGATAGACTTTGGAAGAAACAGGTTTCCAAGCCTAAATCATGCAGAAACCACTTCAGAAGAGTAGCCCTTCTTCCTCAGGATGGCGGCCTCAATGGCCATACCGTCAAAGCCAGATGGTCCACATCCTCCTTCCACAGGTACTCCTGAAGAAGGAAATCTAGTCTGCTTAGCAGAGGAAACAGTTCTTGAGCAGACATGGCCAGTAGTTCAATAAGGTGTGATCAGGATGACTGATGCTCCGTCTATCCGAATCTTCCGCAGGATCCTGGGCAGCAGAGGAAGTGGAGGAAAGATTTAGGCCAACTGGAACCTCCAAGGGATCAACAGGGCATCCACTGTAAACAAAACACCTGAACTTTCTGGTTGTCCCTTGTGTTCATCTGTTCTATACAAGGAAGACCCCACTTCTGTACCAGGAGGTTGAATACCCCTGAGTGAAGTTCCCACTCTCTGGGATTCACTGTGTGGTGACTGAGGAAATCTGCAAGGACGTTTTCTACTCCTGGAATGTGCACGGCGGAGATAGCAGGCACATTGTCTTCTGCCCAAGCCTACCTTGAACCAAGCCGCAGGGCTTCTTGTGCCTCCTTGCTTGTTGATATAAGCCACCACTGTGGCACTGTCGGACTGGACTCGGACCTGGCATCCTGCCAGGTGAAAGGACCAATACCTCAGGGCATGAGAGATCGCCCTTAGCTCCAAAATGTTGATGGGAAGAAGAGTCTCCTCCAGAGACCAATGACCTTGAGCACTCAGGTGACCCAAGACTGCGCCCCAACTGAGTAAGCTGGCGTCCGTTGTCACAATGGTCCAGTACAGGACCACAAAGGGTCTCCCTTTCTCCAGATTGGAGAGATCCAACCACCAATGAAGGGACTGTCTCAGCTCCTCCAGAAGGGAGATAGGATGATCCAGAAGATCCGTGTTCCTCCCTGGAAACATGGATTACAAACCTCTGAAGCTCCCTGGCATGGGTCATGGCAAAGGGTACCGCTTCTATGGTTGATATCATCTTCCCCACTAGAGAGGAGTACTTCCTTGCCGGAGCGGATGTACACGACAGTGCAGACGACACCTTGGATGCAGCTGTTGAATTGAATCCTCCATCAGATAAACCATACTCAGGAGAGTGTTGAACCGGAGGCCCAGCACCAGGTTCTGAGAGGGAACCTGGGCAAACTTGTCCACGTTCAGGATCCAACAATATTGGAGGAGGATCTGAGCGCATTCCTGAACTTGGTGATCCAGAAGATCTCTGGAAGGTGCCTTGAGGAGAAGGTCATCCATTTAAGGTGTCACCTGAATCCCCTTGGTGTGCACCCAGGACCCGACTGAACACCTAAGCAGCAGTAGTGAGACTGAAGGGGAGAGCAGTGAATTGGAAGTTTCCCATGTCGCAGGCAAACCTAAGGCACTGCTGACTTGCTGGGTAAGACAGGATTGTGCAGGTACACATCCTGAAGATCCAAAGATGCCAGAAATTCCCCTGGACACATAGGAGCGATGACAGAATGCAAAGACTCCATTTTATAGTGGGTCTTAACCACAAATTTGTTGAGAGGCTTGAGGTCCAGGATAGGACGGCATCCGGCATCCTTCTTGGGAACTACAAACAGGTTGGAATAAAAACCTGAACCTCTCTCCTGCTGAGGAACCAGGGCCAGAACTCCCTTGTCTAAGAGAGACTGGACCGTTCCATTGAAAAGCCTGAGCGTTTTCTGTCCCTGAGGGAAGAGAGAAGGGAAAAACCTGAAGGGGGGCAGGGATTTGAAGGTAAGTCTGTAACCTTCTGAAATCACCTGTAATATCCACTAATCCACAACAGAGCCTGTCCAAACACTCAAATAGTGTTGCAGGTGACCCCCCACACACACTTGACGCGGACCAGGGTCCGGCGAGTCATGCAGAAGAAGGTTTGGTGGGTTTGGGTTTGGTGGAGGTGTATTTAAGGCCTCCACTGCTGCTTGGGCTTCAGGGTGGAACGCGGGGCCTGAGGCCTGAGACGTCACCAGGTTCGCCCTAAATGCTTTCCCTTGTTTGGGAAGACAAAGACGATGTCTCTTCACCTGAGGCAACAACGCGCTCTTACCCCCAGTGGCCTCACTGATGAGGTTTTTCAGTTCAGGGCCAAAAAGAGAGGTACCCTGAAATGGAAGAGAAATCAGTGATTTCTTAGAGATCAAGTGAGCAGACCAGATCTGCCTGGCTGTCACAGAAAAGGCTGAGCCCTTATCTTCAATCCTAACAGCATCAAAGAGAGCATCAGTAACATAGAGCTGTGCCTCAGAAATGTTGGCCAATAGGGATAAAAGGTCAGCTTTGGGAGCACCTTTGTGGACAGCAGCAGTCAGCTGTTCAGTTAAAACAGCAATGGCCCTATTTACCCAGGAAGAAGCCAAGGTGGGTCTCAAGGACGCACCAATGGCTTTGAAATAAGCCTTTAAGACAGCTTCAAGCTTCATATCAGTCGCGTCCTTAAGAGCTGAAGCATCTGCAACTGCCAAGGCAGTGGATGTAGAGAGCCTGGAAATGGGAGAATCAACCTGTGGAGGAGTAGCCCATCGCGCCAAGGCAGCTTCAGAAAAGGGATACAGCTTAGACAAAACCAGACGCTTGTCAGGAATTTTCCACTAATCCAAAATAATTTGATCCAGAGTGGGATTAGGTGGAAAAACAGGACAGGACTTCTTGCTCCTCTGAAAGATATCAGAAGTAGACTGAGGCTATACATGTGTAGAGGGAATGTTTAAGGTAGTTAATAGTGATGAGCGAGCATGCTCGGCCGAAGCTCGGTTCGGCTCGAGCATCGCTCTGCTCGGCACATGGCGGTACTCGTACGAGTACCGCATGTGCTCGCCCGCCATGTTCGGGTCTCCTCCCCGCACGTTTCGCGGCTGCTGCGCAGCCAATAAACGTGCGGGGAGGCTCTGACATCAGTGTAATGCCAGCAGCCATGTTGGCTGCTGGCATTACACTGATTGGCTGGCCAGAACCCGTGATCGGGTGCTGTATAGCACCTGACCAGCGAGTTCGGCTCAGTCTTAGCCAGGGAGAGATGAGGATAGGAAGGGAAAGTCAGTGTAGGGAGAAGAAAAGTGTTTTTGAACTCTTGAAAGACCCAAAAGTCCTTTTTAGGACTGTTGTGTGTGGGGGCAGCAGATATATTTTGTTTTGGGGGGCAGAGTTTTAAAAAAAAACGTCACATATTCCGTTTACTGTGCCTAGCCGCAGATTAGCAGCACATTCTGTTTAGTGTGCAAAGTTTCAGATTAGGAGAACATTCTGTTTAGTGTGCAAAGTTGGAGATTAGCAGCACATTCTGTTTAGTGTGCAAAGTTGCAGATTAGCAGCACATTCTGTTTAGTGTGCAAAGTTTCAGATTAGGAGAACATTCTGTTTAGTGTGCAAAGTGTAAAATATCAAAGTCACATATTCCATTCACTGTGCGTAGCCGCAGATAAGCAGCACATTCTGTTTAGTGTGCAAAGTTGCAGATTAGGAGAACATTCTGTTTAGTGTGCAAAGTGTAAAATATCAAAGTCACATATTCCATTCACTGTGCGTAGCCGCAGATAAGCAGCACATTCTGTTTAGTGTGCAAAGTTGCAGATTAGGAGAACATTCTGTTTAGTGTGCAAAGTGTAAAATATCAAAGTCACATATTCCATTCACTGTGCCGAGCCGCAGATAAGCAGCACATTCTGTTTAGTGTGCAAAGTTGCAGATTAGGAGAACATTCTGTTTAGTGTGCAAAGTGTAAAATATCAAAGTCACATATTCCATTCACTGTGCGTAGCCGCAGATAAGCAGCACATTCTGTTTAGTGTGCAAAGTTGCAGATTAGGAGAACATTCTGTTTAGTGTGCAAAGTGTAAAATATCAAAGTCACATATTCCATTCACTGTGCGTAGCCGCAGATAAGCAGCACATTCTGTTTAGTGTGCAAAGTTGCAGATTAGGAGAACATTCTGTTTAGTGTGCAAAGTGTAAAATATCAAAGTCACATATTCCATTCACTGTGCCGAGCCGCAGATAAGCAGCACATTCTGTTTAGTGTGCAAAGTTTCAGATTAGGAGAACATTCTGTTTAGTGTGCAAAGTGTAAAATATCAAAGTCACATATTCCATTCACTGTGCCGAGCCGCAGATAAGCAGCACATTCTGTTTAGTGTGCAAAGTTGCAGATTAGGAGAACATTCTGTTTAGTGTGCAAAGTGTAAAATATCAAAGTCACATATTCCATTCACTGTGCGTAGCCGCAGATAAGCAGCACATTCTGTTTAGTGTGCAAAGTTGCAGATTAGGAGAACATTCTGTTTAGTGTGCAAAGTGTAAAATATAAAAGTCACATATTCCATTCACTGTGTCTAGCCGCAGATAAGCAGCACATTCTGTTTAGTGTGCAAAGTTTCAGATTAGGAGAACATTCTGTTTAGTGTGCAAAGTGTAAAATATCAAAGTCACATATTCCATTCACTGTGCCGAGCCGCAGATAAGCAGCACATTCTGTTTAGTGTGCAAAGTTTCAGATTAGGAGAACATTCTGTTTAGTGTGCAAAGTGTAAAATATCAAAGTCACATATTCCATTCACTGTGCCGAGCCGCAGATAAGCAGCACATTCTGTTTAGTGTGCAAAGTTGCAGATTAGGAGAACATTCTGTTTAGTGTGCAAAGTGTAAAATATCAAAGTCACATATTCCATTCACTGTGCCGAGCCGCAGATAAGCAGAACATTCTGTTTAGTGTGCAAAGTTTCAGATTAGGAGAACATTCTGTATAGTGTGCAAAGTGTAAAATATCAAAGTCACATATTCCATTCACTGTGCGTAGCCGCAGATAAGCAGCACATTCTGTTTAGTGTGCAAAGTTGCAGATTAGGAGAACATTCTGTTTAGTGTGCAAAGTGTAAAATATCAAAGTCACATATTCCATTCACTGTGTCTAGCCGCAGATAAGCAGCACATTCTGTTTAGTGTGCAAAGTTTCAGATTAGGAGAACATTCTGTTTAGTGTGCAAAGTGTAAAATATCAAAGTCACATATTCCATTCACTGTGCCGAGCCGCAGATAAGCAGCACATTCTGTTTAGTGTGCAAAGTTTCAGATTAGGAGAACATTCTGTTTAGTGTGCAAAGTGTAAAATATCAAAGTCACATATTCCATTCACTGTGCCGAGCCGCAGATAAGCAGCACATTCTGTTTAGTGTGCAAAGTTTCAGATTAGGAGAACATTCTGTTTAGTGTGCAAAGTGTAAAATATCAAAGTCACATATTCCATTCACTGTGCCGAGCCGCAGATAAGCAGCACATTCTGTTTAGTGTGCAAAGTTGCAGATTAGGAGAACATTCTGTTTAGTGTGCAAAGTGTAAAATATCAAAGTCACATATTCCATTCACTGTGCCGAGCCGCAGATAAGCAGCACATTCTGTTTAGTGTGCAAAGTTGCAGATTTGCAGCACATATTCCGTGTAATATGAAGAAGGCGGGTAAAAAGGGACGGGGAAGTGGACGTGATCCTGATAGTTCAGGGCGCGGGTCAGGACGCGTAGAAACTGTGCCTGGTGCCAGAGCACAAGAAAGAAAGACATCCACCATACCTAGCTTCATGTCTCAGTTTACAGGGCGTCGCAGGACATCACTCTCGAGGTCAGACCACTGCGAACAGGTGGTCGGTTGGATTTCAGGTGATACTGCTTCCAGTCGGTTAAGCACCACCCTGTCTTCCACCAAGTCCACTCTCAGTAGCCAAGAGTCTGGTCAACATAATCCTCACCCTGATCATCCTTCCTCCCACCATAGAGGGTCTGGTCAAAGAAGTGATCCCACACTGGGATATAGTGAGGAGCTCGTCTCATCACCAATCCTTAATTTGAACCTCTCTCCAAGCACGCTTGCAGAGGAACATGAAATCTTGTGCCCTGATTCACAACCTCTAGAGGGTACCCAATCACAAGAAGATGACAGAGGGGAACGGCATTTAAGGTCAAAGGAAGTGGATGATGATGATGATGAGACACAGTTGCCATCAAATCAACCACTTTTACTGTCTCAAGACCTTGATGAGGAGGATGATATACAGTTGTCAATGATTGAGTATGTGGTGGGATCAAGACATGAGGAGGATGATCAGAGTGAGGAAGTGGAGGAGGACTTGGTGGACGATGAGGTGACTGACCCCACCTGGGAAGGTGGAGAGCCGAGCGATGACAGCAGTCCTGAGGGTGAGCCATCTGCAGCACCGCAACAGGCTGGAAGAGGCAGTGGTGTGGCTACAGAAAGAAGGCGGACAGCACCAAACCGGCCCGCAAATGTTCCACGGAGCACCCCCTTGCGTAAATCTCCCTTGCCAAGGGGTAGGTGTTTCGCGGTATGGCGTTTTTTTAAGGAAAGTGCGGACGACAAAAGAATTGTAGTTTGCAACCTGTGCCACACCAGAATGAGCCGAGGCATGAACACTAGAAACCTCACGACCACCAGCATGATCCGACACATGGCATCCAAGCACCGTAATAAGTGGGAGGAACGCCCGGATCGCCAATCTGTGTCTACAGGCTACACCACTGCCTCCTCTTCCCCTGTTTTCGGTGCCGGCCAATCGCCTGTCGAAGGCGCAGGCCCGCATACCTCCCGCCCTGCACCTGTACCATCTGAAGCACCATCAGCGACCACATCCACTTCCCTGTCCCAGCGCAGCGTCCAAATGTCGTTACCCCAGGCATTTGAGCGCAAGCGAAAATACCCAGCCAGCCACCCACAGGCCATAGCACTAACCTCACACCTTTCCAAATTACTGGCCATCGAAATGCTGCCATTTAGGCTTGTGGAGACTGAGTCCTTCCGCAGCCTGATGGCAGCAGCTGTCCCTCGGTACGCAGTCCCCAGCCGCCACTACTTTTCCCGGTGTGCCGTCCCCGCCTTACACCACCATGTGTCCCGTAACATCACCCGTGCCCTGACCAACGCAGTTACTGGGAAGGTCCACTTAACGACTGACACATGGACAAGTGCTTGTGGCCAGGGATGCTACATTTCCCTGACGGCACATTGGGTGAATGTCGTGGAGGCTGGGAGCGACTCGGACCCTGGGATGGCACAGGTGCTACCCACGCCGAGGATTGCGGGCACTACCTCCATCAGGGTTTCCGCCAGCACCTACGTTATTGGCTCCTCCTCCTCCGTTTCCACCTCCGAATTCTCTGCGCGCAGCGCCACTCACCCATCAGCCGGTAGCTGGAAGCAGTGTAGCACTGCAGTGGGGAAGCGTCAACAGGCCGTGCTGAAGCTGATCTGCCTTGGGGACAAACAGCACACGGCCTCAGAGCTGTTGCAGGGGATTAGTCACCAGACCGAGCAGTGGCTCTCGCCACTCAACCTGCAACCAGGCATGGTTGTGTGTGATAATGGGCGTAACTTGGTGGCGGCTTTGGAGCTCGGCAAGCTCACACACGTACCATGCCTAGCGCATGTATTTAATTTAGTGGTTCAGCGATTTCTAAAAACCTACCCCAATTTGCATGATCTCTTGTGCACATTTCCGTAAGTCATCAACAGCTTCAGCCGGCCTGTTGAAGCTGCAGCAGCGCTTACAATTGCCAGCTCACCGGCTGCTGTGTGACGTGAGCACGCGCTGGAACTCCACCTTCCACATGTTGGCCCGGCTTTGTGAGCAGCAGAGGGCAGTAGTGGAGTACCAGCTGTTACACGGTCGTCGCCTCTCCGTTCAACTTCCTGTAATCAGAAGTGAGGAGTGGGAATGGATGTCAGACCTCTGTGAGGTTTTACGCAATTTTGAGGAATCGACACAGATGGTGAGCGGCGATAACGCTATTATCATTGTAACCATCCCACTTCTGTGTCTACTGAAACGCTCGCTGCTCACAATTAAAACCGACGCTTTGCATGTGGAAGAGGTGGAAATGCGGGAGGAAGAGCTTACACAAGGTGATAGCCAGAGCACCCTCACTTCGTCTTCTCAGCGACAATTGGAGGAGGCGGAGGAGGAGGAAGACACTGTTGCCTCCGCTACAGAGGGTAGCCATGGAACTTTAGTTCCATCTCTTCAGCGTGGGTGGGCAGAAGAGGAGGAAGAGGATGAGGAGATTGAGAGTCATCCTCCTGTTGAGGACAGCGAAATTTTGCCTGTTGGTACTCTGGCACACATGGCTGACTTTATGTTAGGCTGCCTTTCCCGTGACCCACGCGTTACACGCATTTTAGACAACACGGATTACTGGGTGTTCACCCTTCTGGACCCCCGCTACAAAGAGAATTTCTCATCTCTCATTCCTCCGGTGGAGAGGACAAGCAAAATGGTGCAATACCAGAAGGTTCTTGTTGAAAAATTGCTCCAAAATTTTCCATCTGACAACGCTGGCGGCAGAGTACGTGCTACCTTGGCCAACCGAGAAGGGGAGAAAAGGGGAGCACACAGCAGTTCCGACAAAGGCAGGGCAACACTCTCCAAGGCGTGGGACACCTTCATGACACCCCGCCAGCACCCTCACCCTGATGCGCAGCCTAGTGTCACAAGGAGGGAAAAGTTTTGGAAGATGGTGAAGGAGTACGTAGCAGACCGTGTCAGCGTCCTCAATGATCCCTCTGTGCCTTACAACTACTGGGTGTCCAAGCTGGACACGTGGTATGAACTGGCACTCTACGCCTTGGAGGTGCTGGCCTGCCCTGCCGCCAGCGTTCTGTCTGAGCGGGTATTTAGTGCTGCTGGTGGCATCATAACAGATAAGCGTATCCGCCTTTCCACCGAAAATGCTGATAGGTTGACACTTATAAAAATGAACAAGGCCTGGATTTCCCCTGACTTCTCCACTCCACTGGAGGAAAGCCCCGGGGGAACATAAAGTCACTTTATATATGTTATTTACAATGATGGGAATACTCTGTATTCCCATTCACCCCTTCCACCCAAAAAACGGGTATATGGTTGACTCTCTTCCATATACCCTGTGATATAATTTTTATATAGGGCCAGCTCACCAGCGGGCCCAGTGATATAATTTTTATATAGGGCCAGCTCACCAGCGGGCCCTGTTTGACAATTTTTGTATAGGTCAGCTCACCAGCGGGCCTTCTCATATAATGTTTTATTGGGTCAGCTCTCTAGCGGGCCCTCTCATATAATGTTTTATAGCGTCAGCTCACTAGCGGGCCTTCGCATATAATGTTTAGGATGGTCAGCTCCGCAGCAGACCCTCACCCTTAATGTTTTAGATGGTCGGCTCAGCGCACGTTTCCCTCTTAATCATGGCCCCAGTTCAGAAAAATCGAGGAAATTTTTGGGAGAATTTGCCTCCGCGCACGTTTCCCTCTTAATCATGGCCCCAGTTCAGAAAAATCGAGGAAATTTTTTGCAGAATTTGCCTCTGCGCACGTTTCCCTCTTAATCATGGCCCCAGTTCAGAAAAATCGAGGAAATTTTTTGCAGAATTTGCAGATGATATACAAGTAAATATACAGCAAATACTGTTTGGTAACAATTTTTCGCCTAAAGTCGTTTTTATCTTCCTTTTTGTGTGTTTTACGGTCAATCTGTAAAAATGGCGTACTACGGGCGAAACATCGTTCCCAGCAGCGATGTTGGAGTCCAAGATGCATCCAGACATCCTCCCTATGCTGTCCCTGAACCATTTCTGTGGTGTTTCCATCATTTTCTGCCCTTTTCCTATGGACCAGGCACCCTCCCCTCATCAGAGCAGGGGGTGCCTGGTGTAATGCTCGAGTCCTCCCATTGACTTCAATGGGGCTCGGGTGCTCGGCCGAGCACTCGAGCCTCCGGGGGCGCTCGGTCAGAGCACCCGAACACCCGAGCATTGGGGTGCTCAATCATCACTAGTAGTTAATACTGCCTTAATGAGACCCTCAGCAGAGGATTCAGGGTCAGCTTCAAAGGGATCACCATGAAATTGGGAAGAAGCATATTCAGAACACACACACCATCCTCAGAATTCCCATCTGAAGCCTCTAGAGAAGAATCAGATAGATCAGGAATGCCAGGAGCCTTATATGCCACAAACCTGAAGGAAGTGGGGGGTCTCCAGGACTGAATAACCCCCTGGAGAGAAAGAGGAAACTGTGCCATAGAGGACTTTAAGTCCTTGACCCAAGGTGGCTCTTGATCATGGCTGGAAGGTACTGTCATCTAGATTATAGGTTTCACCCCAGAAATCCTTAAACACACTTATCTGGCAAGTGAAGGGTTAACCTGAGGAGGAGACCAAGTCCTTGTATGATACTTGGTAGAGAGGAAAAACAAAATGGAGACCGCAAGGGGAAACTATCGGAAAACAACATGCGGGCATTTATGGGAAACGTAGTTTTCTCAATATTGAGTATCAAATACACAACCAGATAGTTAGGCAAGGGGACACAAAAAAAATGAGCCATCTCTCAACTCGGTACACAGAGCGGTTGCAGAGATATGTCCCAATATGTCTGTCCCATAGACATCAATGGAGCATTGCACTTATGCAGTAAAGGGTGCCTTAAAGGTGCAGAATTCAAAAATAACGTCTAAAGTAAAAAGTGTCTAAAAGTGTAAAAAACACACATTAACACTAATAAACATAAATATATCTAATAACAACAATGGAAAAATGAGAAAGCAATACTTCAACAGCCCAAATACTGTCAGGGTAGGAGTTAATTACCACAAAACTGCTCAAAATGCTCCAAAGACCCTCAGAACAGAATTAAAATTACCCAATATGAGAACTCCAAAGAAACCCTTGTGTGCAAGGGAGCTGTGGGACAAGTAGACAATGGCACTCAAAGAACAGCTAACAGCAGTTTGATAATCCTTACGGCCAATACACTTAAGTGCATTGAAACGCATGGAACAAGATTCCCCAGAGCCATTCAAAGGCTTGAGGTACTGTTAACAGCTGAAAAAAAGATACACTTAACTGACAAAATTTAAGACCCAGTTCCCTTAGCTGTTAGACACTTAACAGGCAAAAAAACAACCGTTACATAGCAAAACACACAAAATGCTTACCGCACAAGCCTGTAAATGGAAAAATTAACCTGTGTAAGGCCAAAATAACATGGACAGACAACAAAAATCAATGGCACACACAATAACAAGCAACACCACAGGGACAAGGACCTACAAGCAGTGGTGTAACTATAAGGGTCGCCCCTGCGACTAGGCCTGTCACTCCAGGGTCCCGGTCGCTCCCTGCGACCCCTCTGCCTGGCGCCCGCAATCTCCCTCCGGCACTCTAGTAATGCAGAGTGATGGGAAATTACATCATCTCCCAGCGCTCTGCATTACTAAGAGGTCCGCGCAGGAGCTCCAGGGAGGTAGGAGATGGGGGCATTGTGAAGACTGAGGGGCATTGTAGAGGGAGTCAGTGTGGTCGAGGGGGGCCAATGTGGTGGTGGTGGGGGGCCCGTGGCACTTTTTGCACCAGGGCCCGGAGGCTTCTAGTTACGCCTCTGCCTACAAGACAACACCAACACAACATGGCACGGAACAATGGGGGTTATCACATGACACGGACACTTGCAAATACAAAACAAGCTCACCTGTGCAACATCACCACGCGATGCACACGCAACCTGCACCCCACAACTTCACACCTGCAAATGGCAGAGACATACCAAGCACAACATACCACATCTTATAACACATACACCTGCAAACACTTACCTGGACAATAAACAACTTCCCATTGGTCAGCACTCACCTCATCACTACACCTACACAACACCCTATCAAGTACTTAAAGGGAAAACTCACCACACTCACTTGTGGCTTGTTTTCCACTCAGGGAGGGAGAGAGAGAGAGATAGAGGGCAAAATAAGTATGTTGGGTTACATATTGTTGCGAAGACTGCGGAGAAGGCGTGAGAGCTAGGGAACACCAGCAACCCCCAGGCACACCTGATCAACAGCCTTCACATGTTGCAAGTGAGGAGGCTCTGGCTCAGCAGTCACTCAGGAGCCCATGCCCACCTGGAAGACAGCACCTGCCTGCAGATGCACAGCAACAGAATGCTCCACAGCAGCAGAGGATGTATAGACAACCACCAAGGCCCAGGGTATAAGGGCCAAGGGTCACTATCTTTGGAATGACCGGCGACGAGGCAATTAATCGCTAAAGGTTGAGGCCTGACAGCATCATTGCCTTGTATGAGGTCATCAAGGATCAGGTGGATCCCACCTACATCCACAACCATGCCCTATCTGGCCTGCAAAAACTACTGTGTGCCATACACTTCATGGCAAGTGGGGCCTTTCAGCCCACTGAGGGTTACGCATCTGGCATGTGACAGGCCACATTCTCCTGGGTGCTGGCCCAGGTCTTGCCAGCCCTCAAAAGCAAGGCCAGTACTTCCCCACCACCGACATGGACTGGATACACCTCAAGCCTTTTACGCAAGGGGAGGCATGCCCAGGGTCATGGGTGCTATAGATTGCACCCATATCCATATTAAAGCCCCAGCACGTGACGCACAGCTATTCATCAACAGGAAGAACGTCCACTCCATGAACGTGCAGATGGTGTGTGACAGCAACATGAGGATTATGAATGTCTGTGCAAAGTATCCTGGCAGCTCACATGATTCCTACATTCTACAAAACTCCTCAGTCCACAGAGACTTCGAGAATGGAACTTATACAGGGGGATGGCTTTTGGGTGAGTTCACAATACAAAATCACACCACAACCACAGGTGTACACACAACGCTGCTCAGCATGCTCCTGACCCACAGCTAGTACGTCCACCACACAAAACATCATTCACACAACATGTGCTCCCTGTCTCACCATGTCACTCACATTCCACAGGTGATGCTGGCTATGGCTGCAAGTCCTGGCTACTGACCCCTGTGGCTAATCCTCAAACACATGCCCAGGAAAGGTACAACCAGGCTGTTGTTGCCAGAATTGGATGCCCTGGATGACCTCCTGGTCACTCTTTGAACCCTAGGTGTGGCTTCAGGCATCACATTGGAGGGAGTGGTGGGTGCAGTGGACCCCTCTGTGGAACGCAGGTTCTCCCTCTCTAACCGTAAGTTCTCCCTGTGGTTCTACTCTCTCAACTCCACCAGCACCTGTGCAAACATGTCCATCACCCCGTGTGGAGCTGATGGAGATGAGTGTTGATCCTCGTGACCTCCAATTCCAGGGCATGGATCCTTGCCTCAATCCTGTTTGTGTTTCTCCGGGATTCCCTACGGCTCCTGGTGATGTTGTCATTGGTGCAGTGGCTGGACCGGAGTAGTCTCCTTTGCAGAGCCATACACTCCGCCTCCATCCCCGTGGGGCGTTCACTGCTGGAGATGGTTGTGCCCGGTGACTCTGCTGCTGCTGTGTCCTCCTCAGCTCGTGCTGCGTCCTCCTCACCTCATGCTGCGTCCTCCTCAGCTCGTGCTGCGACCTCCTCAGCTCGTGCTGCGACCTCCTCAGCTCGTGTTGTGTGTGCTGCAGATGGGTATATGCCCACCACATCAGTGGAACCACTGCTGCCCACTAATGTCTGTACTGGTGGAGGTGGTGGAGTAAACAGGTCCCTCAGCATAGGGTGCTATGGCTCCCCAAGCAGGCCCAGGCGTTGTTAGTCGCGGTGCCAAGGGTCATACCTCGGCCACAGGTATGTGCTTGGCCCCCATCTGGGATCATACCTGGGGCCATGCTGGTGAGCCATCCAGGAGGGTAGGTCAATCTTTGAAGAATATGGCCCTTATTGGGTGGTGGCCACATTCCCAGGCAGCCATTGCCTTCCTGGTGGTGGTGGTGCTGCTATTGGAAGGTAATAGCTCCTGGAGGTGGTGGAATGCATCCACTTCTCCTCCTGTTGCATCCAGTCACTGTACTATGGTGGAGCAGCCAGAAGTGGTGTAGCCAGAGGTGGGGCAGCCAGTTAGGGAGGAGGTGTTGATGTTGGGTACGGTACCCACTGGCTGGTCCCCTCCTCCGTATACTCCTCACTGGGTGGCGAGGTAGCCTCCTCCACGGGCTCCTGCTGTGCTGGAGGCACATAAGCTGTGTGGAGAATTGAGACTGTGTAATCAGTAAACGAAGCCATGATAGTGTCAAATTGATATTAATACTTGAAATGTGGAAAGGGAAATATATGTTGTAGGGTTTATCCCCCTGAGTGAAACAACGGTGCTCCCACTGCTGAAGGGTGTTTTATTCGACATGTATCACAGCTCAGAGTTGAATTCCTTTGGTGCCACATCCCAGTGGCCTGAAATTGTACATTGGCGCTGTTGCTACATCATCCTATGTGGATTTATGGTCCCTGGACCAAACTTGTCCAGAGGATGTCTAGCAACATCGGCACTGTACAATTTCAGGCCATTGTGATATTGCCCCTGAAATATTCATCTTTGAGCTGTTATACTTTTGGAATAAAACACCTTTCAGCAGTGGGAATACCCTTGCTTTACTCAGGGGGGATACATCCTATAACATATATTTTTCCTTTCACATTTTAGGTATTACTATCCCTTTAACGGGATAGCAATGGTTAATTTCACCTTGATGTAACACTGTGGGCACTATAAGGAGATGGTTAGACAGATATTGCTGTATGTGACAGCTGGCGATATCAGTCATTTGACCACACGGAGGCTCTTCAGCAGAGCCAAAATTTACCCATTTGGAGATGGATACTTCATTGGAATGGTCCACAGAGTGTGCTTGCAAACCAAGAAAATTTTGTAGACAATTCCAAAGATGTATTTATTTTCAAATGGGTTCGTTTTTGCTCTGCTGAAGAGCCTCCGTGTCGTCAGTTGACTGATATCTCCAGCTGTCACATACAGCAATATCTGTCTAACCATCTCTTAATAATGCCTACAATGTTATATCAAGGTGAAATTAACCATTGCCATCCCGTGCAAGGTACGCAGAGAGGAATATGGTCTGATATGTGTGTATATGTACCTTTCATATCTTTGATAGATGTGAACCCAGAGATCCGTTCAGTACATGTGATTGTCTTACTGCCTATATATGTGCACCCATCACAAACTAACTTTAATTGATACCATGAATGAAAACATACCTCATATATACCATTTAAGTAAGGTGTAATATACTAGGTATGTGTACTCTGATGATGATATCAATATGAGTTAGTTTGTGATGGGTGCCCATATATGGACAGTACGGCAATCACACGTACTAGGCTGAATTCTGGGTTCACCGCTTGTTGGGACATATTTGTACCCATTTGAAATGGACATATCCACATACATATCTGACCGTTTTCTTTCTGCACATATCTTTTTTTAATTGATCTGTAGTGTGATTCAAGTGGTATTCATCCCTATGTTATCAGTTTATCCCATACAGTGCAGGATTTTTTCTGATTTGACATGTCACTCTCTGGTTGTCATGATGGTATCCTATGCATTGCATAGGATCCCGTGCATCCCGTGGCAATCAGGGATTGATGTACTTTACAGGATCCTGTCCATGAGGTCTGTTCAAGTTGAATCCTGAAGGCAACAATCAAGCCAGTATTGATGGATATCTTTGATTGAGAGTTATTTTTTTCCCTGGATCAGTCCATCCATCCTTCTGTGTGAGGCAGCCATACCCAATCATAGACATACATAATTCATGGCCTGTTATTGACCAAACTACAATGGTTCATATTTGTTTCCCATATGTATCCTGCAAATAGTGGCTGGTGTACCATCCATACATAGCATCAGCACTCCTGAGGATCCATGTGTGAATCAAATATGAGATATGTAAATTCAGATTAGAGTAAATGATTGCATACACAACACCAAGGCCAAATTCTTTTTCACCTTTAGTTATGTGTAATTGTTTTTGGCCTGTGTGTTGCACATACAACCAGTTATTCTCAGTGGCACTGTGATTTGTGATCTGCTCCATCCTTTTTGTGATTCACTAAGCGGTTAAGTAGACCTGATGAACTGAACATGATGCTGACTTCTCCAGTGATCTTATTTCCCCATTTGCAATGTTTTCTATGGAGTCTATACAATGAGACCTTTGCAACTTGATTCATGTTATTGAATATTCTCCATAGACTAACACTGTAATTGGTAACGTGAGGGTATGTAAGTGTAAAATTCTCTACATCAGCTCTTTTTCACCGCTTAGTAAATGTCCACTGTGTGTTATGTAATCATTAGCCTATCGACTTGTGTTTGTTGTCTGGTTAACCCTTTGAAGACCAGAAGGGTTGCCAAAGCATTGTTGATCGATGCATTGATAATCCCTCTAGCACTCATGGGGTTATGTGCTGGATTCCCTGTGGGTACATGGGTGACATTGTGTAGGAACAGTTATGATGTTTAACATACCACACTTTTCTGAGCATTGTTTGTGTGTATTGTGTGTGATCAGCACAGCAACATGAGGGTTAACCAGAGAGTTGGACAGGTTTGGGCGTTGTTGAACCTTGACATTTGTCCTTGTCTTGCTCTTGTTCCAACCCTCAGGGTGCTGTGTTGATGCAGTGGTGTGGGTGAATGATGGGCAAATGTTGGGATGTGACAGTTTTTGTATGTGATGGGTGTGTGGTTTGAGGTGGTGTGTGGTTATGGGATGATGCACTTACCGGTAGTGTGGAGGCACCTCTCATCCCGAGTGTCTGATCCTCCAGGGACCCCCTCAATAAGCGTAGACGACAGGGTCTGCTGCAGCCTCTCCTCCCATCCGATGAAGGTGATGGGGACAGGTGGACCACCTCCGGTGCCTCGGGCGTGCAGGGAGGCATCCCCCATCTTCTTCTTAACCTGCCTTTTGCAGTTGCCCCATATCTTTTTGATTGAGTCTACATCCCATCTGCAGGTGGCCACCGCATTAACCCGGCTGCAGATTTGGTTCCAGGCAGCCTTCCTCCTCGCAGCCAGGCCAAGGACCCTCTCCCTCGGAAAGAGGACACTCTCCCTCTCCAGCACAGCCTCCACAAGGGCCGTGTTCTCCTCTTTGGTATATCGGAGATCCCTGATCCTGTCCCGCTCAGCTCCGGCATGCGAGGAGTTAGAACCAGATTGTCCAGCCTGCTCTGCCCCTGCCTGTTTGTGGTGGTCCCCAGGAACTACCCCTCATCCCACTGCAGGTTCTATCCCTGTCCTCTGTGTGCCTGCTCTTCTGGGCCTGGTCCCCCTCCCCCCTGCGGATCTCCCTCTTCCACTCCTACTATCAACAGGGATGTCCTGCTCTCCTTCCTCCTCCTCCTCCACTACTCTCCCCATCCTTCTCTCCTGTCCTCTTCTCCTCGCCATCATTCACCCACTCACACCCAAGCACTCCCACAGGCACTCACAGGCACACTCGATCCCACTCTCTCTCTGTCACACACTTTCACTCACAGATTCACACTGTCAAACAAAAGTTTAAAAAATGTGTAAGGTGTTGTAAAAAGAAAAGACTATGTGTATGTATGTGTATGTTTGTATGGGTGTATGGAATATATGCAAAAGTGTGATATGTGTATATTTAGTGCAATGCTTTTCTCTCTCCAAACTCCAAAAACTCCTTCTACCTCAAGTGTACGCGCCTATCTCTCTCTCTCTCTCTCTCTCTCGATCACTAGCCTCCACTCCTGGGTCCTGTGCCCTAGCTCGCTAAAACTCAAAACACAGACAGGGTATGACCGTTATTTTGGGGTATATATAGGTGTATTTGAACATTTTTGCTACTTTGGGGCCTTGGGATTGGCTGTAAGTCTGAATATTGTTTGTGCATCTATCAGGGTTGCTAGCCAACGCCAGCCGTAAGGTTACATTTTGAATTTAGTTGTGTTTTAACGTGTTTGGGACGCACGGTGATGCAAAATCAGGTGCAACGCTGGTTTATGTGTTACGTGTTTTTGTTGTGCCTACGCTCGATAGCTATTCTTGTACTCTTACCTTTAAATCTGCTGTAAATCATGTATTATTTGCGGCCGATGTGTCTTTTTTACTTAGCGGATGGTTTAACGGCTGCCTTTAAATCGAACCCAAAATGTGACTGTGTTTAGTAACTATGGACTAGATTTAAAGGCAGACGTTAGCCAAAAAACACTAACGGGTGCGTTAACGTGAAGTAAGCCATTTAAAGGTCCATCTTAAGAACAGCTAACGGCAGTTCACAAATCATTATGGCCGATCATGTGCATTGAGACGCATGGAACAAGATTCCCCAGAGACATTTAAAGGAGCAGTAAACTTTTTTTTATGAAAAAATATATATTGTAAGGATTTTCCTATTGAGTAAAATAAGGGTACTCCCACTGCCGAGAGATTTATATTTCCAGATATATTATAGTTTAAACTCATGTTTTTTTACATTAGCAGTGCCCTCTAGTGGTCAAATTCTAATTAGATTTCCGGTTAGATTCTAATGGAGAAGAAAGTCAGAAAAGTCAGAGACATACAGTTCTCCATAGAATGTGATAGAAACTGCCTGTCACTTCCTGTCAGTTAGAACTTCCAGGAAGTAAATGCACAGTAAATTCACTTCATGATTATTTAAACTGCTATAAATTTTGAATAAAACATCTGACAGCGATAGGAGTGACCTTGTTTTATTCAGCAGGAAATTCTCTGTAAAATATGTGTTTTCATAAAAAAAGTTTACTGCTCATTTAAAGGAGTGTGGTACTGCTAACAGCTGAAAAAAAGATACAGTTAAAGGTATAGTAATGTTTCATAATAAAAGCAGTTCTAATTAATCATCATAGTATTTGGACTTTGTAGACGGTTATTTCAATTCTGTCAGAGTTGTAGTTCAAGAGTAATTCAATGACAAAGTATCCCCCTCCCGCCCATTTTACTGATATAACACTGCGCAGCCAGAGCAGAAAGGAGGTGCCCAGGTAGATTGCAGAGAGGGACAATCATCCATTAAGATAAGGCAAAAACCTGAAAAACTTGTCAAGGGGGGCAGGGCTTTCATTGTTTTCATAGGAAGAAGATTGTCCCCTGCTGTTATCTGTCTGGTCTATGGACTGTATTCCACATCTGAGAAGAGATGGCTTACACTAGGTAAAAGGGGCGGGAGGGGAAACTTTGCTTGTGAATATTTCTCAAACCATAAAGGTTTGAGAGATAAGACTTATATCATTCTTCATGTTTTTGTAATGCCTACAAAATAAAATAAAGATAAAACAAAGTATTACTATCCCTTTAACAGGCAAACGTTAAGACCCAGGTTTGTTAGCCGTTAGACACTTAACGGTCAAAAAATGAAACCCGTTACATAGTAAAACAGACAAACCGCTTACCGCACAAGCAAGCAAATGGTAAAATTAACCAATGCAATGCCAAAATAACACAAAAAAACATGGGCAGACACCACAAATCACCATCACACACAACATAAAACCAAGCAACAGCATAGGGAAAAGGACTTCCAAAAAAAAACACCAGCATAATATGGCACAGAACAATGGGAGTTATCATACAACACGGACACCTGCCAATACAAAACGAGCTCACCTGTGCAACATCACCAGACAATCCAGATGCAACCTGCACCCCACAACTTCACACCCGCAACTGACACAGACACACCAATCAGAACACACCACTCTTTAAAACACAGACACTCCTGCAAACACTTACCTGGACCACAAACACCTTCCCATTGGTCATCACTCACCTCATCATCACACCTAGACAACATCCGACCATGTACTTAAAGGGACAGCTCACCACACTCACTTGTGGTTTGTTTTCCACTCAGGGAAAGAGATAGAGCGATAGAGAGAACAATAAGTATGTTGGGTTACTTATTGATGCAAAGACTGCGGAGAAGACGTGCAAGGGGCGAGAGCTAGGGAACTCCAGCAAGCCCCAGGCACACCTGATCAACAGCCTTCACCTGTTGCAAGTGAGGAGGCTGTGGCTCAAGAGCCACACAGGAGCCCATCCCCACCTGGAGGACACCACCTGCCTGCAGATGTACAGCTAAAGCAACAGGATGCTCCCCAGCAACAGGATGCTCCCCAGCTGCCACAGGGACCCCTGGAGCAGTGTAGGAGGTATAGACGACCACTAAAGCCCAGGGAATACCAACCAAGGGTCACTCTCTTTGGAATGACCGATGACGAGGTGATTGATCACTACAGGTTGAGGCCGACCTGCACCCTTGCCCTGTATGAGGTCATCAAGGATCAGGTGGATCTGATTTACATCCACAACCATGCCCTATCTGGCCTGCAAAAATTCCTGTGTGCCATAGACTTCATGGAAAGTGGAGCCTTCCAGTCCACAGAAGGTTACGCATCTGGCATGTCACAGGCCACATTCTCCAGGGTGCAGGCCCAGGTCTTGCCAGCCCTCAAAAGAAAGGTCTGTACCTATATACATTCCCCACTACCGACATGGAGTGGATACATTTGAAGCATGGCTTTTACGCAAGGGGAGGCATGTCCAGGGTCATGGGTGCAATAGATTGGACCTATGTCCATATCAAAGCTCCAGCACGTGCTGGACATATCTACATCAACAGAAAGAACTTCCACTACATGAATGTGCAGATGGTGTGTGACAGCAACTTGAGGATCATGAAAGTCTGTGCAAAATATCCCGGGAGCTGTCAAGATTCGTATATACTCAGAAGCTCATCTGTACAGAGAGACTTTGAAAATGTAACCTATACAGGGGGGTGGCTACTGGGTGAGTTAACAATACCAAATCACACCACATCCACATGTGCACACACAACACTGCTCAGCATGCTCTTCACTCACAGCTAGCACATCCACCTCATAAGACATCATTCACAAAACATGTGCTTCCTGTCTAATCATGTCACTCACTGTCCACAGGTGATTTGGGCTATGGCTGCAGATCATGGCTAATGACCCCGGTGGTGAATCCCCAAACCGATGCCCAGGAGCGATACAACCAGGCTCATAGCAGAACAAGGAATGCCACTGAGCGAACTTTCGGGCTCCTAAAATCCCGCTTCAGGTGTTTGGATCACTCAGGGGGAGCATTGCAGTATGCACCAGGCAAAGTCTGTGACATCATTATGGCATGTGCTATATTACACAACATCACGGTGGACACCAGACTTGTTGATGATGTCCAGCCCCCACCCATACCTGATGAACCTCTGGACATTGTCGAGGGTGAAGAAGGCCTAAGAGGGACGCGGATAAGAGACACATTGATCAGGGAACACGTCAGCTGTGAGTATAATACTTGTGTGCACCCAATCCATGCATACATACTTACCACAACATAAATGTTCTGTTTCACTCCACAGGATCAATGACACAGCTCTGACTGCAGTATGGACCACCATCATCAACCATCCCATGGACGAGTCATATTGGGGCTAGGGATTCCAATGACATCTGACACCCTGTCATCCATGTTGATACTGCTACCTCAAGTATATCAGGCATGCCCCCCTGGAAACCAAGGTACAACACTGTAACCATGTTCAGCATATCCCAGGGCTCCATAGGTACCAACTAAAGTGTTTTGCTATGATCAGAGCCATAGCAACCATGGTGCCCATTTAGCAAGAGAGTCTCATCCAGTGAAATTCATTGGATAACACTCTGTCACATCAGGGATTAAGGGGACATTCAAGTGAACCCGAGACCTGTAGTTTGCTAGAGCTGAAAAGAGCAGCAGAGGGATGGATCTGCAGTGGTAGTGTGTTATACAACATAGAGGTCATGAAATGTGGATCAGATCTCCAAGGACACCATGCTGACCTCTGTGTGTGCAGTGATATGTGCCCCTGAAATGAATACACACATCTACAATTATGTCCTAATAGCTCCATGAAACAAATATATTTGGGCTGCCACTGTGAGTGACAGTGGCAGCCCAAATATATTTGTTTCATGGAACTATTAGGACAGATTTGTAGATCTGTGTATTCGTGTCAGGGGCACATAGCCTTAGGGTTGGTTGACATCCCCTTAGTTCTCCCCATAATGGGTTACAGACGAGTATACAACACATTACAAAGTATCACGGTGCCCGTGATTCTATGTGCGATATTCTTACTTCTAGGTTTGTGTTTTGCTGTCTCTTATTGGTGCTAGCTGGCTAGCCCCTCCCAGGGCTAGTCTTTATATACGCCCTCCTGTCACTAGCCCGGTGCCCTTTCGTGGTGTTCCTGACCTTACGTTATTCTGTGCTCCTGTTCCGTGTTGATCCGGTTTCAGTCTGACCTTGCTCCTGTTCTGCTCCTGTGTACCGACCCAGGCTTTGGCTGACTACCACTCTCTCTGTACCGATCCAGGCTTTGACTGACTACCGCTCTCTGTGTACCGACCCAGGCTTTGGCTGACTAGCGCTCTCTGTGTACCAACCCAGGCTTTGGCTGACTACCACTCTCTGTGTACCGACCCAGGCTTTGGCTGACTACTGCTCTCTGTGTACCGACCCAGGCTTTGGCTGACTACCACTCTCTGTGTACCAACCCAGGCTTTGGCTGACTACCACTCTCTGTGCACCAATCCAGGCTGTGGCTGACTTCCGCTCTCTGATACTGATCCAGGCATTGATTGACTTACGCTATTTGTGTTGCCCTTGCTATTATTGTCAGTCCTCTCCGATTTGTTGCCTCCGGTTGCGCTAATCCCTGCCTGAGTATCAGTGTGGCTTATGTTACGTATACCCAGCCTGTACTATCCAGTCACTAGCAGTTACTGTTGCCTACCCACTATATGCTCAGCCTGTGACTATCTGTGGCCTCCGTTAAGTACACCCAGTCAGTGCTATCCGGTCACTAAGTGGTTACCGTTGCCAGTTCATTACCTACACGCAGCCTGTGATTCCCTGTGGCCTCCATTAAGCACACCCAGTCAGTGCTATCCGGTCACTAGCGGTTACCGTTGCCAGTTCATTACCTCATGCAGCTTTTGGTTCCCTGTGGCCTCCGTTACGTACACTCAGTCTGTGCTGTCCGGTCTAGCGGTTACCATTACCAGCTCATTACATTATCTCAGCCTGTGACTCTCTGTGGCCTCCGTTACATTCTCCCAGTCTGTGTTGTCAGGTCACTAGCGGTTACGTTGTCAGCTCATTTCACTCACTCAGCCTGTGACCCGGTAGAGCCGCCTCAGTTCCTTGTTGCTCCAGATATCAGGCTGCCTTACCCGGTATTCGGTAAGGCCGGTAGAGCCTCCTCACTTCCTTGTTGCACCAGATATTAGGTTGCCTTACCCGGTATTCGGTAAGGCCGGTAGAGCCTCCTCAGTTCCTTGTTGCACCAGATATCAGGCTGCCTTACCCGGTATTCGGTAAGGCCGGTAGAGCCTCCTCAGTTCCTTGTTGCACCAGATATCAGGCTGCCTTACCCGGTATTCGGTAAGGCCGGTAGAGCCTCCTCAGTTCCTTGTTGCACCAGATATCAGGCTGCCTTACCCGGTATTCGGTAAGGCCGGTAGAGCCTCCCTATTGTATTGCTATTTGTATGCCCTGTCCTGTGTCAAACTTTCTTACTGCTGTTTGTAGAGTTTGGACCCGTGAGGGGCCTTGTTGCGTTTTATTTTGTCTAATAAAGCTTCTCTATTTTATCCTACCCAATTGTCGGAGTGTTCAATAAAACCGTGACACAAAGCAATGGTTTGTGTACTCCCCTGTAATGGAAAATATTAAGTGGATAATCATGTTGAAGCTGTTGCATGACGATCAGTTGGAGGTTGCTGTTTCTAATCCTGTCCTCTTGTCCCACAGGCATTCATAGCATGATCCATCCTTGAACAGAGGAGTTTCCATGTGACTGGACTGAAGTCTTGACAACACTTCCATGAAGCTCACCACTTGGTGTTTCAAGTGATTGTGTTGGTGATGCACTGTTTGCCCTGATGTTCACAGCAACCTCTACTGGAACATCCACATATCCACATAAGACCCAAATGTACGTGTTTCCTAACATCCAGGTATCAAACCAGAACAGTAAGAATGCTTTACTTTGTAAACAACAAATGAGCAGTTCATTAGTGTTTCCTCAGGATCCTTTTTAAAGTTTTCATTTTTCTTTTGCGTACTCATGCAAGTGTTCAATGCATATAGTAAATATACTCAAAAAACATGTGTATGTTTTAATATAATGTGAGACACATTAAAAGATAACCATCACTATTCAATTATGTGTCTGTTAAAGGAGCAGTCAACTTTTTTTATGAAAAAATATATATTGTAGGGATTTTCCTACTGAGTAAAATAAGGGTACTCCCATTGCCGAGAGAGTTATATTTCCAGAGTTATTACAGTTTAAACCCATGTTTTTTTACATTAGCAGTGCCCTCTAGTGGTCAAATTCTAATTAGATTTCCTGTTAGATTCTAATGGAGAGGAAAGTCAGAAAAGTCAGACACATACACTTCTCCAAAGAATGTGATAGAAACTGCCTGTCACTTCCTGTCAGTTAGAACTATCAGGAAGTAAACACAGTAAATTCACTTCCTGATTATTTAACCTGCTATAAATTTTGAATAAAACATCTGACAGCAGTGGGAGTGACCTTGTTTTATTCAGCAGGAAAAGCTCTATAAAATATGTGTTTTCATAAAAATAAGTTTACTGCTCCTTTAAATTAAATGTGGGATTAGACATGTCTCAATGTTCAACCATACCAATGGCTAGAGTATCCCTCTGTTATGGTTGGCAGGCAGAACCAGAGTCAGACGGTATAGTTAATATAACCTTTATTATGAGAATAATAAAAGTAATGCAATATAATATATACACAGAGTGGGTGATCGAAAAGGAGAGTACTGTATCAGGAATAGCAGTCTCCCAATATCACCACACTGTCCGAGACTAGGCCTCAGCCTGCTGGAGTCTTGCGGTAAGGTAATGCCCAAGAGTGATACTGACTCAGCCTGCAGTCAGTAGCTGGGAGTCTGCTAGCCCCAGGTCAGTACTAGGAAGATTGTCTGAATAATGGAACCAACCAGAAGGAGTGAACAGACAGGGCCTTCTAGTAAGAACCAGATAGGATACTCAGACAAGCCAAAGTCATACACGGAGCGGGTAGTCAGCCAGAGCCACAGATTTGCACCAGATAGGATATCCACTGAAGCGATGGAATGCTAGATGCGCAGTGGACAGAGCCCCAAGTCAACACCAGAGTGGGTAGTCAGACATGCCTAGGTCATACACAGAGCGGGTAGTCAGCCAGAGCCACAGGTTTGCACCAGAAAGGATATCTGAGCCAAATTGGAACGCACAAGGAGAGCAGTCAGACAGAGCCACAGGTCAACACCAGAATGGATGGACAGACAAGCCGGATCATACACAGGAATCAGGAATACTAAATAATGAACTGCTCAGAACACCAAAGTAAGGGTAACTGAGTCAGGCCTCAGTCTGCCCTTTAAACCCCTCCACAGGAAGTAGGTAGGAGGAGCAGCTAGAGGGAGGAAGTAGGTAGGAGGAGACTACAGGAAACAAGCACACATAAAACAGAGGCCTGCAGCATGCTTGAAGCCTCTTGCCTGCAGATGACGCGAGGAAAGACGCCGAGCGGCGCTGAAGCAGCGGAGCTGGAAACAAGGAACGTTGACAGTACCCTCCCCTCAAAGACCCCTCCTCCAAGGGACCGGACCAGGTTTGTCAGGGAAACGTGCATGGAATTTGCGCACTAGGAGAGGAGCGTAAACGTCAGCAGCAGAGATCCAGGAGCGCTCCTCCGGGCCATATCCCTTCCAATAGATAAAATACTGTAAACGTCCTCTAACCATACAGGAGTCCAGAATGCTTTGAACTTCATATTCCTCGTGTTCTGCAACTATCACAGAAGCAGGACGGACAGGAGTGGAGGTATACCGGTTGCAGACCAAGGGCTTTAACAGGGAGACATGAAAGGCATTGTGTATCTGCATATTGGCAGGCAGTTCCAACGAGTAAGCCACCGGGTTGATCTTGCGCAGCATCTTGAAGGGACCAATAAATCAAGAAGCCAGTTTATTGCATGGGACTTGGAGGTGTAAATTACGGGATGACAACTACACTCTATCTCCAACCTGGAAGGTTGATGCCGGCAAACGTCTGCGGTCAGCCTGTCTTTTTTGTCACTGCACTGAACTACGTAAGGTATGCTGTACCTGAACCCAAGAGGAACGGAGTGCCTGCAAATTCTCATCAAGAGCTGGAATAGCTTGTGCTCTGAAGGTTTCCAGAAGAACCGAGGGTTGGAACCCATAGTTGATCAAGAAAGGGGAACTCCGAGTAGAAGAGTTCACAGCACAATTTCTGGCAAACTCCGCCCAGGGCAACAGGGTAGCCCAATTGTCATGGTGGTCAGAGACATAGCAGCGGAGAAATTGCTCCAAGGCTTGGTTTGACCTTTCTGCTGCACCATTAGATTGTGGGTGGTATGCTGAGAAGAATGCCAATTCAATTCCCATTTGCGCACAGAAACACCTCCAGAAGCGGGACACAAACTGACTTCTTCTATCAGACCGATCACCTTCGGGATACCATGGAGTCAGAACACCTCCCTTGCGAATACCACCGCCAGTTCCTGCACAGATGGTAAGCCCTTAAGTGGCACAAAGTGAGCCATTTTTGACAATTTGTCCACAATCATTAGTATTGCAGTAAAACCCATGGACCTAGGAAGGTCGACCATAAAATCAATGGACAAGTGTGACCAGGGGCGTTTCCCGTTGGCCACAGGCTGGAGCAAGCCCACCGGCAGATGTCAGGGAGACTAATTTTGAGCACACGTGGTGCAGGCAGCGGTAAAGGCAGCACAATCAGAGCGGAGGCTCGGCCATCAAAACAGTCTAGACAAGGACCAGATTAACTGGTCGCGCCCAATATTGCCGGCGATTTTGGAAGCATGGTATGTCTCCAGGATTTTAATGCGAAATTGAGCCAGTACAAAACATCTTCCACTAGGAGTCTCTGCTGGGGCAGATGCTTGGGCGGCCAGTATCTCCTCACCCAGAGGAGAGGTAATACAGGTACGAATCGTGGCCAGAATGCGATCAGCAGGAATGATCGGAGCGGGAGGAACCTCCTCCTTGGACCTACTACAAAATTGCCATGACAGGGTGTCAGCCTTAACATTTTTCGAGCCTGGAAGGTAGGAAACCATGAAATTGAATCTGGATAGGCGTAGTGACCATCTGGCCTGCCGGGAGGACAGCCGTTTGGCTTCAGACAAGTATGTCAAATTTTTATGGTCCGTAAGAATCAAAATGGTGGAACTGGTACCCTCCAACAGATGACGCCACTCTTTCAATGCCAAAATTATAGCCAGCAGCTCCCTGTCACCAATCTGATAAACCCTCTCCGCCTTAGTTAGTTTTTTCAAGAAGTAGCCACAAGGGCGCAAAAGCTCTCCAGGAGCTGACCATTGAGAAAGGAGGGTGCCTACTCCAATCTCTGACGCGTCAACCTCCAGGGTAAAGGGCAGGGCGGGATTGGGATGTACCAGGATCGGAGCTGCAGAAAATGCTGCTTTGAGATTATCAAAGGCAGAAAGTGATTCAGAAGACCATTCTAACACTTTGGCTCCTTTCAACGTCATGTCAGTGATTGGTTTTACAATGGTCGAGAAATTTTTTATAAATTTACGGTAATAGTTTGCAAAGCCCAGAAATCTTTGAATTGCCTTCAGTCCATCCGGACGAGGCCACTGAACCCCAGCCGGCAGTTTTTTGGGGTCCATCGCAAACCCAGATGCGGAGATAACATACCCAAGAAAGGTAACTTGGGTCTTGTGAAACTCACACTTTTCCAACTTGCAGAACAAGTTGTTTTCTCTCAGGAGTGAAAGGACCTTGGATACATCCACATAGTGGGCCTCCACCGTTGGAGAATGGATAAGGATGTCATCCAGATATACAACCACACAGCTTTGCAAAAGTTCTCTCAGGATGTCATTTATAAATTCTTGGAAGACAGTGGGAGCGTTGCACAGGCCAAAGGGCATGACCAGATATTCCTAATGCCCGCTCCGGGTGTTGAACGCTGTCTTCCATTCATGCCCTTGTTTAATCCTGACCAAATTGTAAGCCGCCCTCAAATCAAGCTTAGTAAAGATAGTAGAACCTTTGAGGTGGTCAAACAGCTCAGTAATCAATGGTATGGGATACGCATTCTTTACCATCAGTTTGTTTAAGCCCCGATAATCGATACAAGGGTCTAGTTCTCCGTCCTTTTTTACAAAAAAAAATTCCAGCACCCGCAGGGGATGAGGATTTCCGAATGATGCCCCTCTCCAAGGCATCAGCCACATACTCCTCCATGACCTCATTCTCTTCCACAGATAGAGGGTACGTATGACCCCGCGGAGGGGTAGTACCAGGCAAGAGCTCGATCGTGCAGTCGTATGGTGTATGGGGAGGTAAAGCTCCTGTCTGGACTTTGTTAAATAACTCGGAAAACTGCGAATAAGCCTCAGGTAGGCCTTGAGACTTGGCACAGGCAAGGACGTGAAAGACACGGGGAGTTTATTACGTGAAACTTCAGGGTTTCCTTATGTAGGGCTCCCACGCTTATGGTAAGTGGGGCAGTCTCGTGGGTAATATGTGCTGGCAGCAGGGGTCTACCATCAATAGCTTCAACCGACAAAGGAGTGTCACGAGGCAGTAAAGGAATCCCAAAATGCTCAGCAAATGCAGCGTCCACAAAACAACCTGCCGCGCCAGAGTCTATAAGAGCAGGCACAGGGATAAACTTTTTGGCCCAAGATACGACTATGTCCAGCAAGGGTTTAGCCTGAGAGGCTTCAGGGGACTGTGAGATGCCACCTAAGATCTGTCCCCGGCAGGATCTTTTGGTGCGAGCGTCTCCCAGATGTACCGGGCATGATTTAAGGAAGTGACCAGAAAACTTGTAAGACATGCTAGTAGGATGCCTCCGCAGGCGCTCCTTAAACGACGGTCTCTCCTGGACCCGTGTATCTATGAGGATGACAAAGGATATCATCTCATCCAGACTATTAGGTAGGTCATGAGCAGCAATTTTATCCTTCATGTAATCGCAAAGCCCTTGGGAGAATGCAGCTATCAGGGCCTCATTGTTCCACCCTACTTCGGCTGCTAGGGATCGACACTCAATTTCGTATTCCGTCACAGTGCGGTTACCCTGGCGGATGGTTATCAGATGTTTGGAAGCCAAGGTCCCTCAACCTTGCACGTCAAATACACTTCTAAACAAGGCCACAAATTGAGTAAAATCATATATTATGGGTTTCTCCGTCTCCCATAATGGATTCGTCCAAGCTAATGCCTTGCCAGCCAGGAGAGAAATCATAAGTCTAACCTTTCTGCGCTCAGTAGGGAAGGCATGAAGAAGAATCTCGAGGTATATGCCCAACTGATTAAGGAATCAGCTACATAACTCCGGTTCCCCACTATAGCGTTGTGGGAGTGGAGCGGATCCAGTTAACCCTCTGACTAGTCCTGCATCAGAGACGGTAGCAGCTGTAGGTGCTGAAGGAGAAACTGGGGTGGCCACCTGCTGCGGGTTATAGCGTTCCCAGCGAGCAGTTCTCCCAAGCAGGGTCTGCAAGGCACTTACCAACTGATCAATACGTTGATCCTGATCCTGCATTCTGTCAAATATTCTCGGTAAAGGAGGATCACTATCACTGTCTGTTGTCATGACCCTTATGTACTGTTACGGTTGGCAAGCAGAACCAGGAGTCAGACGGTATAGTTAATACAACCTTTATTATGAGAATAATAACAATAATGCAATATAGTATATACACACAGTGGGTGATCGAAAAGGCGAGTACTGTATCAGGAATAGCAGTCTCCCAATATCACTACAACACTGTCCGAGACTAGGCCTCAGCCTGCTGGAGTGTCATGGTAAGGTAACGCCCAAGAGTGATACTGACTCAGCCTGCAGTCAGTAGCTGGGAGTCTGCTAGTCCCAGGTCAATACTAGGAAGGTTGTCTGAATAACGGAACCAACCCTAGGAGCGAACAGACAGGGCCTTCTAGTAAGCACCAGATAGGATAGTCAGACAAGCCTAGGTCATGCACGGAGAGGGTAGTCACCCAGAGCCACAGAGGTTTGCACCAGATAGGATATCCACTGAAGCGATGGAATGCTGGATGCGCAGTGGACAGAGTCCCAAGTCAACACCAGAGTGGGTAGTCAGACAAGCCTAGGTCAGCCAGAGCCACAGGTTTGCACCAGAAAGGATATCTGAGCCAAATCAGAACGCACAAGGAGAGTAGTCAGACAGAGCCACAGGTCAACACCAGAATGGATGGACAGACAAGCCGGATCATACACAGGAATCAGGAATACTAGATAATGAACTGCTCAGAACACCAATGTAAGGTTGAATGAGTCAGGACTCGGTCTGCCCTTTAAACCCCTCCACAGGAAGTAGGTAGGAGGAGCAGCTAGAGGGAGGAAGTAGGTAGGAGGAGACTACAGGAAACAAACACACATAAAATAGAGGCCTGCAGCATGCTTTAAGCCTCTTGCCTGCAGATGAAGTGTGGAAAGACGCCAAGCGTCGCTGAAGCAGCGGCGCTGGAAACAAGGTACTGTGACACCCTCACACATAGGAAGGCATAACCTACATCACAGGAGTCCACTAGTTGTTTGACCATGAGTGGACTTTGTGATGTATTCATGCAATGAGATGATGGCCGTGATACATCAATGTGTGTTGTGAGTGATAAAGAGGTGATACAGGGGACATGACATGCACAGTGATGCCCAGGGCCAGACTGGGAACAAAAACCAGCCCTGGAAAAAATTGCTGACCAACCCCATAGCATTGTGTCATTATACCAGCCCCATAGCATAATAGCATTTTTTTCTTGTTTATAAAAGGGGAAAACATGCATTTTAAAACACATCTGAGTGCCACCACCAGAGCAATACAGAGTTATATGTCACCATCAGAGTAATAAAGAGTTTATATATATATATATATATATACACACACACACACCACCTCTTGACCTTTATTCCCCACTTTTGCATCTTTCTCACACTCTTCATTCTCACCTTTTGCTTCGTACTCCCCTTTTGACTCTTGAGCCCCCTCCTTTTGCCTTTTCTCTCCTTTTGATCCCCCTTTCTCCCCCTCCTTGACTCTTGATCCCCCTTTTGCCTCTTTCTCCCCCTCCTGACCCCCCCTCCTTTTGCCTCTTGGTCCCTCCCTCTTTTTGCCTCATGATCCCCCCTTCATTTGCCTCTTTTTTCACCCCTCTTGACCCCTCTCTGCCTCTTTCACCCGCTCTTGATTCGCCCCTCTTGTCAAGTTGCCTCTCTTTACCCCTCTTGATCTTCCTTTTGCCATTCTACCCCTCTTGATCCCCCATTTTGCATCTTTCCTCCATTGTCTTTTCATCCCCCCTTTAGCCATTCTCCTCCTCTTGATCCCCCTCTTTGCCTCTTTCCCCCTCTTGCCTTAATCCAGCCTTGACTCTTATCTTGAGCCCCCTTTTGCCTCTCTCTCCCTCTTGCCTCTCTCCCCCCTTCCTGATTCCCCAGTTTAAACCTCTTTCTCCCCTCTTGATCACCCTCCTTTTGCCTTTTTCTCCCCTCCCCCATTTTCCCCTCTCTTGATCCCCCTTTTGCCTCTCTCTCTCCCTTTCTTGACCCCAACCTTTTGCCTCTTTCTCCCCTTCCTGATACCCCTTCCTTTTGCCTCTTGGTCCCCTCTCCTTTTGCCTCTTTTTTCTCATTTTTGCCTCTTTTTCTCCCTCTTGACCCCCCCTGCCTCTTTTACCCGCTATTGTTCCACCTTCTGCCTTTCTCCCCCTTTTACCTCTATATAAACCCTCTTGATCCCCCTTTTGCCTTTTTCTCTGTCTTGATCCCCCCTCTTGCCTGTGACCGTGTCTGGCTTCTGCTGACGCTGTCTCTGCTCCCAGCCTGCCGTTCAGCTCAGTCTTCGCTCCCAGCCTGCCGTTCAGCTCAGTCTTCCTCCCAGCCTGCCGTTCAGCTCAGCCTCCGCTCCCAGCCTGCCGTTCAGCTCAGTCTCTGCTCCCAGCCTGCCGTTCAGCTCAGTCTCTGCTCCCAGCCTGCCGTTCAGCTCAGTCTCTGCTCCCAGCCTGCCACTCAGATCTGTCTCCGCTCCCAGCCTGCCTCTACTCACGAGACACGGGGGCGGTAGGCGATTGTTTAAATCTTGCGGCTGCCTGTGGCTGTTGCCTTGTGGCCGCTGATGATTGGCTTCGCATGTTTAAGCAGCCCCCAGGATTTTTCCCAGTATCCCGGTAGGCCAGTCCGGCCCTGGTGATTCCATATCCACGGTTTACATGTTGATCAATGTAACCAATGTTCTGAGATTGCTTTGGTTTGACATATCTCAGTACATGGTCTACATTACCAAACAAACAGACTAAGTGGACAAGTGATATCACTGGTGATGTATGTTACAACCTTAGTAAAACATCAGCACAACTTACTAGATAACACAACGCTCATCCTAAGGTTTCAATGTGTGTGCTACACAATGAAACTTAGGATGATCATTGGGTTCTCCAGGAAGTTAGGCTTGATTCTAACTCTTATTGTGAAACTGACTTACTGGAGAACCCAATGCTCCCCCTAGGATTTCAATGTGTAGCACACACATTGAAATCCTAGGGTGACCTTTGGGTTCTCCATTATGTCAGTTTTACAATAAGAGTTAGAATCACACATATCTGACTGCATGTTCTATCATCTATCCTGCTTGTTAGTTCTCAGCCAAGTCAAACAGATGTTTGGTTAACCCCTTAAACCACAACAATTGATGCAGATGAATGTTCAGTGTTGCACCAGTTGATGTGCTAAGGGGTATGTTTTGTTGTTCAAATTCAACGCACATCATGGCCATATAACACTGTCATGTTATATAGCTCCAGGGATGGCTTGCCAGTTGAATTTGTGTGTGAATCCATGATATAACATCCCACAAACATGTTATCTAGGCAGAAGTTGTGTTCACTGCATTGCTTGGCAATGCATTGGAGACAACTCTGCCACCCAATCTATCACTAAACACAAAGCATATCAGACAGGATACAAAAGCACAATTTTTTTTTATTTACGGGGGAAAATAACAACTTGGGCTGTTTATTTCTATTTTTTGGGAGGGAACCTTTGACTGGGTGCCAGATGTTGATGCCCTGGCTGACCGCCTGGTCACCCTTTGCACCCTAGGTGTAGCTTCAGGGGTCAAACTGGAGGGAGTGGTGGGTGCAGTGGACCCCACTGTTGACCGCAGCTCCCTCTCCACAAGCAGGTTCTCCCTGCTGTTGTGGTCTCGGAACTCCACCAGCAGCTGCCCCATCAGGTCCATCATCCCTGTTCGGTACTGATGGACTTGTGTGTTCAGTACCGTGAGCTCTAACTCCATGGCATGTATCTTCACCTCGATTCATGAGGTGTTCCTCCAGGATTCCCTTCAGTGCCTTGTGATGTTTGTGTTGGTCCTGTGGCATCCCTGGTGTAGCCTCATCTGTAGCACCAGGCACTCCTCCTCCATCCCCCTGATGAGTGCAGTGCTGGAGATGGATGTGCCTGGTGACTCTGCTTTTTGGGTTGCTGCTAATGGAGTCTGCTGCTGAGTATGCTGCTGCTGAGTCTGCTGGCAGGGATGTGTCTGTTGGTGGAGTGCCTGCTGCAGATGAGGGGTGTGTGTCCACCACATCAATGGACTCAGAGCTGCCAAATAATGTCTGTGGTGGTGGTGGTGGGGTAAAGTGTTCCCTTGGTATAGGGCGCTGGGGCTCCCAATCAGGCCCAGGTGTTGGTAATCCAGTGGCCAAGGGTCATACCTTGGCCACTGGTAGGTGCTTGGCCCCCACCTGGGATCATACCTGGGGCCATGTTGGGGAGCCATCCAGGAGGGTAGGTCCATCTGGTGGGAATATGTCCCATATTGGGTGGTGGCCACTGTCCCAGGCAGCCATTGCCTCCCTGGTGGTGGTGCTGCTGCTGCTGGAGGGTAGTAGCTCGTGGAGGTGTTGGGATGCATCCACCTGTCCTCATGTTGCATCCAGGCACTGTATTGTGGTGGTGCAGCAGGTGTTGTTGCAGGTGGAGAAGCCAGTGTTGGAGCAGCCAGTGTTGGAGCAGGTGTGGATGGTGGGTACCGTGACCACCGGGCAGTCCCCTCCTCTGTATACTCCTCAGTGGATGGTGATTCAGGCTCCACCATAGGCTCCTGCTGTGCTGGAGGCCCGTAAGCTGTGTGGATAAATGAGATGGTGTGATTAGTAAACGTAGCAATGATAGGATTAATGGGATAGTAATGGTTAATTTCACCTTGATGTAATATTGTAGGCATTGTAATAAGATGTGGATCGATGTAAGTCCTATCCCTCAAACCCCCATGGTTAGGCAGATATTGCTGTATGTGACAGCTAGAAATTTCAGTCATTTGAGCAGACGGAGACTCTTCAGCAGAGCCAAAATTGCACCATTTAGAAATGGAGACTTCATTGAAATAGTCTACAGAGTGTGCTTGCAAACCAGGCACACTTTATAGATCATTCCAATTAAGTTTTCATCTCTAAATGGCACAATTTTGGCTCTGCTGAAGAGCCTCCGTCTGATCAAATGACTGAAATCTCCAGCTGTCATATACAGCAATATCTGTCTAACCATGGGAGTTTGAGGGATAGGACTTACATCGATCCACATCTTATTACAATGCCTACAATTTACATCAAGGTAAAATTAACCATTACAATCCTGTACAAGTTACACAGAAAGAAGAACGGTCTGATAACTATGTGGATACATACCTTTCATGTGGGTCCAGATATATCCTTACAAGATATGAACCCAGAAATCAGTTCACTAAGTGTGATTGCCTTACTGGCTATATATGTGCAACCATCAAAACCTAACTTTTTTTGATATCCTCAATGAACACATAACTAGTATATCCCACCTTACTTAGATGGGATATACTAGGTATGTTTTTATTTATGATATCAATATAAGTTAGGTTTTGATGGTTGCACATATATAGCCAGTAAGGCAAATCACACGTACTGAACTGATCTCTGGGTTCATATCTTGATAGGATATATTTGTACTCATATGAAAGATACATATCCACATAGATATCAGACCATTTTTCTTTGTGTACATATCTTTTTTAACAGATCTGCAGTACGATTCAACTGTTATTCATCCCTAACTTACTAGTTTATCCCGTACAATACAAGATATTGAGGTACTTTACATGTGACTCTCTGGTTGTCATGATGGTATCCTATGCATTGCATTGCGATGCATGGGATACCACTCTGGCAATCACAAATTGATGAACTTGACAGGATCCAGTACATTAGGTCTGTTCCAGTTCAGTCCTGAAGGCCAAAAATCAGGCCAGTAGTGAAGGATATCTTTGATTAAGACCTGCTTTTTTTCTGGATAAGCCCATCCATCCTTCTGAGTGAGCCAACCGTACTTAGAGATATCCATCATTCATGGCCTGTTGGTGACCAAACTACAATGGTTAATATTTGTTTCCCATGTGTATCCTGCAAATAGTGGCTGGTGAACCATCCATCCATGGCATCACCACTCCAGAGGATCCATGTGGGAATCAACTGTGAGATTTGTAATTTCAAGTTAGAGTAAATGATTGCATACACAACCCAAAGGCCTAGTTGTCTGTCCTTTAACTCCGTCCTTGTCTGTCCTTTATGTTGCACATACACCCAGTTATTCTCAGTGGCACTGTGATGTGTGACCTGATCCATCTTCTTTGTGATTCAGTGAGCGGTGATGAAGACCTGATGAATTGAAAATGATGATGACTTAACCAGTGATCTAATTTCCCCATTTCCAATGATTTCTATGGAGTCTATACAATGAGACTGTAACGGATCCTACCCGTTACTTGAGCCCCTTGTCTGGACCTCAAACTATTTATCCAAAGACTATGGACATTTATTACTGTTTGGACATTTTTACATGGTTATGCGCTAAAAAAATACTGTGTGTACGCTGTATGTGAATGAGGACATGGACATTATTATGGCTTGCTTCCAAGGGAATAGGCAGTGAGGGGTTAATTATTTCAATATGTATTGCAGACTCCCAAGCCTTTTGCTTAATTATTCAACCCCTGGCCATTGTTAAGGAAATGTATATTCTAGCCACTCAAGTCATTGTATTGAGAACTGTCCTGAGACCCCCTGCTGTGTGTGTCTTAATCCATTCACACCCCTCAGTCTGTGAGTCACCTATTTTATAACCTGAAACTCTGTTGCCAGCCCTTTGTATTATATGTTGTGAGTTGATTACCTCTGTGAATGCTCCCATTGTGTCAGCCCTTACCATCTGTTGCTGGCTTTTGTCTCATGTGTTATGATTTAATCATGTTCCCTATTGTATCAGGTTCCCCATGTGATCCAATGTACTGTACTGTATATAAATATCTCTGGTTTGTGACAATAAAAAGAGTTCTGTTTTGGAGTGAACAAGGAGTCCTGGAGTCTTGTATTGCTTATGGTCTAAAGTATCCACTCTGATACCCATCTGCGCCAAGTATCCTGAATCGCCGACCGCCTGCTGCCAGTTTCCTGCGACCTAACTTTGTGGACTGTCAGGTGGCGACGTGGACTCTTCCCTGCTTCCAGCGATCCTGCGGCTGTTTCAAGTGACTGTTCATACTCCAACCGGTGCACCTGACGGCGCTTATCTGGCGTCGAGAGGGAGAGACCCAGGAACGACGGTGGAAGGCGAAGCGGTCCCTGCTCAGCTTCCGTTACAGAGACCTTAGCAACTTGAATCATGTTATTGAATAGTCTCCATAGACTAACATGTGGATTGGTGAACTGAGGGTTTGTAAAGGTTAATTTCTCGCCATCATCTCTCTTTCACCGCTTAGTGAATGTCCCCTGTGTAGCATGTAAATGTTACCCTATCGACTCGTGTTCTTATTATTGGTTAACCCTTTGAGTACTGAATGGGTCGCCAAAGCATTGTTGAGCGATGCATTAATAATCCCTCTAGAACCCAAGGGGTTATGTGCTGGGTTCCCTGTGGGTACATGGGTAACATTGTGTAGGAACAGTTATGAAGTTTAACAAACAACACTTTTATAAATATGGTTTGTGTGGATTGTGTGTGATCAGCACAGCAACAAGAGGGTTGACCTGGGACCTGGACAGGTTTGGGCCTGGTTGAACCTTGCCATTTGTCCTTGTACTGTGTCCTGTTTTAACCCTCATGGTGCTGTGTTGGTGCAGTTGTGTGGATGCATGATGGGAATATGTTGAGATGTGTTTGTGTGTAATGGTTGTGTGGGTTGATGTGGTGTGTGGTTATGTGATGATGCACTTACCGGTAGTGTAGAGGCTCCTCTCTTCCCCAGTGTCAGATCCTCCAGGAACTCCCTCAATGAGTGCGGAGGACGGGTTCTGCTACACTATATTCTCCCATCCGCAGAAGGTGATAGGGACAGGTGGGCCACCTCCAGTGCCTCGGGCCTGCTTGGCGATTTCAGCCAACTTGTTCTTCAGCACCCTCCTGCAATCTCCCCATCGTTTCTTGAAGGACTCCACATCCCGTCTGCATCTGGCCACTGCGTTCATCCAGCTGCATATCTGGTTCCAGGCGGCCTTCCTCCTCGCTGACAGGCCAGGGACCTTCTCATTCGGGTAGAGGACGCTCTCCCTCTCCTAGATGGCCTCCTCAGAGTAGCGAGGATCCCTGATTCTCTCCTCCTCAGTTCCGGACTGCGAGGTGTCAGAACCAGAGCGTCCTGCCTGCGCTGCCCCTTCCTATGTGTGGTGGTCCCCAGCAGGTACCTCTCATCCCACTGCAAGTTCTATCCCTGCCCTTCGTGTGCCTGCTCTTCTGGGCCGGGTCCCCCTCCTCCCTGCTGATCTCCCTCTACCACCCCTACTCTGCTCAGGGATGCCCTCCTGACCTTCCTCCTCCTCTTCCACTACTCTCCCCATTCCTCTCTCCTGTCCTCCTCTCCTCGCCATCATTCACCCACTTACACCCAGGCACTCCCACAGGCCCTCACAGACACACTCAATCCCACTCACTCTCTGTCACACTCTTTCACTCACAGATTCACACTGTAAAAATAAAATTTAAGAAATGTGTAAAGTGTTATGAAAAAAAAGACTATGTGTATGTGTTTATATGGGTGTATGTGCTATGTGCAAAAGTGTGCTATGTGTCTATTTCAATGTAATTCTCTCCTCTCAAAAATCCTTCTACCTTACTCCTCTGTATGCTTCTCTCTCTCCTTCTCTCTAAACGCTATCCTCCGCTCCTGGGTCCTGTGATCCAGCTCACCAAAACTCAAAACACAGACAAGGTGTGACCGTTATTTTTGGGTATATATAGGTGTATTTGACACTTTTGATACTTTGGGGCCTTGGAATTGACTGTAGGTTTGAATTTTGTTTCTGCATCTATCAGGGTTGCTAGCCAACCCCAGCCATTATGTTACATTTTGACTTAAGTTGTGTTTTAGCAGGTGATTGGGATGCACGGTGATGTGAACATAGGTGCAACGCAGGTTTTTGTGTTACGTGTTTTTGTTGTGCCTACACTCATTAGCTATTCTTGTAGACTTTCTTTTAAATCCGCCGTAAATCATGTGTTGTTTGCGACTGATGTGCCTTTTTTACTTAGCTGCTGTTTTAACATGAACCTTTAAATTTAGCCCTATGTCCCTTATCTGAGCAAATTCAAACCTCAATCGTTAAAACAACGTCCACGCCTTTAGTTTGTGTACTGATTAAAGGTGCAGTAAATGCTTTTTATGAAAAAATAGATATTTTAGGGCTTTTTCTGTTAAGTAAAATAAGAGTACTCCCACTGCTGAGAGATGCATTTTTCCACAGTTATTACATTTTAAAGCATGTTGTTTTTCTTACATTAGTAGAGACCTCTAGTGGTCAAATTCAAATTAGTTTTTCTGTTACATTCTAATGGAGACGAAAGTCAGTGGCATACAGTTCTCCACAGAATGTAATAAAAACTGTTGATTCACTACCTGCCTGTTAGAACATCCAGAAAGTAAATGCACAATAAATTCACTTCCCGATTATTGAACTGCTATAAATTTTGAGTAAAAAACCGACAGCATTTAGAATGCCCTTGTTTTACTCAACAAGAAAAGCTCTATAAGATACAGGTTTAAAATAGTTTACTGCACCTTTAATGAATCCCTATCAGTAATAACAAACCGTACATGAGGCCCAACAGTGATATTTCTTAAGTGCAGCAGGAAATCAGCAGCCACATCCAAATAACCTCACTCCCAGTGGTTAGAAAACATATAGCACACAACCAAAAGATCAGCGCTAGATTGCCCTTCAAGAACAAAGGATACAATAATGCAATGTAAAAATCATTTAATAGACTATCAAAAAACACTCAGCCTATATTGCAATTTAATTTCTATCTATACATCTCATAAAGAATGAAGGAGCATATACCTAAAAATATATAATAAAATTCTATATCACTGGATGCCCTTAATGATATGCCTCTAAACAGTCAAATGGTCCCTCCCAGATACGGACGTGTAGCAAAGAAGGCCCCACTAGACAGACACCCAAATCTGAAACTATACCCCGTATAATACATGGGATTGCTCCCTACCCCGTGTGAGTCTGACCAATATAATCTCTCCGCCAGACACACGCTAAAATCGGAAGCTTTACCCCGCACTACACGTTGGGCAGTTCCATACCCTGAGTAAATCTGATCAGTATTGCCTCCCTGCCAAACCTCCTAATATCAGGGAACCAATGTCTTGTTCCGGCTATATTCTCCCGGACATCTAAATCAGCAGTAAAATAAAAACACAAATAATATATTGCTCAGTAATCTCTAAAACAGTATATAACTATACATGCAATACATCAGTATAATATAAGGCCAATGTGGCAACCTTATATGCCACTTGATCCTCAATATAGCCCAAAAACTTCTATATGATACATTGCTTCCAACCGATACCCTATAGGGGGATCAGGAAGTAGCAAATGAATATATATCACAGTCTAGATATAAAAATCCTATACATGGATGTCTGATCATCCCCCTAAAATTATAATAAAAACTATGTATAAAAAAATTAGAAAACGTAAAAAACATATATACGTTCTCTGTTCCAAAAGGAAAAAGCAGAACTAATAATAGAAAATAATCTAGATGTCCTTCTGAACACAATGTAGAAGATAAAAATACTTGTGTAATGTCAGATACAGACACAAACAAGTCTCTTAAAGGGAAAGTAGGAGGGAAAGTAGATATTAACTCTTTCTAACCATCTTCAGTCTTTATCCACAAGATTTATCTGTATATAATGTTACCAGTTCATATATAAATTGAACAAAAAGGTATGTACCGGCGCTAAGGGAACTATACTGGATAAATGACTGAGTGAATGGAGGAGGGTGCTCAAATAAGAAAAAATAAAATCAGGAATTACATATATTATTGCATAAGTGAAACCCTACAGGTCACATACAAAGAGTCCAATACAACAAATGGCCCGGTCACACCACTATGATCTCATCAGTTCTGTTGGTGCAGCTGTATCCCCAAAATGGCACCGATCAAAATGACTAAAATATGCAAAAGAAGAAAGGAAGGGGGAGCGCAAAAAAGTACCCTCTAAGTGTAGTAGTGGAGGTAATCACATTAGAAACATACAATGAGTTAAAATTGGTAGATACTCGGTAGGATATATTCAAGAAAAAATTCCACTGAATAATAATCTTAGCAACATATATTGAATGTGAACAAAAGGAAAAGTATACATTTATTGAAAATAATATTAAAAAATAAACATAAACATAAAAAATTGACTATGCATAAAAAATATATAAAATGATAAAGAACCAAAAAGGTTCATATAAATGTCCACTTGACTAGAAGTGATCCAGTATGATGACTATATTATGTTCTGAGTATCCTCAGTATAGATACAGTGTCACAATGTAGCAATGAGATCACTATGGTCTCGGTATTTTTCCTTTTGTACCTATCACATTCAATATATGTTGCTAGGATTATTATTATCCAGTGGAATTCATATATAAATCGAAACCACGTATTGACAACATGATGATCCTTGATGATTATATGGCTTGTATCTCATATATACACGACCTACATCCCTTTAACCTTTGTAAGTTCTCATCACCAACTTATATTTAAATCTTTACACTTCCATGCTACATTACATGGATTTGTTTTGTTTTCTTCGCGTGTTCACTGTGTGTTCTGCACTTGCTGGATAATTTCTTAATTGGCATCTCAAATATCCTTCTGGTATGGTTACTGCTTAAATGATCGTTGGTGCTTATCGTTGGGGTCTTATTTTCAAACGGATCCTCTGTTCATATAACATCCTGCTGTCCTCTCTTTTCCAATGCATTTTGAAGCACTAACTGGCTTCTTTCTCAGGGAATCTCCTTCTTTCTCAACACCTTTAGTTTTATAGTCTGCTTTCAAATAGAACCGGAAGTCCTCACCTCAACTGCACAAATATTATTAACCCTCTGTGTACCTATACTAATTTCCCTTATGTGATATCCCAAACCTAACTGATTATAAATAAACCTTCAACTAATTTTATTGATGGGCTAATATGATCATTTTTATTAATGGGCTAGTATCATAAATGCTGTAATCTAATAAAATAAGTGTACCGTCGTGTGTAACCACGATCCCCCGCCTGTCTTAAGGGCATTGCATTAACATATATAAGCCGACCCTTATCTTGTTTCAGCATGAGGGCCGGGTCACCTGTGACGGTCCTATAAATATGCATATTGTCTCCTTTATAAATGTACATGGGCATAATACCTAATTACTGTTATCCATGATAGGGCTAGTGATCTCCTTACATTCTCAACAGACATCAACTGATTGTTTGACAAGCCCAACACCAAGTCAAAACTCCGTATCTATAAACATAACTAGTATACAGCTCCTCTAAGAGCAATGGATGTCTACATTCCATTCACTGTATCTTTGCCCCATGGGCTATATATTAATTTCATCACCAACCCACTTGGTCATGAAAACTATAGGGGTAGATAGATATACTTCAAAAACTCACAAATATAATCAGATGTATATATTATAAATAGTCCCCACCTAACACACTATCTGTTAATATGGGAGATATATAACCTATTACTATCTATCATAGTCATATTCTATATCTAGATACCATTTAAATCCAGGTCATAAACATTGCAGTCACAGAAAACCAAATATTTCAATATCTAAATTCAGACCATATGGTTGCAAAGTTTTCATTTTGAAAATCCATTCAGTTTCCTGTCTGGACATTTGCTGTATATAATCCCCTCCCCTCCAATTTTTTTCACTACATCTATAGACATAAAGGTCAGATCTTTGATATTGGAAGAGTGACACTCCAAAAAGTGTGCTGATACACTGTGTTGTTTATAACCAATTTTAATATTGTATATATGTTCCCTTATTCTTTCTTTCATTTTTCTTTTCGTCCTTCTAATATACTGTCTCTTGTACATGTTAGAAGGTATATCACTCCCTCTGTATTGCAAGTGATCCCGTCTTTTATCCTAAATGTCTCCCCTGTGGCTGTTGATGTGAAATATTTAATATTTTTCTGTATACAGTAAATTTTATACAGCTCCTAGAGCTGACCAAACCTGAAGAAATGCGTCCACTGCTGCGCAACCCGGATCCGGAAGCCAGCTGAAATAACTCCTCAATTGGTAATTGGTGCGTGATGCAAAGAGATCTAACTTCAGTGGTCCTCTGAGCGTACACAGCCATTGAAACACAGCTACGTCCAGTTTCTAATCGCTGCTGTCATGCCAATTGCAGGAGAACCAGTTCGCCATAAGGTTGGAGACTCCCAGAAAATACTCCTCCCAGAGCGTCATGTTGCTATCGTGACAAAGCTGGTAAATGTCCTTTGTGGCCTCCTTGAGATCCCGTGACCTGGCACCCCCCAACCTATTGATATATTGGAGTGCTGAGATATTGTCCATAAGCAACAGAATGCAACAAACTGATATTTCCCCGGGCAGGCTGCGGACCGCAAAAGAACCTGCAATCAATTCCAGGCAATTGATATGAAGCCCAGCTTCTTCTTGAAATCAAGGACCCCTTGTGGAAGACTCCACACAATGCGCTCCCCAGCCCCAAAGACTGGCATCCAACTCTACCATGAAATCCGGCGAAGGACCAAAAATTGTCTTGCCATTCCACGCCTGCATGTGCAGCAGCCACCATTGAAGCTCTGCACACACCTCCGGAGAAAGCTCCACCAGGTGATTGTATGAATGACCCAAGCGAAGATGACAAGTCTTCAAACGTTGCATTGCCCTGTATTGTAGAGGTCCCAAGTAAATTACCTGTATAGAGGAAGATAGGAGTCCCACAATGCAAGCCAGAAGATGCAAGGACACGCAGTCCAGCCAAAGAACGCTTTGAATCTCCTTCCGAATGGCCGCAATCTTGGAGAGAGGAAGACGCAGAAGACAACGGACCAAATCTATCTCGAACCCCAGGAACTGAACCACCTGAGAAGGCTTCAGTGCAGATTTGTCTCTGTTCACAATGAAACCAAAGGATTCGAGAAAAAGAACAATAAAGCTTGTCTGAAAGCGCAACCTGCACACGTCTTTGCAAAAAATCAACAAATCATCCAAATAAATAAGGCAACGAATACCCTGAGCCCTGAAGTGAGCAACCAGTGGCTTCAGAAGCTTCATGAAAGATAGAATGCAAAGAGTGGTAGTAAATGGCAAGTTCTCCAGTTGGATAAACGTGATAAGTGGAGTGCCTCAGGGATCTGTCCTGGGTCCTCTTCTTTTTAATTTGTTTATTAATGACCTCCCAGAGGGCATAGGAAGCCATGAATCAGTGTTTGCCGATGACACAAAATTAAGTAAGGCAATAAAGTCTGAACTGGATGTGTCTTCATTACAAGAGGACTTGGACAAATTGAGTAACTGGGCAGGCAAATGGCAAATGAGATTCAATATAGACAAGTGTAAAGTTATGCATTTTGGGTATAATAATAAAAATGCAACATATAGTTTAAATGGTGTTTCTCTGGGGAAATCTACTAATGAAAAGGATTTGGGAGTAATGGTAGACAATAGACTTTGCAGTAGCATGCAGTGCCAGCTGGCAGCTGCAAAGGCCAATAAGATATTGGCATGTATTAAAAGGGGTATTGACTCAAGGGAGGAAGATATAATTATGCCTCTTTACAGGTCCATGGTAAGACCCCACCTAGAATATGCTGTTCAATTCTGGGCGCCCTTTCTGAAGAAGGACATTATGGAACTAGAGAGAGTGCAGAGGAGGGCTACAAAACTAGTAAGGGGAATGGAATGTTTTAGTTATGAAGAGAGGCTAGAAAAGTTAAACTTGTACACACTAGAGAAACGACGTCTTAGAGGGGATATGATAACACTATATAAATATGTTCAAGGCCCATATAAAGGGCTTTCAAAAGACCTGTTCATTAACAGAACAGTACACAGGACAAGGGGCCACCCGCTTAGACTTGAGGAAAGGAGATTTAGTCTACAACAGCGGAAGGGTTTCTTTACAGTAAGGACAATAAAGGTATGGAATGCACTTCCGGAGGAGGTGGTGCTATCAAATACATTAGATGCTTTTAAAAGGGGCCTGGATACTTATTTAAAAGAGCATAATATAGAGGGCTATGCACGTTAGTATTGGGATTAATATTTAGTTAGGGCTTGTTGATCCAGGGAGAAATCTGATTGCCATTTGGAGTCGGATGCCTTCTTTTGGGTCAGCGATGGTAAACAGGAATAGGAAAAGGGTTGAACTGGATGGACGCAAGTCTTTTTTCAACCTAAATTACTATGTAACTATATGTAACTATGTAACTATGAAGCACGACTGAGGCCAAACGGGAGACATGTGAACTGACACATCCGACCCTGCCACCGGAAGCACAGAAAACGTCGACAACCTGGATCCACGGGAATTGACAGATAGGTGTCTTTTAGAACCAGTCGTCCTTGGCCAAAAGATCTTACAAATGATTGATACCCTCCATCTTTAAATGATGGTACACAACGAAGGCATTGAGGTTCCACAAACTGACGACAGGAAATTAATCTCAGTCTTCTTCTGTACAAGGAAAATGTTGCCGACGAAACCTCCATCGTCCGGTGCGTACTGAACCACGCTTTTTGAAAACAGCGATCGAACCTCAGCATCTATCAACGACCTGCCCTCCGCTAATAAAACCGCCAGAGGAGGAGGGCACAACTGAACTGGAGGGGAACAGAACTCCATCACTTAGCCTCTGACAGTCTGAAGAACCCAGGCATCTGTCGAAATCCTCCCCCAATTCTGTAGGAAAAAAAGTCTACCAGCTGTAACAGTGAGACAAGGAAACTGAATAGGGACATCGAGTGAACCGAGGGTCAAAGAAAGGAGTGGAAAAACAAGAATAGAAACAAGAGCGCAGAAGACCTTCTAAGCGTAGTATTTGATAAACCAGTAAACCTGCACCTTGTGCTCTCATAGAAATACGCTCACTTGTTTGAGAGGTTTCATGTACTGCCTCTCAGTGTTTACAGCTCTCCTGGAACAAACCCCAGGTTGGTTTTCTTGTTGTGGTATATATCAGCTTGCTTCCTCCTGTGTCCTTTTTTTAGTGTGTGCTTCCAGGGATTAGAATTTCCCAAGCCAATTCACTTGCTGAAGAACCAAGTAAAGATCTATATCTAAATTTATATAGCTTCTTGAACAGGGGGCTCTGAATCACCACGAATATGTATAGATGAGAATGTCTACTGGTGCAGTATCGGAAACGGATTTATTAAAAATGGTATATAAAAAATTCTCCTACCCGTTATCCATATATGCTGCGTGGCTCATCCGGAGATTTCGTTGCTACATAATATTTCCCACCGTGAATAGATTGCTTTAACTTCCGGTTTACTTCCGTGTTCCAACTATGGAACGCTATACTTGATACATATGATCCAGCTGGGAACAATGTACTTAAATTTTTTTATACATAATATACTGAAAATTCTCCATGGCCATTACTGCATATATGGAATTCCAAAGCTGCTATGCACTTTATATTCAATAGTATAAATATCGATCTTTAACGTGTCTGATGTACATTTCGTATCTTTTATCACATTAACAAGTAATTCAAACAATTCAAATATATGTCCGAAAATCTATCTTCACACAAGGTTTTGGAGAAGGAAGGAGCACATTGCAATTTAAGAAGGGACACAAATGGGGACATTTAGGAACATTTGTCCTGGGAACCCTACTAATTTAGTGCAATGTATCTAAATTAGTGAAATATTATTGGTGAATTTACTATCACATAAATATAAGTAAATTAATATATTTTATTACAATTACATATTCTATACTATAAAGTGAACTAATGTGTCCATACTATATAAGATAATAAGTGTCTATAAAGTTAAATAAATCCCAAGTCAATGTCCTCATTTATGCCCCTCCCCTCCATAGTACCTAATTGGTATATCCAATATGCCTCTTTTTTGCAAAGACTATTGTATCTATTTGGTCTATCAGGAGGTATTGTTTCTAGACGTATTACTTTGAAATTTTCTATACTTCCCTCTTTGCATGTTTGAAAATGTATAGGAACTCCATGGTCTCGGTTTTTATTTAATATTCCCCTTCTGTGTTCTCCTATTCTCGTTCTTAAACTTCTAGTTGTTCTTCCAACATATTTGGCTCCACATTTACAATAAGTTAAGTACACTACATAGGTTGTACTACAGTCTATGTACTCTTTTATTTTAAACCACTTTTTATTTGTCACGTCACTGAATTTCTTCGTTTCATGGGTCATATAAGGACAATTTAAACATCTTAATCTGCCACATCGAAAGCTCCCTTTTTTTCTGATCTTTTATTCTCTTTTTTGGAGGATACTGTTTAATACTCAATTCTTTTTTTTGTCTTTATCTTACCTATATTATCAACACTTTTTGGTCTACTTGGTGCCAAGTATGATTGTAAATTTCTATTTTTCTTATATGTTATTATAGGTTTATTGGGAATAATCTCTTTAAGATTCGGATCTTGTAAAATTATATCCCAATGTTTGTTTATCAGGTTTTGTATTTTTTTTATATTGGGAACTATATGTTGTGACTATATTTATTCCATAGTGGCTTTCTTTCTTCTGTGTACTTTTTTTGTTGTTTTTTTCTTTTTTATAATCTTTTTTCTATATAATTTACAGGCTGTATTGTATGCTTCATCTATTATATTTTCCTTGTAACCTCTTTCTTTGAAATCTTTTTTTAGATCTATACTTTTTGTGGTATTGTCCAAAATGGATGTTACTTAACCATTGGTGGTAATGTGCACTAGTTACATGTAGATATTTATTAGACACAGCTTGCTTTTTGTAAATTGTGCTTCCTATAGTTACATCCTGGTTTCCTTGTAGTATAATATCTAGAAATTCTATATTTTTATTTTGAATGTTAGATGTAAATCTCATTCCTCTATTGTTGTTATTCAATTCTTCAATAAGTTTTTGTAATTCTTCCATAGTACCACTCCATATTATGAGAATGTCATCAATAAATCGTCCATAGTATACCAAGTGCTCCCTCCACGCTGCGTTGTCTAGAATGAGCAACTCTTCTAGATGTCCCATAAACAAATTTGCGTAGGAGGGTGCAAACTTGGTACCCATGGTGGTACCCCTTGTTTGCAGGTAGTAATCCCCCTGGAAGTAGAAGAAGTTATGTTCTAACATATATGCAGTGCTTCTCATAAGAAACTCCATGTATGCCAACGTTTTTGTGGCATCTCTTTCCAAAAAATATGCTAAAGCTTGAAGGCCTAAATGATGTTGTATATTGGTATATAGAGATACCACATCCAAAGTCGCCCACAGATAGTTTTCCTGCCAAGTGATGTTTTCCATTCTCTCCAGCACATGCTGAGTATCCCGAATATAACTTGGGAGGTTTGTAACGTACTGCTGGAGAAAATGGTCCACATACTTAGATAACATAGTAACATAGTAACATAGTAAATTAGGTTGAAAAAAGACACAAGTCCATCAAGTTCAACCTTCGCTTCATACCTCAGTAACTAAGAATTTTATAGCTTTCCTGCTACCAATTAAATTAGTCTTTATCAGACCTTCCTGATCTGCCTACTGATAAACAGTATAACTCTGTATGTTCCCTTTTGAAAGAAATGTATCTAATCTTCTCTTAAATGTGTCCATTGTATCTGCCATAACTACCTCCCTGGGCAATGAATTCCACAATTTGACAGACCTTACCGTAAAAAAACCCTTCCTCTGCTGAAGTTTAAACCTCCTTTCCTCTAATCTCAAGAGGTGTCCCCTGGTCACCTGAGCAGGCCTTGGAATAAATAGCTCACCGCAGAGATCCTTGTATTGACCTCTCATATACTTGTACAATGTGATAAGGTCTCCTCTTAGTCGTCTTTTCTCTAGAGTAAATAAACCAAGTTTGTTTAGTCGTTCCTCATATGTCAAGTCCTCCATTCCCTTAATTAATTTTGTTGCTCTCCGCTGTACCCTCTCTAGTTCTAGTATATCCTTTTTCAGAACCGGTGCCCAAAATTGCACTGCATACTCAAGGTGTGGTCTTACCAATGATTTGTATAATGGCAAAATAATGTTATCCACTCTTGCAAGTAATGGAATTAATCCCTGCCACAATAGGCCTCCCTGGTGGATTTGTGGATCTTTGGGGTATGATATAGAAAAACAAGTTCATGGTTTCTTATTTTAATAAATTCATACTCTGATTTCGTTGTAATGTTCCTCTTAAGTGCTTCGCTAATTAATTCTTCCAGTTTCTTACTAAAGGCCTGACTAGGATCTCCCTCTAACTTCCTGTAGAAATCACTATCTTGCAAGAGTCTATGTCCCTCTTTGACATAGTCTTCTGTATTTTGCACTACGATAGCTCCACCTTTATCCTCTTCGTGGATAGTGAGATTTTTATTTTTAGATAGATTGTATAGAGCTTTTCTTTCTTCTTTGGTGAGGTTGTCTCTTTTATATTTTTTCCTTTTATTGTCTTATTACATTGGCTATTATTAATTTATAAAAGGTCTGGATATAAGGCCCCTTATAATTAGTAGTTGTAAAACTCAGATTTGTTTTTTTAAACCTGTATTTTTTCCTTGATTTGTTGATACTTCTACATTCCCCATATTTTCTTCTAAAAGATTCACAAGAATATCAAGTTCTTCACTGCATTCTAAATCTTTTTTTTTTGTTTTTTACTATGTTGAATATTAAAATATCTTTTCAATGTCAATTTTCTTATGAATCTATTAAAATCTATGAAGACATTGAAGTCGTTAATATTGTTTTGTGGAGCAAATTTCAAACCTTTATTAAGTAATTTAACTTCATTTTTTCCAGTGTTATATCTGATAGATTGTATATACCTCCTGTTATTGTTCCTGGGGGATAGTAGTACCTTGCTTTTTTTTGGTACCAAATTTTCCTCCTCTAATTCATCTATTTCGGGATCTTTTGTTAGTTTTCCTCTGGATTTGTCCTCTCTTTTTTTTTTTTTTTGATGTTTTCCTATAATTCATCTCTAAAAAAGATTTTACTGGATTTCCATTAGTTTCTCCATTATTTAGATCTTGTATGCTTTTATCTATCTGTATAATTTCTGTTTCTAATTCTTTATATGTTTTATTAATTAACTCCTAGTTGATTAAAGTAGGATGTATATCTGCAAAGAGAGTAAATCTGTTTTGAATTGGAATAGTGTTGTTTGCTTCTTCATCATCTTTTTATTTACATCTATATGGGATCTAATTTGATTATTATTTTCATGTTTCTTTTGATATGCTTCCCTAAAATATTTGTATCTACTATTTTGGTTCCCATTATGTTTCCTATGATGTCCTCCTCTCCTGCTATAGCTATTGTTTCCATAGACTTTGTTTTTATCATCTGTTATGTCTCTTAAGAATTTATTTTCTTTCCTTTCTTTTAATTATTTTTCAAGCCGATCAATGTTTATTTTCACCTTTTTATCAATTTCTGGAAATGATGTTATGTGCTCAAATTTAAGAATTTTGCCATTCATTTCATCTATATCTGACTCTAATTTCTCAAGGTATTCTTCCCAATGTATAATAATTGCTTTCATAAGACTCTGGGAAGCATTATGTAATATCCCATTCCATGATTCCATAAATTTGGGATCCTTGAATGGTGCAGCCTTAAATAATTTTAAACCTTTAGGGACTATGTTCTGTCCAATATATTTTTCCAACAGAAGATAGAGGAGTGCCCTGTGTGTCATAGCAATCTTCCTCCAACAGAACTGGCAGATCCCGAAAAGCTGGCAGATCCCGTGAAAAGCACAGGATCCTCCTTCGGCCAACCACCTCACAAATTGCAACAAGGGGGCTCAACCCACATTCAGGAAGCAAAGCCTGCCATAAAATATCTAATAATGGTTAATAATAAGAAGGTATGTCTTTTTTTTTTTTTTTTAATAACCTAAGACCTTAAAACACGGGGGCTCACCCCAGTTGTAGTTGTAGGGACTGACCCCAGAGGCACATCATAAAAAACAGTAGCATAAGGCAACACAGTAAGAAGTATGGGGGCTCACCCCAATACAGAACATGGGTTAAATAACCAAGGCAATAGTATAAACACTGAGGGCTCACCCCAGAGGCCCAAGTGAAGAAGCAGAGGGCCCAGAGAAAACAATGACCACTGTTAGAAAAAGGGGCTCACCCTGAAAATAGCTCTGAACAGTAAATCAAATGCCCTAAATCAACTCTCAGGCTAAACCAAACCAGATGACACAAACTGGAGGCTTAACCCAAGCTCTCCGATATCCATACGAGCCTCCAAGGGAGTACTAAGATGGTTGCCGAGAATCTCAGACTCTCGCGACATTCAAGATGGCCGACCCATGCGCCCGCCTACTAGTGGGGAAAAACCCTGTGGATCGAGCAGAGAGGCACCAAACAGATCAGGGACCCAACCAACCTTAGTATCCCATGCCAATAGAAAGACAGTATCCCATGCCAGTAGAAAGTCAGGAAAGACCCCGCAACACAATGATCGCTAAAACGGCAATCGAGGACCAGTAGAGTCCATACCTCCCAAGTGTCCCTCTTTAAGACCCAAATCCCTCTGTCCCTCTTTCCCACCCTGATGTCCCTCTTTTTAGGAGATCAGACTGGTGAGGTATGTATATAAATGTATCACATTGCTCTACAGCAATAAAAATCACATTATTGTTTGTTTAACGTCAGTATATGCGTTTATAAATTAGTCTGGGTAAAACAAAATACTTTGGTCTTCTTATAAGTAATTTATAAGGTTACACAAGGAGGTGTCGATAGGTCATGAAACAGCCTAAAAATTCTCGGTAATGGCCCGCCAACCAGCCACACCCCCAGCAGCACCCCCTAAAACACAAGTGTCCCTCTTTGTCAATTTGAAATGTTGGGAGGTATGAGAGTCCAATCTATATGTAAAAGCCAATCCCCCAAACTGCAAGCAAGCCCAGGGGAGAAGCAAATAGGCTGGCAAAGTCAGAAGGGTAGCAGAGTGGACGAGCCCCAGGTATAGAGCAACATAACACAAACAATGATCAGACACAATTTAATAAGAGGTAACATGGAATAGAACATATTACACTGCAATAATGTAGAAGCACAACCCTACAAGAGCATACTAGTGCCATAAAACATACAAGCAGAAGTGCAATGAAAAGTACAAATAATTGAAAAAGGATAAAAGAGACACTCTGACCTGTGCAGCTTAATATCTACTATCTATCTACTTAATATCTACTTTCCCTTTAAGAGACTTGTTTGTGTCTGTATCTGATGTTACACAAGTATATTTATCCAGAGGACGTATATACAAGTTTTTTACGTTTTCTAATTTTTTATACATAGTTTTTATTATAATGTTAGGCGGATGATCATCCATGTATAGCATTTTTATATCTAGACTGTCATATATATTGAGTTGCTACTTCCCGATCCCCCTATAGGGTATCGGTTGGAAGCAGTGTATCATATAGAAGTTTTTGGGCTATATTGAGGATTCATGTGGCGTGTAAGGTTGCCACATTGGCCACTGATGTATTGCATGTATATATTGTTTTAGAGATTGCTGAACGATATATTATTTGTGTTTTTATTTTACTGTTGATTGAGATGCCTGGGAATATATAGCTGGAGCAAGACATTGGTCCCCTGATATTAGAAGGTTTGGCAGGGAGGCAATACTTATCAGATTTATGCAGGGTATGGAAATGCCCAATGTGTAGTGCGGGTAAAGCTTCCGATTTTAGCGTGTGTCTGGCGGAGAGATTATATTGGTAACACTCACATGGGGTAGGGAGCAATCCCACATATTATAACAGGTATAGTTTCAGATTTGGGCGTCTGTCTAGTGGGGCCTTCTTTGCTATACGTCTGTATCTGGGAGGGACCATTTGACTGTTTAGAGGCATATCATCAAGGGCATCCAGTGATATAGAATTGTATTATATATTTTTAGGTATATGTTTCTTCATTCTTTATGAGATGTATAGATAGATGTTAAGTTGAGACATAGGACAAGTGTTTTTTGATAGTCTATTAAAAGGTGGAATATAAAGAACAAACATCCATGGACCCCCATGAGAAACCATGATGAACTTATAGCAGAGACAAAACCATGGAATTTCCTCCAACATCTACATGGCTTACTGAGGACATGGTCCAAAAGAGACTGGAAAGGGTTATAGTGAATAAAGCGCCTGGACCGGACGGTATACACCCAAGGGTACTTAAGGAACTTAGTTCACTAATAACAAAACCATTATACTTAATATTTATTGATTCGCTTTCATCAGGCATAGTGCCCTCTGATTGGAGGAAAGCTGATGTAGTTCCATTGTTTAAAAAGGGAGCAAGATCCAAACCAGGAAATTATAGACCTGTGAGCTTGACTTCCAGAGTGGGTAAGATACTAGAAGGGTTATTAACTGACAGTATTCAGAACTATGTGAAGACAAACAATATCATTAGTAGGAATCAGCATGGTTTTATGAAGAACAGATCATGTCAGACTAATTTACTTGCATTTTATGAAAGAGTGAGTAGTAATTTGGACAGGGGAATTGCTGTTGATGTAGTATACTTGGATTTTGCAAAAACCTTTGACACAGTGCCTCACAACAGGTTACTGCATAAATTAAAAGGCTTCGGTTTGGGTGGTGTTATCTGTACATGGATTGAGAACTGGTTAAATGATAGATGGCAGAAGTTGTTGTAAATGGAACTTTTTCAAATTGGTCTAGGGTTATAAGTGGGGTGCCGCAGGGTTCAGTCCTGGGCCCAATGCTTTTTAATTTGTTTATTAATGATCTAGAAGTGGGAATTGAAAGTAGCATCTCAATCTTTGCTGATGACACTAAGCTATGTAAAGAAATACACACAGAGCTCGATGTTTTTTCCCTACAGAAGGATTTAGATAAACTAAGTGAATGGGCAGAAAAGTGGCAGATGTCATTTAATGTAGATAAATGTAAGGTTATGCATCTGGGTTGTAGAACCAAACTTGCTACATATACTCTAAATGGGAAACAACTTGGGAAATCCTCATTAGAGAAAGATTTAGGTGTACTGATAGACAATAGTCTTCACAGCAGTGTGCAGAGTCACTCAGCTGCTGCAAGAGCAAATAGAGTACTAGCCTGCATAAAAAGAGGTGTAGAAGCAAGGGATGCTAATATTATCCTACCTCTGTATAAATCCTTGGTTAGCCCTCATCTAGAATATAGAGTACAATTTTGGGCGCCTGTTCTAAAAAAAGACATTACTGAACTGGAAAAGGTGCAGAGACGTGCAACAAAACTGATAAAGGGATTGGAGGATCTGAGTTACAAAGAGAGACTAGCCAAACTGGGTTTGTTTACATTAGAAAAGAGACGTCTAAGGGGTGATATGATTACCATTTACAAATACATTCAAGGTCAATACAATGAACTATCCAATGAATTATTTATGCAAAGAGCTGAGCTAAGAACAAGAGGTCATCCATTAAGACTTGAGGAAAGGCGCTTTCGACTAAAACACAGGCAGGGATTCTTTACAGTAAGGGCGGTAAGGCTATGGAATTCTTTGCTTCGGGATGTTGTGCTTGCAGATAATGTAACTGCATTCAAAAAAGCAATGGATGCCTATCTAGCACAGAACAATATTGACAGTTATGACAGATGGCTTCAAAGCAAATAGGATATTGAGCCGGGGAACTATTTGACACACACACACACACACACACACACACACACACACACACACACACACACACACACACACACACACACACACACACACACCTACACTGGAAATTGCTCCAGAGGGCTTTTTTGTTGCCTTCCTCTGGATCAACAGGGGTGTTGTTGGCATGGGCTGGACTTGATGGACGCATGTCTTTTTTCAGCCTTATCTACTATGTTACTATGTTACTATGTAGAGATGTGTGTTCCTATACCCATTCTGGTTTGGAGTGATTTTTAACATAGTAACAAGTCCATCTTTTTTCGGAACCATTTTCTCTTTGACTGGCACTTTATGAGACTGCGGATCTGTAGAGTGTTCCCTTCATCTGTCTTCTAGAGAAACAAGTAGATTTACCACCTTTAAGCTAGGAGCATAGGAATATTTGCATAAATTATTCCATTTCGCTCTTATGTTATTCAATGAGGTGAAACTTCCCAGCCATATACTGTCTAAACCAATAATTGCCTGCACTATAGTGTGGTATTTTAGGAGAAAAGCAGAATGGAAGGAGACAGAGTGAGATATTTAAAAAAAATTTAAATCAAATAATAGAAAAAAAAAAAAAGAGGTTACTGTGCTGGTTGACACTATGACCACCACCACTGGTAAAAAAAAAAGAAAAAAAAAAAGAAAAGCTAGATGGACTCAGGCCTCAATTCAATTTGTTATGGTAAAACTGTTGTTAAGGCATAAATATCACTGACAGTTAGCCATGTCTGCGTTGAGTAGCTATTCAATAAGCAGTATACCAGAATGGCTAAAGAGCGTAGGCCCACGTAGCTTCAGAACGCGTGTCACACCTTTTTTGACCTCTCAGTGTGAAAATATCAGTCACTAGATAACGTACAATACGTCAAGTTCAAAGTAAAAAGATAACGGTTGATGTTATCTAGAAGCTAAATGTTGTCAAGACAGGTTCAAACTCACTGCCAATCACAACACCTGAAAGTATCAAGTACATTCAAATACACCTATATATGCCACAAAATAACAGACATACTTTGTCTGTGTTTTGAGTTTTTGAGAGGTAGAGCACAGGACCCAGGAGCAGAGGATAGCAGAGAGACAAGCTGACACTTGAGCGAGGTAGATGGAGTTCGGAGCAGAGACAGTTACACTTATATTAACACATAATATACCTTGGCAAATCTTGCATACACTCACACAAACACACACACACACATCTTTTTTGTTTCACACACACCACATCTTTAGCTTTTAATTCTACAATGTGATTGAGTGAGTGGGAGTGACAGAGAGGGAGTGTGATTGAGTGTGTCAGTGAGGGCCTGTGTGAGTGCCTGAGTGTGAGTCAGTGTGAGATGGCAGGGAGAGGAGGATACAGGGATGGTGAGAGGTACAGGAGAGGAGGAAGATGAGGATGATATCCCTGGTCAGGGAAGGAGAGGTACACACTAGAAAGGGACAGCATTGCCAGAGGGATAAGGGGTAGATGTTGGGGAGCACCCTACACAGTCAGGGTCAGCACTGGCAGGGCCTGAAACCCAGAGCTCTGATATGTCCCGGGCTGGTGGTGGTGATGATGAGAGGCTGTGGGATCCGATGTACTGCTGAGGGTAGAATAGGGTCTTCGTCCAGAGTATACTGGAGAGGGAGAGTATCCTGTACCTGATGGAGAGCGTCCCTGGTCTGGTTGCCAAGAAGGCGTCCACCTGGCATGAGGTCCTCAGTGGACCATGGAGTCTATAAAGAAGTGGTGGGGTGACTGCAAAAGGTGCGTAAAGAATAAGATGGGAGAACATGTCATGCACACCCAAGGCACCGGAGGTGGTCCTCCTGTCAACATAAACTTCAATCCCTGGGAGGAGATGCTGAGGCAGAACTTATCGACAACAGCTGTTCAGGGGGTCACTGGACTATGTGACACTGGTAATTACATTGCTTTCCAGACTACAGGTAAGTGCATCATTCCATAACTATATACACACCCTCATATCTAGTATGACCCAACACAGTTCAAGCTGAACACGTGGACAGCATTGATTCCCACAAGTTCACCAACACAGCGCTGAGAGGGTTCAAATAAGCAGAAATGTAAAAGGTTAAGTAGGCCAAATCCTGTTAAAGATCAAGTTGAACCCCTCGTTGATGTGTTGATCAAGTATACCAAGTGCACACAAACAATGCTCACCATCATGTTGTCATACAAGTATCGGTTATGTTCCTCCACAGTGTTAAACATGTAGCCACAGGGAGGTCAGCATCTAACCCCTTGAGTACTAGAGGGATATGCAATGCATTGGCTGACAATACATTAGGTACCCCTCTATCACTCAAAGGGTTAACAGAGGACGAACACAATACAACATTGTTACATTAGCCAGGTCCACAGGGGTAAACTCACACATCACATTTCAACTGATACAAACTGATTGCAAGTATAGCACATAGGAGGTATTCCTTGCCATCAACACTCTTCAGGATATATATGATAAAAAAAGCTCAACCACTGCTTTTTAACATGTTTATAAATGACCTGGAAATAGATATAGAAAGCAAAATATCAATATTTGCAGATGATACTAAATTATGCAAAGTCATTAATTCAGAACAGGATATTTTCTCTCTACAGAGGGACTTACATACAATGTCAGATTGGGCAAACATGTGGAATATGAAGTTTAATGTGGGGAAGTGTAAAGTCATGCATTTGGGAGGAAACAATCCCAAGGCTACTTATAAACTTAATGGAATAATTTTAGGTGACTCGTTGCTAGAAAAAGACCTGGGTATCCTTGTCAACTACAAACTTGGAAACAGTGACCAGTGTCAAACAGCAGTAGCAAAGGCAAACAAAGTCCTGTCTTGCATAAAAAGAGGTATTGAAGCAAGAGTGGATAACATTATTTTGCCATTATACAAATCATTGGTAAGACCTCACCTTGAGTATGCAGTGCAATTTTGGGCACCGGTTCTGAAAAAGGATATACTAGAACTAGAGAGGGTACAGCGGAGAGCAACAAAATTAATTAAGGGAATGGAGGACTTGACATATGAGGAACGACTAAACAAACTTGGTTTATTTACTCTAGAGAAAAGACGACTAAGAGGAGACCTTATCACATTGTACAAGTATATGAGAGGTCAATACAAGGATCTCTGCGGTGAGCTATTTATTCCAAGGCCTGCTCAGGTGACCAGGGGACACCTCTTGAGATTAGAGGAAAGGAGGTTTAAACTTCAGCAGAGGAAGGGTTTTTTTTACGGTAAGGTCTGTCAAATTGTGGAATTCATTGCCCAGGGAGGTAGTTATGGCAGATACAATGGACACATTTAAGAGAAGATTAGATACATTTCTTTCAAAAGGGAACATACAGAGTTATACTGTTTATCAGTAGGCAGATCAGGAAGGTCTGATAAAGACTAATTTAATTGGTAGCAGGAAAGCTATAAAATTCTTAGTTACTGAGGTATGAAGCGAAGGTTGAACTTGATGGACTTGTGTCTTTTTTCAACCTAATTTACTATGTTACTATGTTACTGTAGGTTGCTTACATTAATGTACAAGATTTTGTAAAGCTGATCATCAATAAGTGCAAGGATGATATCCCATGCATTGCTACACAATGCATTGGATAACATCCTGCAACTCAAGGGTTCACATGTCAATGTCAGTCTGGGTCTAGAAACACTCAGTGAACAGCGTACATGGTAAAAAAAGGAAATATATCTAAGTGTAGTATTTTTTTTAATGACTGATAAAAACAATATAATAAAATGCACTCAAAAGAGCCCTTCTTGGGCTTTAAGCATGTCAAGTGGGTCTCTCTCCCTTGCTAGCCAACGGGCTGTGTCCTCCTACTCTCTTGTATCCAGATTCCAACTGATGTCTGCTCTCTCGTTGAAAATGTGGTGGAATATAATGTTCCAGATGTTAGTCAGTGTTGGTTTATCCTGACTCAATATAATCCAATAAAGTTGGGGACTATGCCAAAAGTGTTATCAAAGACAGGGTAACGCACTACCGGCTTGGATAGTAAACCTTGTGGCAAGGTGCGTCCAAAACGCTAAGGGCCAGAGTTCGGGCCTGGCAGGGGTGGGGGATACTCACATTGGGTGTGGAAGAGTCCCGGTATACTATGACAATATGCTGTGTTGAGTCCCAAATGTTTTCGAAGATGCAGTCGGTTTCCTCAGGGGCAAATAGAAAAGAACTATTGAAGGCGGGTTTGGATGCTTATATAGATTATGAGTCCGTGAGTTAAGTAAATTACAGAACAAATAAAAGTAACAGTACATTTGGAGAAGAAAGAAATGCACATGCATACGTTTGTGTATAAAGGGTTAAAAACTGTTTAGTTGTCTTTTTCATTAATAAATTGAGATATCGTAAAAATAAACATTGAAATGAGAAGTAAACCAAACTGAGTTGTGTATATCATTGAATTTTAACCAGTTATATGTATTACAATATTTATAATGACTGAGAATTTTAAAATATAATATGGCAGTTTGAGTGAGTGTGAATATGTTATGAAGTGAAAGATTGTGGGTATGTGTTTAGGTGGATAGGATTAGTGTGTGTGAAATAAAATAAAATGAACTATAAATTGGATTATTGACTATGATTTGTGAATGGAATGAAATGGGTGACTCGTGTGAAGATGTCACAGTACCTAGTTTCCGGCGCGACATTCCAGTCGGCGTTACACCCAGACCCGGTGAGCAAAGGGTGCCAGGCAATTGTGAGTGTCCCGTGGGAAGCCCAGGCAGACTATGCCTGGAAATCTATGGTGTCCATGTCCTCAAGCAGGGCTACGATAGATTGGTGCAACGCGGTGCACAGGTATTGGCATTTTGTTCACTCTTTGTTTATGTCGCCTAGGATTGATTTATACCGACCTGAGTTAACTCCATCCTGCTGCTTCCTGTGACCTGGGGTTTTTAGGTCTGTTACCTCTTACCTCTCACCCTTGCATTGGTGTCAGTTTGGAGCTTTGCTCAACGCAGGAGCCATCATTGGCTACGAGTCCGCACTTTGTCTGACATGATTCTGACTACGAACCCACTCTGTGTATGACCCGACTTTGGCTGAGAACCTAACCTGTGTATGACCCGATATTGGCTTAGAACCTGCTCTGTGTATGACCCGATACTGGCTGCGATCCCGCATTGTGTAAGACCCGATACTGGCTACGAACCTGCTCTGTGTATGACCCGATACTGACTGAGAATCTATTCTGTGTAATACCGGATATTGGCTATGAACCCGCTCTGTGTATGACCCATTGTGTCTTAACTGTCCGTGTCAACCCTGCGTTAGGCTAAGATATCTGGGTACCAGTCTCTGCTCTGCTCACTCTCCACTGCCTGTTCTAGAGCATACTTGCTACTGGGACTCCCGTCCCTGTCATTCCTTCTTTGTTTCACAACAGGGTACGGATATCGCCTAAGTGCTCTGACATTTGTCTGCAGGACTAGCAGAGGGTTCAGTGTTGCGCTCCTTCCCTAGCCAAAAGGGGTCTATTCTCTGCCTCGGTATCAGAGGGTTCTGTGTGCGCTCCTTCCCTAGCCAAAGGGGTCTAGTCTCTGCCAGTGGTATCAGAGGGTTCTGTGTTGCGATCCTTCCTTAGCCTAAAGAGCCTAGCCTCTGCCAGTGGTAACAGAAGGTTCTGGTTGCGCTCCAGTACAGCCATTTAGGGTCTGTATTTCTACTGTGTATCAGTTGGTTCAGTGTCACTAGCTGCTGTTCCTATGTTTCTGCATTACCTCTTCGGATCAAGAGTCGCTGTTTCAGCTCCTGTTACTTTCTGATGGTGAGGAGACTGCCAGAGGTCTTTTGCCCAGTCTCCGGCAGCCAGGTGTATAGTCCAGCCTATTATTTCTGGTAATAGGTCCTGCTACTGTTTCCTGCTGCTAGCTTCACTGTATATATTGTCATTTTCAATAAACTACTTTCACTTTACCGAACTGTATCCGAGTTTTCGTAGCAACCGTGACAGTAGAAATGAGGGAGGCAGGAACAGTTAGAGAGCAGTTGTGAAATCGTATATGTGATGAATGTGAAAGAAACATTGTGTCCACGTGTTATTAGTTGTTATGTGAGTGTAATTATTCCAAGTGAGAAAGAGATGGAGTGTTAAATGTGAAGTGTGAAGGAATTAGGAGTGGGCTACTGTTGGATGTATTATTTGGTTGCATTAAACAATAATAAATTACACAAATACATATACAGCATGGAAGAAATAAAAACAAACTTAAGACATTTTTAATTTATATACATAAAAACATCTGAGACATCCCTAAAATTGAATCTAAAAATATATGTTTCAGCCTTAATGTGGGATGTGAAAACTCCTATGTGAAGTGATGATGAAGAATTCTGTGAGTTGTGACTAAAAAAAAAAAGAGAATGATTTGAAGGTATAAAAATGACTGAGATAAAATTTGTAACCAATATTCTCGTTCATCATCACTTCACATAATGAACCATCAGTATCCCATTAACTCTTTGTGTTCCGGAGGAGAAGACAACCCATTGCTTTGCTCTGGAACCTATTGCAAAGCAATGGGTTGTCTACACTCTGGAACCCATAAGGTTTTGAACAAGGGGATGCTAACCAGCCATATGTATATGTGAACGGGACATTGTAGCAACACATCATCTACTATGTTAACCAAACCCCATGAAAAACATGGTGTTCGTGTGCCAATGTCATTGTGTTGCATGCACACACACACACGTCAGCATGATCGACCTTCCGACCGGCCTCCCAATTAGTTACTCTGATGCTGTAGCCAACGCTAACACAATATATCCATCCCTATTCTCCTAGTACATATTGCACAGCTATTGTTCTCATAATAACTCTAATACCCCTTTAACATCTGGAATGTCAGAGTGGTATCCAGTGCATTGAATGTCAAGGGTTCTATTGTTGATATGGCTATGTTCAACACAATAAAGGTTTGTTGTGCGTTACTCTCAGGAATATGATGGACATAGGCAATTTGGGGTACCTTTGTTCACAGGGGGATGGATGATAGCCTTGAAGTGACAATGACATCATGGCTGTGGAAATGGCAGATGCTGGCTGAATTCAAACCCTCAATGAAACACATCCATGGAATAGCTGCTGTATAGGTTACATGTTGTAGCAGCTACGTGGTTGTGATGTAGCAGGCAATATCAGGGTTGTGTATGTCAGTCATCCTGTAGAGTGAGAGAGATCATTATCTGTTGTGTATGTGTGTTTGAATACATTCCACAAGCTTGATTGTGCACATACATGCATTGTGTTTGATTCCTATATCATACTCACGGGGGAAGTGGTCACTGATGAGCCTGTCTTGTATCTCCGCCCCTCTCAGGGTCTCCTCATCCCGTGCAAGGGGAACAGGGACCTCTGCAATGGGTAGTGGCTCAATATCGTCCACTAGATGTGTGTTGATGGCTATGTTGTGTAGTATGGAACATGCTAGGATGATGTTGCATGCCTTGCCTGGTGTATATTGCAGAGCTCCCCCTGAGTGATCCTTGTTCAGACTTGAGCCTCATTGTAGGGGTCCTGTGCAGGAGTTTGGAGAGTTGGTACTGTGTGAGGAGCTGCAGTTTGCACTCATACCTGGCATCACATGTGGAAAGAGAGGGACATCATGACACAGGGACCACATATTATGTGGATGACATGTGAGGGGGGACATACTACTTGTGAGTCATGACCATGCTAATCTATGTTTACATTAGTCATGTGAGTGCACCTGTGAATGTGGAGTGATGTTTGGATTGTTGACTCACCCAAAAGCCATCATCCTGTATATGTCCTGTTGTCAAAGTCCATGTGGACAGAGGAGGAATTGAGGATGTAGGAGTCGTGACAGCTGCCGGGATAGGACACACAAACATGGGTTATCCTCATGTTAGCATCACACACCATCTGTACTTTGATAGAGTGGAAATTCTTCCTGTTAATAAAGAGATTGTCCTCATGTGTTGGAGTCTTATGTGCACGTGTGCAGTCTACGGCACCCATGATCCTGGGAATGCCTTCATTTGTGTAGAACTCCTGTTTTACATGTGTCCACTCCATGTCAGTGGAGGCGAAGTGGATGTACCTCCTGGCCTTCCTCTTCAGGGCTGCCAACACCCCCTCCATTGCGGAACCTCCGATCCCACACAGAAGACAGCCTAGGGTTTCCTACTTACATAGTCAGCCTTAAGCTGGCCCTCTCCCTTACCTATACCTTCCATAACCCTTAGGTCCATCCCTGAGATCCAGAGCCAACCGGTCTGGCCTCACCACTAGACAGCTTACAAGCTCATAGGTACAATACATTATTCAACAATGATCCACCAAGCATTGTTCTTTCATTCATTCACGGTTCATGCTTTTGCATCACCCTTGACAGTATTCATTCATACTCGTCCAGCTAAATGTCGGATTTCACCATCAGATGTCTTATTTCATGAGCAGCGTTGTATATTTTAAGCATGCTTTCATTAACACCCAATTTCCACCATATCCCCAGTCACCTCCCCTCGTATTTCCCTCTCTTCTCCCTTCCTTTCCTCAGGACTCAGTAAATTAAAAAAAAAATTATTAAACAAACAATTATTATGGGAACAACCACTTCCTACATCACCGTCTCTTTCAGGCAGCCATTCTACTCCTTACTGGAGGACCCCCCCGCCACTCATTACCTCCGTGCAGAGGTCAGAGGACCCCCCGCCACTCATTACCTCCGTGCAGAGGTCAGTGGACCCCCGCCACACCTTACCTCCATGCAGTGGTCAGTGGACCCCCTTCCACTCCTTACCTCCGTGCAGTGGTCAGTGGACCCCCTTACACTCCTTACCTCCGTGCAGAGGCCGAAGGCCCCCTGCCACTCCTTACCTCTTCTCAGAGGCCGAAGGACCCTCCCACCATTCCTTACCTCTTCCCAGAAGCTGAAGAACCCCCGCAACTCTTTACCTCTTCATAGAGTCTGAAGGATCACTTCTTCCCAGAGGCCGAAGGATCCCAGTCACTCCTTACCAAAAACCCCCCGAAAAACACAAATGCTATGCAACAAATGCTGAATGCAAAACACTAAATGCTATACGCAATACCTCAAACACTATACGCCAAACGTATTATGCAAACTCTATACGCAAAACACAGTTTGCCAAAACGTTATATATGCCAAAGTTATATACCCCAGACGCACAATGCAATTTGCCAAACACAATACGTCATCCACAGACCACAATACACCAAACATTATATTCAAACATTACAAGCTAAACGCAATACGCCAAAGCCATACAACAAACGATATAGGCTATATGGAAACCCCAAATGCAAAAGCAATGAGTCAGATGTTATACACTGCAAATGCACAACGCTATATGCAAACACCATGCTTGATACAAATGCAATACAGGCAAATCATATACATGGAAACACATGTTCTCACTCACACACGCTCTTGCTTTCACCCATGCTCGCACTCACTGATGGGGAGTTGTGTGGCGTGGCACTTGCACTGAAAATTAAAGATAAAAATACATAAAAAAATAAAATAAAATGCTATGAATGGCTAGGACCAATAAATCTGCATGTCTTTCAGTGTCTGCTTTCATCTTAGCAAGATCCACACATGACTCAATTCCTTTATCCCGTTTTCAGAGGGTTTCCACAAAAGTATCATCATCTACCCAGCCAAATCACTCGAATGTCCCTATATCAAAACAACCTTGGATGAGTCAGACATGGTTTCAGACCCTGTGGCCAAGAGCTTGACAAAAGATTATTCTGATCAGGCCCTTTACCTTTCCCATATGGCATATCAACCCACCCTTAACAAAACAAGCAGGAACTAATTGATGGATTTCCAAATCAGATATTTCATACACCTTTCAACTCATGCCGGGTCTCCCACCACTATGGCATCTTCAGGGTTTAAAATGGAAGTCCAGTATCACGTCCTGATATTAACACCTTTGCAGATATTATGTGCTGTCTCTAATCAAATCATTGTCTATGTCCAGCCATATTACACTACTGGGATGATTTCCTGTTTGTAGAACCCTCCAGGAGTTCTTAATAAGCTCCTTAAGTTCTATCAAGACCTAGGCATCCCAGTCGTTCCCAAAAAAACATTGGCCCTGCTACAGCCGTAGAATTTTTAGGGTATCATCACAGACTCAGCTACACTAGAAACTAGACTCCTTTCAGACAAATATTCCGCATTTGCTCCCTAATCAATAAATACTCACTATGTTCTCTCTCTCTTGAGTGAAGTTGCAGTCCCTCTTAGAGAATCTAAGCTTTGCTACTAGAATCATCCCACTAAGAAGCTTCTTTAAATTTCATCTCCTATCACTCTTATCCAACTAGGCCAACTCAGATTTCCCCATTCTCCTCAGCCTATCAGCAAATTGGACATAGGTACGTGGTCCAATTTTTTGCAGGATGGGACTGGCCATTCCATGTTCTTTCCCTCTCCTTCATCTACCTCCCGGCAGTCAGACGCCGCAGTCATTCATTATGATGAATGGTTCTCAGAACCATGGACATAGGAAGCCACAAACATTCCCTATCTCTCTTCAACCTCCCCACTGATTGCAATATATCCCATAGTCTCAGTAGCCGCATTGTGGGGCTGACAACTTATCTGACAACATATCTTCATCTCAGCCATAAATAGGGTAGATCCCGCTCCTTAAATACCATTATGTTTCCCAAAAGCTCACGTTGTTGGCAATGCATCATAAATCCTTCCTCACCAGCTCATACATTCTAGGTTGCAATAATGCCGCTGACACAATATCCCTTTAATTTACAGGTCTTCTCTCACATCCATCCTACAGCAAACCAGCTTACATCCCATCCTCCGAAGTACAAGGACCTCATTATGATCTAAATCAATTCACATCACAGGCCAATTCCATCATCAACAAAGCTCTTATCCCCAGTACCAGGAAGTTGTATGGCCAGGCATGGCACTCATTTCAGAATTTTGTAATCAATATCAACCCTAATCATACCTCAACCGACATCATGCTCACTTTCGCATTATACTGTCATTCCACCCTTCACCTAGGTCTGCTCACCAATAAATATATGCCATTTCAGGCATTTAGCAACCATTAAACCTTCTATATCCTCACACTTCTTTGCTGTTCTCCAACTACCGCGCAAAATCATTCATGACAGGATTACTCAAGTGACCATCATGATCGCCTCATATCTATCAGCCCATCACAGGCCTAATATTCAGACTACTTCACGATTCACTCTGTTCACATCCATTTGACCACTCCATCAACATCATTCTCCTGGTAGCAATTAAATGGACCTCTTTTGGCTTCTTGAGGCCAGGGGAGACTATAGCCCAGTCCCACTCATATAGCTACCCGATCAAATCCAATCTCACCATTCATTTAAACTATTGTACCCCATTTTCATTCCCAGTTAACCAATCAGACCAGAGCGGGCATTATCACTCCATTTTACCCCACCAATGACCAATTGTGCCCATTCACAGAACTCCTCAGTTTACCCTCATTCATGGCTCATAGCCCAACTCACAATCCTTTCTTAACCACACCACACAGTCCTCTTTCTACCACAAAGTTCACATCATTTTACATACTATCTTGAGTAGATTAGGACTTCATCCGCTTCAGTACTTGGGATTCTCCCTCCATGTTGCATCTGCTGCCTCTAAGAATGGAGTCCAAGCACGCATCATTCAGTGTGGCACTCCTCAGGCTTTACTCATATATACTTGCATGTTATTTATGCTACTGCATCATTCCAAATAAACATGCTTTCGACCATTAGTCTTTGGTTCTTCTTTTGGCCTCTAACAGGCTAAACAGGTTGACTCTTCCCTGGGACTCGATGTACCCAAGGGCTGCATCCTGAGGGCTCACTCATCATTAAGCTATCCATATTCAACTGGAAACCCCGACCACAAGAAAAAAGGCTTTGCCTGAATTTGTGGGAGGGTCTGCAAGCCTTTAAATATGGGCAGCAGCTTCTCCCAGTGGAGCTCAATTCAACATTAACACCCTCCTTCTTTAACTTACTTCATACAAAGGTAAGCCCTCTAATAAGCTAACCACATTGACTATTCCCTGCAAATTGCGTCAAGGGGCTGTACCCTTAGGGCTCACTCATCATTAAGCTATCCATATTCAGCTGGAAGCCCCAGCCACAAAGTATATTATGGTTAGGACATGCCTATAATGGGGTACCTTGGTATGTTGGCATGATTAGCATATTAGGGCCATATTATGTGATGAAAATCTCACCCTTACTATAGTAGTGATATTCAGGCAATATGCAGCAGAGTAAAGGGTTAAGAATGATGAAAATATGGATGTGCACTAATACTTTGTGCATTTACTTTGAGCTATTTTGGTCAAAATTGGTTGTACGCCAGCAATTTTAACCCCTTAAGGACCGGTGATGTGCCAGGAACGTTACAAGTGTCCATCCTAAATGACATATAATGGCCCTGCCACAGCATGTATTTTTTGCTGACAGCGATCCTGCGGGATCAGTGGAAGCACTACCGGGGACTGAAAAAGAACAATCAAGGACCGGAGAGGTCACTATCAGACTCCTGTTCGGCAAGCAGGCACAACTGATCAGTCTGCCAGCTCAACGAACAACACCAAAATGGTCCTTAAGTGCAATCTACTCTCTGGACCACTGGTTGTTAAAGGGTTAAATTTTGTTTTTCTTTGGTTGTGCTTACCAAAACCTGGACTAGAATTGTACCTTTGAAGTTTTGGGCAGCTTCTATTGATTTAAACACCCCTCCCACCCCCAGGTGCAATGTTCATTGTCTTTAGGACACTATATAATGCCTATTAGAGACTCTCTCTCCATCAATAATTTACTTATTGGCAAAGATCCAGCTCTTGGGATAAAGTAAATTAAGGGTAGTAAATGAGTAAAGCAGGAGAGATTCGGCTCATAGGACAAAGCATATTATGGTTAGGACTTTCCTATAATGGGGTACCTTGGTATGGTAGCAAACTTAGCATACTATGGCCCTATTATATGACTAAAACCTAATTTTTAATATAGTGGATGATATGCAGGCAATATGCCGAAAAGTAAAGGGTTAAGAATTATTAAAATATGGATGTAAGCCAATACTTTATTTGCTTATCTATATTTCACTGTCGTCCAATACAGGTTACTGGTAACTCTGGGAGGCATCAGTCCCCTTTAAGTAGGCAGGAACATTCTCTAAATGTCTGCAGAGGGGGTGGAGCCTCCCTTCCCTCTCAGGCTGCAATCCACCCAGCCTGCTTCCAGAATTGTTTGTTCCTGGGTGTGTACACACCAGGTGGAGAACATCTCTCTTCAGTTTTAGTCTTTTTATTATTTTCTGTCAAATATGGAATACCACCATTAGGCGGGTTACCATGGCTGACAAATGCCCTCTCCAAAGTGGCTAGCTCAGTGTCCAGGGATTTTTGGTGGACCTTATGCCCTGATGGGGGAACAACTTGGTTTCAAGTACTTCCCTGGGGGGATTATCCTTTGTGTTAATTCCCTTTTTACATGGTTACCTGAAGACAGAAGTCCTGCAGAAAGGTGAGCCACCCTTTGAGTGCTGAAGGTCCACATGTCCCACAGTGTCCCTTATTTGGGCTTGTATTTGGGAGTTCTCATTGCGCACTCCGGCACTCATTGGGTGTTGTATATAAAAATATATATATACAAATATATATATACTTATTTAATGTATATGAGTGTTTGCCTGTGAGTTTTGGAGCAGTCTATGTGGTATTTAACCCTTTGTCTGCTGGTTTGATTCCTTTATTGAGGGTTATGTTACACTTTCTGTATGGGGATAGTGTTTTCTTATCATGTACATGTGTTCCATGTGTGTCTTTAACCTTTTTATTATTGGGGTTAATTTTCTTAAATTTCATGTTTCGCGCCTTTATGGTGCGCTTTTACCGCATAGCCGCCATTGCTCCTTTACTCTCTATGGGCTTGCACTGTGTGGGAAATATCTCTGGAACCGCTTCTCCTAGCGACCTCAGAGTGGGCTCATTTTGATTGTCTTCCCTTGTTCTTTCTTCCGGTTCAATAGTCAAGTGTGTTGGGGGACTTGGGGGGCTTCGGGCACTGTTTTGGGGTACTTTATGAGAAAAAATACGTTTCCCATGAGCGATTGTCTCGCGCCTTTTTTCTGATTGGCTCCCGTTGCGGCAGCCATTTTGTGAGTTCTTCTCATCGAGTATACTACGCAGGGACCGGACCTTCTCCCTCTCCTTCGCTGATTAACCCTTCGCTTGCCAGATAAGTTTAGTTTAAATGTTTCTGGGGTGAATCTTTAATCTTTCACACTTGAATTGGGTGATTTCTATCAGTGGGGTATGTCTGACACTGTGAGTATGTCTACTCCGCTGGAACTTGGGACTAGACCTAAGACTAAGGAGGCTGGGGTTTCAGTTTCCCCCATTGCGTATTGCTCCTCCTGTCATTCAGGGCTGCCTAGGGAATTCTCTGGTCTTTTATGCCCAGCATGGTCAGAAGGTCCTGACAGCAACCCAGGGCCTTCCAGCCATGCTTTAGAGCCAGCTTGGGTGAAAGAGTCCAAGGCTGCAACTAGGGACCTCAGGTCCACTCTTCAACTCTTTTCCTCTCAGGTACAGGGAGCACTGCAGGCATGGCAGGCTCCCTCTACCATCAAGACCTCCCTGCCTAAACCACAGGGGGCCCCTGATGTGTCGGATTCTTCCGAGGAAGAATTGTTGCAAGATTCTGATATTGAGGATGGTACAGTTATTAAATCTTCCAGGTCTGTTGGAGACCCCTTTGTATGTGACCCTGAATTTTGTGCTGAGGGCCTAATTAGGGCCGTTCTGACCACCCTCAACCTTCCCTTGAGTCAAGAGGTTCCCTCTGACCCAAATGATGTCTTTCAGAAACCGGCAAAAGCGGTTACTTGTTCTCCTCCTTGGAAAAATCCAGATAAGGCCTCTTCAGTCTCAAAAACGTTTGCTAAACTTTATCCCTTTTCTGAGACTGAACTGGCTAAATGGGTTCATCCTCCTAAGGTGGCTGCTCCTGTATCTAGACTGTCTAAATCGACTGCTTTGCCTGTTTCTGATGCTTCTGCCTTGCAGGATTGGATGGACAAAAAGTTGGAGGTTTGCCTCAAGTCTATTTTTTGCCTCTATTGGCACTGCTATGCGACCAATTTTGTGGCGTGGGTTAACCGGGCCATTGCGGTCTGGACTGAGCAACTCACCACGGCGGTCTGTCAGGACGCGCCAGTTTCAGAGCAGTTGCGCTTGCTTGCCAATATTTCTGAGGCGCAAAACTATGTTTCTGATGCCGCCTTTGATGCTGTCCGCATGATGGCTAGGGCTTCCACTTCTTCTGTGGTGGCCAGGCATGAGCTTTGGCTTAAGATTTGGTCTGCTGCCACTGCATCTAAAAAGGTTTTGCTTTCTCTGCCTTTTCAGGGTACTTCCTTGTTTGGTTCCGAACTCAAGGAACTAATCAGAGAGGCTACTGGAGGTAAGAGTACCCTTTTGCCTTTGGTTTTTAAGAAGAAATTACCGGCTAAGCATTACCGGTCCTTTTGTTCCTTCTGGCGGAGGCGCGTTCGTCCAAGACAGTTCCGTCCGATCCTCATTCCTCCTCCAAGCCCAAGCAGTCCTGGAAGCCCAAGGTTGCCTCCAAGCCCAAGACTTCCAAACCTGCTTCGGCATGACTCACCGAACCCGGGTCCGCATCCTGCTGTAGGTGGACGCCTCCACCTCTTTCGAAGGGTCTGGGAGGACTCTGTAACGGACCCATGGGTTTTACAGGTGGTCTCAGAAGGATACAGGATCCCTTTCTTTTCCCTTCCTCCTCTTCGTTTTCATTTCACTCGTTCTCCGCAAGATGCAGAGAAACTGCAGTTGTTCGACGGCGCTATTCAGGATCTTTTGGACAAAGAGGTCCTGGAGCCGGTGCTTCTTCTGGACATGGGTTCGGGGTTCTACTCCAACCTGTTTGTGGTGTCCAAGAAGGATGGCGGGGGCCATCCTATTTTGGATCTCAATTCCTTCTTGGTGAAGACTCACTATCGTCAGGAATCTCTGCGCACTGTGATTGCCGCCATGTCTCCAGGGGAGTTTCTTGCTTCTCTGGATCTGCAGGATGCGTATCTGCATATTCCCATTCATCCAGCGAGCAGGCAGTATCTGAGGTTTGCCTGCGACAGGGGTCATTTTCAGTTTTCAGCCCTTCCCTTTGGGCTGACAACTGCTCCCCAGGTTTTTCAAAGAGTTCTGGGAGCGTTGATATCTGTCCTCCATCGGGACGGAGTAAGCGTGACTCCATACATGGACGACCTGCTTTTGAAGGCAGAATCTGTGGCTCTCCTCCACCAGCAGGTTCAGACCTGCATTCATGTCCTCTCTCACCACGGTTGGATAGTGAATATGGACAAGTCAGACTTGTCCCCATCTCAGCGTCTCATCTTCCTGGGTCTGCTGTTCGACACTCAGAAGGGTATGGTGTTCCTGCCGGAGGATGTAGCACATTAGATTGCTCAATGAGTTTCGAGGATCCTGGCTCTCGAGTGGATTCCAGTCCCGAGGTTGCTTTCCCTGGTGGGGAAGTTCATCTCCACGATGGAGGCGGTGCCATTTGCGATGGCACACACCAAGGAACTACAGAGGGTATCTCTTCCTCCTCATGTCGAGTTGAGCTTGGAATGGTGGTTGGACCTTTCCCATCTCTTGAAGGGGAGACCATTTCAGATACCCTACTGGACCACGGTCACAACAGACGCCAGTCTCTCGGGCTGGGGGGCTGTCTTGGGTCGCATCAGCGCTCAGGGGAAGTGGTCCTTGGAGGAGTCTCTTCTCTCCATCAACATCCTGGAACTTCAGGCGATTTTCCATGCTCTGCGCCTTCGGGAATCTCAGCTGGAGGACTGTCCGGTCAGAGTGGAATCCGACAACGCCACCGCTGTGGCTTACATCAACAGACAGGGCAGAACAAGAAGTCTCGCCGTGTGGCTAGAGGTAAAGGCCATTCTGTCCTGGGCGGAGGTTCATGTTCCCACCATTTCTGCGGTGCACATTCCAGGCGTAGACAACGTCATGGCAGATTTTCTCAGTCGTCACACAGTCGAAAGCGGAGAGTGGGAGCTCCATCCGGAGGGGTTTCAGCTTCTGACCCAGATGTGGGGACTACCATTAGTGGATCTGATAGCAACCAGACACAACAGGAAGGTTCCTGTGTTCTGCTCCAGGTGGAGGAACTCGCTGGCTCTGGCGGTTGATGCCATGTCGATTCCTTGGGAGTTTTCCCTAGCCTACATCTTCCCCCCTCTTCCAATGTTGATCAGGGTGATCCAGAAGCTGAAGGTGGAGCGTTGTCCGGTCATCCTCGTTGCCCCAAATTGGCCTAGTCAGTCTTGGTATCCGGACCTTCTGGCTCTGTCGGTGGCAGAGCCCTTTCCTCTTCCCTCTCGTCCAGATCTTCTGATACAGGGTTATCTGTGGAAGGAGGATGTTCATCATCTCCATTTGATGGCCTAGAGGTTGAATCCTCGATTTTGAAGAAGGGGTTTTCTTCAGCTGTGGTGTCTACCATGCTCCGTGCTCGTAAGCCTGTTTCGTCCAGGATCTATCACCGGGTCTGGTCGACCTTTCTCTCTTGGTGTGTGGACAGGGATCTGTCTCACGATTTTCATCTTCCTACTGTCCTGGCCTTTCTGCAGGACTGTGTGGATAAAGGGCTCAGCCTGAGTTCTCTTAAGGTTCAGACTTCGGCTCTGTCTTTTCCCAGGAGCGCCTTGCCATGCTACCTGATGTCAAGATCTTCTTTCAGGGCGTTGCTCATGTGCATCCTGCTTTTCGGAGTCCTGCTCCTCAGTGGGATCTTAATCTGGTTTTGGGAGTTCTCCAGCGTCCTCCCTTTGAGTCCTTGGCTACTATTCCTTTATGCCTTTTGTCATGGAAGATGGCTTTTCTGCTAGCTATTGTGTCTGTCCGCCTTATTTAGTGTTTCACAAGGACAAGGCGGTTCTTCGTACTTCTAAGGAGTTCTTGCCTAAAGTGGTTTCCGAGTTTCACATTAATCAGGAGATTGTGGTGCCCTCTTTCTGCCCTAACCCCTCTTCCAGTAAGGAGAGGGATCTCCATTTGATGGATGTTGTGCGTTGTCTCAAGTTCTATGTACATCACACGGAGTCCATTAGGAAATCTGACGCCCTGTTCGTCATTCCGGAGGGTCCTAGGGCAGGGAGACCGGCATCCAAAGTGACTATTGCATCTTGGATTAAGTCTACTATTAGTAAGGCGTACGAATTGAGGAACAAGCATGTTCCCTTTAGGGTTACGGCCCATTCTACCAGGTCCATTGGGGCCTCCTGGGCCTACAAAAATCAAGCCTCTGCTGGTCAGCTGTGCCGGGCGGCCACTTGGTCCTCTGTGCATACTTTCTCTAAGCACTACCGTGTGGATGTGCTGGCTTCGGCTGATGCCAGCTTTGGGAGGAAGGTCCAGGAGGCGGTTCTGCCCGTCTAGGATCTTCTTCCTCTGTGGTTCTTAGTGCTTCCTTGCTGTTGAGCCCGGTTGGCTCTTGTTCAGTGTGCTGTGTTTCAGTTTCTGGGGCCCATTTGTACCCCTGGTTGGTGTCCGTTGACACTTCTGTTTTGTTGGGATCTCTGTCCAGTAGGGTCATAGAGGTCCTGGTGACTTTGGGGGCCTTGCGCCTGGTCCTTGCCTCTTTCCCACCTCAGGGTAACTCAATGGTTGGACATCCCAGAGTTACCAGGAACCTGTATTGGACGACAGTGAAAATAGGATTTTAGTCTTACCTGTTAAATCCTTTTCACTTAGTCCATACAGGTTACTGGTCTCCCACCCTGTCAAGAGACCATGCTTGGCTCTCCTGTGGCAATACGTGGGAGTCCTTCGGGGCATGCTCACAGAGTCTTCTTTCCTTCTACCATCTAGTCTGGTTAGTTCTCAAACAATTCTGGAAGCAGGCTGGGTGGACTGCAGCCTGAGAGGGAAGGGAGGCTCCACCCCCTCTGCAGACATTTAGAGAATGTTCCTGCCTACTTAAAGGGGACTGACGCCTCCCAGAGTTACCAGTAACCTGTATGGACTAAGTGAAAAGGATTTAACAGGTAAGACTAAAATCCTATTATCTATATATATATATATATATATATATATATATATATATATATATATATATATATATAAAAGAATAAGCCTCATTGCATAATGTATGGTACCTCACACACAGAACATAATTTATGTCTCCTCAGAAAACACAAACACATTGAACAGAATGCCTCATTACATAATTTATGTCTCATTAGGAGACACAACTCTATTGGGTGATTCAATGGGGACTTTACTGCTCCCACTGGGTGATTCAATGGGGGCATGTTTATCATACAGGGAGTTGGCCCGCCCCCTCCAGCCCGCCCACCACTATCCAACTGACAAAAAAAAAAAAAAAAAAAAAAAGTATAGCTGCCACTGGCTCCTGAAGTAGGGGATATCAATAACTTCTCTTTTATTTAACTCGTTTCATCTCTTCAGTCAACCTCACTGTCTGTTTTCAACTGTCACTCCTCCACTTCCTGCTTCCCGCCCTCTCTCATTAAAGGGAGAGAGATGCTTTGCTGTATGTTACTGAAGGCAAGCCTCAAACACCACTATTTGTTCCCTCAGCATATTGCTACGCTGCCTCAACTGAAGTGCCGCCGTGTGTTATATTGCTGTGTTACCATAACTTAACCCTTTGAGTGCCAGAGGAGTACTCAATGCATTGCAAAGCAATGCGTTGCGTACCCCTCTGGCACTCAAAGGGTTAATTAAGGAGGAGTTACTGCTCCCATTGGGTGATTCAATGAGGGAGTGATTTGAATCATGCAGAGAGTTGGCCTGCCCCCACTATCCAGCCCGCCCACCACTATCCAAGTAACTGAAAAAACAAAATGGCTGACATTCGCTCCTACACCAAACACATCAGCCAAAAAACACACACACCCTCAATCATACACACTCACAATAGTTCACACACTCAGACTCTCTCACTCATACTCACACACTATCAATCACACACACTCTCACTCATACACTCACACTTTCTCACTCACTCTCATACACCCTCACATGCAATCACTAACATGCAATCACTCACTCTCGCACTCACTCACACTCACACCCCGGGAGCCAGCATGATCCACCTTCCTCCATAGTCTCACTCACACTACGGGAGCCAGCACGATCCACCTTCTACCATAGTATGTGCAATTACCACATGCATTTCAACTACATGAATGAATGAATGCCACGCACTCACACCCCAGGAGCCAGTACGACCCACCTTCCACCATAGTATGTTCAATTACCACATGCATTTCAACTATATGAATGAATGCCACAGTGGAGGCATAAGTACAAACAGAAACTCATTACAATGACACATAAGTCACCCCCTTATGACTCACTTGTGTGTGTGTGTGTGTGTGTCTCTGTGTGTGCCTGTGTGTTCCTCACTGTGTGTTGCATGTCTGTATCACACTCTGTGTGTCTGCATGTTGTGCATTGCATGTATGTGTGTATGACTGTGTCGCTTTTTATGCATCTCAGTGCATGTGTGTGCATGTGCGTCTCTGTGTGTGTTCGTCTTGCATCCATGTGTGTGCATTAATTCCCCTATATATGCAGACGGGCAGCGCCATCCCACCTTGCTAGTGTGTATATATATATATATATATATATATATATATATATATATATATATAAGGATAAGCCTCATTGCATAATTTATGGTACCTCACACACAGAAAATAATTTATGTCTCCTCAGAAAACAAACACACATTGAACAGAATGCCTCATTACATAATTTATGTCTCATTAGGAGACACAACTCCTATTGCGTGATTCAATGGGGATTTTACTGCTCCCATTGGGTGATTCAATAGGGGCATGTTTATCATATAGAGAGTTGGCCCGCCCCCTCCAGCCCACCCACCACTATCCAACTGACAAAAAAAAAATATAGCTGCCACTCGCTCCTGAAGTAGGGGATATAAATAACTTCTCCTGGTCCACACACTTTCACTCAGGATCATGACCGCACAAACACACTGTTTCACCTCCCACAGATAATTGTAACCCTCCATACACTCTGTTTCAGTACGAGGGTGTAATGTTTCCATAAAATACAAACTCAGGGATAGTCTTAATAGCAACTCTTTTATTTAATTCTTTTCATCTCTTCAGTCAACCTCACTGTCTGTTTTCGACTCACTCCTCCACTTCCTGCCCTTTCTCCTTAAAGGGAGAGAGATGCTTTGCTGTATGTTACAGAGGGCAAGCCTCAAACACTACGATTTGTTCCCTCAGCATATTGCTACACTGCCTCAACTGAAGAGCCACCGTGTATTATATTGCTATTTTACCATAACTTAACCCTTTGAGTGCCACACACTCAATCATACACACTCACAATAATTCACACACTCTCTCTCACACTCTTATACACACTCTCACATTCACTCACACACTCAATCACACAAACTCACGCAATCACTCACTCTCGCACTCAACACGATCCACCTTCTACCATAGTATGTGCAATTACCACATACATTTCAACTATATGAATGAATGCCACAGTGGAGGCATAAGTACAAACACAAACTCATTACAATGACACAAGTCACCCCCTTATGACTTATTTCTGTGTGTGTGTGTGTGTGTGTGTCTCTGTGTGTGATGTATGTCTGTATCACACTCTGTGTGTCTACATGTTGTGCATTGCATGTATGTGTGTATGACTGTGTCGCTCTTTATGCATCTCATTGCATGCGTGTGCGTCTCTGTGTGTGTTTTTGTCTTGCATCCATGTGTGTGCATTAATTCCCTATATATCCTGATGGGCAGCGCTGTCCCACATTGCTAGTATATGTATATTATATATATATAAATAATTTCTACAGCAATTATTACAATTATTATGTTTACGTCAAATGTAAGCCATCATTAGTATCAGCTTAGATTGTGAGATGGCTCAGTTGGCTTACCAGCTATAGAATCTGTTCAAAATCTCAGTCACTGGTTCTAACCCCAGCCATACCAATTCAGTCTTTCACTCTTCTGAAGTAGAGAAAAGGAGTCCAGGACATACTTAAAAACGAGAGGTAGACAATCTTAAATGTATCCATCTTTGTAAAATACTTTATTTAAAAATAAAAAAAATAAAAAAACACAAAAAAAACAGATTAAGGACACCTGCTGGTAGCAACCCTTCACATCCCTCCTCTGTGCTGTTAATATATATGCCCTGGCTTTCTTTGTCAAGTGTGGTTTTATTCACTTCTGCTACCTGATAGATGATATTAGATGTTGTTTCATTCCTTAAGAATGTTATTCTCCAAACATTGCTTCTTGATAGCCATGTCCTGCTGTAATTTACAACACACTGAGCTGGAAACCCGCACTCTGTGTTCAGAAATATTTAGGAATGATATGTTCTGGTTGATGTTGCTGCTCCTGCTGCAGGTGTGCACCTTTTCTGCCTTACATATTAACATAGTTGATGATGCTGGGAAAAAAAAAGACATGCATCCATGAAGTCCAGCCCTTGCCAAATCACCCCTGTCGAACCAAAAAAAACAAAACAAACATTGAAGCGATTTCCAATTAAGCCCCAAGTGGATAAACACATTTCTTCCTGACTCCAAATGGCAGTCAGGATGTTGATCCAGGGAAATATCTATCTGTTTTGAAGCCAGCTGTCGTAATTCTCAATATTTTTATGTGCCAGATAGGTATCCATTACTTTTCTGAAAGCATTTACAGTATCTGAAAATAATTCCATAACTTTACTGCCCTTACTGTAAAATATCCCTGCCTGTTTTACAGGAAAGCACCTTTCCTCTAGTATTAATGGATAACCGCTTGTTCTTCGCTCAGCTCCTTCCTTTTTATTATGCTGTCTAACAGTTTTTTGGCCCTGACGTTCTTCCTCTCATCCTCCACAATGCAACCCTCCACTTGATCTATAAGCATATATGTTCTGCAAAAAAATCAGATTCCTCAGAAAAATGCTGCTGATCATCATGACTCCTTGTTGTGACAAAGTGATGACACTTTTGGCAGAAATTCTGTAATTTTGGATTTAAAATGTGGGTCCAGCAAGTGGCAAGAATGTATTCCACATTGCTATTAATGGACACTGTGCGAGGATCTTGCTCAAAGCATTCTAACAGCCTTGACCAGCTGGTGCACATCTATGTTGTCATTATGACGATTCCTCAGTTTTTATGCAATAAATATATCAGTGGAAGAATTTTGCTAATTCCTGCCCCTACGTAAATAACCAGTTTGGTTGCCTCCTCTAAAGGTTTCAGCAGCTCACTTACATCGCACATTAATTGCCACAGTCCATGTGACAAAGAAGCTCCCTCCAAAGCCTTCCAGATTTGCATTGTGTACCCACTGATGGCCTTATTCTGCTTGTACAAATGCTCTAGCATGTACAAGGTGGAATTCTACCTGGTAGGGACTTCCATTGTCATTTGGTGACGCGGCAGGTTGTTACAATTCTGTATGGAATATAACATCTGTTATGCTGTGTATGAGAGGCTAAAAAGGGTGAAAAATTTGTGGGCAATATTAAACATCTCTGAGGGTTGTGAATCTGGTCACAACTAGATTTTGCACATGGGCAAAACAGGGTGCATGCACCACATCACCCATTCTCAAGGCAGCAAATATGTTGGAGCTGTCACCAGGAGACACAAAACCAGCTTTCAAGGAGCAGGGCACAAGCCATTCGCATATCATCTGATCTAATTAACTCAATACATCTACTGCTTTGAGGGGCTGTCTCTCAAAACATTGCATTCACAAGGTGGTATACCAATGGTATGAGAATCCTGCTGCCTTTTAATCATGCTGGCAGAACCAGAAGCAAGATTACTAGCTGTCACCTGATATTGTAAGCTAGTAATGTTGCCCACTGGTAGTGGGAGGTAAACCCAGGGTATAGTCTGTGTTCTGCCACCTTATCCACATATCTCGTCAGGTGGATATTCTTGCTGTTGGATTGCCACCCATGAATCACCCTGTGTTCAGAAATATTTGGGAATGTATGTTCTGGTTGATGTTTCTGCTCCTGATACTGGTATAAATCCTTTGATGACTTACATAGTAACATAGTTGTGAATACCTGGTGTTGCTCTTGTTCGCTTTTCTTGGAAACGGTGACAATGATGACAGGATGACTATGTGCATACAATTTAGGCACGGTGCTCCTTTTCAGTGATGGATGTCACAGCTTACCTTGGTTCTAGTGCCACCGCTTCAGGAGACGCTCAAAATGACGCTTCGGTGTCATCGGCCATCCATGACCACATGGACTGAAGCAGGAATATGGCAGCAGTTGGATGCATCAATGCTGGATGCATCATCTGCAGGGCTCGAGGCTTCAGCATGTAGCAGGCCTCTGTTTTATGCATTTGGATCCTGTAGTCTCCTCTTACCTACTTTCTGAGGAGGGATTTAAAGGGAAGACTGAGTTGTTGTACAAAGCAGTTCTGTTTCCTTTGGCTCTGTGTATGACCTGACTTGTCTCACTATCCAATCTGGTGCTGATCAGTGGCTCTGTTGGACTATTCTTCTGCCTTATTCATTATAGTGGACACCCAATCTGGTGCAGACCTGTGGATCTGGCTGACTACCAGAACTGTTTATGACCTGGCTTGTCTGACTACCCTCTCTGGTGCTGACCTCTGGCTCTGTCTGATTATTCTCTACATTGTCCCCTGTACATAACAGACACTCCAATTGGTGCAGACCTGGGGCTCTGATAGACTAGCTCTATACTGACTGCAGGCGTGAGTCAAGTACCCGCTCTCTCAATACTGTCTGCAGGCGTGAGTCAGGTGTATTCCTCACTACCTCGGATCAAGATTTTGTGTTCCCGTTCCAGTTCCTGGTTCCAGCAGATTCTACCAGTGGCTTAGGCCTAGTCTCTAGCAGTGTGGTCTACCTTGGCAGTTTACTATTTCTGATAGTAGCGCTTGCTGGCTGTAACCCTCCGCTCGTTCCTGCTATCTTACCATTGTGTGCTGCCTTAAGTGTATTTCAATAAGTTGCATTTTACTATACCATGCTGACTCCTGAGTGGTTCTGGGGAACTGTGATAGTTGAAGATTGAGCCTTTGCCTTTCAGCTACCATTCTGGCCATGTCATCATCTCTCACTCTCAACTTGACTTGTATCTGAAGAGACTGATACTGGAGGGATATATTCTAGATCTACATCATAATCAGTTAGGTTATCCCGAGCACCACATGCTGTTTCTTGCCCCCTAATTTTATATTCTTCTAGGCTTTTAGACGTCTCAGACAATATTATTTTTACTTTTAAAAATGTTCACTACTACTGTCACAAGGCGTTTTTTTTGTTTTGTTTTTTTTTATATATAAAATATAAGAATTTCTATTGGATTTTTCAATAAAATAATAAGTACATAGTATTCAAACAGAATACAGAATGTTTGTAAAAGAAAATACAAATCTGATATCAATACAATATTTATGCAATGTTTGTTAAGCATGGATGTTAAATATGCTAGAAACAAGATACTTCTTTAAAGATTTAGAAGCTTGGTATGTCAATCCATAAACTGTTTGTAATAAAAAAAGAACAGAAAGATGAGGAGAGAGAAACTAAAAACAGGGGAGAAAATGTGTGACTGTAATGGTAGGTAAGCTTGTTGGTAAATAATAGAGACCTGGTTGATTGCCAAACTACAAATGTGTATAATATAATTTAAAGGGAATAAGGGCTCGATCCAAATGTTGGCGTTAAAACCAACGTGAAGAAAAAAAACTGCCTTCGTGAGTTAAGCAAGACCGCGTAACGTGAGATTCAAATCTTCCTTACCCAGAAAGGCTAATGAGCGATGACCAACAAAATACAAGTTAACCTTAAACCTGAGTTGCTTAGAAAATCTTACCTAAAAACACACGATACACATGTTACCTAGCACCACAGCCAGCCAATCACAGCACTCCATAGTAGAAAGTTCAGTCAGAAAATCCCAAACCACCATTGCCAGTTCTGAACAGCATTTTCTGTGCTTCCCTACCGAGCCAGTAGGGGAACAGAGAGATGGCTTTCAGCACCATGGAGAGCTTTGAATGCCATAGGGATGTGCACTGCTCACCCCTGTGGCATTCAAAGGGTTACAATAAAGAAAACTAGCACACCAAGCACTACACCCCCCCCCCTTAGTATGTCACATATATTGCATATATGGGACATACTAACCCCATCCACATCCACCTCAGGGACTTCCATGTAGTGGACAAATCTCTGATATTCAAACACTTAACTCTTTTCAGTACCAGAGAGGTAGGAAAGTATTGCTTAGCATGTTTTCTACCCCTCTGGTACCCAAAGGGTTAATAGGCAAGGTATGGACTACACACCTTGCCTATATATATTTGTGTGTGTTTTTACACATTTTAATTATTAAAAGACTTTAATTAAACATATTTACTTAGATTAATTAATTTCTAATGCCCTACCTCTTGTGTCCCACTGCTATTAGTACTTTTGCTCCACTCTCCTTCAAACGGAGAGTGGAGCAAAAGTACTAATAGCAATGGGACACAGTAAGTAGAACATTACGAATGAATGAATCTAATAAACAAGCTATTGAAGGAAGCAGCCCTCCGCAGTGCTCCCTTCATATACTTTCATTGACATCCGATGGCTGGGGATACTGAAGAGGACAGAGGCATTGGAGGAAGCAGGTGGAGTGGAGAGAGACATCAGAGGAAGCGGGTGGCTAGCTTGTATTTGCTGCCCGCTTCCTCCGATACCTCTCTCCCCTCCTCACTTGTCAGTATTGTCCCCTGCCTGGTGACGCACATTCTACAACTTCGTACCTTTGGTACCAGAGGGGTAGAAAACATGCTAAGCAATGCTTTCCTACCTCTCTGGTACTCAAAGAGTTAAGTGTTGAATATCAGATTTGTCCACTACATGGAAGTCCCTGAGGTGAATGTGGATGGGGTTAGTATGTCACATATATGCAATATATGTGACATACTAAGGGGGGGATGTCAAAGGGGGGCATTGTGTAGTGCTTGGTGTACTAGTTTTCTTTATTGTAACCCTTTGAATGCTACAGGGGTGAGCAGTGCCCATCCCTATGGCATTTAAAGCTGTCCGTGGTGCTGAAAGCCAATCTCTGTGTTCCCCTACTGGCTGGGCAGGGAATGCTGTTCAGAACTGACGACTGGTTTTCTACTCTGACTTGTGTGATGTTCTCAAAAAAAAAAAAAAAAAAAAAAAAAACCGCGTTAGATTTCTGGAGTGAAATGTTGAAATTTAACTCGCGTTTGCCCTAACGCCAACATTTGAATGGCTCTTGGCTTTGCTTGTACATTATCCTCTAAGGGTGAGATTTTGAGACGGGCTATATGTGTTTCAGAACTGCCGTTATTTCTTACTAGTGGGAACATTTGCATTGCTTACTTGACGTACAAAACCACCGTCACCAGTTTTTTCTGCTGACGCCAACATTTGGATCGAGCCCTAAAAGAGTTGTCTGTGATCAGCATCTCAAAATGTGATCTATCCATGGTTACCAGACAGATGCAAAGGTGGAATCACTCTTGTTTCTAGAAAATGCTAATTTCTCCCGCATCATGACTGAACAGACTTTCTGACCCCAGTCTAAAACCGTTGGTGGATGACGTGTTTTTGCTCTTGTTTGTCTCACTGTCAGATACAGCAGTTGGTTGAGCTGCTACACCTTCTTCCATTATCCCAGCACTAAAATGTGACTTGTCATCTTCACTGTTCTTACTGGCTCCGTTGGTGGGACTTTTTGACAAACTGGATCCACCTCAGGAGGAGAGGGATCACCATCATTTATTGCACATGCTGCTCCTACACCTTTCCCTCTCCCCTTGCCTCTTGTGCGTTTGCTGGACGTTACTCAACTACTGTATGAGTAGTTACTGTAAAAGGACACAACAGAACTGATTGAATGTAATGTGTTGCCTTGGCTCTCTACAAAATACTCAATCTCATCTATTTTCAGTCTTCCTCAGCCACACAGCTCATATGAGGGTCCCTGTCTCCTATCAATTTATATATCTCAATATTAACTGTTTGGCCCCCATCCATCACTCTCAACAAAAAACAAATTACAAACACCCCCCCCCCCCCCAAAAGAAAAGAAAAAACACCCTGTTCAACTAGACTCCCAACACAGAGATAATAACAGCCAGATCAGGAAGGAACTTGGATCACCTCTGCCTTTGTCTTCCCACTCAGTCACACAGACTGTTGTGATATTTGGGGTAAACCTCCTTTGCTCCTATATCACACCTCTAGGCTACAACAGCACAGAGATAATAACAGCCAGGTCGGGAAAGAGCTTAGATCACGGCAACCTGCATCTTCCCAGTCAGCCACACTGAATTTCGTTGTATTTGGGGTCAACCTCCTTTCTCCCTTCCTGTCCCCCAGACTCCCTTAATACAGAGATCAAATGTCCTGCCTACAAGACTCCTTAAACTAATCTTTAGCACCATTTTATTAGCCTGTCTTCTCTAGGTCAAAAATGAGCTGTTCTACTCTTCCTCTCACAAACACAGAAAGGCATGCTGTGCAAATGTGACACCCCTTTTATACTATGCCTGTGGAAAGAGAAGGGAAACTTGCCACTTGGTTAGGAGGAATTCAGTCTTCCTATTGATTTCACTACAATAAGCTAGGTGAAAAAACTGCACTTTTGCAAAAAGAGTGCCTTTTTCTCCTGTCTGGCTTCTGAGGAAAAAACTTTTGCACATCGTTACTCTACAATACAAGCAGAATAAGCAACTGTTTAACACCCCAACTTGGTCAGGGGCTCCAGCAGTGAATGTATAGTATCTTTGCCGCAGGTAAACAAAATCAGATAGCAATGTCTTATTAGAAATACCGATGTGGGAGTGGTGGGGGCATGAGAATTTTTTGCTTAGACCCCCAAAAACCTGGAGCCACCCCTGCTAATAATGATATCTAGATGATAATTCCAAAAAGTAATAACACAATAGTTTCTCTTTAAATAATTTCCCATTTGACTTAAGCCTCCAGGAACGTTAACTCTGATATTGATCTTATTGTCATCTGCAAAAAGGCACACTGCTAACTCATCATTCCTCTGAATGTATTTCATTCATTATAACCCTCTGTCTTCGATTCTACAGCTAATATCCAATACTTTATCCAACCAACTACCTCTAAATTTGTACTAAGTCATGCAGCTTGTGGAATAAATAGTTCTTTATGTGAACAAAGTCAAATGTTTTACTCAAATCCATATAAGCTAAATCTACTGCCACACCCTTGTCTATGATTTTAGTTGGAAAGTCAAAAATTCATTAAGATCTATTTGATAAGACCTATATGCCGCAAATCTGCCACTTTCAGATAAGCAACAATGATCCCTTTCAAAAAGATTTCCATTAATTTTCCAACATATGCGATGCTCAGTGGCCTTTATTTGCCAGAGTATTTCATATTGCCCTTTTTGTAAATTGGTACTACATTTGCAATTCTCCAATCATTCCTGTCAACAGGATTAACCCCTTAAGGACCCGCAACATGCCAGAACCAACACTGGTAAATTTGCCTAAAGGACCGGTGAGGGTTATGGCATGTTATGGGTGGGCTCTTCCATCTCCACCACAGAGAGAGAGATGGGAGAGCAGCGTGCTGGCTGCTCTGATACTGAAGCATTTAGTTTCAGCCAATATATACTTTGTTGCCACAAGTCATTCACTAAAATAATGAATTACATGTAGCAAAAAGAAAAATGACAGAGGCAGTGCTTGTAAACACTGCCCCTGTCATATTTCTCTGTCTCCCTCCTCCTCACACACATCTAAGGTGAAAAGAGACAGAAGTCATTGCTGTATGGTGTATCCAGCATTCCAGGCCCTGTTCCAGCATTATAGAAAAAAGGAGAGCACCTGTTAGCTCTGAAAAATAAAAACACACATTGTGGATAGAACGCTATCAAATCAACAATATAAATATAGATAAATCCTGAATCAATAAAAAATACAGTCACACATAATCACAAAACTTAAAACATCTTAATCTTAAAATATCACTTAGGGAAACAACTCGTATCTATTAAATGGGCAACGTGCTTCCAATAAATGTACACATACGGTTCTAATATTAGGATTGTCGAGCTCCAATATTTAGGATATAAATCCTCTAAGAGTCCTCCAATCTTTCAGTCTGTAAAAGCTGTTCTAAATTTCAGATTGTTGTAATAGGTCAGATCAGTCGCTGCATTATTCCTCCATATGCAAGTGTTCAGCAAATACTAATGTTCTTGAATACGATAGACACTGTGGCACTTCAAAAGTATATTACAATATAGCAATATGTGGGATTATAACAGTTTCCACCTCTCCCATCTCCTATTTGCAAAGGAGGGCAGAGTATGTTACCTGGGGTACTTCTCCCGCCACCAAGTGAGGTTCCGTTCGCTCTTTGTTCTCCTCTTATCTTATCCCAACAAATGCAGATTTGCCATCTGTGCTACCATTAATTACATTATATATCCTCCGTCCTCTCCAGTCTACCTTTTGATTGCGGGCAGAGTTTGCTGAATTTTGAACCTGCGTGCAGCGAGGGTCTCCTGTACACAGAAATAACTTTGAGGATACCAGCATTAAACTGGTTATAAACTAGAAAAAAATATTGCTTCCCCCCACCTTTGATCACTGTCCTTATCAGTGATCAGTTGATTCTCCCCCTTGATCACTAAATTTAGTGATGAATTGCTGCAGATCAGTTTTGTTTTTTTGGTTTTTTTAATATGTAAAATTGTTTTTTAGTGAATTATATAGTTATTTAGATAGGTAGTTTAAGTTGGGTCAGGTAGGTTCAGGGTATATGTGCATTAGGGTAAGATTTAGGGTTACATTTAGGTTAAGAGTAGAGTTTTATCCAAAAATGTATTTATTTCTTTTTATATGGGAATAGTGACTGTTTGGGTCTTGTTTTTTTTCTGTAACTTAATTTGGGCCCGGTTTTGTTTCCTTTGTTTTTTCCATGGGTTAGGGGAAGATTTAGGGTTAGAGTTAGGCACAGAAAATTTAGTAGTTTACATATGAATAGTGACTGGTTGGGGTTACTTTTTTGTTTTGTTGCAATTAAAATTGGTTTGGTTATATAGCTTGGTTGGGTATTTACTTAGTGGGGACTTAGGTTTTAGGATATTTCATAAAAGAAAAAAAAATTATATAATAAAATAAAAATAATTTACATAGGTGGGTAGGTTAGTAAGTGTTGGTGGGTAGTTATTTAACAGAAATTAGACATTCATTTAATTTAGGTTAGGTACCTAAATAGGTAACAATGCAGCAAAGATATATTGCAGGAGAGGCGTATACCTTTTTGGAGTCGGATTCAGAAGCCACTGATACAGCATCAGACTTTGACCTAATGCAGTTTACCAAGAGTGATCGTGATAGTTCTACTGATGATGCTGGGCCCAAGAGCTGTGTCAAAAACTGCCCCAAGAACTACCACTCCTCCTGACCCTAAGGAATGGGTACTACCAGCTGAATTATGCCCAGAAATTCTAGAATTTATAGGGAACCAAGGAATTAAAGTGGATATGGTAGGATTTACCCATGGACAGTTTTTTTAATTTATTTTTTGGGGGAAATTGCATCACAAACAAATCTGTATGCTGCCCAATACATTAGCACCAATCCATCATCTTTTGTTGCTAAGCAAGAAATATTGCAACACACAGATCTAATGGAATTAAAAAATTCTGGGCCCTAACAATGACAATGGGGATGCCGAAAAACAAACAAGCATTAGTCATACTGGAGCAAAAATGTCATATGCGATACCCCTATTTTTCCCCCAAAACAATGACCATGACCAGATATGGAATGCTTTTGCTCTTCATGCATTTCAGTGATAATACCCTGTACCTCCCAATAGAACACCCCCATGCTGTACAAAATCTATACACTTATAAATAATTTACAGAAAAAGTTTCCACAACTTTATAAATCCCTAATGAAATATAATGGAAGGTTGAGATTTAAACAGTATATTGACTCTAATCACGCCAAGTCTGGAGTAAAATTGTATAAATTGTGCAAAAGGGCCACGGGGTATACTCAGCTGTCCTTGCTCTCATAAATGCTAAACACCTAACTTGATCCATCTGGTTGGCCAGACTATCTGGGAACTAATGGAAACATTGTGTGGGATCTCAGTTAACCCTTATTAAATAAAGGGTATCATTTATAGGTAGACAGATTAGCCTCCTATTACTAAACACAATTTTTTTGTTTTGACACAGTGGCCTTTGGCACCGTTAGATGCAACTGCAGAGCTCTGACCAAAGAACTATTAAAGGAGCAGTAAACTTTTTTTATGAAAAAATACATATTGTAGGGATTTTCCTATTGAGTAAAATAAGTGTACTCCCACTGCCGAGAGATTTATATTTGCAGAGTTATTACAATTTAAACCCATGTTTATTTACATTAGCAGTGTCCTCTAGTGGTCAAATTCTAATTAGATTTCCTGTTAGATTCTAATGGAGAGGAAAGGAAGAAAAGTCAGAGACATACTGCCTGTCACTTTGTCAGTTAGAACTTCCAGGAAGTAAATGCACAGTAAATTCACTTCATGATTATTTAAACTGCTATAAATTTTGAATAAAACATCTGACAGCGATGGAAGTGACCTTGTTTTATTCAGCAGGAAATGCTCTGTAAAAATATGTGTTTTTTGGGGGGTTTTTTTTTAAATGAAAAAAAAAAAAAAAAAAAAAAAAGGAAACTTTACTGCTCCTTTAAGTACCAAGCTAAACAACGGGGCGTCCTCAGCTTTGTGCCAACAGGAGCTTCTGGCAAATTAGTTTAGGAACAAAAAGGACATGCCGATCACCATACATGACAGAACTGTGGCATTCTCTGTCCGTGGCAAAAGTGAGGTACTCAGAAAGCCAGCCTGCATCAGATTATACGGAAGAACTTGGGGGGAGTGGATTTATGTGATCAACTCATGCAGCCTTCGTTTACTATGAGAAAATGTAGGGCCTGGTACAAAAAGGTTGACATTAACATGAAGCAGCCTGCTGTTTATAATTCTTTAACTTTCAAATTGGCAAGCCCTACTCCAAAATGTACCTTTTTGCAGTTTCAGCTTCATGTGATTTCCATTTTTTGTTTCAACGGACACCAGAAGTTATACCTTGGGCACCTGGTGTAGGACACTATCCTTTTAAAATCCTCACAATTACCCAAAAAGAAACCCACACAAACATTGCAGAGTGTGCTATGGTAATGGGAAACTGACAGATTCCACCTCCTATTTTCCTGATTGCCCTTCAAAACCTGGGCTCTGTATTGGAGACTGCTTCAAGCAGTATCATGTATATGCAATGCAGTAGTTATTTTGTTATTAGGTCACTTTTTACCCCCTGAAATATCCTGTTTTATTTTTCAAAACACATCCATCCTTTCATCGAACACTATGATAATATAATGGGAAGCAATGAACCCTTAGTTTGAAAATGGGAATGTGCTTGTTCCCAAATGGACCCAGTAGCTCCCCCAAACCCTTACAAACCAATGCATATTGAGAATTGCCTTACTCCGAAGAATGCAGCTGAACACTAATTATGAATTTTTAAAAATCTCAATAGCCTGTGAAATAAAAGGTTTGAAAACTTTTTTTTTAATGCAGGTTTTGGAAGGGATTGGTGGAATAGTGGCTGCACAAAATTGTCAAAATGTACCTAGAACCAGGGTTGTCTCCTTTTCTAAAACATACTTTTGATGGTAACATTTTAATTGAAGCATTTCCAGACAGCCCCAAATGAGAAAAGGCACCATTTAAGCAATCTGTAAAACGGCATGTCTGAAAATGGAAACACACATATTCCCAACTGTGCCTAGTAGCTCCCCCAAATCCTGACAAAACTATGCATGTGTGGTATTGCCATACGTAGATGTAGATGAACACTAATTCAATGCCTCTTTAAAAATTCACAAATATCCTGGGCTTGAAATCCACAGTAACATCGAATATGTGTGAAACATTTTTTCCTACTGGGAATTGAACCCTGGGTTGTCTACCTTTCAAAACTATACACTTTGGGAGACATTTTACAGTGGAGCACTGCTAAGCAGCCCCAAATGAGTCATGGTACCAGCAGAGCAGGCAGTGAAAATTCAGTCTGTTCAAAAATTGGCCCAGTATCTCCCCCAAACCTATATCTATTGAGAAAATTATTATATTATATATAGCATTGTTGTACTCAGAAGAAGTAGATGAACACTAATCAATGCATTTTTTTTATATCTGCAACTATCCTCTGCTTGAAATCCACAGCAACACTGAAATGTGTGAAGAACGCTGAATTTTTTTTTCTTACATCAGATTTTGAGAGGGCTTGGTGGTAAAATAGCTGCGTGAAAAATGCACCTGTCACACCTTATCGGCGTTTCTGCCTCTCTGTTTCCCATTTGTCAACTCTGCCATAACTACTGGCCTAGCGCTCAGATACTAGCGTGATCTTTCGTGCAGAGTTCCTGAGAGTTGCTGTTATCAGAGTTCCATGTATCCTGATCTCAATTACAGTGTACCAACCTTGGTATTTCCTGACCTAACTTCCAGTCAGCCGATAGTAGAGATTTCCATCCTCTGGCTACAACCTGGCTTCCTCTCCAACTCGGATTCTGTTATACCCAATGGGTATCGACCTCTACCTGTTCCAGACCATCCTTCTGTCTACTACTCTTCCGACTACAAGTCTCTAACACTGCTGGCTTCAGTAAGGCCCATCTGGTCGATTTTTCCAGTCTCCTACACATTAGGCCTTCCAGCGTGTCGATGTTTCTTCCACATTTGACAATTCCACCTCTGGCCTACCGACTTGTAGGTTACCGATAACGCCCTCGACAACTAACCACTTCTGACCTATCCTCTGTGAGAGAGAGTTGGAGGTACAAGGACGGACGGAAAGCGGCTGACTTGTAGGATTGTGACGTGTTTTTGTGCTTAGAGGCTGGCGTAGCCTCATCGGATAGTAAGTACCCAACTTGAGGGGAAAGCTAAGTGGGAGAATTACAAGTTTCAAACATCTGTACTTAGAGGCGCTATCGCACTGTCTCTCTCTTTTTTGTTCTGTGTATATTATCAGGAGAAAGTCTAGAAGGTGTGGGTCACGTGACCGGGTAGCCAAAGAGACAGCAGCAGGGGCTGAAAAGTGCAAGAAGTCCTGAGGAGAGAGGTTTTGTGGTTTGAAAGCCACTGCTTTTGGGACTTCATATGTGACTGCTATCTTTAAAGTCCCTATTTATATAGTCTTTTAGGATTTGTTGCAGGTAGCGCACACAGTATTGTGGAGCTTATACTGTGGAGTGGAAAGGGGGTACATACGAATATTTTGTGTCCTCCCCTTTTTTACTCTACATTTTGGCTCAAATAGAGTTGGTTGTATAACTAACCACTTCTGGTCTACCAACTTATCAAGGGCATTGGTAGCGGATACTTTATGACCACTCCACCTTAGTCCTGCCAGTTGCTTGAGGTACCATTAGTTGGAACCATAGAACTATATACCTCTGCTCCGGAGTGGATTGTATTCAGCACTATTCTTCAACCTTCACCCAGGTTCTGTATTTAGACTTCCTTGTGGTTCTGTTATCATCACTTTCAGTTCTGAACGTGCATTCTGACCTCTTGCACCTTGGATCCTCTCCCTCTGTTAGTTTTGGGCAACCCCTGTGATATTTGGAGAGGATCCTCCTAGCCTGGTTCCCAGCTCCACTGGGACTGGATATTTGGCCTTTAGGCCAGCTACTGCACCTCTGGCTTAGGCCATAGCAGGACCCTACAGTTACCACCTCCTCTCTCCAGCCCTAACTCTATCCTACAAATTCAAACCTGTGGTTACCCAACTAATCTAGCAGAGCTCACACCGACTTGACAGCACTTAAAATGAAAGCCTGGGTTGACTGTGTGACGGAACCCTGCTACCCCGACCAGGTACCTCCGCCAACCTGTGCTCCCTTAACTTGGGACTGCACCCACAGATCTCTCAGCCACCCAAACCACTAGTCGCAACATAGTGTAGGGTGTAAATAAGAACATTTTATTGTGGAACACACAGGGTTTATATACACACATATAACTGTTTTATCAACACATCTTAGAATTTAATAGGATACAAGCCACTGCAATCAACATATGGGAGTATACACAAGGAATACAATGGGGCTGGTGGTAGAGGGGCACATAATACAAGGAGTCACAATGGGAACAATACACAAGTTATACAATGGGAACATAAACCTGGGGGACAAAGGATTGTACACAGCAAACAGAATTACATCACACTTAATTACATCACTACATAATTAAAGTGGAACTACCATGTCACAAAATGTTTATCTCAAAGGGATAGTAATACTTCGTTTTATATCTTTATTTTATAGGCATTAAAAAAACATGAAGAATGATATAAGTCTTGTCTCTCAAACCTTTATGGTTTTAGAGATATTCACAAGCAAAGTTTCCCCTCCCGCCCCTTTTTTCTAGTGTAAGCCATCTCTTCTCAGATGTGGAACCTGGTTGCAAGACTAGACAGATAACAGAAGGGGACAATCTTCTTCGTATTAGAACAATGAAGGCCCTGCCCCCCTTGACAAGTTTCAGGTTTTTCCCTTATCTTATCTTAATTGAAGATTATCCCTCTCTGCAGTCTACCTGGGCACCTCCCTTCTGATCTGGCTGAACAGTGTTACATCAGTAAAAGTGGAAGGAGGGGGATATTTTGTCATTGAATTACTTTTGAACTACAACTCTGACAGAATTGAAATAACACTCTCCAAAGTCCAAATACTTGCATGATCAATTTGAGCTGCTTTTATTATGAAACATTACTATCCCTTTAACCAAGTCTCCTTCTGGCAACTAGCTGCTTAGTAGCGCTAGTCTCCAGAATTATTACCTGATTTAATAGATACATGCTTTATTCCCCAGCTGTCAATAGCACGAAGCGCGGACATCTTGCCATTGTGACGTCCGCGCATCTGCGCTGTCAGTCCCAGCCAGGTCTAGGAGGCGTTGCTAGGAGCCGGCCGGCTCTGGCTGGGACTGACAGCGCAGGCATGTGGACGTCACAATGGAAAGATTATTCTGTGCACTGTGCTACTGACAGCTGGGGAATAAAGCATATATCTATTAAATCAGGTAATAATTGTGGCGACTAGTGCTACTAAGCAGCTAGTCGCCAGAAGGGGACTTAGTTACACTAAATATTTTGTGACATGGTAGTTCCGATTTAAATGACAAACATCAGATCAAAGCATAACTCTCTCAACAAATACACTACCCTGTTCCTGTGACAGCGCTCACAGCTAGGCAATGTGTAGGGCAGGGCTGTCCCTCAGCGCCTTCCAGGAGCCCCAGTGATGGAGGGTTCTGTCACAGGCTACTTTTCAAAAATATACTCTTTTGGGGGGGGAGCACTGGTACACAGCCCCAGATGAGACATGGCACCAGTTAAGCAAGCTGTGAAAATACCTTGTATGAAACTGGAAGTAGAAGTAGCTGAGCATTAATCAATGCATTTTTTTATATATGCAAATATCCTGTGCTTTAAATCCACAGAAACATTGCAATGTAAGTGTGAAAACAAAAACAAACAAAAAAAACAACAAAAAAAATATATAATTTTGTTACAGGTTTCTGGGAAAATAGCTACATGAAAAAACTTAAATTTACTTACCGATATTTGGGTTTCTTCTGTGTACCTCCAAGGCATGTAAAAATAGGGATGTCTCCGCCCTCCAGCTGGGTAGGACCAAACGTGACAAGGTTCAAAAGGCGGATCCTGGCCCCTGTCCACAGTTTCTCTTTTGGCTCAGCTGTAAGATATTAGCATATATAAGTTAGTAGGGTGGGCATGCCTTGGAGGTACACAGAAGAAACCCAAATATCGGTAATTTAACAGTTTCTCCTTTGTACCTCACAAGGCATGTAAAAATTGGGACTTCAAAGCAGTTACCCGTACAAGAAAAAGGGAGGGATAAAATCTTACCCCTAGTGGTGTACTACCGCCTCCAGGACTTTCCTGCCAAAACTTGCATCAACCGAGGCCTGCACGTCCAGATGGTAGTGCTTCATGAAAGTGGAAACAGAAGACCAGGTAGCCGCTTTACAAATATCTACTGGAGAGGCCTGAGCCCATTTTGCCCAGGATGTGGCCATGGCCCTGGTAGAGTGTGCCTTAAGGTTAGAGGGTGCCTTCAGCCCTGAGTCTGAGTAGCACTTGAGTATGCATGCCTTTATCCATCTAGAAATGGAGGCTTTTGAGGCTGCTTTCCCTTTGAATCTACCCTGAAAATAGATGAATAGGGAGTCAGATGTTCTGAAATCTTCTGTTCTCTGAAGATAGGTGGAGATGCAACGTACCAGATCCAAATTATGAAGGCAGGCCTCCTTAGGATTGGAAGGGTTGCTACAAATGGAAGGGAGAACAATGTCCTGGTTGATATGAAACTCCAAAACCACTTTAGGTCTGAAAGATGGTTGTGCCCTGAGGACAACTTTGTCTGGATGCAAAGATAAGAATGGAGTTTTGCAAGACAGGGCCTGGAGCTCATTCACACGTCTGGCTGAAGTGACAGCGGTCAAGAAGAGAGTTTTCAAACTTAAGAGATGGAGGGAGATGTCGCTCAATGGTTCAAAGCCCTCTGGATGTGATAGGATTCTAAGAACCAAATTCAGGTTCCATGGGGCTACAATTTCCCTAATAGTGGGTTTTACCTTGACTATAGCCTTAGTGAATCGTCTAATAAGATGATGCTCAGCCAGGGGCTTTGCTAGGGTGGCTGAAAGAGCCAAAAGCTGGACCTTTAGGGAGGCTGGCCAGAGGCCTCCCTGGAATCCGTCTTGCAGGAAATTCAGTATGCAAGCCACATCGATATTATTTCTAGATATCTTTTTCTCATTACACCATCTTGAGAAGGTAGCCCATACACTGCAATATACCTTAGATGTGGAAGGTTTTCTTCCTTGGAGGATGGTATTGATCACAGGATCCGAAAGCCCTTGTTCCCTTAGAGAGTCCCGCTCAGCCTCCACGCTGTTAGGCTTAACATCTTGAGATTGTTGTGCATTATTAGACCCTGATGTAGAAGGTCTTTCCTCAGGGGAAGTTCCCATGGATCTTGAATTGACATCTGTACCAGGAGTGAGAACCACACCCTTCTGGGCCAGTTGGGGGCAATCAGGATGGCTTCCACTTGGTCGGTCCGTATCTTCAACACCTGCATTAGAAGAGAAGGCGGGAAGATGTATACCAGTCTGAAGTGCCAAGGAATGGTCAACGCGTCTTGGCCCAGAGAGTGCGGATCTTGCCACCTGGAATAGAAATCCCTTGTTTTCTTGTTGCTACTTGTGGCCATGAGGTCCACCTCTGGGAGGCCCCACATTTTTGTGAGTTGATTGAAGACGTCTTGGTTTAGAGACCATCCCCCCTGGTCTAGTCTGTTCCTGCTGAGGAAGTCTGCCTCTAAGTTGTCTTTCCCTGCTACGTGGGATGCTGACAGTTGAAGTAGGTGTCTTTCTGTCCAGAGGAGGAGAGGCCTGATTTCCCTGGACAGAAACTGGCTCCTGGTCCCCCCCTGATTTTTGATGTACATGGCTGTGATGTGTTGTCTGTTCCTATGAGGACACTTGTTTGTGAGATCCTGTTGAAACTGCAGAAGTGCATTCCTGACGGCTCTTGCTTCCAGAATATTGATATGAAGGGATCTTTCCTTCTTGTACCAAGGCCCCTGGATTGACCTGGACTTCCAGACTGCTCCCCAGCCCTGGAGACTGGCATCTGTATAGGTGATCTCCCATTGGGGAATTAACAATGATCTGCCTGCCTGAAGATTGGGAGGATGAAGCCACCACTGCAGTTCCTGTCTGGCTGACCTGGAAAGAGGTATCTTTAGCAATGGATTTCCAAGGTTTGGATTCCAATAGGACAAAAAGTTGTGTTGGAGAATACGGCAATGAAGTTTTGCCCAAGGAAGATTCTGAGTGGAAGAAGAGATCAGGCCGAGCAAAACTTGGAAGTCCCTTGCTCACAAAAGTGGTTTCCTTAGAAAGGTCCGTACTTTTGTCTGTAGTTTGTGAATTCTGTCTGTTGATAGTAGAACTAGAGAGGTCCTTGTGTTGATTCGCAATCCCAGAAAGTCTATTTTCTGAGATGGTAATAGGTTTGATTATCAATCACGACAAGTCACCTATGTTCTGTAGGAACTGGATGACAGTCTGTGTGATTGAGGGAACTTTCCATTTTGAAATGAAGAGGTCTGAGTTGAATGTTGACTTTCTTCAAATCTAGAATGGTCCTGAATGAACCTGAGGGTTTGGGGGTCAGAAAGAAAGGAGAATAGACTCCAAAACCTTTCTCCATAACCTTCTGAGCCAAGAGGTTGTTGACTGCCGAGTGGAAGGCATTTCTGGTGTTGCCGTTGATTGAAATACGTGATCTGCTGAACGTAGGAGGAGGGGCAGATATGAATTCCAGCGTGTACCCCTTGGTCAAAGTCTGGGCGACCCAGGCATCTGGCATTACCTGGGTCTCCCAGACCTCGAGAAAGGACCCCAATCTGCCCCCTTCTGGGATTCCTGTCAGGGACTGCTGCGATTCATTGGTTTCCAAGCTTAAAATGAGGCTTCTTGAATAGGTACGCTTGAAGCCTCCCCTCTGAGAAGATCCTCTCTGTTCTTGTTGCCGATCTGAGTCATTTCTTTTGTAGTCTAGAAAGGATTGTCCCCTTAATCTGTACTCAAATGGAGCAGATCCCTTGCGTTTTCTCTTTCTTGTGGCAGAAATGGGCTTTTACCCCCCCCGAGGCCTTTTTGATGAGGTCATCTAGGTGCTCGCCAAAAAGAGATGCTCCAGTGAAAGGAAGGGAAATAAGCTTGTTTTTGGAAATGGTGTCGGCTTTCCAAGGTTTTAACCAGAGTGCCCTGGGGGCCAAGATGGAGAGGGCTGATGATCTTGCCATCAGGCGAATAATAGCTAGGGAGGCATCACATTAATAATTTGTTGCTTCTTTGATTGTAGCTACTTCTTTTAGGAGCTTAGATCTAGAGACATTAGCTTCTATCTTGTCCTCTAGTTCCGTTAGCCAGATGCGCATGACTCTAGATACACATGCCATAGCCGTGGCTGCTTTCATGTTCTCACCAATTACTGAAAATTGTTTGAGAGCCGCTTCTAATTTTCTCTCCATTGGGTCTCGCAGAGATGTACCATCTTCCATGGGTAGGATGGTGTGTTTGGCTAAATGAGCAATAGGGGCGTCTACCTTAGGTGACATTGCCCAGTGCTGAACTTCCTTGTCGCTAAAGGGAAACATACGTTTGAATTTCCTAGGAACCGAGGCCCGTCTGTCACCCAGCTTCCATTCTGACGAGATCAAATCGGAAATGGATTGGTGGACCGGTAGAACTGGAACAGACTTCTTGCTTCCCAAGAATGCCGTGTCAATGATATTCAATTCTTGCTGAGTTTCAGATAAACCCAAAGCTTTCCTGATCATAATTATAAAGGGATCAATATGGTCTAGGTTAAACACTGCTGAATCTACTACAAGCTCGCCTTCTTCTGACCCAAAGTCTGATGCTTGATCATCCAGAGGTGATTCTAATTTGTAGTTGTCCCCAGTTAACATGGATGAAGTACCTTCCCTGAAATCTGTGTTGCCGCTTGAGCACCGGTTCACCCTGCATGGCTTTGAAAGTTTCCTGCATTGAGGACTTCATCCAGGAGATGAAGTCCTGAAATTGCCCTGGAACATCAGAACAGGAAGCCCTTTTAAGGCATTCATCACACAGTTTGCTGGTGGCAGAGGCTGGGAGATTAGCGTTGCAGCCTGCGCACTGTCTGCTTTTGGTAGTAGTTGTTTTCTCCTCTTTGTTGGGGGGGGGGGGTCAATGTTTTTCTCCTTAGAGGCGGCTTTGGCTGGAGCAGACATACTTAGCAAAATAGGGACCCTTTAACAATAAGGCACAACAGGCTATAAAGTAATAAGAAAAAATTCTTACCTTGTCTTCTTTAAATATTACCCCCTGTGTCTGGATTGGCTGCAGCTTGATGGCCTCCGGAAGATGGCACAGCGCATGCTCAATTTGGCTTCCCTGCGTGTCACGCTGGAACGCAGCGTCAGAGTCCACATCCGGCAGGAGGAAAACGTGGCTTGGCGTCTTAAAAGGGCAACCTCTCTCGTGTTGCTGATGAGACGCTGGTGTGGGCTGTCCAGGGAGCGGTGATGCGGCTGATGGGGAGACCCGCATAGAGGAGGCACAAGGTAAGGGAAGCCTTATAGCGGCACTCACGGTGGCCCTAGAGCTGCTACGTCCATCCAGCTGGTAGGACCAAAAAAAAACAAAACAAAACAAAAAAAAAAAAAAAACACAACCAACTGTGGATGGGCCAGGATCCGCCTTTTGAGCCTTGTCACGATTGGTCCTACCCAGCTGGAAGGCGGAGACATCCCTATTTTTACATGCCTTGCGAGGTACACAGAAGAAACTCCAAAATACTACTTATGAATTACCCCATCTGTTTTTCAGAAATATACTTTTTTGGGGGCATTTTTGGGTTCTGACACGTTGTCAACTAAGCTATGATCCTCACATGCCAAATATTGAAAAATTACAGTGGTGTTTATCTTGTAATATTTACCCTGTAAATATGAAATAGGGATTGAAATACTAGGCATATGGGGTATTCCCATATTCAGGAGAAGCAAATTAATATATTTGGGGATATTTTTTTCTAATGAACTAATAGTATACAAATCCCAACAAGAAAACGTATGCAAAATGTGATTTTATTTAATGGTTTCCTCTTTTTATATTAAATTAATATGGGCCATCCATATAAATGTAGTATCAAATGAAAGCCCTACTTGTGCTTAATATAAGAGTATATATTTTGAGGGTGTACTAAAGGAATTAGAGCGAAAATATGGTTGAACGAAGACAGTTACAAAAGTAAAAATTGCTCTGGTCCTTAAGTGCAGATCGCCACAGATTTTGCCATTCTTAAAGGGATTAAAAGTTAAATAGTGAGGTATATAAAGCCCTAAGTTATTTTGCTATTCTTGGATGCACTTCATCTCGACTGACTTGTCACTTTCAATTTAGATGGCAATTTTAAGACTTCATCCTCTGTAAGTAGTCTTGATTCAATTTCCTTACCTTTAACATTTGTTTCTCTTAACACTGGTTCACATTCATCACAGTTGCATGTATAAAAATAAATGAAGAAGAAAAAAAAAAAAAAAAAAAAGGTGTTGCTTTATTACCATACTGGGGAACCCTCATGATATGACCCTGAATCTCCTGGTTTTGACCCACATGTCAGGATCTCAGTTTGAAGGGCCAAATTATCAGGGTTAGGAAGGTCCAGTGTTCCACTAAAATCCTTTCCCTCATTCACACTGCAATGCGGACACGTCATCAGTCTCTGCTGTTTTCGGTTGACGCAGAGAAGGCCATTGACAGACTCGGGTGGCCTTACCTCATACAACTCCTATCCTTCCTTGGGTTGGGCCCTAGGAGTCTCAGTTTTGTGATGGGTCTGTATACAGCCCCGTCGGTGATGGTTGTGGTCAATGGCTCTCTCTCCAACCTGGCACGAGGCAGGGATGTCCGCTGTCCCCAATTATTTTCATTCTTGCACTGGAGCCCCTGCTTTCTTTCATACGCTCAGATGCCTCCATCCATGGCCTCCCGACATCAACTGGTCACGTTTTGCAGATTATACGATATTCTCCATTTCTAGGCCACATGAACCCCTTCCTGCTCTAGATCACTATAGTTACCTCTCCCACTTAAGATCAACTTCTCCAAATTGGAGATTTTACATATCTGTGTACTGCCCCTACATCTTCCTTCCCCTTTGTGTGGCAACTGACTCCATAAAATACCTCGGTATATGGCTTACTCTGGATCTGTCAGAATTTGCCGAATGCAATGTCACTGCTTTATCCTCCACCTTTGGCGGGCCTTACTGATTTCCTGGTTCGGTAGAGTGAAACTCCTAAAAATGATAGCTCTAAAATTCAAGATGTCATCAAGTGTGTTCCCCTGCGCTTCCATTGATCCTTACAGCCTTGCGATCTAAGCTTACTTCTTTTGTGTGAATGGGTAGGGATCCGCGTTTAAATCTGATGAGCCTCTGTTGACCCCTCGACAAAGGTGCATTGACATGCGAATCTTATGAATATTTTCCTGCCCACTAAAATTAAGAAGTTGTTAGAATGCCATTATGTAGATTCCAAAAACCGTATCTTAGCACCGAGTTATGATCTCCCCCTTCTCATGTTCTATGGCTCTCAAAATATAACTCATATGCCCCTCTTCGCTCTCACCTTATCCTGGGATTTTTGTTTGAGGTCTGGTGTCGAGGTGGTGGGCCTACTGTCCTAGCCCCTTGCCTGTCTCCATGTTTGTCAATATACAGTTTTCCAGATTTTCCTCCAGGGGAAATACATTTGCCTTCTGAACTCTGGTGGCGACTTGGAGTACACACTGAGGACTCTTTTCCCCACTGGTCGTTTATGTTCTTGGGATCAGTTACAACAAGCTTTCGACATCCCCTCCTCTGGCATCTTGTAATATAGGCAACTCCAACATTTTGGTCAATACCTGGCTGTAATAGGATATGAAGATCGAGATTTATCGCCCTTTGAAGCGGACCTCCTTGCAGGACGTTATAAGTCAGGCACGACCTATACATTTATTAAACTGCTTTCTTTCCCTCCCCTACAAACCTTGATATTACCGTATGTGGGAAACTGAATTTCGATTCTGCTGGACACTCCATGAGTGGCTTAGAGTCACCACTAGCCTACTAGATTCCGTAGTCGACATCTCTCACAGGGAAAATAGGATTTTAGTCTTACCTGTTAAATCCTTTTCACTTAGTCCATACAGGTTACTGGTACAGTGGGAGGCGATCCGCCCCTTTAAGTAGGCAGGAACATTTCTCTAAATGTATGCAGGGGGTGGAGCCTCCCCTCCCTCTTAAGCTGCCCTCAGCCAGAACAAGCCAGAATGATTTGAGACACAGATACTGACCAGAGATAAGAAGGAAAAGGAAGACTCCTGTGAGCATGCCCCAAAGGTCTCCCACTGAATGCCACAGGAGAGCCAAGCATGGTCCCTTGACAGGGTGGGAGACCAGTAACCTGTATGGACTAAGTGAAAAGGATTTAACAGGTAAGACTAAAATCCTATTTTCACTGTCGTCCAATACAGGTTACTGGTACAGTGGGAGCTTTCCCAGAGGCGGGGAGCGGGAGATTTCAGTGGGAGCTTTCCCAGAGGCGGGAAGAAGGCAAGGACCAAGCGCAAGGCCCCAAAGTCACCAGAACTCCTATGAACCAATTAATCATAGAGCCCAACAACAGAAGTGTCAACGGACACCAACCAGGGGTAAAAACGAACCCCCTGAACTATCACAGCACACTGAACTAGAGCCAACAGGGCTCAACAGTAAGGAAGCACTGAGAACCACAGAAGAAGAAAATCCTATACAGGCAAGACTGCCTCCAGGACCTTTTTCCCAAAACTGGCATCAGCCAAGGCCAGTACATCCACACGATAGTGCTTCGAGAATGTGTGCACAGAAGACCAAGTGGCCACCCGGCACAGTTGATCAGACGCCTGATTTTTATAGGCCCAAGAGGCCCCAATTGATCTGGTGGAATGAGCAGTAACCCTAAAGGGAACGTGCTTATTCCGCAACTTGTAGGCTTCACGAATGGTAGATTTTATCCAAGATGCAATAGTCACCTTGGATGCCGGTCTCCCTGCCCTAGGCCCCTCAGGAATGACAAACAGAGCATCAGACTTCCTGATAGACAACGCACCACATCCAACAAATGAAGATCCCTCTCCTTGTCAGAGGAAGGGTTAGGGCAGAAAGAGGGCACCACAATCTCCTGAGTGATGAGAAACTTTGAGACAACCTTGGGTAAGAACTCCTTCGAAGTGCGGAGTACAGCCTTATCCTTGTGGAATACCAGGTAAGGAGGTTTAAAAGACAGAGCTTGTAACTCCGCTACTGATACAATAGCCAAGAGAAAGGCCATTTTCCAGGTCAAAAGACGTAAAGGAATGGAAGCCAAGGATTCAAACGGGGGTCTCTGAAGAACCCCCAGCACCAAATTGAGGTCCCACTGGGGGGCTGGACTCTTGAAGGCAGGCCGAACATGAGCCACACCTTGGAAGAAAACGTTAACATCAGGAAGAACAGCAATGCGTTCCTGGAAAAATACAGGCAGAGCAGAAGTCTGCACCTTGAGAGAACTCAGTCCCTTCTCAACCCCATCCTGCAAAAAGGCCAGGACCGTGGGAAGATGGAAATCAAGAGATAGATCCTTATCAGCACACCATGCAACAAAAGTTGACCATATGCGATGATAGATCTTGGAGGACACAGGCTTGCGAGCCCTAAGCATCGTAGACACCACAGAAGAGGAAAACCCTTTCTTCCTCAAAATTGAGGATTCAACCTCCAAGCCATCAAATGGAGATGCTGAACATCCTCCTTCCACAGATAGCCTTGAAGCAGCAGATCTGGACGGGCAGGAAGCGGGAAGGGATCCGCCACTGACATGGCTAGCAGGTCCGGATACCAGGACTGACGAGGCCAATTCGGGGTGATTAGGATGACAGGACAACGCTCCATCTTCAGCTTCTGGATGACTCTGATCAACAGAGGGAGAGGAGGGAAGATGTATGCTAGGGAGAACTCCCAAGGGATTGACAAAGCGTCCACTGCTAGAGCAAGAGGGTCCCTCCACAGAGAGGAGAACACTGGCACCTTCCTGTTGTGTCTGGTAGCCATCAGATCCACTACAGGTACCCCCCACATCTGGGTTAGAAGGTGAAACACCTCTGGATGAAGCGCCCACTCTCCACTGTCGACTGTGTGACTGAGAAAGTCTGCCATGACGTTGTCTATGCCTGGAATGTGTACCACTGAAATGACGGGAACATGTGCTTCCGCCCAAGATAAGATGGCCTTGACTTCTAACCAAGCGATGAGTCTTCTTGTGCCGCCTTGTCTGTTGATGTAGGCCACTGCGGTGGCGTTGTCGGACTCCACTCTGATTGGACAACCCTCCAGTTGAGATTCCCAGTGTCTCAGGACAAGAAAGATGGCACGAAGTTCCAGAACATTGATGGAGAGGAGAGATTCTTCCAGTCCCCATTTCCCCTGAGCACTGAAACGACCCAACACTGCCCCCCAACCCCGGAGGCTGGCATCCATTGTGACTGTGGTCCAATAGGGAACCTGAAAGGACCTCCCTTTCAGGAGATGAGCCAGGTCCAACCACCATTCCAAGCTCAGCTCGATATGAGGAGGTAGAGAGACTGACAGATGCAGATGATCTGGATGATTCTTGCACGTCTGGATCACAAATCTCTGAAGCTCCCTGGTGTGTGCCATGGCAAATGGTACTGCCTCTATTGTGGAAATGAATTTCCCCACCAGAGAAGTCAACTTCGGCACTGGAACCCTCTCGAGCTCCAGGATCTTCGATACACAGAGAGCAATCTGACGAGCCACTTCTTCCGGTAAAAACACCATGCACTGCTGAGTGTCGAACAGGAGACCCAAGAAAAGGATCTGTTGAGATGGGATCAAGTCTGACTTGTCCAGATTCACGATCCACCCGTGGCGATTGAGAGTCTGGATGCACGTCTGAACCTGCTGGTGAAGGATCTCCGCAGATGAAGCTTTCAGGAGCAGATCGTCCATGTAGGGAGTCACTCTGACACCATCTCGATGAAGCACAGCTATCAAGGCCCCCAAGACTCTGAAGAACCTGAGGAGCTGAAGTCAGTCCAAAGGGAAGAGCTGAAAACTGAAAGTGGCCTCTGTGACAGGCAAACCTGAGATACCTCATGCTCTCTGGATGAATAGGGATGTGTAGATATGCATCCTGAAGGTCCAGGGAGGCAAGGAACTCCCCTGGAGACACTGTGGCTATTACAGTACGCAGTGATTCTTGACGATAGTTGGAACTCACAACAAAGGAATTGAGATCCTTGAGGTCCAGAATAGGACGGGCGACCCTGTCCTTTTTGGCCACAACGAACAGGTTGGAATAAAATCCTGAACCTGCGTCCTCTGAAGGAACCAATTCCAGGACTTCTTTGTCCAAAAGATCCTGAATAGCGTCGAACAGACATCTTTTTGTAGGCTCCTGAGAAGGACGAGTAAAATGGAACCGAAAGGGAGGAAGGGAAGAGAAAGGGATCCTGTATCCCTCTGATACCACCTGAATAACCCAAGGGTTCGCCACTGATTCCTCCCAAACCCGGCTAAAGATGTGGAGATGTCCACATACAGCCGGATGCGGACCCGGGTTCGGTGAGTCATGCCGAAGCAGTCTTGGAGGTCTTGGCCTTGGGGGCAACTTTGGGCTTCCAGGACTGTTTGGGCTTGGAGGAGGAGCACGCAGAGGACGGACCCGCCTGGGAAGCAGAGCGTGTCTCAGTTTGGAAGGAACGAAAGGACCGATTGCGTTTGGCTGGAAACTTCTTTTTGAAGACTGATGGTAGAAGAGTACTTTTACCGCCAGTAGCCTCACTAATCATCTCCTTAAGTTCAGATCCAAACAGTGAAGTCCCTTGGAAGGGTAAAGAAAGCAAGGCTTTCTTAGAAGCGGTGACAGCAGACCAAATTTTCAGCCAAAGAGCACGTCTAGCCACCACAGAGGAAGTGGAGGCCCTCGCCATCATGCGCACAGCATCAAAAGCAGCGTCAGAAACATAATTTTGACCTTCGGATATATTAGCAAGAAGCTGTAACTGCTCAGACACTGGCGCATCCTGGCGAACGCCTCAGTAAGCTGTTCAGTCCAGACCGCAATGGCCCGGTTAACCCACGCCACTGCAAAGGTTGGACGCATGGCAGTGCCAATAGAGGCAAAAATAGACTTAAGACAAGTTTCTAACTTTTTATCCGTCCAATCTTGTAGGGCAGAAGCATCAAAGACAGCCAAGGCAGTAGATTTAGACAACCTAGAAACTGGAGCATCCACTTTAGGAGGATGAACCCATTTAGCCAGTTCAGTCTCAGGAAAAGGGTAAAGTTTAGCAAACTTTTTGGATACAGAAGAGGATTTATCAGGATTTCTCCACGCATCAGAGACTAAACGTGCAAGAGTAGGATTAGTAGGAAAACATATAACAGCCTTAGAAGGTTTCTGAAAAACATCCGTTGGATTATGAGTAGATTCCTGACTCAAGGGAAGGTTGAGGGTGGTTAGCACAGCCCTGATCAAACCCTCAGCAGAGAGTTCAGGGTCACATTCAAAAAGGTCACCAATAGACCTGGTAGACTCAATAACAGTGCCTTCCTCAACATCAGAATCCTGTAATAGTTCTTCCTCAGAAGAATCAGACATATCAGGAGCACCCTGTGGCTTGGGCAGGGTGGTCCTGACAGTGGAGGGGGTCTGCCAAACCTGAAGAGCCCCCTGAACCTGAGAGGGAAAGAGCTGAAGAGTGGATCTGAGATCCCTAGTGGCAGCCTTGAACTCTTTCACCCATGTTGGCTCAATGTCGTGAATGGAAAGCCCTGGGTTGCTGTCATGGCCTTCCGCACATTTTGGGCATAAATGACCAGAAAATTCTCTAGGCAGCCCAGAGTGACAAGAGGAGCAAAACGCAATGGGGGAAACTGACACCCCAGCCTCCTTAGTCTTGGGTCTAGCCCCTGACTCCAGTGGAGTAGACATGCTCACAGCATCAGATATACTCCACTGACAAGAATCACCCAATTGAAGTGTGAAAGATTAAATATTCACCCCAGAAATGCTTAAAATTAAACTTATCTGGCAAGCGAAGGGTTAATCTGCGGAGGGGAGAGAGAGGCTCGGTCCCTGCGTAGTATACTCGCTGAGAAGAACTCACAAAATGGCTGCCGCGACGGGAGCCAATCAGAAAACGGGCGCGAAACAAGTGCTCATGGGAAACGTAGTTTTTCTCAGAAGTACCCCAAAACAGAGGTCTTGGGGGGCTTCGGGCACTAACACACCGAATCATGCAACCGGATGATAGAGCAAGGGAAGACCAACAAAATGAGCCCACTCTGAAGTTGCTGTGACAAGCAGTTCCAGAGATACGTCCCACACTGTGTAAACCCGTAGAGAGTAAAGGAGCAATGGCTTCTATGCGGGAAAAGCGCGCTTAAAGGCGTGGAACATTAACTTTTAATAAAGTTACCCTGACAGAAAAAAGTTACCAAACACACATAAAACACATGTGAAACATGAGAAAACTATACTCCAATGAGGAAAACAGCAGAGAAAAGGTTAAAACCCCTATAAACTGCTCCAAAACCCAGAGAATACACACAGGCATTGTATATACAGTGCAAATAAAGAAAAACACCCAATGAGTGCTGGAGTGCATCATGAGAAGTCCCAAATACAAGCCCAATGAAGGGACACTGTGGGACAAGTGGACCTTCAGCACTCAAAGGGTGGCTCACCTTTCTGCAGGACTTCTGTCTTCAGGTAACCATGTGAAAAGGGAATTAACCAAAGGAAAATCCCCACCAGGGAAGCTACTTGACTCAAGTTGTTCCCTCTTCAGGGCATAAGGTCCACCAGAAAATCACTGGAAGCTGCACTAGCCACTTTGGAGAGGGCAATTGTCAGCCATGGTCACCCGCCTAATGGTGGTATTCCATATTTGAAGAAAACAATAAAAAAAACTAAAGTTGATTGAGAGATGTTCTCCACCTGATGTGCACAGCACGCAGGAACAAATCATTCTGGCTTGTTCTGGCTGAGGGCAGCTTAAGAGGGAGGGGAGGCTCCACCCCCTGCATACATTTAGAGATTTTCCTGCCTACTTAAAGGTGCGGATCGCCTCCCACTGTACCAGTAACCTGTATTGGACGACAGTGAAATTAACTTTAAACTCTTAACCAGATGGTACTATACTCTGCATCGTTTGGCCCAGAGCCTTCCCCATTGCCTCTCAGTCTTGCTGGAGATGCCTCCCCAAGGTCGCCACTACAGCCCACATCTGGTGGTTGTGCCCTGTGATGCTACCCTTTTGGAGGGATGTACATTCTTCTATATGCACTGTACTCGGATCTAGCATACCCTTTGATCCGTTTCTTATTTTATTTGCTCGAGATCTTAAGGTGTTGGTGCGACACCCTTCCTTATTCCAGTTAGTCCTGCATCTTACTAATTCTGCTAAAGCTCTTGTACCACTACACTAGAAAGACTCGCAACCACCCCGATGGCGGAACGGTGCACTAAAGTGAACCAACTGATGAATCTGTAAAAATATACGATAGGTCTTTAAACATGGAGAACTTCCATGCCGTCTGATCCCGTTGGCTCTCAGTCATGCTCACATTTTGCCCAGGGGGGGGGGGGGAGAGTTCTAAAAATTTGTGAATAATAAATATTATAATATTGTATTCCTACAGCTGAAGTGGCATATTAGCCACAAAACATATACTGAGGATTCTTTATTATAATTTTAGTAAATGTTATACTTCTGGATTCATCCGATTGGGCACAGATATGGAAATATCTGGTCTGCTGCTTTTTGGATCAAGTTTGTTGAACACATTGCTGAATATCCAAATGATCATTTGATGCCTGTCCATGTGATTTTGTTGCGGGGAGAACTAGCATCAGAAATCCCCACTGGCTTTAAAACTGGTTACTCATAATTGTAGCCAGTTAAACATGCTATGTGAGTATTTGGCAATTATTGAATCCTGATGCATGTGCTGTTAAGGGATAACAGTACAGCTCTCCTTGTACCTTGCTTTTGTGATTTAAAAAATTAAAAAAAAGTTAACCCTTTAGAGTGCCAGTAGGGTATGCAATGCATTGCACAGCGTTGCATACCCCACTGGTACTCAAAAGGTTAATCAGCCCAAAAATAAATAAAATAAAGACTTACCTGTATTCCTGATGTCCAGCAGGATCTTCTGCACACAGGTTGTCTTCTTCAGTTCTTCATCCTCTTCTTTCTTCTTCTTTGTTGTCTTCATCTGTCATCTCTGTCTTCTTTCTTCATCTGTGCTCATCTTAATTGTTCTTTAAACTTGTTGTTGAACCAGTAAAAATAAATATGTATATACAAGTAAAATGGAGAATTACAGCATATTTCCTGAAATTCTCTTTTCCTGGACATAGCCATGGCAGAATTCACCAAATGAGTTAGCGCATCCCCTTTCAGATGATAGGACAAAGAAAATGATCAAACAAATTCGAACAGTATAACAGACCCTCTCAACCTTCATCAGGTGTCTTAGTCCCAAAGCTATAAGCTAAACAAGGGATGGGAAATTGGTGAATGCTGCCATGGTTATATAGGAAATAAACTAACCATCATCTTCCTATCAATTAAATGCTTGGCACTGAACTAAGAAAATCCATGTATTCCTAGAAAGTGATCTCTAGAAGAGGGGATCCCTCTCTGATCATTAGAAGAATTTCCACCACCATCACTCCTCTGTATTAGCCTGACTTCTCCAGATAACGGACTGATCAGAATATGGCATTATACACCAACAGAAGAAGGAACTATGATCAGATAACATCACATTCTTCCAGCAAAGATTGTATTCCTCTGGATGGCAATGTTAGTAATCCCCAAAGCTAGCCATAAAGTACATAAGCCCCATTGAAACTCATGATTACGATGAAATTGCTTCCGCAGGGCTCCATCACAACCGAACATAATTAAACAATTAAAACACCTGGGACTACACCCAACATTAGCATTCAGAGACAAAACAAGCTAAAGAGTAAACAGGAGCCTAGAATGGAGGAATACAAACACATACCTGTGGGAAGGTAATGCGCAGGAAGTCCAGTTGTCCTGAGTAATGGTAATTTATGGCAACCGTTTGAGCAAGCAACCCACACCTGCATATAGCTCCAGGAACTCAAAATCCGTATGGGCAGAATTTTCTTCAGATAAGCCTACATCTGCATGTACTCAACTGCCAGGATCTGCAAGAATGTTACTGGAAGAAACAATTCCCAGCACTCCCCCTTTTACATCTGCTACCGTAAGGATTTATACATTGAAACCCTGGCCACTACAGGGTCTCCAACCCGCTGACCTGGGAAGGGAGGGGTAAAGTTAGAGCTTCAGAAGGAGAACTCCAACTGGGAAAAGACAGCTGACAATTCCCAGTAAACCTCAAAAGAAAACCATAGCTCTTAAAAAGAGCCAGCAACCCATATCCTGCCATCTTCAGAGGACAGAGAAAGAGACACCTGGGGAAAGGTAATAGCGTCTCTTATACTGAGAATTTGACTGTTTCTCTGTCCTATCAGCTGAAAGGGGAGGAGCTATCCCATCTGGTGAATGCTACCATGGATGTCCAGGAAAATAAATCTATCATTATTCTATTCACATTTTACAGAGAACTGGTAGGAGACAGCATCAGAAAATATGGATTTTGTGTGGTTTTCTTGCATTTTTAAGTGGCTGATTGTTTTATTTAGAAAATGTTTTACCAGAAAGAATACATTGAGATTTCTCTCGTTTTCAAGTATGTCCTGGACAGTTTTCAGTAGAGAGTTGCACATTTACACAAAATGAGAAACGTTATATATTACATGTTATAGAATACACATACGAATATACATACATATGGAAATTTTAAAATTATAAACAGTTACACTCTGTTTTTAGATATAGAGAAGCATTTACCTTTAAGGATTTTAGACTGGGAGCATATTTGATTATTTCAGGCAGATTGTTCCAGGCCTTTGGCGCTCTGAAGGAGAAGGCAGATCTTCCTGCTTCTCTCTTGTATTGTGGTATACGTAGCGAGTTGTTTCCAGTGGAGCAGAGGTTATACTTAGTATGCAGAGCAGGAGTGAGCAAACTGCTCAGGTAGTGTGGTAGTTTTCCAGAGAAGTGGTTGTGTACTAAGCAAGAAAGGTGAAGGGCACATCTAGATTTGAGTGTTAACCAATCTAGTTCTTTTAACATATCACAGTGATGAGTAGGGTAATTACATTGGAGGCTAAAGCGGCATATTGAATTATACAGGGTGTCAAGCTTACTAAGATGGATTTCTGGCGCTGGAGCATAAACTACATCACCATAGTCTATGACAGGCAGCAACATCTGTTGCAGAATACTTTTTCTAACCAGGGGACTTAAACATGATTTGTGTCTAAAAAGAGTACTGATTTTGGGATAAAGCTTGGAGGTTAATTTGTCAATATGAGGAGGTTGGGGTCAAGCCACATACCAAGATATTTGTAGGCGTCCACTGGGGCCAATTTACGATTAGACTCTGTTACAATGAATAGGTGGGTATTGCCGAGATTACGCAGTTTGTGCCAAATATCATTGTGACAGTTTTGTCTGTGTTTAAGAACAATTTGTTCCTTGCTATCCATCTTTCAACCTCATAGAAATCATGTTGTAATATGGCCTCAAGGTGTGATATGTTTGAGTTTTTAGTATAGAGAATGGTGTCGTCTGCATACATGTGTACTGAAGATGATTTGCAAACCTTAGGCAGATCATTTGTAATAAGAGAAAATAGAAGGGGGCCAAGAATGAAGCCTTGAGGAAGTCCACTTGTTACTTTGAGCAGAAGGGAGTCATTGCCAGCAATTGACACATACAGCATTCTGTCTGATAAATATGACTGGAACCAGTTTAGAGAATTATTACCCAGTCCTGATCTTTGAAGTTTATTTATAAGAAGATTATGGTCTACTGTGTCTACACCAATCTACACCAGTGGTTCTCACATGCAGCCACCATGGCCTCATGTGGCCACCAACGTGTCCTCTTGTGGCCACTCTGAAAAATGTGGTAATGGTAGCCGCAGCCCTGCATGGAAATAATCGTGGTATGACAGGTGGTTCATTCTATTAGTTTAGGGCTAGTGATGCACTGACTTAGCTACGAAACATGTAGCAAGATGAGCAATGTTATATATATCTATATATCTTTATAAAACATTGCTCATCTTTACTTCCTCTCTCTGACTGGCTATCCCTTCCATCTGGAAGGGATGGCATGTCAAAGAGGATGGACAGTTAGAGAGAGGAAGACAAGACAGCAGAGAGGGTGAAGGAGATCAGTGGGAAGGGATAACATGTCAGAGAAAGGAAGAAAAGGCATCAGAGACTCTCCATACTCTGACATGCTATCCCTTCCACCTGACACCCCACCACCCTCTCTGATGCCTTGTATTCCTCTTTGACTCTCCATCCTCTCAGACTTGCTATCCCCCCCTCCAAATTTTTTTCTCTCCTTCTGTAATCCTCCTCCTGTTCCATTCCACATGTGCCATACTGCTTGCCATATTTATGAAATATAATGATGATGTATATGTTTAAAAAAAAAAAAAAAAAAAAGTGTGTCTATTAAGAATGTATGGCTATGACTGGGAACTTTCAAAATGAGCTGCTAACCCCCAGAACTTTAGAATCTTAACTCTTAGCGCTCCCTCACAAATTATAGCCCATGTCCCTGGTTACAGTAGCCCAGAGATGATTAAGTCATTCCCCAATTACCCTTTATTATAATTTGGAGATATTACCACCTGAAGACACACAAGACAAGGGGGACTTCTCGCTTTGTTTTTCTTGTATAAATGGCACCAATATAGAGGCTAAAGAAGCAATTAAGTGGTGCAAACCAGATATTAGTTAAGACTGGACTCTCACCCTGAGAATTTGGACCCTCACCCTGGGATTTGTCTCAAAACCTTAGAGTCGCTAAGTATAGGAAACGTTAACTTTTAATTTCAAAACTGTAACAAAGCCATCCCAGGGTATATATAGGCAAAATGGGTGCATGTGCACCCATGTGCACTGTTTTTATGATTACCCACCCCTGGCCAGCTATAAACTTTAACCCAGTATTCACTGTCAGCATCATCTTGTGTCATAAGTTAACACTCATATGACATTATGTACTTTGCTCTGATATTTATTTTAAAATGTGTAATAGGATGATATATTCCCCCTTTTTTCTTCTAGAGTACTGATATATTTGCTTTGTTGCCATTGAGATTAACGGTTTAGATGCTGTCCTGTTAATGAAGTATATTTCATTGACAAGCGGACTATGACAATTCTGTTCATTTACTCTGTTTTACGGCATAATTGTCCTTTGGAATGTGGAGAGATATTGTAATCATTAATGAAAATTGTTGTATATATGTGATCTCATTGCTTCATCCGATTGCTTGGGTGACAGATACTATTGAGCTGTTATTAAACAATTTTTTTTTACTGGTGGATCGTGCAATCAGTCGAACGATACAATGTAACATTCAAATACTTGCCATGTTATAGCAGTTTCTTTTACGTTTGTTAAAGGTTAGATCAGTTGAGAAAGCAGCTGTGTGCGTTGCAAAACGCGTCCTTTACGCCTTTTAATGCCATTGTGTGTACTATTTTTAATTAATATAAACTTTTGTATAGGAATAGGTCAGCTACATTTTCATTTTTTAGTTTTGTTTTATATCTCATTATTTTTGTCCATACCTTGGATATTGCCAGAGATGGTTAATAATGAAAAGACTCCAGGATATTAATCGTGTGGATAATACTGTGGTTACCTCCAGACTCCAGAGGTGGACGCATTTAACCCCAGCAGGGACAGTTAAAGTACCCTGCATGTCTTTTCTGTTGGTTGCAGACATATGTTTGTATATCAACCACTTGTAAATGTGAGTTGATTATATATATATTGCCTTTTATAGTTATGAATGAATGCCCCTGGGATAACACACTATTGGCTCCCCTCTGTTTTTTCTTCAGTCTTTCTACATATATTTACCTCTTCCATCGAGGACGAGAGTTTCAAAGAGTGGTGCAGCCTCTAGCTACTGCTTGGGGGGGGGGGGGAAGAGTGAAAATCATATCCCCAACCCTTGAATAGCTGGATAGCACGTAAGTGGATATTCAGCCGCGTATCTTGTGAGTCAGTTTTGAGTGATGATGGTGGGTGACTTCAACTACTGAAGGTTTTAACCCCTTCAGTGCCAGAGGCTTCTGCCATTTCCTGCACCCTGCAGGCCAGACACTCAGCATTTTGCTATCCTTCTGTTTAGGCTTGATTTCCTCTGGGGATTTTTAGTTACATATGGAAAACTATATATTGTTTTTTTCAGAACAAATTGAGCTTTCTTGTGGTATCTTACATGAAGAGAATTTTACATCGTGCAAAAAGCTATGATGTCATAATGACAAAAAAAAGTGAACATTTACTAATTTTTCTAAAATCACATACTATGTATCAAAAACATTTACCTTGATTGAAAAAGTTTCAATTATTTGAAAAAGCCCTGAGTAAAAAAATAATAAAAAAAAAAATACCAAATTTGTATAGTTTTACCTACGTCCATGGCTAACGTACAGCCCTAAACACCAGCAGCGCAAAATGGCATTTTCAACTTTATAAAATATGTACATTCTAGGGTTTTTGTGGTAAAGCTACCCTAAAACAGTGGAATAACTATATAAAACTACATATTTCTGGAAAGTAGACAACCTGCTGCATCTAATGAGGGGTGACTTGCCTTGTTACCCCAAGCCTGGTGTACACAAATGCCTCCAGAAGATGGCGCTAATGAACAAAAAAGGCATTTTCTTACATTTCTGCCTCTTCAAATGTACTGAAATTTGTGAAAACCATGGCATTTCCAACTGTATTCATTAGCTAGTGCTCTTAGGAGAAAAATGACACCCCATTGGTATGAGTTTTACTGCCTCAGGGGATGCTAGAAGTGCAAAACGACACCTACTACAACCTCAAATTTTTCTAACATTTTCTCAAACATTACTTATCTGTACAAAAAAATGGTTATAACAACTACAGAAGTGAAGAAAGGGTACACAAACCATACCATTTTGGAAAGAGGACAACCTGCTGCATCTAATGAGAGGTGAATTGTCTTCTTATCCCAAGCCTGGTGTGCACAAATGCTTCCAGAATGTGGCACTATAGGACAAAAATGGCATTTTCTTACATTTCTGCCCCTTCAACTGTACGTAAATCTGTGAAAACCATGGAATTTCCAAATGTATTCATTAGCTAGTGCTCTTTGGAGAAAATTGACACCTCATTGGTATGATTTGACCTACCTTAGGAGTGCCAGAAGCACATAAATACACCTATCTCATTGCTTCCTCAAAAATGGCTGCTTGTGCTAAAATGTTCATAACTGTTAGAGACATGAAGGAAAGGTATAAAAGGTATACCATTTTGGAAAGTAGACATTATCCTGCATCTAATGAGGGGTCACTTGCCTTCTTACCCAAAGGCTGGTGTGCACAAATGCTTCCAGAATGTGGCGCTAATGAAAAAAAAAAAAAAAAAAAAAAAAGGCATTTTCATACATTTCTGCCCCATCAGATGTATGGAGCTCTGTGAAAACCATGGAATTTTCAACTGCATTCATTATCTAGTGCTCTTAGGTGTTAAATGGCACCCTATTGGTATGAGTTGACCTACCGTAAGGGGTGCTAGAAGTGAAAAACGACACCTACCACAACCTCTGATTTTTTTAATATTTTCTCAAATACTTGCCTGTACAAAAATGGTTATATCAACTACAGAAGTGAAGAAAGGGTACACAAACCATGACAATTTGGAAAGAAGATAACCTGCCGCATCTAATGAGGCATCACTTGCTTTTCTACTCCTAAGTTAGAGTGCACAACTATTTCCAGAATGTGGTGCTACAGAAAAAAAAAAAAAAAAAAAGCCAGTCACTTCAAAGATACGGAAATGGTTCAACACCATGGGATTTCCTAGGAGGACCTACCGCCAGCCTACAAAAAATGGTGCCCCACTGCTGTGGCTTGACATACGATATTGGGTGCCAGGAGCGTGGCTACCGGTGGAACAAGGATGGGGGAAGCAAACAGTGTATGTGTGATTCTATTGCTACCAGTGGTCAGTCAGTGTAAGTGAGGACTTGTGTCTGCCAGTGAAACCAGGTCGGGGAAAGGACGAGGGGTCAGGCTATGTAAGTGGGTATATCTACTAGTGGGCAGTGAGAAAGTGTGGCGGTGATAATGGTGGGGACGTAAGTGCATATGGTGGATTTGTGGTTACCAGTGTGCACTTTAAGTACCCTCATACACTGTTTGATTCCCAGCCTGAATCCAGCGCGTACAGGCACTTGGGTCTACCAGTAGGCAGTGGAATCAGGCTGGGGGTCAGACTGGGGGAATGGGACTGCCAGTAGACTGTGGAACTAGGCTAGTGGGTAGGGTATGTGGTGGGGGGGATTGGAGGCATTGTGTGTGCATGTCACAGGGGTGTCCTATGCACTGAAAAGCAATGCACTGGACACCCTGTTGCACACAGAGTTAATTTTTTTTTAGCTATTTTTTTATTCATACCTCATTGGGGGGGGGGCATCAGTACCACTTCGCATGCCCCCCAACGATGTCTGAATAAAAAAATAATGGGAAAAAAAGTGCGCGCCAAAGGGGGTCCAGCGCATTGCAAACCACTTGTGTTGGACCCACCTGTAACACATGCAGGTTTCCTGGTGTTTTTTCCAAAAGAAAAAAAAAAGAAAAAAAAGAAAAATCCTTTGTCCTCCACAGGGGTGTACAATGCATTCCAAAGCAATGCACTGGACCCCCTGTGGCACACAGAGGGTTAATTTTTCTCTTATTTGTTATTCATACCTTGTTGGGGGATCAGGTCTACTTCTGATGACCCCCCAACAAGGACATAAAAAATAAATAAATGTGTGTGTCTCAGGGGGGTCCAACGCTTTGCAAAGCACTGTGTTGGACCCCCTGTGGGGCATGTTTTTTTTTTTTTTTACACATTGTTGGGGGGATTCAGGACCCCTGATGTCCCCCAATGAAGTCTAAATGAAGAAGTTTACTTACCGATATTTCCTTTTCTTCTGTGTATCTCCACGTCACTAGACACTATGGGGAGTTATCAGCTGGTAGGACCACCCAAAAAATGTAAACACTGTACACCCCCAACTTCCGCCAGTTAAACTTTTGTCCAAGCTGTAAGACAACAAAATAAACAATGTTAAAGTCAAGGGTGGGTGTGACGTGGAGATACACAGAAGAAAAGGAAATATCGGTAGTAAATTTCTTCTGTGTACTCCCCGTCACTAGACACTATGGGGAACTTCCCAAGCCCAAATCTTACGGGGGGGGGGGGGGGAATAGAACAATCTGACTATAATATTTATATATATATATATATATATATATATTTTTTTTTTTTATATATATATTTATATATATATATATATATATATATATATATATATATATATATATATATATTATATTTACACAGATATGAATAGATATTGTGACCCAATTCTGTGTTACCTTATTGCGGAAACACCGCTTGCAGTACTCCTCTTCCAAACTTTGCGTCTGCTGAAGAATTAATATCCAGCTTATAATGTTTTATAAAGGTGGATATAGATGTCCATGTGGCTGCCTTGCATATCTCTTCTGAGGATGCATTAGCCTTAGAGGCCCAGGATGTGGCCATAGCGTTCGTTGAATGTGCTTTAATCTTAATAGGGGGACTCAAATTGGCTTCTTTGTATGATATAATACATTGCCTAATCCATCTGGTTATAGACTGTTTAGAAACAGCTAAGCCCTCTCTTTTCCCCACGAATTGAATGAACAGATTATCAGACTTCCTAATCTGAAATACACCTAACTAGATCTAGGGCATGCAATCTTTTCTCTTTGTCATTACTAGGGTTTGCACAGAAGGATGGCAAAACAATGTCTTGGTTCAAATGGAAATCTGAAATAACCTTTCCTCTAAAGGAAGTTTTAAACCTGAGGACTATCTTATCCTGATGAAAAGATAGATAAGGGGCTTCACATGATAAGGACTACAGCTCGCTGACTCTCTTAGCTGAAGGAATTTTACGGATACCTTCTCTAATGGTTCAAACAAGGAAGAATCAATTAGTTGGTTTAAAACAGTGTTCAAATCCCAAGCAGGGATTGTTTCCCTGATTCTGGGTCGTAATTTCTCAACCGATTTGAGGAATCTATTGATTAAATCTTCCTCTGCCCAGTGCTTGACTAATACTGCCGAAAGAGCCGAGATCTGGACTCTAAAGGGATGCTGGGCTAAGTCCCATATCAAACCCACTTTGCAGAAAATCCAAAATGACTGGGGCAGACACCTGATCCTTTTTTAGATTTTTCTTAATACACCAGGATCTGAACACTTTCCAAATTTTGTCCTAAATTTTCAGTGTTGACTTTTTTCTGCCTGCCATTATGGTATCTGCCACTTTATTAGAGACCCCTTGATATTTTAAATTCTGCCGCTCAGTCTCCATGCTGTCAAATGGAAAAAAACTTGGAGGTGGATGGAATATCGGTCCCTGATTCAACAGATCCTCTGTTCGGAAGACTCCAAGGTTCCTGTGTGGACATTCTCATTAATTCTGAAAACCAGACGCGTTTCGGCCATCTGGGTGCTACTATTATCACCTCCACTTTCTCCTTCCTGATTTTTCTCAATACTTCCCTGATCAGAGGAATAAGAGTGAAGATGTATGCCAGAAAGAAATTCCATGAATGACTGAAGGCATCCTGTTCCAATGCTTGGCTTGTTTTCCATCTGGAAAAGAACCTCCTGCACTTGCTGTTTTCTGGGCTGGCCATCAGATCCACTTCCGGAATTCCCCACCTCTGGGTTATCTGCTGGAACACCTCCTGGTTGAGTGACCACTCTCCTGGATGTATTTTGTTCCTGCTTAGGTAATCTGCTAGCAAGTTCTGTTTCCCGGCAATGTGAGAGGCAGATATGGCTAACAGATTTTTCTCTGCCCAACAGAAGATTTTTGCCATTTCTTTGTTCAGCAACACACTTCTTGTGCCTCCCTGATTTTTTATGTACATTACTGTGGAGATATTGTCCGACTTTACATGAACCGCCTGGTTCCTTAAATCTTCCTGAAGGGTGATTAGCGCATATCTTACTGCTCTTAACTCTAATATGTTTATGTGAAGTTTTCTTTCTGCAGCAGACCATCTTCCCTGAATTGTCCTGGATCTCTACACTGCCCGCCATCCTTGGGGACTTGCATCTGTTGTAATGAACTCCCAATCCAGGTCTTTTAGTAATGTTCCTTTTTGAAGATTCGTTTTCTTTGTCCACCAATTCAGTTCTCTCTTGATACCTTCCGTCAGGTGGATTCTCTGAAGAGGGTTCTGCTGATGTCTGGCCCAGGACCTCAGAAAAAAATGACTGCAGATGTCTTGAATGGAACCTTGCCCAAGGGACCGCTTGTATGGGTGATATTGTCCCCAGGCGCTGCATGAACAGATGCACAATGTGACTCTTTCCTTTTGAACTTTATGACCTTTGTTCTTATATTGTTGATCCTTTCTTCTGACAATGTGATGATTGCTTTTTGTGTGTCGAATCTCATTCACAGGAAAGTCAAACACTGTGTGGGATCTAGATGACTTTTCTAAATTTATCAACCATCCTAGTCTCTTGAGATGACTGATCACAGATTGAGTGCTGTATGTTGACTGTTTCTTGTTCTGAGCCACAATCATAATATCGTCCAGATAAAGTATGACTGCTATTCCCTGCTCCCTTAATGGCTCTAGAGCAGCTGCCAGAATCTTGGTGAATACCCTTGGAGCTGTGGACAGGCCAAAAGGAAGAGCTCTGAACTGGAAATGCTCTTCTCCTATGGTGAATCTGAGAAACTTTCGATCCTCTTTTCTTATCAGGATGTGACGATAGGCATCTTGTAGGTCTATCTTTGTGAGAAAGCTTCCTGGAAGGACTGATCTTATTACCAAATTTACTGATTCCATCTTGAAGGACTTCTTTATTAGACAAGATTCAGCTTCTTTAGGTCTAAGATGGTCCTGCAAGTACGTGATGGTTTGGAAACCGTAAATAAGATTGAATAGGTTCCTTCCAATCTCTGATTCTCTGGCACCTGCTGTATCACTTTCTTGTGTAATGGTGCCTCTATTTCTCATCTGATCATTTTCTGTTTCTTGACATTCCTGGGTATTTTCGACATCTTGAAGACACGGTCTCTTGGGGTCTGTATGAAGGGCAGCGGATATCCCCTTTCCAGAATTTTCCGAACCCAGATGCCCGAGGACGTCCAGTGTTGCCGAAAAAAGGTTAGCCTTCCTCCTACCTTTTCTGAAAAGGGGACCCGCTGACCCTCAGAACTCTTTCTTGAACTGTTGCTTTCTAGAGAAATATTTTCTGTATGCTCCTCTAGTAGTCTGACCTGATGCCTGTCTTTTCTGCTCAAAGCCCTTAGATTGGTAACGACTTGAGTCCCGAAAGGAACAACTTCTGTTCCCGTATGCTGAGCTCCTAGGCGGTGATCTTCTCTTTTCTTGAGGCAGGAATGCACTTTTTCCTCCTGATAATTTTTTTTTTATTAAGTCTTCTAGTTGCTCTCCAAATAACATCTGTCCTTTAAAGGGAAGATTAACTAGTTTGTTCTTTGATGAGCTATCTGCTCCCCATGCTCTCAACCAAAGGGCCCTCCTTGAAGAAACTGATAGTGCTGAGGACTTAGCTCCCAGTTTGACAGCGTCCAATGAAGCATCGCATATAAAGTTGTTAGCTTCTTTAATGGCTGCTACTTCCCTAACTAATTTTGACCTAGACGTACCAGCCTTAATACTTTCTTCCAGGCTGGATAGCCAGATACGTATGGATCTGAAAACACAGGCTAGAGCTGTAGCTATTTGAATGTTACTACCTATGATAGAGAACTGTCTCTTAAGGGCAGATTCTAGTTTTCTTTCCATTGGATCCTTCAAAGAAGATCCATCTTCTAAAGGGATAGTAGTAGCTTTTGCTAACCTGGAGACGGCCACATCCACCTTGGGAGGCGTAACCCAATTTTGAATGAACTCATCCTCAAACGGGTACATCCTATTGAACCGTTTAGAAACAGAAAATCTCTTATCCGTTCTACTCCATTCAGTTGTTCTAGTCTCTGAGATGGACTGATGAACCGGGAAGTTAGGAACCTTCTTTTTATGACCAATAAAGGCTGTATCCATGATACCCAAATCTTTTTGTTCATCAACCAATCCCAGGGACTTTCTTACTGAAGATACAAAACTGTCTACTTTCTCTAAAGAAAGAGCCCCAGCTTCCTCAACTATCTCTCCTTCCTCTTCTTCAGAGAAATAATCTGATGGACCCTGGCTATTTCTGTCTTCACCATCACCTTGCTTAGGTGAAGATGTATCTTCCCTAGGATCCTCTGTCTTTTCCTTGGAACCACTGCCTCCTGCATGGCTGAAAAAGTCTCCTGCATAGAGGCCTTCGTTCAGGAAATAAAATCCTGGAACTGGCTAGGCATTTCCTGTATGGCTGCCTTCTTTAAACATTCCTGACAAATCTTTGAATTCTCAGATGCTGAAAATTTCTCACAAGCACTGCAAGGTTTTAACTTCTGTGATTTATCTTCTTTAGGGGGAGTAGGGTCTACTTTCTCCTTACTAGCAGAGGACTTGGAAGACATTCTAAAACTTATGAACTTTAATAATAATACTTTTAAAATCTATGCCCCCTACTAAGAAAAGCAAAAAAAGGGAAAGTCCTGCCTTACTCCATTGTTGCTGCAGCATTTATCTGACGTGCGTCTCATTTGTGACCCGCATTGATTGCTTCCTCCATCTTGCATCAAGCTGATAAAAGGGCTTGCTTCTTCGATGCTGTCTCCTCTGCTCTGTCCCAGGACCTCAGAATCTGCTCGTTGCCATAGGGGTAGAACCGCCCGCCACTTCCTGGGCCTCAGGAAGGAAGGCCGCGGCTGCATTGCGTTCCATAGGTGGAACGCACCAAACGTTTCCTGCTTCCCTTGGTGCGGTGATTGAAGTGCGCCGAACCAGCCTCTTGCTGTTTGAATTTTTGGAGCCTTCCACGATGCCGTCATACAGCCGATGCCTTGGAACAGTCTTACTGTCTATCGCAACGGACCGCGCTCCGTCCTGACCTTATTCTAAGGTAGGCTTCCTGCACCGCAGCTCCTGAGTCCTCCAGCCGGCTAGGACAAAAAAAAAAAAAAAAAAAAAATTTGTCTTCCACAGGGATGTCCAATGCATTGCAAAGCAATGCACTGGACCCTCTGTGGCACACAGAGGGTTATTTTTTTTTTTCTCCATTTTTTTTATTCATAGCTCGTTGGGGGACATCAGGGTCCCCCAACAAGCTTTGAATACAAAGAAATTCAAATCAAAGTCCTGTGTGTGCCACAGGAGGGGGTCTGCATTGGACACCCCCCCGTGGCACACACAGGGTTAATTTTTCTAATTTTTTTTTTTTTTTTTTTTTTTTTATAAACCTCATTGGGGGTCATCAGGACCTCTCCTGACCCCCCCAATGAGGTCTTTGGTTTAAAAAAAAAAACCCCAACAAATTTTACCCTGTGAGTGCCAAAAGGGTCTCCAGCGCATTGTAAAGCAATGCGCTGGACGTCCCAGCGGCACTCATAGGGTTAAAAATGTTTATTTTTCAGACCTCGTGGGGGGACATCAGGACACCTTCTGATGTCCCCCCAATTATTGATCTCACAGCCGATTGTGCTGGGAGATCAATCTGGCGACCGCAGGAGAGCAAGAGCTCTCCTGCCTTTCACTCCTACCACCGGTAGGAGTGAATCGGGTCAGGGAAACTTCCATAACGTCATCGGTTATCATGTCACCGATGACGTTAGGAGGCTTCCCCTGGTCCCGCCCACTCCTACCCGGAAGTTCCGGTAGGAGAGCGGAGGAAGGAGAAGCTTTGCTTCTCCATTGGAGATATTGATCTCCCAGACCAATCGGCTGGGAGATCAATACCTGGGAGGACATGAGGAGTAATCCTCATGTCCTCCCAAGAGTGCCAGGCTGCATTTCAGCTGAAATGTGGTCACTGCAAGCCAGTTATACCGGCTTATGCAGTGACTGCATTTTAGCTGTACATTGTACAAGCTTGGCACAGCAGGTACAGTTGTGCAAACTGGTACAGTGTACCCACCTGGCACTCTAGGGGTTAAACTAGGAGCGCCTCCTGTTTTTTGCTTTTGTTTTTAATCATGCTTGATTAACCTCTTGAAAATTATAAGGGTACACAATGCCTTACAAAGCACATTCCGCACACATTTGGTCTGTGACAAAAGATAACGGACTTCTGGGTTAAGGTTGAAAGCTGGCCAGGGATAAGCGATCATTATGAATGCCAATCCCGTCCAGCTTTAGACTCCATACTAAATAGTTACAGTCATCAAAATGTGATTACCCATTCCTGGACAGTTTTAAACCAACCCAGTAGTCAAGGATACCCCATTGACAGAGGACCTCCTATACCTGGACAAGAAAAGAGATTGAGCTCATTCACATTTTCTGGGGAGAAATATTACATCTCCAGTAACTATTAAGTTTTAAGAACCTGTTAATGGGTAGTTTTTACTCCTATGTGGTTTTTGGAATGTGTAAATTGTAATATGATGTAAATGTATGCAATTTTTTGGTCTTAAATGTCTTAATCCCATTATACCATTTGCTCATGAAATGTCCTAGTGTGACCACCACAATACGGCTGTGGCCACAGTGACTGCTACCAGAATATTGATGTGGCCACCAGGAAAAAAAAAATCCTTTGAGAACCACTGATCTACACTGAAGCAACTGGGCTAATGGCTTGGATTTTGAAAACTGGCTGATAAGTTAACTTTGTGTTTATCAACCATGGCTTACCAACAGGTCATGTTTTCAAGAGAATCCTTTTTAATTCACTAACAAAGAATCCCTCAATTGGAATGGTCTAAAACGTGTGCCCAACACGTTTTAGACCATTCCAACGAAGGGATTAGTTGTCAATAACGAGATTGCGGCTCTATTGCAGAGCCTCCGTTTCGACACGGATCTCCTACTGACAGCTTTACAGAAGTCAGCAGGAGACATCAAACTTTAAATGCCTGTATCTCAAACCATAGCAGGTTGAGAGAGATTTTTTTTTTTTGCTTTTAACTCAAATTTTTAAGCTCTTCTAAATGCAAAAACTTTTTTTTTTTTTTTTTTTTTTTTTTTTTTTTGACATTACTAACCCTTTAAAAAACAAAAAAGGGTTTCCTATTACTACATTATTAACAAAAGCTATGGTTTAAAAAAAAAAAAAAAAAAAAAAAAAAGTTTTATAAGGTTATACATTCCCTTTAAATCACAGGTGAATAGCCAGTGGCTCAGTTATTGTGATTATACTGCCTGTACTTAATTTGAATAGCTCATTAAATTTATTTATACGCTAGTTGAATAGGCCGTGTACACTGGCCACAGTGCCAGGCAGCCAGGGCCGGTGCAAGGATTTTTTTATATACAGGTTAAGGTGCATTTTGATGCCCCCCCCCCCGACCCAGACACAATCCCCTGACCCCCCCCCCCGACCCGGACACAATCCCCTGACCCACATATTCACCTCCACACTCTCCCCACCTCCACATTGCCCCTTCCACAATGCCCCCTTCATCTCCACATTGCCCCTTCCACAATGCCCCCTTCATCTCCACATTGCCCCCTCATCTCCACATTGCCCCTTCCACAATGCCCCCTTCATCTCCACATTGCCCCTTCCACAATGCCCCCTTCATCTCCACATTGCCCCCTCATCTCCACAATGCCCCCTCATCTCCACAATGCCCCTTCCACAATGCCCCCTCATCTCCACATTGCCCCTTCATCTCCACAATGCCCCTTCCACAATGCCCCCTCATCTCCACATTGCCCCTTCATCTCCACAATGCCCCCTCCACAATGCCCCCTCATCTCCACATTGCCCCCTCCACAATGCCCCCTCGTCTCCACATTGCCCCTTCCACAATGCCCCCTTCATCTCCACATTGCCCCTTCGTCTCCACATTGCCCCTTCCACAATGCCCCCTTCATCTCCACAATGCCCCTTCCACAATGCCCCCTTCATCTCCACAATGCCCCTTCCACAATGCCCCTTCCACAATGCCCCCTTCCACAATGCCCCCTTCCACAATGCCCCCTTCATCTCCACATTGCCCCTTCCACAATGCCCCCTTCATCTCCACAATACCCCCTTCATCTCCACAATGCCCCTTCCACAATACCTCCTTCATCTCCACAATGCCCCTTCCACAATGCCCCTTCCACAATACCCCCTTCATCTCCACAATGCCCCTTCCACAATGCCCCTTCCACAATACCCCCTTCATCTCCACAATGCCCCTTCCACAATGCCCCTTCCACAATACCCCCTTCATCTCCACAATGCCCTTTCCACAATACCCCCTTCATCTCCACAATGCCCCCTTCATCTCCACAATGCCCCTTCCACAATGCCCCTTCCACAATACCCCCTTCATCTCCACAATGCCCCTTCCACAATACCCCCTTCATCTCCACAATGCCCCTTCCACAATACCCCCTTCATCTCCACAATGCCTCTTCCACAATACCCCCTTCATCTCCACAATGCCCCCTTCATCTCCACAATGCCCCTTCCACAATACCCCCTTCATCTCCACAATGCCCCTTCCACAATACCCCCTTCATCTCCACAATGCCCCTTCCACAATACCCCCTTCATCCCCACAATGCCCCCTTATCCCCACAATGCCCCCTTATCTCCACAATGCCCCCTTATCTCCACATTGCCGCTTCCACATTGCCCCTTCCACAATGCCCCCTTATCTCCACAATGCCCCCTTCATCTCCACATTGCCCCTTCCACAATGCCCCCTCATCTCCACATTGCCCCCTTCCACAATGCCCCTTCATCTCCACAATGCCCCTTCCACAATGCCCCCTTAATCTCCACAATGCCCCTTCCACAATGCCCCCTTAATCTCCACAATGCCCCTTCCACAATGCCCCCTTCATCTCCACATTGCCCCTTCCACATTGCCCCCTTATCTCCACAATGCCCCCTTCATCTCCACATTGCCCCTTTCACAATGCCCCCTTCATCTCCACAATGCCCCTTTCACAATGCCCCCTTATCTCCACAATGCCCCCTTCCACATTGCCCCTTCATCTCCACAATGCCCCCTCATCTCCACAATGCCCCCTCATCTCCACAATACCCCCTCATCTCCACAATACCCCCTTCATCTCCACATTGCCCCTTCCACAATGCCCCCTTATCTCCACATTGCCCCCTTCCACAATGCCCCTTCATCTCCACAATGGCCCCTCCACAATGCCCCTTCATCTCCACAATGCCCCCTCCACAATACCCCCTTCATCTCCACAATGCCCCTTCCACAATACCCCCTAATCTCCACATTGCCTCCTTATCTCCACAATACCCCCTTCATCTCCATATTGCCCCTTCCACAATGCCCCCTCATCTCCACATTGCCCCCTTCCACAATGCCCCTTCATCTCCACATTGCCCCTTCATCTCCACATTGCCCCATCATCTCCACAATGCCCCTTCCTTCATCTCCACATTGCCCCTTCATCTCCACAATGCCCCTTCCACAATGCCCCCTCATCTCCACAATACCCCCTTCATCTCCACATTGCCCCTTCCACAATGCCCCCTCATCTCCACAATGCCCCTTCATCGCCACAATACCCCCTTCATCTCCACAATGCCCCTTCCACAATGCCCCCTTCATCTCCACAATGCCCCCTCATCTCCACATTGCCCCCTTCCACAATGCCCCTTCATCTCCACAATGCCCCCTCATCTCCACAATGCCCCCTTCATCTCCACAATGCCCCTTCCACAATGCCCCCTTCATCTCCACAATGCCCCTTCATCTCCACAATGCCCCTTCCACAATGCCCCCTCATCTCCACATTGCCCCTTCATCTCCACATTGCCCCTTCCACAATGCCCCCTTCATCTCCACAATGCCCCTTCATCTCCACAATGCCCCTTCCACAATGCCCCATCTCCACAATGCCTCTTCCACAATGCCCCTTCATCTCCACAATGCCCCTTCCACAATGCCCCATCTCCACAATGCCCCCTTCCACAATGCCACCTTATCTCCACAATGCCCCTTCCACAATGCCCCTTCCACATTGCCCCCTTATCTCCACAATGCCCCCTTATCTCCACAATGCCCCTTCCACAATGCCCCCTTCATCTCCACAATGCCCCCTTCATCTCCACAATGCCCCCTTCATCTCTACAATGCCCCTTCCTCTCCACAATGCCCCCTTCATCTCTACAATGCCCCTTCCACAATGCCCCCTTATCTCCACATTGCCCCTTCCACAATGCCCCCTTCATCTCCACAATGCCCCTTCCACAATGCCCCTTCATCTCCACAATGCCCCTTCCACAATGCCCCTTCATCTCCACAATGCCCCCTTCATCTCTACAATGCCCCTTCCACAAGGCCCCCTCATCTCCACAATGCCCCCTCATCTCCACATTGCCTCCTTATCTCCACAATACCCCCTTCATCTCCACAATGCCCCTTCCACAATGCCCCCTCATCTCCACATTGCCCCTTCCACAATGCCCCCTCATCTCTACAATACCCCCTTCATCTCCACATTGCCCCTTCCACAAGGCCCCCTCATCTCCACAATACCCCCTTCATCTCCACATTGCCCCTTCCACAATGCCCCCTCGTCTCCACAATGCCCCCTCGTCTCCACAATGCCCCTTCCACATTGCCCCTTCCACAATGCCCCCTCGTCTCCACAATGCCCCTTCCACAATGCCCCCTCATCTCTACAATACCCCCTTCATCTCCACATTGCCCCTTCCACAATACCCCCTCATCTCCACAATACCCCCTTCATCTCCACATTGCCCCTTCCACAATGCCCCCTCGTCTCCACATTGCCCCTTCCACAATACCCCCTCATCTCCACAATACCCCCTTCATCTCCACATTGCCCCTTCCACAATGCTCCCTCGTCTCCACAATGCCCCTTCCACAATACCCCCTTCATCTCCACAATGCCCCTTCCACAATACCCTCTTCATCTCCACATTGCCCCTTCCACAATACCCCCTTCATCTCCACAATGCCCCCTTCCACAATGCCCCCTTATCTCCACAATGCCCCTTCCACAATGCCCCCTTATCTCCACAATGCCCCTTCCACAATGCCCCCTTATCTCCACAATGCCCCTTCCACAATGCCCCCTTCATCTCCACAATGCCCCTTTCATCTCTACAATGCCCCTTCCACAATGCCCTCTTATCTCCACATTGCCCCCTTATCTCCACATTGCCCCCTTATCTCCACATTGCCCCTTCCACATTGCCCCTTCCACAATGCCCCTTCCACAATGCCCCTTCATCTCTACAATGCCCCTTCCACAAGGCCCCCTCATCTCCACATTGCCTCCTTATCTCTACAATACCCCCTTCATCTCCACAATGCCCCTTCCACAATGCCCCTTCCACAATGCCCCCTCATCTCCACATTGCCCCTTCCACAATGCCCCCTCATCTCCACAATACCCCCTTCATCTCCACAATGCCCCTTCCACAATACCCCCTCATCTCCACAATACCCCCTTCATCTCCACATTGCCCCTTCCACAATGCCCCCTCGTCTCCATAATGCCCCCTCGTCTCCACAATGCCCCTTCCACAATGCCCCCTCATCTCCACAATACCCCCTTCATCTCTACATTGGCACTTCCACAATGCCCCCTTCATCTCCACAATGCCCCCTCATCTCCACAATGCCCCCTCATCTCCACAATGCCCCTTCCACAATGCCCCCTCATCTCTACAATACCCCCTTCATCTCCACATTGCCCCTTCCACAATACCCCCTCATCTCCACAATACCCCCTTCATCTCCACATTGCCCCTTCCACAATGCCCCCTCATCTCCACATTGCCCCCTTCCACAATGCCCCTTCATCTCCACAATGCCCCCTCATCTCCACAATGCCCCCTTCATCTCCACAATGCCCCTTCCACAATGCCCCCTTCATCTCCACAATGCCCCTTCATCTCCACAATGCCCCTTCCACAATGCCCCCTCATCTCCACATTGCCCCTTCATCTCCACATTGCCCCTTCCACAATGCCCCCTTCATCTCCACAATGCCCCTTCATCTCCACAATGCCCCTTCCACAATGCCCCATCTCCACAATGCCTCTTCCACAATGCCCCTTCATCTCCACAATGCCCCTTCCACAATGCCCCATCTCCACAATGCCCCCTTCCACAATGCCACCTTATCTCCACAATGCCCCTTCCACAATGCCCCTTCCACAATGCCCCCTTCATCTCCACAATGCCCCCTTCATCTCCACAATGCCCCCTTCATCTCTACAATGCCCCTTCCTCTCCACAATGCCCCCTTCATCTCTACAATGCCCCTTCCACAATGCCCCCTTATCTCCACATTGCCCCTTCCACAATGCCCCCTTCATCTCCACAATGCCCCTTCCACAATGCCCCTTCATCTCCACAATGCCCCTTCCACAATGCCCCTTCATCTCCACAATGCCCCCTTCATCTCTACAATGCCCCTTCCACAAGGCCCCCTCATCTCCACAATGCCCCCTCATCTCCACATTGCCTCCTTATCTCCACAATACCCCCTTCATCTCCACAATGCCCCTTCCACAATGCCCCCTCATCTCCACATTGCCCCTTCCACAATGCCCCCTCATCTCCACAATACCCCCTTCATCTCCACAATGCCCCTTCCACATTGCCCCTTCCACAATGCCCCCTCATCTCTACAATACCCCCTTCATCTCCACATTGCCCCTTCCACAAGGCCCCCTCATCTCCACAATACCCCCTTCATCTCCACATTGCCCCTTCCACAATGCCCCCTCGTCTCCACAATGCCCCCTCGTCTCCACAATGCCCCTTCCACATTGCCCCTTCCACAATGCCCCCTCGTCTCCACAATGCCCCTTCCACAATGCCCCCTCATCTCTACAATACCCCCTTCATCTCCACATTGCCCCTTCCACAATACCCCCTCATCTCCACAATACCCCCTTCATCTCCACATTGCCCCTTCCACAATGCCCCCTCGTCTCCACATTGCCCCTTCCACAATACCCCCTCATCTCCACAATACCCCCTTCATCTCCACATTGCCCCTTCCACAATGCTCCCTCGTCTCCACAATGCCCCTTCCACAATACCCCCTTCATCTCCACAATGCCCCTTCCACAATACCCCCTTCATCTCCACATTGCCCCTTCCACAATACCCCCTTCATCTCCACAATGCCCCCTTCCACAATGCCCCCTTATCTCCACAATGCCCCTTCCACAATGCCCCCTTATCTCCACAATGCCCCTTCCACAATGCCCCCTTATCTCCACAATGCCCCTTCCACAATGCCCCCTTCATCTCCACAATGCCCCTTTCATCTCTACAATGCCCCTTCCACAATGCCCTCTTATCTCCACATTGCCCCCTTATCTCCACATTGCCCCTTCCACAATGCCCCTTCATCTCTACAATGCCCCTTCCACAAGGCCCCCTCATCTCCACAATGCCCCCTCATCTCCACATTGCCTCCTTATCTCTACAATACCCCCTTCATCTCCACAATGCCCCTTCCACAATGCCCCTTCCACAATGCCCCCTCATCTCCACATTGCCCCTTCCACAATGCCCCCTCATCTCCACAATACCCCCTTCATCTCCACAATGCCCCTTCCACAATACCCCCTCATCTCCACAATACCCCCTTCATCTCCACATTGCCCCTTCCACAATGCCCCCTCGTCTCCATAATGCCCCCTCGTCTCCACAATGCCCCTTCCACAATGCCCCCTCATCTCCACAATACCCCCTTCATCTCTACATTGGCACTTCCACAATGCCCCCTTCATCTCCACAATGCCCCCTCATCTCCACAATGCCCCCTCATCTCCACAATGCCCCTTCCACAATGCCCCCTCATCTCTACAATACCCCCTTCATCTCCACATTGCCCCTTCCACAATACCCCCTCATCTCCACAATACCCCCTTCATCTCCACATTGCCCCTTCCACAATGCCCCCTCATCTCCACAATACCCCCTTCATCTCCACATTGCCCCTTCCACAATGCCCGCTCGTCTCCACAATGCCCCTTCCACAATGCCCCTTCCACAATGCCCCCTCGTCTCCACAATGCCCCTTCCACAATGCCCCCTCGTCTCCACAATGCCCCCTCGTCTCCACAATGCCCCTTCCACAATGCCCCTTCCACAATGCCCCCTCATCTCCACATTGCCCCTTCCACAATGCCCCCTCGTCTCCACAATACCCCCTTCATCTCCACATTGCCCCTTCCACAATGCCCCCTTATCTCCACAATGCCCCCTCATCTCCACATTGCCCCTTCCACAATGCCCCCTCGTCTCCACAATACCCCCTTCATCTCCACATTGCCCATTCCACAATGCCCCCTTATCTCCACAATGCCCCCTTCATCTCCACAATGCCCCCTTCATCTCCACAATGCCCCCTTCATCTCTACAATGCCCCTTCCTCTCCACAATGCCCCCTTCATCTCTACAATGCCCCTTCCACAATGCCCCCTTATCTCCACATTGCCCCTTCCACAATGCCCCCTTCATCTCCACAATGCCCCTTCCACAATGCCCCTTCATCTCCACAATGCCCCTTCCACAATGCCCCTTCATCTCCACAATGCCCCCTTCATCTCTACAATGCCCCTTCCACAAGGCCCCCTCATCTCCACAATGCCCCCTCATCTCCACATTGCCTCCTTATCTCCACAATACCCCCTTCATCTCCACAATGCCCCTTCCACAATGCCCCCTCATCTCCACATTGCCCCTTCCACAATGCCCCCTCATCTCCACAATACCCCCTTCATCTCCACAATGCCCCTTCCACATTGCCCCTTCCACAATGCCCCCTCATCTCTACAATACCCCCTTCATCTCCACATTGCCCCTTCCACAAGGCCCCCTCATCTCCACAATACCCCCTTCATCTCCACATTGCCCCTTCCACAATGCCCCCTCGTCTCCACAATGCCCCCTCGTCTCCACAATGCCCCTTCCACATTGCCCCTTCCACAATGCCCCCTCGTCTCCACAATGCCCCTTCCACAATGCCCCCTCATCTCTACAATACCCCCTTCATCTCCACATTGCCCCTTCCACAATACCCCCTCATCTCCACAATACCCCCTTCATCTCCACATTGCCCCTTCCACAATGCCCCCTCGTCTCCACATTGCCCCTTCCACAATACCCCCTCATCTCCACAATACCCCCTTCATCTCCACATTGCCCCTTCCACAATGCTCCCTCGTCTCCACAATGCCCCTTCCACAATACCCCCTTCATCTCCACAATGCCCCTTCCACAATACCCCCTTCATCTCCACATTGCCCCTTCCACAATACCCCCTTCATCTCCACATTGCCCCTTCCACAATACCCCCTTCATCTCCACAATGCCCCCTTCCACAATGCCCCCTTATCTCCACAATGCCCCTTCCACAATGCCCCCTTATCTCCACAATGCCCCTTCCACAATGCCCCCTTATCTCCACAATGCCCCTTCCACAATGCCCCCTTCATCTCCACAATGCCCCTTTCATCTCTACAATGCCCCTTCCACAATGCCCTCTTATCTCCACATTGCCCCCTTATCTCCACATTGCCCCTTCCACAATGCCCCTTCATCTCTACAATGCCCCTTCCACAAGGCCCCCTCATCTCCACAATGCCCCCTCATCTCCACATTGCCTCCTTATCTCTACAATACCCCCTTCATCTCCACAATGCCCCTTCCACAATGCCCCTTCCACAATGCCCCCTCATCTCCACATTGCCCCTTCCACAATGCCCCCTCATCTCCACAATACCCCCTTCATCTCCACAATGCCCCTTCCACAATACCCCCTCATCTCCACAATACCCCCTTCATCTCCACATTGCCCCTTCCACAATGCCCCCTCGTCTCCATAATGCCCCCTCGTCTCCACAATGCCCCTTCCACAATGCCCCCTCATCTCCACAATACCCCCTTCATCTCTACATTGGCACTTCCACAATGCCCCCTTCATCTCCACAATGCCCCCTCATCTCCACAATGCCCCCTCATCTCCACAATGCCCCTTCCACAATGCCCCCTCATCTCTACAATACCCCCTTCATCTCCACATTGCCCCTTCCACAATACCCCCTCATCTCCACAATACCCCCTTCATCTCCACATTGCCCCTTCCACAATGCCCCCTCATCTCCACAATACCCCCTTCATCTCCACATTGCCCCTTCCACAATGCCCGCTCGTCTCCACAATGCCCCTTCCACAATGCCCCTTCCACAATGCCCCCTCGTCTCCACAATGCCCCTTCCACAATGCCCCCTCGTCTCCACAATGCCCCCTCGTCTCCACAATGCCCCTTCCACAATGCCCCTTCCACAATGCCCCCTCATCTCCACATTGCCCCTTCCACAATGCCCCCTCGTCTCCACAATACCCCCTTCATCTCCACATTGCCCCTTCCACAATGCCCCCTTATCTCCACAATGCCCCCTCATCTCCACATTGCCCCTTCCACAATGCCCCCTCGTCTCCACAATACCCCCTTCATCTCCACATTGCCCATTCCACAATGCCCCCTTATCTCCACAATGCCCCCTCATCTCCACATTGCCCCTTCCACAATGCCCCCTCATCTCCACAATGCCCCCTCATCTCCACAATGCCCCCTCATCTCCACAATGCGCCCCCTCATCTCCACAATGCCCCCTCATCTCCACAATGCCCCTTCCACAATGCCCCCTTCATCTCCACAATGCCCCCTCGTCTCCACAATGCCCCTTCCACAATGCCCCCTCATCTCCACAATGCCCCTTCCACAATGCCCCCTCATCTCCACAATGCCCCCTCATCTCCACATTGCCCCTTCCACAATGCCCCCTCGTCTCCACAATGCCCCCTCGTCTCCACAATGCCCCTTCCACAATGCACCCTCGCCTCCACAATGCCCCCTCATCTCCACATTGCCCCTTCCACAATGCCCCCTCATCTCCACAATGCCCCCTCGTCTCCACAATGCCCCCTTCATCTCCACATTGCCCCTTCCACAATGCCCCCTTCATCTCCACAATGCCCCTTCCACAATACCCCTTCATCTCCACATTGCCCCTTCCACAATGCCCCCTTCGTCTCCACAATGCCCCTTCCACAATGCCCCCTCATCTCTACAATACCCCCTTCATCTCCACATTGCCCCTTCCACAATGCCCCCTCGTCTCCACAATGCCCCTTCCACAATGCCCCCTCGTCTCCACAAGGCCCCCTCCATCTCCACAATGCCCCCTCCACAATGCCCCCTCCATCTCCACAATGCCCCCTCCACAATGCCCCCTCATCTCCACAATACCCCCTTCATCTCCACATTGCCCCTTCCACAATGCCCCCTTCATCTCCACAATGCCCCTTCCACATTGCCCCTTCCACAATACCCCCTCATCTCCACATTGCCCCTTCCACAATGCCCCCTCGTCTCCACAATGCCCCTTCCACAATGCCCCCTCGTCTCCACAAGGCCCCCTCCACAATGCCCCCTCATCTCCACATTGCCCCCTTCCACAATGCCCCTTCATCTCCACAATGCCCCCTTCATCTCCACAATGCCCCTTCCACAATACCCCCTTCATCTCCACAATGCCCCCTTATCTCCACAATGCCCCCTTATCTCCACAATGCCCCCTTATCTCCACAATGCCCCTTCCACAATGCCCCTTCCACAATGCCCCTTCCACAATGCCCCCTTATCTCCACAATGCCCCTTCCACAATGCCCCCTTACCTCCACAATGCCCCTTCCACAATGCCCCCTTATCTCCACATTGCCCCCTTATCTCCACAATGCCCCCTTATCTCCACAATGCCCCCTTATCTCCACAATGCCCCTTCCACAATGCCTCCTTCATCTCCACAATGCCCCCTTCATCTCCACAATGCCCCTTCCACAATGCCCCTTCATCTCCACAATGCCCCTTCCACAAGGCCCCCTCATCTCCACATTGCCTCCTTATCTCCACAATACCCCCTTCATCTCCACAATGCCCCTTCCACAATGCCCCCTCATCTCCACATTGCCCCCTCATCTCCACATTGCCCCTTCCACAATGCCCCCTCATCTCCACAATACCCCCTTCATCTCCACATTGCCCCTTCCACAATGCCCCCTTCATCTCCACAATGCCCCTTCCACATTGCCCCCTCATCTCTACAATACCCCCTTCATCCCCACATTGCCCCTTCCACAATACCCCCTCGTCTCCACAATACCCCCTTCATCTCCACATTGCCCCTTCCACAATGCCCCCTCGTCTCCACAATGCCCCTTCCACAATGCCCCCTCATCTCCACAATGACCCCTCGTCTCCACAATGCCCCTTCCACAATGCCCCCTCATCTCCACAATACCCCCTTCATCTCTACATTGCCCCTTCCACAATGCCCCCTTCATCTCCACAATGCCCCCTCGTCTCCACAATGCCCCCTTCATCTCCACAATGCCCCTTCCACAATGCCCCCTTCATCTCCACAATGCCCCCTCGTCTCCACAATGCCCCTTCCACATTGCCCCTTCCACAATGCCCCCTCATCTCTACAATACCCCCTTCATCTCCACATTGCCCCTTCCACAATACCCCCTCATCTCCACAATACCCCCTTCATCTCCACATTGCCCCTTCCACAATACCCCCTCATCTCCACAATACCCCCTTCATCTCCACATTGCCCCTTCCACAATGCCCCCTCGTCTCCACAATGCCCCTTCCACAATGCCCCCTCCGTCTCCACAATGCCCCCTCCGTCTCCACATTGCCCCTTCCACAATGCCCCCTTATCTCCACAATGCCCCTTCCACAATGCCCCCTTATCTCCACAATGCCCCTTCCACAATGCCCCCTTCATCTCCACAATGCCCCTTCATCTCCACAATGCCCCCTTCATCTTTACAATGCCCCTTCCACAAGGCCCCCTCATCTCCACAATGCCCCCTCATCTCCACATTGCCTCCTTATCTCCACAATACCCCCTTCATGTCCAGAATGCCCCTTCCACAATGCCCCCTCATCTCCACATTGCCCCCTCATCTCCACATTGCCCCTTCCACAATGCTCCCTCATCTCCACAATACCCCCTTCATCTCCACATTGCCCCTTCCACAATACCCCCTTCATCTCCACATTGCCCCTTCCACAATGCCCCCTTCATCTCCACAATGCCCCTTCCACATTGCCCCTTCCACAATGCCCCCTCATCTCTACAATACCCCCTTCATCTCCACATTGCCCCTTCCACAATACCCCCTCATCTCCACAATACCCCCTTCATCTCCACATTGCCCCTTCCACAATGCCCCCTTCATCTCCACAATGCCCCTTCCACATTGCCCCCTCATCTCTACAATACCCCCTTCATCCCCACATTGCCCCTTCCACAATACCCCCTCGTCTCCACAATGCCCCTTCCACAATGCCCCCTCATCTCCACAATACCCCCTTCATCTCTACATTGCCCCTTCCACAATGCCCCCTTCATCTCCACAATGCCCCCTTCATCACTACATTGCCCCTTCCACAATGCTCCCTTCATCTCCACAATGACCCCTCGTCTCCACAATGCCCCTTCCACATTGCCCCTTCCACAATGCCCCCTCATCTCTACAATACCCCCTTCATCTCCACATTGCCCCTTCCACAATACCCCCTCATCTCCACAATACCCCCTCCATCTCCACATTGCCCCTTCCACAATACCCCCTCATCTCCACAATACCCCTTCCACAATACCCCCTCATCTCCACAATACCCCCTCCATCTCCACATTGCCCCTTCCACAATACCCCCTCATCTCCACAATACCCCCTTCATCTCCACATTGCCCCTTCCACAATGCCCCCTCGTCTCCACAATGCCCCTTCCACAATGCCCCCTCCGTCTCCACATTGCCCCCTCCATCTCCACATTGCCCCTTCCACAATGCCCCCTCATCTCCACATTGCCCCTTCCACAATGCCCCCTCGTCTCCACAATACCCCCTTCATCTCCACATTGCCCCTTCCACAATGCCCCCTTATCTCCACAATGCCCCCTCATCTCCACATTGCCCCTTCCACAATGCCCCCTCATCTCCACATTGCCCATTCCACAGTGCCCCCTCGTCTCCACAATACCCCCTTCATCTCCACATTGCCCCTTCCACAATGCCCCCTTATCTCCACAATGCCCCCTCATCTCCACATTGCCCCTTCCACAATGCCCCCTTATCTCCACAATACCCCCTTATCTCCACATTGCCCCCTCATCTCCACAATGCCCCTTCCACAATGCCCCCTCATCTCCACAATACCCCCTTCATCTCTACATTGCCCCTTCCACAATGCCCCTTCATCTCTACATTGCCCCTTCCACAATGCCCCCTTCATCTCCACAATGCCCCCTCGTCTCCACAATGCCCCTTCCACATTGCCCCTTCCACAATGCCCCCTCATCTCTACAATACCCCCTTCATCTCCACATTGCCCCTTCCACAATGCCCCCTCATCTCCACAATACCCCCTTCATCTCCACATTGCCCCTTCCACAATGCCCCCTCGTCTCCACAATGCCCCTTCCACAATGCCCCCTCGTCTCCACATTGCCCCCTCTGTCTCCACATTGCCCCTTCCACAATGCCACCTCATCTCCACATTGCCCCTTCCACAATGCCCCCTCGTCTCCACAATGCCCCTTCCACAATGCCCCCTCGTCTCCACATTGCCCCCTCCGTCTCCACATTGCCCCTTCCACAATGCCCCCTCATCTCCACATTGCCCCTTCCACAATGCCCCCTCGTCTCCACAATACCCCCTTCATCTCCACATTGCCCCTTCCACAATGCCCCCTCATCTCCACAATGCCCCCTCGTCTCCACAATGCCCCTTCATCTCCACAATACCCCCTTCATCTCCACATTGCCCCTTCCACAATGCCCCCTTCATCTCCACATTGCCCCTTCCACAATGCCCCCTCGTCTCCACAATGCCCCCTTCATCTCCACATTGCCCCTTCCACAATGCCCCCTCGTCTCCACAATGCCCCCTTCATCTCCACAATGCCCCCTCGTCTCCACAATGCCCCTTCATCTCCACAATGCCCCTTCATCTCCACAATGCCCCTTCCACAATGTCCCCTCATCTCCACAATACCCCTTCCACAATGTCCCCTCATCTCCACAATACCCCTTCCACAATGCCCCCTTCATCTCCACAATGCCCCCTCGTCTCCACAATGCCCCTTCCACAATGCCCCCTCGTCTCCACAATGCCCCTTCCACAATGCCCCCTCATCTCCACAATACCCCCTTCATCTCCACATTGCCCCTTCCACAATGCCCCCTCATCTCCACATTGCCCCTTCCACAATGCCCCCTCGTCTCCACAATGCCCCCTTCATCTCCACAATGCCCCTTCCACAATGCCCCCTCGTCTCCACAATGCCCCCTCATCTCCTCATTGCCCCTTCCACAATGCCCCCTCGTCTCCACAATGCCCCTTCCACAATGCCCCCTCATCTCCACAATACCCCCTTCATCTCCACATTGCCCCTTCCACAATGCCCCCTTCATCTCCACAATGCCCCTTCCACAATACCCCCTCATCGCCACATTGCCCCGTCTCCACAATACCCCCTCATCCCTACAATACCCCCTTCATCTCCACATTGCCCCTTCCACAATGCCCCCTCGTCTCCACATTGCCCCGTCTCCACAATACCCCCTCATCCCTACAATACCCCCTTCATCTCCACATTGCCCCTTCCACAATGCCCCCTCGTCTCCACAATGCCCCCTTCATCTCCACAATGCCCCCTCGTCTCCACAATGCCCCTTCCACAATGCCCCCTCGTCTCCACAATGCCCCCTTCATCTCCACAATGCCCCTTCCACAATGCCCCCTCGTCTCCACAATGCCCCCTCGTCTCCACATTGCCCCTTCCACAATGCCCCCTCGTCTCCACAATGCCCCTTCCACAATGCCCCCTCGTCTCCACAATACCCCCTTCATCTCCACATTGCCCCTTCCACAATGCCCCCTTCATCTCCACAATGCCCCCTTCATCTCCACAATGCCCTTCCACGATACCCCCTCATCTCCACATTGCCCCGTCTCCACAATACCCCCTCATCCCTACAATACCCCCTTCATCTCCACATTGCCCCTTCCACAATGCCCCCTCGTCTCCACAATGCCCCTTCCACAATGCCCCCTCGTCTCCACAATACCCCCTTCATCTCCACATTGCCCCTTCCACAATGCCCCCTCATCTCCACAATACCCCCTTCCACAATGCCCCCTCATCTCCACAATGCCCCCTCGTCTCCACAATGCCCCCTTCATCTCCACAATGCCCCTTCCACAATGCCCCCTTCATCTCCACAATGCCCCTTCCACGATACCCCCTCATCTCCACATTGCCCCGTCTCCACAATACCCCCTCATCCCTACAATACCCCCTTCATCTCCACATTGCCCCTTCCACAATGCCCCCTCGTCTCCACAATGCCCCTTCCACAATGCCCCCTCGTCTCCACAATACCCCCTTCATCTCCACATTGCCCCTTCCACAATGCCCCCTCATCTCCACAATACCCCCTTCCACAATGCCCCCTCATCTCCACAATGCCCCCTCGTCTCCACAATGCCCCCTTCATCTCCACATTGCCCATTCCACAATGCCCCCTTCATCTCCACATTGCCCCTTCCACAATGCCCCCTTCATCTCCACATTGCCCCTTCCACAATGCCCCCTTCATCTCCACATTGCCCCTTCCACAATGCCCCCTTCATCTCCACATTGCCCCTTCCACAATGCCCCCTCGTCTCCACAATGCCCCCTTCATCTCCACAATGCCCCCTCGTCTCCACAATGCCCCTTCCACAATGCCCCCTCATCTCCACAATGCCCCCTCGTCTCCACAATGCCCCTTCCACAATGCCCCCTCATCTCCACAATGCCCCCTCCACAATGCCCCCTCGTCTCCACAATGCCCCCTTCATCTCCACAATGCCCCCTCGTCTCCACAATGCCCCTTCCACAATGCCCCCTCATCTCCACAATGCCCCCTCCACAATGCCCCCTCATCTCCACAATACCCCCTTCATCTCCACATTGCCCCTTCCACAATGCCCCCTTCATCTCCACATTGCCCCTTCCACAATGCCCCCTCGTCTCCACAATGCCCCCTTCATCTCCACAATGCCCCCTCGTCTCCACAATGCCCCCTCGTCTCCACAATGCCCCTTCCACAATGCCCCCTCGTCTCCACAATGCCCCCTCATCTCCACAATGCCCCCTTCATCTCCACATTGCCCCTTCCACAATGCCCCCTTCATCTCCACAATGCCCCCTTCATCTCCACAATGCCCCTTCCACAATACCCCCTCATCTCCACATTGCCCCGTCTCCACAATACCCCCTCATCTCTACAATACCCCCTTCATCTCCACATTGCCCCTTCCACAATGCCCCCTCGTCTCCACAATGCCCCTTCCACAATGCCCCCTCGTCTCCACAATGCCCCTTCCACAATGCCCCCTCGTCTCCACAATGCCCCTTCCACAATGCCCCCTCGTCTCCACAATGCCCCCTTCATCTCCACAATGCCCCCTCGTCTCCACAATGCCGTCTCCACAATGCCCCCTCGTCTCCACAATGCCCCCTCATCTCCACAATGCCCCTTCCACAATGCCCCCTCATCTCCACAATACCCCCTTCATCTCCACATTGCCCCTTCCACAATGCCCCCTTCATCTCCACAATGCCCCCTTCATCTCCACAATGCCCCTTCCACAATACCCCCTCATCTCCACATTGCCCCGTCTCCACAATACCCCCTCATCTCTACAATACCCCCTTCATCTCCACATTGCCCCTTCCACAATGCCCCCTCGTCTCCACAATGCCCCTTCCACAATGCCCCCTCGTCTCCACAATGCCCCTTCCACAATACCCCCTCATCTCTACAATACCCCCTTCATCTCCACATTGCCCCTTCCACAATGCCCCCTCGTCTCCACAATGCCCCCTCCACAATGCCCCCTCGTCTCCACAATGCCCCCTCCACAATGCCCCCTCGTCTCCACAATGCCCCCTCATCTCCACAATGCCCCCTCATCTCCACAATGCCCCTTCCACAATGCCCCCTCATCTCCACAATACCCCCTTCATCTCCACATTGCCCCTTCCACAATGCCCCCTTCATCTCCACAATGCCCCCTTCATCTCCACAATGCCCCTTCCACAATACCCCCTCATCTCCACATTGCCCCGTCTCCACAATACCCCCTCATCTCTACAATACCCCCTTCATCTCCACATTGCCCCTTCCACAATGCCCCCTCGTCTCCACAATGCCCCTTCCACAATGCCCCCTCGTCTCCACAATGCCCCTTCCACAATACCCCCTCATCTCTACAATACCCCCTTCATCTCCACATTGCCCCTTCCACAATGCCCCCTCGTCTCCACAATGCCCCCTCGTCTCCACAATGCCGTCTCCACAATGCCCCCTCGTCTCCACATTGCCCCTTCCACAATGCCCCCTCACCTCCACAATGCCCCCTCGTCTCCACAATGCCCCTTCCACAATGCCCCCTCATCTCCACAATGCCCCCTCATCTCCACAATACCCCCTTCCACAATGCCCCCTCATCTCCACAATACCCCCTTCCACAATGCCCCCTCATCTCCACAATACCCCCTTCCACAATGCCCCCTCATCTCCACATTGCCCCTTCCACAATGCCCCCTTCATCTCCACAATGCCCCCTTCATCTCCACAATGCCCCTTCCACAATACCCCCTCATCTCCACAATGCCCCCTCATCTCCACAATGCCTCTTCCACAATACTCCCTGATCTCTACAATACCCCCTTCATCTCCACATTGCCCCTTCCACAATACTCCCTCATCTCTACAATACCCCCTTCATCTCCACATTGCCCCTTCCACAATGCCCCCTCCATCTCCACAATGCCCCTTCCACAATGCCCCCTCCATCTCCACAATGCCCCCTTCATCTCCACAATGCCCCTTCCACAATGCCCCCTTCACAATGCCCCCTTCATCTCCACAATGCCCCTTCCACAATGCCCCCTTCATCTCCACATTGCCCCCTTCATCTCCACATTGCCCCTTCCTCTCCACATTGCCCCCTTCATCTCCACATTGCCCCTTCCACAATGCCCCTTCCACAATGCCCCCTCCATCTCCACATTGCCCCTTCCACAATGCCCCCTTCATCTCCACATTGCCCCTTCCACAATGCCCCCTTATCTCCACATTACCCCTTCCACAATGCCCCCTCATCTCCACATTGCCCCTTCCACAATGCCCCCTTATCTCCACATTACCCCTTCCACAATGCCCCTTCATCCCCCCCTACCTTGAGTCCCTGATGGTCTAGCGGCGTGCCACAACTTAGAGCTCTGTGCCTCCTTCGGCACAGAGCTGAGGCTCCCGCGCGCTGCTCTCAGTAATGCAGAGCGCTGGGAGATGATGTCATCTCTCAGCGCTCTGTATTACTACAGAGCCTGGGTCTCTCTGCGGTGTGTAACAGACGCTGCGAGGGAGCGCTGATTTACACTACCAAGCGCTCCCTCGCAGCGTCGTAACACACTGCAGGGAGACCCAGGCAGATAGATAGATATATATATATATATATATATATATATCTATTAAAAAAAAAAAAACCAAAGCAAAAAAACCTTCCCTCTTTTCGGCGCCCCTCCATTGCTGCGCCCTAATGCAGCTGCCTGTTCTGCCTTAATGGCAGCGCCGGCCCTGCAGGCAGCAACTGCCTCGGTGCAGTCATGCACCTTAGAAACTGCCCGCGTCGTGGCTGATAGAATGGGGCGCTCCAAAATCAGACCGTAGCCCTCTCTGCGAACCTACAGTCTGAATTCGGAGTGCCCCACTCCGTTATCAGCCGCCGTGCGGGCAGTCTGTACCGCGCATGACAGCTTCTGACAAACATACATTAGCGAATTATTATATAGGAAGGATACTCTGTCAAACGTATTCTGTGACAGGAGGTTGTATTAAATGTTTATATAATCTCTTAATTTCCATTAAAGGCTAAGTATTATAAGGAGAAATAGTTACAGCAAATATATATTCACATTAAATCCATTACATGACATGTAATGATCCTTAAGAGTTTGGAAATTAACACTATAAATAACATTGATAATTATCTCTATCTCTGCTCATCAAATAAACAGCGTTCACCTCTTAGAGATATCCTCAACTTTTGACAAGCGATAAATAATATCGTCCCAACATAAAGCAAACTTTTTCGGTCCCATTCCTTCCCTCTAGTAACAATGAACAACTTCCCTGTCAACAGTAACAGCCCTGCACACGTTTTTTGTTTTTTTTATGACAACGTGAAGTGGATCACAAAACAAAAGCAAAACCGCGCTAGTTGATAGGTAGAGACAACAGGAATGTTTATATGATGGGCGTCCGTTCGTTTCTGCAGGACTTAATGTTTGTCAAAGAGTATGACTGTTTTTACAGGAAGGGCATTAGGAACGAAGAAGCCGTTTAAATGCTAGCAGTTGCTTAGCAACGTGAAGTCAACAGTAGGTAATGAGACGGACGGCACAGAGATTTAGAAGCATCCACGCAGTTTAAGAAGCTGAATATACGCAGAACAGCTTGGAATTACCATGGATCAGGTAACTTTATTTAATTAATATAGAACACATGCCTGCCATCTGTCCCAGGTTTACATACCTGGGCTCTTTTAATATGAATTGATCATGATAAATTTGAAATGTAGCACAAATGAACAGATTCTAAGCAATATATCCCTTGCTTGCACTAAGCTAGAGTTGCTCCATTAACTCTTTATGGAACTGTTAATATCCAACAATTTAGAAATAGTACTGCTTGAACAAACGCACACGGTAAACAGGAAGACGCCTGCCATTCTGGTACAAACCGCACCACATTAACGACTAATGCAGTTTGTGGATCATATTAGTAATACTGAACTCTTTCACTGTGAATTCAGCCCTTCACCCTAACACATCCCAGGTATGCAGGTTTACAGGGACAAACCCTGGATCTACTTCCTAGCATACTAACCGTGGAAATGCTTCGGTAACTTATCTTATTGGTTTTTAAACTGAAATTAACTATTTCCTTCCCGTTATAAACATTGATATTTGAATGCAGATTATAGATACCCACCGATACATTTCCATCTGGAGGGAGAAGCATAAGACACGTAATTTGGGGCCACGCTAAAGAAAGGCCTTAAGTAGCAAAGGCACCAGACACTCCGTAAAGTAGTTAGCCCTTGGTGAAGCCGCGTTCAGCAGTGAAACGCGTATGACAATGATATAGAGATATAAAAGCCGTTACCCACATTTGAATTCAACTAATACTTGGAAAAGTAATTAAGGAGCTCTGGGACGTATACTTTTTCCTATCTGCTCTTTGATCCAACCTGGATCACAACTTTTTTCATGTTTCTGGTACGACTTAGTGATGCTATATCAGGCTTGAAGCACGATATGTGCCTACATCTTCTAACACATGTCTACCCCAGTTCAGTCCTCAAAGGCCACCTACAGGACAGGATTTAAGGATTTCCCTGATTAAACACAGGTGAGCCAATCAAAATGAATGAGCCACTGATTAACTCACCTCTGCTTAAATCAGGGAAATCCTTTAATCCTGGCCTGTTGGTGGCCCTTGAGAACTAAACTTGGACAGCCCTGTTCTAACATGGGTGTTAGATGTTCACCCTTTCCCAACCACCAAACACATACCTTAAATAAAAACACAAGACACTCTGCAAATGGTGGTAAGGCCGCAGTTTACTGGTCAAAATTTATTTTAAATAAGAAATGGTTTTGGTGTTTTCTTATCAGCCCTACCAGCCTGATAAGACCCAATTTAACCCCTTAACGACAGATGACTTACCAGGTACATCACGCAGAAACTGTCACTTAGTGACAGAGGACGTACCTGGTAAGTCACGTAAGTCCGCGTCTCCGTGCGGCTGCATGCCGCTCGGAGACTCAGGACTTCTTTGGAAAAAAAAAAAATGTTCGGCGGGCGTTAAGGTGACGTGGCTGTCACTAAGGGGTTAAACATTAGCTCGTGTAAAAAACCTGCTCCGCCCTACCAGCCAGGTGCCCAAATTTAACACTTGAATATAAGCTTTCTTACAAAACCTCCACAGCTAACCTTTGTGGCTCACTGCAAAAGTTGAGCCCACACACAGCGCAAAGCACCTTTTCAATCAAGGATTGAATGCCTAAATTGAAAATATCCAATCCAATGTCAGAACGATGTACTACATCAAACCTGTACAGGCCACTACCACCATTTTCAAGATCTACGTGTCTACATGTTATACTTCCCAGAGTAGAAAACATTTTGAAAAAAAACCTATTGATCTTCTTTCTAGTACGCTCTAAACCAGGGGAGGGCTGGCAATGTTTGGCCTGGGGGGCAAGTACAATCAAGTGGCCCATTTGTACTATCTCTCCAGCCCACGATCCAATCCAATCTCTAGGGATACATAGCAAATAGATTACAGGAGGGTTAAAACTTTTTAACTATTTAATGAAACTGTTTTCTTTGTAAAACAGTTGAAAACACTTATATATATATATATATATATATATATATATATATATATATATATATATATATATATATAGTGTTTTTCCTCTTTCAAACGGAGATGTGTTTTTTTGACAGATCACTTTAAAGTGGAACAATCACCCAAATTAAAGTTACCCCAAATTATTATGCACATAACGATAAGCATATCCATACTAGTATTATTAGTAATTAGTCCAGAGTTATTGATTAATCCAACTCATTCTGAGATGGTCAGGCAAGCACCTTGCTGTAGAGGCATATGTGCTCCTCTGCCATCAGTCCCTTCCTGTACCTTAAGGTACAATGAATGCAATGCCCCCTAGAGGAGACTGGGAAGGACAGTGCAAGTGTGCAGATGTCTCTTTGGCAAGATGTCTGCACTGATGCCTGCCTGTCCATCTCAGTTGGATTTGTCAATAATGCTGGATTTATTCCAAATTATACTAGTATGGATATGCTTATCATTATGTGCATATTTATTTGGGGGGTAACTTTAATTTGGGTGATAGTTCTCTTTAACCCTTTGAGTGCCAGAGAGGTATCCAACACATTGCCTTGCAATGAGTGGGATATCTTTCTGGCACGCAAATGCTTAATGACTGCAATAATGTACAGTCTGTTGCTGCTTTTCTGTTTACATTTGTTTTCTGCAGTGCAAGAGTTAAAATGGACCTGCTTGGCACATCTGCCATCAGATCTACTCTCTTCTTTAACCCCATGAGTGACAGAAAGGAGAGCCATGCATCTCAGAGTGTTGCAACACTTTAAACCTTTGAGTGCCAAAATAGTATCTAACACATTGAAAAGCAAATCATTGTATATCCCTCTGGCAATCCTACCCCAATGCAGCTTTATACAGTGAATTATGAGTACAGAGAATTATGTCATAATATATTTCTAACTTCACTCTAATTTATTCTGATAAGGCTGCACTGAGGTGGGAAATGTAAACGTGCTACAAAGCAGACAGTGATTTAGATAGATGTCGGAGGCTACAAGTATAGTCAGAAACTCTCCATTCTAACCCAATAGTGGTAAAGACAGAAGCACACAGCATTGCAGAAATATCCCTGTTGTAGGCAGTGGCAAAACACAAAATGCTGGGGCCCTCCTGCAAATTCTGATAAGGAAGTCTCCATCCCCACCCTGTAATTAGGCTCTTCCCACACCTTTACACCTCATCCACACAATAATAAAATTAATAAAACATCATACAACAGCACCTACAACCAATATTGTACAAAGAAAAAAGATGAAGGAAGAAAGGAGACAGAGGTGAGATCAGGGAGTGAGAAGATGGAAGGGTTGAGGGAAGATAACTATGAGAGGAAGAAATAAGATAGATGGATGAAGCAGAGAGGAATGAAGATCTTGAGGGAGATGAAGGAAGAAGCTGGATGGAGGGAGGGAGGAAGAAGAGGGAGGGAAAGAGGGAGGGAGGAAGAAGATGAAAGGAAGAGGAGAGAAACTGGAGTGAGGAAGTAAGCTGAAGGGAGGAAGAAGAAGGAGTGAGAGGGAGACTTTGGATGTGTAGGGGGGGAGGAAGAGAGAAGATGGAGGGATGAAGATGATGGCGGGATGAACAACATGTAGGGGGAGGAAAGCAGAAGGTGGACAGAAAAGTGGGAATGAAGGAGAAAGGTGAAGGGATGGAAGAAGGAATATGACAGAAGAATGAAGTGAGACAGGGAGGGAGGGAGGGAGGAAGGAATAAGATATAGGGAGGGAAGGAGCAAGAAGTTGGAGTAAGAAGTAAGTGAAAGGGAAAATATGGAAAGAGGGGAAAATAGGCATTTTTTACAATAATAAAAAAGTATATGTGAACTTGCCACTCAAGCTAGTAGGATTGTTTACACGCAGTGTTGCCTCTGTATATAATGATCCCATGCTGCCTGTGCTAGTTGGTGCTCTGGGACCCCACAATCACAGTATAGTAAGAGATTGAGTGAGAATCAAATTTAAAAAAGTCTCTCTCTTTTAAGAGAGTAGGCACTCCAGAGCTCCTGTTATCTACTGTATATAATGATGCATTACACTCAGGGGCACATTTTCATATGTATATTTATATATGTTGGCAATCACACATGGACATTTACCTACAGGCACATGTTTATACACATTGCAATAAAAGGTGTCTGTGCTGCAGTTCCTGCAGTTTACTACCTTGAAATCAGTAGTGAGTTCTACTTTTACATGACACAGAGTGAGGGTAGAAGAAAGAGATATGGGACACCAGTCATACACACAGTTCAAAGTGAATAGAGCAGGTGTGAATAACCAGGGCTCTTCAGCTCTTGTTTGACTGTAATTCTATAATCTCCAAACAGCAAATGGACAGCAGAGGATGATGTTAATTGTACTCAATCAAAATCTAGAGAGCCATTTGTTTAACAAACAAACACACACACACACTCTCTCTCTCTCACACATGCACTATTTTTTTCTCACTGTAACACCACTCATACTTTCACATCCAGTACATCTTTTCTTTTCCTGCCTGCTCCATCTTTTCCTGTGTACAAACACACAGCAGTCAGTTGCTCAGCTGTATCCATAGCCCAGTGCAGAGGTGCAAGGAGAGGAAACGAAACAGTCAAATATAGTCTGGATTCTCCTCCCTGGCTGGCTGTTTTGCTCCTCTATCATGCTGCTGCAAACCAGTGAAGTCTGCTGGTAAAGTGCAGCCCTTATTTGTCATTATTTTGGATTGGGTTCCATAGCACCCCCTTGTGGCTGCCTCCCCAGTGCAATTACTGTTTTGCTTTACATACCATATGGGTGGGAAATGGGGGAACTCCTGCAGTACCAGCAGTGTTCAGAGGATCACAGAACACGAGACAAACAGGCAGAGCAGGATCATTAAATAAGCATCACATCACATTCAGTGGACCCAACACGTCTGGTCCTGAGTTGCTAATTAACCCTTCGAGTACCAGAGGGGTATGCAGTGCATTGCGTTGATCAAACCTCTGGCATTCAAAGGGTTAAACTGTCCAAACTGCAGCCTCAAGGCACCGGCCCACAAGTGTGATTGGTCCAGCGGCCCAGGGGGCAGTTGCCCCCTGGGCCAGTCTGCCCCTGCTCTAAAGGCTTGAATTCTCTTTCTTGTAACCACCTAAATCTTGGCACAATTTCAGAAAAACTCAAAATTACTCTTGGGAACACACTCAGGACCTTGAGCAAAATTCTTTCTACTAGGAAAAGAAGATCAACCGATTTTAAAAAACCTATATCGTTACCTCCTGCATGGAAAATTATGATATCTGGCTCTGGAAATTCTCAACACAATAAGCTAATTAATTCTCAGCTTGACTCCACCTAAGCCCTCTCCTGCCATGCCATCAAATTCTGCAACTTTCTGGGCTAAAACCAGGTTTTCACCGTATGTACATACAAACGCCCTTCTGCGAGCCTGAACACTAGGCACACGTTTTAGACCATTCCAATGAAGGGATTCCGTGTAAGTAACGAGATCCCGGCACTTCTCAAGCACCAGCGTGTCGACCGACATGGATCTCCTGCTGACAGCTTTACAGCTGTCAGTAGGAGAAATCAAATTTTAAACGCCTGTATCTCTTAAACCATAGTGGTTTGAGAGATACGGTTTTTTGCATTTAGATCAGCTTTTTAAGCTCTTCTAAATGCAAAACGTTTTTTTTTTCAGACATTACTAACACTTTAAGAATTTTATCAAAAGGTAGTCTAAATTCCATATTTAGAGTATCTATAGTTATGCCTAGGAAAACTAGTTCAGTTATGGGTTGCGCTTTTTTTCCTGTGCTAATGGAACTCTAAACTCTTCAGCTACCTTGCAAAAGCAATCTAACAGCCTCTTGCAATCTAAAGAAGCAGCGGGTCCTATAAAAAGAAAATTATCTAAATAATGAAGGAGTGTATGAGAACCACTTCTAAATTTCACAACCCACTCTAAAAATTTAGCAAACTCCTCAAAATAAAAACATGACAATGAGCACCCCATTGATAAACACTTATCAAAGTATAATATCCCTTGGAATTGAAAACCTTGTGATGGGAAACTATCAGGATGAATGGGAAGCAGCCTGAATGCCGACTTGACATCCGCCTTTTCCATTAGAGCTCCTGGACCACATCTCCTCCCCAGCCGAAGGGCCCCTTCGAACTATGCATATGTAACAGAGCTGTCTTTGTCACTAATTTGATCATTCAACGAGGCCCCCAGTGGGAAGGACAAATGGTGTATCAACCTGAAAGAATTTGTCTCCTTTTTCGGTACTAAACCTAAAGGTGATAACCTAAAATTAACCTTCTACCCTATCTGCGTCAATTTCTTTCTGTATTTTTTCAAAAGCTATTTCTGGAGATTCCTCAATTGATGCCAAGTTATCAACCCATTTCAATTTCCCTTCTGGACAGCCGGGCAACACAAAATCGTCTGTAAAATCTTTTCTAATTAGAGAAGCCCTCCCCTTGCTTGGGCAATGATCTAACCACGATGACATTCTTGTCATGTTCACCAACGTTATTGAGACGCTGGGAGTAACAACAAAATGTCCAAAAATTTACCCTTCCAAATTCTCTCTTTAATTTGGATCGATAAATGAAGACCAAGAGTGGAAGTATCACGAGCTGGAGAGGTAACATAGCCACTTTAATATGTATTACGCATGCTTAAAGGTCACAAGCTGGGGAGGTAACATAGTCACTTTAATATGTATAAAGCATGCTTAAGGGTCGCAAACTGGGGAGGTAACATATCCATTTTAATATGTATAACTTGGAATAGCGGAGGTAGAGAGGAATTCAAATATATTAAATAATTTAATCCTTTGCGTGTCCGCCACGCAGGTGATCTGTGAGCATAAGGGTCTCACAATAGGATACCACTAGGGTTTACTATTGAAAGTTCTCCAGATTTGTGCTATCCATATGCTTACACATCACCTACATGGCAGCCACTCAAAGGGTTAAATTCTTTAATATATTTGAAGTTTTCTCTCTTATCACCCTCTCTCCCTCTGCTGTTCCAAGTTATACATAATAAAGCGGCTATGTTACCTCCCCAGCTTGCGACCCTTAAGCTTGCAACATCAGAATGTCACCCTTTAGATACGGGCAACATTGTTATGATGCCCTTTTGATGCAGGCGACATTAAGATAGCACCCTTTTGATGGTCACCAAATAGAGGGTGACATTTCAATAGTAACTCAATATATATCACCAAAAAGTGGAATAAATACCTGTCTATTAATAGTTTATCCACTACTCTGAATGCACATGAACCACTAATGCATTCAAACATGAAGTTATATTAGAGGGTTGGAAGATACATCAATAGATGTCAAATATATCCAACTCCAACTAGCAGAATTTACAATACTTAGAATTAAAGGGAATGTGAATAATCTACAAAATGCACAGATACAAATCAAGATTGATAGGGCTCACCGAGCAATTAAAGGGAATGTGAATAATCTACAAAATGCACAGATACAAATCAAGATTGATAGGGCTCACCGAGCTCTTAAGATGTACATGTTTATGTTACTGATTTATGCCTTACACCTTTTGTCAGATACCTTTAATGTAAGATTGATGCCTTATTGGTATAGTCCCTGACATGTGGCTGATCCATTTAATGGGCTCTGTGTGGCCCTTGACATCATGTCATGGACTGTCCTCCAATATCTTTTGTGTAGTCTTCCCTCGTTCCATAGTCTTCTTACTGTTTATGTTTCTCATAATTACTTGACTTAAGATGTGCATGTTTACGCTACTGTTTTATGCCCTATACATCTGTTAGATGTCTTTATCATACGAGTGGTGCCTTATCAGTATAGTCCCCGTCGTGAGGCCAGTCCATTTAAGGTGCTTCTGGTGCCCCTTGGCAACATGTCGTGGACTATCCACAGACATCTTCCCTCGTTTATGTTTATGTTTACTGTTTATGTTTCTCATTATTACTTGACTTACAAACTCAAGTGGGCCAGACTACTTTTCCTCAGGACCTTACCTGGACATTACAGACTGACTCTAGACGTCTTCGACTTGACCATTTCCCTGCAGACTGACATTAGTTCCACATCATACCAATCTCAGTACATTCGCACTCATGCCACTTTTGTCCTAGGGTATTCCCATGTTTCCTAGACCTTAGTTTTCTAACTCCTGCTCACCCACGGAAATACCTGGTCTATCCTGACAGGTTACCTAGACTGCCAGTATGACTTAAAGACTGCGACTTTCACGGTTCTCTTTATCTGGACTGTTCACGGCCCTGTAAATTCTCCTACGGACTCTCCTCACCACTACTCAGCCAGTTGACGCTATAAGATACAATTTTCCCTTCTTCTGGAATGCACATTATTCTGTTATCTCATGTGGAGATGTACATCCTGCCGTGCTGCACCCCCGCAGCTACACATGGATTCTGACTAAGCAATTTGTATGATCCTTCCAACATGAGTTAGTACCCTCCTATGTTTCGGGGACTTGCTTCTGCAGTGTTTTAATGGTCATCGTGCCTCAGGCCTCAATGCCCCCCTGGTTGATTGATATAGCGTGGTACTAGTCTCTGAATTTTAAATATTGTTGTAATGATATCTGACTATAACCTGGAGTAAGGTTCTTAGTCCCCCTGCTTTCTGTAGCAGTACCCTTATAGATCACCGGCAACTGACAGCCTCCACCACTTATGTTTCGGGGATTGGACATGCCCGCCATGCCACTCATCCTGGAGAGGTTTCTGTCTTTGCTTTGGTTTCATGTTGTGCTCTATGACTATGATTAATCACAGTAGGTGATTCCAGTTTTATAGGCTGGCCTACCTCTTTATCCTTTTGGTTATGTTTATGTGTTTGTCCACCGCGGCCTCAGGGATTAGGATGTAGCATTCCTTTTTTTTTTTTTTTCTTTTTCCAGGCACCCCCCGTGTGTACTTACCTCTGTAGACAAAATGCTGCCTGTTGCTTCCACTACTATCAATGCATGGGCGCGGCTCCAGTTGACTCACACTCTCAAATATTTTCTATTCATTTGCTGTCCCCTTATCTCATTTCTGATATCTTTCCTCCCCCCTAATCCATACTTATTTACGGTTTCCATTTGTTTCCTGAATCCTATTACTTCTCTTCTCTTGTCTCACTTCTTTCCCCCGTTCTTTTCCTCTCCTCCCCTACTGAGCCGACTCCACATTGATTACTACTCCTGCCCACAAATTTCCCTGACTTATCACCATGACCAATTCGCAGCTCAAATTAGTTTCTCTGAACGTGCACGGCTTGAACTCCCCTGAGAAAAGGTCGATGACCTTGCGTGAGGCTCATAGGTTGAGTGCTAACATCTTGTTTGTACAGGAGACGCACTTTTCCTCATTACATCCACCTAAATTGTCTAATTCTAGATATCCTAACACCTGGACAGCCTCCTCCACTGAAAAGAAGCGATGTGTCGCGATTTTGATAGACTCTCGAACCCACTGGCAGTTCGAGAAATCTTTTACTGATCCTGAAGGTCAGTATTTATTTCTTCAGGGACCTATTCACTCAGATATATACACCTTTGCTAACATCTATGCACCTAACTTGAACCACTTACCATTTTTCACTAAGACTTCGCGGCTTCTTGAAGATTTTACGGCAGGCACACTCGTCCTGGGTGGCGACCTAAATGTCACCTCTCAACTTCACCTTGACTCTTCAGCTGCATTGGCCTCTCTTTCCAGAGGGTCTGCTTCTGATCTTTGCAAACTTTTCAGTGATCATTGTCTGATAGACGTATGGCGTAATTTCTTTCCTCCTACTAAAGACTTCACATTCTATTCCCATTCACACAAATCTTATTCTCGTAGTGACTATTTTTTTGTGTCTCATCACAAATTACACAAGGTTCTGAAAGCACATATTGAATCGATTACATGGTCAGACCACGCTCCTGTTTGGCTCTTCCTTGATCTTGATGGCCCTGATCCTGGATCTCCCCCCTGGAGACTGAACGAGGATCTACTTAAAGATCCACGCATTGTTGAATCTATTCGGCTTAAGCTAGATGAATATTTTGAGTTCAATTCCACAGAGGAATGCTCCCCCACAATTGTATGGGAGGCACATAAATGTGTGATTAGGGGAGAACTGATCAAATTGGGTTCTGTTCAGAAGAAAGCCCAACAGAAGCACATGGATACTCTATTAAGCTCCATTAGGACACAGGAACAGCTCCATCAGTCATCTCTGTCCCCCACTGACCTCTCTTGCTTAGAGGATTTGAGGGCTGAATTATCTACTACGCTATTGAGCAGAGTTCATAAATCCTTTCAGTGTATTAAATATGCACAGTACCTTAATGGAGACAAATGTGGCAAGACGTAGGCCAGGATTATTAGAATAAAATGCAAAGCTTCTTATATTCATTCAATAAAGGACTCTGCTGGGGTCCACCGGTGCTCCTTCCCCGATATCGCAGATGCATTCCGTACATTCTGTAGCGCTTTATATAATCTATCCGCTGAAGGAACGTTTAATACCTTTACATTGAAAAAGTGCCTCTCTCCCAACACATGCACAGTGGATGGAACACACGCAAGCTGTGTACTCTCTAGAATTTCTTCATGCCCAAATAACCTCTACTATGGGTACCTTTCTTGAATTATGGTCTCCCTGGGTTCCTTTCTACTCTCTTTCTAAAGAAGCCTCTACCCGGTTGCCTAATACCTGAGCATCCCATTTACAATCGGCTTTTGTGGGAGGTGGCGACGTGGCGTCGGCTCCTGTTTCTTTTCCCCATCCCCCCCACACCCTTCTCTTTCTTCATTTCCTCTATACCTTTGAGTTCTTCATCTCATTCTTTTACCTTCATCTTACTCTTTTTTCTATTGCTATTATGCTTTCTCTATACCCATGTCTACTCTATTTTCCTCACTATCTTTGGAATATGTATATATACTACCTCGAGATGAATACGGATTCTCTCCTATTTCTACAGTTCTTGTTGGAAGATTTTTTGATGCTCTTTTGACAAGCACACATATTCCCCAATATTGTTATGTCACTCTGTTATTATGCAGAATGTTTTCTTCACCTGACATGGTTACCTGCTCTATGCATTTTATGATTATCTTTGCTTACCTGTATTTCCTACATTATTCTGTCTGTAATAATGTGTTTTGCATGTATATTCAATTTTCAAAAAAATAAAGAAAAAAAATGCACAGATAAAGTAGGTAAAAGCTAGAGTTTAATATAACTTTCATAAAAGGCATCCAGAATGGGCACTGGGTCTCAAGTCTTCTGGCCGGGAACACACTATCAACCAGCTTTCTTAATTTTAATCTGTTTTAAAGGGACACTAATATCTAATAATAACTTTCTGTTGTTTTGTAGATTTTAAAAAAGTAAATTATGTGGCGCAAATCCCATATCTCAGACCATAAAGGTTTGAGAGATATTTGCATCTAAAGTTCCCCCCTCCCTCCCTTTCTCCTGACATCAGCACTCTACTGACAGCAGGAGATCCCGGTCCTGGGACCAGCCGGCGGCTCTGCAGCAGAGCTGAAATATTGATATTTGAAAAGAATTACTTCACTGGAAAGGTCTACAAAGTGTGCCTGGTTTGCAAGCATACTTTGTAGACCTTCCCAATGAAGTAGTTCTTCTTAAATATCGCTATTTTGGCTCTGCTGAAGAGCTGCCTCGTGTCGGCCAATACGGATCTCCTTCTGTCAGCTTTACATCTGACATCAGAAGAGGAGGAACTTCAGATGCGAATACCTCTCAAACAATAAAGGTTTGAGAGATGGGATTTGCAACACATAATTTATTTTTTTTAATCTACAAAACAGCAAACATTTTTTATTGGACTTTACTGTTCCTATAATATTTTATTACATTTTATTCTTGTTTTTATTTTTAATAACTTTTTTGTCTTTTTAAAATATTTTGGGAGTCTTCACCAGTCCAGAGTCCAAGACCTCTACAAAAGAAATCATATCCTCAGGAGAAGAATCCACAAACTCGCACAAATTAACACATACGGGGAAATGCACTAAGATTCGATGCGTAGCTAGCTCATCGCCTTGGTGATGGAGATGCACATTGCCACATGTACTAAGAATTATGTATGCAAGGGGAGGGGAGGAGAAGTCCCCCATTAGCATACAGGGTTGTCAGACTGCTGGTGATGTGGAAGGGATGCCCTCCCTCACACAGTGCCAGCAGTAGACAACACTGAAGTCAGAGAACTTCCTTTCTGCTTCCGCACTTGCTCAGTACTGTATTTTTACTGCAAGCACAAATTGTGTACAAAGAAAATGGAAAATTGAATTTAGCGTCTTCGCTGATAGAGATGTCTCTAACTAATTGCTTTGCAATGTGTTGAAGACACTTCTTGCAGCCAAAGGGTTAAAAAAAGAAAGGCACAGTTGTTCAAGCATATTAACCATTTAAGTGCTTTGCCCTCAATGGGTTAACCTGCTGAGTGAAAAAGAAAGCTACAAAGTGCTTCTTTCACACATAACAGTTCAAAGTTGTTTTTTAAACCTTCTAGGGCCAGAGGGATGTGCCACACGTCGCAAAGCACTCAAAGGGTTAATATGCTTTAGCAATAGTGCCTTTCTTTTTTAATCCTTTGGCTGCTAGCAGTGTCTCCAAAACCTTGCAAAGCAATGCACTGGAAACATCTCTACCAGCCAAGGGTTTAAATTCTATTTTCCATCTTTTAAATAGTTGTGTGTGCAGTGCAAATATTTAAACAACAAATAAATAAGATAAAGCTGAGTATTGCGTACTGTACTCTTCTACCACTTTGAGTGCCACAGTGATGTGCAATGCACATCCTTATGGCAATCAAAGGGTTAAGGGAGTGATGCTGTTTGTGATGCTGAAGCCTGAGGGTATCCTATCCGTTCCCCCACTGAACAAGTGGGGAATCAGAGAGTATGTTCTCAGACCGCAGGGTTACACATGTCCAGCAGTATGACAACCCTACATGGGTATGATTAATTGAGGGCTTTCACTGCATAGAAAGAGCCCAACGTCGTCATCCTCAGGTAGGCAATGTTGGGACTATGAACTCTGACAGCAGCCTCTACTTAGTGCATTTGGGGAACAGCCATATTAACAATAGGAAGACACCCGCATGAACACAACAATGGCTTATTAACCTTCTTTTCTGTATGGAAATGAACCATTGTCAGTATGTTCAGTACAAAATCATAAACCTGTTGAAGACATGGAGGATTGATGGCAGATTAAAGGGGATATAATGGCAAATGTGTTATATTAGAGGTCTGGAATTCTAGAAAAGATAAAGAAAAACATACACACAGTGGTAGTGAAAACTATAACTACTGTTTGTTAAATATGCATTACAAAAAAAAAGAACATGAAAGATACTTGGCTACTGCCGGAGTTTTCATCAGTATGGGAGAGCCCTCCATAAGCCCCTGCAGCAACAGTCTTTTAAACACACAGGCTTGAGATGAGATACACACTCTCTCTGTCTCAAAATGGCTCTGAGAACCTAGAGACGTGTCACAGCTTGTTAATGTGAGGTACATACAAACTACGCCCTAATTAATATGATATAAGCCTATCATACTGCAGGATAAAAAGTGTTGCATAACTGTTTCTCTGTTGTTTATTCTGCTACGTGCAGAGAGTTAACCCTTGGCCGCCCATGAGGAGACCACAAAAAGTACCTCCCCTTACACTCCACCCTTGGCCTCCTCAAGAGGTCGCAAAGATAATATGTCCACCTCTGCAAATGTAGAGCAATCTTCTGTAACGAAGGGAAAAGCAGCGTCCTAAAGTTCAATGATATCCTCGATTAACTGAACTAGATCTTGGATGTATATGCAGTTCATAGTCCTGCGGCATCCATAATGTTCAGTCTCACCAAAATGGAAAACCACAAGATTCATACACAGAATCAGTAGACGCAGTGGCAAGCAAAGCATAATATTTTTATTATATCAGGTGTTCCTTGTCCTTTATTTGTGATGCAGGTTTCACACATGCATTGTCAGTCATGGTAGCAGGAATAACCTATGGGAAAAAACATACATTGGTTTAGTTTCTTTGTCCATATTTCCCCTGTACCTGTTGACAAAACTTTCACTTTAGCTCCTTCATTCAACAAATTAACTTATTCAGTGAGATGCTGTGCAACAACCACTACTTCCATACAACCTACCACCGCTCCCTCAGCTACTTTACCCATGGCATCAGCATCAGGAGTGATAGTTATAACACATTCTTCACCATCCTCCACTTGCATTATCTCATTCCACGGACACACCTCCCAGATTGTGGGGTGGGATATGAAGCACAAACAGGAAACACTCACAATGCCAAAATGACACACCACACCCCCTTCCTCAATTGTCTTTTCTGTAATCTCTCTAGAAGCAACCATAATCACCCTACTCTGTTTGCTGAGTGGTTTTTCCCTGGTCCTAACAACCACCCTAGGTGAGTAGTCTTGTGTGTCATGACCCAGTTTTTGCTCCAAGGGAGTAACATCCTGAATGAGACAGTCTCATCCAGTACCCCATCCCACCCCCCCAGAGCGTGTGTGGGAGTCATCTTGTGTATTTGTTCTTTCAGCAAGCCATTCATTCTTTCAATCATACCCGCTTCCTGCGCCTTAAAAGGGATATGGTACACCCAATGCACATCCCGTGTTGGAAGTCAGAGAGCTTCCCTTCAAATCGGTCCACTGATAGATTGTTAATGCTTCTCTGTGTCCACCCTCGGCTTGAGCCCAGTCCCCCAGCTTCAGCAGTTCATTCATAGTCTGGGAGGGAATCTGTGCCACACTGTCAGCCATCTAATTTTCCAAGAGACCAGTATGTCCATCAGCAATGGGCCACTTGTTGCTTTGTGCCCACAAGATCTGCCACAACCCAGTACCACCCCATGGGGGTTTTTCTTTGATTGTCCATTGGTCTTGCTGCTCCGTATCCAGCCTAGCAGTCACTTCTTTATATGGCTGTGTCGGAACTTCTGTCTCATTGTAAGTCCCATCACATGTGGATTTATGATTCACAAAACCTGCCAAGCGTTTCCTGATAGCAGCAGTGTCTTGTTCGATTGGGTTGCCTCTCTCTACCAGACACCACTTCCATGTCTGTAGGGTCTGATTCTGCGCAACTGCTGTGCGAGCCGCAAGGCCGCCTTGATGCACCCAGCCACGTATAGATATTTTTTTTTTTAAACTTTATATATTTATTGATTTTTTTCAATATACAAGAGTAAATAAGCTAAATGCATAACAAACATTTTCAAATCGTATAGATAAAGAAAGTTCATAAATATTTACAGAGTGGGAGCATTGAGGTAAGTTCGTGTGTCAAACATTTTAAATTAAAAGTTAAAGGTAAGAAATAATAATGAGAAATAATGTAAGAAATTAAGCCAATTTTAAATTTTCAGTAGCGACTTACATGTTTGCCCATATAAACTCTCTATCCAAGGAGACCAAATAAGAGAGAACTTATAATGAGAACATAACTCAATAAAAGAATAGTATAGATATATCAGATTTCACTAGTGGGATGAGGTCTAAATTGTTGATGACACGTACAGCCTCTTTGACTGAAGCCAGTGCTTCATCCCAATAATACACAGCCTTTTTCCAGGTTACATCATAGATGGGATGCAGGAACAATCCCAAGTAGGGCACAAGGAACCTCCAGAAAACAGAAAAGCCCAGCAGGACTTGTGCTTCATCCATGTCTTTGACCACTTGCTTCTCCATATCACCAAACAACATAACATCATCGGAGTCCCGGTATACTTGACATTTGAGGGACCCCATAGCCTGTAAGACTGGCAGCATGCCATTGCGCAGTAGTCTGTGCAGTCTTTTTCACTAATATCAGGTCTGGGACAGCGGCTGCTAGCAGGGGTGTCACTTTGTTCAGTTCTTTATAGTCCACAGTTATATGCCCACTCCTGTCTGGCATCTTCACAGGCCAGACTAGACCCTTGAAGGGGCTGGCAGCAGGCCTCAACACACCAAGGCCTTGAATAGTGTCTATCATTTCTGTATGTTCTCCAGGAATGTGGTACTGCTGGTGCTTGCTCGATTCTACTGGCAGTGGGATGTACACTGGGGTCCATTCGGTATGTCCCCAGACTGTTGGCTGAAGCGCTGAAAGATACACTTTCGGCACTGTAGTCCGTACTTTGTAACACCCTGTCTCAGTGTATATAATCTGTCCCATCACAATATCTACTCCCAGAATATTATTTGGTAGAACAGAGAGCAGAATATCTGCTGGGAATATGGGACCATTCCCTATCTGCATTCGGCACTGCACCCGGTATGCAGGTATCTTCTGTCCTCCCACTCTCTCAACCATAGCACAACCCTTAGTGTACTTTGTCTTATTCACATTGCTGTGACACAGAGACACTTCTGCCCCTGTATCCAGCAAGGCTGTCACATCTTGTGGTCTCCTACGGTGTCCCCAGTCACAAACATATGGGCAGCAGTCCCCTGATTTCAGTACTGCTATATGCAAAACAGTAGGGCTTGGGGACGGGGACCGGCCAACATTTCATAAAGATTCAGGAATCATCCACGTCCGTGTGTGTTCATGTAATGCATCAAATGCTTCCGTGTATGGAGTAGTCATTGGTAGGGGTGGAGCTATGGGTATCACAGGGAGTGTGTCAGTTGATTCTACGTCACCCTCCCCCTCTATTTCTACATCACTAGTCGCCTCCTTTTGGAGGCTGTTTGTAACTTCTCTTCCTGCTTCAGTTCCTGCCAGCATTTCAACAAGGCATGTGCAGGTATCCCATCAATCTCCTCTAGGGGTACTCCACTCGCGAACAAGTCCATAAAGAGTTGTCGACGAGAGACATTCACTCTGGACCCACCTCCACCTGCCTTTTTCTCTATGGGTCGATTCTTCGCCACTGGCTGTGTCTGGCCCTGGTCAAGTGCACTCAGTCGTCCCATAAGACCACTAGCTGAGTACACTGTCGCACCTAAGGTATGAGCACCCAGTAATGCGAACAATGGAGCCCTGTATCTAGGTGGAGCAGACTGCAAAAGTTTGTTACACATCAAAGTCACAAACTGCTCTGCATCTGGTCCTTGCCAGTCCTTCTTCACCCCAATTCTCCCTGCTCATCCACTATCCGCTGACATCTAGCCACACATGCCATCTCCCGCAATCTCTGAATGCCATCCCCCAATGTGTTCCATGGTGTGAGATCTATTAATTCAATTGTATGTTCATGTACCTGGGCTATAGAATCACGCATCAAATGCAACAGAGTGAATGGCTTCTTTGTATCCCTGGCTCATCGCATTTGCAATCTGACTACAGGATCTACACAAATGTTACCCAATCCTACCGCCTCTTCTTTGGTCAGAGTAACACATTCACCACCAGCATCCCAGGCATGCAAAACCCATGCCAACAGATTTTCATGCATTGTCTGTTTGTATGTCTTGCCTAATTCTGCCAACTCTGTAGCTGAATATGACCTTGTTTCCTTAGTATATTGTTCCTACGCAGCAGCAGAAGTAGCTGGCACAGCTGCAGCAACCTCATTCCCTTCAGCCACTGGTGCTTGAGGGATTTGCATGCGATTAGTCAATTATTTCCGCTGTTTAGTAACAATAGGTCGCTCCCCATACTCTAGAGCATCTGTTTGACCATCCGATTCACTTTCCTCATTAGACAGCCCATCCTATTGGTAAATTTCATCCCACTTCTCCTCTGCTACCAATGTTTGTACATGGACAGTGCTTTGGGGAGACATCACCCTTCTTTTCCCTCTTTGCCTCCTTCTCTCCTGAGCCACAGCACTCACCACATACGAAGCATAACTTTCCCCCATTTGTTCTAGTCTCTTTTGTTGCTCCCGTAATGTACTTTGCATCATAATACATTTTTCCTGTAAAGCTTGATATTCCTCTTTAACAGTTTTCATATTCCTTCTGTAAGTCTTGTAAGGCTTGCAACAAAATCCACCCAGTATGTGCAGCAGCTTTCTGCTCTGCTGCAGAATACCTAGATAAATCCAACCTGAGAGCAGCTTTCCGTGGCTCTACTAGCTTGTGCCCATCAACATATTTATACAATTCTCGGGCAATTGGGAACCACTGTCCCATCTCTGCCCATGTTGACACTGGTGCCCTCTCGCACCTACCCCCTTTACGGGTTAATTTCTTCAGTTTTTTAAACATTCCTGCACTACCACTCCTTATCGTTTGTGAAATTCCAACCTGCTCGCAGCACCAAGTGTTATATTAGCGGTCTGGAATTCCAGAAAAGATAAAGAAAAACATACACACAGTGGTAGTGAAAACTATAACTACTGTTTATTAAATATGCATTACAAAAAAAAAAGAACATAAAAGATACTTAGCTACTGCCGGAGTTTTCATCATTATGGGAGAGCCCTCCATACCCCTCTGCAGCAACAATATTTTAAACACACAGGCTTGAGATGAGACACATGCTCTCTCTGTCTCAAAATGGCTCTGAGAACCTAGAGACGTGTCGCAACTTGTTAATGTGAGGTACATACAAACTATGCCCTAATTGATATGATATAAGCCTATCATAGTGTAGGATAAAAAGTGTTGAATAACCGTTTCTCTGTTGTTTATTCTGGTAAGTGCACAGAGTTAACCTTTGGCCGCCCATGAGGAGACCACAAAAAGTACCTCCCCTTACAAAAGGCATGTTAGTACATACTGGTGATGTGCCTTCGACACATATTCGACACAACATCACCATCCTGAGCCCTCATTGAACTTCAGTGTATCTTGGCCATGCTGTTAACCACTTTTTCTATATCAGTTTTGAATATCAACAATCCTGGATCTATAAAATCTTGAATAATCATAGCTACCAGCAGTAAATCCCTTAATTGGTCATCTACCCTGCTCTCAATATTTAAGTCTAGAGCAGTTTCTTCTGATACTAATAAATTGTCCCTTAGTAACATTACCTAACCATATTTTTTGTGATAGCTTGAATAATGTCAGGCTGTTTTGATCTACCATTTTAACCCCTTAGCGACAATGGACGTACATGTACGTCCTCTGTGGCTGTCACTTAGTGACAGAGGACGTACATGTACGTCCAGGAAATCCGGATCCCCGCGCGGCTGCACGCCGTTCGGGGACTCCGGATTCTAATGAAAAAAAAAAAAAAAAGTTAGACGGGCGTTAAGTGACGGCCGCGTCTGCACGCGGCCGTCACTAAGGGGTTAAAGTGAGATTTAGTCAGGATCCTATTGTTCTCTACAAATACTCATAGATGTAAGAATTGCATCTCTTTCCGACTATATTCGTATGTGAAGGTTAGGCCACTTTCATTACTATTCAGGAATTTAAAAAAATCTTGACAGACATTTGCCTCCATTCAATATAATATATATAATTTATGTCAGATAAATCTTGATATAGGAGTGAATTGATTAGTGGGCAATATTGTTTTATACACCCATTCTCCCAAAAATAAATAGGCTGAACTGGTGACAAAACGTGTAACCCTAATCTGTGAATAAAAATGATTACTGAAAACAAAAAGTAGTTTGTACCCAGAATAAACTGGGTAGTGTCAAATTAACTTCTGATGTTGGGTCCCTAAAAATCCCACCTTATCTTGTGTAGTCCATGACACTGTTTAATATTAGTATAATAGGGACTAATGTCAACAGTAACTAAAATATCACCATCTTCCCATTGGTAATTCTAAAATATTAAACAAATCCTGTGTATCTTTACGATATGATTTGACAGAGGGAACCATTACTTGTAGGTAGAGATTGACGTGCAGCAGTAGGTTCTGACAAAGATTGCCTATTCCAGATACAATAGGGTGATCCAGAGGTTGGTCTATATTTTTTATTAATTTTTGTTAGATGTTAGAAAGTTGCTATACATGGTCCCCCCCACACAAACACATAGGTAATTCAATTAGTCTCTGTTTATATTACCCTTATAAGCCTGTTTCAGTTAGTTATACTAATCACTCTTGTACTTTATAGTTGGATTAGAAATCAATTCTTGGTAAAAATCTTTATCTGATAGGAGTACATTTGCTTCCTTCATATGGTTCTCAAAGTTCTGTATAACAACCCTACCACAACTATTTGCTTTTCTTATTCAAACTTTTTCATTTTGTTTTAACTCCTTTAAAGCACGCTTCTAAGCTTTATTCAAATTATCACTTTTAATGGTGATATTTTTGTACATTTTTGTTCTAACCAAATGCTGAAATAATGTCAGGATACGACCATTCTGAGCTTCTGGATAGGTGCTTGATTGCATTTTAAATTGGTGGGGAAGGGTAAATCGCCTCCATCCTCCTTTTCCATATTGAACCCTTTAGATAAGTGAAATTTGACCAAGGACGACGGAAAGTGTTTTTTTTAAGACACCTTATATATATATATATATATATATATATATATATATATATATAGATAGATATATATATATATATATATATATCCAGCTTTCTCAGTTCTATTTTAGTTAACTATTTAACCATCACTTTATGTTATTTAGTTTTAACTAATCTTTTTCCCCGTTTCTTCAAAATATGCCCCTCTTCTTCATCCTTTGAGTCCAACTCTACCCCTCTTTTTGCACCCTGCTTCAGATAACTGAACTTGAAAAAAGGGACCTGATTAGAAGGGCAATGTGGAACAGGGGAGTTTGAATTCAGAGTACCACATTTGGCCATATCATAGTCAATTAGTGGATGAAAATTATTATGTTGTATTTAAGTTGGAATAGCATTAGTCTTCTCTTAATGTTTCTTCTTATTCGTATATTTAATTATAGTTGTTTCTTGCTTGAGAGAAAGTATTTGTAAAAATAGAATCTACTTATTATCCAAATTTCTCAATTTCTTTCTTTTCCTTTTTTAGTCCCTAAATCCTCAAGCTCCCTCACTTTTTCTGAAACAGTCTGTGATTCACCAGCTTGGTTCTCCAGCTTGCCCACTGTATTGTCTTTATATCTCAATCTCTGTTACATAAGCTGGAGAGAACAATTATCTAGAGAATGTAGCCAGTCTTTTCTAAATTGGGCATCGTTTACATCAAAAGTTGGCATTTTATTAATTCTAAGACCCCTAGTAATTAAATCGTTCTTAATATTTCTTTCCAAACTCATAATCCCACCAACATTTAAGTTGTTTGATCATCAATTTATTATATATATATTGAAAGTCAACTTGATATCAAAGGATGTGGCCTAACCTTCACATATGAATATAGTTGGAAATAGATGCAGTTCTTAGATCTATGTGTCTTTGTAGAGAACAATAGGATCCTGACTAATTGGATCAAAACTGCATTATATTCAAGCTATCACAAAAGAATATGGTTTATTATATTCAAGCTATCACAAAAGAATATGGTTTGATAATATCTCTAAAAGACAATTTATTAGAATCAGAAGAAACTGCTGTAAATTTAAAGATTACTGAGAGCAGGGTACATTACTAATTTAGAGATTTACTGCTTGTGGCTATACTCATTAAAGAGGATCTATCACCCCTTTACAACTTTGCATAAATCATTTTGTTATATATCGTATATAATGAAAAGTGTATAAATGTTTAAAAAAAAACACAGAAAAAAAGCTTGTTTGGCGAAATTAAAAGAATAACTACAGCTCTGTACCTACTTCCGGGCAAACTGCAGTTAACTGATCTGTACTACAGTCTGCCACTCCGCCTTCGCTTCCCTCCTTCTATCCAATCTCCTCTGATGACAGAGGCTTTCTGTTTGTAAGCTGGAGCGCTCTCATTGGCAGAGATCGATTTCTGGCCAATGAGAGAGCTCCAGCTTACAGACAGAAAGCCTACATCATCGGAGGAGGCTGGATAGAGAGAGGCAGAGCGGTAGCCTGCGGCGTAGATCAACTATCCGCAGTCTGCCTGGAAGTAGGTACAGGGCTGGATTTATTCTTTTAATTTTGCCAAACAAGCGTTTTTTTTTTTATTTATTTATACACTTTTCATTATATATGATGTATAACAAAATGATTTAGGCAAAGTTGTAAAGGGGTGTCAGGTTCTAAAAGATGTCCTATACATGGTTAGATCCAGGATTGTTGATATCCAAAATTATGATAGAGAAAAAGTGAAAAACTGTATGTGTGTTAATTTGTGTGAATTTGTAGATTCCTCTCCTGAGGTTTCTTTTTTTTAGACAGTTTGGACTTTGGACAGGTGAAGACTCCCAAAATATTTAAAAGAGAGGAAAGAGTTACTAAAAATAAAAGCTAAATTGAAAAACTATTAAAATTAAGGAAGCTGATTGTTACTGTGTTCCCGGAAGGAGATCTGCATCCCAGTTCCCATACTGGGAGAAATAAACCATGTGACTTTTTAAAAGTATGCATAATTTCAGTTCCAGGGACTGGTCCTTTGTATTACTACTCCAACACTGGTTTGACACAAAACCTCCAGAAGACAGCACTAGGTAGCTGGTGGCCTCCTGACTAGAATGGAACCACGTTGGTATGAGACGTACTGTAGGGGGTGCCAAGATCACAAAACCGAACAGATCACAATCTATCAATTTTTTTTTCTTTTAATTGTGATGTATCTGCACTTGAAAGGACAGTAACACCAAAAAGCAAAGGCATTCCTGTTACCTTATGTCAAGCAAATAAGCATCATGCAACCTTCTTGTCGATCCTTTAGACTTCTTTCCCTTATCGTGAACCAGCAACCTTGAGGTTATGGGTCCTGTAACTTCCATCTCTGCTCCCAGAATACCTTTCATCTGGAAGCTGTTCTGTAGCAGTATTTTCCTTATTCTTTTCCTGGCTCCTATTTGTTAATGAACCTTGTTTAGAGACTATTTAAACCAGCCTGCCTGAGGTCCAAGTGCTCAATTGTTAGCCTGCTGGTGAAGACTCAGTTTCCTGCTTCCTGTTTGATTCTCCGGTAGACCTCAGCTTCTGCTTTGACTTCTCTTGAACTCTGCCTGTCTCTACCTCGTGTTGTACCATGAACTCAGCCCGCATCAACTTATTTGCCTTTTCTACTCCTGGGTCTTCTGCTACTGTATGTGGCATGCAGGGGTTCCAGAGAGGGTCTCCATCTGGAGCATGGACACCACCAGATAACTTTAGGAGGTTGCATGATTCTAATGTTCTTCAATATAGATAAGGATAAATGATTTGTATCAGTTACAGACAAGAACATTACAAAGATATTTGAAGATCATGGAAATTCCAGATGTACTCAGTACCTATTACAAGCCAAGTTAAAGGGGAACTTTCACCTCATAAAAAATGTTACCAGTTGTTTTTAAAAAGTTAAGCAGTATTAGGAAACGTAGTTCTTATTTTTTATTTTTATGTACTTTGTAAGATCTTTGATGTCTAAGCCGTGCACTTCCACATTCTGCTGCACTGTGTATCTTCGGCACAGCTCTCAGGACTTCCCAGCACTATTTAATTCTCCTCCCACCTCCCTTCCTACCTACTTTCAAACATCTCCTAAAAACCCACCTGCTCAAGGAAGCATCTCAGTGAATGCCAGCAAGTTCAAGAAAGGGAACACATTCCACACACTGAACAAGTCTCCCCTTGACCCTGGGTGGACTCGACCTACCAGTTCTTACAACCATGCCTGCAGGCAAATAGGGGCACAAAACAAACCTCATGGTAACTGTGGTTGCTGCACATACCATATATGATATGAGCTTGGGTAGCCTCTGGTATCAGGTTGTCAGCTTTGCATGATCCAACCAAAAATCACCACTGGATCATAAATAACCTCCCTGATTGGTCAAGGAGGCACAGCAGGAATCAATTAACATTCCAATCTTTCCTTAGCACAGACCTGGAGTATATTGAAAACAACGCCCAACCTCCACTTCCAGCTACCAAATCTCTATACAGAAATTATAGTATAATGCCGCACACTATTACATTATACCACACAATATACAATACAGTGAGCAATATTTCAAATGTTATAGTCCTGAATCACACCATCTGGTGACATCTACTATTCCCCATGTAAAGTCCATGAGTCTGTAGGAAGGGGGCTGGCCTCCAGGAGCCAAACGCCCTGTAGTTTCTGTGACAAATCGTTTTGCTTATTTTGCATTATTTGAGTTCTGGTGCTGTTTACCACATAAACAACATGCTCCATTCACCTCTATGGGATTTTACACTTTGGGACATATCTCTGCAACCGCTCAATGTAACAGCTTCAGAGATCCCTCGTTCTGTTTGTCTGCCCTTGTCCTGTCATCCGGTTAAAGTTCTGAGTCTTTTGGGGGCTTTAGGGGGCTTCAGGCACTGTTTTTGGAGTATTGAAGGGAAACTACATTTCCCATGAGCGCATATTTTTGCATACTCGTTTCTGATTGGCTGTCATTACGGACTCCATTTTCTCCTTTCCCTTCATGAGTATCCTACACAGGATTTGGACGATCCTTCTCTCCTCAGCAGATTAACCCTTCGCCTGCCAGTTAAGTGTATATTTGCTATTTCTGGGGTGAAATATTAATCAAAGGCACTGTAATTGGGCTTTACCTAATACTTTCAGATGCTTATACCCAGGCAGGATGTCAGACCCATTAGTCTTAGGCCTAGCCCCAAGTCCCAAGTATACTGGGGTGTCTGTGACCCCCATTGCGCATTGTTCCTCATGTCAAGCAGGGCTTCCTAGAGAATACTCAGAACATTTATGCCCTTCATGTGCTGCTGCCCCTGCCTCTCCGCCAGGGACCTCCAGCCATGCACTAGAGCCACTGTAGATGCAGGAGTTTAAAGCTACTACTAAAGAGTTAAGGTCTACTTTACAGCTGCTCCCCACACAATTGCAGGGGGTCTTCCAGACTTTGCAGCCCCCTACTTCATTCAGGTCCTCAGTGCCTAAACCACAAGGTGTACCTGATTTGTCAGATTCCTCTGGGGAGGAATTGTTGGTGGACTCAGATGAGGGTGAATGTTCTGAGGAAGTTTCCTCCCAATTCTTTGGGGACCCCTCTGAGGCTGACCCTGAACCCTCAGCTGAGGGTCTGATCAGGGCAGTACTCAATACTCTGAACATTTCTCTCATTTCTGAGGCTCCTAAGGATCCTGCTGATGTGTTTCACATACCAAAAAAGCAGAGTACCTTTTTTTCTGCCTAATCCCACCCTTGATCAGCTGGTTCTTGATGAGTGGAAAAACCCTGACAAGAAATCTACATTGTCTAGGAAGTTTGCTAAACTTTATCCCTTCTCTGAAGCGGCTCTGGCTCAGTGGGCTCATCCCCCTAACGTGAATGCCCCTGTGTCTAGATTTTCTAAATCCACAGCTCTGCCTGAGGTAGACGCTTCTGGTGTTAAGGATTGGCCTGATATGAAGCTTGAGGCTTTTCTAAAGGCCATCTTTGCTACTTCAGGCACATCCTTACATCCCTCATTCACTGCTTCTTGGGTGAACAGGACCATTGCTGTCTGGACTGAACAGCTTACTGTAGCAGTACATCAGGGTGCTCCCACCGCTGACTTGTTGAGCCTTTTGGCCAACATTTCTGAAGCTCAGCATTGTGTTTCTGCATCTTTGATGCTATCCATTGGGTTGCTGGGGTTTCTACTTTGTGTGCGGTTGCCAGACGAGCTCTGGCTTAAGATCTTGTCCGCGCATACCATCTCTAAGAAATCCTTACTTTCGTTGCCCTTTTGGGGAATGTTCTTATTTGGACCAGAGCTCAAGGACCTCATCAATGAGGCCACTGGGGGCAAGAGCACCCTCTTGCCCTTAGTTTCCAAGAAGAAGCCTCCCATTCGACGGAATCAGCTTTTTTGTCCCTTTCAGGTTGAGGTGCGTGCCACGAACCAGGCGGTTCCCCAGGCTCTGCTTTCCTCCTCCAAGCCCAAACAGCAGTGGAGGCCCAAACAGTCCACCAACAAGCCCAAGACCTCCAACCCTTCTTTGGCATGACTCGACAAACCCTGGACCCCACGCACCAGTGGGTGGCCGTCTGTGCCATTTCCTCAGTGTCTGGACAGACACCATGGAGGATCCGTGGGTTTTACAGGCCGTCTCAGAGGGGTACAGGATTCCCTTCACCTCTCTTCCTCCATTCAGGTTTTCCTCTGTGTCCAGTCAACTGCATAGACTGTGGGCTATTGGCTCCGCCTTCCAGCTGGTAGGACCAATGTAAATGTTTTAAAAGTCTTCTGCTTCCTCTCTGGGTCATTTATATTGGTTCTACCTAGCTGGAGGATGGAGAAATTGCTTCTCCTTCAAACTTATAACATTTTACACTTAAAGATTTATTATTTTAAATATGCGGCTTGCCTTAACCTGGTTGCATTACTGTTGGCCAAATCCTCTGTTCGTCACTTGTTTGCGCAACAAGATTTCATCCTTGGTTATGTTCAGTCTGTCCCGGTGAATCCTGTCCTAGCCTTGTTCAGCAGTGCCCAGCATTCCAGGACGCCTTCAGCCCGCCAGCATTGCAGGAAGAGCGTGTGGGCAATCTGTGCCTCATTACACCCGGAAACAGGAAGTACTCACGTCTGCGTGTCACCAGTGGAACGCACGCGAATGCACACCGCAAGCAGTGAAGAGGGATAAAAGGAGGCTATGCAGTGGTGTCTGAATGGATGGCGGTAAGAATTCATTTGATAAGCTTACTGTAATATTTGCTTAAAGCTTAATATTACAGAATTGTTTGCATTCCTGTTACTGGTAGCCTGTTAACATGTCTGCTTCCAAACAAGTGAAATCTACTGATAACCCTAAAACGGATTACCCTAAGGAGGATAAAACAGCTCATAAAGGTAAAACTTGTGCTGGCTGTGATCAGTCATTATCTAACATGACCCATCAAAGCTTTGTGATGATTGCTGCAGGTCAAGAGGTGCCCCTTCAGTTTCAGAGTTTTATTAACTGGATGAAAAGCTCCATGCAGGAGACTTTTTCCGCCATGAAGGAGACTGCCAGAAAACGTCCTAGGACAACTGATCCTGAGGAAGGTACTTCCAGACTTAGAGAAGAGGAGGAAGAAAGTTTTCTTGACATAGAATCTGGGGCCTCGTCAGAAAGTGGAAGTTTTTCAGTAGACAAAATTGACTAGTTAAAGCCATGAGGAATTCATTGGGCTTAACTGAAGTTCAGAAGGAGCTGAACATTATGGGTACAGCTTTTGTGGGTTTTAAAAAAGCATGCTCACAAACGCCTATTCATAGTTCTATTCAGGATATTAAGACAAAATGGAAACGGGGAAAACACTGTTCTGTCTCATGGCGCTTTCAGAAGATGTATCCATTTAAGGAGAATGAAACTGCTATCTGGTATACTCCTGCTAATGTTGACGCAGCTATATCCCAGACATCTAGGAGAACCACTATTCTTTTAGAAAACTGTATATCTCTTCGTGACTCAATGGATAGAAGGGCAGATAGGTCGCTAAAGAAACAGTTCACTACCATTAGGAATAATTTAAAAACAGCGATGACCATTGCATCTATTTTTCATACGCTGCGCATCTGGATTTCTGAAATAGAAGAAAAGATTGAATCTTTTATCTCCGGGAACCATATTCTTAAGGATTTGGGGACTGTCAAGGACGCTGTCAATTATTCATGTGATGCGCCCTTGGACAACATCTGTCTTCTCGCTAGAGCATCAGCATTAACGATTACTTCTAGAAGAGCACTATGGCTCAGATCCTGGGAAGTGGATCCCTCATCAAAAAAATTGTTTAGTGTCCTTACCCTTTGCTGGTTCTAAATTATTTTGGGATTCCTTAGAAGAAATCATTACATGATCTTCAGGTTGCAAAAGCCCTTCTGCCACAAGAGAAAAAAATCTTGTCGATCGCCTCCTAGGGCCGGTCAGTTTAGACGCCAGTCCTTTCGAGAGGCCAAGAAGTATCAGCCAGGCAGAAGATTTGATACCAAGACCAGAGGTTCTCAGGCCCAAAAATCTGGAAATCACAGAGATTTCCAGAGAAAAGGGCAATATCCTCAATGAAGCCAGTTTGTCTCCTTCTCCTCCAGTAGGGGGCAGACTGGAGGAGTTTTGCAAGTCCTGGAGTAAGATTCATCACGACCAGTGGACTTTGGACATCAGTCAAAGGGGATATTCATTGGCGTTCCAGACTGCCCCCAAGATTCTGAGATTCAAGACATCAAACATCAAACACAGAGTGAGGACCCAGCAGATGAGGCTAGCACTCTTTGTTACTCCAGAACAGGGTAATAGAGGAAGTGCCTCAGGCTCAGAAGTTTCGGGACTTTTACTTGACGCTCTTCTATGTTATAAAACCCTCAGGAGACATGAGACTTATACTATATCTCAAGGAACTGAACTCACTATTGAAGATCAGACACTTCAAAATGGAAACTGTGTCATCCCCTCTGAAGATAATTCCTCCTCAGGCCTGTCTCACAAGACTGGATCTACAAGATGCTTATTATCATCTTCTCATCCGAGAGTCTCACAGAATGTATCTTCGCTTTCACATATTTTATCAACATTATCAGTTCAGAGTACTACCATTTGGACTGCCCCTCGGGTCTTTATCAAAGTATTGGCCATAGCGATGGCGGAACTCAGGCTTAGGTACAGACTCAAAGTCATCCCTTACCTGGACGACATTCTAATTGTGGAAACATCTAGACTGAGTTCACAAGCCAGCACCAACATTTGCAGGGACTTTCTTTCCAGACTGGGATGGCTGATACACCAACAGAGCTATGGTATCCCTTTCTTGCAGAAAGACAGATACGCATATGGGAAGACAGTCAGACTATTCCTGCAAAAACCAGTTCACAGTCTAAATCAGTTCCAGAGGTTATTGGGCCAGCTAGCTTCCACCTATCAAATCCCACCTTGGGCCAAGGCTCACTCACGCCTAACCCAGGAGAATTACTTCACCTTTTACAGGAGTCATCATTGCAACCTCTTGTATCAGACATCAGTATTCAAATCCACCAAACAGGAACTACTTTGGTGGTATCAGCCTCGTAACCTAGCAAATGGACATCAGTTGGTAGACCCAGACTGGGTAGTACTACACATGGATGCAAGCAGCTCCGGGTGGGGAGGCATTTGGGACAAAAGGACGGTACAGGGTACTTGGTCTGTGAAAGTGCTCCAACTGCACATCAACCTAAAGGAACTGCTTGCTGTCTAGAAAACTCTCAAGCAATTCAAATCCGATCTGAAGGGCAGATCACTACTAATCAGGTCGGACAATGTGTCTGCTGTCCACTACCTATTACATCAGAAAGGCACAAGAAGCTTTCAGTTGAACAAGCTAGCGTTACAAATATTATCATGGGCAGAAGAGAACCTGTTGGAGCTGACCGCATCCTTTCCCTCGGGGCATCTAAACAGTCAGGCAGACTTTTTAAGTTGTCAGACTGTGGATCCCAGAGAGTGGAGCCTAAACAAAAGGATATTTCGGAGCTGGGAAATCCAGTGGTAGATCTTATGGCAACAGCTCAAAACAGTCAGTGTCAGATTTATATCTCCCGGTGGAAAGAACAACAAGCGCTGGCACAAGATGCTCTACAGATTCCATGGACATTTCCTCCAGCATATCTGTTTCCTCCCATACCTCTGATGTCTGAAGTCATCAGAAAAATCAGGATAGACAGAGCGGTGGTCATTCTAGTGGCACCAAATTGGCCACGAAAGCTGTTGTATGTGGCTCTGTTAAGACTATCCATAAGGGAACCCATCATTCTTCCAGACGTTCCAGATCTCCTGGTGCAAGGTCCTCTTCTTCATCCAGACCCTCGCTTCTTCCAACTCAGGGCCTGGAGGCTGAGCAGGAATCCTTTAGGTTACAGGGTACTTCAGATGAGGTTATTGATACAATCCTCAGGGGCAGGAAGTCATCAACATTTAAGATATTTTATAGAGTTTGAGATACTTTTCATAAATGGTGTACGGTGCAGAACCTAGACAGAGCATCCATCTCTGCTCCCAGGATTCTGGACTTCCTACAAGCTGGATTTCAAAAGGGTCTTAAACCAGCATCTCTTAAAGTTCAGCTGTCCGCCATGTTGGCGGTTCTGGCTACTCCATTTTCTGAGCATTACTTCATCAAGAGATATATTCAGTCTGTCACAAAGATCAAACTCACCATTAGGGAACTTATCCCTCCTTGTGACCTTAACCTCGTGCTCTAACAACTTGCATCCCATCCATCCTTCGAGCCTCTGGAGTCTGTATCCTTGAAACATCTCACCCTCAAGACTTCATTTCTTACAGCTATCACTTTGGCTAGGCGAGTCAGCGAACTGAAAGCCTTAGTGGCTGCTCCTCCATTTATGGTGTTTCATAAGGACAAAGTGGTCCTTAGACCAAAGCTCTCATTTAGATCTAAAGTTGTCTCCAAGTTCCACCTCAATCAGGAAATTGTACTACCGTCCTTCTGTCTGGAGCCTTCTCATGAAGTGGAACATTGGCTTCATAATCTCATCCGCTGTCTGCAAACCTACCTTGCTAGAACCAAATTGTTCCAGAAAACAGATTCTTTATTTATTCACTTTTGTGGAAAATTCAAAGGCTCAGCTGCATCTAAACCTTCCATTGCTAGATGGCTAAGGGACTACATAAAACTGGCCAAAGAAACAGCGAACCGCGCTCCTCTACATGGAATCAAGGCTCATTCCACCAGAGCTATCACCACCTCATGGGCCCAGAAGACCTTGGCATCTCCTGAAGATGTTTTTAAAGCTGCCACCTGGTCGTTGGTCTCTATGTTTATTAAGCACTACAGACTAGACGTTCAGGCATCAGAGGATGCAAAATTTGGACGGAAGGTGCTTGAAGCAGCCATTTCCCTCTGAAGTACTGACAGTGGCCCTCCCTTGCTGAGTTACTGCTCTGGTAAGTCCCACAGTCTATGCCATGTATTGGACACAGAGGAAAAGGTGAAATGTACTTGTTTTTCCTCTGTGTCCTTCCACGGCAACCCTCCCTTGGTTTTATGCTGGTATGGTATCATTCCTAGGAAATTTTGATATCTGGCATTACTATGTGTATACAATCCTGGCTGTATCTAAAAAATCTCTCTTTTACAGCTTGGACAAGTGTATAATTGACCCAGGGAGGAAGCGGAAGACTTTTAAAACATTTACATTGGTCCTACCAGCTGGAAGGCAGAGCCAATAGCCCACAATCTATGCTGTGGAAGGACACAAAGGAAAAACAAATATCGGTGAGTAAATTTCACCTTTTTTCCTTTGCACACTCCTCAGGGAGTATAAAAGCGTGGTCTTTTCAACAGGGCCATTCAGACCCTTTTAGACAAGGAGGTCCTGGAACCGGTTCCCGAGCTGGAAAAGGCTACGGTTTCTATTACAACCTATTTGTGGTTTCCAAGAAGAATGGCGACTGCCATCCGATCTTAGACCTCAAGGATCTCAATTCCTTTGTGGTCAAAACTCACTATTACAAGGAGCCTCTACGAATGGTGATTGCGGCCATGTGTCCTGGGGAATTTCTCACTTCTCTGGACCTTCAGGATGCCTATTGGCATATAGCCATCCATCCCGAGAGCCGGCAGTACCTCAGGTTTGCTTGCGACCAAGAGCACTTCAAGTTTTCTCTGTCGTCCAATATAGGTTACTGGTAACTTTGGGTAGGCGCCCACCCCTTTAAGTAGGCAGGAACAATTCATGAAGAGAATGCTGGGTGGAGCCTACCTTATCTCCTTAGCTACATATAGCCACTACATCTCCAGAAAGATTTGTTCCTTGGCAAGAGAACAGTTCTGCTTTAGTTTTAGCTTATTTTTTGTTTTCTGTTAGATATGGAATACCACTATTAGGCGGATTACCATTACTGACGTTCCCTAGTGGATAGCTCAATTTCCAGGTGCTATGGTGGACTACTTAGCCCTGGGGAGAAGATCCTGTTTGGCAAGTTCTTGCCCACTGAGGCTTCTTCGTTACACATGGTAATCGGAAGACAGAAGACCTGCTGATAAGGTGAGCAACCCTTTGAGTGCTGAGGTCCACTTGTCCCAAGATTCCTTTCCGCACAGAGGTCTCCTTTGGAGTTCCTAATACATAATCCTACACTCATTGGGTTTGTCTGTATGTCTGTTGGGGGTTTGGAGCAGGAGTTTCTGTGGTAAATTTAACCCTTTGTCTGCCGATTTGGCATCTTTTTGGGGGTTTTCGCACTTTTCCCTTCAGGGTATAGTATTTATTTGACTCTTAACATGTTTTGTGGTGTTTTTACTTTTTTTTTACTTCACTGTAAACTTTAGCAAATTTGAGTTAAAGGAGCGCTTTACCGCATAGACGCCATGCTCCATTCACCTCTATGAAACTTTACAGTTTAGAACATATCTCTGCAACCGCTCAACGTAGAAACTTCAGAGACAGCTCATTTTGTTTGTCTGCCCTTTCTCTATCATGCGGTCAATGTTTTGTGTTTGTCTTGGGGGCTCAGGGGGCTTTGGGCATTGTTGGGGTGCTTTTTTAGGGAAAACTACATTTCCCATGAGTGCTTGCTTTGCGAGCTCATTTCTGATTGGCTCCCTTCATGGCAGCCATTTTCTGCTTTACCTTCATGAGTTTCCTATGCAGGGCTTGGACTCTCCTTCTCTCCTCAGCAGATTAGCCCTTCTCCTGCCAGGTAAGTGCTAATTAGCGATTGCTGAGATGAAATTTTAATCTTAAAAACTGTATTGGAGTTGTTCCTTATACATTTGACACTGTGAGGATGTCAACTCTGTTGGAGCTTGGGGCTAGGCCTAAGACTAAGGATACTGGGGTGTCTGGGTCCCCCATTGCACACTGCTTCTCATGTCAGTCAGGGGTACCTAGAGAGTACTCAGGTCATTTATGCCCAGCATGCGCTGTTGCCCCCTGCGTCGCCCCCATGGACCTCCAGCCATGCACAAGAGCCAGTTTGGATGCAAGAGTTTAAGGCCAATACTAGATACCTAAGGTCTACCTCACAACTCCTTCAATCCCAATTTCAGGGGGTTTTCCAGGCTTGTTAACCCACTACTCCTATCAGGTCTTCCCTACCTAAGCCACTGGGCGTACCTGATGTCTCTGATTCCTCTGAGGAGGAACTACTGGTGGATTCTGATGAGGGGGAATGTTCTGCAGTGGCCTCTTCCCAATTCTTTGGCGATCCCTTTGAGGCTGATCCTGATCCCCACTCTTGACCATCTGGTGTCTGATGAGTGGGAAGCTTCTGACAAGAAGCCTTCTGTTTCCAAGAAGTTTGCTAAGTTGTGCCCTTTTTCTGAAGTGGCATTAGCTCCATTGGCTCATCCACCCAAGGTGGACACGTCAGTCTCTAGACTTTCTAAGTCCACTGCTTTGCCGGTGGCAGACTCTTCTGCCCTCAATGACTGGACTGACAGGAAGCTTGAGACATCCCTAAAGAACATCTTTGCTATGGCTGGTACTTTGTTGCACCCGGTGTTCGCCGCTGCTTGGGTGAACAGGGCCATTGCAGTTTGGACTGAAGAGCTGACTGTGGCTGTCCATCCGGGAGCTCCTACCGTTGATATGTTGCGACTTGTTGCCAACATTTCTGAGGCTCAGCATTATGTTTCTGCTGCTATTTTTGACGCCATCTGCTTGGTGGCTAGGGTTTCCACCATGTCTGTGTTAGCCAGACGGGCTCTTTGGCTCAAGATCTGGTCTGCAGACACTACTGCTAAGTAAGCCTTGCTTTCATCACCTTTTCAGGGTACCTCTCTGTTTGGGCAGGAACTTAAGGACCTCATCAGTGAGGCCACAGGAGGTAAGAATACTTTGCTGCCTTTAGTACCTAGGAAGAAGCCTCCAGTGAAGCGGAATTGGCTTTGTTGTCCCTTTCAGGGTGAGGCTCACTCTGCGACCCAGGCAGTTCCCCAGGTTCCGCTCTCCTCCAAGCCCAAACAACAATGGAGGGCCAAGCAGTCCTCCACCAAGCCCAAGACTTCCAAACGTTCTTTGGCATTACTCACCAAACCTCGGTCCCCACGCACCAGTAGGTGGTAGTTTATGCCGCTTCCTCAGTGTCTGGACAGACACCGTGGGGGATCCGTGAGTTTTGCAGGTTGTGTCAGAAGGCTACAGGATCCCTTTCATCTCTCTTCCCTTGTTCAGGTTTTTTCCTTCTCACGCCCTTCAGGGAGTGGAGAAGCGCCATCTCTTCCATGGCGCTATCCAGACCCTTTTGGACAAGGAGGTTCTAGAACCAGTCCCAGTGCTAGAAATGGGTTTGGGTTTTTACTCCAACCTGTTTGTGGATTCCAAGAAAGATGGTGGCTTTCGTCCAATTTTGGACCTCAAGGCCATGTCTCCTGTAGAATTCCTTGTTTCTCTGGACCTTCAAGATGCATACCTGCACATTGCCATCCATCCAGAGAGCTGGCAGTACCTCCGCTTTGCTTGCGACCGAGGGCATTTTCAGTTTTCTGCCCTTCCCTTTGGTCTGACTACAGCTCCTCAGGTCTTCAATCACGTCCTGGGTGCATTAGTGGCTGTCCTCCACTGGGACAGCATCAGAGTGACTCCATACATGGACGATTTGCTTCTGAAGGCTTCTTCTCCGGAACTCCTCCATCAGCAGGTCAAGGACTGCATTTATGCACTGACCCATCACTGATGGATCCTCAACATGGACAAGTCGGACCTTGTACCATCTCAGAGACTAGTCTTCCTGGGTCTCCTCTTTGACACCAACCAGGTTATGGTGTTTCTCATGGATGAGGTGGCTCACCAGTTCATCCACAGAGTATCTGCTGTTCTGGCTCACAATCCAGTTCCGGCCAAGAAGCTGACCTCACTAGTGGGGAAGATCATTTCAACTATAAAAGTGGTTCTGTTTGCCATGGCTCACACCAGGGAACTTCAGAGGTTTGTGATCCATGTGTGCATGGGTCAGCAGGATCTGTTGAAGATGTCGGTCTCTCTTCCTCTTCATGTGGAGCTGAGCCTGTAGTTGTGGCTTAACCTCTCCAATCTGCTGAAGGGTTGTACCTTCATGATATCCTTCTGGAGTACCGTGATGACGGATGCCAGCCACTCTGGCTGGGGAGCGGTCCTGGGTCACTGCAATGCCCAGGGTCAGTGGTCTCCGGAGGACTCTCTCCATCCCATCTATGTGTTGGAGCTTCGGGCGATATTTCATGCTCTTCGCCACTGGATGCGTCATCTGGAGGGATGCCCGGTCAGAGTCCAGTCTGACAACACCACGGCCGTGGCTTACATCAACAAGCAAGGCGGTACAAGAAGTCTCGCTGCCTGGTTGGAGGTCAAAGCTATTTAACCTGGGCAGAGGAACATGTTCCTGCTCTATCCGCAGTTTATATTCCCGGTGTAGACAACGTGCTGGCAGACTTCTTAAGTCGACACACAGCGGAGAGTGGGAACTGAATCAAGAAGTGTTCAACCTCATTGTTCAGAAGTGGGGACTTCCTTGCATCGACCTGATGGCGACAAGGCGCAGTCGGAAGTTTCAGTTGTTCTGCTGTCGCTGGAGGCACCCTCTAGCTCTGGCAGTGGATGCCATGTCGATCCCATGGCATTTCTCTCTGGCGTACATCGTTCCTCCCTTTCCCATGCTGCACAGGGTGTTGTGGAAACTGCATCTGGAGGGCTCTCCTGTCATTCTGATTGCTCCGTACTACCATTGTCAAGAAGAATTTTATTTTGGAAGCAGTAGATCATATTTTGAAATCCAATTATTTTCAATTTCTTGACCAGTTTTATCTCCAGCTTCAGGGAGCAGCATTGGGGACAAGGTTCGCCCCAAGCTATGCAAATTTGTTTATGGGTTTTTTTGAACTCACCCACTTTTGGCAGGGGCATAGCTTTGGGGCGAACCTTGTCTTCTACAATAGGTTTATTGACGACCTGTTGATTATCTGGGAGGGGGATGTTGCAGATATATCTGGATTTGTTGATCATCTAAATAAGAATAAATGGGGTATCCAATTCACATGTACATACGATAGACAGAAGATAGTGTATTTGGATCTGATGTTATTTGCAGGGAGCTTTGGAGATATAGGTACAATTACTTATTTCAAAGTAGTAGATGCTAACAGTTATCTTAGATATGACAGTTGTCATTACAAAAAGTGGATGCAGAATGTCCCATATAGTCAAATGATTCGTTTAAGACGGAATTGTGACACTTTGGAGCAGTTTTTATTACAGTCTAGTTTTGTTAAAATGAGATTTATGGACAAGGGATATCCAGAGCATCTAGTGGATAATGCTATAGAGAGAGCATCTAAAATCAATAGAGATTCTCTTTTAAGCTATAAAAAAAGCATAGAAGGACAACGTGCGAGAGGTACAATTGGAGGACCAAACAGAATGTTAATGCAAATGGAAAAACTCTTTTTGAAAATGATGTGAAGGTTGATAAGATAGAGAGTGATGTAGCGGAAGCTAATCAATTTAGTACCTCTTTTGTTACCAAATATAATTGTGCATACAGAGAGATTCAGAATATATTTGGTAAATTTTGGCCTATATTGATGAAAGATGCCTTTTTAAGGAAGATCATCCCAAAAAAACCTAAAGTTGTATACAAAAGGAATAAGACACTTAAGAATATGATTGCCCCAAGTATTTTGAGAACTGAATTTACTAATAAAAGTATGAATATAACTCACAGTAATAACATTGGGGTATACAGGTGCGACGGTGCTAGGTGTTTAACGTGTCCATATATTAACCATGGCGCTGTTAGTTTTAAATCCTACCAAACTGGTGATACTTTTGAGATCAGAGCTCGCTTTGATTGTGGATCCAGTTACGTTGTATACCTTCTTAGTTGAACCTGTGGTTCCCAATATGTGGGTAAAACTGTGCAAACCATTAGGCAAAGATTTGGACAACACCGTAGGAATATCCATAGTGGTTTTAAACTACACAGTGTTTCCAAACACTGTGAAGAGAGACATAATAGGGAATCAAAGGTTTTTAATATTACACCAATTGAACAGGTGAACTTTCAGGTAGGTATTAGAAGAGATCAATTTCTTAAGAATCGAGAATCCTTTTGGATTTTTAAATTGAGGACTTTATATCCTGAGGGTTTAAATGAAATGATTGAGGGCACATATGATTAATTTTTTTTTTTTTTTTTTTTTTTTTTTGGTCACATGGACACATATATGAATATGGAAGTTTGTGTTTTCACATTGATATATTTATTGTATGTTTCATGTGCTATGTTAGTGTGAGATATAGAGCGATTTTAAAGGGGTGCACAATGATATCACAAGGTAATTAATAGGGTTTTATAATGCAATTGATTACATCATAGTTTATAAGATTTTTTTATATAATATGTTGGTAGATATGATATTTGTTCTATTTCACTTCACTATGGTGTATACACTTAAAATATTATAATATACACATGTATATATATGTATATATATTGAGGTCAATTGACGTGCACATTTGAACTCTCTAGAGGAATTGTATCAAGTTGTATCAAGGGTTAAAGATTTTCTTATCCTAGAGGAGTTGCATTAAGGGTTAAAGATTTCCTTTGAGGTTCTGTTTGTATGTTCATCTGTTGTGTGAACAGGTTAAACCATTTGGCAATCTGATTTGAAGTATACTGATAGGTTTGTTTGAAATTCAATCTACCAGTTAACATGGATTGCTAATTGGATTCCCTGTATAAATGTTTATGTATCAGAGCAGTCCAGTTTGTATTTCCTCCTGAAGAAGTGGCAATAGAGCCACGAAACATGTTGAGGGTTTTAATTGATTTTTAAATAAATAAATTTTTTATACCTGGACTGCTGTGAAAGAGCTTTTTGGATACTTACAGACATTTGAGTGCGCTCTAGTGTGGTTTCGTTGCGGGGAGAACCAGCACTGTAAATCCCCTCTGGTGTTGTAGACCGGTTGCTGGGAGTGTGACCGGTTATAAAGATCGAGTGAGTATTTGATTCTCCTCAAAGTTCTATTTGTCTACTGGTTTAAATTGGCAGTACAGCGCTCCTCGTTTGTGTTTTGTTTGAATCAAGAAGTGTTCAACCTCATTGTTCAGAAGTGGGGACTTCCTTGCATCGACCTGATGGCGACAAGGCACAGTCGGAAGTTTCAGTTGTTCTGCTCTCGCTGGAGGCACCCTCTAGCTCTGGCAGTGGATGCCATGTCGATCCCATGGCATTTCTCTCTGGCGTACATCGTTCCTCCCTTTCCCATGCTGCACAGGGTGTTGTGGAAACTGCATCTGGAGGGCTCTCCTGTCGTTCTGATTGCTCCGTACTACCATTGTCAAGCTTGGTTTTTGGTGCTCCTGGATCTTTCCGTGGCAAAGCCCTTTCAGCTTCCCCACCATCCGGATCTTCTTCTATAGGGGTACCTGTGGAAGGAGGATGTGGACCGTCTGGGTTTGACGGCATGGAAGTTGATTCCTCAATACTGAAGAAGAAGGGTTTCTCTTCTGGTGTGGTGGCCACTATGCTTAGTTCCCACAAGCCTGTCTCCTCTAAGGCCTACCATAGAGTCTGGTCCACCTTTGTTTTCTTGGTGCGCTGATAAGGATCTTTCCCAGGAATTTGATCTTCCAACAGTCCTGTCCATCCTGCAGGACGGAGTGGATAAGGGTCTCAGTTTGAGTTCCCTTAGAGTGCAGAAGGCTGAACATTGTCTTCTTTAAGACGTATCGCTATCATTCCTGATGTCAAGGTTTTCTTCCAGGGCGTTGCTCATACTCGTCCTCCGTTTAAGAGCCCTACTCCTCAGTGGGATCTGAACTTGGTTTTGGGCGTCCTTCAGCTCCCTCCATTTGAATCATTGGCTACTATTCCTCTGTGCATGCTGAATTAGAAAATGGCCTTTCTCCTGGTGATTGTGTCTGTTCGCCGTGTCGCGGAGTTGCATGTCCTGTCTTGTAAACAACCCTTTTTGGTGTTTCACAAGGACAAGGCGGTTCTTCGCACTTCTCAGGAGTTTCTCACGAAGGTGGTTTCAGAATTCCACATTAATCAGGAAATTGTGGTGACCTCTTTCTGTCCTGACCCTACATCCAACAAGGAGAGGGATCTTCACTTGCTGGATGTGGTGCGGTGTCTCAAGTTCTGTGTGCTCCGCACTGAGTCTATTCATCAGTCTGATGCCTTGTTCGTCATTCCTGAGGGTCCCAGGGCAGGGAGACCAGCACCCAAGGTGGCCATAGCGTCTTGGATTAAGTCTACTATTCGTAAGGCTTACGAACTGCGGAAGAAGCCTGTTCCATTTAAGGTTTCGGCTCATTCCACTTGATCCATTGGGGCATCTTGGGCTTACATGAATCAAGCCTCAGCTGATCAGTTGTGCAAGACTGCCACTTGGTCGTCTGTGCACACCTTTAATGAGCACTACCACTTTGATGTGCTGGCGTCGGCTGATGCCAGTTTGGGACGGAAGATCCTAGAGGCAGTTTTGCCTGTCTAGGTTCTCCTTTCTTCTCTTCAGTGTTCCTTCACTTTCGAGTTTGTGTGCTATGCTATGTTCCTTGTGTGGTTCTGCACCGCTTTTGTGTCCGTTGACACTTCATTGTTATTGTTGGGCTGGCTTTGGTGACTTTGGGGGCTCTGATTCTGGTCTTTGCCTTACTTCCCGCCTCTGGAAAACTCATTGGTGGGACATCCCAAAGTTACCAGTAACCTATACTGGATGACAGAGAAAAGATAATTTTAGTCTTCCCTGTTAAATCCTTTTCTTTCAGTCCATACAAGTTACTGTCCTCCCGCCCTGTCAAGGGACCATGCTTGGCTCTCCTGTGACTGAACGTGGGAGTCCTTTCGGGTTCATGCTCACAGGAGTCGTCTTTTCCCTTCTTACTACCTAGTCGCTAGTTAGTGTCTCAAATCGTTTTGGAGAGGAAGTGGCTAGATGCAGCTGAGGAGAGAAGATAGGCTCCACCCAGCATTCTCTTCAAGAATTGTTCCTGCCTACTTAAAGGGGTGATCACCTACCCAAAGGATTTAACAGGTAAGACTAAAATTCTCTTTTCTGCTCTTCCCTTTGGTCTTTCTATGGCACCCCTGGTCTTCAATCATATCCTGGATGTGTTAGTTTCCGTCCTGCACAGGGGCGGCATCAGAGTCACTCCAAATATGGACGACTTGCTCTTGAAGGCCCCCTCTCCAGAACTCCTTCACCAGCAGGTCCAAGACTATATTCATGCTCTTGCCCATCACGGGTGGATTCTGAAAATGAACGTCTGATTTGATTCCATCTCAACTGTTTTTTCTGGGTCTCCTATTCGACACCCTGAAGGGGATTTTGTTTCTCACAGACGAAGTGGCTCACCAGGTAACCCACAAAGTGTCTGCAGTGTCTGGCCAGTCTCTATTCAAAATGTCTCCCAGGCATCCACTGGCTGTGGTTTGTGATTACGCACCTCCCAGGCAATCGGCTTCCAGTAGGATTCGTCATCTGCATGCTAGGAGCTGGTTAGCTTTCTGAGCCTTAGCTGGCTTTTGCACTCATGCTGGGTTATTTCATGTTCCTGTATAGTCATTCCATAAGACTTTGGAGCAAGGATGGCTGCAGTTTAGATAGAATTAACCCTTTCTCTGTCATCCAGTACAGGGTACGGGTAACTCTGGGAGGCGATCTGCCCAGGAACAATTCTCAAAGTGTATGCAGGGGGTGGAGCCTCCCTTCCCTCGGCTGCAGCTAGCCAATCAGCTCCAGAAAGATTTGTTCCTCGGTGAAGACAACACCAGCTGGAGAACAGTTCTGCTATAGTTTTAGAATCTTTTTTATTTTTCTGTTAGATATGGAATACCACCATTAGTCGGATTACCATGACTGACAAATGCCTTTCAATGTGGCTATCTCAGTATCCAGGTGCTTTTTTGTGGACCTTAAGCCCTGAGGGGGAAAATCTTGATTCCAAGTGCTTCCCCAGGAGTTACCCACTGAGGTACTTCTTGCGCCATGGTAATCTGAAGACAGAAGATCTGCAGGAAAGGTTAGCTACCCTTTGAGTGCTGCAGGTCCACTTGTCCCACAGTGCCCCTCCGCACAGGGGTGTATTTCTGGAGTTCCTATTGCACACTCCAGAACTCATTGGGTATATCTGTATGTCTGTTGGATATTTGGAGCAGGTTTATGTGGTAACCCTTTAGCTGCTGGTTTGGCACTTTATTGGGAGTTTTATGACTCTTTTCCTACTGGATTAGTGTTTTCTGGGTATCCTTACATGTTCCATTGATGTTTTACATGTTTTTATGTTTCACTTTTATATTTACCAAAATTGAGTAAAGGCGCACTTTACTGCATAGACACCATTGCTCCATTAATGCCAATGGGACTGTACTGTTTGGGAGGTATCTCTGCAACTGTTTAACCTGGTGACTTCAGAGATGGCTCATTTTACTTGTCTACCCTTGCTCTATCATCTGGTTCATGTACCTAGTGTGTTGGGGGGCTCAGGGGGCTTTGAGCACGGTTTAGGGTACTTTTTGGGGAAAAACTACATTTCCCATGAGCACTTGCTTCGCACCCTTGTTTCTGATTGGCTCCTGCCGCGGCAGCCATTTTGTGAGCATTTCTGGGTGAGTGTCCTACGCAGGGCTTGGAATCTCCATCTCTCCTCTGCAGATTAACCCTTTGCCTGCCAGATAAGTTTATTGTAGCGTTTTCTGGGGTGAAACTTTAATCTTACACACTATAACTGGGTGATTTATGGTACAGTTGGTTATTCTGACACTGTGAATATGTCTATACCGCTGGAGCTTGGGGCTAGACCTAAGACTAAGGAGGCTGGAGTCGCTGTATCCCCCATTGCGCATTGCTCTTCCTGTCACTCAGGACTACCTAGAGAATACTCAGGTCACTTATGCCCAGCATGTTCTGATGTCCCTGACACAAATCCAGGGACCTCCAGCCATGCCATAGAGCCAGCTTGGGTGCAAGAGTTCAAGGCTGTGACTAGGGACCTTAGATCCACATTGCAACTCTTTCCATCCCAGTTACAGGGGGCCTTTTAGGCTTGGCAAGCCCCCTCCTCAGTCAGATCTTCCCTGCCTAAACCAAAGGGAGTACCTGATGTGTCAGATTCCTCTGAGGAGGAACTGCTGGTGGATTTGGATGTTGAGGACTGTCCTGTGCTGGAATCCTCTCAGTTTCTTGGGGACCCCTTTGAGGCTGATCCTGAACCCTCCGCTGAGGGCCTGATCAGGGATGTTTTAACTACCCTTGTTCAGGAGGTTCCTTCTAATCCCTCTGATGTATTTCAGGAGCCTGCTAAGCCCCTTACATGCTTTCCACCTAACCCCACTCTTGACCACCTTGTGTCTGTAGAGTGGAAATCCCCGGACAAGAAAGCTTCTGTATCCAGAAAGTTTGCTAAGCATTATCCCTTTTCTGAAGCTGCGCTTGCTCAGTGGGTTCATCCACCCAAAGTGGATGCACCTATTTCCAGGTTATCCAAATCTACTGCTTTGCCAGTCTCTGATGTGTCTGCTCTTAAGGACTGGACTGACAAGAAGCTTGAGGTCTCACTCAAGTCCATTTTTGCCACTGCTGGTTCCGCTCTGTGTCCAGCATTTACAGCTGCATGAGTGAACCGGGCCATTGCGGTCTGGACTGAGCAGCTCACCAAGGCTGTCCGTCAGGATGCCTCTACTTCAGAGAAGTTGCGCCTTCTCGCCAACAGTTCTGAGGCACAGCACTATGTTTCTGCTGCCTTATTTGACGCTGTACGCATGATGGCTAGGGTTTTCATCATGTCTGTGGTGGCCAGGCGAGCCCTTTGGCTCAAGATTTGGTCTGCTGACACGGCTTCTAAGAAAGTCTTACTTTCCCTGCCTTTTCAGGGTACCTCTTTGTTTGGGCCAGAGCTTAAGGATCTGATCAGTGAGGCCACAGGGGGTAAGAGTACTCTTCTACCCTTGGTTCCTAGGAAAAAGTTGCCGCTTAAGCGTAACCGGCTTTTTCGTTCCTTTCAGAATGAGACACGTCTGGCGAACCAGACGGTTCCCTCAGCTCCGTGTTCCTCCTCCAAGCCCAAACAATAATGGAAGCCCAATGTCTCCTCCAAGCCCAAGGCTTCCAAGACTTTTTTGGCATGACTCGCAGAACCCGGGTCCGCACCCTGCTGTGGGTGGTCATCTGCGACTCTTTCACAGAGTTTGTGAGGAATCTGTGATGGACCCATGGGATTTACAAGTGGTAACGGAAGGGTACAAGATCCCTCTTTGTTTCTCTTCCTCCTTTTCGCTTTTGTCCTTCTCATACTCCTCAAGGTACAGAGAAATGCTGTCTGTTCGACAGTGCTGTTCAGGCTCTTCTGGACAAGGATGTTCTGGAGCCAGTGCCTATTCAGGACAGGGGTTCGGGGGTTCTACTCAAACCTCTTTGTGGTAGCCAAAAAGGACGGCGGTTGTCACCCCATTTTGGATCTGAAAGATCTCAATTCCTTTGTGACCTGGACCCATTATCGCCAGGAATCTCTACGAACAGTGATTGCTGCCATGTCTCCGGGGGAATTCCTCGCTCCTCTGGATCTTCAGGACGCGTACTTACACTTTGCCATTCATCCAGAGAGCAGGCAGTACCTCCGGTTTGCCTGCAACAGGGGACATTTTCAGTTCTCAGCCCTTCCATTTGGTCTGACGACGGCTCCTCAGGTCTTCAACCATGTCCTGGGTGCCTTGATTTCCGTCCTCCACCGGACAGGCATCAGAGTTACTTCATATATGGACGACTTGCTTCTGAAAGCCCCCTCTGCAGAACTCCTTCATCAGCAAGTTCAGAACAGGACAAGTCGGACCTTGTCCCATCCCAGCGTCTGGTCTTCCTGGGCCTTCTATTCGACACTCAGAAGAGCATGGTGTACCTCATGGAGAAGGTGGCTCACCATATCACCCACAGGGTTTCAGCGATTCTGTCTCAGGATCCAGTTGTCATCTCTGGTGGGAAAATTCATATCCACCATAGAAGCGGTTCCATTTGCCATGGCACACACCAGGGAGCTCCAGAGGTTCGTGATCCAGGTGTGCGAGGGTCAACAGGATCCCCAGAAGTCATTTGTTTCCCTTCCTCTTCATGTGGAACTGAGCTGGTCATGGTGGCTCAACCTCTCCAACCTGCTGAAGGGCAGGTCCTTTCTGGTGACCTTTTGGACTAAGGTGAAGACAGACGCCAGCATCTCCGACTGGGGAGCAGTCCTGGGCCGCTTGAGCGCTGAGGGTCGGTGGTCCTTCCGATCAACATTTTGGAGCTGCGTGCAATATTTCATGCACTGAGACATTGGACGTCTCAGCTAGAAGACTGTCCAGTCCGAGTGGAGTCCGACAACACCATGGCCATGGCTTACATCAACAAGCAGGGTGGCACAAGAAGTCTCATTGCTTGGTTAGAGGTCAAGGCTATTTTGTCCTGGGCAGAAGATCACATGCCTGCCGTATCCGCAGTGCACATTCCAGGCATAGACAACGGCAGACTTCCTCAGCCGGCACACTGTAGACAGCGGAAAGTGGGAGTTGCATCCGCAGGTGTTTCAACTCATTGTTCAGTGATGGGGTTCCCCTTACATCAACCTGATGGCATCGAGACACAACAGGAAGGTTCCAGTGTTTTGCTCTCGACGGCAAGACCCTCTGGCTCTAGTGGTGGATGCAATGTCTATTCCTTGGACCTTTCCTCTGGCTTACATCTTTCCTCCCCTTCCCATGTTGCATAGGGTGTTCCGGAAGTTACGACTGGAGCTTTGTCCAGTCATTCGGGTTGCACCATACTGGCTTCGCCAGTCTTGGTTCCCGGAGCTCTTGGATCTGTCTGTGGCGGAACCCTTTCGGCTTCCCGACTGTCCAGATCTTCTTCTACAGGGTTTCCTGTGGAAGGAGGATGTTCATCAGCTAACTTTGACGACTTGGAAATTGAATCCTCAATTTGGAAGAAGAAAGGCTTTTCTTCTGGTGTGGTGGGTACTATGCTCAGTGCTCACAAGCCTGTTTCTTCCAAGATCTACCATTGTGTCTGGTTGACCTTTCTGTCCTGCTGCACTGACAGGGACCTGTCTCAGGACTTTCATCTACCTACGGTCCTGGCCTTTTTGCAGAACGGAGTGGATAAGGGCCTCAGTTTGAATTCCCTCTAGGTTCAGACTTCTGCTCTATCTGTTTTCTTTCAGAGGCGCATTGCCATCCTTCCTGATGTCAAGATTTTCTTCCAGGGTGTTGCTCATACACATCCTGTTTTCAAGTCTCCCACTCTTCAGTGGGATTTTAACTTGGTTTTGGGTGTCCTTCAGAGCCCTCCCTTTGAGTCTTTGGCTACTATTCCTCTACGCCTGTTGACGTGGAAAATGGGCTTTCTCCTTGCGATTGTGTCAGTTCGCTGTGTTGCGGAGTTAAATGCTCTGTCCTGTAAACCACCTTATCTGGTGCTTCATAAGGACAAGGCGGTGCTTCGCACGTCTAAGGAGTTTCTGCCGAAAGTGGTATCTGAGTTTCACATCAATCAGGAGATTGTGGTGCCCTCTTTCTGCCCTGACCCCACGTCTGACAAGGAGAGGGATCTCCACTTGTTAGACGTAGTGTGTTGCCTCAAGTTTTTAAGTGCATCGCACTGAGTCTGTCAGGCATTCTGACGCACTGTTCGTCATTCCTGAGGGTCCTAGAGCTGGAAGACCTGCATCCAAGGTGACATTTGGGTCTTGGATCAAGTCCACTATTCGCATGGCTTATGAGTTGAGGAAGAAATCCATCCCTTTCCGGGTCACTGCTCTTTCCACTCGTTCTATTGGGGCCTCTTGGGCTTACAAGAATCAGGCCTCGGGTGCAAGGCAGCTATATGGTCGTCTGTGCACACCTTTTCGAAGCACTACCGTGTGGATGTGTTGGCATCGGCTGATGCCAGCTTTGGGAGGAAAATCGTGGAGGCAGTATTGCCTGTCTAGGATTTTTTTTCTTGGTTCTTAGAGCTTCCTTCTCTGTTGAATCCTGTTGCTTCTAGTTCAGTGTTCTGTGTAACGTTCCTGGGTATCACGGTCCCCGTGATTCCCTGTCAATCTCTCTTGTTGTTACCTGTGCATTGGAGGAGGCTGATTGGCCCGCCCACAATGTTCCTTTATATACTGAGTTTATGGCACCTGTCAGATGCCCTTTTGTGGTGTTCCTGATCCTGCCCTTTGTTGCTGTGTTCCTGCGTTCCTGTGTACCGACCCGGCTCGTCTGACCATTCTGCTGATCCTGCTCGTGATTTGACCCGGTTCCGGCTGACGCTCCTGCTCCGTGATTGACCCGGCTCTGACTGACGTTCCTGCTCCGTGATCGACCCGGCTCTGGCTGACGACCCTGCTCCGTGCATTGATCCGGTTCTGGCTGAAGTTCCTGCTCTGTGATCTTATCCTGTGTTCCCGTGTGATCTCGGTCGCCTTCCGGCGACATTCTGAACTGTGTTTCTGTCGCTCTGGCTAATCATCTCTCTATACTACCGAGCTGTTGCCTCCTGTGCACTGAGCCAGTCCTCATAAGCGCTGCTGAGCTGTAGTCTCCATTACCGAACCTGCATTAACCCTTGCTGTGCTGGTTGCCTCCGTTATTTGAGCCTGTCCTTGTACACTTGCCAAGCCAGTGTGTCCCGTTTGAGCCATTTAACACTTACTGAGCCTTTGCCTTATAGACCTAGCCTATCCTATAGAGCAGTTGTCCATTCCGGTGTTCGGGACGCACCTTGGTTGCGTCGGTTGGCGTTAGTACCTCCAGTTTGCTCTTGCAGTGTGTGCTTCGTAACGGCACCGGAAGGGTGTCCCGGCTCTGGTCTCCAAGTGCTCAATGTGTTACTCTATCTACCGCACTACCAGTGCTTGGCTCGCTGATTTCTTGTGCAGTGTTGCTCCGTTCTGGCACCCAAGGGGTGTTTAGGGCTCTGGTCCTGTTGGCACACGCAGGGTTACTTCCGTGAGAGTGTTGAGGGCGATTCAGGTTCTGGTCCCATTAGCTCCTGCAGTGGATTTCCTTCTTATTATCCCACTAAGGTGGTATTGGCTCAGCTCTGGTCAATCTTTGCTGTTCATTTGGGGTGTTCTATTGCACAGCTATCTGAGAGTGATTCAGTTCAGTCACACAATACACCTTCCTCTTCACCATCAAGAGACTGATATTACCTACTGGGCGTTGGCTAATTTATATTACTGAGACTGTTCAGTTTCTCTACATTACCCCTGAATGTATGTTATCCTGATCAGTATATTTTTCGCTATACATATTTGGGCCTGTATATTGTCATCACCATTCATACCTGTCCTGGCCCGCAGGGGAGCTGTTCTTTAACCATTATTTCAATAAAACTGTGTTTTTACTTTTTACCGGTGTCTGAGTGTCAGAAAACCGTAACACTGGGGTGCCGTTACCCCTGTTTGTGTCCGTTAACACTTCAGTTGTTGTTGCGCTATCTCTGGTCATATGGTTCATATGTGTTCTGGTGAGTTTGGGGGCCTTGCGTCTGGTCCTTGCCTTCTTCCCACCTCTGGGAAACTTAATGGTTGGACATCCCAGAGTTACCAGTAACCTGTATTGGACGACAGAGAAAAGAGGATTTTAGTCTTACCTGTTAAATCCTTTTCTCTTAGTCCATACAGGTGACTGGTCTCCCACCCTGTCAAGAGACCATGCTTGGCTCTCCTGTGGCAGACTGTGGGGGTCCTTCGGGGTCATGCTCACAGGAGTCTTCTTCCCTTCTACTAGCTAGTCATTGTTAGTGTCTCAAATCTTCCTGGAGCTGATTGGCTAGCTGCAGCCAAGGAGGGAAGGGAGGCTCCACACCCTGCATACACTTTGAGAATTGTTCCTGCCTACTAAGGGGCGGATCGCCGCCCAGAGTTACCAGTAACCTGTATGGACTAAGAGAAAAGGATTTAACAGGTAAGACTAAAATCCTCTTTTCCCTGTTGTTTTCACTACTACGGTGTGTCAGGGACGTTGTGAGTTTTGTTTTCGTTTTTCCTTATTTGTGTCTAATTGTTATGTCCCCCTTGGTTGTTCCTGGGGTATTTGGATATCTTGGTCACCTTAGTAAATTTTACCAAATTTTTTGTAGCGTCCCCTTTAAGGATGGGAGCCCGCCAGCCGCCATCTTTGCTCCATTGACTTCTATGGAGGAACATCAGAGAGGTCTCTATTGTCCAGACTCCTCATGCTCCTTTAACAGGTTAATTCCCTGAATATCCAGGTCGTTCATGGTAATTCCACAAATGGAGTTGTAGGCATTGCTAGTCAACAGCAACTGAAAAGACTACATTTTCCAGAATCCCTGTTTTGTGGACTTTCTTCCAATTGGCTGTCAGTTTTGCAGTTGACATTTTATTACTCTCTTGCTTGTCCTACGTATTTCTCTCCTTCTCCAGTTTAACCCTTAGCTTGCAAGATAAGTGTCTTTTCTGGGCTTTTAAGGGTAATTTTTTACTATGGAACAAGACTTGTGTTTTTTGCTAGTGTGGGATGCTTTATTGTCAGGATGTCTGATTCTAAGGGTATGGGTGTAAACCTAAGACTATGGACTTGGGTGTCCCTTACCCCGTCCACACTTACTGTTCCATGGGGCTCCCTAGGGAGTATTCAGGATCCCACTGCTGGTTCTTCAGTCATGGAAGCACCACACTGCCTTTAAATATGTGGCCCCTGTCTCTAAGAGTGTTCCTCAGATTCTAGGGGCTTTCTCAGAGGAGGAATTGTCTGAGGGAGAAGAGGAGCAGTGGGGATATGAGGATATGGATTTTTCCTGCTCCTATGGGGACTTTTATTAGACTGTCGCCCTTCCCTCGGCTAAGGGACTCGTTAGAGCTGTCTTGGAGACCATTCAGGTCTCGGACACCAATGACGAGGGCTCTTATTCTACAGATGTCTTCCAGAGGAGTGAGAAGTCTTTGCCCTTCTTTATCCCTAATGCCACTATTGACCATATCCTTCTGGAAATATGAAAGACCTGAGACCAAAGGTTGTCCATCACCAAAATGTTTTGTAAGCAGTATCCCTTTTTGGAGGCAGCTTTGGCACAGTGGGGCTCCCCTCCTACCGTGGACCCTCCTGTCTTCAGGTTGGCCAAGACTACTGCACTGCATTTGGCAGATGCAGCAGGGCTTAAGGATCCAGCTGACAAGAAGCTGGACTTTATCCTCAGGGCCAATGGTGCTATACTAAGACCTATTTTTTGCTTTTGCCTGGGTTAAAAGGGCTGATGCCATGTGGAGTGGGCAGTTGATGGAGACTGTCCATGCCGAGGCTTCCAAGGAGGATTTGTTGGTCCTTTTGGCCAACATTAAGGAGGCCAAAAATTATGTGTCTGAGGCTCTTTTTCATGCGGTCATGTTGTCTGCTAAAGCCTCAGCCATTTCAGTTGCTGCATGATGCATTCTGTGACTTAAGATTTGGTCTGTGGGCCAATCTTCCAAGAAGTCACTGGTTTCCATGCCATTTCAGGGTAAGTCGCTGTTTGGACCTGACCTAAAACAGATTATTAGTGATGCTACTGGTGGCAAGAGCACTTTATTGCCTCAGATGGCCACCAAATGTCCAACTCTGGCAACCGCGTCTTTTTTGTTCCCCCCACCAAACGGAGTCACAGATGCCGCAAGGTTCTCAAGACTTTCACACACACTCCTCCTCCAAACCCAGAGTGCAGTGGCACTCCAAGCGAGCAGCTACAAAGGCTCAGCCTGTCTATAAATCTTCAGCATGACTTGCAGAATCCTGTTCCACTGTTACCTGTGGAGGTGGGGGCACCTTTCTTGGGGCTCCTGGGAATCCTCAGTTATGGAGCAGTGGGTTTTGTAGGTAATCTCAGAAGGGTACCACATAGATTTTGGACTTCTTCTTACGTATATAGTTTACTTTTATTAAGGGTGCAGAAAGAGCCAGACAAGGCACGGCTGTTTCAGGAATCAAAAAAGGTTCTGATTCCAGTACCTCTCCATGAGCAGGGTTCAGGTTTCTACTCAAACCTGTTTGTGGTTCCAAAGAAGGCTGTCGGCCCATTTTTGACCTCAAAAGTATTTGGTGACTATGCACTTCAAGGTGGAATCTTTGAGTTCTGTCACAGCAGCAGTGTGCCCCTGAGAGTATCTGCTGTTCCTGGACCTTCAGGATGTGTAACTACACATCCCTATCCAACCAGAGACCTGGCTATCTGCATTTTGGAATTTGCCATAGTCTCTGAACATTACCAGTTCACATCTCTGCCATTTGGCCTATCTTGTGCACCCTGCATATTCACCAGGGTCATGGGGGGGCCTTAGTGGCCTTCATTCACACCCAGGGCATCACCGTGACTCCTTATCTGGGCAATCTTTATATATTTCTGTATGTTCTTTCCTTTTTTATATATATTATTTTGGATTTCTCAGTTAATTCTCTTCGTAATAAGGGGCCCTTCATCAAGATACCCCAATGCTTATCCAAAATATAATACCTTTTATAAGGATATAAAAATATCTTGTAATAAAGGAGATTGCCTCTGTACTTATATCTCCCTTAAGGCCTTGTCCCATGTCCTTTTGACTTTTAGGTACCAAAAGAGATGTCCTATCTAAATCCCTAGCTCTTTGGAAAGCCTGCTCTGCATTTTTTAGCCCCATATCCACGTTCCCTAAAATATGCATTCCACACCCCTCTGGCACTCAAAGGATTAAGAAACTTCCCTTTTTGAGGTCCTCCTTACTACTGCAGCTTCTCCGCAAGTGGTGAAACTGCCTGTATGGGATGTTTCTGATCCAGCTGGGTAGATGACAACTATCTGCTCTGATATAGGGGTTACAAGAAACCTCCTTCCTTTATACTTGTTATCTCTCCCTCACATGTTCCCTTTAATTCAAGATCTAAAAAACATTCTTGTATACAGTGTGTAAAGTGTATGCCACTATAATTAGATTTCCCTGTACCCTGCCACCCTTCCAAATCAAAAGCACATCATCTATAAATCTGCCATAGTACATCATGCTGCCCCCACACCCACCAACCCTCAGTCCAAATAAGGCCTCAATATTGCCCATAAAAAGGGTGGAGTATGAGGGGGAAAACCTGGTGCCCATGGTATTACCCTTTACCTGTATATAGCAGAATCCCTGGAACTCAAAAACGTTGTAACTGAAGATTAATAGTATTACCCTCTGTAGAAATTCCTTTTGAATAGGGGCCATGTTTTTTTTTTTTTTTTTTACGTTTTCAAAGAAGCTTTATTGAATTCCAAGACATCCAACATAATTGGAAACAATAACATCCAATTCAGTAAAATATAACCAGCATCAGCAATGAAAGGATACACAAATATTGTAGCTAACCTCTGTGGAGAACTCAATAGGTACAATTCAGTATAAACAAGAAACACCTCAAGTGATATCCAACTCAAAACACCAGGTGATAGCTAATGTGGATAGCATTCTCAAATTAGGTAAACTAAGCATGAAACTAGGAAAACAGGGAGTATGAGACCAGAAGAAAAGGCAAGAAGCAAAAAGCTAGGGCCAATAGGAGAGGGCCCGAAAAAAGAAGAAGGGGGTCTGTAGAAAGACACAAGGGTGGGGTGGAAAGGGGGGGGGGAGAACACAGCAGGGTAGGGAGACAACGAACACCACAGGAGACGCAAGCCAGGGCCAGCCCCAGACCCAGTCAGGGACCAGGCATCAGAAAACAGGTATCCGAGGCCAGGCCACATGAAGCAGGTCATCAGGCGTTAGCCACCGAAACCTCCCAAAGAGTCCAGATCTCTCGAAAGGCGCTACGCCGTACCATACGCCATGCATGTATCTTTTCTAGGGAACAATAATTACTCACTCTGGCTCTCCAACAGTCCAAAGAGGGAGGACCCTGTGATCTCCAGTGTGCTGCAACATTCATCCTTGCGGCCGAAAGCATAAAGTAAAGCAGTGCATATTTCCGGGGTGTCCAAGAGGGGCTGTAGGAGAACAAAAATAGCAAGGGGTCCAAAGGCATGCTGTACCCCAACACCGCCTGTATGGCATCACCAACTTTCAGCCAATACGTCTTTATATCAGGACAGGTCCACCAAATATGAGCCATAGTGCCCCTTCCAGATCCACATCTCCAACAGGTATCCGAGGACCCTGGGAACGCCCTCGCAAGACAGTCTGGTGTCAGGTACCATCTAGAAATCAGTTTGTAGAAGCCTTCCTGAGAGGGGGTGTCCCTTGGAAGGAAGCGAAAGTTTGCAAAAATAGAACTCCATACTGAAGGATCAGAAAGCAAAGTAGTCTGTAGGTCCATTTGCCACTGTGACGCGAATGTAGGGAGAACTGCATCCACCTTAGCTGTCAGAAGATGGTAGAGTTTGGACAAGGTTTTTTGTCCCACCCCAGAGGAGGTCAGAAAGGACTCCATAGGTGTCAAGTTCCGCAGTGGGTTACCTAGTCGCAATACTCCAAGGATGTAATGGCGAATCCGGACATATGTCCAAAATTCCCGCTGCAGGATACGACCCTGCGAAAGAAGGGTGTCAAAACCCACTAGCTTCCCTCCATCCACCAAAGATCTCACCTCATCCAGACCCGCTTTGGTCCAAAGGCGCATCACCCTCGGGGTCAAACCCGGAGGGAAGTCCGGGTTGCCCAGGAGGGAAAGTAGTGGAGAAGGGCTAGGAGCAAAGCTCCCACTCAGGCAGCGCCTAAACCAAATTGTAAGCACTCTACCCATAACTGGTAAACGAAACAGGGGTGCAGGAACTCGATTCTGAAGAAGGAGCAACTGTAGAGGTCTAAGGTTCAAGTGATCTTGGAGCTCTATAAGAAGCCATGTAGCCCTCGGAGTAGGAGGTGCAAAATCAGGAAGCCGGGTAAGTATCGCAGCATCGTAATAGGCTGATAGATCAGGAAGGCCCAATCCACCCGATTTACTCTGTGTCATCATAAGAGACCTACTACACCTCGGTTTCTTCCCATTCCAAACATAGGCTATCATCAAAGCCTGAAGCCATTTCAAAAAAGCTCTAGGAATCAAAATCGGTAAGGCCTGAAGTAAGTAAAGCACTCTAGGCAAGAATAGCATTTTTAAAACATTCAGTCTACCGAACCAAGAAATCTTCGGGTCACCCCAAGTTGTCAAATCTGAAGAGAGCTGATCATAAAGTGGCGGAAAGTTGAATTTAAATAGGTCAGTACAGCGTTTTGGGAACTTTACGCCCAGGTAGGTGATCGTTGCCGGTGCCCAGGTAAATGGAAAAGAGGAGCGTAGTGACTGGCATTGGTCCAAGGGGATGTTGATATTCAACAGCTCCGATTTAGACTCATTGATGCGGGAACCCGACAAGGAACTATATTCCCTCAACACCCTCATGACAGCTGGCAATGAGTCCATTGGAGATTTGAGAGTCAAAAGAACATCATCAGCAAAGCAGGACACCACATAATCTCGACCCCTCCCTGGGACACCTTTGATGTTAGCATCACCTCGTATTGCATTTAGTAGTGGTTCCAGCGTAAGTATATATAAGAGTGGGGAAAGGGGGCACCCCTGCCTTGTCCCATTGGAGATTGTGAACGGGGTAGAAAGTACTCCATTAACTCTGACTTTTGCTGTGGGGTTCTTATATAAAGCCAGGATGCACCCCAAGCAACGCGGTCCCAGGCCCAGGCATTCCAGTACACCCCGAAGAAAAGGCCAGTGAACTCTGTCAAAGGCCTTTTCGGAGTCCAGTGACAGTAGCACAGTTGGGAGGCCACTAGAATGTATCCTATGAAGAAGGGCAATCAATTTGGTCGTATTATCCTTAGCCTGACGTCCCTTGACAAATCCCACCTGATCCGAGTGGATCAAGGCTGGTAGGAGAGGCTGGATCCGACCAGCCAATGCCTTAGCAAAAATTTTGAGATCAACGTTCAGTAGGGAGATTGGTCTGTAGTTGGCACAGGCTTCCGGGTCCTTCCCCTCTTTGTGTATGACCGTAATATGAGCCTCTAAGGTTTGTGTCGAGAAGGGAGAGACCTCCGAGACCAAGTTGAAACAACCAAGCATCTCGGGTAGGAGTATGTCCCGAAATTTTTTACAATAACTGACTCTATAGCCATCGGGTCCCGGGCTTTTACCAGGAGTCATGGACCTTAACGCCGCACTAATCTCATCCAGTGTAAAGTCTCTCTCAAGAGCAGCGGCATCGACTTCTAGTAGTCGGTTAGGAAAAGTGTGATCTAAAAATTTGGTTAACAGGGCTCCATAGTCCTCTGACCGCACGCCCAGGGGGTTAGGCAAATTGTATAAACTCGAATAAAATGACTTGAAATGTTCAGCAATGAGATCTGACCTTAGGGCAGTCTATCCATCAGGACCACGAAGCATTCGAACATACGTTTGTCGCTGTCTATGCTTCACCAAACCAGCCAATAACTTGCCAGATTTGTTAGCATGGACATAGGCCTTATATTTGAACCATTGGTATGACCTCACTGAAGCCGATTTAAGGAGGAGTGCAATGTCCTGACGCACCTGCTCCAGCTCACGACCTTCCTCCACTGAAAGGCGGGTTTTATGGATCCGATCTAAAGTCCGAAGACGGCTAAGAAGGCCCGCAAGGCGCGCTTTCGCCTGGTCCCATGTTTAATAAGTACTCCACGTATGGTAGCCTTATGGGCTTCCCACACAATTGGCAATGGTACACCACAGTCTTTGTTGAGAGAGAAATATGTAGCTAAGCTAGATTTTATCACAGTGCCTGTGATTTTTCTGTCACTCTTATTTGTGGTTCGCTCTGATTTGCTGAGCCAGTTTGGCCCGCCCCTGGTGACCTTCTTATGCCTGGCCCAGACATCTGTCAGATGCCCTTTCGTGGTGTTTCTAAGCCAGTAGTGCTGTTGCTGTGTTCCTGTGTTCCGGATTCTCATGTACCGACTTGGCTTGTCCTGACTACGCTCCAGTGTTCTTGATCGTGTTTGACCCGGCTTGTCTGCGAACCACCTCTGTTTCCTGACCCGGCCTGGCTGACGTTCCTGTTCGTGTATGACCTGGCTTGTATGACTACCTCCTGCGTGCTCCGACCCGGCCCGGCTGACTTCCTGCTCCGAGATCGACTTCCAGCCTGTTCCAGTGACCTCTGTTCCCGTTGTCGCCGCCGCAACATTTTCACCTGCTGTTGCCAGCTGCCGTGTGACCACTCTGCCTTGTGTTGCCTTTGATCAGTGCAGTGTAACGTTGTCTTGCAGAGCTGTGCGTTCCTCCGTGAGCCTCACTATACTTGCAGAGCCTCGATACCTTACAGAGCCTTGGGTGTAAACGTGGATATTAACCCTTGCAGTGCTGCTTTACTCTCGCTACCTCGATTCCCAGTATAGAGCCTCTCTCACTGTGCTACGTCTGCTGAGTTGGCCGCTTACCAATGGCGACTCTATCTATCCTACTGCAGAGTAGTCACTTTATGTTGGTCCGGTAGGGCCTCTTTGGCTCTGACTTCTACGTTAGTTACTGGGCGATATCTACTGTGGCCTCTGGGCTAGTGTGGCAGCAAAGGGAAGGCTCAAGCTCTGGCAGGTTCCCGTTGTATACGCCCGTGGGGGCTATTGGCTCTAGCGCTACTATTGCTGGTATCCGGTTAATGCCTGTGGAGGCTATAGCCAGCTCTTGCATTGCAGGCCGGTTTCCGTTACGCCCATGAGGGCTATCCACACTCGGAGAAGCAGTTTCCCTGTTAGGTACGCCCGCGGGGGCTATTTGGATTTCTGTTCTGCTTAACTATTTGGTCACTTCGGCTAGGCATTTACGTTTCCAGAACACTGTGAACTGTTTCTCCTTTTAACACCTAGGGCGTGCCAAACCACCACATCTGAGACTGACTGATTTATGCTCTTAACCCTTTGGGTACTGTACACCATTCTCTGTGAAGAGATTGTGTATGTCAATTATACTGTGCATTATCTCTCTGTACTATAGCAGTCATCACTGTGTGTTTATTCCTGCCGCCTCTAGAGGGTGTTCATTTGCATTATTGCTATTAAAATAAAATTGTGTTTTATTTTACCAACTGGTCTGAGTGTCCTAAAAACCGTTACAGATTTGAGGTCTTGAACCACCTCTTCGTCCTCCAGCAAGAGTTTGTTGAGTCTCCAAGCAGGACGACCCCGACCCCCACCATTCAATTTAAGCGTGACATAGACGGGGCTGTGGTCAGACCACGTAATGTGGCCAATTGAAGGAGAGTGTAAGTATTGCAGGGAATGTTGATCACATAAAAACATGTCTATGCGAGAATATTTAGTATGAACCGGAGAGTAGAAAGTGTGATCACGACCAGGCGGAAATTCCAATCTCCAAGGGTCAAGCAGGTGGTGGGAGTCCAAGAGCTCTGAGAAGCGACGCAGCACCCCTTGTGAATATGATGAACGAGGAGGGTTGCAATCCACTAAGGGATTCACTACAAAATTAAAGTCCCCTCCCAGGAGAAGCAAGCCCTCACAGAACGTATCCACTCTGCAGAGCAGAGAAGACAGAAAAGAGACCTGACCTTCATTGGGGAGGTATACATTCACCAATGTCACCAATACACCCGCCATTTTACCCTTCACCATCAGATAACGACCATCTGGGTCGCTAAAAGTATCAACTAATTCCCACGGCAGGGAACGGTGAAGCAAGATGGCTACCCCTTTCGTTTTAGAAGGGGCAGAGGAATACCACTGCTGCGGAAAGTGCCTCTGACTGAGCACCGGGTGAGCCCCTCGCCTAAAATGCGTCTCCTGCAGGAACAGGACAAGAGCGCGCTCACGAATTGCATCTCTAAATAGCATGCTTCGCTTCTCGGGGATATTTAGTCCCTTCACATTAAAAGAGCAGCACTTCACATCCATGATAAAATAATGTCTGCGACCGCAGCGAGCGTGAACCAGCCCTGAGACACTAGACAGGAGGGGGAAGGGAAAAGGGAAGGGAAGGATCGACACAAGGGAAAAAGGAGGAGAAAAAGCAAGAGCAGAAAGAAGGAAAGAAGTGAGAGGAATAATTAAAAATCGGCCAAAAGGTGCCGGCTGTGTGAAGAAGTATCTGGTCAAGGAGAGGGGGTAGCTCAACCAGATACCAGAGAGGCAGGTGTTATTCCGAACACCAAGAAAAAATAGAAAGAACAAAGGTGTAGTACCGATTAGGTCTAGCAGAACAGACTTGGGCTGTACATGAGAAAGTGTAACAAGAGCTCATACAGAAGACATACGGTGTCAAAAACCAACACAAGAATGGAAAACAGAATAACAAGTTATTGACTGCATACAGGGATGAATTCAGCAAAAACTGGGGAACACCCACTCTATGATCCACCGCATACACCACCCCGGCCAAAAATGACCAACTGCGGCATATGCAGTGGAGCAGGCCGAACAATCCACCGGAGCATCATCCAACGCCGGTGAGGGAAGGACCACTGCCCCAGAATGCCCCAGAGAATAAATCTCCAAAGCTTCAGCCCGGAGACATAAAAGGGGAGGAGATATCCGCCTAACCCCACCTAAACCCCAATGATACTAAGAACTGCTACACGGCAGGGTATGGCCAAAGTGGTCATGAGCCAAAAAAATCTGACCCACCTAGAACGAAGTAAGAACTAACAAGCACACCCACGGGAAGAGCGCTAGGGCCATCAGTGCAGCAAAATAGAAGACAAAGCCATAAGGGACATTAATGTTGCGGGTAATGATACCCAGAAGGCAGTGGAGCAACCCACCCACCACAGTAAGCTCTCCTCACTCCCTCTAAGAAAGTAGTCATGTCTCACATACCCCAGAGACCTCCCGCCCAGTCCCAGTCAGACCATCATGCCGCGAGGAGCCCCACGGCCAAATACCCCCCCCATAGGGAGGGCACAGCCCGGGGAGCCCCCAGCCGCAGACCCATCCCACGATCAAATGGGCACAGGTGCATGAGACAGGCGGAACCGCTAAGACCGTATAGCAACACAGCATTGCAAGCAATAAAAATACAGCAATAAATTTACAAGTGCCCTACCAGGGACACCGATCCCCAGGGCGCTCCCCATAAAAAAGAAAGGCAAAGAAAAACCAGGGAGGGAAGAAGATAAGAGGGAAACAGAAGGAAGAGCAGCAGAAAGAAGGGAGCACCATGGGGAGGGGACCCCAGTAAACAAAGGAAGCCTGCAATCCCACATGCCACCTGCCCCAGACCCCCAGCCCAAACCCCGCGGGACGGGATCTGCACTAAGATCCGGCCCCCCCTCCACTCCCCACGGAAAGCATAGAAGCAAACAGGTCTCCCTAATATGCGGCTCAACAAGGTCGAAAGGTCACACCGCTGAGATAGGTAGTTGGCAGCCAGGGCCCCTCCGGTAGGATGGGGACCCCAGAAGACAAGCACCATCTCAACCCCACCCCTCATTAAAAAAAAAAAAAAAAAAAAAATATATATATATATATATATATATATATATATATATATATATATATATATATATATATATATACAGGCAAAAACATAGGTACATAAAACACATTATATCTACAGGTAGAAGTCAACCACACATCGGGGGGGGGGGGTTTAAACGCCAGCAGTCCATCCAGGAAAGGTAACGGAGAGGGAGCAGGTCAATGAGACCGTAGGAGGGCAGGTCACCACTCCGGGAGTCAATAAAGTCAGTGTCCCCTGCAGAATCGGTCATTCAGGAGCTGTCAAGCCGCTACAGCATCTTGCCTGGGGCGTTTTCCCGGATCCCCGTCAGGGCGTCGTTTTTGCTTCCCCCTCTGGGGTACAACAAAGCCGTCCTCAAACGGAGCAGTGGATGCATCCTCTTTAGGCTCTGGCAGGGAAGGCAACTGCAAGGCTGTACAGAAGGTATCCGCTTCATCCATGGAGCAAACATAGGCAGTCACATCTGTAGATGAAACGGGAACCCCCATCTGTATTTCACCCCATGTTTCATAAGGTGTTCAGTAAGGGGCTTCAAATTTCTTCTCTGTTGCAGGGTGGTGGGAGATAAATCGTTATAAATCTGTATCTCTATCCCCTCATATAGGACCGGCTCCATCTCACGGCTGCGACGCAGGATCATATCCTTATCTTTGAAGTGGTGGACACAGCACAATACGTCCCTAGGTCTTTGATTCTGGCCACCACGAGGCCGCAAGGCCCGAAGCGCTCTATCTATACGGACCACGTAGGAATCTGGCTTGCGCAGCAGGGCAGCAAAAATCTTTTGTAAAGTAGACTCCAGTTCGCCATTGGGAACTGACTCTGGCAAGTTCTTAATGCGCAGGTTACATCTTCTGCCACGATTATCTAAATCATCCACTTTATATTGCAGGTTAGCAATGGCGTCTCTCTGATCAGACAAAAGTTGTTCCAAGTTGCGAATCTGGTTCGAGTAGGACTTTCCCTCAGATTCCAGTGAAGTAACTCGATGGTCCAGCTGAGACACCTCTGATCTAATTTCTGAAAGGTCTTGTTTAAACGTAGCCTTAAGATCCGCAAAGAGCTCCAGTAGTTCCGATCGAGTCGGGAGGTCCTTAAGATCAACCGGAGTGGCAGTGGTCATCGTGCTTTTAGACGCCATAAGCACCTTGCGATCACGGGCCCGCAAGGGACTCTGTGCAACAGGCGTTGCAAGGTCTCTTTGTAGAGTAGACCGCCGCCTAGGCCTCGGCGTATCCACTCCGTCAGCTACACTTTCAGGGGCACTGGAGGTCACACTGGATCGCAGGATCCCTCGATGTGGCATAAGGGAGACTCCAGTGAAAAAGCTCCCTAAGTGGAGCCAAACAAACAAGCTAGCAGAGCTCAAGACCGAGGAAAAGCCCGGTCTGCTCACGGAGCAGAACTAAGAAGCGTCCATCTTGGCTGCTCGCTGGCTCCGCCCCTCAGAATAGGGGCCATGTTTTATCCCCCCTCCAGAAAAAATTCTGCTGCCTCCAATCCAAAGTCATGACAAATCGAGGTATACAGTGATACTACATCTAGGGATGCCCAAATATATTCACCCTGTTTCCACTGGATCTGAGTCATCCTCTCCGAGACCTTCTGCAAGTCTCTAAGGAAAGGTGGTAGGGATTTAACGTATATTTTTGCAGGTAGTAATCCAGAAATGCTGAGAGGTCTGAGATGAAAGAGTCTATACCTGATATAATGGGGAGCCCAGGAAGGTCCACAACCGATTTACGGAGCATTGGGATATGATTAAAAAAATGGTGTCATAGGATGTTTCATCACAATAAAATCATACTCCTTCTTCATGATTATGCCCCTCCTGAGCACCCAATCTGCCAACTCCATCAGCTCTCCCTCATATTGACCAGAGGGATTGCTTGCCAACTTCCGTTGTGACTCAAAATCACCTACGATCCAATATCCCTCCCTGATACATACCTGTGTGTCATACACAGCTATTGACCCCCATTATCCTCCTCCCTTATAGTTATTCATGGGTAATGGGCTAGTTCCCTCAAGGCCTCCCTTTCCCCTTGTACATATATTTCCTGCACTTCTTAGGGATAGGTCTTTCATATTCCTCCATGACAACTTTTAGGAAAGCATAATAAATGGCCCTTTATTATTAGAAGGATTAAAATGGGAGGGACCCCTATCATGACTATGGATTATTCTCCCTGATACATCTATTTGATTTACTGTTTCCCCATTTTCCTCTTTCCTTAGATCTTGTAAAATTTGTAAGCATTCAGTTTGCAATCCAGAGATATTTAAATCAACATACAAATCTTTCATTTGTCCTTTCTGTTTTTCTACCCTTAAACATTCTTTTAAGACACAGTTTCCATTCACATAATTGGAGGTCCAAGAGAAAATGGAAATTGTTAGGTTTATTAGTGGGTGCATATTTCAAGCCTTTTTGTAGGACCAAAAACTGGTTGCTACAAAGATCTAAGCTGGAGAATTTATATTTTCCATCCCTTTCTCTTATGTCCAATATGGAACACTAGTACCATGAGGTTGAGTCCCTCTTTGGAGGCCAGGACACATCTAAAAAGACAGTCTTGTAGATGGAGACTCCCAGCAACTACTCCAGCTCAACCCTTCCACCCTGCATCTCCAGTTATGCTGTGTCTACTGAGGTGAAAACATGGCCAACGGCACTTTTAGTTTTTTTTAGATTTTTTTTATTTTCTGCTAGATATGAGGCTGCCAAAATCCCCCCATTAGGCTTGTTACCATTACTGGGCTCCCTCTGGAGTGGACTGACCAGTGTGCAGGTGCTGTGTGGACCCTTGCAGCCCTGTAGAGGGAATCTTGCAACCCAAGTTTTCCCTTCCTGCAGAGTCCCTTAGGGGCCCTGCTTACTTCACAGTGGTAACCTGAAGAAGATTGGTGAGTAACCCTTTGAGTGTCTTGGTCCACATTGTCCCTACTTTGTGCCTCTCCACACAGAGGCTGTTCTCTGAGCCCTGGGGCTCTTGCACTCATGTTGGTTATTTTGTTTTATGTTATTGTTAATTCCCTGAGTTATGGAACAAGAATGGCTGCATTTGGCATAGTTAATCCCTTCCCTGCTGTTCTGTCTGGGTTGGGGACCTTTCCTGGGCTTTCTCCTTTAGTGGGCTGTTTGTTGGGTGCCCCCCACATGTCCCTTGAGGTCATTTGTTGTTTTTGGGTTCCTTTGTAAATTGTTGGTTTTTGGGGTGGGTGTGCTTTCCCTTTAGGAACATTTCCTGTTCCACCGCCATCTTTGCTCCATTGGCTTCTATGGGCAAACTTCATCTGGACATATCTCTGCATATCTGTTCTCTTTCTTCTTGTCTCCTCATGCCCTTTTATCCGGTTCATGTCCTGAGTGTCTTGGGTGTCCATGGTCCACAGACAGAGTTGTAGAAGTTTCAAGGCAATAGCAACAGAGAAGACTAAATTTCACATAATTCCCATTTTGTGGGCTTTCTTCCGATTAGCTGCCTGTTTTGCAGTCGCCATTTTACGTCTCTCTTGCATATCCAACACAGAGGCAGACTCTCCTTGCTCTCCTCCAGATTAACACTTCACCTGCAAGATCAGTACCTTTTGGGGTTTTCGAAGGTGAATTATTAGTCTGGAAAATGGTTACTAGTGGTTTAAACTAGTCTAAGACACTTCCTGTCAGGATGTCGGATTCTAAGGGACATGGGGCTAGACCTAAGGCTAAGGACTTAGGGGCTTCACTTACCCCCCTTGCTTGCTGTTCTTCATGTCAAACGGGGCTCCCTAGAGATTATTCTGGATCTGTCTTCCCCTACTGTACTTTGGCCCCTACTACTGAACAATAGCCAGCTTGGGTGAAATTGCTGTTATCTACAGTAGCCAAACTTCCATTCTCCCTCCAGGGCGTCCTTCAGTCCTGGAAGCCTCCAAATCCCTTTACATATGTGGTCCCCATATCTCACAGTATTCCAACACTTCTAGGTGCCCCCACGGAGGAGGCAATTTCAGACGGGGAGGATGAGGAAGGGGAATATGAGTATATCGATGTCAGGAGGGTTTGTTCTGGAGCCCAGGAGCAGGGATGTGCACACCCATGTACGCGCGCCACTAACCAGGAGGCTGGAGGGACAGACCTGCTGGAGCGTGGGCCACAACACAGGGACTACTGATGGTCAAGGAAGTGTTGAGGGCCAACCAAGGATTTGAGAGGCAGGAGAGCAGTGGTAACTAGAGCAGAGTCCTGGAGATTTGGATGGCCAGAAGTAGATAACAAGGTAGCTAGGTGGAGATTTAGGAAGCCAGAAGTCAGATATAGGTTGCCAAACAGAGATCAGGAATGCCAGAGATCAGGATGGTCAGGTAGCCAAGCAGAGGTCAGGGGTGCCAGAGATCAGGATGGTCAGGTAGCCAAGCAGAGGTCAGGGATGCCAGAGATCAGGATGGTCAAGTAGCCAAGCAGAGGTCAGGGATGCCAGAGATAAGAATAGTCAGGTAGCCAAACAGAGGTCAGGGATGCCAAGGATCAGGATAGTCAGGAGCTCAGAGCATATAACTGAATAAGCAGGAACGACAAAACAACTGAGCCCCGATTAAGGGGCATGCTGGGATTATATAGAGGCCTGACCTGCAAGGAGAAGAACCGGCCCACACTCACCTGTCTTCAATTGTGGTATCGGGAACGCCGGTGCACAGCCGCCCTCAGTTCCGGGTCGGCTGCCGATGACGTGTCCGGTGGTGCGCACGCAGCCTCTCAATGTACAGCCGCACACATGCTCATTGCTAGGGGAAGCCAGCCGCGTCCCCCCTGGCAACCGGAGGACCGAGGATGGCGCGACGCTGCTGAAGACATGGGAGGTGAGCGGCTTCCTCCCTGCGGGCCTTACAATGGATTCCTCCTACTCTTATGGGGACTGTTTTGAGACTAACCCCCATCCCTCAGCTGAGAAGACCCTTCAGGTCCCTGACACCCCTGATGAGGGGTCTTCCAGAGATGTAGGAAATCTTCTACAGTCTTTACCTCTAATGCCACTCTGGATCAGATTCTTCTGGATGAGTGGAAGACCCCCCGATAAGAGATTGTTTGTCACCTAAAGGTTTCCTAGAAAATACCCCTTTTCAGAGGCAGCTCTGGCGCTGTGCTTTTCCCCCTCGTACTGTGGATCTGCCAGTCTCCAGGCTAACCAAGTCTACTGCCCTGCCATTGGTGGATGCAGCAGGCTTGAAGGATATAGAGGATAAGAAGCTGGATTGTATCCTAAGGGCAAATTTCATGACTACTGGGAGCTCACTGAGGCCTATTTTTGCCTCTGCCTGGGTTAACAGGACTCTTGCTGTGTGGGTTGATTAACTAATGGAGGCTTTCCGTGCTGATGCTTCCAAGGAGGATCTGTTGGTCTTTTTAGCCAACATGAAGGAGGCTCTTTTTGAGCTGGTCAGGTTGTCTGCTAAGGCCTTGGTCTTTTTGGTTACTGCATGACACACTTTGTGGTTTAAGATTTAGTCTGCAGACCAGTCCTCCAAGATGTCACTAGTTTCCTTACCCTTTAAGTACAAGTCCCTGTTTGGATCTGAGGTACTGGGGCAAGAGCACCTTGTTACCTCAAATGCCCTGTAAATGCCCTAAGGCTAGGAAACTGCATATTTTTAGTTCCTCCCGCTAAACAGAGGAGCAAAGGCGGCAGACTCGCAGGCTTCACACTCAATCCCCCTCGCCAACCCCAGACAGCAGTGGCAGTCGAAGAGAACAGCTTAGCTTCCACGTGACTCACGGAATCCTGGTCTGCCGGTCCCTGTAGAGGGCATCTTCACCTTTTTCAAGACGCCTGGGAGTCCTCAGTCACGGACCAGTGGGTTTTGCGGGTAATCTCAGAAGGGTACTTGAATAGACTTCAGATCCCTTCCTCCTTTTCACTTCTTCTTGTCTAGGGTTCCAAAGGAGCCAGACAAGATGCGGCTGTTTCGGGAGGCAGTGAACTCCCTGCTGGAAAAGAAGGTTCTGATTCCAGTACCTCTAAAGGATCAAGGTTCAGGGTTTTTATTCCAAGCTGTCTGTTGTTCCAAAGAAGGATGAAGGCTGTTGTTCCATTTTGGACCTCAAGTGTCTCAATAAGTATGTGGAGACTTAAGACTGAATGATTCAAGATGGAATCCTTGCATTCTGTCATCGCAGCAATGTGCCCAGGGGAGTATCTGATGTCTCTGGACCTTCAGGATGCATACCTACACATCCCTGTCCACCAACATGATTTGCATTTTGCTTGCGGCTCGGAGCACTATCAGTTTATCACTTTGCCATTTGGCCTGGCTTCTGCTCCACCGGTGTTCACCAGTCATGTTGGCCTTCATTCATACCTGGAGCATTTCTGTGACACCCTATCTGGACAAACTTTTGCTTGAGGCTCCATCCTAGGAGCTCTTGGCCCATCACGTCCAAGACTGTGCTTGACTCCTGCTACACCATGGGTGGATCTTGAAGTCCTCTCCTGTGCAGTCCCAGGCGCTGGTGTTCTTAGGCATGAGGCTCAACACTCGCCTAGGGAAATCTTCTTCCCGGAGGAAAAGATCCTGCAGGTTATTGTGGTGATCCAACTAGGGGCGCCCAATGTAAACTGTCTGAGTTATGCTTTGCAGAGTACGATCCCCACAAAGAGTATACAGACTTTTATTACTATGAATAAAACAGTATAACAGATAACAATACAAATACACTGCTTAGTAGGTCTCAAAGGGCCAGATGCTAGAGTGAGCTGGATGGGGAGTGTGGCTGATGGATGCTGCAATAGGGAAGCCTTGCTGTGGACTAGGCCATGTTAAAGGTGCTGGCGCGAAGCCAGATAACAGGATGACAACCCTAGACACAGGCAGCTACCCAATGAGCCTGTAAACAATATAAAATCTACCATTAGTATGGTTGTCTCTGTTGAACTGGAAGAACCAGGAACACAGCCAGTCGTAAACTCGGGGGTCGGATGGGTGGAACTCGACGAGAGGTAGATGAGACAAACTCGACAAAAACTGGTTGACAAGTCAAACTCAACATGGTGGGCTCAGGAATACCTCTGGAGTCAAAGGAGGATAGGCAACAACATAGGTTTGTAATAGGCAGGCAGAGACGGTACTAGGGATGAGACAGGAGGATAGGTGAGCAAGCCAAGGTCAAACCAGTTGGGCAAAGCAGTACAAAATCAGCAGACAGAAGAGTCAAAGAAATAAGCCAAGGTCAAAGCAGTACAGAATACAAAGCCAAATCAGAAGATGTAAACAAAGTTGAAGTAAAGCCGGGTCAGACACTGAAATCGCAGGAAATACAGGAACACTACAGAGGTCACAACAGGAACTTTTTGATAGCACAAAAAGTGCTGGTGCTTGATAAAGGCTCATCAAGAGTGTCACACAACAAGGCAGGGAAAGTGAACAGAGGAATAAACTGAAAATCTGGCAAGAAATGCCAGGAATACCTGGAAAGACAGGGAATGACATGGCTGATATGCAGGAGGGGTCTCAGGCCCTGGAATGGCCCTCTGCCACAGTCAGAGAGTGCATGAGAGTTCTGGGTAAACTATTGTCGACCCTACAGGCTGTACCTTACTCTCAGGTGCACACCAGTGAGCTCCATAGACATGACATCCAGAAATGGTCCAGGAATCTAGCTCTTCTGGATCGTCAGATCTCCCTCTCACTGCAGAAAAGAATGGACCTGCAGTGCTGGTTGCACAGGAGCAACCTGGAAAATGGAAGTCCTTTGTGATTCCGGAATGGACTCTGGTCATGACAAATGCAAGCCTGAGTGACTGGAGTGTGGTTGTGGGTCATCTGAGGGTCCAGGCAGGTGGACTTCTGAGGAGTCTCTTCAGTCCATCAATGTTCTGGAACATCTATCGCTTGTGCACTGGACCTCTCTGTTGAAGGGACATCCAGTGCAAGTCCCATTGGACAACGCAATGGCCATGGCTTCATCAACCACCAGGGGGGCACTCGAAGTGCTGCAGCATGGTACGAGGTGAGATGCATTCCAGGTTGAGCAGAAGCCCACATTCCGGCCATCTCCTCTGTTGACATTCCATGAGTAGAAAACGTGCTGGCGGACTTTCTGAGTTGTTAAGACATGGATCCGGTAGAGTAAGAACTCAATCCAGAAGTGCTCTACCTGATTGTGGGGGTTGCCAAAGATAGACCTAATGGTCATGAGGGAAAACAGGAAGGTTCCGGTCTGCTCCTGCAAGGGGGCTCTCCGGCCTTTGCCATGGACAAGTCTCTCTTCTCACAGGATTTTGACCTTCTGGTAGTGATCTCTTTTCTCCAGGATGGTATGAACAAAGGACTCAGCTTGAGCTCCTTGAAGGTTCAGATTTCAACTATTTCTGTCTTTTTCCAGAGGTTAAATGCCACATATTCCATATGTCAAAGTGTTCCTTCAGGGGGTCGCTCATGCTTTCCCTGCCTTCAGGGCTCCCACTCCTCCGTGAGACCTTAATTTGGTTTTGATTGTTCTGCAGAGACCTCCGTTTGAGCCCCTTGCTACCATCCCTATGCGTCATTTGAAGTGTAAGATGGCCCTTCTTCTGGCAGTAATCTTGGTCCACAGGGTTGCAGAGTTGCAGGCGTGGTCTTGCAAGCCACCTTTTCACAAGGACAAGGCTGTTATTTGAACCACTCAGGAATTCCTTTCTAAGGTGGTCTCTGAGCTCCACATCAATCAGGAGATTGTTGTGCCTTCATTTTTGTCCTGAACCACAGTTTGACAAGGAGAGGGATCTCCACTAGTTGGATGTGGTGTGGTACCTTAAGTTTTATGTGCACCGCTGGAGTCTTTTCTTAAGACTGATTCCTTGTTTGTCATTTCTGAGGGTCCCAGGGCAGGTCAGGCTCTTCCTGTGGCCTTTTGGATCAAGTCTACCACTCGTCAGGCATATGAACTCGGGAAGAGACTTGTTTCCTTCAGAGTTATAGCACATTCCATTAGGTCAGTTGGGGCCTCCTGAGCCTACAAGAATCAGGCATCGGCTAAGCAGTTGTGCAAAGCTGCGACTTGGTCCTCCTTGCATACTTTTGCTAAGCACTATCGTGTGGATGTTCTGGATCCTGCTGAAGCCAGTTTTGGAAGGAAGGTCCTTCAGGTGGTTTTGCCTGTCTAAGGACCTCTTTTTCATTGTGTCTTACTGTTGTTCAGCTGTTTGAGCCCGGTTGTTCTCATTTGCTGTGCAAGTTTCTCAGTGTCTGTTGACAGTTAGTTTTGGTTTGGGCTGTTCCGGTTCTGGATAGTCCTAGGGAACTCTGTATCATGTGGACATGTGTGAGGTTCTTTCTACTTCTTCCTACCTCTGTGAGCTTATTGTTGGTATATCCCCATGGTACTTGTGTTCCATATTGGATGATAGAGAAAATAGGATTTTAGTCTTACCTGTTAAATCCTTTTCTCTTAGTCCATATGGAGCACAGGTCTCCCACCCAGAGAAAGGGACCTCTGTTGGTTTCGACTGTCTGGACGTGAGAGTCCTTGCTTAGGGTCTTATTCTCAAAGGAGCTTCCTTCTTCTTCTCTCGCGGCCCCTGATTGGTGTGGTTTGCTCACATCGTAACTGGAGGTAGGGCTAGGGCTGAGCTGCAGAAGAGGCTGAGAGTCTCCACCCACATTTTTTTAAGAATGTGTTCTGCCCTCCAAGCCCAGTGATACCTGTGTTCCAAATAGATTAAGAGAAAATGATTTAACAGGTAAGACTAAAATCATATTTTATTTTTCAATTGCCATAGGAAGATCTAAGCATGAAAACATGAATATTTGTCTTTAGAAAGGCAAGTTAATACTATAGATAGTATTGTAAGCATCTGCTAGAGGAACATCGAAAAATACTCTCCAGGACAGTTGTTTGTCATGGAATATTTCTGAAAGTGCATGATGTGTTGAAAAAAAGTGTATGACATGTCAAGAAAACAAGAGGAGCGCCTCATAGAATAATATATCTGTTTTAACGTAATATTGAACCCACTTCTCTTCCCTGTGATTGAGTACTCACAATTTTAAATGGTCTGTCATACACATATAGGAGTGGCAGACATATCCAGCTGATGGGGGAATTTAGAAACCTGTCCCACTTAGGTTCCATCAATAAATAGCGGAGCTGCTTGTCTGTATTTACCCTTGTCTCCACTTTAAGTGATATTTGTTGGATACTCAAAATAAGATCAACAAAAAGTGTAAGATGCAATTTCAAGAAGACAAGAGCATCCACTCCATTCACGCTATGTGCATGTAAGATAATCAGAGTTAATCCCACTGGTGTTTCCATTGGTGTTCCCTGCTCAGGCAACAATAGTCCTTTTTGCAGAGTATACATAATTAACATAATTGTATAAATGGGCTTGGAAAAAGACTGGACAGTATATATATATATATATATATATATATAGTTAAAGTAACTAAAATACATGTTGTTGTAAAAACATGCAAATATTAAAACTACATGTCATGTGTATCATGGCATTTCTACCCACTACTTTATCAAGACTATATGACGTGTAGATGTTCATAGAAAAGCACCAGAATTGTCATATTACTAAATTGTAACAAATTGTATAAACATGCTTAGCACTTTGTGATGGAAAGGCTTAGCAGCAAAGTAATTAATGGATAATGTAAGTAAATTAAACGGAGATGAAGGTCCTTTGGCACACTCTTTCTCAATTTAATGGGGTGCTTGACATCATACTGTAAAGCAATGCATTGCACACCTCTGGCATTCAATGGGTTAAACTGTTACTGTGAGAAGTATAGCACCACTCCGCTTAGGTACTTTCGGTCTAGTGAATGCAGATTTAGAATGACAAGCCATTTTGGTTTCATAAACATGCCCACACAGCACTATTGTAACATTAAATAAGGAACTATTTTCTGAATACGAAAATGGCTAAGATAACCTATAGGGGAGTTTTAAAACTATTTAAAAATCACCAGTTTTCTGTTGAGTCTTTGACATGATGAACAAAGGACAACTGAGATTGAAAATAGTAATTATTACTGAGCAGAGCTACATGGTACACCTGTTATTCCAGTGAAACCCTGTGTAAAATGGAATGTGAAAGATTTTCCACAGTCAAATGTGCTGGAACGTTGGAACTTTGAGTGGTTTCGTGTGTATTTTCTTCCCTAGGAATTTCCATGAAATGGAGGAATGTAGCCCCTTTTTCTGAGGAAATTCATACCAGGAGGAAAATAGATTTTCTGTATATCTGTGATCTAACTCTTTCAGAGTTGGACTGTTCACCTGGAGTGAATACTAATGGACTAATGTAGTAAACCATGCACAGGGAGAACATGGCAAAAGGTGAATTCTCTAGAAAGGTGGAGAAGGACACAATGATTATGGTTCTAAAAGCAATTATTTTACAGGCAATTCCCAAACCCAAACCCCAGTGGAAACAGAATTCACCCTCATTCTTGTTCAGAGAAGCAAAAGAAGAGAAAGCGGTCTGTGAACATTATGACTTGATACCCAGTGAGTACTGCATACAAAAAAACAAAAATAAAAAAAATCTGATTTGTAGCTGTTTTTCTTGTTTATACCACATAATGCAAACTCTTTATCCCATTAATGTGCTATGGTCATGGGGTAGGATTACACTTAAGGACCTCATAGACGTCATTCTTTGAGCCGGGGCAAGTGAGTGATCACTTGTACCGATTTGCTGAAAGAAACGGAAACGTACCACTCTGGTCTTCGAGCAGTCAGTTTCAGATTTCCCTAGTGATTACAGCATTTTCACAGGTGCTCTGTGATCACAAAAGCCATGATGTGCCAGTATTGTCACGCCTCCTTTAGGCATGGACACCAGTGACCATCCTGGCCCTTAAGGAGTTAAGTGCCAGAATGGTGTGCCCTGTTTTGCAATATAACACACCATGCACGTCCTCAAATATACAATCTTTTTGATATTAAAATGTAGATATTAAAGTAGAAAGTAACACCTCCTAATAATAGCCCCACAATTTAATATGCTTAATAAATCCTAATGACATATTTGAAATGTACCCTTTTGCTTTTGTTCAGTCTTGAATGACATGCCATGGAGGCAAATATGACAGTTGCTGGTAGTAGTTTTTTTTTAAACTGAAGTAGGCAGAGTGCATGTTTAAGGATGAGTAGGCCCAGCATTTTATCTGTTTGCACACCTCTCTGGTCCTTATAAGGTTAAAAATAGCATGTGCAGTGGATGGAGTTTGTGTCTTGTGGTCCTGCTGGTAATTGCCATGTCCACCTCCGTGGATATGACATCCAGGACTGACTGAAGCTATCTCAAAGGCAAAAAGACAAATATCATAGGGACCATTAGGGGTTTCTAGCCATAGTAAAGTAAGTGGACTATATTAATAGGAGGTGTTACAGCTCCTTTAACTGTGGATTATGATTCCTTTAGTTGTCTGATATTATAGTTCTCCAAACATTGTATATAAGAAGTGTCTGACAACTTGGAAGATATAGTTGTCAATGCTGTATTTTCCATGCTGTATTTCCAGTATCAATGTCTGCAGGAATGCCAATACAAGGAAAACATTTGGTGTGCTACCATGCATATAGTAACATTAACTTGTACAAAGCAGTCTTCATAAATTGTATATTGTCAGAATAATTGGTATTATTGTATAACTGACATTCTACAACTTAATATGTCTCAAGTTTGTTTAAATAATTATTTTTTTATGGTGTCACATATCATATGATGTGCATATAATAAAATAATTTGTGACATCACTCTCCTGTTATTGCCAATAGTTCACATTGTTGGCAGATAGTAGTAGGTCTGCCACCTGAAAGAATATATTAAAAGTGACACATCCAGTGTAGAGCAAAAGCAAAACAAGGGGGGTGCTCTTAGTGCCTTAAATTAGATTATCTGAAAACATCACCAATGCACCACTGTACTCACAATTTAAAAGACTGCTACCCAGCAATATGCCTTTGGGAGATTCTCACTGTGCTAACATCGTAAGCCTTACGAATATTAGACTTACTCCAGGAGGCTATGGTAACCTTGGACACTGGTTTACCTGTCCTAGGACCCCCAGATATGACAGAGTGCGTTAGACTGATGAATAGACTCAGTGCGGTGCACATAGAACGTAAGGCAGCACACCACATCCAACAAGTGAAGATCCCTTTCCTTGTCAGGAGAAGGGTCAGAACAGGAGGGCACAACAATCTCCTGATTGATGTAGAACTCCGTGACCACCTTCGGGAGAAATTCCTGAGAAGTGCAAAGAACTGCTTTGTCCTTGTGCAAAACCAAAAAGGGTGGTTTACAGGACAAGCCGTGCAACTCAGAGACTCTGCAAACAGACACCGTCGCTAGGAGAAAGGCCATCTTCCAAGTCAACAGGCGGAGAGGAATAGTAGCCAAAGACTCAAAGGGAGGGAGCTGAAGGACTCCCAAAACCAAGTTAAGATCCCACTGAGGAGCGGGGTTTTTAAAGGCAGGATGAGCGTGAGCCACGCCCTGAAAGAAAACCTTAACATCAGGAAGAATGGCAATGAGTTTCTGAAAGAAAACAGAGAGGGCAGACGTCTGAACCTTTAAGGAACTCAGACTCAGCCTCTTGTCAACTCCATCCTGTAAAAAGGACAGGACGGTAGGAAGGTCGAAGTCCTGGGATGGAAGATCCTTATCAGCACACCAAGAAAGAAAAGTAGACCAAACTCTGTGGTATGCCTTAGAGGATACAGGTTTCCTAGCACTAAGCATAGTGGCCACTATGCCTGAAGAGAAACCCTTCCTCATCAGTATTGAGGATTCAACCGCCATGCTGTCAAACCCAGATGGTCTACGTCCTCCTTCCACAGATAGCCCTGTAGAAAAAAGCCGAAAGGGCTCTGCCACAGAGAGATCCAGGAGCTCTGGAAACCATGCCTGGCAAGGCCAATACGGAGCGATCAGAATAACTGGAGTGCCCTCCAGACTTAGTTTCCCCAACACCTTGTGAAGCATGAGGATGGGAGGAAAAATGTACGCCAGGGAAAAGAGCCATGGAATCTACATGGCGTCCACTGCCAGTGCAAGAGGGTCCCTCCAGTGAGAGCAAAACACGGGAACCTTTCAATTGTGCCTGATCACCATCAGGTCGACGCAAGGAAGTCCCCATTTCCGGACAATGAGATTGAATACTTCTTGTTGCAGTTCCCACTCTCCGCTGTCCACTGTGTGACGACTTAGGAAGTCTGCTAGAGCGCTGTCCACACAGAACGGCAGAAATGGCAGGAACATGTTCTTCTGCCCAAGACAAAATAGCTTTGACCTCCAACCAAGCTGCAAGACTTTTTGTTCTGCCTTGCTTGTTGATGTAGGCCAAGGCCGTGGCGTTTTCGGACTGGACTCGAACAGGGCATCCTTCCAGCTTGAGTGTCCTGTACCGGAGAGCATGAAATATTGCTCGAAGCTCCATAACGTTGATGGAAAGGAAAGACTCCTCCACAGACCACCGACCCTGGGTGTACAGGTGATCCAGGACTGCTCCCCAGCCGGAGAGGCTGGCATCCATTGTCACCGTTGTCCAGAAGGATACCATGAAGGACCTGCCTTTCAGGAGATTGGACAGGTCGAGCCACCACAACAGACTCAGCTTCACAGAGTTAGAGGAACCAACATCCTCAGGAGATCCGTTTTGCTCTTGCAGACCTGGATCACGAACCTCTTAAGTTCTCTTACATAGTAACATAGTAACATAACATAGTAATTTAGGTTGAAAAAAGACTTGCGTTCATCTAGTTCAACCCTTTTCCTATTCCTGTTTACCATCATTGATCCAAAAGAAGGCAACCCCCCCCCAATATAGCAATTTAAAATTCTGCCTTGAATGGGGGGGGGGGGATTCCTTCTTGATTCCATATGTCAATCAGATTTCTCCCTGGATCAACAAGCCCTTACTAAATATTAATCCCAATACTAACGTACATAGCCCTCTATGTTATGCTCTTTTAAATAAGTATCCAGGCCCCTTTTAAAGGCATCTAATGTATTTGATAGCACCACCTCCTCAGGAAGTGAATTCCATACCTTTTATTGTCCTTACTGTAAAGAAACCCTTCCGCTGTTGTAGATTAAATCTCCTTTCCTCAAGTCTAAGCGGGTGGCCCCTTGTCCTGTGTACTGTTCTGTTAATGAACAGGTCTTTGGAGAGCCCTTTATATGGGCCTTGAACATATTTATATAGTGTTAGCCATTGCAAACGGAACCGCCTCCATGGTGAAGATAAACTTCCCCACTAGAGAGGTCAACTTCTTTGCCAGGACTGGATCGCAAGCCAGGACTGCAGACACCTTGTGGGTTATCTGGTGAGCCACCTCATCTGTGAGAAACACCATGCCCTTCAGGGTGTCGAAGAGAAGACCCAGAAAAACCAGTCATTGAGAGGGAATCGTATACAATTTGTCCATCTTCAGAATCCATCTTTGATGGGTGAGGTCATGAATACAGTCTTGGACCTGCTGGTGAAGGAGTTCTGGAGAGGGGGCCTTAAAGAGCAAATCATCCATGTATGGAGTAACTCTGATGCTGTCCCTGTGCAGGACGGAAACTAAAGCACCCTGGATACGATTGAAGACCTGAGGTGCCGTAATCAGACCAAAGGGAAGAGCAGAAAACTGGAAGTACCCTTGGTCGCAAGCAAATCTGAAGTACTGCCAGCTCTCCGGATGGATGACTATATGCAGATAGGCATCCTGAAGGTCCAGAGAAGCGAGAAATTCCCCAGGACACATGGCGGCAATCACCTTCCGTAGAGACTCCTGGTGATAGCGAGTTTTGACCACAAAGGAATTGTCAGCGCCGCTTCCCCAGACCTGCTCCGCGGTGATCTGGAGCGGTGAATAGGGTTAATCACTTAGTCACCGCCTCCTCTTTGCTTCTGCAGCATCGATGCGGTGGGTCCTTCAAATAGCCGGCTGTTTAAGGGCCTTTTGCTTCCAAGTACCAGTTATTAGCCCTTCCTTGAGCGTCCCCTTGCTTCTGCCTGCTTGAATACAGTCTTCCTGTTATTGACCTCTGCCGGTCACCTGACCCTTCTTCTGCCTGATCCTCTGTGCTGTGCTGCTGAACTTCTGGTATTGACCCCTGCCTGTAACCTGACTCTTCTTCTGCCTGATCCTCTGTGCTGTGCTGCTGGACTTCTGGTATTGACCCTGCCTGTGACCTAACTCTTCTTCTGCCTGATCCTCTGTGTTGCGCTGCTGGACTGCTGGTATTGTCCTCTGCCTGTGACCTGACTCTTCTTCTACCTGATCCTCTGTTCTCTGCTGATGGACTTCTGGTATTGACCCCTACCTGTGACTTGACCCTTCTTCTGCCTGATCCTCTGTGCTGTGCTGCTGAACTTCTGGTATTGACCCCTGCCTGTAACCTGACTCTTCTTCTGCCTGATCCTCTGTGCTGTGCTGCTGGACTTCTGGTATTGACCCTGCCTGTGACCTAACTCTTCTTCTGCCTGATCCTCTGTGTTGCGCTGCTGGACTGCTGGTATTGTCCTCTGCCTGTGACCTGACTCTTCTTCTACCTGATCCTCTGTTCTCTGCTGATGGACTTCTGGTATTGACCCCTACCTGTGACTTGACCCTTCTTCTGCCTGATCCTCTGTGCTGTGCTGCTGGACTCCTGGTATTGACCTCTGTTTTTGTCCTGACCATCCCTCTGCCTGCTGCTTGGGTTCCTCTGCTACTGGAAAAGTGCTTGACCCAGGACTGCCTGACCATCCTGTTACCTGCTTCAAAAGTACTCGTTCTCCTGTGCTTAGGGTGTGTTGTCTATACATTCTCCTGTATTTGGTGTTTGCTAGTGCTGTCTGCTTCTGGGTTCCTACAGCATTTCTGGTGTTGCTCTGGGTTCACTCAGCATCTGTTTAGAACAAGTAGCTTTCTGCTTATACCTGCCTAGGTTACATGCTTTGCAGGGTAGGTTTCAGTAAGCTTACATCCCTTGTTTAGCTGGGTGTCAATCGTTTTGGGGTCTTGTGACAGGAATTGAGATCCTTGAGGTCTAAAATCGGATGGCATCCACCTTTCTTCTTGGAAAACACAAATAGGTTGGAATAGAAACCCGAGGCCTTTTCCAGCTCAGGAACCAGTTCCAGGACCTCCTTGTCTAAAAGGGTCTGAAGGGCCCCATTGAAAGGATTACACTTTTCTACTACCTGATGAGTGTTAGAAGGAAAGAACCTGAAAGGAAGAAGAGAGGTGAAAGGAATCCTGTACCCCTCTGAAACTACCTGTAGAACCCACGTATCCGCCACTGTGCCTGTCCAGACACTGTGGAAATGGAGCAGACGGCAACCCACTGGCGCGTGGGGTCCGGGGTTCGGCGAGTCATGCTGAAGAAGATTTGGAGGTCTTGGGCTTGTTGGAGGACTGCTTGGGCCTCCACTGCTGTTTGGGCTTGGAGGAGGAATGCGTAGCCTGGGGTACTGCCTGGGTCGTGGCACAAGCCTCAGCCTGAAAGGGACGAAAAGGCTGATTCCGTCTGACCTGAGGCTTTTTCTTGGAGACTAAGGGCAAGCGGGTGCTCTTGCCCCCAGTGGCCTCATTGATGAGGTCCTTAAGCTCTGGCCCAAATAAGGACGTTCCCAAAAAGGGCAACGAAACTATGGATTTCTTAGAGATGGTATCCGCGGACCAGATCTTAAGCCAGAGAGTTTGTCTGGCAACCACAAACAAGGTAGAAACCCTACCAACCAAACAGATAGCATCAAAGATAGCTGCAGAAACATAATGCTGAGCTTCAGAAATGTTGGCCAAAAGGCGCAACAAGTCAGCGGTAGGAGCAACCTGACGAACTGCCACAGTAAGCTGTTCAGTCCAGACAGCAATGGCCCTGTTCACCCAAGCAGCGGCGAATGAGGGATATAGGGATGTGCCTGAAGTAACAAATATGGCCTTCAAAAAAGCCTCAAGCTTCCTATCAGTCCAATCCTTAAAGGGATAGTAATGATTAATTTTAAGTTGATTTAATACTGTAGACATTAAAAAAAGATTAACACCAATGTAAGTCTTATCTCTCAAACCTTTATGGCTGTTTTACTCAAGTCTGCCATCTAGCTGACAGCTGCAGATTCCAGTCATTTGACCAGACAGAGGCTCTTCAGGAGAGCTGAAATCATGCTATTTAGAAATAAATACTTAATTGGAACGGTCTACGAAGTGTGCTTGCAAGCCAGGCACACTTTGTAGACCGTTCCAAATTAAGTATATATCTTTAGATATCATTATATCGGAGCTGCTGAAGAGCCACATCTGGTCAAGCGACCAGAATATGCTTCTGACAGTTTTACAGCTCGTCAAGCAGAAAGGGGAGGGACAAGAGAACTTTATTTTCCTATATCTCTCAAACCATAACGGTTTGAGAGATATGAATAAGTGCAAGTACTCTCTTTTAATTGTATCTACCATATAGTTAATACTTCTTTTTCTGACATTACTATCCCTTTAAGAACAGAAGTGTCTGCTACAGGCAGAGCTGTGGATTTAGAAAGTCTAGAAACAGGGGCATCCACCTTAGGGGATGAGCCCAACTGAGCCAGAGCCAATTCAGAGAAGGAATATAGCTTAACAAACTTCCTGGACAAAGAAGATTTCTGGTCAGAGTTTTGCACTCATCAAGCACCAGCTGATCAAGGGTAGGATTAGGTGGAAAAAGGTACTCTGCTTCTTAGGTATCTGAAACACATCAGAAGGGTCCTTAGGAGCCTCAGAAATGAGAGGAATGTTCAGAGTATTGAGTACTGCCCTGATCAGACCCTCAGCTGAGGGTTCAGGTTCAGCCTCAAAGGGGTCCCCAAAGAATTGGGAGGAAACTTCCTCAGATCATTCACCCTCATCTGAGTCCACCAATAATTCCTCCTCAGAAGAATCTGACACATCAGGTACACCTTGCGGTTTGGGCACTGAGGACCTGAATGAAGTAGGGGGCTGCCAAGCCTGGAAGACCCCCTGCAATTGTGTGGGAAGGAGTTGTAAAGTAGACCTTAACTCTTTAGTAATAGCCTTAAACTCTTGCATCCACAGTGGCTCTATTGCATTGCTGGAGGTCCCTGGCAGAGAGGCAGGGGCATCAGCGCATGAAGGGCATAAATGACCTGAGTATTCCCTAGGAAGCCCTGCTTGACATGAGGAGCAATGGGGGTCACAGACACCGCAGAATCCTTAGTCTTAGGCCTAGACCCAAGTCCCAACGGGTCTGACATCCTAACAGGGTATAAACGTCTGAAAGTATTAGGTAAAGCCCAAATAGAGTGTCTTAGATTACATATAGTTACATAGTAATTTAGATTGAAAAAAGACTTGCGTCCATCCAGTTCAACCCTTTTCCTATTCCTGTTTACCATCGCTGACCCAAAAGAAGGCATCTGACCTCAAATGGCAATCAGATTTCTCCCTGGATCAACAAGCCCTAACTAAATATTAATCCCAATACTAACGTACATAGCCCTCTATATTATGCTCTTTTAAATAAGTATCCAGGCCCCTTTTAAAGGCATCTAATGTATTTGATAGCACCACCTCCTCCGGAAGTGCATTCCATACCTTTATTGTCCTTACTGTAAAGAAACCCTTCCGCTGTTGTAGATTAAATCTCCTTTCCTCAAGTCTAGGTGGGTGGCCCCTTGTCCTGTGTACTGTTCTGTTAATGAACAGGTCTTTTGAAAACCCTTTATATGGGCCTTGAACATATTTATATAGTGTTATCATATCCCCTCTAAGACGCCGTTTCTCTAGTGTGTACAAGTTTAACTTTTCTAGCCTCTCTTCATAACTAAAACTTTCCATTCCCCTTGCTAGTTTTGTAGCCCTCCTCTGCACTCTCTCTAGTTCCATAATGTCCTTCTTCAGAAAGGGCGCCCAGAATTGAACAGCATATTCTAGGTGGGGTCTTACCATGGACCTGTAAAGAGGCATAATTATATCTTCCTCCCTTGAGTCAATACCCCTTTTAATACATGCCAATATCTTATTGGCCTTTGCAGCTGCCAGCTGGCACTGCATGCTACTGTTAAGTCTATTGTCTACCATTACTCCCAAATCCTTTTCATTAGTAGATTTCCCCAGAGAAACACCATTTAAACTATATGTTGCATTTTTATTATTATACCCAAAATGCATAACTTTACACTTGTCTATATTGAATCTCATTTGCCTGCCCAGTTACTCAATTTGTCCAAATCCTCTTGTAATGAAGACACATCCAGTTCAGACTTTATTACCTTACTTAATTTTGTGTCATCGGCAAACACTGATACATGGCTTCCTATGCCCTCTGGGAGGTCATTAATAAACAAATTAAAAAGAAGAGGACCCAGGACAGATCCCTGAGGAACTCCACTTATCACGTTTATCCAACTGGAGAACTTGCCATTTACTACCACTCTTTGCATTCTATCTTTCAACCAATTTCCAATCCACACACAAACATTTTCCCCTAGTCCTATTTCATTCAATTTGTACAGTAACCTCTTGTGCGGAACTGTATCAAATGCCTTGGCAAAGTCTAAATAGATCACGTCAACCGCCGCTCCCTCATCTATATTATTACTTACTTTTTCATAAAATGCGATCAAGTTTGTTTGACAAGACCTATCTTTCACAAAGCCATGTTGGCTATTGCTAATGATATTCCTGTTCCAGCAGAATTCTTGAATATATTCCCTTAGCAACCTTTCAAACAGATTAAATTTTTACCCCAGAAATAGTGAATATGCATTTAATTGGCAGGCAAAGGGTTAATCGGCTGAGGAGAGAAAGAGAGTCCAAGCCCTGCATAGGATACTTGTGAAGGGAAAGGAGAAAATGGTGTCCGTGATGAAAGCCAATCAAAAACGAGTGCGCGAAATGGGCGCTTTAGGAAATTTAGTTTCCCTTCAAGTACCCCAAAAACAGTGCCCAAAGCCCCCTGAAGCCTGCAAAAGACAGAACATTAACCAGATGACAGGATAAGGGTAGACAAACAGAATGAGCTGTCTCTGAAATTGCTACGTTGAGCGGTTGCAGAGATGTGTCCCAAAGTGTAAAGTCCCATAGAGGTGAATGGAGCATGGCATCTATGTGGTAAAGCCTGCCTTAAAGGCGCGGAACTCAAATAATGCAAAATAAGCAAAATTATTCTAGAAAAACACATAAGAATTACCAGAATGAGTAAATAACACTGAACTCAATAGGAAAAGTGTAATAAACCCCATAAAAGTGCTAAAAGTGGCAAATAAAGGCTAACTTTACCACAGAAACCCCAGTGCTCCAAACCCCAAAGGACATACAGACAAACCCAATGAGTGCAGGAGTATGTATTAGGAACTCCAAAGGAGACCCCTGTGCGGAGAGGAATTGTGGGACAAGTGGACCTCAGCACTCAAAGAGTTGCTCACCTTTTTAGCAGGTCTTCAGATTACCATTTTGTGAAGAAGGAGTCTCAGTGGGCTTCTCCAAGGGAAAATAACATGCTACACAAGACTTTCCCCTCAGGACTGGAAGGTCCACAGTAGCACCTGGGAACCGAGCACTCCACCATTGGGACGTCAGTAATGGTAATCTGCCTAATGGTTGGTATTCCATTTCTAACAGAAAACAATAAATATAACAAGAAAGTATAACAGAACTGTTCTTATGCCTTGCTTGATCAAGGAACAAATCTTACTGGATGGGGTTTGGCTGGGAACCAGCTAAGGAGAGAGGAATGTGTGCCTGCACTTCTTTTTCAAGAATTGTCCCTGCCTATTAAAAGGGGCAGTTGCCTTCCCAAAGTTACCTGTAACCTATATTGGACGACAGAGAAATATAGGTACTCATGTAGTTGCAGAGGTTGATTTGAATCAAACTGTATAAGACATGCAGGATACTACAACCACCCTGCTCGGTGGCTCCACAGTAGGGTAGACTGGATTTTCAGTGTCAACTTGAAGATTAAAAACTTTTATTAAAAAATAAATGAAATAATGCATATGCATAATACAAATAAATAAACAGAGTCAAAAATGTCTTCCAAATCCAGCAATGACATACGGCATGTTCGTGGTGCATAGAAACACACAACCTAAGGGACCACATCTCATATAGGATGTGCCAAAGCATCCGCACTACAGTAAAGCATCTCCAGATGGGCAACTACACTTGAAATGCATGATGTTGAATGTAGACAGGAGCTGTATAAGACACACACGCTTTCCGTCAGGCACAACAGATCTACTAAATAGAGCAAATTTGCATATAACCTGAAGCACAGGTCTATTACCAGTTGGATAAAATGGAAATGATAATTTGTTTTTACATTTTTTTAGCATTTATGTATCTGATTATTTAGTACAGAGAGAAGGAGAGGTACCAATACATATAATTAACAACATAAATAAAAATATCAATAAAGTAATAGAATAAAATCATTAAGCAATGCAGATCCAAAAATACAAATGAGAATGAAAATAAAAATAACTATATTTTCCAACTGCTGATTGGACTGTGCTTCATGTTCTGTACAGATGTTTTCCAGTTAGTTGATCTGTTGTGTCTGACGTGTGTTATGCATTTCAAGTGTAGTTGCCCATCTTGTGAAACTTTTATGTAATAAGTAAGCACTGATCCTTCCTATCTGGCACATGATCACTTAGGTTATAAGTTTCTATACACTGAGCCTTTGCCCTATAGCAGGGCTCAAAATTTCAAGTCCTGAGCTGCTAGCAAGGCCTGAAAAGTTACTCGCCACCAGTTTCCATGCCTAGCCCCACTTTTACCCACACCCATATCCCTGTCTTTATGGACCCCTAATATCTCCTAAAGAGGGACACTTGAGAGGTATGTACACCTAATATATCCCAAATAGGGCCACTTGGGAGGCATGGATCCTAATATATCCTAAAGAGGGACACTTGGGAGGCATGGACCCTAATATATCTTAAAGAGGGATACTTGGGAGGCATGGACCCTAATATATCCTACAGAGGGATACATCGGAAATATGGCAACATAGGGAACAAATGAAAATTCTCATTGATTTGAATTGGGCTTTTAATTCCCTGAATGCTAGAGAGGGCTTCAAGACATTGTGAAGCAATGTGTTGATGAGCTCTCTATCATTGAAGGGGTTTAAAAGTCCCATTTAAAACAGTGGACATTTGGGTCAATTTATTTGGACCCTATGCTACAATTTCTTCATTCCACAACTGATCATTTTCTTTATACTTGCGGCCTTAACCCTTTGAATGCAGAGGGGTATGCAAAGCAATGTGTTTTGTATCCCTTTGGCACTCAAAGGGTTAAGATCATTGTTACTGCAGACATGGCAGGATCTGGCTGAATTTCAGAAACTAGAAAGCTGCCAAATATGATCATTTAACATTCTTAATACAATTATAAATACAATAGCATGTTAAGTATTATTAATTACATAATCTGTTCATAAATCAAAAGGTAATCGGAGGAAGGGAATCCCACCCCGGCCGCTCTGTCCCGCCATCGCTCACTTCCGCCCTCCGCTCTGCAGAACTATACACAGCTGAGCGCTGCCCCAACTCTCTCTCCCCTTGTAAAAAAAAAAATAAATAAATTTTTATATATAAAAACAGGCTGCTCTGTCCCGTCATCACTTACTTCTCCTCTCCGCTCTGCTCCACAGTTCCACAGAACTATAGACAGCTGATCGCTGTCCCGGCTCGCTCTCTCTCTCTCTCTCTCTCTCTCTCTCTCTCTCTCTCTCTCTCTCTCTCTCTCTCTCCTTGACTTTCAGATATATATCTATCTAACACATGGAGATATCTTTAACAACTTACTTTGATGTAGTTCAAAAAATATTAAGTGTAGAATGATCCCCCTTCCACCCCTTTTAGCCCCCTTCCACTGAATCTGCAATTCGGGACTGGATGGATGCAGCGAGGGACAAACTTAAGGCAGTAATTATAAGGAAAATCCTGCCCCCTTGATGAAGGAGAGCAGTATTGTCCTTTGCTTACTGAAGTTTGTCCCTCACCGCTCTCCATCCAGACCTGCATGAGATGATCAGTGACACAGCCAGAAGGGGTGGGAGGAGGATCTTTTTACATTTAATATCTTTTGAACTACATCATAGTAAGTTGTTAAAGGGATAGTAATGTTTCAGAAAAAAAGCAGCTCCGATTAATCTTCAACATATTTGGGCATTATTTCAGTACTGTCAGAGTTGTAGTTCAAGATTAATTGAATGATAAAATATCCCCCTCCCTCCTCTTTTACTGATGTAACACTGCTCACCTCAGAACAACAAAACTGTTTGGATGGATCGGAGAGAGGGACAGTCTTCAGTTAGCAGAAGGATAAACCTGAAAAACCTGTCAAGGGGGCCAGGGTTTTCCTTATGCTCACAGTAAGAAGATTGTCCCTCACTGTGATCTGTCTGGTCAAATGACCAGATTCCACAACTGAAGGGAGGTGGCTTACACTAGGTAAAGGGGCGGGAGGGGGATACTTTATCATTCAATTACTCTTGAAATACAACTCTGACAGTACTGAAATAACACTCTTTATTGCCCAAATACTATGAAGATTAATTTGAGCTGCTTTATTGTGAAACATTACTATCACTTTAAACATAGAGCAATGTGTTACATTTGCAATAGAGAAGACTGCGATCTGCTTTATTTCAGACATTAGTATCTCTTTAATAGGGATAGGGTTAATAAAAGGGGAGGGTGTATTCCTATATGTAAAGCATGCCTTAAAATCTAGTGTAAGGGAAGATATTAATGTAGGGTCCAGTACGAATGTTAGTATCCTCTGAGTTGAAATAAACACTGTGGACACTCATAAAAAGTTGTTAATAGGGGTTTGCTACAACCACCTAATATTGGGGAGTTTGAGGAAGACCTAATGCAAATGGAAAAGGAAAAGGCTTCTCTATGTCATGTCCATACCCCAGTCCCACTGGCTTTGTTCTCTGGCTCTATCCCTCTCTTGTGTTCTCTCTCTGTTTCCTGCTTTCTTTTCCTCTGTGTGGTCTGACGTTGCATCTGTTTGGATCTTTGCTTCTCTTTTGCCATGCTCGTTCTCTTCACTTCTGGGTTGCGGCCATTTAGCGACGGAGGTTTCCCTCTTGAGACAATTTAGTATAACGTCTCCTAGTTGTGTATTAGTGTTGAGTCCTTTTTCCTGCTTGCCCGTGTATGATCCGGCTACTACAGACCTAGTCCTTACCTTCCGTTTTTGCCTCAGTTTGTGTATCGTTGTGTGTGACCCTCCTTGATTCCATACCACTCTTCTGCATTGCGTTTTGGCACCTGTTCCAGAGAATTGTTTTGTATGACCCTAATTGACTCCTGTCCAATCTTCTGTATGAAGATTCTGCACCTGTGCCACAGATTCCCTGTGTATGACCCTGCTTGGCTTAGATGTCTCTCCAGTCCCTGACCATATCTGCTCCTTGGATACCTGAGGTACCCTTCTGCTGTACTGAGTGAGTACTGTTGTTCCTGTTGGAGTCTGTTTCTCCCTGAGAATAAGGGCTGTATAGTTTACCTTGAATGGGTTATCCGGGGACTCCTTCAGCTCAACTGAAGGGGGACAATCTAGCTTCGTGGCTAGCACCTTTATCCAGCTAGGCCACAGCATGATTCCCTTTAGGTAACGACCACTCCCTAGCATTGCACCCTAACAACTTGCATCACTGTCCTTTGCTGGAGGAGTCTGATCTTCTTCACCAATACTCCCCTGCTCAGTAGGGTGGCTCACTTACCTATTACGTTATACTAACGCCACCCTCTATCCGTTATGGTGAGTGACTCGAATCACCTCTCCACGGCATTGTTGCAGCAGGGTGCTGTCCTAGAATAGCATGCCACACATATCATGAGGTTGGTCCACAAACTGGACTCCATCACCAGTCTGCTTCAGCACCTACAGCAGAGGTTGAAGACTCCTAGGCCATCTATCCCTAGCACTTCCCTGTCTCCATCTTTAACTAGTCAAACCTCCTTGGCTAGTACTCCCTGCCTGCTGCTCCCAGAGCTATATGATGGTAACCCAAAGGAATAAAAGGGATTCCTAAACCAATGTTTGCTGCATTTCCGGAGCCAGCGTTTTCTTTGTTGCAAAGGAGAATGGGTCACTCTGACCCTGCATCGATAACAGGTGTCTGAATGCCATCACCTGGCGCAACTGCTCCCCGCTTCCCCCATTCCTGAGTTGCTTGACCGTCTGCAGGGTTCCACTGTTTTCACAAAACTAGACCTCCATGGAGAGTATAACCTGGTCCGCATTCGTGAGGGGGAGGAGTGTAAGACAGCATTCAACACTAAATTCGGGCATTACGAATACCTTGTGATGCACTTTGGCCTTTGCAATGCTTCTGCTGTTTTTCAGGCATTTATTAATGACTTTTTCCTCGCTCTACTCCTGTCATGATAGTTATGTGGGTGGTTGTTGACTGTTTTTCTAAGCAAGTGCACTTCATTCCTATCCCTAAGCTGCCCTCTTCTTCTGAATTGGTTGAACTCTTCATCAACCACGTAGTGCGATTACATGGGGTACTGCTGCATATCATCTCAGACAGAGGATCCCAGTTCATCTCCAAATTCTGGAGAGTGGCTTGTCATCGATTATGAGTTCGGCTTCAGTTCTCTTCGGGCTAAAACCCCCAAACCAACAGCCAGACTGAACGTCTCAACCATCTCTGGATACAAACCTCTTTACCCAGTGCAACAATCGACAGGATGATTGGGTGTCCCTTCTTCCCCAGTCTTCCTTGGCTTCTTCTCCATTCTTTGCCGCCCTCTGGTACAATCCCCGGATTATCTTCCTGTCACCTTGTACTCCCTTAGTACCATCCATTGAGGTCCAAGACTGTTCATTAGTTGACCACTGGCAAACTCTTAGGGCTACTCTTCTTTCTGCTCAGATGCACCAGAAAGTCGCAGGTGCAATGTTGTCTTCTCCATGAGACAAGGTATGGCTTTCTACACAGAACATCCGTCTGTCAACCATCGGTGAAGCTTGGTTCTCATTTCATCTGTCCTTTTCGAGTTTCCCAACGCTTATCTCCTGTTGTCTACCAACTGGTATTTCATTTATGTCGTCCAAGCTTTGGGTACCTTCTTGTTTTCCTCACTCTCGAACTGCATCCCCACCTCTGGTTTCCGTACTGGGTCAGGAGGAGTACATCATCGACGACATCTTGGATTTCCAATTGCATTCGAGGTATGCTGCAATACGTGGTCAACTGGGAGGGTTACTGAGGAGCGGTCATGGGTCCCTGTCTGTGATGTGCATGCCCCTGCCTTGCTTCATCAGTTCCATCCCAGTTTCCTGCCAGACCGGTTTGACGGCCTCTGGAGTCTGCCATTGGGGGGGTGGGGCAGTGTCGCTTCCATACCCTGGTCCTGCTGCCTTTGTTCTCCGGTTCTGTCCCTCTCTTGCTTTCCATCTCTATTTCCTGTTTTCTTTTCCTCTCTGTGGTCTGACGTCGCATCCATATGGGTCTTTGCCTGTCTGCTGCCATGGGCATTCTCTTCACCTCCAGGTTGTGGCCATATAGCGACAAAGGTTTCCCCTTGAGACATGTTAGTATAGCTTCTCTATTTGTGTATTAGCATTGCATCCTTGCTCCTGCTTGCCCGTGTATGATCTGACTACTCCAGACCTAGACCTTGCCTTCTGTTTTTGCCTCTGTATCACGGTGCCCTTGATCCCTCTGCTGTCATTCTCGCTTGTGGTGCTTTCTGATTGGCTGAGCTGGTTTGGCCCACCCCCAGTGACCTTTTTATACTCAGCCTGTGACATCTGTCACTCGCCCTTTTGTGGTGTTCCTGAGCCAGTGTTGCTGTCTTCCATTGATCCTGATTCCTGTGTACCGAATTGGCCTGTCCTGACTACGCTCCTGTGTTCCTGTTCTGTGATCCGACCCGGCCTGGCTTATGTTCCTGTTTGAGACTGATCTGGCTTGTCTGAGAACCACCTCCGTGTACCGACCCGGCCTGGCTGACGTTCCAGCTCGTGATTGTTCCGGCTTGTCTGAGAATCACCTCCGTGTACCGATCCGGCCTGGCTGACTTCCTTCTACGTGTTCTGAACCGGCTTGTTCCAGTAACCTCCGTGGACTGTTTCCTGCGCTGTTGCCGCTGTGTCGACATTCTGACTTCCGTCAAGGCCCAGCTCCGGACCGATTGTCGACTGCCATAGTGCCTCCGCTGTGTAGTGCTTACTGTGCTGAGTCTCCGTTACAGATTGCTGTGCTGTGTTATCGTTCTGAGCCTTCCTGCTACTTGCTGAGCATTGCACTGTTCACTAAGCCTTGTCGTACGAGCTGCTTAACCCGTTCCATGCTGGTATCTTCCGTGTGAGCCTTCACGTTATTGCTGAGCTTACTTCTGTCTACTGCTACTTCTGCGGAGCTGGCCGCTTGTATAGTTGCTTTGGTCGGCAGCTCAAATATCCATCTAGCAGAGTAGTCGGTATTATCTCCGTGCCCGGTGTGGCGCCATTGGCTCTAGCATTATCTCCGGTATACGCCCGTGGGGATATTGGCTCACTCCTCCTACAGCTCTTTGTGGTCTGTGGTGTACGCCCGTGGGGCTATTGACCATCTCTACGGTTACAGCAGTCTTTGAATCACGCCCGTGGGGGCTATTGGCTAAGCTTTTGCAGGCTTCTCCGGTATACGCCCGTGGGGGCTACAGGCTCAAAGCACTGGACCGCCAGTTATCTTTCCTAACGCCCGTGGGGGCCAAAGGAGAGCTCTTGCATACTAGCAGTCTCAGTGTGACGCCCGTGGGGGCTACCGACTCAAGCACTAACAGATATTGTTGCCGTCATTCCGACGCCCGTGGGGGCTACCGATTCAAGCACTTGCAGATATTGTGGTTCTCATTGCTACGCCCGTGGGGGCTATGCACCGAGATAATTCAAGGCAGTAATGACTGGGTATTCAGCCTCCTGTGCTCTAACAGCTACAGCTGTATTCACTACCTTGGGCGTGCCAAACTCCACAATTGAGACTGTATTTTGCAAGTTAACCCTTGAGTAGCCTGGCCATAGTGGCCTTCTCTGTGATATGCTTTAGTGTTCATTGTACTCTATTGCTTACCTGTATAGCTACTCCGATTGTATGCATTTTCGATATTATCGCCTATAGATGGCGCTTCTTTTATTTATTTATTTATTTATTTATTTTTTAATAAAACTGTGTTTTACTTCACTAACTGGCCTGAGTGTCTTGAAAGCCGTAACACTCTGTTTGTGTATCATTGTGTATGACCCTGCTTGACTCCTGACCACTCTTCTTTCACAAGATTCGGTATCTGTTTGAGAGATTCCCTCTGTATAACCCTGATTGGCTTAGACATCTCTCCAGTCCCTCACCATATCTGCTCATTATTCTTCTGCTGTACTGAGTAAGTACTGTTGTTCCTGTTGGAGTCTGTTTCTCCCTGGGTTTCGGCGTCCGTCGGGGCTTTCTTCCTGCACCTCGCTTTCTCTTCGGCGCGGCTTGTACGGAGGCAGGCGTCTGGTTCACATCGCCAGGCAACCGTGTCGCTGCGACATGATGTCACGGGAGTTGTGGGTAAGTAGGAAGCGGTCACGTTAGCGGGTGCTCAGTTGTTGAATGAGCTCCGTTGCGTGTACTGCCTTCCTCTTACCTTTCTTGTGTGCTGCATCCCTTGTCCTTTTCCAGCGTCCTTGGAAGTCTGCCTCCCTGCCAGTCTTCTCCTCTGCCCAGCTCCTGGGACTTCTCTTCCAGTAGCAGTCCAGTCTCTTCTCTTCTTGCTGCCTTCAGTCCCCTGGCGCCTGGTATTTGCAGTCAGTCTCTGCTCCTCTCCTTGCTGTCCCCTGGTGCCTGTCATCTGGATCCTCCTTGTTGGACTTCATCTTCTCATCCTTGCCCAGTGGTTCAGGGGCATCAGGTACCCATTATATATATATAGTGTCCATATATGTATATATGTTCTTTGGGCCTCACTTGTCCTGCCACTGTGTCCTGCTTCACCCATTCTCCTTCTGGGGGTGTTTCATCTTATAGACTAAATTGAGCAGCTTGCTGTTACTCTGATCAGTCCTGATCTGTTCCGAGTTAGGTTTCTCGCAGCGCATATTCCCAGACCGTTGGAGTACCACAGTAATAACTGAGCCACAATGGACACTGCGGGCCTAGTGGAGGCCCTTAATTCGTTGGGGAGTCAGATCTCCTCTTTGGCGGCCTCCGTTCACGACCTGCAGACGAATCAGGCCGCCTTGCAGCAGCGCCTTCAGGACCTCCAGGCGGATCCAGGCACCAGACAAGCACCTGTTGCCTCCTTGCCCGATCCTGAACCCAGGGTGCCGATGCCGGACAGATTCCATGAGGAACGTGAACATTACATGGGATTCATCACGTCTTGTGAACTCCTTTTTTCTCTGCAACCACATACATACTCCTCAGATCACGTCAAGACATGCACAGTAATCACCTTACTCGCCGGAGAACCACAGGCGTGGACACACCATCTCCTGCAGACCCAATGCCCTCTTTTGGCCTCCTGGTCCTCCTTTCGGCAGGCAATGGGTAATCTCTACAAGGATCCTTTTCGTAGGGCGTCCTCACAGTCCACTTTGCGGCTACTACATCAAGACCATCGCCCAGTGGAAGACTATACCGCTGATTTCCGGCGCCTGTCTGTAGAAACTGGATGGAATGAGGCCGCATTGGTCGATCAATATCGATTTGGCCTTTCTGACCTTCTGAAGGATGAGCAGGCACATGTAGGGGTGCCTACTGCCTTGGACGACCTCATCACATTGTCCATTCAAATTGATCAGCAGTTACGGGAACGTCGCCGCGAACGGTCGGACACGGTCCATCGCTCTCCCCTCCCGATCGCTCCTTCATCGACTCCCTCATCGGATGGCGGAACGGAGGAGCCTTTGCAGTTGGGTGTCATTTGTGGTCCCCTCTCCAATGCGGAGCGCCATCGTCAGAGACAGCAGAACCTTTGTCTGTACTGCGGCAGCCCAGACCATCTTCTACGGTCTTGTCCCCGTAGATCCTGGGCTTCAGGCCAACCACGCAGTGTGAGAGGTAAGCTCGTCTCTCCTTTCCTTGTGGTAGGGCCCTCTTGGGGTTCCTTCTCTCCTCATTTATCCTTGTCTGTCCTCCTGCAGTGGAATAACCGTACTCCTGCTCTCTCTGCCATCATCGACTCGGGGCTTGTAGCTGTTTTCTGGATTCTGCTTTGGCCTCATCCCTCTGTATACCAACACGTCTGAAACCACAGCCATTGGGGGTCCAGATGGCTGACGGAAGGTCGCATCATCTAGGACCTGTGACTCACGAGACTACGCCCTTGCTCCTGCTCAGTAGTGAACATCATCAGGAATTCCTACAGTTCAACCTCATTCCTTCACCGTTGTTTCCATTGATCCTTGGTCTTCCGTGGCTACGGTTACATGACCCAATCATCCATTGGACCTCAGAAACAGTCTCGTTCTCTTCCAAACACTGTATGCAGTATTGTCTATCCCGCACCCCGCTGCATCACTGTGCTTCGGTCTCTTTCTCCCTCTCTTCTTTGCCACCACCCTTTCACGATTTTCAGGATGTGTTTGATGAGAAAGGGGTAGACTCCTTGCCCCCCACCATCCCTATGATTGTCCCATCGAGCTTTTACCTGGGGCCCCCATTCTGTATGGGTGCATCTACCCTTTGTCCGGCCCGGAACTGACGCATCTTCAGACGTACCTCTCAGAAAATCTGAGGAAGGGCTTTATATGACCATCCACCTCGCCAGCCGGTGCGGGAATCTTCTTTGTGGGAAAGAAAGACGGGGGGTTGAGACCGTGTATCAACTACAGAGACCTGAACAAGATCACGGTGAAGAACCGCCACCCGTTACCACTTATTCCTGAAATGTTGGAACGACTGGCCTCTGCTAAAGTATTTACCAAGATTGACCTCCGAGGGGCATACAACCTGGTGCGCATCCGCCAAGGCAACGAATGGAAGACGGCCTTTCGCCCCAGGTATGGACATTTCGAGTACCTGGAAATGCCTTTTGGCCTGTGTAATGCCCCTGCAACTTTTCAGTTCTTCATAAATGACGTCTTCTGAGACCTCCTTGACCTCTTTGTCATCATCTATCTGGATGACATCTCTGTGTTCTCTTCTACTCTCACTGAGCATCGAGCCCATGTCAGGCTTGTTCTCCAGTGCCTCCGGCAGCACTCCCTCTACGCAAAAATAGAGAAGTGTAAATTGGAAGCCTTTGAGATTGACTTCCTGGACTTTGTGATCTCTCCCGGCAAGGTAGCCATGGACCCTCGAAAAACAACAGCTATATTGGATTGGTCAACTCCTACTTGTGTCAAGGAGGTCCAATGTTTTATTGGGTTTGCCAACATCTATAGGAGGTTTATACGTGGATTCTCCAAAGTGGTCGCCCCTTTAACCGCCCTTAAAAGCTCCAAACACCGGTTCTCCTGGACTCCGAAGGCACAAGCTGCCTTTGAGCATCTCAAGACTCTTTTTACTACTGCTCCTATTTTGGCCCAACCTGACCCTCTTAAAGCTTTCTATGTGGAGGTGGATGCCTCAGAAATCGCTGTCGGAGCCATCCTTTCCCAACGTTTTGGGCCAAAAGTCCTCCTACACCCTGTCGGTTACTTCTCCCGTCGTCTCACTACTGCTGAATCCAACTACGACGTGGGCGATAGGGAACTTTTTGCCATCAAATGTGCTTTGGAGGAATGGGGCATCTCTTGGAAGGATCTCCCCTCCTGGTTACAGTTTTTACTGACCATTATAATTTGGAATATTTATGGTCAGCTAAGCGCCTCCGTCCACATCATGCACGATGGGCACTGTTTTTTAATCGGTTTGACCTGCATATCACCTAACAACCGGGATCAAAGAACACCAAAGCAGATGCTCTGTCCAGGAGATACCCTATACCTCCGCTCTCTCCATCCATTCCTGATACGATCCTATGACCTGAACACTTTCTTCTATCAAACCATGGTCTCAGCCAGGAGATCATAACCCAGTCTGCCTCTGTGGATCCTAACTTCATAACCCAGCACGCCTCGTCCAAAGCAACGGGTTTCTGTTTCATCAAAATCGGATTTACTTTCCGGCGCCCTTACGGGCTACTGTGCTCCATCTTTGTCATGACTCACCCACTGTGGGTCACGGAGGCATACGTCAAACTATCGACCTGGTCAAAAGACAGTTCTGGTGGCCAGGGATGGATCAGGGTATTCATCAGTACGTAGTAGCATGCGACACCTGTGCTAGGTCAAAAGGCAGCCATACCAAAACTGTCGGATTGCTGCGACCACTTCCGATACCTACATCTCCCTGGAGGGACATATCAGTCTATTTCATCGTAGATCTTTCTTCTTACAACAAGCACACCACCATAATGGTGGTGGTGGACCGTTTCACCAAACTCGCCCATTTTATCCCAGTTACGAGAGTGCCCACAGCAGAGACCACAGCGTCCTTATTCATCAAAGAGGTTTTTCACCTTCATGGCGTGCCCGGTTCGATCTTATCTGATAGGGGTCCTCAGTTCACATCCAGATTCTGGAAGGCTTTCTGTCAGAATCTTGGTATCAACCGCAGCTTATCCTCAGGATACCATCCGCAATCTAACAGGCAAACGGAAAGGACTAATCAAAACCTCGAACAATACCTCCATTGCTATGTAACCTACCTACAGGACAATTGGTTTTCGCTCCTTCCCTTAGTGGAATTCACATATAACAACCATTACCACCGGTCCATAAAGACATCCCCCTTTTACGCCACATATGGCTATCATCCACAGGCATATCCTCGTCTTGCTACCGATACCTCTGTTCCTGCTGCTGCCCAAAGGGTCAGAGATCTACGTTCCTCTCATGTCACTCTCCGTAATGTCTTACAACATACCCAGCACTCATACAAGGCCCAGGCTGACTGGCACCGTCTGCCGGCACCCACATATCGGGTAGGGGATAAGGTCTGGCTTTCCTCTGCTCATCTACGTTTAGCTTGTCCCACTCGGAAACTCGGACCATGTTACTTGGGTCCCTTCCCAGTGCTTAAGGTAATTAACCCGGTGACTGTTCGTCTACAGCTACCCGCCAGCTGGCGGGTCCACCCGTCTTTTCATGTCTCCCAGCTGAAACCCTGGAGACCTAGTGCCTCTCCTTTGCCTCCACTTACTCGCCCAGCTCCGGTGCTCGTGGATGGTTCCGAGGAGTATGAAGTGGAGGCTATTGTGGACTCCCGGAGGCGTCGCGGCAGACTCAAGTATTTGGTGCAGTGGCGTGGTTACGGTCCTGAGGAACGCACCTGGGAGCCATTAGCCAACATCCATGCCCCGGCTCTTCGCTCTTTCCACCGTTCGCACCCTGCCTCGCCAGGTCCTCGGCATGTCCGGGGGTCTGTCGGCGTCCGTCGGGGCTTTCTTCCCGTGCCTCGCTTCCTCTTCAGCGCGGCTTGTACTGAGGCAGGCGTCGGGTTCACATCGCCAGGCAACAGCGTCGCAGTGACGTCATGGGAGTTGTGAGTAAGTAGGAAGTGGTCACATTAGCGGGTGCTCATTTGTTGAATGAGCTCCGTTGTGTGTACTGCCTTCCTCTTACCTTTCTTGTATGCCGCATCCCTGGTCCTTTTCCAGCTTCCTTGGAAGTCTGCCTCCCTTCCAGTCTTCTCCTCTGTCCAGCTCCTGGGTCTTCTCTTCCAGTAGCAGTCCAGTCTCTTCTCTTCTCCTTGCTGCCTTCAGTCCCCTGGCGCCTGGTATTTGCAGTCAGTCTCTGCTCCTCTCCTTGCTGTCCCCTGGTGCCTGTCATCTCGATCCTCCTTGTTGGACTTCATCTTCTCATCCTTGCCCAGTGGTTCAGGGGCATCAGATACCCATTATATCTGTATATATATTGTCCATATATGTATATATGTTCTTTGGGCCTCACTTGTCCTGCCACTGTGTCCTGCTTCACCCATTCTCCTTCTGGGGGTGTTTCTTCTTACAGACTAAATTGAGCTACTTGCTGTTACTCTGATCAGTCCTGATATGTTCCGAGTTAGGTTTCTCGCAGCGCACATTCCCAGACTGTTGGAGTACCACACTGGGGATAGGGGTTGTATAGTTTACCTTGAGGTGGGTATCCAGGGACTCCTTCAGCTCAGCTTTGCAGCTAGCACCTTTATCCAGCTAGGCCACAGCACGATTCCCTTTAGGTAACCACCGCTCCCTAGAACTGATCCCTATTGTCATACCCTAGCATCTTGCACCACTATTTCTTGTTGGAGGAGTCTGATCTTCAGCAGTACTCCCTGGCTCAGTAGGGCGGCTCACTTACCAGTATCGTTAAACTCTGTCAGGAAATGTAATTATAATGGGGAATTTCAAGTATCATGAAACTGACTGGAGCAGTATGACTTTTAGCACAACAAAAATAAATTATTTTTTAAGTATGATTAATTACAATATTATGTCCCAACTAGTAGAGGGTGAGACAGGTGAATTGAGGACAATGCTATGGATGACACTTAAGCAGACAAATTCACAGAATTTCCTTCATCATGTACATGGCTTACTGAGGACAAAGTCCAAAAGAGATTGGAAAATGTTATGGGAAATAAAGCACCTGGACCTGATGGTATACACCCAAGGGATAGTAATGTTTAAAAAAAAAAACAGCAGCTCCAATTAATGTTCATAGTATTTGGGCCATGGAGAGTGTTATTTCAATGCTGTCAGAGTTGTAGTTCAAGAGTAATTGAATGATAAAGTATCCCCCTCCCTCCCCTTTTATCTAGTGTAAGCCACCTCCGCTCAGATGTGGAATCTGGTCCTGGGACCAGACAGCCAACATCAAGGGACAGTCTTCTTACTGTGAGCATAAGGAAAACTGTGCCCCCTTCACAGGTTTTTCCTTATGCTCACTGAAGTTTGTACCTCTCTGAGATCCATCCAGACAGTTTTGCTGCTCTGAGGTTAGCAGGGTTACATCAGCAAAAGGGTTGGGAGGGGGATATTTTATCATTCAATTACTCTTGAACTACAGCTCTGACAGTATTGAAATAGAAACTCACCATGTCCCAAATACAATGAACATTAATTGGAGCTCATTTTATTGTGAAACATTACTACCCCTTTAAGGAACTTAGTTCATTAATAGCAAGATCATTATTAGTTTTAATCAGGCATAGTGCCCTGTGATTGGAGGAAAGCTGATGTAGTGCTATTGTTCAAAAAGAGGGCAAGATTCAAACCAGGAAATTATAGACCTGGGAGCTTGACCTCCATATTGGGTAAGATTAGAAGGGTTACTAACTGACAGTATTCAGAACTATGAGAAGACAGACAATATTATTAGTAGGAGCCAGCATGGTTTTTTGAAGAATAGATGATGTCAGACTTATTTACTTGTATTTTACACAAGGGTAAGTAGTAATTTGGACAAGGAAATTGCTGTTGATGTGGTATACTTGGATTTTGCAAAAGCCTTTGATACTGCTTAAATTAAAAGGCTTTGGTTTGGGAGGTGATATATGTGTATGGATTGAGAACTGAATGAATGGGTAGAAAAGTGACAGATGACATTAAATGTAGATAAATGTAAGGTTATGTATTTGGGCTGTAGAAACAAACATGCTACATATACATTAAATGGGAAACAACTTGGTGATTGCACATTAGAAAAATATTTAGGAGCACCGATAGACAATAGTCTTTCCAGCAGAGTGCAGAGTCACTCAGCTGCTAAAGAGCAAATGGGGTACCGTCCTTCATAATAAGGGGTATACAGCACAGGATGCAAATATAATTCTACCTCTATATAAATCCTTGGTAAGGCCTCATCTGGAATATGGAGTACAGTTTTGGGCATCAGTTCTTAAAAGTACATATTATTGAACTGAAAAAAGTGCAGAGATGTGCAACAAAACGGATAAAGAGATTGGAACATCTATGTTATAAAGAGAGTTTGGCCAAACTGGGTTTTTACATTAGAGAAGATACATCTATTGGGTAATATGATTACTGTTTACAAATATATTTGAGGTAAATACAAAGAAATCTCCAATTGTTTACTCATAGCTGAGCTAAGAATGAGAGGTCATCCATTAAGACTAGAGGAAAGGTGCTTTTGACTAAAACAAAAGAAGGGATTTTTACAGTATGGGTGGTAAAGCTATTCAATTATGTCTTGGGATGCTGTACTTACAGATAATGTAACTTCTTTAAAAACGTAATGGATAGCTATCTCGCACAGAACAATATTGAGAATTATGACCGTTGGCTTCAAAGCAGATAGGTTGTTGATACAGGGAACTATCTGACTGCCATCTGGATGAACAGGGGTGATTTGGCATGTGCTGTACTTGATGGACGCATGTCTTTTTTTCGGCCACATCAACTATGTTACTATCGTTCTTCAAATATCAAAATCTAGTTCAAGACAGCGAGAAGTATAATAGACTCAAGGTTGCATATTTATCACGCCTCACTTAACGTTCTTTGCTTCATCCGCCAATATAGTATGCAGGACTTCCTGAATTCACCAAGGAACTATTTACTCAAAGAGCTGAGCTAAGAACAATATGTCATCCATTAAGAAAGGCCCTTTTGACAAAAACAAAGGTAGGGATTTTTTACAGTAAGGGCATTGAAGTTACCAGTGATGTCACCAGTTACCGTAAATTAAAATTCCTTTCTCCATCGTCCAATACAGGTTACTGGTAACTCTGGGAAGGCGATCCGCCCCTTTAATTTTAGGCAGGAACAATTCTAGATTGTATGCAGGGGGTGGAGCCTACCTTCCTTCCTTCCTTGGCTGCAGCTAGCCAACCAGCTCCAGTAAGATTTGTTCCTTGGTGAAGATAACACAGGCAAGAGAACAGTTCTGCTATAGCTTTAGTAAGTTTTTTTATTTTTCTGTTAGAAATGGAATACCACCATTAGGCGGATTACCATAACTGACAATGCCCTTAGATGTGGCTAGCTCAGTGCTTTATGTGGACCTTAAGCCCTGAGGGGAAAATTTTGGGTTCAAGTTCTTTCCTCAGGAGTTGCTCACCGAGGCTTCTTCTTAATACATGGTAGTCTGAAGACAGAATATCTGCAGAAAAGGTGAGCAACCCTTTGAGTGCTTTAGGTCCACATGCCCCACAGTGCCCCTCCGCACAGGGGTTTTTCCTTTGGAGTTCTTATTGTACCCTCCTGCATCCATTGGGTCTATCTGTATGTCTGTTGGGTGTTTTGAAGCAGGTTTATGTGGTAACTTAACCCTTTAGCCACTGGTTTTGCATCTTTTGGAGTGTTATTGACACTTTCCCTACTGGGTTCAGTGTTTTTTGGGTCTCCTAACATGTTCTAGAGATGTTTCATGTACCTTTATTTTACTGTTTCAACTTTGCAAAATTTGAGTTCTTGCATGCTTTACCGCATAGGCGCCATTTCTCCATTCACTTCTATGGTACTGTACAGTTTGGGACATATCTCTGCAACCGCTCAATGTAGCGACTTCAGAGAGGGCTCATTTGAATTGTCTGCCCTTGCTCTATCATCCGGATAATGTTTAAAGTGTGTTGGGGGGCTCAGGGGACTTCGGGCACTGTTGGGGTACTTTTTCTGGGAAAACTACATTTCCCATGAGCGCTTGCTTTGCACGCTTGTTTCTGATTGACTCCCGCCGCGGCAGCCATTTTGTGCCTTTTCCAGAACAAGTATCCTACACAAGGCTTGGGCTCTCCTTCTCTCCTCTGCAGATGAATCCTTCGCCAGATAAGTGTATTTTAGCCATTTCTGGGGTGAAAATTTTATCTTACACACTGTATTTGGGTGATGCCTTATACTTTAAACGTTTTTGACACTGTGAGAATGTCTACTCCGTTGGAGCTTGGGGCCAGGCCTAAGACTAAGGACGCTGGGGTCTCTGTGTCCCCTATTACGCATTGCTACTCATGTCATTCAGGGTTAACTAGAGAATTGTCAGGTCATTTATGCCCTGCATGTTCTGATGTCCCTGAGTCTCTCCCAGGGACCTCCAGCCATGCATTAGAGCCAGTGTGGGTGCAAAAGTTCAAGGCTGCGACTAAGGACCTTAGGTCTAAATTGCAACTCTTTCCATCCCAGTTACAGGGGGTCTTCCATTCTTGGCAGACCACTTCTTCTGTCAAATCCTCCCTGCCAAAACCGCAAGGAGTACCTGACGTATCGGATTCCTCTGAGGAGGAACTGTTAGTGGATTCAGATGTTGAGGAATGTTCTGTTGTGGGCTCCTCTTATTTTTTTGGGACCCCTTTGAGGCTGATCCTGAGCCCTCGGCTGAGGGCCTGATCAGGGCTGTCTTGACTACCCTAAACATTTCCTTGGTTCAGGAGGTTGCTTCAGATCCCTCTGATGTGTTTCTGGAGCCTAAAAAGCCCTATACTTGTTTTCCACCTAACCCCACTCTTGACCGCCTAGTGTCTGATGAGTGAAATTCTCCGGACAGGAAACCTTCTGTTTCCAAGAAATTTGCCAAGCTTTACCCTTTTTCTGAGGCAGCGCTTGCTCAGTGTGTCCACCCCCCCAAAGTGGATGCTCCCATTTCCCGGCTATCTAAGTCTACTGCCTTACCAGTCTCTGACTTTTCTGATTCCTCTGAGGAGGACTCATTTGAGGTTGAGTCAGAGAAAGGGGAGTGTGCTGAAGGGGCTTCTTCCCATACATATGGCAACCCCTTTGAGGCTGACCCTGAGCCCTCTGCAGAAGGTTTCATTAAGGCGGTTTTGACTACCCTACAGATTCCTACTAATCCTATAGAGTGACAGTCTTTCAAAGGTGCAATAAATCCCTTACTAATCCAACTCTGGACCAGGTTATCCTGGATGAGTTGGGAAACGCTGGGCTAGAGCCTTTCTCTTTCAAATAGGTTGTCTAAGTTGTATCCATTCTCTGAAGCAGCCTTGGCTCAATGGGCTACACTTCCTCAGGTTGATCCCCCTATTTCTAGACTGTCTAAGTCTACTGCCCTACCTCTGGCTGACACCTCGGCACTTTAAAGTTTTGACTGACAGGAAGCTTGTGTCACCTTCCGCTGTCACCGCCGCCCCCATTCCTGGCCGCTGCCGGGTCCCCGCTTTAGGCCACCACTTGGTTCCTGCTTCGGCACATGCGGGTGTACTTCCGTCTTCCTCAGCCGATGCGCATGCGCCCGTTTCACTGCCTGCTGTGTGTGGACGTTAGGTGTTCTTTCTTTGCCCCTGCTTCCTCTCACTCCCATTGGGCACAGTTCTGTAGCCCAATGGGAGTGTGGCTATGTGTCTTGCCCATTGGACATGTTATAAGTCCATTTGGGCATTCTGTATCAGGTACTGTTCTGATTGGGCTTGATCCAGTAGTCCATTAGGACTTGGGTCTGCCCCTTTCTCCTATTGGAGGATTACTCTTTAAATCCCCAGCCATTCCTTCAGTCTTTGCCCGTTCCATTAGCTTGTTTGTAGTTCTGTGAGTTTCTGTGTATTACTTCTGCTCTCTGATATCCTGACCCGGCTTGTCTGACCACCGCTGCTCTCTGATATCCTGACCCGGCTTGTCTGACCACCTCTGCTCTCTGGTATCCTGAACCTACTTGTCTATTTCCCCCTCTTCTGGCATCTGGTCCTGGTTCACACGGTTCCCAGTTACTCCCATCCTGGTTGCACCCCGGCTCAACTGGGGTGGAACAATCTGGTTTCACGACCAGCATCTTTAACCAGCTTCGCTGCAGCAAGGGAGTACCTGGCACACCGTCTACGCACCCCAGCATCACAGCGTTGAACCCAAGCACCAACCAGTACGTAGGCTGCGAGGGTTCCTACTCCCCCTGCAATGACAGTTGGAACAGGACAGCCGTTCTCATGGATCCTGCTGATCTGGCTCGCCTGGCCACCAGACAAGAACACCAGGAGCAAATCCTGGCGTCACATACTGCCCAGCTCCAGAGCCTGGAGAGGAAGATGGAAGTTATGCTTGACATGATGCATGCCACGGTTACTCAGCTGACTTCAGGCTTCTACACCGAGCACTGCTTTCTCATCCGGGGTCTCGGTATACCCTCCTCCTGACTACATTCCGCCCCAGATTCCCTTACCGGACAAATTGTCCCTCCGACCTTCGTGGGTTCCTAAACCAGTGTTCCCTTCAGTTTAAAACCCTGCCTCAGTCCTTCAGTGAGTGTCTTTCATAATCTCTCTCCTCAAGGGTTATGTGCTCGCATGGGCTTCGCCACTGGTGGAGCAATGGTCCTCCTAGCTTGATGACTCTGAGACCTTCATGGCTGCCCTGAAGACCGTGTTTGACATCCCTGGGAGGAGTGCCTCTGCCGAGGCTGCACTTCTGGATCTGTGCCAGGCCCAAAGGTTATTGAGTCAGTACGCAGTTGAGTTCCGGACCGTGTCCTACGAGATAAACTGGGACCATGGGTCTTTGAGGGCGGCCTTTAGACGAGGCCTTAACGAATATCTCAAGAATCGCCCTAACACACCGTGAAGTGCCCGAAGGGCTGGAAGACTTCATCACATTGTGCCTTGACCTTGACCGACATATGCATGATAGACAACAAGAATGAGAACGTGGCAGAAGACTTCGTGGAACTCCATCATCTTCTCCTACCAAGGGATCACCCCCGAGCGAGACTCCCATGGAAGTTGGAGGATTTACGTGCTTGTCAGAGGAGGAGAAAAGGAGAAGACGCATGCAGGGCCTATGCCTCTATTGTGGTCTCAAGGGACACATGCTGCAACAGTGTCCCACCCGGCCGGGAAGCTCCATGTCTTAGCTGACGAAGAGGCAGTTCACTAAGCCCTAAGACCCAACATCTCTGGTCACCTTCACCCGTCCATGTTCCTTTGACCATCAAATGGTCTTCCGGATCAACCTTTGTCTCAGCCTTCCTTGATTCAGGCCCAGCAGGGCTTTTCATGGATCTCAATTGGGCCAGGTCTCTTGGCATACCCAGTCACCCCAAGGAACTGCCTCTCTTAATCTCCTCCCTTGAAGGCAAACCTCTTGGTAATGGAAGAGTTGTGCAGGAGACTGTACCCCTGCAGGTCACTACTGGGGTCCTTCACGTCGAGACTGTGGCTTTTGACCTAGGGTACTCCCCTCTGGAGCCCATTATTCTAGGTCTACCTTGGCTCTGCCGCCATGACCCCATAAACTCCTGGAAAAGCAGTGGCCTTTGGTGCAACCCATTTGTTCGGCGTTGACTGCTGTGCTCTGTCTCTCTGCCCTTCCACTTGCCTACCACAACTACAGCGACGTTTTCTCCAAAAAGAAGGCTGAGATCCTGCCCCTTCACAGGGCTTCCCACTGCCCTATTGACCTGCTTCCTGATACTATGCCACCTAAAGGGCGCACCTACCTTCTCTCCCATCCAGAGATGACAGCTCTGGCTGACTATATCTAAGACAACCTCGCCAGAGACTTCATCCATCCCTCGATGTTGCCTGCTGGGGCCGGGTTTTTGTTTGTGGGCAAAAAGGATGGGGGTGTCCGCCCGTGTGTTGACTATATGGGACTCAACCATATAACCGTTAAGAATAAGCACCCGTTGCCCCTTATCCCAGAGCTCTTTGACCTGCTCCAGGCGGCAGCCTGGTTCACGAAGCTGGATCTCTGGAGGGGCATACAATCTTGTTTGGATCCGGGCAGGAGACTAATGGAAGCCAGCCTTCAATACAAGATTCGGGCACTATGAGTAATTGCTGATACCTTTTGGTCTCTGTAATGCCCCAGCTGTTTTCCAGGCCTTTGTTAATGATGTATTCCGAGATATGCTAATGTCCCACGTCCTTGTATATCTCGATGATATCCTGGTCTATTCTCCTATGCTGCCTCTTCATAGAATACACATCAAGGCCATTCTCCAGCATCTCAGAGAAAATAGGCTATATGCCAAGCTCCAAGGGTGAATTTGAGAAAAACTGTCTCCCCTTCTTGGGATACGTAATAAAGCACTCCGGATTATTGATGGATCCGGCCAAGGGGTCGCTGTCACCCAGTGGCCACTACCCACCAATCTCCGTGGGGTGCAACTCTTTTTAAGTTTTGCCAACTACTACCGACGGTGTATCCAAGACTATGCTTCGGTCACTGGACCCATCACCCTCTTGACTAAAAATGGCCATCTGAGGCCTTAGCCTCTTTCGCTACCCTCAAGACCGCCTTTACATCCGCCCCATCCACATAGCAAATAGTAAATTAGATTGAATAACGACGCAAGTCCATCAAGTTCAACCTTCTCCTCAAATAAGTTAGTCTTTATCAGACCTTCCTGATCTGCCTACTAATAAACAGTATAACTTTATATGTTCCCGTTGGAAAGAAATATATCTAATCTTCTCCTGAATGTATCCACTGTATCTGCCATAACCACCTCCTTGGGCAAAGAATTCCACAATTTAACAGACCTCACTGTAAAAAAAACCCTTCCTCTGCTGAAGTCTAAACCTCCTTTCCTCTAATCTCAAGGGGTATACCCTGGTCACCTGATCAGGCCTTGGAATAAATAGCTCACCGCAGAGATCCTTGTATTGACCTCTCATATATCTGTACAATGTGATAAGGTCTCCTCTTAGTCGTCTTTTCTCTAGAGTAAATAAACCGAGATTGTCTAGTCGTTCCTCATACGTCAAGTCCTCCATTCCCTTAATTAATTTTGTTGCTTTTTGCTGTACCCTCTGTGGTTCTAGTATATCCTTTTTCAGAACTGGTGCCCAAAACTGCACTGCATACTTACCAATACTTACCAATGATTTGTACAATGGCAAAATAATCCACTCTTGCTTCAATACCTCTTTCACTGTCGTCCAATACAGGTCACTGGTACTCTGGGAGGCGTAAGTCCCCTTTAATAGGCAGGAACAATTATGCAAATAATTTGCAGGGGGCGGAGCCTCCCCTCTTACTTAAGCCACCTTCTGGCCAGAGCCACTCATATTGATTTGTTCCTGGAGTGCATTGCACACCAGGTAGAGAACATCTATGCATCTTAGAGTTTTATTATTTTTATTCAAATATGGAATACCACCATTAGGAGGGTGACCATGGCTGTGAATTGCCCTCTTTAAAGTGGCTGGTGCAGCTTCCAGGGATTTTCTGTGGACCTTAACCCTGATGAGGGGACAGCTTGTGTGGAGCAGCTCCCCTGCTGAGGAATTTGCCTCTGGGTTATTCCTCCCTTATCATGGTCACCTGAAGACTGAAGTCCTGCAGGAAAGGTGAGTCATCCTTTGGGTGCTGAAGGTCCACTTGTCCCCACAGTGTCCCTTTGATGGGCTTGTATTTGGGAGTTTTAAAAACACTCCAGCACTCATAGGGTGTTTTTATTGCATTATTGTAAGATTTATGCAATTTCTGTGGTATTCTCTGGGTTTTGGAGCTTAGTATATTTGTTTATTTATGTTTCTTATGTGTTTTATGCTTGTTTGGGCACTTTTTAAAGTTTTCTTAAACTTTTCCCGCTCAAACGCATGGCTCCTTTACTCTCTATGGGAATTCACAGTGTGGGACATATCTCTGGAACCGCTTGTCACAGCAACTTCAGAGAGGGCTCATTTTAATGCTAGGCTCCTGCTCTATCATCCGGATGGTGTTTTATTAATGTGGGGGGCTCAGGGGGGCTTCGGGCACTGTTTGGGGTACTTTTATAGGGAAAACTACATTTCCCATGAGCGCTTGGTTCGCGCCCGTTTCTGATTGGCTGTCATGACAGCCGCCATTTTGTTGCACTTTTCCTATGAGAGTACACTACGCAGGGACCGAGCCTTCTCTCTCCTCAACAGATTAACCCTTCGCTGGCCAGATAAGTCCAAATTTAGACATTTCTGGGGTGAAACTTTAATCCTTTACACTTTTTCTGGGTGATAGAGTTATTAGTGGGGTATATTGACGCTGTGAGCATGTCTACTTCACTGGAGCTAGGGGCTAGACCCAAGTCTACAGAGGATGGGGGGTCTGCTACCCCCATGGCGTTTTGCTCCTCTTGCCACATTGGGCTGTCTAGCGATACTGTGGGGGATCTATGCCCTAATTGTATTAGTCAGGATAGCAACCCTGGGCTTCCCAGCTATGCTATTGAGCCATCTTGGGTGAGGGAGTTTAAAGCTGCCACTAGGGATCTCAGATCCACTCTTCAACTCTTTCCCTCTCAGGTACAGGGGGCTCTCCAGGTCTGGCAGACCCCCTCTACCATCAGGACCTCCCTGCCTAAGCCACAGGGGGCTCGTGATGTAACTGATTCTTCTGAGGAAGAATTATTGCAGGATTCTGATGCTGAGGAACGTACTGTTATTGAATCTAACAGGTCCATTGGGGACCCCTATGAATGTGACCCTGAAGTTTCTGCTGAGGGTCTGATCAGAGCGGTTTTGACTACGTTCAATCTTCCTCTGACTCAAGAATCCACTTATGATCCCTCTGATGTTTTTCAGAAAAAGCCATCTAAGCCTGTTGTCTGTTTTCCAACTAATCCTACTCTTGCCCGTTTAGTATCTGAGGCGTGGAAGAATCCTGATAGGTCTTCCTCTGTTTCCAAAAAGTTTGCTAAACTGTACCCCTTTCCTGAGACTGAACTGGCTAAATGGGTACATCCTCCAAAGGTGGATGCCCCTGTTTCCAGGCTATCCAAGTCTACCGCTTTGGCTGTCTCTGATGCCTCTTCCCTGCATGATTGGACGGATAAGAAACTGGAGTTTTCTCTTAAGTCCATTTTTGCCTCTATTTGCACTGCCATGCGTCCAACCTTTGCAGTGGCTTGGGTAAACAGGGCTATCGCGGCCTGGACTGAGCGACTGACTGACGCGGTTCGCCAGGATGCACCAGTTTCTGAACAGTTGCAGCTTCTTGCTAACATTACTGAAGCTCAGAATTATATTGCTGACGCTGCCTTTGATGCTGTGCGCATGATGGCGAGGGCCTCCACTTCTTCAGTGGTGGCTAGACGCGCCCTTTGGCTGAAAATTTGGTCTGCTGATACAGCCTCCAAGAAAGCCTTGCTTTCCTTGCCCTTTCAGGGGAACTTGCTATTTGGTTCTGAACTCAAAGAAATGATCAGTGAGGCTACTGGCGGTAAAAGTACTCTTCTACCCTCAGTCTTTAAGAAAAAGTTTCCAGCCAAACGCAACCGGTCCTTTCGTTCCTTTCAGACTGAGACACGCTCCTCGACCCCGACGGGTCCTCCAGCTGCGCGCTCCTCCTCCAAGCCCAAACAGTCCTGGAAGCCCAAAGTTGCCCCCAAGGCCAAGACCTCCAAGACTGCTTCGGCATGACTCGCCGAACCCGGGTCCGCATCCGGCTGTAGGTGGACGTCTCCACATCTTTCGCCGGACTTGGGAGGAGTCAGTGGCGGACCCGTGGGTTCTCCAGGTGGTGTCAGAGGGATACAGGATCCCTTTCTCCTCCCTTCCTCCTTTTCGGTTCCATTTTACTCGTCCTTCTCAGGAACCTGTAAAGAGCCGTCTCTTCGACGACGCTATTCAGGATCTCTTGGACAAAGAGGTCCTGGAGGTGGTTCCTCAGGGGGACACAGGTTCAGGATTTTATTCCAACCTATTTGTAGTGGCCAAAAAGGACGGAGGGGCCCGTCCCATTTTGGATCTCAAAGATCTCAATGCTTATGTGGTGATTTCCCGCTTCCGCCAGGAATCCCTGCGATCTGTGATTGCTGCTATGTCTCCGGGGGAATTTCTTGCCTCCCTGGACCTTCAGGATGCGTATCTTCACATCCCCATTCATCCAGAGAGCAGGCGGTATCTCAGGATTGCCTGCCACAGGGGACACTTTCAGTTCACAGCGCTCCCCTTTGGGCTGACTTCAACCCCTCAGGTCTTCCAGAGGGTGTTGGGCTCATTGATAGCGGTGCTTCATCAGGATGGGATCAGGGTGACCCCCTACATGGACGATCTCCTACTAAAAGCCTCCTCAGTGGAGCTTCTCCATCAGCAACTACAGAAGTGTATGCACACTCTGAACCGTCATGGCTGGATCCTGAATCTGGTCAAGTCGGACTTGGTTCCATCTCAGAGGCTTCTGTTCCTGGGTCTCCTGTTCGACACTCGCCAATGCATGGTGTTTCTTCCAGAGGATGTGGCTCACCAGATAGCCGTCCGTGTGGCTGGGATTCTGGGCATGGACGAGATTCCGGTACCGAAGTTGTCGTCCTTAGTGGGGAAGTTCATTTCCACGATCGAAGCAGTGCCATTTGCCATGGCCCACTCCAGGGAACTTCAGAGATTTGTGCTCCAGACGTGCAGGAATCATCCAGATCATCAACATCTGTCTGTGTCTCTACCTCCTCATGTCGAGTCGAGTCTGCACTGGTGGTTGGATCTCTCTCATCTCCTGAAAGGGAGATCCTTTCTAGTTCCTCGTTGGTCCACAGTCACAACGGATGCCAGCATTCGGGGCTGGGGTGCAGTCTGGGGTCGCTTCAGTGCTCAGGGGAAATGGGGTCTGGAGGAATCCCTTCTCTCCATCAATGTTCTGGAACTTCGAGCTGTCCGGCTTGCCCTGAGGCACTGGGAGTCTCAACTGACCGGTCGTCCGATCAGAGTGGAGTCCGACAACGCCACGGCGGTGGCTTACATCAACAGACAAGGCGGCACAAGAAGCGGTTCCGCCTGGTGGGAGGTCAAGGATATTTTGTCCTGGGCAGAAGATCACGTGCCTGTCATTTCTGCAGTTCACATCCCAGGCGTAGACAACGTCATGGCGGACTTCCTCAGTCGTCACACTGTCGACAGCGGAGAATGGGCTCTTCATCCAGAGGTGTTTCAGTTGCTCACCCAGAGGTGGGGGATGCCTGTGGTGGGCTTGATGGCTACCAGACACAACAGGAAGGTTCCGGTGTTTTGCTCCCGGTGGAGGGACTCCCTTGCTCTAGCAGTGGATGCCTTGTCGATCCCTTGGGAATTTTCCCTGGCTTCCCTCCTCTTCCTCTATTGATCAGAGTGATCCAGAAGTTGAAGCAGGAGCGTTGTCCTGTCATCCTGATCGCTCCAAACTGGCCTCGCCAGTCCTGGTATCCGGAGTTGATGGCCATGTCTGTGGCGGATCCGATCCCACTTCCTGCCCGTCCGGATCTTCTACTTCAGGGTTATCTGTGGAAGGAGGATGTTCACACATTCCGTTTGATGGCTTGGCGGTTGAATCCTCGATTCTAGCTAAGAAAGGATTTTCTCCTTCTGTGGTGTCAACTATGCTCAGTGCTCGTAAGCCTGTGTCCTCCAAGATCTATCATCGCATATGGTCAACCTTTGTTGCATGGTGCAGTGATAAGGGGTTATCCCTTGATTTTCATCTTCCCACTGTCCTGGCCTTCTTGCAGGACGGTGTTGATAAGGGGCTCAGTCTGAGTTCCCTCAAGGTTCAGACTTCTGCCTTGTCTGTGTTTTTCCAGGAAAGGATTGCTATCCTTCCTGATGTTAAAGTTTTCTTCCAGGGTGTGACTCATGTTCGGCCTGCCTTCAAGAGTCCTACTCCCCAGTAGGACCTCCATTTGGTGCTGGGAGTTCTCCAGCGACCCCCGTTTGAATCCTTGGCTTCTATTCCTTTACGTCTTTTGACTTGGAAAATGGCCTTTCTCTTGGCTATTGTTTCCGTTCGCCGGGTAGCAGAGTTACAAGCTCTGTCTTGTAAACCTCCTTACCTGGTGTTCCACAAGGATAAGGCTGTGCTTCGCACTTCTAAGGAATTCTTACCCAAGGTTGTGTCAGAGTTTCACATCAATCAAGAGATTGTGGTTCCCTCTTTCTGCCCTAATCCTTCATCTGACAAGGAACGAGATCTCCATTTGTTGGATGTGGTGCGTTGCCTCAAGTTTTACGTTCATCGCACCGAGTCTATCAGGAAGTCTGACGCTCTATTCGTCATTCCTGAGGGGCCTAGGGCAGGGAGACCGGCTTCTAAGGTTACTATCGCCTCTTGGATTAAGGCTACCGTTCGTGAAGCCTATAAGATTCGGAATAAGCACGTTCCCTTCCGGGTGACTGCCCATTCCACCAGATCTATGGGGGCCTCTTGGGCCTACAAGAATCAGGCGTCTGCTGATCAACTGTGCAGAGCGGCCACTTGGTCCTCTGTGCACACGTTTTCAAGGCACTATCGAGTTGATGTACTGGCTTCGGCTGATGCCAGTTTTGGGAGGAAGGTCCTGGAGGCAGTTTTGCCTGTCTAGGCCTTCCGCTCTGTGATCCTTAGTACTTCCTTACTGTTGAGCCCCGTTGGCTCTTGTTCAGTGTGCTGTGTTTGTTCAGGGATTGTTTTCCCTTGATGGGTGTCCGTTGACACTTACAGTTTGGGCTATGTTATTAACTGGTTCATAACAGTTCTAGTGACTTGGGCCTTGCGCCTGGTCCTTGCCTTACTTCCCGCCTCTGGGTCAGCTCAATGTTTGTACATCCCAGAGTACCAGTGACCTGTATTGGACGACAGTGAAAATAGGATTTTAGTCTTACCTGTTAAATCCTTTTCACTTAGTCCATACAGGTCACTGGTCTCCCACCCTGTCAAGGGACCAGACTTGGCTCTCCTGTGGCATTCAGTGGGAGACCGTTGGGCATGCTCACAGGAGTCTTTCTTTTTGCTTACCTGAGGTCAGTTTTTAGGGTCTCAAATCAATATGAGTGGCTCTGGCCAGAAGGTGGCTTAAGTAAGAGGGGAGGCTCCGCCCCCTGCAAATTATTTGCATAATTGTTCCTGCCTATTAAAGGGGACTTACGCCTCCCAGAGTACCAGTGACCTGTATGGACTAAGTGAAAAGGATTTAACAGGTAAGACTAAAATCCTATTTTTTATGCAAGACAAGATTTTGTTTGCCTTTGCTACTGCTGTTTGACACTGGTCACTGTTTACAAGTGTGTAGTTGACAAGGATACCCAGGTCTTTCTCTAGCAACGAGTCCCCTAAAATGATTCCATTAAGTTTATAAGTAGCCTTGGTATTATTTCCTCCCAAATGCATGACTTTACACTTCCCCACATTAAACTTCATATTCCATCTGTTTGCCCAATCTGCCATTTTATATAAATCCCTCTGTAGAGAGCAATTATCATGTTCTGAATTAATTACCCTGCATAATTTAGTGTCATCTGCAAATATTGATAATTTGCTTTCTATATCTATTTCTAGGTCATTTATAAACATGTCAAAAAGCAGCAGACCTAATACTGAACCCTGAGGTACTCCACTTTAACTGTATTGGAGAATTGTCCATTTACAACCACACACTGTTCCCTATCCTTCAACCAATTTTGTATCCAATTGCAAAGGTCATCTCCTAGCCCCGATTTCCTTATTTTATACCCCAGCCTTCTGTGTGGCACTGTATCAGATGCCTTTGCAAAGTCTAGATATATTACATCAACTGCCTTGCCATTATCAAGGTTGCTGCTTACTTCCTCATAGAAGATGAAAAGGTTAGTTTGACATGATCTGTTCTTCATAAACCCATGTTGATTCCTGCTAATGATCTTATTTTTTTGTTTTAATCCTGAATATAGTCCCTTATTATCCCTTCTAGCAGTTTTCCCACTACACAGGTCAAACTCACAGGTCTGTAGTTTCCAGGTTCTGTTTTAGTTCCCTTCTTAAATAGAAACACTACATTGGCTCTTCGCCAATCTTGTGGCACAGAGCCTGTGATGAGAGAATCTTTAAAGAGTAAATATAGGGGTTTTGCCAACACTGCACTGAGTTCCTGAAGAACCCTTGGATGTATACCATCAGGACCTGGTGCTTTGTCAGTCTTAATTTTGTTCAGTCTACCCATGACATCTTCTTGGGTTAACCCAATATTTGATAATTGTATTGTTTTATTAGTTACTTGTTGAGGCTCATCTACCATTCCTTGCTCTGGGCAGCTTTCTTCATTTGCAATAGCAGTTGGGCCTCAACATTGTAATCAATATTTGGTAGTTTGTAGCATATACCCATCAACACCTTTTTTTACCTTTTACACCACATTAAGTCTCAGTTTCTGCCCACAAGGACTCCACATGTTGGCCAGTTTCCTCACTAATATCACCTCTCAAAATTGGATTTAACTCTGGTTTCAAATATAAGCACACACCTCCCCCTTTTCTATTAATCCTGTCTCTCCTAAACAGGGAATAGCGCTCTATATTTACAGCCCAGTCATGTGCATCATTCCACCATGTTTCTGTTATACCAATTATGTCCAATTGGTCATTAACCACCAGCAATTCTAGTTCTCCTATTTTATCTACCATACTTCTTGCATTTGCTAGCATACAATTAATTTTGAAATCTTTACAGATATCACTTCCTACATGACTTTTATCTACATCTTCATTTACTAGGAATTCCTCCCTATTTTCTACATTTATCCCCACCCTTTCTCCACCACCCTGGTCATTTACTTGTACCCGGTTCCTATCTGCTCTGTCTAGCCAGTTTTTCACTGTCGTCCAATACAGGTCACTGGTACTCTGGGAGGCGTAAGTCTCCTTTAATAGGCAGGAACAACTATGCAAATGATTTGCAAGGGGCGGAGCCTCCCCTCTTACTTAAGCCACCTTCTGGCCAGAGCCACTTAGATTGATTTGTTCCTGGAGTGCTTTGCACACCAGGTAGAGAACATCTATGCATCTTAGTGTTTTATTATTTTTTTATTCAAATATGGAATACCACCATTAGGAGGGTGACCATGGCTGTGAATTGCCCTCTTTAAAGTGGCTGGTGCAGCTTCCATGGATTTTCTGTGGACCTTATGCCCTGAAGAGGGGACAGCTTGTGTTAAGCAGCTTCCCTACTGGGGAATTTACCTCTGGTTCTTTCCCACTTCATCATGGTCACCTGAAGACAGAAGTCCTGCAGGAAAGGTGAGTCACCCATTGAGTGCTGAAGGTCCACTTGTCCCCACAGTGTCCCTTTGATGGGCTTGTATTTGGGAGTTTCAATACACTCCAGCACTCATAGGGTGTTTTTATTGCATTATTACTGTTTTATGCAATTCTGTGGTATTCTCTGGGTTTTGGAGCTTTTGGTATTCGTTTACTCATGTTTCTTATGTGTTTCATACTTGTTTGGGCACTTTTTAATGTTTTCTTAAACTTTATTAAAAATGGTGTTCCGCGCCTTTAAGCGCGGCTTTTTCCCGCTCAGACGCAAGGGCTCCTTTACTCTCTATGAGAATTCACAGTGTGGGACATATCTCTGGAACCGCTTGTCACAGCAACTTCAGAGAGGGCTCATTTTAATGCTAGGCTCCTGCTCTATCATCCGGAATGTGTTTTATGTATGTGGGGTGTTCAGGGGGGCTTCGGGCACTGTTTGGGGTACTTGTAAAGGGAAAACTACATTTCCCATGAGCGCCTGGTTCGCGCTCGTTTCTGATTGGCTGTCATGACGGCCGCCATTTTGTGGTACTTTTCCTAAGCGAGTACACTACGCAGGGACCGAGCCTTCTCTCTCCTCTATAGATTAACCCTTCGCTGGCCAGATAAGTCCGAATTTAGACATTTCTGGGGTGAAACTTTAATCATTTGCACTTTTTCTGGGTGATAGTGTTATTAGTGGGGTATATTGACGCTGTGAGCATGTCTACTTCACTGGAGCTAGGGGCTAGACCCAAGTCTAAGGAGGATGGGGGGTCTGCTACCCCCATGGCGTTTTGCTCCTCTTGCCACATTGGGCTGTCTACCGATAATGTGGGGGATCTATGCCCTAATTGTACTGGTCAAGATAGCAACCCTGGGCTTTCCAGCCACGCTATTGAGCCATCTTGGGTGAGGGAGTTTAAAGCTGCCACTAGGGATCTCAGATCCACGCTTCAACTCTTTCCCTCTCAGATACAGGGGGCTCTCCAGGTCTGGCAGACCCCCTCTACCATCAGGACCTCCCTGCCTAAGCCACAGGGAGCTCCTGATGTCACTGATTCTTCTGAAGAAGAACTCTTACAGGATTCTGATGCTGAGGAACGTACTGTTATTGAATCTAACAGGTCCATTGGGGACCCCTATGAGTGTGACCCTGAAGTCTCGGCTGAGGGTCTGATCAGAGCGGTTCTGAATACGCTCAACCTTCCTCTGACTCAGGAATCCACTTATGATCCTACTGATGTTTTTCAGAAAAAGCCATCTAAGCCAGTTGTTTGTTTTCCAACTAACCCTACTCTTGCCCGTCTGGTCTCTGAGGCATGGAAGAATCCTGATAGATCTTCCTCTGTCTCTAAAAAGTTTGCTAAACTATACCCTTTTCCTGAGGCTGAGCTGGCAAAATGGGTTCATCCTCCCAAGGTGGATGCTCCTGTTTCTAGACTATCCAAGTCTACCGCCTTGGCTGTCTCTGATGCCTCTTCCCTGCAGGATTGGACGGATAAAAAGCTAGAGCTTTCTCTTAAATCTATTTTTGCCTCCATTGGCACTGCCATGCGCCCAACCTTTGCTGTGGCATGGGTTAATAGAGCCATTGCGGCCTGGACTGAACGACTGACTGAAGCAGTTCGCCAGGATGCGCCAGTATCTGAACAGTTGCAGCTCCTTGCTAATATCACTGAAGTTCAGAACTATGTTGCTGACGCTGCTTTTGATGCTGTGCGCATGATGGCGAGGGCCTCCACTTCTTCTGTGGTGGCTAGACGCGCTCTTTGGCTGAAAATTTGGTCTGCTGATACAGCCTCTTAGAAAGCCTTGCTTTCCTTGCCCTTTCAGGGGAATTTGCTTTTTGGGTCTGAACTCAAAGAAATGATCAGTGAGGCTACTGGCGGTAAAAGTACTCTTCTACCCTCAGTCTTTAAGAAAAAGTTTCCAGCCAAACGCAATCGGTCCTTTCGTTCCTTTCAGACTGAGACACTCTCCTCGGCCCAAACGGGTCCTCCCACTACGCGCTCCTCCTCCAAGCCAAAACAGTCCTGGAAGCCCAAAGTTGCCCCCAAGGCCAAGACCTCCAAGACTGCTTCAGCATGACTCGCTGAACTCGGGTCCACATCCGGCTGTAGGTGGTCGTCTCCGCATCTTTCGCCGGACTTGGGAGGAGTCAGTGGCGGACCCATGGGTTCTTCAGGTGGTGTCAGAGGGATACAGGATCCCTTTCTCTTCCCTTCCTCCTTTTCGGTTCCATTTTACTCGTCCTTCTCAGGAACCCACAAAAAGGCGTCTGTTCGACGACACTATTCAGGATCTCTTGGACAAAGAGGTCCTGGAGGCGGTTCCTCAAGGGGACACAGGTTCAGGATTCTATTCCAACCTGTTTGTGGTAGCCAAAAAGGACGGAGGAGCTCGTCCCATTTTGGATCTCAAAGATCTCAATGCCTATGTGGTGACTTCCCACTTCCGCCAGGAGTCCCTGCGTTCTGTGATTGCAGCAATGTCTCCAGGGGAGTTTCTTGCCTCCCTGGACCTTCAGGATGCTTATCTTCACATCCCTATTCACCCGGAGAGCAGGCGGTATCTCAGGATTGCCTGCCACAAGGGACACTTTCAGTTTGCAGCGCTCCCCTTTGGGCTGACTTCTGCCCCTCAGGTCTTCCAGAGGGTGTTAGGCTCCTTGATAGCGGTGCTTCATCAGGATGGGATCAGAGTGACCCCATACATGGACGATCTCCTACTGAAAGCCTCCTCGGCGGAGCTTCTCCGTCAGCAATTACAGAAGTGCATTCACACTCTGAACCGTCATGGCTGGATCCTGAATCTGGACAAGTCGGACTTGGTTCCATCTCAGAGGCTTCTGTTCCTGGGTCTCCTGTTCGACACTCGCCAATGCATGGTGTTTCTTCCAGAGGACGTGGCTCACCAGATTGCCGTCAGAGTGGCTGGGATTCTGGACATGGACGAAATTCCGGTACCGAAGTTGTCGTCTTTAGTGGGGAAGTTCATTTCCACGATCGAAGCAGTCCCATTTGCCATGGCCCACTCCAGGGAACTTCAGAGATTTGTGATCCAGACGTGCAGGAATCATCCAGATCATCAACATCTGTCTGTTTCTCTTCCTCCTCATGTCGAGTCGAGTCTGCACTGGTGGTTAGATCTCTCTCATCTCCTGAAAGGGAGATCCTTTCTAGTTCCTCGTTGGACCACAGTCACAACGGATGCCAGCCTTCGGGGCTGGGGTGCAGTCTGGGGTCGCTTCAGTGCTCAGGGGAAATGGGGTCTGGAGGAATCCCTTCTCTCCATCAATGTTCTGGAACTTCGAGCTGTCCGACTTGCCCTGAGGCACTGGGAGTCTCAACTGACCGGTCTTCCGATCAGAGTGGAGTCCGACAACGCCACGGTGGTGGCTTACATCAACAGGCAAGGCGGCACAAGAAGCGGTTCCGCCTGGTGGGAGGTCAAGGATATTTTGTCTTGGGCAGAAGATCACGTGCCTGTCATCTCTGCAGTTCATATTCCAGGCGTGGACAACGTCATGGCAGACTTCCTCAGTCGTCACACCGTCGACAGCGGAGAATGGGCTCTTCATCCAGAGGTGTTTCACATGCTCACTCAGCGGTGGGGAATGCCTGTGGTGGACCTGATGGCTACCAGACACAACAGGAAGGTTCCGGTGTTTTGCTCCCGGTTGAGGGACTCCCTTGCTCTAGCAGTGGATGCCTTGTCGATCCCTTGGGATTTCTCCCTGGCTTACATCTTCCCTCCTCTTCCTCTATTGATCAGAGTTATCCAGAAGTTGAAGAGGGAACGTTGTCCTGTCATCCTGATTGCTCCAAACTGGCCTCGCCAGTCCTGGTATCCGGAGTTGATGGCCATGTCTGTGACGGATCCGATCCCGCTCCCTGCCCGTCCGGACCTACTTCTTCAGGGATATCTGTGGAAGGAGGATGTTCACTCTCTCCAAATGATGGCATGGCGGTTGAATCCTCGATTCTAGCAAAGAAAGGATTCTCTCCTTCTGTGGTGTCGACTATGCTCAGTGCTCGTAAGCCTGTATCTTCCAAGATCTATCATCGCATATGGTCAACCTTTGTGACATGGTGCTCTGATAAGAAGTTATCCCTTGAGTTTCATCTTCCCACTGTCCTGGCCTTCTTGCAGGACGGTGTGGATAAGGGGCTCAGTCTGAGTTCCCTCAAAGTTCAGACTTCTGCATTGTCTGTGTTTTTCCAGGAAAGGATCGCTATCCTTCCTGATGTGAAAGTTTTCTTCCAAGGTGTGACTCATGTTCGACCTGCCTTCAAGAGTCCTGCTTCCCAGTGGGACCTCAATTTGGTGCTGGGAGTTCTCCAGCGACCACCGTTTGAATCCTTGGCTTCCATTCCATTACGTCTCTTGACTTGGAAGATGGCCTTCCTTTTGGCTATTGTTTCAGTTCGCCGGGTAGCAGAGTTACAGGCTTTGTCTTGTAAACCTCCTTACCTGGTGTTCCACAAGGATAAGGCTGTGCTTCGCACTACCAAGGAATTCTTACCCAAGGTTGTGTCCGAGTTTCACATCAATCAGGAGATTGTGGTTCCCTCTTTCTGCCCTAATCCTTCATCTGACATGGAAAGAGATCTCCATCTGTTGGATGTGGTGCGTTGCCTCAAGTTTTATGTTCATCGCACCGAGTCTATCAGGAAGTCTGACGCTCTATTCGTCATTCCTGAGGGGCCTAGGGCAGGGAGACCGGCTTCCAAAGTTACCATTGCCTCTTGGATTAAGGCTACTATCCGTGAAGCCTATAAGTTGAGGAATAAGCATGTTCCCTTCCGAGTGACTGCCCATTCCACCAGATCTATTGGGGCCTCTTGGTCCTACAAGAATCAGGCTTCTGCTGATCAACTGTGCAGAGCGGCCACTTGGTCCTCTGTGCACACTTTTTCTAAGCACTATCGAGTTGATGTACTGGCTTCGGCTGATGCCAGTTTTGGAAGGAAGGTCCTGGAGGCAGTCTTGCCTGTGTAGGTCTTCCGCTCTGTGATTCTTAGTGCTTCCTTACTGTTGAGCCCGGTTGGCTCTGGTTCCGTGTGCTGTGTTAGTCCAGGGATGGTTTCCCTTGCTTGGTGTCCGTTGACACTTACAGTTTGGGCTATGTTATTAACTGGGTCATAGCAGTTCTAGTGACTTGGGCCTTGTGCCTGGTCCTTGCCTTCCTTCCCGCCTCTGGGTCAGCTGAATGTTTGTACATCCCAGAGTACCAGTGACCTGTATTGGACGACAGTGAAAATAGGATTTTAGTCTTACCTGTTAAATCCTTTTCACTTAGTCCATACAGGTCACTGGTCTCCCACCCTGTCAAGGGACCAGTCTTGGCTCTCCTGTGGCATTCAGTGGGAGACCGTTCGGGCATGCTCACAGGAGTCTTTCTTCTTGCTTACCTGAGGTCAGTTTTAGGGTCTCAAATCAATCTAAGTGGCTCTGGCCAGAAGGTGGCTTAAGTAAGAGGGGAGGCTCCGCCCCTTGCAAATCATTTGCATAGTTGTTCCTGCCTATTAAAGGGGACTTACGCCTCCCAGAGTACCAGTGACCTGTATGGACTAAGTGAAAAGGATTTAACAGGTAAGACTAAAATCCTATTTTGCTATCTATACCCTCCCACCCTTTCCTAGTTTAAAAGCTCCTTCAGGCTTCTTAGCATTCGCTCCCCTAGCACAGAGGCTCCTCTTCCATTTAGGTGCAATCCATCACTTCCATACAGATTGTACCCAAGAGCAAAGTCAGCCCAGTGCTCTAAGAACACAAAACCCTCCTTCCTACACCATTGCTCGAACAATTCATTAAGCTCTCTGAGCTCCCTCTGTCTACCTGCACTGGCGCATGTCACAGGTAGTATTTCAGAAAATACTACCTTAGAGGTCCTTGCCTTGAGCTTGCACCCTAAGTCCCTGAAATCATCCTTTAGGGACCTCCATCTTCCTCCTACTTTGTCATTGGTACCAATATGTACCAAGACAGCTGGATCACTTCCAGCCCCTCCCAACAATCTGTCAGCCCTTTCTTCAACATGCCAAAACCGAGCATCCAGGAGACAGCATACTGTTCGGCATTCACGTTCCTGGAGGCAGATTACCCTATCTACCCTCCTAATAATAGAGTCCCCTATTACCACCACCTGCCTTGGTTTCTGTCTACCCTGCATCCCATCTAGCCTGGAAGAAGGACTGTTCCCCTGGCTACTAGAGGAATTAGCCCTCTCCAGTGTTGCCAATTCTGAGCTGGCAGCATCTTCACACAATCTTGCAAATCTGTTGGACTGAGTGAACTCAGAACTGGCCTTCCTCTTCCTCTGCTCACTACCTCTCCTCCTTACTGTTAACCAGCTGCCTACCTTTTGCTCGTCATCTACAACTCCACCCTCTTCACCACTAACCCCACATACTACCTGCTCTGTGAGTTCTAAACTCCTTTCCAGGTTTCCATTGATTCGCAATGTTGCAATATTTCTTTCCAAATCCAATATCTTAGACTCTAAAAAGAAAATATGCTCACACTTGGCACGGTATGACCCCTGGAACAATTGCTCCAAGTGTTCAAACATGTGACAAGAAGTGTGTTGCGTGTCATTGTCTGACCTGCTATCACTCATGCTTGATTTTACAATTCAACAAGATTTATACTGTCCTCTAATGCTCACTTTAAGGTAAGTAACCAACTTTCAATGTTAACGCAGTAACTCCCTTGAAATTATTGTCACCTCAGAGCTCTGCTGATTTCCAACTCCTGTTTCTATTCCAACTCCAGTTTTTTTCTAACTCCTCTTCCCTTGTCTGCAGTCACAAGAAATGCAGGCTCAAAGAGCAGACTCAAAGAGCCTGGGGACTGTATTTATAGTAAACTGCAGCCAGGTGACTACCCTTAGCCAATCACCCCTAATCACACAGCCCAGAGAAAAATGGACACGTCTAGACCATTCATCCTAGAGGTAGATGCCACCGAAGAAGATGTAAGAGCGGTGTCTCAACGAGAGCCTGACACCAACGTCCTTCATCCATGTTCCTTTTTCTCCCGCCAACTGACCACTGCTGAGAGGAACTACGATGTGGGCAACAGGTAACTCCTCACAATCAAACTCACCCTAGAGGAGTGGTGTCACCTTTGCTATCTACACAGATCACAAGAACCTGCAGTATCTGGAGAAGGCTAAATGTCTCAATCCGCGACAGGCCCGCTGGGCACTGTTCTTTACTCAGTTCCAGTTTGTGATCACCTACTTCCCAGGATCTAAGAACACCAAGGCCAACGCCTTGTCTCGCCAATTTGCTACCTTGCCTTCTGAAGAGATCCCTGACCCTATTATTCCTTGCACCAAGTTTATTTCCATTATCTGCACAATTATGTTGCTCAAGATACAAAAGGCTCAACAGCAAACGGACGCTACATGCCCTCCAGGACAACTCTTCATTCCTACCCTTTACCAGGCTGAGGTCTTGCAATGGGCACATCAGTCAACTATGTCAGGTCATCCAGGCATAACCCGAACCTTGGATCTTGTCCAACAACAGTTCTGGTGGCCTTCCATGCAGTCGGACGTCATTGACTTAGTCCATGGATGCCAGCACTGCGCCCAACACAAATGACCTCATACCAAGCCTGCTGGTCTGCTGCAGCCTCTTCCGGTTCCTTCTGTTCCTTGGACACACATTGCCATGAATTTCATTGTGGACTTGCCACCTTTTAATAAGAACGCAGTGATTCTAGTTGTGGTTGATCACTTTTCCCGTCAAGCCCATTTTATTCCTCTACCCAAACTTCCTTTGACCCTGCAGCTGGTCGATGTCTTCCTTATGGAAATATTCTGACTCCATGGTTTACCCCTTCAAGTTGTCGCCAACTGAGGAAGCCAATTCACTTCACGTTTCTGGAGGGTGTTCTGCGCCCGATTGGGCATCTCTGTCCATTTGTTCTCGGCCTACCATCCTCAGAAGTACCTCAGGTTCGCTGCCTCCTTGGGGCACTTCCGGTTTACCTCTCTGCCCTTTGGGCTTACCATTGCTCCTCAGGTGTTCGCACTGGTCTTAGGAGCATTGATTGCCTATCTGCATACCAGGGGAATTCAGGTAACTCCTTACATGAACAACCTTCTGCTGAAGGCTCCTTACATGGACTTTCTGGACCATCAAGTCCAGGAATGTGCTCATATTCTCCTCTGTCATGGGTGGATTCTGAACATGGACTAATCTGCTCCTGTTCCTTCTCAGGACCTAGCTTTCCTCGGTCTCTGGTTTGACACCTGCCAGGGTATGGTCTTCCTAATAGAAAAAAGCACCACCTGAGTAAGCACAATATTCCACAAAGATGATTTTTTAAACTCTTACCAGTGCAAATTTGAATTGAGAAAAAAAATTCCAACATAATATTTCAATTCTCCTTGACTGCAGTGCTGCTTTTCAAATGGAACCACTGGCAAAACGACTCCCCATTTACATGTAAAGAGAAACACAAGAAGAGAAGCACACGCTCTAAGTGCAGACCATTTTCGATATATGAACCACCACCATTGATAATCACCTTATCTGTGCTCAGTAATCCTATTCACATGACCTAGAGATATAGACCATCCTCCCAGTATATCAGCATCCACTGGATTACCCCCAGTGCAGGTGTATTTATGGCTTTCTCCCTGTCCTTGTCCTCCTTCCCACTGGGTTAATTCTGACTCCACGTCTTGCTAGACAAATGTTTCCTTTGGATCTCCATCTGAAAGTCAGCCTCAAACAGATACTTATAATAAAATCTACTAGGTAGGAGATAATTACCCAATACTCTAATGGAAGTATGGACTCATTGGGGAAATGGTTTCACCAAATATACTTTCTCTGTCGTCCAATACAGGTTACTGGTAACTTTGGGAAGATGACTGCCCCATTAAGTAGGCAGGAACAATTCTTGAAAAGAAGCACAGGGTGGAGCCTTCCTTCCCTCCTTAGTTGGTCCCCAGCCCATCTCCTCCAGTAAGATGTGTTCCTTGATGAAGCAAGGCATGAGAGTTCTGCTATAGTTTTAGCTTATTTTTTGTTTTTTGTTCAATATGGAATACCAACCATTAGGCGGATTACCATTGCTGACATTCCCAAGTTGGATAGCTCAGTTTCCAGGTGCTGTTGTGGACCTTCCAGCCCTGAGGGGAAAATCTTGTATAGCATGCTTTTCCCCAGGAGTTGCCCACTGAGACTTTTTCTTTATCCGTGGTAATCTGAAGACAGAAGACCTGCTAAGGAGGTGAGCAACCCTTTGAGTGCTGAGGTCCACATGTCCCATGCTCCCCCTCCACACAGGGGTCTCGTTTGGAGTTCCTACTGCATACTCGTGCACTCATTGGGTTTATCCGTATGTCTGTTGGGGTTTGGAGCTATTGCGTTTCTGTGGTAAATTTACCCTTTCTCTGCTGTTTTGGGCACTTTTTGGGGGGTTTATTACACTTTCCCTACTGGGTTTAGTGTTTATTATTCAATTTTAGTGTTTCTGATATGTTTTTCTACTATTCAGACACTTTTGATTTTTTTAATTTATTTATATGCTTTGCTGCATAGACGCCATGCTCCATTCACCTCTATGGGACTTTACGGTTTGGGACATATCTCTTCAGCCACTCAACATAGCAACTTCAGAGATGTCACATTTTGTTTGTCTGCCCTTGTTCTATCATCTGGTTTATGTTCTGAGTGTTTTCAGGGGCTCGGAGGGCTTTGAGCACTATTTGGGGTACTTTGAATGGAAAACTACATTTCCCATGAGCACTTGCTGAGCGAGCTCGTTTCTGATTGGCTGCGGTCGTGGACGCCATTTTCTGCCTTCCCTTCACGAGTATCCTATGCAGGGCTTTGACTCGCCTTCTCTCCTCAGCAGAATAACCCTTCGGGTGCCAGATAAGTGCATTTTAGCTTTTTCTGGGGTGAAATACTTACTCTTAAACACTGTATTTGGGTTTCCTTATACTTTCAGATGTTAATACCCTGTTAGGATGTCAGACCAGTTGGGACTTGGGGCTAGACCTAGGGCGGATGTTTCTGGGGCATCTTTGACCCCCATTAACTATTGTTCCTCATGCCAAATGGAGTATTCAGGACACTTATGCCCTTTATGTACTGTGCCCCTGTGCTTATGCCAGGACCTTCCAACCATGAGCAAGAGCCACATTGGGCCAGGGACTTTTGGTACTCTATGGAGCAGATTCCTCTTCTTCTTCAAGGGGTTCTTCATTCTTGGATGCCCTCCACTTCCCTCAGGCATGTGGCCCCTATGGCACTTGGCATTCCTGACTTGTTTAATTTCTCTGTGGATGAACAGCTGGAAGAAGTTTCAGAGGACTCTGTGTGTTCATTTGGGGCTTCCTTCCACCCTGGTGGCGCCTCTGTTGAACTTGACCTTGAATCCTCTTCTGAGGGTATCATTAAGTCTGTTCTGAACACCATAAATGTTCCTGTTGTTTTGGAACCTCTGTCTACTGCCGTCCTTTGGGGGCGCAAGAAGTTTTGCACATTTTTTTCCACCTCACCCCACTCTTGACCAGATCATCCTGGCTGCGTGGAAGACACCTGTCATGTATTTGTCTCTGTCAGAGAGACTCTCTAAGCTCTATCCATTTTCTGACGCGGCCTTGGCTCAGTGGGCTACACCTCCTAAGGTTGATGCCTATATTGCCAGTCCTTTCCCTTCCCCTGCATCTCCTGCAGTGGATTCCTCGACTCTCATGGACTTAGCTGATAGGGAGCTTGATGATATTTTACAGGCTGTGTTCTTTGCCATAGGTGCGTTCATGCGACCTACCTTGGCATTTGCATGGGTTACCAGAGCTATTGTTGTTTGTACTGACCAGTTGTCTGATGCTGTCAGTATGGGTGCTCCTAAAGCTAACATTTTGTCATTTTCAGTGGCTCAGCTCTATCTTACTGATGCCGTATCTGATGCTGTTAGGCTTGAGGCTAAATCTCTGCCCTTTCTGTGGCTGCTAGGCGCTCCCTGTGGCTTCAGTTCTGGTCTGTTGACCCGATCTTTAGGCAATCTCTGCTTTCGCTCCCTTTCCAGGGTTCCTCCCTTTTTGGCCCTGATCTGAAGGATATCATTGGCGAGATTACTGGGGGCCAGAGTGCTTGGTTCCCCTTGGCCTCTAAGCACAATCCTCAGGCGAGAAGGCACCATCCTCTTCATGCTTCTCCTGATGGAACACAGGAGTCTGACCAGGAGCTATCTCAGGCACCATGTTCTATCCCTATGCCACCACAGCACTGTAGATCAGGCAGCTCCTCCAATGAGCCTAACCTCCTTTGGCGGGATTATCCATCCCTTGGTCCGCATGCACCTGTTGACGTCTGTCTGCGACTTCCTTTTTTTCTTTTTCAGCGCCTCTGCAGACATTGTTGTGGACCCATGGGCTTTGCTGGTGGTTTTCTGAAGGGTATTGGATTCTTTTCAGCTTCCTTCTTCCTTCAATTTTTTTCTTCTTTTCTTTCTCCTTTGTGACCGGATCTACCTGGTTTCCTTACTTGGATCCATTCAGTGTCTCTTGGACAAGGAGGATCTAGACCTGGTTCATTACACTGTACATGGATCAGACTCATGTTCCACCCTATTTGTGTTTTCCAGGTCGGAGGGCTGCTGCTGTCCTGATCTGGACCTCAAGGGCCTCTGTTCCTTATTCTGACAAGGTGTCTGGGGGAATTCCTGGCCTCCTGGGTTCCACAGGGTGCCTGCCTGCACCTTGCTGTGCATCCTGAGACCTGGCGGTTTCTCGGGTTTGTTTGTAACATGGGCTCTTCCTGTTGTCTGCTATTCCCTTTGGGCTGACCTCATCCCCACTGGTGGTTTTTTCGAGTCTTGGGTGCATTGCTTTCTGTCGAGCACACATTGCAATTCAGGTTCCCCTGTTCAGGGCTCCTTCCACACTCTCGCCCTTCCGTGTTGGGTTCTGCATATGCCCAGGTCAGTCCCTATCCCATCGCTGGGCTTGGTCTGTATAGGTCTCCTGTTTGACACCTGGCTGGTCATGTTCTGTCTGATGGTGCCTAATCGGATTACCTTTGAGTGCCCTCTGTTCTAGCTTGCAGATCCATTCGGGCTGAACTGTTGGGCTCTTTCGGGGGGGGGGGGGGGGGTGATTGGTTTCCGCCAGGGGGGGCGGTACCATTTTGCTTGGCTAAGTGGTTGTGGTCCCATTTTGCATGGGGTATCTAGATTTTTGGCAGATATCAGTCTTTCTCTCTCCCCTTCCATGTGGTGCTATGTTTTTTCCTTTGTGGCTGAGTCTCTCCAACCTGCGGAAGGTATGCCCCTTGTGGTTCCATTTGCATCTTGGATTCGATGGATGCCTGCCTATCAGACTGGGGAGTGCTCTGGGTCACCTGGATGTCCAGTAGCTTGGTTGACAGGGGAACCTCTTCTACCCATCTGTGTCCAGAACTCAGGGCGATTTTCCTTGCTCTGAGGGGTTGGTCATCTCTTCTCATGGGTTGTCCAGTCTGTCTTCTCCTCAACTGTCGCTTATATCATCAGCCAGGACGGCTCCAGATGTCTCGCAGCTTGGTTGGTGGTCAAGGCTACTTTCCCGTGAATGGAAGACCAGGTACTTACCCTCTTTGCAGTCCAGATTCCAGGTATAGGAAGCATCTTCGCTGTCTACATGAGTCACCTCACCGTGGACAACGGAGGGTGGGAACTTCGCCTAGAGGCGCTCACCATCATCTTTATGAGATGGAGTCTTCCCTTGATCAGCCTGATGGCCGTCAATCTAGACTACAAGTTTTTGCTACCATGCTCTCGTTGGAGAGACCATCTGGCTTACGCAGTGGATGTTCTGTCGTTCCCTTGGGTGTTTCCCTTAGTCTACCTTTTCTCTTCCTCTTCCCCTGCTTCCCAGGGTTCTGAGGGGGTTACTGATGGAGAGGTCTCTGATCGTCCTAGTTGCTCCACTCTGGGCCTGTCGACCCTGGTTTCAGGGGTTGTTGGACCTGTTTGCGTGCGGAACGTTTCCTCTTCCACGCACTCCTGATCTCCTACTGCAAGGCTACCTGCAGAGGGTGTACGATGGGGCATCTGGGTTGATGCCTTGTTTACTGCATCTCCGTTCTTGGGATAGGCGGATTTCTCCTGTTGTGGATGCCACTGTGATTCAGCTTGGGAACCTGTTTCCTCTGAGCTTTCTACTGGATTTTGTCTATCTTCCACTCTTGACACGTGGGCGGGGTTCTGCCCTCTCATGAGTTTGCTCAGCCTACTGTCCTGTCTTTTTTTATGGGATGGAATGAACAGACTTCTGCTCTCTGTCCCTTTCGGATGTCAAGGGTTTCTTTCTTGTTCTGGGAATCTTGCAGCGGCCTGCTATTGGAGCCCTTGGCTACTATTCCCTTTCATCTTCTGACATGAGGGATGGTTTTCCTCTTGGCGGTTGTCTCTGTTTGCAGAGTTGTTGACCTGCTGGCTTTGTCCTGCAAACTGCCTTTCCTGGTGTTTCAGGGCAAGGCAATTCCTTGTACTTTCAGGAGTTCTTCTTAGGGTGGTTTCTGAGTTCCAAATCAACCAGGGGCTTGTTGTGCCTTCATCTTGTCCTGACCCTAATCTAACTAGAAGAGGGATCTCCATTTTTGGTATGTGGTGCGCTACCTTAAGTCTTATGTACTTCACACTGGATCTGTTCGCCAGGCTGATGCACTCCTTGTCATCCCTGAATGTCTCAGGGCTACAAGGCTGCTTTCATGGAGACTATTGTACCTTGGAGTTGGTTTCTAGCTGTTCGGCCTATGACCTCGGGATGGAGCCTGCTCCTTTCTGGCTCATTCCACCAGGTCTGTTGTGCCCTCCTGGGCCTATAAGGATCTGGCCCCTGCTGATCTTTTGTGCTAGGCAACCACTTGGTTGTCTGTGCATACCTTTGTTCGTCACTATTGTGTTGATGTTCTGGCTTCGGCTGAGGCCAGCTTTGGCAGGAAAGTCCTGAAGGTAGTTATGACTGCAAAATAAGATATATTCTGATCTGTATCCCCTTTTTTTCTTGCCTCCTCTAATTTCTTTAAAATCTTTATCTAATTCTGTTTCTAAGTATGTATTGTCTACAAATCTCTCCTTGAGAACCATCACCTGTTCTTGATATTATTATATATATATATGGGCAATTCCTTGTGATTTTTTTTTAACTCTGCTTTTGGAATGTTATCTAATCATGGCAAAAAAAATTACTGCTTTCTAGAGATATATAACCATTCGTGACAACCAGTTTAATCCCTTAAGGACCCATGACATGCCAGGACCATCATAGGTAAACTTGCCATAAGGACCCATGACAGTCCCGGCACGTCGTGGAATTCAGGGCTCCATGCCGTTTGGGGAGCCCTAAATTGGATAAAAAAAAATGCTCTGTGGTCCTTAACTGCTGGCCGCAAGCTTGCATGGCTGGTCCTTAAGGGGTTAATGAAGGTCTTGGTCTTCACCCTACCCACTACAACATAGATAAGTCCAGGAAATCAATGGTTTCAGAACTATATGTAACTGAATTTCAAATTATATTGATTAATATTTATGTATTGAGTAAACGATTCTAAACATTCCACCTTGCCAATCCAAATTAAAAAAATATAATTAATATATCTCTGCCAGAGCACCAGGTTTGCTCCAAAAGGTTTGGCACAACAAATGCACTGGTTTTTCCAAAAACACATGTACAAATTCATGTAGCTTGGCGCAAACCTGGTGCCCATTGCAGAACACTGTGTTTGTAAGCAGGGCCGGCGGCACCTATAGGCGAGGTAGGCGCCGGCCTAGGGCGCACACGTACTGGGGGTGCGGGCATGCAGCGGAGAAGAGCTGCGCCCGCACCCACCACACCGGAATGCAACACAGTCAGGTCTGTGTTGCTGCTGCGCTCCGTCATGGCGGTCGCTCTTTAGTAATGCAGAGCGCGCTGGGAGTCATGATCTCCCGGCGTGCTCTGCATTACTGAAGAGAAGACGGAGCGGGAGCTACAGGTATGTGATGGGGGGCAAGTTGGAGCTGATGGGGTGCAAAGTGGAGCTGGTGGGGGCAAGTTGGATCTGATAGGGGTAAGTTGGAACTAAGGGGACATAGTGGAGCTGCTGGGTGCAAGTTGGAGCTGATGGGGGGCAAAGTGGAGCTGGTGGGGCAAGTTGGAGGTGATAGGGGCAAGTTGGAGCTAAGGGGGCATAGTGGAGCTGCTGAGCACACGTTGGAGCTGATGGGGGGCAAAGTGGAGCTGGGAGGCAAGTTGGAGCTGATAGGGGCATAGTGGAGCTGCTGGGCGCAAGTTGGAACGGATGGGGGGCAAAGTGGAGCTGATGGGGCAAGTTGGAGCTGGGGGGCAAGTTGGAGCTGATAGGGGCAAGTTGAAGCTGAGGGGGCATAGTGGAGCTTCTGGACGCAAGTTGGAGCTGATGGGGGGCAAAGTGGAGCTGGGGGGCAAGTTAGAGCTGATAGGGGCATAGTGGAGCTGCTGGGCACAAGTTGGAGTGGATGGGGGGCAAAGTGGAGCTGGTGGGGCAAGTTGGAGCGGATGGGGGGCAAAGTGGAGCTGGGGGGCAAGTTGGAGCTGATAGGGGCAAGTTGAAGCTGAGGGGGCATAGTGGAGCTGCTGGGCGCAAGTTGGAATGGATGGGGGGCAAAGTGGAGCTGGTGGGGCAAGTTGGAGCTGATGGGGGGCAAAGTGGAGCTGGGGGGCAAGTTGGAGCTGATAGGGGCAAGTTGGAGCTGATAGGGGTCAAAGTGGAGCTGGTGGTGGCAAGGTGGAGCTGATAGGGGGCAAAGTGGAGCTGATAGGGGGCAAAGGAGCTGGGGGGGCAAGTTGCAGCTGATAGGGCCAAAGTGGAGCGGATTGGAGGAAAAGTGAAGCTGGTGGGGCAAGGTGGAGCTGTTGGAGGCAAAGTGGAGCTGGTGGGGGGCATCTCTTACAGGCATCTCCAGACCAGGGGCAGACTGGCCCAGGGGGCAGAGAGAGGACAGTCATGAATATTGTAATATATAAGTAGGCGTGGTATAAAGGAGTGGGGCACAAGGGGCGGAGCCAAATGGGCGGCAAAATTAGGTTTTGCCTAGGGTGGCAAAAATCCTTGCACCAGCCCTGTTTGTAAGTAAATTTGATCATTATACAAAAAGTGATTATGGTTCAAGATAAATAAAATTAAAGAGAAAATATATTCCACCTGAGTATCTGGTAATACTTAAAAAAATATATTTGCCGCTGTCCTCGAGCAGTCCCGACATGATGCACCTCCCCCAGTTACCCACAAACTAATGATCCACCTTTCGAAGGAGCGTCTTCACCTCAAAGGAATAGAGAGGCGCTATCAAGATTGAATAATGGGGCATTCAGAAGAAATCCCTGATGCTGTCAAAAAGCAAAGCAGAGATTTTGAAAAACAAGGACAAATAAAACAAAAAAACATAAAACCTAACCTGATGGGTCTCCCTACGTCTCCCCTCCAGCCCCCCAGGAGAAAACCGTAATGTAATGCACAATCCTTTCTTATAGCGTCATGTAGGTGGTATGGAATCATCTTTCAAAGCCTCCTCCTCCCTCCATGACGTGTACTGGAAACAGGTATATGCATCATCTTGCATAAGCGTTAGGAGGGTATTAATAAAGGGGTCCCAAAATCCCACAAATGTTTTGCCTTCCAATTCTTAATCTCTCAACACTAAAGCACAATACATTTTAATGAAGTGGTTTTGTTCTTCCATATGCAAAAGGAGGGAACCTAATCAGATATCCTTTGTCCTGGAATACAGTGCTATTAAAATTAGGTTGTCAGTTAAACAAAGGGTATGTTTCAGGATAAGAGTGGATTTTGATAGATACTGAGCAGAAAGTGTGGGGTGGCCAGTGGTATCTTGGCCTCGCACGTAGTCTATAAATCTCAAAATGTTCCCCCAGAAGCCTTGCATAACAGGGTATATACAAAATACACAGAGAAAATCTGCCTTAGGATCTTTACATTTAGTGCCTGTGGGTGTGGGTTGGATCCTAATTATGCGAGCTAGTAACTGGTAAGTGAATTTGTGGAAGTAAGCTGAAGGAGAGAACCTCAGCCTATGCATGAAGGATGTAAAAAAAACAATCTGCTGGCACATCTCTTAGCCAATACCATGGGAATAAGAGAGAGCAAATAATGATACTGGATGTCATATGAATATAAGAAAAAAAGGATGTAAATATATGAAAAGCACATAAAAAATGAAATAATTATTTTATTATATTATTTTATATTTACTTTTCATATAGTTGCATCCTTTTTCCTTATATTCATTTGACAGCCAGTATCATTATTTGCTTTTATTTCCATGTGCTATTTTTTTACTTTATTTATTGCATTAATACTACATTTAGAGGGATTTTTTATGCTGTCCTCTCCAACCCCTTTCTTCTTCACTTACATAAAGAAATAAAAATAAGTGGTTAAATTAATTTGAGATCATTACACAATCTAGGTTTAACACACTACTTCACAGAATGGAACTGATTCAAATAATCAATTACGCATATTTGTACAAAAATATATTTCACTGTCGTCCAATACAGGTTACTGGTACACTGGGAGGCGATCTGCCCCTTTAAGTAGGCAGGAACATTCATCTAAATGTATGCAGGGGGCGGAGCCTCCCCTCCCTCTTAGTCTGCACCTCAGTCAGAACAAGCCAGAATGATTTGTTCCTCGGTGTGTTCACACCAGGCAGAGAACAGCTCTCTTCAAGTTTTAGTTTCTTTGTTATTTTTACAAATATGGAATACCACCATTAGGCGGGTTACCAAGGCTGTCAAATGCCCTATTTAAAGTGGATAGCACAGCTTCCAGGGTACTTCTGGTGGATCTTTTGCCCTGAAGAGGGAATAACTTGATTTCAAGTATTTCCCTGGGGAATTATCCTCTGTGGTGATTCCTTTCTGATCTTGGTAACCTGAAGACAGAAGTCCTACAGGAAAGGTGAGCCACCCTTTGAGTGCCGAAGGTCCACTTGTCACTCAGTGTCCCTTCATTGGGATTGTGTTTGGGAGTTCTCATTGTGCACTCCAGCGCTCATTGGGTGTTTTTATATATTTTGCTAATGCAATGTATGTGTATGTCTGAGTTTTGGAGCAGTTTATGTGGGATTTAATGTATAAATAATAAAAGTAGAGCGCTCACCAATATATCAAATATAGAGAATACTGAAATAAATGGTATAGAAAATAGCTAGAGGAAAATGAGTATATGTGATATAAAAGAAGATGACAATAACTCACAGAGATAAACCTAAAATACCCATAAATATATGAAACTTATATAGGCAAAATGTAATAAATAATGGAACATCTATACATACAGATGTACTGACATGAATGTAGTCATAAAATGTACCATACAAAAAGTCTCTCAATGGTGAAATGGGTAAGTTCTTAGATGAAAAGGAATGATTGATGAATAATGAGAAGAAGTTAGTATTGATGATGAGATGGAATGTTGATGGATGAAATGGATAAAACAACGATGATAAATCCAAATCGTTTAATGTATTGAGAATATCGCTCAGAGTCACTGTGCAGCTTGTCCTAAGCCCGGAGTCCACTCGAGCAGGTATACATATAAAAAAGAACACAAACAAAAGACAGCGCACCAGTGATCTAAGAGTAGTATATTACTAAATGAATGCACACATAAGCATACCATATAGCAAAAACAGAAATAAATATTTATTATGTATTAAAAAAGATGGATCCGTGTATTAACATCAAAAACATCTCCAAAAGTAAAATGGTTTATGTTCAAAATCAAACAGCTCTTTGATAAAGAGGAATAAAGTGCCTATACACAAGAAAGCTGTATAATGTGCTGCAGGCCAAGTCCATATATAGATGGTGTAAATGAGTATAGCTACACAGATCAAAATCTCATCCAAAACATTGAAGATGGGATGTAGCAACCCATATAAAATATATATATAGTCTGCTCACCAGATTCCCCGTGGGACTAGGCACATCAAGCAACCGAAGATGTTTGCACGTAGCTCCGCTATGGGACCGATGCACCCGTTCCTTTCCAGTTTCCACTAGACGAGTCTGAGTCCCGTGCTGTGCGGTTGTGCTGTGCTGATCGCATACGGATTGCTGTTTCTCCTAATCGTTCCTCTTTTGGAGAGACTGTAAACACTAATAATAAAGTCATGTAATTTATTCTATAATAATAAATTATAGAATAAATTTATTCTATAATAATAAATTATAGAATAAATTTATTCTATAATAATAAATTATAGAATAAATTACATGACTTTATTATTAGTGTTTACAGTCTCTCCAAAAGAGGAACGATTAGGAGAAACAGCAATCCGTATGCGATCAGCACAGCACAACCGCACAGCACGGGACTCAGACTCGTCTAGTGGAAACTGGAAAGGAACGGGTGCATCGGTCCCATAGCGGAGCTACGTGCAAACATCTTCGGTTGCTTGATGTGCCTAGTCCCACGGGGAATCTGGTGAGCAGACTATATATATATTTTATATGGGTTGCTACATCCCATCTTCAATGTTTTGGATGAGATTTTGATCTGTGTAGCTATACTCATTTACACCATCTATATATGGACTTGGCCTGCAGCACATTATACAGCTTTCTTGTGTATAGGCACTTTATTCCTCTTTATCAAAGAGCTGTTTGATTTTGAACATAAACCATTTTACTTTTGGAGATGTTTTTGATGTTAATACACGGATCCATCTTTTTTAATACATAATAAATATTTATTTCTGTTTTTGCTATATGGTATGCTTATGTGTGCATTCATTTAGTAATATACTACTCTTAGATCACTGGTGCGCTGTCTTTTGTTTGTGTTCTTTTTTATATGTGGGATTTAACCCTCTCTCTGCTGGGTTTGTCTATTTTATGGGCATTTGCATGGTTTACCTTGGTTGGGTAATGTTTGCTGTTATAGTATATATGTTTGCTATGTGTTCTGGAACTTTTACTTTAAGGGTAAAATTTATTACAAATAATGTTCCGCGCCTTTAAGCGTGCTTTTCCCGCATAGACGCCATTGCTCCTTTACTCTCTATGGACTTACACTCTGTGGGACGTATCTCTGGAGCCGCTTCACATAGCGACTTCAGAGAGGGCTCATTTTATTTGTCTTCCCTTGCTCTATCATCCGGTTGTATGTTTGAGTGTGTTGGGGGACTGGGGGGACTTCGGTCGCTGTTTTGGGGTACTTTGTGGGGAGAACTACACTTCCCATGAGTGCTTGGTTCGCGCTCTTTTTCTGATTGGCTCCCGTCGCGGCAGCCATTTTGTGAGTTCTTCTCATCGAGTATACTACGCAGGGACCGGACCTTCTCTCTCTCCTCTCTGCTGATTAACCCTTCGCTTGCCAGATAAGTTTAGTTTTAAACGTTTCTGGGGTGAATATTTAATCTTTCACACTTTAATCGGGTGATTCCTATCAGTGGGGTATATCTGACGCTGTGAGCATGTCTACTCCACTTGAGCCTGGGACTAGACCTAAGACGAAGGAGGCTGGGGTATCTGTTTCTCCCATTGCATTTTGCTCCTCCTGTCACGCAGGGCTACCTAGAGAATTTTCTGGTCATCTGTGCCCAACTTGTGTGGAAGGTCATGGCAGCAACCCAGGGCCTTCCAGTCACACTATTGAGCCAACATGGGTGAAAGAGTTCAAGGCTGCCACTAGGGATCTCAGATCCACTCTTCAGCTCTTTCCCTCTCAGGTTCAGGGGGCTCTTCAAGTATGGCAGACCCCCTCCACTGTCAGGACCTCCCTGCCCAAGCCACAGGGAGCTCCTGACGTCTCTGATTCTTCTGAGGAAGAATTGTTGCAGGATTCTGATGCTGTGGATGGCACTGTTATTGAATCTACCAGATCCATTGGGGACCCTTATGAATGTGACCCTGAACTCTCTGCGGAGGGTTTGATCAGGGCTGTTTTGACCACCCTCAATCTTCCCTTGCGTCAGGAATCTACTCTTGACCCAACGGACGTGTTTCAGAAACCTTCTAAGGCTGGTACATGTTTTCCTACTAATCCTACTCTTGAACGCTTAGTCTCTGATGCGTGGAAAAATCCGGATAAGTCCTCTTCAGTCTTAAAAAAGTTTGCCAAACTTTATCCTTTTCCTGAGACTGAACTGGCTAAATGGGTTCATCCTCCTAAGGTGGATGCTCCAGTTTCTAGATTGTCTAAATCTACTGCTTTGGCTGTATCTGATGCTTCTGCTTTACAGGATTGGAAGGATAAAAAGTTAGAAACTTGCCTTAAGTCTATTTTTGCCTCTATTGGTACTGCCATGCGTCCAGCCTTTGCTGTGGCGTGGGTTAACCGGGCCATTGCGGTCTGGACCGAACAGCTTACTGTGACTGTTCGCCAAGATGCGCCAGTGTCAGAGCAGTTGCAACTCCTTGCTAACATTTCTGAAGCTCAGAATTATGTTTCTGACGCTGCTTTTGACGCAGTTCGCATGATGTCGAGGGCCTCCACTTCTTCTGTGGTGGCTAGACGCACTCTTTGTCTGAAAATTTGGTCTGCTGACACCGCTTCCAAGAAAGTTTTGCTTTCTTTGCCCTTTCAAGGGACTTCCCTATTTGGATCTGAATTAAAGGAGTTGATTAGCGAGGCTACTGGAGGTAAAAGTACTCTTCTACCCTCAGTCTTCAAAAAGAAGTTTCCAGCCAAACGCAATCGGTCCTTTCGTTCCTTCCAAACTGAGACACGTTCTGTGGCCCAGGCGGTTCCGCCCGCTTCGCGCTCCTCCTCCAAGCCCAAACAGTCCTGGAAGCCCAAAGTTGCCCCTAAGGCCAAGACCTCCAAGACTGCTTCGGCATGACTCGCCGAACCCGAGTCATCTTTCGCCGGACTTGGGAGGAGTCAGTTGCGGACCCTTGGGTTCTTCAGGTGGTGTCAGAGGGATACAGGATCCCTTTCTCCTCTCTTCCTCCTTTTCGGTTCCATTTTACTCGTCCTTCTCAGGAACCTACAAAAAGGCATCTGTACGACGACGCTATTCAGGATCTTTTGGACAAAGAAGTCCTGGAACCAGGTTCTACAGAGGACACAGGTTCAGAATTCTATTCCAACCTGTTCGTGGTGGCCAAAAAGGACGGTGGCGCTCATCCTATTTTGGACCTCAAAGATCTCAATTCCTTTGTTGTGAGTACCCACTATCATCAGGAATCCCTGCGCTCTGTGATTGCTGCTATGTCTCCGGGGGAGTTCCTTGCCTCCCTGGATCTTCAGGATGCTTATCTGCACATCCCTATCCATCTAGAGAGCAGGAGGTATCTCAGGTTTGCCTGCCACAAAGGTCACTTTCAATTTTCGGCTATTCCCTTTGGACTGACTACAGCCCCGCAGGTTTTTCAGAGAGTCCTGGGAGCTTTGATAGCGGTGATCCATCAAGATGGCATCAGGGTGACTCCCTACATGGACGATTTACTCTTGAAAGCTTCATCTGCGGAGATCCTTCACCAGCAGGTTCAGGCATGTATTCAGACTCTCACTCGACACGGGTGGATTGTGAATCTGGACAAGTCAGACTTGATCCCATCTCAGCAGATACTTTTCCTGGGTCTCCTGTTCGACACTCAGAGGTGAATGGTGTTTCTCCCAGATGAGGTAGCTCATCAGATTGCTCTCCGAGTATCAAAGATTTTGGCTCTCGAGCGGATTCCATTTCCGAAGTTAACATCTCTGGTGGGGAAGTTCATTTCCACCATAGAGTCGGTGCCATTTGCCATGGCACACACCAGGGAACTTCAGAGGTTTGTGATCCAGACGTGCAGGAATCATCCAGACCATCTGCACCAGTCAGTCTCTCTGCCTCCTCATGTCGAGTTGAGCTTGGAGTGGTGGTTGGACCCGTCTCATCTCCTGAAAGGGAGATCCTTCCAGATTACATATTGGACCACAGTTACGACGGATGCCAGCCTCCTGGGATGGGGGGCAGTGTTGGGTCGTTTCAGTGCTCAAGGGAAATGGGGATTGGAGGAATCTCTTCTCTCCATCAATGTTCTGGAACTATGTGCCATCTTCCTTGCCCTGAGACATTGGGAATCTCAACTGGAGGGTTGTCCAGTCAGAGTGATGTCCGACAACACCACCGCAGTGGCCCACATCAACAGACAAGGCGGAACAAGAAGTCTCGCCGCTTGGTTAGAGGTCAAGGCCATTTTATCTTGGGCAGAGGCACATGTTCCCGTCATTTCAGCGGTACACATTCCAGGCGTAGACAAGGTCATGGCAGACTTCCTCAGTCATCACACAGTCGACAGCGGAGAGTGGGCTCTTCATCCAGAGGTGTTTCATCTTCTAACCCAGATGTGGGGGGTTCCTGTAGTGGATCTGATGTCAACCAGGCACAACAGGAAGGTGTCAGTGTTCTGCTCCCGGTGGAGGGATTCACTGGTCCTGGCAGTGGATTCCTTGTCCATACTTTGGGACTTCTCCCTGGCCTACATGTTCCCCCCTCTTCCACTGTTGATCAGAGTCATCCAGAAGCTGAAGGTGGAGCGTTGTCCGGTTATCCTAATCGCTCCGAACTGGCCTCGTCAGTCCTGGTATCCGGATCTGATGGAAATGTCTGTAGTGGAACCCTTTCCGCTTCCTGCTCATCCAGATCTCCTGCTACAAGGGTACCTGTGGAAGGAGAATGTTCATCATCTTCATTTGATGTCCTGGAGGTTGAATCCTCAATTCTGAAGAAAAAGGGTCTTTCCTCTTCTGTGGTGTCTACGATGCTTAAAGCTCGCAAGCCTGTGTCTTCCAAGATTTATCATCGAGTCTAGTCAACCTTTGTTGCATGGTGTGCTGATAGGGATCTATCACTTGATTTCCATCTTCCTACTGTCCTGGCCTTTTTACAGGACGGGGTTGAGAAAGGGCTCAGCCTAAGTTCTCTCAAGGTTCAGACGTCTGCTCTGTCTGTCTTTTTCCAGGAGCGCATTGCCATCCTCCCTGATGTCAAAGTTTTCTTCCAGGGTGTGGCTCATGTTCGGCCCGCCTTCAGGAGTCCAGCTCCTCAGTGGGACCTCAATCTAGTTTTAGGGGTTCTCCAGCGTTCCCCATTTGAGTCCTTGGCTTCCATTCCTTTACGCCTTTTTATCTGGAAGATGGCCTTCCTCTTGGCTATCGTATCACTTCGCCGGGTGGCAGAGTTACAAGCAAAACACCACCTATGGTGCGCTCAACCAATAGAGTATTTGCAGTATAAAACAATAATGCTGTTCTCACAATGGTAGGGAAAGGTATTATAGGGCGTCGCAGCTTTCTCTGTTATGAAGGTGGTACTCTCCTTCAACTCGATTCCTAATATAGCAACAAAAAAAAAAAACAGACAGAACAGCGCAGTACGCCTCTAAGTGTAGTATTAAAGTGAAATGAACAATAGCCCTGTCTCACTGGTTGTACTTACAGGATCTAGAGGCTATTTCTTGCCTCCAAAGATTATTCACATTTACTGGTATATGCCCCAGAACAGCATCACTTATCGCTGGAGCTGTGTTCTTGTTAAGACATCGGCAGAAATCAAGGTGACTTCCAAGAGGTTAAAAATCCCAGATATTTTATTACATAAAATAAAATAACAGAAAAGACGCATACAAATAAGCAGACCCTACGCTGTGCGTTTCGTGAATACACTTCACTTCCTCAGGGGTCAAACCCTTCTTTAACCAAAAACCATTGTTTTATACCTTCTATCACTCGTGCCTATGGTTGATACAATGTTGCATTTCCGGCACTTTGTTCTTTCCGATTGGATACATATGTTGCCACTCACATTCACACCTCGATCCCGCATCTCTCTCTCTGTCACATTTGGTACCGAGGCTGTGAATGTAAGGATCAGGGTGCCAAGCCTCTGTTTCACAAAATCATCGTCTCTTTTTTTATAAAACAACAATGGGAATGATAATAATACCACACATATCCACATTCATCCATTATTGTGGACAAAGTTAGTAAAATCTAACAGTTAAAAAACATTATTATAAAAAACAAAAAACAAAAAACAATTTAACCCTATCGTGTTCTAGTGCATGTATAGACACGCACATCAGCACGATATGCTTATACTAAGAGCTCAATTAATTAAAACACAATAGTTATAAACAAAATAGACATCTCATAAATTGCCCCTTAAGGAAAAAAAATTAGTAAATCCAATAGGAGTTATCCCGAACAATTTACATACACATACATGCATATTACTAGCTGAGAATTATATTAGACACTGCACATCTATGTCCTCATTGAGACCTCTTGGGGACATGGTGCCTAATTTATAGATCCAGAAAGACTCTCGCATTCGGAGTTGACCCATGCGATTGGTACTGCCTGGATCTATTTTCTCAATACCCATAGTTTTAAAACCCTCCAGTCCTCCTTGCGGGCACTGATTAAAATGCCTCGGAACTCCATGATCCAACTTCTTATTGACAGTACCTCTCCTGTGTTCGCCAAGTCTATCTCTTAACATTCTGGTGGTCCTACCTACATACTTCTTACCACAGCCACATGTAATTAAATAGACCACATACCGAGTCTCACAGTTAATAAACTGCGTAATGGGAAATAACTTAGAGTTATCCATACTGGAGAATTCAGTGGCCCTGTGCAACATGTGTTTACAACTATAACATCTACTGTGATTACACCTAAAATTTCCAGTCGGCATTAGTTTATTAAAAATACCTTTTGTAGATTTTAAATTTTTTGGTTTGCTAGGCGCCACATGATTTCTCAGATTTTTATTCTTTTTATAAATCACTCGTGGTAATTTCCCTAAATCTTCCTTTAATAGGGGGTCTTGCAACAATATCCCACAATGTTTTCTAAAGATTTTTTGGATATCATATGAAAGGGCATTATATTGTGTAATGATTGGTAAATTTCTATCTTCTTTGGACATTTTTTCATTATCACTCATTTTATGTGATAAACTTTTATGTTTGGAATTTTTTGATTTTAATAAAGTTGTTCTATCTAGTTCGCTGGCTCTTAAAGCTGCCTGATTAACTACTTCTTCTTTATAACCTCTCTCTACTAGTTGTTGTTTTAAAAAATCTCCCTGTTTCCAGAATTCTTCCATATCACTGCAATTGCGACGCAAACGATGGTATTGTCCATATGGAATATTCTGTAACCATTTTTTATGATGACAACTCTCAGCTCTTAGATAAGGGTTAGCACTAACTTCTTTTCTGTAGATAGTGCTACTTATATTCTTATGGGGGGTTGCACTTAATTGCAAATCCAAAAAACTGATAGTATTACTATTGATGTTGTGAGTAAATTTAATTCCAAAATCATTATTTCCCCATTTCTCCATCACCTCTTCCAATTCAAGTCTCTCTCCCTGCCACACTATCAGTATGTCATCTATAAATCTACCGAAGAATACTAGGCTTGCTCCCCACTGCTGATCTTTCCACACATTCTCCTCCTCCCATTGGCCCATAAACAAATTAGCATATGAGGGAGCAAACCTAGTACCCATAGCTGTTCCAAGTGTTTGCAGATAATATTGATCTTGGTAGCAAAAGAAATTATGATTAAGTGTGTAATGGATACATCTAAGCAAAAACTCCTTTTGTACTGGTGCCATATGAGGGTCTTTATCTAGAAAATGATTAATCGCATTTAAACCTAAGCTGTGTTCTATACATGTATATAAAGAAACCACATCCATCGTAGCCCATATATAATTCTCTTGCCATATAACATTCCCCAATCTCTCTAGCACATGTTGGGAGTCTCTGATGTAGGACTGTAACTGAATAACATATTGTTGAAGATAGTGATCTATATACATAGATAAATTAGCTGTAATAGAATTCATCCCTGCAATGATAGGCCTCCCAGGTGGATTAGTTATACTTTTATGGAGTTTGGGGATGTGATAAAACATGGGCACATCTGGTGTGGTATTATAGATGAATTTCATTTCTTTATCTGTGATGATATCTCTCTTTTTAGCTTCCACTAAAACTTTTAGAAGAACTTCATTGAACACTCTATTAGGATTAAACCCCAATTTTCGATTGGGTTTGGTGTTGCTAAGCAATCTATGTCCCTCCGCTAGATAGTCAACCGTATTCATCACTACAATTGCCCCTCCCTTGTCAGCTTCTCTAATAGTTATTAACTTATTTTTAGATAGATTTTCTAATGCTTCCTTTTCTCCTTTGTCTATATTGAATCTTTGTATCGTTTTATTTTTGATCACTCTATCATATTCCTCCATTACATTATTGTAAAACATCTCCAAATAAGGGCCCTTACAATGTGCTGGATAGAATAATGACTTGGGTTTAAAGTGAGAGTGGATGATATTTGGGGTACCAGTTTGAACAGAATCAAAAAAGGAAACAGTATTTTCAGTGGATTCTTCCTTTAACTCAATAAGCATGTTTAGAAGCTCTTGATCTGTTTCCAATTTGAATTCATTGTCCAGGTCCCCACAATCACCACTCTCAACTTTGTCTTGCTTATCTTTATAATACCTACATAAGGTAGCCTTTCGAACAAACCTATTCATATCTATGAAAAACTGAAAATCATTCGGATATGCTGTGGGGGCAAATTTCATGCCTTTTTTTAAAAGGGATACTTGTTTAGCTGTTATGGTAACATCAGACAAATTATAAATACCTTCCTTATTTTCACCTTTAGGGATATTTAATTCCTTATTCTTTTGACTTCCTCCTCTACACCCTCTTCTCCGCTTCCTTCCCTTTTTCTGCGGCCCGTACATACCTCCTCTTTTTCCTTTTCTTTGCTGATGGCACCCTTCCCTAAAAAAGGCACTGTATGATCCCCACTTGCTCCTTCCCTATCTTTCGATGGTTCACTATTATTTTCTTGTACATCAATGTGTTTCAGTATATTAAATCTATTTGACACTGCTATGGATTGTAATTCATTATGGGATTCTATAACTTCCCTCTCTGTTCCAACAGCACCCGTTGGGGTATAATTATGTTGAATATTTGTTTTTTCGGGTTCATGATCTTTTTTATTTTCCACTGATCTATCACTACAACTATTATTTCTCTGGTTACTAACCATCTTTTTATCAACCCCCTCTTTGTTGGGATGATTCGTTGTATTAGTATCGCTATTATTTCTACTATGCATGTTATTATTAATCCGTGTGTTATGACCCTGTGTGTTCTGTTGCTGGTTATATCGGGTCCCTCGCCAATTCCTCACTTTATCTGTGCGGTAATCTAATTGATCTCTATCCATTTTCTTCACTTTCCTATCCTTCAGATCCAGTTCTACTTTATCTACCGCTTTCTGCACTTTTGTATCCCACTCTTTAAATGATAAAGAGGTATATTGCTGTAGAGCCGCATTTATACCTTCTATTTCACCTTCAATCTGACACAAAACTCCCTCCCTATATTGAATGATATGTCTGATCAGATTGAAAGAACATGTGTCCAAAGTGTTATTCCACATTTTTACAAAGTTCTGATCTGGGAATGGAGAATTTTTCATTACTCTCAAACCTCTCGGGATTATATTTTTATCCAAATATTGTTTAAGAGATAAACAGTCCCACCAACATGCTTATTGAGTTAAAGGAAGAATCCACTGAAAATACTGTTTCCTTTTTTGATTCTGTTCAAACTGGTACCCCAAATATCATCCACTCTCACTTTAAACCCAAGTCATTATTCTATCCAGCACATTGTAAGGGCCCTTATTTGGAGATGTTTTACAATAATGTAATGGAGGAATATGATAGAGTGATCAAAAATAAAACGATACAAAGATTCAATATAGACAAAGGAGAAAAGGAAGCATTAGAAAATCTATCTAAAAATAAGTTAATAACTATTAGAGAAGCTGACAAGGGAGGGGCAATTGTAGTGATGAATACGGTTGACTATCTAGCGGAGGGACATAGATTGCTTAGCGACACCAAAACCTATCGAAAATTGGGGTTTAATCCTAATAGAGTGTTCAATGAAGTTCTTCTAAAAGTTTTAGTGGAAGCTAAAAAGAGAGATATCATCACAGATAAAGAAATGAAATTCATCTATAATACCACACCAGATGTGCCCATGTTTTATCACATCCCCAAACTCCATAAAAGTATAACTAATCCACCTGGGAGGCCTATCATTGCAGGGATGAATTCTATTACAGCTAATTTATCTATGTATATAGATCACTATCTTCAACAATATGTTATTCAGTTACAGTCCTACATCAGAGACTCCCAACATGTGCTAGAGAGATTGGGGAATGTTATATGGCAAGAGAATTATATATGGGCTACGATGGATGTGGTTTCTTTATATACATGTATAGAACACAGCTTAGGTTTAAATGCGATTAATCATTTTCTAGATAAAGACCCTCATATGGCACCAGTACAAAAGGAGTTTTTGCTTAGATGTATCCATTACACACTTAATCATAATTTCTTTTGCTACCAAGATCAATATTATCTGCAAACACTTGGAACAGCTATGGGTACTAGGTTTGCTCCCTCATATGCTAATTTGTTTATGGGCCAATGGGAGGAGGAGAATGTGTGGAAAGATCAGCAGTGGGGAGCAAGCCTAGTATTCTTCGGTAGATTTATAGATGACATACTGATAGTGTGGCAGGGAGAGAGACTTGAATTGGAAGAGGTGATGGAGAAATGGGGAAATAATGATTTTGGAATTAAATTTACTCACAACATCAATAGTAATACTATCAGTTTTTTGGATTTGCAATTAAGTGCAACCCCCCATAAGAATATAAGTAGCACTATCTACAGAAAAGAAGTTAGTGCTAACCCTTATCTAAGAGCTGAGAGTTGTCATCATAAAAAATGGTTACAGAATATTCCATATGGACAATACCATCGTTTGCGTCGCAATTGCAGTGATATGGAAGAATTCTGGAAACAGGGAGATTTTTTAAAACAACAACTAGTAGAGAGAGGTTATAAAGAAGAAGTAGTTAATCAGGCAGCTTTAAGAGCCAGCGAACTAGATAGAACAACTTTATTAAAATCAAAAAATTCCAAACATAAAAGTTTATCACATAAAATGAGTGATAATGAAAAAATGTCCAAAGAAGATAGAAATTTACCAATCATTACACAATATAATGCCCTTTCATATGATATCCAAAAAATCTTTAGAAAACATTGTGGGATATTGTTGCAAGACCCCCTATTAAAGGAAGATTTAGGGAAATTACCACGAGTGATTTATAAAAAGAATAAAAATCTGAGAAATCATGTGGCGCCTACCAAACCAAAAAATTTAAAATCTACAAAAGGTATTTTTAATAAACTAATGCCGACTGGAAATTTTAGGTGTAATCACAGTAGATGTTATAGTTGTAAACACATGTTGCACAGGGCCACTGAATTCTCCAGTATGGATAACTCTAAGTTATTTCCCATTACGCAGTTTATTAACTGTGAGACTCAGTATGTGGTCTATTTAATTACATGTGGCTGTGGTAAGAAGTATGTAGGTAGGACCACCAGAATGTTAAGAGATAGACTTGGCGAACACAGGAGAGGTATTGTCAATAAGAAGTTGGATCATGGAGTTCCGAGGCATTTTAATCAGTGCCCGCAAGGAGGACTGGAGGGTTTTAAAACTATGGGTATTGAGAAAATAGATCCAGGCAGTACCAATCGCATGGGTCAACTCCGAATGCGAGAGTCTTTCTGGATCTATAAATTAGGCACCATGTCCCCAAGAGGTCTCAATGAGGACATAGATGTGCAGTGTCTAATATAATTCTCAGCTAGTAATATGCATGTATGTGTATGTAAATTGTTCGGGATAACTCCTATTGGATTTACTAATTTTTTTCCTTAAGGGGCAATTTATGAGATGTCTATTTTGTTTATAACTATTGTGTTTTAATTAATTGAGCTCTTAGTATAAGCATATCGTGCTGATGTGCGTGTCTATACATGCACTAGAACACGATAGGGTTAAATTGTTTTTTTTGTTTTTTTTTTTATAATAATGTTTTTTAACTGTTAGATTTTACTAACTTTGTCCACAATAATGGATGAATGTGGATATGTGTGGTATTATTATCATTCCCATTGTTGTTTTATAAAAAAAGAGACGATGATTTTGTGAAACAGAGGCTTGGCACCCTGATCCTTACATTCACAGCCTCGGTACCAAATGTGACAGAGAGAGAGATGCGGGATCGAGGTGTGAATGTGAGTGGCAACATATGTATCCAATCGGAAAGAACAAAGTGCCGGAAATGCAACATTGTATCAACCATAGGCACGAGTGATAGAAGGTATAAAACAATGGTTTTTGGTTAAAGAAGGGTTTGACCCCTGAGGAAGTGAAGTGTATTCACGAAACGCACAGCGTAGGGTCTGCTTATTTTTATGCGTCTTTTCTGTTATTTTATTTTATGTAATAAAATATCTGGGATTTTTAACCTCTTGGAAGTCACCTTGATTTCTGCCGATGTCTTAACAAGAACACAGCTCCAGCGATAAGTGATGCTGTTCTGGGGCATATACCAGTAAATGTGAATAATCTTTGGAGGCAAGAAATAGCCTCTAGATCCTGTAAGTACAACCAGTGAGACAGGGCTATTGTTCATTTCACTTTAATACTACACTTAGAGGCGTACTGCGCTGTTCTGTCTGTTTTTTTTGTTGTTGGCAGAGTTACAAGCCTTGTCTTGTAAACCTCCTTATCTGGTGTTCCACAAGGATAAGGCTGTGCTTCGCACTTCCAAGGAATTTTTACCTAAGGTTGTCTCCGAATTCCACATCAAGTCAGGAGATTGTGGTGCCTTCTTTCTGCCCTAACCCTTCCTCTGACAAGGAGAGGGATCTTCATTTGTTGGATGTGGTGCGTTGTCTCAAATTTTATGTTCATCGCACTGAGTCTATCAGGAAGTCTGATGCTCTGTTTGTCATTCCTGAGGGGCCTAGGGCAGGGAGACCGGCATCCAAGGTGACCATTGCATCTTGGATAAAATCTACTATTCGTAAGGCTTACGAATTGTGGAATAAACATGTGCCCTTTCGGGTCACTGCTCATTCCACCAGATCAGTTGGGGCCTCTTGGGCCTATAAAAATCAAGCGTCTGCTGATCAGCTGTGCCGGGCGGCCACTTGGTCCTCTGTGCACACGTTCTCAAAGCACTACCGTGTGGATGTGCTGGCCTCGGCTGATGCCAGCTTTGGGAGGAAGGTCCTGGAGGCTTTTTTGCTCGTCTAGGATCTTCTTCTTCTGAGATTCTCAGTGCTTCCTTACTGTTGAGCCCTGTTGGCTCGGTTCAGTGTGCTGTGTTTTGTTCTTGAGGTTTGTTCTTACCCCTAGTTGGTGTCCGTTGACACTTCTGCTAGTTGGAATTTGTGACCGGTTGGTTCATGGAGGTTCTGGTGACTCTGGGGGCCTTGCGCCTAGTCCTTGCCTCCTTCCCGCCTCTAGGAAAACTCAATGTTTGGACATCCCAGTGTACCAGTAACCTGTATTGGACAACAGTGAAAATTGGATTTTAGTCTTACCTGTTAAATCCTTTTCACTTAGTCCATACAGGTTACTGGTCTCCCACCCTGTCAAGGGACCATGCTTGGCTGTCCTGTGGCATGCTGTGGGAGTCCTTGGGGTATGCTCACAGGGGTCTTCTTATTCTCTCCTATCTCTGGTCAGTGTTAGTGTCTCAAATCATTCTGGCTTGTTCTGACTGAGGTGCAGCCTAAGAGGGAGGGGAGGCTCCACCCCCTGCATACATTTAGATGAATATTCCTGCCTACTTAAAGGGGCGGATCGCCTCCCAGTGTACCAGTAACCTGTATGGACTAAGTGAAAAGGATTTAACAGGTAAGACTAAAATCCTATTTTATAAAATTTTATTTAAATTATATATATATAAAATGACAATAATCAGTATGATTGGAATACAAGTGAAAATTCAATGATAAATCTTCTAATATGACTAAGTTATATATTAAGATATATCTATAAAAAATTCCATATGGTAAACTATCAGATAATATCACAAAGTAACATGCACAGCATAGATAGGATTAAACCTTACATATATCTATCCAGAGGTATAAGATAAAAATTTGAACACAGCAGCATAGTAAGGGTTAATTATTCCTTATACTTAATTATAATACAGTTGTTTGAACACCTGCCCCAAAAACCTGTATAAATCATGCTAATTTAGGTGCGCGAGGTGGGCTCAATATGGCCACATCTCATGACAAACCTTTTAAACCACGTGCAAAATATTGCAAAAAAACAAATCTGGAAGGCAAAATATCCCATATCCAATAAATAGCATTTAACTATTTATCTGCTGTTTTCAATATGCATACCTTTTGGATGATGCATAAGACCATGAATAACTTTTGCCAATACATATTACATTTACCACAATGTAATCATAGACAATACAATAATATATGTTATAGAAAGGCAAAGACAATATCAAATCAGTGCAACATCTGCTATCAAGATTAATGGCAACATCATGTTTTCAACACAATACAGCACTGAAGGGGTTAACCGGAGACTGTGGATTGTAAAAGAACTCAGTCCGAGATGTCAGGTGTTTCTTTGTTCTGTCAGGATTTTCAAGTAACTATTCCAAGTAAGGGCTCGATCCAAATGTTTGAGATAAAAAAGCTGGTAGGGCAAAATGGATACCAACCGACAAAAGAAAATGTCTTGGTCGGTATCCAAATGTCCTACTGGCTTAAAGCACAACGGACGTTAGGCCACAGAAAAGGTCTTGTGGCCGTTTTGTGCGTTAAGTACCCAACATGCCGTTAAATAACAGCAGTATTGGGAACTTAACAGTAAAAAAGCTAACGATTACCACCTGACATACTGCTAAGCACTGATCGGTAACTCATGTGTCTTACACTTACCTGTCATCCACTGTCCTCCTTCAGTCTTCTCTTATTTCTTCTGCCTTCTCCTTTCTTCTTGCTGTAAAATAAAAAATAAGTATTAGTACAAAGCATAAACTATAACATGGTTTAACCCTTTGATTGGCAGAGAGGTATGCAACGCATTGCAGAACAATGTGTTGTGTACCTCTCTGGCACTCAAAAGGGTTAAAACATTATTGTGCCATGAATATGCCTCCATGTAATGCCCAAGTAGTTAAAAATGTCATGAATAAATGTCATAAATATATTCCATAAAAAATACATAGCTTTTTTTCTTCATGTCTCTGCCACTATGTGCGACCGCGGAGGTGGCAGCGGAGGAGACATTGATGAGCTGCACAGTTCGCTGTCCTCTCCTGCATGGGCTGATGCCCGTTGCACACTGAAGGAATTGATACTGAGACTGCCTTTATATATGGACAGTCTCACTTCCAGTTCCCTCACAGCCATTGGCTGGGATGTTCTTACATCCCAGCCAAGCAGTTTAAAGAATAGCCGCTCAAATCTGATTGGCTGGGATGTGCGTAAGAACATCCATGCCAATGGCTGTGTGTGAATTGGAAGTGAGACTGGCCATATATAAAGTAAGTCTCAGTACCAATTCCCTCAGTGAGCAACAGACATCGGCCCGTGCAGGAGAGCAGAGGGAACTGTGTGGCTCAGTTTATCACTTTAGGTTTTTTTTATTTGCTGGCATTTTTTCATAGCACTGAGAATTGATACTCTTACAGTACCTGAAAAATTGTTGTTCTTTTTTTTTTTTTTTTTTTTTTTTTTTTTTTTAAATAACGGGGACAATTGAATTGAGCCCATAGTATCTAATATGAACAGTTGCTTGGCCTACTCAAGGATCTTCTTAGTCTTGGCTTGAGATAACTCGGCACGGATAACATATCAGACTTCCAACCCTGGAGACTGGAGGTGAGAAATATCAAATTTCTTCTTCATGATGATCTTTGGATCCACGCTGTCAAAGACTATCTGGGATATGAGTGTCTTCTCTGTGAGGATGAACCCTGGCATCTCTTGCCCTATTGTTCTTGACGATGGTCCTGAATCCACTATTGGCTTTACCTGGAACTCTTTTGCAGAAGAAAGATGATCCACATCACGGCCTTGGTCCGGATGCGCATAGTAAATGGATTAGTCATCTAACATCTCAATCTTTTGAGAACTCTTAAGGGCTAAAATAATTTACTCATGATTGATCTCATAATTGAAACAGTTTCGCATACCTTCATTACAGTTTCAACAGATGTCCCTGCAACTCTGGCAATACTATGGTTAATTGCCTATCCCTCACTAGTCTGTTATTGGCATTTATTGCCTTAAGCCACATTAGAAAACATTAACACACTCTACCTTTTCTCTTCCCCCTTACACAGAGGAAACATTCTCAGCTTTACGCTAAAAAACAAAACTTTCTTAGGAAGAAAAATAAAATTAGCATAAAAGACAATATTTCAGATTTCATTGAGCAGCTATTCTCTGAGAATGGTGAGTTGATTAGATAGCATAAGGAAAAGGCAGATGTTCTATAACTTTCTTTGTATCAGTGTATACAAGGGAACAAGGAATGGTAGAAGAGTCTCAACAAGTAATAAATAAAAACATACCATTGAAGGATATTGGGTTAACACAAGAGGACGTCATGGAAAACCAGAATAATATTAAGACTAAGAAAAGACCAGGTCCTGATGGCGTACATCCAAGGGTTCTTCAGAAACTCAGTGCAATTTTAGCAATACCCTCTTTTTTATTCTTTAAATATTTTCTCACCTGCTTCTATTTAAGAAGGGAACTAAAACAGAACATGGGAATTATAGACCTGTGAGTTTGACCTCTGTGGTGGGAAAACTGCTAGAAGGGATAATAAGGGATTATATTCAGGATTCCACCACAAAAAATAAGATTATTATCAGGAATCAACATTGTTTTATGAGGAATAGATCATGCCAAACTAATCTCAGCTTATATGATGTAGTAAGTAGTAACCTAGATAATGGTAAGACAGTTGATGTAGTTTATCTAGATTCTGCAAATGCATTTGATACAGTGCCACATGGGAGGCTGTTGTGTAAAATAAGGAAACTGGGGCTAGGGGATAACCTTTGCAATTGGATAGGGAACAGTGTGTGGTTATAAATGGACACCTCTCCAATACAGTAAGGTTGTGGGTGCAGTACTTCAGGTTTCAGTACTTGGTCCACTGCTTTTTAACATGTTTATAAATGACCTGGAAATAAATATAGAAAGCAAAAAATATCAATATTTGCAGATGACACTAAGTTATCCAGGGTAATTAATTCAGAACAGGATATTCGTTCTCTACATAGGGATTTATATAAAATGGTAGATCAGACAACCAAATGGAATATGAAGTTTAATGTGGGAAAGTGTAAATTCATGCATTTGAGAAGGAAAAATCCAATGCTACTTTTGAACTTAATGGAATCATTTTAGGGGACTCCTTGTTAGAGAGAGACTCCTTGTAAACTACAAACTTGGAAACAGTAATCAGTGCCATATAGCAGTAGCAAAAGCAAACAAAGTCATGTCTTCCATAAAAAGGGGTATTGAAGCAAGAGTGGATAACATAATATTGCCTTTGTACAAACCGTTGATAAGACCTCACCTCAAATATGAAGTGCAGTTTTATACACCAGTTCTGAAAAAGGATATTCTAGAACTGGAGAAAGTACAATGACGAGCAACAAAATTAATTAGGGAAAGGGAGGACTTGAAGTATGAGGAACAACTAGACAAGCTTGGTTTATTTACTTTAGAGAAAAGATGACAAAGAGGATATCTTATCACATTGTTCGAGTATATGAGAGGTCAGTACAGGGATGTCTGTGGTGAGCTATTCATTCTAAGGTCTGATCAAATAACCAGGGTCATCCCTTGGGACTAGAGGAAAATCGGATTTTAGTCTTACCTGTTAAATCCTTTTCTCTTAGTCCACATAGCTTACAGGTACCATGAGGAGGCGACAGCTCCTCCCAGTAGGCTGGAAAAATTCTTCAAGACGTGCAGTTGTGGAGCCTCCCCCTCCTCCATAGCAGGCTACCTAGCCACTCCCCTATCCAGATAGATTTGAGACAATACACCTACTGCTCTAGATAACAAGAAGGAAGAAAGGAAAACTCCTGTGAGCATGGACTCAATAGGACTCCCACATCCAGCCACAGTAGACCTAGCATGTTCCCTTACACTGGGTGGGAGACGTGTAAGCTATATGGACTAAGAGAAAAGTATTTAACAGGTAAGACTAAAATCTTCTTTTCTCTGTCGTCCAATAAGCCCGACACTCCACGTCCTCCTTTCAAAGGTAACTCTGAAGGAGGAGATCTGATCTGCTTGGCAGAGGAAATGGATCCTGAACAGATAATGCTACTAGTTCTGGGAATCAAGACTGTCTGGTCCAGTAGGGGTGAGCAGAATGACCGCCGCCCAGTCCATCCGAAAGTTCGTCAAATCCCGGGGAATGAGAGGGAAAGGCGCAAAGATGTAGGTCAGATGAAAGTGCCAAGGAATCGACAGAGGATCCATTGCGAATGCCAGAGGTTCCCACCAGCGAGAGCAAAAGATCTGAACCTTCCGGGTGTCCCTGGTGGCCATCAGGTCTATCCAAGGGAGAACCCATTTCTGCACCAACAGGTCAAAAATCTCCAGATGAAGCTCCCACTCCCTGGAGCCCACTGTTTGGTGACTGAGAAAGTCTGCCAAGACATTTTCGATGCTTGGAATGTGAATGGCGGCCGTGGCTGGAACATGTTCCTCTGCCCAGTCCAAAATAGCCCTGATGTCTGACCAAGCAGTAGCGCTTATTGTGCCTCCTTGCTTGTTGATGTAGGCCATGGCCTTAGCGTTGTTGGAGTGGACGTGGAGTGGACAACCCCTCAGATGAGAGGACTGGTACACTGTGGCGTGGAGAATCGCTCTGAGCTCCAGAATGTTGATGGGTGGGAGGGTCTCCGCTGACCACCGACCTTGAATCCCTAGGTGACCCAGGATGGTCCCCCAGCCATAAAGGCTGGCATCTGTCATCACTGTGGTCCAGTACTGGGCAACAAAGGGTTTCCCCTTTCTCAGGTTGGAGCAGTCCAACCACCAGAGAAGGTCTGCTCTCACTTCCTGGGGAAAATTGACTAGACAATGCAAAAGATCCGGATTCCCCCGGCAAGCCCAGATAGTGAACCTCTGAAGCTCCTTGGTGTGAATCATGTTGTACTGTACAGCCTCCATGGTGGATATCATCTTGCCCACAAGGGAAGAGAACTTGTGTACCGGGGCTGAGGTCCACTCCAGCACATGGGGCAACTTGGACGTGACCTGCTGAACAAAATCCTCTGTCAGATAGACCATACCCTGACATGTGTCGAACCGAGGAAAACCAGATCCTAAGAAGGAACCGGGGCGATTTGTCCATGTTCAGAATCCATTTGTGTTGGAGGACGGTCCGGGTGATCCCTGGACGGGCCTTCAGCAGAAGGTCGTCCATGTAGGGAGTCACCTGAATCCCAGTGATGTGCACCAGGCAATCAATGCCCCTAAGACGCGTGCGATCACCTGAGGAGTGGTGGTGAGCCCAAAGGGCAGAGCGGTGAATTGGAAATGCCCCAAGGCGCAAGCGGAGCTGAGGAACTTCCAACTGTCTGTATGAATTGAAATGCACAGGTATGCATCCTCTAGATCCAAAGAGACCGGAAATTCCCCTGGACACATTGCTGCAAAGACAGAGCATAAAGACACCATCTTGTAGTGAGTATGGACCACAAATTAATTGAGTTCCAGGACAGAACAACTGCTGCCATCCTTCTTGGAAATGACAGAGAGGTTGGAATAAAACCTAAACTTCACTCTGGCTGAGGTACCGGAGCAAGGACTTTCTTGTCCTAGAGAGCCTGAACTGCTCCATTGAAAAGCTTGAGCTGTTCCTGTTCCTGAGGGGAGCTAGAAGGGAAGAACCTGAATGGTTCCCACTGATCTGCAGCAGAGCCTTTCCAAGTGCTTGAAAAAAATGTTGCAGATGACCACCCACAGGGAGATGCGGACCAGGGTTCAGTGAGTCGTGCCGAAGAAGGTTTGGTGGAGGTGTGTTTAGACCTCCACTGCTGTCTGGGCTTGGGGTTGTAACGTGGGGTGATGGCATGAGACCCCAACTGTATTCGGCCTTTGCGGTTCACCTTGGCGGGACGAAAAAAGGTGCTGTTTCCTCGCCTGAGGATTTCTTTTGGGGACCTGAGGCAACAAGGTGCTCTCACTGATAATGTTCTTCAGTTCGAGCCCTAAGAGATATGAACCCTGAAAAGGAAGAGAAATCAGCGACTTCTTAAATGTGAGGTCACCCGACCAAATCTTAAGCAACAACGTGCATCTAGCAGCAACAAAGAGAAGGCAGAAGCCTTAGCCTCAAGTCTGACAGCATCAAAACATCAGTAACATAGTGCTGAGCCTCAGACATGTTGGCCAAAAGTGGCAGAAGGTCCTCCTTAGGGCACCCTTGCAGACAGCGTCCATCAGCTGTTCAGTCCAAACAGCCAATGGCTCTGTTGACCCAGAAATAAGCTAAGGTAGGTCTCAAGGACACACATCTGGCAGCAAAGGCAGACTTCAGGATAGCCTCTAGCCTCCTGTCTGTTAAATCCTTAAGTGCTGAGGCATCTCCAGGGACAGAGCAGTGGATCTAGAGAATCTGGAAATGGGGGGAATCAACCTGAGGAGGTATAGTCCACTGAGCCAAGGCTGTGTCAGAAAACGGGTACAGCTTAGAGAATCTCTTGGACAGAGAAAGACACTTGTGTGGAGTTTTCCACTCGTCCTGGATAATGTAGAGTGGGATTAGGTAGAAACACAGTACAGGACTTCTTGCGCCTTTGAAAGACATCAAAAGCAAACTGAGACTCTACAAGGTTAACTGGAATGTGTAGGGTGGTCAAAATCGCCTTAATGAGACCTTCGGCAGAGGGTTCAGGCTCAGCCTCAAAGAGGTCGCCATAAAAATGGGAAGAGGCCCCTTCTACACATTCACCATCCTCTGACTCGTCAAAAGAATCCTCCTCAGAGGAATCAGAAAGATCAGGAATGTCAGGGGCCTTAGGGGCCACAAACTTTGATGAAATGGGGGGTTTCCAAGACTGAAGGACCCCCTGAAGGGAAAGAGGAAACTGTGCCATAGAGAACTTTAAGTCCTTGACCCAATGTGGCTCTTGTTCATGGCTAGGGGGCATAGAAGCAGGGGCCACAGTGCATGAGGGGCATAAGTGACCTGAGTACTCTCAGGGAAGCCCCGTTTGGCATGAGGAACGGTAAGCAAGGGGGGGGGTCAGAGATGCCCCTGAGTCCTTAGCCTTAGGCCTAGCCCCATGTCCCTTTGGATCTGACGTCCTAACAAGAGAAGTGTCTAACAGTAATAGGGAACCCAATTGCTGTCACTCAGATTAATAAAATCACCTCAGAAAGCCCAAAAGAGTACTTATCTGGCAGGTGAATGGTTAACCAGAGTTGGAGAGCAAGGAGATACTTCCTCTGTGTATGATAGTCAGCAAAGAGAGAAAAGAAATGCTGTTTCTCTCTTTTTTTTTTTTTTTTTGCCTAGCAAGAGCTGAACCCAAACTCGATGGGGCCCCCAAGACACTTGGGTTGTGAACTGGATCATAGGAGAGACAAGAAGAATGAGCCCTCTCTCAACTCAGTAAGTGAAACAGTTGCAGAGATATGTCCCAAAGAATTTTGTCTCATAGAAGTCAATGGCGCGGCCAGGCTGGAAATGGACCTTAAAGGAGCAGTACACCAAAAAATTAGAAACATTTTTAAATTGATTAAACTGCCCAAATACCTAAAGGAATATGTAGGGATAAATAAAAATGGATGATCCTTAAGGGAAAACCCAAACCTTAAAGCCCATAACTAGTAAAACTAGCAAGGAAGGGGTTAATGTACAATAAAACAGCCAAACCAGCTCCAATGACTTAAGGATCAAACAGAGTAATACCCAACATGAGTGGTGAAGTTATGCAGAACTTCTAAAAGACCTCTGTGCAGAGGACAACAGTGGGGCAGTGGACTATGGCACTCAAAGGGTTGCTCACCTATATTGTAGGTCTTCTTTCTTCAGGTTACCATTGGAAAGGAAGACGCCTCATAGAGACTCCTTCAGGAGAGATAGGCATGGGTTGCATGATTCTCTCCCAGGGCTGCAAAGGGTCCACAAACAGCTCCTTTTAACTGGGCAATCTTCCAGGGGAAGCCAGTAATGGTAATCCACCTAATGGGGGAATTTGACACCCCATATCTAATAAAAATAATAAAAGAACTAAAAACTTAGCAGAACTGTCCTCAGCCTTCATACTAGGGTGATGGAACAAATCTAGCTGGAGAGGCTAGGTAGCCTGCTATGGAGGAGGGGGAAGCTCTACCCCTGTACTTCTTGAAGAATTGTTCCAGCCTACTGGGAGGAGCTGTCGCCTCACCATGGTACCTGTTAGCTATATTGGACGACAGAGAAATGAGGTTTCAACTTCAGCAGAGGAAGATTTTTTTTTACAGTTATGGAATGCCTTGCCTAAGAATGTGGTTATGGCAGATACAAAGGATACATTTGAAGGGGAACTTTCACTTCCGCATTATCATTGTTGTATCGCTTCCTTTGTGTCCCCTCTGTACATTGCGGTGTTTCTTTTTGCCTAAAAATATGTTTAAATGAAGCAAAAAGGTACTTGAATTTTGTACCTGATGACGTTAGCAGCCGCACAGCCGCGCACCGTAGGGTGCAGAAGACACTCCCACAGCCTCAGCTCCTTTCACTTGCCCCAGCATCCTCCGATGACGGAGGCGTTCTGTTAGTAAGCTGGAGAGAGATCTCATTGGCTAGATATCGATCTCTGCCAATGAGATCTCTCTCCAGCTTACTAACAGAACGCCTCCGTCATCGGAGGATGCTGGGGCAAGTGAAAGGAGCTGAGGCTGTGGGAGTGTCTTCTGCACCATACGCTGTGCGGCTGCTAACGTCATCAGGTACAAAATTCAAGTACCTTTTTGCTTCATTTAAACATATTTTTAGGCAAAAAGAAACACCGCAATGTATAGAGGGGACACAAAGGAAGCGATACAACAATGATAATGCGGAGGTGAAAGTTCCCCTTTAAGAGAACATTTCTTTCAAAAGGGAACATACAGTGTTATACTGTGTATAAGTAGGCAAAACAGGAAGGTCTGATTAGGACTAACTGACAGCAGGAAAACTAAATAATTCTCCTGTCTATGTGTTATGAGGCAAAAGGTTGAACTTGATGGACTTTTTTCAACCTAATTTACTATGTTAGTGGGGAACATACACACAACAGACAGATAAAAGAGAGAATGATGTTTCATAAAAATATTATAATCGATTCTACTCCATTACTGTAAACCTTATCTGGGCATATGACTTATCAGCCCATTATACAAGGAACTGTGGTCATTTCTATGCCAAAAATACTAAAAACCATAGCCTGCTGGCTTGCTTTCAAGGGAATGGGCAGTTAGGGGTTAATTATTTGAGTTTGGGCAAGGTTACTTCAGATGTGTATTACAGCCCCTCAAGCCCATTCATTGAATGTGTATTCACCCCCCCAGTCCTTGCTGTCTATTGTCTATCCTAGTCAAGGCTTTTGTATAATAATGCAGTCACGGCTGTCTTATTGTGCTGCCTGAACCATTTGTTTTTGGTTCTTTGTCTTATGTGTTATGATTGTATTATCTCTGAAATTCGCCCATTGTGTCATGTCTGCATCATGTACTGTCAATGTGGTTGAAGTGTATAAATATGCTGTGAGTTCACATAATAAAGAGTTACTTGTTGTACACACAAGAAGAAGAGTCCTGGTGTCTTTATACTCTTGTGGTTTAAAGTATCCCCTCTGATACCCATCTGAGCCAAGTATCCTTTATCGCAGACTGCCTGCTGCCATCTATCTGCGGATCCGATTCTGAGTCAGGACTTCTGGACTTCGTATGCTGTCAGGCCTCGACGTGGACTCTGTTCGTCCTGCGACTTCCTACAGCTATCCTTAGACCGGGAGTAGAGGCTTCACTCTCTACGTCCCGTGGTACCAGTCTGCGACCCAACTCTGGCTTTGAGTCCCTTCGACCTTTTCCTGTCTGCCTACAATTCCTCCGACTCTGACACGGAGTCAACAATGCTACCATTTTCATCCGACTTCGACACGGAGTTTATGACCTTGCGAATGCTCGATAGGGCCGGTGATTGCTCGACCGGAATGAACCAAGCTGTGTAATCCGCCTTCGAGAAGGAGAAACCTGGAACGACAGCTGAGGGCGACACGGTGCCTTCTAGCTTCCATTACAAACATGTAGGAAGAAACTAGGACCACATATGACAATGTCAAATACATATTGGAACAATTGGTGAATACTTATATGTCCAATGCTTAAATTAGGTTCCTTGTTCTTCAGCTTCTCTTCCTATGACCTCTAACTGAGATTTAGGGTGACAAGCACACAATTGGTTAATATGAACCCACTTGTCCAAAGTCTCACCATTTGTAGGGATACAAACCATATAAGTAACTGGGGAGAGCTTATTAGTGATGATATATGGTCATCACCATGAGGATAAGAATTTCTTCTCTTTTACCTGGTTATCTCCTACTCTCTTTTGATCTTTGTACTTACTGCTGCTTTCTCCAGATTTTTCTGGGCAAACTCAAAGGCATGTTGTAAATACTTGCGCAAATGTCTGTGCATTGGTGCGCTGTGCAGGCATTACTTAAATTTTTATCAGAAGTGCGGTAAAGCAAGTGTTATGGTAGGATCATCTTTCTACCGGTCATCAACTCAAGTGGCTACACTTTCGTGGCTGTGTTAGGCATAGCATAAATAGCCATTAGGACTAGGAGTAGTTTAAGATCACAATCATTATCGGATTCCTTAACAAACTTCTTAAGAATGTTAACAACAATGGATTGATTATATCACTCCACCCTACCACTTGAGGCAGGAAGGAAAGTGATATGTAATTTTCTCTTTACTCCCAATATTTTCCAGCGTTTACCTCACTGGTGAAATGTCAACCTCTATTGTATTCAATCCACTGTGGTAGGCCAAACCTTGAAAATACATGGTTAATTAATGCAGTGGCAGTTTCTGCTGTATTATTGTTTGCGGGTAAACATTCAACATATTTAGTGAATAAACAAGTAACGGTTAACATATACTTGTTCCCCCTTGTTGTTCTGGTGACCTCTCCTATGAAATCTATCTGGATATCTGACCGCGGTAATGCCATCCCCCTCTTCTGCAGTGGTGCAGGATGAATGGGGCCATGTGCTTGGAACTGAAAACACAAAAAACAACCTTGACAATAGGTTTGTACAACTTTAAGCATATGAGACCAATATGCATAATCATGGAGAATCTCATATGTGATTTTGTCTTCACAATGACCTGAAGTAGGTGCACCATGAACATGTTGGAACATAAGACCCCTAAATGCAGTGGGTACAACCCAATGCTGTATTCATTTTTAGATGTTCTGGTTAACAGACCATCTTGCATATGGATTTGGGCTCTGGATCTCATCAAGATCCTCAAATCTTCCTTACCTACGCAATCTTCATCAGAGATTGGGTGGTTTAGGGGTTGGTCTATATATTTATAGAAGAGACCTATTATAGGATCCCCCTTCTGACATGTAATCAAGTCCTTACTAGATGAGACTTGAATCCACTGAACTACTGAGGTGTCTGCTTAGTTACGGGCCTGTTGCCTGGTAACATCATCCAACTGGATAGGACTCAGTAGGGGTGAAATGTCTAAGGCTTCCCATTTAAGGATGCCTTCTTTATCCAATAAATCAGCTAGGTAATTTTCCTGTTTCTCAGGATTTTAAAATGACCCTTGGTCTTTGTAACGGTTTTTTAGGACACTCAGACACAGTAGGTTTGGATAAAAACACAGTTTTATTGAAAATACAGTAATTAGAGTAACCCTCACGGGTCCAGTATATACAGACAGAAATAATACTGACACAGGTCAGGTTACAGGTAGACTTAGTAACCCACACAGGTCCAGTGAAACACAAAGGTACAACATTGCCACAGGTCAGGTTACAGTTCGTGTGAATCCTCGAAGAGACAGTGGAGAGACTGGTACTATCAGGCCAGGATGTATGGACAGGCCCTGATATGGCTGAGGCCCACAGGACACTCTCTCCGCAGAGCTTGACAAAATGACAAAGGCCACACGGAGGTATACGAAGGCCCTGGAAACAACAGACTGCCAGAACAGTCAAGGGTGACTGATACTGTGTGGTAATGAGTAATACCAATGTACCCTGCTGTACAATGTGACCCAACGTGCAACCGCACCAACCCCAAGGGGTTAAACGAAATGCTCAGATCTGAATATGACTGCAAGGCCGTGGGTACAACCGAGGCGCCCAGGGAATAAACCAACCTCGGGTAAAGCAAGGAACAGATCAAGCGTACCGTGGTGCAACGTGATTGATCACACCCATCAGAGTGATCGGGCTCAGTATTTAAGGGCTAGCACTGGACGGAGCAAAACCACAATAGCCAATAAAAGGAATCAGGAAGTAGCACAGAGTCACAATGTTGCCAGCGATAACACGGGCTCCGTGATAGTACCTCCCTCTCAAAGACCCCCTCCATGCGGAGAGGGACCCGGCTTCTAGGGGTATTTGCCATGGAATCTGCACATCAACACAGGAACGTGGAGATCCTTCACATTAACCCATGAATGCTCCTCAAGGCCATAGCCTTTCCAATGAACCAGGTACTGCAACCGGCCCCTGAACCTACGGGAATCAATGATGCTCTGAACTTCGTACTCTTCCTGACCTTGCACCTGAACAGGACCGGGAACCGCAGGAGTGGTGGTATAACAGTTGCATACCAGTGGCTTAAGAAGGGATACGTGGAACACATTGTGAATCCACATGGATGTTGGAAGGTCCAGTGCATATGTAACTGGATTGATTCTGTGGAGAAACTTAAAGGGACCGACAAATCGAGGAGCCAATTTATTACAAGGGACTTGCAAATTGAGGTTTCTGGAAGATAGCCATATCCTATCCCCAACCTGGAAGGAGACCGTGGGCAACCTCCTCCAATTACTTGACGCTGATAACGCTGGAACGAAGTACTGAGGGTCCTCTGTACCTGTGCCCATGTGGAGCGGAGTTGCCTGATATGCTCATCCAGAGCTGGAATCTGCTGCATCTGAAATGAGTCCGGGAGCAAGCATGGTTGGAACCCGTAGTTGATGAGAAACGGGGAGCTCCCAGACGAGGAATTAACAGCACAGTTCCTGGCAAACTCAGGACGGCCCAATTGTCATGATGATCGGACACGAAACAGCGTAAGAATTGTTCCAATCCCTGATTGGCACGCTGCCCAGCCCCGTTGGTCTGGGGATGGTAGGCAGAAGAAAAGGACATTTGTATGCCCATCTGATCACAAAATGCCCTCCAAAATCTGGATACGAATTGGCTCCCACGATCCGACACCAGCACCCTGGGTACACCATGCAACCGAAATACCTCTCTGGCAAAGACAATAGCCAACTCCTGGGCAGAGGGAAGGCCAGGAAGAGTCATAAAGCGAGCCATCTTGGAAAATCTATCGACCACCATCAAAATAAAGGAGTACCCCCTAGACACTGGCAACTCTCCCAGGAAATCAATCGAAACATGGGACCAAGGACCCTCACCATTAGGTACAGGTTGAAGCAAGCTGACTGGGAGGTGTCTAGGGGATTTGGCACGGGCACAAGTATTACAGGCTGCTGTGAAAGCGGTGCAATCAGCATGCAAGGAGTGCCACCAAAACAACTACGAAAGAGACCAAATCAATTGATCCCTACCAACATTCCCAGCTGCCTGAGATGAGTGATAAGTTTCAAGTAGGCGGGTACGAAAAGGCTCGGGGGTGTCAGAGGGTGCAGTAGCCTGGGTAGCAAGAATTTCCTCCCCCAATGGTGAAGTGATGCTGGTACTATCACGGTGCCCGTGATTGCTGCAATTCAGTGTCTACCACCTGTAGGGGGCTCCCATTGGCTGTCTGCCTTCAGCCCGCCTCACATTGCCTTTTTAAACTCAGTCTGGGCATCCTTTGGTTGCCCTTTCGTGGTGTCTTTGACAGCATCCACTTCCTCCTTACTGCGGTAGCTGATTGGGCCTGTTGCTGAGTTCCTGAGTCAACCTGTTCCTGAGTTCCTGCCTGCTTTGTCAGTTTCAGTCCGGTTCCGGTTGTTCTCATCAGTAGCTGATGCTCCTGTTGCCAGTCTGCTTGGCCGTGCTTGATCCGGTTGATCTTCTCTGCTGGTTCCTGTAGTTTCCTGCTTCCAGTTCCTGCATCTGTGAAGACATTGTTCTTCATTCGCTTCGGCGACATTTCCTCCTGTTGGTTCCCAGCGTTCTGACGCTGGTTTGCTTCACTAAGCCTTGCGGCTCACATTACAGCCTGTTGGTTCCAGCGTGTGGACGCTGGTTTGCTCCATTTGCCTTGCGGCTCACATTACAGTCTGTTGGTTCCAGCGTGCGGACGCTGGTTTGCTCCATTTGCCTTGCGGCTCACATTACAGTCTGTTGGTCCCAGCGTGCGGACGCTGGTTCGCTCCATTAGCCTTGCGGCTCTCATTACAGTCTGTTGGTCCCAGCGTGCGGACGCTGGTTTGCTCCATTAGCCTTGCGGCTCCCATTACAGTCTGTTGGTTCCAGCGTGCGGACACTGGTTTGCTCCATTTGCCTTGCGGCTCACATTACAGTCTGTTGGTTCCAGCGTGCGGACGCTGGTTTACTCCATTTGCCTTGCGGCTCACATTACAGTCTGTTGGTCCCAGCGTGCGGACGCTGGTTTGCTCCATTAGCCTTGCTGCTCACATTCTGCCTGTATGTTCCTAACGTAGGGTGCTGGTTTACTCCCTGACTTGCAGTCAGGTTCTTGATGGTTCAGAGTGCGCTGTCCAGTCCTAACAGCATTGATTCCTATAGTATATGGGCACGAGAGTTTCTGATTACTGTGAAACCACTTGACCTGGTAACCTCTATATTCCATCTTACTGTCATTATCATCTGACAGTCATTAGGTCACTGTGGTTGTCACCTTCCTTTGGGCTGCCTTGCCCGGTATATTGGTAAGGCCTGTAGAACCGCTTACTATTCCATCTTAAGGTTGCCTTACCCAGTATTGGCAAGGCTGTTAGAGCCTACTCATTGGTATCCCGTCAGGCTGCCTTGCCCGGTATATTGGTAAGGCCGGTAGAACCTTTTATGTTGCCAATAATAATAATAATTGCCAGGAGTTCTCTGTCCCCAATCTCATAGTGACTCTGAGCACTGGTCAACTTTTTCGAGAAAAACCCACATGGTCTTAGAACACTTCCTAGGTCCAGGCTCTGTGACAGTACTCCCCCTACCCCAGTCTCAGAGGCCTCTACCTCCAAGGTGAAAGGAAGGGAGAGATTAGGGTGCGGAAGCAAAAACGGATTTCAAGGTCACAAATGCCTGTTCAGCTTCCTCAGACCATTGGGAGGGATTAGCACCCTTATGCGTAAGATCAGACAGTGTCTTTACAATCGTGGAAAAGTTTCAAATGAATTTCCTATAATAATTTGCAAAGCCAAGAAATCGCTGGATAGCCTTGAGCCCTTTAGGACGTGGCCATTGCAGAACTGCTGTGAGCTTATCCTTATCCATAGCAATGCCGTCATTAGAAATCACAAAGCCCAGAAAAGGTACCATAGACTTGTGGAACTCACATTTCTCAATATTGCAGTATAGTTTGTTCTCACGTAACCTGAGCAAGACTGCTGACACATCCTTGATGTGTTGTGACAAATTAGACGAATGAATGAGTATGTCGTCAAGATACACAACTACACAAGACTGTAGCATGTCACGGAGGATGTCGTTAATAAATTCTTGGAACACAGTGGGGGCGTTACTAAACCCAAATGGCATCACCAGATATTCATAGTGTCCTGAACGAGTATTGAACGCTGTCTTCCACTCATCACTGGCTCTGATTCTTAGCAGGTTATACGCAGCCCGTAGATCTAGCTTAGTAAAGATGGAAGAGCCTTTCAACCTGTCGAAATGCTCTGTGATGAGTGGAATAGGATAGGCGTTTCTAGACATAAGTTTATTTAGACCACGATAATCGATACATTGTCGTAATCGCCATTTTTTTTTTTTTACAAAGAAGAAACCAGCCCCCGCGGGTGAGGATGACTTCCTGATAATACCCCTCTCCGGGGCATCCGAGATATACTCCTCCATGGCCCGATTCTCTTTGCAAGACAGTGGGTAAGTACGACTCCGAGGAGGAACGGCACCAGGAGGCAAATCAATAACGCAATCGTAAGCCCGGTGTTGCGGCTAAACATTAGCCTCTCCCTTACTGAAAACATCACTGAATTGTCGATATTCAGCGGGCAAGGAGGGAGAGGTACACATGATTCTGGTGGGTTGTGAAATGCAATGCTTAATGCAAAAGTCAGACCAAGCCGTGATTTTGCAAGTCTGCCAGTCGATCCTGGGGTTGTGCATATGTAACCAGGGAAACCCCAGGATGACCGCATGGTGAGGAGACTGGATAATCTGAAAACACTGCTTCTCCGTATGGAGAGCCCCAATGCGTATAGACAGTGGTACAGTTTCCATGGTGATCTGGGCTGGTACCAACGGTCTACCGTCAATAGCTTCGATTGCCAAAGGAGATTCCCTTTCAACCAGCGGAATCTTGTGTAAGGTGGCAAAAGAGTTGTCCATAAAATATCCGGCTGCACCGGAATCCACCAGAGCTGGGACTTCCACCGAGACTTCAGCCCAAGAAATTACAGCCAGCAGTGTGGGTTTTTGAATCACAGGGTCTGGGGACTGCTGAACGCCACCTAGGACCTGTCCCCTGAGGAAACCTAGGTGTGTCCGTTTCCCGGACGTATAGGACAGGTGCGCAACAAATGCCCAGCTTGACCACAAGATAAGCAGAGGCTTTGTCTGCGGCGGTGAGCCTGTTCCTCCTTGGTCAGCTTAGTGAATCCTAACTGCATATGTTCACTATTCTCTTGGTTATGCTCAGGAGGCATGGGTGGGAAACTTTGGCTTGCTGGTCCGATGTCTGCGGTCTTTAGCCACAATCTGCTCCCTGATGCAGGAATCAATCAAAATGGAAAACTCAATGAACTCATCCAAATCGTTCGGCAAGTCTCTAGCTGCCGTTTCATCTTTAATTCTGTCATTGAGTCCCTGTGTGAATGTTGCCACCAGCGCCTCATTGTTCCAGCCTACCTCTGCTGCCAGTGTATGGAATTCAATGGCATAATCCGCAACCGTACGGGACCCTTGTTGGATCTCCATCAATCTTTTGGCAGCAGAGGAGGCTCTTCCTGGGACTTCAAACACTCTACTGAACGCCCGCAAGAACTCACCGAAGTTCTTGGTACATGGTTTGGCTGATTCCCACAAGGGGTTGCCAACGCCAATGCTCTGCCAGTCAGCAATAATATCATAAAGCCCACCTTACTTCGGTCACTAGGAAAGGCTTGAGGGGTCAACTCCAAGAAAATCTCCAACTGATTAATAAACCCTCTACACAGGGTGGGTTCGCCATCATATCTTAATGGTAGTGGAGCGGTAGCAGTTAACCCTCTGTTTGAGTTTGTTAGCGTCATGGATTGAGCTCCCGGTGTCGTAATGGGGGGGACCACCGAGGCTTGTACTGGCTTCTCCAAGTGACCGGTGCGCTCCAATATCGTTTGTATTGCCAGTGCCAACTGATCCATACGCTGCTCATGTAAATCCATCCTCCAATGGATATTATGTACATTACCTTCACCTGTACCGTCTGAGGTCATAGCCCTTTAGTACTGTAATGGTTTTTTAGAACACTCAGACACAGTAGGTTTGGGTAAAAACACGGGTTTATTCAAAATACAATAATTAGAGTAACCCTCACTGGTCCAGTATATACAGACAGAAATAATACTGACACAGGTCAGGTTACAGGTAGACTTAGTAACCCACACGGGTTCAGTGAAACACAAAGGTACAACACTGCCACAGGTCAGGTTACAGTTCGTGTGAATCCTCGAAGAGACAGTAGAGAGACTGATACTATCAGGCCAGGATGTATGGACAGGCCCTGATATGACTGAGGCTCACAGGACACTCCACAGAGAGTGACACAAAATGACAAAGGCCACACGGAGGTATACGAAGGCCCTGGAAACAACAGACTGCCAGAACAGTCAAGGGTGACTGATACTGTATGGTAATGAGTAATACCAATGTACCCTGCTGTGACCCAACGTGCAACCGCACCAACCCCGCAGGGTTAAACGAAGCGCTCCGATCTGAATATGACTGCAAGGCCGTGGATACAACCGAGGCACCCAGGGAATAAACCAACCTCGGGTAAAGCAAGGAACAGATCAAGCGTACCGTGGTGCAACCTGATTGATCACACCCACCGGAGTGAACGGATCACGAGGCACAATAACCGGAGACTGGGTCACAGTAAGCAGGACTGCCGAAGCAAAGCATGCAAGACTGGGTCACAATAAGCGGGACTGCTGGAGCAGACTAAACGAGGCAACTGAGGACTGTCAGAAGATAGTGCGAACACAGGAGGCACGTACTCCAACCGGACCACCGGAAGGAGCGGGAGATCGACCAAATCGGTACACAGAGCAGGAACGTCAGCCATGCTGGGTCGGTACACAGAGCAGGAAGGTCAGCCAATCCGGGCCGGTACATGGAGCAGGAACGTCAGCCAGGCCGGGTCGGTACACGGAGCAGGAACGTCAGCCAGGCCGGGTCAGTACACAGAACAGGAACGTCAGCCAATCCGAGTCGGTATACAGAGCAGAAACGTCAGCCAGGCCGGGTCGGTACACAGACTAGGAATGTTAGCCAATCCGAGTCGGTACACAGAACAGGAACGTGATCAGGCAGAGTAGTCAGGCAGTCCGGGTCATACATGGGATTCACACAAAGTCTGGAACAAGCACTAGCGACAGGAACACCACGAAAGGGCACTGCTATAGTGACAGGGCTCAGTATTTAAGAGCTATCACTGGGCGGCGCAAAACCAGAATAGCCAATAAAAGGAATCAGGAAGTAGCACAGAGTCACAATGTCGCCAGCGATAACACAATCACCGTGATAGTCTTTTTGCAATACATGGTAAGGACATTTGATGTCACAAGAATGTCAGTTCACAGAATAACTTGTTTCACCAGTTTATTATTGGATCGGAGTATATGGATCATTTTCCAACCTGGGAGGTTTTCTACAAATCTATGGCGAACATAATTGGAATCAGTTATTATAACAAATTCCTTTGTCATGCTCAATAGCTAATTGGCCCGTCTTATAGACTTCACAGATTTCTGCCACTTGGCTACTCTGAGGTCCTAAATTATATCCATTGGATATAATAGGGCACTGAACTGTGCAGACAATCCCTATACCCATGTACCAGTTTACTTTCGGTACCAGTTATGACATGATATGAACAACCGTCATTGTATGTGGTTAGCAAAGTTGGACAATAAGTTTCATCAAATGCCTTTATAAGGAGAAAGCAGTTCTTCTAAAAGGTAGTCATCTCCATCTAGAGTAATCTCCATAGGAGGTGCTAAACATTCATTGAACTCGGCTAATCCCTGAGCTACATGACTCTTCCTGTTCTACTTATTCCTGATCTCCAGTGGCCATCCCTGCAGACATAAGGTACACGTGGTGATCCTACTATTGGGAAGGTGTCCTTCCTTTATCCTATCACTTTGCAAATACTGCAAAGGCTGGTGTGCAGATTCAATAATGATTTTTTCTCCTTCAATGAAACTATGTAAATTTTGCTATGTCCCAACAGTAGCTAATAAAGCTTTCTCACAGTCATTGAATTTTAATTCCATGGAAGACAGGGATTTGCTAGCATAAGCAGTAACCTTATTCAGGTTGTCTTGCTTCTGATACAAAACCCCACTGAGTCTAAGACTGGCGAACCCTGTCTCAAGGTAGAATAACTTACCTCCTTCTGTAATGGCCAAACAAGGCACCTGAGTGAGTTTCTTCCTGAGCTTGGACACAGCTTGTTCCTGAGCTTCACCCCAGATCCATGGTTGATCCTTTACTAACTACAACGGTTTTGGTTAGTTCAGAATAGTTATCAGTGAACTTCCGGGAATAATTCTTCATACCTAGGAAGAATCTTAACTCATTGAGATTTGTGAGTGTTTTGGATTTAACTATCACCTCAACCTTCTTTCTCTGTGGATTTAACCCTTCAGTGGTCAGGGATTGACGAAAATTTCCGTCTCAAACTTAAATCGGAGAAAAATGGCATTTTCTGTTTGCCGAATAATTTCCTGCGAAAAGTGCAGATTTTCAGCTTTTTCCTGCTTTTTTCTCCTAGCTCATTGCATTGAAATTAATGGGTAGAAAAAATTTTCTCCGTCTCAAAAAAGTTTTCTACAGCCATATAAAAGGCTGCCAGGCTCTCACAGCATGCCATTCTGTGTTTGTGAGAGGAGAGCATGTTTGAGCTAGAGGAGATAGGCAAATAAAGGGGAAATTGAAGCTTAGTTTTAGGGAGTCATTTAGGTAGGACATTTGTTCTCTGTAGGAGAGGAGTCTGGGGGCACAGTGGGGGGAAGAAGGGAGGAAGGAGGTTGATCTAAAATAGTCCAAAATTTGGTGACTGTCTGGCAAGACACAGGCAGCTGGAGTCCAAATTGCTTGCTGATTTTACTTTTATTGTCTCTGTGCTGGGGAAGTCTGGTGAAAGAAGTTGTTGATTTTGTTTTTTTAGTTTTATATATTTTTTTAGGACTGTGATAAGATATGGTGGGCAACTTAAAAAAATAAAAAACATAATAATTAATAAATAAAAAATTTAAATAATTAAATAAATATATTAGATAGCTGATTGGGAGCACTGTGACTGAGGCAGACTTGATAGACAACAGACAACATTGAGAATTTTGTTGAGGGCCAAGGCAAGACATCACACTCCATCAGTTGTGCACTGTAGAGAGTAAAAATGCACACCGTAGTTGAGTAATGTCTATCAAATGCACAAGCTGGAGGGGGAAGGTGGAGGAAGTGCAGGGGCATGGGAGTAAAGTGTTAGTGTAAAAACTGACTGCAGCAATTGTTGCTGCAGCATGTGCAATAAATGATGATGATCCCTATCCTCCCAGGGTGGATGCAGTTTGCCACCAATCACACCACGCCAGTCCCCCACCACCACCACCATACACATCTGCCACATTGTAGGTTGTACTTTATTTTTTTTTTATCACTTCACATCATCATGAATACGTGCCAGTATCACTTAAGCAGGAAGTAAGTGTTGCGGGCAAAGAACAAAGGCACTCTGCATGCTAACACAGTTTTCAAAGTATATGTTGCTGTAATACTCACAACTTTGACTTCCAGCTACTTATTTCCCCACTACAGCCCTCAGAAGAAGTAATATTGTGCTGGGAAATGTTGCACCATATTTCAAGTCCTGAGCTACTAGCCAGGCCTGAAAAGTTACTTGCCACCAGTTTCCTCTGCTTGCCCCACCCATACCCTGCCTTTAACCACACCCATATCCCGCCTTTAACCCCACCCATCTTAAGTTCTCTTTGATGAAATTACACAGTTGTTCTATGTGTTATTCAGCATATCAACTGAATGCAAGATATCTCTAGCAGATTGCTGTACAATGCATTTATTACTTCGCCAACATCCAATCTGTTAAAATAAATTCAAATAAAAAAAAAAAAAACATTTTGAGTGCCAGAGGATGTGCAACACATTGCCTACCCATCTGGTGTTGAAAGAGTTAAAGTAAGAACAGATTTTCTTATATGGCAAGGATTGTTGAATAATCCATATGTTTAGACCTATTTCAATAACAAAATATTTAAAGACACATGACGTGTGTGGATTATGGAGGAAGCTGTGCACTCCAAACTTCCTGCAACCCCTGACTAGGAACTGAAGAATGCAAAAGAAAACTGCACGCAGGAGAAATGATTTCCCTTTGCATTTCTCACTCTGTGACCAGCAGACTGTATTTTACATACAAAGCAAAACAATGTAGTGGTGCATGGAAAATTGCTTCTCTGATTTATTTAAAATCTTTTAATGCTAGCAAGCTCTTCAAGGCCTATTTATCATAAGTCTAGTACAATGACTGATTTTTTATTTATTTATTTTTTTTATGGCTCAAGACACCACTAACACACAGTGTGGCGTTTTCAAGACACCCCTACTACTGTTTGGGCAATTTGAAGTGAAAATATTTTACCTTTTGAGTGCCAGAAAAATATGCAGTGCATTGTGTTGCCATGCACTGGATGCCTCTCTGGTATTCAAATGGGTAAATACAATTATTAGTAGGTCTCACACACAATGTTAAAAACATAAGATGTAAATGACTTCCATAAATACACATGGAATAAGCCAGTGCCAGCAGTACCGATGATTTATATTAAGATATAGTTATATTTACATATTCAGTAACACAGTTGTGCATACTAAGCACTGAGTTCGTTCAAATACTTTGCTGCAAGAGATGTTTGTATTGTACTTGGAGACACCTCTGCATCCAAGGTGTAAAATAAATAATATTTACTAGAAACCAATATGTGAACCTACACCAAAGTGGTACATCTGCCTCCCTTAATCATCTGAGTGCCAAAGGGGGTAATCAGAGTCTTGAAGAGTTGGTATGCTGTTAAAATATGGAATGATTAACAGGGAGCGGCTCGGAGCCGCATTAAGCAGGTCGCTGAGTTGAATAGGGCGAAATGAAAATTGCGCCCTGCATACAAGAAAGAAGTTCTAATTTCACTTCTTTTAACATCACTTCAACCCAACCCCTCAGGTGAATACACGTTATTTGCCGTGTACAGTAGTATAGATGTGTGCCTCTGTGTGTGTTATTCATTGAAACGAAAGCTGCCTGATAAAACAAATGCATATTAACGCTTTTGGTACAGAAAGGGCTAATTTGCATTTGTTTTATCGGGCAGCTTCAGTTTCAATGAATGACACACACAGAGACACACATCTATACTTCTGTATGCAGCAAATAACACTGATTCTGTAGTCTTGGGTTGAATGCAGTGGATTTGTCAAACTTCTCTCAGGATGGGAGGTCCACTTTTACAGACTGCTCCTTGGCAGTTTTGAGGGTTGGAAACCTGCAGCTGTTTCGATATTGTAGCTCTACAAATCCCATCATCCTCACTATAGAAGTTGGGAGTTGTACTACAAGAAAGCTGAAGAGCTTCAAGTTACCTACCCTAGGGATATTCGCATGCCAGCACACATACACTATAGGCCTGCCTTGCATCACCTCTGCTTTCCTCTTAACCACTCCCCCGGCAGCAACATCCATCACTTATGTTTGGCATTGTGTCTAACTCCCAAAACATTACCTATTTCTTTATCATCCCACCCTGTAATGATACATACTCCCCGTGCTCTCACCTCTCTCTGATCACCAGCTGTCCCTCTCCATCTGCTTCCTGCTCCAGTTAGGACTCTAACCAAGGTACTCGCAGCTTAAGAGTAGCCTGTTCCGGAAGTAGGACAAGTGTCACACGCACCGCACAGGCAGCCAATATGTGGCGCCGGCCTTGCATACAGGGCTTCAATTCCCACTCACCCTCACTCAATTTCTACTTGCCTAATGCGAGGAGGCGAGCCCTAATATATATACATTTGTTGAGCTGTCTTAAGTCAGCACACAGGCACCACTGACCATTGGATTTAAGAATTTCCAGGATGGGATTATTATAAGAGCTGTGCACCACCCGGATAATGCCCCTCTCTTTGAGGCTCCTTATGATCTCTTCCAATGAGGCATAGGATGCAAGTGGAAGACTGTACTGTTTAACATATACAGGAGGTAACTTGTTGGTTATCAGCGCACAGGCGCTGGTTCGCTCCTTTGCCTCTCGGCTCTATACACAACTATCTGTAGGTTCCCAGCGTGCGGACGCTGGTTCCCTCCACTACCTTACGGCCTACTATATGCATTTGTTGGTTCCCAGTGTGCGGACGCTGGTTCGCTTCACTGCCTTATAGCCTACGATATATCCAGCCTGTTGGTTACCAGCGCGCAGGCGCTGGTTCGCTCCATTACCTTCTTGCTTACTATCAACTCAGTCTGTTGGTTCCCAGCGCGTGGGTGCTGGTTTGCTCCACTGCCTTGCTGCTTATTTGTATTAGAGTGTTGGTTCCCAACGCGCGGGCGTTGGTTTGCTCTATGACCTGAAGGTCTACTTATATCCAGTCTGTTGGTTCCCAGCGTGAGGGCGCTGTTTACTCCTCTGCCTCATGGCTTACGACTCATATATACTGATGGTTCCCAGTGTGCTGTCCAGTCCTAGACAGCTAGTTATTCCCTCGGTACACGGGTACTGGGGTGTGCAGACTACCTGGTAATACCACTGGGCCTTGTAGCCTCTACCTACCATCTCCATACTGTCATTGTCATCTGACTGTTATTGAGGCCACACTGGTTGACGCTTCCTCCTTAGGCTGCCTTGCCCGGTATATTGGTAAGGCCGGTAGAGCCTACTATTTTGGTGTTCCGTTAGGCTGCCTTGCCCGGTATATTGGCAGGGCTAGTAGAGCCCGTATCAGCTGGTGATCCGTTAGGCTGCCTTGCTCGGTATATTGGCAGGGCCGGTAGAGCCAGTATTCTCCTGACTGTCTATTAGGCTGCCTTGCCCGGTACATTGGCAGGGCCGGTAGAGCCTGTATTCTCCTGACTGTCTACTTGGCTGCCTTGCCCGGTATATTGGCAGGGTCGGTAGAGCCACCATTTTATTGCTTGCCCAGGCTGCCTTGCCCGGTATATTGGCAGGGCCGGTAGAGCCTGATTCGCTATTGTCACTATTTGCCATTCTATGTATTGTATGTATGTGTATAAAATCCTATGGGATTATCTTAAACTTTTCAATAAAGTTGTGTTTTTACCTAATCTTGCGTCTGAGAGTCTTAACAAACTGTGACAGTACGAAAGGGCCATGACCTCAGACAACAAGAGTGATGGTAATACACAGAATATCCATTGGAGGATGGATTTGCATGAGCAACGTTTGGATCAATTGGCGGTTGCAATCCAAACTATTCTTGAACACACTGTACTTGCTGACAAATCTGGGTCTAGCCCGGTGATCTCGCCAAGTCAGACACCGGAGAATGATACGATGCCCTCAGGGGCTGCTGTCAAAGGGTTAACTGCTTCCGCACCCTTGCCACTCCGTTATGACGGTGAACCTAGTCTCTGCAGAGGGTTCATCAACCAACTTGAAATATTTATGGAATTGACGGCACATATGTTTCCCAACGATCGCGGTAAGATCGGGTTCATGATATCCCTGCTGACTGGCAGAGCATTGGCTTGGGCTAACCCATTGTGGGAAAATGCTAAACCTTGCACTAAGAGTTTCAGAGAATTTGTGCAATCCTTTCGGAGAGTGTTTGAGCCTCCTGGTAGAACCACCTCTGCTGCTAAACGCCTTATGGAAATACAACAGGGCAGGCGTACGGTGGGTGACTATGCCATTGAATTTTGCACCTTGGCAGCAGAGGTAGGGTGGAATAATGAGGCATTGTTGGCAGCCTTTGCTCAGGGCCTGAGTGACCAGATTAAAGATGAGATTGCAGCAAAAGAATTGCCTACTGATCTAGATGACTATATTGAGTATGTTATACTAATTGACTCCAGGATACGTGAGAGACTAACTGCTAGAGATCGCAGGATACGGTCTAAAAACAATGGGGCTAGCAGTACATTTTGCCCACCCATCCCTCCCGTGGCATCTAAGCCCAGTGAACCATTATGGGAACCAGGTGAACTGATGCAAGTAGGTTTCACTAGGCTAACCAAGGAGGAGAGATTATACCACAGGAAACAAGGGTTGTGTTTATACTGCGGTAAGAATGGGCATTTGCTAAGATCTTGTCCGGTACGTCCGGGAAACAGACACACCCAGGGGACCTTGGGGGACAGGCCTTAGGTGGTGTCCAATCGTCTCCAGTGTTGGGCACACTGAAACCTACCTTACAGGTGGTACTGTCTTGGGCAGAACGCTCAGTGGAGGTTTTGGCCCTGGTTGATTCTGGTGCAGCTGGGTATTTTATGGATAATACCTTTGCTGAATTGCATGGGGTCCCACGCATTGAAAGAGAAACCCCTCTCACTATTGAAGCAATTGATTGCAGACCCTTAGAACCTGCTCAAGTCACCTTTGAAACTATGCCATTATCCATGACTATTGGGGCTCTCCATAGAGAAGAGCAGCAGCTCCAACTTATTAATTCTCCTCACCATGCTGTAATATTGGGATTTCCTTGGATACAGTTGCATAATCCACAGTTTGATTGGCAAAAGTGCGAAATCTCCGCTTGGTCTCAGTTTTGTATGGATAAGTGCGTTACCCATGCAGTTAAGGTCTTGTGCACCTCCCCTTCACTACCAGACGAATACCAGCAGTTTGGCGATGTTTTCAGTAAGGGAGAGGCTGGCACCTTACCTCAGCACAGACCATATGATTGTAGCATTGAGTTGCCTCCTGGAGTGGTGCCCCCTAGGGGACGCACGTATCCATTGTCTTGTGAGGAAAACCAAGCTATGGAAGAATATATTTCTGATGCCCTTAGAAGAGGGATCATAAGGAAATCTACCTCTCCGGCTGGGGCCGGGTTCTTTTTTGTAAAAAAGAAAAATGGCGAACTGAGACCATGCATCGATTACCGTGGTTTAAATAAGCTTATGGCAAAGAACGCTTATCCAATACCACTCATCACCAAGCTTTTTGACAGACTCAAGGGCTCCTCGATTTTCACCAAATTGGACCTGCGGGCTGCATACAATTTGATTCGAATCAGAGCCGGTGATGAGTGGAAAACTGCCTTTAACACTAGATCTGGGCACTATGAATATCTAGTCATGCCATTTGGTCTGTGTAATGCACCCGCAGTATTTCAGGAATTGATCAATGACATTCTCAGAGATATGCTACAGTCATGTGTCGTGGTTTACCTTGACGATATACTTATTCACTCGAAAGACTTGTCACAACACATTAAAGATGTGTCCGAAGTATTGCTACGTTTACATAAAAACAAATTATTTTGTAAATTGGAGAAATGTGAGTTTCACAGAACTAGTGTGCCATTCTTGGGTTTCGTAATTGGCAAAGAAGGCATTGCCATGGACAAAGAAAAGTTAACAGCAGTCTTACAATGGCCACGGCCTAAGAGTCTTAAAGCTATCCAGCGATTTTTGGGCTTCGCTAATTATTATAGGAAGTTTATTAAGAACTTCTCTTCCATTGTTAAACCACTGTCTGACCTCACGCATAAGGGCGCAAATCCATCCCTTTGGCCAGCGGTTGCGGAGGAGGCCTTTGAAAAACCGAAATTGGCTTTTGCTAATGCTCCTGTGTTATCCCACCCCAACCCATTACTCCCGTTCACGTTAGAGGTTGATGCCTCAGATATTGGGGTTGGGGCAGTGCTTTCTCAACGTCCTATTAAAGGTGGAACTCTCAGACCCTGTGGGTTTTTTTCAAAAAAATTGACCGGAGCTCAAAGCCATTATGAGATAGGGGACAGAGAATTATTGGCCATTATCCTCGCTCTTAAGGAATGGCATAATTTACTTGAAGGCACAAAAAATCCTGTTTTTAATCTTGACTGATCATAAAAATCTGACTTATCTCTCTGAGGCCAAGAGATTGTCCTCTCGCCAGGCCAGATGGGCGCTGTTCCTGTCCCGATTCAGTTTCATTTTATCATATTTGCCGGGATCTAAGAATGTTAGGGCTGACGCACCGTCAAGACAATTTGAGGCTGAAATTGACAGAGAAGAAGCACCAGCAGCTATCATTCAACCCGATCGAATATTGGCTACTATACGTACTAGTATCACTTCACCACTAGGGGAAGAGATCTTGGCCTCCCAGGCCTCCGCTCCCCATGAAACCCTGGTGGGCAAGTGTTATGTCGCTGAGCCATTCCGTACTCGATTACTTGAAACTTACCATTCCTCTAAGGCCGCGGGACATATTGGCAGAGACCAATTGTTATGGTCCCTTTCTCAGATATTTTGGTAGCCTTCTATGAGAACAGATTGTGCCGATTTTACCAATGCCTGTGCCATCTGTGCCCGTGCTAAAACCCCTAGACACCTTCCGGTGGGCTTGCTTCAGCCGGTACCTAATGGTGAACGCTCCTGGTCTCATGTTTCTATTGATTTTATGGGAGAATTGCCCATGTCTAGAGGGTATTAATTCATACTGATGGTGGTGGACAGGTTTTCTAAAATGGCTCATTTCGTGCCCCTCCGTGGCCTTCCCTCGGCTAAAGAATTGGCAATAGTGTTTGCTAAAGAGGTGTTTCGGTTGCTTGGAGTACCCAGGGTACTGGTGTCCGACAGGGGGAGCCAGTTTGTGTCCAGGTTCTGGAGGGCATTTTGCGAATAAATGGGCATACAACTATCCTTTTCCTCCGCTTACCACCCCCAGACCAACAGAGCCGCTGAGAGTGCCAGTCAAGGTTTGGAACAGTTCCTACTCTGTTTCGTTACTGACCATCATGACAATTGGGCTGACTTGTTGCCTTGGGCAGAGTTCGCCAGGAACTGTGCGGTCAACTCCTCATCCGGGAGCTCTCCGTTTCTGATTAATTATGGGTTCCAGCCCTGTTTGCTCCCAGATTCCTTACAGACACAGCAGATTCCAGCTCTGGATGAGCATATCGAGCAACTCCGTTCCACATGGGCACAAGTTCAGAGGACACTTGGTCAGTCATTTCAGCGCCATCAGCGCTATGCTAATTGCAGAAGACTTCCAGCGGTCTCCTTTCAGGTTGGGGACAGAGTGTGGCTTTCCTCCAGGAATCTTAAGCTTCAAGTCCCATCTAATAAATTGTCTCCTCTGTTCATTGGTCCTTACAGAATTATTCACAAAATGAATCCTGTTTCCTATGCTTTGGACATACCTGTGTCCATGCGCATTCATAACTTGGTTCCATGTGTCTCTCCTTAAACCTCTCGTATGCATCCGTTATACTACTAACCCTGTGGTGCCAGGGCCTATCGCGGTTGAAGGTCAGGAGGTGTATGAGGTGCAGAGTATCATTGATTCCCGCAGGCTTAGAGGAAGGGTACAGTATTTGGTGCATTGGAAAGGTTATGGTCCTGAAGACCGATCTTGGGTGGATAGTAAGGACCTTCATGCACCCAAATTACTGCAGATCTTTCATTCTAAATACCCTCAGAAACCCAGACCCTATTCTAGGAGAGGGGGTCTTTTAAAGGGGGGGTACTATCACGGTGCCCGTGATTGCTGCATTTCTGTGTCTATCACCTGTAGGGGGCTCCCATTGGCTTTCTGCCTTTAGCCCGCCTCACATTGCCTATTTAAACTGAGTTTGGGCACCCTTTGGTTGCCCTTTTGTGGTGTCTCAGACTGCATCCACCTTCATTTTGCTACAGAAGCTTCATGGGCCTTTTGCTGTGTTCCTGGTTTCCTGAGTTCGTCCTGTTCCTGAGACTCCTGTCTGCTGTACTTGTTCCATTGCCTGTTCCGGTTGAAGTCGTCCGAGGTTGCTGTTTCCTGCTGCCAGTCTCCGTTGTCGTTCCTGATCCGGTTGACCGTGATTGTGCAGGAAAAAAGAAAAAAACAGAAGATGATACTGAGTGTAGTATTTAAATGGGAGAGTAGAAACAAAGTAAGCAAATGGCAAGAGGATAAATATTGATACAATCTTATATATAGTATAAATATAACCATAGAAAATAAGAGAAAAAGAAATGTTTATTTATGTGGACAAATAAATGGCCAATGTAGATGCCGAAAAGTAACTATATAGAAGCGTGGGTATGTAAAAAAATAAAAGATGAATAGGATCAAATCCAATGTAATAATGTGGAGGAAATAAACAACCAGTGGTACAGATGTACCCTTACTAGGTTATAATCTTGAACTGCACCCTCAATAGACTGGATACACGGGTTACCGCTGCTCTCCGAGCTCTCTCCTTGTTCCAATGTCTGTAGGAGTAGTAAAATTGCTCTCCTGCGCTGACCCACCTCGCACTCTTCATATTCTTCAAAACTCACTCACGGATCTGAGTATTTTGGGAAATAGCAGCAACCAAAAAGAGAAATACAGACTGTATATAGCTCGTAGGGTGCCTCTACCACACTAGCTACTCTATATATTTAAGTGTATACACATATTTATTTATTTATTTTTGTACCATATAAAATTGAGAGATAGGAGTCAAGCGCTGGTTTTTGTATACATTTGACCGTGATTGTGCTGGTTCCTGCTCATCTCCTACGTCCGGGTCCTGCATCTGTGGCGACCTTGTTCCTCGGTCGCTCCGGCGACATTTTCACCTGTTGGTTCCCTGCGTGTGGACGCTGGTTTGCTCCACTGCCTTGCGGCTACTATACTACTAGTCTGTTGGTTACCAGCGCACGGGCGCTGGTTCGCTCCTTTGCCTTATGGCTCTATACACTATTATCTGTTGGTTCCCAGCATGCGGATGCTGGTTTGCTCCACTGCCTTGCGGCTACTACACTACTAGTCTGTTGGTTACCAGTGAGCGGGCGCTGGTTTGCTCCTTTGCCTCTCGGCTCTATACACAACTATCTGTAGGTTCCCATCGTGCGGACGCTGGTTCCCTCCACTACCTCACGGCCTACTATATGCATTGTTGCTTCCCAGCGAGCGGACGCTGGTTCGCTCCTCTGCCTTGTGGCTACTATACTCTAGTCTGTTAGTACTATCGCGCGGGCGCTGGTTTGCTCCGTAGCCTTACAGCTCTATACATACTATCTGTTGGTTCCCAGCGTGCGGACGCTGGTTCGCTTCACTGCCTTATAGCCTACGATATATCCAGCCTGTTGGTTACCAGCGCGCGGGCGCTGGTTCGCTCCATTACCTTCTTGCTTACTATCAACTCAGTCTGTTGGTTCCTAGCACGAGGGTGCTGGTTTGTTCCACTGCCTTGCTGCTTATTTGTATTAGAGTGTTGGTTCCCAACGCATGGGCGTTGGTTCGCTCTATGACCTGAAGGTCTACTTACATCCAGCCTGTTGGTTCCCAGCGTGAGGGCACTGGTTTACTCCTCTGCCTCACGGCTTACGACTCATATATACTGATGGTTCCCAGTGTGCTGTCCAGTCCTAGACAGCTAGTTATTCCCTCGGTACACGGGTACTGGGGTGCGCAGACTACCTGGTAATACCACTGGGCCTTGTAGCCTCTACCTACCATCTCCATACTGTCATTGTCATCTGACAGTTATTGAGGCCACAATGGTTGACACTTCCTCCTTAGGCTGCCTTGCCCGGTATATTGGTAAGGCTGGTAGAACCTTCTATTATTCCACCTTGAGGTTGCCTTACCCGGTATTGGCAAGGCCGGTAGAGCCTACTATTTTGGTGTTCCATTAGGCTGCCTTGCCCGGTATATTGGCAGAGCCGGTAGAGCCTGTATCAGCTGGTGATCCGTTAGGCTGCCTTGCTCATTATATTGGCAGGGCCGGTAGAGCCAGTATTCTCCTGTCTATTAGGCTGCCTTGCCCGGTACATTGGCAGGGCCGGTAGAGCCTGTATTCTCCTGACTGTCTACTTGGCTGCCTTGCCCGGTATATTGGCAGGGTCGGTAGAGCCACCATTTTATTGCTTGCCCATGCTGCCTTGCCCGGTATATTGGCAGGGCCGGTAGAGCCTGATTCGCTATTGTCACTATCTATTTGCCATTCTATGTATTGTATGTATGTGTATAAAATCCTATGGGATTATCTTAAACTTTTCAGTAAAGATGTGTTTTTACCTAACCTTGCGTCTGAGAGTCTTAACAAACGTGACATGTCCCTCTGGTAGGGAGTAAAACATTTGCTCAACCAGTTGCTCTTCAGACATATCATTATCAGGCAGTAGACCAATTACTTAGTTCTGAAACCCAGATGTATAGTATTCTGAATCCTTTAGGTAGTTCTGCTTGTCTAGGCACCTACTTTTTCTTGTGCCTTACTGTTGTTTCAGTCCCGTTGGCTCTTGTTTTTGTGTGCTGTGTTTAGTTTTCGTCGACACTTGGTTCTGTTTGGGCTGTTCCAGTTCTGGATAGTCCTAGGGAACTTCAGTATCATGGGGACAGGCAGGAGGTACTTTCTCCTTTTTCCCACCTCTAGGAGCTTAGTGTTGGTGTATCCCCATGGTACCTTTTTTCCATATTGTACAATAGAGAAAATTGGATTTTAATGCTCTTACCTGTTAAATTATTTTCTTAGTCCACATGGAACATAGGTCTCCCTTCCAGCGAAAGGGACCTCTGTTGGTCTCGCCTGTCTGGACGTGAGAAGTCCTTGTTTATTTATTTTATTCTCACAGGAGCTTCTTTCCTCTACTCTTGCTGGCCCTGTTGGTGTGGTTTCGATCACATCATACTGGAGGGAAGGGTTGAGCTGGAGGAGTGGCTGGGAGTCCCCACCCACAATACTCTCTGACTTTCTGATGTAGCATGTGGCACAAGTAGTATTTTAGAAAATACTATGTTGGAGGTCCTCTGCTTAAGCTTATATCCTAAATCCCTGAAATCCTTCTTAGCGGACCTCCATTTTCCGCTGACTTTTCCATTGGTACCAGCATGTATCATGACAGCTGGATCATGCCCAGCCCCTCCCAACAATCTATCAACCCGATCTGCAACATGCTGAACCCCTAGCACCTGGAAGACAGCAAACTGTTCTAGTGTAGCGATCCTGGAGACAGATTAATGTGTCTGTCTTCCTATTTATAGAATGCCCTACCACCATCTGTCTAGATCTGCTTGAGTCCAGGATCCAATCAGTGCTAGAGGGGCTGTTTTCTTAGCTGTTACAGAGAACAGTCCTCTCCAGCAATGGCAAAGCACAAGACACTCACTGCTGAAAGTGGAAGGAAGAGAAAAAAATTAAGCAAACAATAATAATATTTTAAAATGAAAATACAGATTTGTTATAGTAAAGGGAATGCACCACCTAAAATAAATGTGCCCTTAAGTTTGGTTACTAAAGTATAATGCTTACCGGAGCTTGCTATAATGATAGAAGACATTCACAGCACACCGAAGGGAAACGTGAACACGCTCCCTGCGGCAGCTGGGAGGGAGGTGGGAGAAGATTTAGAAAGTCAGAGCTGTGCCGGTCAGCATAATGTAGTATTCTTCGGCACAGCTCTATCTGACTTAAAAGTAGAATATCTGCAAAACTAGTTACATTAAAAAACAAACAAACAAAAAACAAAAACAGCTTCCCTAATAATACATCTGTAACCAAACCTATGGGCACATTTTTTTAGGTGATACATCTCCTTTAATAATATTTCTATGTAATAAATAAATGTTATGATTTCACGTGTTACTTCTATTTGTTCTTATCTTGAACCTGGGCCCCTCTATCATGAATTTATTCTACTTGTGACCACTATTAACTACTTGGTTGCCCATCACATTACTGGTTCAAGCAAAACAGGCCTAAAGTAGCTTCATGTTTGCTAAAGTAAAAACAACTCCATTAGTATAAAAACATACTTTTTTTTTTTCTTTTCAGGAGGCTTCCTCATTCCAAGCCGTAAAAGAAGTAAGAGTATGGATCACTGTTTTGCTTCTCCTATACCTTCAGCAACTTCTAACTCAGTGATTCAGACCAGTTACTCTCACACAAAGAAAGATCGAAAACTAATGAGAAGTGAGCTTGTTGGCATAATTATGTAAGTTTTTATATATTAATAAAATGTATATGTGTATATGTATGTATAATGCATGTATATTTATATTTATAATGTGTGTGTGTGTATGTATGTATATCTACCTATCGATATAGTATATATACATATAATAATGTGCAAAAGTCATAGGCAGGTGTGGAAAAAAATGAAAAATAATGCTTTCAAAAATAGACATGTTAATAGTTTTTTATCACTTAGAATGATAGTGAGTGAACAGAAGACAAATCTAAATCAAATCAATATTTTGTGTGACCACCCTTTGCCTTCAATTCTAGGTACACAATTTGTTAAGGAACTAGGCAGGTAGGTTGTTCCAGACATCTTGGAAAACTAACCACAGTTCTTCTATGGATTTAGGCAGCCTCAGTTGCTTCTCTCTCTTCACGTAATCCCAGACAGACTCAATGATGTTGAGATAAGGGCTCTATGGGGGCCATGCCATCTCTTCCAGGACTCCTTGTTCTTCATTACGCTGACAATAGTTCTTAATGTCTTTGGCTGTATGTTTGGGGTCGTTGTCATGCTGCAGAATAAATTTGGGGCCAATGAGATGGCTCCCTGATGGTATTGCATGATGGATAAGTATCTGCCTGTACTTCTCAGCATTGGAGACCATTAATTCTGCCAAAATCCCCAACTCCATTTGCAAAAATGCAGTCCCAAACTTGCAAGGAACCTCCACCATGCTTCACTGTTGCCTGACAACACTTATTCTTCTACCGCTCTCCAGCCATTCAGCGCACAAACTGCCTTCTGCTTCAGCCAAATATTTCAGATTTTGACTCATCAGTCCAGAGCACCCGCTGCCATTTTTCTGCACCCCAGTTCATGTGTTTTCATTCACAGTTGAGTTGCTTTGCCTTGTTTCCATGATGGAGGTATGGCTTTTTTGGCTGCAAGTTTTCCATGAAGACCACTTCTGACCAGATTTCTCTGGACAGTAGATGTGTGTACCAGGATCCCAATGTTTTCTTCCAATTCTGAACTGATGGTACTGCTGGAAATCTTCTGATTGCAAATGCAAGTAAGCATGATGTGTCTTTCATCTGCTACATTGTTTCCTTGGCCTACCACTGGGTCTATGGTCCTCAGTGTTGCCTGTTTCTTTGTGCTTCTTCAAAAGAGCTTGTGCAGCACATCTGGAAACCCCTGTCTGCCTTGACGTTTCTGCCTGGGAGAGACCTTGCTGATGTAGTATAACTACCTTGTGTCTTGTTGCTGTTCTGAGTCTTGCCATGGTGTATGACTTTTAACATTAAACCTTGTTAGCTGAGTTTGGCTGTTCCTCACCCAGTTTTATTCCTCCAAAATATCTATTTCTGTTTCAGTTAATGATTGTGTTTCAATCCACATATTAAATTGATGATCATTAGCACCTGTTTGGTGTAATTGCTTAATCATACACCTGACAATATGCCTACAAAACCCCTGACATTGTGCAAGTGTATCTAGAAGAATTAATGCTATTTTGAAGGCAAAGGGTGGTCATACCAAATATTGATTTGATTTAGATTTTTCTCCTGTTCGCTCACTATAATTTTGGATGCCAGATTCTCCATCTCCATGGGCGGACAAACACCCAGCTGCGGCAGTAAGGCAGAGATATTCATGTCTCCTCCATACTGCCTGTCTGAAAGATACACAGGGAAGTGATTATCACAGGAGTAGGCAGGAGTTTGCCCACCCCCAGCATCCGCATGAAAAATAAAATAACATGCTATCACGGTGCCCGTGATTCTGCAACAGGGCGACATGTTTATTCTGGGTTTTCCAGTGCACGGTTCTTATTGGCGATTGGGAGCTGGATCCGCCCAGGGTTAACTTTTTTAAACTCTCTCCTGTCATCCTTTCAGCGCCCTTTCGTGGTGTACCTGTACCTAGAGTTTGAGTTGCTGCTTCCTGCTCCGTGTATGACCTGGCTCGTCTGACTACGCTCTTGTTGATCCTGTGTTCCGATTCCGTTACTGACTAGGACTGGCTGACTACCTCCGTGTGTACAGACCTGGCTTTGGCTGAGTATCTGATTGCGTTGCTGACTAGGACTGGCTGACTATCTCCGTGTGTACCGACCTGGCTTGGGCTGAGTATCCGATTCCATTGCTGACTAGGACTGGCTGACTACCTCAGTGTGTACCGACCTGGTTTGGCTGAGTATCCAATTCCGTTGCTGACTAGGACTGGCTGACTACCTCCGTGTGTACCGACCTGGCTTGGCTGAGTATCTGATTCTGTTGCTGACTAGGACTGGCTGACTACCTCAGTGTGTACCGACCTGGCTTTGGCTGAGTATCCAATTCCGTTACTTACTAGGACTGGCTACTCCTCTGTGTGTACCGATTTGGCAGTTCTGGCTTAGACCCATCAGGGTGCGTACCCTGTGTTCCGTTCCGCCCACTCTCGCTTTCAGTAATACCGCTACAGCGCTTGCTTGGCCTGTCACTCCCGAGGTCATCTGGGAGACTGTGTTGGAGTAGCTCTGGTCGCTTGCCTTTATCTGTTGTGCTGCCTCCGCTATCCCTAGTGCTCTAGGGACTCGGTCACTTGCCAGTGTCCTATCTGTGCTGCCTCCGCTATCCCTAGCGTTCTAGGGACTCGGTCACTTGCCAGTGTCTTATCTGTGCTGCCTCCGCTATCCCTAGCGTTCTAGGGACTTGGTCACTTGCCAGTGTCCTATCTGTGCTGCCTCCGCTATCCCTAGCGTTCTAGGGACTTGGTCACTTGCCAGTGTCCTATCTGGGTTGCCTTCGCTATCCCTAACGTTCTAGGGACTTGGTCACTTGCCAGTGTCCTATCTGGGTTGCCTCCGCTATCCCTAGCATACTAGGGGCCCTGTCACTTCCCAGTGATCTTTCTGGGTTGCCTCCGCTATCCCTAGTCTTCTAGGGAGTTGCCCTGCAGTTACCCACCGCTATAGGAGGGCCTTTCCGCGGTTTGGTGCTGTTGTGGTTTTTCTTGTTCCAGTGACATGTCGACGGATCAAGCCAACATAGTCCTACTGTTATTATTGCCTACTGATATTTCTGTCCATCCTGACCTGCGTCAGATTTGGGAAGTACCACGGTACTGACCTCATCTGTACCTGAGTAGGGTGGTTGCTTTTGTTTATTAATTTTCAATAAAGCTGTTCTTAACCTTACCTAATTGCCTGAATGTTCTTACAAAACCGTGACACGTGTCCTTACACAAACATTGCATGGAGGCATATAAAAGAAATGGTACTCTGGGATCACCCCAGTTGTGCCTGCCCTTACTTGATTTTTCATTGCAAAATATACAAAAGCAACAAAGGATAGGACGGCACTCTGTAGTCCAAACACTGACAGCAGGTGGCTGGTAAAAGTCAAAACTTTATTATGAAAATCATAAGGATGGCATTGTTGTACAGAGGTGGGAAAGATGTTATCAGCTCCCATACATGACCTCTACATGTGGCCTAACGTGTTTCACAGTACTCAAGCGCTTACTCATAGACATAAAAAACCTACAATGTAACAGCCTTATAAATGCTTAAAATCAAAACTAATTGAAAAGGTCTGTGGTGGTTTAGCGTCATCTGTATTCAGCTAATCCATGGAAAGTCTATCCATGCATTGGCCAGATTAACCCTAGCCTTATTCAAAACGGCAACACAGCAGAATCTTATTCCATACATATCAAAATAACAGCACCAATCCTAGTCTTATGAATATCAAAGTTGTAAAGATATAATATGAAAAAATAATTATTGCAAATAAAATATAAAAATAAGAATAAAGATAGAAATGAAAATAAAAGCCCACTGTGTGTCTTGATAGAACAATTAACCCAACCTTCCCCGAATAACCCTCTGAACGAAAAAAAAAAGATAGGGGACAAACAATACCATGCATATGTAATACCTACAGACTGTACAAAATATGGCTGATATCCAACTCTGAGTTAAGGAATTCTGGTTTTTAGGTGGAAAATCCAGTAAGCCTCCCTGCGGTTAATAAGCTCCAACATATCCCCTCCTCTTGGAGACAGATTAACCCTCTCAATACCCTGAAAACTACATAGTGAGACATCCCCATTATGACATTCAGAAATATGCTTAGTCACTGCAGAGTCCTGTTCCTTCCTAAAGATTTGACATGGGTATTGCCTTATTCTAATCTTAAGTGGACAGATTGTCCGGCCGACATACTGGATGTATGTTGTTAACCTGTTTGGGTTGCTCCATCCAGTATGGCATATTTGTGAATGCCATAATGGGGATGCCTCACTCTGTAGTTTTCAGGGCATTGAGAGGGTTAATCTGTCTCCAAGAGGAGGGGATGTGTTGGATCTTATTAACCGCAGGAAGTCTTTCTGGGTTTTCCACCTGAAAACCAGAATTGCTAATGGCCTTACCCCACAGTGGGACATCAGCCATAATTCTCTGTCGTCCAATATAGATTACAGGTACCATGGGGTAGCGACAGCTCCTCCTAGTAGGTTGGAACAGTTCTTCAAAGAAGTTGCAGGGGCAGAACCTCCCTCTCCTCCTTAGCAGGCTACCTAGCTACTCCCCTCCCCAGTTAAGAATGTGTTCCTCGTTCTGGTAGGAAAGCTGTTAACAGTTCTGCTTAATTTTAGTTCTTTTATTATTTTTTACTTAGATATGGGGTGTCCAAATTCCCCCATTAGGCGGATTACCATTACTAGCTTCCCCTGGTGGATTTCCCAGTTTACAGGAGCTGCTTGTGGACCCTTTCAGCCCTGGGAGAGAACCATGCAACCCATGTGTCTCTCTACAGAGGGAGTCTCTCTGAGGCTTCTTCCTTACAATGGTAATCTGAAGAAAGAAGACCTGCAGAAAAGGTGAGCAACCCTTTGAGTGCTATGGTCCACTGTCCCTTCTGCACAGGGGTTTCACTGGAGTTCTGTATGACTCCTGCACTCATGTTGGGTATTATTACTTTAATAATTGCTGCAGATATGGGGTCTATGCTGCATTCTTTGCTATGTGGTACTTAACCCCTTCCCTGACAGTATTGGTCAGTTAGGGGTCTTATATATAATTTATTTATTTCGTTTATAGTATATGCTGTTTTTACGTGTGTTTTACACTTTCCAAACACGTTTTTGTTTTGTGTTTAAAATTTTAATTCACAGCATAGCCGCGATGCACCATTGATCTCTATGGGACAGCCGTTTCTGGTACATATCTCCGCAACCTCTCTGAGTACTGAGTTGGGAGATGACTCATTCTTGTTGTCTCCACTGCCCTAACTGTGTGTTGGACATTGTCAGTGTCTTGGGGGTCCTGGGGGTATTTGGTTCTGCTTTTTGGTCCGCTGTATATGTGAAACTATGTTTCGCTGGCCGTTTTCTGATTGGTTCTCTATGCAGTCGCCATTTTGTCTTCCTCTCTTCACGAGTATCATATGCAGGGCTTGGTCTCCTCAGATGTCCTCCTCAGGTTAACTCTTTGCTCACCAGATAAGTGCATTTTAGGCTTTCTGTGGTGAAATCTTTAATCTGGGTAACAGTATTTGGGTCTTCATTTACTGTATTTACACTTTTCTCCAGTTAGGATGACAGATCCCCTTGAACATGGGGCTAGACCTAAGGCTAAGGACTTAGGGGCATCTCAGACCCCCCTCACGTACTGTTCCTCATGCCATTCAGGGCTTCCTATGGGGTATTCTGGACATTTATGCCCCTCATTGTCTGTGGCCCCCGCGTGTCTGCCAGGGACTTCAAGCCATGATCAAGAGCCACTTTGGGTCAAGGACTTAAAGTCATCTTTTTCTATCATCCAATATAGCTTACAGGTAACTCTGGGAAGGCGACAGCCCCTTTAAGTAGGCAGGAACAATTCTTGGAAAGAATGCAGGGTGGAGCCTTCCTTTTCTCCTTAGCTGGTGATTAGCTAGTCCCCTCCCAGTTAGATTTGTTCCTTGTAGAGAGAGAGAGGATACAGAGAACAGTTCTGCTTAGTTTTAGTTTCTTTTATTATTTTCTTGTTAGATATGGGATGTAGAAATCCTTCATTAGGCAGATTACCATTTGTGACTTCCAGTGGTGGATTGCTCAGTTAACAGGTGCTGTTTGTGGACCTTCCAGCCCTGGGGGAAAACCTTGTGTGCGATGTATTTTAATTAGGAGAAGCCCACTGAGGCTTCTTCTTTTCTCAATGGTAATTTGAAGACCTGCAAAAAAGGTGAGCAACCCTTTGAGTGCCGTTGTCCATTTGTCCCACTGCTTCCCCTCCGCACAGGGGTCTCCTTCTGGAGTTCCTATATATATACATCTGCACTCATTTGGGTTATCTTTCTGTCTGTCTGTCTGTGGTACATTAACCCCTTCCCTGCCATGTTAGGTGCTTTGGGGGATGTTTTTCACTAATTTCCCTTGGGGTACAGTGTTTTCTACTGTTGTTTAGGTGTTCCCTATGTGTTTTACAACTTTTAGGGGACCTCTGAAAATTGTCGTTTATTTGACTTCAAGGAGCGCTTTACCACATAGCCGAAATGCTCCATTGATCTCTATGGGACAGTTTCACTTGGGACATATCTCTGCAACCGTTCCACTTACCGAGTTCAGACTGCTCATTCTTCTTGTCTGCCCTTACCTTACACTCCGGTGCACATCCTCAGTGTCTTGGGGGGCTCAGGGGGACTCGGGTACTGTTTTGGGGTACTCTGTTGGGAAACTACGTTTCCCATAAATGCTCGTTTCGCGGGCTGTTTCCTGATTGGCTGACAGTTAAGTCGCCATTTTCTTTACTTCCTTTCACGAGTATCCTATGCAGGGCTTGGTTCCTTCTGCCCTCTTCATCAGGATAACCCTTCGCTTGCCAGATAAGTGTGTTTTAGCTCTTTATGGGGTGAATTGTTTAATCTGGCACAAAGTATTGGGTTGTTCCTTGTACTGTTAGACACTTATCTCCTGTCAGGATGTCAGACCCATTAGGACTTGGGGCTGGGCCTAATGTTTCTGGGGTGTCTTTGACACCCATTTATTATTGTTCCTCATTCCAATGAGAGTATTCAGGACACTTATGCCCTTCATGTGCTGTGGCCCCTGTGTCTACGCCAGAGCCTTCCAGCCATGAACAAGAGCCACATTGGAGGAATCGCTGGAAGATTTAGAGGAACCCTGAACCCTCTGCTGAGGGTCTCATTATGGCAGTTTTAAACACCCTAAACATTCATACACCTCAGTCTACTGCTGACGTCTTTCAAGGCGCAAAAAGTCTTTCACTGTTTTTCCGCTTCACCCCGTTCAGCATTTATCTCTGTCTAAGAGATTATCTCAGCTGTACCCATTTTCTGTTGACCTGACTTTTAGGCAATCTCTGGTTTCACTTCCCTTCCAGCGTACATCCCTTTTTGACCCTGAATTGAAGGACCTCATGGGGAGGCTACTGGGGGCCAGTGTGGCCCCTAAGTGCAATCCTCAGGTTCAGAGGCATCACCCTTTTTGTGCTTGCCAAGATGACGTGCAAGGGATGAACCAGGTGGTATTACAGACACCGTGTTTTGCCGCTACGCCTATTCAGCAACGGAAGCCAGCCATATCCTCCACCAAGCCCAATCCTACCAAACCTCCTTTGGCATTACTCGCACTTGTGCAAGACTGCCAAGACTGCACACAGTTCCTTTTCCACCACATTTGTATTCTGAATATGGAGAAGTCTGTCCTTATGCCCTCACAGGACCTAGTTTTCCTCGGGCTCCGCTTCGACACTCTGCAGAACATGGTCTCCCTGACGGAGGACTCAGTTCAATAGCTCTCCTGCAAGGTGTCTTCAGTCCTGTCCTGGATGTCAGCTCCAGAGGGGATGTTCTCCTTCATGGTGGGGAAGATGATTTCCACCATGGAAGCGGTCCCGTTTGCCATGGCTCATGCCAGAGAACCTCAGAAGTTTGTGATCCATGTTTGCAGATGGAATCCGGATCTCCTGGATCAGCCTGTCTCCCTTCCTTCGGAGGTAGCTCAGATCCTTTGCTGGTGGTTGGACATCTCCAATCTGGCGAAAGGGAGGCCCTTTGTGATTTCTTAATGGATCATGGTGATGACGGATGCCAGTGTGCAGCTTGGGTCACCTGAGTGTTCAGGGACAGTGGTCGTCGGAGGAGACTCTTCTTCCCATCAACACCCTGGAGCTCAGTGCGATTTCCCATGCTCTGACTTATTGGACCTCCCATCTAATGGGGTGTCCAGTTCGATTACAGTCCAACAACGCCACAGTCATGGCTTACACCAACAAGCAAGGAGGCACCGAATGTTCCTCTGCTTAGTCAGAAGTCAAGGGTATGTTAACCTGGGCAGAAGATCATGTACCTGCTGTCTCAGCAGTGCACATTCCAGGCATAGAAAATGTCCTTGCGCACTTCTTCAGTCGATATATACGGTAGATCCGGGTGAGTGGAAGCTTCACCAGAAGTGTTCGATCTCCTGGTGCAGACATGGGGTCTTCCCATGATAGACCTGATGGCTACCAGGGACAACCGGACAGTTCAGATATTTTGTTCACTTTGCGGTGGATGCTTTGTCTATTCCATGGGCTTTCATCTGGCTTATATCCTTCTTCCTCTTTCTCTTCTACCCAGGGTGCTGGGGAAGATTCAGATGGCCGGAACTCCCACCATCCTGATTGATCCATATTGGACCAGACAGTCCTGGTTTCCGAACCTACTAGATCTATCTGTCCAGGCACCGTTTTCATTGCCATGCAGACTGGATATCCTTCGTCGGGGTACCTGTGGAAGGAAGATGTGGACCATCTGGCTTTGATAGCATGGCTGTTGAGGCCTCCATCTTGATGAAGAAAGGCTACTCTCCAGAGGTGCTATCCTCTATGATTAAGGCTTGGAAACCAGTTTCTTCTAAAGCCTATCATAGGGTTTGGTCTATCTTCCATGCTTGGTGTGTGGACAGGGATTTGTCCTCACAGGACTTTGATCTTCCAACTATCCTGACTTTTTTGCAGGATGGTGTGAACAAGGGCTTTAGCCATAGTTTCTTGAAGGTTCAGAGCTCATCCCTCTCTGTCTTTTTTTAGAGACGCATTGCCACCTTACCGGATGTCAAGGTCCAGGGTGTAGCTTTCCCTGCTTATAAGGCTCCTACTCCTAAGTGGGACCTTATCCTTGTTTTGAGAGTCTTGCAGCGGCCTCCTTCTGAGTCTACCATTCCCTTGCATCTTTTGATGTGGAAATGGTTTTTCTTTTAGCTGTTGTCTCTGTCCGCAGAGTGGCTGAGTTGCAGGCTCTGTCCTGCAAGCCACCTTTCCTGGTATTTCACAAGGATAAGGCTGTTTTCCATACCTCCCAGGAATTTCTTCTTAAGGTGGTTTCTGGGTTCCACGTCAATCAGGAGATTGTTGTGCCTTCCCTTTGTCCTGACCTGATATCTGATAAGGAGAGGGATCTTCACTTGTTGAATAGGGTGCACTGCTTTAGGCTCTATGTGCACCGCAATGGTTGTGTCTGTCAGACTGATTCACTTTTTTTGTCCCAGGACTGGTATGGCTGCACCCAAGGTAGCTATTCTGTCTTGGACCAAGTCTACCATTCTCAAGGCTTATGAACTCGGGAGGAAACCTGCTCTTTTTTGCGCCAGCTCACTCCACCAGGTCTGCTGGGTCCTCCTGGGCCTATGGGAATTGGCCATCTGTTGATCTGTTGTGCATGGCTGCCACTTGGCTGTCCATGCACACTTTTGCCAAACACCACCGTGTTGATGTTCTGGCTTTGGCTGATGCCAGTTTTGGCATACATGTCCTGGTGGCAGCTCTGCCTGTCTATGACTTTCATTCCTGTGTCTGTAGGTCCTTAACGCTTGTGCCCTGTTGGCTGTTGTTCAGTATACTGTGTTTACAGTTACTGGTTTGCTGTGTTACAGTTCAGTGTCTGTTTGCTTGGGCTATTCCTAGTCCATGAGAGCTCTGGTATCATGGGGACTGGCTCTTGGTCCTTGCTTTCTTTCCCACCACTGGGAACTTACTGTTGGGACATCCCATAATTACCTGTAAGCTATATAGGACAGAGAAAAGAGGATTTTAGTCTTACCTGTGAAATCCTTTTCTCTTAGTCCATATACCTTACAGGTCTCCCACCAAGTCAAGGGACCATGCTTGGTTCTCCTGTGGCTGGACGTGGGATTCCTTTTGGGTTCATGCTCACAGGAGTTGTCGCTCTTTTCCTTCTTGCTCTCTAGCTAGCTAGGTTACTGTCTCAAATCTAACTGGGAGGGGACTAGCTAGTCAACAGCTAAGGAGCAGAGGAAGGCTCCACTTTCCAAGAATTGTTCCTGCCTATTTAAAGGGGCTGTCACCTTCCCAGAGTTGCCTGTAAGCTATATGGACTAAAAGAAAAGGATTTAACAGGTAAGGCTAAAATCCTCTCATGGCACAGTTTTCTCTCTCTCTTCAGGGGGTTCTTCAGTCATGGAGACCCCCTACCTCCTTCAGGTTTCTGGCCCCTAAGGCTTCTGGCATTCCTGATTCATCTGATTCTTCTTTTGAGGAATCAGATGGGGACTCTGAGGATGGTGTTTTTTCTGAAGGGTCTTCTTCCCATTTTTATGGTGACCCCTTTGAAGCTCTTCTGAGGGTCTCATTAAGGCGGTATTGTCCAGTTTAAAAATGTCCTCTACTCCTGTACAGCAACAGGCTACTTCTGATGTCTTTCAAAAGCCTAAGAAGTCAAGCACTGTTTTTCTGTCTAATCCCACTCTGGATCAGTTTATCCTGGATTCCTGATAAGCGTCTTTTCCCTGTCTAAAAGGTTCTCTAAACTCTTTCCCTTTTCTGAAGCTGCCTTAACTCAATTGGCTACTCCTCAGGTTGATTCACCCATTTCTAGGCTTTCTAAGTCCACAGTCTTGGCTGTGACAGATGCTTCCTCTTTAAAAGATATCACTGACAGAAAGCTAGACGCTGTTTTGAAAGCTAATTTCACAACCATAGGTGCGTCCATGAGACCCACCTTGGCTTCTGCATGGGTCAATAGGGCCGTTGCAGTTTGGACTGAACAACTGACTACTGCTGTACACAAAGGTGCCCCTAAATCTGACCTGCTCTCAATTTTGGCCAACATTTCTTAGGCTCAGCATTATGTTACTGATGCTGTTTTGGATGCTCTTTGGCTTGAAGCCAAAGCATCTGCTTTTTCTGTGCAGCTAGGCACATGCTGTGGCTGAAGATCTGGTGGGCTGACTTGATCTCTAAGAAATCACTGATTTACCTTCCTTTTCAGGGTTCATCTCTTTTTAGTCCTGAACTGAAGATTTTCATCAGTGAGGCCGCTGGAGGTAAGAACACACTCCTAAACTCACTCCTCAGGCGAAAAGACACCATATTTTTGTCCCAAACAAGGCAAAACTTTATGGGTGAAGCTGTTGATGCCTCAGGCCCCGCGTTCTATGCTCAAACAGTAGTGCAGGTCGAAACACACCTCCACCAAACTCACCAAACCTCCTTCAGCATGACTCGCCGAACCCTTGTCCGTGACCATTGGGGATTGTCTGCATCACTTTTTGAGTGTTTGAACAGGCTCTGTTGCGGATCTGTGGGTATTACAGGTGGTTTCAGAAGGTTACAGGATTCCCTTCAAATCCCTGCCCCCCTTCAGGTTCTTCCCTTCTCACTCCCCTCAGGGACAGGAAAAGCTCAGGCTTTTCAATGGGGCAGTAGAGTCTCTCTTGGACAAGGAAGTTCTGTCACCTGTTCCCCAACACGAGAGAGGTTGTGGCTTTTATTCCAACCTCTTTGTTGTTCCCAAGAAGGATGTTGGCTGCCGCCCGATCCTGGACCTCAAGGTCCTCAAAAAGTTTGTGGTCAAGACCCACTACAATACAGAGTCCTTACGCTCAGTCATCGCAGTGATGTGTCCAGGGGAATTTCTGGTGTCCTTGGATTTCAGGATGCCTATCTGCACATCCCTGTGCATTCAGAAAGTCAACAGTTCCTCAGGTTTGCTTTCAAACTGGGTCACTTCCAGTTCATTGCTATCCCCTTCGGGCTCACAAGAGCTCCTCAGGTGTTCAATCGAGTTCTGGGTGCACTGGTTGCCTTCCTGCACACCAAGGGGATTCAGGAAACACCTTACATGGATGACCTTTTCCTCATGGCACCCTCCAGGGACCTCCTGGACTGCCAAGCCTAGGAATGTGCCCAGATCCTCCTCCAACATGGTTGGATTCTGAAAATGGACACGTCTGCTCAGGTGCCCTCACAGGACTATCATGGTGCTCGTGCTCCTGGTTGCGGGCAGTGACATTCTCACTTCCTTGTTTTGTCTGTCGTATTCTTATTGGTCCTTGAACTTGACTCCGCCTAGGGCCAGCCCTTTTTATACCCTGTCATGTCAGTAGTCAGATACCCTTTTGTGGTGTACCTGAACCTAGCTGTAGTTCCTGCTGCTGCTCTGATGTGTATGACCTGGCCTGCCTGACGACGTTCCTGCGTAACCTGATCTGTTCCGATTCGATTGCTGACTGATCTGGCTGAGAACCCACTATGTTGCTGACTGATCTGGCTGAGAACCCGCTATGTTGCTGACTGATCTGGCTGAGAACCTGCTACGTTGCCGACTGGACTTGCTGAGAACCCGATACGTTGCCAACTGGACTGGCTGAGAACCCGATACGTTGCCGACTGGACTGGCTGAGAACCCGATACATTGCTGACTGATCTGGCTTAGAACCCGCTACGTTGCCGACTCAACTGGCTGAGACACAGCTGACACTGCTGACTGAGATAGCTCTAACCCGCTTACGTTGCCGACCGTTGGGCTGAGCACTCACTGCTTCAGCCGCTCCTTACTGGTATCTACCACCTATGGCGGTGTGCACGTACAGAGTACCGGATTCCGGGCTGTCTGTAGTTTGGCCCGTGTTACTCATTACTTATTACGTGTCCATCATTACCACTGCCTTAAGCTGGGCTCACTCCCTGTGGCAAGTTACAGGCACTACTCTGGGCGCATTACCATCCGTGAACCTTGCTGTACCTAGGTATCCTAGGTCCAGTTCACTGCTTTGTCCTGCCTAACATCCGCTGTAGCCTTAGGGCTAAAGAGCCAGCTGTAGAGTGGTATACCAATTTCTGTATGCTTTGTACTTGGACACCAGTTGCCTTCCACGATATGTTACCTCCGATTCACCCCTAGCGTTCTAGGGTCTCTGCTACCAGTAGCTGTTGTCTTGGGCCTCCCAATACCCTAGTGCTCTAGGGTCCTAGCTGCCAGTATCCGTAGTCTGGGCTTCCGGTTGACCCTAGCGTTCTAGGGTCTGAGTTCGCCAGTTGTGAGCCTTGGGACTCCTAGCGTTCTAGGGTCCTCTTGCCAGTGCTCGTGGTCCATGTGTCTTTGTCTATCCTAGCATTCTAGGGTCTCAGTTGCCAGTATCCGTTGGTCTTGGGCTTCCATTCATCCTTAGAGTTCTAGGGTCCTTACTGCCAGTAGTCAGGAGTCGTAGGCCTCCGCTATACCCTAGGGTCTAGGGTTTAGGGTCCCAGTGTCAACATCAGCAGGTTGCTGCCATCTCCACACCCTTACTCTCTAGGGAACTTGCTGCTTGTCTGTACTTTGTTGTTATACTGTGCCTACCTAACCATTGAGTATTGTAGACAGTACTTGTACCGTCTTCCTCTGGGCTTGTGTGGGTGTTAAAGTTTATGCTGTTTGTACTTTATTTTCAATAAAGTTATTTTAACCTTACATGTCTTGTCTGAGAGTTCATCAAAACCGTGACAGTGACCTGGTGTTCCTCTGTCTCCACTTAGATACTCAGCAGAGTATGGTCTACTTGATGGAGGACTCAATTCAACAGCTCACCTCCAAGGTGTCTTCTGTCCTGTCTTGGACGCCAGCTCCAGAGAGGAAGTTTTTCTCCCTGGTGGGGAAGATGATATCCACCATGGAAGCGGTCCAGTTTGCCATGGCTTATGCCAGGGAACTTCAGAGGTTAGTGATCCATGTTTGCAGAGGGAACCTGGATCTTTTGAGAGGCTCTGAGCCTTCACTGGTGGTTGAACAATGCCAACCTGGTGTAAGGGAGGCCATTTGTGATTCCATACTGGGCCACAGTGATGACGGATGCCAGCCTGAACGGCTAGGACACAGTCTTGGGTCCACTAAGTGTTCAGGTCCTCTGGTCAGAGGAGGAGACTCTTCTTCCCATTCCCATAAAAATCCTAGAGCTCAGGGCAATTTACCATGCTCAGAGTTATTGAACCTACCATCTGATGGGGCGGCCAGTTCAAGTCCAGTCCAACAACGCCACGGCCGTGGCTTACAGCAGCAAGCAAGGAGGCACCACAAGTCCAGCTGCTTGGTTAGAGGTCAAGGATAGTTTAACCTAGGCAGAAGAACATGTGCCTGCTATCTCTGCAGTGCACATTCCACGTGTAGAAAACATTCTAGCAGACTTCCTCAATCGACACATGGTAGACCCAGGCGTGTGGGAGCTTCACCAAGAAGTATTCAATCTCTTGGTATAGATGTGGGATCTTCCCATGATGGACCTAATGGCTACCAAGGACAACCGGAAGGTTCAGATGTTTAGCTCACGCTGGAGAGATCCCCTAGCGTTTACGGTGGATGTTCTGTCACTCCGATGGAGATTTCATCTGGAATGCATCTTTCCCCTTCTCCCTCTCCTTCCCAGGGTGCTGTGGAAGATTCGGATGGATGGGTCTCCCACCATCCTGGTTGCTCCATATTGGACCAGACAGCCTTGGTTTCCAGAACTACTGGCAATATCTGCCCAGGCACAGTTTCCATTGCCACACAGACCAGGGGTACCTGTGGAAGGAGGATGTGGACCATCTGGCTTTGACGGCATAGCTGTTGAGGCCTCCATCTTGACGAGGAAAGGCTATTCTCCAGAGATGGTCTCCACTATGATTCAGGCTAGGAAACCAGTTTCTTCTAAAGCCTATTATAGGATTTGGTTTATCTTCCATGCTTGGTGTGTGGACAGAGATCTGTCCTCACAGGAAGTTGATCTTCCAGCTATCCTGTCTTTCTTGCAGGATGGTGTGAACAAGTGCCTTAGCCTTATTTCCTTGAAGGTTCAGACCTCTGCCCTCTCTGTCTTTTTTCAGAGACGCATTGCAACCTTACCTGATGTCAAGGTCTTCAGGTGTCACTCATGCCTTCCCAGCTTATAAGGCTCCTACTCCTCAGTGGAACCTTAACCTTGTATTGGGAGTTTTGCATTGGCCTTCTTTTGAGTTCTTGGCTACCATTCCCATGCGTCTTTTGACGTGAAAGATGACTTTTCTCTTGGCTGTGGTCTCCATTCACAGAGTGGCTGAGTTGCAGGCTTTGTCTTGCAAGCCGCCTTTCTTGGTGACAAGGAGAGGGATCTCCACTTGTTGGATGTGGTGCACTGCCTTAAGTTGTATGTGCTCCGCACTCAGTCTGTCCGTCAGACTGATGCGCTTTTTGTTATCCCTGAGGGTCCCAGGACTGATAAGGCAGCATCCAAGGTGACCATTGCGTCTTGGATCAAGTCTACCATTCGCAAGGTTTATGAACTCAGGAAGAAACCTGTTCCCTTTCTCATCACAGCGCATTCCACTAGGTCTGTTGGGGCCTCCTGGGCCTACAAGAATCAGGCCTCTGCTGATCAGCTGTACAAGGCGGCCACTTGGTCCTTTGTGCACACATTTGCCAAACACTACCATCTTGATGTCCTGGCTTCGGCTGAAGCCAGCTTTGGCAGGAAAGTCCTGGAGGCAAATTTGCCTGTCTAGGACTTTACTTTCCTGTGCCCTATAATTCTTGTATCTTCTTGAGCCCTGTTGGCTCTTGTTCAATGTGATGTGTTACAGTTATCCAGTACCCAATGACACTTTATTAGTTTGGGCTGTTCTATTTCTGGACAGTCCTTGGGGGCTCTGGTATCATTGAGACCGGTGCTTAGTCCTTTCCTTCATTTTCTCACCCTGGAACGCAATGTTGGTACACCCCCATGGTACCTGTAAGCTATATTGGATGACAGAGGAAAGTGGATTTTAGTTTTACCTGTTAAATCCTTTTCTCTTAGTCCATATAGCTTACAGGTCTCCCACTCAGTGAAAGGGACAGTGCTTGGTCTCTTGTGGGTGGACATGGGAGTCCTATTGGGTCAATGTCCACAGGAGTTTTCCTCTTTTTCTTCTCGTTGTCTAGCTCAGTAGGTTTTATGTTACAAATCTAACTGGGGAGGGGAGTAACCAGTTAGCCTGTTAAGGAGGTGGGGCTGGGTTGAGCAGCAGAGTGTGCTGGGGAGTCTCAACTCACAAGACCCTGTTTTTTTTTGAGAATGTGTTCTGCTGTTCAAAGGAGAAGCTCAACTCCATGGTGCCTGTGTTCCATATGGACTAAGAGAAAAGGATTTAACAGGTAAGACTAAAATCCTATTTTGCACCCACTGGAGAGACATTACAGCTTCTACTTCCATTCTCATGATGCCTTCAAATTGACTATTTTCTCACTTCAGACTCCAGTTTACCTCTAGGTCATGACTGACAAATTCACAGCATTATAATCTCTGATCATGCTTTAGTTTTATTTACATTGTCCTTTATTTCACGACATGCAAACCTTTGTGGTTCAATCACAGGTCTTCCGTTCCAGTTTAAAACTAGCTTGTGAAGCTTACATGGAAATGAATGCCTTGAAACTGAACCCAATATTATTTAGCCAACTCCGAAAACATTCCTGACAGGACACATTATCTTCTACCTCTCCAAACTTTGAAAATAAACCTCCTCTAAGCTTAACAAACTGCAACACCTCCTAACCAAAATGACATTGATTACCTTTCCTCAAACACTGCCTTTAATAGAACTAATCACTTTGAAGCAAAACTAGCTTATAAGACAGTAGTACTACATACAGAGGCACAATTCAATCTAAATTATCGATCCTCTTGATATTGCAAGCATGCCAACAGACAGGGTAGATGTTGGCGCACAATATTAAAGTGGAACTATCACCCCAAATAAAGTCTCCCCCCCAATAATTAGTCATATAGTGATAAGCTTAGAAATAGTACTATTATCCAGCATAAGTACCACATTATTAAGAAATCCTACTTCTTCTGAGACTGATGGCCAAACATCAGTGCAGGCTTCTTCGCTTAGAGACATCTGTGTTGCCTACGCTGTCCTGATCTCCTCTTGTAGGCGTTGCATTGTACCATAAGGTAACAGGAAGGGACTGATGGTGCAGGCTCTCAGATGCCTCTAAAGCAAAAAGCCTGGCTGTCAGTTTTAGAAGTCTCAATAGGGCTCACGGCATCCTCACATGTGAATGTAGACAACAAAAGTCACTAAGGCATTTCAAAGTGATCCCGCTCTCCTCCTTCCAGGGCGTAGGCTTAGTGTCTTTTGTTGTCTACATTCCCACTTGAGGATGCCATGAGCCATTCTGAGTTACATTTAGCGGGTGAAGAACTACAGTAAAGTGGGAAATTCAACCATCAACCATGGTTTTTATATTTATAGATACCGCAATACCATATTTGTAGACAGTCCAAAGTTTATATTTTTTACGGATGAAATTCTGCACCCACACAAAGGGCAAAAAAATCAAAGTCAGAGAAACAGCAACCCCAGTCAGACTGTCAGAGACTTTGTCCTGGTGGAAGCATAAAGGGTTAACTCTAATAGTAGAAATTAACTGAAAAACGTGTTTAAAACATGTTCAAATTACCTCATGTTGAAATAATGGGCCTCTATGAGGGAGAAATAACTAACTGACAGTAATGGTGATAAATAGAGTATGCCAGACAACCATGGTGCCAAGCAGTAAGATTATCTTATTGCTAAATCTTAAAGTTTTAAACAAAGAGATCCTCCCTATGAGAACGTCTGAAAAAAATGGCAGATTTATATGACGTTTAATGCCCTCTTACATACATCAGTGATGACATAAATATAATTTTCCTCAAATATAGAGGAAATATGCTTATTCTGAAATTAGGCAGAATTAGAATAAATAAAATATAATTACCAGGTCAATCAGTGTGGATTCTTGAAGTTATCAGGTGTTGTCAGGAATTTAATCAGCAAGCCAAAAGAGCTCAGGAACTAAAAGACCTTCTCTATCAAAACCTCACTTTTTAAAGTATGAAACGCCTCTTATCAAAATCTGCTTTGATTGGTTAAAGGACCATTTCATTATACAGTGATGTCAGGCATATTATTATCATAATTTTGGGAATTTCTCAAAACACTGGTAATAACGCTATTTACATCCACAAGATGGCCCTCTCTCTCCACTTAACATTTTACATATAATCAATTTATATATATATTTGCTCATAGAAGCCTGGCCAGTTTTATGGAAAATATTATAATCAGCTATATTTAGCATAGTAATTAAGAAATTATGCAGAATTAATTAATTTATTGTTATAAATTGCCAGAGAGATCATAAAATAGAGATAGCAGTGAGATATATTTATCCTTGTGTATATTAGTTAATATAATTTTTGTTATGTCTAGTATAGTGTTTCTGGTAAATTATAATAGCTAATATTTAATCAAGGGAATTCTTGGAAATCATTTATTAACTCTCTAACTGCTGTTCGTCTGTTTATTTGTGAGGTGCATTCTAAAGTCCTTTGTGTATATACCAGGCTTATCTTTTGTAAATTGGAAGTGTGCACTTCCCATAGACAAAAGAAGCTTTAGGGTGTGGCACCTATTTTAAACGAGTGGATTAACCCTTGGAGTGCCTATAGGTTTTATATATGTTGCTGTAGTCAAAATTATGATATATGTTGCATGAAGTTGGTATACTTACTAGACATATGTTATTGGATTAATTTTAGGTAGATTATTTGTATAATCTTTGATTGACTATATTAATTGCAATTTATATATTTTATTCAGATGTAAGCAATATTGAATTCAGTATATAATTAAATTATAGTGATTTAAATCTGGGATTCTATTCCAGTTATTCCCTAAATTTGATTATTATTGAGATATGATACAAGGAATTGTTAGAGGAATTATTTAATTCATCTCACAATACCCCTTACATCATAATTTCCATAGTCTATACAGTTTCTGGGGCAGAGGTATTCATAGACACTGCTGCCAACTGTATTATAATTAATTGTAAGGATCAATTAACCTGTTCTATGCAACTGAGTGCAATTATTGTTGTTTTACCTCTAAATATACCTATGTGTGGTTAACCCTTTCACCGCTGGTAATCCTCATGGTTATAAGTGTGGTTTGGTTTTCTATGTATTATAATTGCTAATCACTTATATATTTCATTGTTACTGATACTTGTTATATATATATAATATATTGTATTTTAATAAAATATATATGTTTGCACAAATATGAGGGATTATTACTCTGATCAATTCATTACTGTGAAGTAGCGTGTCAATACATAATAAAGATAAAGTTCTCAAATTATTTTATATTGTCATTTGCCTATTTAAGTGAAGAAATCCAACCTGAGTGGTTGTCTGTTTTAACCCTTTGGATACCTTCATATAAATAGTCTAACAGATTTTGGAGGTTCCACCGAGATCTTTGTATAGTATTGACACATTTGTCAAATAATTTTATTGGCAGATATATTACACAGTAACATAAACAAAGCAGAGAAACAGCAGCTTACACAGTACAAGCCTAGCAATGGCAAGATTAACCCCAGCAAAGCCAAGCAAACACACCAACAATGCCCATGCTCTACAAAAAATCCCAGACAAACAACAAAAACCTAGCAACCCCCCAAGGGATAAGGGCTTCACAAAGCATCCCAACACAAGCCATCACAACATAGCCCGGAACAACTGGGGTAACGCACAACTCGCACCCATGTCAGTCCAAAGCAACCCAAGCTCACCTGTACAACATCACCAGCCGATGGACACAACCTGCACCTCACATCACACACACACACACACCTGACATGTACTCAGCAATCATAACTGATCAAAAAAAAAAACAAGAGACACAGTGACAAACACTTACCTAGACAAAGAACACCTTTCCATTGGCCACTACTTACCTCATCTGGCCACTACTTACCTCATCACCGCTCCTGGACAACACACCACCATTGTCTTTAAGGGACATTTTTACATTGTTTACACGGTGACCACTCAGAGAGAGAGAGAGAGAGAAAGAGAGACAGAGTTTACGACCGGTATGTTTTCATACCTATTGCTGCGAAGACAGGGGAGACAAAGGCTAGGGATCACCATCCTCCCCCAAGCACACCTGTTGATGCTGATGCTCAAGCTGGACAGTCAGACAGGAGCCCATCTCCATCTGGAGAACCACACCATGCAGCAGCACCCCAACTGGATCTCCAATAGCTGCCACAGGGACCTGTGGAGCAGCACAGGGATGACAGATGTCCGCATAGACCCAGGATATTAAGCACAAGGGTCACGCTCCTGGGAATGATGGACGCTGAAGTCAGAGATTGCTAAAGGTTGTTGTCCCACAGCATCATACAGTTATATGAGGTGCTCAAAGATGACATCAGCCCCCTTTACAACACCCCTATTCTGTTTGTAGAAGCAGATGTGTGCAATCAATTTCATGGGGAGTGGATCCTTCCAGTACACAGAAGGCTATGTATCTGGAATGTCACAGGCCACGTGTTCAAGACCACTGGCTCAGGTGTTGCCAGCACTCCACCAACATGGAACGGACACGTGTCAAACAGCAGTTTTACACAAGGGGAGGTATGCCCAGGGTCATGAGTACCATAGACTGTACACGTGCAAATACAAGCTCCAACACAAGAGGGACATCTGTACGTGAACAGGAAGGATTTCCACTCCAACAACGTACAGATTTTATGTGATGCCACTATGAGGATAACCTATGTCTGTGCCTCCTATCCTGGCAGCTGTCACGATTCATACATCTTCAGACACTCCTTGGTCCACAAGTGCTTTGACAATGGAACCTATACAACAGGATGGCTTTTGGGTGAGTCAACAATACAAACATCACACCACATCTACAGGTACACTCACATGACTAATGGAAACATAGCTAAGCATGGTCATGGCACACAAGTAGTACATCATCCACATAACATGTGCTTACTGTATCACCGTGTCAGTCCTTTTCCACAGGTGATGCTGGCTATGTGTGTAAACCATGGCTCTTAACACCACTACCAAATCCTCAAACACCAGCACAGGAGCGCTACAGAGAGGCACACATGAGAACAAGTAATGCCATTGAGCACACCTTTGGCCTCCTCAAATCCAGATATAGGTGACTTGATCACTCTGGAGGAGCACTTCAATATGCACCAAGAAAAGCATGAAACATCATCCTGGCATGTACAAATTAAAGCCGTGGACACTAGGCTAGTCGAGAATATGGATCTACAACACCTCATGGAAGTTCCTGTTCCCTTTGCAGAGGATGAGGATAATGTTAGGGACCAGGAACCAGACAGGACACAAAAAGGGAAAATGCAATACACCTTTATTAGTATAACAAAAACAAAAGCATGAGCCAAGAGCATAAACCAAAAGACATTCCAGGGTCAGGATTCAAGACAGGTATTCAGCCGAGCCAAAGTCAGGAAACCAGAAGTCTGCAATGTCAGGAACAAGCCGAGGGTCAGAGGAACAGAAGTCAGTGAAGTCTGGAACAAGCCAAGTTGTCTGGAACACAGCAAACAGGAATATAGGAAAATCCACAGCAGCCAGCAGCAACAGGTCAGCAAACAAACACAAGGATAGTGGAAAAGCGAGGTTAGCTCAGGCAGCAGAATCAATAGGCAGAATGGGAGCAGCTCGGCAAAACCTTGACAGTACCCCACCCTCAACGACCCCCCCACACACGCACACACACACACACACACACACGGGACAGGACCATGAGCACTCTTCTGGACTGTAACCCTTCCATTGGACCAAATATTGAAGACTCCCTTGGAACCTACAAGACTCAACTATGGCTCGGACTTCGTACTACTCATGGCCGTCAGCGTGCACCGAATGGGGTCGAGGAGTGACCATAGTGAAACAATTACATACGAGAGGTCTCAGCAGCGAGACATGGAATATATTGTGTGTCCGCATATTGGAAGGAAGATCTAGGGCATGGGCCACAGGGTTCACACGTCGGAGGATACAGAAAGGCCCCACAAAACGGGAAGCCAGTTTCGGAGAGGGCACTCGGAGGTGAAGATTTCTGGAGGACAACCAGGCCCTCTCCCCGACCTGGTAGCAGGGTGCGGGTAGGCGTTTACGATTAGCCTGGAGCTCCTGAGATTTTTGTGAGCATCACAATGACTCATGGACCTGCACCCATGTGGAACGGATGCGCTGGAGATGATCCTCCAATGCTAGGATCTCCTGGGGAGCGAACAAATCTGGGATCATGGAGGGTTGATACCCATAATTCACCATGAAAGGGGAGAGCTGGGTAGAAGCTGAGACAGCACTGTTATGAGCAAACTCTGCCCAAGGTAGCAGGTCCGACCAATTGTTTTGATGGTCTGAGATGTAACACCGCAGGAATTGCTCCAAGGCCTGATTAGCCTTTTCCACTGCCCCATTCGATTACAGATGATAGGCCGAGGAGAAGGAAAGTTGGATACCTAGTTGCGCACAGAAGGCCCTCCAAAATCTCAAGACAAACTGGCTACCCTGGTTGGAAACTATGACTTTGGGAACCGAGTGTATCCAATTGACAAAGACCATAGCCAACTCTTTAGCGGATGGAAGTTTTTTAAATGTCATACAATGAATCATCTTAGAAAATCGGTCAACGACCATGAGGATGACAGTGTGACCATTAGACAAAGGGAGGTCGACTATGAAGTCCATGGCAAGGTGTGACCATGGCTTCTCCCCATTGGGTATGGGTTGGAGAAGGCCCACTTGAAGGTGACGGGGTGATTTGGTCTGCGCACAGACTGGACAAGCAGCGACAAAGCCAGCAACATCTTTACTGAGTTCTGGCCACCAGAAGAAATGGGAAACCGACCAGAGGAGCTGGTTCTTTCCAGGATGACCTGCTGATTTAGTCTTATGGTAGGTTGCAAGCACCTTGGTTCGGAGGTCAGTAGGTACAAAACAGCGTCCAGAGGGAGTCTCAGCAGGTGCATCTACTTGAGTGGCCCGTATTTCCTCCCCAAGGGGAGATGTTATGCTGGTATGTATGGTGGCCAGTACTTTGTCCTGAGGAATAATAGGACAAGGAGAACTCTCCTCTTTAGCGCCCGGGAACTGTCTGGATAGGACATCAGCCCGAACATTTTTAGTACCTGGCAGGTACGAGACCACATATTTAAAACAATACAAACATAAGGTCCATCTGGCCTGTCTAGGAGGCAAACGCTTAGCTTCAGACAAGTAGGTAAGGTTTTTGTGATCCATGAAGATTAGGACTGGCATGGAAGTTCCCTCGAGCAAATGTCTCCATTCTTTGAGAGCCAGTATTATTGCCAGAAGCTCTTGATCGCCAATCTGATAATTGCACTCCGCAGGACTTCGCTTCTTCGAGAAATACCCACATGGGTGCAACTGACTCTCAGGAGTAGGACGCTGAGACAGAAGGACTCCTACTCCTGTCTCAGACGCATTGACCTCTAGTATGAATGGAAGCTCGGCTTCCGGGGCCAGTGAGTGGAGTTACCGTCTTTTTTGGTCATGTCGGTAAGGGGTTTTACAATAAAGGAAAAATTGTTGATAAATTTTCTGTAGTAGTTCGCAAACCCGAGGAAACGTTGAAGGGAATGAAGACTTACGGGTTGCGGCCACTCGAGAATGGCCAAGAGTTTTCCAAGGTCCATAGCGAAACCGAGCTCTGAAATTACGTACCCCAAGAAGGTGACTTGTTTGCGGTGGAACTCACACTTCTCTAAATTGCAGAATAGGTTATTTTCTCTCAGTCTTTGCAAGACTCAGTTTACATCTGCGTGGTGGCTTTCCATGGAGGAGGAATGGATCAGAATGTTGTCTAAGTATACCACCACGCACTGTTGGAGCATGTCCCGGAGGACAACATTCAAGAATTCTTGGAAAACCACAGGGGCATTGCAAAGACCGAAGGGCATTACGAGGTATTCGTAATGCCCTCTCCTGATGTTAAATGCGGTTTTCCGTTCGTGGCCCTCCTTTATCAGTACCAAATTATACGCTCTTCGCAGGTCAAACTTAGTGAATACCTTAGACCCTTTCAATCGATCGAATAGCTCAGTAACCAGTGGAATAGAGTAGGCATTTTTAACAGTGATATTATTGAGCCCCCTGTAGTCAATACAGGGTCTCTGTTCACCACTATTTTTCTTCACGAAGGAGAATCCGGCCCCTGCAGGAGAGGAGGACTTGCGGATGAACCCCTGGGACAGCGCATCCACAACATACTCCTCCATGTCCTTATTCTCCGTGACAGAAAGAGGGTAGACTCGACCTCGAGGAGGTATGGCACCCAGTTGTAGTTCAATGGTACAATCGTATGGGAGGTGAGGCGGGAGCTCACCAGCCCGGTCCTTATCGAATACATCAGTGAACTCTTGGTACTCTTCAGGCAGCAAAGAGACCGAGGACGTGGTTAGCACCCTCCCCACCTTTACAAGGCATGCCCTGGAACAGCTGGGTGACCACGCCATGACTTCAGCCCTTACCCAATCGACTGTGGGATTGTGTTTGCGCAACCACAGATAACCCAGGATCACAGGATAGTGAGGAGAGTGGATCACCTGGAACTGTAAGGTTTCGTGATGGAGAGTCCCTACAGCCATAGACAAAGGAGCGGTTTTGTGGGTAACCTGCGGTGGCTGTATGGGTCTACCATCAATCGCCTCGAGGGCAAGTGGAGTTGTACAGAGCTGCAATGGAATGGAGTGCTTCTGGGCAAAATCACTATCAATAAAGAGTCAATAAGTGCCTCTGAATGGAGACTAGTGGTTTATCCAGATGGATATCCGGGGAAGCTGAAACGACACCTAAGGTCTGTCCCCTACAGGACCCTAGGTGCGTCTGTTTCCGGGACGTGTGGGGCAAGTTCGCAGTAGATACCCTGCCTTACCACAGTAACCGTATCCGAAAGCCCATTAGAGAAAGCAGCCACGAGAGCTTCATTATTCCAACCAACCTCGGCTGCCAGGGTACAAAACTCTATGGCATAATCGGAAACCGTCCTAGTACCCTGCTGGATGGACATTAGGTGCTTGACAGCTAAGGTGGAGTGGTCCGGTATATCATATACCCTTTTAAAGCCGAAGAGATGGCCCAGTTGGTTAAGGCACCAGCTGTAGAATCTGCTAAGACCATGAGGTTGCAGGTTCTAGTCCTGGCAAGGTCAGCTCAGCCTTTCACCTTTCTAAGGTAGATAAAATGAGTCCAGGACATACTTGAAAACGAGAGACAATCTCAATGTATTCTTCCTGGTAAAATACTTTCAAAAAAAAAAAAAAAAAGGATGCCACAAACTCAGGGTAATTGTATACAATAGGTTTCTGCTTCTCCCAAAGGGGAGTGGTCCAAGCCAAGGCCCTGTCAGAGACTAAGGAAATCACGAGGCCCGCCTTACACCTATCAGACAGGAAGGACTGTGGTACCATCTCCAGATAGATGCCAGCCTGGTTTAGAAAACTTCTGCATTAGTTAGGATCGCCCCCATAATGCTGGGGATTCGGGGCAGACCCTGTCATACCTCTCGCAACATTAGAATTACCATTAGCAGCCATAGCGGGAGCAGCAGCAGCTATAGGGTCAGCCTGCTCCAAGGACTGCTGAGGCTGTGGAACTAAATGCTCAGTACAGAGCAACAAAGCCTGGAGGGCTGCAGCAAACTGGTACATGCGCTGGTCTACCTGGTCCAGCCTGAAAAAAAAATATTCGGTGGATTGCCTGCTTCTCTTGGGTTCATGGTCCTTGTGTACTGTAAGGGACCAGGAACCAGACAGGACACAAAAAAGGTAAAATGCAATACACCTTGTTAGTGTAACAAAAACAAAAGCATGAGCTAAGAGCGTAAACCAAAAGATACGCCAGGGTCAAGAATCAAGACAGGTATTCTGTTGAGCCGGAGTCAGAAAACCAGAAGTCTGCATTGTTAGGAACAAGCCGAGGGTCAGAAGAACAGATGTCATCGAAGTCTGGAACAAGCCAAGTGATCTGGAACACAGCAAACAGGAACGCAGGAATATCGCCAGCAGCAACAGGTCAGCATAAGGTCAATGGAGAAGTGAGCCAAGCTGCTATAAATACCCTGAGAGGGTTGGCTGATAGCAGTCAGGTAAGCAATCAGAGAAGTCTGCTGATTCAGCCTGAGCCAGAAAGTCAGAAGACAGCAGCAGAGGATTACAGAGCACTAGAATCAGACAGCAGAATCAATAGGCAGAATGGGAGCAGCTCAGCAAAACCTTGGCAGATACCTTGAGAGGAGTGGAGATACGAGACAGGCTCATCAGAGACCACTTCATTTGTGAGCATAATGCTTGTATGACCATGATCAGGCTTGGGGAATGTGTGCAAACACACTCATACAACACATAATGATGTCTTTCACTTCTCAGGATGAATGACGTACACAGCCTTGAGATTGCTTGCTACAACCACATAAGTGGAACAGTTTATAATACATGCATCAGCTCCTCCATGGATGTGTCATATTGAGGAAGTGAGTCCAACTGGCGTTTGCCATTCCTTCGTCCGTGATGACATTGCCACTTCAAGGATATCATCCATCCCTCTGCAAACAAAGGTACACCACATTGACCATTTTCATCATATCTCTTAGGTGAACTGACAGCAAACAACATATATTGAGTTGAACATACACCTATCAACCTTAGAACCCTTGAATCGATAGAGCGATATCCAATGCAATGCTTTGGATACCACTCTGGCATTCCAGTTGTTAAAGAGGTATTGAAATTAGCCTGAAAACAATATTTGTGCAAAGCCTAATGGAGCAGAATAAGGATGGATATATTGTGTTAGTGCTGCCTATATCTATGGGAGTCAGGTTGCAAGGCCCACCATGCTGACTTTTGTGTGTGCGTGTGCGCACGAAGCACAATGACATTACCACGCCAACACCCTCTGTTTTATGGAGCTTGGTTCACATACTAGATGATATGTTGCTCCAATGTTGCTCCAATGTCCCAGTCACACATACATTCTGCTGGTTGGCATCCCCTTGCTCCTAAAAGTTTTGGGTACCAGGGGGTAGACAACCCATTGCAATGGGTTGTCTACTCCTCTGGAATGCAAAAGGTTAAAGGGATAATGATGGTTCACCCTTTGCATGACAGACAGAAGGTGTAGTTTCAAATCCTGTCATCCCTTCCCACAAGCATCCATGGCATGACCCATTATGGAACACAGGATTGTCCAAGTGACCCTTGTGAACTGATGACTGCATGTCAATGAAGCTCACCACCTGCTGTTCTCTAGTCCTGGTGTTTAGTCATTGGAAACCTGACTTTGTTCTTAACCCCCGAAAAACCTTTCACTATTACAAAATATAATGTTTATGTGTATGAGTTTCCTCAAATTTAAGGTGAAAATGTGTACAGCAATACTGCTCCTCTTCAGTGTTCAAAATGCTCTTGGAAAAAGTATGAACAGCTCATATTGGTTTAATAAGTACAAAACAATACAAAAACAAGATAAAAAGCGCTTATATCAAGCCTGCATCAATATATCCATATTATGCCCACATAAATATGGTTTAATAAGTAGCCTGTTTTTATGTAAAATGTACCCTTTGTTTCCTTCTAGAAGTCTTTAATGCATATTGGTACAATACAAACATGTTTATGTTCTACTGTATTGCTTAACACAATAAAGAAAGGCTACCACCATCAATTATATGTCTGTTGATTTTGATGTTGGCTTAGCCATTTCTCCAGATAGCAATATGGTTATGTGTTATGTATCCGTAATACTCGTGAAGGCATGTCCAGTTAAACACAAATGGAGTTTGAAATGTATTGATGCAAGAAGATGGGGGAGATTCACTAAGGTGTGATGAAGAAGTGATGAAGTGGAGATGACTCCTCCAGTATTATCACACCTCCAGTTCCTGTGTTATTCAATGGAACCTATGCACTGAGATTGCTCTAGTTTTTAAAGATATTGGTGCATAGGCTCCATTGAATAACATAGGAACTGGAGAAGTGATAGCACTGGGAGAGTCATTTTCACCTCATGAAATCCCTATCACACCTAATTGCATATCTCCCTATGTTTACCCTGCATAATGTAATCTGTTTAGCCTCTTCATGCTTCATCAGTGTGAATCCAAGCATATGTTTGTTTGGATGATATACCCTGTCAGTGAAAATGTAACGCCAAAATATCTTTGGCTGAACAACACCTTAATAACCACACCAGTGGATGGAACCAAACCTGGACAGTCTGGCACCTAGTATGCTAAGAGGTAGTTGTCAGTTGTTCAAGTTCAACTTTCATCACTTTCACACCTTCATGTTGTTTTGCTTTGCTAGGTGGATTGTAAACTGAAATTGGAACACAGTCTATGTGCTGTGTGTGATCACCCATGGCATAACACCTTAAATCCAAGTAATATGTGCAGGATTTGTGTTTACTGCATTGCTTTGTGATGCATTGGAGACATCTCTGCACCTCTACCTGTTAGAAACCAGAAATATTCACACACGTACATTGGATGAATCAGTGCAAATTAAACAGGGATATCATTCAGTCCTGGCCTGCTGGTGACCCTTGCGGACTTAACTTAGCCCTTCTGCACATTGATGTAAGAAACCTACAGTAGTTGTTTGGTTATGTTATGTGTCCTGAGGAGAGTGAATGGCCTTAAATCCCTCTTTGCCATCCGCACTCTTCAGGATCCATGTGATAACCAAAGCTTAACCATCACAGTTAGCAGAGAACAAACAATTGCATACAAAACACATATGCCTCTGGATCAACAACCCTATGACCTCAAACCATACCAATTCCCCTCCTTGCCATCCCCACTCCTCAGGACACACATGATTGCCAAGATATTTCATCTACTTAGTTGTCATTGTTTTTCAGTGGTTCATTGCTTTGCTTTGGGGCCCTAGTGTTCTTTAGTTCAAGGCCTGTGTGTTGTACATGTAATCAGTTTGTCTCAGTGGAATTGTGATATGTGAACTGATCCCTGTGGACCAGGGAAATGTAACCCTGTTGTATTGTGTTGGTCGTCTGTTAACCCTTGGAGTGCCAGAGGGGTAGCCAATGCATTGTCTACTAATACGTTTATCATCTCTCTAGCACTCAAGGGGTTAGGTGCTGACCTTCCTCTGGCTACATGTTTAACACTGTGGATCACATGACAACATGATGGCGAGCATTGTTTGTGTGAAGTGGGTATCTTGAACAATACAGCAATGAGGGGGGTTAAAGATGGGCTTGGACAGGATTTGTTCTGCTTTATCCTTCCTATTTCTGCTTGGATTGTCCAGTATTTTGTCTTTGTTTGAATCTTCTCAGACCCGTGTTGGTACACTTGTGTGAATGAATGCTGACCATGTGTTCTGGTGTCACTTTGTTGGGCTGTAGTAGATATGAGGGTTTGTGAGGTGTGTGGTTATGGAGGATTCACTTACCGGTAGTTTTGGAGGGTGCTGTCATCCCCAGTGTTTCATTCTCCAGGGACCCTCACAACAGTCATTGCCGACACGCTTTGTATGAGCATCTCCTCCCAGAGTCTGAAGGTGATGTTGTGAGGGGAAACACTTCCAGTACGTGCATGGCGACCTCTCCCATTTTCTTCTTCACCAGCCTCTTACAGTCACCCCAGAGCTTGTTGATAGAGTCCAGGGTACTCTGGCAGGTGGAGACTGCATTTACCCGGTTCATCACCTGTTGCCAGATGACCTTCCTAGCCCCCAGACCAGTGGCCCTCTCCCTTGGGAGCAAAATGTTCTCCCTCTCCAAGATGCTCTGGACAAGAACCCTATTCTCCTCGTAGGCATATCTAGGGTTCACACTGTCAAAATAAAATTGTGTATGCGTGTATGGCAAATGTACAAAGGTGAAGGCAACTCTCTCTGCTGCCAACTCCTTTTACCTGTCCCCAATGTACGCTCCTCTCTCTCTCGCTGTATTGATACACTTTGCTACTGGGTCCTGTGCCCTAGTTTGCCAAAACTCAAAATGCAAGCAAGGTATGTCAGTTATTTTGTGGTATATATAGGTGTATTTGAATGTATTTGATTCTTTGGTGTATTGTGATTGGCTATGAGTTTGAACTTGTGTAGACAACAATCAGTATTGCTAGATACCGTCGACCGTTATCTTTTTCCTTTATTATAGACGTATCGTGCTATAATTATCGGCTGATTGGGATGCACAGCAAGGGAAAAAAAGGTGCTAGACAGGTTTTTGAGCTACGTGGATTTGTTGGGCCTACGCTTGTTAGCCATTCTTATAGACTGCATATTGAATTTGAAGTAATTCAAATTTTATTACTGTATGTTGCCCTTTTTTGCCTTAACAGCAGTTTTAATGTACACAGTTGATTGAATCGATGCCTACATGTGGAGGCCAGAGATAGGAGCCTGCCTAATAGAGAATTACACAGCACCATCATACAGACAAAACAAAACAAAAAAGAAGGATACATAAGAAGGCTATTGACAGTAAAATCATGGGTATAAAACACGTTTTTACCCCATTTCACCTGGTGTGCTTATTATAGTCAAATTTTAAAAAATAGTTAAACAAAAAAAACACACAAAAAAAATCAAAATGCTTGCCTCCCCCTACATTCCTTTTTGTTTCCTCCACACCTCAAAAACATGTATCCTGAGCCCCCTCTTTCCCTTCCTCTACCCACTTCCATGCTGGTGAGCCCTTGAGTCCCTGAGGAGGCACACTGGGGATCAGTTCAAATGCAAGCATGCCACTCATTTCCTCCTCTGCTGCTCTTCCCTCCAAGATCCTCGGCCCGCTGGAAATTGCCCTGTCAGGACCTTCAGGTTTTCCATGTGCAGAGTCTGCACACTGAAATTACAGTAGTACCCTGTGAAGGTCCTCACAGGGTGACACTCAGGCAATTTCCAAGGGGTCGAGGATCTTGGAGTGGAGAGTCAGAGTGAAGGAAGTAGGCAGCAAAGGCAAGCATGCCGCCTGCTAAATGGATCCCCAGGCTACCTCCTCAGGGGTTCACCAGCATGGATGTCGAAAAAGGGAGGTAAAGTGTGGGGCTCAAGATGCATGTTTTTTTTGGAGGGGAGGTAAGGGGAAGCATTTTGATTTTTTTAGATGAATACTCACATCTCCCAGTGGGTACCGGTTATAGCAAACTGGGAATTACTGATCCACCCCAATTCGGACTGCACTCAAAGTAACGAATCAACCACTGTTATAATCAAGTCAAAACATGTAGTAAAAAGAATATATAATGGCTTCCAATAATTCAGTATGGGTTTACTCGTTTCGAAGCGAGAAGCTTCTTCTTCAGAACCCCAAAAAATGAAATACAGAATTACAATGAAGCCACAACTAAAACAGTAATTATTAAAAAATCAATCACCGGGTTGTACATCCCGATTCTCACTCTATGTAACGCCAACCTGGGCTAGAAGTGTGAGAAAATGGAAATGATGATAGGACTTTATTAACGGAAAAAACAAGAAACGCGGAAGTCCATGCGTTCTAAAATGACACGCAAACAGAACCCAATGCACATCTGTGACTAACAGTGGGAAAGAAACAAGCCCATCAATCCGAAATGTTCGGACAAATATAGAGTCCACTGGTCACATCCATAAGCAAACATGTTAAAACATGTACATAATAAAACATTTAAATGAAAATGAATCAGCGGTGATATAAAAGGAAAAGAAAAAGAGAAATAAATTAATAAAAGTGAATTCAAAAATAATAAAAAAATATACAATGAATAATAGTGATTGGTGAATTTATAATGAAAATTATAAATGTGTGAAAAATATATAATCATAATAATAAATTTAGAATATATGTTTATAATATGTTTGTGATATTAAATTCATATGTGATATTAAATTAAATATGTGAAATAATAATGAATCAATGATAAAAGACCTGTATAAGAGAAAAAACCCCATCTCAGATCTAACAACAAAATTAAAGAAATCCAGTGTCCATTTGCTAATATATATTTTCTGTTGATTCATTCAAACCGTGAGGACTCATGGTTTGCAAGCTAAATATCCAATAGCTTTCACAGTGATTGGTAGAGTTTACAGCCTTGCTAACATCTACCTTTTCTATTAGAGTGATTCTCAAATTACTTGGATCTTTATTATGAAACATTGTACAGTGGCGTGACACACTATGATCTAAGAAGCCTCTCATGACATTACGTTGATATTGTCCAAACCTCTCACATTTAGTTTGAGTAGTCCTTCCTATATACTGCAATTCACAGGTGCAGTCAATTAAATAAATAACATTCCATGATGCACAATTTAAAAATGACCTTATCTGGAATTCTTCATTTGTATATTGGGATTTAAAATGTTTTACTTTATTAGAGATATAGGGACACGTTAAACAACGTGAAACACCGCCTTTGTAGCTACCTTTAAACCTTAATGAATCACTTCTCTCATCCTCCTTATTCGAAACGACAGGTTTACTCCTCAGTTTACTTGGTGCTCTCCTATAAACAAACTTTGGAGACCTACTTAAACTGTTCTTTATAACAGGATCCATCTGTAAGATCTTCCAATGTTTTTAAATAATTTCTTCAATGGTCTTACATGCTCCGTTGAACCTAGTTATGAACCTCACTATTTCATCATTATTTCTAACATTTCTTTTCTTTTTATAAGACAAAGTGGAAGATCTGGACAGTTTTCTAGCCTGCAAATAATCCCTCTCAATCAGCCCAGGAGGATACCCACTGTCCAAAAATCTCTGCTTAAGGACAAGGGATTAACGGTAGAAATCTTTTGTGTTACTACAATTTCGCCTTATCCTTCTGAACTGACTAAAGGTGACTGTGTTTCCAATTGATACGATGATTACTCTTATAATTTAAGAAACTGTTACAGTCAACTTCCTTGAAGAATGTTCGAGAACAGATGCGTTTGTCACTTCCTATAAAAAATTATATATCTAAAAACTCAGTATTACTAGTCTGTATATTGGAAGTGAACTTAATACCCATCTTGTTTTTATTCATATATTCAATTAAATCTTCAATGAGTTCCATAGATTCCTTCCAGATGACGATAATATCGTCAATGTAGAGGCGGTAAAGGACCAGATTCACCCCAAACGGATGAATATCAATAAAGTGCAAGAGACTGGAAGTGAGGCAACCTACCCCCGAAATAATCAGGCGTCCTGGAGGGTCATTTGTGGCCTTCTGTATCTTAGGCAAATGATAATAAGTTGCAATCTTCAAATCTCTAACATACAAAAAAATCCATTCGGATTTAGTAATTATACTGTTCTCAGAAGTTCTCAACAAGGGTAGCAAACAACAGATGAAACTGGGTGGTGGGGTCCTCATCAAAAACCTTATAATACTCACGGTCGTGAAGTATACGGTTGGCTTCCTTGATGTAATCAGCCTTGTTGTGGATGACAATATCCCCCCCCTTATCCGCCGGCTTGATAACAATACTGCAGTCTTGACTCAAACGAGTTAATGCCTCTTTTTCACCGCGTGAGATATTAGAAAAATGTTTTTGTTACTTTGGTTAGACAAGGTCTCTCTCATTTCATTCATAACCGTTTAATAAAACATTTCTATAAAATTCCCCCTGTAATACACAGGGTAAAAAGTAGACATTGGTTTAAGATCTGTAGTAATGGGATCTACACATATAACTCTTTCCAAATCTGTAGGAGCATCAACTCTCTAAGCTCCTCGAGCGCCTAGCCTACTCTCGTCTACTTACCTTCCTCAACTCCCATAACACCCTGGACCCCCTGCAGTCTGGCTTTCGGCCCACTTTCTCTACAGAAACCGCCCTTCTCAAAGTAACAAATGATCTCCACACTGCAAAAACCAAAGGCCATTTCTCTCTTCTTATCCTCCTAGACCTTTCGGCAGCATTCGACACAGTCGGCCATACCCTTCTATCCCAGATTCTCAAATCACATGGTATCTGCGGCATGGCACATTCCTGGCTTCTATCCTATCTCTCTCAACAGTAACACCTCCTCAACGCTATCACCTCCTCACCTCCGATCCCCCTCTCAGTAGGCGTACCCCAAGGCTCTGTTCTGGGACCTCTTCTCTTTTCTCTGTATACACTCTCCCTGGGGCAACTGATAAAATCCTTTGGCTTTAACTACCATCTCTATGCAGACGATACACAAATATACCTCTCAGCACCCTCAATATCACCTGAAATACAGCAGCGGGTCTCAGATTGCCTTAACGCTGTCTCTTCCTGGATGGCTCATCGTCGCTTAAAACTTAACTTATCCAAGACTGAGCTCCTTATCTTCCCTCCTAAATCCTGCACAACACCTCCATTCTCTATAACTGTTGAAGGCTCCACAATTTACCCTGTAGACAAGGCCCGCTGCCTCGGGGTAACTTTGGACTCTTCTCATTGGGTGTTTTTCTGTATATTGCACTGTATTTTGGGCAATGTATGGGTGTAGATCTAGGGTTTTGGAGCAGTTTTTGTGGGTTTTAACCCTTTCTCTGCTGGTCTGTCTCAGCTTTATGGGGATTTCAGGTCATTTCCTTAGTTGGGTGATGTTTTCTCATATATTACATGTGTTTGCTATGTGTTTTATAACTTTTCTCTGTCAGAGTGACTTTAATGAAAATTTATATTCCGCGCCTTTAAGCGCACTTTTCCCGCATAGACGCCATTGCTCCTTTACTCTCTATGGGCTTACACAGTGTGGGACGTATCTCTGGAACCGCTTGTCATAGCGACTTCAGAGTGGGCTCATTTTGTTGGTCTTCCCTTGCTCTATCATCTGGTTGCATGATTTGGTGTGTTGGGGGTCTTGGGGGGCTTCGGGCACTGTTTTGGGGTACTTCTGAGAAAAACTACGTTTCCCATGAGCGCTTCTTTCGCACCCTTTTTCTGATTGGCTCCCGTTGCGGCAGCCATTTTGTGAGTTCTTCTCAGCGAGTATACTATGCAGGGACCGAGCCTTCTCTCTCTCCTCCGCAGATTAACCCTTCGCTTGCCAGATAAGTTTAGTTTTAAGCATTTCTGGGGTGAATCTTTAATCTTTCACACTTTAATTGGGTGATTCTTGTCAGTGGAGTATATCTGACGCTGTGAGCATGTCTACTCCACTGGTGCCAGGGGCTAGACCCAAGACTAAGGAGGCTGGGGTGTCAGTATCCCCCATTGCATTTTGCTCCTCCTGTCACTCAGGGCTACCTAGAGAATTTTCTGGTCATTTATGCCCAGCATGTGCGGAAGGTCATGGCAGCAACCCTGGGCCTTCCAGTCACGCTATTGAGCCAACATGGGTGAAAGAGTTCAAGGCTGCAACCAGGGATCTCAGATCCACTCTTCAGCTCTTTCCCTCTCAGGTTCAGGGGGCTCTTCAAGTATGGCAGACCCCCTCCACTATCAGGACCTCTCTGCCCAAGCCACAGGGAGTTCCTGATGTGTCTGATTCTTCTGAAGAAGAATTGTTGCTGGATTCTGATGTTGAGGATGGTACAGTTATTGAGTCTACCAGATCGGCTGGAGACCCTTTTGAATTTGATCCTGAACTATCTGCTGAGGGTTTGATCAGGGCTGTCCTGACCACTCTCAATCTTCCCTTGTGTCAGGAGACTCCTCTTGACCCAACTGATGTATTTCAGAAACCATCTAAGGCTGTTACTTGTTTTCCTACCAACCCTACTCTTGAACGCCTAGTTTCTGATGCGTGGAAAAATCCTGATAAATCCTCTTCAGTCTCGAAAAAGTTTGATAAACTTTATCCTTTTCCTGAGGCTGAACTGACTAAATGGGTTAATCCTCCTAAGGTGGATGCTCCAGTTTCTAGGCTGTCCAAGTCTACTGCCTTGGCTGTATCTGATACTTCTGCCTTACAGGATTGGACTGACAAAAAGTTAGAGACCTGTCTTAAGTCTGTTTTTGCCTCTATTGGTACCGCCATGCGACCTACTTTCGCTATTGCGTGGGTTAACCGGGCCATTGCGGTCTGGACTGAACAGCTTACTGTGGCGGTTCGCCAGGATACGCCAGTGTCTGAGCAGTTACAACTACTTGCTAATATCTCTGAAGCTCAGAATTATGTTTCTGACGCTGCCTTTGATGCTGTACGCATGATGGCGAGGGCCTCCACTTCCTCTGTGGTGGCCAGACGCGCTCTTTGGCTAAAGATTTGGTCTGCTGACACCACTTCCAAGAAAGTGTTGCTTTCTTTGCCCTTCCAAGGGACTTCCCTGTTTGGATCTGAGCTAAAGGAACTGATCAGTGAGGCTACTGGAGGTAAAAGTACTCTTCTACCCTCAGTCTTTAAGAAGAAATTCCCAGCTAAGCACTATCGGTCCTTTCGTTCCTTCCAAACTGAGACACGCCCCACGTCCCAGGCGGTTCCGTCTGCTCCGCGCGCCTCCTCCAAGCCCAAACAGTCCTGGAAGCCCAAGGTTGCCCCCAAGGCCAAGGCTTCCAAGACTGCTTCGGCATGACTCGCCGAACCTGGGTCCGCATCCGGCAGTAGGTGGGCGGCTTCACCTCTTTCGCCGGGTTTGGGAGGATTCAGTGGCGGACCCTTGGGTTCTTCAGGTGGTGTCAGAAGGATACAAGATCCCTTTCTTTTACCTTCCTCCTTTTCGCTTCCATTTTACTCGTCCTTCTCAGGACTTCACAAAAAGACGACTGTTCGAAGACGCTATTCAGGATCTTTTGGACAAGGACGTTCTGGAACCAGTTTCCCAGGAGGACATAGGTTCAGGATTTTATTCCAACCTGTTCGTTGTGGCCAAAAAGGACGGCGGAGCTCGTCCTATTTTGGACCTCAAGGATCTCAACTCCTTTGTTGTGAGTACCTATTATCACCAGGAATCTCTGCGCACTGTGATAGCTGCTATGTCTCCGGGGGAATTCCTTGCTTCCCTGGACCTCCAGGATGCATATCTGCACATTCCTATCCATCTGGAGAGCAGGCGGTATCTCAGGTTTGCCTACAGCAGAGGTCATTTTCAGTTTTCGGCCCTTCCCTTTGGGCTGACCACAGCTCCACAGGTTTTTCAACGAGTCCTGGGAGCATTGATAGCGGTAATCCATTGGGACGGCATCAGAGTAACTCCATACATGAACGACTTACTATTGAAGGCGACATCAGCAGATATCCTTCATCAGCAGGTTCAGACTTGCATTCAGATACTCACTCGTCACGGATGGATTGTGAATCTGGACAAGTCAGACTTGGTTCCATCTCAACGGATACTCTTTCTGGGTCTTCTGTTCAACACTCAGCAGTGCATGGTGTTTCTGCCCAAAGAGGTGGCTCATCAAATTGCTCTCCGGGTATCGAAGATTCTGGCCCTCGAGCAGATTCCTGTGCCAAAGTTGACCTCTCTGGTGGGGAAGTTCATTTCTACAATAGAGGCGGTGCCGTTTGTCATGGCTCATGCCAGGGAACGGCAAAGGTTCGTGATCCAGACATGCAGGAATCGTCCAGACCATCTGAGGCTCTCTGTTCCTCTACCTCCTCATGTCGAGTTGAGCTTGGAATGGTGGTTGGATCTTTCTCATCTCCTGAAAGGGAAATCCTTCCAGATCCTTTATTGGACCACGGTATCACGGTCCCCGTGATCCTGTGTGTCACTCTTTGCTGTGCTGCTCCCTGATTGGCTGAGCTGTGTTGGCCCGCCCCTGGTTACCCTTTTTATACTGGCCGCTGGCACCAGTTTGGTGCCCTTTCGTGGTGTTCCTGAGCCTTGCTGCTTTTCTCTGCGTTCCTGATTTCTGTGTACGACTTGGCCTGCTTGAGACTCTGCTGTGTTCCTGCCCGTTGCTGATCCGGCTTGTCTACGAACCCTCTCTGGTATCCGACCCGGCCTGGCTGACGTTCCTGCTTGTGGCTGATCCGGCTTGTCTACGAACCCGCTCTGGTATACGACCCGGCCTGGCTGACGTTCCTGCTTGTTGCTGATCCGACGTGTCTACGATTCTCCACAGTTCCCAGTTCCAGTCTATCTACGTTCCTGCTGCTGACTACTGGGCGACATTCTTACTCCTGGAGTCGCGCTCGTGCTCGTGCTCGAGACTGACCTTAACCCTTGAGTCACTGTTCACTGTCAAACGCTACTGAGCTATACTACTGCTGAGTCTCCTTAAGCTTGCAGAGCGATATTATCAGGGCGATTCCGATTACTGAGCTGATTCCTTGCTGTGCCTCTCCCCCTACCAAGTGCTTAGTTAACCCGTTCAGTGTTACGCTACTACTGCTGAGCCGACCGCTTGGACCTGAGAGACAGCGGCTCATAGTCCATCTATGCAGGGTAGTTGTTCCGGTACCGTACCGGTGGTCATCTTGCCCACGCACTTGCACTGGTAGAGTCGTTATACGCCCGTGGGGGCTACCTGGCGCTAGCTATTGGCTTCCGTTTATGCCCGAGGGGGCTTGATCCTCACACTTGCAGCTTGCAGTCTCCGTTGTACGCCCGTGGGGGCTAACGTGCCTTGCTGTTGCAGCTTGTAGTCTCCGGTTTACGCCAGTGGGGGCTAACGACTCACAGTTCCTAAATACTGGTGGCACCTGTTTCGCCCGTGGGGGCTATCCATTATTGCTCTAGCGTTCTGGGTCAGTTATGCCTGCAAGTCGAGTGCTCTCCTACAGACTGGGTATTGACTCCTCATACTTATACAAGCTTCAGCTACACCTTGGGCGTGCCTACACCACAACAAAGACTGATGAGGACTGAGTTAACTATTATGTGCTCCTGTCTGGGTTACCAGTCCTAGTATATATTTCTTGTACATATATTCTACTCTGTCTGTTCTCAGTATACTGGCCTGTAAAGGTCTAGACACTTGTTCTTGTTTACCCTGTGTGCCTGTAGAGGGCGATATTGTTCATTAATTTATTTAATAAAACTGCGTTTTACCATACCCTCTGTCTGAAGTGTCTGAAAACCGTAACACACGGTCACGACGGATGCCAGCCTCCTGGGCTGGGGAGCGGAGTTGGGTCGCTTCAGTGCCCAGGGGAAGTGGGGACTGGAGGAATCTCTTCTATCCATCAACATTCTGGAACTTCGGGCAATCTTCCTTGCCTTACGCCATTGGGAGACTCAACTGGAGGTCTGTCCAGTCAGGGTAGAGTCCGACAACACCACCGCAGTGGCCTACATCAACAGGCAAGGCGAAACAAGAAGTCTCGCCGCCTGGTTAGAGGTCAAGGCTATTTTGTCTTGGTCGGAGGTTCATGTTCTCGACATCTCAGCGGTTCACATTCCAGGCGTAGACAACGTCATGGCAGATTTTCTCAGTCGTCACACAGTCGACAGTGGAGAGTGGGCTCTTCATCCGGAAGTGTTCCAGATCCTCACTCAAGTGTGGGGGGTTCCTGTGGTGGATCTGATGGCAACCAGACACAACAGGAAGGTCTCAGTGTTTTGCTCTCGGTGGAGGGATCCACTGGCTCTGGAAGTGGACGCCTTGTCAATTCCTTGGGAATTCTCCCTAGCTTACATCTTTCCTCCTCTTCCACTGTTGATCAGAGTCATCCAGAAGCTGAAGATGGAGCGTTGTCCGGTTAGTCTGATCGCTCCGAATTGGCTTCGTCAGTCCTGGTATCCGGAACTGATGGCCATGTCTGTGGCGGAGCCCTTTCCGCTGGCTTCTCGTCCAGATCTTCTGTTACAGGGCTATCTGTGGAAGGAAGATGTTCATCGTCTTCATTTGATGGCTTGGAGGTTGAATCCTCAATTTTGAAGAAAAAGGGGTTTTCCTCTGCTGTGGTGTCTACGATGCTACACGCTCATAAGCCTGTGTCTTCTAAGATCTATCACAGGGTCTGGTCGACCTTTGTAGCACGGTGTGCTGATAGGGATCTATCGCATGACTTTCATCTTCCCACCGTCCTGGCCTTTTTGCAGGATGGTGTTGATAAAGGACTCAGTCTGAGTTCTCTTAAGGTCCAGACTTCGGCGCTCTCTGTCTTTTTCCAGGAGAGTATTGCTGTTATTCCTGATGTCAAGGTTTTCTTCTAAGGAGTGGCTCATGTTCGTCCCGCTTTTAAGAGTCTGGCTCGTCAGTGGGACCTCAACCTGGTTTTGGGGGTTCTTCAGAGTCCTCCTTTTGAGTCCTTGGCTACTATTCCTTTGCGCCTTTTGTCCTGGAAGATGGCTTTCCTTTTGGCTATTGTCTCGGTTCGCCGGGTGGCGGAATTACAAGCTTTGTCTTGTATACCGCCTTATCTGGTGTTCCACAAGGACAAGGCTGTGCTTTGCACTTCTAAGGAGTTTTTGCCTAAAGTTGTCTCCAACTTTCACATCAATCTGGAGATTGTGGTGCCCTCTTTCTGCCATAACCCTTCCTCTGACAAGGAGAGGGATCTTCATTTGTTGGATGTCGTGCGTTGTCTCAAGTTTTATGTTCATCGCACTGAGTCTATCAGGAAGTCTGACGCTCTGTTTGTCATTCCTGAGGGGCCCAGGGCAGGGAGACCGGCATCCAAGGTGACCATCGCTTCTTGGATATAGTCAAATATTCGTAAGGCTTACGAATTGCGGAATAAGCATGTTCCCTTTCGGGTCACTGCTCATTCTACCAGATCAATTGGGGCCTCTTGGGCCTATAAAAATCAAGCGTCTGCTGATCAGCTGTGCCGGGCGTCCACTTGGTCCTCGGTGCACACATTTTCGAAGCACTACCGCGTGGATGTGCTGGCCTCGGCTGATGGCAGCTTTGGGAGGAAGGTCCTTGAGGCAGTTTTGCCTGTCTAGGATCTTCTTCTTCTTCTGAGGTTCTCAGTGCTTCCTTACTGTTGAGCCCTGTTGGCTCTGGTTCAGTGTGCTGTGTTTCGTTTTTGGGGTCTGTTCTTACCCCTAGTTGGTGTCCGTTGACACTTCTGTTTGTTGGGTTCTATGATCGGTTGGTTCATAGAGGTTCTGGTGACTGTGGGGGCCTTGCGCCTGGTCCTTGCCTTCTTCCCGCCTCTGGGAAACTCAATGTTTGGACATCCCAGTGTACCAGTAACCTGTATTGGACGACAGTGAAAATAGGATTTTAGTCTTACCTGTTAAATCCTTTTCACTTAGTCCATACAGGTTACTGGTCTCCCACCCTGTCAAGGGACCATGCTTGGCTCTCCTGTGGCATTCTGTGGGAGTCCTTTGGGGCATGCTCACAGGGGTCTTCTTTTTCTCTTCTACCTCTGGTCAGTTTTAGTGTCTCAAATCATTCTGGCTGGTGCTGACTGAGGGGCAGCTAGGAGGGAGGGGAGGCTCCACCCCCTGCATACATTTAGAGAATGTTCCTGCCTACTTAAAGGGGCAGATCGCCTCCCAGTGTACCAGTAACCTGTATGGACTAAGTGAAAAGGATTTAACAGGTAAGACTAAAATCCTATTGTCATGGCTTCCCATAAAGCAGCGTATCACATTCAAAATCCTCCTCATCACCTTCAAGGCTCTCCATCACTTGTCCCCGCCTTATATCTCATCTATGATATTCCGCCATATTCCTGCGCGTCCACTACGCAGCACACATGCTGGACGACTCACTGCCCCTGTAACCACTATTGCTGTTTCACTATTAAAAGCTTTCACACATGCTGCCCCCTACCTCTGGAACTCCCTACCACCCAGTATTCGCCAAGCCTCAACCCTCAACAATTTTAAATCTAAACTAAAAGAGCACCTTTTATCTCTAGCACAGCATAATATGGACACTTTATCATTATTATCATAAGCCAAACACTGCACTTCCTCCTCTACCAGCTTGTATCTGTATGTCACCCATCCTATACTTAGATTGTAAGCTGTACGGGGCAGGGACCTCTTATCCTAATGTATACTCACCTATCGTTCCCCTTATGACTGCCTATATAAGCACTTAATCACCGCACTTATTGTACCCCTGCTATATTAAATGTAATCTGTAAAGTGCCAAGTACACCTGTTGGCGCTATATAAATAAAAATATACAATACAATACAATACAACTCACATGCACATATATTTTGATTTATTGTAAGTATGGTGGTGCAGCGGTGGTGGTTCCAGAAGTTTACTATATTTCACTAGGAGCGCCTCTTTTTTGTCCTTTTGTATCGTTCTACAGGTGGAGTTTGTTCTCTCATCTGAAATCCTTCAAGGGAGCAGCTGGAATATTGAAGCTATCACCCTACCATCTTTTTGGACTTTAAACTGTTTATATGTATATTTTAATTGTATCTGCACTCTTTTCTCCTTTTTTTTTTTCTTCATGGAATTTTGCCAAAGTCGCATTAGTTGCAGAAACTGATACCATGTCCAGCACCAAACACTTTAAGAAATTTGTTTAATGACCTAGAAAAAATGTAAAAGTTGATCACTGACCTGTGCCCTGAAAGACTGAGTTTGGATACCTGCTGCAAAAATATAATAAGTATATTGTGTGTGGTGTAGTGTGGTAAGGAAGAGGTTAAAAACAAATCTTTGGGTTTTGTTTTCCCTCTCTTTGCTGTGAGACAAGCAAATAATTGAAGTCTAGTGTGGTGGGAGTGACTAATTGCTGTGTTTGTAATTGGTGGATTCCTGGATTAAATAGCAGATACATAGTGAATACTTGAACGTGTGAATCTTGCCTCAGTGTGTAAGTGCAGAAGTGTGGTAAGTGCTGGAATTTAAAACGGGGGGAATTCAAGTGCAGAAGTGTGGTAAGTGCTGGAATTTAAAACGGGGGGAATTCAAGTGCAGAAGTGTGGTAAGTGCTGGAATTTAAAACGGGGAATTCAAATACAGGGGACTGCTATTACAAGGGACTGGTTCCACGTGAAGAGTTAGAAGGAATCTGGTTAAGTACATAAGTGTGTTTGGTGTTTTATTGGTATTTTATTAAGGTTTTTAAAAAAAAAAAAAATTGTGTGGGTATTGCAAGAGTTAAAAAAACTGTTTATTGGGTTTTTCTCTGGCCTGTGTGATTAGGGCTGATTGCTAAGGGATTTCACCTGGCTGTTAGTTACTATAAATACAGTCCATTAGCTCTGTGAGACTGCTATTGAAAGTGACTGGTTCCAGGTGAAGAGTTAGAAGGAATCTGGTGACTATCATTTCAAAGGATTTATTGCATTTAAGGTTGGTTACTTACCATATAGTGAGCATTAGAGGATAATATAAAGCTATTTGAATTGTAAAACCAAGCATGAGTGATAGCAGGTTAGCCAATCTCACGCAGTGCACATCTTGTCACATATTTGAACACTTGGAGCAATCGTTCCAGGGGTCATGCCACTGTGCCAAGTGTGAGCATATTTTCTCTTTAGAGTCTAAGATATTGGATTTGGAGAGAAATATTGCAACATTGCGAGACATTGGTAACCTGGAAAGGAGTTTAGAACTCACAGAGCAGGTAGTATGTGGGGTTAGTGGTGAAGAGGGTGGAGTTGTAGATGAGGAGCGACAGGTAGGCAGCTGGGTAACAGTAAGGAGGGGAGGTAGTGGGCAGAGGAAGAGGAAGGCCAGTTCTGAGTTGACTCAGTCCAACAGATTTGCAAGATTGTGTGAAGATGTTGATGAGAATTGCTCAGAATTGGCAACACTGGAGAGGGCTGATTCCTCTAGCAGCCAGGGGAACAGTCCTCCTTCCAGGCTAGATGGGATGCAGATCAGGCAGAAACCAAGGCAGGTGGTGGTAATAGGGGACTCTATTATTAGGAGGGTAGATAGGGTAATCTGCCACCAGGAACGTGAATGCCGAACAGTATGCTGTCTCCCGGGTGCTCGGGTTCGGCATGTTGCGGACAGGGCTGACAGATTATTGGGAGGGGCTGGAAGTGATCCAGCTGTCTTGGTACATATTGGAACCAATGACAAAATAGGAGGAAGATGGAGGTCCCTAAAGAATGATTTCAGGGCTTTAGGGTGCAAGCTTAAGGCAAGGACCTCTAAGGTAGTGTTTTCTGAAATACTACCTGTGCCATACGCCAGTGCAGGTAGGCAGAGGGAGCTCAGGGAGCTTAATGCATGGCTCAAGCAATGGTGTAGAAAGGAGGGTTTTGGGTTTTTAGAACACTGGGCAGACTTTGCTCTTGGGTACAATCTATATGGAAGAGATGGATTGCACCTAAATGGTAGAGGAGCCTCTGTGTAAGGGGAGAGAATGCTAGGAAGCTTGGAGTAGCTTTTAAACTAGGAAAGGGGGGGGTGGGTATAGATAGCAAAAATGGGGTAGATAGAGCAGATAGGAACTGGGTCCAAGTAAATGACCAGGGGGGTGGAGAAAGGGTGGGGAGAAATTTAGTCAGTAGGGAGGAACTCCTAGTAAATGAAGGTGAAGAAAAAAGGCATGTAGGGATTAATATATGTAAAGACTTCAAAATCAATTGTATGCTAGCAAATGCAAGAAGTATGGTAGATAAAATAGGAGAACTAGAATTGCTGGCAGTTAATGAGCAATTGGACATAATTGGAATAACAGAAACATGGTGGAACGATGCACATAACTGGACTGTAAATATAGAGGGCTATTCCCTGTTTAGAAGAGACAGAATTAATAGAAAAGGTGGAGGTGTGTGCTTATATTTGAAAACAGAGCTAAATCCAGTTTTGCGAGGTGATATTAGTGAGGAAACTGGCCAAACTGTGGAGTCCATGTGGGTTGAAATCGAGACTAAATGTGGTGTGAAAGGTAAAAAAAAGTTGTTGTTGGGCATATGCTACAAACCACCAAATATCGATGACAATGATGAGGCCCAACTGCTATTGCAAATGAGGAAAGCTGCCCAGTTTGGGCATACTATAATTATGGGAGATTTTAATTATCCAGATATCAACTGGAAAAATGAGACCTGTCAGAGTGCTAAGGGTAGCAGGTTTTTGAACACGCTTCGTGAAAGCTACATGTCACAAATGGTGGGAGCGCCGACAAGAAATAACAATGTATTGGACCTAGTGATCACTAATAACACAGAAATGGTATCCAATATTAAGGTAAGAGAACATCTGGGAAACAGTGATCACAACATGGTTACATTTGAGATCTGTCTGGCAAAGAAAAAAGGTATAGGTTCAACCAAAACTCTTAATTTTAAAAAAGCGAACTTCAAATTGTTAAGGGCCTCAATGCAACACATAGACTGGGATATTTTATTTAAAGGCAAAAATACTGAGGAAAAATGGTCAGAATTCAAATTTAGGTTGCAGAAATGTACCCAACTGTATATACCAATGGGGAACAAATGCAAAAGAAGTAAGTCACAGCCAATGTGGTTAACTGCACATGTAAAGAAGGAAATGGCAAGGAAAAAAAAAGCATTCAAATTATTTAAGTCAGAAGGAACTGAACAATCTTTCTTAAAATACAGGGAGTGCAACAAAGATTGCAAAAAGGCAGTTAGGGTAGCAAAAATAGATAATGAAACTCGAATTGCAAGGGAAAGCAAGACTAATCCAAAAAAGTTTTTTAAATATATAAATAGCAAAAAACTTAAGAGGGAGTGCATTGGACCATTCAAAAATGAGATGGGTGAGTTGGTTAGTGAGGATAAGGAAAAGGCCGATGTTTTAAACACTTTCTTTGCATCAGTATATACAAGGGAGCAAGGAATGGTAGAAGAGCCTCCGCAAGTAACAAATAAAACAATACAATTAATAGATATTGGGTTAACTCAAGGAGATGTCATGGGAAGACTGAACAAAATTAAGACCGACAAAGCACCGGGTCCTGATGGTATACATCCAAGGGTTCTTCAGGAACTCAGTGCTGTGTTAGCAAAACCCCTATATTTACTCTTTAAAGATTCTATTACCTCAGGCTCAGTGCCACAGGATTGGCGAAGAGCTAACATAGTGCCTCTATTTAAGAAGGGAACTAAAACAGAACCTGGGAATTATAGACCAGTGAGTTTGACCTCTGTAGTGGGAATACTATTAGAAGGCATAATAAGGGACTATATTCAGGATTACAACACAACAAATAAGATCATTAGCACGAATCAACATGGTTTTATGAAGAATAGATCATGCCAAACTAATCTTTTCAGCTTCTATGAGGAGGTAAGCAGCAACCTTGACAATGGCAAGGCAGTAGATGTAGTATATCTAGACTTTGCAAAGGCATTTGATACAGTACCACACAGAAGGCTGGTGTATAAAATAAGGAAATTGGAGCTAGGAGATAACCTTTGCAATTGGATACAAAACTGGTTGAAGGATAGGGAACAGTGTGTGGTTGTAAATGGAAAATTCTCCAGTACAGTTAAAGTGGAGAGTGGAGTACCTCAGGGTTCAGTATTGGGTCCGCTGCTTTTTAACATGTTTATAAATGACCTGGAAATAGATATAGAAAGCAAAATATCAATATTTGCAGATGATACTAAATTAAGCAAAGTCATTAATTCAGAACAGGATATTTTCTCTCTACAGAGGGACTTACATACAATGTCAGATTGGGCAAACATGTGGAATATGAAGTTTAATGTGGGGAAGTGTAAAGTCATGCATTTTGGAGGAAACAATCCCAAGGCTACTTATAAACTTAATGGAATAATTTTAGGTGACTCGTTGCTAGAAAAAGACCTGGGTATCCTTGTCAACTACAAACTTGGAAACAGTGACCAGTGTCAAACAGCAGTAGCAAAGGCAAACAAAGTCCTGTCTTGCATAAAAAGAGGTATTGAAGCAAGAGTGGATAACATTATTTTGCCATTATACAAATCATTGGTAAGACCTCACCTTGAGTATGCAGTGCAATTTTGGGCACCGGTTCTGAAAAAGGATATACTAGAACTAGAGAGGGTACAGCGGAGAGCAACAGAATTAATTAAGGGAATGGAGGACTTGACATATGAGGAACGACTAAACAAACTTGGTTTATTTACTCTAGAGAAAAGACGACTAAGAGGAGACCTTATCACATTGTACAAGTATATGAGAGGTCAATACAAGGATCTCTGCGGTGAGCTATTTATACCAAGGCCTGTTCAGGTGACCAGGGGACACCCCTTGAGATTAGAGGAAAGGAGGTTTAAACTTCAGCAGAGGAAGGGTTTTTTTACGGTAAGGTCTGTCAAATTGTGGAATTCATTGCCCAGGGAGGTAGTTATGGCAGATACAATGGATACATTTAAGAGAAGATTAGATACATTTCTTTCAAAAGGAAACATACAGAGTTATACTGTTTATCAGTAGGCTGATCAGGAAGGTCTGATAAAGACTAATTTAATTGGTAGCAGGAAAGCTATAAAATTCTCAGTTACTGAGGTATGAAGCGAAGGTTGAACTTGATGGACTTGTGTCTTTTTTCAACCTAATTTACTATGTTATGTTACTATGTTAATTACGCCATTGGTGGGATTCAGTAGTTTTAAGTAAATATATTGAGGAGAAGATGATTCCTTGTGGTCTTAGGATTCACAAAAAACCTTCTTTTCATGAACATAAGGATTTTAGCCAGGACTGGTATAATATTCTTGATTCCTGCTCTTTCACTAATGAAATTAATTATTTACCATCATAAAAAACAGCTAGAATTAACATATAAGGGCATAGAGTATACGCTAAGAAAAATTAGATCTTTTACACATTGTAAGGAATATGATGATCTAGACAAGAAGGTTAATCAGAATGTTAAACAATTTGAGAAAGAAATTACAGATTGCAAATCTTAGAAAATCAGTAGTGATCAAGAGGATTACAAAAGAGGAAATATCAGACAATGGGAACGTCCAGAGACACATAATAAGAATGTTTTTCATTCTGGTGGGGTTTCCAATAGGAATTATAATTCTAGATCCCATTTTGGTGGTCAACAGTCTAGACATCAATGAGGCTCTTATGGACCCCCCTCCAGATCTTCAGGTAATAATAGTGTAAGAAATAACCTCAACCCTAGAGTCACTAAATCTACCTTTATGAATAGGGTCAACAAGGAGACAACTAGTGATATTCATAGTGATGGTTCTGCAGTCAAACCTAAGATAAATAGGACTGCTGGTACTACTATCTCAGTAGTACCCTCTGTGGAGGTTCCTGATAAAACTTCTTACATCATGTTTGGGATAGATTTGTACCCTCCTCAATATATTTACTTAAAACTACTGAATCCCACCAATGGCAATTTGTACCCTCCTGTTGACAGAAGTCAGACAGAAACCCTAGGAATAGTGAAAATAGTTTTTAGGATTAGGAATGTTCCCATCACCCCAACCTTCGACTTGGAGAGATTGGAGTTTTTGGGAGCATCCAATTCTTTTGGTCTTCTCCAAGTAGGGACCAAGAGAGCGTTATCTGCAGAAAAGGTAGAAGGAGAGGTCGAAGTAGCCAAAAGAGCGAAACAATATATATTATTTCAGAGAATTCATCAAGTGGCATCTTTAATCTTTCATCTAGGTCTTCGGATGAAAATTAAATTTCCTTGTTACGTAAGGGACTATGTTTTTGTCCCTCATCTCCTCCTAACCTATTTGAGATTTTCAAAGATTTAAATACGCAGATTAACATGTTATACACAGTTACTTACATTTTCCATAAAATCTTGGGTATAATTTACACCTGTGTATTATACACATGTGCGTTTATACCCGAGATTTTACAGTGACTTTTCCCATGAACATTCCATGAAGGTGACTTTTAAAACCGGATTAGAATTGTGGGCTAAAGTAAGACAGGTAGAGAGCCTCCACCTCCTGAGAACCTTTTATGGCAAGTACCCTGCCAACCTGCAAGAGAATACTTTACCCCATAGTTGCTGTGTTCCACATAGGAAATAAGAGAAAATATTAAAAACATTATGAAATGCATAACGCAACAGGAAGCGATTGGATTGAATTTTACCTGTTCGTATAAGGAGCCCCAGTGTAGATAATGGTCATGTCCTAAGGGCTCATGAATGCATATGCTTTGTGCTTGAATATCATGTTATAGGGTGATTAAAAGTTTAGCTATATATAATATCTAAATAGATTGATAATGACAGAATACAGAGTTTTTTGTTACATAGGATCTGGGATTCTGCAAGGCTTGTTCCCTATAGAGTGAGTATATAGCCTCAGGGATATATTGCACAGCTTTGGACGTTTGTCTAGCTGATATTTTAGTGTCCCCAGAGTGGAGTATCAGGAGAGCAGGGAGGACCAGTGTGCCATCTCACTTTATAAGATACTTTGTTTTATGTCAGTAAAAGGAGAAGCACCCTGGCAGTAATTATGGCTGATAACTGTTCAGATCAGCAAAGATTTATAGTTCAGTATCAAAAACAAAATGAAGCTGCACTGTGTATCACATCTCTCATTTACTGAATATGAAGTTTACATATGCAGTTTGATTACCATGCAAGACTGTGCAGCTGATTAAAGAGCCTAAGGCATGCAACCCCACAAACATGGGAGAACAACCAATTACAAAATATAAATATTTACTGTATATGACCTCTGTATCATTTATTTCCAAAACAAACTTGTTAACTTCAGCAATGTATTTGAATGTATATGTTATAATAAACACTCTTATACTACGTTTTTCAGGCAAAATGATACTACTGTGGTCCAGACTTTTCATCCTGATCAAATGCATCAAACAGCATCAACTTCAGCTCAAGAGAAAGATATCTTGGTAAAGGCACTATTATATTGTTGTTCTTTTCCTCTTCCATATTGTCAATCAATGCCACTGACATGGTTTTTAATTTATTTACTTATTGATAGAATAAATAATTTAATGTTTTCTTAACTCTGCAACAAGGTTCACTACATATACATATATATCTACAATTATTTGTATAGCTACATAGTTGATGATGGCATATGCAGAGAAAATGCTGGTTCTGTGATCCAGTATGAGCAGAAAAAGGAGACTCTACACATGCAATTAAGTGATGCATCCCAGAGCCAATGGTTCAAAATGCAAAGACTACAGACAAAGAAAGTCCCTCATCTCCATAATGAGTAGGAGATCTGACAGTGATTTTGTATTGTTATTATTCTTTATTTATATAGCGGCAAAATATTCTGCAGATCTGTACAATAGGGAATAGCCATACAAATATTTTAAATAGTACAAATGGAACATGGAAAACAAAAGGATCAGAGGGCCGTGTTCCTGAGAGCTTTCAGTCTAGAGGAAAGTAGGTGGGACAGAGAAGGAGTAAGTGGTATGGGGTGTAACTGCCTCTGCCACATGAACTGCCGGTTAGTGGGTGGAAAAAAGAAATGCTTATGAGTGCAGTGGTTCAGGGAAGTAGTGGTTCTGTTGGGGAGAAAAAGACTATGTGAACAATGAGGTTATGGTTGGGCTGTAGATGGAGAGTAATTTTAGAAGGGAATGAGAATGAACAGAAGTAGTTTGGAGAGTGATTTTACAAGGGAATGAGAGTGAGCAGAAGTTGGACAGGAAGTTGATCTGACCTCTGACCTTGTGCATAGTGTTTATGAAGATAAATTATAGTTTAACTGAATAAGTGAGTTTTCAATTAGCATCTGAAGGCTGAGGGGGGGGGAGTCTGATGGGGCAAGGGGAGGGAATTCCAGAGCTCATATGCAGCATGGGAGAAGTCCTTTAGGTGGTAGTGGAGGATGTAAAAAGAGCTTTAGAGAGAAAAGAAGGTCATGTGCAGAGTGAAGATGGTGAGTGGGTGTATCTGGAAATGAGGGATGAAATATAGGGGGGTGCAGTGTTAGTAAGGGCTCTGTAAGTTAGCACCAGAATTTTGAATTTAATTCTGCATGCTAAATACAACCAGTGTAGGGATTGGCAAAGAGGAGTGGTGTTAGAAAAGCAATGTGTGAGGAAAATTAGTCTTTCAACAGAGTTCATTATACACTGCAGTGGAGTTAGTCAGTGAGAGGAAGGCCACTTAGGAGTGTGTTACAGTAGTCAAGACGTGACATGAGTGTTTGGATTAGAATTTTAGTAGCATCTTGGGGGAGAAAAGGTCAGATTCTAGAGATGTTACTGAGGTGGAGGCAGCATAAGTTAGAGTTTGAGTGAATGTGGAGAATGAAGGCTAGGGCGGGGTAAAAGGTGACCCCCAGGCAGCGTGGTGTAGAGGTTGGTGTGATGATGTGCTGTTAACAGTGAGTGCTGTATCTGGGATAAGACTGGTTGGAGAGGGAGGGAAAATTCTGAGTTCGATTTTGCTAAGGTTATGTTTGAGATGATGGGAGGACATCCAGGAAGACACAGCAGAGAGACCATTAGATACCTGGCAAAGGAGGGAATGGGAGAGGTTTGGGGAGGAAAGATAGATTTCTCGGTCATCCAGAATAGCTTACAGGTACCATGGGGAGGCGACAGCTCCTCCTAATAGGCTGGAACAATTTGTCAACTAAGTTGAAGGGGCGGAGCCTCCCTCTCCTCCTTAGCAGGCTACCCAGCCACTCCCCTGTCCATTTAAGATTTGTTCCTTGTTCTGGTAGGAAGGTTGTGAACAGTTCTGCTTAGTTTTATTTATTTTATTGTTTTTACTTAGATATGGGGTGTCCAAATTCCCCCATTAGGCTGATTACCATTACTGGCTTCCCCTGGTGGATTGCCTAGTTTATAGGAGCTGCTTGTGGACCCTTTCAGCCCTGGGAGAAACTGTGTAACCCATGTCTCTCTCTCCAGAAGGAGTCTCTCTGAGGCTTCTTCCTTAAAATGGTAATCTGAAGAAAGAAGACTGCAGGAAAAGTGAGCAACTCTTTGAGTGCTATGGTCCATTCTCCCATTGTTCCCTTCTACACAAGGATATCTTTGGAGTTTTTATAACTCCTGCACTCATGTTGGATATTATTCCTCTATTATGGCTGCTGATCTGGGGATCATTTGGTGCATTGCTTATTTTGTGGTACTTAATCCTTTGAGTGCCAGAGGGGTATGTAATGCATTGCTTTGCAATGCGTTGTGTACCCTTCTGGCACTCAATGGGTTAACCCCTTCCCTGCCAGTCTTGGTCAGTTGGGGGACTTCAAATTCACATTAATTTCCTTCATGATAACTGGTTTTCTATATGTGTTTTACACCTTTTTAGCCAATTTTAATTTTCATGTGTTTAATTAGAATTCCTCGCCTTTAACGGCACGCTTTACCGCATAGCAGCGTTCCGCCATTGATCTCTATGGGACAGTCGTTTCTGGGACATATCTCCACAACCACTCTATGTACTGAGTTGGGAGAGGGCTCATTCTTCTTCTCTCCATTGCCCTGACTATCCGGTGGACATTATCAGTGTCTTGGGGGCCCTGGGGGGATTCGGTCCTATCTTTGGTATTCTGTATTGGGAAAAGTACATTTCCCATAAACACCCATTTTGTGAGCCGTTTTCTTATTGGGTCCCTGTGTGGTCGCCATTTTGTTTCCTCTCTACATGAGTATCATACACAGGGACTGGTTTCCTCAGCTCTTCTCCTCAGGTTTTATAAATATAAAAAAGAAAGCAAAAAAGACCCCTGCTAATTTGAGCACTCAGAATGACCCTTATCCAACTGTCTATTGAGGGTCAAATAATCATGGGTTGGGTTAAAACGTAACCTTTCACTGTTGTCCAATACAGGTTACTGGTAACTCTGGGAGGCGATCCTCTCCTTTAAGTAGGCAGGAACATTTCTCCAAATGTATGCAGGGGGCGGAGCCTCCCCTCCCTCCTCAGCTGCTTCCCAGTCAGCTAACACCAGAATGATTTGTTCCTGGGTGTGTATACACCAGGTGGAGAACATCTCTCTTCAGTTTAGTCTTTTTATTGTTTTCTATCAAATATGGAATACCACCATTAGGCGGGTTACCATGACTAACAAATGCCCTCTCCAAAGTGGCTAGCTCAGTGTCCAGGGATTTTTGGTGGACCTTATGCCCTGATGAGGGAACAACTTGGTTTCAAGTACTTCCCTGAGGGATTATCCTCTGAGGTAATCCTTTCTTTGCATGGTGACCTGAAGACAGAAGACCTGCAGAAAGGTGAGCCACCTTTTGAGTGCTGAAGGTCCACTTGTCCCACAGTGTCCCCTTAAAAATTGGGCTTGTATTTGGGAGTTCTCATTGTGCATTCCAGCACTCATTGGGTGTTTTTAGATATATATATATATATATATATATATATACAATGTATATATGTGTATGTCTGTGAGTTTTGGAGCAGTCTATGTGGCATTTTAACCCTTTGTCTGCTGGTTTGACTTGTTTATTGAGGGTTCTGTTACACTTTCTTTGTGGGATGGTGTTTTCTCATCATGTACATGTGTTCAATATGTGTTTTTAACCTTTTTATTATTGGGGTTAATATTCTTAAATTTTTACCGCATAGCCACCATTGCTCCTTTACTCTCTATGGGCTTACACTGTGTGGGACGTATCTCTGGAACCGCTTCACATAGCGACTTCAGAGTGGGCTCATTTTGTTTGTCTTCCCTTGCTCTTTCATCCTGTTTCATGTACAAGTGTGTTGGGGGACTTGGGGGGCTTCGGGCACTGCTTTGGGGTACTTTTTGAGAAGAACTACGTTTCCCGTGAGCACTCGTTTTGCGCCTCTTTTCTGATTGGCTCCCATCGCGGCAGCCATTTTGTGAGTTCTTCTCATCGAGTATACTACGCAGGGACCGGACCTTCTCCCTCTCCTCCGTTGATGAACCCTTCGCTTGCCAGTTTAGTTTTAACGTTTCTGGGGTGAATAATCTTTCACACTTAAATTGGGTGATTTCCGTCAGTGGGGTATATTTGACACTGTGTGTATGTCTACACCGCTGGAGCTTGGGACTAGACCTAAGACTAAGGAGGCTGGGGTATCAGTTTCCCGCATTGCGCATTGCTCCTCCTGTCATTCAGGGCTGCCTAGGGAATTCTCTGGTCATTTATGCCCAGCATGCTCAGAAGGTCCTGACAGCAACCCAGGGCCTTCCAGCCATGCTTATAGAGCCAGCTTGGGTGAAAGAGTTTAAGGCTGCAACTAGGGACCTCAGGTCCGTTCTTCAACTCTTTTCCTCTCAGGTACAGGGTGCACTGCAGTTATGGCAGGCTCCCTCTACTATCAGGACCTCCCTGCCTAAACCACAGGGGGCCCCTGATATGTCTGATTCTTCTGAGGAAGAATTGTTGCAAGATTCTGATGTTGAGGATGGTACAGTCATTGAGTCTTCCAGATCTGTTGGAGACCCCTTTGAATGTGACCCTGAACTCTCTGCTGAGGGCTTAATTAGAGCTGTTCTGACCACCCTCAACCTTCCCTTGAGTCAGGAGGTTCCCTATGACACAACTGATGTCTTTCAGAAACCGGCAAAAGCGGGTACTTGTTTTCCTCCTAACCCTACTCTTGAACGTTTGGTTTCTGATGCTTGGAAAAATCCTGACAAGTCCTCTTCAGTCTCAAAAAAGTTTTCCAAACTTTATCCTTTTTCTGAGGCTGAACTGGCTAAATGGGTTCATCCTCCCAAGGTGGATGCCCCTGTCTCTAGACTGTCTAAATCGACTGCTTTACCTGTATCTGATGCTTCTGCTTTACAGGATTGGACGGACAAAAAGTTGGAGGTTTGCCTCAAGTCTATTTTTGCCTCTATTGGTACTGCTATGCGTCCGGCCTTTGCTGTGGCGTGGGTTAACCGGGCCATCACGGTCTGGACTGAGCAACTCACCACGGCGGTCCGTCAGGACGCACCTGTTTCAGAACAATTGCTATTGCTTACTAATATTTGTGAGGCTCAGAATTATGTTTCTGATGCTGCTTTTGACGCTGTCCGCATGATGGCTAGGGCTTCTACCTCTTCTGTGGTAGTCAGGCATGCGCTTTGGCTTAAGATTTGGTCTGCTGACACTGCATCTAAGAAGGTTTTGCTCTCTTTGCCTTTCCAAGGTACTTCCTTGTTTGGGTCTGAGCTCAAGGAACTCAATAGCGAGGCTACTGGGGGTAAGAGTACCCTTTTGCCTTTGGTCTTCAAGAAAAAGTTGCCGGCTAAGCGTTACCGGTCCTTTCGTTCATTTCAGTCAGAGACGCGTTCGACGACCAAGTCAGTCCCGTCCGATCCGCGTCCCTCCTCCAAGCCCAAGCAGTCCTGGAAGCCCAAGGTTGCTTCCAAGCCCAAGGCTGCTTCGGCATGACTCGCCGAACCCGGGTCCGCACCCTGCCGTGGGGGGACGTCTCCACCTCTTTCGCAGGGTCTGGGAGGAATCTGTGACGGACCCATGGGTTTTACAGGTGGTCTCAGAGGGATACAAGATCCCTTTCTTTTCCCTTCCTCCCTTTCGTTTTCATCTCACTCGTTCTCCGCAAGATGCAGAGAAACTGCGTCTGTTCGACGGGGCTATTCAGGATCTCTTGGACAAGGAGGTTCTGGAGCCAGTGCTTCCTGTGGACATGGGTTTGGGGTTCTACTCCAACCTTTTTGTGGTGACCAAGAAGGACGGCGGGGGTCGTCCTATTTTGGATCTCAAGGATCTCAATTCCTTTGTGGTGACTACCCACTATCACCAGGAATCTCTCCGCACGGTGATTGCCTCCATGTCTCCAGGGGAGTTTCTTGCTTCTCTGCATCTTCAGGATGCGTATTTGCGCATCCCTATTCATCCAGTGCGCAGGCAGTATCTGAGGTTTGCCTGCACCAGGGGTCATTTTCAGTTTTCAGCTCTTCCGTTTGGACTGACAACTGCTCCCCAGGTTTTCCGATGAGTTCTGAGAGCATTGATATCTGCCGTCCATCGGGATGGCATAAGAGTGACTCCGTACATGGACGACTTGCTGTTGAAAGCGGACTCTGCGGAACTCCTTCATCAGCAGGTTCAGACCTGCATTCATGCCCTCACCCGTCACGGTTGGATAGTGAATTTGGACAAGTCGGACTTGTCTCCATCCCAGAGTCTCATATTCCTGGGTCTGCTGTTCGACACTCAGAAGGGTATGGTGTTTCTGCCAGAGTAGGTGGCTCATCAAATTGCCCAACGAGTTGCAAGGATTCTGGCACTCAAGTGGATCCCAGTGCCGAAGTTGTCTTCACTGGTGGGGAAGTTCATCTCCATGATAGAGGCGGTGCCATTTGCGATGACCCACACCAGGGAACTTCAGAGGTTTGTGATCCAGACGTGCAGGGATCGACCGGATCATCTGAAGCTGTCAGTATCTTTACCTCCTCATGTCGAGTTGAGCTTGGAATGGTGGTTGGACCTTTCCCATCTCCTGAAGGGGAGACCCTTCCGGATCCCTTACTGGACCAAGATCACGACGGACGCCAGTCTCTCGGGCTGGGGTGCTGTGTTGGGTCGCTTCACCGCTCGGGGAAGTGGTCCTTGGAGGAGTCTCTTCTCCCCATCAACATTCTGGAACTTCGGGCGATTTTCCACGCTCTATGCCATTGGGAATCTCAGCTGGAGGACTGTCCCCTCAAAGTGGAATCAGATAACGCCACCGCTGTGGCTTACATCAACAGGCAGGGCGGCACAAGAAGTCTCGCCGCGTGGCTAGAGGTCAAGGCCATCCTGTTCTGGGCGGAGATTCACGTTCCCGCCATTTCTGCGGTGCACATTTCAGGCGTAGACAACGTCATGGCACATTTTCTCAGTCGTCACACAGTCGACAGCGGAGAGTGGGAACTCCATCCGGAAGTGTTTCAACTATTGACTCAGATGTGGGGCATGCCCCTGCTGGATCTGATTGCAACCAGGTACAACAGGAAGGTTCCAACGTTCTGCTCCAGGTGGAGAGACTCGCTGGCTCTGGCGGTCGACGCCATGTTGATCCCTTGGGCGTTTTCCCTGGCCTACATCTTCCCCCCCCCTTCCAATGCTGATCAGGATGATCCAGAAACTGAAGGTGGAGCATTGTCCGGTCATCCTCATTACTCCGAATTGGCCTCATCAGTCCGGACCTTCTGGCTCTGTCGGTGGCAGAGCCCTTTACACTTCCTTCTTGTCCAGATCTTCTGATTCAAGGTTATCTGTTTAAGGAGGATGTTCATCGTCTCCATTTGACGGCCTGGAGGTTGAATCCTCAATTTTGAAGAAGGGGTTTTCTTCTGCTGTGGTGTCTACCATGCTTCGGGCTCGTAAGCCTGTTTCTTCCAAGATCTATCACTGGGTCTGGTCGACCTTTCTGTCTTGGTGTGCTGACAGGGACCTGTCTCACAATTTTCATTTTCCTAATGTCCTGGCCTTTTTGCAGGACGGTGTGGATAAGGGACTCAGTTTGAGTTCTCTTAAGGTCCAGACTTCGGCGCTTTCTGTCTTTTTCCAGGAGCGCATTGCTGTTCTTCCTGATGTCAAGATCTTCTTCCAGGGCGTGGCTCATGTGCGTCCTGCCTTTCGGAGTCCGGCTCCTCAGTCGGACCTTAATCTGGTGTTGGGAGTTCTCCAGCGACCTCCCTTTGAGTCTTTGGCTACCATTCCTTTACGTCTTTTGTCATGGAAGATGGCCTTTCTTCTGGCTATTGTGTCAGTCCGCCGGGTGGCGAAGTTATAAGCTCTCTCCTGTAAACCACCCTATTTGGTGTTTCACAAGGACAAGGCGGTTCTTTGTACTTCTATGGCGTTCTTACCTAAAGTTGTTTCTGAGTTTCACATTAATCAGGAGATTGTGGTGCCCTCTTTTTGCCCTAACCCCTCTTCCGAGAAGGAGAGGGATCTCCATTTGTTGGATGTTGTGCGTTTTCTCAAGTTCTATGTGCATCGCACCGAACCCATCAGGAAGTCTGACGCTCTGTTCGTCATTCCGGAGGGTCCTAGGGCTGGGAGACCGTCATCCAAAGTGACTATTGCATCTTGGATTAAGTCTACCATTTGTACGGCGTACGAATTGAGGAACAAACATGTTCCCTTTAGGGTTACGGCCCATTCTACCAGTTCCATTGGGGCCTCTTGGGCCTACAAAAATCAAGCGTCTGCTGATCAGCTGTGCCGTGCGGCCACTTGGTCCTCTGTGCACACCTTCTCGAAGCACTACCATGTGGATGTGCTGGCCTCGGCTGATGCCAGCTTTGGGAGGAAGGTCCTGGAGGCAGTTTTGCCTGTCTAGGATCTTCTTCTTCTGAGGTTCTTAGTGCTTTCTTACTGTTGAGCCCTGTTGGCTCTGGTTCAGTGTGCTGTGTAACAATTCCTGGGGTCTGTTTTTAGCCCTAGTTGGTGTCCGTTGACACTTCTGTTTTGTTGGGATCTCTGTCCAGTAGGTTCATGGAGGTCCTGGTGACTTTGGGGGCCTTGCGCCTGGTCCTTGCCTCCTTCCCGCCTCAGGGTAACTCAATGCTTGGACATCCCAGAGTTACCAGTAACCTGTATTGGAAGACAGTGAAAATAGGATTTTAGTCTTACCTGTTAAATCCTTTTCACTTAGTCCATACAGGTTACTGGTCTCCCACCCTGACAAGAGACCATGCTTGGCTCTCCTGTGGCACTTTGTGGGAGTCCTTCGGGGCATGCTCACAGGAGTCTTCTTCTCTCCTATTTCTGGTCAGTTAGTAGGGTCTCAAATCATTCTGGTGTTAGCTGACTGGGAAGCAGCTGAGGAGGGAGGGGAGGCTCCGCCCCCTGCATACATTTGGAGAAATGTTCCTGCCTACTTAAAGGGGTGGATCGACTCCCAGAGTTACCAGTAACCTGTATGGACTAAGTGAAAAGATTTTAAGAGGTAAGACTAAAATCCTATTTTATTAATAGTACTCTAAAAAAATCTAATGAGGCGAATTTAAAACCTGAACATTGTTAATTGACTCACCAAGTAGAATCCACAAATTCTTCTTATCCTGATACACAAATACAGTTTGTTCAAAGAACAAAATGGTATAAACATAAGGAACTGTATTGATTTAACCTAGAGATCAATTGCTGGCTTCATATGGTTATTATATAACACATATAACGGAGTTGATTATTGGTAAATTCTAAAGTTCTTAACCTGAGTCTCTAACTCCGCAAGCTCATAGATGGAGTCTCTTGGTTCTGATGCGGTAAAACACCGTTAAATCAGTAGCCGGCTTCTTAAAATGTTATCCCTACGCTAACTTAATTAAATCAATAATCAGTTTCATACAGTGTTGTGCACACTATTTTATAGCTTACAAATGAATGAAGCTTCTTAGCTCTGATACGGTAAATTCCGTTAAATCAGTAACCGGCTTCATGCAACACAATCCTGGTAATGAATACAATATTGTTGATTCTAAGATGGCTATTACTTCTGCCATAAAACAGAGTTAGTTTCTAATTGTTACAGATGGATGAAGCCTCTTAGCTTTGATACGGTAAATACCATTAAATCAGTAACCGGCTTCATGCAACACAGTCCCTATAATGGATAACGTATCTAATTAACAATATAACAGATGGATGAAGCCTCTTAGCTCTGATACGGTAAATACCGTTACATCAGTAACCGGCTTCATACAACACAATTCCTATAGTGGATGAAGTATCATAGGTTCTGAAGTGGCTATTAATTCTCCCGCAAAACAGAGTTGGCTTCTAATAAAAGATTATATATATCTGACGCGCGTTTCGCCCTGTGGCTTGATCACAGAGTGAGTGTCAAAACAGAAGCCAAAAGAATTGGCGCCTATTTATACCTACATCTATACACTCATTGGTTCAAATTCAAAAAAACGTGTCAACCAATCAAATATCTACTCAGTGATTGATTGACAGTTACTTTATACATTATTACCAATCGCATGATATCAGGTGTATATTGACTACTTATAAAATGACTTAAAAGATACTAAGTAATACATATTTGAATTGTTTAGTAACATAGTAAAATAAGGATATACTAATTCCACTGAGAATTCAATATATTTCCTTTTGTCTTTTCTTTTTAAATTAGTGTATCCTTATTTTACTATGTTACTAAACAATTCAAATATGTATTACTTAGTATCTTTTAAGTCATTTTATAAGTAGTCAATATACACTTGATATTATGATTTTATTGTAAATAAAAATCTTACGAAATTAGAAGAATATGCTCTAAAAGAAATCAGCCATTGGGAAGATGTTATCCTTAAACCATCGGATAAAGGTGGCAATGTGGTAATATGGCCAATTGATATGTATCTTAAAGAAGCCAAACGACAAATCATGTTATCGCCACCTGTTTGGTGATTCTACTGAAAATTTTCTGATTGAATATAAGAAAATTATTCAGTCAGCCAAAACCAAAGGTCTGCTTACCAAGAAAGAAGAGTCTTTTCACTGTCGTCCAATACAGGTCACTGGTACTTCTGGGAGGCGATTCGCCCCTTTAATAGGCAGGAACAATTATGCAAATGATTGCAGGGGGCGGAGCCTCCCCTCCTACTTAAGCCACCTTCAGGCCAGAGCCACTAGATTGATTTGTTCCTGGGTGCTGTGCACACCAGGTAGAGAACATCTATGCATTCAACTTAGTATTTTGTTATTTTTTGATTCAAATATGGAATACCACCATTTGGAGGGTGACCATGGCTGTGAATTGCCCTCTTTAAAGTGGCTGGTGCAGCTTCCAGGGATTTTCTGTGGACCTTATGCCCTGAAGAGGGAACAGCTTGAGTTTAGCAGCTTCCCTACTGGGGAATTTACCTCTGGTCTATTCCCACTTCATCATGGTCACCTGAAGTCAGAAGTCCTTGCAGGAAAGGTGAGGCACCCATTGAGTGCTGAAGGTCCACTTGTCCCCACAGTGTCCCTTTACTGGGCTTGTATTTGGGAGTTTGCTTTGCACTCCAGCACTCATAGGGTGTTTTTATTTGCATTTAATGTATTTAATGCAGTTTCTGTGGTATTCTCTGGGTTTGGAGCCTTGAACAGTATTTCTTTATGTGTTTTATGTATGTTTGGGCACTTTTTAATGTTTTACTAAACTTTATTAAAAATGGTGTTCCGCGCCTTTAAGCGCGGCTTTTCCCGCTTAGACGCTATGGCTCCTTTACTCTCTATGAGATTTCACAGTCTGGGACATATCTCTGGAACCGCTTGTCACAGCAACTCCAGAGAGGGCTCATTTTAATGCTAAGCTCCTGCTCTATCATCCGGTGTGTGTTTTATTAGTGTGGGTGTTCAGGGGGGCTTCGGGCACTGTTTGGGGTACTTGTATGGGGAAAACTACATTTCCCATGAGCGCCTGGTTCGCGCTCGTTTCTGATTGGCTATCCTGACGGCCGCCATTTTGTGGAGCTCTTCCTCAGCGAGTACACTACGCAGGGACCGAGCCTTCTCTCCCCTCAACAGATTAACCCTTCGCTGGCCAGATAAGTCCAATATTAGGCATTTCTGGGGTGAAACTTTAATCTTCCACACTCTTACTGGGTGGGGTATATTGACGCTGTGAGCATGTCTACTTCACTGGAGCTAGGGGCTAGACCCAAGTCTAAGGAGGATGGGGGGTCTGCTCCCCCCATGGCGTTTTGCTCCTCTTGTCACACTGGGCTATCTAGTGATAATGTGGGGGATCTATGCCCTAACTGCACTGGTCAAGATAGCAACCCTGGGCTTCCCAGCCATGCTATTGAGCCATCTTGGGTGAGGGAGTTTAAAGCTGCCACTAGGAATCTCAGATCCACTCTTCAACTCTTTCCCTCTCAGGTACAGGGGGCTCTCCAGGTCTGGCAGACCCCCGCTACAATCAGGACCTCCCTGCCTAAGCCACAGGGTGCTCCTGATGTGTCTGATTCTTCTGAGGAAGAACTCTTGCAGGATTCTGATGCTGAGGAACGCACTGTTATTGAGTCTAACAGGTCCATTGGGGACCCTTATGAAAGTGACCCTGAAGTTTCGGCTGAGGGTCTGATTAGAGTTGTACTGAATACGCTCAACCTTCCTCTGACTCAGGAATCCACTTATGATCCTACTGATGTTTTTCAAAAGAAACCATCTAAGCCTGTTGTTTGTTTTCCAACTAACCCTACTCTTGCCTGTCTAGTTTCTGAGGCATGGAAGAATCCTGATAGATCCTCCTCTGTCTCTAAAAAGTTTGCTAAACTGTACCCTTTTCCTGAGACTGAGCTGGCAAAATGGGTTCATCCCCCCAAGGTGGATGCTCCTGTTTCCAGACTATCCAAATCTACCGCTTTGGCTGTCTCTGATGCCTCTGCCCTGCAGGATTGGACGGATAAAAAGCTAGAGCTTTCTCTTAAGTCTATTTTTGCCTCCATTGGCACTGCCATGCGTCCAACCTTTGCAGTGGCATGGGTTAATAAAGCCATTGCGGCCTGGACTGACCGACTGACTGAAGCAGTTCGCCAGGATGCACCAGTATCTGGACAGTTGCAGCTTCTTGCTAATATCACTGAAACTCAGAACTATGTTGCTGACGCTGCTTTTGATGCTGTGCGCATGATGGCGAGGGCCTCCACTGCTTCTGTGGTGGCTAGACATGCCCTTTGGCTGAAAATTTGGTCTGCTGATACAGCCTCTAAGAAAGCCTTGCTTTCCTTGCCCTTTCAGGGGAATTTGCTATTTGGGTCTGAGCTCAAAGAAATGATCAGTGAGGCTACTGGTGGTAAAAGTACTCTTCTACCCTCAGTCTTTAAGAAAAAGTTTCCAGCCAAACGCAATCGGTCCTTTCGTTCCTTTCAGACTGAGACACGCTCCTCGGCCCAGACGGGTCCTCCCGCTACGCACTCCTCCTCCAAGCCCAAACAGTCCTGGAAGCCCAAAGTGGCGCCCAAGGCCAAGACCTCCAAGACTGCTTTGGCATGACTCGCCGAACCCGGGTCCGCATCCGGCTGTAGGTGGACGTCTCCACATCTTTCGCCGGACTTGGGAGGAGTCAGTAGCGGACCCATGGGTTCTTCAGGTGGTGTCAGAGGGATACAGGATCCCTTTCTCCTCCCTTCCTCCTTTTCGGTTCCATTTTACTCGTCCTTCTCAGGAACCCACAAAAAGACGTCTGTTCGACGACGCTATTCAGGATCTCTTGGACAAAGAGGTTCTGGAAGTGGTTCCTCAGGAGGACACAGGTTCAGGATTTTATTCCAACCTGTTTGTGGTGGCCAAAAAGGACGGAGGGGCTCGTCCTATTTTGGATCTCAAAGATCTCAATGCCTATGTGGTGACCTCCCACTTCCGCCAGGAGTCCCTGCGCTCTGTGATTGCAGCAATGTCTCCAGGGGAGTTCCTTGCCTCCCTGGACCTTCAGGATGCTTATCTTCACATCCCTATTCATCCAGAGAGCAGGCGGTACCTCAGGTTTGCCTGCCACAGGGGACACTTTCAGTTTTCTGCTCTTCCCTTTGGGCTGACTTCAGCTCCTCAGGTCTTCCAGAGAGTGTTGGGCTCCCTGATAGCGGTGCTTCATCAGGACGGGGTCAGGGTGACTCCCTACATGGACGATCTCCTCATCAAAGCTTCCTCGGCGGAGCTTCTTCACCAGCAATTGCAGAAGTGTATCCACACTCTGACCCGCCATGGCTGGATCCTGAATCTGGACAAGTCGGACTTGGTCCCATCTCAGAGGCTTCTGTTCCTGGGTCTCCTGTTCGACACTCGCCAATGCATGGTGTTCCTGCCAGAGGATGTGGCTCATCAGATAGCTATCAGAGTGGCGGGAATTCTGGAACTGGACTTAGTGCAGGTAACGAAATTGTCGTCCCTGGTGGGGAAGTTCATTTCCACGATCAAAGCGGTTCCTTTTGCCATGGCCCACTCCAGGGAACTTCAGAGATTTGTGATCTAGACGTGCAAGAATCATCCAGATCATCAGCATCTGTCAGTCCCTCTACCTCCTCAAGTGGAATCGAGTCTGCACTGGTGGTTGGACCTCTCCCATCTCCTGAAAGGGAGATCCTTTAAAGTTCCTTGTTGGACCACGATCACAACGGATGCCAGCCTTCGGGGCTGGGGTGCTGTGTTGGGTCGCTTCAGTGCTCAGGGGAAATGGGGTCTGGAGGAATCTCTTCTCTCCATCAATGTTCTGGAACTGCGTGCCATCCGGCTTGCCCTGAGACACTGGGAATCTCAACTGACCGGTCTTCCGATTAGAGTGGAATCCGACAACGCCACTGCGGTGGCTTACATCAACAGGCAAGGCGGCACAAGAAGCGGCACCGCCTGGTTGGAGGTCAAGGATATTTTGTCTTGGGCAGAAGATCACGTGCCTGTCATCTCTGCAGTCCATATTCCAGGCGTGGACAACGTCATGGCAGACTTCCTCAGTCGTCATACCGTCGACAGCGGAGAATGGGCTCTTCATCCAGAGGTGTTTCATTTGCTCACCCAGAGGTGGGGGATGCCGGAGGTGGACCTGATGGCCTCCAGACACAACAGGAAGGTTCCGGTGTTTTGCTCCCGGCGGAGGGACTCCCTTTCTCTAGCAGTGGATGCCTTGTCGATCCCTTGGGATTTTTCTCTGGCTTACATCTTTCCTCCTCTTCCTCTATTGATCAGAGTCATCCAGAACCTGAAGCGGGAGCGTTGTCCTGTTATCCTGATCGCTCCAAACTGGCCTCGCCAGTCCTGGTATCCGGAGTTGATGGCCATGTCAGTGGCGGATCCATTCCCACTTCCTGCCGTCCGGACCTACTTTTTCAGGGATATCTGTGGAAGGAGGATGTTCAGTCTATCCATTTGATGGCATGGCGGTTGAATCCTCGATTCTAGCAAAGAAAGGATTTTCTCCTTCTGTAGTGTCGACTATGCTCAGTGCTCGTAAGCCTGTGTCTTCCAAGATCTATCATCGCATATGGTCAACTTTCGTGGCATGGTGCTCTGATAAGAAATTATCCCTTGATTTTCATCTTCCCACTGTCCTGGCCTTCTTGCAGGACGGTGTTGATAAGGGGCTCAGTCTGAGTTCCCTCAAAGTTCAGACTTCTGACTTGTCTGTGTTTTTCCAGGAAAGGATTGCTATCCTTCCTGATGTGAAAGTTTTCTTCCAAGGTGTGACTCATGTTCGACCTGCCTTCAAGAGTCCTACTCCCCAGTGGGACCTCAGTGTGGTGCTGGGAGTTCTCCAGCGTCCACCGTTTGAATCCTTGGCTTCCATTCCATTACGTCTCTTGACTTGGAAGATGGCCTTCCTTTTGGCTATTGTTTCAGTTCGCCGGGTAGCAGAGTTACAGGCTCTGTCTTGTAAACCTCCTTACCTGGTATTCCACAAGGATAAGGCTGTGCTTCGCACTACCAAGGAATTCTTACCCAAGGTTGTGTCCGAGTTTCACATCAATCAGGAGATTGTGGTTCCCTCTTTCTGCCCTAATACTTCATCTGACAAGGAACGAGATCTCCATTTGTTGGATGTGGTGCGTTGCCTCAAGTTTTATGTTCATCGCACCGAGTCTATCAGGAAGTCTGACGCTCTATTCGTCATTCCTGAGGGGCCTAGGGCAGGGAGACCTGCCTCCAAAGTTACCATTGCCTCTTGGATTAAGGCTACTATCCGTGAAGCCTACAAGTTGCGGAATAAGCATGTTCCCTTCCGGGTGACTGCCCATTTCACCAGATCTATTGGGGCCTCTTGGGCCTACAAGAATCAGGCTTCCGCTGATCAACTGTGCAGAGCGGCTACTTGGTCCTCTGTGCACACTTTTTCAAAGCACTACCGAGTTGATGTGCTGGCCTCGGCTGATGCCAGTTTTGGAAGGAAAGTCCTGGAGGCAGTTTTGCCTGTGAAGGTCTTCCACTCTGTGATCCTTAGTGCTTCCTTACTGTTGAGCCCAGTTGGCTCTAGTTCCGTGTGCTGTGTTAGTTCAGGGATTGTTCCCTTGATTGGTGTCCGTTGACACTTACAGTTGGGCTATGTAATTAACTGGTTCATAGCAGTTTTAATGACTTGGGCCTTGTTCTTCCCACCTCTGGATCAGCTCAATGTTTGTACATCCCAGAAGTACCAGTGACCTGTATTGGACGACAGTGAAAATAGGATTTTAGTCTTACCTGTTAAATCCTTTTCACTTAGTCCATACAGGTCACTGGTCTCGCACCCTGTCAAGGGACCAGACCTGGCTCTCCTGTGGCATTCAGTGGGGGACCTTTGGGGCATGCTCACAGGAGTCTTTCTTCTTACTTAACTGGGGTCAGTTTTAGGGTCTCAAATCAATCTAGTGGCTCTGGCCTGAAGGTGGCTTAAGTAGGAGGGGAGGCTCCGCCCCCTGCAATCATTTGCATAATTGTTCCTGCCTATTAAAGGGGCGAATCGCCTCCCAGAAGTACCAGTGACCTGTATGGACTAAGTGAAAAGGATTTAACAGGTAAGACTAAAATCCTATTTTTTGGAAGTTGAAAATCCACGCATTGCTACTTTGTATTTACTACCGAAAATCCATAAAAATATAAATGTTCCTCCTGGGAGACCAATAATATCTGGGAATGGATCCCTGGGAGAGAAAGCTAGTAAATATCTAGATTTTCTATTGAGACCTTATGTTTATGAGCTGAAGTCTTACACTAGAGATACTTTGGACATAATAACCAAAATTGATGGATTACCAATAGATGATGATGTGTATTTAATTACTTGCGATGTTGAATCACTATACACATCAATAAAGCATGAATTTGGTTTAAAGGCTGTCTCTTATTTTTTAGAGAGAGATGCACGTTATTCAGTAGAAACTAACCAGTTGATCCTTGATTTACTTCAATTTGTTCTCTAGAGGAATTTTTTTGTTTTTAATGACCACTTCTACCTCCAACTCCGAGGTAGTGCCATGGGGAGTTCATGTGCCCCCACTTATGCCAACATGTACCTCGTATGGTGGGAGGAGAATGTGGTCTTTCAAGAACACCACAGCAGATACACTGATTGTATACTGCTGTAGCAAAGATGTATAGATGATCTTTTTATCCTCTGGCAGGGTGACAGTGATACTTTTCATGAGTTTATGAATATTCTTAATAATAATTTTTTCAATCTAAAACTCACGTATGAGATGAGTAAGACTACTGTTAATTTCTTGGACATCACAATAGAGAAAGATAAGAATAATAGATTAATAACAAATTTATTTAGAAAGAGTACAGCTACCAATACTTTACTTCATTTTAGTAGCAATCACCCACTCCATATGAGAAAAGATATTCCTATGGGAGAATTTTTACTTTCAAGACGAAATTGCTCCACTGTAGTTGCTTTTAAGGAATGCTCTCAAGAAATGATAATAAGATTTCAAGCACATGGATATAGTAAATATTGCATTAAAAAGGCATATAAGCGTGCGTTATATTCTTCTAGACCCTCCCTCTTATATAAAAAAGCTTCTTTACCCTTGGAAAATCCTAATAAGTTACGTTTTATAACTACATACACGTGTCGATGGCAAGAACTGGAAAATATTCTTAATAAAAACCTCCACATTTTATTAACTGACTCTGACTTACAAGAATGCTTGGGTAACAGAATAGAAGTCACATATCGGAGATCACCGAATTTGAAGGACATTCTGGTTCCAAGTCATTTCAAAAAGAAAAAAACAAATTCAGACCGGCCGGCTCAAAAGGGACTGACAGCGCAGGCGCACGGACGTCACTGGGACGAGATGTCCGTGCTTCCTGTTCCAGTGACAGTCAGAAAAAGGACAAAATCTTCAGAACCGGGTAATATTTCTGGCGACTAGCGCTACTAAGCAGATGAAGAATCAATACAGGTTAGGTTTTTGCGGGGTGGTAGTTCCCCTTTAAAGCCAGATCATGTGCATTCTCTGTGACTGCTAGGCACATGCTACGGCTGAAGATCTGGTCTGCTGACTTGATCTCTAAGAAATCACTGATTTCTCTTCCCTTTCAGAGTTCCTCTCTTTTTGGCCCTGAACTGAAGACTCTCATCAGTGAGGCCATTGGGGGTAAGAGTACACTACTGCCCCAAGCTCCTAAATTCACCCCACAGGAGAAGAGACATCATCTTTTTCGTCCCAAACAAGGCAAAACGTTTAGGGTAAACCCGGTAGCACCTCAGGCCCAGCATTCCACCCCCAAGCCCAAGCAGCAGTGGAGGTCTAAACATACCTCCACCAAACCCAAACAAACCAAACCTTCTTTGGCATGACTCGCTGAACCCTGGTCCGCGACCAGTGGGGGACCGCCTGCATCACTTTTTGAGTGTTTGGACAGACTCTGTTGCGGATCAGTGGGTATTACAGATGGTTTCCGAAGGTTACAGGATTCCCTTCAAGTCCCTTCCCCCCTTCAGATTCTTCCCTTCTCTTTCCCCTCAGGGGCAAGAAGAGTTCAGGCTTATCAATGAGGCAGTCCAGTCTCTCTTGGACAAAGGAGTTCTGGCACCGGTTCACCAAAAGGAGAGAGGTTCAGGCTTTTATTCCAACCTCTTTGTTGTTCCCAAGAAGGATGTTGGCTGCTGCCCTATCCTGGACCTCAAGGCCCTCAACAAATTTGTTTTCAAGACCCGCTACAAGATGGAGTCCTTGCGCTCAGTCATCACAGCAATGTGTCCAGGGGAATTTCTGGTGTCTTTTGATCTTCAGGATGCCTATCTGCACATCCCTGTGCATCCGGACAGTCAACAATACCTCAGGTTTGCCTGTGAACTGGGTCACTTCCAGTTCATTGCTCTCCCCTTCCCCCTCTGGTGTTCAATCTAGTTCTGGGTGCATTGCCTTCCTGCAGACCAAGGGGATTCAGTTAACAACTTACACGGATGACCTTCTCCACAAGGCGCCTTCCAGGGACCTTCTGGATCACCAAGTCCATCCTCCTTCAACATGGTTGGATTCTGAATATGGACAGGTCTGCTTCAGTGCCCTCACAGAACCTGGTGTTCCTCCGTCTCCGCTTTGATTTTCAGCAGAGTATGGCCTACTTGACGGAGGACTCTTTACAACAGCTCACCTCCAAGGTGTCTCCTGTCCTGTCTTGGACGTCAGCTCCAGCAAGGAAGTTCTCCTCCCTGGTGGAGAAGATTATCTCCACCATGGAAGTGGTTCTGTTTGCCATGGCTCATGCCAGGGAACTTCAGAGGTCTGTGATCCGTGCTTGCAGGGGGAACCCGGACCTTCTGGATCAGCCTGTCTCCCTTCCTGTGGAGGTAGCACAGAGCCTTCACTGGCGGTTGAATCTCTCCAACCTGGAAAAAGAGAGAGCGTTCATGATTCTATACTGGACCATACTGATGACGGATGCCAGCCTGCACGGTTTGGGCGCAGTCTTGGGTCACCTGAGTGTTCAGGGCCATTAGCCTGAGGAGGAGACTCTTCTTCCCATCAACATGGAGCTCAGGGTGATTTCCCATGCTGTGAAGTATGGGTCCTCTCATCTGATGGGGTGCCCAGTTTGAGTCCAGTCCGACAATGACATAGTCATGGCTTATATCAAAAAGCAAGGAGGCACCAGAAGTCCCACTGCTTGGTTAGAGGTCAAGGGTATTTTAGCCTGGGCAGAAGATCATGTACCTGCTATCTCCGCAGTTCACATCCCAGGTGTAGAAACATCCAAGCAGACTTCCTTAGTCGACACACGGTGGACCTGGGTGAGTGGGATCTTTACCCAGAGGTGATCGATCTCCTGGTATGAATGTGGGGTCTTCCTGTCATAGACTTGATGGATACCAGGGACAACAGGAAGGTTCAGATGTTTTGATCACGCTTGAGGGATCCCCTAGCATTTGTGGTGGGTACTCTGTCAATCCCATGGAGATTTCATCTAGCCTACATCTTTCCTCCTCTTCCTCTCCTGCCCAGGGTGGTGCGGAAGATTAAAATGGTCTGGAATTACACTGTCCTGATTGCCTCATATTGGACCAGACAGCCTTGGTTTCCAGAACTACTGTCGCTCTCTGCCCAGGCACCGTTTCCACTGCCACGCAGACCGAACATCCTTTACCAGGGGTATCTGTGGAAGGAGGATGTGGACCATCTGGCTTTGATGGCATGGCTGTTGAAGCCTCCATCTTAACGAAGATGGGCTATTCTCCAGAAGTGGTCTCCACTGATTCAGGCCAGAAAACCGGTCTCTTCTAAAGCCTATTATAGGGTTTGGTCTATCTTCCATGCTTGGTGTGTGGACAGGGATCTGTCCTCACATGAATTTGATCTTCCAGCTATCCTGTCTTCTTTGCAGGATGGTGTGAACAAAGGCCTTAGCCTTAGTTCCTTGAAGCTTCAGACTTCGGCCCTCTCTGTCTTTTTTCAGAGATGCATTGCCATCTTACCGGATGTCAAGGTCTTCTTTCAGGGTGTCGCTTATGCTTTCCCTGCTTATAAGGCTCCTACTCCTCAGTGGCACCTAAACCTTGTTTTGGGAGTTTTGCAGCGGCCTCCTTTTGAGTCCTTGACTACCATTCCCTTACCTCTTTTGACGTGGAATATGGCTTTTCTTTTGGCAGTGGTCTCTGTCCGCAGAGTGGATGAGTTGCAGGCTTTGTCCTGCAAGCCGCCTTTCCTGGTGTTTCACAAGGATAAGGCTGTTCTCTGTACCTTACAGGAATTTCTTCCTAAGGTTGTCTCTGAGTTCCACATCAATCAGGAGATTGTTGTGCCTTCCTTCTGTCCTAACCCTAAATCTGACAAGGAGAGGGATCTCCACTTGTTGGATGTGGTGCGCTGCCTTAATTTCTATGTGCACCACACTGAGTCGGTCCATCAGACTGATGCACTTTTTGCCATCCCTGAGGGTCCCAGGGCTGGTAAGGTGGCATCCAAGGTGACTATTGCGTCTTGGATCAAGTCTACCATTTGCAAGGCCTATAAACTCAGGAAGAAACCTGTTCCCTTTCTCATCACAGCGCATTCCACTAGGTCTGTTGGGGCCTACTGGGCCTACAAGAATCAGGCCTCTGCTGATCAGCTGTGCAAGGTGGCCACTTGGTCCTCTGAGCACACATTTGCTAAACACTACAGTGTTGATGTTCTGGCTTCAGCTGAAGCCAGTTTTGGCAGGAATGTCTTGGAGGCAGTATTACCTGTCTAGAACTTTACTTTCCTGTGCCTTATAGTTCTTTATCCTGTTGTGCCCTGTTGGCTCTTGTTCTGTGTGCTGTGTTACAGTTATAACAGTGTCTGACACTTCATTAGTTTGGGCTGTTTCATGTCTGGATAGTCCATGGGAGCTCTGGTATCATGGGGACCGGCACTTGGTCCTTTCCTTGATTTTTCCACCCTGGAACTCAATGTTGGTACATCCCCATGGTACCTCTAACTATACTGGACGACACAGAAAAGAGGATTTTACATCCTTTTCTCTTAGCCCATATAGCTTACAGGTCTCCCACCCAGTGAAAGGGACCATGCTTAGTCTCCTGTGGCTGGACATGGGAGTCCTATTGGGTCCGTGCTCACAGATGTTTTCCTTTTCTTCTTCTCGTTATTTAGCTCATTAGGTTTTATGTCACAAATCTAACTGGAGAGGGGAGTGGCTGGGTAGGCTGCTAAGGGCGGTGTTGTGGTATTGGGGGTTTTATGTCACAAATCTAACTGGAGAGGGAAGTAGCCTGAAAAGGAGGAGAGGGAGGCTCCGTCCCTGCAACTTCTTTGAAGAATTGTTCCAACCTACTAGTAGGAGCTGTTACCTCCCCATGGTACCTGTAAGCTATGTGTACTAAGAGAAAAGGATTTAACAGGTAAGACTAAAATCCTCTTTTCAGTGTCATCTGCATAGAGGCGATGGTGAAACCCAAAGAAGTTTGAGTTTGTCAAGGGATGAGGTGTAGACTGAAAAGAGCAAGGGTTCCAGGACTGAATTATGATAATATCTTTTTGGCTCTTACAGTAGCTCACAGACATTGTATGCTGTTGAAAAGTCTATTGTCATCAGTACTACCATTTCTCTCTCTAACAAAAATTATGCAGTATATTAAATCAAGGCCTCTGTCATGATGTGCTGTCAGGACCTATAGAGGCACTCTTGTATTTTATACTTATTCACATATTCATAAATGCATTTGTAACTCATTAATTAATGAATAAGTGCATTTAAAGCTACCTGACAGTTTTTCTTTCATTCACTGGTGGATAATGGGTTCGTGGGAAGCATCAGATACTTCTCAAAGAGTTAAGAGGCAGGGCAATTACAAAAATAACTGTCTTTGGAGTAGGCGGTTTCCCTCTCTGCCTATGCTTGAACTCCACATAGCTCTTCCCACTTGTTTTTATTTCCGTGTTCTTCAAGGAGGAAACATTATTGATATGATCATTTATTTTGATTTAGTTTAATTTATTTTAAATTATATTTTGCTTCGCTACAGCTATTGAGAAAGAAGCAGTGGGATACTGTGGTACAATATTCCTCTCTACTATGTGGGACCAGTTCCACCTATCCTAGTATGTTACTCCAGCCAGCTAAGTGGAGTGGGATTTTGAGGTGAATGACCTCCACCTATCTAGTATGGCTGGCTGCAAGGGGCGGCGTTGTAGTATTGGGGGTTTTAATTATGTGTGTGCATATGGGTATAAAAGTTGTGAGAAGTTTTGTGACCCCCCTGAAGATTTTCACATTTCATATCTACAATGCTAGGATGGATCGGCTGCACTCAGACTCAAAGGTGCGTTCAATAATATAAAAAGCTTCTTTATTTGTCTTCATTAAAAGTGATCATTGCCTTGTTGCATGAACCACTTTCGGTTCAGCTTCACTTAATGGACAGCTGGCCTAACATTCTCCTCTAAAATCTTTTGATGCAATGCAGAATTCATGGTTGTGTCAGTGATTCCAAGCCATGCAGGTCCTGAGGCAGCAAAGCAGCCCTAAACCTTCACACTCTCACCACCATGCTTGATGGCTTAAATGAGGTTCCCCTGTTCAAACTCAGTGTTTCTTTTATGCTTAACATAATATTTCTCATTAAGGCCTTAAGGCCTCCCTTTTACTTGTCTATCTAGAGAACAATGTCCTAGAAGTCTTGTGGATCATCTGTTATCTTTATTGGACTTTAGGTAGGCAGCAGTGTTCTTTTGTACACACCCATGTTTCTTCCTTGCTATCTTCCCTTGAAGACCATTTTGTTCAGTCTTTTTCTGATCTTTGGGCTATGTTCACTCACATAGCCCACAGATCCTTGGTTGGGGTTAATTCTGACTTTCAGGATGATGCACCGGGTTGCTGTTGGAAGTACTTTGTAAGCATGAACACTCTTGGATAGAATGACTGTGGTCTTGAACCGTTTCTGTTTGTAGAATACATTGAGGGAAAAAATTATTTGATCCCTACTGATTTTGTATGTGTGCCCACTGACAAAGAAATGTTCCGTTTATAATTTTAATGGTAGGTTTATTTGAACAGTGAAAGACAGAATAACAACAAAAAAATCTTGCAAAAACGCATTTCAAAAAAGTTATAAATTGGTTTGCATTTTACTGAGTGAAATAAGTATTTGACCCCCTATCAATCAGCAAGATTTCTGGCTCCCAGGGGTCTTTTATACAGGTAACAAGCTGAGATTAGGGTCACTCTCTTAAAGGGTGTGCTTCTAATCTCAGCTTGTTACCTGTATAAATGACACCTGTCCACAGAAGCAATCAATCAATCAATCAATCAATCAATCAGATTCCAAACTCTCCACCATGGCCAAGACCAAAGAGCTGTCCAAGGATGTCAGGGACAAGATTGTAGACATACACAAGGCTGGAATGGGCTACAAGACCATCGCCAAGTAGCTTGGTGAGAAGGTGACTACAGTTGGTGCGATTATTCACAGATGGAAGAAACACAAAATAGCTGTCAATCTCCCTCAGTCTGGGGCTCCATGCAAGATCTCACCTCGTGGCATTTCAGTGATCATGAGAATGGTGAGGAATCAGCCCAGAACTATACGGGAGGATCTTGTCAGTGATCTCAATGCAGCTGGGACCATAGTTACCAAGAAAACAATTGGTAACACACTACGCCGTGAAGGACTGAAATCCTGCAGCGCCCACAAGGTCCCCCTGCTCAAGAAAGCACATGTACAGGTCCGTCTGAAGTTTGCCAATGAACATCTGAATGATTCAGAGGAGAACTGGGTGAAAGTGTTGTGGTCAGATGAGACCAAAATCGATCTCTTTGGCATCAACTCAACTCGCTATGTTTGGAGGAGGAGGAATGTTGCCTGTGATCCCAAGAACACCATCACCACCATCAAACATGGAGGTGGAAACATTGTGCTTTGGGCACAACTTCACCGCATCAAAGGGACGATGTACAGCCATGTACCGTCAAATCTTGGGTGAGAACCTCCTTCCCTCAGCCAGGGCATTGAAAATGGGTCATGGATGGGTATTCCAGCATGACAATGACCCAAAACACACGGCCAAGGCAACAAAGGAGTGGCTTGAGAAGAAGCACATTAAGGCCTAGCCAGTCTCCAGACCTTAATCCCATAGAAAAACTGTGGAGGGAGCTGAAGATTTGAGTTGCCAAACGTCAGCCTCGAAACCTTAATGACATGGAGAGGATCTACAAAGAGAAGTGGGACAAAATCCCTCCTGAGATGTGTGCAAACCTGGTGGCCAACTACAAGAAACATTTTTGCCACTATGTACTAAGTAATGTTTTGCAAAGGGGTCAAATACTTATTTCACTCAGTAAAATGCAAATCAATTTATAACTTTTTTGAAATGCGTTTTTCAGGATTTTTTTGTTGTTATTTTATCTCTCAAATAAACCTACCATTAAAATTAGAGACTGATCATTTCTTTGTCAGTGGGCAAACGTACAAAATCAGCAGGGGATCAAATAATTTTTCCCTAACTGTATCTGCCTGATAGTGGATAGAGCCCCATATCCTTTGCTATGGTTTTATACTCCATTCTAGACACAGGAGCAGCAATAACTTCCGATCTGAGGTCCTCAGAGATGTTGTTTGATCTTATACACAACTCTGTGGTGAAGCCCAAGCTCACACAGGTTGTGATCTTTACATAGGGTGTGGTCTCCCAAACTCTTCTATCACGGTGCCCATGATCCTGGTTGCTGTGTGGCGACATTACTACTTCCTTGTTTCTGATGCTGGATTTTTATTGGTCCCTGGACTTGACTCCACCCAGGGCCAGCCCTTTTATACCCTGTCATGTCGCTATTCGGGCGCCCTTTCATGGTGTACCTGAACCTAGCGCTAGTTACTGCTGTTTCTCTGTTCGTGTATGACCTGGCCTGCCTGACGACGCTCCTGTGTATCCTGTACTAGTGCCGCATCTGTTGCTGACTGGACTGGCTGAGAACCCTCATCTGTTGCTGACTGGACTGGCTGAGAACCCGCATCCGTTGCTGACTGGACTGGCTGAGAACCCGCATCCGTTGCTGACTGGAGTGGCTGAGAACCCGCATCCGTTGTTGACTGGACTGGCTGAGAACCCACTTACGTTGCTGACTGGACTGGCTGAGAACCCGCATCCGTTGCTGACTGGATATCACTGTTCCCGTGATTACCTGTCACTCTCTGCTGTGGTGTGTTCCTATTGACAGTACCTGTTATGCCCGCCCAGTATGGCCTTCTTATACCGGGCCTTTGGCACCTATCAGGTTCCCTTTCGTGGTGTTCCAGTACCAGTGCTTCCGTTGCTGTGTTCCTGCGTTCCTGTGTACTGATTCGGCTTGTCTGACTATTCTCCTGGTTCCTGCTCAGTGTATGACCCAGCCTGGCTGACGCTCCTGCTCCGTGATTGATCCGGCTTGTCTGACGCTCCTGCTCCGTGTATGACCTGGCCTGGCTGACGTTCCTGCTCTGTGATTGATCCGGCTTGTCTGATGCTCCTGCTCCGTATATGACCCGGTCTGGCTGACTTCCTGCTCCGTGATTGATACGGCTTGTCTGACGCTCCTGCTCCGTGTATGACCCGGCCTGGCCGACTTTCCTGCTTGGTTCCAGTTTCCTGTGATCCGGCTTCAGTGAGGCTTCGTCTATGTCGCTTGTCGACATTGTGAACTGTCAGACCTGTGCCTCTTTTGCTGACCTCCCACTTGCTGAGCTTGTTGCCTCCGTTACCGAGCCTGTCCATTAACCCTTGCTGTGCCTGTTGCCTCAGATTAAGGGCTGTCCATTAACACCTGCTGAGCCTGTTGCCTCCGTTACCGAGCCTGCTCGCTGACACTTGCAGTACTTGTTGCCTCAGATACTGAGCTATCCGTTAACTCTGGCTGAGCTTGTTGCCTCCGTTACCGAGCCTGTCAGAGCTTGTTGCCTCAGATACAAAGCCTCTCCATTAACACTTGCTGAGCTCATTGCCATCCTTACTGAGCCTGTCCGTTACACTTGCAGAGCCGTGGTGATTCCGTTACTGTCTACCTAGTGCTCTTGCCATTCACACGATTCGTTAACGCACTGGAAGGGTGCTACTGGCTCTGGTCCTACTCAGCTCTAAGCAGTGTTGGGGTATCCGTTTACGCACCAGGCTGTGCTACTGGCTCTGGTCCCGTTCAGCTCTGGCAGTGTGGGTATCCGTTGATGCACCAAGGGATGCTGCTGGCTCAGGTTCCATTCAGCTCACGCAGTGTCATTAACCCATTCTGCACCGCGAGTGCCGTTGGCTCTGATCCCATTCAGCTCACGCAGTGTGGCTATCCGATTACGCACGGCAGAGCGCCCTTGGCTCTTGTCTTAAGTGGCTCTAACATAAGTGGTTGGTCTTGCAAATCGCCAGTCCTTGAGTACTACTGTGTGGACTCACTACCAGGTGCTCCCACCTTGCACCGCAGCCTCTGGCTGCTCTTATCCACTACTGGGCGTTGTCTTACACACCACCTCAGAGACTGATTATTACATTGGACTTAACCCTTGCTTTACACTGTTTCATTGTTTGTACAGTATTGCTCCTTACCCATACTGTGTCTGCTATATTACCATATTGCCTGCAATTACGTGTAATTACCTATTTCTGCCCTTAGGGGGCCGTGTTCTTTATTTGTTCTCAATAAAACTGTGTTTTATTTTTTACCTCTGGTCTGAGAGTCTGAATAACCGTTACACTGGACTGGCTGAGAACCCGCATCCGTTGCTGACCGGATTGGCTGAGAACCCCCTTACGTTGCTGAGCACCCGCTTCTGTTGCCATATCGTTCTGGCTTCTACCACCTCTGTGGTGGTTTGCACATACGGAGTACTGGTTTCCATACAGTCAACAGTCGGGCTGAGTTACTCGTTCACATTGCTCACGTGTCCGGTTTAACCACTGTCACTGGCTGTGCTCACTTCTGGTTGAGGGTTATAGGCATATCCACCAGGCGCATTACCACCCCTGTTGAACCTTGCTATCACCCTATAGTTCTAGGGCCGGTTTACTATCTCGCCCTGCCTTTCCGTACCGATGTGGGCTTAGGGCTCTAGAGCCAGCTGAAGTGTGGTGGTCCGTCTCCTGTACATTTCTGTACTACCGGACACCCGTTGCCTTCCGTGGTCTGTTGCCTCCATCTTACCCTAGCGTTCTAGGGTCACTGCTGCCATATCAGTGGGCCAGTTGCCTCCTATCTACCCTAGCGTGATAGGGTTGCTGCTGACAGTATCAGTGGGTTAGTTGCCTCCTTACAACCCTAGCGTTGTAGGGTCCTTGCTGCAAGTATCCGTGGGTCTTTGGCCTCCATTCGACTCTAGCGTTCTAGGGCTTCTGTTGACCCTACCAGCAGGTCGCTGCCGATACCTTACCCTAGCGTTCTAGGGTTCCTGCTGTCTGTCTCTCTGTCTGGTGCGTTGTCTCGATATACTGTTCCTACCTGACCTGTGAAGTTGTGGGAAGTACCTGTACTGTCTCCGTCTGGGCCTGTGTGGGTTGGGAAAGTATTCTTTATCGATTGTTGCTTTATTTTCAATAAAGTTCATTTTAACCTTACAAGTAATTGTCTGAGTGTTCTTCAAAACCGTGATATCACCCCTGCAAATCGATGAATTACTTATACCTGAGTCTAGTTATACCCTTTAATTAGGCTTATGTAACCAGGTGTTCACTTACTTTTACACATACCCTGCCTTTTACTTGCTTATATTTTGCCAAATTTATACATCATTTTGTATCAAAAGACAGACTTTGTTAATATCAACCCCGTTGGATACAAAGATCAGGACTGGTTTTGATTCATGAAGTATCATGGTACAAAGATGACATTTTTGTAATTATCAGTTGGGTTTGCATTCATTTTCTCGCCTATATAAACGTTTATGTAGGCCTACAAGGATGTATTGTTTGGATCACAGTCTGTGGTAAAAGATTTTTGTGGGCCTATGAAGGAGAACAATAGCATTAAATGGGAAAAAAGTCTATTTTTGTTTTCTGTTAGATATGGAATACCAACCATTAGGTGGATTACCATTAAAGACATTCCCTAGTTGGATAGCTCAGTTCCCAGGTGCTGTTTTCCCCAGGAGTTGCCCACTGAGGCTTCTACTTTATCAATGGTAATCTGAAGACAGAAGACCTGCTAAAAAGGTGAGCAACCCTTTGAGTGCTGAGGTCCACATGTCCCATGCTTCCCCTCCGCACAGTGGTCTCCTTTGGAGTTCCTACTGCATACTACTGCACTCACTGGATTTATCTGTATGTCTGTTGGGGTTTGGAGCTATTGGGTTTCTGTGGTAAATTTGCCCTTTGTCTGCCGTTTTGGGCACTTTTTGGGCATTTCCCTACTGGGTTTACTGTTTATTATTCGATTTTAGTGTTTTCTGATATATTTTTCTACTATTCAGACACTTGATTTTTTAAATTTATTTGAGTTCCTGGCGCTCTTTACCGCATAAATGTCATGCTCTATTCACCTCTATGGGACTTTACAGTTTGGGACATATCTCTGCAACCGCTCAACGTAGCAACTTCAGAGACGGCTCATTTTGTTTGTCTGCCCTTGTTCTATCATCCAGTTTAGGTTCTGAGTGCTTTGGGGGGCTACATTTCCCATGAGTGCTTGCTTTGCTCGCTCGTTTCTGGTTGGCTCCCATCTCAGTCGCCATTTTCTACCTTCCCTTCCTGAGTATCCTAAGCAGGGCTTGGACTCTCCTTCTCTCCTCAGCAGATTAACCATTTGCCTGCCAGATAAGTGCATTTTAGCTATTTCTGGGGTGAAATACTTACTCTTAGACACTGTATTTGGGTATCCCTTATACTTTCAGACGTTTTGACTCTGTGAGGATGTCAACTCCGTTGGAACTTGGGGCTAGGCCTAAGACTAAGGATACTGTGGTGTCTGTGACCCCCATTGTGCATTGCTCCTCCTGTCAATCAGGGCTACCTAGAGAATACTCAGGTCATTTATGCCCCTCATGTGCTGCTGCCCCTGCATCTCCCCCAGGGACCTCCTGCCATGCATTAGAGCCACTGTGGCTGCGAGAGTTTAAGGCCACTACTAGAGACCTAAAGTCTACCTTACAACTCCTCCCAATTACAGGGGGGTCTTCCAGTCCTGGTAGCCCCCTACTTCTATCAGGTCTTCCTTACCAAAACCGCAGGGTGTACCTGATGTATCAGACTCCTCTGAGGAGGAACTGTTGATGGATTTGGATAAGTGGGAATGTTCTGCTGTGGTATCCTCCAAATTCTTTGGGGACCCCTTTGAGGCTGACCCTGATCCCTCAGCTGAGGGCTTGATAAGGGCAGTGCTCACTACACCCCAGTTCCTGAGACTCCCGAGGACCCTTCTGATGTGTTTCATGAGCCTAAGAAGCAGTGTACCTTCTTCCCATCTAATCCCACTCTGAACCAACTTGTGTTAGATGAGTAGAAGTCTCCTGATAAGAAATCTACTGTGTCTAGAAAGTTTGCTAAGCTATCCTTTCTCTGAAGCAGCACTAGCGCAGTGGGCTCATCCTCCTAAGGCTGATGCCCCAGTTTCTAGATTTTCTAAGTCCACTTCTCTGCCTGTTGTGGACGCTTCTGTCTTTAAGGACTGGACTGACAGGAAACTTGAGGCCTTTCTGAAAGCCATCTTTGCTACTGCAGGCACTTCATTGCGTCCCTCATTTGCCGCTGCTTGGAAGAACAGGGCCATTGCAGTTTGGACTGAACAGTTCACTGTTGCTGTCCATCAGGGTTTTCCCACTGCTGACTTGCTGCAGCTTCTGGCCAACATCTCTGAAGCTCAGCATTATGTTTCTGCAGCCATCTTTGATGCCATCTGTTTGATGGCTAGGGTTTCTACCATGTCTGCTGTCGCTTGACGAGCTCTTTGGCTCAAGATCTGGTCTGCTGACACTGCCTCTAAGAAGGGAACATCCTTGTTTGGGCCAGAGTTTAAGGACCTCAGCAGTGAGGCCACTGGGGGTAAGAGTATGCTCTTAACCTTGGTCCCCAGGAAGAAGCCTCTGGTTAAAAGGAATCAGCTTTTTCGTCACTTTCAGGCTGAAGCGTGTCCCACGAACCAGGTGTTTCCCCAGGCCCCGCACTCCTTCTCCAGGCCCAAGCGGCAATGGAGGTCCAAGCAGTTCTCCACCAAGCCCAAGGCCTCCAAACCTTCTTCGGCATGACTCGCCAAACTCTGGTCCCCACACGCCAATGGGTGGCCATCTGAGCCACTTCCTCAATGTCTAGACAGACATTGTGGTGGATCCGTGGGTTTTGTAGGTAGTCTTGGAGGGGTACAGGATCACTTTCACTTCTTGCCACCGTTCAGGTTCTTTCTTTCTCACACTCCTCAGGCAGCGGAGAAGCACTGTCTCTTCAACGGAACCATCCAGAACCTTTTAGACAAGGAGGTTCTGGAACTGGTTCCCAACTGGGAACAATGTTTGGGTTTCTATTCCAGACTGTTCATGGTTTCCAAGAAGGACGGCGGCTGTCGTTCGATTTTGGACCTCAAGAATCTCCATTCCTTTTTGGTCAAGACTCCATTATCACCAGGAGTCCCTGAGGACGGTGATCACGGCCATGTTTCCTGGGGAATTTCTCTCCTCTCGGGACCTTCAAGATGCATAGATGCATATCGCCAGACATCCAGAGAGCCGGTTTGCTTGCGACCAAGGGCATTTTCAGTTTTCTGCTCTTCTTTTTGGTGTGACTATAGCCCCCAGGTCTTCAATCGTGTCCTGCGTGCGTTAGTGTCTGTCCTACACAGGGACGGCAACAGAGTCACTCCATACATGGACAACTTGCTCCTGAAGGCCCCCTCTCCGGAACTCCTTCACCAGCAGGTCGAGGACTGCATTCCTGCTCTCACTCATCATGAATGGATCCACAACATGGAGAAGTCGGATTTTACTCCATCCCACAGACTGGTGTTTCTGTGTCTTCTTTTTGACACCAGGCAAGGCATGGTGTTTCTCACAGATGAGGTGGCTCACCAGATCACCAACAAAGTGTCTGCGGTCCTGGCCTCCGATCCAGTGCCTGCCAAGAAGTTGACCTCCCTAGTGGGGAAGTTCATATCCACCATAAAAATGGTCCCATTTTCCATGGCTCACACGAGGGAACTGCAGAGGTTTGTGATCCAGGTTTGCAAGGGCAAGACGGATCTCTGGCGGATTTCAGTCTCTCTGCCCCTACATGCGGAGCTGAGTCTGTCATGGTGGCACAACCTGTCCAATCTCCTGAAGGGCAGACCCTTCCTAATATCCTTCTGGACGGATTCCAGCCTATCTGGCTGGGATGCAGTCCTGGGTCACATGAACGCCCAGGGTCGGTGGTCTCCAGAGGGATCTCTCCTTCCCATCAATGTTCTGGAACTTCGAGCAATATTTAATGCTCTCTGGTACTGGACATTCAAGCTGGAGGACTGCCCAGTTCGAGTACAGTCCGACAATGCCACGGCCGTGGCTTACATCAACAAGCAAGGCGGAACAAGAATTCTCCCAGCTTGGTTGGAAGTTAAAGCTATTTTGTCTTGGGCAGAAGAACATGTTCCTGCCATATCCGCAGTTCATATTCCTGGCGTAGACAATGTTCTGGCAGACTTCCTAAGTCGACACACAGTGGACAGCGGAGAATGGGAACTGCATCAAGAGGTGTTCAGCCTCATTGTTCTGAAGTGGGGACTCCCTTGCATCGATCTAATGGCGGCAAGGCACAATCGGAAAGTTCCGTTGCTCTGCTCCTCCTGGAGGGACCCTCTAGCTCTAGCAGTGGATGCCATGTCAATCTCATGGCACTTCCGTGTGGCGTACATCTTTCCTCCCATTCCCATGCTACACAGGGTGTTATGGGAACTGCATCTGGAAGGTTCTCCAGTCATTCTGATTGCTCCATACTGGCCTCTCTGTGGTGGAGCCCTTCCAGCTTCCCCGCTGTCCGGATCATCTTCTACAGGGGTACCTGTGGAAGGAGGATGTCGACCGTCTGGGTTTGACTGCATGGAAATTGAAACCTCAATATTGAAGAAGAAGGGTTTCTCTTTGGGTGTGGTGGCCACTATGCTTAGTGCCCACAAGACTGTTTCCTCTAAGGTGTACCATAGAGTATGTTCCACCTCTGTCTCTTGGTGTGCTGATAGGGATTTTTCCCACAACTTTGATCTTCCTACGATCCTGTCTTTTTTTGCTGGACGGGGTAGATAAGGGGCTCAGTTTGAGTTCCCTAAAGGTTCAGACCTCTGTGCTCTCTGTTTTCTTTCAGAGGTGCATTTCCATCCTTCCAGATGTCAAGGTTTTCTTTCAGGGTGTGGCTCATGCTCGTCCTGCCTTTAAGACTCCTGCTCCTCAATGGGATCTTAATTTGGTTTTGGGCGTCCTTCAGCACCATCCATTTGAGTCCTTGGCTACTATTCCTCTACATTTACTGACTTGGAAGATGGCTTTTCTCCTGGCGATTGTGGCTGTTCGCCGAGTCGCTGAGTTGCACGCCTTGTGAACCACCCTTTTTGGTGTTTCACAAAGACAAGGCGGTTCTTTGCACTTCTCAGGAGTTCCTCCTGAAGGTGGTCTCTGAATTCCACATTAATCAGGAAATCGGGGTGCCCTCTTTCTGTCCTGACCCTACATCTGACAAGGAAAGGCATCTTCACTTGTTGGATGTGGTGCGCTGCCTTAAGTTCTATGTGCGCTGCACTGAGTTCTTTCATCAGTCTGACACACTTTTTGTCATTCCTGAGGGTCCCAGGGCAGGTAGACCGGCATCCAAGATTACCATAGCTTCCTGAATTAATTCTTCTATTCATAAGGCTTACGAACTGAGGAAGAAGCCTGGTCCTTTTCGTTTCACGGCTCATTCCACCAGGTCTATTGGGGCTTCTTGAGCCTATAAGAATCAGGCCTCATCTGATCAGTTGTGCAAGGCGGCCACTTGGTCGTCTGTTCACACCTTCTCTAAACACTACCGTGTTGATGTCCTGGCATCAGCCGATGCCAGCTTTGATAGGAAGATCCTGGAGGCAGTCTTGCCTGTCTAGGGTCTTCCTTGTCTCTTCAGTACTCCATAAATGTTGGGCCCTGTTGGCTCTAGTTCTGTGTTACCGTTCCTGGTGTGTTATACCCCAGTTTTGTGTTCGTTGACACTTTATTGCTATTTGCAGGGCTACTTTATGCTCCCATGTTTCATATATGCTCTGGTGACTTTGGGGATCTGCGCCTGGTCCTTGCCTTACTTCCCACCTCTGGGAAACTCAATGTTTGGACATCCCAAAGTTACCAGTAACCTATATTGGACAACAGAGAAAAGAGGATTTTAGTCTTACTTGTTAAATCCTTTTCTCTTAGTCCATATAGGTTACTGTTCTCCCACTCTGTCAAGGGGCCATGCTTGATTCTCCTGTGACCGAATGTGGGAGTCCTTTCGGGTTCATTCTCACAGGAGTCTTCTTTTCCCTTCTTACTGCCTAGTCAATAGTGAGTTTTCAAATCTTACTGGAGAGAATTGGCTGAGAACCAGCTAAGGAGAGGAGGAAGGCTCCACCCAGCAAATTCTTCCCATAATTGTTCCTGCCTACTTAAAGGGGCAGTCACCTTCCCAAAGTTACCAGTAACCTACATGCACTAAGAGAAAAGGATTTAACGGGTAAGACTAAAATCCTCTTTTTCCTTTGGATATTTATGTCCCAAGTGCATTATTTTACATTTATCAACATTAAACTGCTGCCACACTTTTGTCCATTCTTCTAAATTACCTAAATCATTTGTAATTTGGCTTATTCCCACTGGAATGTCTACACTTTTGCAGATCTTTGTATCATCTGCGAAAAGGCATACCTTACCTTGAAGACCTTTTGCAATATTCACTAATAAAAATATTAAAAAGAATGGGCCCCAGTACAGATCCATGAGGTACCCCACTAGTAACACTCCTTTCGTCTGAATAGTCTCCATTGACTACCACTCTCTGTCTCCTGTCTGTCATCCATTGCCTTATCCCTTTAACTATTTTTACATCCAGACCCAAACACTGCAATTTATTAATGAGTCTTCTATGAGGGACAGTGTCAAATGCTTTACTGAAATCTAGATAAGCTATATCTACTGTTCCCCTTGGTCTATTATTTTAGTTACCCAGTCAAAAAAATCTATGAGGTTAGTTTGTAAACCCATGCTGTTTGGTATCTTGCAAGCCATTCAAATTCAGATATTCAATAGTTCTTTCCTTTAACATAGTCTCCATTAATTTTCACACTACTGATGTAGTTACCAGACTCTTCCCTGCTACCTTTTTTGTGAAGCGATACTACATTTGCTAACTTGCAATCTTCTGGAACTACTCCTGTCTATAGTGACTGATTGCATAATTCTGTTAAAGGTTTTGCCAGAACACACTTAAGTTATTTTAGTAACTTTGGGTGTATCCCATATGGTCCCATTGATTTATCTGTTTTTACCTTAGAAATTTGAAGTAGAACTTCTTCCTCTGTAAACATGCATGTGTTCCATGTCTTGCCATTTCTTTTTCTAATAGAGGTCCCTTCCCTTCATCTTCCTCTGTAAAAACTGAACAGAAATATTTATTGTGGCAGTCAGCTAGCCCTTTATTCTCATTTACATAGCGTTCAGTCTAACTATTCCTTGTTTCATTTTCCTCCTTTCACTTATATATCTAAAAAATGTTTTATCCCCCTTTTGTATTGACTGGCCAATTTTTTCCTCTGTCTGTGCTTTGGCACATCTAATAATGCATATGGCCTCCTTTAGCCTAGTCTTGTACCGATACCTATCTTCGTCCTTCTGTGTCTGCTTATATTTCTTAACCCTTTGAGTGCCAGAGGGGTACGCAACGCCTCTGGCACTCTAAGGGTTAAGGACTTGATATAAATGTTTTAGAAGGCTGTTTTTTTTTCTGACAACAGCATTTTTTGCAGCACAGTAAGCTATGCAAATGTCTGTGCTGTGAAAAAATAACAGCAAAAAAAAGTGCCGTCGTGTGATAAACTTAAGAGGTGTTTTCATCCATTGAAAATTATGAAAACACCGTAATTATCAATTCAAATGTCTGCCTTAGTCAAAAAAACCCGATAAGGGACTCAAGTTATAGCAGGAAAGTTAAGACCTACTTTTTTTTTTAACTTGAGTCCATTATTGGCTGTTTAAACAGCCGACGCAGAAACTCAAAGTAAAAAGAAAACAGTGGATTTATTGATATGGAGCTCTAAGCCCCATATCAATACATCCAAAGTATGAAAAATGTGTCAAACGTTAGTAGAATTAACCCTATGAGTGCCAGTGGGGTATAATTACCCCACCGGCATTCATAGGGTTAACCCGACTAAGTTAAAAAAACATTGCATTACAAGTAACACTTACCATTACTCCTGATGTCCAGCGGAGTCCTCAGCTTCCTGGTCCTCTTCTGTCCATCTCTTAAGTCTTCTTTCTTCTGTCCTTCTCTTCAGTCCTCTCTTCTTTCTTCTGTTCCTTCTTCCTGGAAAATAAAACAAATATCAGTATTACAAAGCATTATCATTAATATCATTTAACCCTTTGACGTTGCGTACCTCACTGGCACTCAAAGGGTTACCATGTATTATACCATAATATTCTACAACATAAATGCCTCCATGTAGTGTCCCAATATTTAAATATTCCATATAAATAATATATATATAGAGAGCAGAGAAATAGTTAATGCACCAATGCTAAGTAAATTAACTTAGCTCATATGTAGAAGTCTCCACCTCTTGGTGCGGCCGCGGAAGCGGCAGCGGAGACAGAGCAGCCACACCAATTCCCCCAGTCTTGAACGGGCCAATGCCTGTTGCATACTGAGGTAATTGGAAGTGAGCTTACCTTTATATATGAGCAGGCTCACTTCCATTTCCCTCACAGCCATTGGCTGGAATGTTCTTACGCACATGCCAGCCAATCAGTTTAAAGAACAGCCGCTCAAATCTGATTAGCTGGGATGTGCGTTGAACATCCCAGCCAATGGCTGTGAGGAAATGGAAGTGAGCCTGCCCAAATATAAAGGCAGGCTCACTTCCAGTTCCCTCAGTATGCAATGAGCATCGGCCCGTTCAGGACTGGGGGAATTGGTGTGGCTGCTCTGGGTCTCCAACGCTGCCGCTTCAGCAGCCTCACCAAGTGGAGGAGACTTCTACTTACGAGCTAAGTTAATTTACTTAGCATTGCTGTATTAAATATTTCTCTGCTCTATAAATATATATATATGAAATATTTAAACATTGGGACACTACATGGAGGCATTTATGTTGTAGAATATTATGGCACAATACATGGTAACCCTTTGAGTGCCAGTGAGGTACGCTACGCATTGCTTTGCAATGCGTTGCGTACCCCTCTGCCACTTGAAGGGTTAAATGATATTAATGTCAATGCTTTGTAATACTGATATTTGTTTTATTTTACAGGAAGAAGGAATAGAAGAAAGAAGAGAAGACTGAAGAGAAGGACAGAAGAGAAGACAGGAGGAGAAGGACAGTGGATTATAGGTAAGTGTAAGACACTTTAGTTAATGATCGGTGCTTGGCAGTATGTCAGGCACCGATGATTAACTTTTTTACTGTTAAGTTCCCAAAACTGCCGTTATTTAGCTGTGTTTTGGGAATTTAATGCACAAGACGTACGTTTGGACACAACACCAGTTTTGTGGCCTAACGTCCATTGTGCTAAATGCCCGTAGGACATTTGAATACTGATTTAGACATTTTCTTTTGTCGGTCTGTATCCATTTTGTTCTACCGACATTTTTTACTCCAACATTTGGATCGAGCCCTAAATGCTTCTTTTTTCTCCTTTACTAGCTGCAACACAGGCTGGGGAAGGTAATATAATTGAGGAAATGGGATTAGAGAAGGGGCATGGGGTTGGAGAGGGGGAATGGGCTAGTTCATCTAATAGGAAGTTGCCATTGTTACAGCCTGATAAAATACATTTGGCAAAGAACAAAATCTTTAGGAATGGGGAAAAAGATAAAATATACGCATACAAATGCTCGCAGTCTGGTTGGTAAGATGGGAGAACTAGAAATGACTGCAGTACATGAGCAGTATGATCTGATTGGAGTGTCTGAAACCTGGTTAGATGATACGTATGACTTGGCAGTCAATCTAGAGGGTTATTCACTTTTTAGGAGGGACAAGGTTAATAAAAGGGGAGGAGGGGTATGCCTATATGTAAAGTGGGCCTTAAAACCTAGTTTAAGGGAAGATATAAATGAAGGGTCCAATGAAAAGGTAGAGGCCTTGTGGGTTGAAATACACACTGGGGGGCACACATAATAAAAAGATATTGGTGGGGATTTGCTACAAGCCACCTAATGTTGGGGAGTTGGAGGAAGCTCAACTTTTACTGCAAATGAAAAGGCTGCTAGGTCAGCAAAGGTGTAATTATAATGGGAGATTTCAACTATCCTGAAATTGACTGGAGCAATATGACTTCCGGCACAACAAAGGGAAATATTTTTCTAAGTATGATAAATGATAATTTTATGTCCCAACTAGTAGAGGAGCCAACTAGAAAATAGGCCTTGCTTGACCTAGTGCTCTCAAACGATTCTGACATGATAAACAATGTGCAAGTAAGGGAACATTTGGGCAGCAGTGACCACAATATGGTATCCTTTGAAGTTTGTTATGAGAAACCCAATAGCAAGGGTTTAACCAAAACATTCAATTTCAAAAAGGCTAATTTTACAAAGTTAAAAGAAGTGTTAAAGGATATCCATTGGGATGTAATTTTCAAAGATAAAAATGCACAAGAATCATGGAATGTATTTAAAATGCTCTTGGGCAAATATACACGTCAATATGTACAATTGGGGAATAAGCACAAGAGAAGAAAAGCGAAACCAATGTGGCTTAATAATGTGGTTAGCAGGAGGATGAGAAATAAAAATCAGGTTTTTTTAATGTGTTTAAGTCAAACGGGTCAGATGCATCATTTAAAAAATAATCAACAGGGGTGTTTTTGGCATGGGCTGGACTTGATGGACGCATGTCTTTTTTCAGCCTTATCTACTATGTTACTATATCTGCCACTTCTGTGGAGTACCACAGTGGTTTTCTTTGTCTTTTATCCTTGCTGACATGTCTAATGCAGTGCTCTGTTGTGTTTAGTAAAACACATTTCAGATAATCCCATTTCTCCTGAACTCCATCTAAAGATCTCCAAGCTGTTAAAGACTGACATAAAAATGTTTCCATTTTAGAAAAATCAGCCTTTCTAAAGTCTAGAACCTTTGTTTCTTTGTTGTCCTATATAGCTTACAGGTAGCTTCGGGAAGGCGACAGCCCCTTTAAGTAGGCAGGAACAATTCTTTGAAAGAATGCAGGGTGGAGCCTTCCTCTCCTCCTTAGCTAGTCCCCTCTCCAGTTAGATTTGTTCTTTGTACAGAGAGGAACAGAGAACAGTTTTGCTTAGTTTTTAGTTTCTTTTATTATTTTCTTGTTAGATATGGGGTGTAGAAATCTCCCATTAGGCGGATTACCATTACTGACTTCCCAGTGGTGGATTACTCAGTTAACAGGTGCTGTTCGTGGACCTTCCAGCCCTGGGGAAAAACCTTGTGTGCTATGTCTTTTCCCTTGGAGAAGCCCACTGAGGCTTCCCCATGGCTCGGTGGGCTACACCTCCTAAGGATGATGCCTAGATTGGCAGTGTTTCTCGTTCCTGTGCATCACTTGTTGTGGTTACTTCTGCTCTCACAGACTCAGCTGACAGGGTGCTTGATGATATTTTACAGGCTGCATTTGCTGCCATGGGTGCATCCTTGCGACCTACCTTGGCTTCTACATGGGTTAATAGAGCCATTGCTGTTTGGACTGACCAGCTGTCTGAAGCTGTCCGTATGGGTGCCCCTAAAGCTGACATTTTGATGTTTTTTCTCTAATATCTCTGTGGCTCAGCAATATGTTACTGATGCCCTATCTGATGCTGTTAGGCTTCAGGCCATGGCCTCTGCCTTTTCTGTTGCTCCTAGGTGCTCACTGTGGCTTAAATTCTGGTCTGTTGACCCGATCTTTAGGCAATCTCTGGTTTCTCTTCCCTTCCAAGGGTCATCTCTTTTTGGCCTTGAATTTAAGGACATCATTAGTGAGGTTACTGGAGGCCAGAGTACTTGGTTTCCCTTGTCCCCTAAGCACAATCCTTCGGCACTGTCCTTTTCTCTGTCATCCAATTCAGGTTACTGTTAACTCTGGGAGGCGATCTGCCCCTTTAATAGGCAGGAACAATTCTAGAAGTGTATGCAGGGGGTGGAGCCTACCTTCCCTCCTTGACTGCAGCTAGCCAACCAGCTCCAGAAAGATTTGTTCTTTGGTGAAGACAACAACAGGCTGAGAACAGTTCTGCTATAGTTTTAGAATCTTTTTTATTTTTCTGTTAGATATGGAATACCACCATTAGGCGGATTACCATGACTGACAATGCCCTTAGATGTGGCTAGCTCAGTATCCAGGTGCTTTTTGTGGACCTTAAGCCCAGAGGAGAAATATTTTGATTTCAAGTGCTTCCCCAGGAGTTGCCCACTGAGGCTGCTTCTTACTACATGGTAATCTGAAGACAGAAGATCTGCAGGAAAGTTGAGCAACCCTTTGACTGCTTCAGGTACACTTGTCCCACAGTGCCCCTCCGCACAGGAGTGTATTCCTGGAGTTCCTATTGCACACTCCTGCACTCATTGGGTCTGTCTGTATGTCTGTTGGCTGTTTGGAGCAGGTTTATGTGGTAACTTAACTCTTTAACTGCTGGTTTGGCATTTTTGGGGGGTTTCTAACACTTACTGGTTTAGTGTTTTTGGGTATCCTCAAATGTTCTGTTCATGTTTTGCACATTTTACTGTTTTACTTTAAAATTTCTAAAATTTGAGTACTGCGCCTTTAAGGCACGCTTTACCGCATAGACGCCATTGCTCCATTCACTCTTATGGGACTATACTGTTTGGGACGTACCTCTGCAACCGTTTAACCTAGTGACTTCAGAGATGGCTCATTTTACTTGTCTATCTTTGCTGAATCATCCAGTTCATGTTTCTAGTGTGTTGGGGGGCTCAGGGGGCTTCGGGCACTGTTTAGGGTACTTTTTGGGAAAAACTACATTTCCCATGAGCACTTGCTTCGCGCCTTGATTCTGATTGGCTTCCGCTGCGGCAGCCATTTTTAGAGCATTTATGGGCGAGTATCTTACGCAGGGCTTGGACTCTCCTTCTCTCCTCTGCAGATTAACCCTTCGCCTGCCAGATAAGTTTATTTTAACGATTTCTTGGGTGAAACTTTGATCATACACACTATAATTGGGTGATTTATTGTACAGTGAGGTTATTGACACTGTGAGAATGTCTATACCGCTGGAGCCTGGGACCAGACCTAAGAATAAGGAGGCTGGGGTCTCTGTATCCCCCATTGTGCATTGCTCTTCCTGTCACTCAGGGCTACCTAGAGAATTCTCAGTTCATTTATGCCCAGCATGTTCTGATGTCCCTGACAGCATTCCAGGGACCTCCAGCCATGCAATAGAGCCAGCTTGGGTGCAATAGTTCAAGGCTGCGACTAGGGACCTTAGGTTCACATTGCAACTCTTTCCATCCCAGTTACAGGGGGCCTTTCAGTCTTGGCAGGCCCCCTCCTCAGTTATGTCTTCCCTGCCCAAACCTCAGGGAGTACCTGACGTGTCAGATTCCTATGAGGAGGAACTGCTGGTGGATTCGGATGTTGAGGAGTGTTCTGTGTTGGGGTCCTCTCAGTTTTTTGGGAACCCCTTTGAGGCTGATCCTGAGCCCTCTGCTGAGGGCTTGATCAGGGCCGTCTTAACATACCCCTAGTTCAGGAGGTCCTTTCTGATCCCTCTGATGTGTTCCTGGAGCCTGCAAAGCCCCTTACTTACTTTCCACCTAATCCCACTCTTGACCTCCTTGTGTCTGAGTGGAAATCCCCTGACAAGAAACCCTCTGTGTCCAAGAAATTTGTCAAGCTTTATCCCTTCTCTGAGGCAACCATGTCTGTGGTGGCCAGACGATCTCTTAGGCTCAAGATCTGGTCTGCTGACACTGCTTCCAAGAATGCCTTACTTTCCCTACCCTTTCAGGGTACCTCCTTGTTTGGGACGGATCTTGAGGATCTGATCAGTGAGGCCACAGGGGGTAAGAGTACACTTCTGCCTTTGGTTCCCAGGAGGAAATTGCCGCTTAAGCGTAACCGGTATTTTCGTTCCTTTCAGAATGAGAGACGTCCAGCGAACCAGACGGTTCCCTCAGCTCCGCGTACCTCCTCCAAGCCCAAACAACAATGGAAGCTCAAGGTCTCCTCCAAGCCCAAGGCTTCCAAGACTTCTTCGGCATGACTCGCTGAACCCAGATCCGCACTCTGCTTTGGGTGGTCGTCTACTACACTATCACAGCATTTGGGAGGGCTCAGTGGCGGACCCATGGGTTTTACAGGTAGTAACGGAAGGGTACAAGATCCCTTTCATTTCCCTTCCTCCCTTTCGTTTTCGTCTTTCTCACATACCTCATGGTGCAGAGAAACGCTGTCTGTTCGACAGCGCTGTTCAGGCTCTTTTGGACAAGAATGTTCTAGAGCCGGTACCTATCCGGGACAGGGGTATGGATTTTTACTCAAACCTCTTTGTGGTCACCAAAAAGGACGGCGGTTGTCACCTTGTTTTGGACTTGAAGGATCTCAATTCCTTTGTGACCCGGACTCATTATCGTCAGGAATCTCTGCGCACAGTGATTGCTGCCATGTCCCTGGGCGAATTCCTTGCATCTCTGGATCTTCAGGAAGCATACTTACACATTGCTATTCATCCAGAGAGCTGGCAGTACCTCTAGTTTGCCTGCGACAGGGGACATTTTCAGTTCTCAGCTCTTCCATTTGGTCTGACGACGGCTCCTCAGGTCTTCAATCGTGTCCTGGGTTCCTCGATATCCGTCCTCCACCGGAACGACATCAGAGTTACTCCATACATGGACAACTTGCTTCTGAAAGCCCCCTCTGCGGACCTTCTTCATCAGCAAGTTCAGAACTGCATTCAGGATCTCACCCATCACGGGTGGATAATCAACTTGGACAAGTCAGATCTTGTCCCATCCCAGCGCCTGGTCTTCTTGGGCCTTCTCTTCAACACTCAGAAGAGCATGGTGTTCCTCACGGACGAGGTGGCTCACCAGATCACCCACAGGGTTTCCGAGATTCTGTCTCAGGATCCAGTTCCAGTCCGGAAGCTATCATCTCTGGTGGGGAAATTCATATCCACCATAGAAGCGGTTCCGTTTGCCATGGCACACACCAGGGAGCTCCAGAGGTTCGTGATCCAGGTGTGCAAGGGTCAACCAGATCTTATAAAGATGTCTCTTTCTCTTCCTCTTCATGTGGAACTGAGCTTGTCCTGGTGGCTGGACCTTTCCAACCTGCTGAAGGGCAAGTCCTTCTTGATACCTTTCTGGACCAAGGTGACGACGGATGCCACCCTCTCCGGCTGGGGAGCAGTCCTGGGTCACTTGAGTGCTCAGGGCCGGTGGTCTCTGGAGGAGTCCCTCTTTCCGATCAACATATTGGAGCTTCGGGCGATATTACATGCCCTTCGAAATTGGACATCTGAGTTGGAAGACTGTCCGAGTGAAATCCGACAACGCCACAGCCATGACTTCAACAAGCGAGGCGGAACAAGAAGTCTCGCTGCTTGGTTACAGGTCAAGGCTATTTTGTCCTGGGCAGAAGAACACGTTCCTGCCATATCCGCAGTGCACATTCCAGGTGTGGACAATGTCATGGCGGACTTCCTCAGTCAACACACAGTGGACAGCGGAGAGTGGGAGTTGCACCCAGAGGTGTTTCAACTCATTGTTCAGAAATGGGGTCCTCTTTTCATCAACCTGATGGCGACAAGACACAACAGAAAGGTTCCAAGGTTCTGCTCTCGGTGGAGAGACCCTCTGGCTCTAGCAGTGGATGCGATGTCCATTCCTTGGTTATTTCCTCTGGCTTACATCTTTCCTCCCCTCCCCATGTTGCACAGGGTGTTAAGGAAATTGCGGCTGGAGCGTTGTCCAGTTATTCTGATTGCTCCGTACTGGTCTCGTCTGTCTTGATTTCTGGAGCTCTTGGATCTGTCAGTGGCAGAGCCCTTTCAGCTCCCCTACTGTCCGGATCTTCTTCTACAGGGTTACCTGTGGAAGGAGGATGTTCATCGGCTAGATTTGACGGCTTGGAAATTGAATTCTCAGTATTGATCTGCCTACGGTCCTGGCTTTTTTGCAGGATGGTGTTTATAAGGGCCTCAGTTTGAGTTCCCTTAAGGTTCAGACTTCTGCGTTTTCTGTTTTCTTTCAGAGGGCATTGCCATCCTTCCTGATGTCAAGGTTTTCTTCCAAGGTGTTGCTCATACTCATCCTGTTTTCAAGACTCCCACTCCTTAGTGGGATCTTAATTTGGTTTTGGGCGTCCTTCAGCGCCCTCCCTTTGTGTCTTTGGCTACTATTCCTCTACGCCTGTTGACGTGGAAAATGGCCTTTCTCCTGGCGATTCTATCAGTTTGCCGTGTCGCGGAGTTACATGCTCTGTCCTCTAAACCACCCTATTTGGTGTTTCACAAGGACAAGGCGGTGCTTCGCACTCCTAAAGAGTTTCTGCTGAAGGTGGTCTCTGAGTTCCACATCAATCAGAAGATTGTGGTGCCCTCTTTCTGCCCTGACCCCACCTTTGACAAGAAGAGGGATCTCCACTTGTTAGAAGGGGTACGTTGTCTCAAGTTTTATGTACATCACACTGAGTCAGGCAATCAGACGCGTTGTTCATCATTCATGAGGGTCCTAGGGCAGGAGGACCTGCATCCAAGGTGACTATTGCTTCTTGGATCAAGTCCACTATTCGTAAGGCTTATGAGCTGAGGAAGAAGCCTGTCCCTTTCAGGGTCACGGCTCATTCTACTTGATCTGTTGGGGCCTCTTGGGCTTACAAGAATCAGGCCTCCGCTGATCAGTTATGCAAGGTGACCATTTAGTTGTCTGTGCATACCTTTAAGAAACACTACCCTGTTGAGGTGTTGGCATCAGCTGATGCCATCTTTGGGAGGAAAATTCTGGAGGCAGTATTGCCTGTCTAGGATTTTCCTTGGTTCTTGGTGCATCCTTTACTTTTGAGCCCTGTTGGCTCTAGTTCAGTGTGCTGTGTGACAGTTCCTGGGGTGTTGTTACCCCTGTTCAGTGTCCATTGACACTTAAGTTGTTTTGTTGGGCTATCTCGGATCTAATGGTTCATATCTGCACTGGTGACTTTGGGGGCCTTGCACCTGGTCCTTGCCTTCTTCCCGCCTCTGGGAAACGTAATGGTTGGACATCCCAGAGTTACCAATAAACTGTATTGGACGACAGAGAAAAAGAGGATTTTAGTCTTACCTGTTAAATCCTTTTCTCTTAGTCAATACAGGTTACTGGTAACTCTGGGAGGAGATCTGCCCCTTTAAGTAGGCAGGAACATTTCTCTAAATGTTTGCAGGGGGTGGAGCCTCCCTTCCCTCCTAGGCTGCAGCTAGCCAACCAGCTCCGGAATGATTTGAGACACTAACTAATGACTAAATAGTAGAAGGGAAGAAGACTTCTGTGAGCATGACCCCGATGGACTCCCACATACTGCCACAGGAGAGCCAAGCATGGTCCCTTGACAGAATGGGAGACCAGTAACCTGTATGGACTAAGAGAAAAAGATTTAACAGGTAAGACTAAAATCCTCTTTTCTCTGTCGTCCAATACAGGTTACTGGTAACTCTGGGATGTCTAACCATTGAGTTCCCCCAGAGGTGGGAAGAAGGCTAGGACCAGACGCAAGGCCCCCAAAGTCACCAGAACCTCTATGAACCAACTGGTCAGAGATAGCCCAACAAAACTAAAGTGTCAAAGGATACTAAACAGGGGTAAAAACACCCCAAGAGCTGTACACAGCACACTGAACTAGAGCCAACAGGGCTCAACAGCAAAGGAAGCACCAAGAACCTAAGAAGAAGATCCTAGACAGGCAAGACTGCCTCCAGGACCTTCCTCCCAAAGCTGGCATCAGCCGAAGCCAGCACGTCCACACGGTAGTACTTCGAAAAGGTATGCACAGAGGACCAAGTGGCTGCCCTGCACAGCTGATCAGCAGAAGCTTGATTCTTGTAGGCCCAAGAGGCCCCGATGGACCTGGTGGAATGATCCGTGACCCGAAAGGGAACATGTCTATTCCTCAATTCGTAGGCCCTATGAATAGTGGACTTGATCCATGACGCAATAGTCACTTTGGATGCAGGTCTTCCTGCCCTAGGACCGTCAGGAATGACGAACAGAACGTCAGACTTCCTGACAAATTCAGTACGATGGACATAAAACTTGAGACAACGCACCACATCCAACAAGTGGAGATCTCTCTACTTGTCAGAGGAGGGGTTAGGGCAGAAAGAGTGCACCACAATCTCCTGATTGATGTGAAACTTGGTAACCACCTTAGGTAAAAACTCCTTGGAAGTGCGAAGCAGCACCTTATCCTTATGAAACACCAGATATGGTGGTTTATAGGAAAGAGCATTCAACTCTACAACACAGCGAACGGATACAATCGCCAAGAGAAAAGCCATTTTCCACGTCGAGACATAGAGGAATAGTAGCCAAAGACTCAAAGGGAGGATGTTCAACGACCAAAACTAAATTAAGATCCCACTGAGGAGCGGGACTCCGGAAGGCAGGATGCACATGAGCAACGGCCTGGAAGAAAACCTTGACATCAGGAAGGATAGCAATACACTTCTGGAAAAAGACAAAAAGTGCCAAAGTCTGAACCTGAAGAGAACTCAAACTGAGTTGCTTGTCCACACCGTCCTTCAAAAAGGGCAGGACAGTAGGCAGATCAAAATCAAGGGATAGATCCCTATCAGCACACCAAGACACAAAGGTCGACCAGACACGGTGATAGATCGTGGAGGAAACAGGCTTACGGGCACTAAGCATAGTAGTCGCCTCCTTAAAATCGAGGATTCAACCTCTAGGCTGTCAAATTGAGCTGATGGACATCTTCCTTCCACAGGTAACCCTGCAGAAGAAGATCCGGACATGAGGGGAGCGGAAAGGGCTCCGCCACAGATAGAGTCAGAAGCTCCGGATACCAGGATTGACGAGGCCAAGCCGAAGCAATCAGAATGACCGGACAACGTTCCATCTCCAATTTCTGTAACACCCTTATCGACATTGGAAGGGGAGGAAAGATGTAGGCCAGAGGGAATGTCCAAGGGATGGACATTGCGTCGACAGCTAGAGCCAGAAAGTCTCTCCACCGAGAGCAGAACACCGGAACCTTCCTGTTGTGTCTCGTCGCCATCAGTTCCACGTGGGGCATCCCCCACCTCTGAACAAGGAGTTGAAACACCTCGAGTGTAACTCCCACTCTCCGCTGTCCATTGTGTGATGACTGAGGAAGTCTGCCATGACGTTGCTTACGCCTGGAATGTGCACTGCGGAAATGACAGGAACATGAACCTCCGCCCAAGACAAAATGGCCTTGACCTTTAACCAAGTGGCGAGACTTCTTGTTCCGCCCTGTCTGTTGATGTAGGACACAGCCGTGGCTTGTCGGACTCCACTCAGGCTGGACAGTCCTCCAGTTGAGACACCTGATGACGTAGAGCATGAAATATCATCCGAAGTTCCAGAATGTTGATTGGGAGAAGGGATTCCTCCATGGACCATTTCCCCTGAGTGCTGAAACGACCCAGAACAGCTCCCCATCTCGAGAGACTGGTATCCGTTGTGACCATGGTCCAGTAGGGAATCAGAAAGGATCTCCCTTTCAGCAGATTGGAAAGGTGCAGCCACCACTCCAAGCTCAGCTCCACATGAGGAGGAAGTGTCACCGACATCCTCTGATGATCTGGTCGATCCCTGCACACCTGTATCATAAACCTCTGGAGTTCCCTGGTGTGTGCCATGGCAAATGGAACTACTTCTCTCGTGGAAATGAACTTCCCCGCCAGAGAAGACAACCTCTGAACTGGGACCAGATCCAGAGACAGAATCACTGAAGCCCTGTGGGCAATTTGATGGGCTACCTCATCCGGTAGAAACACCATGCTCCCCAGAGTATCGAATAGAAGACACAGGAAGATCAGTTGCTGGGCTGGGACAAGATCCGACATGTCCAAGTTGACAATCCATCCGTGATGGGTGAGAACTTGGATGCAGGTCTGAACCTGCTGGTGAAGAAGGTCCACAGAGGAAGCTTTCAAAAGCAAGTCATCCATGTAAGGAGTCACTCTGATGTCTTCCCGATGGAGAACGGATATCAAGGCCTCCAGAACTCGTTGGAAATCCTGAGGGATGTGTAAATATGCATCCTTAGGGTCCAGAGAAGCAAGTTACTCCCCCGGAGATATGGCCACAATCACTGTGCGCAGAGACTTCTGATGATAGTTAATCTTGGTCACGAAGGAGTTTAGATTCTTCAAATCCAAAATAGGGTGACATCCACCATCCTTTTTGGCTACCACAAAGAGTTTCAAGTAAAACCCCGAAGTCCTGTCTGAAGGAGGCACTGGCTCCAGGACATCCTTGTCCAGAAGAGCCTGTACAGCGCCTTCGAACAGACGGCATTTCTCGGCATCCTGAGGAGTACGAGAAAGACGAAAGTGAAAAAGAGGAAGAGAATAGAAAGGGATCTTATCTCCCTCTGTCACCACTTGTAAAACCCATGGGTCCGACACAGAATCCTCCCAAATCCCGCAAAAGTTTCACAGACGACCACCCACAGCGGGATGCGGACCCGGGTTCAGTGAGTCATGCCGAAGCAGTCTTGGTAGCCTTGGGTTTGGAGGCAGTCTTAGGCTTCCATTGCTGTCTGGGCTTGGAGGAGGAACGCTGAGCTGATGGAACCGCCTGGTTCGTCGAACGTGTCTCAGTCTGAAAGGAATGAAAGGACTGGTTTACGTTTAAATGGCAACTTCTTAAAGATCAAGGGTAGAAGAGCACTCTTACCCCCTGTGACCTCGCTAATCAGTTCCTTAAGATCAGGCCCAAACAAGGAGGAACCCTGAAATGGCAGAGAAAGTAATACTTTCTTGGAAGTAGTGTCAGCAGACCAGATCTTGAGCCAAAGAGCACGCCTGGCTACCACAGAAGTAGTAGAAACCCTAGCCATCATGAGGACGGCATCAAAAGCAGCAGCAGATACATAGTGTTGCGCTCCAGAGGTATTGGCAAGAAGACACAATTTCTCCGAAGTAGGCGAATCCTGACGGACAGCCATAGTGAGTTGTTCAGTCCAGACTGCAATAGCCGGTTATCCCATGCAATAGCAAACGCTGGACGCATAGCGGTACCAATAGTAGCAAAATGGACTTGAGGGAAACTTCAAGTTTCTTGTCAGTCCAGTCTTTCAGTGCAGAAGCATCAGAGACAGGTAAGGCAGTAGATTTAGATAGCTTAGATATAGGTGCGTCCACCTTAGGGGGATGAACCCATTTAGCCAGCTCAACTTCTGAAAAGGGATAAAGCTTAGCAAATTTCCTGGACACAGAAGCAGACTTGTCCAGAGATTTCCACGCCTCAGAAACCAGACGGTCAAGAGTGGGGTTAGGAGGAAAATAAGTAAGGGGCTTAGCAGGCTCCTGAAAAAACATCAGAGGGATCAGAAGGGACCTCCTGAACCAGTGGAATGTTAAGTGTGGATAATACAGCCCTGATCAGGCCCTCAGCAGAGGGTTCCGGATCAGCTTCAAAGGGATCCCCAAGAGTCTAAGACAGTACCATCCTCAACATCCAAATCCAACAGCAGTTCTTCCTCAAAAGAATCTGACACATCAGGTGCCCCCTGTGGTTTTGGCAGAGAAGACCAGATAGTAGAGGGGGTCTGCCACATTTGAAGTGCCCCCTCTATCTGAGATGGAAAGAGTTGCAATGTGGACCTAAGGCCCCTAGTCACAGCCTTAAACTCTTGCACCTAAGCTGTCTCAATAGCATGGCTGGAAGTCCCCGGGTTGCTGTCAGGAACCTCAGAACATGCTGGGCATAAATGACAAGAGAACTCTCCTGGTAGCCCTGTGTGACAGGAAGAGCAATGCGCAATGGGAGATACTGAGACCCCAGCCTCCTTAGTCTTAAGTCTAGCCCCAAGCTCCTGTGGCATAGACATTCTCACAGTGTCAAAATAACCAACTGTACAGTAAATCACCCAATTATAGTATGTAAGATTAATATTTCACTCCAGAAATTCTAAATATAGACTTATCTGGCAGGTGAATGGTTAATCTTCAGAGGAGAGAAGGAGAGTCCAAGCCCTACGTAGGATACTCTCTGAGAAAAGCTCACAAAATGGCTCCCCCGACTGTAGCCAATCAGAAAATAGGCGCGAACCAAGCGCTCATGGGAAATGTAGTTTTTCCCAAAAAGTACCCCAAACAGTGCCCCAAGCCCCCCAACACACTTGAACTACAAACCGGATGATAGAGCAAGGGTAGACAATTAAAATGAGCCCACTCTGAAGTTGCTAGTTTAAGCAGTTACAGAGATACGTCCCAAACAGTATTGTCCCATAGACGTAAATGGAGCAATGGCGTCTATGCGGTAAAGCACGCCTTAAAGGCGCAGTACATAATTTTAATAAAAGTTAAAGTAAAACTTAAAAACATGTAAAACATCCATGAAACATGTGTGAACACTTAGAAAACACTAACCCAGTAGGGAGGGTGCCATAAAACCCCCCAAAAACAAGCCAACCAGCAGACAAAGGGTTAAGTTACCACATAAACCTGCTCCAAATACCCAACAGACATACAGATATACCCAATGAGTGCAGGAGTGCACAATGAGAACTCCCAAACACAACCCCTGTGCAGAGGGGCACTGTGGGACAAGTGGACCCGCAGCACTCAAAGGGTAGCTCACTTTTCCTGCAGATCTTCTGTCTTAAGATTACCATGCAGCAAGAATTACCTCAGTGGGTAATCCCTGGGGAAGCACTTGAAATCAAGATTTTCCCCCTCAGGACTTAAGGTCCACCAGAAAAGCACCTGGATACTGAGCTAGCTACATTTAAGGGCATTTGTCAGTCATGGTAATCCGCCTAATGGTGGTATTCCATATCTGACAGAAAATAAAAAAGAAAGTAAGGGCTCGATTCAAATGTTGGCGTCGGCAGAAAAAACTGTCGACGGTGGTTTTGTACCGCCAGTAAGCAATGCAAATGTTCCCACTAGTAAAAATAACGGCAGTTCTGAAACACGTCGCCAGAACAGCAAGATCTCACCCATAGAGGATAATGTACAAGCAACGCCAAAAGCCATTCAAATGTTGGAGTTAGGGCTAACGCGAGTTAAATTGCAACATTTCACTCCAGAAATCTTACGCCTATTTTTTTAGTTGAACATCACACAAGTCAGAGTAGAAAACCTCTGTCAGGGAAAATAAAACAGAGAGTTAGGGATAACATGAGTCTGCGCTTCCCTACCCAGCCAGTAGGGGAATACAGAGAAGACTTTCAGCACCACGGACAGCACTGAATGCCATAGGGATGTGCACTGCTCACCCCTGTGGCATTCGAAGGTTTAAACAGAAACAGTACACCAAGCACTACACAATGCCCCCCCTTCGACACCCCCCCTTAGTATGTCGACATATATTAAATATATTCGACATACTAACTCCATCCCACAATCACCTTATTAACTCACATATAGTAGTGGAACCTGTCTTTTATTCGACAATTAACCCTTTGAGTACCAGAGAGGTAGGAAAGCATTGCTTAGCATGTTTCCTACCCCTCTGGTACCCAAAGGGTTAATAGGCAAGGTATGGACTACATACCTTGCCTGTATATATGTGTGTGTGTGTTTTAAACTTTTTTTTTATTAAAAGACTATTATTAAACATATCTGTAGTTAGATCTCATTCATTTTTAATGCCCTACCTCCTGTGTCCCATTGCTATTAGTACTTTTGCTCCACTCTCCTTCAAATGGAGAGTGGAGCAAAAGTACTAAAAGCAATGGGACACTGGAGGTAGAACATTATAAATGAATGTGATCTAAGTAAAAATACAATTGAGGAAGCAGCCTGCACTCTGACTGCAGCGCTTCCCTCATCTTAATTCATTAAAGTGCCATTGCTGGCTGTGAAGCCCGCAGCATAAAAAAGGCTGGGGACAAGAGGGGCATTGGAGGAAGCGGGTGGAGGGGAGAGAGACATCGGAGGAAGCGGGTGGCAAGCTTGTATTTGCTGCCCGCTTCCTCCGATACCTCTCTCCCCTCCTCACTCGTCGACATGGACTCGCACACTGAACGACTTCTTGCATGCAGGTTTTAACGCCAACATTTGGATCGAGCCCTAAAACTATAGAAAAATGTTTTCCATGTGGTGTTGTCGCACCGAGGAACAAATCATTCTGGAGCTGGTTGGCTAGCTTGCAGCCTAGAAGGGAATGGAGGCTCCACCCCCTGCCTACATTTAGAGAAATGTTCCTGCCTACTTAAAGGGGCGGATCGCCTCCCAGTTACCAGTAACCTGTATTGGACGACAGAGAAAGAGGATTTTAGTTTTTCCTGTTAAATCCTTTTCTCTTAGTCCATACAGGTTACTGGTCTCCCACCCTGTCAAAGGACCATGCTTGGCTCTCCTGTGGCAGACGTGGGGGTCCTTCGGGGTCATGCTCACAGGAGTCTTCTTTCCCTTCTACTATCTAGTCATAGTGTCTCAAATCTTTCTGGAGCTGGCTGGCTAGCTGCAGCCAAGGAGGGAAGGTAGGCTCCACCCCCTGCATACACTTGTAGAATTGTTCCTGCCTATTAAAGAGGCGTATCGCCTCCCAGAGTTACCAGTAACCTGTATGGACTAAGAGAAAGGATTTAACAGGTAAGACTAAAATCCTCTTTTCCTGCATGTCCAGATGGAGTACAAGGGGTTAACCGGTGCTATCTCAGGCACCGTGTTCCATCCCTATGCTGCCGCAGCACTGGAGGTCAAGCAGCTCTTTCACCGAGCCTAACCTCCTTCAGCAGGATTAGCCAAATCTTGGTCCGCATGCACTTGTGGGTGTTTGTCTGTGATGCTTTTTGTTTCAGCGTTTGTGCAGACATCTTTGCAGACCTGAGGGTTTTGCTATTGGTTTCCGAAGGGTATTGGTTTTCTTTCGACTTCCTCCTTCCCTTCCATTTCTTCCCTTCTCACTCCCCTCTGGGACTGGAACAACTTGGTTTTTTCCATGGGTCCATTCTGGATCTCTTGGACGAGGTGGATCTGGAACTGGTTCCCGAACCAGAAATAGATTTTGACTCCTGCTCTAACCTGTTTGTGGTTTCCAAGAAGGAGGCTGCTGCTGTCCTATTCTGGTCCTCAAGGACCAGAGAAGGGACTTCCATGGATCGACCTGATGTCCACCAGGCACAACAGGAAGGTTCATATGTTTTGCTCCCACTGGTCGTATCCTCTGGCTGTAGCAGTGGATGCTCTATTGATTTCTTGACAGTTTCCTCTAGCCTACATTTCCCTCCTCTTCCCCTGCTCCCCAGGGTGCTGTGGAAGCTACGAATGGAGAAGACTCCGGTCTTCTTAGTGGCTCCCTACTGGCCCCTGTAACCCCGGTAACTGCCCTGTCTGCATGCGAACCATTTGGCTTCCACTCAGACCAGTTCTCCTCCTGCAGGGTTACCTGTGGAAGGAGAACGTGGAGCATCTGGGTTTGATGGCTTAACAGCTGATTCTTCTGTTTTGAGTAAGAAAGGCTTTTCTCCTGAGGTGGTAGCCACCTTGATTCAGGCTCAGCAGCCTGTTTCATCTAAAGCTTACCACGGAATTTGGTCTGTCTTCCACTCTTTGTGTGTGAACAGGGATCTTTCCTCACAGGAGTTTGATCTGCCTACTGTCCTGTCTTTTTTACAGGATGGTGTGAACAACAGCCTCAGCCTGAGTTCTTTGAAGGTTCAGACATCTGCTCTCTCTGTTTCTGCCGTTCTCCCAGATTTCATGTTTTTTTTTCAGGGTGTCGCTCATGCTTTCCCTGCCTTTCAGCATTCTACTCCTCTGTGGGACCTTAATCTGGTTCTGTGAGTCTTGCAGTGGCCTCCTTTTGAGTCCTTGGTTACAATTCCTCTTTGTCTCCTGACATAGAATCTGGCTTTTCTTTTGGCAGTTGTCTCTGTTCGCAGAGTTGCTGAACTGCAGGCTTTGCCCTGCAACCGCCTTTCCTGATGTTTCAAAAGGAGAAGGCTATTCTCTGTACCTTCCAGGAATTTCTTTCTAAGGTGGTTTCTGAGTTCCATATCAATCAGGAGATTGTTATATCTTCCCTTTGCCCTGACCTTAACTCTGACAAGGAGAGGGATCCACTTGTTGGATGTGGTGTGCTGCCTGAAGTTCTGTGTGCACCGCACTGAGTCTGTCCGTCAGACTGATGCACTTTTTGTCATCCCTGAGGGTCCCAGGAAGGGTAAGGCTGCTTCCACGGTGACTATTGCATCTTGGATCAAGTCTCCAAGGCCTTTTCATGTTACAGTTCATTCCACCAGGTCTATTGGGGCCTCCTGGGCCTATAGAATCTGGCATCTGCGGTTCAGCTGTGCAAGGCGGCCACTTGGTCATCTGTGCACATCTTTGCTAAACACTACCGTATTGATGTTCTGGTTTCGGCTGAAGCCAGTTTTGACAGCAAAGACCTGCAGGCAGCTCTGCCTGTCTAGGACTTTCTTTCCTGTGTCTTTATGATCTTTACCTGTTGAGCCCTGTTGGCTCTTGTTTCAGTGTGCTGTGTTCACAGTTCCTGGTGTGCTGTTTTATAGTTCCGTGTCCGCTGACACTTTGTTAGTTGGGCTATTCTTGTCCTGTTTAGTCCATGAGAGCTCTGGTGTCTTGGGGACCAGTGCCTGGTCCTTCCCTTCTTTCCCACCACAGGGAACTCAATGTTGGTAAATCCCAGAGTTACCTGTAAGCTATATTGGACAACAAAGAAAAGTTGATTTTAGTCTTACCTGTTAAATCCTTTTCTCTTAGTCCATATAGCTTACAGGTCTCCCACCCTGTCAAGGGACCATGCTTGGTTCTCCTGTGGCTGGATGTGGGAGTCCTTTTTGGGTTCATGCTCACAGGAGTCTTTTCTCTTTTCCTTCTTGCTGTCTAGCTAGATAGGTTAGTGTCTCAAATCTAACTGGGAGGGGACTAGCTAGTCACCAGCTAAGGAGGAGAGGAAAGCTCCACCCTGCATTGTTTCCCGTAATTGTTCCTGCCTCCTTAAAGGGGCTGTCGCCTTCTTGGAGTACCTGAGAGAAAAGGATTTAACAGGTAAGAAAAAATACTTTTTTTTTTTTTTTTGAGTGGAGCAACTCAGCCTCTGTCTTTATATTAAACCACACAGATTGATGATCACTGGAGCCCAAACATTCTCCTACAGCTACATCTGATACCAAGTCTCCATTAGTAAATAATATATCTAGTGTGGCTTCCATCCTAGTCAGCTCTTTTACTAATTGACTAAGAGCCAATCCTTGTAAAGAATTTAGCATACCTCTAATCCTGGCTGAACCGTCTGCTTGTTTTTCCCAGTCCACATCAGAAAGATTAAAGCCCTCCATTATAATAACCTCACCTTTCACTGTCATCTTAGTTACTACCTTGACCAGCAGTTGATTCAACTCATCTGCTTGTCCTGGGGGTCTGTAGATCACACCTATATGAGAGACCATCTTATTCCCATATTCTAAAGTTATCCAAAGTCTCTGTGTTCTCCTCCATACCCTGTATAAGATTAACCTTTAAGCTATTTTTGACATAAATAGCAACCCCTCCTCCTTTTCTGCTTTTCCTGTGTTTTCTAAATAGAGATTACCCTGGTATTTCTACTGAGTCCGCATCTTCACTAGTAATAATTGCAGTGTGTTCAGGGATCTTATACCCTAAACTGCGGAAACTTGTACACGTGGCTTGAAGTCTACTGGTTTTTGACCTATGTGCCACAGACATACCTTGATCAAATTAATCTGTGCAATGCTGTGGGGGGCAGTTGGTTTTATCCTGTATCATTCCATTGCCCCCTCTACTAGTTTAAATAACTGTTAACAAAACTTCTGAATTGCTTGCTGAGAATCCCTGTTCCCGTTTGAGAAAGATGCAAGCCATCCCTTTTGTACAATTCCTTGTTGCACCAAATACGGTTGGTGTGAGAAACAAAGCCAAATCCATGGTTCTGGACCCACTTCCCTAGCCATGCATTAAAGTCTTTAATTCACTGCATCCTACCATCATCTTCTTTATACACTGGTAGAACCTCTGAAACACATACAGTGGAAGCAACTTGCTTCAGATCCTTACAAAGCTTCTTAAAATCATCTTTACTCTGTTGTTCAGTATAAGTTACTGGTAACTTTGGGTAGGCGATCCACCCCTTTAATTACGCAAGAACAATTCTAGAAATGAGTGCTGGGTGAAACCCACCTCCAGCTATAGTTCTGCTATAGTTTAGCTATTTTTTGTTTTCTGTTAGATATGGAATACCACCGTTAGGCGGATTACCATTACTAACAGTTCCCTAATGGATAGCTCAGTTTCCAGGTGCTTTGGTGGACCTAGAGCCCTGGGGGGAAATCTTGGATTACAAGTTTTTCCTCAGGAGTTGCCTACTGAGGCTTCTTCTTGATATATGGTAATCTGAAGACAGAAGACCTGCTGAAAAGGTGAGCAACCCTTTGAGTGCTGAGGTCCACATGTCCCACGCTTCCCCTCTGCACAGGGGCCTCCTTTGGAGTTCCTAACACATACTCCTGCACTCACTGGGTTTATCTGTATGTCTGTTGGGTGTTATGGAGCAAGTTTCTGTGGTAACTTATCCCTCTTGTTACTAGTTAGCATCTTTTGGGAGGTTGCTGGCACTTTTCCCTACGGGGTTCAGTGTTTATTGGGTCTGATGACAAGTACTAGTGTTCTTAAGATGTATTTTACTTCATGATAAAACTTTGCAAATTTTGAGTTCCGCGCGCTTTACCACAGACTTCATGCTGCATTCATCAGTGACCTGTGCCCTGAAAGACTGAGTTTGGATACCTGCTGGAAAAATACAATAAGTATATTGTGTGTGGTGTAGTGTGGTAAAGGAGAGGTTAAAAAACAAATCTTTGGGTTTTGTTTTCCCTCTCTTTGCTGTGAGACAAGCAAATAATTGAAGTCTGGTGTGGTGGGAGTGACTAATTGCTGTGTTTGTAATTGGTGGATTCCTGGATTAAATAGTAGATACATAGTGAATACTTGAACGTGTGAATCTTGCCTCAGTGTGTAAGTGCAGAAGTGTGGTAAGTGCGGGAATTTAAAACCGGGGAATTCAAATACAGGGGACTGCTATTACAAGGGACTGGTTCCACGTGAAGAGTTAGAAGGAATCTGGTTAAGTACATAAGAGTGTTTCGTGTTTTATTGGTATTTTATTAAGGTTTAAAAAAAAAAAAAAAAATTTGTGTGGGTATTGCAAGAGTTAAACAACTGTTTATTGGGTTTTTCTCTGGCCTGTGTGATTAGGGCTGATTGCTAAGGGATTTCACCTGGCTGCTAGTTACTATAAATACAGTCCATTAGTTCTATGGAGCTGGCTCTGTGAGACTGCTATTACAAGTGACTGGTTCCAGGTGAAGAGTTAGAAGGAATCTGGTGACTACCATTTCAAAGGATTTATTGCATTCACATTTAAAGTTGGTTACTTACCATATAGTGAGCATTAGAGGATAATATAAAGCTATTTGAATTGTAAAACCAAGCATGAGTGATAGCAGGTTAGCCAATCTCACGCAGTGCACATCTTGTCACATGTTTGAACACTTGGGGCAGTCGTTCCAGGGGTCATACCGCTGTGCCAAGTGTGAACATATTTTCTCTTTAGAGTCTAAGATATTGGATTTGGAGAGAAATATTGCAACATTGTGAGACATTGGAAACCTGGAAAGGAGTTTAGAACTCACAGAGCAGGTAGTATGTGGGGTTAGTGGTGAAGAGGGTGGAGTTGTAGATGAGGAGCGACAGGTAGGCAGCTGGGTAACAGTAAGGAGGGGAGGTAGTGGGCAGAGGAAGCGGAAGGCCAGTTCTGAGTTGACTCAGTCCAACAGATTTGCAAGATTGTGTGAAGATGTTGATGAGAATTGCTCAGAATTGGCAACACTGGAGAGGGCTGATTCCTCTAGCAGCCAGGTGAACAGTCCTCCTTCCAGGCTAGATGGGATGCAGAGCAGGCAGAAACCAAGGCAGGTGGTGGTAATAGGGGACTCTATTATTAGGAGGGTAGATAGGGTAATCTGCCGCCAGGAACGTGAATGCCGAACAGTATGCTGTCTCCCGGGTGCTCGGGTTCTGCATGTTGCGGACAGGGCTGACAGATTATTGGGAGGGGCTGGAAGTGATCCAGCTGTCTTGGTACATATTGGAACCAATGACAAAATAGGAGGAAGATGGAGGTCCCTAAAGAATGATTTCAGGGATTTAGGGTGCAAGCTTAAGGCAAGGACCTCTAAGGTAGTATTTTCTGAAATACTACCTGTGCCATGCGCCAGTGCAGGTAGGCAGAGGGAGCTCAGGGAGCTTAATGCATGGCTCAAGCAATGGTGTAGGAAGAACGATTTTGGTTTTTTAGAACACTGGGCAGACTTTGCTCTTGGGTACAATCTATATGGAAGAGATGGATTGCACCTAAATGGTAGAGGAGGAGCCTCTGTGCTAGGGGAGAGAATGCTAGGAAGCTTGGAGGAGCTTTTAAACTAGGAAAGGGGGGGGGGTATAGATAGCAAAAATGGGGTAGATAGAGCAGATAGGAACTGGGTCCAAGTAAATGACCAGGGTGGTGGAGAAAGGGTGGGGAGAAATTTAGTCAGTAGGGAGGAACTCCTAGTAAATGAAGGTGAAGAAGAAAGGCATGTAGGGATTAATATATGTAAAGACTTCAAAATCAATTGTATGCTAGCAATTGCAAGAAGTGTGGCAGATAAAATAGGAGAACTAGAATTGCTGGCGATTAATGAGCAATTGGACATAATTGGAATAACAGAAACATGGTGGAACGATGCACATGACTGGACTGTAAATATAGAGGGCTATTCCCTGTTTAGAAGAGACAGAATTAATAGAAAAGGTGGAGGTGTGTGCTTATATTTGAAAACAGAGCTAAATCCAGTTTTGCGAGGTGATATTAGTGAGGAAACTGGCCAAACTGTGGAGTCCATGTGGGTAGAAATCGAGACTAAATGTGGTGTGAAAGGTAAAAAAAAGTTGTTGGTGGGCATATGCTACAAACCACCAAATATCGATGACAATGATGAGGCCCAACTGCTATTGCAAATGAGGAAAGCTGCCCAGTTTGGGCATACTATAATTATGGGAGATTTTAATTATCCAGATATCAACTGGAAAAATGAGACCTGTCAGAGTGCTAAGGGTAGCAGGTTTTTGAACATGCTTCGTGAAAGCTACATGTCACAAATGGTGGAAGCGCCGACAAGAAATAACAATGTATTGGACCTAGTGATCACTAATAACAGAAGTGGTATCCAATATTAAGGTAAGAGAACATTTGGGAAACAGTGATCACAATATGGTTACATTTGAGATCTGTCTGGCAAAGCAAAAATGTATAGGTTCAACCAAAACTCTTAATTTTAAAAAAGCGAACTTCAAATTGTTAAAGGCCTCAATGCAACACATAGACTGGGATATTTTATTTAAAGGGGAACTTTCACCTCCTCATTATCCTTATTGTATCCCTTCCTTTGTGTCCCCTCTGTACAGTGCGGTCTTTCTTTTTGCCTACAAATCTGTTTAAATGAAGAAAAAAGATACTTGAATTGTGTACCTTATGACGTTAGCAGCCGCACAGCCGCGCACCGTATGGTGCAGAAGACACTCCCACAGCCTCAGCTCCTTTCACTTGCCCCAGCATCCTCCGATGACGGAGGCGTTCTGTTAGTAAGCTGGAGAGAGATCTCATTGGCAGAGATCGATATCTAGCCAATGAGATCTCTCTCCAGCTTACTAACAGAACGCCTCCGTCATTGGAGGATGCTGGGGCAAGTGAAAGGAGCTGAGGCTTTGGGAGTGTCTTCTGCACCATATGGTGCGCGGCTGTGCGGCTGCTAACGTCATAAAGTACACAATTCAAGTATCTTTTTTCTTCATTTAAACAGATTTGTAGGCAAAAAGAAAGACCGCACTGTACAGAGGGGACACAAAGGAAGGGATACAATAAGGATAATGAGGAGGTGAAAGTTCCCCTTTAAAGGCAAAAATACTGAGGAAAAATGGTCAGAATTTAAATTTAGGTTGCAGAAATGTACCCAACAGTATATACCAATGGGGAACAAGTGCAAAAGAAGTAAGTCACAGCCAATGTGGTTAACTGCACATGTAAAGAAGGAAATGGCAAGGAAAAAAAAAGCATTCAAATTATTTAAGCGAGAAGGAACTGAACAATCTTTCTTAAAATACAGGGAGTGCAACAAAGATTGCAAAAAGGCAATTAGGGTAGCAAAAATAGATAATGAAACTCGAATTGCAAGGGAAAGCAAGACTAATCCAAAAATTTTTTTTAAATATATAAATAGCAAAAAACTTAAGAGGGAGTGCTTTGGACCATTCAAAAATGAGATGGGTGAGTTGGTTAGTGAGGATAAGGAAAAGGCCGATGTTTTAAACACTTTCTTTGCATCAGTATATACAAGGGAGCAAGGAATGGTAGAAGAGCCTCCGCAAGTAACAAATAAAACAATACAATTAATAGCTATTGGGTTAACTCAAGGAGATGTCATGGGAAGACTGAACAAAATTAAGACCGACAAAGCCACGGGTCCTGATGGTATACATCCAAGGGTTCTTCAGGAACTCAGTGCAGTGTTAGCAAAACCCCTATATTTACTCTTTAAAGGGATAGTAATACTTCATTTTAACGTTATTTTATTTTGTAGGCATTAAAAAAACATGAAGAATGATATAAGTCTTATCTCTCAAACCTTTATGGTTTAAGAGATATTCACAAGCAAAGTTTCCCCCTCCCGCCCCTTTTTCCTAGTGTAAGCCATCTCTTCTCAGATGTGAATCTAGTTGTAAGACTGGACAGATAACAGCAGGGGACAATCTTCTTTGTATGAAAAGAATGAAAGCCCTTCCCCCCTTGACAAGTTTTTCAGCTTTTTCCCTTATCTTAATTGAAGATTGTCCCTCTCTGCAGTGTACCTGGGCACTTCCCTTCTGATTTGGCTGAATGGGGGGGGGTACTTTGCTTTTGAATATCTCTTAAACCATAAAGGTCTGAGAGATAAGACTTATATCGTTCTTCATGTTTTTTTAATGCCTACAAAATAAAATAAAGATAAAACGAAGTATTACTATCCCTTTAAAGATTCTATTACCACAGGCTCAGTGCCACAGGATTGGCAAAGAGCTAACATAGTGCCTCTATTTAAGAAGGGAACTAAAACAGAACCTGGGAATTATAGACCAGTGAGTTTGACCTCTGTAGTGGGAAAATTATTAGAAGGGACTATATTCAGGATTACAACACAAAAAATAAGATCATTAGCACGAATCAACATGGTTTTATGAAGAATAGATCATGCCAAACTAATCTTTTCAGCTTCTATGAGGAGGTAAGCAGCAACCTTGACAATGGCAAGGCAGTAGATGTAGTATATCTAGACTTTGCAAAGGCATTTGATACAGTACCACACAGAAGGCTGGTGTATAAAATAAGGAAATTGGAGCTAGGAGATGACCTTTGCAATTGGATACAAAACTGGCTGAAGGATAGGGAACAGTGTGTGGTTGTAAATGGAAAATTCTCCAGTACAGTTAAAGTGGAGAGTGGAGTACCTCAGGGTTCAGTATTGGATCCGCTGCTTTTTAACATGTTTATAAATGACCTGGAAATATAGAAAGCAAAATATCAATATTTGCAGATGATACTAAATTATGCAAAGTCATTAATTCAGAACAGGATATTTTCTCTCTACAGAGGGACTTACATACAATGTCAGATTGGGCAAACATGTGGAATATGAAGTTTAATGTGGGGAAGTGTAAAGTCATGCATTTGGGAGGAAACAATCCCAAGGCTACTTATAAACTTAATGGAATAATTTTAGGTGACTCATTGCTAGAAAAAGACCTGGGTATCCTTGTCAACTACAAACTTGGAAACAGTGACCAGTGTCAAACAGCAGTAGCAAAGGCAAACAAAGTCCTGTCTTGCATAAAAAGAGGTATTGAAGCAATAGTGGATAACATTATTTTGCCATTATACAAATCATTGGTAAGACCTCACCTTGAGTATGCAGTGCAATTTTGGGCACCGGTTCTGAAAAAGGATATACTAGAACTAGAGAGGGTACAGCGGAGAGCAACAGAATTAATTAAGGGAATGGAGGACTTGACATATGAGGAATGACTAAACAAACTTGGTTTATTTACTCTAGAGAAAAGACGACTAAGAGGAGACCTTATCACATTGTACAAGTATATGAGAGGTCAATACAAGGATCTCTGCGGTGAGCTATTTATTCCAAGGCCTGATCAGGTGACCAGGGGACACCCCTTGAGATTAGAAGAAAGGAGGTTTAAACTTCAGCAGAGGAAGGGTTTTTTTACGGTAAGGTCTGTCAAATTGTGGAATTCATTGCCCAGGGAGGTAGTTATGGCAGATACAATGGATACATTTAAGAGAAGATTAGATACATTTCTTTCAAAAGGGAACATACAGAGTTATACTGTTTATCAGTAGGCTGATCAGGAAGGTCTGATAAAGACTAATTTAATTGGTAGCAGGAAAGCTATAAAATTCTCAGTTACTGAGGTATGAGGCGAAGGTTGAACTTGATGGACTTGTGTCTTTTTTCAACCTAATTTACTATGTTACTATGTTACCTCTATGGGACTTTACAGTTTGGGACATATCTCTGCAACCGCTCAGCGTAACGACTTCAGAGACAGCTCAATTTGTTTGTCTGCCCTTGCGTTACTATCCGACCAACGTGTTGTGTGTTTTGGGGGGCTCAGGGGGCTTCAGGCACTGTTGGGGTACTTTTACAGGGAAAACTACATTTCCCTTGAGCTTTTGCTTTGCACGCTCGTTTCTGATTGGCTCCCGTTGCAGCAGCCATTTTGTGCCTTCCCTTCATGAGTATCCTACGCAGGGCTTGGACTCTCCTTCTTTCCTCAGCAGATTAACCCTTCGCCTGCCAGATAAGTGCATGTTAGCAATTTCTGGGGTGAAATTTTAATCATACACACTGTATTTGGGTGATTCCTTATACTTAAACGTTTTGACACTGTGAGAACTTGTACTCCGTTGGAGCTTGGGGCTAGACCTAAGACTAAAGATACTGGATACTCTAAATGGGAAACAACTTGGGAAATCCTCATTAGAGAAAGAATTAGGTGTTCTGATAGACAATAGTCTTCACAGCAGTGTGCAGAGTCACTCAGCTGCTGCAAGAGCAAATAGAGTACTAGCCTGCATAAAAAGAGGTGTAGAAGCAAGGGATGCTAATATTATCCTGCCTCTGTATAAATCCTTGGTTAGGCCTCATCTAGAATATGGAGTACAATTTTGGGCGCCTGTTCTAAAAAAAGACATTACTGAACTGGAAAAGGTGCAGAGACGTGCAACAAAACTGATAAAGGGATTGGAGGATCTGAGTTACAAAGAGAGACTAGCCAAACTGGGTTTGTTTACATTAGAAAAGAGACATCTAAGGGGTGATATGATTACCATTTACAAATACATTCAAGGTCAATACAAAGAACTATCCAATGAATTATTTATGCAAAGAGCTGAGCTAAGAACAAGAGGTCATCCATTAAGACTTGAGGAAAGGTGCTTTCGACTAAAACACAGGCAGGGATTCTTTACAGTAAGGGCGGTAAGGCTATGGAATTCTTTGCCTCGGGATGTTGTGCTTGCAGATAATGTAACTGCATTCAAAAAAGCAATGGATGCCTATCTAGCACAGAACAATATTGACAGTTATGACAGATAGCTTCAAAGCAAATAGGATATTGAGCCGGGGAACTATTTGACACACACACACACCTACACTGGAAATTGCTCCAGAGGGCTTTTTTGTTGCCTTCCTCTGGATCAACAGGGGTGTTATTGGCATGGGCTGGACTTGATGGACGCATGTCTTTTTTCAGCCTTATCTACTATGTTACTATGGGGTGTCTGTGTCCCCCATTGTGCACTGCTTCTCATGTCAATCAGGGTTACCTAGAGAATACTCAGGTCATTTATGCCCAGTATGCGCTGTTGCCCCTTCATCTCCCCCAGGGACCTCCAGCCATACACTAGAGCCAATATGGATGCAAGAGTTTAAGGCTATTACCAGAGACCTTAGGTCTACCTTACAACTCCTCCCATCCCTGTTACAGGGAGTCTTCCAGTCCTGGCAGCCCCCTACTCCTGCCACATCTTCCCTACCAAAACTGCAGGGAGTACCGGACGTATCGGATTCCTCTGAGGAGGAACTGTTGGTGGATTCTGATGAAGGGAAATGTTCTGCGGTGGTCTCATCACAATTTTTTGGGGACCCCTTTCAGGCTGATCCGGATCCCTCAGCTGTGGGCCTGATCAGGTCTGTGTTGAATACTCTTAACATCCTCTTGGTGCAAGAGGTTCCTTCAGACCCATCTGATGTGTTTCAGGTGACTAAGAGGCCGTACACTTGTTTTCCACCCAACCCCACTTTTAACCGTCTAGTGTCTGATGAGTGGAAGTGTCCTGACAGAAAGCCTTCTGTCTCCAGGAAGTTTGCTAAGCTATATCCCTTCTCTGAAGCGGCGTTAGCTCAGTGGGCTCATCCACCTAAGACGGACGGCCCTGTAAGTCCACTGCTTTGGCTGTTGCTGACTGACAAGAAGCTTGAGACTTCCTTCAAGATCATCTTTGCTACTGCTGGTACCCCCTATGCCCTGTGTTTGCTACTGCTTGGGTGAACAGGGCCATTGCAGTCTGGACTGAACAGCTCACAGTGGCTGTCCAATCTCTGAAGCCCAGCACTATGTTTCTGCTGCCATGTTTGATACCATCCGTTTAGTGGGCAGTCTCCACAATGTCCATGGTTGTTAGACGGGCTGTTTGGCTTAAGATCTGGTCTGCAGACAATGCTTCTAAGAAAGTTTGCTCTCGTTGCCTTTTTAAGGCACATCTCTTCTTGGGCCAGAGCTTAAGGATCTCATTAGTGAGGCCACTGGGGGCAAGAGTACCCTTCTGCCCATGGTCCCTAGAAAGTCCTCCTCTAAGCCCAAGGCTTCCAATCCTTCTTCGGCATGACTCTTTTGAGCCACTTCCTCAGTGTCTGGACAGACACCGTGGTGGATCAGTGGGTTTTGCAGGTGGTGTCAGAAAGGTACAGGATCCCTTTCAGATTCTTTCCTTCTCACACTCCTCAGGGTGTAGAAAAATGCCGTCTGTTCAACTGTGCCATACAGACCCTTTTGGACAAGGAGGTTCTGGAACCGTCCCGGTACAGGACATGGGTTTGAGATTTTACTCAAACCTATTTGTGGTTCCAAGGAAGAACGGCGGCTGTCGTCCAATTTTGGACCTAAAGAATCTCAATTCCTTTGTGGTCAAGACTCACTATCACCAGGAGTCTCTACGGTCCTTGATGGCGGCCATGTCTCCTGAGGAATTTCTCGCTTCTCTGGATCTTCAGGATGCATACCTGCATATTGCCATTCACCCTTAGAGCCTACAGTACCTTAGGTTTGCTTGCTACCAAGGGCATTTTCAGTTCTCTGCTCTTCCCTTTGGTCTGACTACAGCTCCCCAAGTCTTCAATCGAGTCCTGGGAGCTTTAGTGTCTGTCCTCCATTGGGACGGCATCAAAGTCACTCCGTTTATGGACGACTTGCTTCTGAAGGCACCCTCTCCGGACCTTCTTCATCAGCAGGTCAAGGACTGCATTCACGCACTCACCCATCATGGGTGGATCCTCAATATGGACAAGTTGGATCTTGTACCATCTCAGAGGCTGGTATTCCTGGGACTTCTCTTCGATACCTAGCAGGGCATGGTGTTTCTCATGGATGAAGTAGCTCACCAGATCACCCACAAAGTGTCTGCTGTTCTGGCTAACGATCCGGTTCCGGCCAAGAAATTGATCTCTCTGGTGGGGAAGTTCACCTCACCATAGAAGTGGTCCCGTTTGCCATGGCTCACACCAGGAAACTCCAGAGGTTTGTCATTCAGGTGTGCAGAGGACAGCCGGATCTCCTGAAGATGTTGGTGTCTCTACCGCTTCATGTGGAACTGAGTATGTCGTGGTGGCTCCACCTCTCCAATCTGCTGAAGGGCAAGTCCTTCCTGGTGTCCTTCTGGACGACAGTGATGACGGAAGCCAGCCTGTCCGGCTGGGGAGCGGTTCTGGGCCACATGAATGCTCAGGGACGATGGTCTCCGGAGGAATCTATCCTTCCCATCAATGTGTTGGCGATTTGGGCGATATTTCATGCCCTTCGCCACTGGACGCGCCGGCTAGTGGGTTGCCCAGTCAGAGTCCAGTCCAACAACGCCACAGCAGTCGCTTACATCAGCAGACAAAGCAGAACAAGAAGTCTCACAGCTTTGTTAGAGGTCAAAGCTATTTTGTCCTGGGCGGAAGAACATGTTCCTGCCATATCCGCAATTCATATTCCCGGTGTAGACAACGTTCTAGCAGATTTTTTCAGTCGACACACAATTGACAGCGGAAAATGGGAACTGCATCAAGAGGTGTCCGACCTCATTGTACAGAGGTGGGGACTCCCGTGCATTGACCTGATGGCGACAAGACACAACTTTAAGGTCCTAATTTTCTGCTCTTGCTGGAGGGATCCTCTAGCTGTAGCATGTCAATATGTCAATACCTTGGCACTTTCCCCGGCGTACATTTTTCCTCCCACTCCCATGGTTACACAGGGTGCTGCGGAAACTGTGACTGGAGCGCTGTTGAGTCATCTTGATCGCTCCGTACTGGCCTTGTTAGGCTGTTTTCCGGAGCTTCTGGATCTTTCTGTAGCGGAGCCCTGTCGGCTTCCCCGCTGTCCAGGACCTCTTCTACAGGGATACCTGTAGAAAGAGGATGTCCATTGTCTGGGTTTGATGGTATGGAAACTGAATCCTCAATACTGAAGAAGAAGGGATTCTCTTCTGGCTTAGTGGCTACTATGCTTAGTGCCCCTAAATGTTTCCTCGAAGACCTGCCATCGAGCCTGGTCTACCTTTCTCTCTTGGTGTGCTGATAAGGACCTTTACAAAGAATTTGATCTCCCAACTGTCCTGTTCTTCCTGCGGGATGGAGTGGATAAGGGCCTCAGCTTGAGTTCCCTTAAGGTTTAGACTTCTGCTCTCTCTGTCTTCTTTCAAAGACTCTATTCTTCCTGATGTTAAGGTTTTCTTCCAGGGTGTTGCTCATACTCATCCTGTGTTTAAGAATCCTGCTCCTCAGTGGGATCTTAACTTGGTTTTGGGCGTCCTTCATTGCCCTCCATTTGAGTCCTTGGCTACTATTCCTCTATGCCTGTTGATTTGGAAAATGGCTTTTCTCCTGGTGATTGTGTCTCTTCGCCATGTCGCAGAGCTGCATGCTCTATCTTTAAAGCACCATTTTTGGTGTTTCACTAAGACAAGGCTGTGCTTTGCACTTCGCAGGAGTTTCTACCGAAGGTGGTCTCTGAATTCCACATTACTCAGGAGATTGTGGTACCTTCTTTCTGTCCTGATCCTACATCTGACAAGGAAAGGGATCTTCACTTGTTAGATGTGGTAACATAGTAACATAGTAAATTAGGTTGAAAAAAGACACAAGTCCATCAAGTTCAACCTTCGCTTCATACCTCAGTAACTAAGAATTTTATAGCTTTCCTGCTACCAATTAAATTAGTCTTTATCAGACCTTCCTGATCTGCCTACTGATAAACAGTATAACTCTGTATGTTCCCTTTTGAAAGAAATGTATCTAATCTTCTCTTAAATGTGTCCATTGTATCTGCCATAACTACCTCCCTGGGCAATGAATTCCACAATTTGACAGACCTCACCGTAAAAAAACCCTTCCTCTGCTGAAGTTTAAACCTCCTTTCCTCTAATCTCAAGAGGTGTCCCCTGGTCACCTGAGCAGGCCTTGGAATAAAGGTGCGCTACCTTAAGTTCTATGTGCACCACACTGAGTCTATTCTCCAGTCTTGTTCGTCATTCCTGAGGGTCCCAGGGCGGGGAGACCCGCATCCAAGGTGACCATTGTGTCTTGGATTAAGTCTACCATTCTTAAGGCTTACGAACTGAGGAAGAAGCCTGTTCCCTTTCGGGTCACGGCTCATTCCACGAGATCCATTGGGGCATCTTGTGCTTACAAGAATCAGGCCTCAGCTGATCAGTTGTGCAAGGCGGCAACTTGTCTGTGCCCATCTTCTCTAAATACTACCTTGTTGATGTGCTGGCATTGGCTGATGCTGGCTTTGGGATGAAGATCCTGGAGGCTGCTTTGCCTGTTTAGGATCTCCTTTCATCTCTTCAGTACTCCTTAACTTTTGAGCCCAGCTGGCTCCAGTTCAGTGTGCTGTGTATCAGTTCTTGGGGTGTTCCTCAGTTTTTTGTGTCCTTTGACACTTTGTTTGCTGTTGGGCTGTCTATGATCTGATGGGTCATATGTGCTCTGGTGACTTTAGGCCAGCGTCTGCTCCTTGCCTTACTTCCCACCTCTGGGAATCCCAATAGTTGGACATCCCAAAGTTACCAGTAACCTATATTGGATGACAGAGAAAAGATAATTTTAGTCTTACCTGTTAAATCCTTTTCTCTTAGTCCATATAGGTTACTGGTTACTGGTCTCCCACCCTGTCAAGGGACCATTCTTGGCTTTCCTGTGGCAGAACGTGGAAGCCCTTTTGGGTTCATACTCTTCTTTACCTTCTTACTACCTAGTCACTTGTTAGTGTCTCAAATCTTACTGGAGGGGATTAGCTAGCTGCAGCTAAGGAGAGGAGGTAGGCTCCACCCAGCATTCACTTCTAGAATTGTTCCTGCCAAATCAAAGGGACGGATTTGCCTACACAAAGTTACCAGTAACCTATATGGACTAAGAGAAAAGGATTTAACAGGTAAAACTAGAATCCTCTTTTACCACACGCATCTCATTACAAGCCAAATAATTTGTCCCTAAATGGACTATGACATCCAACTTTCCATTCTGTCTTGCTTTCTTAACAATTTTTAAAATGTGTCTTCTATCTCTGTGAGCTGTAGCACCAGGAATATATCTGACTTCTTTGTCACCACAATGACTATCCTCCAGAGTCACACATCTCAATATAGAATCCCCCAATAATAATTGCTTCTTCTTAAAGTAGTTTGTACTTCTTACCTTTGTCTGTTTGTCAGTGGTTGCAGTATGATTTACCTGTGGATTACAGGCTGATTTACCTGTGGATTACAGGATGATGAACCAGTAGTATCTGCTTCCGGAGTTGTTCCAATATTAAGGCAGTGTTCTGAAAGTGCAGCAAAAGAATTGTGAAGAGGCACAGACTGTGAGACATGCCTCTTGTCCACAACTTACCCTTCCAGAACCAACTGTAGTCCATCTGCCATTTCTTGGAAATCTCTGAGGCAGTGGCACTTGTTTTTTTTTTCTGTGTGGAGCTCACAGACATCTTGTAGATTTCAGCCTTCAAATTATCAATCTCCTGCTGTAAAACAGAAAATTGCTGACAAATTGGACTACTTCTGAACCTCCAAAAGGTTTCCCGGTGAAGAAAAGCAAAACATCCATTGCATTGCAACATGTGGCATGTTCACAGCACTAATGTAATCAGGGGACAAAGAGTAAAATACCTTCAGATTTTGCAGTTATTTTGTGACTTTAATCACCATAGATCACCTCCAGAATATCTTCTTCAGATTATCTCCAGAATATGCTGATGAGTAGGGAGTAGGACTGAAAGTCTTACACAAATGGCCTGGTGGGCTGCATTGAATGGATTATGTTGAGTTAGCACTCATGGTCTGCATACCCATAAACTGTAAAGGTTGTTCAGCACTATTACATGTTACAGCTCATTCAGCATCTCAGCAGACTAACTGAAGCTTTGGTCAGTTATCAGTGCTGCAGTGTGCCTGGTTCGAAAGTCCTGGTTTCCGAGTCTCCATAAGAGAGTTAGACTGAGTTACTATACCTCTGTTATTAATTTTCAACTACTTACTATTATCTTGGAAAAACATCTCTGGCCTGTTTGTGGATTGTAACCTTCTGTCTCTCTGTTCAGGTAAATTGCTCTCTTCCTGCTGTGCTTATCTCATTGCTCTCTCTCTCTCTGATGTGCTAATTTGCTTGAACTGGCTTCAGCTGTATAGACTGACATGGCTTCAGTTTCCCTATATAAGGGCTCTAACCTAGCAGTGTTCAGCTGCTGCAGTGTCCCTGCTTTCTAAGTCCTGGTTTCCAAGTCTCCATAAGAGAGTTAGACTGAGTTACTATACCTCAGTTATTAATTTTCATCTACTTACTATTATCTTGGAAAAACATCTCTGGCCTGTTTGTGGATTGTAACCTTCTGTCTCTCTGTCCAGGTAAATTGCTCTCTTCCTGCTGTGCTTACCTCATTGCTCTCTCTCTCTCTCTCTCTGATGTGCTAATTTGCTTGAACTGGCTTCAGCTGTATAGACTGACATGCTTTGGTTTCCCTATATAAGGGCTCTAACCTAGCAGTGTTCAGCTGCTGCAGTGTCCCTGCTTTCTAAGTCCTGGTTTCCAAGTCTCCATAAGAGAGTTAGACTGAGTTACTATACCTCAGTTATTCATTTTCATCTACTTATTATTATCTTGGAAAAACATATCTGGCCTGTTTGTGGATTGTAACCTTCTGTCTCTCTGTCCAGGTAAATTGCTCTCTTCCTGCTGTGCTTACCTCATTGCTCTCTCTCTCTGATGTGCTAATTTGCTTCAACTGGCTTCAGCTGTATAGACTGACATTCTTCGGTTTCCCTATATAAGGGCTCTAACCTAGCAGTATTCAGCTGCTGCAGTGTCCCTGCTTTCTAAGTCCTGGTTTCCAAGTCTCCATAAGAGAGTTAGACTGCATTACTATACCTCAGTTATTAATTTTCAACTATTTACTATTATCTTGGAATAACATCTCTGGCCTGATTGTAGATTGTAACCTTCTGTCTCTCTGTTCAGGTAAATTGCTCTCTTCCTGCTGTGCTTATCTCATTGCTCTCTCTCTCTGATGTGCTAATTTGCTTGAACTGGCTTCAGCTGTATAGACTGACATGGCTTCAGTTTCCCTGTATAAGGGCTCTAACCTAGCAGTGTTCAGCTGCTGCAGTGTCTCTGCTTTCTAAGTCCTGGTTTCCAAGTCTCCATAAGAGAGTTAGACTGAGTTACTGTACCTCAGTTATTAATTTTCATCTACTTACTATTATCTTGGAAAAACATCTCTGGTCTGTTTGTGGATTGTAACCTTCTGTCTCTCTGTCCAGGTAAATTGCTCTCTTCCTGCTGTGCTTACCTCGTTGCTCTCTCTCTCTGATGTGCTAATTTGCTTGAACTGACATGGCTTCGGTTTCCCTATATAAGGGCTCTAACCTAGCAGTATTCAGCTGCTGCAGTGTCCCTGCTTTCTAAGTCCTGGTTTCCAAGTCTCCATAAGAGAGTTAGACTGAGTTGGACAGAGGATGGACTGAGGACAGCTCACTGTCAACTAAAGAACAACTCACGCTGGATCCAGAGCACAGAAACATCTACCTAAACAAAGCACTGACATTGCACCTTCTATCAAAACTGCTGAACACCTGATGCAAGTAACCAGAACTACCAGGACTGACTTTGCAGACATCTCAGTTAACCACTAAACCGTTGAAGTGGAGAAAAAAAAAACCTTGTCTCTGATTCTTCTCCAACCACCATTAACCACTACAACATCTACCTCTACTGATCATCAATGGACTACTTCATTTAACCCTGCATTGACTCCTACCCTCATCAAATACTTCACAATTCTGCAACTGACTCTTCTCACCCTCCCTGGAACATACACCCCTGCACCTTGGATTGACCCTTGACTGCCAAGTCACCTGCATTCCCCTGGACTACTATCTGTTACACAAACTCCTCAACCCACACACGTTAACCCCACTATGACCAATCTGTCTCCTTGCTTTTTTATTGCCATTCTCACCTGCTTAAGACTCTCCTCCTTCTGTGTCCACATTAAGTGTCACTCCATCCACATTGCACCCTTACTTCTTCCCTCACCACTTCTCTGTTCCCATGAACTTCTCTCATTCCTCCAGTCCCTATCACTACCATCTCCTTCAGCTGCTGCCAAGAAACCCCACTGCTTCAAATCTCACTCCCACCTTATGTCCTTGTCCCTTCTCCTCTTGCTCGCTGCAGGTGACATCTCACCTAACCTAGGTCCCCCTTCCATTCTCTCCTGTAACACAACACCCACTCTCACAAGCAGCATCCACAATCTAATAACTGTACCACATCACCTAACCTCCTCCCCCTCCCTTTTGTTTTGGCCTCTGGAACGCCCGATCTGTGTGTAACAAACTAACAGCTGTTCATGATCTGTTTATTTCTCACTCCCTAAACCTCCTGGCCATCACTGAAACTTGGCTCACATCATCAGACACTGCCTCCACTGCCGCATTCTCACATGGCGGCCTTCACCTCACCCACACCTCTAGGCCTGGCAACAGACAGGGGGTGGAGTAGGTATCCTGTTGTCCCCTAACCATATGTTTCAGGTAATCCCCACTGTTCCCTATCTCTCCTTCCCTACCTTTGAAGCTCACACACTTCGTCTCTTCTTTCCCTTCCCTCTGCCTGTCGCTGTCACATACAGACCACCTGGTCCTACTGCACAATTCCTTGATCACTTCACTTCCTGGCTCCCTCATTTCATGTCCTCTGACGTCCCTACTCTCATCCAGGGTGACCAACATCCCTGTTGACAACCATAACACCTCCCCTGCCATCAAACTCCTCTCATTAACAACCTCCTTTGGCCTTTCACAATGGACCTGCTCTCCCACACACAGTGACGGCCACTCCCTTGACTTGGTCTTCACTAACCTCTGCTCGGTTTCTAACTTTTCTAATTCTCCCTATCCCCTCTCTGACCACCACCTCCTCTCCGGAAACCTCAGCATACCATGCAAATTAATCCCCCCCAACATGACCAAGAGCATGCAGAGAAATCTGCATTCTCTTGACTTGCAGCAATTTTCCACTTCCCTGCAAACCTTTTTCAACCCCATCCTCACACTTGCTTGTCCAGAGCAAACTACTGCTCTCTACAACAGCACTCTCACAACAGCCCTTGACACAGCTGCACCTGCAACTCCACGTCAACCCCGCTCAGCCCCATTACAACCCTGGCGCACAAGGTAAACTAGCGATACCTCCAAAGGTGCTCACGTGCTGCCGACAGGCACTGGAGGAAATCTCGCTCCACAGCTGACTTCATACACTACAAATTAATTCTCCGTTCCTATAGCTCTGCCCTCTCTCTGGCCAAATAGTCATAATTCTCCTCTCTAATTTCTGATCTTTCCTCCAACCCGAAACGCCTTTTCTCTGTCGTCTAATACAGGTTACTGGTAACTCTGGGAGGCGATCCGCCCCATTAAATAGGCAGGAACATTTCTCTAAATGTGTGCAGGGGGTGGAGCCTCCCTTGGAGGCAGCCAGCCAACCAGATCCAGAATGATTTGTTCCTCGGTGCGATAACACCATGTGGAAAACATTCTGCTATAGTTTTAGTTTCTTTTTTTATTTTCTGTCAGGTATGGAATACCACCATTAGGCGGATTACCATGACTGACAAATGCCCTTCAATGTGGTTAGCTCAGTATCCAGGTGCTTTTTGGTGGATCTTAAGCCCTGGGGGGAAAATCGTGATTCCAAGTTCTTCCCCATGAGTTACCACTGAGGTACTTCTTGCTACATGGTAATCTGAAGACAGAAGATCTGCAGGAAAGATGAGCAACCCTTTGAGTGCTGCAGGTCCACTTGTCCCACAGTGCCCCTCCGCACAGGGGTGTATTCCTGGAGTTCCTGTTTCATGCTCCTGCACTCATTGGGTCTGTCTGTATGTCTGTTGGGTGTTTTGGAGCAGGTTTATGTGGTAACGTAACCCTTTCACTGCTGGTTTGGCACTTTTTTGGGGTTTTCTAACACTTTTCCTACTGGGTTAGTGTTTTTTGGGTATCCTCACATGTTCTATTGATGTTTTACTCATTTTAATGTTTGACTTTAAAATTTGTAAAAATTGTATACTGCGCCTTTAAGGCGCGCTTTACAATATAGATATCATTGCTCCCTTCACCCTTATGGGACTGTACTGTTTGGGACGTATCTCTGCAAATGTTTAACCTAGCGACTTCAGAGATCCCTCATTTTACTTGTCTGCCCTTGCTCTATCATCCAGTTCATGTTTCTAGTGTGTTGGGGGGCTCAGGGGGCTTCGGGCACTGTTTGGGGTACATTTTGGGAAAAACTACATTCCCATGAGCACTTGCTTGGCACCCTTGTTTCTGATTGGCTCCCTCCGCGGCAGCCATTTTGTGAGCATTTCTGGGCGAGTATCCTACGCAGGGCTTGGACTCTCCTTCTCTCCTCTGCAGATTAACCCTTTTCCTGCCAGATAAGTTTATTTTAGTGATTTCTGGGGTGAAACTTTAATCCTACACACTATAATTGGGTGATTTATTGTACAGTAGGTTATTTGACACTGAAAATGTCTATACTGCTGGAGCTTGGGGCTAGAACTAAGACTAAGGAGGCTGGGGTCTCTGTATCCCCCATTGCGCATTGCTCTTCCTGTCACTCAGGGCTACCTAGAGAATTCTCAGGTCACTTATGCCCAGCATGTTTTGATGTCCCTGACAGCATTCCAGGGACCTCCAGCCATGCGATAGAGCCAGCTTGGGTGCAATAGTTCAAGGCTGTGACTAGGGACCTTAAGTCTACATTGCAACTCTTTCCATCCCAGTTACAGGGGGCCTTTCAGTCTTGGCAGGCCCCCTCCTCAGTCAGGTCTTCCCTGCCCAAACCTCAGGGAGTACCTGGCGTGTCAGATTCCTCTGAGGAGGAACTGCTGGCGGATTCGGATGTTGAGGAGTCTTCTGTGTTGGGGTCCTCTCAGTTTTTTGGGGACCCTTTCGAGGCTGATCCTGAACCCTCTGCTGAGGGCCTGATCAGGGCCGTCTTTACTACTCTTAACATTCCCCTAGTTCAGGAGGTCCCTTCTGATCCCTCTGACGTATTCCAGGAGCCTGCTAAGCCCCTTACTTACTTTCCACCTAATTCTACTCTTGACTGCCTTGTGCCTGAGGAGTGGAAATCCCCAGACAAGAAAGCATCTGTGTCCAAGAAATTTGCCAAGCTTTACCCCTTTTATGAAGCTGTGCTTTCTCAGTGGGTTCATCCCCCCAAAGGAGATGCTTCTGTATCCAGGCTATCTAAATCTACTGCCTTACCAGTCTCTGATGTCTCTGCTCTGAAGGACTGGACAGACAAGAAACTTGAGGTTTCCATCCAGTCCATTTTTGCCACTGCTGGTTCTGCTATGCGTCCAGCGTTTGCCACAGCATGGGTGAACCGGGCCATTTCGGTCTGGACTGAACAGCTCACCAAGGCTATCTGTCAGGATTCACCTACTTCAGATAAGTTGCGACTTCTTGCTAACATATCTGAAGCACAGCACTATGTTTCTGCTGCCTTATTTGATGCCATCCGCTTGCTGGCTAGGGTTTCCACCATGTCTGTGGTGGCCAGATGGGCTCTTTGGCTCAAGATCTGGTCTACTGACACTGCTTCCAAGAAAGCCTTACTTTCCCTACCCTTTCAGGGTACCTCTTTGTTTGGGCCGGATCTTAAGGATCTGATCAGTGAGGCCACAGGGGGTAAGAGTACTCTTCTACCCTTGATTCCCAGGAAGAAATTGCCGCTTGAGCGTAACCAGTTTTTTAGTTCCTTTCAGAATGAGACACGTCCAGCGAACCAGATGGTTCCATCAGCTCCACGTCTCTCCTCCAAGCCCAAACAACAATGGAAGCCCAAGGTCGCTTCCAAGACTTCTTCGGCATGACTCGCCGAACCCGGGTCTGCACTCCGCTGTGGGAGGTCGTCTACAACACTATAACAGCATTTGAGAGGACTCAGTAGTGGACCCATGGGTTTTACAGGTGGTAACGGAAGGATACAAGATCTCTTTCATTTCTCTTCCTCACTTTTGTCCTTCTCACATGCCTCAGGTTGCAGAGAAACGCTGTCTGTTCGACAGCGCTGTTCAGGCACTTCTAGACAAGGATGTTCTAGAGCCGGTGCCTATACAGGACAGGGGTTTGGGTTTCTACTCAAACCTCTTTGTGGTCGCCAAAAAGGACGGCGGTTGTCGCCCTATTTTGGACTTGAAGGATCTCAATTCTTTTGTGACCTGGACTCATTATCGTCAGGAGTCTCTGCGCACAGTGATTGCTCCCATGTCCCCGGGGGAATTCCTTGCTTCTCTGGATCTTCAGGATGCATACTTACACATTGCCATTCATCCAGAGAGCCGGCAGTACCTCCAGTTTGCCTGCGACAGGGGATGTTTTCCATTCTCAGCTCTTCCATTTGGTCTGACGACGGCTCCTCAGGTCTTCAACCGTGTCCTGGGTACCTTGATATCCATCCTCCACAGGAACGGCTTCAGAGTTACTCCATACATGGACGACTTGCTTCTGAAAGCCCCCTCTGCGGAACTCCTTCATCAGCAAGTTCAGAACTGCATTCAGGATCTCACCCATCACGGGTGGATCATCAACTTGGAGAAGTCAGATCTTGTCCCATCCCAGCGTCTGGTCTTCCTGGGCCTTCTCTTCGACACTCAGAAGAGCATGGTGTTCCTTACGGACGAGGTGGCTCACCAGATCGCCCACAGGGTTTCCGCGATTCTGTCTCAGGATCCAGTTCCAGTCCAGAAGCTATCCTCTCTGGTGGGGAAATTCATATCCACCATAGAAGCGGTTCTGTTTGCCATGGAGCACACCAGGGAGCTCCAGAGGTTCGTGGTCCAGGTGTACAAGGGTCAACCGGATCTTCTGAAGACGTTTGTTTCTCTTCCTCTTCATGTGGAACTGAGCTTGTCATGGTGGCTCGACCTTTCCAACCTGCTGAAGGGCAAGTCCTTCCTGGTACCCTTCTGGACCAAGGTGACAACAGATGCCAGCCTCTCCGGCTGGGGTGCTGTCCTGGGTCGCTTGAACGCTCAGGGTCGGTGGTCTCCGGAGGAGTCCCTCCTTCCGATCAGCATATTGGAGCTTCGGGAGATATTTCATGCCCTGCGACATTGGACATCTCAGTTGGAAGACTGTCCGGTCCGAGTGGAGTTTGACAACACCACGGTCGTGGCTTACAACCTCAAGCAAGGCGGAACAAGAAGTCTTGCTACTTGGTTAGTGGTCCAAGCTATTTTGTCCTGGGCAGAAGAACACGTTCCTGTCATATCCGCAGTGCACATTCCAGACGTAGACAACGTCATGGAGGACTTCCTCAGTCGACACACAGTGGACAGCGGAGAGTGGGAGTTGCACCCAGAGATGTTCCAACTCATTGTTCAGCGATGGGGTCACCCTTGCATCGACCTGATGGCGACGAGACACAACAGGAAGGTTCCAATGTTCTGCTCTCGGTGGCAAGACCCTCTGGATCTACCAGTAGATGTGATTTCCATTCTGTGGTTTTCTCCCCTTCCCATGTTGCACAGGTTGTTACGGAAATTGTGGCTGGAGCCTTGCCCTGTTATTCTGATTGCTCCATACTGGCCTCGTCAGTCTTGGTTTACGGAGCTCTTGGATCTGTCAGTGGCAGAGCCCTTTCGGCTCCCTTACCGTCCGGATCTTCTTCTACAAGGTTACCTGTGGAAGGAGGATATTCATCGGCTAGCTTTGACGGCTTGAAAATTGAATCCTCAATATTCAAGAAGAAAGGCTTCTCTTTTGGTGTGGTGGCTACTGTGCTCAGTGCCCGCAAGCCTGTTTCTTCCAATATCTACCATCGTGTCTCGTCGACCCTTCTGTCTTGGTGTGCTGACAGGGACCTGTCTCAGGAATTTGACCTGCCTATGGTCCTAGTTTTTCTGCAGGATGGTGTGGATAAGGGCCTCAGTTTGACTTCCCTTAAGGTTCAGACTTCTGCTTTCTCTGTTTTCTTTCAGAGGCGCATTGCCATCCTTCCTGATGTCAAGATTTTCTTCCAGGGCGTTGCTCATACTCATCCTGTTTTCAAGACTCCCACTCCTCAGTGGAATCTTATTTCCACTGGTTTTGGGCGTCTTTCAGCGCCCTCCCTTTGAGTCTTTGGCTACTATTCCTCTACCCCTGTTGACGTGGAAAATGGCCTTTCTCCTGGTGATTGTGTCAGTTTGCCGTGTAGTGGAGTTACATGCTCTGTCCTGTAAACCACCCTATTTGGTGTCTCACAAGGACAAGGCGGTGCTTCACACTTCTCAGGAGTTTCTGCCGAAGGTGGTCTCTGAGTTCCACATCAATCAGGAGATTGTGGTGCCCCCTTTCTGCCCTGCCCCCACCTCTGACAAGGAGAGGGATCTCCACTTGTTAGATGTGGTGCTTTGTCTCAAGATTTATGTACATCGCACTGAGTCTATCAGGCATTAAGATGCGTTGTTCGTCATTCCTGAGGGTCCTAGGGCAGGAAGACCTGCATCCAAAGTGACTATTGCTTCTTGGATCAAGTCCACTATTTGTAAGGCTTATGAGCTAAGGAAGAAGCCTGTCCCTTTCAGGGTCACGGCTCATTCTACTCGATCTGTTGGGGCCTCCGCTGATCATTTATGCAAGGCGGCCACTTGGTAGTCTGTGCACACCTTCTCAAAGCACTAACGTGTTGATGTGTTGGCATTGGCTGACCCCAGCTTTGGGAGGAAAATCCTGGAGGCAGTATTGCCTGTCTAGGATTTTCCTTGGTTCTTGGTGCTTCCTTCACTTTTGAGCCCTGTTGGTTCTAGTTCAGTGTTCTGTGTAACGTTCTTGGGGTGTTGTTATCCTTGTTCAGTGTCCGTTGACACTTCAGTTGTTTTGTTGGACTATCTCTGATCTGATGGTTCATATCTGCACTGGTGACTTTGGGGGCCTTGCGCCTGGTCCTTGCCTTCTTCCCGCCTCTGGGAAACTTAATGGTTGGACATCCCAGAGTTACCAGTAACCTGTATTGGACAACAGAGAAAAGAGGATTTTAGTCTTACGTGTTAAATCCTTTTCTCTTAGTCCATACAGGTTACTGGACTCCCACTCTGTCAAGGGACCATGCTTGGCTCTCCTGTGACAGACCGTGGGGGTCCTTCAGGGTCATGCTCACAGTAGTCTTCTTCCCTTCTACTATCTAGTCATAGTTAGTGTCTCAAATCTTTCTGGAGCTGGCTGGCTAGATGCAGCCAAGGAGGGAAGGTAGGCTCCACCCCCTGCATACACTTTTAGAATTGTTCCTGACTACTAAGGGGCGGATCGCCTCCCAGAGTTACCAATAACCTGTATAGACTAAGAGAAAAGGAATTAACAGGTAAGACTAAAATACTCTTATAGAGGCTATGAGACAATTAGTGGATAAAAAAATGCTGTTGTAAAATCCTGGGGAATCCTTTTGAAGATCTTAAAAAAGGATATGAGCACAAAATTAATTAAGCCTTTCAAGAGGGTATCATCTCTAAAAATGATTTTGATTTTCTTAAGGTACCATTCCCTAAAATTCCTGTGCTATATCTACTTCCCAAGGTCCATAAAAATAAAATGTGTCCACTAGGCAGACCATTAATATCTGGCAATGAAGGTTTGACTGAGAATGCCAGTCAATATCTTTACTATATCCTAAGTCCCTATGTATACAAACTGGATTCATATATAAGAGACACAGGTGACATACTTGGCAGGATAGAGTCACTCCCGATTAGCAGGGATACTTGGCTAGTAACATGTGACATTGAATCCCTGTATACAGCAATAGAACATGATTATGGCCTTAAAGCCATTAGGTATTTCCTTGAACGTGATGATAAATGGGACAATGCACAAAGACTTCTACTGCTTTTCTGTCATTTATTTTAAAGAGAAATGTCTTTATCTTCAGTGATCAATTCTACCTCCAGGGTACTGCAATGGGGAGCCCGTGTGCCCCCACGTATGCCAACTTGTAGCTCGGGTTGTGGGAGCAGACTATGGTCTTCATCGAATCTGAAGTAAAATATACCAACTACATCTTAATGTGGAGCAGGTATATAGATGATCTCTTTTTACTATGGGAAGGACCTAAAAATCTTCTTAGAGAATTTATTTATCGTCTCAATTTTAATGAGATGAACCTGAAGTTGACTTTGGAATATAGCTATCAAACTGTCAATTTTTTGGATATTAAAATCTCAAGAGGACCAAGAGACAATTTGCAAACTGATTTTTTCAGAAAACCTACAGCCACCAACAGTTTGTTACACTACACTATCCATCACCCTACTGCTATGAAAAGCAATATCCCTGTTTGAGAGTTTTTGCGTCTTAGATGCAATTGTAGTGATATTGACACCTTCAAGAATAGATCCAAAGAACTACGAAACAGATTTCTAGAAAGAGGATGAAGTAATAGTAACATCAAAAGAGCGTTGTATACCTCTAGGCCAGTGGTTCTCAACTCCTATCCTCAGGACCCACTAACAGGCCAGGACTCAGGGATTTCTCTGCTAGAACACAGGTATGGTTATCAGAGGCTCATTCACATTGATTAACTCACCTGTGCTCTAACAAGAAAATCATCAAATCCTGGCCTGTTAGTGGGTCCTGAGGACAGGAGTTGAGAACCACTGCTGTAGGCCATATTTACTGTTCCATCCCAAAGTGAAATCCGATCAAGGCAGTGTAAGGTTTATCTCTACCTATAACTGTCAGTGGGACAATATGGTGGGAATATGCAAACATTTTAATATCCTGAAATGTGATCCTGATTTGGAGAAGATTTTGGGAAATAAAGTGGATGTAGGCTGTAGGAGGGCGAGGAATCTGAGGGACCAATTGGTTCACAGCAATTTCAAAGCTCACAAAAGAACTAGTGTCCAGGGATCTCATCCATGTAATATGTGCATTGCATGCCAGCATATGACATTGAAGAAAGATATAATGGACAAATTTGACAAAAAACATGTGATAAATTGCCAGACCTGCAATGTGATCTATTGCCTCCAATGTCCATGTGGCCTAAATTATGTGGCAAAAAGGATCAGAGAATTGAAGACATGGATTCGAGAGCACGCAAACAACATTAAGAATGCTCCTAAAGACAACATGTGTGGGCAAAATACTTATTTCAGTGGCAAAACACTACATGGAGAAACATGAAAGCAATCCCCTGGCAATGAAGACTTGGGTTTTGCAAAAAAATTAACCTGGGCATAAGAGGTGGTAATGTAGAGCGTGAGCTTTTGAGACAAGAAAATAGATGGCTTTTTTGCTTGATACCATGGCCCCCAAGGGTCTAAATGAAGAATGTGCCCATCTTTAAGTCCTATTTACACATCAGTATGATTCCTGTAAATAATCGTCTTAATAATGGCTAACATGGATTGTGTGCATATCCTTCATATATATCTATCGTCATGCTTGGCTTGTATAATATTACTAGTCTGGCCAAAGTATTTTTCAAAAAGTGATAATAACTTGGATATGCTTGGGTAAATTTAAATTCCAGGATTATCAAAAATCCATTCATAACTATTGTGTGATTTATACATACACTTCAATCACGTGATATTTCACTCTGTGATAATTTATATCTTTTCAATGCCTCTCTTTGTTTCACATTACTCCAGTCTGGAGGTTTATTGTTTTTTTTATTGTTCTTCAACTGAGGACTAGTTGTAGAACTCCATGCATCACGTAGAATGTGTTCTTTCCATGAGCATATCTATATAATTGATAACAATGGATATAGACAATGGCACACCGATATTAAATAAACAATTTTGTAGATAGGGTGCTCGTGCCATAAAGATACATAGAATATACTTAGCTTGGGCTGCAGTGAAGAGACAGCACACTCAAAGGTCAATTTGATACAAGATGATATTTATTCAAAATTTCAGTTCCATATTCCCAAACTCTTTCGGTCCCCAACTGGTCACTGCTGTTTTGGGATAATTTTGCAAAGTCAAATGATAAAATAACATGGAAACAGTGTTTAACAGTGTTAATATTTTGCTCTTTTATTTTCTCTTTAATTTTTCCTATGTGGATAATATTTTTGATTTCCTTTGTTTTTTTTTGTTAGAGGTACAATTATTACATAAGCCATGGAATTGACACAGAACATGTAGCACCAATGGAAGATTCATGGCTGGAAAATGTACTGAACTTGGTTCCTGAACATCTGAAAGTATACAAGGAGAGTATCTTTATGTTGTCTGATGAAATGAGAGATGATTATCTTCTAAGTGTAAAGAAAGCTATTGGTAATTTTCCATTATTATTTGTATACTGTATTAACTATATTTTGATTGCATTTAAAGTAATTTGTTGTTTAACCAAGCAGACTATTATTTAGTCTACATTATTAATTTACAGAATTTGAGACAAATCAAAGCTGCAATGGAAATTTTCATTCATTTCAAAGACCATATTACAATCTATATTGGAAATTGTTTTGCAAAGAGATTTTCAGTTTTGAAGATATGGATGCACAACGTTTCTCCATAATAGTTAAACATTTCATTTAATTTTATCCATCTGATTGTTTTTTTGTGATAGGTAGGTTTAAATGATACAATTGTTATTGTAGCATTTAATAAATGCATGGGGCCTTTTCAAATATCCTAACCATATGCAGCAATACTGTCTTGATACCCTGTGCCCTACTGCAGCATACAATTTGGAACACCTTCCATGAAATTGTGCATTTATGGTGAATCCTCTTTTGATGTGATATGAAATTTTTTTTAAGTGTTTTACCACAAAGGATACATTGAGATTTTCTTTGTTTCAAAATATTGATTACAATAGTTTATTCAAAACTATTATAAAGGTAGTGTCTCCTCTATAGAACTTTCAAAATGCCCCACCAGCTAGCAGAGATCCCTTGGATTCTTGGGGGGCAGAGCAGTCATCTGTAGTTCCAGTGCTCGCAGACAGTCAGTACAGACCTCAGGGAAGCATGTTTATAGGTCTTAGTAATTTGGAAGGGGATCCCAGGCATATGGACAGTTGATATCAAAGTAAAGTAAATTAGAAAGATTAGTAATATATTCGCAAATGGTAAGGAATGTTCCTAAACAACTGACTCTAAGTGCTCACGGAGAAAATCTCCCACCTCCATTCTGGACCTGTAAAGAATCCGCTGTATAATCCGTACAATAAATATTTAGTTAAAGTAACTATGTATAAAATAGGATAAAATTTATTAAATACACCAAAGGCCCTTTTTAGCATGTTTTGCAACTCAAAAAAAATGCTTTTTCAAAGGTAATGACCAGTACGGGAAGCTATAGGGTTTATTGTGGAGATTACACAGTCTTTCTTCATCTGGTATGGATTCCTATGAGAACCGAATGGAGATGGGAGATATTTTCCTTGAGTGCTTAGTGTCAGTTGTTTAGGTATATTCTTGAGCTTACTACTGTTTGTGAGTACATTACTATTTTTTCTAATTTAGTTTACTTTGATATTTGCCCACACTTTTGTTCCTATTATTTTACTTAGTTTTCCTTTTTGTGGATAAGAATGGAGGAATCAAGTGGAAACCTTCACCCTTTCTTTTAACAAAACTGATCCCTTAAAGTGCATAGGCGAGATAAGATGCATCAAACATTATAAAAACACAATTTCTCTGTTGTCTAATATAACTCACAGGTACCATGGGGAGGCGACAGCTCCTCCCAGTGGGCTGGAGCAATTCCAGAAGAAGTGCAGGGGTGGAGACTCCCCCCTCCTCCATATCAGGCTACCTCACTAGCCCCACCCAGATAGATTTGTTCCAAGTCCTGCTTAGTTGGCTGAGAACAGGTCTGCTTAGTTTTTAGTTATTTTATTATTTTTTCTTAGATATGGGGTGCCCAAATTCCCCCATTAGGTGGATTACCATTACTGGCTTCCCTTGGAGGATTGCCCAGTTTTCAGGTGCTGTTGTGGACCCCTTGCAGCCCTGGGAGAGAATCATGCAACCCATGTCTCTCCTTCCAGGAGTCTCTCTGAGGCTTATTCCCTCCCAGTGGTAATCTGAAGAAAGAAGACCTGCAAAAAAAAGGTGAGCAACCCTTTTGAGTGCCATGTTCCACCTGTCCCACAGTTTCTTTCCGCACAGGGGCCTTTCTGGAGTTCCTTATAACTCCTGCACTCATGTTGGGTAATTATCTGTTTTCTGGATCTTTGGAGCATTTTGGCTGTTTTGTGGTATTTAACCCCTTCCCTGCCACTTTTATTGGTTTGAAGGACTTATTTCTCATTTTCCCTTTCGATTCATGCGTTTTTATTATGGTTGCACAGATACCGATACTGGTATCAGTATTGGTGCCGATACCGGCATTTGCACGAGTACTCGTACTCGCGCAAATGGGGCCAATGCTAGCACCGATACCCTGTGTCAGGGTCGGTGCTGCAGAGAGGGAGCCCGGGGAGCATTGTGAGTAGCCTCTCTCCCTCCTGCAGCGTCAGAGCGTTGCTGTGGGTTACCATTGCAAAGCTCTGACGCTGACCTCTGCCTGGGCTTGCGAGAGAACAGCGAGCACCCGGCAGAGGAGGGTAAGGCAGGCAAAGGGGGATCAATAGAGGCAAAATGGGGCATCGAGAGCGGGTGAAGAAAGAGGCAGAGAGGGGGGTCAAGAGGGAGAAAAAGAGGCAAAAGGGACTAAGGGAGAAAAAAAAAAGAGGCAAAAGGAGGAAGGATCAGGAGACAAAAGGAGGGGGGCCAAGAAGAGGCAAAAGGAGGGGGGATGAGGAGGGAGAGAGAGAAAGAGGCAAAAGGGTGGGATCACGAGTCAAGGAGGGGGAGAAAGGGGGATCAAAAGGGAGAGAAAAAGCCAAGGCAAAAGGAGGGGGCTCAAGAGGGGGAGAATGAGGCAAAAGGTGGGAATCAAGAGGGGGAGAAAGAGGCAAAAGGGGAGAATCAAGAGGTGGTGTATGTATGTAATAATTTTATATATATATATATATATATATATATATATATAGATATATATGCTTTAGGTACTTGGAAAACTGGCAAATGACCACAAAAAAAGTATCGGTAATTGGTATCGGCGAGTACTTTAAAAAAGTATCGGTACTCGTACTCAGTCTTAAAAAATTGGTATCGGTGCATCTCTAGTTTTTATGGTTTACTACATGTTCTATTTGTGTTTTGGGTTTGTTTTTTTTTCACTTTTTAAAACTTTTAGATTTTTTTGAATTCCGCTTCTTTAAGAGCACGCTTTATCGCATGGCCGCACTTTCTCCATGACTTCTATGGGACAGACTGTTTTGGGACATATCTCTGCAACTGGTCCACTTACAGACTTGAGAAAGGGCTCATTCTTCTTGTATCCCCTTGTCCTGCATTCTGGTTCACATCTTCAGTGTATTGGGGGTCCCTTGGGGTTCGGGCATGTCATTTTGGGCACCTCAAAGAGTGAACTACATTTCCCATAATGCCTGTTTTGCAGGCTTTTCTCTGATTGGCTCTGAGTTCAGATGCCATTTTCTTTCTCTCTTTGGGCTGAGTATCCTTTGCAGGGCTTGTATTCTCTTACTCTTCTCCACAGGTTAACTATTCTCCTGACAGATATGTAGTCTTTTGGGCTTTCTGAGGTGATTTTATTCATCTGGGTGTCAGTATTTGCGTTCCCTATTACTGTTAGACACTTCTCCTGTTGGGATGTCAGATCCAGAGGGACATGGGGCTAGACCTAAGGCTAAGGACTCAGGGGCTTCTTTGACCCCCCCCTTGCTTATTGTTCTTTATGCCAAGCGGGGCTTCCCAGAGAGTACTCAGATTACTTATGCCCCTCATGCACTGTGGCCCCTGCTTCTCTGCCAGGGCCCTCCAGCCATGAACAAGAGCCACACTGGGTCAAGGACATAAAGTCCTCTATGGCACAGTTTCCTCTTTCCCTTCAGGGGGTCCTTCAGTCTTGGAAACCCCCCACTTCATTCAGGTTTGTGGCCCATGGCATTCCTGATCTTTCTGATTCCTTTGAGGAGGATTCCTTTGAGGAGTCAGAGGATGGCGAGTGTGCAGAAGGGGCTTCTTCACATTCTTATGGTAACCCTTTTGAGGCTGACCCTGAGCCCTCTGCTGAGGGTCTCATCAAGGCGGTTTTGACTACCCTACACATTCCTGTTAACCCTGTAGAGACTGACGTCTTTCAAAGGTGCAAGAAGTCCTGTACTATGTTTCTGCCTTATCCCACTGTAAAACAGGTTATCCTGGATGAGTGGAAGACTCCAGACAAGCATCTTGCTCTCTCTAAGATTCTCTAAGCTGTACCCCTTTTCTGCTGCAGCCTTAGCTCAGTGGGCTACACCTCCTAGGTTGATCCCACTATTTCCAAATTGTCTAATTCCACTGCTTTGCCCTTGGCGGATGCCACAGTTCTTAAGGATTCAACTGATAGGAAGCTTGAAGCTATCCTGAAGTCTACCTTTGCTGCTATAGATACTTCATTGAGACCTACCTTGGCTTCTGTATTGGTTACCAGCGCCATTGCTGTTTGGACTGAACAGCTTACTGACGCTGTCCGCAAAGGTGCCTCTATGGAGGACCTTTTGGCCATTTTAGCCAACATGTCTGAGGCTCAGAACTATGTGACTGATGCCCTCTTTGACGCTGTCAGGCTTGAAGCTAAGGCTTCTGCCTTTTCTATGGCTGCCAGACGCACTCTGTGGTTTAAGATTTGGTCTGCTGACTTATCATCAAAGTCACTAATTTCTCTCCCTTTTCAGGGTACGTCTCTTTTTGGGCCTGAACTGAAGAATATCAGCAGTATGGCCACTGTAGGTAAGAGCACTTTGTTTCCTCAGGTCCCTAAATGCCCTAATCTGGAGAGGAAGCAGCATCATTTTCATCCCCACCAAAGTGAAGAGCAAAGGCAGAGTCCAGGTGGGTCCCAGGCTAGCACCCCACGCTCCACCCTCAAGCCCAGGCAGCAGTGGAGGTCCAAGCACTCCTGCACCAAACCTGCTTCTGCATGACTTGCCGAACCCTGATCCACATCTCCCTGTGGGATATCACCTGCAGCATTTTTCAAGCATTTGGGCAGGCTCTGTTGCAGATCAGTGGGTATTACAGGTGGATTCAGGAGGCTACATTATTCAATTCGGATCCCTGCCTCTCTTCAAATTCTTCCTTTCTCAATCCCCTCTGGGACAGGAAAAGCTCAGTCTTTTCAATTGGGCAATCCAGGCTCTCTTGGACAAGGGTGCCCTGGCTCCGGTTCCACCTCAAAAGAGAGGTTTAGGTTTTTATTCAAACCTCTCTGTAGTTCCCAAGAAGGATGGCGGCAGTCACCCTATCCTGGACCTCAAGGACCTCAATTCTTTTGTGGTCCATACTCACTACAAGCTGGAGCCTTTGCTCTCTGTCATTGCAGCAATATGTCCAGGAGAATTTCTAGCCTCTCTGGATCTGCAGAATGCCTACCTGCATGTTCCGATTCATCCGGACAGTCAGAAGTATCTCAGGTTCGCTTGCACCTTGGCGCAGTTCCAGTTCACTGCTTTGCCCTTTGAGCTCACCTCAAGTGTTTACACTGGTCTTGGGGGCATAGGTTGCCTTCCTGCGCACCAAGGGGATTCAGGTGACTCCGTACATGGAGGACCTACTGCTGAAGGCTCCTTCCAGGGATCTCCTGGACCATCAGATCCAGGAATGTGCTCAGATCTTCCTCCAGCACTGATGGATTATGAACATGGACACGTCTGCTCCAGTCCCTTCTCAGGACCTGTTTTTCCTCGGTCTCAGGTTCGACACCTGTCAAGGTATGGTCTCTCTGACAGAGGACTATGGGCTCTGGGGTGGACCTCAGCCCCAATTCGCAAGGTCTCATCCCTGGTGGGCAAGATGATATCCACCATGGAGGCGGTTCCGTGCTCCATGTTTCATGGAGCTTCAGAGGTTCATTGTCCGGGCTTGCAGGGGGAATAGAGATCTTTTGGATTGTCTGGTCTCCCTTCCACAGGGAGTGAGACAGGACCTCCTCTGGTGGTTGGACAGCTCCAACCTGAGGAAGGGGAAACCCTTTGTTGTCCAGTACTAGACCTTAGTGATAAAAGACACCAGCCTTTATGACTGAGGAGCTGTCCTGGGTCACCAGGGGGGTACAGGGTCGATGGGCTGCGGAAGAGACCCTCCTGCCCATCAGCATTCTGGAGCGCAGGGTGATCTTTCACACTCTGGTACTGGTTCTCTCCATTGAGGGGCTGTCCAGTCCACGTCCAGTCAGACAATGCCACGATCATGGCTTACATCATCAAGCAAGGAGGCACAAGAAGCGGTTTTGCTTGGTTAGATGTAAAGGCTATTTTGGCCTGGGCAGAAGAACCCATTCCTGCAGTCTCCTCCATGCATGTTCCAGGCGTAGAGAACATTCTAGAGGACTATCTCATTCATCAGACGGTGGACCCTGAGGAGTGGGAGCTCCATCCGGAGGTCTTCGACCTATTGGTTTAGAAATGGGGGTGTGCTTGGATAGACCTGATGGGTACCAGGGACAACAGGAAGGTGCCGATGTTTTGCTCTCGCTATGAGGATCCTCTGACATTTGCAGTGGACACCTTGTCCATTCCTTGGCACTTTCATCTAGCCTACATTTTTCTTCCTCTTCCTTAAATCCCCAGGGTGTTGTGGTAAATTCAGATGGACGGTGCATCGGTCATCCTGATGCACCCTATTGAACCAGGCAAGCTTGGTTTCCAGAACTGTTGGCCTTTTTGTTTTGTTCTAATTAAAGGGATAGTAATACTTGAAAATAAGTTTATTTTATATTGTAGCCCTTAAAAAAACATGAAAAATTATATAAGTCTTATCTCCCAAACCTTTATGGTTTGGGAGATATTCAGAAGTAAAGTTTCCCCTGGAGTGACATCATTGCTCCACCCTTCAGATCTGGAATCCGGTCCCGGGACCCACCGTGCCTCTCTAGAAGTGCTGATATCACGAAGTTTAAAAAGAATTTCTTAATTGGAATGGTCTACAAAGTGTGCTTTCAAGCCAGGCACACTTTGTACACAGTTCCAATGAAGTAGTTCTTTTCAAAGATCGTGATCTCTGCCCTGCTAAAGAGCCGCCGGTTGCTCTATGGACCGAATTCCAAATCTGTCCACTAGATGGCAGACTTGGCTAAAACAGCCAGGAAAAGAGAACTTTACTATATTTTACATGTGAATATCTCCCAAACCATAAAGGTTTGGGAGATAAGACTTATATCATTTTTCTTGTTTTTTTAAGGGCTACAATATAAATTAAAATTATTTTCAAGTATTACTATCCCTTTAAATAAGTATAAAAGGTTTTTAAAAATCTCAGTCATGCTACACTTTGTGGACAGGAGGGCCACATCTGGCTCACGGGTGGCACATTGGACACCAAAGGCGTTGGATGACATACTAAACAGGAGTCCAGGATCACCTGCCACAGTGTACAGCTTTCAATATAGAGCAGTCCAAGTCTCTCTTAAGTTTCGGGCACATGATAACAAATCCATGTGTGTGAGAGCTGCGTTTATTTTTTTTTATCAAGAACATTTGTAATCTGTTGTCTGCTTTTTTGTTTTTTGCAAAAATACATAAGAGGTACAGAAAAGTTTATACAGCTCTATTTGTAGTAAAGCGCAGTCTTAGAACGAGTGCTAGTCATCGATCAATTTTGATCAAGTCATTTAGAATACTGGTATTTAACAACTTGAACTATCAAATTTTCAGATAGAAAATTGTAGCAATGAGCAGGTGGCTATACCCTAGTAGTTTGTGTGTTAGCTAATTTGGTAAAAATGTTTTTGTTAAAAATTTCTAGAGGACCATAATAGTCCCACAGGCCATATGTTGGATATTTGTGTTATAGAGTCATATTTTTTAATCCTTATATTTCAGACAAGTAAACAACCTGTTACATTAAATGAACATGTATCTCTTTCTTACCCTATACTGCTGTGCACAAATGTTTACAGAAAGTGGTTTTATGAGGGAAAAAAAAAGTTTATTCATTATTAATTGTTTATTTATTAATTATGTATTAATTTCCATTAATTAAAAGAGTTTGAAATCTTTGAAACCCATACACTTTCCTGCTCTATTCAGTAGCTGCTGAGCTTGCAACCCCCCCCCCAATTATTGCTTATTTCTCTGTAGTCCAATGCAGGTTACTGGTAACTTTGGGTAGGTGATCTGCCCCTTTAATTATAGGCAGGAACACTTGTAGAATTGTATGCAGGGGGTGGAGCCTTCCTTCCCTCCTCGGCTGCAGCTAGCCAACCAGCTCCAGAAAGATTTGTTTCTTGGCGAAGACACAGGCAAGAGAACAGTTCTGCTATAGTTTTAGAAATGTTTTTATTTTTGTGTTAGAAATGGAATACCACCATTAGGCAGATTACCATAACTGACAATGCCCTTAGATGTGGCTAGCTCAGTAACCAGGTGCTTTTTGTGGACCTTTAGCCCTGGAGGGGGGGGATTTTGGCTACAATTTTTTTCCTTAGGAGTTGCCCACTGAGGCTTCTTCTTGATACATGGTAATCTGAAGACAGAAGATCTGCAGGAAAGGTGAGGAACCCTTTGAGTGCTGCATGTCCACATGTCCCACAGTGCCCCTCCGCACAGGGGTTTTACCTTTGGAGTTCCTATTGCACGCTCCTGCACTCATTGGGTCTATCTGTATGTCTGTTGGGTGTTTTGGAGCAGGTTTATGTGGTACTTTAACCTTTTAGCTGCTGGTTTTGCATCTTTTGGGGGGGGGTTTCTGACACTTTTCCTACTGGTTCATTGTTTTTTTTGGATATTCTAACATGTACTAGTGATGTTTCATGCATTTTTATTTTACTGTTTCAATTTTGTAAAATTTGAGTTCCGGCACGCTTTACCGCATAGGCGCCATTGCTCCATTCACTCCTATGGGACTGTAGAGTTTGGGACATATCTCTGCAACCACTCCACCTAGTGAAGTCAGAGATGGCTAATTTTTATTGTCTGCCCTTGCTCTATCATCTGGTTCATGTTTCTAATGTGTTGGGGGGCTCAGGAGGCTTCGGGCACTGTTGGGGTACCTTTTCTGGGAAAACCACATTTCCCATGAGCGCTTGCTTTGTGTGCTCATTTCTGATTGGCTTCCGCCGCAGCAGCCATTTTGTGCCATTTCCAGAAAGAGTATCCTACGCAGGGCTTGGAATCTCCTTCTCTCCTCTGCTGATTAACCCTTCGCCTGCCAGATAAGTCTGTTTTAGCGATTTTTGGGGTGAAACTTTAATCCTACACACTGTAATTGGGTGATTTCTTATACTGTAACGTTTTTGACACTGTGAGAATGTCTAATCCGTTGGAGCTTTGGGCCAGACCTAAGACTAAGGATGCTGGGGTCTGTGTATCCCCCATTGCGCATTGCTCTTCCTGTCATTCAGGGTTACCTAGAGAATTCTCCTGTCATTTATACCCAGCATGTTCTGATGTCCCTGAGGGTCTCCCAGGGTCCTCCAGCCATTCATTAGAGCCAGTTTGGGTGCAAGAGTTCAAGGCTGCTACTACGGCAACTCTTTCCTTCCCAGATACAGGGGGTCTTTCATTCTTGGCAGATCCTCTCCTTCATCAAGTTTTCCCTGCAAAGCATCAGGTTGTACCTGACGTGTCAGATTCCTCTGAGGAGGAACTGTTGGTGGATTTAGATGTTGAGGAATGTTCTGCTGTGGGCTTCTCTCAGTTTCTCAGTTTTTTGGGGACCCCATTGAGGCCGATCCTGAGCCCTCAGCTGAGGGCCTGATTAGGGCTGTTTTGACTACCCTAAACATTCTCTTAGTTCAAGAGGTTCCTTCTGATCCCTCTGATGTGTTTCAGGAGCCTAAAAAGCCCCTTACTTGCTTTCCTCCTAACCCCACTCTTGACCGCCTTGTATCTGAAGAGTGGAAATCTCCGGACAGGAAACCTGTGTCCAAGAAATTTGACAAGCTTTATCCCTTCTCTGAGACAGCGCTTGGTCAGTGGGTTCATCCTCCCAAAGTGGATGCTCCTATCTCCAGGTTATCTAAGTCTACTGCCTTGCCTGTTTCTGATGCATCAGCTCTGAAAGACTGGACTGAAAAGAAACTTGAGGTTTCCCTCAAGTCCATTTTTGCCACTGCTGGTACTGCCATGCATCCAGCATTCACTGCGGCATGGGTTAACCAGGCCATTGCCGTCTGGACTGAACAGCTCACCCTGGCTGTCGATCAGGGTTCCCCTACTTCGGATATGTTGTGGCTTCTTGCCAACATTTCTGAGATCCAGCACTATGTTTCTGCTGCCTTATTTGATGCCATCCTTTTGGTGGCTAGGGTTTCCACCATGTCTGTGGTTGTCAGACGGGCTCTTTGGCTCAAGATCTGGTCTGCTGACACTGCTTCCAAGAAAGCCTTGCTCTCCTTGCCTTTTCAAGGCATTTCGTTGTTTGGGCCAGATCTCAAGGATCTGATTAGTGAGGCCACAGGGGGTAAAAGTACCCTTCTGCCTTTGGTCCCCAGGAAGAAAACGCCTCTTAAGCGTAATCGGTATTTTCGTTCCTTTCAGACTGAGACACGTCTGATGAACTAGACGGTTCCCTCAGCTCTGCGTACCTCCTCCAAGCCCAAACAGCAATGGAAGCCCAAGGTCTCCTCCATGCCCAAGGCTTCCAAGCCTCCTTCGGCATGACTCACTGAACCCGGGTCCCCACTCTGCTGTGGGTGGCCATCTTAGTCACTACCACAGTGTCTGGGAGGATTCATTGGCGGACCCATGGGTTTTACAGGTGGTGGAGGAAGGATACAGGATCCCTTTCGTCTCTCCTCCTCCCTTTTGTTTCTTTCCTTCTCATACGCCTCAGGGCATGGAGAAACTCCGTCTGTTCGACGGTGCTATTCAGACTCTTCTGGACAAGGATGTTCTAGAGGCAATTCCAGTTCAGAACAGAGGTATGGGTTTTTACTCAAACCTCTTTGCGGTCTCCAAAAAGGATGGCGGTTGTCGCCCTATTTTGGATTTGAAGGATCTCAATTCCTTTGTGATCCGGACTCATTATAACCAGGAGTCTTTATGGACGATGATTGCTGCTATGTCCCGGGGGAATCCTTTGCTTCTATGGATCTTCAGGACGCGTATTTACACATCGTCATTTATCCAGAGAGCAGGCAGTATCTCAGATTTGCCTGCGACCGAGGGCATTTCAGTTTTCAGCTCCTTAAGTTTTCATCTGTGTCCTGGGAGCCTTAGCGTCCGTCCTCCACCGGGATGGCATCAGAGTTACTCCATACATGGAGGACCAGCTTCTGAAAGCCCCCATGTGGAACTTCTTCATCAGCAGGTTCAGCTATGCATTCACGCTTTCACCCATCACGGGTGGATCATCAACATGCACAAGTCAGATCTTGTCCCATCCCAGTGTCTGGTCTTCCTGGGACTTTTCTTCGACACTCAGAAGAGCATGGTGTTTCTCACAGATGAGGTAGCTCACCAGATTGCCCACAGTGTTTCTGTGGTTCTGGCTCAAGATCCAGTTCCAGCCAAGAAGCTGTCCTCTCTAGTGGGGAAATTCATCTCCACCATAGAAGCGGTCCCGTTTGCCATGGCACACACCAGGGAACTCCAGAGGCTTGTGATCCAGGTGTGCAAGGGTCAGCTGGACCTTCTGAAGATGTCAGTGTCTTCCCTCTTCATGTTCCTTTTCATGTGGAACTGAGTTTGTCGTGGTGGCTCGTACTCTCAAATCTGCTGAAGGGCAAGTCCATCCCGGAATCCCTCTGGACCACGGTGATGACGGACGCCAGCCTCTCCGGGTGGGGAGCGGTCCTGGGTCATCTGAGTGCTCAGGGTTGGTGGTCTCCAGAGGAATCTCTCCTTCCCATAAACGTGTTGGAGCTTCGGGCGATATTTCATGCCCTCTGTCATTGGACATCTCAGCTGGAAGACTGTCCAGTCCAGGTACAGTCCGACAACACCACGGCCGTGGCTTACATCAACAAGCAGGAACAAGAAGTCTCACCGCTTGGTTAGAGGTCAAGGCTATTTTGTCTTGGGCAGAAGTACATGTTCCTTCCATATACGCAGTGCACATTCCTGACATAGATAACGTCATGGCGGACTTCCTCAGTCGACACACAGTGGACAGCGGAGAGTGGGAACTGCACCCAGAGGTGTTCAGCCTCATTGTTCAGAAGTAGGGTATTCCTTACATCAACCTGATGGCGACAAGACACAACTGGAAGGTTCCGAGGTTCTGCTTTCTGTGGAGGGACCCTCTAGCTCTGGCAGTAGATGCAATGTCCTTTCCTTGGTTGTTTCCTCTGGCCTATATCTTTCCTCCCTTCCCAGCGTTGCACAGGGTGTTACGGAAATTGCGACTGGAACACTGTCCAGTCATTCTGATTGCTCTGTACTGTCCTTGCCAAGCTTGGTTTCTGGAGTTGCTGGATCTGTCAGTGGCAGAGCCATTCCGGCTCCCTTCTTCTACAGGGTTACCTGTGGAAGGAGGATGTTCATCGGCTAGCTTTGACGGCTTGGAAACTGAATCCTCAATATTGAAGAAGAAAGATTTTTCTTCTGGGGTGGTGGCTTCTATGCTCAGTGCCCGCGAACCTGTTTCTTCCAAGATCTACCATTGTGTCTGGTCGTCTTTTCTATATTGGTGTGCTGACAAGGACCTGTCTCAGGAATTTGATCTGCCTACAGTCCTGGCCTTTTTGCAGGACGGGGTGGGTAAGGGCCTCAGTTTGAGTTCCCTTAAGGTTCAGACTTCTGCTCTTTCTGTTTTCTTTCAGAGGCGCATTGCCATCCTTCCTGATTTCAAGGTTTTCTTCCAGGGTGTTGCTCATTCTCGTCCTGCCTTCAAGAATCCCGGTCCTCCGTGGGATCTTAACTTGGTTTTGGGCATTCTTCAGCGCCCTCCATTTGAGTCCTTGGCTACTATTCCTCTACGCCTGTTGACGTGGAAAATGGCCTTTCTCCTGGCGATCGTGTCAGTTCGCCGTGTCGCGGAGTTACATGCTCTGACGTGTAAACCACCCTTTTTGGTGTTTCACAAGGACAAGGCGGTGTCTTCGCACTTCTCAGGAGTTTCTTCCGAAGGTGGTTTCGGAGTTCCACATCCATCATGAGATTGTGGTGCCTTCTTTCTGTCCTCACCCCACCTCTGACAAGGAGAGGGATCTCCACTTGTTGGATGTGGTGCGTTGTCTCAAGTTTTATGTACATCGCACTGAGTCTATCAGGCAATCTGACACACTGTTCATCATTCCTGAGGGTCCCAGGGCAAGAAGACCTGCATCCAAAGTGACTATTGCTTCTTGGATCAAGTTCATTATTTGTAAGGCTTATGAGCTGAGGAAGAAGCCTGTCCCCTTTCAAGGTCACGGCTCATTCTACAAGATCTATTTGGGCTTCTTGGGCTTAGAAGAATCAGGCCTCTGCTGATCAGTTGTGCAAGGTTGCCACTTGGTCGTCTGTGCACACCTTTTCAAAGCACTACTGTGTTGATGTGCTGGCATCAGCTGACGCCAGCTTTGGGAGGAAGATCCTGGAGGTAGTCTTGCCTGTCTAGGATCTTCTTCGGTTCTTGGTACTTCCTTCACTTTTGAGCCCTGTTGGCTCTAGTTCAGTGTACTGTGTAACAGTTTGGGGTGTTGTTACCCCTGTTCAGTGTCCGTTGTCACTTCATTGTTTTGTTGAGCTATCTCTGATCTGATCGTTCATATCTGTTCTGGTGACTTTGGGGGCCTTGTGCCTGGTCCTTGCCTTCCTTCCTGCCTCTGGGAAACTCAGTGGTTGGACATCCCAAAGTTACCAGTAACCTGTATTGGACGACAGAGAAAAGAGGATTTTAGTCTTACCTGTTAAATCCTTTCTCTTAGTCCATACAGGTTACTGGTCTCCCACCCTATCAAGGGACCATGCTTGGCTGTCCTGTGGCAGACCGTGGGGGTCCTTCGGGGTCATGCTCACAGGAGTCTTCTTTCCCTTCCACTATCTAGTCAATAGTTATTGTCTCAAATCCTTCTAGAGCTGGTTGGCTGGCTGCAGCCAAGGAGGGAAGGTAAGCCCCACCCCCTGCTTACAATTATATAATTGTTCCTGCCTACAGTTAAAGGGGCGGATTGCCTACCCAAAGTTACCAGTAACCTGTATGGACTAAGAGAAAAGGATTTAACAGGTAAAACTAAAATCCTCTTTTTCTATTCAAGGGGGATTGAAGTACAAATGGCTGCTATCCTTTTCTAATAGTTAACCCATTCTCTGCTGTTATTGTTATTAGAAGTGTATGGGTGCTTTGGGGGGGGGGGTTCAGCTCCTCCACTACTAGGACGTTAGTTTTTATTGCTGCCCCCCCTCCCATGAGTTCCCTTGGGGTTTGGGGTCTTTTCCTTTATTTTTTAATTTGGATCATAATGGACCAGCTTTGCTCCATTGACTTCTATGGGCATATCTCTGCAGTTGTTTGAGCTACAATGGTCAGAGAGGGCTCTAGCTTCTTGTAGTCTCATGCTCTTTCATCCAGTCCACTTTTTGAGTGTCCTCAGAACACACCACAGCCCGTGGCCAGAGTAACAACTGTTGCTAGGGAACAAGCAAGGGAGAAAACTACTGTTCCCATAATGCCCCATTTCCCGAGCGTTCTTCCAATTGACACACTTATTTGTGGGTGTCTTACTTCTACCTTGCATATCCTATGCAGAGACTGACTCTCCTTGCTCTCTCCTCCAGTTTAACTGTTTGCATACCAGGTAAGTACATTTTTGGTATTTCTGGGGTCCTTGCTTTAAACTGGGGACATTTTATCTAGTTTCCCTAGATTCAGACACTCTCTCAGGGTCATGTCTAACACTAAGTGGCATATGGGGAAATCCATGGCTAAGGATTCAGGGGCTTGCCTTAAAGGAACTGTAATATCCAATAAAAATGTGTTCTTGTTTTGTAGATTAAAAAAAAAAATATGTGGTACAAATCCCATCTCTCAAACCTTTATGGATTGAGAGATATTCACATCTAAAGTTCCCCCTCTACTGATGTCAGCTGTAAAGCTGACAGAAGGAGATCCATGTCGACCAACACGAGGAGACTCTTCAGCACACCCGCAATAGCGATACTGGAAAATAATTACTTAATTAGAATGGTCTACAAAGTGTGCTTGCAAACCAGACACACTTTGGAGACCATTCCAATGAAGTGCTTCTTTTCCCATATTACTATTGCGGCTGTGCTGCAGAGCCGCCGGCTGGTCCTAAGACCGGTATCTCCTGCTGTCAGCAGAACGCTGACGTCAGGAGAAGGGGAGGGGGGACTTTAGATGCGAATATCTCTCAAACTATAAAGGTTTGAGACATGGGATTTGTGCCACATAATCTATTTTTCTTTAAATCTATAGAAGAAGAAACATTTTTTATTGGACATTAGTGTCCCTTTAACCCCTTACTCACTTTTTCTCATGCCATACTGGGCTTCCAAGGGAATACTCTTGGTTTCTATGTCCCACTTGTTCTGTGGCCCTTATCACTCCTCTGAGTCCCACCAGCACTGAACAAGATCCTGCATGGGTTAAAACACTACTTTCCTCAGTGGCACAAATTCATAGGGGGTTCACCATTTTTGGAAACCCTTGCCCACCTTTAAACAGACTGGTCCTATATTCAGAAGGTACACTCAGGTTATTGGGGCATCTTGTGAGGAAGAACTGGACTCAGTGGACTATGAGATTAATGAGGACATGGACTCTTAGTTTTCTTATGGATAGTCCTACGAGGCTTATCTGGTGCTGGCTGTTGCAGGTCTCATCAAGGGGATTTTGGAGACCCTTCAGGTCATTGATACCAGATTTGGGGATCCACCTCTCCAACAATTTGCGGAGGTGCAGGAAGGATTACACGTTTTCCACACAATTACACTTTGGTCATGTCTATACGGATCAGTGGAAATAAATGCTTCTCTAAGCTATACCTTTTATGACTGCCATTGACCCCCTATTTTGCACTTGGTGACGAACACTGCCCTTCCCCTGATGGAAGATGAAGGGCTCAAGGATCAGGCTGATAAGAGGCTTGACTCTTTACTCAAGGTTAATTTTGCAACCACAGGGACAGCTTAGGGACCTATTTTTGCCTCCACCTGGGTCAGTAGGGCTGCTGCTGTCTGGGGTGAACAGTTTTCAGAAGCTATGCATGCTGATATGCCTAAGAAAGACACATTAGTTTTGGTGGGCAACCTCATGGAATCTAATTCCTATATCTCTGAGGCTTTGTTTGATGTGGCTAGATTTTTCTCTGTTTCTTCACGTTGTACGTTGTGACTCAAGGTTTGGTCTGTGATCCAATCATAGTAACATAGAAATGAGGTTGCAAAAAGACACAAGTCCATCAAGATTAACCTTTTCCTCAATGTTCTAAGAAGTTAGTGTTGCCCTTGCCTTTTCAGTGCAAAGCTATGTTTGGGCTGTACTTGAATCAGATCATTAGTGATGCTACTGGTAGTAAGAGCACTTTGTTGACTCAGTTTTCACCAAGCGGTCCTTTCTTGTTAGGAAAATGTGTGGATTTAATTTCCCCCTGCCAATCTGGGGCACAGAGGGTGCAAACCCCATAGCCCTGCTCCAAAGCCTAGATAGACCTTGCAGTCCAAGTGATTGGCTGCAAAGTCTGTCGGATAAATCAAACTCTGCATTACTTGCCTTGGTATTCTCAGTAGATTTTACTGGTGGTATCAGAAGGTTAGATTTATATTTCAAATTCCTTCCTCCATATCACTTCTTTTCCTCAAAGAGGAAAAAAGAGGCTTTTCAATAAAGCAGTTTCCATTCTGCTAGACAAGCAGGTTCTGTGCCGGTCCCAGTCCAAGAGTGTTTTTCAAGGTTCTATTTCCACTTTTATCTAGTACCCAAGAAGGTTAGTGGCTGCCAGCCTATCCTGGTCTGAAAATGCCTCAACCAGCACATTTCTGCCTCATGCTTCGAATGGAATCTTTGAGTTCTGTCATCACAGTGATGTGCCTGGCCTTTCTGCATCCTCAGAAAGCATATCTGCACATTCCAATCCACTCAGACAGCCAACGCTACCTGCATTTTGCTTTCGGCTCCAGTTGTTACCATTTCATGGCTCTGCAGTTTGGCCTGGCCTTGGCACCCAGAATCTTCACAAAGATCATGGGAGCCTTGGTCTTGTACATACTTGTCCAATGTGTTCGTCTGACTCTAAATTTAGATGATTTCCTGCTCAAAGCTCCTTAAGAAGAAGTCTTGGCTGACCATATACAAAAGTGTGCCTGCATTCTGGTGCATCATGGCTGGATTCTCAATCTTCTCCCATCCCAGGTTTTGGTGTTCCTTGACATGAAGTTCGATACCCTTCATGGGTGGGTCTTTCCTAAGGAGGAGAAGATTCAGATTCTGTTCCAGGATGTGCCTCAGGCACAAACAGTGGCAGTCAGCAGAGATCAAGGACTACATGAGTGTCCTGGTGTCTGCTGTGGAAGCAGTCCCCTACTGGGTCAAGGGAACTTTAGAGAGAGATCCTCCAAACATGGTCCAGGAATCTAGAGCATCTCTCATTTCAGATGGCCCTTTCTTCAGAGGTCGGGGAGGGCCTTCAGTGATGGCTCCAGTGGCCACACCTGGTGAGAGGGAGGCCCTTTGTCATTCTAGGGTGGACCTTGGTGATAACGGACACCAGCCTGATGGGCTGGGGTGCGATCTTGGGGCACTTGGTGGACAGGGGTAGAAAGCCTACTGTCCATCAACACTCTGGAGTTCAGATCAATTCATTTGACTCTCTTTCATTTTTCCCAGGTTCTCACTGGGATTCCAATGCGAGTGCAGTCAGACAATGCCACGGCCATGGTGTACATCACTTGCCCACAGCGAGATAGTATGGAGGGAGGTGAAGGATCTCCTCAATTGGACATGACCTCACATTCCACCCATCTCTGCTGTAAACATTCCAGAAGTGGAAAACGTGCTGGCAGACTTTCTCAGTCATCACAAGATGTAGGTCCATGAAATTGAGAGCTCCATCCGGAAGTGTTCTACCTGATAGTTCAACTCTTGGGAGTAGCAGTGATAAACCTAATGGCAACCTGGGAGAACAGGAAGGTTCCAGTGTTCTGTGCTTGCACAATGGATTCTCTGGCCTTCCCTATGGATGCAATGTCCATTCCATGGAGTTTTCACCTGTCCTATGTGTTTCCCTCAATTCCTCTCATCCTCAGAGTGATCTGAAAGATTCTGGCACAGGAGGGCATGGTTTGCAGATCTCATCATCTGTCCTTCAGGGTCCAATCCGCCTGCCACCCATATCGGATCTGTTGCTCCAGGGCCGCTTGTGGTACAAGGATGTAGAGAGTCTAGCCTTGATGGCATGGCTCTTGATTCCATAAAAAGGAAAGGATTGTCCAATTACCTCATCTCCACTACGATCCAGGCTAGGAAGCTGGTTTCCTCTAAGGCATACCATAGAGCCTGATCTACCCCTACAGATCTTTGACCTCCCCTTGGTGCTGTTCCTCATCCAGGATGGAGTCAAAAAGGGTCTTGGCTTTTTTTCCCAGGACATGAAGACTTTTTACTACAGGGGTTTGTTCACACCTTTCCTTCCTTTAGGGATCACGCCTCTGTTGGATCTCAATCTAGTCTTGAACGTTTTTCAGAGGCCTCTATTTGAGCATCAGTTGACATTGAAGATGGCTTTTCTCTTGGGGGTGCTCTGTTCGGAGGCCTTTTTTTCAGAAGTTTCTTCTTAAAGTGGTCTTGTGAGTTTTACATCAGTCAAGATTGTTATGCCCTTTTTTTTCCCCTGACCCTTCATTTGATCAGTAGAGGAGTCTACACCTGTTGTATGTATTTGTCACCGCCGCCGTGTTCGCCTGGGCTGCATCTCTTTTTTGGTGCCTCTGTGTTCACCCGGGCCGCGTCTCCCTTTCGCAGCGGCTCTTCTGGGTTCCAGTGTTGGGGTGCACATGTGCGGTCCTCATCCGTCTTCAGCTTGGCAGATGCGCATGCGCCCGGCTCGCTCCCCCATAGGCTCCAACTCCTCCAGTACTTTTCGGCTCCCAGACGAGCCTCTCTCTCCCAGCCCTCCCACTGGCCAATCTTTGTATTTAAATGGGCTGCCCCAGGCTTAGGGCGCCCGTTCCACAAGCTAGTTTCTGGGCTCTGGACGTTTGTCTGCCTCTTTATCTTTGCTCCTGGCTTGACCCTTGGCTTGTCTGACCACGTCTGATCTCCTCTCCTGGCTTGACCCTTGGCTTGTCTGACCACGTCTGATCTCCGCTCCCAGCTTGACCCTTGGCTTGTCTGACCATGTCTGATCTCTGCTCCGACTTGACCCTTGGCTTGTCTGACCATGTCTGATCTCCGCTTCCGGCTTGACTCTTGGCTTGTCTGACCACGTCTGATCTCCGCTCCCGGCTTGACCCTTGGCTTGTCTGACCACATCTGATCTCCGCTCCGGCTTAACCCTTGGCTTGTCTGACCACGTCTGATCTCCTCTTCCAGCTTGACTCTTGGCTTGTCTGACCACGTCTGATCTCCGCTCCTGGCTTGACCCATGGCTTGTCTGACCACGTCTGATTTTCTCTCCTGCTTGAATCCTTGGCTGCGCTTGACCTCTGTTGTGTTCCCTGTTTCCCTGCTTGGTATCCTGCTGGTCCTGCTGGCCTGGTTTTTGTAATGGTTCCTAGGTGTAACTGTTTTATGGACACTCACACACAGTAGGTTTAGATAAAACACCGTTTTATTGAAAACACACAGAAAAAGAATAACCCTTGCGGGTCCAGTAATATATGTACACAATATAGTACTGACAGAGGTCAGGTTACAGTAATCAATACCCAAACGGGTCCAGTATATATATATATATATATATATATATATATATATATATATATATATATCAGCAATAATATAATACTGACACAGGTCAGGTATAGTTCGTGTGATTCCCAAACGAGACAGCAGTGAAATGGTTGCTATTAGGCCAGGAGGACAGACAGGCCCTATTAGAGTGAGACCCACAGGACACTCACTACGCAGAGAGTGACACAATAGCGACTAAGGCCACAGGATTAAATGGAGGCCAAGGACAAGAGGTAGACTGCCGGAGCAGTAATGGAGGACTGCAACTGTAGGCACAGAGCAACACCCAACTGAGACTGCAATGACTGTGACCCGATGTATAATGGCACCAACCCCCAAGGGGTTAACGAACGCTCAGACCTGAAGTCGACTGCCAGATAGTGAGTACAGCCTGAGGCGCCCAGGACTAGACCAACCTCAGCTTATAGCAGTAATAGGTCAAACGTACCGTGGTGCAACCAGATGGATCTATCACACCGGGGTGTCGGATCACGAGACACAATAGGTGACCGGGTCACAGTAACAAGGCTGCCTGAGCAGCAACAAGGCAACAGAGGATCTGTCTGAAGACAGAGAGGACACCAGATGACAGCCCTTAGCCAAATACCGGATGGAGCAGTGGGCTGGACCTGAGCAATACACGTAGTGGTAATGTCCGCCAAAACCGGTTCGGTACACAGAGCTGGATTGTCAGCCGGGCCAGGTTGGTACACAAAGCAGGAACGTCAGCAAATCCGGGTAGGTACACAGAGCAGGAATGTCAGCCAGGCCGGGTCGGTAAACAGAGCAGGAACGTCAGCCAATCCGGGTCGGTACACAGGGCAGGAATGTCAGCCAGGCCGGGTCGGTTCACAGGGCAGGAACGTCATCCAGCCCGGATCGGTATGCAGGGCAGGAACGTCAGCCAATCCGGGTCAGTACACCGAGCAGGAATGTCAGCCAGGCCGGTTCGGTACTCAGAGCAGGAACGTATACAAGCAGAGTAGTCAGGCAGTCCGGGTCATACACAGGAATCGCACAAATACTGGAGCAAGCCCTTAGCAACGGGAACACCACAAAGGGCACAGGAGAAGTGACAGGGTTCAGTATTTAAGGACTAGTACTGGGCAGAGCAAAGCCACACCAACCAATAAAAAGGCATCAGGAAGTAGCACTGTCAGAATGTCGCCAGCAGTAGCACGGGCACTGTGATACTAGGTATTCCTATCCTGGTTGTACCTCAGCTCAACCGAGGTGGAACAATCTGGTTTCGCGACCAGCACCTTTAACCAGCTTCAGCTGCAGCAAGGGAGTACCTGGCACACCATCACCGCTCACAACCTCCGCACTCCAGCATCGCACGCTAGCACCTTAAACCAGAGCCAGCACCACATGGCTCCCTACCGTCGTGTGCGTGACAGTATTACATTGCCATACATTTTATGTGCATTGAGCTAAACCTTTTTGTAATGACTACTGTCTTTTTGTTATCCCTGAGAGTCCTAGAGTGGGTCAGGCTGCATCCAAGTTAAGCATTGAATCTTGGATCAAGGCTACCATACTACAAGCAGGTTACCTTCAAGATCACAGCGTATTTCACCAGATCTGTGTGTGTATCTTGGGCCTACAAGAACCAGGCCTCGTGTCACGGTTTATTATGACTCTCAGACACAAGTTTTAGGTAAAAAAAATCAATTTTATTGAAATAATAAATGATAACTTAGGATGGCAATAACATACATATATATATATACAGAATATAGCACAGACAGAAGGCAGACTCTACCGGTCCTGTCAATATACCGGACAGGACAGTCTTTAGGCTCTACCGGCCTTGCCAATACCGGGTAAGGCAACCTGCAGATGGAATAGCATAACGGTTTTACCGGCCTTACCAAATTACCGGGCAAGGCAGCCTCAATAGATACACAATGTAGGCTCTACCGGCCCTGCCAATACCGGGTAAGGCAACCTCAGATGGAATGTGGCAAAAGGTTCTACCGGCCTTACCAATACCGGGCAGGGCAGCCCAGAGATAATAGCAGCAGTCAGATGGAACTGGCAAATTAGCAGAATCGTTAAGCAGCAAGGCTTTGGAGCAAACCAGCGTCCGCACGCTGGAAACAACACTGAATAGTATAGCCGTAGGCTTAGCGAGCAAACCAGTGACCGCACACTGGAGTAACAAGCGAGTAGTATAGCCGCAAGGCTTAGGAGCAAACCAGCGTCCGCACGCTGGGACCAGCACAAAATTGTATAGCCGATAGGCTTTGGAGCAAACCAGTGACCGCACACTGGTGTAACAAGTGAGTTTGTATAGCCGCAAGGCTTAGGAGCAAACCAGCGTCCGCACGCTGGGGCCAACACAGATTTGTAGAGCTGATAGGCTTTGGAGCAAACCAGTGACCGCACACTGGTGTAACAAGTGAGTTTGTATAGCCGCAAGGCTTAGGCGCAAACCAGCGTCCGCACGCTGGGACCAACACAGATTTGTATAGCTGATAGGCTTTGGAGCAAACCAGTGACCGCACACTGGTGTAACAAGCGAGTTTGTATAGCCGCAAGGCTTAGGAGCAAACCAGCGTCCGCACGCTGGGACCAACACAGATTTGTATAGCTGAAAGGCTTTGGAGCAAACCAGTGACCGCACACTGGTGTAACAAGTGAGTTTGTATAGCCGCAAGGCTTAGGAGCAAACCAGCGTCCGCACGCTGGGACCAACACAGAATTGTATAGCTGATAGGCTTTGGAGCAAACCAGTGACCGCACACTGGTGTAACAAGCGAGTTTGTATAGCCGCAAGGCTTAGGAGCAAACCAGCGTCCGCACGCTGGGACCAACACAGATTTGTATAGCTGATAGGCTTTGGAGCAAACCAGTGACCGCACACTGGTGTAACAAGCGAGTTTGTATAGCCGCAAGGCTTAGGAGCAAACCAGCGTCCGCACGCTGGGACCAACACGGAATTGTAGCAAAGTCACCAACGCGACCAGGCAGAAGGTCGCCAGGATACTGAAGACAGGTGATGAGATGACAGGAACCAGCAACGATCAGTCAGGTCAGAAAACAGCAGAGAAGTTCAGCAGGAACTGCAACACCAGAGACTAGGCCGGAACCAGGACTGGAAGTACTTCAGCATGCAGGAAACACTGGAACAGTAGAGATCAGGAACTCAGGAACACATGAGATCAGGAACTCAGGAACACTGGAACAGAGGCCCAGCTATCACTAGCATAGTGATAGCAAGAAGGTCAGAAACAACACGAAAGGGCACTCAAAGGGTGCCCAATCCAGGTTTAAATAGTCAATAAGAGGCGGGCTATCTGCAGACAGCCAATAGAAGCCCCCTACTGGTGACAGACAAGTAACTGCAGCAAATCACGGGCACCGTGATAGTACCCCCCTTTCAAAGACCCCCTCTCCTAGAATAGGGTTTAGGTTTCTGCGGGTAATTGGCATGAAAGGCCCTAGATAACCTAGGTGCATGAAGGTCCGTACTATCCACCCATGATCGATCCTCAGGACCATACCCTTTCCAATGTACCAGGTACTGTACCCTTCCTCTAAGCCTACGGGAATCAATAATGCTCTGAACCTCGTACTCCTCCTGGCCCTCGACCTCAACAGGTCCTGGCACCACAGGTGTGGTAGTATAGCGATTGCAAACCAGAGGCTTAAGAAGGGACACATGGAACACATTATGGATACGCATGGATGCAGGTAGGTCTAGTGCATAGGAGACAGGGTTAATTTTGCGAATAACTCTGTATGGACCAATAAACCGAGGAGCCAACTTATTAGACGGAACCTGCAGCTTGAGATTTCTGGAGGAAAGCCATACTCTATCCCCAACCTGAAAGGAAACCGCTGGAAGCCTTCTGCGATTAGCATGGCGCTGATGACGCTGAAATGACTGACCAAGTGCCCTCTGAACTTGTGCCCATGTGGAACGGAGTTGCTCTATATGCTCATCCAGAGCTGGAATCTGTTGCGTCTGAAATGAGTCTGGAAGCAAACAGGGCTGGAACCCATAATTAATCAGAAACGGAGAGCTCCCAGATGAAGAATTGACCGCACAGTTCCTGGCGAACTCTGCCCAAGGCAACAAGTCGGACCAATTATCATGATGGTCAGTAACGAAACAACGGAGAAATTGTTCCAAGCCCTGATTAGCTCGTTCAGCGGCTCCATTGGTCTGGGGATGGTAGGCAGAGGAGAAGGACAGCTGTATGCCCATCTGTTGGCAAAATGCCCTCCAAAATCTAGACACAAACTGGCTCCCCCTGTCAGACACCAGTACCCTAGGCACTCCATGCAACCGGAATACTTCTCTGGCGAACACCATTGCTAATTCCTTCGCTGAAGGAAGACCACGGAGGGGCACGAAATGAGCCATTTTAGAAAACCTGTCCACCACCATGAATATAAAGGAGTACCCCTTCGACATAGGCAACTCTCCCATAAAATCAATGGAAACATGAGACCAGGGGCGTTCGCCATTAGGCACCGGTTGAAGCAAGCCCACAGGGAGATGTCTCGGGGTCTTAGCGCGGGCGCAGGTGGCACAGGCATTCGTAAATTCGGCACAATCGTTTCTCATGGAAGGCCACCAAAATAACTGAGAAAGGGACCATAACAATTGGTCTCTACCAATATGTCCCGCAGCCTTAGAGGAATGGTAGGTTTCGAGCAGCCTAGTACGAAATGATTCAGCGACAAAACATTTGCCCACTGGGGTTTCATGGGGAGCGGACCCCTGAGAGGCCAGGATCTCCTCCCCTAGAGGAGAAGTGATACTCGTGCGTATAGTAGCCAGTATTCTATCAGGTTGGATGATAGGAGCTGGTGCTTCCACTCTGTCACTGTCGGCCTCAAATTGTCTTGACAGTGCATCAGCCCTGATATTTTTTGACCCTGGTAAATATGATACAATGAAATTAAATCGAGACAGGAACAGTGCCCACCTGGCCTGACGAGAGGACAATCTCTTGGCCTCCGAGAGATAGGTCAGATTCTTATGATCTGTTAGGATTAAGACAGGATTCTTAGTACCTTCAAGCAAATGACGCCATTCCTTAAGAGCAAGGATAATGGCCAATAATTCTCTGTCACCTATCTCATAGTGGCTTTGAGTGACAGTCAACTTTTTAGAGAAAAACCCACAAGGTCTGAGAGTTCCACCTTTCTCGTGTCGCTGCGAAAGTACTGCCCCGACCCCAATATCTGAGGCATCAACCTCTAACGTAAATGGAAGTAAAGGATTGGGGTGGGATAACACAGGAGCCGCAGCAAATGCCAGCTTCAAATTCTCAAAGGCTTTCTCAGCAGATACCGGCCAACAAGAAGGATTAGCACCCTTGTGCGTAAGATCGGACAGAGGTTTGACAATGGAAGAAAAGTTCTTAATAAACCTCCTATAATAATTAGCGAAACCCAGGAAACGCTGTATGGCTTTAAGACCCTTGGGTTTTGGCCATTGTAGGACAGCTGACAACTTTTCTTTGTCCATGGCAATGCCATCATTGCCAATTATGAACCCCAAGAATGGCACACTGGTTCTATGAAACTCACATTTTTCCATTTTACAAAATAATTTGTTCTCACGGAGTCGTAGCAATACTGCGGATACATCTTTGATGTGCTGTGCCATGTTTTGGGAGTAAATCAGTATATCGTCGAGGTACACCACAACACATGTCTGTAACATATCTCTCAGAACATCATTTATCAGTTCCTGGAAAACTGCGGGTGCATTACACAGCCCAAAAGGCACTACTAGATACTCGTAGTGCCCAGCTCGAGTATTAAAGGCAGTTTTCCACTCATCACCTGCTCGAATGCGAACCAGATTGTAAGCGGCCCGTAGGTCCAACTTGGTAAATATCGAAGCGCCCTTAAGCCTATCAAAAAGCTCGGTGATGAGTGGTATTGGGTATGCGTTTTTTGCCATTAGTTTATTCAAGCCCCGGTAGTCAATGCATGGTCTTAATTCGCCATTTTTCTTTTTTACAAAAAAGAACCCAGCCCCAGCTGGAGAGGTAGATTTACGTATGATCCCTCTAGCAAGGGCATCAGAAATGTAATCCTCCATAGCCTTATTTTCATCACAAGATAATGGATAAGTGCGTCCTTTCGGAGGTACTGCACCAGGCTGCAATTCAATGCAACAATCATAAGGTCTATGCTGGGGTAGCATACTAGCCTCTCCTTTGCTAAAAACATCGCCAAACTGTTGGTACACATCCGGCATAGCAGAGGAGGTGCACATGACCTTAATAGGCTGGATGACGCACTTGTCCATACAAAACTGGGACCAAGCAGCAATTTCACACTTTTTCCAATCGAATTGTGGGTTATGTAACTGTAACCACGGAAATCCCAATATCACCGCATGGTGCGGGGAATTAATCAGTTGAAACTGCTGCTCTTCTCTGTGAAGTGCCCCAATAGTCATAGACAATGGCATAGTTTCAAATATAACCTGAGGCGGTTCTAAGGGTCTACCATCAATCGCTTCAATAGTCAAGGGGTTTTCTCTTTCAATGCGTGGAACTCCGTGCAATTCAGCAAAGGTATTATCCATAAAATACCCTGCTGCACCGGAGTCAACCAAGGCCAAAACCTCCACAGAGCGTTGTGCCCAAGACAATACCACCTGTATGGTGGGTTTCATTATGCCCGACACTGGGGACGATTGTACACCACCTAGGGCCTGTCCCCCAAGATACCCTAGGTGTGTGGGTTTCCCGGACGTACCGGACAGGAATTTAGCAAGTGCCCTTTTTTACCGCAGTATAAACATAACCCTTGTTTTTTGCGATATAGTCTCTCTGCCTTGGATAGTCTAGTGAAGCCTATTTCCATAGGTTCACTTGTTTCCCGTACTGGTTCACTAGACTTCAATGCCAAGGGAGGGATGGGTGGGCAAAACATGCTACTAGGCACATTATTTTTTGACCGTAACTTACGATCTCTGGCAATTGATCTCTCACGTATTCTGGAGTCAATTATCATAACATACTCAATGTAATCATCTAGATCAATAGGTAGATCTTTAGCAGCGATTTCGTCTTTAATGTGGTCATTCAGGCCTTGAGAGAAGGCTGCCAATAATGCCTCGTTATTCCAACCTACCTCTGCTGCCAATGTGCGGAATTCGATGGCATAGTCGCCCACTGTACGCCTGCCCTGTTGTATCTCCATAAGGCGTTTGGCAGCAGAGGTGGTTCTACCAGGAGACTCAAACACTCTTCGAAAGGAACGCACAAATTCACTAAAGTTCTTAGTACAAGGTTTAGCATTCTCCCATAAGGGGTTAGCCCAAGCCAATGCTCTGCCAGTGAGCAGTGATATCGTGAACCCCACTTTACTACGATCATTGGGAAATGCGTGTGCCGTCAATTCCATAAAGATTTCGAGTTGATTGATGAACCCTCTGCAGAGACTAGGGTCACCATCATATCTTAGCGGCAAGGGTGCAGAAGCCGTTAACCCTTTAACAGTACCCCCTAGGGGTCTGGTATCACTTTCCGGTGTCTGACTTGGCGAGACCACCGGGCTAGAGCTAGATTGGTCAGCAGGTACCGTGCGTTCAAGGATCGTTTGAATTGCAACTGCCAACTGATCCAAACGTTGCTCGAGCACATCCATCCTCCAATGGATATTCTGTGCGTTACCTTCACCCTTGCTGACTGAGGTCATGGCCCTTTCGTACTGTCACGGTTTATTATGACTCTCAGACACAAGTTTTAGGTAAAAAAAATCAATTTTATTGAAATAATAAATGATAACTTAGGATGGCAATAACATACATATATATATATACAGAATATAGCACAGACAGAAGGCAGACTCTACCGGTCCTGTCAATATACCGGACAGGACAGTCTTTAGGCTCTACCGGCCTTGCCAATACCGGGTAAGGCAACCTGCAGATGGAATAGCATAACGGTTTTACCGGCCTTACCAAATTACCGGGCAAGGCAGCCTCAATAGATACACAATGTAGGCTCTACCGGCCCTGCCAATACCGGGTAAGGCAACCTCAGATGGAATGTGGCAAAAGGTTCTACCGGCCTTACCAATACCGGGCAGGGCAGCCCAGAGATAATAGCAGCAGTCAGATGGAACTGGCAAATTAGCAGAATCGTTAAGCAGCAAGGCTTTGGAGCAAACCAGCGTCCGCACGCTGGAAACAACACTGAATAGTATAGCCGTAGGCTTAGCGAGCAAACCAGTGACCGCACACTGGAGTAACAAGCGAGTAGTATAGCCGCAAGGCTTAGGAGCAAACCAGCGTCCGCACGCTGGGACCAACACAAAATTGTATAGCCGATAGGCTTTGGAGCAAACCAGTGACCGCACACTGGTGTAACAAGTGAGTTTGTATAGCCGCAAGGCTTAGGAGCAAACCAGCGTCCGCACGCTGGGGCCAACACAGATTTGTAGAGCTGATAGGCTTTGGAGCAAACCAGTGACCGCACACTGGTGTAACAAGTGAGTTTGTATAGCCGCAAGGCTTAGGAGCAAACCAGCGTCCGCACGCTGGGACCAACACAGATTTGTATAGCTGATAGGCTTTGGAGCAAACCAGTGACCGCACACTGGTGTAACAAGCGAGTTTGTATAGCCGCAAGGCTTAGGAGCAAACCAGCGTCCGCACGCTGGGACCAACACAGATTTGTATAGCTGAAAGGCTTTGGAGCAAACCAGTGACCGCACACTGGTGTAACAAGTGAGTTTGTATAGCCGCAAGGCTTAGGAGCAAACCAGCGTCCGCACGCTGGGACCAACACAGAATTGTATAGCTGATAGGCTTTGGAGCAAACCAGTGACCGCACACTGGTGTAACAAGCGAGTTTGTATAGCCGCAAGGCTTAGGAGCAAACCAGCGTCCGCACGCTGGGACCAACACAGATTTATATAGCTGATAGGCTTTGGAGCAAACCAGTGACCGCACACTGGTGTAACAAGCGAGTTTGTATAGCCGCAAGGCTTAGGAGCAAACCAGCGTCCGCACGCTGGGACCAACACGGAATTGTAGCAAAGTCACCAACGCGACCAGGCAGAAGGTCGCCAGGATACTGAAGACAGGTGATGAGATGACAGGAACCAGCAACGATCAGTCAGGTCAGAAAACAGCAGAGAAGTTCAGCAGGAACTGCAACACCAGAGATTAGGCCGGAACCAGGACTGGAAGTACTTCAGCATGCAGGAAACACTGGAACAGTAGAGATCAGGAACTCAGGAACACATGAGATCAGGAACTCAGGAACACTGGAACAGAGGCCCAGCTATCACTAGCATAGTGATAGCAAGAAGGTCAGAAACAACACGAAAGGGCACTCAAAGGGTGCCCAATCCAGGTTTAAATAGTCAATAAGAGGCGGGCTATCTGCAGACAGCCAATAGAAGCCCCCTACTGGTGACAGACAGGTAACTGCAGCAAATCACGGGCACCGTGATACCTCGGCTGACAGCTGTTCAAAGTTAAGGTGTGGTCCTCCTTGCATACTTTCACCAAACACTACCTAGTCAACTTCTTCTTTGGACAGAAGTTCCTTTAGCAGTTGTGCCTCTTTAGGGATCTATCTCTTTCTTTTTTCTACTGCCATTATCAGTAGTTTTTATGGCCAGTTGACTCTTGTTTGGTGTTCTGTGCTAGTTTGTTGTCCATTGACAATATTGACAGTTATTCAGATACAGATTAGTCCTTGAGAACTCTGGTATCATGGGTCTATGTGGGCAGTCTTTTCTCCTGGCCCTCTCCAGAATCTTGGATGCTTTGGTATATCCCCATAGTTCCTGTGTTCTATATTAGACATAAGAAAAAATAGGAATGTATTGTCCTTACCTCTAAAATCTTTTTCTCTTTAGTCCGTATGAAACACAGGCCTCTCACCTGGAGAAAAGTCTTACTTGAGTTACTTACCTTGACAGAGGAGTTCCTTTAGGATCTTAGTCCTGGGAGATTTTCTTTTCTTCTTACCCACTTAGTACTTTTGCTGTGGCTATTGTGACATGAATTCTAGGAAGCAGGCAGGGGGTTGAGCTGGAGGAAGAGTAGGGAGCCTACACCACAAAGGCCCCGTCTTTTGTAATGTACCCTGCCCTCCAGGAGGAGGGACTCAACCCCATGATACCTGTGTTCCATTGTCATGTCCATTCCCTTGTTGTCCTTGAATATCTCCGCTTGTCTACAAGGCTTCCGTGCAGGTAGATGCTCATTCTTTGAGCTTCTTTCATTTTACAGTTAGTTTCTGTTCCTGACATTGGCTCATCTCCAACCTCCAGCTTGATTCCTGACTTCAGCTTACTTCCAGTGTATGATTTTGGCCTGACTACGACCTCCCTCTTGCCTACAGCTCCATCCGACTCCCAGCCTCGGCTTGTCTTCAATCTTCCTATTCAAAAAACCTCTGTTTTACTACGACCTTCCACGTGTCACCAGCTTCATCTGACTTCCAGCATTCAACCTTGGCTTGCCTTCGAATTTCCTGTTAATCCTTCACCTGGCATACTAACTCAACTTGTCTGCCACTATCCTGTTCATCCGACTACAAGTATTCAACCTAGGTTTGTTCCTGACTAATTTCCTTCTTGCTATCTTGGTGTAGCATTCAACTTTCAGTTTCTGACATCTCCTCTGCTCACCACCACTACTGCAGAATGTCAGCTGGCTTCCAATTCTCTATTATCTGAGTGGCATGCTTTACACAGTATTGGGTGTACTCATCCTACTATCAGGCTTTGTGGCCTGCACCTTTAACTCCAGCATTAGCTGCAGCAAGGGTACACTCTTCACTGTCACAGCTCTCTAGCGACCTTCCCCATCCTGTGCTCACCAACTTCTGGTAAATCACTCAGGTGGCCTCTATAGGTTCTGTTCTTCAGAGTCTGTGCAATACATCCATATGGACTAAAAAGAAAAGGATATAACAGGTAAGAACACTAAAATCATGTCCTGTTGAATAGGTGTTTAATTTCAAGATATGATATGCAAACATCCATCACACATGATCTTGTTTGAATCACTCATCAAAGTATGGCAGGGAACTCATTCCATGTGCTGAACAACTCATCAATCTCTACTTTGCATCCTGCTTTTTTTTTCCAGTTTCTTTGGTTTTGGATCACTTTTGTTGCTCTTCTAGACATTCTAAAGGAAACATATAATTTGATGGCATATAAGAACTAGGGCTCGATTTTATTACCCACGCTAAAAGTGAAGTTACAAGAAAAACAAGTAGCGTGAATTTTGCAAACGTGTTACGTCAGTATTCTATTGCAGAACCACAGTAAAACAAAACTGGATTAGACAGCACATTTCAGAGTACTAGCAAAATTGGCACTGTCTGGTTTTATTCAACTGCCGCCTACAAAAAACGAGCAAAATTTCAAAGTCCAAGGAAATAGGCGTACATTTGACAACAGAAAGTTCAAGTTCAGTGTTAGATATGTTCCTCCATATAAAAAATCAACATAGAGTGCTTCCCTTCGACATATTAACCCCCCCCTTTAAAAGTCCACTACAGTGATTTTCTTTCACCACATTAACCCTTTGAGTGCCAGAGTGGTACGGAACGCATTGCTTTGCAATGCGTTCCGTACCACTCTGGCACTCAAAGGGTTAATTTGACAAATATTGTAGTCAACACTTTAAACCCCCCCCCCCTTTAAAATTCGACTTACAGTGCTCCCATGACTTTCTTTCACAATTAAAATCTGACATTTTTCTTCTATTTTATTCGACCTGCCCTCATATTTTGTATTGCAAGATTAATCCTATGAGTACCAGAAAGGTAGCAACACATTGCAATGTGTTTGCTACCCCTCTGACACTCAAAGGGTTAAAAGAATTAGTCAAAACGGTGCTCCTCAATATCAAATAAACCTATATCTTGATTCTTTTTTTTTTTATATAGTCCTGTAAGATGTTTATTGTAACATTAAATAGCGGTTATGTAGTGATATAGTAATAAAGCAAATATACATAAAATATATAATAAATATCTGCACAGGTGTTGTTAGAACCTTTAAATCATCATATTAAATGATATATTTAGCACCTACTCCTATATGTCTGATATATAATCGAAAGACATATGAGATAGTCTTGAGGTCTTCCGGATGGAATATGTGATGTGCTAATGTCTAATTATGTCAGCAAGTCGGACAAGATGGAGAGAGCCACAATTATATTGGAGATACTGGTCATGTTGAGGAGATTCATATCTCCTATGAGACAGGATATGTTTAAACTTCAAGTCATTATAAACAAAACTCTATTTTATTAGATCGACTCTTCTAACTTCCTTTATCTGTATGAACCACCCTTACACTGCCTGTAGAAGCCTCAGAGTTCTCACAGCCAGTCTGTGTATGTATGGCTTGCTGTCAAAAGCCGACAATAAGTTCCAATCAGCTCTTGCAACAAATTATTCTTGAGCACACTGACTGAATACTTTGTTGCAAGAGTTAATTGGAACTTATTGTCGGCTTTTGGCAGCAAGCCATACATACAGGCTCTTGCTGTGAGAACTCTGAGGCTTCTACATCCTAAGGCTCACAAGTGATCGGCAGTGTAAGGGTGGCTCATACAGATAATGGAAGTTAGAAGAGCTGATCTAATAAAATAGAGTTTTGTTGATAATGACTTGAAGTTTAAACATATCCTGTCTCATAGGAGATATGAATCTCCTCAACATGACCAGTATCTCCAATATAATTGTTGCTCTCTCCATCTTGTCCCACTTGCTGACATAATTAGACATTAGCACATCACATATTCCATCCGGAAGACCTCATGACTCAGTCTAAATAGGCAAAGTGGGGCGGGCTGAAGGCAGGCAGCCAATGGGAGCCCCCTACAGGTGATAGACACAAAAAAGCAGCAATCACGGGCACCGTGATAGTACCCCCTTCTCAAAGACCCCCTCTCCTAGAAGAGGGTCTGGGTTTCTGAGGGTATTTGGAATGAAAAATTTGCAGTAATTTAGGTGCATGTAGGTCCTTACTATCCACCCAAGATCGTTCTTCAGGGCCATAACCTTTCCAATGCACCAAATACTGCACCCTTCCTCTAAGCCTGCGGGAATCAATGATACTCTGAACCTCATACTCCTCCTGACCTTCAACCTCAATAGGCCCTGGCACCACAGGGTTAGTAGTATAACGGTTGCATACGAGAGGCTTGAGGAGAGATACATGGAAAACATTATGAATGCGCATGGACGCAGGGATGTCCAAAGCATAGGAAACAGGGTTAATTTTGCGAATAACTCTGTAAGGACCAATAAACCGAGGAGCCAACTTATTAGATGGGACTTGAAGCTTAAGATTCCTGGAGGAAAGTCATACTCTATCCCCAACCTGAAAAGAGACCGCTGGCAGCCTTCTGCGATTAGCATGGCGCTGGTGGCGCTGGAATGACTGACCAAGTGCCCTCTGAACTTGTGCCCAAGTGGAACGGAGTTGCTCGATATGCTCATCCAGAGCTGGAATCTGTTGTGTCTGGAAGGAATCCGGGAGCAAACAGGGTTGGAACCCATAATTAATCAGAAACAGGGAGCTCCCGGATGACGAGTTAACTGCACAGTTCCTGGCGAACTCCGCCCAGGGCAACAAGTCGGCCCAATTGTCATGATGGTCAGTAATGAAACCGCGCAGGAACTGTTCCAAACCTTGATTGGCACGCTCAGCGGCCCCATTGGTCTGGGGGTGATAAGCGGAGGAAAAGGATAGTTGTATGCCCATCTGTTCTCAAAATGCTCTCCAGAACTGGCTCCCCCTGTCAGACACCAGCACTCTGGGTACTCCATGCAACCAAAATACTTCTCTAGAGAACACCATCGCCAATTCTTTAGCAGAGGGAAGGCCATGGAGGGGCACGAAATGAGCCATTTTGGAAAACCTGTCCACCACCATCAGTATGAAGGAATACCCTCTAGACATGGGCAACTCTCCCATAAAATCAATTAAAACATGAGACCAGGGGCGTTCACCATTAGGTACCGGCTCAAGCAAGCCCACCGGAAGGTGTCTAGGGGTCTTGGCACGGGCACAGGCATTAGTAAAATCAGCACAATCTGTTCTCATAGAGGGCCACCAAAATATCTGAGAGAGGGACCATAACAATTGGTCCCTGCCAATATATCCCACGGCCTTAGAGGAATGGTAAGTTTCAAGTAATCGAGTGCGGAATGGCTCAGCAACATAACACTTGCCCACCGGGGTTTCATGAGGAGCAGAGGCCTGGGAAGCCAAAATCTCTTCCCCTAGTGGTGAAGTGATACTAGTACATATAGTAGCCAGTATTCGATCAGGTTGAATGATAGGTGCTGGTACCTCTTCTCTGTCAATTTCAGCCTCAAATTGTCTTGACAGTGCATCAGCCCTAACATTCTTAGACCCCGGCAAATATGATACAATGAAATTTAATCGAGACAGGAACAGTGCCCATCTAGCCTGGCGTGAAGACAATCTCTTAGCCTTGGAGAGATAAGTCAGGTTTTTGTGATCAGTCAAGATTAAGACAGGGTTTTTTGTGCCTTCAAGTAAGTGGCGCCATTCCTTAATAGAGAGGATAATGGCCAGTAATTCTCTGTCCCCTATCTCATAATGGCTTTGGGCTCCGGTCAGTTTTTTAGAAAAAAACCCACAGGGTCTTAGCATCCCACCTTTAATAGGTCATTGAGAAAGCACTGCCCCTACCCCAATATCCGAGGCATCAACCTCCAATGTGAACGGGAGCAATGGGTTGGGGTGGCATAACACAGGAGCATTAGCAAAAGCCAATTTCAGCTTCTCAAAGGCCTCCTCCGCAGCCACTGGCCAAAGAGATGGGTTAGCACCCTTATGCGTAAGGTCAGACAACGGTTTAACAATGGAGGAGAAGTTCTTAATAAACTTCCTATAATAATTAGTGAAGCCCAAAAATCGTTGGATGGCTTTAAGACTCTTAGGCCGTGGCCACTGTAAGACTGCCGTTAGCTTCTCTTTGTCCATGGCAATGCCCTCTTTGCCAATTACGAAACCCAAGAATGGCACACTAGTTCTGTGAAACTCACATTTTTCTAATTTGCAATATAATTTATTTTTACGCAGACGAAGCAACACCTCAGACACATCTTTAATGTGTTGTGACAGATTTTTGGAATGAATAAGTATATCGTCAAGATAGACAACGACACACGACTGTAGCATATCTCTGAGGATGTCATTGATCAATTCCTGAAATACTGCAGGTGCATTACAAAGACCAAATGGCATGACTAGATATTCATAGTGCCCAGATCTAGTGTTAAAGGCAGTTTTCCACTCATCACCGGCTCTGATCCGAATCAAATTATATGCAGCACGCAGGTCCAATTTGGTGAAGATAGAAGAACCTTTGAGCCTGTCAAATAGCTCGGTGATGAGTAGTATCGGATAAGCGTTTTTTGCCATTAGCTTATTTAAGCCACGGTAATCGATGCATGGTCTCAGCGCACCATTTTTCTTTTTTACAAAAAGAATCCGGCCCTGGCCGGAGAGGTAGATTTCCTTATAATCCCTCCTTTAAGGGCATCAGAAATATATTCCTCCATAGCTTGGTTCTCATCACAAGACAATGGATACGTGCGTCCCCTAGGGGGCACCACTCCAGGAGGCAACTCAATACTACAATCATATGGTCTGTGCTGCGGTAGGGTGGCAGCCTCTCCTTTACTGAATACATCACCAAACTGCTGGTATTCTTCTGGTAGTGAAGGGGAGGTGCACAGGACCTTAACTGGATGAGTTACGCAATTCTCCATACAAGACTGAGACCAAGCGGAGATTTCACACTTTTGCCAATCAAACTGTGGATTATGCAACTGTAACCAAGGAAATCCTAATATTACAGCATGGTGAGGCGAATTGATAAGTTGGAACTGCTGCTTCTCTCTGTGGAGTGCCCCAATAGTCATAGATAATGGCATTGTTTCAAAGGTAACTTGAGCAGGTTCTAAGGGTCTGCCATCAATTGCTTCAATAGCAAGAGGGGTTTCTCTTTCAATTCGTGGGACCCCATGCAATTCAGCAAAGGTATTATCCATAAAATACCCAGCTGCACCAGAATCAACCAGGGCCAAAACCTCCACTGAGCGTTTTGCCCAAGAAAGTACCACCTGTAAGGTAGGTTTCAGTGTACCCAACACTGGGGACGATTGAACACCACCTAGGGCCTGTCCCCCAAGGTACCCTAGGTGTGTTAGTTTCCCGGACGTTCCAGACAAGATCTTAGCAAATGCCCATTCTTGCCGCAGTATAAGCACAGCCCTTGTTTCCTGCGGTATAATCTCTCTTCCTTGGTTAGCCTAGTGAAACCTAATTGCATCGGTTCACCTGGTTCCCGTAATTGTTCACTAGGCTTAGATGCCAGGGGAGGGAGGGGTGGGCAAAATGTACTGCTTGCGCCATTGTTCTTAGACCGTACCCTGTGATCTCTAGCAGTTAATCTCTCACATATCCGGGTGTCAATTAGTATAACATACTCAACATAGTCATCTAGATCAGTAGGTAATTCTTTTGCTGCAATCTCATCTTTAATCTGGTCACTCAGGCCCTGAGCAAAGGCTGCCAACAATGCCTCGTTATTTTACCCTACCTCTGCTGCCAAGGTGCGAAATTCAATGGCATAGTCGCCCACCGTACGCCTGACCTGTTGTATCTCCATAAGGCGTTTAGCAGCAGAGGTGGTTCTACCAGGAGGCTCAAACACTCTCCGAAAGGACTGCACAAATTTTCTGAAACTCTTTGTGCAAGGTTTTGCATTTTCCCATAATGGGTTAGCCCATGCCAATGCTCTGCCAGTCAGCAGGGATATCATGAACCCAATCTTACTGCGATCATTGGAGAACGCATGTGCTGTCAATTCCATAAATATTTCAAGTTGGTTGAGATTAGGATCATCGTCATATCTGAGTGGCAAAGGTGGGGAAGCAGTTAACCCCTTAACTGCATCCCCTGAGGGCATCGTATCGTTCTCCGGTGTCTGACCTGGAGAGATCACCGGAGTAGACCCAGATTTGTCAGCAAGCACAGTGCGTTCAAGAATAGTTTGGATAGCCACCGCTAGCTGATCCAAGCATTGCTCATGCATATCCATCCTCCAATGGATATTCTGTGTGTTACCATCATTCTTATTGTTTGAGGTCATGGCCCTTTCGTACTGTCACGGTTTGTTAAGACTCTCAGACGCAAAGTTAGGTAAAAACACAACTTTATTGAAAAGTTTAAGACAATCCCATAGGATCTCATACATATACATACACATACATAGAAATGACAGGTGAGTGGTAATAATAATGAGTCAGGCTCTACCAGCCCTGCCAATATTCTGGGCAAGGCAGCCTGGGCAAGCAATGGGAAAAGATGGCTCTACCGACCCTGCCAACATACCGGGCAAGGTAGCCTATCAGAATACAAGGAGAAACTGGCTCTACCGGCCTTGCCAATGTACCGGGCAAGGCAGCCTTGGCATGTGATGGAATATAGATGGCTCTACCGGCCCTGCCAATATACCGGGCAAGGCAGCCTAATGGACTACCAGGAGTATACAGGCTCTACTGGCCCTGCCAATATACTGGGCAAGGCAGCCTAACGGAACACCATATGATACCGTCTCTACCGGCCTTGCCAATACCGGGTAAGGCAACCCAAAATGGAAATAACTAGAAGGTTCTACCAGCCTTACCAATATAGCGGGCAAGGCAGCCTTAAAGGAGGTGATGTCAACCACTATGGCCTCAATGAGTGTCAGATGACAATGACAGTTATAGAGATGAGATATGGAAGATAGATGAACGAGTGGTAATACCAGGTATACTGCACGCACTACTACCCGTGTACTGGACAAATAACTAGCTGTCTAGGAATGGACAGCGTGTAGTGAACCAGTGCCCGTGTACCAGGGACCAACGGTATCACTATAATGTCAGCCGTGAGGCCGTGGAGCGAACCATCGCCCGCGCGCTGGGAACCGACAGTCAAAAACTATAGTAAGCCGTAAGGCAGTGGATCGAACCAGAGCCCGCGCACTGGGAACCAACAGACTCAATGTATAGTAAGCCGTAAGGCAGTGGAGCGAACCAGCGCCCACGCGCTGGGAACCAACAGACTCGATGTATAGTAAGCAGTAAGGCAGTGGAGCGAACCAGCGCCCGCTCGCTGGGAACCAACAGACTTGATGTATAGTAAGACGTAAGGCAGTGGAGCGAACCAGCGCCCGCGCGCTGGGAACCAACAGACTCGATGTATAGTAAGCCGTAAGGCAGTGGAGTGAACCAGCACCCGCATGCTGGGAACCAACAGTGTAGAAATGTTGCCTGAGTGACCGGAGGTACAGCCGCCACAGATGAAAAAGGAACTGGACGCTGAAGGCGAAACAGGAACCAGCACTACGATGGTCAGCCGGATCAGGAATGGCAACAAGGACTGGCAGCAGGAAGAAGCAACGTCAGGCGACTCCAACCGGATCAGGAACGGAACCAGGAACAGCTGATCAAGAGGCTCAGGAACTGGACGAACACAGGATAGCAGGAACACAGCTTATGGCCCATAGAACTACAGGAACGTGATGAAAGTAGAAGCAGCCTAGAGACACCACGAAAGGGCAACCAAAGGGTGCCCAGATTCAGTCTAAATAGTCAAAATGGGGCGGGCTGAAGGCAGGCAGCCAATGGGAGCCCCCTACAGGTGATAGACACAAAAAAGCAGCAATCACGGGCACCGTGATAATTCTACAATGCTTTTGTTCGAACAACATGGTTTTGAAACTGTCGTTGTGGCTTCTACGCCTCAACCTCAGAGGCGCAGAATTTCCAACTTAAATTGAAAAACAAAACAGGCAGTAATACTGAGCGTGGTAATAGAATACTACTTGCACATTGTTTTTAATTGTTTCCTATGGACTTTTTTTTGACTGGCGGTATGAGTATTTACCGCTGATTTTGTTTTCACAAGTCGGGTAATAGGATACCAAAAACTGACTTAAAAAAACATAGCACCTGTTTTTTTTAGTGCTGGTAATAGAATCGAGCCCCTATTTGGCCCATTTGGGGCTTGATTCTATTACCAGCGCTAAAACCGGTGTTACAAGAAAAACAAGCAACGTGAATTTTACAAACATGTGTTACATCGGTATTCTATTGCAGAACCACAGTAAAACAAAACTGGCGTACACAGCACATTTCAGGGTACTAACAAAATTGGGGTTGTCTGCTTTTATTCGACTACCGCCTACAAGAAACGCGCAAATGTCAAAGTCCAAGGAAATAGGCGTACATTTGACGACAGAAAGATCACGTTCACTGTTAGATGTGTTCCCCGCATTATCAAAATCCGACATAGAGTGCCCCACTTCAACATTTTAACCCCCCCTTTTAAAATTCGACTTTCAGTGCTTTCTTTCAACACTTTAATTCAACAAATATTATTCACATTCCACATTTTAACCCTTCCAGTTCAAAATTCGATTTACAGTGCTTTTATTCACCATTTTAATTCAACAAATACTGTTCACATTCCAATTTTAACCCTGCCCCTTTAAAATTCAACTTACAGTGCTTTCTTTCACCACTTTAATTCGACAAATATTGTTCACATTCAAAATTTTAACCCTTCCCTTTTAAAATTCGACTTACAGTGCTTTTCTTCACCATTTTAATTCGACAAATACTGTTCACATTCGAGTTTTAACCCTTCCTCTTTAAAATTTGACTTACAGTGCTCCCATGACCTTCTTTCTCCATTTTAGTTTAAATAATATTGCTCCCATGCAACACTGTTTATTCTCCAATTTTACTGCAAAATACAGATACTAACCCCTTCTTTACTGTTCTGAAGAAGGTTACTGAATAAGTGTCACCCAATTTACATAACAATAAGTGAAACTATTATAATATTTTTTAAAATAGCTGCACTTATTGTTATGTAAATTGGGTCACACTTATTCAGTAACCTTCCTCACAACAGTAAAGGAGTGGGTTAGTATCACTTCTTACTGTAGCATTAACACATCAAATGGATTTAGCCAACAAATAGTAGGAGTGAGAGGTCTTTCACATTTAGCACAGCAAGTTATACATTGTCGCACTGTGACACATAAAGAGTCTGTATTTTAAAGTAAAATTGGAGAATAAACAGTGTTGAATGGGAGCAATATTATTCAAATTAAAATGGACAAAGAAGGTCATGGGAGCACTCTAAGTCGAATTATAAAGGGGAAGGGTTAAAATTCGAATGTGCACATTATTTGTTGAATTAAAATGGTGAACAAAAGCACTGTAAGTTGAATTTTAAAAGGGAAGGGTTAAAATGTTGAATGTGAACAATATTTGTCGAATTAAAGTGGTGAAAGATAGCACTGGAAGTCGAATTTTAAAAGGTGGGTTAATATATCGAAGGGGATCACTCTATGTCGGATTTCTATGATATATACTGTATTGTACACTTCTTTTGTTCGAACAACGATGATTTTGAAACTGTCGTTGTGGCTTCTACGTCTCAACCTCTGAGGCGCAGAATTCCCAACTTAAAATGTAACCACAAAACAGGTGCAAATACTGAGCGTGGGTAATAGAATGCTACTTGCATGTTGTTTTTAGTTGCTTCCTATGGGCTTTTTTTTGACTGGCGATATGTATAATTACCGCTGATTTTGTTTTCACAAGTCTGGTAATAGGATACTAAAACCTGACTTAAAAAAACACAGCGCCTGTTTTTTTTTTTTTAAGCGCTGGTAATAAAATCAAGCCCCTAGTCTGCCCATTTTCCTACTGTAAAAACCTCAAACCTTTTTTGGTCCTTGGTCTTTTCTTATGTTAAGGACAGCCTTATGTCTATCCTATGCATGTTTAAATTCTGTCACTGTATTAACTTCTACAACTTCTGGTGGTAGGCTGTTCCACTTATCTACTACCCTCTCAGTGAAGTAAAACTTACTTACATTACGTTTAAACCTGTGTCCCTCTAGATTTAGACTATAGCCTCCTAACATTTTACTCCTTTGAAATGTACTTTCATCCTGCACTTTGTTGAATCCCTTCATGTATTTGAATGTTTGTATCATATCCCCTCTCACTCTTCTCTCCTCCTAGCTATACATGTTCAGATCCTGATATTTCTTTTCATGTAAACCGGTCACCATTTTAGTAGCCCTTGTCTGAATTTTCTTTAGAGTATCTATATCATTCTGTAGATGGGGTCTCCAGTACTGTACACAATACTCTAGGTGAGGTTTAACTAGAGATCTGTAGAGTGGCATGACCACTTCCCTTTTTCTGCTACTAATGCCCCTAGCTATAAAACCCAGCACCCTGCTTGCATTCCCCACCGCTTTATTACATTGCCTGCCTACCTTTAAGTCATTATAAATAATTACTCCCAAATCCCTTTCCTCTGTTGTCTCTGACAGCAAAGTACCCTTAATAGTATATTTTTCCTTTGGATTTTTATGTCCCAAGTGCATTATTTTACATTTATCAACATTAAAATGCAGCTGCCACACTCTTGTCCATTCTTCTAATTTACCTAAATAATTTGTCATTTGGCTTATTCCCCCTGGAATGTCTACCCTATTGCAGATCTTTGTATGATCTGCAAAAAGGCATACCTTACCTTGAAGACCTTTTGCAATATCACTAATAAAATCATTAAAAAGAATGGGCCCCAGTACAGATCCCTGAGGTACCCCACTAGTAACACTTCCTTTGTCCGAATATTCTCCATTGACTACCACCCTCTGTCTCCAGTCACTCAGCCATTGCCTTATCGATTTAACTATTTTTACTTCCAGACCCAAACACTTCAATTTATTAATGAGTCTTCTGTGAGTGACAGTGTCAAATGCTTTACTGAAATCTAGATAAGCTATATCTACTGCTCCCCCTTGGTATGACTTGGCAGTCAATCTAGAGGGTTATTCACTTTTTAGGAGGGACAGGGTTAATAAAAGGGGAGGAGGGGTATGCCTATATGTAAAGCAGGCCTTAAAACCTAGTTTAAGGGAAGATATAAATGAAGGGTCCAATGAAAAGGTAGAGGCCTTGTGGGTTGAAATACACACTGGGGGCACACATAATAAAAACATATTGGTGGGGGTTTGCTACAAGCCACCTAATGTTGGGGAGTGTGAGAAAGCCCAACTTTTACTGCAAATGGAAAAGGCTGCTAGGTCAGCAAAGGTAATTATAATGGGAGATTTCAACTGCCCTGAAATTGACTGGAGCAATATGACTTCAGGCACAACAAAGGGAAATATTTTTCTAAGTATGATAAATGATAATTTGGACAGGGGAATTGCTGTTGATGTAGTATACTTGGATTTAGCAAAAGCCTTTGACACAGTGCCTCACAACAGGTTACTGCATAAATTAAAAGGCTTCGGTTTGGGTGGTGTTATCTGTACATGGATTGAGAACTGGTTAAATGATAGATGGCAGAGAGTTGTTGTAAATGGAACTTTTTCAAATTGGTCTAGGGTTATAAGTGGGGTGCCGCAGGGTTCAGTCCTGGGCCCAATGCTTTTTAATTTGTTTATTAATGATCTAGAAGTGGGAATTGAAAGTAGCATCTCAATCTTTGCTGATGACACTAAGCTATGTAAGGAAATACATACAGAGCTGGATGTTTTTTTCCCTACAGAAGGATTTAGATAAACTAAGTGAATGGGCAGAAAAGTGGCAGATGTCATTTAATGTAGATAAATGTAAGGTTATGCATTTGGGTTGCAGAAACAAACTTGCTACATATACTCTAAATCGGAAACAACTTGGGAAATCCTCATTAGAGAAAGATTTAGGTGTACTGATAGACAATAGTCTTCACAGCAGTGTGCAGAGTCACTCGGCTGCTGCAAGAGCAAATAGAGTACTAGCCTGCATAAAAAGAGGTGTAGAAGCAAGGGATGCTAATATTATCCTACCTCTGTATAAATCCTTGGTTAGGCCTCATCTAGAATATGGAGTACAATTTTGGGCGCCTGTTCTAAAAAAAGACATTACTGAACTGGAAAAGGTGCAGAGACGTGCAACAAAACTGATAAAGGGATTGGAGGATCTGAGTTACAAAGAGAGACTAGCCAAACTGGGTTTGTTTACATTAGAGAAGAGAAGTCTAATGGGCGATATGATTACCCTTTACAAATACATTCAAGGTCAATACAAAGAACTATCCAATGAATTATTTATGCAAAGAGCTGAGCTAAGAACAAGAGGTCATCCATTAAGACTTGAGGAAAGGCGCTTTCGACTAAAACACAGGCAGGGATTCTTTACAGTAAGGGCGGTAAGGCTATGGAATTCTTTGCCTCGGAATGTTGTGCTTGCAGATAATGTAACTGCATTCAAAAAAGCAATGGATGCCTATCTAGCACAAAACAATATTGACAGTTATGACAGATGGCTTCAAAGCAAGTAGGATATTGAGCCGGGGAACTATTTGACACACACACACACACACACACACACACACACACACACACACACACACACACACACACACACACACACACACACACACACACACACACACACACACACACACACACACACAAACACACACACACACACACACACACACACACACACACCTACACTGGAAATTGCTCCAGAGGGCTTTTTGTTGCCTTCCTCTGGATCAACAGGGGTGTTATTGGCATGGGCTGGACTTGATGGACGCATGTCTTTTTTCAGCCTTATCTACTATATTATTTTAGTTTGAACAAAAATTAAAATCCCACAGTACTGGTATATTGAATAACATGATGACCTGACTTCTTGGAAATTAAATTTCTCCAATTTTCTATGGGAAACTCATCTGATGTTTGCAATGCTTTTTTCCTTATTTACAGGTCTTTTTCACCATCTTCAGAAAAAAATGATGTTGCTATTTTAGGCCGAAATTCAGCAAACTGCGGAAAAAAGCTTATCAGACATGCTGCTCTTCACCAGCATTTCACTGCAATCATTGATGGGTATCTTTGGATATTCATCAATAACCCATCATATTTCAGCAGGGAAAACTGTATAAATAGGCCAAACAGGCAATAAACCCATGCATGTTGATGAAAGAGTGATGGCCAGATACAACCCGGCAATTGCTGAATGGGCAAATGGTTAATGGGCAAAGAAATCCTCAAATTTTCTTGCACGTTGAGCCATTGATGAATAGGAGGAAAATAAAAAGCGCACAGACACTTTAAGAGCCGAGACTTTTTGTTGATAATAATAAAGAAGACCCCCTAGTATCCCATGCACTCACCGGATACTAGAAGTTAGTAATGCCCGAATTTAAGTTGATACTTTATTTTTTTTAATCTAAGGAAAGTCATATCTCTCAAGCTTTTATGGTTTGAGAGATATTTGCCTTTAAAGTTCCCCCTCCCTCATGTCAGCTGTAAAGCTGACAGAAGGAGATCTGTATCTGCCGACTCTAGTAGGCACTTCAGCAGAGCCGAAATAGCAATATTTAAAAAGAACTACTTCGTTGGAACAGTCTACAAAGTGTGCTTGCAAACCAGGCACACTTTGTAGACCATTCCAATGAAGTAATTATTTCTAAGGATCTCTATTTTGGCTCTGCTGAAGAGCCGCCGGCTGGTATCAGGACCAGGATCTCCTGCTGTCAGTAGAGCGCTGATGTCAGGAGAAGGGGAGGGAGGGGGAACTTTAGCAGCGAATATCTCTCAAACCATAAAGGTTAAAGGGATAGTAATGCTTAAAATGTAAAAAAAATATGTTGTAGGGTTTATCCCCCTGAGTAATACAAGGGTACTCCCACTGCTGAAAGGTGTTTTATTCAAAAGTTATTACAGCTCAAAGTTGAATTTTTCAGGTGCAATATCACAGTGGTCTGAAATTGTACAGTGGCGCTGTTGCTATACCATCCTATGGAGATTTATGGTCCCGGGACCAAAGATGTCAACAGCGCCACTGTACAATTTCAGGCCATTGTGATATTGCACCTGAGAAATGCAACTTTGAGCTGTAATAACTTTTGAATTAAACACCTTTCAGCAGTGGGAGTACCCTTGTTTTATTCGGGATAAACCCTACAACATATTTTTTTTCCATTTTAAGTATTACTATCCCTTTAAAGATAGGACTTTCTCCAGATACTTCATTTTTTTTAAATCTACCTATCACGGTGCCCGTGATTGCTCGCCCTTGCTGTTGGTCAGATGTGTTTAACGCCCGCCTAGCATTGCCTATTTAAACCAGCCTGAGGCACCCTTTGGTTGCCCTTTCGTGGTGTCTCTGTACCTGCAGTCACCTGCCTGATGTTTCCTTGGGCCTGTACATCTGCTACCAGTGTCAGCGTTTCTCCACTGTCAGAGCTGCTGCTGCATGGTTCCTGTCCTTGTTCCAGATCCGGTTGTCTATTGTTCCTGATCCTGCTTCTGCTCCGGTCTTGGTGTTGTTCCTGCTTCCGTTCCTGATCCAGCTGGCCATCCTGCTGTTCCCGTGGTTGTCCAGGAGGGCAACCTGTTCCTGAGCTGTATCCTGATTCACTGCTTCTGGCTGCCTGTCGCCTGGGTGACATTTTCATCATGGGGTTTACTCCATACACCTGTTGCTGATCGCGTTGCACTAGAACCGGTCGGGCGTTCCATTTTGCTCCAGTACGTGGTACTGGTTTACTCCGTATACCGGTTGCTGATCTCATTGCACTAGAGCCGGTTGGGCATTCCATTTAGCTCCAGTACGCGGTACTGGTTACTCCTTATACCGGTTTCTCACTCCATTGCATAGAACCGGTTGGGTGTTCCATTTGCTCCAGGACGCGGTACTGCTTTACTCCATATACCGGTTGCTCACTCCATTGCATAGAACCGGTTGGACGTTCCATTTGCTCCAGTACGTGGTACTGGTTTACTCCACACACCGGTTGTATATTCCATTGCAATAACTGATTGTGGTATTTCACTGTCATTGCTTGTATCGGTTTGCTCCACTCTCCTCTCTGGGCTGCTGCCTGTTTACATTCTGTTGTATCATCTTACTGGCTGCCTTGCCTGGTATATTGGCAAGGCCGGTAGAGCCTATTTACATTCCATTGTACCATCTTACTGGCTGCCTTGCCCGGTATATTGGCAAGGCCGGTAGAGCCTATTTACATTCCATTATACCATCTTACTGGCTGCCTTGCCCGGTATATTGGCAAGGCCGGTAGAGCCTATTTACATTCCGTTGTACCATCTTACTGGCTGCCTTGCTCGGTATATTGGCAAGGCTGGTACAGCCTACTTACATTCCATTGTACCATCTTACTGGCTGCCTTTCCCGGTATATTGGCAAGGCCGGTAGAGCCTATACTGCTGTATCTTGCTACTACTGTTTGCACCCAGATTATGTATTGATATATGTGTATGTACCAGACCCGTGGGTGTTGCCATTAAACTTTTCAATAAAGTTTTATTTTTATTTTACTCTGTGTCTGAGAGTCATAACAAACAGTGACACTACCAAATTGAATCAACTTAAATTCGGGCTTTACTAACCCTAACTAACTCAGTTGTCAGCAGATGCAGTAAAACCAAGCCAACAATCCAATTTTCACTCTTTATTCCTACAATATATGACCTAATGCATTTTGTGCTACTATAACACTTTATCAGGGAATATTGATAATAAACCGATAAATCAGAACACACTTAAAAAGTCAAACTTAAATACCTTCACTAACGAAGAACATTGTTTAGCTTTCATCTCCTGTGTTCCAGCCTTGCGCAAGTTCCCTTCAAATAATACTCTATCTTTCTTGTTTGCATTCCACTGGTGGAACGTAACTTGGAATCCTCACGCTACAAACAGACTCTCTATATTAATAAATTAATAATTAACTATTATTGCTTTTCTGAGAAGCCTCATAATATAAATAGTAAAGAGTTTTGAATATTTGTAAATGCGGTAATGAATAAATATACATATAATTAATAATTCTAAAAATAGATATACATTACTTTTAATATTCTCATTATGCTGAACAATTATTTTTTTTTAAACTCATAGAAAATTAAAATATATAATTTATAAATGTATAAATTTTAATACACTGATGTAATAATAATATAAACTGTAAAACACTAAATCTAATAAAGTTGGTTTAAAGATTAAGAATGTATCCAGAACATTTTTCTGTACAGAAATAATGTAAATACGCACTTATATATGCTTCTACCCATATGGATTATATTCACATATATCTGTCTTCCAACATCCATGTTCCCATTTTGACATTTAAAACATCAAATACACATACTAACAGCAAAATACATAAAGTCATCTAAAAAGAAATGAGTATAATAGAAATTATAATAACAGACATCCTGGATCATCTGAAAGGTTAATCAAACTAAATGGCTCATATCTATTTCTGTGTTAAGACACCCTGGAGCTAAAGTTCCTAACTTATAAATCCAAAAAGATTCTATCCTACAAAGTTTAGTGAACCTATCTGCTATAATCCTGGGTATAAAATCTATTCCGATTACTTTAAAATTCTTAATGCCTCCATTTTTGTAGTGATTAAAATGCCTTGACACACTGTGTTCCTTAGAGTTATTGGGAATATTCCTTCTGTGTTTTTCCATGTATTCTCTTAATGTTTTAGTGGTCTGATCCACTTAAGAGGATTCACATCCACAAGTATCAAATAAACTACATATGATGTGCCACAATTAATAAACTGCTGTACTGTATATTGATTTTATTAACATGATCATAAAATACAGTTTGCTTGTGTTTCATAAATTGGCAGTTCATACATCTATTTAAATTACATCTGACGTTGCCTTGAATCTTCTTAGATGTTTTTTTGTTAAGTGTTTCTATCCTCTTTAACAAGGCATAGTGTGTCAGACATTTTAATCAATGCAAAAAAGGAGATTGTAAGAATTTTAAAGTAATGGGAATAGATTTTATATCCAGCTTCATAAACTGAGTAGGAAAGAATCTTTTTGGATTTATATGTTATATGTAGTTTATTTGATTACTTGTGGATGTGAAAACTCTTATATTGGTCAGACCACTAAAGCATTAAGAAAATGCCTGGGAAACACAGAAGGAATATTGTCAATAACTCTAAGGAACATAGTGTGATTTGATCAATGCAAAAATTGAGGTATTAAGAATTTTAAAGTAATGGGAATATATTTTATACTCAGGCATATAGCAGATAGATTCACTAAACTGTGTAGGAAATAATCTTTTGGGATTTATAAGTATGGAACTTCAGCTCTTAACGAGGAAATATATTTGAGCCATTTAATTTGATTCACCTTTTAGATGATCCAGGATGTCTATTATCATTTTCATTATCTTCATTTCTTTTAGATGGTTTCATGAATTTTCTTATTAGTATGTGTATTTCTGATCTTTTAAATGTCAAAATGGAGATGGTGGGAACATGGATGTTGGAAGATTAGACATACATGAACATAATCCACAGGGGTACAAGTATAAATAAGCACATATTTTAAAAGGCCAACTTTGGCAGATTTAATGCATCCTTTGGTCTCGTTGACTGGGATAAAATATTTTCAGGAAAAAACACAGAAGGTAAGTGGAATGCCTTCAAAATAACATTGCAAGAATACACACATAAATTTATCCCTGTAGGAAACAAATACAAAAGAATCAAATTAAAACCAATGTGGCTAACCAGTAAAGTAATTCATGAAATAAATAACAAGAAAGCGGCATTTAAACATTACAAAGCTGAGGGATCAGCAGAGGCATTTGCAGAATACAAAAATGTCAACAAAAACTGTAAAAAGGCTATTAAATTAGCTAGATTGGAGAATGAAAAAAATATTGCTAATGAGAGCAAAAGCAACCCCAAAAAATTCTTTAAATACATTAATGGCAAAAAATTAAAGTCTGATAATGTTGGGTCCTTGTTATCTGAAACGGGTGAGATGCTCAAAGGGGACAGAGAGAAGGCAGATATTTTAAATAATTTCTTTTCTTCTGTTTTTACCAAGGAAGACCCAATGGACAAAAATCTGCAAGCTACTTTTACAGAGCAGTCACAGCAAGCATGGGACTGCCTAACACAAGAAAAGGTGTTAAAACAATTGAATAGTGTTAAGGTAGACAAAGCTCCGGGGCCAGATGGTATACACCCACGGGTACTTAAAGAGCTAAGCCAGACCCTGGCCAGACCGTTGTACTTGATTTTCAGGGATTCTTTTATTTCAGGTATGGTGCCCATGGATTGGCGTAAAGCAGATGTAGTGCCCATATTTAAAAAGGGATCAAAATCACAGCCAGGAAATTACAGACCTGTAAGCTTGACATCTGTGGTAGGGAAGCTGTTTGAAAGGTTGCTAAGGGAATATATTCAAGAATTCTGCTGAAACAGGAATATCAATAGCAATAGCCAACATGGCTTTGTGAAAGACAGGTCTTGTCAAACGAACTTGATTGCATTTTATGAAAAAGTGAGTAATAATATAGATGAGGGAGCGGCAGTTGATGTGATCTATTTAGACTTTGCCAAGGCATTTGATACAGTTCCGCACAAGAGGTTACTGTACAAATTGAATGAAATAGGCCTAGGGGAAAATGTTTGTGTGTGGATCGGAAATTGGTTGAAAGATAGAAATCAAAGAGTGGCAGTAAATGGCAAGTTCTCCAGTTGGATAAATGTGATAAGTGGAATACCTCAGGGATCTCTCCTGGGTCCTCTTCTTTTTAATTTGTTTATTATTGACCTCCCAGAGGGCATAGGGAGCCATGTATCAGTGTTTGCTGATGACACAAAATTAAGTAAGGTAATAAAGTCTGAACTGGATGTGTCCTCATTACAAGAGGATTTGGACAAATTGAGTAACTGGGCACGCAAATAGCAAATCAGATTCAATATAGACAAGTGTAAAGTTATGCATTTTGGGTATAATAATAAAAATGCAACATATAGTTTAAATGGTGTTTCTCTGGGGAAATCTACTAATGAAAAGGATTTGGGAGTAATGGTAGACAATAGACTTAGCAGTAGCGTGCAGTGCCAGCTGGCAGCTGCAAAGGCCAATAAGATATTGGCATGTATTAAAAGGGGTATTGACTCAAGGGAGGAAGATATAATTATGCCTCTTTACAGGTCCATGGTAAGACCCCACCTAGAATATGCTGTTCAATTCTGGGCGCCCTTTCTGAAAAAGGACATTATGGAACTAGAGAGAGTGCAGAGGAGGGCTACAAAACTAGTAAGGGGAATGGAAAGTTTTAGTTATGAAGAGAGGCTAGAAAAATTAAACTTGTACACACTAGAGAAAAGGCGTCTTAGAGGGGGATATGATAATACTATATAAGTATGTTCAAGGTCCATATAAAGGGCTCGCCAAAGTCCTGTTCATTAACAGAACAGTACACAGGTCAAGGGGCCACCCGCTCAGACTTGTAGATTTAATCTACAACAGCGGAAGGCTTTCTTTACAGTACGGACAATAAAGGTATGGAATTCACTTCCTGAGGAGGTGGTGCTATCAAATACATTAGATGCCTTTAAAAGGGGCCTGGATACTTATTTAAAAGAGCATAACATAGAGGGCTATGTACGTTAGTATTGGGATTAATATTTAGTTAGGGCTTGTTGATCCAGGGAGAAGTCTCTTCTTTTGGATCAACGATGGTAAACAGGAATAGAAAAAGGGTTGAACTAGATGGACGCAAGTCTTTTTTCAACCTAAATTACTATGTTACATATTTGTATAGATAGGTACATTCATGTTTTAACATTATTTCTGTAAAGAAAAATATTCTTGATAAGTTCTTAATCTTTAAACCAATTTTATAAGATTAGTGAAGGTATTTAAGTTTACCTTTTTAAGTGTGTTGTAGTTTAACTGTTTATAATCAATATCCCCTGATGAATTGCTATTAGCACGAAACACATTGATTCCTATATCGTATGAATAAAGAAAGAAACTGGAATGCTGGCTGGTTATTACTTCATCTGCTGACAACTGAGATCTAAAAGTTTTTTAGCTTCTAGTATCTGGTGAGTACATGGAATACTAGGGGATCTTCTTTTTTATTATTATTAACAAACAATCTTCACTCTTAGAGGGTCTGTGCGCTTTTTATTTCCCTCTTAAAGTTTATGCAGAATTTCTGTGAACTATACACACCATTAGTGTAAGAGGGCAGAGGCAATAAAAAGCGGATTAGTTAAAGAAATAAAATCTTGACAATTACTTGAAGAGTACAGCAGCGGACTTAAAAGTGTTCAATGCTGAGTGGCTCGAGCAGTGCAGAAATTAGGATAAGTATACATATTATCTCATTATTGCACTGTATCAGTACAAGTTTTTTTCGTTTTGCGATTCTGATTCAGTGTATACTTAATCCTGTGATGAAGGGCTACCATTGTCCTCCACTAGAGTTCTTTTTTACACAATACAAATAACAAACACATCATTAGGAAGAGAAAATAGAGAAAAAAGGAAAGACAGGAAGGGAAAGAAACCAGCAAAATGGGGGGAAAAGATCGAGAGAGAGAAGCAAACAAACCAAAAAATGAAATCCTTAATGGAAATCCTGTCTTTCTCTGTCTTACCCTGCTTGTCTCCTGAATTAATGAAAAAGAAGAATATAACATTATTTCTCCCCAACCCTCACATTAAATATGATGACTCATTTTGGGCTCAGCTGCGGAGTCAACACATGTCCATTTATTTCTTCTCCTAATACCTACAAAACAATTTTAAGTTACATAACCCTTGCCCCCCTATACCACCTCTCTTCCCTTCTTCCTTCTTCCCCTAGTCCTCTCTTGCCATCAGTGATTTGTTTCAACTAGATTTGGAAAGACCCAGAATGTTTACTAGGTCCTTGATCATATCTAGTTGTAACAATTACAATCCTAAATAACATGCATGTCATACAGTTTTGGAAACCAGATTGTGGTGTGCACAAACGTTTCCAAAAGTTTTTGTTATAGAATATATATTTGCTAAACTTGGTCACTGCAAGAAAACTAGTCTCATGCAAATTATTTGTGCAGAAAGTATAACCACTTTTGGGGAAAATTAACTTTGTTTGACATACCATTTGATTAGTCACAATTTCATTTAAAGTTTTCATTCCTGGATGAAATTTGTTAAAGGGATAGTAATACTTTCTTTTATCTTTATTTTATTTTGTAGGCATTAAAAAACATGAAGAACAGTATAAGTCTTATCTTTCAAACCTTTATGGTTTAAGAGATATTCACAAGCAAAGTTTCCCTCTCCTGCCCCTTTTACCTAGTATAAGCCATCTCTTCTCAGATGTGGAATCTGGTTGTAAGACTAGACAGATAACAGAAGGGGACACTCTTCTTTCTAAGAAAACAATGAAAGCCCTTCCCCCCTTGACAAGTTTTTCAGGTTTTTCCCTTATCTTAATTGAAGATTGTCCCTCTCTGAAATCTACCTGGGCACCTCCCTTCTGCTCTGGCTGAGCAGTGTTACATCAGTAAAAGGGGCGGGAGGGGGATACTTTGTCTGACAGAATTGAAATAACACTCTCCAAAGTCCAAATACTATGATGATTAATTAGAGTTGCTTTTATTATGAAACATTACTATCCCTTTAAACACTATTTTCAATGGGGAAGGTCCCTATCACCTTCTCTGGAGTGATGTTTAACCATTTGAGTATAAGAGGTTTGAGAAATGTTTTCCACAGAGGAGGCCAGGTACCTTTTCATAATTTTTCTATCCATCTGTTTAGGTATGACTCCCAGTGGTAAGTTTCTAGTTATATATGTGAAGCAGTATATTGTTTTTGTTTTTTTTTTCCTTCAGAAGAAATTCAGCTTTTTCATGGTGCTTCACGTGAAATAAATTTTGCATCATGCAACAAGCTGGCACATGGGCAGCCTTTAAGGACCACACAGCTTTTTTTTAAATTTGAATTTTGAGATGGGAGAGCGGCGTGCATCTGCAATGCCATCCCAGAATTCCATGACATGCCAGTATCGTCACCAGGCCCTTAAGTGCCGGGACAGGCATGGTGGCCCTGGCACATCAAGGGTCCCTAAGGGTTAAATACAGTTATCCTCTTCATCCAGTGTTTACTATACCCATGCACAGTTGCACGTATACAAGTTCACACACTCTAATATATACATACTGTTATACACTCACCTGTACACACACTCTAATATATGCACAAATTGTTGCGCACTTGCAAGTATATCCAGTCAGCGATGGGAGCCTGGCTTCTATTTTATTATTTAATTGTTTTTGATGGGTTTGTTTTTGTTAAAAGTCTAGCAAACTATATTGCACTATGCAGACAAACTTGTGTTCTGGTGCTTTATTGACCTAATGGACCATGAGAAAGATCAAAATACAATGACTCAAAAGGCCCCAGGCAAAGGAGTTTATCACACTACATTAAAAATATCTAAATAAATAAACACAGGCATTCACAATACATAATGTTGGCTTGTTTTTCTCCAATATATTAGAGGACCAACTATAATATTGTTACATTAATTGGTACGTTTCTTTCTCTGTTTCAGTTGACTTTGTTTTAAAAGATACAAGCGAAAGCAATGAGAATATGAAAGCACATCTTCAACCACATCGGCTCAAGTAAGGAATAGTATTTAATGTTATGAATTAATTATGTACAACAAGTTTGTGAAGGGGATCTGTAGCTCTGTAAATTGGTGGTATCCTGATTTGTTTATCCCTTTGAGTGCGAAAAGGGTGCCGGAGCATTTCAATGCATTGGCACCAGAAGGACTGTTTCTTGCATATAGTATATTACCCATATTTATATAGTTTTTCATTGGGACTCTCTTGGTGTCTTTTGTGCAATAGTGACATTTTACCATCTAAAAATGCAACATCCATGAAAAGATAAATCTTGTTAAAGTGTCTAGTTTTGCTAGACACTCATAGCTATACTCACATCTGAAACAGCATTTTAATCCTACATTCCTAATTATATCAGTCTGCTTTATCCTTTTAATGTTATTTGACAGTTAAATAAAATTAATTCCACACTTAGGCACCATATAAACTTTTACACATTATGTATTATCATACTGCACACAAGCACGCAGAGCCTTCATCAATTTATATTATTAAAGGGATAGTTATATTTTACAAAAACAGCAGCTCCAATTAATCTTCATAGTATTTGGTCCATGGAGAGTGTTATTTCAATACTGTCAGAGTTGTAGTTCAAGAGTAATTTAATGATAAAGTCCCCCCCCCCGGCCCTTTTAACTAATGTAAGCCACCTACCCTCAGATGTGGAATCTGGACCACAGACCAGACAGCTCACAGCAAGGGACAATCTTCTTACTGTAAGAGCAATGAAAGCCGTGCCCCCATTGACAGGTTTTTCAGGTTTTTGTTGCTTCTTTGTATAAGCTCTAATACCACAGATAGTATACCATACAGCAAAAATAAGAGAGTCTCTAAATTCTTAGTCTTCTCTTGTCCACGGTGCTGTCTCCCAACCTCAATCGCTGGTAGTCGACCTCCAGTACATGCAGAAAAATGGAAACAAAAAAGGAAGAGATGCACACGATCTAAGTGTAGACTATAATATCCAAATGTGAACCACCACCGAATGATCACCTGTATATTGATTGAATTAATTACTAACATGTACGTGAGGAAATGACTAGCCTCACAGTATAGGGCCTCCACTGGATCACCTCCAGTGCGGGTATCTTGAAGCTCCCTCCTTCTTGTTCAATATTCCTCAGCCAGGGTTCTCATTCGTCACCTCATCCAGAGCAAACAGCTTGGCTCCAATGGATTCCACAGTCAGGCTTTATACCTAATGTGTGAACTAATTCCCCAGGCTCTAGAGACTACGGACTAATAGCATATAAGGAATGGTGTATATACACCAATATAGGCCCCTTTAAATTATGGACCAGACACTGGAATGTAATAATACCAAAATAGGATTTATTACCACATATAAAAAATATATAAAAAAAACAAATAATGATATATTCAGATTAAAATCAGTAAAAAAGCACTGTCAGCGCTATATCTTCCTATAAACTACTCAGTCCTGTAGCACGTTAGCCTACGCGTTATGTGGTACAAAACCACTTCGAAGAGGACCATGAGAAAGATCAAAATACAATGACTCACAAGGCCCCAGACAAAGGAGTTTATCACACTACATTAAAAATAACTAAATAAATAAAGACAGGCATTCACAATATATATTGGTGTCTTCTCTGTAATGCTTACTCTGTGCACTTAGTGCATTGTGATTGTTTTTATTTAGGCGATATGTCGCTTTTATATATTATTATATTATATATTTATGTATTATTTTAAATAAATATTTTTGTATTGGCCCTCTGTCTTGGATATAATTATTGATATAGGGTCCACTTAAGAGCTAGTTTCCCCAGAGCATGCAGTGCCCTTAACCTGTAGATAGAAGGTTGTTATTTGTTTGGAACTTCATGGAGAACCAGGACATCTGGAGACCATTTGGAGGAAGTTTGATAAGCGGAGGAGTGATACTTTATACCCATACTGGGGGTTATCCAGTACAAGCACATATACCTTGAGGCGGGATCTAGCCTCATAAGAAGATGAGTGAAATTATTACCCACAACAATGGTGTTTACAGCACAGTGAAGGAGAAAGTAATTCTTCTAGCATGGTGCAGGCAGAATACCATTGAACTGCCAAATGGTCTACACTCAGATTGTGTGCTCCTTCTCTCATTTTGTATTAATTTTCCCACTGTTTTCTGCCAATTCTGAGCTGATGGCACTGCTGGGCATCTTCCAATTATGTAGGGAAGTAAGCTTGATGTGTCTTTCAACTGCTGCACTAAGTTTCATTGGCCGAACACTGCGTCTACGGTCCTCAACATTGCTCGTTTATTTGTGCTTCTTCAAAAGAGCTTGGACAGCACATCTGGAAACCCCTGTCTGCCTTGAAATTTCTGTCTGGGAGAGACCTTGTTGATGCAATATAACTACCTTGTGTCTTGTTGCTGTGCTCAATCTTGCCATGGTGTATGGCTTGTGATGTTAAACTGTCTTCAGCAGCCTCACCTTGTTAGTTGAGTTTGGCTGTTCCTCACTCAGGTTTTTTCCTCCTACACAGCTGTTTCTGTTTCAGTTAATGATTGTGTTTCAACCTACATATTAAATTGATGATCACTAGCACCTGTTTTGTATAATTGTTTAATCATACACCTGACTATATGCCTACAAAATCCCTGACTTTGTGCAAGTGTAAGTAGAAGAATTGTAGGCAAAGAAAATATTGACTTGATTTAATTTTTGTTAATTGATAAATATAAACTATTAACATGTCTACTTTTGAAAGCATTCTTACTTTACAGCATTTTTTCATACCTGCCTAAAACTTTTGCACATTATTGTATATATATTGTATGACTGAGAGATTTATATTTCCAGAGTTACTACACTTTAACCCCTTAACGACCCATGACGTACATGTACGTCATGAGGTGGAGGTCCCTAAAGGACCAAGGACATGGTATTCCGGGCTGCCTGTGTGGCTGCATGCCATTCGGGGAGTCTGGAATCGGATGAGTTAATAAAAAAAAAAAAAAATGCTCCGTGGTCCTTAAGTGACGGCCGTGTGCGGCGAGTCCTTAAGGGGTTAAAGGGATAGTAAAGTTTCACAATAAAAGCAGCTCCAATTAATCATCATAGTATTGGGGCCATGGAGAATATTATTCCACTACTGTCCGAGTTGTAGATCAAGAGTAATTCAATGATAAAATATCCCCCTACACCCCTTTTACTGATGTAACTCTGCTCACCTCAGTGAGCATAAGGAAAAACCTGAAAACCCTGTCAAGGGGGGCATAGTTTTCCTTAGACTCACAGTAAGAAGATTGTCCCTTGCTGCAACCCGTCTGGTCAAGGGACCAGATTCCACATTTGAGGAGAGGCGGCTTACCCTAGGTAAAAGGGGAGGGAGGTGGGTTACTTTATTATTCATTCAATTAATCTTGAACTACAACTCTGACAGTATGGAAATAACCCTTTCCATGGCCCAAATACCATGAAGATTAATTTAAGGTGCTTTTTTGTGAAACATTGCTATCACTTTGTTTTTTTTTACATTAACAGTGCTCTCTAGGTTAAGATTCCAGTTAATTATACTGCTACATTCTATTTGAGAGGGAAGTCAATAACAAAGCGTTATTTATAGAATGCGATAGAAACTGCCAAGTGAATATTTCAGAACTTTCAGGAAGTGAATGTGCTGCACATTTACTTCCTGATTATTTGATTATTATAATGTTTGTTTCTCTGTCGTCCAATATAACTCACAGGTACAATGGGGAGGCAACAGTTCCTCCCAATGGCCTGGAACAATTCTAGAAGAAGTGCAGAGGTGGAGCCTCCCCCTCTTGCATATCAGGCTACCTCACTAGCCCCACCCAGATTGATTTGTTCCAAGTCCTAGTTAGATGGCTGATGCTGTCCGCAAAGGTGTCACTAAGGAGGACCTTTTGGCCATTTTAGCCAACATGCCTGAGGCTTAGAATTATGTGACTGATGCCCTCGTTGATGCTGTCAGACTTGCGGCTATGGCTTTTGCACTGTAACGGTTTTCAGTACACTCAGAGGCAGGCAATTTGGTAAAACACAGTTTTATTGAATAAGCAAACTGAAGTAACCCTCACGGGTCCAGTAATGGAATAAACAGAACTGACACAGGACAGGCTAATAAATTACATTTGCCCACACGGGTCCAGTATACATATATATCACGTAATAAATATACTGACGCAGGTCGGGAACAGTTCGTGTGATACTGTGAGACACAAATGGTTAATGCTATTAGGCCAGGAGACTGGGAGGCCCTAATAGCGAGGCCCAGGAAGCACTCAAATGCTGATAAGTGCAAAAATGGCGACTAGCCCAGGAAGGTTGAACGAGGCCCTTGAGGGAACACAGACTATAGTAATACTGCAACCAGAGGAACCATGGAACGCCCTGTATATACACAAACTGCGACCCATGGTAATGGTACCGGGTATTATCGTGAAACGCACGGCTTGTTGGCAACTGCCAGGGGACAGAGCCGATAGAGGCGCCCAGAGACCAACCTCGATAATGATGGATTGACAAAGCCAGCGTAATAGTGCCACAGTAAAGCTCCTACCCAGGTGTATAACCGGAAGGACCTGAACTCGCCTTTCAGTTGCAGAAAAGGCCTTGAGGAGGAGGGAGGGCCTGTGTCTTTACTGCAGTAAGGTGGCGTTACATTGTCCCCAGATATCGATCCGGATAAACCACTAGTCTCCGTTGGGCTCTCTTGGGGCAAAAGTTCTTTTACTTCAGAGGCTCTTAATGACTCCGGTGCAGTGGACCTCTTTATTGATAGTGACTTCACCCAGGAGCACCATTCCATTGCAGCTCCGTACCACTCCACTTGCCCTCGTGGCGATTGATAGTAGACCCATACAGCCACCGCAGGTTACCCACGAAACCGCTCCTTTGTCTATGGCTGTAGGGACTCTCCATCATGAAACCTTACAGTTCCAGGTGATCCACTCTCCTCACTATCCTGTGATCCTGGGTTTTCCGTGGCTGCGCAAACACAATCCCACAGTCGATTGGGTAAGGGCTGAAGTCATGGCATGGTCACCCACCTGTTCCAAGACATGCCTACTAAAAGTGGGGAGGGCGCTAATCACATCCTCGGTCTCTTTGCTGCCTGAAGATGTATTCGATAAGGGCCGGGCTTGTGAGCTCCTGCCTCACCGCCCATATGATTGTACCATTGAACTACGACCAGGTGCCATACCTCCTCTAGGTTGAGTCTATCCTCTTTCTGTTACAGAGAATAAGGCCATGCAGGTGTATGTTGCGGATGCGCTGTCCCGGGAGTTTATCCACAAGTCCTCCTCTCCTGCCGGGGCCGGATTCTTCTTCATGAAGAAAAAGAGTGTTGAACTGAGACCCTGTATTGACTACAGTTGGCTCAATAATATCACAATTAAAAACGCCTACCCTATTCCACTGGTTACTGAGCAATTTGATCGATTTGAAAGGATCTTAGGTATTCACTAAGCTCGACCTGTGAGGGGCGCATAATTTGGTACTGATAAAGGAGGGCTATGAATGGAAAACCGCATTTAACACCAGGAGCAGGCATTACGAGTACCTCGTAATGCCCTTTGGTCTCTGCAATGTTCCTGTGGTTTTCCAAGAATTCTTGAATGATGTCCTCCGGGAGATGCTCCAACAGTGCGTGGTGGTATACTTAGATGACATTCTAATCCATTCCTCCTCCATGGAAAGCCACCACGCAGATGTAAACCGAGTCCTGCAAAGATTAAGAGAAAATAACCTATTTTGCAAATTAGAGAAGTGTGAGTTCCAGCGCAAACAGGTCACCTTCTTGGGGTACGTAATTTCAGAGGTCGGTTTCGCTATGGACCCTGAAAAACTTTCAGCTGTTTTCGAGTGGCCGCAACCCGTAGGTCTCCACTCCCTTCGACATTTCCTCGGGTTTGCAAACTACTATAGGAAATGTATCCGCAATTTTTCCTCTGTTGTAAAACCCCTTACCGACATGACCAAAAAAGACGGTAACTTCACTCACTGGTCCCCGGAAGCCATCAGGGCATTTGAGTCCCTAAAAGCTGCTTTTGCCGCAGCACCTATTTTGGCACACCCGAAACCCGAGCTTCCATTCATACTTGAGATCGATGCATCTGAGACAGGAGTAGGCGCCCTCCTGTCTCAACGTCCTACTCCTGAGAGCCAGTTGCACCCGTGTGGGTATTTCTCGAAGAAGCAACGTCCTGCAGAGTGCAATTATCAGATTGGTGATCGAGAGCTTCTGGCGATAATACTGACTCCCAAAGAATGGAGGCATTTGCTTGAGGGAACTTCCATGCCAGTCCTAATCCTCACGGATCATAAAAACCTTACCTACTTATCTGAAGCTAAGCTCTTGTCTAAAGGACAGGCCAGATGGGCCTTATTTTTGTCTCGTTTTAATTATGTGGTCTCGTAACTGCCAGGTACTAAAAATGTTCGGGCTGATGCCTTAACTAAACAGTTCTTGGGCACTAAAGAGGAGAGTCCTCCTTGTCCGATTATTCCTCAGGACAAAGTACTGGCCACCATACGCACCAGCATAACATATCCCCTTGGGGAGAAAATACGGGCCGCCCAAGTAGATGCACCTGCTGAGACTCCCTCTGGGCACTGTTTTGTACCTACTGACCTCTGTACCAAGGTGCTTGCAACCTACCATAAGACTAAATCAGCAGGTCATCCCTGAAAATACCAGCTCCTCTGGTCAGTTTCCTGTCTGTATTGGTGGCCAGAACTCAGCAAAGATGTTGCTGCCTTTGTTGCTGCCTGTCCAGTCTGTGAGCAGACCAAATCACCCCGTCACCTTCCAGTGGGCCTTCTCCAACCCATACCCAATGGGGAGAAGCCATGGTCACAGCTTGCCATGGACTTCATAGTAGACCTCCTTTTGTCTAATGGTCACACTGTTATCCTCATTCATTGCATACCATTCAAAAAACTTCCATCCGCTAAAGAGTTGGCTACGGTCTTTGTCAAAGAGGTCTGTTGGCTACATGGGGTTCCCAAGGTCATAGTTTCCGACCAGGGTAGCCAGTTTATCTCAAGATTCTGGAGGGCCTTCTGTGAGCAACTAGGTATCCAACTTTCCTTCTCCTCGGCCTATCACCCGCAATTGAATGGGGCAGCGGAAAAGGCTAATCAGGCCTTGGAGCAATTCCTGCGGTGTTACATCTCAGACCATCAGAACAGTTGGTCGGACCTGCTACCTTGGGCAGAGTTTGCTCATAACAGTGCTGTCTCGACTTCTACCCAGCTCTCCCCTTTCATGGTGAATTATGGGTATCAACCGTCCATGATTCCAGATTCGTTCGCTCCCCAGGATATCCTAGCATTGGAGGATCATCTCCAGCATATCCGTTCCACATGGGTGCAGGTCCAAGAGTCGTTGCGACGTTCACAACAATCCCAGGAGCTCCAGGTTAATCGTAAACGCCTACCCACACCCTCCTACCAGGTCAGGGAGAGGGTCTGGTTGTCCTCCAGAAATCTTCACCTCCGAGTGCCCTCTCAGATACTGGCTCCCCTTTTCATGGGGCCTTTCCATATCCTCCGACGTGTGGACCCTGTGACTTGTGACCTAGACCTTCCTTCCAATATGCGGATACACAATCTGTTCAATGTCTCACTGCTGAAACCTCTGGTATGTAATTGTTTCACTACGGTCACTTCTCGACCTCATTCAGTACACGTTGACCGCCATGAGGAGTATGAGGTCCGATCCATTGTTGACTCTTGTAGGTTCTGAGGGAGCCTTCAATCTTTGGTCCATTGGAAGGGTTACGGTCCAGAAGAGCGCTCATGGGTTCCAGCCCCTGCCCTCCTCCATGCTTTCCATGCACGTTTACCCCATAAACCTGGTCCTACCCCATGGGGGGCGTTGGGGGGGGTATTGTCAAGGTTTTGCTGAGCTGCTCGCATTCTGCCTATTGAGTCTGCTGTCTGAGCTAATCAAGTGCTCTGCTATACACTGCTGCTGTCTTTTGACTTTCTGGCTCAGGCGGATTCAGCTGACCTCTCTGATTACTCACCTGACTGTTATCAGCCAACGCTCTCAGGGTATTTATAGCAGCTTGGCTCACTTCCTCATTGTCCTTGTGTTTATTTGCTGACCTGTTGCGGCTTTGGATTTTCCTGCGTTCCTGTTTGCTGTGTTCCAGACCTCTTGGCTTGTTCCAGACTTTGCTGACTTCTGTGCTTCTGACCCTCGGCTTGTTCCTGACATCACAGACTTCTGGTTTCCTGACTCCGGCTCAGCTGAATACCTGTCTTGGTTACTGACCCTGGCGTGTCTTTTGGTTTATGCTTTTGGATCATGCTTCTATTTTTGTTGCACTAATAAAGGTGTATTGCATTTTATCTTTTTGTGTCCTGTCAGCTTCCTGGTCCCTAGCAGAACTCTGGTATCATGGGGACCAGCGCTTGGTCCTTTCCTTTTTCTTCCCGCCCTTAGAGCTCAATGTTGGTATATACCCATGGTATCTGTGAGTTATATTGGATTACAGAGAAAATAGGATTTTAGTCTTAGCTGTTAAATCCTTTTCTCTTAGTCATTATAACTCATAGGTCTCCCACCCAGTGAAGGGGACCATGCTGGGTCTCCTGTGGCTGGACGTGGGAGTCCTATTGGATTCATCGCTCACAGGAGTTTTCCTCTCTTCTTTCTTGCTATCTCATTTGGGCGGGGCTAAATGAGGTCACCTGATCTGGGCGGGGCTAAGTGAGGTAGCCTGATATGGAGGAGAAGGCTTCACCCCTGCACTTTTTCTAGAATTGTTCCATTGCATTGGGAGGAGCTGACGCCTCCCCATGGTACCTGTGAGTTATATGGCCTAAGAGAAAAGGATTTAATAGGTAAGATTAAAATCCTCTTATAACATAATTGACAGAGGTGGGAGTACCCTTGTTTTACTCAGCAGGAAAAGCTCTATAACATTTAGGTTTTCATAAAACAAAGTTTACTGCACCTTTAAGTTTGAATGAATGTTCTGTATTTTTTGATACTTTTTTGTAGACAACCTTTGATTGCAGCAGCTCAGCTTGGCTGAGATTTTGGATCTCAGGTCTTATTGAAAGTCCTTTCATACACTAGAGGTTTCTGAAAATTGGTTGTGTAGTTTGAATAATTTTTTTCAGAAGTTTGTTACTTGGGGTGCTAGGGGAAACTTTAGTCAGATCTACAGCCCACACTAGCTTATTGATTGTCACCAAAACTGGCAGGGAGAATGACACAGATGAGTACTTCATTTTTTAACTAGTAAATTAGATAAGTAAAAGTTAAAAAAAAAAAAAAAAAAAAAAGATCATTCCCTATGGTAGTAATCTTACAAATCAGTTTTAGGTGTAGTAACCTGCTATTTTCAATAGATGGTAGTTTACAGGACTAGAAATGAGCTTTCACGATATCCAAAAATGCTGGAAAAATCATGGATATTCATTAGCTGTAACCGTTGCTAAAACCACATTTAAGTTCACTCAAAAACATAGAAGCCTGGAAATAAATGGTAAGAGCTTTGAGCTTTTCTCCACTCCTCATGTATTTAAAAAAACAAACACTTTTGTGGAATTTCCACACTTAATACCCATTCAGTCATATGTGTGTATATACATAATATATAAATGGAAACCACGTGATCTATTTTTGGATCTGTTGGCCACACCCCTGATGCCAGCCACACCACATAGAAGTATCCCCCGCAATGCTTTACTTCAATTATTGATAGAGAGAGTTGCTTATGCATCCACTACACACTCAGATTTGTTCAAACACATACAAGCTTCCACTTGCACATACTTGCACACTCGCATGCACATTCACTTACACGTGCACTCACATTCACACTTGCATTTGCAGAATAACATGAGCCCCACACACGTACTTACACAGATGCACAAACTATCATAATTGCAGTTGGTCATTCACATGCTCTTTCATTCACACACATTCTTAAACTCACATGCATTTACACACACATTGAGAACCAGAGGTATACACTCTGCATTTTGAAGCAATGAGCTGCACATGACTTTGTCCTCAAAAACTGAAAATAATTATTTAGCTGCACTATGTAAATTAGTCAGACCTGTCTGAGATGGCCCCTTAAGCCGACCGTGTCTCTGCTAACCCAGTCTAACTTATTTACTACAATCAAACTCATTCGTGGGGTGGGGGGAGGGAAGAGCGAGAAGGGGGGGAAAAGGGGGGGGAGGTAGCTGTTATTCTCTCCATTAGTTCAATATGGGTAATCCTAGTAAGGATTTGACTTGAGTGATAGAACAACCTGCGATTTCCAGAGTTGGGCAATTAAACAGCATATTGCTGTTTAGATATGTCTGGTGAGCTTATCTAGGGATTTAAGCTCCATTATAGTCGGGTTTTATGGGACTGTGACAGTAGTGATCTGCTTTACTACTAAGATTTCCTTTTCCCAAAAATATTGTATGGATGGGCATGACCACAAATATAAAAGAGAGTTCCGGGTCGACCCCCCCCCCCCCAGCAGAGATCAGATATTGAGGAGTTGTACTATTGTAATTTGGCAGGGGCGTGGTACCACCAGAGGAATATTTTATAAATGTTTTCCTAGGTGGTCATGCAAATGGAGGTTTTGACCACTGCTTTCCAAATCGCTGACCAGACTCACTTGCTTAACTCCAGGCCCAGTTCTACCTCCCAACGCCAAATATATTTGTGTACGTGAGGCGTGGCAGAGGTTGTCAACATGAATATATAGACTGTAAGCTTTCACGAGCAGGGCCCTCTGATCCTTCTGTTCTCCACATTTGATTGCACTATCTAATACCTCTGTATGTCTATTCCCAATTGTATAGCGCTGCAGAATTAGTTGGCGCTATATAAATAAAGAATAATAATAATAATATATATTCTTGTTATTAATCCTCTTTGTGTGCTTATGCAAATTACCCTTGGGATTGGTCACCCTAAGGCTAATAGGGGAATTAAGACATGAACCCCTTGCTCACAGTTCCTAGAGAGATCAGCTACACTTAACTGATGAGGTCCAGGAAGTCCTAAATGTATGTCTGGGTTCTCTTGCTCAGAGAGGAATTGCCTGGCACTTTCTGGCTGGATCAGTATGATGTACCTCTCTCCATGAGCTAAAAGAGACTGCTCTCTGGGTAGGATACCATTCCTATAGAGCCTGCTCAATTCTATGGCAGACTTGTTCCTAGGTGAGTGTCTCTGACTAGCTCTTGTGAATATAAATTATTCATACCAAGATATTAATTCAGATATTATACATATTAAACAATTAACGATCTGAAACAACAGCTAATTGTGTCTGTACATAGTAGACACGAGAAAAGTGTCAACCAAATAATGATTTACAAAATGAATATCCCTAATGAGGTGTCTGGCAACAATCTAGAAAACAGATATGTCAACAAAATATTCATACCAAGACAGGAATGGTACAAACTGAAAAAGACAAAATAGGGGGTTGTGACTGGAAGCAGGCCTAAGAGGATGCACCATTGCATGGCTCCCTGCCGAGACACCTACCATCTACCATTGTGTGCCCTGCACATTCCTCTCTGCACGGGCTATCAGGAGAGCCCAAATTTGGCAGAATTGACCGCCCTCGCAGCCTTGCGGCGGTGTTGGACTGGTAGGCCCCTGCAGCCCGGACCACCGAGTGGACCTAAAGTTGCTTGCCTCCTTGCTATCTGCGGCTCTCACCACTCTCTGAGTACTCACTGTACCTCACACCTCCTGCTTGGATTCTTTGCCCTGGGGCAGCCTATTGTCCTGGGCGCATCTCAGCTGGCATTCGGGCACCATCTTGTTTTGGTGCTGTATTCCTGCCTGTCCTGAGATCACACAGCCTGGCGACATTGCAGACCCCCTAAGTGGCTGTCAGACATGATTAGTTTGCAGGACTACCTACATTGCACCCATGGACTCTGGGGATACAGGATAACATCTCTGGGGTCAGATTTCCTGGAGCAGGCAGACCTTATGTGCTGTGGGGGCTCCTGCTGGTGGTGGCCTAAGGCTCTTCATTGGGGCCTTGAGAGCCTGAGCCACTGTTGAGCCCACGGCTGCGAGGGTGCCCATCTACACTCCTGCACCACCTACACAAACCATGTGGAGCTGACTCGAGTACCCGGGTGCTCTGTGAGTAACCCTGCCAAGGGTTTAAATTGGTGTACTTTTTTCTCCTAGCTCTATAGGCCTCTCTCCAATACCTACTGACCGGCACGTCCCCCCCTTCCCCCTTAGCTCTCCTCCCGTTTTATTTTTGTCATCCTCCTGGTGTTCCTCCCATCTCCCTTTCCCAATAGGCCTTCATTGCTGACTGTGGGTTTCCTCCCTGCTGGCCCTACTCCCACATCTTTTTGCATGTGAGGCTTTCATAGACTGTGGGGCCTCTGATTGTGTTGTGGGCGACCCCCATAATCTGTTACTCTGCACTATACAGGTGCATTTAAATCACCTGCTGGTGTGGTCCCTACTTCCTTTGTTGCGGGCTTGGCCCCGCTGCAGCCGTGTGGTCCTACTTCACAACTGCAACTCCCACGTTACCAGCGCCACCTCATCTATGAATGTAGACACATACCTCCCATGGCCTACTACTTGATTTCTGTGACCAAGTCATGAGCGGATTAATCTTTATCATGTTTTAGTACAGCAAGTCCCTCCTTACTTCTCTGAGCTACATTAGCACACAGTTGTTGCTCCCTTTCTGCCTCACACTCCTACCATGAGTTGACGAAAAAGCCATCGTAAACAGGGCAAGGACCTGAATGACATCTCTCAGCGATGGGACCAGGAGGACCTATCCACAGATACACAGGACTCCACTTCCAAGGCACCTTCAGTGGCCTCTGCGGCCCCAAGTACATCTTCAGCGCAGCCCTCCAACGACGGCGTTGTCCCACCCCTGTCAGTGTCTCTGGTGGATCTTCCATGTACCAAAGCCAATTTCACGGACCTTGAGGCTTTTATGATGACAATGAAGCAGGACATTCAGGCTGAATTCCGCGAGGCGTTGAGCAGTCTGCAATCTGATATCCATGAATTGGGCGAAAGGGTCAAATACTTTGAACATAAGCAACTCAATGTGGTTGAGGCCCACAATCAGAGGGCACTGGAAACTCAGGATCTTCGTTCTGAATGTATCATGATCTGGACAAACGCTCCCAGAGGAACAATATACGCCTGAATGGTGTCCCTGAGACGGTGGAGGACCTGCACTCTTATGCCCTCTCCTTGTTTACGCACATGCTTCCTGATCTTCCAGCTGAGGAGTTTAGACTGAAGAGCTCTGCTCCCCAGGCCTCCTGCGGAGGACAGGCCGAGGGATGTCATCCATCCTCAAGCTGCTGTTCTTTCGCGCCAAAGATGCCCTGATGGAAGCTGCTAGACACGACTCCCCTTCTTGGGAGGGGACATCTCCTGAGTTTTTTACTGATCTGGCCACTAGTACCCTCACAAAATGAGGGGCACTCAGCCGGAATGGCATTCAATACAACTGGGGATTCCCCTTTTGCCTCAGCTTTTCTGTTAACAATTGCATTCACTCTATTAAAGATTTACAATCTGGAGAGGAACTTTTGCAGCACCTGTTCCGGGTTCACATCCCCGTAACCCTGCTTGATTCTGCTCCACATTCTCTTGCCACAGTTGATACCCACCCCTGGTTTACATTGTCCATAGTGGTGGCTTTCTTACACTGACCGCTTGACCTTCGTAACTCCTGTACACCCCGCAGACTGCAATATACTTTATACCTGAGACATACCATCCAACTATCTGTATGTTATCTTTTTACACCACCAGAGCTGAGATTACTTCTGACCTTTATATTGGACCACGCTCCACACCCACTTTATGGTATGTCAGGGACTTGCCTAGACCTTCTCCATATATCTCTCCTCTGGGTCCTGACTCCAGGACCTTGCTGTTGATGTGATACTTTCCTATTGCTAGCACTAGCACATCCTGACTGCTTAATTGGCCTCCTTCAGGCCTAAACTTGGAGGTGTTCTGCTCCACTTAGCTTTGGACTTGTTTGTTTCCCCAATATTCATCTCTACACCCGGACTTTCCAGTCACCGGGATACAGTCCTGTATACTGGTTAACTTGTTCATTTACCATGTATTTTTCTTGTTATGTTATATTGTGAGGGCGTTATTTCCCTTGCAATTTGATGTGTCACTCTCTTAGTACATTACTGTGTGGGAGCAGCCATATCAACATGCTCATATTCTTGTGTTAAGCGAAGTTTGGCACTTTACCTTTTAGAGTATAATTTATTAAAGTACCGAAAGTGTTTCTCTAATCCGCTCATACTGTTCACTTGGGTGTTTCCCAAGTCCACAGTACACACTGTTCCTTTCTGTTGTATAGAAAGGATATTTTCCTTTTCCTTGCTTTCTCTTTCCTTGCCTTACCCCCCTGTCTTCCGTCCTTTTTTCCCTTGTCTCACCACGTGGGTTCCTGAGGTTGTCTCCTAGCGGGCTGAAACCTGCCAACGAGGGCTGAGTTATCATTGTACTATAGAGGACTACCTTGTCCAGGTCACTTCGGCTCCCAATCCTTGCCACTTTCTCCATAATCATGGACTTTCCTGCACAGCCCCCTGCTCGTCTTTTAACCTGTATCACACATAATTGTAACAACCTCAATCCCCCCCCCAAGAGATGGCGGCCTTTACCAGTTGCAGGCTGACATCCTCTTCCTACAGGAGACTCGCTTCTCCCATACCTCTCACCCTTCTTTTTTCTCTACGCATTATGCCACCTTTTACCTGGCTACCTCCCTGAATAAAACCAGAGGCACTACAATTCTATTGCATTGCCATCTTTCTTTCACACTGCTGGACTCTTATGCTGACCTGGCAGATAGATTCAATATCATTCGTGTCTCCCTAGGGACTCGGGGGGTAACAATGGCCGGTGTTTATGCACCCAATTCAGCTAAAAAACGTTTTATAAAGCTTTTTTCTCTGTCGTCCAATACAGGTTACTGGTAACTCTGGGAGGCAATCCCCCCTTTAAGTAGGCAGGAACATTTCTCTAAATGTATGCAGGGGGTGGAGCCTCCCCTCCCTCCTCAGCTGCATCCCAACCAGCTACCTCCAGAATGATTTGTTCCTGGGCGTGAACACACCAGGTGGAGAACATCTCTCGTTAGTTTTAATTTCTTTTTTATTTTTCTGTCAGATATGAAATACCACCATTAGGCGGGTTACCATGACTGACAAATGCCCTTCAAAGCGGCTAGCTCAGTGTCCAGGTGCTTTTTGGTGGACCTTAAGCCCTGAGGGGGAAAATCTTGGGTACAAGTGTTTCCCCATGGATTACCCACTGAGGTAATTCTTATTACATGGTAACCTGAAGACAGAAGATCTGCAGGAGAGGTGAGCTACCCTTTGAGTGCTGCAGGTCCACTTGTCCCACAGTGCCCCTTCACTGGGCTTGTATTTGGGAGTTCTCATTGCGCACTCCTGCACTCATTGGGTATATATGTGTATGTCTGTTGGGTATTTGGAGCAGGTTTATGTGGTAAATTAACCCTTTGTTTGCTGTTTTGACATGTTTAATGGTGTTTTCTGACACTTTCCTTACTGGGTTTTCTTATTATGCACACATGTTCCCTGTATGCTTTTCATGTTTTTACTTTATGGTTTAACTTTTATGAAATTGCTCCATTTACTCTCTATGGGTCTACACTGTCTGGGACTTATCTCTGGAACCGCTTCACACAGCAACTTCAGAGTGGGCTCATTTTAATTGTCTACCCTTGCTCTATCATCCGGTTTATAGTTCAAGTGTGTTGGGGGGCTTGGGGGGCTTCGGGCACTGCTTTGGGGTACTTTTTTGGAAAAACTACATTTCCCATGAGCGCTCGTTTCGCACCTTTTTTCTGATTGGCTCCCATCGCGGCAGCCATTTTGTGAGCTTTTCTCAGCAAGTATCTTACTCAGGGCTTGGACTCTCCTTCTCTCCTCTGCAGATTAACCCTTCGCTTGCCAGATAAGTCTATATTTAGCGTTTCTGGGGTGAAATATTAATCTAACACACTACAATTGGGTGATTTATTGTACAGTTGGTTATATTGACACTGTGAGTATGTCTATACCGCTGGAGCTAGGGGTTAGACCTAAGACTAAGGAGGCTGGGGTATCAGTATCCCCCATTGCGCATTGCTCTTCCTGTCACTCAGGGCTGCCTAGAGAATTCTCTGCTCACTTATGCCCAGCATGTTCTAAAAGTCCTGACAGCAACCCTGGGCCTTCCAGCCATGCTATTGAGCCAGTTTGGGTACAAGAGTTTAAGGCTGCGACTAGGGACCTTGGGTCCACTCTACAACTCTTTCCATCCCAGGTACAGGGAGCTCTTCAATTATGGCAGACCCCCTCTACAATCAGATCCTCCCTGCCCAAACCGCAGGGGGAGCCTGATGTGTCTGATTCTTCTGAGGAAGAATTGTTGCAAGATTCAGATTTTGAGGATGGTACAGTTATAGAGTCTTCTAGGTCTGTTGGGGACCCTTTTGAATGTGATCCTGAAACCTCTGCTGAGGGCCTGATCAGAGCTGTATTGACCACTCTCAACATTCCCTTGGTTCAGGAGTTTCCCTCTGATGTTTTTCAGGAGCCTGCAAAGCCCCTTACTTATTTTCCTCCTAACCCAACTCTTGACCGTTTGGTTTCATGGAAAAATCCAGACGGTCCTCTTCAGTGTCTAGAAAGTTTGCTAAACTTTATCCCTTTTCTGAAACAGAAATGGCTAAATGGGTTCATCCCCCTAAGGTGGACGCACCCCTATCTACTTGGTCTAAATCTACTACTTTACCTGTTTCTGATGCTTCTGCGCTGCAAGATTGGACTGACAAGAAACTTGAAGTTTCCCTCAAGTCCATTTTTGCTTCTATTGGCATTACTACGCGTCCAGCCTTTGCTGTTGCATGGGTTAACCGGGCTATTTCAGTCTGGACTGAACAGCTCACTACGGCGGTCCGTCAGGATGCATCTACTTCGGAGAAATTGCATCTTCTTTCTAATATATCTGAAGCTCAACTTTATGTTTCTGCTGCTGCCTTTGATGCTGTCCGCATGATGGCAAGGGCTTCCACTGCCTCTGTGGTGGCTAGGCGTGTGCTTTGGCTTAAGATTTGGTCTGCTGACACAGCTTCCAATAAAGTTTTGCTTTCTTTACCTTTTCAGGGTACTTCCTTGTTTGGATCTGAACTTAAAGAACTAATTAGCGAGGCCACAGGGGGTAAGAGTACTCTTCTGCCCTTGGTCTTTAAGAAAAAGTTGCCATTTAAGCGTAACTGGTCCTTTCAAACTGAGACATGTACGCCAAACCAGGCGGTTCCATCAGCTTCGCGTCCCTCCTCCAAGCCCAAGCAGCAATGGAAGCCCAAGGCCGCATCCAAGCCCAAGACTTCCAAGACTGCTTCGGCATGACTCACCAAACCTGGGTCCGCATCCCGCTGTGGGTGGTCGTCTCCACCTCTTCCGCGGGATTTGGGAAGATTCAGTATCGGACCCATAGGTTTTACAGGTGGCGTCAGAGGGATACAAGATCCCTTTCTTTTCCCTCCCACGTTTTCGCTTTCATCTTTCTCGTTCTTCTCAGGAAGTCGAGAGAAGCTGTCTGTTCGAAGACGCTATTCAGGCTCTTCTGGACAAGGATGTCCTGGAGCCAGTACCTCCTTCAGACAGGGGTTCAGGATTTTATTCAAACCTCTTTGGGCTGACCAAGAAGGACAGCGGATGCCCCCCTATTTTGGATCTGAAAGATCTCAACTCCTTTGTAGTGAAAACTCACTATCGTCAGGAGTCTCTGTGCACAGTGATCGCTGCCATGTCTCTTGGGGAGTTCCTTGCTTCTCTGGACCTTCAGGATGCGTATTTGCACATCCCAATCCATGTAGCGAGCAGGCAGTATCTGAGGTTTGCCTGCGCCAGTGGTAATTTTCAGTTCTCAGCTCTTCCATTTGGTCTGACAACAGCCCCCCAGGTTTTCCAACGAGTTCTGGGGGCCTTGATATCCGTCTTCCATCGGGACGGCATCAGAGTGACTCCATACATGGATGACTTGCTTTTGTAAGCATCATCTGCAGACCTTCTTCATCAGCAGGTCCAGACCTACATTCAAATCCTTACACATCACGGTTAGATAGTGAACCTGGACAAGTCGGACCTTGTTCCGTCCCAGCAACTGGTCTTCCTGGGTCTTCTGTTCCATACTCAGAAGTGCATGGTGTTTCTACCGGACGAGGTAGCCCATCAAATTGCTCAAAGAGTCTCAATGATCCTATCCCGCGATTGGATCCCGGTTCCGAAGTTGTCTTCTCTGGTGGGGAATGTCGAGTTGAGCTTGGAGTGGTGGTTGGACCTTTCCAATCTGCTAAAGGGGAGATCCTTCCGGATTCCCTACTGGACCAAGGTCACGACGGATGCCAGCCTCTTGGGCTGGGGAGCCGTTCTGGGTCGCTTCAGCGCTCAGGGGAAGTGGTCCATGGAGGAGTCCCTTCTTTCCCATCAACGTTCTGGAACATCGAGCAATATTTCATGCTCTTCGCCATTGGGAGTCTCAACTGGAGGACTGTCCAGTCCGAGTAGAGTCCGACAATGCCACCACAGTGACTTACATCAACAGACAGGGCGGGACAAGAAGTCTCGCCGCTTGGTTTAGAGGTCAAGGCCATTCTGCCCTGGGCAGAGGTTCATGTTTCTGTCATTTCCGCAGGGCACATTCCAGGCGTACACCTTGTTCCAAATTATTATGCAAATGATATTTAAGTGTCACAAAGATTAAATATTTTGTTTTTCAGTTTAACTCATGGATGACATTGTGTCTCAGGGCTCTTTTGATCACTGAAAACAATCTCGGACACCTGTGATAATTAGATTGCCAGGTGAGCCCAATTTAAGGAAAAACTACTAAAGGTGGATGTTCCACATTTTTAAGCAGAGCACCATTTTCAAGCAATATGGGGAAGAAAAAGGAGCTCTCTGCTGCCTAAAAGAGTGAAATAGTTCAATGCCTTGGACGAGGTAAGAAAACATTAGATATTTAATGAAAACTTAAGTGTGATCATCGCACTATTAAGAGATTTGTGGCTGATTCAGAGCACAGACGGGTTCGTGCAGATAAAGGCACATTGAGGAAGATTTCTGCCAGATCCATGCATCGGATCAAGAGAGCAGCTGCTAAAATACCATTGCATTGCAGCAAACAGATATTTGAAGCTGCTGGTGCCTCTGGAGTCTCACGGACCTCAAGGTGTAGAGTCCTCCAGAGTCTTGCAGCTGTGCATAAACCTTCTATTCGGCCACCACTAACCAATGCTCACAAGCAGAAACGGCTGCATTGGGCAGAAAAATACATGAAGACTAATTTCCAAACAGTCCTGTTCACTGATGAGTGCCGTGCAACCCTGGATGGTCCAGATGGATGGAGTAGTGGATGGTTGGTGGACGGCCACCCTGTTCCAACAAGGCTGCGACGTCAGTAAGGCGGTGGTGGAGTCATGTTTTGGGCTGGAATCATGGGAAGAGAGCTGGTCGGCCCCTTTAGGGTCCCCCAAAGTGTAAAGATGACCTCTGCAAAGTATGTGGAGTTTCTGACTGACCACTTTCTTCCCTGGTACAGAAGGAAGAACTATGCTTTCCGTAATAAAATCATCTTCATGCATGACAATGCACCATCTCATGCTGCAAAGAATACCTCTGCATCAATGGCTGCTATGGGGATAAAAGGAGAGAAAGTCATGGTGTGGCCTCCATCCTCCCCTGACCTCAATCCTATTGAGAACCTTTGGAGCGTCCTCAAGCAAAAGATCTATGAGGGTGGGAGGCAGTTTACATCCAAACAGCAGCTCTGGGAGGGTATTCTGACATCTTGCAAACAAATTCAAGCAGAAACTGTCCAAAAACTCACAAGTTCAATGGATGCAAGACTTGTGAAGCTGCTATCAAATAAGGGGTCCTATGCTGAAATGTAACGTGACCTGTTAAAATGTTTAAAAAGTTAAAATGTTGTTAAAAGTTTGATTGAAATAGCTTTTGATTTCAGTAAATATGCTGCAAACACAACAAATGCCAATTTTCAGTTCTTTACAACCTATAAAGTGTTTTGAAACTTACTGTGCGTAATAATTTGGAACAGTGCATTGTAAGTTGTTTATGTTAAAAAAAATACTGTTATCATTAGGAGGTTTGTTCAATAAAATTTGAATTGTACTCTTAATAGTTGAAAACATGAGAATTATGCTGACTGTTATTTACATCAATTATTTAGGTAAATGAGAAAAATATAATTTGCATAATAATTTGGAACAGGGTGTAGACAACATCATGGCAGACTTCCTCAGTCGTCACACAGTCAACAGCGGAGAGTGGGAACTACATCCGGAGGTGTTTCTACTACTAACTCAGAGATGGGTGGTACCCCTAGTGGATCTGATGGCAACCACACACAACAGGAAGGTTCTGGCGTTCTGCTCTTGGTGGAGAGACTCTCTAGCTCTGGCTGCTGACACAATGTCCATTCCCTGGACATTCTCCCTGGCCTACATTTTCCCTCCTCTTCCAGTGTTGATACGGGTGCTTCAGAAATTGAAAGTGGAACGTTGTCCAGTAATCCTGATTGCTCTGAATTGGCCTCGTCAGTCCTGGTATCTGGAGCTTCTGGCCCTATCAGTGGCGGAGCCCTTTCTGCTCCCCTCTCGTCCAGATCTTCTTCTGCAGGGTTACCTGTGGAAGGAAGATGTTCATCGACTCAATTTGATGGCCTGGAGATTGAATCCTCGATTTTAAGGAAGAAAGGGTTTTCTTCTGCTGTGGTGTCTACTATGCTTAGTGCCCGTAAGCCTGTTTCTTCCAAGATCTATCACCGTGTCTGTTTGACATTTTTGTCTTGGTCTGCTGACAGAGATCTGTCTCATGAATTTCATCTTACCACTGTCCTGACCTTTTTGCAGGACGGTGTGGATAAAGGACTCAACCTGAGTTCTCTTAAGGTTCAGACTTCAGCTCTCTCTGTCTTTTTCCAGGAGCGCATTGCTGTCCTTCCTGACGTCAAGGTTTTCTTCCAAGGCGTTGCTCATGTGCATCCTGCCTTTCGGAGTCCGGCTCCTCAGTGGGACCTTAATTTAGTTTTGGGAGTTCTCCAACGTCCTCCCTTTGAGTCTTTGGCTACTATTCCTTTACGTCTCTTGACGATGGCCTTCCTTCTGGCGATTGTGTCAGTTCGTCGAGTGGCGGAGTTGCAAGCCCTTTCCTGTAAACCACCTTATCTGGTGTTTCATAAGGATAAAGCGGTGCTTTGCACCTCTTAGGAGTTCTTACCTAAAGTAGTCTCCGAGTTTCACATCAGTCAGGAGATTGTGGTGCCCTCTTTCTGCCCTAACCCCTCCTCTGACAAGGAAAGGGATCTCCACTTGTTGGATGTGGTGTGTTGTCTCAAGTTTTATGTCCATCGCACTGAATCTATCAGGAAATCCGATGCTCTGCTCATCATTCCTGAGGGTCCTAGGGCAGGACAACCTGCATCCAAAGTGACCATTGCGTCGTGGATCAAGTCTACTATACGTAGAGCCTACGAATTGAGGAATAAACATGTCCCCTTTCGGGTCACGGCTCATTCCACCAGGTCTATTGGGGCCTCTTGGGCCTATAAGAATCAAGCATCTGCTGATCAGCTGTGCAGGGCAGCCACTTGGTCCTCTGTGCATTGCCGTGTGGATGTGCTGGCTTTGGCTGATGCCAGCTTCGGGAGGAAGGTCCTGGAGGCAGTCTTGCCTGTCTAGGACCTTCTTCTTCTCAGGTTCTTAGTGCTTCCTTACTGTTGAGCCCTGTTGGCTCTAGTTCAGTGTGCTGCGTTACAGTTGCTGGGGTGTTTTTACCCCTGTTTGGTGTCCGTTGACACTTCAGTTTTGTTGGGATCTCCGACCGGTTGGTTCATAGAGGTTCTGGTGACTTTCGGGGCCTTGCGCCTGGTCCTTGCCTTCTTCCCGCCTCTGTGAAACTTAATGGTTGGAAATCCCAGAGTTCCCAGTAACCTGTATTGGATGACAGAGAAAAGAGGATTTTAGTCTTACCTCTTAAATCCTTTTCTCTTAGTCCATACAGGTTACTGGTCTCCCACCCTGTCAAGAGACCATGCTTGGCTCTCCTGTGGCAATACGTGGGAGTCCTTCGGGGCATGCTCACAGGAGTCTTCTCTCCTATTTCTGGTCAGTTATTAGTGTCTCAAATCATTCTGGAGCTAGCTGGCTGGGATGCAGCTGAGGAGGGAGGGGAGGCTCCACCCCCTGCATACATTTAGAGAAATGTTCCTGCCTACTTAAAGGGGCGGATCGCCTCCCAGAGTTACCAGTAACCTGTATGGACTAAGAGAAAAGGATTTAACAGGTAAGACTAAAATCCTATTTTCACTTTCCCTGACGTCAGCGCTGTACTGACTGCAGGGGAATCCTGTCCGGGGACCAACTAACGGCTCTGCAGCAGATCCGCAATCACGTTATTTAAAAAGAGCTACTAAGCAGCTAGTCGCCAGATAGGGAATTATTAGAAACAAAGTTGCTTAGCGGTGGTAGTTCCGCTTTAGGTTGAACCCATTGTACCATTCTCTCTACTCCGCTAAATATACTCCTCTATTGCATACCTTAATGTCTGATCTAGTGCGATGGTGCCCTTACAACATCTCGTGGATTATTTCTTTTGGGTCTCGCTGATTCCTTTTCCACTGGACGCTACAGTCAAAAATTCTGAGATTAATTTGGAATGAGAAGCGTCCCAGGGTTTCTGCTAAAATTCTTATCCTCCAGTGGGGCTGCCCGGTGGCACAGACTTTCTGGTCCATGGTACTGTTACTTATTCGAAATGTCACGCATATTGCTTTGCACCTGGACCCTTGGGAGCTGATGCTGAGTCTGCGTCACAAGGGTCTCTCCAGCCCTGTTGCCAAGCTGATTGTCCACATCCTCCTGGCATCCCGTAACCTTATAGCTTGTAATTGGAGAAATCCCTCCCTTCTGGACCGAGTGTTGCTGGGGGTAGCTGTGAGGCACATGCATGCCATGGAAAAATTGACAGCTCAATTGACCTACAAGTACAAGTTTTTTTTTTTCTTCTCCCCTACTTCCTAGCTTTCTTCTTTTCAACCATGGTCTGTGACTCCATAGATGGACCTCCAGTTCTCTCCTCCTGCTAGCACGTTTTCTTTACATGACCCTGTGCTGCTTATGATTGTGCTCAGGGAGCGGTGGCGGTGGAGCGGCCCCTCGGTGCCCGTAGTGCCTCTCTTGGTACCCCAGGTTTTCATGCGGAGAGGGGGATAATGATCTGTCAGCTTTTGAGTGGGCTCAAGATGGGGTGCCGGGGGCCCGTGCCATCGCCTCCTGCCGTGAGGTTTGTACTAGCATATATCGAGGGTCCTGTACTCCTGTTGCTCATATTAGCATTTTTGAATGCACTGTACCTACCAAATGTACCCCTCCCCCTTTTCCCCTTTCTTTTTCTGTACTCCCCCCCCTTTTCTTATAAAATTCAATAAAAAGTTGTAATTTAAAAAAAAGAAAATGACAAAATATAAAACACCAAATAAATGACAACCAAAATGATCCAAATTATGCACTAATAAATTGTTAGAAGTACCCATCCTTAAAGAGATAGTAATACTTGCAAATAATTTTATTTTATATTGTAGCCCTTAAAAAAACATTAAAAATGATAAAAGTCTATGGTTTGGGAGATATTAGCAAGTAAAGTAAAGTTCCCTTTTCCTGGCTGTTGTAGCCAAGTCTGCCATCTAGTGGACAGATTTGGAATCCTGTCCACAGATCAGCCGGCAGCTCTTTAGCAGTGCAGAAATCATGATCTTTAAAAAGAACTACTTCATTGGAACTGTCTACAAAGTGTGCCTGGCTTGCAAGCACACTTTGTAGACCATTCCAATGAAGAAATTCTTTTTAAAGATCTTGATCTTGGCACTTCTGAAGAGCCGCGGCCGGTCTGCGGACCGGATTTCAAATCTGACATCTAGAGCAGTGACGTCACTCCAGGGGAAAATTTACTTGCTAATATCTCCCAAACCATAAAAGTTTGGGAGATAAGACTTATATAATTTTTTATGTTTTTTAAGGGCTACAATATAAAATAAAATTATTTTCAAGTATTACTATCCCTTTAATAGATATACTGTAAGAGAAAGCATAAGAAAATTAACACGTGAAATATGCTGAATATAAAAACAAGGTCACAAATGTACACTCAGTGAAAATTCTTCATTCAAACCATTAGGATGGAGATGAAATATCCATTGGTTCTGAAACTGTAGTAAAACTAAAGCCAAATTACCCCCCCAATCTATTTAATGTTTTGTAGTCCCCATGTTTTAATAGCTGTGGTTTGCTCATGTGATTTTGAAGAAAATGCATGGCGACCAATGAGATGGTGTTGTCTGTAATCCACACATTCTTGGTAGCATTGGCAGTGCTATTGACATGATCCCTTACCTGATAGTCTTACCAATGTATCTCAAACCACATGGCTATTCCAAATAATAGATAACAGATTTGGTCTGAGAAAATGAGTGCTTGAAAACCAGGCACACATTTTACACCATTCCAATGAAGGGATTCGTGGTAAATAATGAGATTGTGGCACTTCTCAAGCGCCTCCGTGTCGGCCGGCAGAGCTCTCCTGCTGACAGCTTTACAGCTGTTAGTATGAGAGCTCAAATTTTAAACGCCTGTATCTCTTAAACCATAGCGGTTTGAGAGATATGTTTTTTTGCATTTAGCTCAGCTTTTTAAGCTCTTCTAAATGCAAAAAACTTTTTAGTGGACATTACTAACACTTTAACGATGTTGATAACCTGTGTTGTTGTTCCTGCTGGCTAGTCAACTCTAGTAGTGTCTGTGGCTGAGCGGGGCTTGGACCTGGAGTCAGTGACGATGTTGATTATGACTGACAGGATGATTGTGTATTTTTAGGCATTTTTGCTTGTCTACGGTCGGGCCTTCCAATTGTTTTCTCAAACAGTTTATGGACAGTGCTCCTTTTCAGTTGTGGAAGGTTGAGCCTTTGCCTTTCAGCTAACTTTCTGGCCATGCCATCCTATCTCTCAACTTCATCTAGATCTACATCATCATGTAGTATACTTGGATTTTGCAAAAGCCAGGTTACTGCATAAATGAAAAGGCTTCAGTTTGGGCAGTTATATCTGTACATAGATTGAGAACTGGTTAAATGATAGATGGCAGAGCATTGTTGTAAAGTGAACCTTTTCAAGTTGGTCTAAAGTTGTAAGTAGGGTGCCACAGGGTTCAGTCCTGGGCCCTATGCTTTTTAATTTTTTTATTAATGATGTAGAAGTGGGAATTGAAATTAGAGTTTCAATCTTTGTTGAGGACACTAAGCTGCGCAAGGAAATGCATGCAGGCCTGGATGTTTTTTCTTTGCAGAACGATTTAGATAACTGAGTGAATGGGAAGAAAAGTGACAAGGGACATTTAATGTAGATAAATGTAAGACTATGCATCTGGGCTGTAGAAACAAACATGTTACACATACACTGAATGGGAAACTTCGATAGAGAAAGATTTAGGAGTACTGACAGAAGAAAGATTTCACTGCAGTGTGCAGTCACTCAGCTGCTGAAAGAGCAAATAGGGTATTAGCCTGCATAAAAAGAGGCGTAGATGCATCGGATGTTATTATTCTACCTCTATATAAATCATTGGTTAGGCCTCATCTGGAATATGGAGTACAGTTTTGTGCACCAGTTCTTAAAAAATACATTATTAAACTGGAAAAATGCAGAGACGTGCAACAAAACTGATAGAGGGATTGGAGGATCTGAGTTATAAAGGGAGACTAGCCAAACAGGGTTTGTTTACATTAGAGAAGAGATGTTGAATGGTGGATGTAATTACCATTTACAAAATTCAAGGTCAATACAAAGAACTACACAATAAAATATTTAGTCAAACAGCTGATCTATGAACAAGAGGTTATCCATTAAGACTAGAGGAAAGTCCCTTTCGACTAAAACAAATGGAGGGATTTTTTACAGTAAGGGTGATAAAGCTATGGAATTCTTTGCCTCTGGATGTTGTGCTTGCATATACTGTAACTGCTTTCAAAAAAACAATAGATACCCAGCACAGACAATATTGAGATCTATGACAGATGGCTTCAATGCAGATAGTTTGTTGATCCAGGGAACATCTGGCTACCATTTGGCATCAGGAAGGATTTTTTTACCCACTTGGGGCTTAATTAGAAATTACTTCAGTGTTTGTTTGTTTTTTTGCCTTCCTCTGGATCAACAGGGGTGTTTTGGCAAGGGCTGGACTTGATGTCTTTTTTTCAGCCTTATCAAATATGTTACTATCATCATCAGTCATTGTTAAGTCATACTCAGCATCATCTACAACTTCTTGCCCACTACCTTTATGTTCCTCTAAGCTTTTAGAGATCTCAAACAATGTTTTTACTTTTACAAAGTTCTCTATTAACTTTGAGGGCAAGTGTTTTGGTACTTGTTTGTCTTACTGTCAGATGCAGCAGTTGGTTCAGCTGCTAGACCTTATTCCATTATGCCATCATCAACACTTGTTGTTGTCTTCAGTGTTCTTCTTTCATGGCTTTTTTTCATAGTACTGGTGGTTGTGGTGGAACTTTTAGTGGGACCTTGACAAACTGCATCCTCCCTGGGAGGAGAGGAAACACCATAATTTATTATGCATGTTGCAGCAACAATGGCTGCAGTAAGTTTTTGAACTACCACTTCCCTGCACTGCTCCTACTCCTTTCCTCCTCCCCTGCCCCTTGTGTGTTTGCTGGACATTATTCAACTACTGTGTGTGTGTTTTTACTCTAAACTACACAACTGAACTGATGTTGTCCCTCAGTAAAATAATTAATGTTAACTGCTATCAAGTCTGCCTCAATCACACAGCTCACATCAGGGTCCCAGTCAGCTGTCTGTCACCTAATTATTTTTTTTTAATTGTTGCCCACCCTCTCTTATCACTGTCCATAAAAAATTATAACTTGAAAAACAATGACAACAACGTCTTTCTCCAGACTTCCCCAGCACAGAGACATACCTCCCAACATTTCAAATTGTCAAAGAGGGACACTTGTGTTTTAGGAGGTGTTGCTGGGGGTGTGGCTAGTGGGTGGGGCATTACCGAGAATTTTTAAGCTATTTCATGACCTGTTGACAGCTCCTTGTATAACCTAATAAATAACTTATAACAAGACCAAAGTATTTTATTTACACATACTAATTTATAAACATATATACTGATGTTTAAAGAAACAATAATGTGAGTTTTATTGCTGTAGAGCAGTGTGATACATTTATATACCCACCATGCAATCTGATCTCCTAAAAAGAGGGACATCAAGGTAGGAAAGAGGGACAGAGGGATTTGGGTCTAAAAGAGGGACTGTCCCTCCTAAAGAGGGACACTTGGGAGGTATGCAGAGATAATAACAGCATGATCAGCAAAGGACTTGGAACCCAGCTGCCTGTATCTTTTAAATCAAATCAGCCAGACAGAATATTGTTGTGTTTAAGGTCAACCTCCTTTGCTCCTTTCTGGCTCACACCCACAGACATGTATAACAGGGCGATAATAATAGCAAGATCAGCAAAGTACTTGGACTGTAGCTGCCTATGTCTTTCAAATCAAATCAGTCAAACAGAATGTTGGTGTATTTGGAGTCAAACTCTTTTGCTCCCTTCTTCTTCCCCAGAGTGTCCCCAGACTAATACAGAGAACAAATGTCCTGCCTAAATGACTTCCTAGAGTAAGCTTCAACTCCACTTTATTAGCCTATCTTCTCTAGCTCAAAAATTAGCTGCTCCCACTTCTCACAAACACAGAATGGCATGCTGTAGGAATGTGCCTCCCTTTTTATATGCTGACTGCAGGAAAAGAAGTGAAACTTACCAAGTGTTTGGTAGAACTTTTTTTTCCCCCAGGAAGAATACATTGAGATTGTCTCTCTCGTTTTCAAGTATGTCCCTGGCTCATTTTATCTACCTCAGAAGGGGAAAGGCTGTGCTGACGTTGCTGGGACTAGAACCTGCAACCTTGCAGCTTGAACAGATTCTACAGCTGTTGCATTAACCAGCTGAGCCATCTCACAGGTTCAGTCTTTCTGCTGATTTCAATCCAATGAGCTAGGCGAAAAAAAACTTTTTGCAGGAAATTTCCCGCTAGGCAAAAAGCACCATTTTTCTCCTGGAATCTAGGTCATATTGATTTCAAAGATTTTCAAATTAATGGGTATTAATAGATTCTATATGAAATTATTTTTAGTACTGTTAATATTCTACACACAGGCAAAGGACAGAAATCGGATTCACAAATAGAAAAAAATTAAAAGAAAGAAAAACCAACTGTTTTGTAAGCATTGTGGAGCAAAGGATATTATTGCTCCAAAATTATTCTATTTTGAAGCTTTCAAATGCACCAGTGAAGCAGGGGGAATTGTTTTAAAGGTGTGATAAACAGGTGACAAACTGGAGATGACTTTTCCATTGTTCTAAACTATCCAAGTCCTATGTTATTCTATGGAGCCAGTGTCCTAAGATTTCTCCAACTACAGAGATCTTAGTGCATTGGCTCCATAGAATAACACCAGACTTTGAGAGTTTAGACAATGGAGAAGTAATCTCCACTTCATCAAACCTTTATCACACCTTAATGCATCTTCCCCCAGGACAACAGCTGTGCCTGTTCCCTTGAGCAGGATCAGACAGGGTTAACTGAGGACAGTAGTCATCCTGGTCCCTTTTCTGACCCCCCCCCCCCCAGAACCCTTCCCATAGTCAATTTCAAGTAAAAAATAAAATATATTTTTTTAGAGAAGGTTAAAATTATTTTTAAAAAACTAGTGGGGGGGGATCCAGTACCCCCATATTATTTTCTAAAAAATAAAATAAATAATAATAATAATGTGGGACCAATAACCCCCATATTAATTTAGAAAATTGCCCAAGTACGTGGTCCAGGGATCCCTTCCTCTGTTCCCTTTAAGGGCAGAGGAAAAGTAATAAAAATATCCCTAAAGGAAGAGTAAGTTTTTAAAAAAAGATTAATATGGGGTTTGTAGCCCCACACTGAATCCAACGTGTGGCCCGTGGGCCAGCTGCAGCCTACCTGATTCCAGGGTGAGACATGTCTGAGATTGGAAAAAAAAAAATAAGTGCACTGAATTAAATATCATACATAAATTTAATAGGCCAGTATGACCTAATCCCATGCTTACCAGTACCGTATGCCAGTACCATACATTTCAAGAATAGTTGTCTGTTTAAATATCAGTTTTGTCATTGACTTGATCAATAATAATTAAAAAAATATCTGGCCCTCATGCTTATAGCTTTTTGAGCATGGGGCCTATGAGTGAAAAACACTTGGACAACCCTGATCTATAACTTCCAAAGAAAAGGGTCCAGAAGCTGATGTGTAAAAGTAAATTAATATGGATTTCTAAGACCCACTGCATCTTGTCAAAATTATGTCCTCCCTTCTATTTTCTAGTTTTAAAAAATACCATCATCAAAAATAAAACAATGCATGGGTATAGTCCTTCCTAGGCTAATGCCCAGGAAACATACAGAAATAACTAAGGATTATTTATAACAGGGCTGTCCAAGTTCAGTCCTCAAGGGCCACCAACAGGCCAGGATTTAAAGGTTTGCTCATCTTGTTTTGCTCCCCTGTGCTTAATCAGGGAAATCCTGGCCTGTTGGTGGCACTTGAGGATTGAACTTGGATATCCCTGATTTATAAGGTAGTCCAAATTTCATATACTCCCAACTCATCAATGGCTGGGAGGAAGGGTTCGTGCATAGCATTGTGCATGTCTCAGAGTAACCTTTTCCTCCCAGCCAATTAAAGGGCTTGGATAAAGAGTTCATGTGACACATAAGGACATGAGGCTGCCCAAATTAATTACAGATTAGTAATTAAAAAAGATGGAAAGATCCTTCTGTTGGAATGTGATGGCTAGATTGGCAGTTTCCAATTCTTTTTGTGGCACTTAAACTTGCTATGCGTCCCTAATTCTCATTAATGAGATGCCTGCTGAGTTGTATGTAGTGGCTACAGTTCCAAAAAAAGAGAGAGAAAGTTAATCTGGAATGCAATCTAGGCCATTATTAGTCATAGATTCTTAGGCTGACAGTCAGCTTAGAAAGCATTACCCATGGAACTGATGACTGAGTACAAAAGTGGCAGTGACACTATATGTTATGCTAGTGATTATTTAAAATAATAATTTTATTTATTTACATTTTATTTAAAGGGATAGTAACACTTCGTTTTAACTTTATTTTATTTTGTAGGCATTAAAAAAACATGAAGAATGATATAAGTCTTATCTCTCAAACCTTTATGGTTTATGAGATATTCACAAGCAAAGTTCCCCTCCCCGCCCCTTTTTCCTAGTGTAAGCCATCTCTTCTCAGATGTGAGTCTGGTTGTATGACAGTACAGATAACAGAAGGGGACAATTTTCTTTGTATGAAAACAATGAAAGCCCTTCCCCCCTTGAAAAGTTTTTCAGCTTTTTCCATTATCTTAATTGAAGATTGTCCCTCTCTGCAGTCTACCTGGGCATCTCCCTTCTTATCTAGTTGAACAGGGGGGGGATACTTTGTTTGTGAATATCTCTTAAACCATAAAGGTTTCAGAGATAAGACTTATATCATTCTTCATGTTTTTTTAATGCCTACAAAATAAAATAAAGTTAAAATGAAGTATTACTATCCCTTTAACTGTTAGTTTATACAGTTCTGACCGGCACAACTGTATGCCAAATACTAACTTTCTACTCTGATCTTCCAACTGCCACTCATTCATGCTCTTCCTTACTCTGTCTCATTCATTTTAATAACTGGAGATGGGGAGGCACAGGACACTTCTCTGCAGTTAAAAAAATAAAAATAAAAATAACCCATTGAGTACGAGGAGGATTTCAAATGAATTTAAGTTGTCATAAAATCTTAGATTCACTTAGAGTCACAAGTAGTGAAGAATCTGTTGATGTTCCCCCAGATCAATATACTATGCGTTTAAATTAACTGTTCTACTCCTGTGCATATCATTACGTCTAATATCTACTGCCAACATAACCTTCTTTACTAGTGAATTCCATTTCTTAACTGCACTAAACTATATCAACCTTACTTTTTTTGAATACATACGTTTTGTCATCTGTGCAGCTAAATTGTTATACAAGCAAACTAGTTTCTATAGCTGTTTTATTAACAAAAAGTAAAATAAAGGGGAACCATGTATATGATAAGTGCCACACTACAATTACTTACGAGGATACTATAAAGGATAAGGAGAGCACGATAACTGACAGTGATACTTCCAAGGTATCAGTCTGGCATTTTTCAACCCCTTTGATGCTAGAGACATCTTAATCCATTACAGTTGTTTCTGTCATGTAAGGTGTTGAAAGCTGTTTCAGCAAAAATTTGTTTAAAAAATAAGCCATAAATTTTTGTCTCTTTTTCAGATTAGAAATAGTCCCAAAACCTTGGAAGAAGTCTTTTTTGGCCAATTACAACCTCATTAAGGAGAATTTACATCTGATAAATCCTACGATGGCTGCTGTTTTAGACTTGTGGCATTTGTCCTTTGGGTAAGTAGAATACATTATAAATATATTTTTTTATCCGAATAACAGTGTTTGGATGTTAATGATATTTTTCCTGTTTCAATATACAGACTAGATTCCATTGACAAGAAAAAAAATATGCCAAGAGGCTATTTGCTACATCAATAAATATTTCCCAATGGGCAAATCTACAGTTGTTTTCTGATTGCCCAATTGGCTTTATTGGAAAAGTATATAAAGGCACCATATATTTTGAAGTCCTTTTGGGGAAGCTATTTACAGTGATTCAAAAATGAGGCTCAAGAAGTGCAAGGAATCTAGCCAGACATCCATTTCTTCAGTTGGGCATGATCAGGAGCAATAGCCCACTTAGTCACCTGTCTGTTCCCCATCGTCCCCAAGACCCTTTCCTGCATCCACACTAAGCTTGTTTAACCCATCTGTTGCAGGATTGCAGTGATTAAGCATTATGTAAACCAAAGAACAAAAAAAAAACTATCCAAAGGGATAACACTGCCCCCCCCATCTCTCCATCCTGTTATTGCACAAGATAGGGGTACCTAGTTATGCCTTTTTCATGTCAACACTTAAGAGTGGTGTACGCACAAAATACATTGGACGTGTTATCTATCGTTTCTGTGCATATGTGAGCCTGAATATCAAGTTTTTAGTGCTACCGGAATATAGCTATATTGTTCTTAATACTACTGGATTGATCTTTTGAGTAGTGCAGGTCTGGAGGCTTGGGACACCTGGCACCTCAGACCTCATGAAATTAAAGTTTGAGACGTGAGTAGAGGTGAGTAATATAATTTCTCTGTCATCCAATATGACATACAGGTACCATGGGGAGGTGGCTCCCTTCCCAGTAAGCTGGAGCATTTCAAAGACAAGGTCTTGGATGTGGAGTCTTCCCTTCTCCTTATCAGGCAACCCTAGCCCCACCTATCCAGTTTGATATGTTCCAGGCCAGAGTGAAGGCTAGAAACTTTTCTGCTTAGTTCTTAGATTACTTTATTATTTTATATCATAGATATGGGGTGTCACAATTCCCCCATTAGGTGGGTTACCATTCTTGGCCTCCCCTAGACGATTGTCCAGCATGCAGGAACTGTTGTGGACCTTTGCAGCCCTGCGGAGAGAATCTTGCAGTTCAGGTTTCTCTCCGCTAACTGGGTCTCTGTGAGGCTCTGTTCTCATAATGGTAACCTGAAGACAGAAGATGAAGATTGGTGAGTAACCCTTTGAGTGCTATGATCCACTTGTCCCATTTCCTCCCCTCCATACAGGGGTCATCTTGGAGACCCAAACTCCTGTATTCATGATGGGCATGTTATTCAGTTTAGTCCCTGGATTTCTGGAGCTTGGATGGCTGTAGTTAACCTCTTAGATGATGGTTTAACTGGGTTTAAGGGCTTCTTCCTGGGTTTTCTCCACAACGCCATACATTTTTATTACCCCCGCACATGTCCCCTTGGGAATTTGGGTGTTTTTGGTCATTTTTATAAAATTTGTATTTTTATTGTACGCTGCCTTTAAGGTGCGATTCCTGCATGGCCACACTTGCTCTATTGACTTTTATGGGGCAGACTGCTTTGGGACATATCTCCACAACCATTTGTCATACAGAGTTGAGAGAGGACTCATTCTACTTGTCTCCTCATGCCCTACTTATCTGGAAGGCAAATGGTTAATCTGAGAAGGAGAGCAAGGAAAAGGCCACCTCTTCGTAGGATAAGCAAGCAGGCTAAAATGGCATCTGTAAAAGCCAGCAGCCAATCATAAGTAAGCCTGAGAAAAGGGCATTCTGGGAGTTGTAGTCTTTGCCAGTTATTGTATCCTAGCAATGCCTTATCTTGGACTTGCGGGGCCTCTGAGACACCGGTGATGTAGGGAGGAGGATACCTTATCATTCAATTACTTGAACTACAACTCTGACAGTATTGAAAACACTCTTCTTGGCCCAAATACTATGAAGATTAATTGACGCTACTTTTATTTTGAAACATTACTATCCCTTTAAAGACATGACTGATAGGAAGCTTGAAGCTATCCTCAAGTATAACTTCACAGCCATTGGCACTGCTTTGTGGCCTATTCTGGTCTTCCTGGGTCACCAGAGCTATTGCTATATGGGGAGAACAACTTACTTAGTCTGTCAGAGACGGTGCCCCTAAGGAGGATCTTTTAGCCCTCTTAGCCAACATGTCTGAGGCTCAGACTTATGCCACTGACGCTCTTTTTAATGCAGTCAAACTGTCAGCTAAGGCCTCTGCCTTTTCTGTTATAGCGCAGAGCACCTAGTGGCTCAAGATTTGGTCTGCGGATCTCTCTGATAAGAAGTCACTGATTCCTCTCCCTTTTCAGGGAAAATCTCTTTTTGGACCTGAACTGATACATATTATCAGTGAGGCTACTGGTGGCAAGAGCACCCTGTTACTTCAGTTCTCCAAACGACCTAACATGGTGAGGAAACAGATTCTTTTTCATCCCTGCCAAAGGCGAAAAGGCAGAATCTGAGCATGTCTCAGGCTGGCACCTCGCGCCCCTCCACTAAACTCAGACAACAGTGGCACTCAAAGCACGCCGCTGCCAAGCCCAACTCAGGCAAGTCTGCCTCTGCATGACTCACAGAATCCTGGTCCGCAGCTGCATGTGGGTGGGAGTCTGCACCATTTTTCAAATGCATGGGCAGAACCCATTGCGGACCAGTGGGTTCCGCAGGTGGTTTCAAAAACGGTACAAAATTGCCTTCAAGTCCCTTCCTCTCTACAGATTCTTCCAGTACAGGACTCCCTTGGGCCAGGAAAAGTTGTGACTTTTCAACAAGTCAGTTCAGGCTGTCTTGGACAAGGGAGTTCTTGTTCCAGTTCCTCTACAAGAGAGAGGTTCAGGTTTCATTCAAGCCTGACCAACAGTCTTGGACCTCAAGGACCTAAATTATTTTCTGGAGACTGCTTACTTCAGAATGGAGTCCTTGTGCTCTGTCATTGCAGCTATGTGCCCGGGAGAACTCCTCAGCTCTCTGGATCTGTAGGATGCCTACTTGCATGCCCCGATTAATCCAGACAGTCAGAAGCACCCCCGCTTGTGAATCAGGGCACTTCAGTTCACCGCTCTGCCCTTTGGGCTTACCTCCGCTCTTCTGGTGCTTGCCAGAGTTCTAGGGGCCCTGATTGCCTTATTCACACCAGGGGGATTTTAGGTGACTCCCTATATGGACGACCTTCTGCTGAAAAATCCATCAAGGGCAGTCCTGGACTAGCATGACAAGGACTGTGCTCAGATTCTACTCCACCATGGGTGGATTTTCAACATGGAGAAGTCTGCTCTGGTTGCCTCTCAGGACTGTCAAGGGAAGGTTTTCTGATGGAGGATTGCATTCAGCAGATTGTGCATCTGGTGTTCCAAGCTCTGGAGTGGCCCTCAGCTCCGGTTGGCAATTTTTTTCTTGCGGATCACATGGTGTCCACCATGGAGGCGGTTCCGTACTCTATGGCCCACACCAGGGAGCTCCAGAGATTTACCGTCCACTCTTGGCATGGGAACCTGGATCTCTTAGAGCTCAGGGTCTCCCTTCTTCCAGAGGTCAGACAGGATCTGCGCTTGTGGTTGAACAGAACCAACCTAGAGCAAGTAAAACCGTTTTTGTGTTCCAGGAATGGATCTTTGACACAATGGATGCCAGCATGGCTGGGGCGCAATCCTGGGTCACCTGGGGATTCATGGCAGGTGGTCCTTGATTGAGTCCCTTCAGTCCATCAATATTCTGCAACTCAGATTGATTCACCACACTCTAACGTACTGGTCCCTTCAACTGAGGGGTCATCCAGTACGCTATCAGTCGGACAATGCCATGGCTGTGGCCTACATCAACAAGCAAGGAGGCACAAGAAACTCTCCTGCTTGGTCAGAGGTCGTCTATTTTGGCTTAGGCAGAAGATCATGTTCCGGCTATTTCCGCCATGCATATTCCTGGGGTGGACAACATCGTGGCGGACTTCTTCAGTCGGCAGAGGGTGGACCTCGGAGAGTGGGAGCTCCACCCCGATGTGTTCGACCTGTTGGTGCAGCAGCGGGGTCTTTCTCAGATAGACCTGATGGCCACCAGTAACAACAGGAAAGTTCAAATGTTTTGTTCCCATTGGGGGGGGGGCTCTGGCCTTTGGTGCTTTCATCTGGCTTACATTTTCCCTCCAACTTCTCTCATGCCCAGGGTGCTTCAGAAGTTTCAGATGGACCATCTGGTGGTCATCATGATTGCCCCCTATTGGATCAGGAGTGCATGGTTTCCTGAGTTGGTTTCCCTTCCCGCGATCCATTTCCACTGCCACTGCCACTCAGACCGGATCTCCTTCTTCAGGGCTACCTCTGGAAGGATGTGAAGAGCCTGGCTTTGACGGCATGGCAGGTTGAAGCCTCCATCCTGAGGAGAAAAGGTTTCTACCCTGAAATTACATCTGCTATGATACAGGTTAGGAAGCCTGTTTCCTCTAAGGCCTACCACAGGGTTTGGTCCATTAGTCTTTTCACTGACCATAGCCACAGATTTCAACTCTGCTAGTTTGCTATACCCTCCTTCTCCAGTCTCATGTAGGATGGTGTCCATTGTGACCCCATGACCTGTAAGTCTATGGCTATTAGTCCATGACGCATAGTGATTGAATGTAAATTTCCTTGTGGCAGAACTTGCAGTGGGCATTGCCGTTCATCCCAGGTGAAGACAAACTGGTCCTGGGACTCAGGGGCAATGGATATGGAAAAGAAAACACTGGCCAAGTCTATGACAGCATGCCATTGTGCAACAGTCTGTGCAATCCTTTCCACCGAATATATCATGTCTGGAACAACGGCTGCTAGTGGGGGTGCCTCTGTAGTCCATGGATATACACCAGCTCCTGACTGGTTTCTTCACAGGCCAGACTGGACCATTGTAGGGGTGGCAGCAGGCCTCAACACGCCAGCTTGGAGTAGGCCTTGAATAGTCTCTGTCACTTCTGTATATCCTCTAGGAACACGGAGACTTACCAGTTCTACTGGCGGCGGAGTGTACAATGGGGTCCATTTAGCATGTCCCCTAATCATTGGCTGAAGTACTGAAAGGCACAAAGTACAGACTGCAGAGCCGAAAGTATAACACCCTGCTTCAGTGTATATAATCTGTCCCTTCAAAATATCCATTCCCAGAATAATATCTGGAAGTTCAGAGATCAGGATCTCTTCTGGGAATATGGGACCTTTCCCTATCTGCATTCGGCACTGCACCCCTTATGCAGGTGTCTTCCGTCCTCCCAATCCCTAAACCATAATACAACCCTCAGTGTACTTTGTGTTACGGTCATTGCTGTGAAACAGAGATACTTCTTCCCCGATATCCAGCAAGGCTGTTACATATTGTGGTCTCCTAGGATGTTCCCAATGCAATGTCACTCTTACATATTGACAACGGTCCCCTGAATTGAGTACTGCTATTTGCATAACAGTAGAGTCTGGGGGCGGGGACCGGCTGTTGTTTCATAAGGGCTTGGGAACTATCCATGTCTGTTGGTGCTCATGTAAGGCATTGTATGCTTCTGTGTATGGGGATGTCAGGGGCTGTCAATTCAAGGGGCGGGGCAACAGGCAAGTCCAGTAAAGGTGTAGTGGGTGTCACCTCCACACCCCACCCCCTTCCACGTCACTAGTCACAACCCTCTATAGAGTGGCTGTTTGCAACTTCCCTTTTTGTTTCAGTTCTTGCCATCGCTTCAGCGGTGTGTTGGTAGGTTCTCCGTCTATTTCATCCTTCTGCACACCACTGGCCAGCAAGTCCAGAAACAAATGTTGCCTAGTGGTTTGTAATATGCCTCCCCCTTCCTGATTCTTCTCTACAGACTGATTCTTTGCTGGTGGGTGCTGCCGGTCCTGGTCCAACGCCCCTAGCTGACCCATGAGGCTACTAGCTACATAGACATTTGAATGAGTACCGGTCAGCCCACCCAACACAGCAAACAATGAAGCTTTATACTGAGGTGGAAAACTTTGTAACAACTTATTACACATTAAATTGACAAACCGTTCCATGTTCGTCCCCTTCCAGTCCCTCAATACAGCAATGAAATTGTTCTGGGCCAGCACACGGACACAACCACTTACACATTCCATTTCTCTTAACTGTTGTATGCCCTCTCCTAAAGTCTGCCAAGGGGCTATGTCAGTCAATTCAAGTGATGGAGTTACGGATCAAGTATAACAAAGTGAAGGATTCATCTGTATCCCTGGTCCGCCGCATATGCAAATGAACCAATGGATCTGAGCAGACAGTACTCAAGCCTATAAGTTCTCATTGGTTTCCTGCTTAAACTTAACCCCTAACTCAGACAACTCACTGGCAGAATATGATCAAGTATCCTCAGTATTCTTCTGCTGCAGTGGATGAGGTACCATCAGCAGCTCCAGCAACAGTGCCCCTTCAGCTGCTGCAGGTGGGGCAACACGATTGGTGACATCCTTCCACTGCTTCTGAGTAACAATGGGTCTAACCTGAAACTTAACCTTCTCATCAGAGTCAAACCCATCCCAGGTTTGTATATCCTCCCATTTCTGATTCAACAAGGGTGCGTACATGCACTGTACTACAGAAAGATATATTTATCTGTCGTCCAATACAGGTTACTGGTAACTTTGGGTAGGTGATCCACCCCTTTAAGTAGGCAGGAACAATTCTAGAAATGACTGCAGGGGGTGGAGCCTACCTTCCCTCCTTGGCTGCAGCTAGCCAACCAGCTCCAGAAAGATTTGTTCCTTGGTGAAGATAACACAGGCAAGAGAACAGTTCTGCTATAGTTTTAGAAACATTTTTATTTTCTGTTAGATACGGAATACCACCATTAGGCGGATTACCATAACTGACAATGCCCTTAGATGTGGCTAGCTCAGTATACATGTGTTTTTTGTGGACCTTAAGCCCTGAGGGGGAAAATCTTGATTCCAAGTGCTTCCCCAGGAGTTGCACACTGAGGCTACTTCTTACTACATGGTAATCTGAAGACAGAAGATGTGCAGGAAAGGTGAGCAACCCTTTGAGTGCTGCAGGTCCACTTGTCCCACAGTGCCCCTCCACACAGGGGTTATTCCTGGGAGTTCTTATTGCACACTCCTGCACTCACTGGGTCTTTCTGTTATGTCTGTCAGTGTTTGGAGCAACTTTATGTGGCAAAGTAACCCTTTAACTTCTGGTTGGCATCTTTTGGGATGGTTATTGGCACTTTCCCTACTGGGTTCAGTGTTTTCTGGGTCTGATTACATGTTCTAGTGATGTTTCGTGTATTTTTATTTCTCAGTTCTAACTTTGACAAAATTGAGTTCCGCGCCTTTAAAGCATGATTTACCGCATAAACGCCATTGATCCATTCACTTCTATGGGAACAGTTTGGGACATATCTCTAACTGTTCAATGTAGCTACTTCACAGATAGCTCATCTTAATTTTCTGGCCTTGCTCTATCATCCGGTTCACATTGCAAGTGTGTTGGGGGACTCAGGGGGCTTCAGGCACTGTTGGGGTACTTTTTCTGGGAAAACTACATTTCCCATGAGCGCTTGCTTTGCACGCTCGTTTCTGATTGGCTTCCACCGTGGCAGCCATTTTGTGAGCTTTACAGAACGAGTATCCTACGCAGGGCTTGGACTCTCCTTCTCGCCTCTGCAGATTAACCCTTCACCTGCCAGATAAGTGTATTTTAGCGATTTCTGGAGTGAAATTTTAATCTTTCACACTGTAAATTGGGTGATTCATTATTCTGTCTACTCCATTGGAGCTTGGGGCCAGGCCTAAGACTAAGGACGCTGGGGTCTCTGTGTCCCCCATTGCACACTGCTCCTCATGTCATACAGGGTTACCTAGAGAATTAAGAAAAAAACAAATAGAGCTGGGCAGTCTCATATATCACAAGGGAAGAAAAAAACATGTATACCATACACAGGGTGCTAATATATCCACACAAGCCTAGTAAAAACCAAAAAGAGCGGTGAGAGCGTTCCTCTTTCTGCTGATTATTACTGCTGTTTGGTTTTGCATTGACTCCTGGGTCATTTAAGGTGCTGGTCAGATCGAGTGTGGTGAGGGGTCTCATGCACTATTCATAGCGTTTCCTCTGCTATATATGTGTCCTTATTTATTCAGGAATTATTATTTATATATAAGGACTTTGTACCCTCGAATGAGTTGCCGCTTATTAATAGACATATATTTTTTATATATGTTTCTCCACTGGTATATAGTGTAGATGCCAGCATCTAGCGTTCAGTTTATTTTATTTATGTGGGACGGGAGGGTGTGAAGGTTTGAAGGGAAGTATGCGGGGTGGATTTCCGTACCTGTGGGTGTTTGTCTTACTCTTTTGGTGCATACAATACATTTCTATTTATGTATTTATACATGTTTAACTCTTACTTTTTTATTATATTTAGTTACTGGGAATAAGTGAGTGCCAATTTAATATCCTCTTTTTTTGCTTTTTTTGGTTTTTACTTGCCTAGAGAATTCTCAGTTCATTTATGCCCAGCATGTTCTGATGTCCCTGAATCTATCCCAGGGACTTCCAGCCATGCATTAGAGCCAGTTTGGGTGCAAGAGTTCAACGCTGCTACCAGGGACCTTAGGTCTACATTGCAGCTCTTTCCATCCCAGTTACAAGAGGTCTACCATTCCTGGCAGACCCCTTCCTCAGTCAGGTCTTCCCTGCCCAAACCGCAAGGAGTACCTGACATTTCAGATTCCTCTGAAGAGGAACTGTTGGTTTATTCTGATGTTGAGGAATGTTCTGCCGTGGGTTCCTCTCAATATTTTGGGGACCCCTTTGAGGCTGATCCTGAACCTTCGGCTGAGGGCCTGATCAGAGCCGTCTTAAATACACTAAACATTCCCCCAGTTCAGGCGGTCTCGTCAGATCCCTCTGATGTATTCCAGGAGCCTATAAAGCCCCATACTTGTTTTCCACCTAACCTCACTTTTGACAGCCTAGTGGCTGATGAGTGGAAATCTCTGGACACAAAGCCTTCTGTTCCCAAGATGTTTGCTAAGCTTTACCCCTTTTCTGAAGCGGCGCTTGCTCAGTGGGTTCATCCCCCTAAGATAGATGCTCCTGTCTCCAGGCTATCTAAGTCTACTGCCTTACCAGTTTCTGATGCGTCCTCTCTGAAGGACTGGACTGACAAGAAGCTTGAGGTTTCCCTCAAGTCTGTTTTTGCCACTGCTGGTACTGCCATGTGTCCAGCATTCTCTGCGGCATGGGTTAACCGGGCCATTGCGGCCTGGACTGAACAACTCACCTATCACGGTGCCCGTGATTGCTGCCTTTCTTTGTCAGTTACCTGTAGGGGGCTCTCCATTGGCTGTCTGCCTTCAGCCCACCCTGCATTGCCTATTTAGACTGAGCCTGGGCACCCTTTGGTTGCCCTTTTGTGTTGTCTCTATGCTGCTCGCATCTCCATGGAGTTCCTGTGCTTCTTGGGCCTTGGCAATGTTCCTGCTTGTCTGAGATCGTCTACTTCCTGCTCACCAGTGACCCTGGTTCCTGTATCCGTTCCTGATCCGGTTGAGATTGCTGTCTTGTCGCTGTTTCCTGCTGCATTCCCTGCTGCCGTTCCTGATCCGGTTGACCGTCCGGTGTGCTGGTTCCTGTCCTCCTCAGATGTGTTCCTGATCCTGGATTGCCTAACAACCGGTTGCTGTTGCACCGGTAGAGAGATTGGTTTCCCCAGTACGCTGTTACTGGTACGCTCCACTAACACCGGCTGCTGTTGCACCGGTAGAGAGATTGGTTTCCCCAGTACGCTGGTACTGGTTCGCTCCACTAACAACCGGCTGCTGTTGCACCGGTAGAGAGATTGGTTTCCCATTACGCTGGTACGGGTTCGCTCCACTAACCCCGGTTGCTGTTGCACCGGAAGAGAGATTGGTTTCCCCAGTACGCGGGTACTGGTTCGCTCCACTATCGACCGGCTGCTGTTGCACCAGTAGAGAGATTGGTTTCCCATTACGATGGTATGGGTTCGCTCCACTATCCCCGGTTGCTGTTGCACCGGTAGAGAGATTGGTTTCCCCAGTACGCGGGTACTGGTTCACTCCATGCCTTACATTGCTGTCATGTCCTAGACAGCTCCGGTGGTCCATTGGTTCTCCAGTACGCAGGTACTGGTTGGCTCCTGTACTTCTTGCTGGCTAGCCACATTTAATGTCTATTTGCCTCCGCAGCCAGTCACCGGGGCTTTAGTGATTGCCATCCTGCTCTGTGTCCAGGCTGCCTTGCCCAGTATATTGGTAAGGCCGGTAGAACCTAATCCTCTCATTACCATCTTGGGTTGCCTTACCCGGTATTGGCAAGGCCGGTAGAGCCTCTGTACTTGTTGTCTCAGCCTCAATGCTGCCTTGCCCGGTATATTGGCAGGGCTGGTAGAGCCTTCTCTATTTCGTTATACTAGTCGCCAGGCTGCCTTGCCCGGTATATTGGCAGGGCCGGTAGAGCCTATCATATTCCTTGTACCAGTCTTCAGGCTGCCTTGCCCGGTATATTGGCAGGGCCGGTAGAGCCTATCACATTCTTCGTACCAGTCTCCTGGCTGCCTTGCCCGGTATATTGGCAGGGCCGGTAGAGCCTATCTATTCCTTGTACCAGCTTCCTGGCTGCCTTGCCCGGTATATTGGCAGGGCCGGTAGAGCCTGATCCTCATGATTACCATTGCTTATGCTCTAAGCCATTGCAAAATATATTTACGTGTATGTTACCCTATAGGGTTGTCTTAAACTTTTCAATAAAATTGTGTTTTTACCTAACTCCGTGTCTGAGAGTCTTAACAAACTGTGACATCACCCTAGCTGTACGTCAGGGTGCTTCATCTTTGGATATGTTGCGGCTTCTTGCCAACATATCTGAGGCCCAGCACTATGTTTCTGCTGCCTGATTTGATGCCATCCGTCTGGTGGCAAGGGTTTCCACCATGTCTGTGGTTGCCAGAAGAGCTCTTTGGCTCAAGATCTGGGCTGCTGACACCACTTCTAAGAAAGCCTTGCTGTCCTTGCACTTCCTTATTTGGGCCAGATCTTAAGGATCTGATTAGTGAGGCCACAGGGAGTAAGAATACTCATCTGCCCTTGGTCCCCAGGAAGAAAACCCCTCTAAAGCGTAACAGATTTTTTGTTCCTTTCAAACTGAGACACGTCCAGTGAACCAGGCAATTCCCTCAGCTCCACTTGCCTCCTCCAAGCCCAAACAGCAATGGAAGGCCAAGGTCTACACCAAACCTAAGGCTTCCAAGACTTCTACGGCATGACTCGCCGAACCTGGGTCCCCATTCAGCTGTGGGTGGTTTTCTTCGTCACTACCACAGCTTCTGGGAGGTTTCAGTGGTGGACCCGTGGATATTACAGGGTTGACAGAAGGGTACAGGATCCCTTTCATCTTTCTTCTTCCCTTTCGTTTCATCCCCTCTCATCCGCCCCAGGGCGCAGAGAAACACCGTCTCTTCAACGGCGCTATCCAGTCCCTTCTTGACAAGGATGTTCTAGAGCCTGTTCCGGTTCAGGACAGAGGTATGGGTTTTTACTCAAACCTCTTCGTGGTGTCCAAGAATGATGGAGGTTGTGATCTGGTCTCATTATCACCAGGTGTTCCTGAGGACGGTGATTGCTGCTATGGTTCCGGGGCAATTCCTTGCTTCTCTGGATCTTCAGGAGGCATATTTACACATCGCCAATCATCCAGAGAGCCGGCAGTATCTCCGATTTGCCTGCGACCAAGTGCATTTTCAGCTCTAAGCTCTTCCCTTTGGTCTGACTACAGATCCTCAGGTATTGAACCGTGTCCTGGGAGCCTTAGTGTCCGTCCTCCAGCGGGACGGCATCAGAGTTATCCATACATGGATGACCTGCTTCTGAAAGCCCCCTCTGCGGAATTTCTTCATCAGCAGGTTCAGGACTGCATTCATGTTCTCACCCATCACGGGTGGATCATCAGCTTGGACAAGTCAGATCTTGTCCCATCCCAGCGTCTGGTCTTTCTGAGCCTTCTCTTCGACGCTCAGCAGAACATGGTGTTTCTTACGGAGGAAGTTGCTCACCAGATCGTGAGCTCTTCCCTTTGGTCTGACTACAGATCCTCAGGTATTCAACCGTGTCCTGGGAGCCTTAGTGTCCGTCCTCCAGCGGGACGGCATCAGAGTTATCCATACATGGATGACCTGCTTCTGAAAGCCCCCTCTGCGGAATTTCTTCATCAGCAGGTTCAGGACTGCATTCATGTTCTCACCCATCACGGGTGGATCATCAGCTTGGACAAGTCAGATCTTGTCCCATCCCAGCGTCTGGTCTTTCTTGGCCTTCTCTTCGACGCTCAGCAGAACATGGTGTTTCTTACGGAGGAAGTTGCTCACCAGATCGCCCACAGGGTTTCGGCTGTTCTAGCTCAAGATTCAGTTCCAGCCAAGAAGCTATTCTCTCTGGTGGGGAAATTCATTTCCACCATGGAAGCGGTCCCGTTTGCCATGGCTCACACCAGGGAACTCCAGAGGTTTGTGATCCAGGTGTGCAAGGGTCAGCCGGACCTTCTGCAGACGTCAGTATCCCTCCCTCTTCATGTGGAACTGAGTTTGTCGTGGTGGCTCGACCTCTCCAATCTCCTGAAATGCTAGTCCTTCCTGATCTCCTTCTGGACTACGGTGACAACGGATGCCAGCCTTTCCGGCTGGGGAGTGGTCCTTGGTCACCTGAGTGCTCAGGGACGGTGGTCTCTGGAGGAATCTCTCCTTCCCATCAACGTGTTGAAACTTCAGGCGATATTTCATGCCCTTCGTCATTGGACATCTCAGCTGGAAGACTGTCCAGTCCGAGTACAGTCTGACAACACCACAGCGGTGGCTTACATCAACAAGCAAGGCGGAACAAGGAGTCTCACTGCTTGGTTAGAAGTCAAGGCTATTTTGTCCTGGGCAGAAGAACACGTTCCTGCCATATCCGCTGTGCACATTCCAGGCATAGACAACGTCATGGCGGACTTCCTCAGTCAATGCACAGTGGACAGCGGAGAGTGGGAACTGCATCCAGAGGTGTTCAACCTCATTGTACAGAAGTGGGGTCTTCTTTACATCGAGGGCATAGGGAGCCATGTATCAGTGTTTGCAGATGACACAAAATTAAGTAAGGTAATAAAGTCTGAACTGGATGTGTCTTCATTACAAGAGGATTTGGACAAATTGAGTAACTGGGCAGGCAAGTGGCAAATGAGATTCAATATAGACAAGTGTAAAGTTATGCATTTTGGGTATAATAATAAAAATGCAGCATATAGTTTAAATGGTGTTTCTCTGGGGAAATCTACAAATGAAAAGGATTTTGGAGTAATGGTAGACTATAGACTTAGCAGTAGCATGCAGTGCCAACTGGCAGCTGCAAAGGCCAATAAGATATTGGCATGTATTAAAAGGGGTATTGACTCAAGGGAGGAAGATATAATTATGCCTCTTTACAGGTCCATGGTAAGACCCCACTTAGAATATGCTGTTCAATTCTGGGCGCCCTTTCTGAAAAAGGACATTATATGGAACTAGAGAGAGTGCAGAGGAGGGCTACAAAACTAGTAAGGGGAATGGAAAGTTTTAGTTATGAAGAGAGGCTAGAAAAGTTAAACTTGTACACACTAGAAAAACGGCGTCTTAGAGGGGATATGATAACACTATATAAATATGTTCAGGGCCCATACAAAGGGCTCTCCAAAGACCTGTTCGTTAACAGAACAGTACACAGGACAAGAGGCCACCCGCTTAGACTTGAGGAAAGGAGATTTAATCTACAACAGCGGAAGGGTTTCTTTACAGTAAGGACAATAAAGGTGTGGAATTCACTGCCTGAGGAGGTGGTGCTATCGAAAACATTAGATGCCTTTAAAAGGGACCTGGATACTTATTTAAAAGAGCATAACATAGAGGGCTATGTACGTTAGTATTGGGATGAATATTTAGTTGGGGCTTGTTGATCCAGGGAGGAATCTGATTGCCATTTGGAATCAAGAAGGAATTTTTCCCCCCATTCAAGGCAGAATTTTAAATTACTAATTGAGGGGGGTTTTTTGCCTTCTTTTGGATCAACGATGGTAAACAGGAATGGGAAAAGGTTGAACTAGATGGACGCAAGTCTTTTTTCAACCTAAATTACTATGTTACTATGTTAAGATACAGCCGGAAGGTTCCAAGGTTCTGCTTTCGCTGGAGGGATCCTGTAGCTCTGGCGTTGGATGCCATGTCCATTCCTTGGTTATTTCCTCTGGCTTATATCTTTCCTCCCCTTCCTGTGTTGCACTGGGTGTTATGGAAATTGAGACTGGAGCGATGTCCAGTCATTCTGATTGCTCCATACTGGCCTCAACAAGTTTGGTTTCCGGAGCTTCTGGATCTGTCTGTGACAGAGCCGTTTTGACTCCTCTCCTGTCCGGATCTTCTTCTCCAGGGTTACCTGTGGAAAAAGGACGTTCATCGTCTAGCTTTGACGGCTTGGAAATTGAATCCTCAATTTTGAAGAAGAAAGGTTTCTCTTCTGGTGTGATGGGTACTATGCTTAGTGCCTGCAAGCCAGTTTCTTCTAAGGCCTACCATCGTGTCTGGTCGACCTTTCTATCTTGGTGTGCTGATAAGGACCTCTATCAGGAATTTGATCTGCCTGCTGTCCTGGCATTCTTGCAGGATGGTGTGGATAAGGGCCTCAGTTTGCGTTCTCTTAAGGTTCAGACTTCTGCTCTCTTTGTTTTCTTTCAGAGACACATTGCTTTCCTTCCTGATGTTAAGGTGTTCTTCCAGGGAGTGGCTCATACTCATCCTGTCTTTAAGGCTCTTGCTCCTCAGTGGGATCTTAATCTGGTTCTGGGTGTCCTTCAGCGCCCTCCCTTTGAGTCCTTGGCTACTATTCCTCTGCGCCTTCTGACATGGAAAATGGCTTTTCTCCTGGTGATCGTGTCTGTTTGCCGTGTCATGGAGTTGCATGCTCTGTCCTGTAGACCACCGTTTTTGGTGTTTCACAAGGACAAGGTGGTACTTCGCACTTCTCAGGAGTTTCTCCCCAAGGTGATTTCGGAGTTCCACATCAATCAGTAGATTGTGGTGCCCTCTTACTGCCCTGACCCCACCTCCGACATGGAGAGGAATCTCCACTTGTTGGACGTGGGGCGTTGTCTTAAGTTTTACGTACATTGCACTGAGTCTGTCAGTCTGACTCTCTGTTCTTCATTCCACGGGGTCGCAGGGCAGGTGACTATTGCATCCTGGATCAAGTCCACTGTTTGTAAGGCTTATGTAATGGTTTTTATGGACACTCAGACACGTTAGGTTTAGGTTAAAATGCAATTTTATTAAAGAATCACAGTACAGAATAACCCACACGGGTCCAGTAGGTATGAAGACAGAATACTACTGACACAAGTCAGGTTACAGTATAAGTACCCACACAGGTCCAGTATATACAATACACAATATAATACTTACACAGGTCAGGCACAGGTCGTGTGAATCCAAACTAGAAAGATAAATGTGGTTACTATTAGGCCGGGAGGGCAGATAGGCCCTAATAGTGCGATGGCCCTTAGTACACTCTCTACGCAGGGAGTGACACAATGGCGACTATGGCCACGAAAGCAACGGAGGCCCTGGACAAACGGTAGACTACTGGAGCTGCCAAAGAAGGACTGCCACGGAGCCACGGAATAATGGCAATCAGGAGCTATAACAACTGTACCCAACGCGCCAGGCACCAACCCACAATGGGTCAACGAACACTCAGACCTGCCAGAGTTGTCTGCCAGAATAGGTAATGCCTGAGGTGCCCAAGATAACCCAACCTCAGCTAAGGCAGTATAGGTCAAGCGTACCGTGGTGCTACCGAATGGGTGCTATGAGCACCGGATGATAAACGAGGCACAATACTGGTCGGGTAACAGTACAAGACTGCCGGAGCAGCAACGGAGGCAACAATGAATCTTTCCGTGGACAGAAAGATCGGAGACAGGCCCTTAACTGGATACCGGAGGGAACAGTAAGCAGGACTGGGTAGGCACACAGAGCAGGAGCGACAGCCAGGCCGGGTCGGTACACAGAGCAGGGATGTCAGCCAGGCCGGGTCAGTACACAAAGCAGGAACGTCAGCCAGGCTGGGTCGGTACACAGAGCAGGAACGTCCGCCAATCCGGTTCGGTACAAAGGGCAGGAACAATACAGGCAGAGTAGTCAGGCAGTCTGGGTCATACACGGGAAACACACGAATACTGGAGTCAGCGCTATTAACGGGAACACCACGAAAGGGCAAAGCTGAAATGACAGTGCTCAGTATTTAAGAGTTATCACTGGGCAGAGCAACACCACGTTAGCCAATAAAACTGAATCAGGAAGAAGCACTGTCAAAATGTCGCCAGTGATAACACGGGCACCGTGATAGCTTACGAGCGGAGGAAGAAGCCTGTTCCCTTTCAGGTCACAGCTCATTCTGCTAGATCTATTGGGGCTTCTTGGGCTTACAAGAATCAGGCCTCCGCTGATCAGTTGTGCAAGGCTGCCACTTGGTTGTCAAAGCACTACCGTGTTGATGTGCTGGCATCGGCTGATGCCAGCTTTGGGAGGAAAATCCTGGAGGCAGTCTTGCCTGTCTAGGATTTTCTTCGGTTCTTGGTGCTTTCTACACCTTGACCCTTGTTGGCTCTGGTTCAGTGTGCTGTGTAACAAATTGGGTGTTGTTACCCCTGCTCAGTGTAAGTTGACACTTTATTGTTGTTGGGTTATCTCTGATCTGATGGTTCATATACACGCTGGTGACTTTGGGGGCCTTGCGCCTGGTCCTTGCCTTACTTCCCACCTCTGGGAAACTCAATGGTTGGACATCCCAAAGTTACCAGTAACCTGTATTGGACTACAGAGAAAAGAGGATTTTAGTCTTACCTGTTAAATGCTTTTCTCTTAGTCCATACAGGTTACTGGTCTCCCACCCTGTCAAGGGACCATGGTTGGCTCTCCTGTGGCAGACTTTGGGGGTCCTTCTGGGTCATGCTCACAGGAGACTTCTTTCCCTTTTACTATCTAGGCAGTAGTTAGTGTCTCAAATCTTTCTGGAGCTGGTTGGCTAGCTGCAGCCAAGGAGGGAAGGTAGGCTCCACCCCCTGCAGTCATTTCTAGAATTGTTCCTGCCTACTTAAAGGAGCAGATCGCCTACCCAAAGTTACCAGTAACCTGTATGGACTAAGAGAAAAGGATTTAACAGGTAAGACTAAAATCCTCTTTTACCTCTTATGCTGTCTCTGTTTCTTTATAACATTAGCAGCATACAAGGTAAAGTTATCCACCACCTGCTTCATACTGTTTTGCTGGTCTCTCAGGGTACATTGCAACATGGAACACTTCTTCTGGATTGCTTGCAGTTCAAGTTTAGTGCCCTCATACAGTTCCTGTAGTGACTGGAGCACCTGCTGCATAATTCATCCTCCATGGGCAGCGACTTTCTGTTCCCTCCTTTTACCGTGAGAGATCAGGATGGAGAGCAGCTGCACAGGGGTCAGCCAACTGCTTCCCAGCAACATATTTAGTACATTCCCATGCTATCAGAGCCCATAGCCCTAAGCCAGCAACCCAACTGAGATGCTCAGTCCCTCACCCCAGTCTTTTTTTCCGTAAGCTTTTTTGAAACGTATCTAACATCCTGCTGGCTACCCCAAGCGTTTCAAGGATTCTTTTGGATTCCAAAGTCAATAAACAGAGAGACACACAGGTAGTCACAGATTTATTGTCAATAAGCATATAATATGCAATAAGCAGAGAATACTTATCAGCCAATGATCTCAGCATGTATTGGAGAGCCCCTGGATAGATCTGACCACTGCCCATACAAATCTTGCACAGACATACAGCAGGACACTTCTCATGCACTGCTCAGAATGCTTGCGCCTATCAGATTACACATTTAGGGTCAACAACCTATGTCACCACTACATGCCTAGCTCGTACTCTGTGGCTGCGAGGGTTAATGCAGTCTACAAAAATCAGCAAATCTATTAGTTCTGCATGGCCATGAAAATGTAACATAGCAGGTGATAAACATGTTATTCACAGAAGATTTTTTTAGATATGCATTAACCCCTAATTAAGAAACACAAAACCCTTATTAACCCCTGATTATCCCCTCTTTGCTTGGGAGGGGACCATATTTTATACATCCTCCTACAACCATGCACCCTTCATCTGTAGCACACCCTTTAAAGGATATTATTTTATTCTGTAAGACACCTTTGTGTCTTTCCATAAGTAAAAACTGGTTCCACTTTCACCTAACTAATACACTGAATTTGTAATATTAAATTTGCAATACATTTATTTAGATTTTCCCAACAGATTTCTGATGTCTCCTTATATTGGGAAGGTGCACATAAAAACAAATGGTAATTAAAGTGATATGATGACAAGTCAGTGAGAATCCATGTCTTATCAGCTAAAGTAACCCATTTATGTGGTGTCGGAAAGTTATTTTTTATAGGAAGTCCAATTGGCTTTAGAAAGTCTTATCAGTACTGGACCACAGAAGTAAATAGATAGAACAGTAGTAAATATCATATTCTGGAACATCCCAGGACATTTCCAGCATGGTGACCATGTAAATGAGTGGTAATGGTCCTTCCATTACCTCAGCTTTTGGCTACTCTGTCTTAAGAATCACTAAAGGATATAAAGATGCTGACCTCATCGTCTCCAGCAGAAGACACACATAATAATATCCTCTTCAATAACCAGAAATAAATGCCCATCGCATGTATTACATGTAGGATTTTATGATGTAACCGATTCAGGTGAAGACTTATCATAGTTACCAGGTAGTTGTCATCAGAACATCCCACATTAGATCCTGTGAGACTGTTTATCTTCCACTATTGGTAAGTGGCTGACTAGGTGGCAGAAACGTATGAATGACAACTGCCGGGTAACTTTGATAAAACACTATACTTGAATATATTACATATATACAGACTGTGTGGGGTATTATTTCCTGGTGGCTGTGGAAAATCTAATTATTTGTGATTATGTTGGTGTAGACTATTTTAGCCCTTCATATTTCCTTAGGTGACTCTAAAGGGAGGGTGGTCCAAAGTGAAGATTAGGGAATGACCATTACCTCTTAACAATATGGTCATCAAACAAACTTTTGAACAGAAGCAGTGCAGTCTCTGTATAGGATGAGTACAATTCACAATTGTGGTGACTGCAGAGATATTGTATATCTGCATAAAATTATGTTTACCTTAGCCCCTACAGAGATTACAGGTTCTAGTTTTTGAACTCTCTAATTTTTCACTTTTATTGTTATTGAGCACATGTTCAAATTAACTTTTTCGAGACAAATGCCTTTGAAATTGCAACAGAATTTGTTACTTAGAACATATACAGACATTTAAGTAGATATATGTATTCTGTATATGAATATATGCCTATATAGAATCTAGTATGTTTTATCCACATTTTATATTTATGAATCCTTTATTTGCATATTGATTTGTTTTCTATTACATACTCCCTTTTTAAGCTTTATCATACTTATTCACCAGTATGGATTTTAGACAACTCGTCATCATTCACATGATTATTTCTTTATTTCTCAAAGGAGGTTTGTGTATGAAATATAAATATTTTCCTGATCTTATGTTTTTTATAGCATACTTTTCTCTATTGTCCAATATAGCTTACAGGTACCATGGGGAGGTGACAACTCCTTCCAGTAGGCTGAAACAATTCTCTAAGACGTGCAGGGTGGAGACTCCCCCTCCTCCATACAGGCTACCTAGCCACTCCCCTATCCCAGATAAGATTTGTTCAATCACCTGGTAAAAAGGCTGAGAACAGTTCTGTTTAATTTTTTAGTTATTTTATTATTTTCTCTTAGATATGGGGTGTCATAATTCCCCCATTAGGCAGGTTACCATTACTGACTTCCCCTGGAGGATTGCTCAGTTAACAGGTGCTGTCTGTGTACCCTTGCAGCCCTGGGAGAGAACCATGCAGTCCATGTCTCTCTCTCCAGAATGAGTCTATCTGAGGCTTCTTCCATTATAATGGTAATCTGAAGATAAGAAGATCTGCAAAAAGGTGAGAAACCCTTTGAGTGCTATGGTCCATGTGTCCCACTGATCCCCTCTGCACAGGGGCCCTTCTAGAGTTACTCATAACTCCTACACTCATATTGGATATTTCATTCTGTTCCTGGGGCTTTGGAGCATTTTGGGCGGTGTGGTAATATTTAACCCCTTCCTTGGGGACTATCTCATTTTTCTTTTGGATTAATGTGTTTGTTTAGCTTTATTAGGTGTTCTGTATATGTTTTGACACTTTTCAGGCACTTTTTAATTTTCACGCAAAGCTGTAATGCTCTATTGATCTCTGTGGGACAGGCTGCTTGGGAACATATCTCTGCAACCGCTCCATGTACCAAGTTGAGAGATGGCTCATTCTTCTTGTCCACCTTGCCCTGTACTCCGATTATCATCCTCCGGGGTCCCTGGGAGGGGTCCAAATTCTGCATTTGATACTCTTTTGGGGAAAATTACATTTCCCATAGACGCCCATTTCACGGGCTGTTTTCTGATTGGTTCATGATTCGGTCGCCATTTTCCTTCTCTCTTTACATGAGTATCATATGCAGGGCTTGGATTCCTTTACTCTCCTCCACAGGTTAACTCTTCACATGCCAGATAAGTACTTTTTAGGCTTTCTGGGGTGAACCTTTTAATGTGGATGGCAGTATTTGGGACTTCCTCTACTGCAGGCACTATTTTCTCCTGTTAGGATGTCGGATCATAAGGAACATGGGGCTAGACCTAAGGAATCATTAACCCCCTTGCTCCTTGTTCTACATGCCACACTAGGCTTCCCAGAGAGTACTCGGGTCATTTATGCCCCTCATGTGCTGTGGCCCCAGCTTCTCCTCCAGGGCCCTCCAGCTATATACAAGAGCCACGTTGGGTCAAGGATTTAAAGACCTCTATGGCACAGTTTCCTCTTTCTCTTCGGGGGTCCTCCAATCCTGTAAACTCCCCACTTCCTTCAGGTTTGTGGCCCCTAAGGCCCCTGGCATTCCTGATTTATCTGATTCCTCTAAGGAGGAATCACTTGAGGAGTCTGAGGATGGTTTGTGTGCAGAAGGGGCTTTTTCCCAGTTTCATGGCAACCCCTCTGAGACTGACCCTGAACCCTCTGCTGAGGGTCTCATTAAGGCGGTTTTTCCACCTAATCCCACTCTGGATCAAATTATCATGGATGAGTGGAAGATCCCTGCCAAGCTTCTCACTCTTTCTAAGATATGTTCTAAGCTGTACCCCTTTGCTGATACAGCTTTGGCTCAGTGAGCTACACCGGCTCAGGTTTATTCCCCTATTTCTAGACTGTCCAAGTCTACTTCATTGCTAGATGCACATGCTTCTGCACTCAAAGATCTGACAAATAGGAAGCTGGAAGCTATACTGAAGGCTATCTTTGCTGCTATAGGTGCGTCCTTTAAGACCACCTTGGCATCCACATGGGTTAATAGGGCCATTGCTGTTTAGACTGAACACTTGACAGATGCTGTCCACAAAGGTGCCCCATTTTGGCTAATATTTCTGAGGCTCAGCATTATATTACTGACACCTTGTCAGATGCCATTAGGCTTGAGGCTAAACCTCCGCCTTCTCTGTGGCTGCCAGATGCATGCTGTGGCTTAAGATTTGGTCTGCTGATCTGATCTCTAAGAAATCACTGGTCTCTCTTCCTTTTCAGGGTACATCCCTCTTTGGCCCTGAATTGAAGAACACCATTAGTGAAGCCACTGGGGGTAAGAGCACCTTGTTACCTCAGGTTCCCAAATGCAATCCTCAGGCAAGGAAACAGCATTCCTTTCATTCTCGACAAAGCAAGGAGAAAAGGCAGAACCCGCTGCTGCCTCAGGCCAGCACCCCGCATTCCACCCCCAAGCCCAGGCATCAGTGGAGGTTGAAACACACCTCTACCAAACCCACCAAACCTACTTGACTTGCTGAACCCTGGTCCGCATATACCTGTGGGTGGTCGCCTGCAACACTTTTTAAGTACTTAGACAGGCTTTGTTGTGGATAAGTGTGTGTGTATTACAGGTGGTCTCAGGAGGTTACTTGATTCTCTTCACATCCCTACCTCCCTTCAGATTCTTCCCTTCTCACTCCCCTCAGGGACAGGAAAAGCTCCGGCTTTTCAATGGGGTGGTTCAGACTCTCTTGGACAAGGGAGTTCTGGCTCCGGTTCCGCAGCCAGAGATAGGTTTTGGTTTTTAGTCCAATCTCTTCATTGTTCCCAAGAAGGATGGTGGCTGCCATCCTATCCTTGCTCTCAAGGCTCTCAATTCACTTGTGGTCCATATTCGGTCAGATCTTAGGGGCATTGATTATCTTCCTGCACTCCAAAGGAATTTGGGTGACGACCTTCTGCTGAAGGCTCCTTCCAGGGAGCCTTCAGCACAGGTGGATCCTGAACATGGACAAGTCTGCTCTGATTCCTTCTCAGGACCTGGTCTTCCTTGGTCTCTGCTTTGAAACTCGTCAGGGCATGGTTTTCCTGATGGAAGACTCTGTGCAGTAGATCACATCGAAAGTGTCTGATGCTCTGGAGTGGACTTTTGCTTCGGCGAGCAAGTTCTCGTATCTGGTAGGCAAGATGATATCTATCATGGAGGAGGTACTGTACTCCATGGCTCACACCAGAGAGCTTCAGAGATTTGTGATCTGTGTTTGTCAGGAGGATCCGGCCCTTCTGGATCACCCTGTCTCTCGACGTGAGACTCTCTCTTCACTGGTGGTTGGACAGCTCCAATCTGAGGATTCCGTATTGGACAATACTCACAAGAGAAGCCAGCCTGTTTGGCTGGGGAGCTGTGCTGGGTCATCTGGGTGTTCAGGTTTGTTGATCGATGGAGGAAACCCTCCTTCCCATTAACATTTTAGAGCTCACAGCCATTCTTCATGCTCTGAGGTACTGGACCTCTCATTTGTGAGGATGCCCAGTCCGCGTCCAGTCAGATAACGTGACAGCCGTTGCCTATATCAACAAGCAAGGAGGCTTGGTTAGAGGCTATTTTAGCCTGGGCAGAGGCACACGTTCTTGCCATCTCCACCATGCACATTCTAGGCATAGTCTGGCAGATTTTCTCAGTCGCCAAACAGTGGACCCCGGGGAGTGGTAACTCCATCCGGAGGTTTTTGGCCTTTTGGTGCAGAAGTGGAGTCTTCCCTCTATATCAATTAAAAACTACTAGTGCACTCAGTAAGTACATGCGTAACTTAGGTGATAATCAATAAGTCATTACACTATGAATATGTAAGGTGCTGCAGGGAAGGATACACAGAGTAGAAAAAGAGAAGGAAACCCTGCCAAAATAGCAATCAAAAAATTAATATCTTGCAAAATCTAATGTAGCCCTATTGTCTGCTCTAAAGAAAGCTTTTTCAAGGGTTGAAAAAACACCAATTACTGTGTAAATCCAATATGCAGTATAGAAATGCCGGGGCAAAAAAAGAAACTGGCTTATCATAATCTGTATGCCTAAAAATAACACTGTGCTATGAAGAACTTTGTCACTCTAAGAAGTTTCAAGAATGGCTATAGCATATAGGTGTGATTAAAGGCTGTTAGTTAAGGCAGCAAGAGAAACAAACGTGTGAACTTGTAACTTTTGATTAGCCAAATGGTCACAGATTGGTTTAAGAAGTAGCAAAGCTGCATTATTCCTGTCTACTTGCCAGGCAAAAACCGGCTTGCCAGAGTTTAAACAAAACTGTGATGATAAAATGCTAGTAAAATATCACAAAATATATCTAATACCGGGGCATAAACCAGCTTGCCAAAAAAGAAAAATAGCAACTTCTGATTATTAAATACAGAATGTTCCAAAAACGATCACAGTGCAAAATGCACTCATGAGTATGGGAATCGGAAAGCTGCAAAAAGCAAAATTACAGAATGACCAGCACTTAAAAGGGCCTTCAGTACTGATTACCAGTCCTATCTAATACTGGAGCATAAACCGGCTTGCCATAAAGAAAAATAGCACTTCCTGATTACTAAATACAGAGTGTCCCAAAAACGATCACAGTACAAATGCACTCATGATTGTGGCAATCGGAAAGCTGCAAAAAAAGCAACATTATTGGATGACCAGCCATTAAAAGAGCCTTCAATACCGATTACCGGTCCTAAAAAGAACCTTTACACTAGCCAAAGCTACAGTGACAGTATAGACAGTTAGCAATCCTTACAGGACCGCTTGGAGCAGCACATAATTGGAGAGATCAGGCTCTCTCATGATGCAAAAGAAGCCGAAGCGCGTTTCGCCAAACACAAGCTTCTTCTGAGGCTCATCACTTGGATAGTCCGAAAAAGCTGGTTATTTAAACTGGAACCAGCAGCTAGTAAAGGAAGATTGACACATTAAACATCCAATGATACTCGACAATAGTTACACCAATACAGTGTTGTATGTATTGGAAAGGCAAGCAACCAAGGTTATATGAGAAAGGAAACGAATGTAAGATGAAAAAAGTAAAACCTACAAAGAAAAATAATATGTTTCAAAATATCAAGTATAATGTACTTTACAAATCAAGTAAAGTCATGTGCACAAACCGTGTCCTAATAAAATGTATTATATAACATATGAATCTAGCACTTAAGGATATCCAAGGGTATGAATTGACAAATAGTATTTCCATAAAGATGTTCCTAATGGATTGTATTGTCAGAACAACGTGTGATATAGAACACATTGAAAGTGTCGATAAAGCCAAATCAATAGATTATTAGAGATGGATATGAAGAGGAAATTTTTCATTCGTACCTTGAGGTTTCAAAGAATTAAGCCAAAAATTAATTTATTTTTGCTTTGCATTATCTTGTCTTTATATTTTGTAAACCCCAATCTTGTAGCGTCTGTGATTTGCTGTTGTGACATAACAAGAAATGTGATGCTACAGGGGAAATTTTCTTGTGTATTGAGACTATCTTAGCTGCATTGTTAATGTTATTGGCATGCTCTCTTCGTCATGTGGATAATTTGCGTGTGGTTTTACCCACATGCAGAAGTCCACAAGGGCATTGCAGACAATATAGAACAGATTTTGTTTGGCATGTAATAAAATCTCTAATAACGCGTTGACCATATGGGTGAGACCCACTAAATTTAGGTGTAACAAACTATTGGTTGCTGTTGATTTGCAATATAAATCGCTTTTCAGTGTGTCATCAGGACCTCTATAAATGAGAATGTCCAGAAAAGGAATTTGAGATGAACTGAACTCCAAATTCAACTTAACCCCTTAAGGCCTGGGAAAATCTGAGGTGGATTTCACTTAAGGACCGGAGCAATTCTGACCTTTTTGACTATGTCTTTGTTCAACAGTGTTTTCCCTCTAAGTACTTTATTTTACCCATGCAAATTATTTTTACAGCTTACCTTGGTTTCAGCGTCATCTGCAGGCGCGAGGCTTCAAGCATGCAGCAGGCCTCTGTTTACATGTTTGCTTCCTGTAGTCTCCTCCTACCTACTTCCTCCCTTTGAGCTGCTCCTCCTACCTACTTCCTGAGGAGGGGTTTAAAGGGCAGACTGAATTGCCCTTGCGTTGTTCTGTTTCCCTTGGGCTCTGTGTATGACCTGGCTTGCCTGACCATCCAGTCTGGTGCTGACCTGTGGCTCTGTCTGACTACTCTTTTGCCTGCTCCCATTGTGTAGTGGGCATCCAGTTTGGTGCAGACCTGTGGCTCTGGCTGACTACCTGAACTGTGTATGACCTGGCCTGTCTGTCCATCTATTCTAGTGTTGACCTGTGGCTCTGTCTGACCATTCTCCTTGTGTGTTCCGATTTGGCTTAGACATCCTTTCTGATACAAACCTATGGCTCTGACTGACTACCTGCTCTGTGCATGACCCTGCTTGTCTGACTATCCTTTCTGGTGCTGACTAGGGGGCTCTGTCTGCTTCCTCCGTGTGTTGCTCCCCTCTCCACAGACACCCATCCTAGTGCAGACCTGGGGCTCTATCAGACTCCTAGACTGACTGCAGGATGAGTCCTTTGGACATTCTGGATTATCTCGAGGCTCCAGTGGGCTGAGGCCTAGTCTTGGACAGTGTGGTGGATCTATTGGCGGACTGCTATTTCTGATAGAGTGCTTGCCTCTTTGATCACCCTCTGTGTTATCTGTTTACGTGCATTACTGTGATTATTCTAATAAAAGATTGTCTTTCTTTACTGTACTCCTGGTTTATTCCTGGGAACCGTGACAATTATATACTGTTTTTTCCAGCACAAGTAGGGCTTTATTTTGATTCCACACTTACATTTATTGTATTATAATTAAAGTAAACTGTAAAAAAATGTAAGAAAATGCCATTTTTATTTTTTTCTTGGCTCATTTGGGCACAATGGGTTACATTTGTATGGAGCCAGCATGAAAGGTGTGACTGGTCAGTCATACCTAAAAAATGGGCAGTTTTAAATGGGCACTGTTCCCCTTGGGTGAAAATCCCAATGTCCCTCTTTGCCACCCTATTTTCCCATATTTTTGGTGATGAGAATTGGTGGTGTGTATAAGTGTACTACATGGCTCCACATCAATCAAACTCCCAATATTGTTTCTTGAAACTTAGTTTTTTTTAGTAAAAGCTGTTATTTTTAAAACGTGTATTCTGTTTCTTTGCTGCATTTTTTTTTCTGTTAGATGTCTCCTCTCTGCTTCTCTCTCCCTTACTTTGATTGTAAGGCAGAGAGAGGCACAGATCAGACACAAAGGCAGTGTATTTGACGCACTGCCTTTTCCAATCTAAATGCCGGTACATGTGATCGCTCCTGGAGCAATCCCGTTTACCAGCAGAAGAAACACAGGCTGAAACAGAGTGCTTCAGTACCGGAGAGCTCAGTTTCAGCTTGAACTCAATGATAGCAGTGTGCATGGAGGCGCGATGCTATCTTTTAATCCATGACATGCCAGGGCTGTCATGGGTCCTTAAGGGAAGTTTACCCATGATGGTCCTGGCACGTCATGGGTCGTTAAGGGGTTACGATTCATCTCATTCAAGTTCAGTATGGAAATGTATTTTTGCAGCAGATCAACAGGACTATCCCATAAAATAAACAGATCATCTATATATCTCAACCATACTAATATATGGTCTGCAAAGTCTGAATTACTATCCACAAATACCAGCGTCTCCTCCCACCAGCCCAAATATAAGTTGGCATAGGACGGAGCGCAGGCACTGCAGATAGCATTGCACATAGCATTTGTTTTGAAAGACAAAATAGTTATGATGTAAAATAAATAACGATAGTTCTATCATGAATGCTCTCCTATTGGAATCCAAACTAGCAGATTGTTTCAAAAAATACTCTGTGGCCTTCAAGCCAAAAGTTCTATTGATGGAAGTGTATAATGAAAAATAGCACCTCCTGATTACTAAATACAGACTTTGAGAACACGGAAACTATTAAACGGACCTTGAAAAATTAAATAAAAAGTTAGATCGGCTAGAATCTGACATTGTTTCAAAGAAAAAAATTAATTCAACAGAGATTCAGAAGAATCCAAAAAAGGATCAGTATATTTGTGGTCACGTAGGAGACCTAGGTACATTGACAGAAAAAACAATCGAGATACTAGTGTCAGCTCAACATCAGACAAAGAACAATCTGATTCTGATCAGTGGTCTTATGACAACAGCCAACCACATTTTTTAGGCCAACACGGTCACTACAACAGGTCCAATTACAATCTAAGAGACCTACCAGGGGGGGGGGGGAGTTAAGAGACTGAACAAGTTGGGGATATTGCCAGAGGGGCAGGAATTGGAGGTACAGGAGATGATTATAAGCTTGCAGGTAAATAAATATATAATATATATATATATATATAATATATAAATATATCAACACATATATTATCTGAATCTCCCAAATGTGTTACAGAAAGGTCTTACTTTTTTCCTTCTAACAAATTGGATAAGTTTGGAGTACTGACGAATTTATACAGATTTAACCACAAACTTGTACTCCATAAGTTCTTTCTGTTAAAAGATAAACAATCTGACACAAACACAGCTGAAGACATTCCTGATGTAGATTCAGAAACTTTAAAAGATTTATGTGACCTAACAGCTGAGAGTTCCAGTCCACAACATAGGCTCCCTTCTAAACCAAAGAAAAAAATGACTTTTACTCCTAATTTCTCAATATGCCTCAATATACAAATTTTTGCTGACCTAGTTATGAAAGATATCTTATCTCTCTAAGACAATGACCAACAAGAATCTGACTCATTTAGAAAACAAAGCCTTAAAAGAAATCAAAGAATGGGATGATATCATTATCAAACCCTCTGATAAGGGAGGGAATGTGGTGTTGTGGCCTATGAAGATGTACATAACAGAGGCACGAAACAGCTTAATGATACATCCTGTTACAAACAACTATTTGGTAATCCAACTGCAGATGTTTTGGATAAATATAACAAACTCATCCAACATGGCCATGATATAGGGTGTATTGCCAACTCTGAATTACCTTTTTAAGATTGATTTTTAACTGTTGCAACATTGTACCTTTTACCCAAAAACAAATACAAAAACAAGGAAATACCACCAGGTATGCCGATCATTTCTAGCAATGGCAGCATCACAGAGCATGCTAGTCACTTCATTGACTATATACTCAGGCCACGTGTGGTCAGTCTCAGTTCTTACGTAAGAGACACTTCTGATATTTTGTTGAAAATTGAGGCTTTACCGATTGGTTCTAATACCTTGTTAGTGACATGCGACGTAGAGTCGTTGTACACTTCCATCAATAGCACTTTTGGCTTGAAAGCCACTGAGTTTTTTTTTTTTTTTGCAGCAATCTGCTAGTTTGGATTCTAATAGGAGAGCATTCATGATAGAACTACTGTCATTTATTTTACATCATAACTATTTTGTGTTTCAAAACAAATTCTGTCTTCAAACCAGTGGCACTACTATGGGCAGTGCCTGCGCCCCGTCCTATGCCAGCTTATATTTGGGCTGGTGGGAGGAGACTCTGGTATTTGTGGATAGTAATTCAATCTTTACAGACCATATATTACTATGGGTGAAATATATAGATGATCTGTTTATTTTATGGGATAGTCCTGTTGATCTTCTGCAAAAATTAATTTCCATACTGAACTTGAATCAGATGAATCTTAACCCCTTAACGACCCATGACGTGTCAGGACCGTCATGGGTAAACTTCCCTTTTTAAAAGAAAGCAGAGCAAAAATTAATTTCCATACTGAACTTGAATCACTTGAATCTTAAGTTGACTTTGGAGTTCAATTCATCTCATATTCCTTTTCTGGACATTCTCATATATAGAGGTCCTGATGGCAAACTGAAAAGCGATTTATATTGCAAATCAACAGCAACCAATAGTTTGTTACATCACACTAGCCAGCATCCAACTGCCATCAAACGGAATATACCAGTTGGAGAATATCTAAGATTGTGGCATAATTGTAGTGATGATCATACATTCAAAAACAGATTTGAAGATTTGAAACTACGTCTGATTGAAAGAGTGTACAGTAAAAACTCTATCAAGAGGGCCTATAAAAGAGCCCTATATACATCAAGACCTTACCTTCTTTATAATAAACCAAAGGATGACCGTAAACAGCTTATTCGTTTTATTACCTCCTATAACTATCAATCAGAGTCTTTAATGTGCATTCTCAACAAACACTAGCATGTACTGACCAATGACGCTGAACTGTCTAGAATATTGAATAATAAACCATCCATGTGTTGGAAAAGGGCCCCTAATCTTTAAGACCAATTGGTCCACAGCCACCTATTGAATAAGAAACCATCTACAGTCAGTGGGTCTCACCCATGTGGTCATTATGTGGCATGTCAGCACATGGTGGTCACCAGGTCAGTCACAGACAGATTCTATAAAATACACATTATTAGAAACTTCATTACATGCCAAACAAAATCTGTCGTTTATTGTCTGCAGTGCCCTTGTGGACTTCTGTATGTGGGTAAAACCGCACGCAAATTATCCACATGACAGAGAGTGCATGCCAATAACATTAACAGTGCAGCTAAAGATAGTCTCAATACACTTAAGAAAATTTCCCCTGCAGCATCACATTTCTTGTTATGTCACAACAGCAAATCACAGATGCTACAAGCTTGGGGTTTACAAAATATAAAGACAGACATCAGAGGTGGTGATATAAATCGCACGCTAATGCAGTGCGAAAATAGATGGATTTTTTGGCTTAATTCTTTGAAACCTCAAGGTATGAATGAAGAATTTCCTCTTCATATTCATCTCTGATAATTTATTGATTTGGCTTGATCTACACTTGTTTTGACAATACAAACCATTAGGTACAACTTTGTAGAAATACTACTTGTTAATTCATACACTTGGATATCCTTAAGTGCTAGATCCATATGTTATATAATAAACTGTATTAGGACATGTTTTGTGTACATAACTTTACTTGATTTGTAAAGTACATTATACTTGATATTTTTAGACAGTATTTGTCTTTGTATGTTTTATTTTTTCCATCTTACAAAGCAACATTGTATTGGTGTAACTATGGACGAGTATCATTGGATGTTTAATGTGTCAGTCATCCTTTACTAGTTGCCGGTTCTGGTTTAAATAACCGGCTTTTTCGGACTATCCAATTGATGACCCTTAGTAGAAGCTTATGTTTGGAGAAACGCACATTGGCTTCCTTTGTATCATGAGAGAGCCTGATATCTCCAATTATGTGCTGCTCCAAGCGGTCCTGTAAGGATTGCTAATTGCTTATACTCTTACTGTAGCTTTGGCTATTGTAAAGTTCCTTTTTAGGACTGATGATTGGTATTGAAGGCCCTTTTAAGGGCTGGTCATCCGGTAATTTTGCTTTTTTTGCAGCTTTCCGATTCCCATACTTATGATTGCATTTGCACTGTGATCGTTTTTGGGACACTCTGTATTTAGTAATCAGGAGCTACTATATTTCTTTCTGGCAAGCCGGTTTATGCTCTATTACATAGGACTGGTAATCGGTATTGAAGGCCCTTCTATGAGCTGGTCATTCGGTAATTTTTCCTTTTTTGCAACTTTCCGATTCCCATACTCAAAAGTGTATTTTGCACTGTGATCGTTTTTGGGACAGTCTGTATTTAGTAATCAGAAGCTGCTATTTTTCTTTTTTGGCAAGCTGGTTTATGCCCCGGTATTAGAAGGATTTAACAATCTTTTACTAGCACTTTATCATCACAGTTTTGTTTAAATTTTGGCAAGCTGGTTTTTGCCCCGGCAACTGGACAGGAATTATGTAGCTTTGCTACTTCTTAAACCGATTGTTACTTTTGTGAGCATTGGGCTAATCAAACATTACAAGTTCACACATTTGTGTCTCTTGTTGCCTTAATTAACAGCCCTTAATCACACCTATATGCTATAGCCATTCTTGACAATGCTCTTCATAGCACAGTGTTATTTTTAGACATACAGATTATAATAAGCCGGTTTCTTTTTGCCCAGCCATTTCTATGCTGCATATTGCAGAGCCAGTAATTGGGTTTACACAATAATTGGCATTTTTTCAGCCCTTGTAAAAAACTTTCTTTAGAGCAGACAATAGGGCTACATTAGATTTTGCTAGAACTCTTTTTAGAGCTGGTAATAGGGGTTTGAAAGCCCTTTTAAGGGCTTGTAAATGTAATATTTATAACCTAGTGTGTATGTATATATATATATATATATATATATATATATATATATATATATATATATGTATGTATATATATGTATATTTTTCAGTGTATGTTTTTCCAGTGGCAAGCTGGTATATCTTTGCCCCCACAATACATTACATTTCGCTTATAATCTTCTTTTTAGTTGTTATATTAAAAGTTACGTTTTAATCCCTATGTACTTAGGATTCTACTTACACCATTGAATTTTCTGAGTGCTATTTTCGGCAGGGTTTCCTTTTCTTTTTCTACTCTGTCTTCCCTCAGTAGACCTGATGGCCACCAGGGACAACCGAAGGTTCAATTCTTTTACTCACGCTGGGGGATCCTCTAGCATTCACAGTGGATGCTCTGTCAATCCCATGGCGATTTCATCTGACTTACATTTTTCCTCCACTTCCCCTTCTTCCCGGGGTTCTCAGGAAAATTTGGATGGACTGTGCGTTGGTCATTCTGATCACACCTTATTGGACCAGACAACCTTGGTTTCCAGAACTGCTGGTGCTGGCAGCTCAGAATCCATTTCCTCTACCACGCAGACCGGATCCCCTCCTCCAGGATTACCTGTGGAGGGAGGATGTGGACAGCTTGGCTTTGACAGCAAGGCTGTTGAGGCCTCCATCTTGAGGAGGAAGGGTTTCTCTCCTGAGGTGGTTTCCCCCATGATTCAAGCCAGGAAACTTGTGTCCTCCAAGGCCTACCAAAGGGTTTGGTCTACCTTTCATTCTTGGTGTGCTTACAGGGATCTTTCCTCACAGGAGTTTGACCTTCCGTCCATCTGATCCTTTTTGCAGGATGGTGTGAACAAGGACCTTAACCTTAGTTCCTTGAAGGTCCAGACCTCTGTGCTCTCTTTCTTTTAAGAGAGGAGCATTGCCATGTTGCCAGATATCAAGGTCTTCTTTCAGGGTGTCGCTCATGCTTTCCCTGCTTACAAGGCTCCCACTCCCCAGTACGACCTTAATTTGGTCTTGGGTGTATTGCAGCGGCCTCCTTTTGAGTCCTTGGCTACCATTCCTCTATGTCTTCTGATGTGGAAAATGGCTTTTCTTTTGGCTGTGGTCTCTGTCCACAGAGTTGCTGAGTTACAGGTTTTGTCCTACAAACTGCCTTTCCTGGCTTTTCACAAGGATAAGGCTGTTCTCCGTACCTCTCAGGAATGTATTCCTAAGGTGGTGTCTGAGTTCCACATCAATCAGGAGATTGTTGTGCCTTCCTTTTGTCCTGACTCTAAATCTGACAAGGAGAGGAATTTCCACTTGTTACATGTGGTATGATGCCTTAAGTTCTCTGTTCACTTTACTGGGTCTTTCCGTAAGACTGATGCACTATTTGTCATCTCTGAGGGTCCCAGGGCTGGTTTGGCTGAGTTCAAGATGACTCTTGCGTCTTGGATTAAGGCTACCATCTGCAAGGCTTATGAGCTCAGAGGGAAACCTGTTCCCTTCTGTATTACAGCACATTCCCCCAGGTCTGTTGGGGCCTCCTGGGCCTACAAGAATCAGGCCTCTGCTGAACAGCTGTGAATGGCGGCCACTTGGTCTTCTGTGCACACCTTTGCCAAACACTACTTTGTTGATGTTCTGGCTTCGGCTGAAGCCAGCTTTGCAGGAAAGTCCTGGAGGCAGTTTTGCCCGTCTAGGACTTTTATTTCTTGTGCCTTATAGCTCTTTATCTGTTTGAGCCCCATTGGCTCTTGTTCTTGTGTGCTTTGTACTGTTATTCTTTGTCCGTTGACACTTTGTTAGTTTGGACTGTTCCTTATCCTGGTTAGTCCATGGGAACTCTGGTATCATGGGGAACCAGCGCTTGGTCCTTTCTTTCTCTTCCCACCCATGAGAGCTCAACCCAGTAAAGGACCATGCTTGGTTTCCTGTGGCTGGACGTGGGAGTCCGATTGGGTCCATGTTCACAGGAATTTTCCTTTTCTTCTTCTCGCTATCTAGATCAGTAGATTTGCTGTCTCAAATCTATCAGAGAGGGGAGTCGCTACTTAGCCTGAATGGAGAGGGGCTCCACCCTGCACTTCTTGAAGAATTGTTCCAGCCTACTGGGAGGAGCTGTCGCCTCCCCATGGTACCTGTAAGCTATATGGACTAAGAGAAAAGGATTTAACAGGTAAGACTAAAATCCTGTTTTATATACTGTGTATTTTTCATACTACTCACAAGCTAAGACACATATTAACCTTTATTTGTTTATGATTTTAATTCTATTTTAATGGTGCTGAATGGATTATCCTTTAAATTATGTAGAACAGAGCTTGTAATGTTTTTTGCTCATGAACTCTGTCCATTATATAGCATGAAAATAAAAACTTTGTACTCGTGTTGCATGTATATAATAATCATGTATTTTCAATGCAATAAACTATACAATGTGACTTTTTTATTTTCTTCTTTTTAAGTCAGTTACGTCTTATTGATGCTCATGAATTTCACATTCGCCAAGAGTCAATGGAGCTTTCAATCTTCCAAAATCTTGTCATGAGACATATTGATGCTACTAAAGACAAACTGATCAAAAAGTAAGGATGAGCAATAGCTTAACCTAAATCCTTGTAATCTTGTCTAAAAATGTTTTATTGCTTTTAGATTTTTAGTTTATTCTCTGACTCTACCATTCCTTTCAATTTCTATTTCCTAAATGTTTAATAGTTGGGCTTATTCAACTTTATATCCTATATAATAATTTGCTAGGATCCTTGTCACCATGCAGTCATGTGCAGTAGAGACTGCCGCATTCGGGCAGTCTCTACTGCGCATGATTGCATCACATGAGTGAGGTGACGCAAGACTGCATTGCGTGTAGCAGTGAGGTAGCGGCCTCTTAACCCTTTGAGTGCCAGAGGGGTACGTAACGCATTGCGTACCCCTCTACACTCAAAGGGTTAACATTACCCAGACCTTCAAAGGGTTAACATTACCCGGACCTTGGCCTGTGTACACGGGCTTTTACACTAGTTAACTATAATTTGTTTGGCAATGCTTTTTGTTCTGCAGAATTACAACATTTAGAGTTGTACTAAATGTCATTTGAAATGTAACAAAAATGACTTGTTGTTTTCCTTTTGATTTAACTGGTGCTTTTTGTTTGTAAAACTTTTTATTGAAGTTTTTGTGTTAGACAAACCACAAAGAAATAAAGAGAGAAATCACATATCAATACTTCATACCCCTTGCTGCCGCCACTGGGGATAGTGTTACATTTGGGACCCAGACATCAAAGCCAGATGGTTGCCCACCAGCATGGATGTTATAGCACAACAGTACACAATGCTAACATAAGATGTACAGCTGCTGGTGGATTGTCACAGAACTGGTCCATATTGGATATTAATTCCCTTGCAGTGCTGAGTAGGTAGTATGGTATGCGTGGAGTGTGGATCACTAGCCAGCAGATGTGGACTCTAGGCAAAAGTGCAGGGGGAAAGATAGGTCACCTACTCGATCAACACTCTCCTCCCACCCGGCAGATAAAGTCATTGAGTGCTGGAATGTTGGGAGGGCACTATAGACCGCTGACAGGAACAGGTCAATTAGGCGACCTCGTGAGACACTAGGTGCATGAGCCCTCAGTCCCAAGTTCTCTCCTCCATCCATTCAGTGTATTTGAAGCAGGTTGTCACAGTTTGTTAAGACTCTCAGACACGGAGTTAGGTAAAAACACAACTTTATTGAAAAGTTTAAGACAACCCTATAGGGTAACATACACGTACATATATTTTGCAATGACTTAGAGCATAAGCAATGGTAATCATAAGGATCAGGCTCTACTGGCCCTGCCAATATACCGTGCAAGGCAGCCAGGATACTGGTACGAAGAATGTGATAGGCTCTACCGGCCCTGCCAATATCCTGGGCAAGGCAGCCTGAAGACTGGTACAAGGAATATGATAGGATCTACCAGCCCTGCCAATATACCGGGCAAGGCAGCCTGGCGACTAGTATAATGAAATAGAGAAGGCTCTACCGGCCCTGCCAATATACCGGGCAAGGCAGCCTTGAGGCTGAGACAACAAGTACAGAGGCTCTACCAGCCTTGCCAATACTGGGTAAGGCAACCCAAGATGGTAAAGAGAGGATTAGGTTCTACCGGCCTTACCAATATACCGGGCAAGGCAGCCTGGACACAGAGCAGGATGGCAACCACTAAAGCCTCGGTGACTGGCTAGGTGGAACAATCAGTCACATAGGATGAATGCGGAGGCAAATAGATTTTAAATGTGGCTAACCAGCAAGAAGTACAGGAGCCAACCAGTACCCGCATAGTGGAGAACCAACGGACCACCGGAGCTGTCTAGGACATGACAGCAATGTAAGGCATGGAGCGAACCAGTACCCGCGTACTGGGGAAACCAATCTCTCTACCGGTGCAACAGCAGCCTGTTGTTAGTGGAGCGAACCAGTACGCGCGTACTGGGGAAACCAATCTCTCTTCCGGTGCAACAGCAACCGGGGTTAGTGGAGCGAACCCATACCAGCGTAATGGGAAACCAATCTCTCTACCGGTGCAACAGCAGCCGGTTGTTAGTGGAGCGTACCAGTACCAGCGTACTGGGGAAACCAATCTCTCTACCAGTGCAACAGCAACGGTTGTTAGTGGAGCAAACCAGTACCCGCGTACTGGGGAAACCAATCTCTCTACCGGTGCAACAGCAGCCGGTTACTTGTGGAGCAAACCAGTACCCGCGTACTGGAGACACAACTGAGGAATAGAAATGTCGCCGAAGCAACTATGGAGGACTAGCACACTGCAGGCAATCCAGGATCAGGAACACATCTGAGGAGGACAGGAACCAGCACACTGGACGGTCAATTGGATCAGGAACGGCAGCAGGGAATGCAGCAGGAAACAGCGACAAGACAGCAATCTCAACCGGATCAGGAATGGATACAGGAGCCAGGGTCACTGGTGAGCAGGAACTAGATGATCTCAGACAAGCAGGAACATTGCCAAGGCCCAAGAAGCTCAAGAACTCCATGGAGATGTGAGCAGCATAGAGACAACACGAAAGGGCAACCAAAGGGTGCCCAGGCTCAATCTAAATAGGCAATGCAGGGTGGGCTGAAGGCAGACAGCCAATGGAGAGCCCCCTACAGGTAACTGACAAAGAAAGGCAGCAATCACGGGCACCGTGATACAGGTGTAGAAAATCAGTTTAGATTCCCTTGGTAGTGTTGTAATGACAGGATCCCAAACTTGAATTAATATCTCCTCGTTCTCCTTATCCTGAGTAGTATGAAGCCAGAGTATTTTGGCAAAATGATTAAACTTCTTCGTCCAGAGTCTTAGGGAGGGAGGGGTGTCGGTGACCCAGTGTGTCAGTAGACATTTTATTGCTATCATTAGCACTATAGTTATGAGTTTTACAATGTCACAGACCAAGGGGGTCTCTGTGTTATGTATGCCTACCGAAAAAGAAAAAAGGAGGGGGACCTGAACATTAATAGTCACCCCACACATGGCTCTAATATAGTTTGCAACTTTGTTCCAAAAGGGCCCGATCCTGGGGCACTAAGTCATCTAATGAAGCTGATCAGAAGCATGACCACTGTGATGCGTGGAGACTCCTGCACTCACAAGCCTAGCTCCATTGTCACTTGGGAGAAATCTATACAGGGCAAGATAAATGTGTATACCCCAAAGATGGTGACGTGGGTGGTGTGAGAATTTTTTTAAATAAGAGTCAAAGGTGGTATGCCTACTTTCCGTTCCCCACCGACTCATCACCCCGATAGTGTAGGCCTTATCCGGAAGATACTACAGGTTATATTTTTCCTGCAGCCACAGAAATTAAAACAGCTCTCAGGTCTCTGGATCTACCTGTTGAACTATTTTATCTATACTCCTGGATCCCCATTGAGAGAACCACAAATCCTCTTGGCCCTGTTGAAACTTGGGGTTCTTCATTAGTGGGAAGAAAAAGGAGAGATATTTGTGACCAGTCAGGGTGTTCCGAATATATTGCCACTCTTTAACAACATGGAATAGCAAAGGATTACTCAAGCAATATGGAGGAATTTTGAGAGGGGCGCTCATAGAAGAGAAATGAAGACTGACAGTAGGTATAAACTGTTGGTTTAGTTGCCAGTCCATATAGACATTGGTTCGTGCAACCCAAACCCATGTGAAACAGGCAAAGTTGTACAATGTAAGGTCAGGCAGGTCCAGACCACCACTGGTCCTGGTTTGTTGTAACTTCTTAAGGCTGACTAAAGGTTTATTGCTATTCCATATAAAGCCCTGAATTTTTCTGTTTAGTATATTGATATCCCTATTCATTAGATGTGTGGGAAGGGTTTACAAGAGTGAGAGAAAATGTGGGAAAGTAACCAGTTTCATGAGATTGACCTTGCTCACAAAAGAAATCGGCAGTTTTCTCCAATACAAGAAATCCACAAGCATCTGTACCATCAGTGGTGGACATTGGCATCATATAGGCACCGAGTGTCCTTTGTAAGTGTCACCCCCATATACTTCAAGGAGCCAGAGGACCAGAGCACCAGGCCATCGGCTAACCATAAGGCATCTGATTTGTCTAAATTTATTTTAAGCCCCAAAACCTTCTCAGAGCTGTTCAACACATGCAGCATATCTGGCATTGCTTCCTCGGGTTATCTAAATATTGCAGCATAACATCTGCAAGCAAGGACACCTTTATTTTTACCACCCCTCCATACACAGACCTCGAAATTCTCTAAGTTGGTTCAGGTATCTGATTAGCTGGTCAAAAGCTAAGTTAAACAACAGAGAAAGTGGGCACCTCTTGTGTGTGCCCCTATGCAAGGCGAACTTTGGGGAGTTGATGTTAGTTGTGACAAATGTGTGTGGGGTGATTAATATAATTATTGAATGCTTAGCTGAATGTTAGGGACTGCAGTAGCTGAAATAAATAGCTTAAAGAAATAGAGCTGAATGCTCTTTCTGCCTCGTGGCTAAGAAGCATTGACGGATTGTTCCTAGTATCCCTAACCCTAACTATTGCTGCCAATGCCTTATGCAGGTTTGTGTTTAAATACCTGCCCTTCACGAAACCTGTTTGGTCATCTGATGTTATGGAGGGGAGAATGTTTCAAACGGTTTGCTTATTCAAAAGAATGAATGAATGAATGAGTGAATATGTTTATTTATATAGCGCCACAAGTGTACGCAGCGCTTTACAATTTCAGGGTTTAAACAATACAGGGTTATAGGTGCTTTGTAGAGTGAAACATTGGGTGCGAGGTCCCTGCCCGAAAGCTTACAATCAGGGGAGGACTGGCAAAATTTGGCATGGGGGCAAGTACAATCAATCGGCTCATTTCTACTGTCACTCCAGCCCAATATCCCAGATCACACCCCTTTTGTTAATGTTTTAGCTGGCATTAATGTTATGAATTAAGGTAAGTGATACTACAGAGATTATAATTGAACTGATGATACATTAGTGATATCACAGAGATTACAAATGAAATGAAGCTACACTACTAGTTTAGCTCTGTAAACTCTGTTTATTCCATTAACAGCAGCAAGAGGGAAATTGAGTGAGTCAGTGGCCCACTGGCCCAGACTTATGACTGGCCCAGGGGGCAATTGCCCCCCAGGCCAGCCCTCCCCTGCTTACAATCTAAAGTGGTAATGGGAGACATACAGAGTACATTAGGGTCAAGTGCTGAATACAGTGCTAGTTTTCTTGATAATAGAGGACATCAGTAATGTAAATAATTTATAGGAGCATTCATTGTACAACATCAGTGCCTTCTAGCATGTTGAGATTTTATCCATGAGGTGCATTTTCAAGTGAGATTTGAAGGTTATCAGAGAGGTGCAGTGGCGCAGGTTGGATGGTAGAGCATTCCATAGATATGGAGCAATAAGAGAAAAAGGTTTGATACGTGACAGAGACAAAAGGAGCTGAGATAAGACAGTTTAAAGTATGGTGAGATGGCTCAGTTGGTTAATGCACCAGCTGTAGAATCTGTTGAAATCTCAAGGTCACAGGTTCTAGTCCCAGCAGGGTCAACTCAGCCTTTCATCCTTCCATGGTAGATAAATTGAGTACCATTAAATTGGGTAATACTATCTATCACCCAGGACATACTTGAAAATGTACCTTTCAAGGTAAAATACTTTATTTTAAATTATTAAGTAATGAAGTTGGTCAACCTGAGGACACAAGATGATGATCCCTGTTGTGTTTGAGAAGAACAATGATGCGTGATAGATAAATAATAATGTGATTAAATAGCTTGGCTAGAGTAGGTACAATGTAGAGTAGGTGCAATGTCTTTAGCCTGAGTTTAAAAAAATAAATGGCGGCCTCTATATCCTCGACTGTGACGGGAGAGTTAAAAAGTTTCTGTTTATTTAAGGTCAGAGATGGAAGCTTTAGAGAGTGTATAGAATCTATTTCCATATGGCTGTGGGATGGGCACGCCTCATAAAAAGTTTGATAGTAAGTGGGAAATTCTGCATTCATTTCAAGTCTGTCAGCACTCTGTCTGCCGTATATAATTATATATATATATATATATATATATATATATATATATATGTATATATAAATCCTTGATGTGCACTCTCCTTTTAAAGTTCTATTACCTGGGTGCCGTTTTGAAATCAAAAGTATCCAAATATGCACAGGTGAAAACAGCACTCACAGGACTTTTTTGAAGGTCAATAATTCAAAAGTTTATTCCACCGACGTTTCGGCCCTACTGCGGGCCTTTCTCAAGATGCTTACAGAACAAACCCAAAATCACCTACATTTATACCAAAATCGTGTAGTGAATGGCGCCAAAATGACGTCATACCCAAGGGGGAAGGGAAATGTCAAAGTGAATAAATGAAGAAACAATAAAATGTGCAAAGTACATACACCAAAACATCTTACTGTACCAACCATATTATACAACCACCGTGTTATTTAAAAAGATTTTACAATGATATCATTATCATTAAGACCGTGGATATCGCACTCTTTAAAACTTCTCAATCAATGTAAATTTATATTTGAAACCATCATGTATACCCGGTTCTATGATGATAATGTTATCTAACACCATCATTATATCACGTTGTAATTGTATGGAGCAGGGCACCGAAACAAGGATAATGTACTGCAACAGGTAGTCAATCACATCGCAACGCTCAGCGAATCACCAATCTGTTGCCTCACTTATCTGTTTTCATTTTGTTATCACAGATTATAGCTTAATCAATATTATAAATAAAGATGAAAGAATCCTACCTTCTGATTCTATAATTTCTTAAAACATCTCGTTAACGTATGCGTCCTGCTTCACCCTAATGAATCGTAGCGATACTTGTATCTTTGATGTGCCAGACCATTTGTGCGGAGCGCTCATCTAACTACAATTAGGTACAGTGTAGCGAAAGCATTGAATGAATAAGATGTAGAAACTAATCTTACACTGCAAAGATAATACCTGGATGAAAGACATCAGCGCACCGCACAATATGCCCAGCCGACCAAAGTACAAGAATGTATTCTTCCAAAATCTATTTACACATAGATACATTAAATCCTTTATAAATTATCCTTCACAACATATTGAAAATTATATATTTCTAAGATGTCTAAATCCTATAAGGATAGCCTAAACGTCATTGTAAAATATCTGGAGGGTCAGTTATTGTCCTCCTTTTTTTTTTAATCTCAAATCCGAAAGAGACTTTTTATCAATTCCAATAAACCTCTATTACGGACTCCATTTATCTGTCAATATTGTAACCCATGTATATGAGGCGACATCCATATATAATTCCACTGTGAATCTATGTATCAACATATCTTCTTGTAACTGTTATCCATTATGGTATATTTTTGCCAGGTAAATGATAATTGTTTAAGACCCCGTTAATTTGTTATGTCAAATCACGATATGATGCCATAAAAAATCCGATATATCCAATGATGCACACAATTGTACTCCCAAGTATGTCCAATGATAGATAGAGTTTAAATCTTCTTTATTGAATGACCTTATACTATTGCTGTATTGTCCATAATCCAAAGATAGATGTTGCTGTCACACCGGGAGAAGATAAATTGATCGAAATCTGTTATACTCATTAGGACACCTTTGCCATGGTGGGGCATCTAAGTCAGCCAGATCTATCTCCTCACATCCAGGGGAACCCTCTGGGTGAGTGAGTGAAAACGCTAAAACTCATTGTGCCCAATCATCCACTAAGTGGGTGACCCATATATACGTGATGACATGTATAAGTCAAATCACTGGTTCAAAGGTGTCTCATCATTAAAGATTTCGTTAATAAAAGCAATTAAAAGATAACATCTCATTCAATCCCTTTGGTGACATAGATTGTAGTATATAGATCCATCTTGTTTCCCTCTGATGTAGTGTGCGTTCTCTATTGCCACCTCTCTTACATGGTGGGATGTGATCGATAACCATAGATTTCATCTGAGATAAGGTATGTTTGTATTCTTGCCAATGCTTGGCAACCGGTTTGTCACTCATATGTCCTGCTAATGCTTTGGTGATAGTAGCCCGATGATTGGCCATTCTCTCTTTGAAGGTACAAGTAGTTAAACCAACATATAGTTTTTGGCAAGGGCATAAAATTATGTATACCACATATGTGCTGGAACATGTAAGTCTGTGTTTGATTTTAAAAATTTCACCTGTGAGTGGGTTTTGAAATTGATCACCTGTAAGCATGTATCTGCAGGTCACACAGTTAGGGCATCTATAACATCCTTTTTTCGGCGTATTCAACCATGTGTTAGAGCCCAAATTATAACAATGTTCAGGATCTGTTCGTACTAATAAATCCTTTAAATTGGCTCCTCTTCTGTAACTTAAGAGGGGTTTGTTCTTAAATATAGCCGGTAGAGAGTCGTCCAATGCTACAATGTTCCAATATTGCTGAACTTTTCTCTTAATCCATCCACTCCCAGTAGAGAATGCAGTGGGGAAGATTAATCTATCCTTTTTGTTAGTAATTCTCGCATCATTAGACCTCAATAATGAGTCCTGAGAGTGATGTAGAGCTCTTTCTTTTTGTTGTAATAAATCCTGTTCTGGATAACCTCTAGCTTTAAATCTATTGATCAGATCTTGTAATTGCATGTTAGCTCTATTTAAATCTGTGTTATTCCTAATTATCCTGATCATCTGAGAGTATGGTAAACTGTTAGTCACATGTCTAGGATGAAAGCTATTATAATGGAGTAAAGTGTTTCTGTCAGTTGGTTTGCGGAAATTAGTAGAACAAATCTTATTATCCTGAACAAATAAAGTCACATCCAAAAATTCAATGCAAGTACGATCGTGCTTAGTGGTAAATCTAATCGGGGAATTGATGTTGTTCAATTTCTTAAAGAAGGAGAGTAGAGATACTTCATCCCCCTTCCAGATCATGAACACATCATCAATAAATCGACAATATTTAATAATTTGATCCGAATATTCTGTAAATACATGAACTGATTCATATTCTGCCATAAAAATATTGGCATATGATGGAGCAACTGAACTGCCCATCGCTGTGCCAGAGATCTGTCTGTAATACTTCCTCTCAAAGCGGAAAAAGTTATATGTCAGACAGAACTCCAGCAACAGCAACAGGAAAGAATCAGGTGGTCCATTAGTCCTAGGACAATTATTCAACATTGTTCGCACAGCCGCGATACCATCTCCTGTGGGTATCACCGTATATAAACTAGAGACATCCATGGTGACCAACCAACAATCTGTAACATCATACTGGACGTTTTGCAATTTAAGCAAAAAATCACTGGTGTCTCGTATATATGAAGAAGTAATTTGTACTAGTGGTTGAAGAAACGAATCCACATATTGCGCAAGAGGCTGCAAAAGGGAATGCCTAGCGGATATAATCGGTCTACCAGGGGGCTGTTGTAAATTTTTGTGTATCTTCGGTAATGTATAAATAATGGGACATATTGGATGTTCAGTACTGAACATCCAATATGTCCCATTATTTATACATTACCGAAGATACACAAAAATTTACAACAGCCCCCTGGTAGACCGATTATATCCGCTAGGCATTCCCTTTTGCAGCCTCTTGCGCAATATGTGGATTCGTTTCTTCAACCACTAGTACAAATTACTTCTTCATATATACGAGACACCAGTGATTTTTTGCTTAAATTGCAAAAAGTTCAGTATGATGTTACAGATTGTTGGTTGGTCACCATGGATGTCTCTAGTTTATATACGGTGATACCCACAGGAGATGGTATCGCGGCTGTGCGAACAATGTTGAATAATTGTCCTAGGACTAATGGACCACCTGATTCTTTCCTGTTGCTGTTGCTGGAGTTCTGTCTGACATATAACTTTTTCCGCTTTGAGAGGAAGTATTACAGACAGATCTCTGGCACAGCGATGGGCAGTTCAGTTGCTCCATCATATGCCAATATTTTTATGGCAGAATATGAATCAGTTCATGTATTTACAGAATATTCGGATCAAATTATTAAATATTGTCGATTTATTGATGATGTGTTCATGATCTGGAAGGGGGATGAAGTATCTCTACTCTCCTTCTTTAAGAAATTGAACAACATCAATTCCCCGATTAGATTTACCACTAAGCACGATCGTACTTGCATTGAATTTTTGGATGTGACTTTATTTGTTCAGGATAATAAGATTTGTTCTACTAATTTCCGCAAACCAACTGACAGAAACACTTTACTCCATTATAATAGCTTTCATCCTAGACATGTGACTAACAGTTTACCATACTCTCAGATGATCAGGATAATTAGGAATAACACAGATTTAAATAGAGCTAACATGCAATTACAAGATCTGATCAATAGATTTAAAGCTAGAGGTTATCCAGAACAGGATTTATTACAACAAAAAGAAAGAGCTCTACATCACTCTCAGGACTCATTATTGAGGTCTAATGATGCGAGAATTACTAACAAAAAGGATAGATTAATCTTCCCCACTGCATTCTCTACTGGGAGTGGATGGATTAAGAGAAAAGTTCAGCAATATTGGAACATTGTAGCATTGGACGACTCTCTACCGGCTATATTTAAGAACAAACCCCTCAAGTTACAGAAGAGGAGCCAATTTAAAGGATTTATTAGTACGAACAGATCCTGAACATTGTTATAATTTGGACTCTAACACATGGTTGAATACGCCGAAAAAAGGATGTTATAGATGCCCTAACTGTGTGACCTGCAGATACATGCTTACAGGTGATCAATTTCAAAACCCACTCACAGGTGAAATTTTTAAAATCAAACACAGACTTACATGTTCCAGCACATATGTGGTATACATAATTTTATGCCCTTGCCAAAAACTATATGTTGGTTTAACTACTTGTACCTTCAAAGAGAGAATGGCCAATCATCGGGCTACTATCACCAAAGCATTAGCAGGACATATGAGTGACAAACCGGTTGCCAAGCATTGGCAAGAATACAAACATACCTTATCTCAGATGAAATCTATGGTTATCGATCACATCCCACCATGTAAGAGAGGTGGCAATAGAGAACGCACACTACATCAGAGGGAAACAAGATGGATCTATATACTACAATCTATGTCACCAAAGGGATTGAATGAGATGTTATCTTTTAAATGCTTTTATTAACGAAATCTTTAATGATGAGACACCTTTGAACCAGTGATTTGACTTATACATGTCATCACGTATATATGGGTCACCCACTTAGTGGATGATTGGGCACAATGAGTTTTAGCGTTTTCACTCACTCACCCAGAGGGTTCCCCTGGATGTGAGGAGATAGATCTGGCTGACTTAGATGCCCCACCATGGCAAAGGTGTCCTAATGAGTATAACAGATTTCGATCAATTTATCTTCTCCCGGTGTGACAGCAACATCTATCTTTGGATTATGGACAATACAGCAATAGTATAAGGTCATTCAATAAAGAAGATTTAAACTCTATCTATCATTGGACATACTTGGGAGTACAATTGTGTGCATCATTGGATATATCGGATTTTTTATGGCATCATATCGTGATTTGACATAACAAATTAGCGGGGTCTTAAACAATTATCATTTACCTGGCAAAAATATACCATAATGGATAACAGTTACAAGAAGATATGTTGATACATAGATTCACAGTGGAATTATATATGGATGTCGCCTCATATACATGGGTTACAATATTGACAGATAAATGGAGTCCGTAATAGAGGTTTATTGGAATTGATAAAAAGTCTCTTTCGGATTTGAGATTAAAAAAAAGGAGGACAATAACTGACCCTCCAGATATTTTACAATGACGTTTAGGCTATCCTTATAGGATTTAGACATCTTAGAAATATATAATTTTCAATATGTTGTGAAGGATAATTTATAAAGGATTTAATGTATCTATGTGTAAATAGATTTTGGAAGAATACATTCTTGTACTTTGGTCGGCTGGGCATATTGTGCGGTGCGCTGATGTCTTTCATCCAGGTATTATCTTTGCAGTGTAAGATTAGTTTCTACATCTTATTCATTCAATGCTTTCGCTACACTGTACCTAATTGTAGTTAGATGAGCGCTCCGCACAAATGGTCTGGCACATCAAAGATACAAGTATCGCTACGATTCATTAGGGTGAAGCAGGACGCATACGTTAACGAGATGTTTTAAGAAATTATAGAATCAGAAGGTAGGATTCTTTCATCTTTATTTATAATATTGATTAAGCTATAATCTGTGATAACAAAATGAAAACAGATAAGTGAGGCAACAGATTGGTGATTCGCTGAGCGTTGCGATGTGATTGACTACCTGTTGCAGTACATTATCCTTGTTTCGGTGCCCTGCTCCATACAATTACAACGTGATATAATGATGGTGTTAGATAACATTATCATCATAGAACTGGGTATACATGATGGTTTCAAATATAAATTTACATTGATTGAGAAGTTTTAAAGAGTGCGATATCCACGGTCTTAATGATAATGATATCATTGTAAAATCTTTTTAAATAACACGGTGGTTGTATAATATGGTTGGTACAGTAAGATGTTTTGGTGTATGTACTTTGCACATTTTATTGTTTCTTCATTTATTCACTTTGACATTTCCCTTCCCCCTTGGGTATGACGTCATTTTGGCGCCATTCACTACACGATTTTGGTATAAATGTAGGTGATTTTGGGTTTGTTCTGTAAGCATCTTGAGAAAGGCCCGCAGTAGGGCCGAAACGTCGGTGGAATAAACTTTTGAATTATTGACCTTCAAAAAAGTCCTGTGAGTGCTGTTTTCACCTGTGCATATTTATATATATGTATATATATGTATCATGTTCTTGCCTCTAGTCATCTTAACCAGTGCCTCCCCTTTCTTTATCCTTGGTGCAGCCACTTGCATGATTGTGAGGTTTGTTTCATTTATGCAGCATCGTGCCAAACCGTCTCTTATGCTTTTCTGGCCAAAATGTATATCGATTTATTAGAAGGGGATCGGTGCATTCAGAGTCATCTGTATGCTTTGGCAAGTGCCCTTTGGAGTAGTTAAGCTTGGTAGTAAGTTCCATTTTTTTGCTTGGAGTTGTACCACATCATATGTCTCTGAAGCACAGCCTTGTAGGTCTGCCATAAAAGGGCAGGGTCTGAGGCATGACCCTAGTTTGTCTGGCAGAATTCCTGCCACACTGACTGCAGGCTACTTCTAAAGACTTTGGACATTAAGAGGGGTGCTGGCATATGCCACTTGAGAGATGAATGCAAGGGGGTGGGCAGTGTCATCGTCACAGATAGGGGGGCTTGATCAGAGATCACAATATTGTGAACTGTACAGTCCAGTAATGTATGTATGTATGATGGGTGTGAAGCCAAGGAAGTAATTAACAAAGTATAATCACAGCCATCAGAGTGCAGTAGCCTCCAGAAGTCTGCAAGATGTTAGTCTGTCAATAGGGCAGAGGGAGGGGACCTACCGGTCAGGCGAGCGTTGTACGTGCCACGTCTGTCAAGGATATACTCCACAATGCAGTTGAAGTCTCTCCCTATGAAGAGTGAATGCATCAGGACAAAGAGAGCTGTTGGAACACTGAGGAAAATAAATGGACATTTGGATAATTAGGGGCATAAATATTGCAGATCATGAGATTATGACCATTAACTATGAGCTCAAAAATCACTATTATGCCCTCCCTATCCCAATATTGGTCTATTAGTGTAAAGTATGAGTGTTTGTGTATGAGAATGGGCACCCCCTGCTTTTGGAGTATGGAGCTGTGATATGCTCTCCTACCCAGTGCTGGAGACTTTTGTAATGTTCAGTTTCTGTGAGATGTTTCCTGTAATAGTGTAACCTGGGCCTGCAATCTCTCAAGATTGGAAAGGGCCTTTTTTCTCTTAATAAGGCTGTTCAACCCACCCATGTTCCATGAGACAACCCTGACTAAGTTGGTCGTAGTCTGATGATGACCATGAGCACCATCAGCCATTACCGGTATCCCTGAGTTAAACATGTCAGCTTGAATAGGCATAAAGTATTGATTCCCCCAGGAGCCCCTCCCAGAGTGGGGGCCCCCAGAACATAGTCCCAGGCATGGTTAATGTGCAGATCCCCCGGCGACCAAACATTCCCCATATAACATTATAACTGTAAGAAAAAGATCCTACAGAGCATGTAGTCTAAAAATCAAAACACTACACTTTCTAGAACTATTACAACTCTGTCCTCCTGACCCCCACCTACTACCGTGCTTCCCACCAAAGCTGTTTCTAACACTATATAAAAGCATGGGAAAGGATTATTGATACAACAGATCATAATAACCTACTCCAACCCTACCCTATGATTCCTGGTACCCAACCTCCAAATGAGAAGACTAGCCCCTGTGGGGGATGTGGGGTCCAGAGACCATGACCATGCAGCCCAGACAGTAAGTCTGTGATGGGGGACCACACTCTTCTTCCCCACAGGCCCCCCAAACCTATTGGCAAAAAAAAAAAAAAAAAAAAAAGGGGGGGAGAAAGGGGGACACAAGCAATAAAGTCCTCGAGGGAAAGTAGAGAGAGAGGGCCCTACTAACAGAGACAGTCACATACAGCCTTGGATGGAGAGGCGTGAGCTGCTCATGAGTCTTCCCGCATCTCCTGTCAGGTGTCCCTCAGAATAGATTCTTAAAAATCAGAAAGGACTGTTATGGTGAATTCACCTCATCATTATGGAAGGAGTTTCAGTGGGTTTTGAAGAGCAAAATGGACTCCCTGCAGGGCTTTCCAAATGGCTATAAATCCTTGCCTTTTCACAGAGACTCCTGCAGAGAAGTCTTGAAATAATAGTAGAGCCTTACCCTGAAATTATGGAGGTCCACGGTTTATTTATGCGGATAAATCAGACTTCTGAGAAACACAATGCGATGCAATGCATAGCACACACGGTTCTCATGACAGTAGAATGCAACAAGTGGCATTGTTGCTACACCATCCTATGGAGATTTATGGTCTACAGACCAGAGCAGTCCATAGGATGGTGTAGCAACAGTGCCACTGTAAATTTTCAGGCCACTTTGATATTGCACCTAAAAAATTAAAGTTTGAGCTGTTACAATTTTTTAATAAAATATCTCTCAGCAGTGGGAGTACCCTTGTTTTACTCAGGGGGATAAACCCTACAACATAAATGTTTGAAATTTTAAGTTTTACTATCCCTTTAATGAAAGCTCAACTTAAAGGGATAGTACAATTTTGGGATGCAGGGCATTCTCAACTTGTATTCTGCTCCTTCTTGTCCTCTTTGTTTTCCAAAAAGGTTATTCTAGAGATTTTTGATCTAGTAGTTGAGTAATCTAATTTAAGCTGAGCTTTCTTGAGTCTCTAAGGTCTGGTAAAACCCTATGTAGTGGCCAAACAAATACCAGTCATAGAATTAACTAAGGTCAAATGCAGCACAAAACCACTTTGATGTCTAATATGTTTTGCAGCTTTTTTTCCATGGAGTGCATATACATCTAACAAAATACCAAGAGAACCAACACATGAACGTAAAATCCCTAACAGCTGATGTTTGATAAGAACAGCTGGGGTGTCATACTGTGTGAAGTGTCACCCATTGGCTATTTTATCCTGTGCCACTGGTAGCCTGACACCCTGTTTCTTGCCACTGTCCTACTAGTAGCCAAAGCATTATTTTACCCACTGGTACCCATAGTATCATACTCCAACAACCAAGTCTTGTTCCACTGTCCCACTGATAGCCAGTGGGTGTAGGAAATGGGGGACAAACACCACCCCTCGAATCATGGGAGCAGAACTATTGCAAATGCAAGGTAATGGGCTCAACAGACAGGGTCAGACTTGCCATGAAGGGGAACAGTGAGGATTGTTGGCCCATGCCCAGCCCCAGCTGGGGTTGGTGAAGTGTACTTTCACTGCTGCGCAAAAGCTAGCATTCAGTCAGTAAGTGACATTCTTTTCATGCTGCTGATGTATTTCTACAATAAGTGGATAGGTCATAAGTCCAACTCTTTAAGAAAGACAAAGTCAGACTTGTTGGAGGAATGGAAAACACCAGATAAGAGAATTTTCCTTAGTTAGGCATCTAAAACTATACACTTTACAGCTGAGGCTATATCATAGTGGGTTTCTTCCCCTGCAACTCTTCCCCCCCACCCACCATTCTGGGCAAGATGCCTGGTCAAGAATACAGCTCTTCCATTGGCAGACACTACAGACCCTTAATGCTGACAATGGTTTTTAAAGGAAAAGCATATGTTTCTAAACCTTTCATGCTGCCAGGTCTCAACCTTATCTGTCGTTGTGCCTTGTACCTTGTGGTTGAAGATTTGTCTGCACACCAATCTGAGAAGAAATCACTGGTCTTTCTTCCCTGTACGCTTCCTTTTTTTTTTTGTAAGAAAGCCATGCAAATTTCATTCCCCCACAATTTTATGGAGCAGATGGTTCAAATCCCTCAAGTCAACCAAATCCCAGACAAGTATGCTCCAAAGCTGAAGTCTGACAAGCCATACTCATACTGCATATATTTCAAGTCCCTTCCTCCTCAATGCTTCTTTTTTGTCAAGTTTCCTCTGGACCCAGAGTGAGCGACTCTCTTATAGACTTGGTCTCCTCTCTGCTAGGCAAGCAGATCTTGGTTCCGGTCCCAGCCCAGGAGTGCTTTTCAGGTTTTATTTCAACCTTTTTGTTGTCCCATTCTGGACTCGAAATGCCTCATCTACTACGTGGTTGATAAGCACTTCAAGATGGAATTTTTTACACTCTGTCAACTCAATAATTTGTCCAGGCAAATTTCTGGCTTACTTGATATTTTGGACAGCCATTAGCAAGTGCCTGCACTGCCTTTCCTCAGCTCCAAGAATCATCATGAAGACCATGGCAGCTCTGGCTGCATACATCCATTCACAGGGACTCTCCCTGATCCCATAACTGGATGATCTTGTGATCAGAGCACCTTCATAAGAAATTCTGGTGCTTCATGTTGAGGAGTGTGCCCGCATCCTGGTGCATCACGACTCTCAACCTCAAGAAGTCCTCTCCAATTCCATTCCTGGTCCTGTTCTTCATGGGAATGAAGTTTAATACCCTTCAAGGATGAGTATTCTTACAGGAGGACAAAATCCAGATTTTGCATCATGACATGTACTAGCATGCCCCCTCACTGACAATAAGAGATTATATGAGGATCCTGGGATTCCTTGTATCTCCCCTGGAAGCAGTTCCTTATGACCAATTCCATTCTAGGAAGCTCCAGTTGGACAATCTCAGAAATTGGTCCTGACTGTGCCTCACTCCATGATCCTGTCCCATCAAATCAGGGAGGATCTACATTGGTGGCTGCATCATGCTCATCTAGCTCAGGGACATCCCTTCTTAATTCCAGAATGGAATCTGGTCATGACAAAACTCATGCAACCATGGGTTCCCTGACAACTCAGGGATGGTGAACCAGAGTGGAGAGTCTCCTAACAATTATCAAGTTAATGATAATAACAGAACCTGGATCCTTGATGCTTGAGACTGACAATGAAGTGTGAAGCTCATGGTCCATGCCAGTCACAAAAATCCCTTGCTGTGCACAAAGCTGGGTAAAGGTGCTGGCCACGAAGCCAGATGTCTGATCTCAGTTTAGTCAGGACCCTGACCAGGATGGTATTGGTTGTGAAACGGGAAGATGATCCAGGCCTTCCAGGGAGTGTAGTACCCCAATATGCAGAACATTCCTTCCAGGGAGTGTGGGGCCCCAACATTCAGAATCATAGTATACTTAGGAGGTAGAGCAGTCCTAAGGACCAGGAGGCACATACAGGAACCAACCGTAGGAGCAGAAACTAAGTCTGGAACAGCTGGGTGAAACCGCAAAAAAGACCAAGATTTCTGCCACTCTTTGCCTGTCCAAGCAATCGGGTACCAGAGGGAGAATGGCCAGTAGTGAAGACTGGAACCACCCAACATAGCAGGCTGGGACCTCTCTGAGAACCCTTGGATGAGGGAATGAGACCAAAAGAGGATTTTAGTCTTACCTGTTAAATCATTTTCGCTTAGTCCATATAACTCACAGGTGCCATGGGGAGGCGACAGCTCATCCCAGTGGGCTGGAACATTCTAGAAGAAGTGCAGGGGTTAAGTCTCCCCCTTATCCATATCATGCTACCCCACTAGCCCCCGCCTAGATAGACTTCTGAAAAGCCTACTAAGTAGGACAGAAAGAGGGAAGAGAGGAAAACTCCTGTGAGCAATGGACACACGAGGACCCCCACAACCAGCTACAGGAGACCCAGCATGGTCCCTTTCACTGGGAGGGAGACCTGTGAGTTATATGAACTAAGAGAAAAGGATTTAACAGGTAAGACTAAAATCCTCACAAGTACCTTGTGGATATACCAACACTGAGCTCCCAGGGTGGGAAGAGAAGGAAAGGACCAGGCACTGGTCCCCATGATACCAGAGTTCCCATGGACCATCCAGGACATGTAACAGCCCAAACTAACTGTCAACGGACACCGAATAACTGATAACACAGCGCACAAGAACAAGAAACAACAGGGCTCAAACAGTTAAAGAGCAAATAGGCATAGGAAAAACAAAGTCCTAGACAGGCAAAACTGCCGCCAGAACTTTCCTGCCAAAGCTGGCTTAAGCAGAAGCCAGAACATCAACACAGTAATGCTTGGCAAAGGTGTGCACAGAAGAACAAGTGGCCTCCTTGCACAGCTGTTCAGCAGAGACCTGATTCTAGTAGGCCCAGGACCTGGTAGAGTGTGCTGTAATGCGGAAGGTAACAGGTTTCCCGCTGCGATCATAAGCCTTGCGGATGGTAGACTTAATCCAGGATGCGATAGTCACTTTTGATGCAGCCATACCAGCCCTGGACCCTGATTGATGTGGAACTCCGAGACCACCTTTGGAAGAAATTCCTGGGAGGTGTGGAGAACAGCCTTATCCTTCTGAAACACCTGGAAAGGCAGTTTGCAGGACAAGGCTTGCAATTTGGCAACTCTGTGGACAGAGACCACAGCCAAAAGAAAAGCCATCTTACATGTTAGAAGACATACAGAAATGGTAGCCAAAGACTCAAAGGGAGGCTGCTGCAAGGCACCCAAGACCAGATTAAGGTCCCACTGGGGAGTGGGAGCCTTATAAGCAGGAAAAGCATGAGTGACATCCTGAAAGAAGACTTTAACATCTGGCAAGATAGCAATAAGCCTCTAGTAGAAGACAGAGAGAGCTGCGGTCTGAACCTTCAAGGAACTAAGGCTGAGACCCTTGTTCACATCATCCTCTGGGAATGACAGGATCGCCGGGAGATCAAACTCCTGTGACGACAAATCCCTGTCAACACACCAAACCCTGCGGTAGGCCTTAGACGAGACTGGTTTCTTAGCCTGGATCATGGTGGAGACCACCTCAGGAGAATAGCCTTTCTTCCTTAAGATGGAGGCTTCAATAGCCATGCCATCAAGGCCAAGAGCTCAGTGTCCTCCCTCCAGTGGTAACCCTGAAGGAGGAGATCCGGCCTGAGTGGTAGAGGAAATGTATTTTGAACAGATAATGCCACAAGTTCTGGGAACCAAGGCTTCCTGGTCCAATAGGGGGCAATCGTGATGACCATCACACTGTCCATCCAAATCTTCTTCAGCACCCTGGGGATGAGAGGGAATGGAGGAAAGATGTAGGCCAGATGAAATCACCATGGAATCGACATGGAGTCCACTGGGAACGCCAGAGGGTCCCTCTAGTGAGAGCAAAACATCTGAAAGTTCCTGTTGTCCCTGGTGGCCATCAGATCTATCCAAGGGAGACCCCACTTCTGTACCAACAGGTTGAAAACTTCTGGGTGGAGTTCCCACTCTCCTGGGACCACTGTCTGGCGATTGAGATACTCTTCCAGCACGTTTTCTACCCCTGGGATATGCACGCAGAGATGACCGGGATGTGTTCTTCCGCCCAGGCTAAAATATCCTTGACCTCGGACCAAGCAGAATCGCTTCTTGTGCCTCCTTGCTTATTGATGTATGCTACAGCTGTGGAGTTGTCTGACTGGATGCGGACCGGACAACCCCTCAGTGAAGAGGACCAGTACACCAGAGCGTGATGAATCGCCCTGAGGTCCAGGACATTGATGGGATGGGGGGTCTCCTCCGCAGTCCATCTGCCTTGAACCCCCAAGTGACCCAGGACAGCTCCCCATCTGCTAAGGCTGGCGTCCGTCATTACCAAAGGTATAGTCCTGACTAACAAAGGGCTTCCCTTTCTCTGGGATGGACCTGTGCAACCACCAAAGCTGGTCCTGATTCACCTCCTGAGGAAGAGAGATAAGACTGTCCAAGAGATCCGAATTCCCATGCCAAGCTTGCATGGTGAACCTCTGGAGCTCCCTGGTGTGAGCCTTGGATTACCAAACCTCCTCCATAGTGGACACCATGCGGCCCGTCAGAGATGAAAATTTGCGCATTGGAGCTGAAGTCCACTCCAGGGCCCAGGACCCCTGATGCATGATCTGTTGGTTAGAATCGTTGGTCAAGAAAACCACCCCCTGGCAGTTGTCAAACCTGAGACCAAGGAAAACCAGAACCTGAGAGGGAACTGGAGCAGATTTGTCCATATTCAGAATCCACCAGTGACAAAGTAGAATCTGAGCACATTCCTGGACTTGGTGGCCCAGGAGTTCCCTGGATGGAGCCTTCAGGAGAAGGTCGTCCATGTAGGGAGTCACCTGAATCCCCCAGATGTACATGTAAGCAGTTAACACCTCTAGGACCCTTGAGAACACCTAAGGATCAGTAGTGAGCCCAAAAGACAGAGAGGTGAACTGGAAGTGCCCCAATGTTCAAGCGAACCTGAGGTATTTCTGACTGTCTAGATGAATCAGAACATGCAGGTAGGCATCCTGCAGATCCAGGGAGGCCAGAAATTCTCCCAGACACATTGCTGCGATGACAGAGCGTAAAGACTCCAGCTTGTAGTGAGTATGGACCACAAAGGAATTGAGATCCTTGAGGTCTAAGCTGGGATGAGTGCCACCATCCCTTTTGGGAACCACAAAGATGTTTTGTTAGGGACCAGGAACCAGACAGACACACAAAATATAAAGTGCAAAACACCTTTATTAAAATATCTAAAGCAAATAAAGCAAAATTGTGATCCAGAAGCATAAACCAAAAGACAAGCCAGGGTCAGGAACCAAGACAGGTACTCAGCCAAGCCAGGGCCAGGAATACGGAGATCAGCGATGTCAGGAACAAGCCAGCAGTTCAGGAACCAGAAGAGACGTCAGAGGAAGCCAGGTCATGCACAGGAAATCAGGAACACAGTAGGACACTCTTGCAGCCAGAATCAAACACAAGGGCATCAGGAAGTGAGCCAAGCTGCTTTAAATACCCTGGTAGGGTGGGCTGTTGGCTGATAGCAGTCAAGTGAGCAAACACAGAGAGGTCAGCTGATTCAGCCTGATTCAGCAAAGGGAAGGCAGCAGTAATGGATAGCAGAGTACTGGATTAGCTCAGACAGTAGAATCAAGCGGCAGAGTTAGAGCAGCTCAGACAAACCTTGACAGGTTTGAATAAAAACCTAAACTTCTCTCTTGAGGAGGAACTGGAGCCAGGACTCCCTTGTCCAAGAGAGCCTGCACCTCTCCATTGGAAAGACTTATCTTTTCCTGGCCTGAAGGAGCCCTTAAATGGAAGAATCTGAAGGGAGGCAGGGATATGAAGGGAATCCTGTAGCCTCCTGAGACTACCTGCAGTACCCACTGACCTGCCCAGATGTTTGAAAAATGTTGCAGGCTCTCACCCACAGGGAGATACGGACCAGGGTTCTGCTAGTCATTACAGAAGAAGGTTTGGTGAATTTGGGTTTGATGGAGGTGTGTTTTGACCTCCACTGCTGCCTGAACTTGGGGTTGGAGCGCAGGGTGCTGGCCTGAAACACACTCAGATTCAGCCTTTGCTCTTTGTTGTGGCGGGGACGAAAAAGACGTTGCTTCCTCGTCAGGTTAGGGCATCTGGAGACCTGAGGCAACAGAGTGCTCTTGTCCCCAGTGGCCTCACTGATGATTTGCTTCAGTTCCGGCCCAAAAAGAGACAAGCCTTGAAAGGGGAGAAAAATTACTGACTTCTTAGATAAAAGGTCAGCAGACCAAATATTGAGCCACAATGTACTTCTAGCAGCAATAGAAAAGGCAGAAACCTTTGCCACAAGTCTGACAGCATCAAAAAGAGCATCAGTGACATAAGTGTGAGCCTCAGACATGTTGGCCAAGAGGGCTAAAAGGTCCTCCTTAGGTGCACCTTTATGGACAGCCTCACTAAGCTGCTCACCCCAAATAGCAATGACTCTAATGACCCAGACAGATGCCAAGGTAGGCCACAATGCAGCACCTATGGCAGCAAAGTTAGACTTCGGAATAGCCTCTAGCTTTATTTCTGTCATGTCTTTGAGTGCCGTGGCATCAGCCAGGGGTAGAGCAGTAGACTTAGAGAGTCTACAAATAGGGGGTCAACTTGAGGAGGTGTTACCCACTGAGCCAAAGCTGCTTCAGAGAAGGTATACAGCTTAGAAAACCTCTTAGAAAGAGAAAAGCTCCTGTCAGGCATTTTCCACTCATCCAGGATAACCTAGTCCAGAGTGGGATAAGGCGGAAACATAATGAGGGACCTTTGAAAGATGTCAGAAGAAGTCTGGCTGTCAACAGGATTATTCATTCAGAACCTCTCATCTAATTAAAAAACGAGAGGACTGAAAGACATAAAGCACACTAAATAGAAGACTAGTTCAGTACTATATATGTGCTGGGGTTAATAAGGATATTAAAACTCAACTTTTATTAAATAAATAATTAAAAATAGCTCAAAATAATCTGTGAATTCACATTTTTAAAATAATACTGACACATCCAGTGAAAGCTTTTTATTTTCTCGATCAAAGTTCTATATTTGTCTTATTTCACATAGTCTCATGTAAATAGTCTATTCTTTGTTCCTAAGTAATCAGTTGTTTTTTCAGACTACCAAACAATACCATGTGCTTATGCATTCACTTCACCGAGAACCCATTGAGTAATCTATCTCAGCTTGAAGTGAACAGGAACGACTGATCGTTATTCCCGTGATCCTTACAAAGATCACCCCAAGCTGATGAAAAATATATAATCTTTTCAGGCCAAGTCTATAAATTCTTATTATTAAATGTATGAGTGTAACCTATTATTTCACACTCCTTCCTATAGACGCCAACAATTAATACAAAGTGCCCAATTTTAACAGGATACAATCTGTAGATACTTATTATATGGCGATCCTTTTCATGGTCGCCAGCAATGCAATAGTTAATATTTCAATATAATTGCTTCACGATCTTATTATCAGTCATCAGCAACTAGTATTAACTATGATTTCACCTCAGACACTAGCTATAAGTTCTTTATGCTCGACGATCCTTTCCATGATCGCTAGCAATACTACATAGTATCAAATTGTTATTAAAGTCTTGCTATAATCACTATTAACTGATACAGAGTGCTTATCTTCACAAGTTCAGCCTATTGCTCGGCGATCCTTATCACGGTCGCCAGCAATGCACTAGTTAACATTACTATATTGTTGCTCTTCGATCCTATTCTCAATTATTGGCAGCTAGTATTAACTATGATTTTTTCTCATACATAAACTATAAATTCTTTTTGCTCGACGATCCTTTCCTTTATAAGTTAAAGTTACATCAATAAAACCTGTCATTGGATACTTTCCCTATATTGGGATGTAATCATCTTAGCATTGTCGGCATCTAAAAATGGCCGACATTCAGACTGAGACGTGGTGATTTCCACGCCTCGGTTTCATTTACAATGGGGTTTATAAGGCGCGCTTGTCGTCGGCTCAGTTCCTAAAAAACCCCTGACGAAGCCAGATATGCTGGTGAAACGCGTTGGGAGATACAGGGATGCTATGTTCTAGTATCCCTGTTTATGTTGTAACACAGTGAAGGCTTGATCAAATATTAGTTTCATTAGTTAATTGATAGCGACCACTGAAAGGATTGCAGTATAATAGGAGTTCATATGCAGTGCTTGACAAAATTAACCAGAGTATTACTGATGACCATTGTAGGCAATCAATACAAATAGGCCAAGTATACTAAGATAGTAGATGTTTAATCAGTTGCCGGCGACCACTTAAAGGATCGCAAGGCAACAAGATTTTTGATACTAAATTGTATTGCTGACGACCACGGAAAGGATCGTCGAGCAAAAAGAATTTATAGTTTATGTATGAGAAAAAATCACAGTTAATACTAGCTGCCAATAATTGAGAATAGGATCGAAGAGCAACAATATAGTAATGTTAATTAGTGCATTGCTGGCGACCGTGATAAGGATCGCCGAGCAATAGGCTGAACTTGTGAAGATAAGCACTCTGTATCAGTTAATAGTGATTATAGCAAGACTTTAATAACAATTTGATACTATGTAGTATTGCTGGCGATCATGGAAAGGATCGTCGAGCATAAATAACTTATAGCTAGTGTCTGAGGTGAAATCATAGTTAATACTAGTTGCTGATGACTGATAATAAGATCGTGAAGCAATTATATTGAAATATTAACTATTGCATTGCTGGCGACCATGAAAAGGATCGCCATATAATAAGTATCTACAGATTGTATCCTGTTAAAATTGGGCACTTTGTATTAATTGTTGGCGTCTATAGGAAGGAGTGTGAAATAATAGGTTACACTCATACATTTAATAATAAGAATTTATAGACTTGGCCTGAAAAGATTATATATTTTTCATCAGCTTGGGGTGATCTTTGTAAGAATCACGGGAATAACGATCAGTCGTTCCTGTTCACTTCAAGCTGAGATAGATTACTCAATGGGTTCTCGGTGAAGTGATTGCATAAGCACATGGTATTGTTTGGTAGTCTGAAAAAACAACTGATTACTTAGGAACAAAGAATAGACTATTTACATGAGACTATGTGAAATAAGACAAATATAGAACTTTGATCGAGAAAATAAAAAGCTTTCACTGGATGTGTCAGTATTATTTTAAAAATGTGAATTCACAGATTATTTTGAGCTATTTTTAATTATTTATTTAATAAAAGTTGTTTTAATATCCTTATTAACCCCAGCACATATAAAGTACTGAACTAGTCTTCTATTTAGTGTGCTTTATGTCTTTCAGTCCTCTCGTTTTTTAATTAGATGAGAGGTTCTGAATGAATGACCTAGCACACTCTTTTCTTCTCTTTTTTCTTTCTATCTTTTCTTAAGATATTGAGTTATATATTTAAGACTTGCGGTACAAAAACCTTGATTGAATATTGCACTGATGATTTAATGTCAACAGGATTAACAGGAATCTGTAGGGTAATTAAAACCGCCTTAATGAGACCCTCAGCAGAGGGCTCAGTTTCAGTCTCAAAGGGGTCACCATAGTCATGGGAAGAAGCCCCTTCTTCGCATTCTCCTTCCTCCGAATCAGCCTGAAAGGAATCCTGCTCAGAGGAATCTGAAAGGTCGGAATGCCAGGGGCCTTAGGAGGCCATAAACCTGAATGAGGTCGGGGGTTTCCAAGACTGGAGGACCCCTTGGAGGGAAAGAGGAAAGTGTGCCATAGAAGACTTTAAGTCCTTAACCCATATTGGCTCTTGTTCAAGGCTGGAGGGCCCAGGTGGAGTGGAAGGGGCCACAGAGCATGAGGGGCATAAGTGTCCTGGAGCCCAGTTTGGCATGAGGAACAGTAAGCCAGGGAGATAAGGACACCCCTGCGTCCTTAGCCTTAGGCCTAACCCTTTGAATCCGACATCCCACAGGAGAAGTGTTTGTACGGTAAAAGGAACTCAAATACTGTCACCCAGATTAATAAATCACCTCAGAAAGCCCAAAAGAGTACTTATCTGGCAGGTGAATGGTTAACCTGAGAAGGAGAGTAAGGGAATCCAAGCCCCTGCATAGGATACTCAGCAAAGAGATAGAGAAAATTACGACCAAAATCACAGCCAATCAGAGAAAAGCCTGCGAAACGGGCACTGCGGGAACTGTAGTTTCTCCCTTCACTGTTACCTAGGAACGGCAGAAACCGAACTTGCGGAGGACCAGTAGCAGCCCCCAAGACAGTGGGGATGTGACCCAGATCATAGAGCAAGAGGAGACAAGAAGAATAAGTCCTCTCTCAACTCTGTAAGTGAAACTGTTGCAGAGATACAGTGGATATAAAAAGTCTACACACCCCTGTTAAAATGCCAGGTTCTTGTGATGTTAAAGAATAAGACAAAGATAAATCAAGTCAGAATTTTTTCCACCTTTAATGTGCCCTATAACATGAACAATCCAATTGCAAAACAAACTGAAATCGTTGAGGGGGAAAAATAAAAAACTCACAATAACCTGGTTGCATAGGTGTGCACACCCTTAAACTAATACTTTGTTCAAACACCTTTTGATTTTATTACAGCAATCAGTCTTTTTGGGTAGAAGTTTATTAGCATGGCACATCTTGACATGGCAATATTTGCCCACTCTTCTTTGCAAAAGTGCTCCAAATCTGTCAGATTGAGAGGACATGTCCTGTGCACAACCCTCTTTAGATCAACCCACAGATGTTCAATTGGATTCAGGTCTGGGCTCTGGCTGTGCCATTCCAAAACATTAATCTTCTTCTGGTGAAGCCATGCTTTTGTGGATTTGGATGTGTGCTTTGGGTCATTGCCATGCTGAAAGGTGAACTTCATCTTCAGCTTTCTAACGGACGCTTGAAGGTTTTGTGCCAAAATTGCCTGGTATTTGGAACTGTTCATAATTCCCTCCACCCTGACTAAGGCCCCGCTTCCAGCTGAGGAAAAACATCCCCAAAGCATGATGCTGCCACCACCATACTTCACTGTGGGTATGGTGTCCTTCTGGTGATGTGCAGTTTTGTTTTTGCACCAAACATACCTTTTGGAATTATGGCCATAAAGTTCAACCTTGGTTTCATCAGACCATAACACATTTTCCCATGTGCTTTTGGGGGACTTGATGTTTGGTATTGCAAACTTCAGCCGAGCTTGGATGTTTTTCTTTGTAAGAAAAGGCTTCTGTCTTGCCACCCTACCCCATAGCCCATTCATATGAATAATACGGGAGATTGTTGTCACATGTAGTACAAAGCCAGTACTTGCCAGAAATTCCTGCAGTTCCTTTAATGTTGCAGTAGGCCTCTTGGAAGCCTCCCTGATCAGTTTTCTTCTCGTCTTCTCATCAATTTTGGAGGGACATCCAGTTCTTGGTAATGTCTCTGTTGTGCCATATTTTGTCCACTTGATGATGACTGTCATCGCAGTGTTCCATGGTATATCTAATGCTTTGGTAATTCTTTTGTACACTTCTCCTGACTGATATCTTTCAACAATGAGATCCCTCTGATGCTTTGGAAGCTCTCTGCAGACCATGGCTTTTGCTCTGAGATGCAACTAAGCAAATGTCAGGAAAATCCTACTAGAACGTCTGAACTTTTTTGTGATTAATCGGAGTCGCTTTAAATGATGATAGGTGTGTAATGACTTCTATTTAACATGAGATTTAATGTGATTGGTTAATTCTGGACACAGCCACATCCCCAGTTATAAGAGGGTGTGCACACCTATGCAACCAGGTTATTGTGAGTTTTTTATTTTTCCCCCTCAAGAATTTCAGTTTGTTTTGCAATTCAGTTGTTCATGTTATTGGTCACATTAAAGGTGGAAAAAGTTCTGACATGATTTATCTTTGTCTCATTCTTTAACATCACAAGAACCTGGCAGTTTAACAGGGGTGTGTAGACTTTTTATATCCACTGTATGTCCCAAAGCTGTTTGTCCTATAGAAGTCAATGGAGCAAGTGCTACCACATGACAAAGCGCACTCTTAAAGGTGCGGAACACAAAAAATTCAAAGTTGTCAAAAGTGCACCAAAACGCATAAAAAAGCACCATGGAACATGTTTGAGTAAATGTTAAAAGATAAGGAAAATTAAACCCCCATACCCAATAATGTCAGCAGGGAAGGGGTTAAATAGCCACAAAGCAGCCAAACAAGCTCCAATGACCCCAGGATCAAACAATGCAATACCCGACATGAGTGCAGGAGTTATAAGGAACCCCAATAAGACCCCTGTACAGAAGGGGGAACCGTGGGATAAGTTCACCAAGGCACTCAAAGGGTGGCTCACCTTTTTTCTGCAGGTTTTCTTTCTTCAGAATCCCAGTGAGGAGAAGGGAGCCTCAGCAAGACCCCTTCAGGAGAGAGAGACATGGGTTGCATGGTTCTCTCCACAGGGCTGCAAAGGGTCTGCCATAGCACCTCTTAACTGTTCAGTCCTCCAGAGGAAGCCGGTAATGGTAATCTGCCTAATGGGGGAATTTGGATACCCCATATCTAACAATAAAATAATAAAATACTAAAACTAAATAGAACTGTTCTCAGCCACCTATCCAGGATCTTGGAACAAGTCTATCTGGGCAGGGGCTAGTGGGTAGCCTGATATGGAGAAGGGGGAGGCTCCCCCCCTGCACTTCTTCTACAATTGTGTAAGCCCACTGGGAGGAGCTGTTGCCTCCCCATGGTACCTGTGAGTTATATTGGATGACCTCTCTGAGAACCCTCAACTGAGGGAATGATGCCAAATAAGGATGGCAGGAACAGTCTACAGTAGCAGGTTGACTGCTCTGAGAACCCTTGGGTGGGGGAATGAGGCCAAATAGGGACGGTAAGTACAGCCTACCATAGCGGGTTGGTACCACTCTGAGAACCCTTGGATGAGTGTCCAAATAAGAGATGGCTGAATATGCCTGCTGTTGCAGTCTAGGACCGCACGAATGAGGGAATTTGGCCAAATAAGAGATGGCTGAATGTTCTTGCAGTAAAGGGTGGGACCTCTTTGAGAACCCTCGGATGAGGGAATGTTGCCAAATAAGAGATGGCTGAATCGGTAATGAGGGAATGAGTGGCAGGCAAAGATGGCAGGATCTGCCCTAAGTAGTGGCTGAGACCGCTAAGAAAAATCTCTATTAAAGAGAGAAGCCAAAAATGGACATCTGAGCCTGTCTACAGTAGCAGGCTGAAACAGCACTCTCAGTAGGCTAAGGTGGCTGGAATGAGTACTGCTTGGGCCAAAGATGGGCAAGATCTGTCAAAGGGAAGCCTACAGCGAAGCATTGAAGCTGAGCTGCAAGGCAGAGCCTGGCCAATATAGCTTACAGGTAACTCTGGGAAGGCGACAGCCCCTTTAAGTAGGCAGGAACAATACTTAGAAAGAATACAGGGTGGAGCCTTTGTCTTCTCCTTAGCTGGTTACTAACTACTGCCCTCCCAGTTAGATTTGTTCCTTCTATGAGAGAGGCTACATAGAACAGTTCTGCTTAGTTTTAGTTTCCTTTATTATTTTCTTGTTAGATATGGGGTATAAAAATCCCCCATTAGGTGGATTACCATTACTGACTTGCTCAGTTGACAGGCACTGTTGTGGACCTTCCAGCCCTGGGAGAAAACCTTGCGTGCTATGTCTTTTCCCTTGGAGAAGCCCACTGAGGCGTCGCCCTTTCTCAATGGTAATCTGAAGTCTGAAGACCTACAAAAAAGGTGAGCAACCCTTTAAAGCGGAACTACCACCCAATAATAACATTGCACCACATAATTGCACAGTAGCGCTAGTCGCCAGAATTATTACCTGATTAAAGAGAAATGCTATTCTTCCAAGACTGACAGCAGGACGGAGCACGGCCGTCACTATGGCAAGATGTCCGCGCTCCGTCCTGCTGTCAGTCTTGGAAGAATAGTGACTTCTCTTTAAACAGGTAATAATTCTGGCGACTAGCGCTACTGAGCAGCTAGTCGCCAGATGGTCAATTATGTGGTGCAATGTTATTATTGGGTAGTAGTTCCGCATTAAGTGCCATGGTCCACTTGTCCCACTGCTTCCCCTCCGCACAGGGGTCTCCTTCTGGAGTTCCTATATATATACTCCTGCACTCATTTGGGTTTGTCTGTCTACTTAGGGTCCTTGGAGCATTTTGGGTTTTCTGTGGTACATTAACCCCTTCCCTGACATGTTAGGTGCTTTGGGGGACATTTTTCACTTATTTCCCTTGGGGTTCAGTGTTTTCTACTGTTGATCAGGTGTTCTCTATATGTTTTATAACTTTTGGAACACTTTTGAAAAATTTTCTTTATTTAAATCTGAGCGCTTTACCGCATGGCCTCAATGTTCCATTGATCTCTATGGGACAGATTCACTTCGGACATATGTCTGCAACCACACCACATACCGAGTTCAGAGATGTCTCATTCTTCTTGTCTGCCCTTGCTCTATACTCTGGTGCACATCCTCAGTGTCTTGGGGGAATGTGGGCACTGTTTTTGTGGTACTCTTTGAGGAAACTACGTTTCCCATAAACTTCTGTTTCGCAGGCTGTTTTCTGATTGGCTTACAGTTCAGCCGCCATTTTCTTTCTTTCCTCTCACAGGTATCCTACGCAGGGCTCCTTCTACTCTCCTCCTCAGGTAAACCCTTCACTTGCCAGTGTATTTTATCCTTTTCTGGGGTGATTTCTTTAATATGGGGCACAGTATTAGGTTATTCATTGTACTATCAAACAGGATGTCAGACCTGTTGGGACGTGGGGCTGGACCTAGGGCTGATGTTTCTGGGGAGTCTTTGACCCCCATTGATTATATTTCCTCTTGCCAAAGGGAATATTCAGGACACTTTTGCCCTTCATGTACTTTGGCCCCTGCATCTCCGCCAGGGCCTTCCAGTCACGAACAAGAGCCAGATTGGGTCAGGGACTTAAAGTCCTCTGTGGTGCAGTTTTCTCTTTTTTTCCTCATTTTCTTCAAGGGGTTCTTCAGTCTTGGAATACCCCCACCTTGTACAGGCATGTGGCCTCTATGGCTCTTGGCATTTCTGTCTTGACTGTTTCCTCTGAGGAGGATTCACTGGAAGATTCAGAGAATAGTGTGCGTTCACTAGGGGCTTTTCCCCAATATTATGACGACCACTTTGAAGCTCCTGAACCCTCTACTGACGGTTTCATTAAGGCGGTTTTAAACATGCTGCACATTCCTACTACCCTTGTGGGTTCTCAGTCTACTTCTGGCTTCTTTCAAAGGTGCAAGAAGTCTTGCACATTTTTTCCGCCTCATCCCACACTTAACCAGATCATGCTTGCTGAGTGGAAGACCCCTGTTAAGCTCTATCCATTTTCTGATGCGGCTTTGGCTCAGTGGTCTACACCTCCTAAGGTTGATGTCTATAATTCCAGTGTTTTGCCTTCCTCTGCATCACCTGCAGTGGGTACTTCTGCTCTCACAGACTCCCCTGATAGGGAGCTTGATGATATTTTACAGGCTGCATTCACTGCTATAGGTGGGTCCTTGTGACCTACCCTTGCTTCTGTATGGGTTAATAGAGCCATTGCTGTTTGGACTGACCAGCTGTCTGAAGCTGTGTGTATGGGTGCTCCTAAATCTGACATTTTGATGCTTTTAACTGATATCTCTGTGGCTCAATGCTATGTTACTGATGACCTATCTGATGCTGTTAGGCTTGAGGCCAAGGCCTCTGCCTTTTCTGTGGCTGCTAGGTGCTCACTGTGGCTTAAATTCTGGTCTGTTCACCCAATCTTTAGGCAATCTCTGGTTTCTCTTCCCTTTCAGGGTATATCCCTTTTTAGCCCTGAACTGAAGGACATAATTAGCGAGGTTACTGGGGGCCAGAGTGCTTGGTTTCCCTTGTCCCCTGAGCGCAATCCTCAGATGAGAAGGCACCGTCCTTTTCGTGCTTTTCCAGATGGAATACAAGGGTTTAACCTGGTGCTATCTCAGGCACAGTGTTCCATCCCTATGCCTCCACAGCATTGGAGACCAAGCAGCTCTTCCACCGAGCCTAACCTCCTTCGGCGAGACTAGCCAAACCTTGATTTGCACGCACCTGTGGGTGTTCGTCTGCGGTGCTTTTTCTTTTCAACGTTTGTGCAGACGTTGTTGCGGACCCGTGGCTTTTGCTGGTGGTTTCCAAAGGGTATTGGATTCCTTTCAACTTCCTCCTTCCCTTCCATTTCTTCCCTTCTCGCTCCCCTCTGGGACCGGAACAGCTTTGTCTTTTCCACGGGTCCATTCAGGATCTCTTGGACAAGGCGGTTCTTGAACTAGTTCCCCAGCCAGAAATAGATTCGGACTCATGTTCCAACCTATTTGTGGTTTCCTAGAAGGATTGCTGCTGCAGTCCTATTCTGGACCTCAAGGACCTCGATTTCTTTGTGGTCAAGATTCATTAACACCAGGAGTCCTTATGGTCAGTCATTGTGGCGATGTGTCCAGGGTAATTCTTGGCCTCCTTGGAACTGCAGGGACATTAGTAGCAGAAAAAGGGAAGTGGTCATGCCACTCTACAGATCTCTAGTTAGACCTCACCTAGAGTATTGTGTACAGTAATGGAGACCCCATCTCCAGAAGGATATAGATACTGGTGACTGCTTTACAGGAAAATAAATATCAGGATAAACTAAAGGATCTGAACATGTATAGCTTAGAGGAGGGAAGAGAGAGAGGGGATATGATAGAAACATTCAAATACATGAATGGATTCAAGTGCAGGAGGGAAGTACATTTCAGAGGAGTAAAAATGTTAGGACAAGAGGCCATAGTCTAAAACTAGAGGGACACAGGTTTAGACTTAATGTAAGAAAGTTTTACTTCACTGAGAGGGTAGTAGATAAGTGGAATAGCCTACCAGCAGAAGTGGTAGAAGTTAATACAGTGACAGAATTTAAGCATGCATGGGATAGGCATAAAGCTGTCCTTAACATAAGAAAAGACCAAGGACCAAAAAAGGTTTAAGGTTTTTGCAGTAGGAAAATGGGCAGACTAGATAGACCGAATGGTTCTTATCTGCCGTCAAATTCTATGTTTCTGCAGGAGGCCTACCTGCACATCTCTCTTCATCCAGAGAGCCGGCGGTACCTCAAGTTCACTTGCAACAATGGGCAATTCCAGTTTTCGGCGCTCCCCTCTGGTCTGACCACAGCTTTGCCGGTATTTATTCAAGGGTCCCTTCCGGGGAACTTCTCCAACAGCAGGTACAGGACTGCATTTACAAACTCATCCTTCACGGTTGGGTTCTGAACATGGACAAGTCGGGCCCAATTCCATCGCAGAGACTGGTTTTTCTGGGTCTCCTATTCGACACCCTGCAGGGCATGGTCTTTCTGACAGAGGACGTGGTTCAACAGATCACCAACAAGGTATCCACGGTTCTGGCTTGCGAGTCCATTCAAGCCCAGAAGTTGACCTCTTTGGTGGGGAAACTGATTTCCACCATGGAGGCGGTACCATTTACTATGGCTCACTCCAGGGAACTACAGAGGTTTGTGATCCAAGTTTGCAAAGGGAATCCAGATCTCTTTAAGATATCGGTCTCTCCCCTTACATGTAGAGCTGAGCCTTCCTTAGTGGCTGAGTCTCTCCAACCTGCAGAAAGGAAGTCCCTTTGTGATCCAATTTTGGACCAAGGTAATGATGGGTGCCAGTCTGTCCGGATGGGGAGAGGTCCTGGGTCACCTGAATGTCCAGGGTCATTGGTCGGCAGAGGAATCTCTCCTACCCATCAATGTTCTGGAACTCTGGGCAATATTCCACGCTCTCCGGTATTGGTCATCTCATCTCAAAGGTTGTCCAGTTCGTGTCCAGTCAGACAACGCCATGGCTGTGGCTTACATCAACAAGCATGGTGGCATCAGAAGTCTAGCAGCTTGGTTGGAGGTCAAGGCTATTTTAACCTGGGCCGAAGAACATGTGCCTGCTATCGCCGCAGTAAATATTCCAGGCGTAGAAAGCGCCTTAGCCGACTTTGTAAGTTGCCACACCGTGGATAACTGAGACTGGGAACTTCACCAGGAGGTGTTCGACCTCATTGTTCAGAGATGGGTACTTCCCTGGATCAACCTGATGGCCACCAGACCCAACTGGAAGGTTCCGATATTTTGCTCTCGTTAGATGGACCATCTGGCTTACACAGTGGATCTAGCTGCTCCCCAGGTTTCTGAGGAAGCTACAGATGGAGAGGACTCCGGTCATCCTAGTTGCTCCATACTGGCCTCAGCAACCCTGGTTTCTGCACCTGTCTGTGTGTGTGAACCGTTTTGGCTTCCATGCAGACCTGATCTCCTCCTACAGGGCTACCTGTGGAAGGGGAATGTGGAGCATCTGGGTTTGACAGATTGGCTATTGAATCATCGATCTTGAAGAAGAATGGATTTTTTCCTGAAGTGGTTGCCACTATGATTTAAGCTTGGAAACGTGTTTCCTCTACGGCTTACCACAGGACTTGATCTATGTTCCACTGTTGGTGTCTGGATAGGGATCTGTCCTCTCAGGCGTTTGATCTGCCAACTGTCCTGTGTTTTTTACAGGATGGTGTGAACAAAGGACTCAGCCTGAGTTCTTTGAAAGTTCAATCATTGTCTCTCTGTCTATTTTTCAGAGGCGTGTTGCCATTCTCCCAGATGTCAAGGTTTTCTTTCAAAGTGTTGCTCATGCTTTCCCTGTCTTTAAGCATCCCGCTCCTCAGTTGGACCTTAATTTGATTCAGGGAGTCTTGCAGTGGCCCCCTTTTGAGTCCTTGGCTACCATTCCTCCTCTTCTCCTAACTTGGAAAATGGCTTTTCTTTTGGCAGTTGTCTCTGTTCATAGAGTCGCTGAACTGCAGGCCTTGTCCTGCAAACCGTCATTCCTGGTGTTTTATAAGGATAAGGTGGTTCTTCGTACCTCTCAGGAATTTCTTCCTAAGGTGATCTCTGTGTTCCATATCAATCAGGAGATTGTTGTGTTTTCCTCTTGTCCTGACCCCAAATCTGACAAGGAAAGGGATCTCCACTTGTTGGATGTGGCGCACTACATCAGGTTCAATATGCACTGCACTGGTTTTGTCTGTCAAACTGATGGACTTTTTTGTCATCCTGAGAGTCCCAGGACTGGTAAGGCTGCATCCAAGGTAGCTATTGCATCTTGGGTCAAGTCTACCATTCACAAGACCTATGAACTCAGGAGGAACCTGCTCTTTTTTTGCATGCGCTAATTCCATCTGATTTGTTGGGGCCTCCTGGGCCTATTGGAGTCAGCCATCTGCTGATCAGTTGTGCAAGGCCGCCACTTGGTCGTCCGTGCACACTTTTGCCAAACATTACTGTGTTGATGTTCTGACTTTGGCTGACGCCAGTTTTGGCTGACATGTCCTGGTGGCAGCTCTACCTCTCTAGGACTTTTATTCCTGTACCTAGAGGTCTTTAACTCTTGTGCCCTGTTAGCTGTTGTTCAGTGTGCTGTGTTTACAGTTACTGGTGTGTTGTGTTACAGTTCAGTGTCTGTTGACACTTTGTTTGGGCTATTCTGTGCTCAGATTAGTCAGTGGGAGTTCTGGTATCATGAGGACCGGCGCTTGGTCCTTGCCTTATTTCCCACCACTGGGAAACTTAATGTTGGTACATACAAGAGTTACCTGTAAGCTATATTGGACGACAGAGAAAAGAGGATTTTAGTCTTACATATTAAATCCTTTTCTCTTAGTCCATATAGATTTTTTTAATGGTACTCCTTTTATCTACCTTGGAAGGATGAAAGGCCGATTCGACCCTGCTGGGACTAGAACCTGGGACCTTTCAGTCATATTCTACAGCTGGTGCCTTCACCAACTAAGCCATCTCACCAGCTTAAAAAAACCTCTGACAGATTACCTTTTGTCAGTATTTATAACTCTAATTCTTTGCAGAAAAAGAAAATAATACAATGATACTGGGTAATCATTCAAAAAGATAATGAACATGGTACACTCTTTAAGGAAAAACATGCACTTTCATATAAAAGATCAAAAAACCTAGTGGGACACCTCATGTTGGCAGATGTGAATCCAGAAAAAAAGTTCAAGACATTTTTTGGCAAAGGGCAATTTCCTATATTTAAACTGTATGTATGGCATAGTTAATGGTGATTTAAACTGTATGTATGGCATAGTTAAGGGTGATTTTATCTATCACCCATCAAAAAGGCATAAAATGAAATTGTAAAAGTATGCCACCTGTAATAGTAAAAATGTTATCTACAAGATAAAGCGCCCAAGTGGCTTAGCCTTTGTAGGCAACACTTCATGACTGGTCAGGATGAAAATTGGTGAACACAAAAGGTTAATTATCATTTGTGATATTGAAAAAATTCCGGCCATATCTGTCCGTAAACATTTAAAAGAGATAAGAAAAAATGCTTTGCAATTACATTGGTGTGTTTTAGAAGTTGAGAAACCTTCAAAAAGAGGTGGTAACAGAAAACAACTACTCTTACAACATGAGATGAGATGGATACATTTTGTACTAAATCACCAACTGGTCTTAATGAAGACTACAGTTTTCTGTGTTTTATTTAAATATTAGGATGTAGTACTCTTTAGTACCGTGCTACAGACAGTTTTTAGACTTGTATAATTACCTATTTTTGAACATTAATTCTACACAATTAACCCATATGTAAATTATGTGAAAAGCCTTAGAACGTAACAGTGCTGTCTGCTTATATCTAAAAACTATAGAATCTTCTATTAAACAATTAGGTTAGTTTTTATTGTAATAACACTGTGAATAATGATATGAATGATAATAATTATATGATTGTTTGCTAATTAAGGGCTCGATCCAAATGTTGGCGTCGCCAGAAAAAACTGGCGACGCTGGTTTTAACGTCAACTGAGCAATGCAAATGTTCCACTAGTAACAAGCGACGCCAGTTCTGAAACACACGTCGCCCGTCGCCAGAACAGCAAGATCTCGCCCATAGAGGACAACGTACAAGCGACGCCAAAAGCTATTCAAATGTTGGAGTTAGGGCTAACATGAGTTAAATTGCAACATTTCTCTCCAGAAATCTAACTCCTATTTTTTTTGGAGAACAGCACACAACGCAGAGTACAAAACCATCGTCGAGGGAAATAAAACAGAGAAGCAGGTCATCCAAGCACAGAAGCCAAGCATACAGAAGTCAGATATTAACCCCTGCAATGCCTAGCAAATACAACAACAAGGCCTACAACAGTGCTTCACAACCCCTCCACCTAAGACACCCCTAACATACAATCTGGATATGCCAGGGCATCCCCTGAGGGCACAAGGGAATACCCAAATAAAAAAAACATATGCCCAACATCAGGTCCCACTGTGTCAATGGCAACGAAGAGAAATAGTGCCTCAAATGTCCCATACACACATCTCCCCAAAAATGTGTAAAATCAATATTATCAAACACCAATGCAGAATATAGCAACATGGGAAAAGTGACGCACCCTGAGCTGGTGCACATGGCGTCACATGACACCCTGGTTGGGAACCACTGACCGACACCAGACAAACAAGTCACAGACAAACAATAACAATCAAGCAACCCCACAGGGACAAGGGGAACACAAAGCAGCACAACATAAGCCATCCCAGCACACCTTTGAACAACAGGGGTTAACACACAACACCACATGCACACCTGTCACTCCAGCAACAAATCAAGCTCACCTATGTAACCTCAGCAGTCCATGGAGACAAAACACACACCTGACAGGTACATACCAATTACAAATAATCACACCACTGACCACACACACACACCAGAAAACAATTACCTGGATAACTCACGCATTACCATTAGTCCATTATGACCACATGATACAGAAAAAAGGGAAGAAAGGAAGGGGTTAACCAGCCATAGGAGAACCACCAGGCGGTGCCCCCCCCTCAAAAAAAAATGAAGAACTGGCGCACACTACAGGAGTATACCAAACCAAAGCTTTATCAGACAATACAAATTTAATCAAGTGAATACATCAAATCAATCAAAAACCATCCAGCACAGGAATATGGAGTCATGAAGACATTCCAACATTGAATAATGCCTCTATAGACTGAGAGCAGGTATATGTAAAGCAAACTTCCAATACCATGTATACACAAACAAATCAAAGTGGCCCATTAGCAATGTGCAATATCATCAGACATATAGGGCTAAATTTAAAGGCAGCCGTTAGTAAAAAAAATCACTAACGGGTGCGTTAAGTGTCATGTTGCAATTCAAAGATCCGTCTAAAGAACAGCTAACGGCAGTTGCAGAATCCTAACGGCCCATACACTTACGTGCATTCAGACGCATGGAACAACATACCCCAGAGCTATTCAAAGGCTTGCGGTACTGCTAACGGCTGAAAAAAGACACACCTAACGGCTAAAAGTTAAGACCCACTTTTCTTAGCCGTTAGACACTTAACGGCCAAAACAAAACACCCGTTACATAGGAAAATACACAAAAAGCTTACTGCACAACCATGTAAATGGGAAAATTAACCCGTGCAATGCCAAAACAACGCAAAAACATGCACACACAACACAAATCACTCCACACACAACAACAACCAACACCACAGGGACAACGACACACAAAAAAACAACAACACAACATGGCACGGAACAACGGGGGTTATCACACAAAGCGAACACCTGCAAATACAAGCTCACCTGGGCAACATCAACACGCGACCTGCACACCACAACTGCACACCCGCAAATGGCACACACATAACAATCACAACACACCACATCTTATAACACACACACACCTGCAAACACTTACCTGGACAAAAACAACTCACCATTGGTCAGCACTCACCTCATCACCACACCTACACAACGCCCTAGCAAGTATTTAAAGGGACAACTCAACACACTCACTTGTGGCTTGTTTTCCACTCAGGGAGGGAGAGAGAGAGAGAGAGATAGAGAGAGAGATAGATAGAGAGAGAGAGACAGATAGAGAGAGCAAACATTATGTTGGGTTACATATTGTTGCGAAGACTGCGGAGAAGGCATGCAAGGGAGAGAGCTAGGGAACATCAGCAACCTCCAAGCACACCTGATCAACAGCCTTCACCTGTTGCAAGTGAGGAGGCTGTGGCTCAGCAGCCACACAGGAGTCCATCCCCACCTGGAGGGCAGAGGATGTATAGACAACCACCAAGGCCCAGGGTATACCGCCCAAGGGTCACCCTCTTTGGAATGACCGATGATGAGGTAATTGATCGCTACAGGTTGAGGCCTGACAGCATCATTGCCTTGTATGAGGTCATCAAGGAGCAGGTAGATCCCATCTACATCCACAACCATGCCCTAACTGGCCTGCAGAAACTACTCTGTGCCATACACTTCATGGCAAGTGGGGCCTTCCAGTCCACTGAGGGTTACGCATCTGGCATGTCACAGACCACATTCTCCAGGGTGCTGGCCCAGGTCCTGCCAGCCCTCAAAAGCAAGGCCAGTACCTATATACATTTTCCCACCACAGACATGGATTGGATACATGTCAAGCAGGCCTTTTACACCAGGGGAGGCATGCCCAGGGTCATGGGTGCTATAGATTGCACCCATGTCCGGATTAAGGCCCCAGCACGTGACGCACAGCTATTCATGAACAGGAAGAACTTTCACTCCAACAACGTGCAGATGGTGTGTGACAGCCATATGAGGATAATGAATGTCTGTGCAAAGTATCCTGGCAGCTCACATGATTCATACATTCTCCAAAACTCGTCAGTCCACAGAGATTTCGAGAATGGAACTTTTACAGGGGGATGGCTTTTGGGTGAGTTCACAATACAAAAATCACACCACATACACAGGCGTACACACAACGCTGCTTAGCATGCTCCTGACCCACAGCTAGTACGTCCACCACACAAAACATCATTCACACAACATGTGCTCCCTGTCTCACCATGTCACTCACATTACACAGGTGATGCTGGCTATGGATGCAAGTCCTGGCTACTGACCCCTCTGGCCAATCCTCGAACACATGCCCAGGAAAGGTACAACCAGGCTCATGGCAGAACGAGGAATGCCATTGAGCGAACCTTTGGCCTCCTCAAGTCAAGATTCCGATGTCTGGACCACTCGGGGGTAGCACTGCAGTATGCACCTGGAAAGGTGTGCGACATAATTGTGGTGTGCGCAATACTGCACAACATCGCAATGGACACCAGGCTGCTGGAGCACATCCAGGACCCCCCATACAGGAAGTGCCCATGGACATCGGCCATGTTGAGGAGACCCTGAGAGGGACACAGATCAGAGACAGGCTCATCACGGAACACTTTACATGTGAGTATAACACAGGCATGCAAACAATCCATGCAAGTCCCCCATCAGTCCTGTGACACTAACCACACTGCACATTTTGTTCTGTCTCACCCCACAGGAACAGTGACACAGCACTGCACTGGCAGTGGACGTGGCAAATTGTGTGTGTGGACTCAAAAACCATCCTCCATTCCACTCTCCACGTTGACATACAGACCCCAAGGATATCACGCACACCCTCAGGAGAAACAAGGTACAACACATAACCCATGTTCATCGCCTTACAGGGCTTGATTGACAGCAGCTAACTTGGTTTGCCATGATCATAGCCAGAGCAACCATGCTAGCCTTGTAGCGAAAGAGTGTTATCCAATGTTATGCATTGGATAATACTCCGTCACATCAGGGGTTAAAGGGCCATTGGACTCAATATGGGACCTGTACTGTGCTACAGCTGAGAAGAGCAGCACAGGGGTGGATGTACAGTGGTATGGTCACACAATGTAGAGGTCATGAGACGTAGATCAGATTACCAGGGACTCCATGCTGACCTGTGAGTGTGCAGACATATGTGCCCCCGACATGAATACACACATCAACAAATATGTCCTAACAGTTCCGTGGAACAAATGACATTGGGCTGCCACTGTCACTTTCACAGTGGCAGCCCAAATTCATTACTTCCATGGAGCTCTCAGAACACTTGTTGATGTGTGTATTCATGTCAGGGTCACATATCCATAGGGCTGGGGCACATGTCCTTAGTTCTCCACATAATTGGTTACAGATGAGTACACAACACATTGTCAAGCAATGGTTTGTGTACTCACCTGTAATTAAGAAGATTGAGGGGATTATAAAGTCGAAATTGTTGTTTCTTGATGATCAGTTCAGGTGTATAGCTCCAAATCCTGTCCTCTTGTCCCACAGGCATCCATAACATGATCCGTCCTTGATCTGAAGATCTTCCATGTGTCTGGATTGATGTCTTGACAACACCTTCATAAAGATCACCCCTTGCTATTTCTGGTGATGTTGTTAGTGATGCAATATTTGACCTGAGGTTCACACAGACCTCTACTTGAACATTCTCATATAGACACAGAAAACACAATTTCACAAGTGTAATAACCTGTACAGTTAGGATGCTCAGCTACAGAGTTGTCAAACCTTGTGGACAACACATGAGCAGGACAGCCTTGTTACTCAAGTAGTATGATTTAGTTTTAAAGTACATTTAGTGTTCTCATACAAGTGTTCAATGCATATAGGCAATACACACAGAAAACACATGTACGTCCTAATGTACTTTGAGACACAATAAAGATGAACCATCACTAGTCAATCATCTGTGTCTGTATGAGGATATATTGGATTACACATCTGTTTGTTAATGCGTAACCACACTCAGGATAGAGTATCCCCCATACATGGAAAGGCATCACCCATATCACAGGAGTCCACCACTTGTTTGCAAGTGAGTGGACTCTGTGATGTATTCACGCTAACAGATGGTGGCAATGATACACTAATGTGTTGTGGGAGTGATAAAGAGGTGATAAAGGGGACATACTTCCACATTGAATTCCTGTCCACAGTTTCTGTGTTGCTCAGTATAATCAATGTTCTGTGATATTGCTCCACTTTGACATATCACAGTACATGGGCTACATCAACGAACAACCAGACCAAGTGGACAAGTGTTTTCACTGGTGAAGTCTGTTACACCCTTAGGAAAAACAACAACTCAACTTACTGGAGGCCCCAATGCTCACCCCAGGATATCAATGTGTGTGCTACACATTGAAATCCTAGGTTAAAAACATTGGGTTCCCCAGTAAGTCAGTTGCACAATGAGTGTTTGAGTGCAAGACAACATTGATGCAGGTCACATTTATCTGTCCTGCTTGTTATGTCACCGCTAAGTCACATAGCCGTTTGTTTGGTTATCCCCTTAACCCTCTGAGTGCCAGAGTGGTACCCAATTCATTTCTTTGCAATTCGTTGCCTACCACTCTGGCTATCAAAGGGTTAAACACAACATATGATGTAGACGAATGTTCAGTGTTGTACCAAATGTTGTGCTAAGGGGTATGTTTTGTTATACAAAATCAACACACAACATTGCCATATAACACAGTTGTGTAATATGGCTCCTGGGATGTATTTCCAGTTGAATTTGTACAACGGTGTGTGTGTGTGAACCCATGTTGTAACATCCCACAAACATCTTACCTAGGCAGAAGTTGTGTTCACTGAATTGTTTGGCAATGCATTGGAGACAACTCTGCCACCCAATCTATGACCAAATACAAAGCAGATCAGACAGGATTCAAAAGCACAATGTTCCTTTATTCAGGGGAAATGTAACATGTTGGGCATTTTATTTTTTTTCTTGGGGGGGGCCTTAGACTGTGTGGCAGAAGTGGATAACCTGGATGATCTCCTGGTCACCGTTTGCCCCCTAGGTGTGGCTTCGGGGGTCACATTAGAGGGGGTGGTGGGGGCAGTGGATCCCTCTGTGGAGCGCAGGTTTTCCCTCTCTAACCGTAAGTTCTCCCTGCGGTTCAGCTCTCTCAACTCCACCAGTACCTGTGCAAGCATGTCCATCACCCCCGTGTGGAGCTGATGGAGTTGAGTGTTGATCCTCATGACCTCCGACTCCAGGGCATGGATCCTTGCCTCTATCCTGTTTGTGTTTCTCCGGGATTCCCTACGGCTCCTGGTGATGTTGTCATTGGTGCAGAGGCTTGACCGGAGTAGTCTCCTTTGCAGAGCCATACACTCTGCTTCCATCCCCGTGGGCCGTTCACTGCTGGTGATGCTTGTGTCTGGTGAATCTGCTGCTGCTGTGTCCTCCTCAGCTGGTGCTGTGTCCACCTCAGCTGGTGCTGTGTCCACCTCAGCTGGTGCTGTGTCCACCTCAGCTGGTGTTGTGTCCTCCTCAGCTGGTGCTGTGTCCACCTCAGCTGGTGCTGTGTCCTCCTCAGCTGGTGCTGTGTCCTCCTCAGCTGGTGCTGTGTCCTCCTCAGCTGTTGCTGTATGTGCTGCAGATGGGTATGTGCCCACCACATCAATGGACCCACTGCTGCCCACCGATGTCTGTGCTGGTGGAGGTGGTGGGGTAAACACGTCCCTTCACATAGGGTGTTGGGGCTCCCCAAGCAGGCCCAGGTGTTGGTAGTCGAGTGGCCAAGGGTCAAACCTTGGCCACTGGTATGTGCTTGGCCCCCACCTGGGATCATACCTGGGGCCATGCTGGGGAGCCATCCAGGAGGGTAGGTCAGTCGGGGATGAGTATGGCCCGTATTGGGTGGTGGCCACATCACCGGGCAGCCATTGCCTCCCTGGTGGTGGTGGTGGTGCTGCTGCTGCTGGAGGGTAATAGCTCCTGGAGGTGGTGGGGTGCATCCAGTCACTGTAATATGGTGGTGTAGCCAGAGGTGGTGCAGGCAGAGGTGGTGCAGGCAGAGGTGGTGCAGCCAGAGGTGGTGCAGGCAGAGGTGGTGCAGCCAGAGGTGGTGTAGCCAGAGGTGGGGCATCCAGTTGGCCAAGAGGTGTGGATGTAGTTGGGTACGGTGCCCACTGGCTGGTCCCCTCCTCCGTATACTCCTCACTGGGTGGTGAGGTGGCCTCCTCCATGGGCTCCTGGAGTGCTGGAGGCACATAACCTGTGTGGAGGATTGAGACTTCGTGATCAGTAAACTTAGCCATGATGGTGTCAAATTGATATTAATACTTGAAATGTGGAAAGGAACATATATGTTGTATGGTTTATCCCCCTGTGTGAAACAACGGTACTCCTACTGGTGAAGGGTGTTTTATTCTACATGTATTGCAGCTCAGAGTTGAATTCCTTTGGTGCCACATCCCAGTGGCCTGAAATTGTACATTTGCGCTGTTGCCACATCATCCTTTGTGGATTTATGCTCCCTGGACCAAAGCTAGCCAGAGGATGGTCTGGCAACATTGGCATAGTACATTTTCAGGCCACAGTGATATTGTCCATGGAATATTCAACTTTGAGCTGTTATACTCTTGGGATGAAACACCTTTCAGTAGTGGGAATACCCTTGCATTACCCGGTGGATCAATCCTATGACATGTATTTTTACTTTTACATTTTAGGTATTACTATCTCTTTAACGGGATGGTTAATTTCACCTTGATGTAACATTGCAGGCATCATAAAGAGATGTTTAGAAAGATGTTGCTGTATGTGACAGCTGGAGATGTCAGTCATTTGACCACATGGAGGCTCTTCAGCAGACTCAAAATTGACCCATTGGGAGATAACTACATCTTTGCCATTGTCTACAAAGTGTTCCTGGTTTGTAAGTACGCTCTGTGGACCATGTCAATGATGGATCCATCTCCAATTGGTTAAATTTTGGGTCCGCTGAAGAGCCTCCGTGTGGTCATATGACTGACATCTCCAGCTGTCACATACAGTAACATCTTTCTAAACATCTCTTTATGATGCCTGCAATGTTACATCAAGGTGAAATTAACCATTGCCATGCCAAGGTACACAGTGAGGAATATGGTCTGATATGTGTGTATATGTACCTTTCATATGGGTACAAACATATCCTTGATAGATATGAACCCAGAGATCTGTTCAGTACATGTGTGTCAGATACCCACCCAGGCTAAGCTCTATTAGCTGAATGCTCCGCTATCGGAAGAATGACCTATCAAGGATACTGCGACTCCTCCAACAAGGGTTGGTGGAGTGAAGGCTTGAGTGCGTCGCTGGGGTGCGTGGCTGGCATACGCTGGCCCCCTGTAGTGCGTTGTGCTGCGGCCACGGCCGTGTAAAGGTGCTGGCCGCGAAGCCAGATGACCCCCCCCAGTTGAGCCGAAGGAGGCCCAGGATAACGCACTACAGTGAGGACACCCACCACCAACCCCAGGGAACGTCTGTTTCCAACAAGACAAGGTGAACTCACAGGAGGTAAGTCCCAGGTAGGTAGGGCAGTGACAGCAGAGAGAAAAAGAGAGAGCAGGGAACCAAGGAACCAGGGACCAATTCCGGGGCAAGAGAGGCAGGGAAATAACTGGACTAGAGAGAACCCAGAGAGCAGGCAAGGGCCCCAGGGAGCAGACCAGGAGGGAACAGGAACAGGAGACCTAGGAGGACAGACTGACCACAGAAAGGACTGACAGGGAAAGACTGGAGACTGGCAAAATGCAGGGAGAGGAGGCAGGCACTGGACACCTGAAGGCAGGCCTGGCTGAAGGGCACTGGTCAGAGGGATTAGGCAGAAGGTACTGGGAGCCAGGAAGCAGGCCTGAGAGCTAGGCACTAGATGCTGGCAAGCTGAAGGAGATGGACGCTAGCAGGCTGGCCGGACAAGCACCAGGAAACAGGTGCACAAGAAACTGCAGAGAGGGAGCAGACGGAAGGTACCAGGTACAGGGTCTGGAACGCTATAATCGCGCGCCGCACAGAGGTAGCGCGCGGTTATAATGGTCCCAAACCCGGAAGTGCGGGTGACAGCTGACGTCACCACGCTAGCGTGGTGACGCACAGCCGAAACCCGGAAGCGCAGAGAAAGGAGAACCCGCCGAGGGAACGACGGGGAAGGTAAGCCTGACACTCCCCCCCTCCTAAGGCCGCCCCCGGAGGCCAGGACGGGGCTTAAGGGGAAAGCGAGCATGGAAGCGCCGAAGAAGGGCCGGAGCATGAACATCCGAAGATGGAACCCAAGAGCGCTCCTCGGGTCCATAGCCGCGCCAATTGACTAGATACTGAAGCTGGCGACGAACCACGCGGGAATCAAGCACGGCATCGATGACGTACTCATCCTGACCAGCACGAATCACAGGCTTGGGAATCGGGGACCTGGGGTGCGAGGGGTGCGCCGGACACCATGGCTTTAACAGGGAGACATGAAATACTGGATGTACACGTAAAGAAGAAGGAAGAGCCAGGCGGTAAGCCACCGGGGAGAGCCGACGAAGCACCCGAAACGGACCCAAAAAACGGGGGCCAAGCTTGGCAGAAGGCTGATGCAGGCGTACATTCCGGGCGGAGAGCCAGACCCTGTCGCCAACCGCGAATCTGGGAGCCAAAGAGCGATGACGATCCGCCTGGACCTTGTGGCGTACCTGAGACCCCAACAAGGAGGAACGCATACGCTGCCAATGGTTCACCAAGGACTGGACACGGACCTCAGCGGCGGGCGCCAAGGCAGCCCCCGGGGAAACAAGCAAGACCCTGGGGTTGTAACCCAAAGCAGCAAAAAAAAGGCGAACAGCCCAAGGAGGAGTGGTAACGAGAGTTCAAGGAAAACTCAGCCAAGGGAAGAAGGTAACACCAATTGTCCTGTTGGTGGCTGCAAAAACTACGCAGGAAGTGCTCTAAGGACTGGTTCAATCTCTCGGCTTGACCGTTAGTCTGGGGATGGTAGCCAGACGAAAACTGGAGAGAGACACCCAGACGAGCGCAAAAGGATCTCCAAAACGCAGAGATAAACTGAGAACCCCGGTCAGAGATGATATGAAGAGGAACACCGTGAATACGGACTACCTCCGAAATAAAAAGGTCAGCAAGGTCTGAGGCAGAGGGAAGTTTGGGCAGCGGAACCAGATGACACTGTTTAGAAAAACGGTCAACGACAACCCATATAACCGTTTTGCCAGAAGAGAGCGGAAGATCAACAATGAAATCCATTGCGATTTGGGACCAGGGAAGAGCAGGAACAGGTAAGGGACAAAGAAGGCCTGGAGGTTTGCAGCGGGGCGTCTTCATGCGGGCACATACGATGCAGGAGGAGACAAAGGAAGCTACCTCGGCTCGAGCAGATGGCCACCAAAAATGACGAGACAACAGTTCATAGGTCCCTGTCACGCCAGCATGACCCCCAACAGAGGAATGATGGGCCCAACGGAGGACCTCTGGTCGAAATTGCGAGGGAACAAACAGCACCCCGGTGTTATGAGGAGTTCCAGTAGGGGCAGAGAGCTGAGCATCATGGATACGCCGCATGGTCCTGGTAGACAAGAAGGCTAAGAAACAAGACGAGGGAAGAATAGTGTCTGGCTCTACAGAAACAGCAGGCGGTTCTTGAAGACGCGACAAGGCGTCAGCCTTGGTATTCTTAATTCCCGGAACAAAGGAGATAGAAAAATCAAAACGGGAAAAGAACAGGGACCAGCGTGCCTGTCGGGCATTCAAGCGTTTGGCTGAAGCCAGATATGCCAGATTCTGATGGTCCGTGTGGATGGATATCTTGTGGGGGGAACCCTCAAGGAGGTAGCGCCATTCAGCTAGCGCTAACTTAATGGCCAGGAGCTCGCGATTACCCGTGTCGTAGTTCCTTTCCGGTGCGGAGAAGCTCCGGGAAAAAAAAGAGCAAGGATGAAGAACCCCAGTAGAGGGGGACCGCTGGGAAAGGACCGCTCCTGCGGCTAACTCTGACGCATCAACCTCAACAATGAACGGCTGAAGGGGGTCTGGATAGGACAGGATAGGCGCAGTACAGAATGCCTGTTTCAAGGCAGTGAAGGCGGAGACAGCCTCCGTAGACCAAGAGGACGGGTTACCACCCTTACGAGTAAGGGCTACTATGGGCTGTATGACCTTGGAGAAGCTTTTGATGAAACGCCGATAATAATTGGCGAATCCAATAAAGCGTTGTACAGCTTTGAGAGTCTGAGGAAGAGGCCAATCTTGGACAGCTGAAACCTTGGCGGGATCCATGGCCAGACCCTCAGGAGAAACTATGTAACCCAAGAAGGAAAGACTGGTCTGATCGAAGAGGCATTTCTCCAATTTGGCATAAAGGTGGTTGGAACGCAACCGCTCCAGGACCTGTCGTACATGGACACGGTGCTCAGAAAGAGTATCGGAGTACACCAGAATGTCGTCCAAATAAACGACAACAAATGAGGACAACATATCTCGGAAGACGTCGTTGATGAGGGCCTGGAAGACTGCTGGGGCATTGCGCAAGCCGAAGGGCATGACAAGATATTCGTAGTGCCCTGAGCGTGTGTTGAATGCAGTCTTCCATTCATCCCCTTCGCGCATCCGGACAAGATTATACGCCCCACGTAGGTCCAGTTTGGTGAAGATGGTGGCTCCACGGAGACGGTCTAAGAGTTCCGAGATAAGTGGAAGAGGGTAGCAATTACGGCGGGTAATATTATTCAAGCCCCTGTAGTCAATACAAGGGCGGAGGGTACCGTCTTTTTTGGCCACAAAAAAGAAACCCGCCCCGGCGGGAGAGGAGGACGGGCGGATAAAGCCCCGAGCAAGACTGTCCTTTACATAGGCCTCCATAGCGGCAGTTTCGGGAATGGAGAGCGGATACGTCCTACCCCTAGGAGGCATAGTGCCCGGAAGCAGGTCGATGGGGCAGTCATACGGGCGGTGAGGCGGAAGGGTCTCGGCCCGTTGTTTACTAAAGGCCTCAGCCAGGTCGCTGTACGGTTCAGGAACCATTAGGGGGGAATCAGCTGTAAGAGTAGGCAGAAGAGTGGCGGTACCAGCCACATGCCTAGGGGAAGTGCCGGTGAACTCAAGAGACCCGGAAGCCCAGTTGATCTTAGGGTTGGCGGAGCACAACCAAGGAAACCCCAGGATGACCGGGGTATTAGGTGAGGTTATGACATCAAAAATGGTGGCTCTGTCGAGATGACTACCTACCCGTAGAGCTAGCGGTTGTGTAGAGTGAGTGATCAACCCTTTCCCCACGGGCGTTCCGTCAATAGCCAGCACACGTACAGGCAGATGCTTGGAATGCAGAGGAACCCCACACTGTGAGGCAAAGGTGGAATCGATGAAGAGGCCAGAAGCACCGGAGTCGATGAATGCCCGTGTATCTAAGGTGTGACCATCCCAAGAAAGGGTGACTGGAACAGAAAGGCATTGAGTTAGACTGTTGGGGATGGTAGCCGAACTTAGGGAGACTCCCCTATCGCCTAAGTCCTGGCGTTTCCCTGTTTATTGGGACATTCTCGTGCAAAGTGGCCAGGAGCTCCGCAGTAGAGACACAGGCCAGAGGCACGGCGCCGAGCCTTCTCTTCGTCTGACAGGCGGTAAATACGGCCGATCTCCATGGGCTCTGGACTGGGGTCAGGGACGGCGGGCGGATGCTGAAACCGGGGAGCCAGACGGATAGGAGGACGAGGAACAGGACGACGGTTGCGGTCGCGGTCTCTTTCGCTCCGTCTCTCAGACAACCGGTGCTCCAAAGACGAACACAGCGCCACCAATCCCTCCAGCGTGTCGGGTATTAACCTGGTGGTCAGCTCATCCTTAAGACGGTCGTGCAAACCCTTACGGAAAGCCGCCTTTAGGGCGCTGGCACCCCAGTCCGTGTCATAGGCCAACGTGCGGAATTCCACCGCGTACTGTGACAAAGAACGTTGTCCTTGAGTAATCTCCAACAAGGCGGTCTCAGCCTTCGTCTGACGGCCCGGTGTATCAAATACTGCTTTGAAGGCCACAAGGAATGTATCAAAATCTTCCAAGACCGGGGACTGATGGTCCAACAAAGGGGTAACCCAAGCCAAGGCCTGCCCCTTAAGGAGGGAGACCACGAAGGCAATCTTGGCTTGGGAAGAGGAGTAGGAGTCGGGCTGACAGCGAAAGTGCAACAAACACTGATTCAAGAAACCCCGCACATCGGAAGAGGAACCATCAAAACGTTCAGGCAAGGGAAGACGAGGAAGAGAAGACGAAAAAGCAGGAGCAGGAGGTGGAATAACATGCGCCTGAGCGGGTTCGGCACCCCTGGACACTCCAAACTCATGTTGCATCTGCTGTAGAAGATGCGTAATGGTATCCAGCTTCTGGTCCAACTGTACTATTTGTGTGGCATGTTGACTCAGTACGGCTCCTTGCTGTTGCAGGGCCTCAGACAGTTTGGCGGGGTCGGTAGCCATAACTAGGAAGGTGGCGCGATTATAATGTCAGATACCCACCCAGGCTAAGCTCTATTAGCTGAATGCTCCGCTATCGGAAGAATGACCTATCAAGGATACTGCGACTCCTCCAACAAGGGTTGGTGGAGTGAAGGCTTGAGTGCGTCGCTGGGGTGCGTGGCTGGCATACGCTGGCCCCCTGTAGTGCGTTGTGCTGCGGCCACGGCCGTGTAAAGGTGCTGGCCGCGAAGCCAGATGACCCCCCCCAGTTGAGCCGAAGGAGGCCCAGGATAACGCACTACAGTGAGGACACCCACCACCAACCCCAGGGAACGTCTGTTTCCAACAAGACAAGGTGAACTCACAGGAGGTAAGTCCCAGGTAGGTAGGGCAGTGACAGCAGAGAGAAAAAGAGAGAGCAGGGAACCAAGGAACCAGGGACCAATTCCGGGGCAAGAGAGGCAGGGAAATAACTGGACTAGAGAGAACCCAGAGAGCAGGCAAGGGCCCCAGGGAGCAGACCAGGAGGGAACAGGAACAGGAGACCTAGGAGGACAGACTGACCACAGAAAGGACTGACAGGGAAAGACTGGAGACTGGCAAAATGCAGGGAGAGGAGGCAGGCACTGGACACCTGAAGGCAGGCCTGGCTGAAGGGCACTGGTCAGAGGGATTAGGCAGAAGGTACTGGGAGCCAGGAAGCAGGCCTGAGAGCTAGGCACTAGATGCTGGCAAGCTGAAGGAGATGGACGCTAGCAGGCTGGCCGGACAAGCACCAGGAAACAGGTGCACAAGAAACTGCAGAGAGGGAGCAGACGGAAGGTACCAGGTACAGGGTCTGGAACGCTATAATCGCGCGCCGCACAGAGGCAGCGCGCGGTTATAATGGTCCCAAACCCGGAAGTGCGGGTGACAGCTGACGTCACCACGCTAGCGTGGTGACGCACAGCCGAAACCCGGAAGCGCAGAGAAAGGAGAACCCGCCGAGGGAACGACGGGGAAGGTAAGCCTGACAATGTGATTGTCTTACTGCCTATATATGTACAGCCATCACAAACTATCTTTCATTGATACCACTGATACCCATCCAAGTAAGGTGTAATATACTAGGTATATGTACTCTGATGATGATATCAATATGAGTTATTTTGTTGAGGGTGCACATATATGGGCAGTAGGACAATCACACGTACTGAACCGAACTCTGGGTTCACATCTTGTTGGGACATATTTGTACCCATTTGAAAGGGACATATCCACATACATATCTGGTCGTTTATCTTTCTGTACATATCTTTTTGTAATTGATCTGCAGAGTGATTCAAGTAGTATTTATCCCTATGTTATCAGTTGATCCCGTACAGTGCTGGATTTTGTCAGATTTGACATGTCCCTCTCTGGTTGTCATGATGGTATCCTATGCATTGCATTGTGATGCATGGGATACCACCGTGGCAATCAGGGATTGATTTACATTACAGGATTCTGTCCATGAGGTCTGTTCAAGTTGAATCCTGAGGGGCAACAATCAAGCCAGTATTGAAGGATATCATTGATTGAGGCCTTTTTTTTCCTGGATCAGCCCATCCATCCTTCTGTGTGAGGCAGCCAGACCCGATCATAGATATCCATAATTCCTGGCCTGTTATTGACCAAACCTCAATGGTTCATATTTGGTTCCCATATGTATCCTGCAAATAGTGTCTGGTGTACCATCCCTCCATGGCATCAGCACTCCTGAGGATCTATATGTGAATCAAATGTGAGATATGTAAATTCAAGTTAGCGTAAATGATTACATACACAACACCAAGGCCAACTTTTTCACCTTTAGTTATGTGTAATTGTTTTTGGCCTGTGTGTTGCACATACCAGCAGTTATTCTCAGTGGCACTGTGATTTGTGACCTGATCCATCCTGTTGGTGATTCAGTAAGCGGTTAAGTGGGCCTGATGAACTGATTATGATGCTGACTTCTCCGCTGACCTCATTTCCCCATCTGCAATGTTTTCTATGGAGTCCATACAATGGGGCCTGTGCAGCTTGAATCATGTTATTGGATATTCTCCATAGACTAACATTGTAATTGGTAAAGTGAGGGTATGTAAGTGTCAAATTCTCTACATCAGCTCTTTTTCACCGCTTAGTGAATGTCCCCTATGTGTCATGTAATTGTTAACCTATCGACATGTGTTTGTTGTCTGGTTAACCCTTTGAGTACCGGAGGGGTTTCCAAAGCATTGTTGATCGATGCATTGATGATCCCTCTAGCACTCATGGGGTTATGTGCTGGATTCCCTGTGGGAACATGGGTAACACTGTGTGACAACAATTGTGATGTTTGACATACAACACTTTTCTGAGCATGGTTTGTGTGTATTGTGTGTGATCAGCACAGCAACATGAGGGTTAACCAGGGAGTTGGACAGGTTTTGGCCTTGTTGAACCTTGACATTTGTCCTTGTCTTGTGTCCTGTTTAAACCCTCAGGGTGCTGTGTTGGTGCAGTTGTGTGGATGAATGAAGGGCAGATGTTGGGATGTGAGTGCTTGTTTGTGATGGGTGTGTGGTTTGAGGTGGTGTGTGGTTTTGGGGTGATGCACTTACCAGTGGTGTGGAGGCTTCTCTCATCCCCAGTGTCTGATCCTCCAGGGACCCCCTCAATGAGGGTAGATGACAGTGTCTGCCGCAGCCTCTCCTCCCATGCGCTGAAGGTGATGAGGACAGGTGGCCCACCTCCGGTGGCTCGGGCGTGCAGGGCGGCATCCCCCATCTTCTTCTTCACCTGCCTTTTGCAATCGCCCCATCTCTTCTTGATTGAGTCCACATCCCGTCTGCAGGTGGCCACCGCATTAACTCGGCTGCAGATTTGGCTCCAGGCAGCTCTCCTCCTCACAGCCAGGCCAGGGAGTCTCTCCCCCGGGAAGAGGACACTCTCCCTCTCCAGCACAGCCTCCACGAGGGCCGTGTTTTCTTCCTCGGTATATCGGGGGTCCCTGACCCTGTCCCCCTCAGCTCCGGCATGCGAGGAGTCAGACCCGGAGTGTCCTGCCTGCTCTGCACCTGCCTGTGTGTGGTGGTCCCCAGGAACTACCCCTCGTCCCACTGCAGGATCTGTCCCTCTTCTTTGTGTGCCTGCTCTTGTGGGCCTGGTCCCCCTCCGCCCTGCGGATCTCCCACTCCCACCCCTGCTCTGCTGAGGGATCCCCTCCTGACCTTCCTCCTCCTCCTCCACTAGTCTCCCCATCCCTCTCTCCTGTCCTCCTCCACACCCAGGCACTCTCACACGCCCTCACAGACACACTCAATCCCACTCACTCTCTGTCACACACTTTCACTCACGGATTCACACTGTAAAAATAAAGTTTAAAATGTGTAAGGTGTGATGAAAAAAAAAAAGACTATGTGTATGTGTTTGTGTTTGTATGGATGTATGTGCTATGTGCAAAAGTGTGCTATGTGTCTATTTAAATGTAATTCTCTCCTCTCCAAGATCCCTGTACCTTACTCCTGTGTATGCTTCTCTCTCTCTCTCTCTCTCTCTCTCTCTCTAAGCACTATCCTCCACTCCTGGGTCCTGTGCTCTAGCTTGCTGAAACTCGAAACACAGACAGGGTGTGACCGTTATTTTGAGTTATATATAGGTGTATTTGAACATTTTTGATACTTTGGGGCCTTGGGATTGGCTGTAGGTTTGAATTTTGTTTGTGCATCTATCAGGGTTGCTAGACAACGGCAGCCGTAATGTAACATTTTGACTTAAGTTGTGTTTTAACGGGTGTTTGGGATGCACAGTGATGCGAAATCAGGTGCGACGCTGGTTTTTGTGTTACGTGTTTTTGTAGTGCCTACGCCCGATAGCTATTCTTGTACTCTTACCTTTGAATCTGCCGTAAACCATGTGTTCTTTGCGGCCGATGTGCCTTTTTTACTTAGCGGATGGTTTAACGGCTGCCTTTAAATCCAGCCCATAAAGTGCAACATCATAATAATCCCAAAAGTATGAATACACATATACCTATCTCTGTGAATATAAGGGGAGGGAAAACAATGGGACCCCTGGAGTCATGGAGATGAGTATATGATGTGTATTCATACTTTGTTCATGATCACTACTTTGCACCTCACATGTATGATAATATTGCATATTGCTAATGGGCCACTGTGATTTGTTAGTGGATACATGGTTTAGCACGTATGCTGTACATATACTTGCTCTCAGTCCATAGAGGCATTATTCTATGTTTGAATGTCTTCATGACTCTTTATCCCTGTGCTGGATGGTGCACAATTGATTTGATGTATTCACTTGATTAATCATATATTGCCTGATTAAGCTTTGGTCTGGTATACCCCTGTAGTGTGCATCACTTATTAGGTGTGTTGTTGGGGGGGGGAGGGTGGGCACCGCCTGGTGGTTTTCCCTGGTTGGTTAACCCATTCTTCTCCTCCCTCCCCTTGGTATCATTGTATATCCCTATGAGTGCACCTCAGCTGATCACAGTTTGATCTTGAGTAAGGAGTTATGTACAGAGCTGGTGTGATTCCTTCCCTTTGTTTTGGTCCCATCACCATGACCACATGAAGAACACCTTACTGCTGTTTAACAGTGACAGCCCACCCTCCTTAGTTGTAGTGTGAGAGAGACACTGACAGAGAGACAGACCAACACCGGTATGTACACATGCTTGTACCTAAGACGACAGTGGAGCCGAATGTGTGAGAGGGTTAGGGCTCACCCCCTCCCCCTCCAAGCACCCCTGTCTAACAGCTGTCACCTGCTGCAACTGATCATGCTCCCGCTGAAGGCCTGCTATGCTGACTTGTTCGTACGTGTGTGTGTAGCACAGTGAATATGCCACTCCATTGCTAATCAATGCTTTGTCTAGGCGTCAGAACCATGTGAGCTGTCCATCAAGGGGATGGCAAGCAGAAATATGTATGTGTGTCACAAGGACCCTGAGCACACACCTCATCAGTATGTAGATCAAGATCCATGAAATAGCTCCTCTGTTTCATGGGTCTTGGTTTACACACTGATGTGTGTGCCCACTCACATATACATATGTCTGCTTGCCATACCGTGATACGAACCCCATGAAATCATGATGGCTAGATGACACCCTGACAAGCAATGGGTTGTTCACTGTGTCAAATAACCAAGCTGTCCTCGTGGAGTGCAAGTAAGGTCTCCAAAGCAGTGATGACCAATGTGTTGTGTACACCTCTGGCACTCAAGGGGATGATGATGGGTCAGCAATAGCATGACTGTTGTGTTCGTAGTGCACCTTCCAGTCTTGTTTTCATCCTCTGCAGGCATCCATGTCATGACCCCTCATGGTCCAGAAGTTTATTCCGGTGACACGTTGAATCCACGTCCATGGTTTCACGTGTTGGTGTCCATGTCAATTACAAATCTGATCACAAATGACTATCTTGTGTCATTGATCACCGCCTCCCCTGTCAGGGTTTAAAGGTATAGTAATACTGAATATGTTCCATTAACCTAACTAGTAGGGTTCATCCCCCTGAGTAAAACAAGGGAACTCCCCCTGCTTTGCATTCCAAAGTTAGTTCAGCTCATAGCTGAACATCATACATGAAATCTCACAGTGGCCTAAATTTTTACAGTGGTTCTGTTGCTACACCACCCCATGGACAGCTCTGGTCACAGCACCTTGAATCTACATTGGATGGTGTAGCAACAGTGCCACTTGACCATGTGAGACCACTGTGGTTTGCCTATGTAAAAACAACTGTGAGCTGACATAACCTGTGAATGAAACACCCTTCAGCAGTGGGAATTCCCTTGTTCTACTCAAGGGGATGAACCCTAACACATATTTGTTCAAACATTCTAAGCATTACTATCCCCTTAATTGTGATTATGTTGTTGATCTGTTGATGTATCTAATGTGTTCATGTTGTTTAAGTTCAAGTCACATCATGGAACAACACCCTGATGCTGTTTGGCTTTCAAATGTCTGTGAGTTGAACTTGGACAAACATGTCTGAATGTGATGTGTGCATTCACCCTGCTGTAAAAGCTTGTGATGCCAGTCATCGTGCCTGAGTTGTGTTCACTGCATAGCTGTACAATGCATTGGAGACAACTCATTCCCTGACACCCATGTTAGATGTGCCTGAGTTGTGTTCACTGCATAGCTGTACAATGCATTGGAGACAACTCATTCTCTGAACAGACCACATCCTGAATAGGAAACATGCATGGACACAGAAGTTATGAAGAAAGGTAAAAATTTATTTCAAGGACCTTGAAAAGGTTGGCCTCACTTTTTTTTCTTTTTTGGAGGGTCGGTGGCGGGGGGGCTGTAGAGGAGGATTCCCTCCTACTTTGGCGGGTTACCTGAGGGGGTCTGGTGGCTGGTGGTGGTGGTCGGGGATCGCTGCTGGCCGGTGAGACATCACTGGACCCCTCCCGTAATGGCTGGCCCATGTCCTGCCACTCATTCAGCCTGCGGTTGGAGTCCCGCATTTCCACAAGCATGTTGCAGAGGACCTCCAACATCCCTGTGTTGAACTGTAGCTGCTGGGTGTTAGCTACCACTTGTTGAGCCTCAACGGCCCTGAGGCACCCCATGATCCGCCCCAGGGTCAGCTCCACCCGTCTGAGGGCTCGGGCACACCTCCTAACCACTGTGAGCTGCTCCCCCTGGATGGCCACACATGTTGCGTCAAGGGCCACTGTGCCAGTGGGGGTTACAGGAGTGGAGGCTCGAGACGCTGGTGCAGGTGGTGGTGTGGCATGGGGGAACGGACTCCCATGGGGTGCCTCAGGGGGAGCTGCAACACCATGGGTGCTGTGTGGGGAGAAAACTTGCTGCTCCCTGGACCCGTCACTCCCCTCGGATCCTCTGTCCTCAGGTTGTCCGACCAGTGGTGGTGATGGTGTTGGTGGTGGTGGTGGGGTGAATACCTCCCTTCGCAGGGGGCGTTGTGGCTCACCCAGGAGCCCCACATGTTCATACCCCATGGGCCATTCATATGTGGACTCCTGAGTGTCCTCCTGCCACATATGTCCCCGTGGCCTAGGGGTTAGGCCAAAGCTGGACAGCTGGGGCTCTGCCACCATCTGGGGCATCAGGTGCCTACCCGGCGGTGGTGGTGGTGCCTGGTATCCCTGCTGCTGTGGGGCCTGGTAGCCCAGTTGTGGTGGGGCCTGGTAGCCCTGCTGCTGTGGGGCCTGGTAGCCCAGATGTGGTGGGGCCTTGTAGCCCAGATGTGGTGGGGCCTGGTGGGCCTGAGGTGGTGGGGCCTGGTAGCCCTGAGGTGGTGGTGCCTGGTGGGCCTGAGGTGGTGGTGCCTGGTAGCCCTGAGGTGGTGGTGCCTGGTGGGCCTGAGGTGGTGGTGCCTGGTGGGCCTGAGGTGGTGGGGCCTGGTAGCCCTGAGGTGGTGGTGTCTGGTGGGCCTGAGGTGGTGGGGCCTGGTAGCCCTGCTGCTGCTGGTGATGGTGGGGTGAACCCTGGGTGCAGTGGTGAGGCTGCTGCTGTAGTGGGCGTTGTGGTGGCGGTGCCCTGGATGCGGTAGCGTCCTCAGAGTAGGTGCCTCTGGAGTCCTCCACACGGGATGACTGGTGTGCTGTGTGGGGAAATGACATGATGCAATCAGTGATGTGAGCCATGACAGGAGTGCTGCAAGACTATTACATTGACATGTGAACAGTTGAGTGGCAGGATGGTATCCATTGCATTGCTTTGCAATGCATTGGTTACCATCCTGACACACATTGCTTAGCTTGACTACATCACATACATTGTGTTAGGGAAGCCGTTTGAAGAGTTGCTAAGGGAATATATTCAATAATTCTGCTGGAACAGGAATATTATTAGCAGGAGTCAACATGGCTTTGTGAAAGACAGGTCTTGTCAAACCAACTTGATCGCATTTTATGAAAAAGTGAGTAATGATATAGATGCGGGAGCGGCGGTTGATGTTATCTATTTAGACTTTGCCAAGGCATTTGATACGGTTCCACACAAGAGGTTACTGTACAAATTGAATGAAATTGGCCTAGGGGAAAATGTGTGTGTGTGGATTGGAAATTGGCTGAAAGATAGAATGCAAAGAGTGGTAGTAAATGGCAAGTTCTCCAGTTGGATAAACGTGATAAGTGGAATACCTCAGGGATCTGTCCTGGGTCCTCTTCTTTTTAATTTGTTTATTAATGACCTACCAGAGGGCATAGGGAGCCATGTATCAGTGTTTGCCGATGACACAAAATTAAGTAAGGTACTAAAGTCTGAACTGGATGTGTCTTCATTACAAGAGGATTTGGACAAATTGAGTAACTGGGCAGGCAAATGGCAAATGAGATTCAATATAGACAAGTGTAAAGTTATGCATTTTGGGTATAATAATAAAAATGCAACATATAGTTTAAATGGTGTTTCCCTGGGGAAATCTACAAATGAAAAGGATTTGGGAGTAATGGTAGACAATAGACTTATCAGTAGCTTGCAGTGCCAGCTGGCAGCTGCAAAGGCCAATAAGATATTGTCATGTATTAAAAGGGGTATTGACTCAAGGGAGGAAGATATGATTATGCCTCTTTACAGGTCCATGGTAAGACCCCACCTAGAATATGCTGTTCAATTCTGGGCGCCCTTTCTGAAAAAGGACATTATGGAACTAGAGAAAGTGCAGAGGAGAAACGGCGTCTTAGAGGGGATATGATAACACTATATAAATATGTTCAGGGCCCATACAAAGAGCTCTCCAAAGACCTGTTCATTAACAGAACAGTACGTAGGACAAGGGGACAACCGCTTAGACTTGAGGAAAGGAGATTTAATCTACAACAGCGGAAGGGTTTCTTTACAGTAAGGGCAATAAAGGTATGGAATTCACTGCCTGAGGAGGTGGTGCTATCGAATACATTAGATGCCTTTAAAAAGGGCCTGGATACTTATTTAAAAGAGCATAACATAGAGGGCTATGTACGTTAGTATTGGGATTAATATTTACTTAAGGCTTGTTGATCCAAGGAGAAATCTGATTGCCATTTGGAATAAGGAAGGAATTCCCCCCCCCCCCCATTCAGGGCAGAATTTGAAATTGCTATATTGAGGGTGTTTTTTTTTTCTTGCCTTCTTTTGGATCAACAATGGTAAACAGGAATAGGAAAAGGGTTGAACTAGATGGACGCAAGTCTTTTTTCAACCTAAATTACTATGTTACTATGTTACATTGTCACCTCTTTCTGACACCCTAGTGAGTGTCCCCACCATCTGTCTTGTGAATCACATATATCCTGCAGAGTGGGGATGGCGGGGAATGCCCCCTGGCCATCCCTACTCTGCACGCTATATATGATGCAGAAAGCTGAACCTTGACTATTCCGCTTGGACTAACTACCTACATGTACAACACCTAGCCCTGACATGCAGTCACAATCAGGGGCGGATTGTCCTATAGGGGGATCGGGCATCCCCCGGTGGGCCAAGCAATCATGGGCCGGTTTCCACTGTCTGGTCTATGCTGTTTATATGAGGGATTGGAGAAATGTCTGATTAACCTTTGAGTGCCAGAGGGCTACGGAACACATTGCTTTGCAATGCTTTCCATACTCCTCTGGCACTCAAAGAGTTAAGGTGTGATCTATGAGCTGAGACGAAGAGAGTTTAATGAGTAGCATGAGCAGTGCGTTGCATGTGGGATGTAGTATACACACTACATTCCCCTCCGAGTAATTCTAAGTTATAGGTTGTCACTTCTGTTAAAAAAAAAAAAAAAAAATGTATGTGCAACTTCCCTTAAAATTTATCTTGAAGGCTTCGGTACTCGACCTTATGCAGCAGCCACCACGGAATGAGGTTGGAGAAGGGGGAGGCAAGTTATAGTGCAGTCCTGCCCACGGTGATTATTTATGGTCCTCAGGTCATGCTAAAGCGTAAAGTGCTTTCTGATAATTGTTCAGAAAATAAGTCGCTCTCCTATTAGCAGCATGGGGACCGGCATGCAGTAAAAAAAAATACATATTATCAGCTAGTAAATCAAAGTAATTACACAAATAGTAATATATTTAACACTTGGGGTACTAGATAGATGTCCAAATCATTTTGAAGCCCTTTTCTAACATCTAAGGTTGTTAACACTTTCATGGCCATTTGAGTGAGCAAATTAATGCAATTTTCTCTGCACCAAAAGGAGTTAATAACTCTCTATCTCTCTCTGTCTCTCTCTCCCCCAATAGTAGCCCAGCATCTTCTCCACTGTGGCCCTATCATACATACACTGCACTCCCTTTCTGTAGAAACCAGATATATACATACATTTTGACTGGAAAAAAAAAATTATATATATATATATATATATATATATATATATATATATATATATATAAATGTAATGGAATACTAGCTAGTGGGCCAGTTTAAAAAAAATCCCCCGGGCTGGTATCAAGCTACAATCCGCCCCTGGTCACAATACAATAGGAAACACACCAATTCCCCTCCTTGCATTCTCTGTTAACCCTTTGGTTGCCAAGGGACTAGCCAATGTATTGTCGACCAATGCATTACTCATCCCTGTGGCACTCAAGGGGTTGTGTGCAGACCTCTTTGTCACTCTATGTATGACATTGTGATACACATAACAGATCTGTGACTGACACATGACAGTGTGCATTGTTTTTGTGCTGTGCTGATGTTGTTTTAGAAAGCATGAAGGGGGTTCAACAGGGACTTGACCATTACCATTCAGGCTGGTTTGGTCATGTATTCTGTCCTTGTTTGACGTCCCTCCAAGCTGTGTGGTTGAATAGTGGTGTGGAATGCTGTCCATGTGTTCAGGTGTCACTGTGTTGGCCTCTGTCTGGTGGGTGTCAGGAGTTGTGTGATGATGTGTGCGGGCCTTGATGCACTTACCAGTGGACTGGAGACTACTTTCATCCCTGGTGTCACTCCATCCAGGGACACCACTCACCATGATGGAGGAGATGGTCCTACGCACGGCCTCCTCCCACTCGCTGTATTCCACATGCAGGGGCGGACCTGTGCCAGCAGCGTGCAAGGGTTGAACTAGATGTACACAAGTCTTTTCTCAACATACATTACTGTGTTAATATGTTACTATCTTACCTTAGCCTTGCGGTCTGTCCACCTTTTTTTCACCGACTCCAGGGACCGGCTGCGGTTGGACACAGCATTCACTGCATCCACAACCTCCTTCCAGGCTGCCTTCCTCTTGCGGGACAGCCCAGCTACAGGCCCCTTGAGAAACAGGATCCTGTGCCTTTGAACCACAGCCTCACAGAGGACCAGGTTTTCCTCCTCTGTGAACTTTGGCTCTCTGGACCTCTCCTCCTCCTCACCCCCATAGGTTTGTTGAGAGCCCTGGCTGTGGCTCTCCAGCCCTGCCTGCACTGGCCCTAGCTGTGTGTGGTGCAGGGGGACTACCCCTCGTCCCACTGTCTCTGCCCCTGCACTAGGTGTGCCTGGTCTTGGGTGGCTGCCCCTCCGCCCCAGAGATCGCCCTCTCCCTCCCCTACCCTGACCAGGGATGCCCCCCTGAATCTCCTCCTACACTCCCCACCCCTCCCTCCTCTCCTCTCCATCTCTCTCACCCACTCACACCCAGGTACTCACACACTCACTCACTCTCTGTCACTCACTTGCACTCACAGACTCACACTGTCAAAGAAAATATAAAAAAGTGTGTGTGTTTTACAAAAAAAATATGGGCTGTGTGTATGTGTGTTTGGATGCGTGTATTTGATATGTTCAAAAGTGTATTGTGTTGCTTTGTGTGCTGTCAAACTCTCTTTCTACCTGTCTGATGTGTGTGTGCGCGCCTCAACTCTCTTTCTCTTAAAATTAACCTCCGCTCCTTGGGTCCTGATATCTAGCTCTTGGGAACTCGATAACAGACAAAGGTGCGTAGGTGATTTTGGGTCTATTTATAGTTTATTCGACTGAACTTGCTACTTTGGGGTGCTGTGATTGGCTGGGGCACTTGGTAACGTTGGACGTTTCGCTTGTTTTTTTTTTTTTTGGAGACGTTTCTCGTGTTTATCGTGTGTTTGGCGTCGACGATGAGGTCAAATTGTAGGCGACTCCAGTTTTGTAGTTTTCATGTGTTTTGTAGGCCGTCGCGCGTTAACTCTTCTAGGTAAGGAAGATTTGAATCTCTTGTTACCCAGTTTTGTTTAACTCGCGAAGCCAGTTTTTTGCTTCGCGCTAGTTTTAACTCCAACATTTGGATCGAGCCCTAAGTTAATTGTTTTCTTACTGACTTGAGTGAATTTGAACTTGGCACCAATTTTTGCATTTAAGAGAAGTTGATGAAGGGATTTCTTAAAGCCTGATGCAGGGGCTTGTCTCCCAAAACGTTGTGTAACTTGTTATGTTTTAAATAATTATGCTCTCTAGAGCTTAAATGTACCATTAACTCATTTTCTTACCATTCAATCCATATGGAATACAGGACTCCCAACCAGAGAAAAAACCTAGCTGCATTTTCTTCCCTGGGCAGAGGAATCCTCTTGTGGTCATTTACACAGGGGTTTCCTTGTTTTCCTTAACTTTTTTGGTTCTTTTCTTTGCTACTTTGCTATAAATGAATCTGGGAATTAAGGAGGAGATTGAGCTAGAAGAGGAGGAGGGAGTCTCCACTCAAAAGACATTGGGGGAGATTCACTAAAAGTCCATGCTGTGGTGATATGATTTTGTTGATGTGTTCAAAGCACTTTGACTTTTCGATGCACACGCACATCGCCATATGCACAAAAATTTACAGATGTAAGGGGATGGGAAGAGAAGGTCCCCATTAGCATACAGGTATGTGAAAGTGCTGTCATGTGTGAGGGAGAGCATACCTTCCACATCACCAGCACTACAACAATCCGGAAGTCAGAGAGCATTCTCTCTGTTTTCCCACTTGGCCAGTAGGGCAGTGGAGAGGATACTTTCAGCACTATGGACAGCATCACTCCCTTATCCCTTTAAGTGTCATAGGGATTTGCATTGCTCATCCCTGTGACACCAAGCACTACCCTCTGCTCTGTATCTTATTTATTTCATACATGTTGTGCACTTCCAAGTGAGCAAGGCTGGGTGTCAGACAGCATTCATGGAGATTTGTGGCTCCCAGATGCCCCCCCCCATGTTATATAACCTGCTTTAGCCAGTCATGGTGTGCCAGATTTGATACGTTCGCATCCACCTGGTCACTAAGTGATTAATAACGTCCAGGTGGTATGTGCAGATTTCACCCTACAATGGAGCTGAGCCCTTTGAACTAACAATCTAAACAGAACTGGCCCACAAATTTCCTTGAAGAGCAAGACTGGACACCTGCTGCTTCCCAGCTGTTGAACTAATCTGTCATCCTTGAGCATCGATTGGCTAGCTGGTAATGGGTAGCCACAGGTTTACCCTTCATTTTGCCACTTGCACTCAACCAGGTGTTTATTGTGTGGCCATAGCAACAGTTGTGGAGTATAGATTAGCAGGTAACAGATGGCCATTGGAGCCTCCGCACGGTGACACAATACAATATGGGGGAATAACTATACATCAGCGTTCCAGTTTTAACCCTATGAATGCCAGAATGGTGCACAATGCATAGCATACCCCTCTGGCACTCAAAGGGTTAAACCTGCTAGGTGATGCAATCACTGGGCATATCTGAATAAAGAGCAGGGACATGAGCTGACATACATGCAGCATGTGAAAGATTTTAGAAATGCAAACCATCTCCAATATCCAATTTATGTTGTGTGATTAAACAAATGGGTCTTCCATAATAACAGTTGTAAGTACCACTCGTGGCTTGTTAGGTTGGTCTATAGACCAGTAGTAGACTCCTGTGTGGCAGCTGTAAGACCTCCAGGGAAGTTGGAATACCAGCCTATGTCCACCTTTAGGAAAAAGCACCTCATAATAACATAACACCATAACAGTGATTGCTCTGTTTCCCTGTAACTTCAGCATCATCTAACAGGATCTAGTTGTCCAGGGTTCATGTATGGATTGTTGCAGCCTTTCATTTATAGAGGATGGGAAATTGAGATTAGGGCAGGAGCTGGGACTCCCCATGGCTTCTCCTCTCTGCTTCAGAGCTCGTTCTCCCAGCTGCCAGTGTATGATTCTGCGCACACACACACACACACACCAAGAGCTGTGTCATTCTGCACGCAGAGAAGGGGAGAGAGTGCCCTGGCTTCTGGAGGAGCTTGCGGCTACTGATAAGTGAGAAAGGAAGAGGTGAAGCTGTGTGTCAGGGAGCCAAGCAGAGAGAGCCTGGCACATCGCTCATCCTGGCATGGTTTGTGGAGACCTATACAAGGAGCTTGGGGCTACAGATAAGTGAGAGAGGAAGGGGTGAAGCTGTGTGTCAGGGAGCCGAGCAGAAGGTAAGGAATGTCGCCCTTATTTGGGGACCTTTAAAGTGTGACATCAGAATGTCACTCTTTTGATTCTGGCAACATTCTGATGTCACTCTCTTGATCCAGGTGACATTTTTAATGCGCTGTTTTGATGGTTGCCAATTAGAGGCAGACGTCTCAATTGTGAACCCTTTTTTAAGCCTTTGAGTGCCACAGGGGTAAGCAGTGCACATCCATATGGCACTCAAAGAGTTAAGGGACTGATGCTGTCCATGGTGCTGAAAGTATCTTCTCCACTCCCCTACTGACCAAGTGGGGCAGCAGAGAGTATGCTTTCAGACTTCAGGGTTGTCATATTGCTGGTGATGTGTGAGGGAGAGCATCCCTTCCACATGACAGCAGTTCACAACCCTCCCTGGTTCTGACTGACTGAGGATTGTTACTGCATAGGAAAGTACAGGGAAATCCCAACTTCACCAGCTTCATTTAAGCGAAGTTGAGATGTGAACTTGACAGCAGAGGTTGCTATCAAGAGTTTAGTGAATGTGGTGAGGTGCCAGATTAACATATAATCACACCACTTGAGTAACATAGTAAATTAGGTTGAAAAAAGACACAAGTCCATCAAGTTCAACCTTCACATCATACCCCAGTAACTGAGAATTTTATAGCTTTCCAGCTACCAATTAAATTAGTCTTTATCAGGCCTTCCTGATCAGCCTACTGATAAACAGTATAACTCTGTATGTTTCCTTTTGAAAGAAATGTATCTAATCTTCTCTTAAATGTATCCATTGTATCTGCCATAACCACCTCCCTGGGCAATGAATTCCACAATTTAACAGACTTTACCGTAAAAAAAAACCCTTCCTCTGTTGAAATTTAAACCCCCTTTCCTCTAATCTTAAGGGGTGTCCCCTGGTCACCTGATCAAGCCTTGGAATAAATAGCTCACCGCAGAGATCCTTGTATTGACCTCTCATATACTTGTACAATGTGATAAGGTCTCCTCTTAGTTGTCTTTTCTCTAGAGTAAATAAACCAAGTTTGTTTAGTCGTTCCTCATATGTCAAGTCCTCCATTCCCTTAATTAATTTTGTTGCTCTCCGCTGTACCCTCTCTAGTTCTAGTATATCCTTTTTCAGAACCGGTGCCCAAAATTGCACTGCATACTCAAGTACTATAATGGCTCATTATCGTGCATTTACATATGAAAATTACTGATTATGCTTCATATCCATATGGAAAATAGGCTATTGTCGATGTGATGAGTGAAAATTTGTGAATCTGATGAAGGCATGTCGAATGGATCTCGATGTGTCCAGATTTTTGTCGAACTGATGGGAGATGTGACGTTGAAGATACTTCAGTGCCTACCGTTGATGTGCCTTCCACACTGCTTTGACAGGACATCAACATTATGAGCCCCCTTCAAAATTTAGTGAATCTCCTCCATGTCTTTTCAAAGTGCCCTGCCCTTCGAAGTAGGAAGCTTTTCCCCATTGTTCCTGTGTTCCATACAGACTAAGGGAAAGGATTTAGCTGTAAGTTCATCATATTTTTCATATTAACACTGAAACTCAAAATCATTTAATATAAGGTGACTCGGACCAAATAGCATTCTACTGAAGTTAGATGCATAGATTAGAAAATGGGTGCAAAATAATATCAATGTGTTTGGATATACCAGTGAGCACAGTTGTACTCCGGACTTCCAGGGACTGAATGTTAATGTTGTGTGAGTATGTGGCATCCCAGTTTTTAAAAAGAGGGGTTGGGAATAAAAGGGGGGGGGTCACTCGAGACATGCGCCCAGTTGGTGAGGCTGCAGACCCTTTTATGATGGCCTGCAGCCCACCCACAAATTCAGGCCCAGCCTTCCATTTGTACTCTGGACTTCCAGGGACTGACTGTCAATGTTATGTGTAAGTATGTGGCATACCAGTTTAGGCCCCGGGCCCTCGATGGGTATACTGATAGGTTTGCCTGGTTAGAGGGCAAAAAGGAGAAATACATGGTCAAAGGTCTGCCAGATTAGGCAATTAGAAATGTTAGTTTGTGTTTGCTACGGGGCACCATCAGTAGTGTGTAGGGTAAATGGGGATGGTACATCCTTTGCCAGTCTGGTCTGGTCTGTCATTAGAGAGAGTCTAAAATGGTCAGAGTGGAATACTAGTTGGCTTTTTGTTATAAAATGGGAGGAGCGGGATTTGAAGGAAAATTCTCCTGGCCTAAGGAAACCAAAGAAAGCCATGCTTATGGCTGCTGCCATGATGATACTACAGTGATCGCCGATTGGAAAGAGGTAGAGGAGATCCAGGAGTTGGTGGAGGATGGGCCCTGTAATGGGCAGGTGGGGGCATTTTGAATCGTGAGGTAATTTAAGAAGGACTTTGAAAAATAATATGACTCTGTAATTAGAAAATAGTGATGGTCTGTGAGGTGAATGTAAGGCTAGATGATGTTGAATGCCCACTAGGTATAGTTTGATAATTGACGGGGAGAGGCAGAGTGCAGAATGGCAGTATGCAGTGAAGGCTAGAATTGTTATTTAAAATAGGTGGAATGAATGGAGGTGAAAACTAGAAAATTCGACCATGCAGTGTCAAAAATTCAACCATGCAGTGTCGTATGTTCTGAGAGGCAGAGTGCAGAATGGCAGTATGCTGTGAAGGCTAGAATTGTTATTTAAAATGGGTGAACTGAATTGGAGGTGATAACTAGAAAATTCGACCATGCAGTGTTGTATGTTCTGTGGGTTCTCTCATGATTTATTTATTTATTTAATTCATTTATTTTTAGTTCTTCCACGTCTTGTTGCTTATTACATCTTTTCTCTTCTATTAACTCATTACGACAGTAGAGTTCATTTTCCAATGACATTGATATTCTTAATGAATAAGGATTCCCTTTCTGATGATAGTATCTTTATATATCTTTGTGGTTCATGTTTTACACACTGTTGTTTTTAAAGTTTTTATATTTGTACATGTGTATTTTCACTTATGATTTATGTTTGTACTGGATCCGGGTCAGTGGGGAGGGGCTTAGGGTTTAAAGACTCACCTGCTTACCCGTTATCCTCACCTATGATTAAGGACCTATGGTTCGAAACGTGTCAGGGGGTGCATGTCTGTTTATGTCGACCACCTGTTATGCTGTCTGAGACAAGTTTTTAACCTATGTTTCAATAAATGTGAAGATTTTATTCATTTATATACTCTCCGACAAGCTGTGTTGCCGTTTGTGTGTGCTGTGTATTTGAACTCGGGAGGTGGACTTTCCAGTTATATTGCACCTGCTTACATCGGAGATACCGCTTCAGTGTCTGGCTTCCATCGGACAATGATGTTTCAGCGCAGGCACCGGAGAGCGAAGTATCCTTTACACTGCTTTTTGTGACATTGTATCCTAGGGATTGTTTCACATTTTTATAGACCTCAGATTGTTAAAGTATTTCCACCTGAGCGTCCATACTTGTATATATCTTGGGGGCAAGTGCTGAATGAATTATATTGTCTGCTTGCTGTGTAAAGGTGCTTATTGCATCACTAGTTGACCAGTTTCTGGAGGATGTACTGGAATGGAGTTTGCTTGAGGATGGGGTCTGAGGAATACCTGTATGCTAGAACAAGAAAAGATGTCAGCTGCAAGGTTTTGCTGTCTGGGAATTTGTGAGATAGAAATGAAGAACTTATGGTAAAATGCTACCCAGGTTAATCTCCTAAGGAATAGAATGACTGTAAGGAACCTGCCTTTTTAATTATGTGGACTATGGAGATGTCGTCTGTCATAAGTGTAACTGTTTTTCCCGTCCATTGACTACCTCACAGTGCTGCTGCAGCTACTATCGGGTAGATACGGACAAGAGCTGAAGTGGTGTGAAATTGTGAAATGAACTTGGTCTCTTCAGGCCGTGGTTCTGAGAACCATGTTGAGCCGCATATGGCTGCGAAACAGGAGGCTGGTGATGCATCTGAATGAACTGTAGGTGATGAGAGTAAGTGCGGAGGTGGGAAAACGGATTTGCTGTTCCAGTTGGTAAGGAAGTTGAACCACATGCGTAGGTCGGTCTTTGTGGTTTTGTCTATGGGAATGTGGCTTTGATTGGTTCTATGAGAAGTGAGAGAAAGTAAGTGTGAAATGAACAAGCGCCCTTGAGGGATATTCCTCATTGCGAATAGGCTCTGTAATTGTACCAGGGAGATGTGGTTGGGTAATTATATTCTGAATTCTCACTAGTTTATCTTTGGATTCCAATTTTACTGTGTCCAGATGGATGCCTAGGAAATCTAATGAATTAGCTGGCCCTAATGTCTTGTGTTTAGCTACTGGGATGTTGAGGGTGTGAAAAAGGGAAAGAAGAGAGTTTAGATTGGAAAGAGGGGGTAAAAATAGTTATATGAGGAGGAAGTCATCTAAATAGCGTATGACTGAGTGGCAATGATATATGTTGGTTAACTGCAAGCACAGAGCTTCGGAAAACTTGTTGAAAATTGTGGGTCTACTCTTTGAACCGAAGGTCAATTTGATGGCAAAATAAAATTGGTTTTCCCATTTGATGCCCTGGAGATGCCAGAGGGAGAGATGGACTGAGAGTAATTTAAATGCATCAGTAATATCAGTCTTTGAGAGCCAACAACCAGGGCCGGCTTCTTGGATTAGGGAAATAGCTCTATCAATAAAGTGTGTATTCTTCTCATGGAATAAGAGAATTAATTCTGGGGATTGGTGATGAATGGGGGGCTGAGAGGTCTATGATCAGTCTAATTTTCTCTGAAAATGTGTGTGATGCAATGCTTATTGAGTTTAGCCTCCATATTGGGAAGGGGGATTTGGGAATGGACCTAATAGCTTCCCTTTCTCAAATTCTTTGGCAAGCAGCACTGATATAATATGAGGTTCATTAATAGCTGAGTGTAAGTTATGGCAAACTATTGAAGAACTTGGGGAAGCTGTGACGCCTGGGTGGAAACCTTCAGAAAGACCTAAGAAATTGTAATGGACATCTGGATGTGAGAAAATTAAAGATTTGAAAACACTTGCATAAATGGAACTATGACCTTTATTGGCTGACACATTCCTAGGACATATGGCCCTAGAGTGGGACTTACAGCAAAGTGTGCATACTTGTAGGAGTCTACACGCACTAAAGAAAGAGTTCTTTGTGTTGAAATTGTTAGGTTAGGAGAATGATACGATGTCTGACACAAGCTACAGGCTGCAGCTTTTATTCCCACAAAGTGGTGGCAGAATACCTCATTGTCGATAATGCTCCAGTCTGTAGTGAAGTTAAATTGAGTGAGACTTGCTGCTGCTTTGGCAGAAAATGATCGATGATAGTCATAAAAACAGGAGCCTCCGTACTTATAACCTAACTCAACCACTATATATAAGTAGAGGTCCAGCTCTTGACTTCTGTTTTGGAATGCCGAGCACAAGACGTCATGGTACACACTGAAAGCCAGAACTAACTGGAAGTATCATGGATGAGGAAATTAGTAAGCCTAGACTTGCTTGTTGTATATAAATATTGAAGATCTATTGAAAAAGTGTGCCCAGTGTGGCATTGTGCTGGAATTTAGGTAATCAACTGGAATATCTGTATAGTCACTTGTCTATGCAAAACTTAATGCATCATATAAGGAAAAATATCTAAATTAAAGAAACACAGTCAACATAGGGAGAATTAAGTTGATTTGCTATGAACTATGAGCTGGCATCTGTAAAATGTATACTGATAAATGAGTATAGCGTTCATATGCACAACTTGACGTTAATGAATTGATAAATGAGTATAGCATTCATATGCACAATGTAACTTTTAATGGAATGATAAATGAGTCAGGCATCCATATGCATAATGTAACATTTTAATGAATTGACACAGAAGTGCAGTTTGTAAAAGGAATGCACCCTTGAGGATAGTAAACATAGAGACCCAACTGGAGATGAGGTAGAAGGACGAGGCTGTGATATGCCGGTGTGGATGGCTTAGCTGGAAGATGTTCCTTGATAACGCACCTGGATGACGTGCACACTAAGGCTGAACCAGAAGCAACAACTCGGCGTAACTGTCAAAGTTTGGCTGAGCCGCTCTACTCTGCTGCTCGATTTTGCTGTCTGAGCTAATCCAGTGCTCTGCTATCCATTACTGTTGCCTTCGCTTTGCTGAATCAGGCTGTATCAGCTGACCTTTCTGTGCTTGCTCACCTGACTGCTATCAGCCAACAGCCAACCTTCCCAGGGTATTTAAAGCAACTTGGCTTACTACCTGATTTGCTTCTGGCTGCAAGAGTGTTCTACTGCGTTGCTGACTACCTGTGTATGACCTGGCTTCTTCTGACATACCTTCTGGCTACAGGATTGTTCCTGACTTCCGTATGCTGACCTCCGTATTCCTGACCACGGCTTGGCTGAGTAAATGTCTTGGTTTCTGACCCCAGACTGTCTTTTGGTTTAGGCCTTTGGATCACAGTTTTGCTTTGTTTGCTTTTGTTATTTTAAGAAAGGTGCTTTGCACTTTTTATATTTTGTGTCTGTCTGATTCCTGGTCCCTAACAGTAAAGAATGCTTGAACTGTATCGCAAGGCAACTGGGACACTTGTCACTCAAAACGTGCACTCAGCGTGGGAGGCAGCAGACCCTTTTATGCCGACCTGCAGCCCCTCCCACAAATTCAAGCCCAGCTTTCCATTTCTATCAATAATCAGGAAATGGAAGCTGCATCACACTACCCAGGCACCTCCAAGAGAAGGTCATCCCTTGAAACTCAGCACTCAAACAAGGAGGAGACTTGTGTGTGCCAATCTGGTGCAAACATACCCTCAAAAGACCTAAAGCTGTTATTGCAGTGAAATGTGGCTCTATCAAATATAAATGTGCGCAGGTTGAATACTTATGCAAGCAACATATTTCAGTATTTTTATTTTTTATATTTATATTGTATTAACCCTTTGAGTACCAGAGGAGTACAGAATGCATTGCAAAGCAATGCGTTCCATACCCCTCTGGTACTCAAAGGGTTAATATTTCCCAACATAAAAACAATGTCATTTTATAATAACAGATTTTTAGTTTCAGGGTTTTAAAATAAAATATCATACGGGATGAGATTACAATGTACCCTTTGTAAATCAGAAATATGAAAGAAATGGTAATAGGTCTGAATATTTTTGCAAGATGCTTTATATACACCTAACTGCTATTTGAAGGATACCTCTGTAGGAGGTAGATTTAAAGGCAGGCTTTAGGCCAAAAAGCACCAATGTGTTTTTTAACAAGTACTAAGCCATTTAGAGGGCCATGTAATGAACTGCTAACGGCAGTTCATAAAGTAATACAGCCACTACACTAACGTGTGTTTTGGGCCATTAAAAAAAACAAAAATAACGCTCCACTTTGCCATTTAAAGGACTGCGTTAGCTGCAAAACATCCGATAAGAGACTCACCACACAAAACTTAAGACCCAGTTGTGTTAGCCATAAAGTCCCTTATCTGATTTTTTGCCAGCTAACGCAGTTGTTCACTGGCAAAACAACCCAATGTCCACAGTGGATGTATTGATATGGGGCCCTAAGCCCCACATTAATAAATCCAAAGTCCTAAAACGTGTCCAAAGTTAGTAGGATTAAGCCTATGAGTGCCGGTGGGGTATAATTACCCCGCCGGCATTCAAAGGGTTAACCCTACTAAGCAAAGCAACATCGCATTAACACTTATTAATCCTGATGTCCACCGGAGTCCACAGCTTGCTGGTTCTTCTGTCCTTCTCTTCTGTCTTTTCATCCTTCTGTCTTCTTTCTTCAATCTTTCGCCTTCTCGTCAATCTTCTCTCTGTAAAATAAAATAAGATAAGATATTACATACCTAGCATGAACGAAGACATTCCTGAACCCTTTGAGTGGCAGAGGGGTACGCAACGCATTGCAAAGTAATGCGCTGCGTACCTCACTGACACTCAAAGGGTTAAATAGTATTGCACTATAAATATACTCATATGCTATGCCTCCATGTAATGCCCCAAAGTATAAACATGCCAATAAATGATATAATCAATATAGACATAAATGCCATCCATTAATGCCCAGTGTGACAACTTAGCGGAGACACGAAATATTAAAGGGATAGTAATACTTCATTTTATCTTTATTTTATTTTGTAGGCATTAAAAAAAACATGAAGAACAATATAAGTCTTATCTCTCAAACCTTTATTGTTTAAGAGATATTCACGAACAAAGTATCCGTACCCTGTTTCAGCCAGATCAGAAGGGAGCTGCCCAGGTAGACTTCAGAGAGGGACAATCTTCAATTAAGATAAGGGAAAAAGCTGAAAAACTTGTCAAGGGGGGAAGGGCTTTCATTGTTTTCATACAAAGAAGATTGTCCCCTGCTGTTATCTGTCTGGTCTTACAACCAGATTCACATCTGAGAAGAGATGGCTTACACTAGGAAAAAGGGGTGGGAGGGGGAAACTTTGCTTGCGAATATCTCTTAAACCATAAAGGTTTGAGAGATAAGACTTATATCATTCTTCATGTTTTTTTTCATGCCTACAAAATAAAATAAAGATAAAACGAAGTATTACTATCCCTTTAAGCTAAGTTGTCACATTGGGCATTAATGGATGGCATTTATTTATGTCTATATGGATCATATTATTTATTGGCATGTTTATACTTTGGGGCATTACATGGAGGCATACCATATAGATATATTTATGGAGCCATACTATATAACTCTTTGAGTGCCAGTGAGGTACGCAAAGCTTTGCAATGCGTTGCGTACCCCTCTGCCACTCAAAGGGTTCAGGAATGTCTTCGTTCATGCTTGGTACGTAATATCTCATTTTACAGAGAGACGATTGAAGAGAAGACAGAAGATTGAAGAAAGAAGAGAAGACAGAAGGACAGTGGATGACAGGTAAGTGTAACATGGATCAGTTAATGATCGGAGCAATTGCAACTCTGCTGCAGAGCCTCGGTGTCGACCGACATGGATCTCCTGCTGACAGCTTTACAGCTGAAAGCAGGACATATCAAACTTTAAATGCCTGTACCTCACAAACAATAGCGGTATTTTTTTGCATTTAGCGCAACTTTTTAAGCTCTTCTAAATGCAAAAAAACTTTTTTTGACATTACTAACCCTTTAAATCTACCCCTAGGTAACAGCTATTTAAACAGTAACTATAGCCATACCTTCATACAGCAGTACAATATGGCTATATCATTTCTGTGTGTATGAGAAGGACTTACCTAGGTAGGAGTTCTTCATACAGCAGTTAGGTATATCTCTGTCATGACTGTGCATAAAACAAAAGGACTTACCTAGGTAGGTGACCATTGAATAAAAGTAAGGAATATCTATAATCACAGTGTGTAACAGGAGCTCATCATACAGCAGTCAGGTATATCTATATAATTGCTGTGTGTAACAAAAATATTTACACAAGTTATTTGTTTCTGTGTCGTCCAATATGACATACAGGTACCATGGGGAGGCGACAGCTCCTCCCTGTAGGCGGGAACATTTGTATAAAAAAGTTGTGGGTTGACCCTCCCCTTCTCCTTATCAGGCTATCCCACTAGCCCCACGCCAGTTAGACTTGTTCCAGCAACCTGAATGAAGGCTGATAACTTTTCTGCTTAGTTTTAGATTTCTTTTTTAATTTCTGTGTTAGATATGGGGTGTCACAATTCCTCCATTAGTTGGATTACCATTCCTTGCTTCCCCTGGAGGATTGTCCAGTTGACAGGTGCTGTTGTGGACCCTTGCAGCCCTGTAGAGAGAATCATGCAGCCCATGTTTCGCTCTTCAGACTGAGTCTCTCTGAGGCTCTGTCTTTTCAATGCTAATCTGAAGACAGAAGTCAAGTTTGGTGAGTATATCACTGATATATCAGTGAATATATCACTGATATGTGAGAGAGGGGTTAGTGCCCATATTCCATGAGATATACAGGATAAAAAACAATTCAAATCTCCTGAAGAAGTGACATTCACGTGTAGACGTCTCAAAACGCGTTGAGCCTACTAGAGAAAGTATCAGGTTTATTTTTATTTTTTCTAATATATTTTAATATATTCATTTTTATTGTGTTTTTAAATACCTTTTGTTGCACATGTGCACTTGAGTATTATGACCAGTGCTTTACAATAGTCTAATGACAAGATAGGGGAATAGTAGATACCCTATACATATTGTATAACGCAGTCATTTTTTATTTAAACATACATTTTTTGAGACTTTGTGTTTCATAATCGTTTCTGTGTATTACTTTTTACCATTCTTTTTTTTATATAAATTAAAAGTTTTTCAATAAAGATACTATTTTAAATGATTTAAAATTGTTGTTTACCCTATATACCTCATGGAATATGGGTACTAACCCCTCTCTCACATATCAGTGATCTATTCACTCAGAGTTGAGGCAACAAACATAAGGTTCCTAAGTACTCCAGGTGGAGTGAAGAGGCCACATCCACAACAAGGGATCAATAATAACACCGCTACATGGGTGAAGAAAAGTGTCTGTCATAAGTCTGGAGTGAAGAAAAACTGATCTAGTGCAAGCAAACACACCGAGAGGTAGGAAAAGCCTCTAACTAATGTGAGTGAATACAAGAAGGGGGTAAAAAGAGGGTGATTTTCAATAGTATCATTTAAGACTACTCTTAGAGGCAGGTATTGCACTGTTTTATTCCCTTTTCTTTTTTAGTTTGCTATACAGAGACATGGATGGTGATCTGTGAGACCCACATATAAACAGAAGCATCCCTTACCTCTGAAATTTGATAAGAAACAAATACTCCATATAGACTAAGCGCTCCATGGAAAACAACACAATCATATCATACTGTTAAGACACTTCTCCTGTTAGTATGTCAGATCCAAAGGGACATTGGGCTAGACCTAAGGCTGAGGACTCAAGGGCTTCTCTGACCCCTCTTGCTTACTGTTCCTCATGCCAAACTCCCTAGAGAGCGCTCAGGAGTCTTCTGCCCCTCGTGTGCTGTGGCCCTTACAACTCCTTCCAGGCCCACCAGCCTTGAACAAGAGTCACTCTGGGTCAAGGACTTAAAGTCCTCTATGGCACAGTTCCCACTTTCCATCCAGGAGATCCTCCAGTCTTGGAGACCCCCCTCTCAGCTCAGATTTGTGGCCCCTAAGGCCCCTAGCATTCCTGGATGAAGGTCAGACTTTTTCTGATGTCTTTCAGAGGCGCACAAAATCCCTCACAGTATTTCCACCAAATTCCACTCTGGATCAGTTCATCCTGGAATAGTGGAAGATGCCTGATAGGTGCCTTTCAAAGGGATTTTCTAAGCTGTACCCCTTTTCTGAAACAGCTTTGGCTCAGTGGGCTACCCCTTCTCAGGTTGACCCCCCTATTTCTAGACTTTCTAAGTCTACTGCTCTGGCCTTGGCGGATGCCACGGCATTGAAGGATATGACTGATAGGATGCTGGAGGCTATCCTGAAGTCTATCTTTGCTGCCATTGGTGCCACGTTGTGGCCTACTCTGGCCTCCCTTTGGGTTTCCAGAGCGACTGCTATTTGTGGGAGCAACTTACTGAAGCCATCAGTAAGGGTGCCCCTAAGGAGGACATTTTAGCCCTCTTGGCCAACATGACTGAGGCTCATGCATGCATTACTGACTCTATTTTTGATGTTGTTAAACTCGTACATAAAGCTTCTGCCTTCTCTGTTGCTGCAAGACACACTTTGTGGCTTAAGATTTGGTCTGTGGACCTGTCATCTAAGAAGTCACTGATTTCTCTCCCATTTCAGGGCAAGTCTCTTTTTGGGCCAGAGCTGAAACAGATCATCAGTGAGGCCACTGGAGGCAAGAGCACTTTCATACCTCAACTCTCCAAACACCCTAAACTGGAGAGAAAACAGCGTCTTTTTCTTCCCCACCAAAGCACAGAGCAAAGGTAGAGTCCAAGCGTGTCTCAGGCCAGCACCCTGCTCCCGACTACCAAGCCCAGACAGCAGTGGCACTCTAAGCATGCCACCACAAATCCCAAGTCTGGTAAATCTGCCTCCGCATGACTCGCAGAATCCTGGTCTGTAGCTCCCTGTGGGTGGTCGCCTGCGTTATTGTTCAGAAGCTTGGGCAGCCCCTATTGTGGATCAGTGGGTTTTGCAGGTGGTCTCAGAAGGGTACAGGATTCAGATCCCTTCCTCCCTACAGATTCTTCTAGTCCAGAACTCTTCTGGCTGCAGAAAAGCTGCTTCTTTTCAACGAGGCAGTTTAGGCTTTCTTGGACAAGGGAGTCCTGACTCCAGTTCCTCCTTAAGAGAGAGGTTTAGGTTTTTAATCAAACGTCTTCATGGTGGCCAAGAGGGATGGTGGCAATCATCCTATCTCAGTTCCTTTGTGGACACTGCTCACTTCATGATGGAGTCTTTGCACTCTGTCATCGCAGGTAAGTGTCCAGGGTAATTCCTGGACTCTCTGGATCTGCAGGATGCTTATTTGCATGTCCCAATTCATCCGGACAGCCAGAAGTACCTCAGATTCGCCTGCAACCTGGGGCACTTCCAGTTCACCTCTTTGCCATTTGGGCTTACGTCTGCTTCTCGGGTGTTCGCCAGAGTCCTGGGGGCACTGATTGCCTTCCTGCATACCCGGGGGATTCAGGTGACTCCTTACATGGACAACCTTCTATTGAAGGCTCTGTCCAGGGAACTCCTGATCAGCACGTCCAGGACTGTGCTCAGATTCTCCTCCAACGTGGGTGGATTCTGAATATGGAGAAATCTGCTCCAGTCCCTTCTCAGGTCCTGGTTTTCCTTGGTCTCAGGTTCTGTACTTCCATTGGGAAAGTCTTCCTGACCGAGAATTCCATCCATCAGATCATACGTCTGGCATCTCAAGCTCTGGAGTGGCCTTCAGCTCCACTCTGAAAATGTTTGACCTTGACGGGCCACATGGTGTCCACCATGGAAGCAGTTACTTACTCCATGGCTCACACCAGGGAGTTCCAGAGATGCACTATCCATGCTTGATATGGGAATCCGGATCTGTTGGACCTCAGTGTATCTCTCTTTTCGGAAGTCAGCCAGGACCTGCTATGGTGGCTGGATAGGTCCAACCTGGAGAAGGGAAAACCCTTTGTCATTCGGACTGAACCCTTGTGACAATGGATGCAAGCCTCAGGGGCTGGGGAGTGGTCCTGGGTCACCTGGGTATCCAGGGCACATGGACTGCGTAGGAAACTTTTCAGTCCATCAGTGTTCTGGAGCTCAGGGAGATTTGGCATGCTCTAGTGTACTGGTCCCCTCCACTGAGGGGCTGTCCAGTCCGAGTCCATTCGGACAACCACATGGCTATGGCTTACATCAACAAGCAAGTAGGCACAAGAAGCACTCCCGCTTGGGCAGAAGTCAAGTCTATCTTGGTGTGGGCAGAAGATCAAATTCCGACCATTTCCGCTGTGCACGTTCCAGGCGTAGACAAAATCCTGGTGGACTGTCTCAGCCACAGAAGGGTGGACCCAAACAAGTGGGAGCTCCATCCAGACGTTTTTGACTTGTTGGTGCAGAGGAGGGTTCTTCAACAGATAGACCTGATGGCCACCAGATACACCAGGAAGGTTCAGCTCTACTGTTCCCATTGAAGGAACCCTCTAGCCTTTGCTGTGGATGCCCTGGCAATCCCCTGGCGCTTTCAGCTTGCTTGCATATTTCCTCCCATTCTTCTCATCCACAGGGTTCTGCGGAAGATTCTGATGGAAGGTGCAGCAGTCATTTTGATTTCCCTCTATTGGACCACAAAGCCGTGGTTCCCAGAACTAGTGTCTCTCTCCATTCAGGATCCTTTTCCACTGCCACTCATACCGGATCTCCTCCTTCAAGATTTTCTCTAAGGAGGACGTGGAGTGGATGGCTTTGACTGCATGACTGTTGAAGCCTCTCTACTAAGGAAGAAAGGATTTTTTTCTGAGGTAGTCTCCACCATGATCCAGGCTAGGAAACCAGTTTCTTCCAAAGCCTGTCACAGGGCTTATTCCCTTTTCAATCTTGGTATGTTGACAGGGATCTGTCTTCATAGGAGTTTGATCTCCTGGTAATCCTGTCCTAGATCTACTATCCCTCTCCATTCAGGATCCAATGCCACTTATCTCATCTCCTTCTTCAGGGTTACCTATGGAAGGAGGATGTGGAGCACATGGCTTTGACGGTATGGCTGTTGAAGCCTCTATCCTAAGGAGAAAAGGTTTTCCTCCTGAGGTGATCTCCACTATGATCCAGGCCAGGAAACCAGTCTCTTCCAAAGCTTTCCACAGGGTTTGGTCCATTTTCCAGTTTTGGTGTGTTGACATGGACCTGTCTTCACAAGAGTTTGATCTCCCAGTGGTCCTTTCCTTTTTCCAGGACGGTGTGAACAAAGGGCTCTGTCTTAGCTCCTTGAAGGTTCAGACTTCGTCTCTCTCTCTCTGTCTTTTTCCAGAGACGCATTGCCATCTTGCCAGATGCCAAGGTATTCTTTCAGGTTGTCACTCATTCAGTTTTAGTCTTACCTGTTAAATCCTTTTCTCTTTGCTGGACATGGGAGTACGCTTGTGTCACTTACTCACAGGGGTCTTTCCTGTCTTTTTACCTGCTGTCTTACTTAGTAGGCTTGTCACAAGTCTATCTGGGGCTGGGCTAGTGGGATAGCCTGATAAGGAGGAAGGGGAGGCTCCACCCTCAACTTCTATGAAGAATTTTTTCAGCCTACAAGGAGGAGCTGTCTCCTCAACCATGGTACTTGTATGTCATATGGACTAAGAAAGGGATTTAACAGGTAGATTAGATAGGATTCAGTGTAGCAAAAAACTCAGAAGAGTGATATAAAGTTGATACCTTTTAATGGCTAAATGAGGACATAGAAAGTGCACTAAGGACACCAAGGCCCCTTCTTCAGACATGGGGATAACAAATAAAGCTAGAATAACACTACATTTATATCTTCAGAGTAAATATACAGTCTGCATAGATATTAAATAATATGCATAGGGTTAGATCAAAGTCCTAGGAACAAGGAAATGTTCATTAACACAGAGGTGTGAAAAGCCTGTTAGTCTGTGACTTGAAAAGATCTATCTCTAATCTCTATCCAAAATGTTCTATCTATTATAATGAGACATGAAGCCCATCCCCAGGTTCATCCTGTTTTAATGTGTCAAATAGAACCACTAATTTAAATTATTTGATTTTTCTTTCCCTTTGTGTTCTAAAGTTTCCTTTGGGTATGGTGACTTTCATATTTGTAGACTATGATTTGGACCACAAAAATGCTGGCCAACTGGTGAGTCAACCTTTTTTCTGTATATTGTGTGGCGATGAAGATTCATTCTTTTCCTCAGTGTCTGTCCTGTTTCCCCAGTGTAGTAACCTCATGTAGTAACCTCATGTGGGGCATTGTGTAAAGGCTATGAGGTATACTACATTTGATGAGGAGCAAGTGAATGGACTATTAATTTCATAGTATTGCTATGTATTTGGTATCTTTATCTTTGTTGTGCATTGGATGTGTGGACAGGTCTCACATCTTTTTACACCACAACAGAATGTTCCATTTTTTGTGGTTTGTGGCAAATGGCTTTTGACAATAATTTTCTTTAAATGTGGGGGTTGTCTGTATGATGAAAGTGGTGGATCTGGAAAAATGACTTTTAATGTATCTTCTTTATAGACGGCTGGTTGTAAGACTTTTGCAATTGGGGATTGTATGTGACCCTGTTATTCTCCACCTATGGTCTGTATTCAAGGAGTGTCTCTCTCTGTGTATCTGATTTTCTATTATTCTTGGGTGGTGTCCCTGATTCCTGAATCTCCTCCTTAGTGAATGGAGATGCTGGTTCTTGTCTGTATTGTCTGAACAAATGCGGTTGTATCTTATAGCTTGGCTATAGATGATGGCATGTTTGGTATGTTTGAGGTGAAAACTGTCATATCTAAGGTATGAGGGTCTGTCTGCGGGTTTGTGATACAGGGATGTCTGTATTTTTGGTCCTTGAAATAGATCATGGTATCAAGCTAAAATCCTCTTAACGTCCCTGTAGGCCACTACTACCCCTGATGAGGGCCAGTCTTCCTCTGACATCTTTCATAGATGCAAGAAGTCCTACATGATGTTTCCACCCAACCCCACTCTGGACCAGGTTATCCTGGATGAGTGGAAGATGCCAGACAAGAGCCTATTTCTTTCCAAGAGATCCTAAAGCTGTACCCCTTTTCTGAGGCAGATTTGGCTCAATGAGCTTTACCTCCTCAAGTTGAACCCCCCTATTTCCAGACTTTATAAGTCTACTACTCTGCTTTTGGCTGACGCTACAGAGCTCAGTGATATGACTGATAGGATGCTGGAGGCTATCCTAAAGTCTACTTTTGCCGCCATTGGTGCTGCCCTGTGGCCTACCTTGGCTTCTGTATGAGTCACTATAGCTATTGCCCTCTGGGGCAAACAACATACTGAGGATGTCAGAAATGGTACCCCTAAGGAGGACCTTTTAGCCCTCTTGGTCAACATGTCTGAGGCTCAGACATATGTCTCTGACACTCTTTTTGATGCTGTCAAACTTGCAGCTAAGGCTTCGGCCTTCTCTGTTGGTGCTAGATGCACATTATAGCTCAAGATTTGGTCTGTGAACCTCTCTTCTAATAAGTCACTGATTTATCTCCCTTTTCAGTGTAAATTTCTCTTTGGGCCTGAATTGAAACAGATTATCAGTGAGGCCACTGGAGGCAAGAGCACTCTGTTGCCTCAGGTCTCCTAAAGCCCTAATATTGTGAGGAAACAGAGTCTTTTTCATCCCTGCAAAAACGAGGGGCAAAGTCCGAGTCCAGGTGTGTCTCAAACCGGCACCATGCGCCCAACCAACAAGCCCAGGGAGCAGTGGCACTCAAAGCATGCCACCGCCAAGCCCAAGTCTGGCAAGTCTGCCTCCGCATGACTCGCAGAATCCTGGTCCGCAGCTGCCTGTGGGTGGGTGCCCACGCTATTTTTCAAATGCCTGAGCAACACCAGTAGCAGACCAATGGGTTCTGCAGGTGGTTTTGGAATGGTACAAGATTGCCTTCAAATCGCTTCCTCCTTACAGATCCTTCCTCTTCAGAACTCTGAGCCTAGAAAAGCTGCTTCTTTTCAATGAGTTGTTTCAGGCTGTCTTGGACAAGTGAGTCCTGATTCCAGTTCTTCCACAAGACAGAGGTTCAGGTTTTTATTCAAACCTGTTCATGGTGGCCAAGAGGGACAGTGGCAGTCATCCTATCTTGGACCTCAAGAATTCTTTTGTGGAGACTGCACTCTTCAAGGTGGAATCTTTGCACACTGTCATCACAGCTATGTGTCCAGGAGAATTCTTGGCCTCTCTAGATCTGCTGGATGCTTACTTGCATGTCCTGATTCATCAGGACAGTCAGAAGTATCTTAGTTTCACCTGTGAATTGGGGCACTTCCAGTTCCCCGCTCTGCCCAGGGTCTTAGGAGCATTGATTGCCTTCCCTATATGGACAGCCGTCCAGGGAACTCCTGGACCAGAATGTCCAGGACTGTGCTCAGATTCTTCTCCACCATGGGTGGATTCTAAACATGGAAAAGTCTTCTCCTGTCCCCTCTCAGGTTCTAGTCTTGCTTGGACTCAGGTTTGATACCTGTCAAGGTAAGGTTTTTCTGACAGAGGATTCTATTCAGCATCTAGTATCCCTAGTTCTGGAGTGGCCATCAGCTCCGGTCCGCAAATTCATGACCCTTACAGGCTACATGGTGTCCATAATGGAGGTGTTTCCGTACTCCATGGCACACACCAGGGAGCTCCAGAGATTCACTATCCACTCCTGGCATGGGAATCTGGACCGCCTGGATCTCAGAGTGTGTCTCCTTCCGGAGGTCAGGCAGGACCTGCTCTGGTGGCTAGACAGGTCCAACCTGGTGAAGGGGAAGCCCTTTGTGATCCAGGAGTAGACATTTGTGAAGATGGACACCAGCCTAAGGGGCTGGAGAGCTGTCCTGTGTCACCTGGGGGTTCAGGGCAGATGGACTGTAGAGAAGTCCCTACAGTCCATTAATGTTCTGGAACTCAGGGCGATTCAGCATGCTCTGGTGTACAGGTCCTTTCAACTGGGGGGTATCCAGTCTGTGTCAGACAATGCCACATCTGTGGCATACATCAACAAGCAAGATGACACAAGAAGCGATCCCACTTAGTCAAAGGTCAAGTCTATTTTGACCTGGGCAGAAGATTAGGTTCCGGACATTTCTGCCATGCACATTCCAGGGTTAGACAACGTCCTGGCAAACTTTCTCAGCCACTGTCAGGTGGACCCTGGAGAGTGGGAGCTACACTCAGATGTTTTTGACCTGTTGGTGCAGTGGTGGGGTCTCCCTCAGATAGCCCTGATGGCCACCAGGGAAGGTTGACATGTTTTGTTCCCTTGGAGGGATCCTCTGGCTTTTGCTGCGGATGCTCTGGCATTCTGTGGCACTTTCATCTGGCCCATGTCTTCCCTCCAATCCCTCTCATCCCCAGGGTGCTGAGGAAGGTTCGGATGGACGGTCCGGCGGTCATCATGATTGCACCCTATTGGACCAGTAGGCCTTGGTTCCCAGAACTACTGTTGCTCTCCATTCAGGATCTGTTTCCAATGCTACTCATCTCATCTGGCTGTTGAAGCCTCTATCCTAAGGAGAAAAGGTTTTTCTCCTGAGGTGATCTCCATTATGATCCAGGCTAGGAAACCAGTCTCTTCCGAAGCTTACCACAGAGTTTGATCCATTTTCCAGTCTTGGTATGTTGACGGGGGGCCTGTCTACACAAGAGTTTGATCTCCCAGTTGTCGTTTCCTTTTTACAGGATGTTGTGAAGAAAGGGCTCAGTCTTAGCTCCTTGAAGGTTCAGACTTCAGCTCTCTCTTTCTTTTTCCAGGGATGCATTGCCATCTTGCCAGATGCTAAGGTATTATTTCAGGGTGTCGCTCATGCCTTCCCTGACTATAAGGCTCCCACTCCCCAGTGGGTCCTTAATCTGGTTTTGGGAGTCTTACAGCGGCCTCCCTTTGAGTTCTTGGCTACCATTCCTCTGTGTCTTCTGATGTGGAAGATGGCCTTTTTTCTGGTTGTAGTGTCTGGGCGTAGGATGGCTGAATTGCAGGCCTTGTCCCTCAAACCTCCTTTCCTGGTGTGTCACAAGCATAAGGCTGTTCTTTGTACCTACCAGGAATTTGTTCCTAAAGTGGTCTCTGTATTTCACATCAATCAGGAGATTGTTGTGCCTTAATTTTGTCTCTACCCCAAATCTGACAAGAAGAGGGATCTCCGCTTGTTGGATGTTGTGTGCTGCCTCAAGTTCTACCTGCACCATACTGAGTCTTTACCTAAGACTGATGCGTTGTTTGTCATCCCTGAAGGTCCTAGGGCAGGTATGGCGGCATCCAAGGGCATCTTGGATTAAGTCTACCATTCACAAGGCTCACAAACTCCGTTCCTTTCCGCATTACAGCACACTCCACCAGGTCTGTTGGGGCCTCCTAGGCCTATAAAAATCAGTCCTCTGCTGAACAGCTTTGTAAGGTGGCCACTTGGTCCTCCATGCACACCTTTGCCAAACACTACCATGTTGATGTTCTGGCTTTGGCTAAAGCCAGCTTTGGCAGGAAGGAAATAATATGTAAGGTGCACCACTTGTATATGAGTAATTATAGGTTATTCTTCTGAATAAGGGGAATGTGCTTAAGATAACTTGTGACTATACAAAAAGAGGAGAGGAGAATCTTATTGCAGCACCATATCCCACTCCTATATTGACGGAACAAATGAGATAGACTTAAGGGTGTAGGTATAGGGGGGAAAAAAGAATAATAAAAACATATATAAACTATAACCTTTAATGGTCCCTTTAAAAAAACTAGCAAATTTAAAACAAACACGGAATCCCAATATTCAAATGTGTGAAACTGCTAAGTAGCATTCATCTTCAATGCTATAAGTCTCATAGCATTGATCAGATTATTGCACGCTCTTTATATTCAATTGCCTTCCAGTAGCCGTTGTATGGGCACCCAGGAAATTGTTTGATAATTAACCAAATTCTCCACACTACAATTATAGTATGGGTGAAAAAGTATATGATTTGATATTTCCTCCTAATTGTGGTATTCTTTAGGACAGAGCTTGGTGTACTCAGACAGTAACAAGTAACCTGTTGTATAGGCACCTGCAATGGTAGTTAGTGACCGACCTGATTCTCCACACTGCCGTATGCAATGTCAGTGAGAGAGAGAATGTGAGGGTTAATATTCCCTCTTTGTTCTAGAGTTACATCAGGAAAGCCTCATTACTCTTATTGTGGTCAAGTAACAGTCTAAACCCTACCTGCTTCTCAGTGCTATAATAGTTAGAGCAAAGGATAGTGGAGGGTAGCCGCAAAAGGTGATCACCCAAAATTAGCGAGACGCTCGCTCAAAACTCTCCCAGCTGTCTTGTCCACAAAAATAATTGGATAAAGGACCTGCTGGGTGAGTGATGTAATGGCCAAAAATGACAGAGAAAAGGAGAGAATGGTGTGGAAATATTGAGCCACAAATATTTACAAAATTGCATTAGGATTGCAATAATGCTGATACACATGATCTGTGTTCAGAGACCCGACAATCGTTTCGCCATTACAGCTTCATCAAGGGCATGTAAAGAGCGTGCAATATTCTGATCAACGTTACAAGACTTATAGCATTGAGGTTGAATGCTACTTAGCAATTTCACACATTTGAATATTGGGATTGCGTATTTATTTTAAATTTGCTAGTTTTTTTAAAGGGACCATGAAAGGTTATATTTTATATATGTTTTTATTATTCTTTTTTTCCCCTATACCTACACCCTTGAGTCTATCTCATTTGCTCCATCAATATAGGAGTGGGATATGGTGCTGCAATAAGATTTTCCTCTCTTCTTCGCTTTGGCAGGAAGCTCCTGCAGGCAGTCCTACCTGTTTAGGGCCTATACATTGCTGTGCCTTACCATTCTGTAACTGTTTTAGCCCGGTTGGCTCTTGTTCTTGTGTGCAGTGCTATTGTTATTCAGTGTCTGTTAACAGTTATGTTTGGGCTATTATTTGTCCTTAATAGTCCTTGGGAACTCAGGTATCTTGGGGACTGGCTCTTAGCCCTTTCTTTCTCTTCTCTGGGATCTTAATATTTGTAAAACCCCATGGTACCTGTATGTCATATTGGACAACAGAGAAAAGAGGATTTTAGTCTTACCTGTTAAATCCTTTACTCTTAGTCCATATGACCTACAGGTTTCCCACCCTGTAAAAGGGAATGATCTGGTCTCACTTAGCTGGACATGGGAGTCTGCTTTGGTTTGTTGCTCACAGGATTTTTCCTTTTTTCTTTCTTTATGTCCTACTTAGTAGGCTTGTCTCAAGTCTAATTGGGGCGGGGCTAGTGTAATAGCTTGATAAGGAGAAGGGAAGGCTCCACCCACAACTTTTTTATAGAGATTTTCAAGCCTACAGGGAGGAGCTGTCGCCTCCCCATGTTACCTATATGTCATATGGACTAAGAGAAAAGAATATAACAGGTAAGACTAAAATCCTCTTTTTTAAATTAATTAAAATGCATGACATTTACCTCTTAATACATTATAAAGTGAATGTGATATGAAAAGAAAAATTATATATATATAGTACTGTGCAAGTGTCTTAGGAGGAAAACATGCTTTAAAGTAAGAATGCTTTCAAAAATAGGCATGTTAATAGTGTATTTTTGTCAATTAACAAAATACATAGTGCGTTAACAGAAGAAAAATCTAAATCAAATCAATATTTGGTGTGACCACCCCTTGCTTTCAAAATAGCATCAATTTTTCTAGGTACACTCATGAACAGACTTGGCGAAATCTGGTTGCCAATCGTAATGCCTCTTTTTGCAACAAAATTACAACCATCGTTTAGGATCCCCTTCAATTTCTCATCCATATGCAATATTGGTAGGTATTTCTTAAGGATCCCACAAATCTGGCTGTATTGGGAACTATATGTTGTAATAAATTTAACATTAGTCTCGCGCCCCAATCGTGATCTCTTCTTTTGATTTGATTCCTCCAGTAATCCATCTCTTTGCATGTCTATCGCCTGTTTGAAAGCACCCCTCAGGAGGCCCTCCCCATACCCCCTCTCCTGAAATCTTTACCCCAGAGTAACGGAGGTTTTTTCAAACTCTTCTTCCATGGAGCAATACCTGCTCATATGCAGGAATTGACCTTTAGGTATCTACCTATAAGTTTGGATATAAGAATGAGCAGTAAGTATTTAAATCCCCTTTAAGTAACAAGAAAAATGGGTTGATTGATAGCTAGTAGGGTATCTGTTTACATTGGTCTATGTTGCCTTTTTTAACCAATCACAGTGTGTTTGATACTTTTAAAAAGTCTGTGTTTTCCAGTTGCTTATTCAGTCTATGATTAAGCGATGAAAAGTACGAAACTCGTCAGATGCTTCAATAACAGAACTTATTTACCTATACACTGTTTTCATCTATGTCTGGAGTCTGTTTTAAGATTTTGAATAAATGGAAAAGTTTTTACAGTAACTGTGTTTTGCCTTATACACGCATCCTTATCAATAATTTTGGATTTAGCTTGAGAGTAACTAGTCTAGAATGAGAAGACGTTCTTTACACAGACAAAACTTTAATGCCCCATGTCAGTTCTATTGCTTTTACAGTTCACTCACCTCTCACCTGCATTCCATAGTTGATCCAGAAGCTGGAATGGAGTAACTTACAGTCAACCCATATGATTGTCAACCTGTATTACTGACAAGTTTCCATATGAGTCAACCATTCATTGCAGCTTCCATCCCCACAGGCCACGTGCAGACCTTGCTTACTTTGCTGCATTCTTTTGTGCATTCTAATTAGGAGTAGTCTACCATGTGAAAGGTACCAGATCCCAGCATGTTAGCTTTAACTACATGTGACAGATCCAACACAGCATCTCTACATGAAAGGGTTTTAGAGTTATACCAAAAAGAAGCGACAAAGAAAACCGCATGAGTTAAAAGAAAAGAAAAAAAACAGAGAGGGGTAGAGAAAAAAGAATGATGATGATTATGAATAATGCCAATCCAGTATGTGTGAGGAGCCAACTAGAAGAGATGGTATGCAGATTCCAAGTTAGAAGATATAAAAAAAAGTCTGTATTAATGCCTTAACATCCAATGACGTGCCAGGATCGTCACGCCTTCCTGGATGTTAAGGGCTGTGATGGTCCTGGCATATCATGGAATTCTGGGATAACATTGTGGTTGCACTCCACTCTGCCATCACAGAATGCATCTCTGAAGAAAAAAAAAAAAAGCGAGAGAGAGCAGTGGTCCTCTAGAGCCCCCCACATCCTTGACCACATGGTCCTTAAGGGGTTAAATGTAAGAAGTAACATATATACTAAAACTGGAGAATAACATTTTAGATTATGACATTTAATGTAAATACAGTCTGATGAGGGGTATAAACAAAATACTGTTTTGTTATCATGTGATATTTAGCTTGTTCTTTGGATATCAATATTGCAAACCAAAGTATTTTTAACTGTGAGAACATTTTTAACCCCATAAGGACCCTTGATGGTCCTAGCATGTCATGGGTTGGGGAGAGATGAGGACCCATGACATGACATGAAATGGTTTGTGGGCCTTAAATGCCGGCCAGGTACGGGATCGGCCGGTCCTAAATAACCGATTAATAGAAATTTACAAAAATGATTTAAACATAATTAATTATTTTATACCTGTTCTGCTCTTTTATCCAGAGGGGTAAAGCAATGATTTGTACACTTTTCTGGTACTCAAAGTGTTAAAATCTTAAAGGCATATGGTTTAAATATAAGAAATTTGATTACGAAATGCTAAAATTATACATCTTATTATAGGTGGTTTCCAGAAATTCAAAACATATATTACCAAGGAAGCAAGCAAAACCAAATACCCAGTAACAGAAACATCAAGAAACTGAAATCCTTTTACAATTGTGCAGCAACAATAATGAGTGGACAGCTGCAAAATCTTGTACTGACATCCATGCAAGATTATACAAATTTAATTGTGCAGCCACTGGTAAGTACAACTATTTTCTTTATAATTATAATGTAAACTATTAAGAACAGTGGATGTACTAATGTGATTCAGAAAGCAAACAAAAAAGGTATGCATATAAAATTCTGATCTCTACCAATAAATAACTGCCACTTACTGTAAAAAGTGAGGTTTAGTTATATATTTGTGGCCAAAACCATGTTACGCTTGTCTGTCTTGTCACGGCACCTCAGATTAGGAATGTCCCTAAAGGCGCATATCTAAGTGAACATGTATTTAGCAGAATGCAATTAATAAGCAGTGATGCCCCTGTGCCTATTCTGTGAGCAAAACCCTTGTGAGGGAAGTCAGGGCGCTCCTTTAACTTCCCTAATTACAACAAGCACCTGGGTACAGGGAGCATAGAATGTTGATTACTGACATTGACTAGACTTTTGTTTTGTAGGTCTGAAATTGTATGTGAGTTCTCCACTGTGGCCTAGTCTGTGTGTCTAGCTGGATTTTAACCCTTAGAATGCTAGAGAGGTCTCCATCACATTCTGAAATTGTTGAAAGCCCAATTTAAATCAGTGGGAATTTGGGGAATGCTTTTGTTCTCTAGGATAGTCAGTATACTCTGGAATTATTGTTTATTTTTTGTTTTTTTTCATCTGCATACAGCACTGTATGTTTACCAATCTTCCAGAAAAAAAAATGTTATACCAGTCAAAAGTTTTATAACACCCCCATTTTTCCAATGTTTCCAGTTTTTATTGAAATTTACACAAAAAACATAGAACAAACAACTGGACATTAAAAAGAAATCATGGAATCGTTTTAGTTAACAAAATGTAATATCAATTTTTGACTCATCAAAGTACACACCTTTTGTAGAAATAACTGCCGAACAGACTCTTGGCATTCTTTCCACAACGGAAATCAAATATTGTTCTGAAAGTTCTTCCCAACACTGTTGCAGAAGTTCCCACAAATGTGGTGCACTTGTATGTTGCTTTGCTTTCAACCTTCTGTCCAGTTCATCCCAAACCAGCTCAATGGAGTTTAAAAAATTCAAATAATATAACGGAAGCACAACCACTCTTATACATATGGTCTACCCATATCATTAATATATGGGGTGCTCATGATCTACAAAAATAATTAACAAAAAACAAAAAAAGAGAAGAAAGAACAAAGTGTACATCTATATAGAGCACTACGACCAATGAAAAAATATATATGACCCAAAAAATCCAAAAATAAAATAATTTATTATATGTAATAATGAAGCAGCACAGCAATCCCAAACAACTGCATACAACCCCAGATACCCTACACCTAATACAAAATAGATCTATAAGTATCTAACCATAAAATACATGATCAAATGACCTAATAAAAAGGAGCTAAATCTGGCGCCAGACATACTACAGACATATGTCTAATATCCATGGCCAAAAAGATTGATCCACATATATGTTATCCCATCCACAAAAATGGAAAATGATGAAAAAATAAACAATGGAATGAAGAATGATGAGATGAAATGATGACACTAGATCACAATCATCGTTCATACAGAAACACGATGTTACATATAAATCTTCACCCTCTCATGGGTTAATAACAACAGTCATCCAGATATATTGACACAAAACATATGGAGTGATGATATATGTTCAGATGATGAATGAACATGCATATATGATGTATATGTGCGATCGAGTCTGGCTGGATAACAGATTCATAACGGCAAAATAATCACTCTCACCCGTCTTCGCCCCAACTTGGGCATATAGCAGGAATAGCCGTCAGTTCTCACAGTGGTCAGCTGCGGTAATGTTAGTAACCTTCATAACATCATATAATTGTCTTCTAAATCCTCGGGTATTTTAACACAGCCACTCACAGATCGCTGTTCCACCAAGTTCATTCTTTCTATACATACTGAACTTTGAATGATGAAACTCCATATGAATAACTCCATCTATTATATGTGTTCAGAGACTGTTACGCTCCATAGATCTCGATCATAAGATCCCACTCGTCAACGCGTTTCGCCCGACATCCTCGGGCTTTCTCAAGACAAACAACCATTTTCTTAACGGTCAAAAGATTTAAAACTTAGAACCGGAAACAATCAACATAAATTTCCGGTATCTCTAATCACTCTAATCTCTTAATTTTCGATCTAAATTGATTACACATCAAGGCATTCCAAAATACGATACATGTATCTACAATAAGTATCATTATCACCTTAAATCTTTCCAAACATTAACAGCATTATGTTCCCAAACTATTAGCCCCATCAGTGCTAAACCAGCACCCATACATGTATAAAATACATACAAGACATGCAGGGAAAAGCACTGAAAGAGGCCAAAGTTAGATTCAACCACACAAAGAGATAAATTCGAATACAGTCCCCACATATAATTATTCATCTTTAAGTTGCAAGAAAGAAGCACCTTATAAAAACATACCAAATTGAATCTCTTCATTTAACCCATTGGGTTCTAGTGATCCCAAAATATGAATCCACTTTGTTTCATGTTGTAATAATTTTTTATTATAATCTCCACCCCTAGGGTTACTTCTTACTAATTCAATCCCAACAACTTTTAACCCTCTAACATCACTTTTATGAAATTCTAAGAAATGCCTTGCTACAGAACTTTCCATATTAACCTTTTCAATATCTCTTTTGTGTTCCAATATCCTAAAACGCAATTCTCTAAATGTTTTACCAACATAAATGCTATTACATGGACAGATTAATTGATACACAATCCCTTTTGTTCTACAATTTATAAAGTTCTTAATTTTAAACTGTTTAGATCCATTGTAATTCATAAATTTACTAGTTTTACACATGAACTCACAAGCACTACACGTGCCACAAGGAAAGGTCCCATAGATCTGATTTTTATTCAACCAATTGCTTTGATTCTTATCCACAGAAAAATAACTATGAACCAAATTATCTTTTAGATTTGGAGCTCTTTTTGCTACCAAAGCCGGTGAATCACCTACTATTGATCTCAGTGACTCACTCTGGGTCAGAAGACCCCAATGTTTAACTAGGATCCCTCTCAGAGTGGTCCAATGAGACCCAAAAGTAGTTATAAATCGTACTCTTCCATCTTCAGATTGTTTTTTATTTTTTGATGAGTTAGAAAAAATGATAGCATTACGATCTTGAACTAATGCTCGCTGATATCCCTTCTTGAGGCCATTAAAAGAATAGCCTCTTTTCAAGAAGCGTCCTGTTAGTTCTTTTGCTTCTACTTTAAACTCATCCAGGTCTGTACAATTTCTTCGAAGGCGTAAATATTGGCCATATGGAATTCCTCTAATTTGTGACGATAAATGATAGCTGGATGAATGCAGCAAAGTGTTACATGCTGTTGGTTTTCTATATCCTTTCGTCTTAATTCTAGTACCTTCCTTATAAATAATAAGATCCAAAAATTCCAATTGAATCTGAGAAATTTTCTTAGTTAATTTAATATTCAGATCATTATCATTTAGTTCACAAATAAACATCTCCAAATCAGAGAGAGGTCCCTCCCACACCATAAATATATCATCTATATATCGCAACCATAGCACCACGTGCTCCCCAAACCCACGCACATCCCCCACTATAAACTGCTCCCACCAGCCAAGGTGGAGACATGCGTAGGTGGGGGCGCACGTGCTATCATTTTTTCTAACTCATCAAAAAATAAAAAACAATCTGAAGATGGAAGAGTACGATTTTTATAACTACTTTTGGGTCTCATTGGACCACTCTGAGAGGGATCCTAGTTAAACATTGGGGTCTTCTGACCCAGAGTGAGTCACTGAGATCAATAGTAGGTGATTCACCGGCTTTGGTAGCAAAAAGAGCTCCAAATCTAAAAGATAATTTGGTTCATAGTTATTTTTCTGTGGATAAGAATCAAAGCAATTGGTTGAATAAAAATCAGATCTATGGGACCTTTCCTTGTGGCACGTGTAGTGCTTGTGAGTTCATGTGTAAAACTAGTAAATTTATGAATTACAATGGATCTAAACAGTTTAAAATTAAGAACTTTATAAATTGTAGAACAAAAGGGATTGTGTATCAATTAATCTGTCCATGTAATAGCATTTATGTTGGTAAAACATTTAGAGAATTGCGTTTTAGGATATTGGAACACAAAAGAGATATTGAAAAGGTTAATATGGAAAGTTCTGTAGCAAGGCATTTCTTAGAATTTCATAAAAGTGATGTTAGAGGGTTAAAAGTTGTTGGGATTGAATTAGTAAGAAGTAACCCTAGGGGTGGAGATTATAATAAAAAATTATTACAACATGAAACAAAGTGGATTCATATTTTGGGATCACTAGAACCCAATGGGTTAAATGAAGAGATTCAATTTGGTATGTTTTTATAAGGTGCTTCTTTCTTGCAACTTAAAGATGAATAATTATATGTGGGGACTGTATTCGAATTTATCTCTTTGTGTGGTTGAATCTAACTTTGGCCTCTTTCAGTGCTTTTCCCTGCATGTCTTGTATGTATTTTATACATGTATGGGTGCTGGTTTAGCACTGATGGGGCTAATAGTTTGGGAACATAATGCTGTTAATGTTTGGAAAGATTTAAGGTGATAATGATACTTATTGTAGATACATGTATCGTATTTTGGAATGCCTTGATGTGTAATCAATTTAGATCGAAAATTAAGAGATTAGAGTGATTAGAGATACCGGAAATTTATGTTGATTGTTTCCGGTTCTAAGTTTTAAATCTTTTGACCGTTAAGAAAATGGTTGTTTGTCTTGAGAAAGCCCGAGGATGTCGGGCGAAACGCGTTGACGAGTGGGATCTTATGATCGAGATCTATGGAGCGTAACAGTCTCTGAACACATATAATAGATGGAGTTATTCATATGGAGTTTCATCATTCAAAGTTCAGTATGTATAGAAAGAATGAACTTGGTGGAACAGCGATCTGTGAGTGGCTGTGTTAAAATACCCGAGGATTTAGAAGACAATTATATGATGTTATGAAGGTTACTAACATTACCGCAGCTGACCACTGTGAGAACTGACGGCTATTCCTGCTATATGCCCAAGTTGGGGCGAAGACGGGTGAGAGTGATTATTTTGCCGTTATGAATCTGTTATCCAGCCAGACTCGATCGCACATATACATCATATATGCATGTTCATTCATCATCTGAACATATATCATCACTCCATATGTTTTGTGTCAATATATCTGGATGACTGTTGTTATTAACCCATGAGAGGGTGAAGATTTATATGTAACATCGTGTTTCTGTATGAACGATGATTGTGATCTAGTGTCATCATTTCATCTCATCATTCTTCATTCCATCGTTTATTTTTTCATCATTTTCCATTTTTGTGGATGGGATAACATATATGTGGATCAATCTTTTTGGCCATGGATATTAGACATATGTCTGTAGTATGTCTGGCGCCAGATTTAGCTCCTTTTTATTAGGTCATTTGATCATGTATTTTATGGTTAGATACTTATAGATCTATTTTGTATTAGGTGTAGGGTATCTGGGGTTGTATGCAGTTGTTTGGGATTGCTGTGCTGCTTCATTATTACATATAATAAATTATTTTATTTTTGGATTTTTTGGGTCATATATATTTTTTCATTGGTCGTAGTGCTCTATATAGATGTACACTTTGTTCTTTCTTCTCTTTTTTTGTTTTTTGTCAATGGAGTTTAAACCCTGCGTGATGAACCGAAGATCTCAAATTTTGATTCCATGAGACCTTCTTCCAGTCTTCAGTAGTCCACTAGCAGTGCTTAATGGCCCAGGCAAGACTCTTTTTCTTATTATGCCATCTTAGCAATGGCTTTCTTACTGCCACTCGACCATTCAAACCTGCAGCTCAAAGTCTTCTCTTCACAGTTGAAACTGACATTTGCTTATTTTGATCGGTGTTAATCTGTGCTTGAAGCTGTTGTGCTGTGAGCCACCTGTCACGCAAGCTGTTGACTCTCTGAAACTTGCCATTTGATTCTGTTGTGGCTTTGGGTCTACCAGACCTCTTCCTGTTAGAAGAAGAAGGCTCTCCATCACTTGTCCCCGCCTTATATTTCATCTTTGATATCCCGCCATATTCCTGCACGTCCACTACAGAGCACACATGGTGGACGACTCTCTGCCCCTTTAACCACTATGTCTGTTTCACGATTGAAAGCTTTCTCACTTGCTGCTCCCTACCTCTGTAACTCCCTACCACCCAGTATTCGCCAAGCCTCAACCCTCAACAACTTTAAATCAAAGCTAAAAGAGCACTTTTATCTCTAGCAACAGCGTAATATGGAAACATTATCATTATTAAACATTATCATCATAAGCCAAACACTGCACTTTTGTCACGGAGAAGTAAGAACCTGAGACTAGATGCTTGAGAGCGTCGCTGGGGAACGTAGCTTGTGATCAGTGACGGTCACCTCTTTTCCCTTGCTGCAGCCTAAGCTGGATTAAAGGTGCTGGCTGCGAAGCCAGATGCCCAATCCCGGTTGAGCCGGGACCCTGGCCAGGATAGGAAAAGGGGTGTACCGTACTTCTCAGGTTCTCACTAACCTGAGGATCCCTAGTGCAGATGAGCCAGAAGTCAGACAAGAGACTGAGAAAAAAAACAACACCAGGGAAGAGTCTATAAGAGAGCAGCTACAACTAACTGGTAAGGCCTACCGAAGTATACCTGACAATGCTGGGATGGAAGGTAACTCCCCAAGGAGGCAGAGCCCCAAACAGGGCCGAAGGACCTGAGTGGCTGTCTAGAATCAGGAAGAACAGGACTGTCCTGAAGGTACCCTGCTGACCCTACAGACTGAGACACATCAAGTAGAAAACGGACCTCGGTGGGCAAGTGGGCTAGGACTACAGAAGCCACTGGACAAAAGTCCAATACACCTTAGCAGGCTCAGACCTAGGAGTAAGGACACAGGAATCTGCACTGATTGGACAGGGAAAGGTCTCTCCAAAGACAACCACACCAGCAGAACCCAACACCCTACTGACCAAGGCAGGACTAGCAGTCCTCCAGATGCAGACACCAGGGAGATCTGTACAGGAGCGAGAGTTCTCAGCCGAGGCTATCCGTTGAGACTCTCACTGAGTGGGCACCGAAGAAGCGGGGTGGAGCTAAGCCGCTCCGATCCCCGAGTCTGACAGGAACAGGCAAGCCCGGTCAGCGGGGGAAGACTGTGTGCAGGCAAGAACAATATCAGTTAGGCAGAAGGAGGAGACCAAGGAAGCGGACAGAACCGCCCAGCAGGGCAGAGAGCTGCCGCGAGGCAGAGGGAGGTCAGAGTAAGCCAGGAGTCACCGGGAACGTCAGGGTCCAGCAGAGGTAACCAAGTGGGAAGTCAGGATACAAGCCAACGGATCACCGGGGGCAAACAGGTGCAATGGAGGAAAGATCGATCTTCTGGGCCGTAGCCCTTCCAATCAACTAAATACTGGAGGGACCTACAGACTAATCGTGAGTCCAAGATGCGTCATATTTCGAATTCAGGTTCCCCATCAACCAAGACAGGGGAGGGGGGAACGGTAATGCGGGAGAACCAATTCTTAACTGTGGGTCGCAGTAAAGAGACATGAAAGGTATTAGAAACTCGCCATGCCACGGGAAGGGCCAACTTGAAAGAAACTGGTGAGACCTTTCTTAGGATTCGAAAAGGACCCACGAAATGGGGACCAAATTTCAGAGAAGGAACACGTAGACGGAGGTGTTTAGTGGACAGCCACACCATATTCCCAGGGGATAATTTAGGACCTGAAGATCGGCGGCGGTCTGCCGCACGCTTGTGGGTGGCTGATGCTGCAGAAAGTTTGTGTTGTATAGAGGACCATAGAGTGTGTCGATCATCCACTCTGTTTTCGGCAGATGGAACACCAACTGAATCACTCCATGGAATAGTGGGGGGTGGTATCCCAGGGCAGCAAAAAGGGAGAGCATTGAAGGGAATCATGAAAACGGTTGTTGAAGGAGAACTCGGCAAATGGCAAGAGGTCCACCCAATTGGATAGCGAGGAATTCATATATTGACGAAGAAAAAGCTCCAAAGACTGATTCGTGCATTCTGATTGGCCATTAGTCTGTGGGTGGTATGCCGAAGAAAAATGCAAAGAAATGCCCAAACATGAACAGAAAGCTCGCCAAAATTTAGAGACAAATTGAGACCCTCGATCAGAAACAATAGACAATGGGGTCGAAAAATGTCTCTTAGAAAAATAAAAGATAATTCATTAGCTGTAGGCAGCTTGGGAAGCGGGATAAAGTGACCCTGCTTTGAAAAGTGGTCCACTACTACTAGAATGGTGGTGCATCCTTTCGAGCGGGGAAGGTCCACAACAAAATCCATGGCCAAGTGGGTCCATGGGACAGAAGGAATAGGCAAAGGACAAAGAAGTCCTGCGGGACGCTGATGGGAAGACTTATGGCGAGCACAAATATCACAGGCTTTCACAAAATCTTCAACCTCCAGTCTAATAGAAGGCCACCAAAATTGGCGAAGAAGTAGTTCCAGAGATTTTTTTGACACCTGGATGGCCAGAAACGGGAGAGTCATGGAACCATTGAAGAATTTCAACCCTGAATTGGGGAGGAACAAAAAGAGAGTTTCTGGGTTGCATAGGTGCTGGTGGTCCTTGTAGCTCTTTAATTTTTCCCAGGGTGGAGGCAGATAAAGCTGTCACAAATCGGGTAGATGGAAGAATAGTCTCCGGAACGGAAGGAATACTGGGCTCAAACTGCCGGGACAGGGCGTCTGCTTTAATGTTTTTTGACCCTGGACGATAAGAGATGATGAAATTAAAGCATGTGAAAAATAGCGCCCATCGAGCCTGTCGAGGATTGAGACGCTTAGCGGATTCCAGGAATTATAGATTCTTGTGGTCGGTAAAAATTAATACAGGTAGTACTGATCCTTCAAGTAGGTGCCTCCATTCTTCGAGGGCTAATTTAATAGACAAGAGTTCACGATTTCCCGCATCGTTGCATTCGGCATCAGAAAAGCGACGTGTAAAAAAAGGACATGGGTGCAGTTTCGCTGTAGTAGGATGACGTTGAGACAGTACAGCCCCAGCAGCTACTTCTGATGCATCCACCTCAAGGATAAACTGTCAGATGGGGTCAGGAAATCTTAAAATCGGAGCCGAAGTAAAGGCAGTCTTGAGAGTAGCAAAAGCATGGAGAGCAGATTTTGACCAATTGTGGGGATTAGCCCCTGCTTTAGTTAGAGCAGTAATGGGTGAAATAATGTGGGAGAAATTTCTGATGAATTTCCTGTAGTAATTTGCAAATCCCACAAAACGTTGGATAGCTTTAGTGTCAGTAGGCCTCTGCCATTGAGTGACGGCTTGGATTTTAGCAGGATCCATGGAGATACCGGAGCTGGAGATGATATAGCCAAGAAAAGATAAGCTGCAAAGCTCAAATTCACATTTCTCGAGCTTGACAAAAAGAGAATGTCCACGGAGCCTCTGGAGCACGGGCACAGACATGGAGTCGATGAGTTTCAGTTTTGGGGGAAAACACCAGGATGTCATCTAAGTAGATCACTATGAAGGAAAGTAACATGTCTCGAAAGACATCATTAATAAATCCTTGGAAGACGACTGGGGCATTACAAAGCTCAAACGGTATTACCAGATATTCATAGTGGCCATATTGGGAATTGAATGCCGTCTTCCATTCATCTCCACTTTTGATCCTGATTAAATTGAAGGCTTCTCTCAGGTCTAATTTCGTGAAAATAGAGGCTCCACGTAGTCGGTCCAGTAGTTCCGTAATCAGCGGGAGAGGATAACCATTTTAATGGTTATTTTGTTAAGACCCCTGTAATCAATACAGGGGTGAAGGGAACCGTCCTTCTTCTGAACAAAAAAAAATCCAGCCCCAGCCGGGGAGGAAGAGGGCCTAATTATCACGGTCCCCGTGATCCTGTGTGTCACTCTTTGCTGTGCTGCTCCCTGATTGGCTGAGCTTTTTATACTGGCGGCTGGCACCAGCCTCGTGCCCTTTCGTGGTGTTCCTGAGCCTTGCTGCTGTTCTCTGCGTTCCTGATTTCCGTGTACCGACTTGGCCTGCTTGAGACTCTCCTGTGTTCCTGCCCGTTGCTGATCCGGCTTGTCTACGAACCCGCTCTGGTATCCGACCCGGCCTGGCTGACGTTCTTGCTTGTTGCTGATCCGGCTTGTCTACGAACCTGCTCTGGTATCCGACCCGGCCTGGCTGACGTTCTTGCTTGTTGCTGATCCGGCTTGTCTACGAACCTGCTCTGGTATCCGACCCGGCCTGGCTGACGTTCCTGCTTGTTGCTGATCCGGCGTGTCTACGATTCTCCACAGTTCCCGGTTTCAGTCTATCTACGTTCCTGCTGATGACTACTGGGCGACATTCTTACTCCTGTAGTCGCGCTCGTGCTCGAGACTGACCTTAACCCTTGAGTCACTGTTCACTGTCAAACGCTACTGAGCTATACTACTGCTGAGTCTCCTTAAGCTTGCAGAGCGATATTATCAGGGCGATTCCGATTGCTGAGCTGATTCCTTGCTGTGCCTCTCCTCCTACCAAGTGCTTAGTTAACCCGTTCAGTGCTACTCTACTACTGCTGATCCGGCCGCTTGGGCTTGAGAGACGGCGGCTCATAGTCCATCTATGCAGGGTAGTTGTTCCGGTACCGTACCGGTGGTCATCTTGCCCACGCACTTGCACTGGTAGAGTCGTTATACGCCCGTGGGGGCTACCTGGCACTAGCTATTGGCTTCCGTTTACGCCCGAGGGGGCTTGATCCTTACACTTGCAGCTTGCAGTCTCCGTTGTACGCCCGTGGGGGCTAACGTGCCTTGCTCTTGCAGCTTGTAGTCTCCGGTTTATGCCCGTGGGGGCTAACGACTCACAGTTCCCAAATACTGGTGGCACTTGTTACGCCCGTGGGGGCTATCCATTATTGCTCTAGCGTTCTGGGTCAGTTCTGCCTGCAAGTCGAGTGCTCTCCTACAGACTGGGTATTGACTCCTCATACTTATACAAGCTTCAGCTACACCTTGGGCGTGCCTACACCACAACAAAGACTGATGAGGACTGAGTTAACTATTATGTGCTCCTGTCTGGGTTACCAGTCGTAGTATATATTTCTTGTACATATATTCTACTCTGTCTGTTCTCAGTATACTGGCCTGTAAAGGTCTAAACACTTGTTCTTGTTTACCCTGTGTGCCTGTAGAGGGCGATATTGTTCATTAATTTATTTAATAAAACTGCGTTTTACCATACCCTCTGTCTGAAGTGTCTGAAAACCGTAACAGTACGAAAGGGCCATGACCTCAGACAGTAAGGGAGATACTGGCACACAGAATATCCATTGGCGAATGGATGTTCACGAGCAGCGCCTCGACCAGTTGGCACTGGCCTTGCAGACCTTACTTGAGCGTACGGTACACCTAGACAAACCTAATCAGAATCTGGTGGTCACCCCAGTCTCGACACCGGAGAACCTGCCTGTAGTTCCTACTACGCAGACCAGAGGGTTCACGGCGGCGGCGCTGTTACCGTTAAGATATGATGGCAAGCCTAACCAATGCCGAGGCTTTGTCAACCAGTTGGAGATATTCTTTGAACTCACGCCTCAGGCATTTCCTAATGACAGAAGTAAGGTTGGCTTCATGATTTCCCTATTAACTGGCAAGGCATTATCTTGGGCGAATCCTTTGTGGGAGAATGCTAAACTCTGTACCCTGAACTTTGAAGAGTTCGTAAGACAGTTCCGCAGAGTGTTCGAGATACCTGGCAGAACCGCCTCTGCTGCCAAGAGGTTGCTGGAGATGCAACAGGGCGACCGTACCCTGGGCGATTACGCTATTGAATTTCAAACCTTGACAGCAGAGGTGGGCTGGAATAACGAGGCAGTAGTGGCAGCGTTTGCACAGGGCCTATCAGTCTCCATAAAGGATGAAATTGCTGCCAGAGACGTGCCTAGTGATCTGGATAAGTACATCGATTATGTTATGCTCATTGACTCCTGCATTCGCGAGAGACAGATGGCGAAGAGGGCAAAATCGAGGAGCTGTGGGCACGGCAGTCTTTTGAACCCACCCTCGCCACCCTGTTCTCCTGAACTTACAGCTGATACTGGTGAACAAAGGAGGAGAGGGCGCACCGTAAAAGAATGGGCCTATGCCTATACTGTGGTAAAGCTGAGCACCAATTACGCAATTGCCTGGTACGGCCAGGAAATGAACGCACCTCGGGTACCTTGGGGGACAGGCCCTAGGTGGTATACAACAGTCCCCGGATACCAATACACTGAGACCCACCATTCAGGTGGTTGTTACATGGGCAGACTCTTTTGTATCAGTTTTGGTTCTGGTAGACTCCGGTGCAGCCGGCTGTTTCATGGATCACTCCTTTGCTGAGTTACACAAGATTCCGGTAGTCAAAAGGGAGTCCCCTCTAGCTATTGAGGCCATCGATGGCAGGCCGTTAGAACCGGCATTTATCACTATGGAAACAATTCCTATTGCCATGGCTATTGGGGCTCTCCACAAGGAGGAGGTGCATTTTCAAATAATTAATTCTCCTCACCATGCAGTCATCCTGGGGTTTCCATGGCTATCATTACACAACCCCCAGTTTGACTGGCAAAAATGTGAAATACTGTCCTGGTCGGAATACTGTGTGGATAATTGTCTCTCACACCCTGTCAGGTTGTTGTTTACCTCTCCCTCCATGCCAGCTGAATACCAAGAATTCAGTGACGTATTCAGTAAGTGGGAGGCTGGTGCTGTTCCTCAGCACAGACCTTATGATTGTGCCATTGATTTGCCCCCGGGAGTGGTGCCTCCTAGGGATCGCACTTATCCGCTGTCTGTGGAGGAGAATAGGGCAATGGAGGAATATATTGGAGATGCCCTCAAGAGGGGAATTATCCGCAAGTCCACTTCACCGGCGGGTGCCGGGTTCTTCTTCGTAAAGAAGAAAAATGGCGAACTCAGACCTTGTATCGATTACAGGGGTTTAAATAAATTAATGTCTAGAAGTGCCTACCCCATTCCACTCATTACCGAATTATTTGACAGGTTAAAGGGCTCCTCCATCTTTACTAAACTCGATCTCCGGGTTGCATATAACCTGATCAGAATTAAAGCTGGAGATGAGTGGAAAACGGCATTTAATACCAGATCAGGGCACTATGAATATCTGGTAATGCCATTCGGACTTTGTAATGTTCCTGCGGTATTTCAAGAGTTTATCAATGACATCCTTCGGGACATGCTACAGTCCTGTGTTGTGGTATATCTTGATGACATATTAATTCACTCTAATAACCTTACCCAACACATCAAGGATGTCTCTGAGGTCTTGACTAGACTACGTAAAAATAAATTGTTTTGTAAAATTGAGAAGTGCGAATTTCACAGGATCCAGGTACCCTTCCTGGGATTAGTGATTTCTGTAGATGGCATTGCTATGGACCAGGAGAAGTTGGCAGCAGTACTACAGTGGCCTCGTCCCAAAGGACTAAAGGCTATTCAGCGCTTTCTGGGCTTTGCCAACTATTATAGGAAATTTATTCAGAACTTCTCCACTATTGTGAAACCCTTGTCTGACTTAACTCATAAGGGTGCCACTCCTTCTCAATGGTCTGAGGCAGCTGAGAACGCATTTAAAACACTGAAATCTGCATTTGCTTCTGCTCCAGTGCTGTCCCACCCTAACCCAGCCCTGCCATTTACCCTAGAAGTTGATGCCTCTGAGGTTGGGGTTGGGGCAGTACTCTCCCAACGCCCGGTGGGAGGTGGTACATTGAGACCCTGTGGGTTCTTCTCTAAAAAACTGTCCAGCGCCCAGAGCCATTATGAGATTGGTGACAGGGAACTCTTGGCTATCATTCTGGCACTGAAGGAGTGGCGCCACCTATTGGAAGGCACTAAGACACCAGTACTAATTCTGATAGACCACAAGAACTTGACGTATCTTTCAGAGGCCAAGAGACTCTCCTCATGTCAGGCCAGATGGGCGCTCTTTTTGTCCAGGTTCAATTTTGTGGTTTCCTACCTGCCGGGTTCCAAGAATGTCAGGGCAGACGCCTTGTCCAGACAATTTGTGTCAGACACTGAGAAGGAGGAGGAGCCAGTACCTATCATTCAGCCAGATCGTATTCTGGCCACTATTCGCACTAGTATCACTTCGCCACTCGGGGAAGAAATTTTGGCCTCACAGACTAGGGCTCCTCCTGAAACCCCAGTAGGCAAGTGTTTTGTTGATGAGCCATTTCGTACCCGTCTATTAGAAACCTACCACTCATCTAAGGCGGCTGGGCACATCGGACGGGATCATCTGTATTGGTCCATGTCCCAGTTATTTTGGTATCCGTCCCTTAGGGCTGATTGCTCCGCATTTACTGCAGCCTGTGCCCGTGCCAAGACACCTAGGCATCTCCCTGTAGGCTTGCTCCAGCCTGTCCCTAATGGCGATCGACCATGGTCCCATATTTCCATCGACTTTCTGGGAGAATTGCCAGCATCTAAGGGGTACACATTCATCCTTATGGTGGTTGATAGGTTCTCTAAGATGGCTCATTTCGTGCCTCTCCCTGGTCTTCCATTGGCTCAGGAGCTGGCTATGATATTTGCTAAGGAGGTGTTTCGGCTGCACGGGGTACCCAGAGTGGTGGTGTCTGACCGAGGGAGCCAGTTCGTGTCCAGATTCTGGAGGGCATTTTGTGGGCAGATGGGCATCCAGTTGTCATTTTCTTCTGCCTATCATCCCCAGACCAATGGAGCCGCGGAGCGTGCCAATCAAGGACTGGAACAGTTCTTGCGCTGTTTTGTAACCGATCATCATGACAATTGGGCCGACCTCTTGCCTTGGGCGGAGTTTGCCAGGAATTGTGCAGTTAATTCATCGTCCGGGAGTTCCCCATTTCTCATTAATTATGGGTTCCAACCCTGTCTACTCCCGGACTCATTCCAGCCACAACAGATTCCAGCTCTGGATGAACATATCGAGCAGCTTCGCTCCACTTGGGCACAGGTGCAGAGGACCCTCAGCCAGTCATTTCAGCGCTACCAGAGGCATGCCAATCGTAGACGGCTACCAGCGGTCTCCTTTTAGGTGGGGGACAGAGTATGGCTTTCCTCCAGGAATCTCAAGTTGCAAGTGCCCTCCAATAAACTGGCACCTCGGTTCACTGGCCCATTCAAAGTTATCCGTAAGGTGAACCCTGTCTCCTGTGCATTGGAACTTACAGCTTCTATGCACATACATAATGTGTTCCATGTATCTCTGTTGAAACCATTGGTGTGCAACCGCTACATTACCACTCCAGTAATTCCTGGGCCGGTGGATGTTCAGGGCCAGGAGGAATATGAGGTACAGAGTATCATTGATTCTAGGAGATTTAGAGGAAAGTTGCAATACTTGGTCCACTGGAAGGGATATGACCCTGAGGAACGTTCCTGGGTAGATCAGAGGGACCTCTATGCGCCCAGGCTCTTGCGCAACTTTCACTCTAAATACCCTCAGAAACCAAGACCTCCGGCAGGGAGAGGGTGTCTTTGAGAGGGGGGTACTATCACGGTCCCCGTGATCCTGTGTGTCACTCTTTGCTGTGCTGCTCCCTGATTGGCTGAGCTGTGTTGGCCCGCCCCTTGTTACCCTTTTTATACTGGCCGCTGGCACCAGTCTGGTGCCCTTTCGTGGTGTTCCTGAGCCTTGCTGCTGTTCTCTGCGTTCCTGATTTCCGTGTACCGACTTGGCCTGCTTGAGACTCTCCTGTGTTCCTGCCTGTTGCTGATCCGGCTTGTCTATGAACCCGCTCTGGTATCCGACCCGGCCTGGCTGACGTTCCTGCCCGTTGCTGATCCGGCTTGTCTATGAACCCGCTCTGGTATCCGACCCGGCCTGGCTGACGTTCCTGCTTGTTGCTGATCCGGCTTGTCTACGAACCCGCTCTGGTGTCTGACCCGGCCTGGCTGACGTTCTTGCTTGTTGCTGATCCGGCGTGTCTACGATTCTCCACAGTTCCCGGTTCCAGTCTATCTACGTTCCTGCTGCTGACTACTAGGTGACATTCTTACTCCTGTAGTCGCGCTCGTGCTCGAGACTGACCTTAACCCTTGAGTCACTGTTCACTGTCAAACGCTACTGAGCTATACTACTGCTGAGTCTCCTTAAGCTTGCAGAGCGATATTATCAGGGCGATTCCGATTGCTGAGCTGATTCCTTGCTGTGCCTCTCCTCCTGCCAAGTGCTTAGTTAACCCGTTCAGTGCTACGCTACTACTGCTGATCCGGCCGCTTGGGCCTGAGAGACGGCGGCTCATAGTCCATCTATGCAGGGTAGTTCCGTTTACGCCCGAGGGGGCTTGATCCTTACACTTGCAGCTTGCAGTCTCCGTTGTACGCCCGTGGGGGCTAACGTGCCTTGCTCTTGCAGCTTGTAGTCTCCGGTTTACGCCCGTGGGGGCTAACGACTCACAGTTCCCAAATACTGGTGGCACTTGTTACGCCAGTGGGGGCTATCCATTATTGCTCTAGCGTTCTGGGTCAGTTCTGCCTGCAAGTTGAGTGCTCTCCTACAGACTGGGTATTGACTCCTCATACTTACACAAACTTCAGCTACACCTTGGGTGTGCCTACACCACAAGAAAGACTGATGAGGACTGAGTTAACTATTATGTGCTCCTCTCTGGGTTACCAGTCCTAGTATATATTTCTTGTACATATATTCTGCTCTGTCTGTTCTCAGTATACTGGCCTGTAAAGGTCTAGACACTTGTTCTTGTTTACCCTGTGTGCCTGCAGAGGGCGATATTGTTCATTAATTTATTTAATAAAACTGCGTTTTACCATACCCTCTGTCTGAAGTGTCTGAAAACCCTAACACTAATGAAGCCACGAGCTAGATTGTCTTGGATGTACCTAGCTAACGCCTGGGTTTCGGGAGGGGACAGTAGAAATGAACGTCCCTTAGGAGCAATAGCCCCAGGAAGAAGATCAATGGCACAGTCAGAGGATCTGTGCGGAGGTAAGGAGGAGGCTTGACTAGCGGCAAAAACATCCTGAAAGGAAATGTATGGATCAGGAATAACAGCTGTTGGTCTAGTAGACGATGAAGAAGTCAAAACCTCCGAAATCGGCAAGACGGAATGAAGGCAGGCCTCAAAACAATACATACTCCAGGATGTAATTTGTCCAGAAAGCCAGTCTACAGCTGTGTTATGAGTACGCAGCCAAGGCAAGCCGAGGTTAACAGGAGTACAGGGGGCGGAAATCACATCAAAAATGATGGTCTCAGTGTGCAGCACTCCAGTGGTAAGCTGAAGGGGAAGAGTTTCAGATTGAACCAGTCCAGATCCCAATGGTTTACCATCGACAGTGGAAACCAATAGGGGCACGGATTTAGGGTAAAGGGAAATGAGGTGTTCCGTGGCCCAGGTCAGATCGATAAATACCCCTGCGGCCCCAGAATCAAGAAATGCCAAGTTATTGACTGAACCCGAATGCCATGAAAGACTGACTGGGACCAAGATCCTGGAATCAACTTTTGGGAGGAGGGAAGCAACACTTAGGGAATTACCTCCAGCAAACCCTAAGTGGTGGAGTTTCCCGAGCTTGAGGAGGAAGGTCGGGTGGGGCATTGGTGGAGAAAATGCCCCTTTGAGCCACATTATAAACACAGGCCCAAAGTACGCCGACGTTGGCGTTCAGTTGCCGAAAGTTTATTGACACTTCCGATCTCCATGGGTTCGTCCGGTATCCCTGACTGAAGGGGAGGGGGAAAAAATCCTGGTTTTCCTATTTGTTTCCCGTTCCATCTGCCTTTCTGTGAGGCGTCGGTCTAATTCCAGACAGAGTGAAATATATTCTTCTAATGAATCAGGAACTTCTCGACAAGTTAGGGCATCCTTCAGCTTCTCACTAAGGCCTCTACGAAAGGTTGCTTTTAGTGCTTCTGGGTTCCAATTAGTTTCGTATGCAAGTGTACGGAACTCAATAGCGTACTGACTAACGGTTCTTGATCCCTGATGTAACTCCAGAAGAGAGGCTTCTGCCGAAATTTTCCATCCCAGGATGTCAAAATCTTGTCTAAAGTGTTTTAAGAATTCATCTGAATCTTGTAATAATGGAGAATCTTGTTCAACTAATGGAGAAGCCCATGCCAATGCTTGGTCTTTGAGTAAAGAGATGATGAATGAAACCCTAGCAAAGTGGGTGTAAAAATTCTGAGGAAGGGAACGAAAGTGTAATAAACACTGGTTAATGAACCCACGACACTCTGCCGGGTTACCTGAATAACGTTCAGGCAAAGGTAGTTTCAAAGTAGACCTAGAAGCTGCTTCAGGGGCACTGGCTTCCGGGCTAGCAGCTGCCGTCATAGGAGGTGAGGAAGCTCCTCTTAACATCTCCATTAGAGCATCCATCTTTCTTTCAATACTTTGGAGATGGTTCTCATGGGATGCCAGGATGTGTTCTTGTTGGTCCTGTCTGACCATGACTCTTGTAATATCTGCGGGATCCATATCTTGGCCCGATTATTCTGTCACGGAGAAATAAGAACCTGAGACTAGATGCTTGAGAGCGTCGATGGGGAGTGTAGCCTGTGATCGGTGACGGTCACCTCTTTTCCCTTGCTGCAGCCTAAACTGGATTAAAGGTGCTGGCCGCGAAGTCAGATGCCCGATCGCGGTTGAGCCGGGACCCTGGCCAGGATAGGAAAAGGGGTGTACCGTACTTCTTAGGTTCTCACTAACCGGAGGATCCCTAGTGCAGATGAGCCGGAAGTCAGACAAGAGACGGAGAAAAAAACAACATCAGAGAAGAGTCTATAAGGGAGCAGCTACAACTAACTGGTAAGGCCTAGCGAAGTAAACCTGACAATGCTGAGACGGAAGGGAACTCCCCAAGGAGGCAGAGCACCAAACAGGGCCAAAGGACCTGAGTGGCTGTCTAGAATCAGGAAGAACAGGACTGTCCTGAAGGTACCATGCTGACCCTACAGACTGAGACACATCAAGTAGAAAACGGACCCTGGTGGGCAAGTGGGCTAGGACTACAGAAGCCACTGGACAAAAGTCCAATACACCTTAGCAGGCTCAGACCTAGGAGTAAGGACACAGGAATCTGCACTGATTGGACAGGGAAAGGTCTCTCCAAAGACTACCACACCAGCAGAACCCAACACCCTACTGGCCAAGGCAGGACTAGCAGTCCTCCAGATGCAGACGCCAGGGAGTCCCGTACAGGAGCGAGAGTTCTCAGCCGAGGCTATCCGCTGAGACTCTCACTGAGTGGGCACCGAAGAAGCGGGGCGGAGGAATAGGCAAGCCCGGTCAGCGGGGGAAGACTGTGTGCAGGCAAGTACAATATCAGTTAGGCAGAAGGAGGAGACCAAGGAAGCGGACAGAACCTCCCAGCAGGGCAGAGAGCTGCCGCGAGGCAGAGGGAGGTCAGAGGAAGCCAGGAGTCACCGGGAGCGTCAGGGTCCAGCAGAGGTAACCAAGAGGGAAGTCAGGAGATGAGCCAACGGATCATCGGGGTCAAACAGGAGCAACGGAGGAAAGATAAAGCAAAGTCAGGATACCAGCCAAGGATCAATACTGGAGGAAAACAACAAAGGGACCAGCTGCTCAGCGTACTCTAACAAGCTCGATAATTGGGCGGCAGGCAACAGAGCAAATGTGGTAAAATACCTGCGGCCCTCAATCAGAGCTCGGAACTGACAACAAGGTACAGCACAACTAAAGGGCCAAAAGGGAAAAAAAACAAAGCGTGACAACTTTCTCCTCTACCAGTTTGTATCTGTATGTCACCCATCCTATACTTAGATTGTACGCCGCACGGGGCAGGGACCTCTTATCCTAATGTATACTCACCTGTTGTTCCCCTTATGACTGCCTATATAAGCACTTAATCACCTCACTTATTCTACCCCTTCTATATTAAATGTAATCTGTAAAGTGCCAAGTACACTGGTTGGCACTATATAAATAAAAATATACAATATACAGTTTCCTCCAGTGTCCAAGTGCCTTTTGATGGTGTAGGAAACTGTACTCACTGACACCTTGGCTTTCTTTGCAATTTCTCTAAAGGAAAGACCTACACTTTTAATTTCAATAAAAACTGGAAAAATAGGGATAATCTAAAACTTTTGACCAGTAGTGTATATAAATGCAGCATGGTATGGCTTAATATATATAACCAATTTTATATACTTTTTTAATCTAAAAGCACAACGCATTAGTTAAATACGAATAGAAGCTGTAGTTCTGCTGTAGCTGAAAAGCAGCTAGTCCCATTAATGGAAGAAAAAGAAAGAAACGGGGCTCCAGTAGTGCCTTATCACACTAAACATGTACTGTAAGATAGATAATAATAACACACACGGACAAGTGGCTGTGTAGTAAACCTATGTACACACACAGCTAAACAGGCATGCAGAGAAATCCCTACCGTCTCTGTTCAGTCTTACGATGGTATGTTCAATCCAAAAGAAAGATCTCTTCAACCGTCAAGCAAGATCTACATCAAAATAATTATTTATTATAAATAAGTAAAAACAATGAAAACTTTCATAAAATACCAATGTGTTCTTCTACGTGCTTCGCAGCTGAACTCTGCTTCATCAAGTCTGTGTTAATAAAAAGTCCCATTAATGTTACATGCATAATAAAACATACAGTATATTTCCTGCCTGTTATGAACACTGTATCAGCTTCTCTGTGTTCATGATCTTGTGGTGGGCATAAAAAGTAAGGTCATTGGTAAAGATCAGGATATTTTCTTTCTGTAGAAAGGTTTAGATAAACTGTAAGAATGGGCAGATAAATGGTAGATGAGGATTAATACGGATTACTAAAACTTCCCTAAGATGTGGAATATATAGTTCTTAAAAAGTTATTAAACTAGAAACAGTGCAGACACGGGCAACAAAGTTGATAAAGGTAATGGAAGAAAATCTAGTAAAACTGGGTTTGTTAGAAAAGAGGAATTAAGGGTGGTATATGATCTTTATATACAAATGTATTCAAGCAGCGGTGATTTGCAATAAAGAATGTCACCTTAGGTCACTCTGTATTAAAGGCCAATCTAAAGATCTCTCTGGCAAACTCTTTAGCCAAACGGCTGAGCACAATACACAATAGTATTGATTAAAGTGAGAGGAAAAGTGCTTTTAAACCATAGTAAAGGAAAGGATTATTTAAGTAACAGCTTTAAGGTAGTGGAATTCATTGCCTTAGGAGTCTGCATTGACAGATGCTGTATATTAAACTTGTGCACTGCAAAAAAAAAGTTTTGTCTGAATGATTTGCTTATTTTGTTTTCCCCATTCAGAAGAAACAAATTTCATTGATCCACACCCCCCATTCGGTTAGTCAGAATTTCAGTGAAGATTCTTTAATAAAGCAAATTTAGGTCACCGAAATTCACAATTTAGTTCACCCCCCAGTCATAACTTACTTCGATGTTGGAAGACTAGTAGTGTCCTCGATGACCTGGTCCACGATCTTGTCTGTAAAAACACTAAATAATAAAAAAAAATACTACCCTGCCACCACCAAAACCAGAGCAAAGCAATACGTTGCGGACCCCCTAGCACTCAAAGAGTTAAGATGCAGTCTTCCACTCACAAGCACTCACCAGCATGTCGGCCACATCACAATCACGCTTAAGTGTCCAAAGCACAGATGGACACTTGAAGCGGAACTACCATACTAGGTAAAGTCACCCTGCAATAATTAGGCAGGTGGCGACTAGCTTAATAGTTATATTACCTCTCAAAAGTAGCCGATTGTAAAGTGCCAGTGCAATGCTTTTTAATGCATTGTAGACCTCTCTGGCACTCAAAGGGTTAAGGCACAGATTGAGGGTTTGCATTAAAGAGGGAGGAATGAGGGCTCTTCACTTCATCTGGTGCTTCTATCCTTTTCTTCTTATTAGCGTGACTGTGATGTGGGAGAAATTAATTATTGGAGAGATATGGCCCTTTTGATGTGGGCAACATTCTGATGTTGCCGTTTTCATGCAGGAGACATTTTAAACTCTCGGTTTTGTTGGTCACCAAATAGCGGGTGACATTTCCATAGTGAACCCACAGAGGCTGTCTCTTCTGCTATCCTACTCCAGTTATGCATACAAGAAAAGTGCTTTTTGAGGCTTTCTGGGTCTTTTCCTTAAATGGGATGCTAGTTTTATCTAGTTATAGGCACTTTCTCCTGGACATGATTGATCCTAAGGGACATATGGGTAAATCCAAAACTAAGGATTTGGGGGGTTCTCTCTGTTCCTTTTACCATGCTGGGCTTCCATGGGAATATCCAGGATCTCTATGTCCATCATATATTGTGGCCCTTACTACTCCCCCATGGCTATGAAAGGGGATACCTATTTGAGTATAATCTGTGCTGTAATCTGTGGCAGCTATTCCATCTTCTGTTCGGTGGGTTCTCCATTCCTGGAGACCCTTACCACTATTAACCAGTTTCCCTTACCCACTATTAACCAGTTTGAACCTGTCTTTAACCAGGCCTTTTTAACACTCGAGGGCCACAGCAATTTTGGTCTTTTTAGTATAACATTGTTCAATCATATTTTCTTTCTAATTAATTTAGTGCAATCACACAAATGTTATACCGTTTTTAAAGCATAAGTAGAGTTTTATTTTGAAATCACATTTATATGGATAACCCATCATCTAATTTGATTAACCCTTTGAGTGCCAGAGGGGTATACAACGCATTGGAAAGCAATGCGTTGCATACCCTTCAGGCGCTCAAAGGGTTAAAATATATTTAAAAAAAAAAAAAAAAAGAAAAGCAACAGTTTACATAGGTTTTCCTGTCATGATTTGTATACTTTTAGTCCACTTAAAAAAACAGCACAAATATATTAATTTACTTGTCCTGAACAGTGGAGTACCATATGGCCAGCATTTCTATCCCTTTGTCACATTTACAGGGGAAATATTACAAGATGGACACCATTGTTTCCAAGCTGTAGTTTTTTTCAGAATTTGTTATGTGAGTATCATATCTTAGCTGAAACAGTCAGAAGCCAAAAATGACCCACAAAAGTATGTTTCTGAAAAGCAGACAACATAGGGTATTTCATCAGTAGAATTTTGGAGTTTTTCATGCAGCTATTTTTCCACAGATATGTACCAAATTTGTGGTAATATTTTGTCTTTTTGCATTTTTTACACTTGCTTTACAATGTTGCTGTGGATTTCAAACACAGGATAGTTGAAGATTTAAAGAAAATGCATTGATTATTGTTCCATGAATAGCCCTGGAAATATCCCATATGCATAGGTTTTTTTAGGGTTTGAGGGAGCTAAAAACAATTGTTTCCATTTACAGATGTGGAATTTTCGTAGCTTTCTTAACTGGTGCCATGTCTCATTTGGGGCGGTTTAGCAGAGGTCTGTGTTGAAATTTGTTTCCAAAATTGTATATTTTTGAAAAGCAGACAACAAAGGGTTTCATTGTAGATGCATTTTGACATTTTTCACATAGCCACTTTACCATCAATCCCTCGCAAAACCTGCAGATTTTTTCACACATATTTCAAAGTTGCTATGGATTTCAAGCACACATACTTACAGATTTAAAAAAAAACGCATTGATTCAGCTACTTCTTCTGAGTACGGCAATACCCCATATGGATAGGTTTGTTAGGGTTTAGGTTTGCTACTGGGTCAATTTTGTAATGGACATGGAATTTTCACAGATTGCTTTACTGGTGTCATGTTTCATTTGGGGCAAAGGTGTATATTTTTGAAACATAGACAACAGATTTCATACTAGTTGCATTTTAAAATTTTTCACACTGCCCTTTACCACCAATGTCTCAAAAAATCTGCAGTAAGAAAACAAAATTGTTGTTTTTAGTTACATAGTTGACAAGGCTGATTAAAGACGCGTCATATACCACTATGATACGGTGCTCCATCCGAGAACCTGCCCTACAGCCAATGCAGATATTGTGCCTATCTAGTGGGCGTGCCTACTGGCCCAGGGGGAATAAACCATTATGTATGGTCAGGAGGAGGGAATGCTGCAGACCTGGATCGCAGACCGAGTTGGTTAAATCAGTGTCTGGGATTATTCATAAGGAGCTAATTCCCCTAGATCTGGTTGTAAATATCAAATTGGTTCAAAACCAGAGACTGAGTTCTTTCTACCTTGGTAACATTTTCAATTAGTTTGTGCCAGTCAGCAATGGTAGGAGGAAATTGGGTCTTCCAGCAGAGGGGTATTAGATGTTTGGCTGCATTAGTTAAGAAATCAAAAAAGCTTGCTTTGTGATTTGGTAAGTTTTGATAAGGCAGGAATAAGAGGGTCCAAGGGTATTTCAAAGTGCAACAGAAAGTTGATTTGCTCTGAGACGTGGGTACCAAAGGAGGTAAGCTTTTGAGAAGACAGCTATATACGAATTATGGACCCTTCCATCTGCTGGCACTTCCAGTACAGTTTTGAGCATGAGGGGAACATTCGGCAAGTTTGATCAGGTATAGTACCACTTAGTGAGGAATATGAAATTAGTTTCCTGTGTTGCCGTATCAGGTGCACCAGAGACCATATGTTTGAATGTCACAAGCCAGTCAGACATCGACCAGTTATCATTTAACTTGCGTTCCCATTGTATGTAGTATGGCTTGTTATCTTGTGGGTTAAAAAGAAGCCATCTATATAGTTTAGAGACAGTGTGTGACGGAAGTTCCTTCGCTAACAGCTTGTTCAAAGGTTGGGTCTCTCCTTGAGAGAATCCCTTCATTGAAAGATCCAGAATGAAGTGGGAAAGTTTTCTGTATTGCCAGAGGTGTGAACTAGGAAGCTGGTAATTCCTCTGAAAATACTTAAAGGGTGGCTTGTATCTAGAAGAATCAAGTCTAGCCTGTTGATATTCAGTTGATTCCATATTGAGAAGAGCCCCTGCAGTTCCCCAGAGGGAAATCTGGGTTCCCGCAAACAGAGAGAGGGGCAGAAGGGTAAGACTACTCACAATGTGAGAAGACGTTTCATGACAGGATGATTAGATAGGGCAGAGGGTCTGGAGCAATATATAATCCAGGGAAAATTGTATGGGTCTATGTGTGGGAAATGAAGCATTAAGAACAAAACCCAGTCTTTCCAGTGGTATCCAAATATTCTAACAATGTAGCAAGTGCGGATACGTGATATAACCACCTAACCTCCAGAACTCCCAAACCATTTGTAGTTGGGAGATATTGCCAGGAAACCTCCAACCAGGGTTTTGTATAGTGCCACACAAAATAGTTGATAAATTGCTGTGTGTGAAATTGGAAGATGTACCGCAGTTGTGGAAGAGCTATAATTTTTATCAGGTTACCCTGCCAAACCAAGATGCAAAAAGAGTGTTCCATGTGAGGAATTCTTGTTGGAGCATCTGATGTAACTTAACAATATTAAGAGAATGCATTTCCTGGAGATCATAGGCCAGAATAATCAAGTTCACGTCCCATTTAAAAGGGAAAGACTGATGACGTGTAGAATTTGTGGTGAAATTGAAATGTTAAGGGCTTCAGATTTTTGATAATGTCTTTTAAAACTAGAGACACTGCTGTAATAGTTTAAGATTCCCACTAGGGGGAGGGAGCAAGGTGTCAGGTGACAATATTAAAAAAAAGATTGTCATCTTCAATTTTCATGTCCCCTGCACATGTCTGTAATCCTCGCATGTCAGGACAACCGTGCATCATCTGTAGTGGGCTTATGGGAAAGAGCAAAATGCTGGATATGGGACATCTCTGACGTGTACCATTTTTTGCTGAGAAAGGATCAGAAATAAAGCAATTAATTACTAAAGTGGCTGTGGGGGAAGAGTAGAGACTCATGATACTGTGAAGCACATGAGGGCCCAATACTATATAACAAAGTAATTCCTCTAGGTAGAGCCAGTTCATCCTATCAAAAGCCTTCTCAGTACTGAGAGATATCATGACAGCCGGAATCCTCCTATGGATTGCCGTGTAGATAAGAGAGGTCGCTTTGATAGTGTTGTCCCTGATATCTCTGCCCTGTACAAACCCAGATTGATTAGAATGAATCTATGTAGCCAAACAGGAAGGCATTAAAGGCATTAAGTAACTGTTAGTTTAAAATGTGCTCAAATGTCTTGTAATAAGCGGCTGAGAAGCCATCTGGATCAGGTCTTTTCCCCAGGGGTGTTTCTTTGATTATCTTAGACAAGTCCTCCAAGGTGAACTGTTCTTCCAGGAGAACAAGAGTATCCTGAGGGAGGCAACCCACTCTGGAAATGTGCAAGAAGTAATGTATCCTCTGTCGTAAATAAGAGTTATCGACGGTTGGACCATTATCCTGTAGATAATAGTGGAGGAACATTTCAACTGTTTTAGGAAATGTGAAGTAAATTACATTATCTGCATCGCTGATGTTAGCAATATAATGTGATTTCTGTTTTATCTCAAGTATCCATGCTAAAAGTTTCCCACATTTGTTCTCTTTCATATAATATGCATCATTATACCAGTGGTATGTTCTTTTTATAAAGGACAGCAAGTTCCTGTTTATATTAGATAGCCTCTCCATGTCCTGAATCGAAAATGTGCTCTTATGCTGAAGTTCCAACTATTTAATTTTATCCATAAGGTCTCAGATACATTTCTGTTTTTGCTTAGCCTTATGCGATCAGCTCCCCCTGAGGACACGTGTGGGTATCCCATACAGTCACAGGAGAGTCTACATTATTGAGTCAAAGTAACTAGTGAGGGATTGTTCAATTGATGCATAACAGGTTCTGTCATCTAATAAGCGATCGTGAAGTTTGCATGCAGAGAGATCTTTAAAGGCCGGCTTCATATGGAATTCCACCCACACAAGTCCATTGTCAGACCATTTGGTTCAATGGAAGCAGCCTTGAGAGCGTGAATCTGGAACTGTTCCATAAAAAGATAGTCAATCTGGTATATCTTTTATGAAGGGGAGGGTAATACGAGTAATGACAAGAGTGGGGTGCTAAAAGTCTCCAAGCGTCTATCAAGTGATAATTGTGAAGTTATATGGACCATTTGGTCAATGTTGATTGAGGTATGTGAGACAAACCAGTGGAACAGTCTAGTAGAGGGTCCATGGGTATGTTAAACTCTCCTCCAATAACCATTTGCCCCTCCCGAAAGTTGTGGAGAAGGGTAAGTGTTTTCGAGATAAAGGAGAGTCAACATTTATTGGGGACATATATGGATGCAAAGGTATTTTGTTTATCCCTTGATAAAAATATATCTGCCATCCTGTCACGGTTTTGATGAACACTCAGACCAGATCGGTAAGTTTAAAATGACTTTATTAGGATAAAGTACATACAAGGAGTTAGGCCCACAAGCCCACAATAACAGAACATATATATATATATATATATATATATAGCGATAGTATGCTAGTCCCTTGAGATATAGCAGGAAATAGAGGCAGGAGCTGGCTAGAGAGAGTTCTGGACTTGAACCCTGATGACTGGAGGCACGCAAGACCATAGGCAACCCAACCCTAGCTGACTAGGGGATAACAGAGGCTATGCAGCCCAGGAGCTGACAGCAGGACTCTAGATGACTAGTAGTCCAGTAGTAGGTAACTGGCACCAGACCCAGACACCTGGGAGGCACTGAACCCAGTAGTAGCAAGGCAACACTGACCCTAAGACTAGGGTCACAGAAAGACCAAAGGAACCGCTTATGGTAGACAAACCCTAGAACACTAGGGGTGGATCGAGACACACTACAGGAAGGCAACTTGTGTCCCCGCACACTAGCAAGTGTGATGTAACACAACTGCTGGCTCTCGAGCCCAAAAGGCTACTGCAGAAGGGAATGGAGCACTGGCCCTGCCTAGAAGATCTAGGCACTGAACAGGTCAATAGGTAATGCCCAGAGTGAATACTTCAACTCCCACAGGGAGTGAGCCCAGCTATGAAACGGAGGAGGACACAGATAGAGATCAGAGTATCTCAGTCAGCGCTATACAGCACTGTACCGGTACTTCGAATGTGCACACCACCTGAGGCGGTTATAGTAAGAGGCTATAGCATGAATGCCCAGCCTATGGTCGGCAAGAGAATGATAGTGCCACGAGGCGCACAACAGACAAGCGCAACTGGAAGGCAGCAGCGTGAAACGCTGGCCAGACAGAGGCAACTGAGAGGTTCAGCCAGGCACTGATGGCAACGGAGCGGGTTCTCAGCCAGATACGGTCACCAGCGTAACTGGTACTCAGCCAGATCAGTCAGCAACGAAGCGGGTTCTCAGTCAGATCAGTCCGCAACGGAGCGGGTTCTCAGCCAGATCAGTCAGCACTGGAGCGGGTTCTCAGCCAGATCAGTCAGCAACGGAGCGGGTTCTCAGCCAGATCAGACAGCAACGGAGCGGGTTCTCAGCCCAATCAGTCAGCAACGGAGCGGGTTCTCCGCCAGATCAGTCAGCAACGGAACAGCAACACAGGAAGCGCAGGAACGTCGTCAGGCAGGCCAGGTCATACACGATCAGAGTAACACTGGAACAAACGTCAGGAACAGGTACACCACGCAAGGGCTTCTCAGTATAGACATGACAGAGTATATAAACGCTAGCCCTGGGCGAAGTCAGGAATACCAGGCCAATAAGAGAGAAGCAGTGAAATTAGGAATCATAATGTCGCCGCCTGCGGCCATGAGCACGGGCACCGTGATACGTCCTTATCCCTGCATATAACCTTCAGCGTTCAAGATACCGTTTTGTGCATCATTATCTCTACACCCCATTGTTTTTTGTCATATCGGTTGTTAGCCAGTAATGGGGGGGGGCGGGGTTTCTCTGAAAAGAAATGTTTCCTGTAGAAGAACAATCTGGACTCAGTTAGCAAACACTTTTCTGGCACATTGAGTCCCTTCGCATTGACTGTCAGTGCACCTGGGAATCTCATAGTCCTAAATCAATAGATGTGTTACCATCAGACAGAAACCATAGAGTCCGGGTGTCCCAAGACCCCACCCCCGGGCCCCCCCAACCCACCACAGACTGATACATGAACGAGTATGATATTAGATCAGGGAAGGTAACGAAGAGAAGGAACAGAGGAGATCCACCAATTAGAGAGGGTGAGAGAGTAGAGCAAAACATCTTACAAACAGTTTGTTCAAAACAGTGCTGAAGTACTGCAGAAATCAGCCAATATATGCACGTCATTGACTACAAGAGTCAGAGGAGGTACAATAATGGATGTGTGTAATAACAATGTGGGTGTATGTGTGGCAAACATCAAGAAAAACATTCTATGAGAGTACAACCGCTAAGCAATCGGAGTAAACAGCTAAACAACCGACGAGGCCTGGGAGTTAGGGCAGAAGGCACCTCTGCATGTAGTGCATAGATGAACATTCATCCTTTCTGTCATCCCGTTCTCCCTGGAGGGAAATTGGTTAAATGAGCTGGAGCATAGTGAAGCCCCATGAAGGGGGAAATATTCAATTGTAAGTTCAAATGTGTAGTGGACAGGCTAACTCAGTGCTCCCCTTCCCTCCCTCCAGGTACCATAGTCATGAACAACATCACAATAATCCGGGCCAGCTTCGAGAGTTGGCCAGAGAACAGTGAGAGAGATTGGGGAAATTTGTTGGAAAGAGGTAGTAATTGATAAATACCCTTGATACAGAGGGGATCTCAAAGGGAAGGGAATATCAATTTAAAACTACAGGCAGGATCAGTCCGAACCAATGGTCAGAGGTCCCCCATCGCAAAAAGTGCAGACTAAAGCAGTCTCTTGGGGAAGTGCCCTCTAGCGAACCACATTCCAAGCAGATAATTGGTTAAAAATTAGAATATAGAACAGTCCTCATCTCAACTCAGGACACCAGGCTCCCCACGCTGCAGCATCAGCAGCTTGGTCCAACTGGTCAAGTGCAGATTTTACACAGAGGGCATGATCCCCAAGTGAGAAACATTAGGCCCAGAGAGGAACAGTAAGCAGGGTAGAGCTGCCCATGGCCCCACCCCCAACCAATAAAGTAGTAGGGAAACAAGTGATAATATTGCTGTTAGACCTACCAGGGATCAGAGGAATGTAGGTAGACTGCTATATGGAGGGCAGGAGGAGCACAAACAATGTAAACAAGCTGAAAAGGGGGGCATTGGAATTAGGCAAAGCATACAGAGCAATACATCAGGTGCCTCCCTGTCGACAGCAGAGGAGTCAGTAGGGAACCACCTGATGCAGCTTGCAAAACAGCAGGTGTATGGTGTCTCAACTTTTGAAAGTTGATAGAAATAATATAAATACCACTGAAAATAACCACCTGCCATCAATGCTAAGGCATTGTCAAATGAGAGGTCCACCGTTTCGCCCCCCATCGGGCCAAGCAGAGAGACCAACCACCACAAGGTAGACAGCACAGGGAAGCCAATAGTATTTCTCTGTCGTCCAATACAGGTTGCTGGTAACTTTGGGTAGGCAATCAACCCTTTTAAGTAGGCAGGAACAATTCTGAGAATGACTGCTGGGTGGAGCCTACCTCCTGTCCTTAGCTTGCAGCTAGCCAATCCCCAACCGGATGTGTTCCTTGGTCAAGACACAAGGCAAGAGAACAGTTCTACTATATTTGTAGCCTTTTTTTTTTTTTTCTGTTAGATATGGAATACCACCATTAGGCGGATTACCATTCCCATCACACAAATGTGGATAGCTCAGTTTACCAGGTGCTTTTGTGGACCTAAGCCCTGGGGGGAAAATCCTGGCTGCAAGTTCTTTCCCCAGGAGTTGCCCACTGAGGCTTCTTCTTGATATATGATAATCTGAAGACAGAAGACCTGCTGAAAAAGGTGAGCACCCTTTGAGTGCTGAAGACAGAAGACCTGCTGAAAAAGGTGAGCACCCTTTGAGTGCCTCATGCTTCCCCTCCGCACAGGGGTCTCATTTGGAGTTCCTATTACACACTCATGCACTCATTGGGTTTATCTGTATGTTTGTGAGGTGTTTGGAGCAAGTTTCTGTGATAACTTAACCCTTTTGATGCTGGTTAGCACCTTTTGGAGGGTCTTTGGGCACTTTCCCTACTGGGACCAGTGTTTATTGGGTCTACTGAGTTATTCTAGTGGGCTTTTGTGTGGTTTTACATTTTGGTATTCACCTCTTTAACTTTATGTTCCGCGCATTTAAGGCATATGTTTACCGCATAGACGCCATTGCTCCATTCACTTGTATGGGACTGCACAGTTGGGACATATCTCTGCAACCGCTCCACGTAGCGAGGTCAGAGATGGCTCATTTTGTTGGTTTGCCCTTGCTCTGTCATCTGATCAACGTCCTGGGCATGTTGGGGGCCTTAGAGGGCTTCGGGCACTGTTGGGATATTCCGTTAGCAAAACTGTTTCCCATGAGCGCTCACTTTGCTCGCTCGTTTCTGATTGGTTCCTGTCACGGCAGCCATTTTGTGTATTCGCAGATCGAGTATCCTATGCAGGGCTTGGACTCTCCTTCTCTCCTCCGCAGCTTAACCCTTTGCCTACCAGATAAGTCTTATTTAGCGTTTCTGGGGTGTATTTATTTATCACACACACTGTTTTGTGGGTGTTTTGATACTTTGACCGTTTTGACTCTCTGAGAATGTCTACTCCATTAGACCTTGGGGCTAAACCTAAGACAAAGGATTCTGGGGTGTTTGTATCCCTCATTGCTCCTCGTGTCACTCAGGGTTACCTATAGAATACTCAGGTCATGTTTGCCCAGCATGCACTGCTGCCCCTGAATCCCCTGCAGGGGCCTCCAGCTGTGCACTAGAGCCAGTATGGATGCAAGAGTTTAAGGCTACTATCAGGGACCCCTTTGAGGCTAACCCCATTCCCTTGGCTGAGGGCCTGATCAGGGCTGTGCTGACCACCCTGAACATTCCCTTGGTACAGGAGGCTTCTTCTGACCCCTCTGATGTGTTTCAGGAACCTGTTAGGCCCCATACTTGTTTTCCACCTAACCCCACCCTTGACCGCTTGGTGTCTGAGGAGTGGAAGTTTCCACACAAGAAACCTTCTGTGTCTATGAAGTTCGCTAAGCTTTACCCGTTCTCTGATATGGCCCTTACGCATTGGGTCCATCCTCCCAAAGTGGATGCCCCAGTTTCCAGGCTTTCTAAGTCCACTGCTTTGCCTGTGGCTGACTCCTCTGCTCTCAAAGACTGGACTGATAAGAAACTTGAGACCTGTCTCAAGGCTATTTTTGCGACGGCTGGCTCTACCTTCTGCCCTGCCTTTGCTGCAGCATGGGTGAATAGGGCTGTGGCTGTTTGGCCTGAACAGCTCAATTCTGCTGTCCGCCAGGGGGCCTCCACTTCTGATATGTTGCGACTTCTTGCTAACATTGCTGAGGCTCAGCATTATGTCTCTGTTGCCCTGTTTGACGCTGTGCGTATAGTGGCCAGGGCATCTTCCATGTCTGTGGTAGCCAGACGTGCTCTTTGGCTCAAGATCTGGTCTGCTGACACGACCTTCAAGAAGGCTCTCCTGTCTTTGCCTTTTCAGGGCTCCTACCTGTTTGGGCCTGAACTCAAGGATCTCATCAGCAAGGCCACTGGAGGGAAGAGTACTCACCTGCCAGTGGTCCTGAGGAAGAAGGAGCCTGGCAAAAGGAATCAGCTTTTTCGTCCCTTTCAAGCAGACTCATGCCAGGTGACCCAGACGGTCCGTCAGGCTCACTGCTCCTCATCCAAGCCTAAGCAGCAATGGAGACCCAAGTCCTCTGTGAAGCCCAAGGCTTCCAAACCTTCTTCTGCAGGACTCACCAAACCCGGGTCCCCACCCGCAGGTAGGTGGTCGCTTGTGCCACTACCTCTCAGGTTGGCAAGCCTCAGTGGCGGACCTGTGGGTTCTACAGGTGGTGGCTTCCTCCTTCCAGGACCTTCTCTTCCCGTTCTCCCTTGGGAGCGGAAAAGCTCCGCCTTTTCGAGGAAGCTATTCAGGCGCTTATGAACAAAGCCATCCTGGAACCAGTTCCTCCTCAGGAGAGGGGCTTGGGGTTCTACTCCATCCTCTTTGTGGTTTCCAAGAAGGAAGGTGGCTGTCGTCCCATTTTGGATCTGAAAGATCTCAACTCCTTTGTGGTCAGGTCTCAATACCGCCAGGAGTCTCTGCACACAGTGGTAGAGGCCATGTCCCCTGGGGAATTTCTGACCTGTCTGGATCTTCAGGATGCCTATCTGCACATCACCATTGATCCAGAGAGTGGGTAGTATATCCACTTTGCTTGTGACCGAGGGCATTTTCAGTTTTCTGCCCTCCCCTTTGACCTCACCACGGCTCCTCAAGTCTTCAATAGAGTCATGGGAGCATTGATCTCCGTGCTACATCGTAATGGCATCAGGGTGACTCCATATATGGACGACCTCCTACTGAAGGCCTCTTCTCCGGAACTCCTTCATCAGCAAGTGCAGGACTGCATTCATGCTCTCTCCCATCACAGGTGGATGATCAATATGGACAAGTCAGACCTTGTGCCTTCCCAGAGGATGGTCTTTCTGGGCCTCCTCTTCGACACTCAGAGAGGGATGGTATTTCTCACGGATGAAGTGGCTCATCAGATAGCACTGAAGGTCCAGGCTATCCTGTCTCAGGATCCGGTTCCAGCCAAGAAGTTGTCATCCTTGGTGGGGAAGTTCATCTCCACCATGGAAGCAGTCCCGTTTGCCATGGCTCACACCAGGGAACTTCAGAGGTTTCTAATCCCTATCTCTCCCTCCTCACGTGGAGCAGAGTCTGTCGTGGTGGCTCAACCTGAACAATCTCCTGAAAGGCAGACCCTTCCTGGTGCCCTTCTGGACCACAGTAAAGACGGATGCCAGCCTCTCCGGATGGGGAGTGATGCTGGGGCACTTGAGTGTTCAGGGCCAGTGGTCTCAGGAGGAATCTCTCCTTCCCATCAATGTCTTGGCACTTCGGGCGATATTTCATGCCCTACATCACTGGACACGGCAACTGGAGGATTGCCCGGTCAGGGTACAGTTGGACAACGCCACAGCGGTAGCTTACATCAACAAGCAAGGCAGAACAAGAAGTCTTGCAGCTTGGCTAGAGGGCAAGGCTATTTTACCATGGGCAGAAGAGCATTTCCCTGCCATTTCTGCAGTTCATATTCCTGGTGTAGACAACGTTCTGGCAGACTTCCTCAGTTGGCACAAGGTGGACAGTGGAGAGTGGGAACTACATTCAGAGATGTTCAAACTCATCATCCATCAGTGGAGTCTTCCATGCATCGACTTGATGGCAACCAGGCACAACAGGAATGTTCCAACGTTATGGTCTCGCTGGGCGGATCCCCTGGCTCTGGCAGTGGATGCCTTGTCAATCCTGTGGACATTTCCTCTGGCATACATCTTTCCTCCCGATCCCCTGTTGAACAGGGTGCTACGGAAACTGAGACTGGAGCGCTGCCCAGTCATTCTGATTGCTCCGTACTGGCCTCAACAGGCTTGTGTAACGGTTTTCAGTACACTCAGAGGCAGGCAGTTTGGTAAAACACAGTTTTATTGAAACCAGACAGAATAAAGTAACCCTCGCGGGTCCAGCAATAGTTAACACTTAATACTGACATAGGACAGGTTACAAAATAACATTAACCCACACGGGTCCAGTACATATATCAGAGAGCAGTACATATACTGACACAGGTCGGGTTATAGTTCGTGTGAATCAGTGGGACAACGATGTGAAGGTGCTATTAGGCCGGGAGGCTGGTAGGCCCTAATAGCGAGGCCCAAGAAGCACTCTCTACAGGAGAGTGACACAATAGCGACCTAAGCCCTCAAAGGGTGAGCGAGGCCCTGAATGAATCACGGACTACCGGACAGTACTATAACCGGAGGAACAGTGGAACGCCCAACGGAATCAGCATGAACTGTGACCCAAGGATAACGGCACCGGACAACAAGGGTAACAAATGCTTCGGCTCGATAGCAACTGCCAGGTGGTAGAAATGACTGAGGCGCCCAGGAGACCAACCTCAGTAGGGGAGCAGTAACAAGCCAAGTGTATGGTGTGCCAATGAGAATAGCTCCTACCCTGGTGAGCACCGGACTGCAAGGGTAATAGACGCTCAGGCTTGATGGCGACTGCTAGGTGATGGAAACTAACTGAGGCGCCCAGGAGACCAGCCTCAGTGGTAGTGCAGTAACAAGCCAAGCGTATAGTGAGCAAACAAGATCAGCTTCACCCCTGTGGTATGGAGATATGAGACACAGGAGCGCAAATGGGTCACAGTAGCTGAACGGTAAAGCAGTACTCGAGGCAACCAACTGGGCCTGCATGCTGTAGACATAGCACCGGAAAGTACTCTCAACCGGAATACTGGGCGCGGTAGTGAACCGGGCCGGAGACACGCAGAGCAGGAACAGAAGCCAATCTGGGTTGATGCACAGAACAGGAACGTCAGCCAGGCCGGGTCGGTACATGGAGCAGGAACATCAACCAATACAAGTCGGTACATGGTGCAGGAACGTCAGCCACGCTGGGTTGGTACACGGAGCAGGAACGTCAGCCACGCTGGGTTGGTACATGGAGCAGGAACGTCAGCCAATCCAAGTCAGTAAACGGAGCAGGAACGTCATCCAGGCCGGGTCGGTACACAGAGCAGGAACGTCTGCCAATCCAAGTCGGTACACGGAGCAGGAACGTCAGCCAGGCCGGGTCGGTACATGGAGCAGGAACAGAATCAGAGAGAGTAGTCAGGCAGTCCGGGTCATACACAAGATTCACACAATAACGAAAGCAAGCACTAAGCAACAGGAACACCACGAAAGGACTCTGTAGAAGTGACAGGGTTCAGTACTTAAAGGCTACCACTGGGTGGAGCAACCTCACGCTGGCCAATAAGAAGGCATCAGGAAACAATGCTGTCAAAATGTCGCCAGCAATACACGGGCACCATGATAGCTTGGCTTAATAGCTTCTGGACTTCTCAGTGGTGGAACCTCTTCGACTTCCTCCCCCTGTCCGGACCTTCTTCTACAGGGTTACCTCTGGAAGGAAGACGTTCATTTTCTGGCTTTGACGGCATGGAGATTGAATCCTCACATTTTGAAGAAGAAGGGATTTTCCTCTGGTGTGGTGGCTACTATGCTTAGTGCACGTAAGCCTGTTTCCTCTAAGGTCTACCATCGTGTTTGGTCTACCTTTCTATCTTGGTGTGCTGACAAGGACCTGTCCCAGGATTTTGACCTTCCTACAGTTCTTTCCTTCCTCCAGGATGGTGTGGATAAGGGTCTCAGTCTGAGTTCTCTTAAGGTTCAGACTTCTGCACTCTCTGCCTTCTTTCGGAGGCTTCTTGCTATCATTCCTGATGTCAAGGTTTTCTTCCAGGGTGTTGCGCATACCCGTCTGGTGTTTAAGACCACTGCTCCTCAGTGGGACCGTAACCTGGTATTGGGAGTACTTCAGTGTCCTCCTTTAGAGTCTTTGGCTACCATTCCTCTATGTATGCTGACATGGAAGATGGCCTTTCTCCTGTCAATTGTTCCACATTAATCAGGAGATTGCGGTCCCTTCCTTCTGTCCTAACCCTACTTCTGACAAAGAGAGGGATCTTCATCTGTTGGATGTTGTTCAGTGTCTCAAGTTCTATGTGCATCTGTCACGGTTTGTTTTGACTCACAGACACAGAGTTAAGATAAAAACACAGCTTTATTGAAAAGATAATAAGAACCCTCACAGGTCCTGAACATCACACATGTTACAGACACACGACAGGTTCAAGTAGCATAGAGTACAATGATACACTGTATAGGTTCTACCGGCCTTACCAAAGTACCGGGTAAGGCAGCCTGGCATAAGGTACAATAGGACTGAGTAGGCTCTACCGGCCTTGCCAATATACCTGTCAAGGCAGCCTAGAGGCTAGCACAAAGACTCAAGAGGCTCTACCGGCCTTGCCAATATACCGGGCAAGGCAGCCTAGAGGATAGCACAATCGGATAGAGAAGGCTCTACTGGCCTTGCCAATATACCTGGCAAGGCAGCCTAGAGGATAGCACAATAGGACTGAGAAGGCTGTACCGGCCTTGCCAATATACTGGGCAAGGCAGCCTAGAGGATAGCACAATCGGACTGAGAAGGCTCTACCGGCCTTGCCAATATACCGGGCAAGGCAGCCTAGTGGAGATGTATAGCGGAGGCCCTACCGGTGCTATAACAGAGGTAGCAAAGCAACTGGTTAGATGGAATGGAGCAGCCAATTACCGAATACCAGCGCATACACAGTGGCAACACATGCAACTGGAGAAACAGAGTGGAGCGAACCAGTACCCTGTACTGGACAAACACTGAGGCTCTACCGGTGCTATAATGGAAGCAGCAATAGCAACCGGTGTTAGAGTGGAGCAAACCAGTATAACGTACTGGACAAACATGGAGGCCCTACCGGTGCTATAACGGAGGCAGCAGTAGCAGCCGGTGTTAGAGTGGAGCAAACCAGTATCACGTACTGGACAACACGGAGGCCCTATAGGTGATATAACGGAGACAGCACTAGCAACCGGTGTTAGAGTGGAGCAAACCAGTATCACGTACTGGACAACACGGAGGCCCTATAGGTGATACAACGGAGACAGCACTAGCAACCGGTGTAGAGTGGAGCAAACCAGTACCGCATACTGGACAAACACGGAGGCCCTACCAGTGCTAAAACAGAGGCAGCACTAGCAACCGGTGTAGGAGTGGAGCAAACCAGTGCACTGACTGTCAGTGCAATCTCGGAGGCCAGAAGCCTGGAACCAGCGGTGCCAACCAAGGAAGACACCAGAAGTCAGAATGTCGCCGAGGCGACCAGTGTCAAGTGGAATGCAGCCAAGTCAGGATCCAGGAACAGGAACGTCCGCCAGGCCGGGTCAGGATACCAGAGCAGAAACGTCAGCCGAACCGGGTCGGATACAGAAGCAGGAACGTCAGCCAGGCCGGAGCAGTGCACAGGAACGACACTGGAGAGTAGACAGGCTATCTGGGTCGATACACAGGCGCAGGAACAGGAGAGAAGTCAGGCAGGCCAAAGAGGTACACAGGACTCAATAGGCAGGTGTAGCACTGGCATAGAAACACCACGAAAGGGCAGTGAAAGGGTGCAGGAGCCCAGTCTATATAGGCAATACTGGGCAGACTAATCACAGGCAACCAATGGCAAGCACCCATAGCTAACTGACAAGAAAAGCCAGCAATCACGGGCACCGTGATAGCATCGCACTGAGCCCTAGAGGTAGTCTGACATTCTTTTTGTCATTCCTGAGGGTCCTCGGGCAGGGAATCCTTCTTCCAAGGTAACCATTGCTTCTTTTATCAAGTCCACGATTCATAAGGCTTACGAACTTCGGAAGAAGCCTGTTCCCTTCAGGGTCATGGCTCATTCTGCGAGGTCTATTGGGGCTTCTTGGGCCTACAAGAACCAGGCCTCAGCTGATCAGTTGTGCATGGCGGCCACTTGGTCATCTGTGCATACTTTTGCTAAACACTATCGTGTGCTGGCAATGGCTGATGCCACCTTTGGGAGGAAGATCCTGGAGACAGCCTTGCCTGTCTAGGATCTCTTTAGTCTCTCAGTACTCTTTCACTTTTGAGCCCTGTAGGCTCGAGTTCAGTGTGTTGTGTCACAGTTCCTGGGGTTTGTTTTTACCCCTGTTCAGTGTCCGTTTTACACTTTTTGGTTATTGTTGAGCTATTCATGATCTTTAGATTCATTGGTGCTCTGGTGACTTTGGGGGCCTGTGCTTGGTCCTTGCCTTTCTTCCCGCCCTGGGGAACTTAATGGTTGGACATCCCAAAGTTACCAGTAACCTGTACTGGACGACAGAGAAAAGAGGATTTTAGTCTTACCTGTTAAATCCTTTTCTCTTAGTCCATACAGGTTACTGGTCTCCCACCCTGTCAAGGGACCATGCTTGGCTCTCCTGTGGCAGACCGTGGGGGGTCCTTCGGGGTCATGCTCACAGGAGTCTTTCTTTCCCTTCTACTTGCTAGTCAATAGTGTCTCAAATCTTTCTGGAGCTGGTTGGCTAGCTGCAGCCAAGTAGGGAAGGTAGACTCCACCCCCTGCAGTCATTTCTAGAATTGTTCCTGTCTACTTAAAGGGGTGGATCGCTTACCCAAAGTTACCAGTAACCTGTATGGACTAAGAGAAAAGGATTTAACAGGTAAGACTAAAATCCTATTTTCTACCTACAGCGCTACTCCTTAAATACGGACAGCAGCCCCCCCACCGGGGCTCAAGTCGTCTTGGGCCCCCCAAATTACCCTTCTTTTTTACCTTCTTCAACTACAGGCAGACCCTCTCATCAGGCCTACCTCGACGATTGTTACCTGGTAATATCATGGTTTCCCAGGGGTGGCACATATAGGGCTCAAGCCAGGATTCATTGCCCAGACGAATGAAAACCCCGACCACAATAAAGGAAATAAATATATATATATAGATTGGCTATAATGACTGTTTTGTTAAAACTGTACTATTTTAATATACTTCACAAAAAATACATTAATCATCACCTCTCCATTGCTGGCCAGCTGCCTAGTGTCACTGTTTGTTTTGACTCTCAGACACAGAGTTAAGATAAAAACACAACTTTATTGAAAGTTTAAAGAGAACCCTCGTGGATTTGGCATACACATATAACAACACGTGATTTGTACAATGCGATAGTGAATAGTGGTACAGGGGATAATAGGCTCTACCGGCCTTGCCAATACCGGGTAAGGCAACCTTAAAGGGATAGTAATACCTAAAATGTAAAAAACAATATGTTGTAGGGTTTATCCCCCTGAGTAAAACAAGAGTACTCCCACTGCTGAAAGATGTTTCATTCAAAAGTTATTAATTTTCAAAGTTGAATTTTTTAGGTGCAATATTACAGTGGCCTGAAATTGTAGAGTGGCACTGTTGCTACACGATCCTATGGACAGCTCTGGTCTCAGGACCATAAATCTCCATAGGATGGTGTAGCAACAGCGCCACTGTAAAATTTCAGGCCACTGTGATATTGCACCTAAAAAATTCAACTTTGAAAATTAATAACTTTTGAATGAAACATCTTTCAGCAGTGGGAGTACTCTTGTTTTACTCAGGGGGATAAACCCTATAACATATTTTTTTTTACATTTTAGGTATTACTATCCCTTTAAGACTGGCACAATATGGAAATAGGTTCTACTGGCCTTACCAATATACCGGGCAAGGCAGCCTGGAGGCATGCATAACGAAAGAGGAGGCTCTACCGGCCTTTCCAATATACCGGGCAAGGCAGCCTTGAGACTGGCACAATGAGAGAGGAGGCTCTACCGGCCTTGCCAATATACCGGGCAAGGCAGCCTCACTAGACCCAGAGAACTGCGAGTACTGGTGCATAAAGAGAGATGGCCTCAGCGACTAGAATGAAGGTGGAGTAAACCAGTCGACAATACTGGGCACACAGAGGCCTACCGGGGCTGTATAGGCGTAAGCTAGCACCCGGTAATGAAGGAGCAAATCAGTACCCACGTACTGGATTAACTATGATACCGCCGGTGCTGTCTGGATACTGTGAGCAACCGGTTATACATGGAGCGAACCAGTACCCGCGTACTGGGCTACACAAGATGCTACCAGTGCTGAGTGGAATGCAGCAATCAACCGGTTATACATGGAGTGAACCAGTACCCGCGTACTGGATTGACCAGCCTCTACCAGTGCTGAATGGAACGCAGCAAGCAACCGGTATATATGGAGCGAACCAGTACCCACATACTGGATTAAACAAGACTCTACTGGTGCAGTATGGAAAGCAGCAAGCAACCGGTTATACATGGAGCGAACCAGTACCCCCGTACTGGATTACACAAGCCTCAACCGGTACTGTATGGATCTCAGCAAGCCACCAGTTATGCATGGAGCGAACCAGTACGCACGTACTGGATTACACAAGACTCTACCGGTGCTGTATGGAACGCAACAAGCAACCGATTATACATGGAGCGAACCAGTACCCGCGTACTGGATTACACAGGCCACTACCGGTGCTGTCTGGAACGCAGCAAGTCACCGGCTATACATAGAGCGAACCAGTACCCGCGTACTGGTCTACACAAGACGCTACCGGTGCTGAATGGAATGCAGCAAGCAACTGGTTGTACATGGAGCGAACCAGTACCCGCATACTGGATTAACCAGCCTCTACCGGTGCTGAATGGAACGCAGCAAGCAACCGGTATATACGGAGCAAACCAGTACCCGCGTACTTGGCTACACAACACACTGAACGGTCAGAATGTCGCCCAAGGCGACATGAAGGAGGAGACACTCTGCAGGCGATCCAGGAGCAGGAACGCCGCCAGGCCAGGACAGGAAACAGGAACAACAACGGCAGCTGACTGGATCAGGAACGGAAGCAGGAACAACAGCCCATTCCGGATCAGGCACGGAGGCAGGAACCAATACACTGAGGACGCTGTCAGGCAGGTACACAGGAGATCTCAGAGCGTGGTAGAATCAGCAATGGCCCAGGAAGCTCAGGATAACAGTGCAGGTGCTAGGCAACATAGAGACACCACGAAAGGGCAACCAAAGGGTGCCCAAGCCCAGTCTAAATAGGCAATACAGGGCGGGCTGAATACAGGCAGCCAATGGAGAGCCCAATAGCTAACTGACAGGAAAAGGCAGCAATCACGGGCACCATGATAGTACCCCCCTCTCAAAGACCCCCCCTTCTAGAAGAGGGACCTGGTTTCTGTGGGTACTTGGAATGAAAAATTTGCAGTAATTTGGGAGCATGAAGGTCCTTACTGTCCACCCAGAATCGTTCTTCCGGACCATAACCCTTCCAATGTACCAAATACTGCAATTTTCCTGTATACAAGAGGAATACAAGAGGTTTGAGGAGAGACACACGGAACACATTATGAATAAGCATGGAAGCAGGGATGTCCAAAGCATAAGAGACAGGGTCGATTTTACGAATCACCCTATAAGGACCAATAAACCGAGGAGCCAATTTGTTAGACGGAACTTGAGGTTTCTGGAGGAAATCCATACTCTGTCCCCAACCTGGAAGGAAACCGCTGGCAGCCATCTACGATTGGCATGACGCTGCTGGCGCTGGAAAGACTGACTGAGTGCCCTCTGGACCTGTGCCCATGTGGAGCGGAGTATCACGGTGCCCGTGATTGCTCTCTTTTTATGTCTATCACCAGTAGGGGGCTCTCCATTGGCTGGCTGCCTTCAGCCCGCCCTGTATTGCCTATTTAAACCTAGCCTGAGCACCCTTTGGTTGCCCTTTCGTGTTGTTTCTATGCTGGTGATTATGAACATGTTCCTGAGTATCCTGGGCCTCTGCTGTGTTCCTGCAACCTGTGTTCAACCTGTTCCAGTGTTTCCAGTTGAAGAGTTCCTGCCTTCGTTTGATCCGGTTGAACCTCCGCTTACTGCTGCCAGTCTCCGCCGGTGTTCCTGATTCCAGTTGACCGTCTGCCTGCTGGTTCCTGCTTCCATTTGCTGGTTCCTGTCCAGTCGTCTTCAGTCATCTGACGTTCCTGAGTCTCTTTGGCGACATTATTATCGTGTCGGTTCTTCAGTACGCTGGTCCTGGTTGCTTGACAGCCGTCCGGCTGCCTCAGTGTTATAGCGTTCCACGTACAGGGTACTGGTTCGCTCCTCAAGCCACCCGGCTGTCTCAGATTGATAGCGTTCCACGTACAGGGTACTGGTTCACTCCACTAGCCTCCCGGCTGTCTCTGTATTATCGCGTTCCACTTACAGGGTACTGATTCACTCCTCAAGCCACCCGGCTGTCTCAGATTGATAGCGTTCCACGTACAGGGTACTGGTTCGCTCCTCAAGCCACCCGGCTGCCTCAGTATTGATCGCGTTCCACGTACAGGGTACTGGTTCGCTCCTTAAGCCACCCGGCCGTCTCAGTATCGTTAACATTCCACATACTGGGTATTGGGTCGCTCCATGCACATCTGATTGCTACTATAGTGGTATGGCGTTCCATCTGTGAGAGCATTGCTGAGCTCCACATCCTTCACTATCTCTGCTGCTGGCGGCTTACGTACTGATTTAGCCTCTTTACCATCATAGTGACTGTTTATCCACCTTTCAGTCACTTTAGCGAGTGGTTGCTATTACCTCCTGTCTATGGGCTGCCTTGCCCGGTATATGGTAAGGCCAGTAGAACCTGTCCTGTTTCCTTGGGTTGCCTTACCCGGTATTGGCAAGGCCGGTAGAGCCTGGGTTGTCTCCTGTCTACGGGCTGCCTTGCCCGGTATATGGTAAGGCAGGTAGAACTTGTCCTGTTTCCTTGGGTTGCCGGTAGAGCCTCACCTCACGAATTCCAATCCCTTGGCTGCCTTGCCCAGTATATTGGCAGGGCCGGTAGAGCCAATATTGCTCTTATTTGCATCGAATTCCTGTCTAATAAAGATATATGTGTGTACATGTATATTACCCTATGGGGCTGCATTAACTTTTCAATAAAGTTGTGTTTTTACCTAACTCTGCGTCTGTGAGTCTTAACAAACCGTGACAGTACGAAAGGGCCATGACCTCAGACAACAAGAGTGATGGTAATACACAAAACATCCATTGGAGAATGGATGCACATGAGCAACGATTGGATCAGCTAGTGGTAGCGATCCAAACTATACTTGAACGCACGATGCTCTCTGAAAAGGCTGGCCTTAGTCCCGTGGTTTCCTCCGGACAGACATCTGAGAACGTTACCATGCCCTCAGGGGCCGCAGTCAAAGGGTTAACTGCCTCTGCCCCTTTGCCACTCAGATACGATGGTGACCCTAACCTTTGCAGAGGGTTTATTAACCAACTTGAAATATTTATGGAATTGACGGCTCAGGCCTTCCCCAGTGACCTCAGTAAAGTTGGTTTTATGATATCCCTGCTGACCGGTAGAGCATTGGCATGGGCGAATCCGCTATGGGAAAATGCGAAACCCTGCACAAGGAGTTTCAGGGAATTCGTGCAGTCATTTCGGAGAGTGTTCGAGCCTCCTGGTAGAACCACCTCTGCTGCTAAACGCCTTATGGAAATACAACAGGGCAGGCGTACGGTGTGTGACTACGCCATTGAATTTTGCACCTTGGCAGCAGAGGTAGGTTGGAACAATGAAGCATTATTGGCAGCCTTTGCTCAGGGCCTAAGTGACCAAATTAAGGACGAGATCGCTGCGAAAGAATTGCCCATTGATCATGATGACTATATTGAATATGTCATTCTAATTGACACACAAATTCGTGAGAGACTAATGGCCAAAGACCGCAGGTTGTGGCAAAAGAGTAATGGATCTAGTAGTACTTTATGCCCACCCGTCCCTCCCTTGGCTTCTAAGCAGACTGATCTACCTCGAGAACCAGGTGAACCTTTGCAGTTGGGCTTCACTAGGCTAACCAAGGAGGAGAGGACACATCGCAGAAAACATGGGTTATGCTTATATTGTGGCAAAAATGGGCATCTACTAAGATTTTGTCCTGTATGTCCAGGAAATGAACACTCCTAGGGTACCTTGGGGGACAGGCCCTAGGTGGTGTTCAGGCGTCCCCAGAATGTGGTATATTGAAACCCACCATACAGGTGGTACTTTCTTGGGCAAAACGCTCAGTGGAGGTTTTGGCCCTGGTTGATTCTGGTGCAGCTGGGTATTTTATGGATAATACCTTTGCTGAATTACATGGGGTTCCACGCATTGAGAGGGAAACCCCACTCGCTATTGAAGCAATTGACGGTAGACCCCTGGAACCTGCTCAGGTGACTTTTTAAACAATACATTTGTCCATGTCTATTGGGGCTCTCCACAAAGAGGAACAGCAGTTCCAGCTTATCAACTCCCCTCATCACGCAGTAATCCTGGGGTTTCCCTGGTTACAGTTGCATAAGCCACAATTTGATTGGGAAAAATGTGAAATATCCGCTTGGTCTCAGTCTTGCATGGAACATTGCGTAACCCAACCAGTTAAGATCTTGTGTACCTCTTCTGCTCTGCCAGATGAATACCAACAGTTTGGCGATGTATTCAGTAAGGGAGAAGCTGGCACCCTACCCCAGCGCAGATCTTATGACTGTTGTATTGAACTGCCTCCAGGGGCGGTGCCCCTTAGGGGACGCACGTATCCATTGCCTTGTGAGGAGAACCAAGCTATGGAAGAATATATCGCTAATGCCCTTGAAAGAGGCGTCGTAAGGAAGTCCACCTCTCCGGCTGGGGCTGGATTTTTCTTTGTAAAAAAGAAAAACGGCGATCTGAGACCTTGCATTGACTACCGGGGCTTAAATAAGTTAATATCTAAGAATGCCTACCCAATACCACTCATCACCGAGCTATTTGACAGACTTAAAGGTTCCTCTATTTTCACCAAATTGGACCTACGTGCTGCATACATTTTAATTGGGATCAGAGCTGGTGATGAGTGGAAAACCACCTTTAACATGAGATCTGGCCATTACGAGTACTTGGTCATGCCATTTGGTCTTTGTAACGCACCCGCTGTATTCCAAGAGTTCATCAATTACATTGTTAGAGATATGTTGCAGTCCTGTGTCATTGTCTATCTTGACGACATTCTCATTCATTCTGAGAATGTTACAACACGTCAAGGACGTGTCTGAGGTGTTGCTTCGCCTACGAGAGAATAAACTATACTGTAAACTCGAAAAATGTGAACTTCTGGGATTTATAATTAGAAAAGAAGGCATTGCCATGGAAAAAGAGAAACTAACGGCAGTGTTACAATGGCCACGCCCCAAGAGCTTGAAAGCCATTCAACGATTTCTGGGCTTCGCTAATTATTATAGGAAATGTATTAAGAACTTCTCTACTATTGTAAAACCTTTGACTGACCTTACACACAAGGGTGCCAATCCATCCCAATGGTCAGTGGCTGCAGAGGAGGCCTTCATTAACGCTCCTGTGTTATCTCACCCCAATCCATCGCTTCCATTCACACTGGAGGTGGACGCCTCAGATATTGGGGTTGGAGCAGTGCTTTCTCAGCAACCCATTAAAGGAGGAACTCTCAGACCTTGTGGGTTTTTGACAGAGAACTGCTAGCCATTATTCTTGCACTTAAGGAATGGCGTCACCTACTCAAAGGTACTAAGAACCCTGTCTTAATTTTGACCGATGACAAGAACTTAATTTATCTCTCTGAGGCAAAGAGGTTATCCCCACGCCAGGCTAGGTGGGCACTGTTCTTGTCTCGATTTAACTTAATTGTATCTTATTTACCTGGCTCTAAGAACGTCAGGGCTGACTCATTGTCAAGACAAATTGAGGCTGAAATTGACAGAGACGAGGTACCAGCACCTATTATTCAGCCTAATCGAATTTTGGCTACTATACGCACGAGTATCACCTCACCATTAGGGGAAGAGATCTTGGCCTCCCAAGCCTCCGCTCCTCCTGAAACCCCGATGGGCAAGTGTTTTGTTGATGTGCCATTTCGCACACAGTTACTCGAGACATACCATTCCTCTAAGGCTGCAGGACATATTGGCAGAGACCAATTGTTATGGTCTCTCTCACAAGTTTTTTGGTGGCCTTCTATGCGGGCAGATTGTGCCGATTTTACGAATGCCTGTGCTACTTGTGCCCGTGCTAAGACCCCTAGACACCTCCCTGTGGGTTTACTCCAGCCGGTACCTAATGGTGAACGCCCTTGGTCTCACGTTTCCATCGATTTTATGGGAGAGTTGCCAGCATCTAGAGGGTATTCCTTTCTACTCATGATACTGGACAGGTTCTCTAAAATGGCTCATTTCGTGCCCCTCCGTGGCCTTCCCTCTGCTAAAGAATTGGCGGTGATATTTGCTAAAGAGGTATTCTGGTTGCATGGTGTACCCAGAGTGCTGGTGTCTGACCGGGAGAGCCAGTTCGTGTCCAGGTTTTGGAGGTCATTTTGCTAACAGATGGGCATACAGTTATCTTTTTCCTCCACCTACCATCCCCAGACCAATGGGGCCGCTGAGCGTGCCAATCAAGGCTTGGAACAGTTCTTGCGCTGTTTTATTACTGACCATCATGACAATTGGGCTGACCTGTTGCCCTGGGCAGAGTTTGCCAGAAATTGTGCAGTTAACTCATCAGTAGGGAGCTCTCCATTTTTGATCAATTATGGGTTTCAACCCTGTTTGCTCCCAGACTCCTTTCAGGCACAACAAATTCCAGCTCTGGATGAGCATATCGAGCAGCTCCGCTCCACATGGGTACAGGTGCAGAGGGCATTGGGTCAGTCATTCCAACGACATCAACGTCATGCTAATCGCAGGAGGTTGCCAGCGGTTTCCTTTCAGGTTGGGGATAGAGTGTGGTTGTCCTCCAGGAACCTTAAACTGCAAGTCCCATCTAATCAGTTGGCTCCCCTATTCATTGGTCCTTACAGAGTCATTCGCAGAATCAATCCAGTATGCATTGGACATCCCTGCGTCCATGCGTATTCATAATGTCTTCCATGTGTCTCTCCTTGAACCTCTCGTATGCAACCGCTATACAACTAACCCTGTGGTGCCAGGGCCTATGGAAGTGGAGGGTCAGGAGGAGTACGAAGTTCAGAGTATCAATGATTCCCGCAGGCTTAGAGGAAAGGTGCAGTATTTGGTGCATTGAAAGGGCTATGGTCCTGAAGAACGATCTTGGGTGGACAGTAAGGACCTTTATACGCCCAAATTACTGCAAATTTTTCATTCCAAATACCCTCAGAAACCTCTGCTGTGTTCCTGCGACCTGTGTTCAACCTGTTCCAGTGTTTCCAGTTGAAGAGTTCCTGCCTTTGTTTGATCCGGTTGAACCTCCACTTCCTGCTGCCAGTCTCCGCCGGCGTTCCTGATTCCGGTTGACCGTCTGCCTGCTGGTTCCTGCTTCCATTTGCTGGTTCCTGTCCAGTCGTATTCAGTCATCTGACGTTCCTGAGTCGCCTTGGCGACATTATTATCGTGCCAGTTCTTCAGTACGCTGGTCCTGGTTGCTTAACAGCCGTCCGACTGCCTCAGTGTTATAGCGTTCCACGTACAGGGTACTGGTTCACTCCTCAAGCCGTCCGGCTGCCTCAGTGTTATAGCGTTCCGCGTACAGGGTACTGGTTCGCTCCTGAAGCCACTCGGCTGTCTCAGTATTGATTGCTACTATAGTGGTATGGCGTTCCATCTGTGAGAGCATTGCTGAGCTCCACATCCTTCACTATATCTGCTGCTGGCGGCTTACTTACTGACTTAGCCTCTTTACCGTCATAGTGACTGTTTATCCACCTTTCAGTCACTTTAGCGAGTGGTTGCTATTACCTCCTGTCTACGGGCTGCTTTGCCCGGTATATGGTAAGGCCGGTAGAACCTGTCCTGTTTCCTTGGGTTGCCTTACCCGGTATTGGCAAGGCCGGTAGAGCCTGTGTAATCTCCTGTCAATTGGCTGCCTTGCCCGGTATATGGTAAGGCTGGTAGAACCTATCCTGTTTCCTTGGGTTGCCTTACCCGGTATTGGCAAGGCCAGTAGAGCCTCACCTCACGAGTTCCAATCCCTTGGCTGCCTTGCCCGGTATATTGGCAGGTAGAGCCAATATTGCTCTTAGTTGCATCGAATTCCTGTCTAATAAAGATATGTGTGTACATGTATATTACCCTACGGGGCTGCATTAACTTTTCAATAAAGTTGTGTTTTTACCTAACTCTGCGTCTGTGAGTCTTAACAAACCGTGACACAGAGCTGCTCGATATGCTCATCCGGAGCTGGAATCTGCTGCGACTGGAATGAATCCGGGAGCAAACAAGGCTGGAACCCATAATTGATCAGAAAAGGGGAGCTCCCGGATGAAGAATTAACCGCACAGTTCCTGGCGAACTCTGCCCAAGGCAACAGGTCAGCCCAGTTATCATGATGGTAAGTAACAAAACAGCGCAGGAACTGCTCCAGTCCCTGATTGGCACACTCAGCGGCCCCATTGGTCTGGGGGTGATAGGCAGAGGAAAAGGACAATTGGATGCCCATTTGGACGGACACCAGCACTCTGGGTACTCCATGCAACCAAAATACTTCTTTAACAAAAACCACCGCTAATTCTTTGGCAGAGGGAAGGCCACGAAGAGGCACGAAATGAGCCATTTTAGAAAACCTGTCCACCACCATAAGTATGAAGGAATACTCTCTAGACACTGGCAATTCTCCCATAAAATCAATGGAAACGTGAGACTATGGACATTCGCCATTAGGCACAGGCTGGAGTAGGCCCACAGGGAGGTGTCTAGGGGTCTTGTCACAGGTGGTACAGGCATTAGTAAACGCAGCACAATCTGCCCTCAGGGAGGGCCACCAGAAGACTTGTGAGAGAGACCAAATCAATTGATCTCTACCAATATGCCCCGCGGCTTTAGAGGAGTGGTATGTCTCAAGCAATCGAGTGCAAAATGGCTCCGACAAAACACTTGCCCACTGGAGTTTCTGGGGGAGCGGTAGCCTGGGAGGCCAATATCTCTTCCCCCAGTGGTGAAGTGATACTAGTGCGAAGAGTAGCCAATATATGATCAAGCTGTATTATGGGTGCTGGGACCTCGTCCCTGTCTACTTCAGGCTCAAATTGTCTAGACAGAGCATCAGCCCTAACATTCTTGGACCCAGTCAAGTATGATACAACAAAATTGAATCGAGAGAGGAACAACGCCCATCTGGCCTGGCGAGAGGACAATCTTTTAGCCTCAGAGAGATAGGTTACATTTTTGTGGTCAGTGAGAATTAATACTGGATTTTTAGTGCCCTCTAATAAATGACGCCATTCTTTCAGGGCGAGAATGATAGCCAGTAGTTCTCTGTCACCTATCTCAAAATGACTTTGAGCCACAGACAATTTCTTGAAGAAAAACCCACATGGTCTGAGAGTTACTCCGTTCACAGGTCGTTGAGAAAGTACTGCCACAACCCCGATCTTTGAGGCATCAACCTCCAATGTAAACGGGAGAGATGGGTTGGGGTGGGATAACACAGGAGCAGTTGCAAAAGTGGATTTCAACCTCTCAAAAGCATCTTCAGCTGCCACCGACCACTGGGAGGGATTAGCACCCTTGTGAGTAAGGTTAGACAATGGTTTAACAATCGTGGAAAAGTTCTTAATAAATTTCCTGTAATAATAAGCGAAACCCAGAAGTCGCTGAATTGCTTTTAGGCCCTTAGGCCGAGGCCATTGCAAAACTGCCGCAAGTTTCTCCTGATCCATGGCAATGCCTTCTTTGGCAATCACGAACCCCAAGAAGGGCACACTGGATTTATGAAACTCGCATTTTTCCAATTTGCAATACAAATTGTTTTTACGTAGGCAGAGCAACACTTCTGACACCTCTTTAATGTGTTGTGACACATTTTCAGAATGAATGAGTATATCGTCCAGGTAGACAACAACGCAGGACTGCAGCATATGAGTGCCAGAGGGGTGCACAACTCATTGCAAAACAATGTGTTCCATACCCCACTAGTACTGAAAGGGTTAATATCCTCTTTCCACCTGACTGGTAGAAAGTGAGGGGCAGTCAGGCAGCAGGATCACTACATAGGGGAAAGTGTGATGCAGTGGTGTACACAAGATAGTGTGGAGTGCCAACATAGTGGTGATGGACCAAGTCCATGCAAAGAGTGAAGGCAGAGGGAAGAGGGAAGAAGACAGGGCAGGAGTGGGAAAGTGTGAGACACTGGAGTATATGCAATGAGTGGTGGCGGTGGAAGTCTACCATGTTTTATTTTGTTGGCAAACAAAGATAGTGAGAAGGGGCGAGATACTGAGGAGGGGAGAAGTCATTGCAGAGATTCTGACAGGAATGGCCAGGGGGCCTTCACCCCCTGTTGTATGTTGGAAACAGGCAGAAGAAAGTTGATATGCATATCTCTTCCTTGCTACCGCCCGGTGGGGGGGGGGGGGGGGTCAGACACGGCCATAGAATTTGTGGTCACATAAACACGTTCTCTTCTATAGTATAGATCACTCAAATCAAGAAATAAATGTACTTACAAACAGCCTAGTGTGAAAGAGCTAAAGTCCCTCCCTGTACTATATGCTTTGTAGCTTTTTCTTGTAGTAATTTTTTGTTTATTGGGATAGGCAAAAGTTTTCACCTCAAAAGAGAAACAAAACAAGAGAAAAATATCACTTTTTGCAGAGGTGGAAATTTTTCTTGAAAAGTGCAGCTCATTGCATTGGGAATACTGAATTTCTTCCCACCATGTGGCAAGTTTCTTTGCTTTTCCCTCAGGCGGGGTAGGGTTTCCACATAATACCATTCTGTGTTTGTGATAGGAAAAGAACGCAGCACATTTTTAGAGCTAGAAAAGGCAGGTTAACCCCTTAAGGACCGGGAAAATCTGGGGTGGATTGCACTTAAGGACCGGAGCAATTCACTATGTCATTGTTCAACAGTGTTTTCCCTCTAAGGCTTTTGTTTCAGCCACACAAATTATATACCATTTTTTTCACACACAATTAGGGCTTTCTTTTGATACTACAATTATATGGATAACCCACTATTTATTTTATTAAGATTAAAGAAAACCGTAAAAAATGTAAGAAAAAACCCACCATTTTTATTTTTTTCTTGTTATCATTTGGGTGCAATGGGTTAGATTTTTATGGAGACTGCATGAAAGGTATGACCGGTCATTTATACCTAAAAAAAAATAGGCAGTTTTATGTGGGCACTGTCCCCCCCGGGGTGAAAATCCCCAGGTCCCTCTTTCTCTCCTTATTACATGTTGGTACGAATGACAAAGTCAGTGGAAAATGGAAGTCCGCGAAGAAGGATTTCAGGGACTTAAGGTATAAGCTTAAGCAGAGGACCTCTAAGGTAGTATTTTCTGAAATACTACCTGTGCCACACACTACATTAGAAAGGCAATGGGATGTTAGGGAGTTAAATGCGTTGCTAAAGACTTGGTGTAAGCAGGAGGGGTTTGGGTTCCTTGAACACTGGGCAGTCTTCTCCCTTGGGGGCAATCTTTAGTTGTGATGGATTGCACCTTAGAGGAACGGGGGCCATGATGCTGGGCATTAGGATGGTTAGAGGGCTGGGGGAGACTTTAAACTAGAAAAGTGGGGTGATGCAACACAGGATGGGGAAGGTAGTATAATTGAGGAAATGGGATTAGAGAAGGGGCATGGGGGTGGAGAGGGGGGATGGGCTAGATCATCTAATAGGGAGCCGCCATTGTTACAGCCTGATAAAAGGTAGATACATTTGACAAAGGAGGAAACCTTTCAGAATGGCAAAATGATAAAATGTATGCATGCAAATGCTCGTAGTCTGGCTGGTAAGATGGGGGAACTAGAAATGATTGCAACACATGCAGTATGATCTTATTGGTGTGTCTGAAACCTGGTTAGATGATACGTATGACTTTGCAGTCAATCTAGGGGGTTATTAACTTTTTTAGGAGGGATAGTGTTAATAAAAGGGGAGGAGAAGTATGTCTATATTTAAAGCATGGCTTAAAACCTAGTTTAAGGGAAGATATAAATGAAGGGTCCAATGAAAAGGTAGAGGCCTTAGGGGTTGAAATACACACTGGGGGCACACATAATAAAAAATGTTAGTGGGGATTTGCTACAAACCACCTAATATTGGGGAGCTGGAGGAAGCACAACTTTTATTTCACATGGACAACGCTTCTAGGTCAGCAAAGGTAATCATAATGGGAGATTTCAACTATCCTAAAATTGACTGGCGCAATATGATCTCCGGCACAACAAAGGGAAATCATGTTTTTAAGTATGATATATGATACTTTTAGGTCCCAACTAGTAGAGGAGCCAACTAGAAAAGAGACCTTGCTTGACCTAGTGCTCTCAAACAATTCCGACATGATAAACAATGTACAAGTAAGGGAACATTTGGGCAGCAGTGACCACAATATGGTATCCTTTGAAATTTATGAGAAACCCAATAGCAAGGGTTTAACTAAAACATTCAATTTTAAAAAGGCTAATTTTACAAATTTAAAATAAAAGTATTAAAGGATATTCAGTGGGGTGTAATTTTCAAAGATAAAAATTGGGGTGTAATTTTCAAAGATAAAAATGCACACAAATCATGGAATGTATTTAAAATGCTCTTAGACAAATATACATGTCAGTATATACCATTGGGAAATAAGCATAAGAGGAGTAAAGGGAAACCAGTGTGGCTTGATAATGAGGTTTGCAGGGAAATGAGAAATAAAGGACAGGCTTTTAAAGTGTTTAAGTCAAACAGGTCAGATGTATCATTTAAAAAATATAAAGAATGTAATAAAATCTGCAAACAAGCAGTTAAGCTAGCTAAAATTGAAATTGAGAGAAATATTGCTAATTAGAGCAAGAAAAACCCTAACTAATTCTGTAAGTATATTAATAACAAAAAAGTTAAGGTTGATATTGGTCCTCTTAGGTCTGAGACAAGTGACCTGATTAGTGAGGATCAGGCTATGGCTGACACCCTAAATACATTCTTTGCTTCAGTACATATAATATATAAGGAAACAGCAATGACGGGCTATGAGCAAACAGACACAACTGCAGAATTTCCTCTATTATTTGCATGGCTTACGGAGGGCAAGGTCCAAAAGTGACTGGAGAGGGTTATGGCGAATAAAGCACCTGGTCCTGACAGTATACACCCAAGGGTACTTAAGGAACTTAGTTCAGTAATAGCAAGACCATTATGCTTAATATTTATTGATTCAATTTCATCAGGCATAGTGCCCTGTGATTGGAGGAAAGCAAGATCCAAACCAGAAATTGACTTCTATAGTGGGTAAGATACTAGAAGGCTGACACTATTTAGAACTATGTGAAGACAAACAATATTATTAATAGAAATCAGCATGGTTTCATGAAGAATAGATCATGTCAGACTAATTTACTTGCATTTTATGAAAGTGTAAGTAGTAATTTGGACAGGGCAATTGCTGTAGATGTAGTATACTTGGATTTTGCAAAAGCCTTTGATACAGTGCCTCACAACAGGTTATTGCATAAATTAAAAGGCTTCGGTTTGGGCGGTGTTATCTGTACATGGATTGAGAACCGGTTAAATGATAGATGGCAGAGAGTTGTTGTAAATGGAACCTTTTCAAATTGGTCTAAAGTTATAAGTGGGGTGCCACAGGGTTCAGTCTTGGGCCCAATGCTTTTTAATTTGTTTATGCATTTTGGCTGTAGAAACAAACTTGCTACATATAGTCTAAATGGGAAACAACTTGGGGAATCCTCATTAGAGAAAAATGTAGGAGTGCTGATAGACATTAGACCTCACAGCTGTGTGCAGAGTCTAATAGGGTACTAGCCTGCATAAAAAAGAAGTGTAGATGCAAGGGATGCTAATATTATCCTACCTCTGTATAAATCCTTAGTTAAGCCTCATCTAGAATATGGAGTACAATTTTGGTTGCCAGTTCTTAAAAAAAGACATTGTTGAGCTGGAAAAGGTACAGAGACGTGCAACAAAACTGATAAAGAGATTGAAGGATCTGAGTTACAAAGAGAGACTAGCCAAACTGGGATTGTTTACATTAGAGAAGAGACGTCTGAGGAGTGATATGATTACCATTTACAAATACACTCAAGGTCAATACAAAGAACTAGCCAATGAATTATTTACGCAAAGAGCTGAGCTAAGAACAAGAGGTTATCCATTAAGACTAGAGGAAAGGAGCTTTCAACTAAAACAAAGGCAGGGATTCTTTACAGTAAGGACGGTTAAGCTATGGAATTCTTTGCCTCGGCATGTTGTACTTGCAGATAATGCAACTGCTTTAAAAAAAGCAGTGGATGCCTGTCTAGCACAGAACAATATTGAAAATTGTTGACAGGTGGCTTCAAAGCAGATAAGATGTTGATCCAGGGACATATCTGACTGCCATTTGGAGTCAGGAAGGAATTTTTTTTTACCCACTTGGGGTTAAATTAGAAATAGCTCCAGAAGGTTTTTTTTGCCTTCCTCTGGATCAACATGGGTGTTTTTTGGCATGGGCTGGACTTGATGGACACATATCTTTTCTCAGCCTCATCAACTATGTTACTATGTACCCACTTTTTTATTGATGAGATTTGGTGGTGTTTATAACATGGCTCCCATTATTTTTTGTTCAAACTTAGCAGATTTGTTTTATGAATAGTACCTTTAAATAAAATATGTTAACAGGTCAGAAATAGACCTTCATCCAGCCTGCCCCCAGCACTGAAAGGGTTAATACCCACAACTATTGTCAGATTTTATTTGACTATGTGTCTGCTCTCTGACTCTCTCTCCCTTAATTTAATAGGAAGAGAGAGGCAGAGAGCAGTCACAAAGGCAATGTGTCAAACACATTGCCTTTTTGAATGAAAATGCTAGTACATCTGATCGCTCCTGGAGCGATCACGTGTACCAGTAGAAATGACAAGCACTGAAACAGAGTGCTTTGGTCCTGGAGCAGTCAGTTTCAGCTTGTACACCATGATAGCGCGTTGCTATCATTTAACCCATGATGTGCTCGGACCGTCATGTGTCCTTATGGGAAGTTTACCCATGACGGTCCTGGCATGTCATGGGTCATTAAGGAGTTAATAAAGTGGAGTTGAAACTTAGTTTAGGGAGTCTTGCAGGCAGGAAATCTGTTTTCTGTATTAGGGGAGTCTGGGGTACAGGAAGGGAGAAAGAAATTGACCCCAAATGGTATCCTGTTGAAATGTAGCCCTCTATTTGTCAAACAACAAAAAGGCACATTAAAAATGCCACCTGGCTCAAAACAGCGAGATCAAACTGTTGCCTTCAAGAAAAGGGTGACATTCTGATATTGCAGGGTTAAAGGGGATCTATCACCCCTATACAAGTTAGCCATAATAGTTAAATTATATATGAATAAGTGTAAAACTGTATTAATTTTTTTGTATCTTTAAATCTCTGTTTGGCCGAAATTGAAGGAATAAATGCTGCCCTGCATCTACTTCCGGACAGACTGCAGTTACCTGCTCTGTACCACAATCTCTAGCCAGTGAGATCACTCCAGCTTACAGGCAGAAAGCCTTCGCCATCGGAGGAGGCTGGTTGGAGGGAGGGGAGCTGAGGTAGAGTGACAGACTACGGTGCAGAGCAGGTAATTGCAGTCTGTCCAAAAGTAGGTACAGGGCAAAAGATATTACTTCAATTTCGGCCAAATAGAGATTGTAAAAACAAAATTAATACAGTTTTACACTTATTCGTTATATAATCTAACTATGAAGGCAACTTGTATAGGGGTGATAGATCCCTTTAAATGTCGAGCCATTTTTGAGCCCAGCAATGTTATTACAGGATTATATCTAAATGCACTCAGGCAGCGCTGATAAGGGTTAAATGTAGAGCCCAGCGATGTTATTACAGGGTTAAATGTCTAAATGTATCCAGACAGCACTGATATTCCCAGTTATCGTCTTGTTCGCCAGGATGGAACACCATGTAGCACATGCTTCCTCCCCTTACCCTCACACTTCCTGGTTTTATTTGCAATAAGAAATGGATGCATTGGGATCGCTGTAGGAAAATGGGGGGGGCAAACGGAATGACCCTGAGAGGGGGTCAATCCCGGATCTGAGCCACCCTAGGGAGGTCCAGCTCATCTCTAGGGTGGATGAGCCTGTGTTGGCAGTTAGAGTGGGCCAGGTCTGGCACTCTAAGGTGATAGAATACTCTCCCCACACCAACCGCCACCAAGTCATGGATTCTCACAGTGCAATCTTTAGTGGCAGTTATAGTGAGGGTAAGGGGGATGGAGGCGGGAGCTTGTGTTACACGGTGTTCCATCCTGGTGAACAAGACTATAACTGGAAATATCAGCACTCTCTGAGTGCATTTAGACAGTTAACCCTGTAATAACATCATTGATCTCGCTATTTTTAACCAGCTGGCTTTTTTTATGCTCCATTTTGTTGGGTGCCCAATAGAGGGTGACATTTCAATAGGGAGCCACCACAAATACCCCAGAATCTGGAATGACTGACTGAGAAGACACAGGGCGCCGTGATCAACATTCCTTCCCGATCTGGCTGTTATCTCTGTGCTAGTGGAGTCTGGGGGTGTGAGGAGTAGAATTATCCCAAATACCCCAAAATTCTGAGTGACTGACTGGGAAGAAACAGGCAGAAGTGATCTAAGTTTCTTCCTGATGTGGCTGTTATCGCTATGCTAGGGGAGTATGGGAAATGAAGCAATTTAACAGGGAACGTGTGTTTTTTTGTAGACAGTGATAGGAATAGGGAAGACCGTTAATTAAAAAAAAAAAAATAATATATATATATATAAGTGACAGAGACAAGGACCTTCACTTGAGCTGTGACTGAGGCACACAAGGTAGAGTATTTTGTAGAGGGCCAAGGCACGACACAATGATTTCTATTGCATACTTTACAGTAACATGGTAAATTAGGTTGAATAAAGACACAAGTCCATCAAGATCAACCTTCTCCTCATACCCCAGTAACTGATAATTTTATAGCTTTCCTGCTACCAATTAAGTTAGTCTTTATCAGACCTTCCTGATCTCCCTACTGATAAACAGTATAACTCTGTATGTTCCATTTGAGAGAAATGTATCTAATCTTCTCTTAAATGTATCAATTGTATCTGCCATAACCACCTCCTTGGACAAGGAATTACACAATTTAACAGACCTTACTGTAAAAAACCCCTTCCTCTGCTGAAGTCTAAACCTCCTTTCCTCTAATCTCAAGGGCTGTCCCTTGGTCACCTGATCAGGCCTTGGAATAAATAGCTCACCGCAGAGATCCTTGTATTGACCTCTCATATACTTGTACAATGTGATAAGGTCTCCTCTTAGTCGTCTTTTCTCTAGAGTAAATAAACCAAGTTTGTCTAGTCATTCCTCATATGTCAAGTCCTCCATTCCCTTAACAGCAAAAAGACATGCAGTAGTTGAGCAATGTCCAACAAAGGGGTAGGCTGAAAGGATTAGGAGAAGTGCAGGAACATGTGAACAAAGTGATAGTCCAAAAACTTATTGCAGCTATGGCTGCTGCATCATGTGCAATAAATTATGATGATACCTCTCCTCTTGAGGAGGATGCCGTTTGTCAAAGTCTCACCAAAAGTTCCACCAGCACCAGTACTATTAATAAACCATCTGAAAACACTGAAGACTACAATGAGTATTCCAGTGTTTATGGCATATGCAAGAAAGGTTAGCAGCTCAACCAACTGCTGCATCTGACAGCGAGACAAACAAGCACAAAAACACCTATCCTGAAAGTAGAAGCAAACATTGTGAAAATCCCTCAAAATGAGAAATATGTAAAGAAATTGTTTGTGACCTTTAAATGTCTAGAAGTATATAAGTGTAGGCCTCAATCCAAATGTTGGAGATGGCTGTTTTTTCTCCTGACGGCATTTTTTCCAGCACAGTAAGCTATTCAAATGCCTGTGCTGTGAAAAAATACTGGGGGAAAAAAGAGCTGTTGTGTGTTAAACTTAAGAGGTGTTTTTATCCATTGAAAATGATGAAAACGCTGTAAATAGCAATTCAAATGTCTGAGTTAGCCAAGAACAGGCGATAAGGGACTCAAGTTATCGTAGGAAAGTTAACACCTATTTTTTTTTTTTTAACTTGAGTCCCTTATCGCCTGTTTAAACAGCCGACACAGACACTTGAAGTTAAAAAAAAAACCTAAGTCCTCAGTGGATGTATTGATATGGGGCTGTAAGCCCCATATCAATACATCCAAAGTATAAAAAATTTGTCGGATGTTAGTAGAATTAACCCTGTAAGTGCCAGTGGGGTATAATTACCCACCGGCATTCATAGGGTTAATCCGACTGAGTTCAAAAACATCACATTACATTACCATTAATTACACTTACACATTACACTTACCATTAATCCTGATGTCCAGCAGAGTCCTCAGCTTCCTGGTCATCTTCTGTCCTATCTTCTGTCCTTCTTTCTTCTCTTGTATCTTCTTTCTTCTATCTTCTTGCTGTAAAAGAAAAACAAAAGTTTAAGTTAAAAACATACAATTTTTAAATCCTTGAGTGCCAGAGGGGTATGCAATGAGTTGCATACCTCTCTGGGACCCAAAGGGTTAACCCCTTAGCGACAAAGGACGTACATGTACGTCCTCTGTGGCTGTCACTTAGTGACAGAGGACGTACATGTACGTCCAGGAAATCCGTATCCCCGCGCGGCTGCACGCCGTTCGGGGACTCCGGATTCTAATGCAAAAAAAAAAAATGTTAGACGGGCGTTAAGTGACGTCACTAAGGGGTTAAAGTATATAGCAGTGTGCCATGTCTTAAAATACAAATGCCGCCATAATGATAAAACTGATAAGAATTATTTTCAATATATTTCAATCCAATGGTATTGCCATACGAAAAGAAAAATAACACTTAGCATATAATTGTTGCTATCTCTGCCACTGTGTGAGGCGCTGAGGTGGCTGCGGATACAGAATAAGGCGTCACCCCCCCCCCCCCCCTTGTTGTCCACGGGCCGATGCCCATTCTGGTATGAGGGAATTAGAATTGAGACTGCCCTTATATATGGGCAACCTCACTTCTAATTCTTTCACAGCCATTGGCTGGGATATGCTTACGCACCTCCCAGCCAATCAGCTTTGAGCGGCTGTGCTTTAAACTGATTGGCTGGGAGATGCATAAGCATATCCCAGCCAATGGCTGTGAGAGAATTAGAAGTGAGTTTTCCCATATATAAGGGCAGCCTCAATTCTAATTCCCTCATACCGGAATGGGCATCGGTCCGTGGACAACAAGATGGGGGTGCGTGACGCCTTATTCTGTCTCCGCCGCCTCAGCGCCTCACGCAGCGGCGGAGACAGCAACTATATGCTAAGTGTTATTTTTGTTTTCTTCTACTTATGACAATACCATTGGATTGAAATATATCGAAAAGATTTCTTATCAGTTTTATTATTATGGGGGCATTTGTATTTTAAGATGTGGCACACTACTATATACTTTAACCCTTTGGGCCCCAGAGAGGTACGCAACGCATTGCTTTGCAATGCGTTGTGTACCCCTCTGGCACTCAAGGGGTTAAACATTGTAAGCTTTTAACAGGAAGAAGAAGAAGACAGAAGATACAAGAGAAGATAGAAGAAAGAATGGAGACAGAAGGAGACAGACAGTGGATGACAGGTTTAACACAGACTTTTTAACGATCGGTGCTTGACAGTATGTCAGGCACCGATGGTTAACTTTTTTACTGTTAAGTTACCAAAACTGGCATTATTTAGCAGCGTCTTGGGAACTTAACGCACAAAACGAACGTTTGGACACAACACAAGTTTTGTGTCCTAATTTCTGTTGTGCTAAATGTCGGTAGAACATTTGAATACCGACCAAGACATTTTATTTTGTAGGTATCCATTTTGCCCTACCAACATTTTTCTACTCCAACATTTGGATCGAGCCCGTAGTGAGGAAGAAGTGGCAGGAGATGCTGAGGGTTACCTAATTACTGATAATGTAGATCTGGAATATATCTCTCCAGCATCCTCTCCTCTTCATATACAGAGGAAGTTGAGAGTGAGAGAGATTTGACATGGCAGAAAGTTAGCTGAAAGGCAAAGGCTCAGTCTTCTACCACTGAAAAGGGGCACTTGGCCTGTCTATAAAGTGGTTGCGAAAACAATTGGAAAATCTGACCCTTTACAAGCAAAGCTGTCAAAAAATGCAAAGCGATCCTGTCAGTCATCATCGGTGTCAAACCCCACTCAGCCACACATACTACTAGTGTTGAGTATCTAGCAACAACACAGATTATCAATATCCACACAGAAGGTAGAAAAGAAGAGAAAACAGCACAAATAATACACCACTAAGTGTAGTAGTCAGCTTATGTACATATTTAGACCGACTCTGCTGCTGTTGGAAGTGCAGCGCTTGTGACTATTATTAGTAGTAGTACAATTGTAGCAACATCTAGCCCTAGTAGTAGTAGTAGCAGTAGTAGTAATAGTAGTAGTAGTAGCAGCCCCTCAAGAACACCACAGTCTATCACTAACAATCCAAAAGCTAAGCATGTTGCTATCTCTTGTCTGTGTAAGAAGCATGTGAGCAGGGGGAAAGCAGGCTCACACCTATGCACCTCCTCACTGAGATCCCACATTAAATGCAGCCACAGGTCTGAGTGGGGGAGACACCATCAACAGTTCAGAGGTACCAACACTAGCCAGCAGCAGAAGCATTCCTAAATGTCCCCAGGGCTCTGGGTTAGATAGTAGAAGTGCTGTTGATGTGTTAGAGAGTGTGCCAAGAGTCTCTGCTCCTGCTGCAGTGGAGTATGACTCTGAGTTTGTTTTTTGAGATGACAAGATACATAGAGTACCCACACATAACACCACCACCTCCACAAGTGATGCTGTTAAAGCAATAAAGTTAAACAGTACTTCCACTATGTACTGCCACCCCACTGTCACAATAATCAGGCAAAGAAGGACATACACAAAGATAAAATATAACCACCTTTATTTATTATAACAGTAATAATGGTAGAGCCCACACAAAGCCCCAGACATATGCAAATAGGACCCAAGGTCCTCCCGGAGCTTCACACTGTGCTGTGCACTGCACTACTCAAGATCTCGAGACTAGGGAGGCGGCTTAAGTGGAACAACAGAAGAATGGTAGGATATGTGTAAGTCACCACTTGATCTGTGAACGGAGGCAACAGACAATGAGAGCAGACCAGAACCAGGAGACACCGAGAATACAGGTCAGGCAAGCAGGTAGTGTAGGGAGCGAGTAGGCAGCCAAAGTCACAGGTCAGACAAACCGGGGACTACACAGAGCAAGAGTAACCAGGCCACTGGTCAGGCAACTGAAGATTATGCTGAGCGAGTAGGAGCCAGGGCCACTGGTCAGACAAAATGAGGACTACAAGGAGCAAAAGTAACCAGGCCCACAGGAAAGGCAACCGGAGGCTACACTGAGCGGGTAGTAGCCAGGGCCACTGGTCAGGCAAGCCGGGAGTCATACACAGAGCGAGTAGTCAACCAGAGCCACAGGTCATAACTGATGTGGGTAGTCGGACAAGCCGGGGTCATACACAGAGCAAGTAGTCAGCCAGAGCCACAGGTCAGAACCGATGTGGGTAGTCAGACAAGCCAGGGTCATACACAGCGCGAGTAGTCAGCCAGAGCCACAGATCAGAACTGATGTGGGTAGCCAGACAAGCCAGGGTCATACACAGAGCGAGATTCTCAGGCAAACACGGGTCACAAGAGTAACGAGCAGGAACATCACATAAGGGCAATGACTCCCAGGCCCAAGTAGGTTTATAAAGGAGCAGAAGGAGGCGGGACCCAATTAGACCACCCAGAATAGGCCCATAAATAGGCGTCTGTGCTAGTGCCTGTTACCAGATCTCAGCAATGTAGAAGTGGCCAGAGGCCATGCCGGCCGGCGGCCATACAGAGGTAGGAACTACAGGAAAACTTAGCCTCTAAGGGTGACTGTGATACCCATACTTAGTAAGTTCATAGAAAGAAGTCAAAACCTGCACAAAAATAATGCAAAAATATTCCTGTTCAATAGTTAACTTGCTAAAATGTTGGCGGTTTACATGCTGCCTCTCTCTTTTGTTGAAAACAGAGTCTTTAAAGAAATGATGTCATGTGTTACATCCTTCTGCAATATCCCAAGCCACAGTTATTTTGTAAGGATAGCTGTGCCGCTGTTACTTAAGTAGTGCTTAAGATAGTTAAGTTAGTGTTTTGGGCAAAGGACAAAGGCACTCAGCCTACTAACAGTTTTTTCAAGGAATATGGTCCTGTAGGACTCACAGCTTTTACTTTAAGCTATTTATTTATCCACTTCAACCCCCAGAAAAAGCAATATTGCGACAAAGAAATCTTGCAGTCCCAGATAACATAGGCAAAAGATGGCAAGTTTCTCGCTGGAAATGTATTGCCAATGGAGGTGAAAAATGTATGTATATTCTGTGGGCAGGAAGTTTTGTGAAAAACGTGGGAAATTGTTGTTTTTCCATGAAAATTTCCACAGGAAATTTTTCTGACTTTTCACTCACCCCTGTTTGTGTATATACTTGTTTCCTTCTCTCCCTCTGTGATTGTTATATATACTCCAAACAGTACATTAATATATGTATACCTCATTAGTTGACACATTCAATGATAGGATCATATTATTCATCTGTTTATTTTCAGTAGACTGTGAAACTGTTTAGCACATCTGATACAGTCACCAAATTACAAGAATGCATTCTTTGCTTCATTACATACAAAGGAAGCAACAATGACAGGCTATGGGCAAATAGACAAAACCACAGAATTTCTTCCATCATGTACATGGCTTACTGAAGACAAGGTCCAAAAGAGACTGGAAAAGGTTATGGTGAATAAAGCACCTGGACCTGGTGGTATAACCCAATGGTAATTAAGGAACTTAGTTTAGTAATAGTGCCCTGTGAGTGGACGAAACATGATGTAGTTCCATTGTTCAAAAAGGGGGCAAGATCCAAACCAGGAAATTATAGACCTGTGAGCTTGACTTTTATAGTGGGTAAGAAACTAGAAGGGTTACTAACTGACATTATTCAGAACTATGTAAAGACAAACAATATTAATAGGAGTCAACATGGTTTTAAGAAGAATAGATCATGTCAGACTAATTTAATTGCATTTTATCAAAGACTACATAGTAATTTGGAAAAGGGAATTGCTGTTGATGTAGTATACTTGGATTTTGCAAAAGCCTTTGATACAGTGCCCCACAACAGGTTATTGCATCAATTAAAAGGCTTCGGTTTGGGCGGTGTTATCTGTACATGGATTGAGAACTGGTTAAATGATAGATGGCAGAGAGTTTTTGTAAATGGGACCTTTTCAACAGAGTTCAGTCCTGGGCCCAATGCGTTTTAATTTGTTTATGCACTTGGGCTGTAGAAACAATCATGCTACATACACTCTAAATGGGAAACAACTTGGGGAATCCTCATTAGAGAAAGATTTAGGAGTACTGATAAACAATAGACTTCACAGCAGTGTGCAGAGTCACTCAGCTGCTGCAAGAGAAAATAGGGTACTAGCCTGCATATAAAGAGGTGTCGATGCCAGGGAAGCTAATATTATCCTACCTCTATATAAATACTTGGTTAGGTCTCATCTAGAATATGGAATACAATTTTGGCCACCAGTTCGTAACCCCTTGAGTGCTTTGCAATGCGTTCCCTGCCTCTCTGGCGCTCAAAGGGTTAAAAAAGACATTGTTGAATTGAAAAAAGTGCAGAGACATGTAACAAAACTGATAAAGGGATTGGAAGAATTGTGTTATAAAGAGAGACTATCGATACTTGGTTTGTTTACATTAGAGAAGAGATGCGTAAGGAGTGATATGATTACCATTTACAAATACATTCAAGGTCAATACAAAGAACCATCCAATTAATTATTTATGCAAAGAGCTGAGCTAGGAACTAGAAGTCATCCATTAAGAATAGAGGAACGGCGCTTTTCAACTGAAACAAAGGCAGTGAGTTTTTACAGTAAGGGCAGTAAAGCTATGGAGTTCTTTGCCTCGGGATGTTATACTTGCAGATAATGTAACTGCTTTCAAAAAAGCAATGGATGTCTATCTAGCACAGAACAATATTGAAAATTATAACACATGCTTCAATGCAGATAGGTTGTTGATCCAGAGAACTATCTGACTGCAATTTGGAGTCATGAAGGATTTTTTTTTACCTACTTATATCTAAACTGGATGTGGCTTAAAGATTTTTTTTTTTCTGCCTTCCTCTGGATCAGCGGGGGTGTTTTTGGCATAAGCTGGACTTGATGGGTGCACGTCTTTTTTCAGCCTCGACAACTATGTTACTATGTTATTAAATAATTTTTCTCTGTCGTCCAATATAGCTTACAGGTACCATGGGGAGGGGATATCTCCTCCCAGTAGGCTGGAACTATTCTTCAGGAAGTGGAGGGTGGAGCCTCCTCCTCCATAGCAACCTACCTAGCTACTCACCTCCAGATAAGATTTGTTCCATCATTCTGGTAGGAAGGCTCTGAACAGTTCTGCTTAGTTTTTAGTTATTTTATTATTTTTCTTTAGATATGGGGTGTCAAAATTCCCCCATTAGGCGGATTACAATTACTGCTTCCCCTGGTGGATGGCCCATTTAACAGGTGCTGTTTGTGGACCTTTCCAGCCCTGGGAGAGAAACATGTAGGCCATGTGTCTCTCTCTCCAGAAGGAGTTTGTCTGAAGCTTCCTCCATTCAGTGGTAATCTGAAGTAAGAAGACCTGAAAACGGTGAGCAACCCTTTGAGTGCCATGGTCCACTTGTCCCACAGTTCCCCTCTACATAGGGATGTTTCTGGAGTTTTTACTAATAACTCCTGCACTCATGTTGGGTATTTCTATGTTGTCTGTTCTGAGTCCATGGAGCATTTTGGCTGTTTGGTAGTATTTAACCCCTTCCATGCCTTACTTTTTTGGGCCGGGACCCCACACTTTTCCTTTGGGTTTATGTTCTAATGGTGTTTTTAGCACTTTTTGGGATTTATCTTTTTGAAGCATTTATTTGCATTCAGCTCCTTTAAGGGCGAGTTTTACTGCATAGCTGCAATGCTCCGTTGATCTCCATGGGACACACTGTTTGGGACATATCTCTGCAACCGCTCTATGTACCGAGTTGAGAGGTGGCTCATTCTTCTTGTCTCCCGTTGCCTAACATTCCGGTGGACATTTCTAGTGTCTTGGGGGGATTTGGTACTGTCTTTGGTGCTCTGTATTGGGATATCTAAATTTCCCATAAAGGATTGTTTTGCAGGCTATTCCCTGATTGGCTCCCTATTCATTCTCCATTTTCTTTTCCCTTTACACAAGTATCATACTCAGGGCTTGGTCTCCTCTACTCTTCTCTTCAGGTTAACTCTCCGCTCACCAGATAAGTGTTTTTAGGGTTTCTGGGGTGAATTCTTTAATCTTGGTAACAGTATTTGTTTTGTTTCCTCTACTGTAAGACACTTTTCTCCTGTAAGGATGTCAGATCCATTAGGACATGGTGCTAGGCCTAAGACTAAGGACTCAGAGGTGTCTTTGACCCCCCCCCCACTTATTGTTCCTCATGCCAAATGGGACTTCCCAGAGAATACTCAGGTTACTTACTCTCCGCTTGTGCTGTGGCCCCTCCTTCTCTGCCAGGGCCTTCCAGCCATGAACAAGAGCCACTTTGGATCAAGGACAAAGTCCTCTATGGCACAGTTTCCTCTTTCTCTTCAGGGGGTTCTTTAATCCTGGAACCCCCACTTCTTTCAGGCATGTGGCCCCTAAGGACCCTAGGATTCCTGATTTATCTGATTCCTCAGTGGAGGCTTCAGATGTAAAGTCTGAGGATGGTGTGTGTCCAGAAGGGGCTTCTTCCCAATTTTATGTTGACTGCTTTGAAGCTGACCCTGAACCCTCTGCTCAGGGTCTCATTAAGGCGGTTTTAAATACTTTAAAGGGATAGTAATACTTCATTATTACTATCCCCCATGTTGTAGCCCTTAAAATTCTGAAATCAGTGATACCAACGGCTTCTCTCAAACCTTTATGGTTTGAGAGATATCCGCTTTTAAAGTTCCCTCTTTCTGCCTTTCCCCTGACGTCAGCATTCTAGAGAGAAGGGGAATCCGGTCCCGGGACCGGCGGTGGCTCTGCAGCAGTGCTGACATCTCATTATAGAAACAGAAATCCTTCACTAAAATGGTCTTCTATGTGTGCTTGCAAACCAAGCACACGTAGAAGACTATTTTAGTGAAGGATTACTGTTTCTATAATGAGATGTCAGCACACATAGAAGACCATTTTAGTGAAGGATTTCTGTTTCTATAATGAGATGTCAGCACTGCTGCAGAGCCACCGCCGGTCCCGGGACCGGATTCCCCTTCTCTCTAGAATGCTGACGTCAGGGGAAAGGCAGAAAGAGGGAACTTTAAAAGCGGATATCTCTCAAACCATAAAGGTTTGAGAGATGCCGTTGGTATCACTGAATTCAGAATTTTAAGGGCTCTCAGGACTCCCGCAGAGCCGCAGCTTGCTCACTGAACGGATTCCCCGGCTCTCAGCTAGAACACTGACGTCAGGGGAAAAGCCAAAAAGAGGGAACTTTGAAAGTGGATATCTCTCAAACCATAAAGGTTTGAGAGATGCCGCTGGTATCGTTGAATTCATAATTTTAAGGGCTACAACATGCTGGATAGTAATAATGAATTATTACTATCCCTTTAAACTGTCCCTCTACTCTAGAGCCACAGTCTACTTCTGTGTCTTTCAAAGGTGCAAAAAGTCCTGTACTGTCTTTCTGCCTAATCCTACTCTGGATCAGATTATACTGGATGAGTGGAAGTCTCCAGACAAGTGTCTTAATCTTTCCAAGAGATTTTCTAAGCTGTATCCCTTTTCTGACACAGCTTTTGGCTCAGAAGGCTACTCCTCCTCAGGTTGATTCCCCTATTTCCAGGCTTTCTAAATCCACTGCTTTGCCTTTTGCGGATGCTTCAGCACTCAAGGATTTAACAGACAGAAAGACTGAGGCCATCTTAAAAGCTACTTTCATGGCCATTGGTGCATCTCTGAGGCCCACCTTGGCTTCTTCTTGGGTCAGTAGGGCTATTGCTGTTTGGACTGAACACTTAACTGATGCGGTTCATAAGGGGGCCCATAAGGCTGACCTTTTGTCCATTTTGGCTAATATTTCTGAAGCACAGCACTATATTACTGATGCTCTTCTTGATGCTATTAGGCTAGAAGCTAAGGCCTCTGCCTTCTCAGTGGCTGCTAGGTGTTGGTTGTAGCTTAAAATCTGGTTGGCTGACTTGATTTCTAAGAAATCACTGATTTCTCTTCCTTTCCGGGTACCTCCCTTTTTGGCCCAGAACTGAAGACCCTCATTAGTGAAGCCACTGGAGGCAAGAACACATTGTTGCCTCAGTTTCCTAAGCTCAACCCTCAGGCCAAATCAAAGAGCGTAGGGCGAACCCGGTGGCCCCTCAAGCCCTTCTCTCCACTACCAAGCTCAAACCGCAGTGGAGGTCTAAACACACCTGCACCAAACCTTCGGCGTGACTTGCCGAACCCTGGTCCGCACACTCCTGTGGGGGTTCACCTGCATCACTTTTTGAGTACTTGGACAGGCTTTGTTGCAGATCAGTGGGTATTACAGGTGGTTTCCAAAGGTTACAGGATTCCCTTTCAATCCCTACCACCCTTCAGGTTCCTCCCTTCTCTCTCCCCTCAGGGAAAGGACAAGCTCAGACTTTTCAATGGGGCTGTTCAGGCTCTCTTAGACAAGGGAATTCTGGCTCCGGTTCTGCAACCAGAGAGAGGTTTCAGCTTTTATTACAACCTCTTTGTCATTCCCAAGAAGGACTGTGGCTGCCGTCCTATCCTGGATCTGAAGGATCTCAATTTGTTTGTGGTAAAAACTCACTACAAAATGGAGTCCTTGCACTCTGTGATCGCAGCGATGTGTCCTGGGGAATTTCTGGCACATGTGGATCTACAGGATGCTTACCTGCACATCCCAATTCATCCAGACAGTCAGAAGTACCTCAGGTTCTCTTGCGGCCTTGGGCACTTCCAGTTCATCGATCTGCTCTTTGGGCTCACCACTACTCCTCAGGTGTTCGCCTGGGTCTTGGGGTCATTGATTGCCTTCCTGCACACCAAAGGGATCTTCTGGATCGGCAGGTTCAGGAATGTGCTCAGATTCTCCTTTACCATGGATGGGTCCTGAATATGGACAAGTCTGCACCAGTTCCTTCTCAGAACTTGATCTTCCTTGATCTTTGGTTTAACACTCTCTGGAGTATGGTCTATCTGACGGAGGATTCGATTGAGCAGCTCACCTCCAAGTTGTCTTCAGCCCTGACGTTGACGTCCGCTCCAGCAAGGAAGTTCTCTTCTCTAGTGGGGAAGATGATATCCACCATGGAAGCGGTGCCTTATGAGATGGCCCATGCCAGAGACCTTCAGAGGTTTATAATCCAAGTTTGCAGGGGGGATCCTGAACTTCTGGATCATCCTGTCTCTCTCTCCCTACGGACGTGTGACTGGGTCTCCATTGGTAGTTGGACCTCTCCAACCTGGAAAAAGGGAGGCCATTTGTGATTTCTTACTGGACCATAGTAACAACAGATGCCATCCTGTTCAGGTGGGTTGCAGTCCTGGGTCACCTGAGAGTTCAGGGATGTTGGTCATCGGAGGAGACTCTTCTTCGAATCAAGATCTTGGAGCTTAGAGTGATATTTCATGCTCTGAGGTACTGGTCCTCTCATCTCACAGGATGCCCAGTTCAGGTGCAGTCCGACAACGCTACGGCCATAGCTTACATTAACAAACAATTAGGCACCAGGAGCTCCGCTGCTTGCTTTGAAGTAATGGCTATTTTGGGCTGGACGGAAGAACATGTACCTGCCATTTCCGCCGTGCACATCCCAGGAGTAGATCATGTAATAGCAGACTTCCTCAGTCGCCACACAGTAGACCCAAGAGAGTGGGAGCTATACCCCAAAGTTTTCTACCTCCTGGTGCAGGAGTGGGGTCTTCCTTGTATAGACCTGATGGCCACCAGGGACAACCAAAAAGTTCAGTTCTTTTGCTTGTGCTTGAGGGATCCCCTGTTGTTTGCAGTGGATGCCCTGTTGATTCCCTATCGATTTCATCTGGCCTACATCTTTCCTCCACTTCCTCTCCTGCCCAGGGTGCTGCGGAAGATTCAGATGGACGGGGCATCTGTCATCCCAAAAGCTCCATATTGGACCAGGCAACCTTGGTTCCCAGAATTGCTGGCGCTGTCCGGTCAAGAACCGTTTCCCCTGCCACGTAGGGTTACCTATGGAAGGAAGATGTGGACCAGCTAGCTTTGACTTCATGGAGGTTGATGCCTCCATCTTGAGGAAGAAGGGCTATTCTTCGGAAGTGGTCTCCACTATGATCCAGGCTAGGAAACCGGTCTCCTCTAAGGCTTACCACAGGGTTTGGTCCATTTTCCATTCTTGGTGTGTGGACAGGGATCTCTCCTCTCAGGAGTTAGATCTCTCAGCTATCCTTTCTTTTTTGCAGCATGGCATGAACAAGGGTCTTAGCCTTAGCTCCTTGAAGGACCTCAGCTCTGTCTTCTTTCAGAGACGCGTTGCCACCTTGCCGAATGTCAAGGTCTTCTTTCAGGGGGTTGCTCATGCTTTCTCTGCCTATAAGGCTCCCACTCCTCAGTGAGACCTTAATCTGGTTTTGGGAGTCTTGCAACAGCCTCCTTGGCTACCAGTCTTTTGACATGGAAGATGGATTTTCTTTTGGCTGTGGTCTCTGTCTGCAGAGTGGCTGAGCTCCAGACTCCATCCTGCAAGCCACCTTTCCTGGTGTTTCTGAATGATAAGGCTGTTCTCCATACCTCCCAGGAATTTCTTCCAAAGGTGGTCTCTGAGTCCCACATCAATCAGGAGATTGTTGTGGCTTTTTTCTGTCCTGACCCTAAATCTGACAAGGAGGGATCTCCATTTTTTGGATGTGGTACGCTGCCTTAAATTCTATGTGCACAGTACTAAGTCTGCCCTTAAGACGAACACTTTGTCATCCCTGAGGGTCCCAGGGCTGGTTTGGCTGTGCCCAAGGTGACTGTTGATCCTAGATTAAGTCCATCATCCACAAGGCCTATGAGCTCAGAGGGAAACCTGTTCCCTTCTGTGTTACAGCACACTCTACTAGGTCTGTTGGGGCCTCCTGGCCCTACAAGAATCAGGCCTCTGCTGATCAGCTGTGCAAGGCAGCCACTTGGTGTTGTGTGCACACCTTTGCCAAACACGACTTGTTGATGTTCTGGCTTCGACTGAAGCCAGCTTTGGCAGGAAAGTCCTGGAGGCAGTTTTGCCTGTCTAGGACTTTATCATTCCTGTGCCTTATAGTTCTTTTAACTGTTTGAGCCTTGTTGGCTCTTTTTCTTGTGTACTGCGTTATTTGTTATTCAGTTTCTGTTGACACTTGGTTCGTTTGGGCTGTTCTGTGTCCTGGTTAGTCCATGGGAACTCTGGTATCATGGGGACTGGCGCTTGTTCCTTTCCTTCTCTTCCCATCCATGGGAGCTCAATGTTGGTACATCCCCATGTTACCTGTAAGCTATAGTGGACAGGGAACAAGGAAAACAGGATTTTAGTCTTACCTGTTAAATCCTTTTCTCTTAGTCCATATAGCTTACATGTCTCCCACCCGGTGAAAGGGACAATGCTGGATCTTCTGTAGCTGGACGTGGGAGTCTGTTTGGGTTCATGCTTACAGGAGTTTGCCTCTTCTTCTAGCTGTCTAGTTCAGTGTCACAAATCTATCTGGAGGGGAGTGGCTAGGTAGCCTGCTATGGAGGAGGGGGAGGCTCCACCCTGCACTTCTTGAAGAATTGTTCCAGCCTACTGGGTGGAGCCGTTACCTGTAAGCTATATGGACTGTGACAGAAAACAAATGGGAACGAAGTTAGTCATGGAGTGGGTATGTGGTTGTATTCATGGACAGTGTCTTGTTTAACCCCTTAAGGACCAGCGGTCCAGGGAAGTTACCTTCCCTTAAGGAACTTTTTGATACCTGCCGATGCGCCGGTACACGTGACCTGTTACACGCACCGGTGCGCCTCTTTGAGGCCTAAGAGAGATTGCTCCGGTCTTGGAGTATTAAGGGTATAAGGACCGTGACGGTCATAGCACGTCACGTAGTCCTTAAGGGGTTAAGTGCATCTGTAAAGTCTGTAAAGTGCAATATGAATAAAAATGATTTCACATTCTGTACATGTGATCTAGTACTTTTGTCCCTGAACTGCTCCACTTAAGTGTTTATACATTTGGGTCTAAAATAACACACTTGAAATCATCTTATGGCACAATCTAGTGGGCCATGCATATCCATATAATTATCATCTTTGAAATCTCTGTTTATTATTTGGTTAATGTTTATAATTTGTACTTTCTCTTACGTCCAGTATGTAACACACATACCACAGAGTTGAGTCCTCCCTTCTGGAGGGCAGGACACCTCTCAAAAGACAGAATGTTGTAGGTGGAGACTCTCAGCCAGTCCTCCAGTTTAACCTCTTCTGCACCTTGCAATCTCCAGTATGAATGTATCTTCTGTGGTGTAAGGATGGGACACATCTATTATTTTCTGATAGATATGGGGTTGTCATACGGTTACCATTACTGGGCTTCCCCTGGAGTGTATTGACAAGTGTGTAGATGCTCTTTGGACTTGTGGCCCAGTGGAGGGAATATTGCCCCTAAGTTGTCCCTCCCAGTGGAGTCTCTTGGGCTCTGCTTTCTTTCTTCTACAGTGGTAACCTGAAGATTAGTGAGTAACCTTTTTGGTGCCTCTCCATACAGAGGTTGTTACTGAGCCCTTGTTGGCTCCTGCACTCATGTTTTGGGTAATTTTATTTCCTATCCATATACTGTCTTAGAGCTTTGGAGCAAGGATGGCTGCAGTTACCAGGGTTAAACCTTTCTCTGCTGGTTTTTACTAGTTTGGGAGTGTTATGTGTGTGTTTTCTTTCCCTCTCTGCTGGGGTCTCTTTTTTAGGCTGGCCTCACATGTTCACTGGGATGTTTGGTTCTCTTGGTGTATTAGTAACTTCAGATTGAATTTGTGTTACGGCACCTTTAAGAACGGTGCCCATGCCACTGTGTCATCTTTACTCCATTGACTTCTATGGGTAAACTTCATTGGGATATATTTATGTACCTGTTTTTCATAAAGAAGTCAGAGTGGGCTCTTTCTTCTTGTTTCCTCATGCTCTTTCATCCATTTCATGTCATGAGTGTCTTGGTGGTCTGTGGTGACCCACGGCTGGTGGGTAGGCTTTTGCTAGGCAACAAAGAAGACTATGTTTCCCAGAATTCCAGTTTTGCTGGTTTTCTTCTGATTGGCTCTCAGTTTTGCAGTCACCATTTTACTTCTCTCTTGCTTATCCTAAGCAGAGGCAGACTCTACTTTCTCTCCTTCTCCGGATTAACCCAATGCCTACCAGATAAGTGCTTTTTCTGGGCTTTCTAGGGTGAATTGTTAGTCTGGGGAATTATTACTGGTATTGTACTTTTACCATCAAGTTGTTGAATTCTAAGGCTAAGGACTCCGGGGCGTCCCTTACCCCCTTGCTTACTGTTCTTCATTGCAAGCTTGGCTCCATATAGAGTATTCTGGATCTTTTTTTGCCTCTCTTGTACTGTGACCCCTCCTACCCCACCAGGGCCCTCCAGCACTGATCAAGAGCCAGCTTGGGTGAAAACACTTCTGTCTTCAGTGGCTTAAATCCCTTTCTCCCTTAATGGAGTTATACAATTTTGGAAGCTCCCCACTACCTTTAAAAATGTGTTATACAGATTCTAGGGGCCTTCTCAGGAGGGAAGGATGAGGAGGGAAATATGAAAATATGAAGATATGGACTCTTTCTACTCCTATGTGGACTCTTATGAGAATGACCCCTTCCCTCAGCTGAGGAACTCATTATTGCTGTCTTGAGACGCTTCAGGTCTCTGACACGTCTGATGAGGGTTCTTCTTCTACAGATATCTTCCAGAGGCATAAGAAATATCCACTGTTTTTTGCCCAAAATGCCACCCTGGACCAGATCCTTCTGGATGAGTGGAAGACCCCAGACAAACTGTTGTCTATCACCAAGAGGTTCTCTATATTGTACCCCTTCTCAGAGGCCACTTTGGTGCAGTGGTCCTCATCTCCAGCCGTTGATCCCCCTGTTTCCAGGTTGGCTAAGACTACTGCACTGCCTTTTTCCATATGCAGCAGGACTTATGGACCCAGTGGATAAGTAGCTGGATTCTATCCTCAGGGCCAACTTTGCTGCTACTGGAGCAGCACAAACCTATTTTTGGCTCTGCCTGGGTTGTCAAGAGTTTTCACCGCGTGGGTTTAACAGCTCATGGAGGCTATACATGCTGAGGTTTTATCACGGTACCCGTGATTTGCTGCAGTTACTTGTCTGTCACCAGTAGGGGGCTTCTATTGGCTGTCTGCAGATAGCCCGCCTCTTATTGACTATTTAAACCTGGATTGGGCACCCTTTGAGTGCCCTTTCGTGTTGTTTCTGACCTTCTTGCTATCACTATGCTAGTGATAGCTGGGCCTCTGTTCCAGTGTTCCTGATCTCATGTGTTCCTGAGTTCCTGATCTCTACTGTTCCAGTGTTTCCTGCATGCTGAAGTACTTCCAGTCCTGGTTCCGGCCTAGTCTCTGGTGTTGCAGTTCCTGCTGAACTTCTCTGCTGTTTTCTGACCTGACTGATCGTTGCTGGTTCCTGTCATCTCATCACCTGTCTTCAGTATCCTGGCGACCTTCTGCCTGGTCGCGTTGGTGACATTGCTACAATTCCGTGTTGGTCTCAGCGTGCGGACGCTGGTTTGCTCCCAAGCCTTGCGGCTATACAAACTCACTTGTTACACCAGTGTGCGGTCACTGGTTTGCTCCAAAGCCTTTCAGCTATACAAATCTGTGTTGGTCCCAGCGTGCGGACGCTGGTTTGCTCCTAAGCCTTGCGGCTATACAAACTCGCTTGTTACACCAGTGTGCGGTCACTGGTTTGCTCCAAAGCCTATCAGCTATACAATTCTGTGTTGGTCCCAGCGTGCGGACGCTGGTTTGCTCCTAAGCCTTGTGGCTATACAACTCACTTGTTACACCAGTGTGCGGTCACTGGTTTGCTCCAAAGCCTTTCAGCTATACAAATCTGTGTTGGTCCCAGCGTGCGGACGCTGGTTTGCTCCTAAGCCTTGCGGCTATACAAACTCGCTTGTTACACCAGTGTGCGGTCACTGGTTTGCTCCAAAGCCTATCAGCTATACTAATCTGTGTTGGTCCCAGCGTGCGGACGCTGGTTTGCTCCTAAGCCTTGCGGCTATACTACTCGCTTGTTACCCCAGTGTGCGGTCACTGGTTTGCTCGCTAAGCCTAACGGCTATACTATTCAGTGTTGTTTCCAGCGTGCGGACGCTGGTTTGCTCCAAAGCCTTGCTGCTTAACGATTCTGCTAATTTGCCAGTTCCATCTGACTGCTGCTATTATCTCTGGGCTGCCCTGCCCGGTATTGGTAAGGCCGGTAGAACCTTTTACCACATTCCATCTGAGGTTGCCTTACCCGGTATTGGCAGGGCCGGTAGAGCCTACATTGTGTATCTATTGAGGCTGCCTTGCCCGGTAATTTGGTAAGGCCGGTAAAACCGTTATGCTATTACATCTGCAGGTTGCCTTACCCGGTATTGGCAAGGCCGGTAGAGCCTAAAGACTGTCCTGTCCGGTATATTGACAGGACCGGTAGAGTCTGCCTTCTGTCTGTGCTATATTCTGTATATATATATATGTATGTTATTGCCATCCTAAGTTATCATTTATTATTTCAATAAAATTGATTTTTTTTACCTAAAACTTGTGTCTGAGAGTCATAATAAACCGTGACAGTACGAAAGGGCCATGACCTCAGACAGCAAGGGTCAAGGTAACGCACAGAATATCCATTGGAGGATGGATGTGCTCGAGCAACGTTTGGATCAGTTGGCAGTTGCAATTCAAACGATCCTTGAACGCACGGTACCTGCTGACCAATCTAGCTCTAGCCCGGTGGTCTCGCCAAGTCAGACACCGGAAAGTGATACCAGACCCCTAGGGGGTACTGTTAAAGGGTTAACGGCTTCTGCACCCTTGCCGCTAAGATATGATGGTGACCCTAGTCTCTGCAGAGGGTTCATCAATCAACTCGAAATCTTTATGGAATTGACGGCACACGCATTTCCCAATGATCGTAGTAAAGTGGGGTTCACGATATCACTGCTCACTGGCAGAGCATTGGCCTGGGCTAACCCCTTGTGGGAGAATGCTAAACCTTGTACTAAGAACTTTAGTGAATTTGTGCGTTCCTTTCGAAGAGTGTTTGAGCCTCCTGGTAGAACCACCTCTGCTGCCAAACGCCTTATGGAGATACAACAGGGCAGGCGTACAGTGGGCGACTATGCCATCGAATTCCGCACATTGGCAGCAGAGGTAGGTTGGAATAACGAGGCATTATTGGCAGCCTTCTCTCAAGGCCTGAATGACCACATTAAAGACGAAATCGCTGCTAAAGATCTACCTATTGATCTAGATGATTACATTGAGTATGTTATGATAATTGACTCCAGAATACGTGAGAGATCAATTGCCAGAGATCGTAAGTTACGGTCAAAAAATAATGAGCCTAGTAGCATGTTTTGCCCACCCATCCCTCCCTTGGCATTGAAGTCTAGTGAACCAGTACGGGAAACAAGTGAACCTATGGAAATAGGCTTCACTAGACTATCCAAGGCAGAGAGACTATATCGCAAAAAACAAGGGTTATGTTTATACTGCGGTAAAAAAGGGCACTTGCTAAATTCCTGTCCGGTACGTCCGGGAAACGCACACACCTAGGGTATCTTGGGGGACAGGCCCTAGGTGGTGTACAATCGTCCCCAGTGTCGGGCATAATGAAACCCACCATACAGGTGGTATTGTCTTGGGCACAACGCTCTGTGGAGGTTTTGGCCTTGGTTGACTCCGGTGCAGCAGGGTATTTTATGGATAATACCTTTGCTGAATTGCACGGAGTTCCACGCATTGAAAGAGAAAACCCCTTGACTATTGAAGCGATTGATGGTAGACCCTTAGAACCGCCTCAGGTTATATTTGAAACTATGCCATTGTCTATGACTATTGGGGCACTTCACAGAGAAGAGCAGCAGTTTCAACTGATTAATTCCCCGCACCATGCGGTGATATTGGGATTTCCGTGGTTACAGTTACATAACCCACAATTCGATTGGAAAAAGTGTGAAATTGCTGCTTGGTCCCAGTTTTGTATGGACAAGTGCGTCATCCAGCCTATTAAGGTCATGTGCACCTCCTCTGCTATGCCGGATGTGTACCAACAGTTTGGCGATGTTTTTAGCAAAGGAGAGGCTAGTATGCTACCCCAGCATAGACCTTATGATTGTTGCATTGAATTGCAGCCTGGTGCAGTACCTCCGAAAGGACGCACTTATCCATTATCTTGTGATGAAAATAAGGCTATGGAGGATTACATTTCTGATGCCCTTGCTAGAGGGATCATACGTAAATCTACCTCTCCAGCTGGGGCTGGGTTCTTTTTTGTAAAAAAGAAAAATGGCGAATTAAGACCATGCATTGACTACCGGGGCTTGAATAAACTAATGGCAAAAAACGCATACCCAATACCACTCATCACCGAGCTTTTTGACAGGCTTAAGGGCGCTTCGATATTTACCAAGTTGGACCTACGGGCCGCTTACAATCTGGTTCGCATTCGAGCAGGTGATGAGTGGAAAACTGCCTTTAATACTCAAGCTGGGCACTACGAGTATCTAGTAATGCCTTTTGGGCTGTGTAATGCACCCGCAGTTTTCCAGGAACTGATAAATGATGTTCTGAGAGATATGTTACAGACATGTGTTGTGGTGTACCTCGACGATATACTGATTTACTCCCAAAACATGGCACAGCACATCAAAGATGTATCCGCAGTATTGCTACGACTCCGTGAGAACAAATTATTTTGTAAAATGGAAAAATGTGAGTTTCATAGAACCAGTGTGCCATTCTTGGGGTTCATAATTGGCAATGATGGCATTGCCATGGACAAAGAAAAGTTGTCAGCTGTCCTACAATGGCCAAAACCCAAGGGTCTTAAAGCCATACAGCGTTTCCTGGGTTTCGCTAATTATTATAGGAGGTTTATTAAGAACTTTTCTTCCATTGTCAAACCTCTGTCCGATCTTACGCACAAGGGTGCTAATCCTTCTTGTTGGCCGGTATCTGCTGAGAAAGCCTTTGAGAATTTGAAGCTGGCATTTGCTGCGGCTCCTGTGTTATCCCACCCCAATCCTTTACTTCCATTTACGTTAGAGGTTGATGCCTCAGATATTGGGGTCGGGGCAGTACTTTCGCAGCGACACGAGAAAGGTGGAACTCTCAGACCTTGTGGGTTTTTCTCTAAAAAGTTGACTGTCACTCAAAGCCACTATGAGATAGGTGACAGAGAATTATTGGCCATTATCCTTGCTCTTAAGGAATGGCGTCATTTGCTTGAAGGTACTAAGAATCCTGTCTTAATCCTAACAGATCATAAGAATCTGACCTATCTCTCGGAGGCCAAGAGATTGTCCTCTCGTCAGGCCAGGTGGGCACTGTTCCTGTCTCGATTTAATTTCATTGTATCATATTTGCCAGGGTCAAAAAATATCAGGGCTGATGCACTGTCAAGACAATTTGAGGCCGACAGTGACAGAGTGGAAGCACCAGCTCCTATCATCCAACCTGATAGAATACTGGCTACTATACGCACGAGTATCACTTCTCCTCTAGGGGAGGAGATCCTGGCCTCTCAGGGGTCCGCTCCCCATGAAACCCCAGTGGGCAAATGTTTTGTCGCTGAATCATTTCGTACTAGGCTGCTCGAAACCTACCATTCCTCTAAGGCTGCGGGACATATTGGTAGAGACCAATTGTTATGGTCCCTTTCTCAGTTATTTTGGTGGCCTTCCATGAGAAACGATTGTGCCGAATTTACGAATGCCTGTGCCACCTGCGCCCGCGCTAAGACCCCGAGACATCTCCCTGTGGGCTTGCTTCAACCGGTGCCTAATGGCGAACGCCCCTGGTCTCATGTTTCCATTGATTTTATGGGAGAGTTGCCTATGTCGAAGGGGTACTCCTTTATATTCATGGTGGTGGACAGGTTTTCTAAAATGGCTCATTTCGTGCCCCTCCGTGGTCTTCCTTCAGCGAAGGAATTGGCAATGGTGTTCGCCAGAGAAGTATTCCGGTTGCATGGAGTGCCTAGGGTACTGGTGTCTGACAGGGGGAGCCAGTTTGTGTCTAGATTTTGGAGGGCATTTTGCCAACAGATGGGCATACAGCTGTCCTTCTCCTCTGCCTACCATCCCCAGACCAATGGAGCCGCTGAACGAGCTAATCAGGGCTTGGAACAATTTCTCCGTTGTTTCGTTACTGACCATCATGATAATTGGTCCGACTTGTTGCCTTGGGCAGAGTTCGCCAGGAACTGTGCGGTCAATTCTTCATCTGGGAGCTCTCCGTTTCTGATTAATTATGGGTTCCAGCCCTGTTTGCTTCCAGACTCATTTCAGACGCAACAGATTCCAGCTCTGGATGAGCATATCGAGCAACTCCGTTCCACATGGGCACAAGTTCAGAGGGCACTTGGTCTGTCATTTCAGCGTCATCAGCGCCATGCTAATCGCAGAAGGCGTCCAGCGGTTTCCTTTCAGGTTGGGGATAGAGTATGGCTTTCCTCCAGAAATCTCAAGCTGCAGGTTCCGTCTAATAAGTTGGCTCCTCGGTTTATTGGTCCATACAGAGTTATTCGCAAAATTAACCCTGTCTCCTATGCACTAGACCTACCTGCATCCATGCGTATCCATAATGTGTTCCATGTGTCCCTTCTTAAGCCTCTGGTTTGCAATCGCTATACTACCACACCTGTGGTGCCAGGACCTGTTGAGGTCGAGGGCCAGGAGGAGTACGAGGTTCAGAGCATTATTGATTCCCGTAGGCTTAGAGGAAGGGTACAGTACCTGGTACATTGGAAAGGGTATGGTCCTGAGGATCGGTCATGGGTGGATAGTACGGACCTTCATGCACCTAGGTTAACTAGGGCCTTTCATGCCAATTACCCGCAGAAACCTAAACCCTATTCTAGGAGAGGGGGTCTTTGAAAGGGGGGTACTATCACGGTACCCGTGATTTGCTGCAGTTACTTGTCTGTCACCAGTAGGGGGCTTCTATTGGCTGTCTGCAGATAGCCCGCCTCTTATTGACTATTTAAACCTGGATTGGGCACCCTTTGAGTGCCCTTTCGTGTTGTTTCTGACCTTCTTGCTATCACTATGCTAGTGATAGCTGGGCCTCTGTTCCAGTGTTCCTGATCTCATGTGTTCCTGAGTTCCTGATCTCTACTGTTCCAGTGTTTCCTGCATGCTGAAGTACTTCCAGTCCTGGTTCCGGCCTAGTCTCTGGTGTTGCAGTTCCTGCTGAACTTCTCTGCTGTTTTCTGACCTGACTGATCGTTGCTGGTTCCTGTCATCTCATCACCTGTCTTCAGTATCCTGGCGACCTTCTGCCTGGTCGCGTTGGTGACATTGCTACAATTCCGTGTTGGTCTCAGCGTGCGGACGCTGGTTTGCTCCCAAGCCTTGCGGCTATACAAACTCACTTGTTACACCAGTGTGCGGTCACTGGTTTGCTCCAAAGCCTTTCAGCTATACAAATCTGTGTTGGTCCCAGCGTGCGGACGCTGGTTTGCTCCTAAGCCTTGCGGCTATACAAACTCGCTTGTTACACCAGTGTGCGGTCACTGGTTTGCTCCAAAGCCTATCAGCTATACAATTCTGTGTTGGTCCCAGCGTGCGGACGCTGGTTTGCTCCTAAGCCTTGTGGCTATACAACTCACTTGTTACACCAGTGTGCGGTCACTGGTTTGCTCCAAAGCCTTTCAGCTATACAAATCTGTGTTGGTCCCAGCGTGCGGACGCTGGTTTGCTCCTAAGCCTTGCGGCTATACAAACTCGCTTGTTACACCAGTGTGCGGTCACTGGTTTGCTCCAAAGCCTATCAGCTATACTAATCTGTGTTGGTCCCAGCGTGCGGACGCTGGTTTGCTCCTAAGCCTTGCGGCTATACTACTCGCTTGTTACCCCAGTGTGCGGTCACTGGTTTGCTCGCTAAGCCTAACGGCTATACTATTCAGTGTTGTTTCCAGCGTGCGGACGCTGGTTTGCTCCAAAGCCTTGCTGCTTAACGATTCTGCTAATTTGCCAGTTCCATCTGACTGCTGCTATTATCTCTGGGCTGCCCTGCCCGGTATTGGTAAGGCCGGTAGAACCTTTTACCACATTCCATCTGAGGTTGCCTTACCCGGTATTGGCAGGGCCGGTAGAGCCTACATTGTGTATCTATTGAGGCTGCCTTGCCCGGTAATTTGGTAAGGCCGGTAAAACCGTTATGCTATTACATCTGCAGGTTGCCTTACCCGGTATTGGCAAGGCCGGTAGAGCCTAAAGACTGTCCTGTCCGGTATATTGACAGGACCGGTAGAGTCTGCCTTCTGTCTGTGCTATATTCTGTATATATATATATGTATGTTATTGCCATCCTAAGTTATCATTTATTATTTCAATAAAATTGATTTTTTTTACCTAAAACTTGTGTCTGAGAGTCATAATAAACCGTGACAGGTTTCCAAAGAGTATCTGTTGGTTCTTTTGTCCAGCATTAAGGAGGCTAATACTTATGTGTCCCAAGCTCTTTTTGAGGTGGTAAGGTCATCCTCAAAAGTCTCAGACTTTTCTGTTGCTGCGCAACACTCTTTGGCATTGAGATTTGGTCTGTGGATCAATATTCTAAAAAGTCACTGGTTTCCTTCCCCTTTTAGGGCAAGTCCCAGTTTGGTCCTGAGTTGAACAGATCATTAGTGATGCTACTGTGGGCAAGTGCACTCTGTTGCTTCAGATGCCCTCCAAACATCCGACCATGGCGAGGAAACTGAGACTTTTTCGTTCCTCCCACCAAACGGAGGCACAAAGGCTGCAAGATTTGCAGGCCTCATACATGAGCTCCCCCCACAAGCCCAGATAGCAGTGGCAGCCCAAACGAGCAACTCCAAGATCTAAGTCTGTCAAGCAGTCTTCCGCAGGGCTCACAGAATCCTGGTCTGCACTTAAATGTAGGTGTCTTTGCCTTTTTCCAGATGCCTGGGAGTCCTCCATCATGGACCAGTGGGTTTTGTGGGTAATCTCAGAAGGGTGCCACATAGATATAGGATCCCTTCCACCATATTGTTTTTTTGTCTAGGGTGCCAAAGGAGCCAGACAAGGCACAGCTGTTCCAGGAAGCAGTGGAACTGCTGGCAAAGAAGGTTCTGATTCCAGTACATCCACCAGAGTGCGGTTCAGGTTTTTATTCCAACCTGTTTGTGGTTCTGAAGAAGGATGAGGGCTGTCATCCCATTCTGGATCTCAAATGTCTCAACTAATATGTGGTGACTACAAGCTTCAAGATGGAATCTTTGCTTTCTGTCACTGCAGCAATGTGCCCAGGGGAGTATCTGACAACTCTAGACCTGAAGGATGCGTACCTACATATCCCTTTCCACCCAAACAGCCAATGATATCTGAGATTTGCCTATGGCTTGGAACATTACCAGTTAACAGCTCCGCCATTTGGCCTGGCTAGAGGAAGCTGAGTGTTCACCAGGGTCAAGTTGGCCTTAGAGCCTTCATTCACACCAGGGGCATTTTAATGACACTCTGTTGACAACCTTTTTACTAAAAGCTCCCTCAGAGGAGCTTTTGGCCCATCGTGTCCAAGGATTCTGGTCAACCATAGGTGAATTCTGAATATGCTAAAGTCCACTCTGGTGCCTGCTTAGAAACTGGTGTTCCTGGGGATGAGGTTCGACACCCATCTGGGAACGTTTTCCTACCAAGGGTCACCTGGGAGTCCAAGACAGGTGAACTGCAGAGGAATCCCTTCAGTCAATCAATGTTCTAGAACTCAGGGTGATCCATCTGGCAGAAGCCCATGTCCCGGCCATCTCCGCAGTGAACATTCCAGGGTTGGAAAACGTGTTGGCAGACTTCCTCAGTCACCAAGACATGGATCCCTCAATCCGGAGGCTTTTACCTTTTTTTGCTGCGGTGGGAAGTGCCAACAATAGATCTCATGACCAGCATAGTCAACAGGAGGGTTCAGACCCAGAGGGGAGATTCTCTGGCCTTTGCAACAGACACAATATTGATCCCATGGAACTTTCACCTTCCTTGTGTGTTTCCTCCAATTCCCCTCATGCCCAAAGTTCTCTGGAAGATCAGGATAGACAGCACGGCAGTGATTCTGGTTTCTCCTTACTGGATCAGGAGGTTGTAGTTTGTGGACCTAGTCAGTCTTTACATTCAGGACCAGCTGCACCTTCCTCCCAGATCAGACCTCCTTTTCCATTGTTTCCTGTGGCATAAGGATGTGGAGAAGATGTCTTTGACGGCATGGTTTGAGGAGGAAAGGATTCTCCACTGAGGTAATCTTTACTATGTTTCAGGCTCGTAAGCCTGTGTCTTCTAAGTGGGGAGCAGACAAGTCTGTGTCCTCACAAGAGTTTGACCTACCTTTGGTGTTATCCTTTCTTCAGGATGGTGTGAACAAAGGACTCAGTTTGAGCTCCTTAAAGGTTTAGATTCCAGCTCTTTCTGTATTCTTTCATAGATGCATTGCCACCATTTTGGATGTCAAGGTGTTTCTTCAGGGTGTGGCTCATGCTTTCCCTGCCTTTAAGGCTCCCGTTTCCACCGTTGGACCTTAACGTGGTTTTGGGAATTTTGCAGAGGCCTCCCTTTGAGCTCCTTACTTCCATTCCTTTGCTTCAGCTGATGCTTAATATGGCATTTGTTTTGGCAGTGATCTCTGTTCACTGAGCTGCTGAACTGCAGGCTTTGTCCTGCAAGCCACCTTTCCTGGCCTTTCATAAGGACAAGGTGGTGCTTTGAACCTCTCAGGAGTTTCTTCATAAGGTGGTCTCTGAGTTCCACATCAATTAGGCGATTGTTGTGCCTTCCTTTTGTCCCAACCCTAAGTCTGACAAGGAATAGGATCTCCATTTGTTGGACGTTTTGCATTGCCTGAAATTTTATGTGCACCTCACTGAGCCTTTTCACAAGACTGACTCTCTTTTTGCCGTTCCTGACAGTAATAGGCAGGTCAAGCTGTTTCCAAGGTCACTGTTGCCTCTTGGATCAAGGCTACTATACTTCAGGTGTATGAACTCAGAAAGAAACCTGCTCCCTTCAAGGTCACAGCACATTCCTCTAGGTCTGTGGGGGCCTCCTGGGCCTATAAGAATCAGGCCTTGGCTGAGCAATTGTGCAAGGCTGCAACTTGGTCCTACATGCTAATCACTACCATGTTGATGTTCTGGCTTCGGCTGAAGCCAGCTTCGGCCAAAAGATCCTGCAGGCAGCCTTGTCTGTCTAGGGACTTGCGCACTTGTTGTCTTACTGTTGCTCAGAAGATTGAACCCTGTTGGTTTTTGTTCTTGTGTGCTGTGTAACTTCAGTGTCCATTGACAGTTTATGTTTGGGCTTTTCTGATTCTGGATAGCCCAGGGGTAGTACGGTATCGTGAGGACAGGTGTGAGGTCTTTTGTCCTTTTCTTCTCACCTCTGGGAGCTTAGTGTTGGTATATCCCTGTGGTATCTGTGTTCCATATTGGACATAAGAGAAAATAGGATTTTAGTGTTCTTACCTGTTAAATCCTTTTCTGTTTAGTCCATATGGAACACAGGTGTCCCACCCAGCAAAAAGGACCTCTGTTTGGACTTGCCTGTCTGGGCTGCGGTGTCCTCTTAGAGTCTTTTCTAACAGGAAATTTCCTTCTTCTCTTGTTAGTTAATGTGTCTTTGGTCACATTCATTCTGGAGATTGCAAGGCTGGGTCAGTGTTAAGCTGGAGGAGTTGCTGGGAGTCTCCACCTACAAGATTCTGTGTTTTGAGATGCGTCCTGCCCTCCAGAAGGAGGGACTCAACCCCATGGTACCTGTGGCCCATACGGACTAAAGAGAAAAAGATTTAACAGGTAAGAACACTAAAATCTTATTTTTTTTGTCCGTCTGTATTATTCTAGGATTCAGTTTGTGCTTATGATCATCCAGGCTTTATAATGCGGCTGATTCTAGACAACAATTCCATTAAATTTGAACCAGACTTTAGCGATTATGAAATTGTACTTCTGAATGCATATGAGGCAATGATTAAAGCAGTCTATTTTTTGCCAAGAGTTGAAACCAAACTCTATGCAGAATGGGTGAGTATAGTATATTATATTTTTTCTAATAGTGTCCAGTCCATTTTAGAAACTTGTTTTCACCTCTTTTATTATATGCATTACATGTGCTGTTCTAATCTTTAAACCAAATTTTCATAAAATATACTTAAGCCCTTTGGATCATGAAACCTACGATTATATTTAATGGTTATTAATTTCTTCAAAATAACTATGGGGGTTCTGCACTCAGGCATGATAAAGAGGTGATAAAGAGGAGATAACTTTACCAGTGAGATCATTTATCCAGTTTCTATATTATTCTATGTAGCCTATGCACTAAGGTCCCTCTTACTTGAAAAATCTTAATGCATACGCTCTATAGAATAATAGGAAAAAGGAAAATTGATCCTAATTGCAAAGTTATATCCTATTTATCACTTCTTTATCACATATTCATGCATAACCCCCATGTGTACTTAAAATTAGTTGATGTTGACCATTCTATTTTTGTTTTGCTGACATAAATATGCCATACACATTACTTTACAGTTTGCAATATTTTATTAATGCTTAATAGCATAGAACCTGCACCCTTTTTCATGTTAAAAGTGGTATGTATTTTGTTAGTTTTATTAGAAAGTGTTTTATCTTGAAGAATATATTGAAACTTCTCTCGTAATTAGTATGTCCATGTAAGAAAAAAAAGAAAAAAGAAAACCCAAACATATTGTAGGGGATTTCTTGTTGATTAAATGTATAGTAATATTTCATTTTAAACGCAGTTCAGTTTGTTCAACAGAATGAATAGTACTGTCCACTGATGCTCTTACTCTCCAAAACTGTATAGTGATGATATAATTTTATACTGAAGTTGATCTTTTGCGCCTATTCTTCCGATGTCAGCATTTTAGGCTGAGATCTGAAAGCGGATTACAATGAGAGACACTCTTCAGTTATTATTAGGAAAAACCTGCCCTCCTTCGACAAATGTTTTGCATATGGGTTGAATATACCTACATAAGGTTGAGGGGAGAGGGATGTGATCATATCCCATTGGGATCCTCTGCTGTCATGTCCATGAAGGTGCCAAGTGCCTTCATGCCACAGTTATCTGTATGGGCACGTGAAATACCATTGTCACAGGTGTTTACAACCAAGTGTTGTTCGGTGTATGATGCAGGTGTGATCAATCACTGGTCTCACAGTTGTTAGTGTATCATGGGGGTTGTAGTTCCAAGCAGCTGTGTGGACCACCATTGAGGAGCCCTGTTACAACGCAGTGGGGTAAACACTGACATTGTCAATGACATCTGTGTACATGAAAACTGTTAAACTGAAGAGCCTCCTTGTGTAGGCCGACACTGATCTCCTTCTGTCAGCTTTACAGCTTACATCAGGAGAAGAGGAACTTTAGCGGAGGATATCTCTCAAACCATAGCGGTTTTAGAGAGAGGATTTGTGGCATTTAGCTTATTTTTTAATCTCTACAAAACTCTAAACATTTTTTATGGGACATTACTGTTCCTTTAACAGATATGTGTCACGGGCACCCAGGAATGCTCAGAACTCAGTACGGTAATATAATGCAAAATATCACAAATTGATCACGGTAAGGGGTACTCGTGATCACTGGGTCCTACACAGAGAGGGTTCTCGTACTTAGCTGGGTCATACACAGAGAGGGTTCTCGTACTTATCTGGGTCATACACAGAAAGGGTTCTCTTACTTAGCTGGGTCATACACGGTGCGGGTTCTCATAAATAGCCAGGTCATACACAGAGTGGGTTTTCGTAGATAGCCAGGTCACACACAGAGCCCAAGTACTTCACCTAATAACAACAACGCAAGGGCGACTGAGTCAGGACTCAGTCTGCCTTTTAAACCCCTCCACAGGAAGTAGGAGGAGCAGCTCAGAGGGAGGAAGTGGGAAGTAGGTAGGAGGAGACTACATGAAACAAACAGATAAAACAGGGGCCTGCTGCATGCTAGAAGCCTCATGCCTGTAGATGATGCTGCAAACAAGGTAAGCTGTAAACTGTAACAGTACCTCCCCCTCAAAGGCCCTCCTCCGCGGAACCGGCTGTGGTTTGTCAGGGAACTTCACATGGAATCTGCATACCAAAACAGGAGCGTGAACATCATCATCTGAAATCCAGGAACTCTCCTCTGGACCATATCCCTTCCAATGGATCAAATACTGTAAGCGCCCTCGAACCGACCGGGAGTTCATAATGTTTTGTACTTCAAATTCCTTGTCAGCTGCAACTCTCACAGGAGCAGGCTGAACAGGAACAGTTGTGTACCGGTTGCAGACCAAGGGCTTAAGCAGAGACACATGGAACACATTGTGAATTCGTATACTGGCCGGCAACTCCAAAGCATAAGCAACTGGATTAATCTTACGTAATATATGGAACGGCCCAATGAATCTAGAAGCCAACTTGCCACATGGAACTTTTAGGTGTAGATTAAGGGAAGACAGCCACACTCTGTCTCCTACTTGAAAGTGAGGAGCCGGCAACCTTCTACGATCCGCCTGCTGTTTTTGCCACAGCATGGACCCACGTAAGGTCAGCTGCACCTTTACCCAGGAAGACCAGAGGGCCCGTAAATGCAAATCCAGAGCTGGCATGGATTGCACTTGAAAATTCCCAGGCAACACTGAGGGTTGGAACTTATAATTAATCAAAAATGGGGAACTCCTAGTCGAGGAGTTTGCCGCACAGTTTCGAGCAAACTCTGCCCATGGCAACAACTCGGCCCAGTTGTCATGATGGTCATTAATGTAGCATAGGAGAAACTGCTCTAAGGCTTGATTGGCTCGCTCCGCTGCTCCATTAGATTGTGGGTGATAGGCGGAGGAGAACGCCAATTGAATACCCATTTGATCACAAAACTGTCTCCAAAACCGAGCCACAAATTGACTTCCTCTATCAGACACAATAACCTTTGGGATACCATGTAAACAGAAGACTTCTCTGGCAAAGATCACCGCCAATTCCCTGGCAGAAGGTAATCCCTTAAGTGGCACAAAATGAGCCATCTTCGAAAACTTGTCCACTATCATCAAAATCACTGTACATCCCATGGAGCGTGGAAGTTCAACCATGAAATCAATTGATAAATGTGACCAGGGGCGTTCCCCATTGGCCACTGGTTGAAGCAGACCCACAGGCAGCTTTCTGGGAGATTTGTTTTGAGCACACGTGGTGCAAGCTGCCGTAAAAGCGGCACAATCGGCCCTTAAACTTGGCCACCAGAAAACTCGTGACAAAGACCAAATCAACTGGTCTCGACCAACATGCCTAGCAATTTTTGAGGCATGATAAGTCTCAAGCAACTGAATATGAAATTGCGCTGGCACAAAGCAACGACCCTCAGGTCTCTCAACTGGGGCAGCAGCCTGAGCAGCCAAAATCTCCTCACCCAAAGGAGAGGTAATGCAAGTACTGATCATAGCCAAAATGCGATCAGCAGGAATGACCGGGGAGGGCGGATCCTCCTCCCTCAAGGGAGAGCAAAACTGCCGAGATAATGCGTCAGCCTGAATGTTTTTAGACCCAGGAAGGTACGAAACCACAAAGTTAAAACGAGACAGGAATAGTGCCCATCGAGCCTGTCTTGCGGATAAGCGCTTGGCTTCAGACAGATAAATCAAATTTTTATGATCTGTCAAAATCAGAATTAACCAAAATTGGGACAGTAGCAAAAGCCTTCTTTAAGTTCTCGAATGCATTGATTGCTTCTTGAGACCACTCAGTGGTTTTAGCCCCTTTGCAAGTCATTTACGTAAGGGGTTTGACAATGGAAGAAACATTTTTGATAAATTTTCGATAATAATTGGCGAATCCCAGGAACCTCTGGATCGCCTTAAGGCCCATAGGACGAGTCCAATTAAGAACTGCCGACAACATCAAAGGATCCATGGTGAATCCAGCGGCAGAAATGATATAACCCAAGAACGTCACTTGCGGTTTGTGAAACTCGCATTTCTCCAACTTGCAAAAGAGCTTATTCTCCCGTAGCAGACTCAACACCCTTGAAACATCTGCTTGATGCGTCTCACCTAATAACAACAACGCAAGGGCGACTGAGGCAGGACTCAGTCTGCCTTTTAAACCCCTCCACAGGAAGTAGGGAGAGCAGCTCAGAGGGAGGAAGTGGGAAGTAGGTAGGAGGAGACTACAGGAAACAAACAGATAAAACAGAGGCCTGCTGCATGCTAGAAGCCTCATGCCTGTAGATGATGCTGCAAACAAGGTAAACTGTAACAATATGCGATGGCCTTTGCATTAGTCCAGTCCACTGAGGGCTGGGTATCAGAGTTATAGCATTGAATATGTTGCGTGGTGGTGTTGAAGGCTGTTGACAAAATGTTCCAAGTGTCCTGGTCCAGGGGGTCAAGGAGGGGAGCTGCATCTTGTGAGGAAACCCATTTTTCTGTCATCCAATATAGCTTACAGGTACCATGGGGATGCGACAGCTGCTTCCAGTAGGCTAGAACAATTCTTCAAAGAAGTGCAGGGGTGGTCCTCCCTCTCCTCCATAGCAGGCTACCTAGCTACTCCCCTCCAGTTAAGATTTGTTCCATCCTGCAAAAAAGGTAAGCAAGACTTTGATTGCCATGGTCCACTTGTCCCAAGTTCCCCTCTGCACAGGGATCTTTCTAGAGCTGCTTCATGCCTCCTGCACTCATGCTGGATATATTCTATGTTGTCTATCTGAGCCTTTGGAGCATTTGGGCTGTTTGGTGTGTTTTAATCCCTTCCATGTCTTACTGCACTGCGTAGGGACTCCACATTTTCCCTTGGGTCTTATGTATTCCCTATGCTTTATTGGGGTCCTAATAGTGTTTTGGCACCTTTTAGAAATGTTTAGTTTTAGACGTTTTATTCAAATTCCACACCTGTAAGGGTGCGCTTCACCACATAGCCTCAATGCTCCATTGATCTCTATGGGACAGACTGTTTGGGACATATCTCTGCAACCGTTCTATGTACCGAGTTGAGAGATGGCTCATTCTTCTTGTCTCCCCTTACCTAACATTCTGGTGGACATCCTCAGTGTCTTGGGGGCTTCTGGGGGATTTGGTTCTGCTTTTGGTACTCTGTATTGGGAAAACTAAATTTCTGATAATTGCCAATTTCGCGGATTGGTTCCCTACACGGTCACAATTTTGTTTTTCTCTCTACACGAGTATCATACTCAGGGCTTGGTCTCCTCCGCTCTCCTCCTCAGGTTAACCCTTTGCTCTCCAGATAAGTACATTTTAGGCTTTCTGGGGTGAAATCTTTAATCTGGGTAACAGAATTTGGGTCTTCTTTTACTGTTTTGACACTTTTCTCCTGTTAGGATGTTGGATCCACTAGGACATGGGGCCAGGCCTAAGGCTAAGGACTCAGGGATGTCTTTGTCCCCCCTTAATTACTGTTCCTCATGCCAAACAGGGCTTATCAGAGTGTACTCAGGTCACTTATGCCCTTCATGTGCTGTGGCCCCTGCGTCTCCGCCAGGGCCTTACAGCCATGATCAAGAGCCACCTTGTGTCAAGGACTTAAAGTCCTCCATGGCACAGTTTCCTGTTTCTGTTCAATGGGTTCTTCAGTCCTGGAGTCCCCTCACTTCCTTCAGGTTTGCGAGCCCTAAGGCCCCTGGCATTCCTGATCTCTCTGACTCCTCTGTGAAGGATTCAGATGGGGAATCTGAGGTTGGTGTGTGTTCTGAAGGGGCTTCTTCACAATTTTATGGGGACCCCCTTTGAAACCGATCCTGAACCCTCTGCTGAGGGTCTCATTAAGGCGGTGTTAACTACTTTGAAAATTCCCTCTACACCAGTAGAGCTGCAATCTACTTCTGATGTCTTTCAGATGCGCAAGAAGTCCTGTACTATTTTTCCGCCTAATCCCACTCTGGATCAGATCATTTTGGATGAGTGGGAGATGCCTAACAAGTGCCTATCTCTGTCTAAGAGATTCTCTAAGCTGTATCACTTTTTCTCTGTCATCCAATACAGGTTACTGGTAACTTTGGGTAGGCGATCTGCCCCTTTAATTATGCAGGAACAATTCTAGAATTGTATGAAGGGGGTGGAGCCTACCTTCCCTCCGTGGCTGCAGCTAGCCATCCAGCTCCAGTAAGATTTGTTCCTTGGTGAAGACACAGGCAAGAGAACAGTTCTGCTATAGTTTTAGAAAAAATTTTTTATTTTTCTTTTAGAAATTGAATACCACCATTAGGCGGATTACCATAACTGACAATGCCCTTAGATGTGGCTAGCTCAGTAACCAGGTACTTTTTGTGGACCTTAAGCCCTGGGGGGAAAATCTTGGGTCCAAGTTCTTTCCTCAGGAGTTACCCACCAAGGCTTCTTCTTAATACATGGTAGTCTGAAGACACAAGATCTGCAGGAAAGGTGAGCAACCCTTTGAGTGCTGCAGGTCCACATGTCCCACAGTGCCCCTCCACACAGGGGCTTTTCCTTTGGAGCTCCTATTGCACACTCCTGCACTCATTGGGTTTATCTGTATGTCAGTTGGGTGTTTTGGAGCAGGTTTATGTGGTAAATTAACCCTTTAGCTGTCATCTTTGGCTTCAGTGTTTTTTGGGTCTTCTAACATGTTCTAGTGATGTTTCATGTACTTTTATTTTACTATTTAAACTTTGCAAAAATTTGACTTTGCGCTATTTATCGCATAGACGCCATTGCTCCATTCCCTTCTATGGGACTGTACAGTTTGGAACAAATCTCTGCAACTGCTCAATGTAGCGACTTCAGAGATGGCTCATTTTAATTGTCTGCCCTTGCTCTATCATCCGGTTAATGTTTTAAGTGTGTTGGGGGCTCAGGGGGCTTCGGGCACTGTTGGGGTACTTTTTCTGCGAAAACTACATTTCCTATGAGCGCTTGCTTCACGTGCTTGTTTCTGATTGGCTCCCACCATGGCAGCCATTTTGTGCCTTTTCCAGAACGAGTATCCTACGCAAGTCTTGGACTCTCCTTCTCTCCTCTGCAGATTAACCCCTCGCCTGCCAGATAAGTGTATTTTAGCAATTTCTGGGGTGAAAGTTTAATCTTACACACTGTATTTGGGTGATTCCATATACTCTAAATGTTTTTGACGCTGTGAGAATGTCTAATCCATTGGAGCTTGGGGCCAGGCCTAAGACAATGGATGCTGGGGTCTCTGTGTCCCCTATTGCACATTGCTCCTCATGTCATTCAGGGTTGCCTAGAAAATTCTCAGGTCATTTATGCCCAGCATGTTCTGATGTCCCTGAGTCTCTCTCAGGGACTTCCAGCCATGCAATAGAGCCAGTTTGGGTGCAAGAGTTCAAGGCTGCTACTAGGGACCTTCGGTCTACATTGCAACTCTTCCCATCCCAGTTACAGGGGGTCTTCCATTCATGGCAGACCCCTTCCTCAGTCAAATCTTCCCTGCCAAAACCACAGGGAATACCTGACGTATCAGATTCCTCTGAGGAGGAACGGTTGGTGGATTCAAATGTTGAGGAATGTTCTGCTGTGGGCTCCTCTCAGTTTTTTTGGGGACGCTTTTGAGGTTGATCCTGAGCCCTCGGCTGAGGGCCTGATCATGGCTGTTTTGACTACTCTAAACATTCCCTTTGTTCAGGAGGTTTCTTCAGATCCCTCTGATGTGTTTTAGGAGCCTAAAAAGCCCCTTACTGGTTTTCCACCTAACCCCACTCTTGACCGCCTTGTGTCTGATGAGTGGAAATCTCCGGATAGGAAACCTTCTGTTTCCAAGAAATTTGCCAAGCTTTACCCCTTCTCTGAGGCGGTGCTTACTCAATGGGTTCATCCCCCCAAAGTGGATGCTCCTATCTCCAGGCTGTCTAAGTCTACTGCCTTGCAAGTTTCTGATGCGTCCTCTCTGAAAGTCTGGACTGACAAGAAACTTGAGGTTTCCCTCCATTTTTGCCACTGCTGGTACTACCATGCGTCCAACGTTCTCTGTGGCATGGGTGAACCAGGCCATTTCGGTCTGGACTGAACACCTCACCTTGGCTGTCCGTCAGGGTGCTCCCACTTCGGATATGTTGCGGCTTCTTGCCAACATTTCTGAGGCCCAGCACTATGTTTTTGCTGTCTTATTTGATGCCATCCGTTTGGTGGCAAGGGTTTCTACCATGTGTGTGGTTGCCAGATGGGCTCTTTGGCTTAAGATCTGGTCTGGTGACACTGCTTCCAAGAATGCCTTGCTCTCCTTGCCTTTTCAAGGCACATCCTTGTGTGTGCCAGATCTTAAGGATCGGATTAGTGAGGCCACATGGGGTAAAAGTACCATTCTGCCTTTGGTCCCCAGGAAGAAAACGCCTCTCAAGCATAATCAGTTTTTTCGTTCCTTTCACACTGAGACAAGTCCGACGAACCAGGTGGTTCCCTCAGCTCCGTGTGCCTTCTCCAAGCCCAAACAGCAATGGAAGCCCAAGGTCTCCTCCAAACCTAAGGCTTCCAAGCCTTCTTCATCATGACTCGCCGAACCCAGGCCTCCACTCTGCTGTGGATGGCCGTCTGCGTCACTACCACAGCGTCTGGGAGGATTCAGTGGTGGACCCGTGGGTTTTACAGGTGGTGGCAGAAGGGTACATGATCCCTTTCGTCTCTCTTCCTCCCTTTCGCTTATTCCCTTCTCATACACCCCAGGACGCAGAGAAACGCCATCTGTTCATTGGTGCTATCCAGGCCCATCTGGACACAGATGATCTAGAGGCTGTTCCACTTCAGGACAGAGGTATGGGTTTTTACTCAAACCTCTTTGTGGTCTCCAAGAAGGACGGAGGTTGTCGTCCCATTTTGGATTTGAAGGATCTCAATTCCTTTGAGATCCAGACTCATTATCACCAGGAGTCCCTAAGGACCGTGATTGCTGCTATGTCCCAGGGGGAGTTCCTTGCCTATTCATCCAGAGGGCCGGCAGTATCTCAGATTTGCCTGCGTCCAAGGGCACTTTCAGTTTTCAGCTTTTCCTTTGGTCTGACTACAGCTCCTCAAGTCTTCAACCATGTCCTGGGAGCTTTAGTGTCCGTCCTCCACCAGGACAGCATCAGAGTTACTCCATACATGGACGACCTGCTTCTGAAAGCCCCCTCTGTGGAACTTCTTCATCAGCAGGTTCAGCACTGCATTCATTCTTTCACCCATCACAGATGGAACATCAACATGGGCAAGTCGGATCTTGTTCTATCCAAGCGACTGGTCTTCCTGGGCCTTCTCTTCGAAACTCAGCAGAGCATGGTGTTTCTCACAGATGAAGTAGCTCACTAGATTGCCCACATAGTTTCTGCTGTTCTGGCTCACGATCCAGTTCCAGCCAAGAAGCTGTCCTCTCTAGTGGGGAAATTCATCTCCACCATAGAAGCGGTCCCATTTGCCATGGCTAACACCAGGGAACTCCAGAGGTTTGTGATCCAGGTGCAGGGGTCAGCCAGACCTTCTGAAGACGTCAGTATCCCTTCCTCTTCATGTGGAACTGTGTTTGTCGTGATTACTCAACCTCTCCAATCTGCTGAAGGGCAAGTCTTTCCTGGTATCCTTCTTGACCATGGTGACAACGGATGCCAGCCTCTCCGGCTAGTGAGTGGTCCTGGGTCGCCTGACTGCTCAGGGTCTGTGGTCTCCAGAGGAATTTCTCCTTCCCATCAACATGTTGGAGCTTCAGGCGATATTTCATGCCCTTTGTCATTGAACACCTCAGCTGGAAGACTGCCCAGTCTGGGTACAGTCCGACAATGCCTCGGCCGTGGCTTACATCAACAAGCAGGACAGAACAAGAAGTCTCGCCGCTTGGTTAGAGGTCAAGGCTATTTTGTCCTGGGCAGAAGAACATGTTCCTGCCATATCCGCAGTGCACATTCCTGCCGTAGACAACATCATGGCGGACTTCCTCACTCGACACACAGTGGACAGCGGCAAGTGGGGACTGCACCCAGAGGTGTTCACCCTCATCGTTCAGAATTGGTGTCTTCCTTGTATCGCCCTGATGGCGACAAGACACAAGCGGAAGGTTCCGAGGTTCTGCTCTCACTGGAGGGATTCTCTAGCTCTGGCGGTGGATGCCATGTCCATTCCTTGGTTATTTCCTCTGGCTTACATCTTTCCTCCTCTCTCCATGTTGCACAGGGTGTTGCAGAAATTGAGCGCTGTCCAGTCATTCTGATTGCTCCGTACTGGCCTTGACAGGCTTGGTTTACGGAGCTTCTGAATCTGTCAGTGGCAGAGCCATTCCGTCTCCCTTGCCGTACGGATCTTCTTCTACAGGGTTACCTGTGGAAGCAGGATGTTCATCGTCTAGCTTTGACGGCTTGGAAACTGAATCCTCAATATTGAAGAAGAAAGGTTTTTCTTCTGGTGTGGTGGCTACTGTGCTCAGTGCCCGCAAACCTGTTTCTTCTAAGGCCTACCATTGTGTCTGGTCGACCTTTCTATCTTGGTGTGCTGATAGGGACCTATATCAGGAATTTGATCTGCATAGGGTCCTGGCCTTCTTGTGGGATGGTGTGGACAAGGGCCTCAGTCTGAGTTCCCTTAAGGTTCAGACTTCTGCTCTCTCTGTTTTCTTTCAGAGGCACATTGATTTCAAGGTTTTCTTTCAGGGCGTTGCTCATACTCTTCCTGTCTTTAAGAATCCTGCTCCTCCGTGGGATCTTAGCTTGGTTTTGGGCGTTCTTCAGCGCCCTCCCTTTGAGTCCTTGGCTTGATTACATGTTCTGTCCTGTAAACCATCCTTTTTGGTGTTTTACAAGGTGGTTTCGGAGTTCCACATCAATCAGGAGATTGAGGTGCCTTCTTTCTGCCCTGACCCCACTTCTGACAAAGAGAGGGATCTCCACTTGTTAGATGTGGTGCATTGTCTCAAGTTTTATGTACATCGCTATCATGGTGCCCGTGATTCCTTGTTTTATTTTTCAGTCAGTTATCCAATGTGAAGTCCCCATTGGTTGTCCTGTGTTTAGCCTGCCCAGTATAGCCTTTATATACTGGGCTCCTGCACCCACACATTGCCCTTTCGTGGTGTTCCTGTGCCATTGCTACGTTTGCTTGAGATTTCCAGTACACCGACTTGGCTTGCCTGACTTCTCTCCAGTTCCTGTGCCTGTGTACCGACCCGGATTGCCTGACTATTCTTCAGTGTTCGTTCCTGTGTATCGACCCGGCCTGGCTGACGTTCCTGCTACCGTGTACCGACCCGGACTGGCTGACGTTCTTGCTCCTGTATCCTGATCCGGCCTGGCTGACGTTCCTGCTCCTGGACTCCGACTCGGCCATCCCCACTTTGGTCCTGGTCGTCTCTGCGACATTCTGACTTCCGGTGCCTTGCCTTGTTGGCATCTCTGCACCCGCAGGCTTGCCTAGTATTGTCCCATTTTGGCTCTGCGCCTCTGGCCTAGTCCTCCACTCTGTCAATACCGGTTGCAAGTGTTGCTTCCGTGATAGCACCGGTACATTGCCATTGGTTATGCTCCACTCTGTCAAAACCGGTTGCAAGTGTTTCCTCCGTGATAGCACCGGTACATTGCCATTGGCTACGATCCACTCTGTCAATACCGATTGCAAGCATTGCCTCCGTGATAGCACCGGTACATTGCCATTGGCTACGATCCACTCTGTCAATAACGGTTGCCAGTGTTGCCTCCGTGATAGCACCGGTACATTGCCATTGGTTACGCTCCACTCTGTCAAAACCGGTTGCAAATGTTGCCTCTGTGATAGCACCGGTACATTGCCATTGGTTACTCTCCACTCTGTCACTACTGGTTGCAAGTGTTGCCTCCGTGTCAGCACCGGTAGCGCTCCTGTTTACTTCAGTGGACTGATATTCGCTGTATTCAGTCTTTGGCTTGTTAAAGTATGAGCTCAAGACCTTCACATATGAGACTGTTTTCCTATCTTGATGAACGTTAACTCCTGCATTGCTGAGACCTGTAAACCTTCTCATCTGCCTGACCCGTGTCAGCATAAACTGTTTGTCTCCAATATTTGTGCTGGACCTGTGTGGGCTTAACTACCTGTCGTGTGTCTGTACTATAAGTTATATTACAGGACCTGTGAGGGTTCTTTGTGTTTTATTGAATTTAATAAAACTGTGTTTTTATCCTAACTCTGTGTCTGTGAGTCAAACAAACCGTTACAGCAAGAAAGGGCCATGACCTCAGACAATAAGGGTGAAAGTAATGCACAGAACATCCATTGGAGGATGGATGTACATGAGCAGCGCTTGGATTAGTTGGCATTGGCTATACAAACTATTCTCGAGCGTACAGTGCACCTTGACAAGCCTATCCCTAATCCGGTGGTCCCCCCAGCTTCGACAGCAGAGAGTCTATCCGTGACTTCAGTGGCCTCAGTCAAAGAGTTAACCGCTTCTGCCCCGTTGCCACTCAGATATGATGGCGAACCCAGTCTATGCAGAGGGTTTATTAACCAACTTGAGATATTTCTAGAACTAACCCCTCATGCCTTTCCTAATGACCGCAGTAAAGTTGGGTTTATGATATCTTTACTGACCGGCAGAGCCCTGGCATGGGCTAATCCCTTATGGGAGAGTGCTAAACCTTGCACCAGGAATTTCAGGGAATTTGTGCACACATTTTAGAGAGTATTTGAAATTCCTGGTAGAACCGCCTCTGCTGCTAAACATCTGATGGAAATACAACAGGGCAATCAGACGGTGGGCGACTACACCATAGAATTCTGCACACTAGCAGCAGAGGTAGGTTGGAATAATGAGGCATTGGTAGCAGCCTTTGCCCAAGGTCTGGCCGACCATATCAAAGATGAGACCGCAGCTAGAGAATTGCTTAATGATTTAGACAAATATATTGATTATGCAAATCTGATTTACACTCGGATCCGTGAGAGACTTGTGGCAAAAGACCGTAGGCTACTGCCTAAAAGTGGTGGGTTCAGCAGGTCATTGTGCCCATCCATCCCTCCCTCATTGCCTAAACCTCATGACCCTAAACAAGAATCCTGTGAACCTGTTCAACTAGGGTTTACTAGGTTAACCAGGGAGGAACGGGCACACCGCAGGAGGCAGGGGTTATGCTTGTATTGTGGTAAAGCTGGGCATATGCTAAGAACCTGTCCCGTAAGTCCGGGAAACGAACGCACCTAGAATACCTTGGGGGACAGGCCCTAGGTGGTGTTCAACCGTCCCCAGATCCTATCATACAGAAACCCACGATCCAGGTGGTATTCTTGTGGGCAGATCACTCAGTGGAGGTTCTGGCCCTGATTGATTCCGGCGCAGCCGGTTACTTTATGGATAGTGCCTTTGCTGAACTACACAAGATTCCGCTGGTTAAAAGGGAATCGCCTCTAGCCATTGAAGCCATTGACAGCAGACCATTAGGACCAGTTCAGATTACTATGGAAACCAGACCACTACCTATGTCGATTGGGGTTCTTCACAGAGAGGAACAGCAGTTCCAGATAATCCATTCCCCTCACCATGCAGTCATTCTGGGGTTCCTTTGGTTGCAGCTGCATAACCCCCAGTTTGATTGGCAGAATTGTGAGATTACTTCTTGGTCTCAATATTGTATGAACCATTGTGTGTCTCACCCTGTTAAGATCCTGTGTTCCTCTCCCTCATTGCCAGTTGAATACCAACAATTCAGTGACATTTTCAGTAAGGGAGAGGCTGGCACCCTGACTCAGCACAGGTCGTACGATTGTGCCATTGATTTGCCCCCGGGGGTGGTGCCCCCTAAGGGACGTACGTACCCACTGTCATGCGATGAAAATCAAGCTATGGAAGAATACATTGAGGATGCCCTCAAGAGAGGGATCATTAGGAAATCTACCTCGCCTGCTGGTGCTGGGTTCTTTTTTGTGAAAAAGAAGAATGGCAAATTAAGGCCGTGCATTGATTACCGTGGCCTAAATAAGTTAATGCCCAAGAATGCCTATCCGATACCACTCATCACCGAAGTATTTGACAGGTTAAAAGGTTCCTCCATCTTTATGAAATTAGACCTACGTGCGGCCTATAACCTGATCAGGATAAGAGCTGGGGATGAGTGGAAAACGGCATTTAATACTAGATCCGGGCATTATGAATATCTAGTTATGCCGTTTGGTCTCTGTAACGCACCTGCGGTTTTCCAAGAATTTATTAATGATATCCTCTGTGATATGCTACAGTCCTGTGTTGTTGTCTACCTTGATGATATACTTATACACTCGGCTAATTTGTCCCAACACATCAAGGATGTGTCCGAAGTGTTGCTCCGCTTGCGCAAAAACAAACTATTTCATAAAATGGAAAAATGCGAGTTTCACAGATCCAGAGTGCCCTTTTTGGGTTTTGATCGCTAAAGAAGGTATCGCTATGGATCAGGAAAAACTCGAGGCAGTATTACAGTGGCCATGGCCCAAAGGGTTAAAGGCGGTCCAGCGCTTCTTGGGATTCGCTAATTATTACAGAAAGTTTATTAAGAATTTTTCCACTATTGTGAAACCACTGTCTGACCACAGCACAAGGGCGCTAATCCTTCCCAATGGTCTGAGGCAGCCGAACATGCCTTTGAGACACTGAAATCCGCTTTTGCAGCTGCTCCTGTACTATCCCACCCCAACCCATTTCTTCCATTTACGCTAGAGGTCGATGCCTCAGACAATGGGGTAGGGGCAGTACTATTTCAACGCGCGGTGGCAGGGGGCACTCTCAGACCATGTGGGTTTTTCTCTAAAAAGTTGTCGAGTGCCCAAAGTCATTATGAGATAGGTGACAGAGAACTGATGGCTATCATTCTCGCCCTGAAGGAATGGCGTCACCTATTGGAAGGTACCAGAAGTCCTGTATTAATCCTCACTGACCACAAAAACCTGACTTATCTTTCAGAAGCTAAGAGATTGTCCTCTCGTCAGGCCAGATGGGCTCTGTTTCTATCCCGATTCAATTTCGTAGTATCATATTTGCCGGGTTCCAAGAATGTTAGGGCTGATGCCTTGTCTAGGCAATTTGAGCCTAAGACTGATAGGGATGAGGGCCCAGTACCCATTATACAGCCTGACCACATTTTGGCTACCCTACATACTAGTATCACTTTGCCACTGGGGGAAGAGATTTTGGCCACCCAGGCTACGGTCCCCCCGGAAAACCCAGTGGGCAAGTGTTTTGTTGATGAGCCATTTCGTACTTGATCACTTGAAACATACCACTCGTCTAAGGCTGCTGGGCATATCAGTAGGGATCAATTAATATGGTCTCTCTCACAAATTTTCTGGTGGCCCTCTCTGAGGGCTGACTGTTCTGCATTTACTGCAGCCTGTGCCGCCTGTGCTCGTGCCAAGACCCCTAGACACCTCCTTGTGGGCCTACTCCAACCAGTGCCCAGTGGTGAACGTCCCTGGTCCCATGTATCCATTGATTTCATGGGAGAGTTGCCAGTATCTAGAGGGTATTCATTCATCCTAATGGTGTTTGACAGGTTTTCTAAAATTGCTCATTTCGTGCCCCTCCCTGGCCTTCCCTCTGCCCAGGAACTGGCCGTTGTTTTCGCTAAAGAGGTGTTTCGGTTGCATGGGGTACCTAGAGTTCTGGTGTCCGACCGTGGGAGCCAGATCGTGTTCAGATTTTGGAGAGCATTTTATGAACAGATGGGCATTCAACTGTCCTTCTCCTCTGCCTACCATCCCCAGACCAATGGGGCCGTTGAGCGTGCCAATCAGGGACTGGAGCAGTTCCTGCGCTGTTTTGTCACAGATCATCATGATAACTGGGCCGACCTGTTGCCGTGGGCAGAGTTCGCCAGGAACTGTGCGGTTAATTCATTGCTGGGAGCTCCCCGTTTCTTATCTACTACGGGTTCCAGTCTTGTTTGCTCCCGGACTCCTTCCAGTCACAACAGATTCCAGCTCTGGACGAGCACATAGAGCAGCTCCGCTCCACTTGGGCACAGGTACAGAGGGTCCTCAGTCAGTCTTTCCAGCGTCATCAGCGCCACGCCAATCGTAGACGGCTGCCAGCGGTCTCCTTCCAGGTTGGGGACAGGGTATGGCTATCCTCCAGAAACCTCATGTTGCAAGTTCCGTCCAACAAACTGGCTCCTCGGTTTACTGGCCCGTTCAGGGTGATCCGTAAAATTAACTGTCTCATATGCCTTGGATCTCCCTGCGTCCATTGGCATTCATAATGTGTTCCATGTATCCCTCTTGAAACCTCTGGTATGCAACCGTTACACAACTACTCCTGTGGTTCCCGGCCCGGTAGAGGTGGAGGGTCAGGAGGAGTACGAAGTTCAAAGTATTATTGATTCACGCAGATTTAGAGGAAAATTGCAGTACTTGGTCCACTGGAAAGGCTATGGTCCGGAGGAACGTTCCTGGGTTGATCAAAAGGACCTCCATGCTCCTAGATTACTGCGTATTTTTCACTCTAAATATCCTCGGAAGCCGGGTCCCTCTTCTAGGAGGGGGGGTCTTTGAGAGGGGGGTACTATCACGGTGCCCATGATTCCTTGTTTTATTTTTCTGTCAGTTATCCAATGTGAAGTCCCCATTGGTTGTCCTGTGTTTAGCCCGCCCAGTATAGCCTTTATATACTGGGCTCCTGCACCCACACATTGCCCTTTCGTGGTGTTCCTGTGCCATTGCTATGTTTGCTTGAGGTTTCCAGTGTACCGACTTGGCTTGCCTGACTTCTCTCCAGTTCCTGTGCCTGTGTACCGACCCGGATTGCCTGACTATTCTTTAGTGTTTATTCCTGTGTATCGACCCGGCCTGGCTGACGTTCCTGCTACCGTGTACCGACCCAGACTGGCTGACGTTCCTGCTCCTGTATCCTGATCTGGCCTGGCTGACATTCCTGCTCCTGGACTCCGACTCGACGATCCCCATTTTGGTCCTGGTCGCCTCTGCGACATTCTGACTTCCGGTGCCTTGCCTTGTTGGCATCTCTGCACCCGCAGGCTTGCCTAGTATTGTCCCATTTTGGCTCTACGGAGCGCCTCTGGCCTAGTCCTCCACTCTGTCAATACCGGTTGCAAGTGTTGCCTCCGTGATAGCACCAGTACATTGCCATTGGCTACGATCCACTCTGTCAATACCGGTTGCAAGCATTGCCTCTGTGATAGCACCGGTACATTGCCATTGGCTACGATCCACTCTGTCAAAACCGGTTGCAAGTGTTGCCTCCGTGATAGCACCGGTACATTGCCATTGGTTACGCTCCACTCTGTCAAAACCGGTTGCAAGTGTTGCCTCCGTGATAGCACCGGTACATTGCCATTGGTTACTCTCCACTCTGTCAATACCGGTTGCAAGTGTTGCCTCCGTGATAGCACCGGTACATTGCCATTGACTACTGTGTGGGCTTAACTACCTGTCGTGTGTCTGTACTATAAGTTATATTACAGGATCTGTGAGGGTTCTTTGTGTTTTATTGAATTTAATAAAACTGTGTTTTTATCCTAACTCTGTGTCTGTGAGTCAAACAAACCGTTACAATCGCATTGAGTCTATCAGGCAATATGACGAGCTGTTCATCATTCGTGAGGATCCCAGGGCAGGATGACCTGCATCCTAGGTGACTGTTGCATCCTGGATCAAGTTCACTATTCGTAAGGCTTACAAGCTGAGTAAGAAGCCTGTTCCCTTTCGGGTAACGGCTCATTCTACTAGAGCTATTGGGGCTTCTTGGGCTTACAAGAATCAAGCCTCCGCTGATCCGTTGTGCAAAGCTGTCACTTTGTTGTCTCTGCACACTTTTTCGAAGCACTACTGTGTTGATGTGCTGGCATCGGCTGACGCCAAATTTGGGAGGAAAATCCTGGAGGCAGTCATGCCTGTCTAGGATCTTCTTCGGTTCTTAGTGCTTCCTTCTCTTTTGAGCCCTGTTGGCTCTAGTTCAGTGTGCTTTGTAACAGTTTGGGGTGTTGTTACCCCTGTTCAGTTGTCCGTTGACACTTCATTGTTTTGTTGGGCTATCTTTGATCTGTTGGTTCATATCTGCTCTGGTGACTTTGGGGGCCTTGCGTCTGGTCCTTGCCTTACTTCCCGCCTCTGGGAAACTCAATGGTTGGACATCCCACAGAGAAAAGAGGATTTTAGTCTTACCTGTTAAATCCTTTTCTCTTAGTCCATACAGGTTACTGGTCTCTCACCTTGTCAAGGGAGCATTCTTGGCTGTCCTGTGGCAGACTGTGGGGGTCCTTCGAGGTCATTCTCTCTGGAGACTTCTTTCCCTTCTACTATCTAGTCAATAGTTAGTGTCTCAAATCTTTCTGGAGCTGGTTGGCTAGCTGCAGCCAAGGAGGGAAGGTAGGCTCCACCCCCTGCATAAAATTCTAGAATTGTTCCTGCCTAATTTGGGTGGAGGAGGGGCAGATTGAGAATAATTACTGGCCAACTTCTTCTTTTCTCCACATATACTGGGGGCTACTAATTGTGCTGCTGCTGCCTCAGGCGCACCTCTGGAGCTAGTTGTGGCAAGTGGAACCTTTATCATCCATCACCCACGTTGTTGATCCCATTCCCTTTTAGCTGCCTAACCATCCTGTTGCTTAACCCCTAGAGTGTCAAGTGGGTACAACGTACGAGTGTGGACAGCTGTACCTGTTGTGCTAAGCTCGTACGTTGTACAGCTTAAATGCGGTCACTGCATAGGCCGGTATAACCGGCATGCAGTGGCCGCATTTAAAAAAAAAATTGCCTGGCACTCGTGGGGGGACATGAGGATTACTCCTCATGTCCCCCCAGGTATTGATCTCCCAGCCGATCGCGCTGGGAGATCAATATTTACGAAGGAGAAGCGGAGCTTCTCCTATCTCCCTTCTCCTACCCGAACTTCCGGGTAGGAGTGGGCAGGACCGGGGGAAGCCTCCTAACGTCATCGGTGACATGTTCACCAATGACGTTAGCAAGCTTAGCCCGATCGCATTCACTCCTACCGTATTCACTCCTACCATATTGATCTCCCAGCAGAATCGGCTGGGAGATCAATAACTGTGGGCACATCAGGAGGGTTCCTGATGTGCCCCAGCGAGGTCTGATAAAAAAATGAAAAAAAAAAAATAAAGACAAATAAAAAAATTAACCCTGTGGGTGCTGCAGGGTTCCCCAGCGCATTGCTTTGCAATGCGCTGGAGACCCCTGTGGCACTCACAGGGTCAATTGATCAAGCCATATGTTTATTACAGAGACCTCATTGGGGGACATCAGGAAGGGTCCTGAAGCCCCCCAATGAGGTCTATAAAAAATAGACAAAAAAAAAAATTAACCCTGTGTGTGTCACAGGGGAGGGGGTTCATTGCAGAGCCCCCCTCCTGTGGCAGACAAAGGAATATTTTTAGTATTTTATAATTAGAGATTGTTGGGGGGACATCAGGAGAATTCCTGATGTCCCCCCACAAGGTCTGATAATAATTTAAAAAAAATCAAGAAAAAAAAAAAAAAATTAACTCTGTGAGTGCCGCAGGGGTCCCCAGCACATTGCTTTGCAATGTGCTGGAGAACCCTGTGGCACTCACAGGGTCAATTCTTTTAGCCCATATTTTTTTTTACTAAGACCTCATTGGGGGACATAAGGAAGGGTCCTGAAGCCCCCCAATGAGGTCTATAAAAAAATAGACAAAAAAAAAAAAAAATTAACCCTATGTGTGCCACAGGGGAGGGGGTTCATTGCAGAGCCCCCCTTCTGTGGCAGACATAGGAATATTTTTAGTATTTTATAATCAGAGATTGTTGGGGGGGGGGGCATCAGGAGCATTCCTGATGTCACCACACAAGGTCTGATAATAATTAAAAAAAAATCTAGAAAAAAATAAAAAAAAATTAACTCTGTGAGTGCCGCAGGGGTCCCCAGCGCAATGCTTTGCAATGTGCCGGAGAACCCTGTGAGTGCCACATTTTTTTTTTACTAAGACCTCTTTGGGGGACATCAGGAAGGGTCCTGAAGCCCCCCAATGAGGTTTAAAAAAAATATGAAGAAAAAAAAAATTAACCCTGTGTGTGCCACAGCGGAGGGAATTCTTTGCAGACCCCCCCCCCACAATCTCTGATAGTAAAAAGTAAAATATAATTAAAAAAAATAACTCTGTGAGTGCCGCAGTGGTCCGCAGAACATTGCTTTGCAATGAGCTGGAGACCCCTGTGACACTCACAGGGTCAATTCTTTTGGGACATTTTTTTTTAATAAGACTTCATTGGGGGACATCAGGAAGGGTCCTGAAGCCCCCCAATGAAGTCTATAAAAAAAATTAACCAAAAAAAATTAACTCTGTGTGTGTGCCACAGGGGAGGGGGTTCATTTTAGACACCCTCCTGTGGCACACACAGGACTTTTTTTTTAATATTGCTTTACATTCAAAGCTTGTTGGGGGGCCCTAAGGCCACCCAACAAGCTATGAATAAAGAAGATTTTTATTTTTTTAAATGAACCCTCTGTGTGCCACAGGGGGTCAATTGCATTGCTTTGAAATGCATCGGACATCCCTGTGGCATGCACACAAAATGACTCAATCCCCCCCACCGTACCCTACCACAAGCCCAGTTCCACAGCCTACTGGCAGTCCCATTCCCACAGTTTGACCCCCCCAGCCTGGTTCCACTGCCTACTGGTAGACCCAAGTGCCAGTACGCACTGGATTCAGGCTGGAAATCAAACAGTGTATGTGGGGGACTTACAGTGCACAGTGGTAGTCACAGATCCCCATATGTACAACCTTACCTCCCCCACCACCACTGCCATACTTGCGCTCTGCACACTGGTAGATATACCCACATACACTGCCTGACCCCTCGTCCCTCCCCCCACCTGGTTTCACTGGCAGTCACAGGTCCTCACTTACACTGACTGACCACTGATAGCCATAGAATCATACATACACTGTTTGCTTCCCCATCCTTGTTCAACCGGTAGCTACACTCCTGGCATCCAATATGGTATGTCATCCCACAGCAGTGGGGTACCATTTATCGTAGGCTGGCAGGAGGTCCTCCTAGGAAATCCCATGGTGTTGAACCATTTTCGTATCTTTGAAGTGACTGATTTGTAAAAAAAAAATAAAATGTTTTTTTTTTTTTCTGTAGCACCACATTCTGGAAATAGTTGTGCACACTAGCTTAGGGGTAGAAAGGCAAGTGATCCCTCATTAGATGTGGCAGGTTATCTTCTTTACAAACAGGTATGGTTTATCTACCTTTTCTTCACTTCTATAGTTTCCATTTTCATACACGCAAGAATGTTTGAGAAAATCTTAGAGAAATCAGAGGTTGTAGCAGTAGTAGTTTTGTACTTGTAGCGCCCCCTAAGGTAGGTTAGTTTATACCAATGGGGTGTCATTTTTCTCCTAAGAGCAATAGCTAATGGATACAGTTGGAAATTCCATGGTTTTTACAGATTTCAGTATATTTGAAGGGGCAGAAATGTAAGAAAATGCCCTTTTTTTCATTAGTGCCACCTTCTGGAGGCATTTGTCCACTCCAGGCTTGGGGTAAGAAGGCAAGTCACCCCTCACTAGATGCGGCAGGTTGTCTTCTTTCCAAAATGGTATGGTTTGTGTACCCTTTCTTCACTTCTCTAGTTGTTATAACCATTTTTGTATAGAGAAGTAATGTTTGAGAAAATGTTAGAAAAATTAGAGGTTGGTGTAATTTTGTACTTGTAGCGCCCCCTAAGGTATGTGAACTCATACTAATGAGGTGCCACTTTTCTTCTAAGAGCCATAGCTAAAGAATACATTTGAAAAATCAATGGTTTTCACAGATTTCAGTATATTTGAAGGGGCAAAAATGTAAGAAAATGCCTTTTTTTTTCATTAGCGCCACCTTCTGGAGGCATTTGTGCACACCAGACTTGGGGTAAGAAGGCAAGTCACCCCTCATTAGATGCGGTAGGTTGTCTTCTTTCCAAAATGGTATGGTTTGTGTACCATTTCTTCACTTCTGTAGTTGTTATAACCATTTTTGAATAGACAAGTAATGTTTGAGAAAATGTTAGAAAAATTAGAAGTTGTAGTAGGTGTTGTTTTGCACTTATAGCGCCCCCTGAGGTAGGCCAACTCATGCCAATAGGGTGTCATTTTTCTCCTAAGAGCACTAGCTAATGGATACTGCTGGAAATTCCATGGTTTTTACAGATTTCAGTACATTTGAAGGGGCAGAAATGTAAGAAAATGCCTTTTTTTTTCATTAGCGTCACCTTCTGGAGGCATTTGTGCACACCAGACTTGGGGTAAGAAGGCAAGTCACCCCTCATTAGATGCGATAGGTTGTCTTCTTTCCAAAATGGTATGGTTTGTGTACCCTTTCTTCACTTCTGTAGTTGTTATAACCATTTTTGAATAGACAAGTAATGTTTGAGAAAATGTTAGAAAAATTAGAAGTTGTAGTAGGTGTCGTTTTGCACTTATAGCGCTCCCTGTGGTAGGTCAACTCATGCCAATGGGGTGTCATTTTTCTCCTAAGAGCGCTAGCTAATGGATACTGCTGGAAATTCCATGGTTTTTACAGATTTCAGTACATTTGAAGGGGCAGAAATGTAAGAAAATGCCTTTTTTTTTCATTAGCGCCACCTTCTGGAGGCATTTGTGCACACCAGACTTGGGGTAAGAAGGCAAGTCACCCCTCATTAGATGCGGTAGGTTGTCTTCTTTCCAAAATGGTATGGTTTGTGTACCATTTCTTCACTTCTGTAGTTGTTATAACCATTTTTGAATAGACAAGTAATGTTTGAGAAAATGTTAGAAAAATTAGAAGTTGTAGTAGGTGTCGTTTTGCACTTTTAGCGCCCCCTGAGGTAGGTCAGCTCATGCTAATGGGGTGTCATTTTTCTCCTAAGAGCACTAGCTAATGGATACAGTTGGAAATCCCATGGTTTTCACAGATTTCCATACAGATGAAGGGGCAGAAACGTAATAAAATGCAATTTTTTTCCTATAGTGCCACCTTCTGGAAGCATTTGTGCACAACAGGCTTGGGGCAAGAAGGTAAGTTACCCCTCATTAGATGTGGCAGGTTGTCTACTTTTCAGAAATATATAGTTTTATATAGTTATTCCACTGTTTTAGGGTAGTTTTACCACAAAAACCCTAGAATACGCATATTAGTTTATAAAGTTGAAAATGTCATTTTGCGCTGCTGGTGATTAGGGCTCTACGCTAGCCATGGACGTAGGTAAAACTATACAATTTTGGTATTTTTTTACTCAGGGGACTCAGGGCTTTTTCAAATAATTGAAACTTTTTCAATCAAGGTAAATGTTTTTGATACATAGTATGTGATTTTAGCAAAATTAGTAAATTTTCACTTTTTTTTGTCATTATGACATCATAGATTTTTGCACGATGCAAAATTCTCTTCATGTAAGGTACCACAAGAAAGCTCAATTCGTTCTGAAAAAAACAATATATAGTTTTCCATATTTAACTAAAAATCCCCAGAGGAAATCAAGCGTAAACAGAAGGATAGCAAAAATGCTGAAAATGTGTCTGGCCTGCAGGGTACAGGAAATGGCCCGAGCGTCCGGCACTGAAAGGGTTAAAAACTCAGCAGCAGCAAGAACAGTAGTTGTCAATTCCGCAGTTATGGACTCAGGAAGACAGTGGCCACTGACCAACTCGACCTGTTGGCTGGCCAGTAGGGCATTTTTTTTCTCAGGGCTTGTGCTTTAATAAAATAAAATAATAATAATAATAATAATAAAAACCTAGTCCTACAAAAAAATATACAATTTTTGGGGTTTGTTTCTAACAAGCCTAAGTCCTACAAATCAATGTTTTTTTAAGGCTTGTGCCAAACAAGCTTAAGTCCTACAAATCAATGTATCCTCAGAGCTTGGGCCTTTAACAACAAATCTAACAAATCATCCTCTACAAAATATCTATCAAGTCAAGTATCAGTCTACCTCAGTGGCAACTTATGTCAGGAGCTTCCTGTCTCTATCACTTTACATACAAACTACTTATTTTATTTTTTTATTTATTAAATGTCCCCCTAATACCAGTCAAGAAACCCCCAGAAACAAATTCCCTCTTCAACTGATTCATTCCCCAGACTTCAACCACCAACACAGGCACCCTCCTCAGACCTCTTTTATACCATGTCTTATGTTTTTGTTTTGTTTTTTTAATTGTATTTTTATTATCTGCCCCTAATCCCAGTAAACAACCCCCCCCCAAAAAAAAAAAACCCTGTTCAACGAATTCTTTCTCTAAACCCCACCAACACAGGCACCCTCCTGCCCCTTTTACACTATGCCTTTGAGAAATAAAATAATATTTGTTACGTGTTGTGTGTAAATTCAATGTTCCCATTGATTTCAATGGAATGAGTTAGGGAAAAAAGCAGAAAAACTGCACTTTTTGCAGGAAATTATTTGCCAAGCGGGAAGTGCTGTTATTCACTGATTTTAGTTTGAGGAAAAATTTTTCACCCGTCCCTAACTGCAGGCCTTCAGGAAGACTTTGCCAGCTCCCTCCCTCCTTACCTAAAGAGGCAAAAGGGGGAAAATTAGGCAAAGGGGGATATCAAGACTAGAGATGGAGAAATAAGCAAAAAGGGGCAAAGCAACAAAAGGGGGGATCAAGAGGCAAAGATTAAGAAAAGAGTCAAAAGGGGGGAGAAAGGCAAGATGGGGTGAAAGCAGCAAATGGAGGGATCAAGACAAGAGTCAAAAAGGGAAAAAGAGGCAAGAGGGGGCAAAAGCAGTGAAAGGGGGCTTAAGAGTCAAAAGGGGGATTCAAGACAAGAGTCAAAAGGGGGAGGAAGAGGCAAAAGGGGGTATCAACAGTCAAGAGGGGAGATAATCAAAAGGGAATCAAGAGTCAAAATGCAGGGATCAAGAGTCAAGAGAGGGAAATCGAGGGGGGGGAGATCAAGTGTCAAGGGGGATTAAGAGCCAAAATCGGGGGATAAAGAGTCAAGAGGGCAAGAAAGAGTCAAAAGGGGGGGGATCAAGTCCCAAAAGGGGGGTTCAAGAGGGGGAGAGAGAGTCAAAAGGGGTGATCACGGGGAGGAGAGAGTCAAAAGGTGGGAGAGTGAAAAGGGGGGTTCAAGAGGGGAAGAGAGTCAAAAGGGGGGAACAAGAGGGGGATAGAATCAAGAGGGGGGAATGAGTCAAAATGGGGGAACAAGAGTCATGAGGGGGAGCGAGTCAAAAGCGGGGGATCAAGAGTCAAGAAGGGGAGAGAGAGTCAGAAGGGGCGTCAAGAGGGGAAGGACAAGGCAAAACAGGGAAAAATATGCAAGAGTGGAGATCAAGACTCTTTCTCCCTCTTACCTTTTTCTCTTTATTTCATTCTTAACTCTTTTTCCCCTCTTGCCCCTTTATCTTTCTCTCCCTCTTGCCTAATTTTCTCCATTTTGCCTCTTTCGTTCATTGTTGCCTCTTTCTTCCTCTTGCCCCTCTTTCTTCCTCTTTCCCCTCTTTATCCCCCTTTTGCCTCTTTCTCTCCCCTTTCCTCTTTCATTTTCTTTATCCCTTTTGCCTCTCTCACTTTTGCTTCTTTATTCCCCTTGCCCCTTTATCCCTCCTCTTGTCCCTTTATCCCTCCTCTTACTCCTTTATCCCCCCTGTTGCCACCTTATCCCCCTTCTTGCCCCTTTATCCCCCCTCTTGCCTTTTTATCCTCCATCTTATCTCTTTATCCCCCATCTTGCCACTTTCTCATTATCCTTCCTCGTTCTCTTTATCCCATTTTTTGCCTCAGTGGTAAGATATCTGTGATATCTGTGTAGAGCCATTTAAAATACACAATCTGTGGTATCACAGTGTAGCTAGGGTTATCACCCATCCGGTATTTTACCGGCAGGCTGGTAAAAAATTGGCTTCTGTCCAATGTTAAGTCTATGGAGGGAATGCCATGGCCGGTATATTTTTTTTTTAAGAAAAGGTGGCAACCCTAAGTGTAGCACAATTGCAGTTGTAACTTTTAATCTCTGTGGTACTAATAGTATTGCTCCATTTCTTGTGTCAGCTGTGTGTGTGGTTCACTAGTGTAGCTCCATTTCATTTGTAAGCTCTGTGGCAGGCACGTGCACACATAGACACCAAGGGGGGCTTGAGCACCTGCCCTTTTTGTCCAAAGTGTCCTTGTGCCCTTTTAACAAAAAAAAAAAAGTTGCCTCGCCGCCCGCACTAACCCCCCACCGCCCAGTCAGGTCTGCCTCATTCAGGACAGACCTGTAGATGCTGCGCTCCCGCATTGGCTCTTTAGTATTACAGAGTGCTGGGAGATGAGATCATCTCCCAGCGCTCTGCATGAAGAGAAACCGCACGGGAGCATCTGTATGTGCCAGAGGAGGCACATACAGACCTCTCCTGCCACTGGACCACCAGGGAAGAGGTAGGAAACAGATACTGGGGGCAATGTGGAAATGATGGGGCAATATGGATCTGATGGGGGGCAAGATGGAGATGATGGCAATGTAGAGATGATGGGGCAATGTATGTGAGGGTAATTTGGAGCTGATGGCAATATGGAGCTGATGGAGCAACATGGAGATGATGGGGGTAATGTGAGGGTAAGTTGGAGCTGATGGGGCAATATTGAGCTGATGGGGCAATATGGTGATGAAGGGGGCAATGTGAGGGTAAGTTGGAGTTGATGGGGCAATATGGAGTTGATGGGGGCAATGTGAGGGTAAGTTGGAGCTGATGGGGGCAATATGGAGCTGACAGAGGACAATGTAAGGGCAATATGGAGATGATGGGGGTCAATGTGGAGTCTAGCATGACATCCAGGATACTTAAGTTTGTATGACCCCAGGCATGTTCATCTGTAAAATGTTGTTGTCCCCTTAACTCAATGAATGCTGCAAAAATCTTCTCTTCAAATTGTAAGAGGCACTATTCTACATGTATTTTAATGTGAAAAATTAGTTTTCTGCATTGACTCCTTGGTGGTTAGAGATTTCTCCTGGTGACATCTGTAGCATCTAAGGGGTTAATAATGAAAAGTGTAATATGTTTTATATTTGGTTAACCTCTTGAAGACCAAAGGGGTATGCAAAGCGTTGATTGATTGACTGATTGATTGACAATGGAAAGGGCTGCAATGACTGCTCCCTGATTTACATTTTAAACTTTTATAGATCTATTAATAGAACAGGACTGATGTTTCCAACTATTGTACTAACATTTTGACTTTAGACATTTAGGCCTAGATTTAAAGGCAGCCGTTAAACCATCTGCTAAGTAAAAAAGGCACGTCGGCCGCAAAGAACACATGGTTTACGGCAGATTCAAAGGTAAGTGTTCAAGAATAGCTATCGGGCGTAGGCACTACAAAAACACGTTAAACAAAAACCAGCGTCGCACCTGATTTTGCATCACCGTGCATCCCAAACACCCGTTAAAACACAACTTAACTCAAAATGTTACATTACGGCTGCCGTTGTCTAGCAACCCTGATAGATGCACAAACAAAATTCAAACCTACAGCCAATCCCAAGGCCCCAAAGTATCAAAAATGTTCAAATACACCTATATATACCTCAAAATAACGGTTACACCCTGTCTGTGTTTCGAGTTTCATCAAGCTAGAGCACAGGACCCAGGAGTGGAGGATAGCATTTAGAGAGAGAGAGAGAGATAGAGAGAGAAGCATACAGAGGAGTAAGGTAGAAGGATTTTGGAGAGGAGAGAGTTACATTTAAATAGACACATAGCACACTTTTGCACATAGCACATACATCCATACAAACACATACACATACATACACATAGTCTTTTTTTTTTCATCACACCTTACACATTTTAAACTTTATTTTTACAGTGTGAATCCGTGAGTGAAAGTGTGTGACAGAGAGTGAGTGGGATCGAGTGTGTCTGTGAGGGCGTGTGAGAGTGCCTGGGTGTGAGTGGGTAAATGATGGCCAGGAGAGGAGGACAGGAGAGAGGGATGGGGAGACTAGTGGAGGAGGAGGAGGAGGAAGATCAGGAGGGGATCCCTCAGCAGAGCAGGGGTGGGAGAGGGAGATACGCAGGGCGGAGGGGGACCAGGCCCACAAGAACAGGCACACTAAGAAGAAGAGGGACAGATCCTGCAGTGGGACGAGGGGTAGTGCCTGGGGACCACCACACACAGGCAGGGGCAGAGCAGGCAGGACACTCCGGGTCTGACTCCTCGCATGCCGGAGCTGAGGGGGACAGGCTCAGGGATCCCCGATATACCGAGGAAGAAAACACGGCCCTCGTGGAGGCTGTGCTGGAGAGGGAGAGTGTCCTCTTCCCGGGGGACAGACTCCCTGGCCTGTCTGCGAGGAGGAGAGCTGCCTGGAGTCAAATCTGCAGCAGAGTTAATGCGGTGGCCACCTGCAGACGGGATGTGGACTCAATAAAGAAGAGATGGGGCGACTGCAAAAGGCAGGTGAAGAGGAAGATGGGGGATGCCGCCCTGCACGCCCGAGCCACCGGAGGTGGGCCACCTGTCCCCATCACCTTCAGCGCATGGGAGGAGAGGCTGCGGCAGACACTGTCGTCTACCCTCATTGAGGGGGTCCCTGGAGGATCAGACACTGGGGAGGAGAGGAGCCTCCACACCACCGGTAAGTGCATCACCCCAAAACCACACACCACCCCAAACCACACACCCATCACAAACAAGCACTCACATCCCAACATCTGCCCTTCATTCAACCACACAATTGCACCAACACAGCACCCTGAGGGTTTAAACAGGAATCAAGACAAGGACAAATGTCAGTGTTCAACAAGGCCAAAACCTGTCCAACTCCCTGGTTAACCCTCATGTTGCTGTGCTCATCACACACAATACACACAAACCATGCTCAGTAAAGTGTTGTATGTCAAACATCACAATTGTTGTCACACAGTGTTACCCATGTTCACACAGGGAATCCAGCACATAACCCCATGAGTGCGAGAGGGATCATCAATGCATCGATCAACAATGCTTTGGCAACCCCTCTGGTACTCAAAGGGTTAACCAGACAACAAACACATGTCGATAGGTTAACAATTACATGACACATAGGGGACATTCACTAAGCGGTGAAAAAGAGCTGATGTAGAGAATTTGACACTTGCATACCCTCACTTTACCAATTACAGTGTTAGTCTATGGAGAACATCCAATAACAGGATTCAAGCTGCACAGGCCCCATTGTGTGGACTCCATAGAAAACATTGCAGATGGGGAAATGAGGTCAGCGGAGAAGTCAGCATCATAATCAGTTCATCAGGTCCACTTAACCGCTTACTGAATCACCAACAGGATGTATCAGGTCACAAATCACAGTGCCACAGAGAATAAATGCTTGTATGTGCAACACACAGGCCAAAAACAATCACACATAAGTAAAGGTGAAAAAGTTGTCCTTGGTGTTGTGTATGCAATCATTTACTCTAACTTCAATTTACATAGCTCACATTTGATTCACATATAGATCCTCAGGAGTGCTGATGCCATGGATGGATGGTACACCAGACACTATTTGCAGGAAACATATGGGAACCAAATATGAACCATTGAGGTTTGGTCAATAACAGGCCAGGGATTATGGATATCTATGATCGGGTCTGGCTGCCTCACACAGAAGGATGGATGGGCTGATCCAGGAAAAAAAAGGCCTCAATCAATGATATCCTTCAATACTGGCTTGATTGTTGCCCCTCAGGATTCAACTTGAACAGACCTCATGGACAGAATCCTGTAATGTACATCAATCCCTGATTGCCACAGTGGTATCCCATGCATCACAATGCAATGCATAGGATACCATCATGACAACCAGAGAGGGACATGTCTAATCTGACAAAATCCAGCACTGTACGGGATGAACTGATAACATAGGGATGAATACTACTTGAATCACACTGCAGATCTATTCAAAAAAGATATGTACAGAAAGAAAAACAACCAGATTTGTATGTGGATATGTCCCTTTCAAATGGGTACAAATAGGTCCCAACAAGATGTAAACCCAGAGTTCGGTTCAGTACGTGTGATTGTCCAACTGCCCATATATGTGCACCCTCAACAAAATAACTCATATTGATATCATCATCAGAGTACATATACCCAGTATATTACACCTACTTGGATGGGTATCACTTGTATCTATGAAAGTTCATTTGTGATGGCTGTACATATATAGGCAGTTAGACAATCACATGTTCTGAACAGATCTCTGGGTTCATATCTATCAAGGATATGTTTGTACCCGTATGAAAGGTACATATACACACATATCAGACCATATTCCTCACTGTGTACCTTGGCATGGCAATGGTTAATTTCACTTGATGTAACCTTGCAGGCATCATAAAGAGATGTTTAGAAAGATGTTATTGTATGTGACAGCTGGAGATGTCAGTCATATGACCACACGGAGGCTCTTCAGCAGACCCAAAATTGAAACAATTGGAGATGGATCCATCATTGACATGGTCCACAGAGCGTGCTTACAAACCAGGAACACTTAGTAGACAATGGCAAAGATGTAGTTATCTCCAAATGGGTCAATGTGGAGTCTGCTGAAGAGCCTCCGTGTGGTCAAATGACTGACATCTCCAGCTGTCACATACAGCAACATCTTTCTAAACATCTCTCTATGATGCCTGCAATGTTACATCAAGGTGAAATTAACCATTTCTATCCCGTTAAAGAGATAGTAATACCTAAAATGTGAAAGGAAAAATACATGTCATAGGATTGATCCACCGGGTAATGCAAGGGTATCCCCACTACTGAAAGGTGTTTCATCACAAGAGTATAACAGCTCAAAGTTGAATATTCCATGGACAATATCAGTGTGGCCTGAAAATGTACTATGCCAATGTTGCCAGACCATCCTCTGGCTAGCTTTGGTCCAGGGAGCAGATATCCACAAAGGATGATGTGGCAACAGCGCAAATGTACAATTTCAGGCCACTGGGATGTGGCACCAAAGGAATTCAACTCTGAGCTGCAATACATGTAGAATACAACACCCATCACCAGTAGGAGTACCGTTGTTTCACACAGGGGGATACACCATACAACATATATGTTCCTTTACACATTTCAAGTATTAATATCAATTTGACACCATCATGGCTAAGTTTACTGATCACACAATCTCAATCCTCCACACAGGTTATGTGTCTCCAGCACATCAGGAGCCCATGGAGGAGGCCACCTCACCACCCAGTGAGGAGTATTTGGAGGAGGGGACCAGCCAGTGGGCACCGTACCCAACGACATCCACACCTCTTGGCCAGCTGGATGCACCAACCCTGCCTGCATCAACTCTGCCTGCACCAACTCTGCCTGCATCAACTCTGCCTGCACCAACTCTGCCTGCATCAACTCTGCCTGCACCAACTCTGCCTGCATCAACTCTGCCTGCATCAACTCTGCCTGCACCAACTCTGCCTGCACCAACTCTGCCTGCACCGACTTATTACAGTGACTGGACGCCCCCCACCACCTCCAGGAGCTATTATCCCCCAGCAGCAGCAGCAGCACCACCACCACCAGGGAGGCAATGGCTGCCCGGTGATGTGGCCACCACCCAATATGGGCCATACCCACAGATTGACCTACCCTCCTGGATGGCTTCCCAGCATGGCCCCAGGTATGATCCTAGGTGGGGGCCAAGCACATACCAGTGGCCAAGGTTTGACCCTTGGCCACTCGACTACCAACACCTGGGCCTGCTTGGGGAGCCCCAACAGCCTATGCGAAGGGACGTGTTTACCCCACCACCTCCACCAGCACAGACATCGGTGGGCAGCAGTGGGTCAATTGATGTGGTGGGCACATACCCATCTGCAGCACAACCAGCACCAGCAGAGGAGGACACAGCACCAGCAGAGGAGGATACAGCACCAGCAGAGGAGGACACAGCACCAGCAGAGGAGGATACAGCACCAGCAGAGGAGGATACAGCACCAGCAGAGGAGGACACAGCAGCAGCTGATTCACCAGGCACAAGCATCACCAGCAGTGAACGGCCCACGGGGATGGAAGCTGAGTGTATGGCTCTGCAAAGGAGACTACTCAGGTCAAGCCTCCGCACCAATGACAACATCACCAGGAGCCGTAGGGAATCCCGTATAAACACTAACAGGATAGAGGCAAGGATCCATGCCCTGGAGTCGGAGGTCATGAGGATCAACACTCAACTCCATCAGCTACACACGGGGGTGATGGACCTGCTTGCACAGCTACTGGTGGAGTTGAGAGAGCTGAACCGCAGGGAGGACTTACGTTTGGAGAGGGAAAACCTGCGCTCCACAGAGGGATCCACTGCCCCCACCACCCCCTCTAATGTGACCCCCGAAGCCACACCTAGGGGGCAAAGGGTGACCAGGAGATCATCCAGGTTATCCACTTCTGCCACACAGTCTAAGCCCCCCCCCCCCAAGAAAAAAAAATAAAATGCCCAACATGTTAAATTTCCCCTGAATAAAGGAACATTGTGCTTTTGAATCCTGTCTGATCTGCTTTGAATTTGGTCATAGATTTGGGTGGCAGAGTTGTCTCCAATGCATTGCCAAACAATTCAGTGAATACAACTCCTGCCTAGGTAAGATGTTTGTGGGATGTTACAACATGGGTTCACACACACATCGTTGTACAAAATCAACTGTAAAAACATCCCTGTTGCCATATTACACAACTGTGTTATATGGCAATGTTGTGTGTTGATTTTGCATAACAAAACATTCCCCTTAGCCCAACATTTGGTACAACATTGAACATTCATCTACATCATATGTTGTGTTTAACCCTTTGATAGCCAGAGTGGTAGGCAACGCATTGCAAAGAAATGCGTTGGGTACCACTCTGGCACTCAGAGGGTTAAGGGGATAACCAAACAAACGGCTTAGCGGTGAGATAACAAGCAGGACATATAAATGGGACATGTATCCATATTGTCTTGGATTCACACACTCATTGTGCAACAGACTGACTGGGGAAGCCAATGTTTTCAACCTAGGATTTCAATGTGTAGCACACACATTGATATCCTGGGGTGAGCATTGGGGCCTCCAGTAAGTTGACTTGTTGTTTTTTCTAAGGGTGTAACAGACTTCCCCAGTGAAAACACTTGTCCACTTGGTCATGTACTGTGATATGTCCCAGTGGAGCAATATCACTGAACATTGATTATACTGAGCAACACATTAACTGTGGACAGGAATTCACTGTGGAAGTATGTCCCCTTTATCACCTCTTTATCACTCTCACAACACATTAGTGTATCACTGCCACCATCTGTTAGCGTGAATACATCACTGAGTCCACTCACTTGCAAACAAGTGGTGGAGTCCTGTGATATGGGTGATGCCTTTCCATGTATGGGGATACTCTACCCTGGGTGTGGTAACGCATTGACAACTGTGTTCTCAAATATATCCTCCTACAGACACAGATAGAATGGTGATGGTTCATCTTTATTGTGTCTCAAAGTACATTAGGATGTACATGTGTTTTCTGTGTATTGCCTATATGCATTGAACACCTGTATGAGAACACTAAATGTACTTTGAAACAAAAAAATAGTACTTTAGTAACACTGCTGCCCAGCTCATGTGTTGTCCACAAGGTTTGACAACTCTGTAGCTGAGCATCCTAACTGTACAGGTTATAAAACTCAGGAATTAGTGTTTTCTGTGTCTATATGAAAATGATCCAGTAGAGGTTTGTGTGAACCTCAGGTCAAACTTTGCATCACCAACAACATCAACATAAACAGCAAGGGGTGATCTCCATGAAGGTGATGTCAAGACATCAATCCAGTCACATAGAAGAACTTCAGTTCAAGGATGGATCATGTTACGGATGCCTGTGGAAGAAGAGGACAGGATTTGGAGCAGTTGACTTGAACTGATCATCAAGCAACAACAATTTAGTCTTTTTGATCCCCTCAATTTTCACAGTTACAGGTGAGTACACAAACCATTGCTTGACAATGTGTTGTGTACTCATCTGTAACCAATTATGTGGAGAACTAAGGACATGTGCCCCAGCCCTATGGATATGTGCCCCTGACATGGATACACACATCAACAAGTGTTCTGAGAGCTCCATGGAAGTAATGAATTTGGGCTGCCACTGTTAATGTGACAGTGGCAGCCCAATGTCATTTGTTCCATGGAACTGTTAGGACACATTTGTTGATGTGTGTATTCATGTCGGGGGCACATATGTCTGCACACTCACAGGTCAGCATGGTGTCCCTGGTAATCTGATCTACGTCTCATGACCTCTACATTGTGTGCCCATACCACTGTACATCCACCCCTGTGCTGCTCTTCTCAGCTGTAGCACAGTACAGGTCCCATTTTGAGTCCAATGGCCCTTTAACCCCTGATGTGACGGAGTATTATCCAATGCATAGCATTGGATAACACTCTTTCGCTACAAGGCTAGCATGGTTGCTCTGGCTATGCTCATGGCAAATCAAGTTAGCTGCTGTCAATCAAGCCCTGTAAGGCGATGAACATGGGTTATGTGTTGTACCTTGTTTCTCCTGAGGGTGTGCGTGATATCCTTGGGGTCTGTATGTCAACGTGGAGAGTGGAATGGAGGATGGTTTTTGAGTCCACACACACAATTTGCCACGTCCGCTGCCAGTGCAGTGCTGTGTCACTGTTCCTGTGGGGTGAGACAGAACAAAATGTGCAGTGTGGTTAGTGTCACAGGACTGATGGGGGACTTGCATGGATTGTTTGCATGCCTGTGTTATACTCACATGTAAAGTGTTCCGTGATGAGCCTGTCTCTGATCTGTGTCCCTCTCAGGGTCTCCTCAACGTGTCCGATGTCCATGGGCACTTCCTGTATGGGGGGGGGCCTGGATGTGCTCCAGCAGCCTGGTGTCCACTGCGATGTTGTGCAGTATTGCGAACGCCACAATGATGTCGCACACCTTTCCAGGTGCATACTGCAGTGCTCCCCCCGAGTGGTCCAGACATCGGAATCTTGACTTGAGGAGGCCAAAGGTCCGCTCAGTGGCATTCCTCGTTCTGCCATGAGCCTGGTTGTAGCTTTCCTGGGCATGTGTTCGAGGATTGGCCAGTGGGGTCAGTAGCCAGGACTTGCATCCATAGCCAGCATCACCTGTGTAATGTGAGTGACATGGTGAGACAGGGAGCACATGTTGTGTGAATGATGTTTTGTGTGGTAGACGTAGTAGCTGTGGGTCAGGAGCATGCTAAGCAGCGTTGTGTGTACGCCTGTGTATGTGATGTGATTTTGTATTGTGAACTCACCCAAAAGCCATCCCCCTGTAAAAGTTCCATTCTCGAAATCTCTGTGGACTGAGGAGTTTTGGAGAATGTATGAATCATGTGAGCTGCCAGGATACTTTGCACAGACATTCATTATCCTCATATGGCTGTCACACACCATCTGCACGTTGATGGAGTGAAAGTTCTTCCTGTTGATGAATATCTGTGCGTCACGTGCTGGGGCCTTAATTCGGACATGGGTGCAATCTATAGCACCCATGACCCTGGGCATGCCTCCCCTGGCGTAAAAGGCCTGCTTGACTTGTATCCAGTCCATGTCGGTGGTGGGGAAATGTATATAGGTACTGGCCTTGCTTTTGAGGGCTGGCAGGACCTGGGCCAGCACCCTGGAGAATGTGGCCTGTGACATGCCAGATGCGTAACCCTCCGTGGACTGGAAGGCCCTGCTTGCCATGAAGTGCATGGCACAGAGTAGTTTCTGCAGGCCAGTTAGGGCATGGTTGTGGATGTAGATGGGATCCACCTGCTCCTTGATTACCTCATACAAGGCAATGATGCTGTCAGGCCTCAACCTGTAGCGATCAGTTACCTCATCATCGGTCATTCCAAAGAGGGTGACCCTTGGGCGGTATACCCTGGGCCTTGGTGGTCGTCTATACATCCTGTGCCCTCCAGGTGGGGATGGGCTCCTGTGTGGCTGCTGAGCCAGAGCCTCCTCACTTGCAACAGGTGGTGGCTGTTGATCAGGCATGCTTGGAGGTTGCTGATGTTCCCCAGCTCTCTCCCTTGCACGCCTTCTCCGCAGCCTTCGCAACAATATGTAACCCAACATACTGTTTGCTCTCTCTAACTGTCTCTATCTATCTATTTCTCTCTCTCTCTCTCTCTCTCTCTATCTCTCTCTCTCTCTCTCCCTCCCTGAGTGGAAAACAAGCCACAAGTGAGTGTGTTGAGTTGTCCCTTTAAGTACTTGCTAGGGCGTTGTGTGGGTGTGGTGATGAGGTGAGTGCTGACCAATGGTGAGTTGTTTTTGTCCAGGTAAGTGTTTGCAGGTGTGTGTGTGTTATAAGATGTGGTGTGTTGTGCTTGTTCTGTGTGTGCCATTTGCGGACATGCAGTTGTGGGGTGCAGGTGGCGTGTTGATGTTGCCCAGGTGAGCTTGTATTTGCAGGTGTCCGCTTTGTGTGATGACCCCCATTGTTCCGTGCCATGTTGTGTTGTTGTTTTTTTGTGTGTCGTTGTCCCTGTGGTGTTGGTTGTTGTTGTGTGTATAGTGATTTGTGTTGTGTGTACATGTTTTTGTGTTGTTTTGGCATTGCACGGGTTAATTTTCCCATTTACATGGTTGTGCGGTAAGCCTTTTGTGTATTTTCCTATGTAACGGGTGTTTTGTTTTGGCCGTTAAGTGTCTAACGGCTTAAAAAATTGGGTCTTAACTTTTAGCCGTTAGGTGTGTCTTTTTTTCAGCCGTTATCAGTACCGCAAGCCTTTGAATAGCTCTGGGGTATGTTTTTCCATGCGTCTGAATGCACGTAAGTGTATCGGCCGTAAGGATTCTACAACTGCCGTTAGCTGGTCTTTAGACGGATCTTTGAATTGCAACATGTCACTTAACGCACCCGTTAGTGATTTTTTTTGCTAACGGCTGCCTTTAAATCTACCCCTTAGAGCTTTATTCCAATTTAGAGCATATGGCTGAGATTTATAAAAATCGCTCTTAGTACTTTTGAAAGAATGTACCACTTGAGCTGAGTGAAGAAGACATTCATAAAACATGCATCTATTATTGATATTAATGGGTAATTAATATTGATTGTATACAAAATATAACCCTTGTCACTGCACTCCAAGGGTTAATATATGATCTACAGTAAATTATATATTCACCATTTGAATGCAATGGCAAGATTATGTTGCATGAATTTCTTCACTGAGAACACTTCGTTGTTGTGACGTTTCACTCCTGCTGTATTCGAATCTCTGTACTCTCCACCCCTTTTTGCCTGTTGGTGGAGTCTGATTTTTAAGGCTACAGGGGATAGATGTTCAGAGCCCAATTATTTGAGCTATTTTGTGATTGGCTGGCTTTCTCGTTGTGACCCTTGACTTGGCATTCTATTCGGATTACTCTGGTTCTGACCCCTTTGGCTTGTGTACCTGACTTCGAACTTGCTTTACCTTTGATATCCGATCTGTTCCTGGCAACCCTGGCTTGTACTACGCTCCCTTGATTCCCCAGTGAGTTCCTTCTCAGTCTTTGTGCCTCCCCGAGTGTTCGGCATCTCTCTCTCTGTCTCCCCTGCTGAAGCGTGCATGGCGGTACTCCAAAGACAGCCTTGCCTCGTTGCCAGAAGGTGTTTTTCCTGCATTCCTCTACAACTTGTGGGTGGCAATGGTTGCTGCATCGATCTTGTTCCATTTTTGACTGAGCGGTAGGCTCTACCTCCATTCAGGGGCACGAGTGACATTGCCAATTCCGATCCTGACCATCCTATGAGGTATTACAGGCACTGGGATGCCCCTTGTTGGGTCAGGCTTATTGAGAGAAGGTGGACTGTTACTCTCTGCTCATCCTGGACCACTGGGGATACCCTTATTATTTTCCAGCGGCTTCTGGACAGATATAGGCTACATGGTATTGACATTTTCTGTTGCTGCTCCTCAGTTCTGGTGAGGATTTGGAGATTTTACCCTTTGCAGCTGGTCTGTCAGTTGGTTCTGGCGTGAGGGCTTTAATATAAGTTTCTGTGTGTCATTTTTGTTGGGGCTACTCCATTCATTCCTAACCATATATCCCTTCCTAGTGGTTGAGGTTTTCTGCTACACCCTCATCTTGCAAAGCGGTCTTGCCTGATGTTATAGCCCAATCTTGGGCCTTTGGAAGCAGTCTTGCCTGCTCATATACACCTTCCTTGAGGTTTGACGGTCTCTGCTACTCGCACATTGCGAAGCAGTCTTACCTGCTGTTGTAGCCCAACCTTGGATCATTGGAAGCAGTCTTTCCTGCTTTAATACCCTTTCCTTGGGGCTTAAGAGTCACTGATACACCCTCCATTTGCATATCAGTCTTGCCTGCTACTTTAGCCTTGTGAGAGCCAGATGGAAGCTTCTGTACTGGTCACCCGTGGTGGCTCCTTGATTTCATCCTCCTTACCTGTCTGCACATTGGGTCCATTTCCCATAGGTTGCATATTCCACCAGTTCTTCGCATTTCCCTCCTGGCCAAGGTTCCAGCTCAACCAGAATTGGACATCTAGCTTCCCGGCCAGCACCTTTAATTTGGCTTCAGCCGCTGCAATGAAATAGCGAGGCAGGCTACGTTCCCGAACAACGCACCCTAGTGTCGAACCCTAGCTACCCCAAGACTCCGCAACCTTGGGAATCTGTCCATGACTGTTGTATTTTAAACAGATGTAACCTGAAAAATACAGTACTGAATTTGTTTTCAAAAGTCATTTTACTGTTTTTTGTCTGTAAATTCTGTTCGAAACAGTGGCATTAAAATTAATGTACCGTGTCTAACCCTTGTCAATATGTGTATAAAATGTTCCTTTTTCACATATATTGTGAATTATAGTGCTAGTCCTAGGGTCACAATAAATTTGAAATTGTAATGATTTATCTTCTTATCTTTGTAAGGTACAAGTCTTATTTATTCCGTTGAAGACTCCCTCATGGTACCTTTATAGCAACACCATCTAGATGCAAGAAATGTGTTCATACAAGGAAGCTGGATTAGTTTATATATTTTCTAAAGCTCTAATGGTAAATTAAGTAAAGCATATACCTCTCAAAAGCATAGCACAGCTTCTAGTATTTCAGATAAGTAATGGTGCAACCTATGGCTCTATCATGTCATTGCCAGGTCCATTAATATGGGGATACAAATGGACCAGCAATGAAATGCATCATGCTAGAGGTTTAACATTTACTAGGAAAACAAATTGTTTTTTTACCAGTCAACCAATGTTTTTTCCATTGATATAATGTGTGTACACACACATACGGGCTGGAGTGAATGTCATTATTTTAGGTGTAGCACATTGCTCATTAAATGGGCCCCCTTTTTCCTCTGGCCCCATGTGTGCCCCCCTTAATAGAATTCCTAGTCACCACTGCCTGATAGCTGTACTATTAGATACCTATGTTTCTTACTTGCTTTATCCTGTCAATCTTGTTTCTAGGGAAGATGGGCCTACCCATGTTAATGCAGAGTTTCCTAACTAGCTGTCTAAAATAAAGCATGTAATGCTGTTAGTGAATCCATAATTGTGGCTTGGTCTGCAATTCTGCATTGCTTAGAAGTTTTGGAAGGCTTGGGGCCTGCATGCCAGAAAAGAGGATGACAAGTGAGCCAACTGATTTAGACCGTGCTTGAAGTCTGGAGTTCCTCACAAGCTTTGGGACATTCTGTAACCCTTGCACATACTGTCCACGTTTCCATACATGACTGACTGTTGCCCTGGTTAGCGTTATGTTTTTTTATAGATCAACATGGCATTTTTAATGTTGTTCATGTGAATAAGCTGCATGGAGCTCCATAGCCTGTTATGCAGATCATCACTACAGCAACATATGCATGTTCTCCTCTGAATACAGGAAAGTTTAGCATGTTGCACTAGACTTATTTGTGCATGAGTCATAACCATATTTGTGCATAGCCTAATCCAACTTAGACATCAGCTCATTGCTGATGTCCATTATGTTGTAAACACAGTCTTAATATTTTCTGCTCTTTGTTTTAATTTATTTGTCTGCTTGTATCTTAAGAAGCTGATTATACCTGGAATTGATGCTGCTGTAACTAGATTCCATAAAGCTGAAACATGGCAATGCACTCCTACCAATTGCATGTTTAGGTAAAAGAGTACCTGATTATGAGACCTTTGGGCCTTAAAGGGGAAACTAGATTAGGGAGTTGACGTGATACAGAATTCTAATTCAATATTATTTAATGTCCGTAGAGACTGTAGACATATTTTGCTCATTTTGTTACAAAATCCCTATTTTCTTTATTTAGTTTTATATATATATATATATATATATATATATATATATATTATTATTATTATTATCTCACTCTCACCTTCACTCCTTCTCCCATCTCTACTGCTGAAAACCCTAGTGTAGAATTTCTTATTTCTCTTTTATGCCCATTATGGAACACATGAACCACAGGGTTGAGCTCCCTCCTCCAGGAGGGCAGGGCACTTCAAAAAGACAAGATCTTGGGGTCAAGGATTCCCTCCTCTTCCACCAGTTCAACCTCCCTGCCAGATTCATGTGTCTTGTGTCCAAGAATGAGTACTCTTTGGTGCTTCTCTTCTCTTTTTCGAGGTTATTATTATTATTATTTTTTTAATATTGGGCTTTATAATCCCACATTAGGTGTTATCCAACACTGGATTCCCTGGAGTTGGATTGTCCAGTTCACAGGTGTTTATGGACCTTTTCACCTGTGGAAGTTGACTTTATGATAAGTCTGTAGTTCATGGCTTAAGTCTCCTAGAAATTCTGACCTACTGGGATGGAGTAGAAGTCTGGAGAGTTCCATGGTCCATTGTATGTCCCGTTCAAAGCCTTCCACACCCTGTGTGTTGTTTATGTGCTTATTCTCTCACTTAGCCTTGTGGCACAGATGGCTACAGTAATTTTTTTTGGGAGCGGTAGTAAGGAGCTTAGTAAGAAGAGGTAGTAAGTTAGTAAGGAGTGGTAGTAAGGAGCTTGCCAGCTTAACACCTTAAAGACACTGGTGGATTATTTAGGAAGCAGCTAGGGGGGCCTCATGTTGCCCAGCACTACTTGCACTGCTTACCTTAAGAGCAGCCACTGAAAGTGGAGCCCAATGCCAGTTTTGCTACTATGGCATATTCATTCACACAATCAACTGCTTTTAAAGTTGTAAAGAAGTTTTTTGAAAAAATATATATATTGTAACACTTTTCCTGCTGAGTAAAACAAGGGTACTCCCACTGCTAATAGATGCATATTTCTAGCATTATTACAGTTTTAACTATATAATAATATATAACAAACAAAGGACACTTACGTGGGAAGGCTAGTACAGTGTCATTTAAGTGTAAACCAGGTAAGAGAGTATCGGGCTACAAAAACATAAAAGGGACCCGACATTCATCGGGAAACAAGGGGGTATGGTGGGTAAATTGAGCTGAAAACGAGAATGCGTACCCAGAACAGAGGGTAAGACGTAAACAAAAGCAAATAGGAGAAAAAGTGCTTAAATGTAGAAGCAAGTAGACCAGATAAGAGGAAGGTGGAAGTCAGATAGCATGAGAAAGGCAAAAGATGTCAAAGGGAGGAAGAAAGATAAGGACAGAGATAGATGGAGAGCAGAGAGAGTGGAGGAGGGGGGGAGGAAAGGGGGAGGGTGACAAGTGGATTTGGAGGGGGGGTCCAAATAAAGGGGAAGGGAGAGGGTTAGTACAGATGAAGGGAAGGGAAAAAGGAGGGAGAGGGGAAAGAAGGAAGGGGGTTGGTATAAGTGTGTGGAGTTTGGGACAGCAGCCTAAGTGTTGGTGTCAGTATGCGGGAGGTGAAGACAGGCAGAATAATCTAGCCAGGACAGCCATTGAGTGAGAAATAGATATATAGTACCAGTGGGCAGGGCGTGTATATGCTTCATACTGCAGAAGTGTCCAACCTTCTGGACCCAGTGTTGAAAGCTAGGCGGAGAAGGGGCTGTCCATTGAGCCGGGATCAGACTCTTGGCCTCATTCAGTAGCTAGAAGAGGAGGAATTTGAGAGGCAGTTTGTTGTTGAGACTTGTAGAGAGATTGTACACAAAGTCACCAAAGAGGGTCTGGGAGGAGGAGAATCTGAAGAATTGTGCTGATGTGGGAAATGATTTCTTGCCAGAAGGGAACGATCAAGGGGCAGTCCCACCAGATGTGTATGATAGAATCTTCCTGTAATGTGCATCTCCAACAAGTAGAGTGTACCTCAGGATAGAACGGATGAAGTTGTAGTGGGGTGCGGTACCATCTGGACAGGAGTTTATAATTGTACTCCTTTGTAGATACGTCCAACGCAGATCAGTGATCGATAAATAGTAAGCCAGGTCTGTTGAGGGAGGAAGATCCAGAGATCTGCCTCCCAATGTCTGATATGAGAGGGTTTAAAATGTGGGTTGGAGTCAACGAGAAACCAATACCTTTTAGTCAGAGTACGTTGGAAAACTGATGCAGAACAAAAGAGTATTTCAAATAGAGTGTGGTCCTAATAACAGTAGTTGTTCACAAACAAATGCTGCAGGAAGTGTCGGATTTGAGTGTATTGCCAATGTTGAGGCGATGTGGGAGACAAGGAGAACTCCGGTTCCTCAAAGGGTTTGACGGCAGGGTCAGAAAGAAAACATTGGATGTGATTCAAGTCATTTTTTTCCCAGAAGGTAAAGGAGTTGACCAGCTGTCCAGGTGGGAAAGCAGGGTTAAGCAATATAGGCATACGAAGGGAAGGGTATGGTAATAGAGATAAGGCTTTATTAAGAGATTCCCAAAAAGAGATCAGATGTCCCAGTATAATATGTTGTTTAGCAGATGGAGGGAATGTTGAGGGCTCGTACCAGCAGGGTGACTCAACTAGATGCCTTGTGCATATGAGGTAAGGCAGCATATCCAGTCTTTGGGGGGGAGCTAGAGCAATCTGTGAGTCTAGACAGAGTAGCAGCTCGATAATAAGCAGTGAGATCACGCATTCCTAAATCACTGTATCGGGAATGAAGTCGCAGTTGGTACAAGGGAAGTCTAGGCTTCTGAAAATTCCAAATGAAATCGTTAATCATTTTCTGAAATTTATGAATGAATTTGGACGGGATCTTAATGGGAAGTGTGTTGAAGATATAAAGAATGCGAGGAAGAAGGATCATCTTGGTCAAATTAATCTGTCCTATCCATGAAATAAACAGGTGCTTCCATTTAGATACATTCGAATCGTTGAGATGAAAGAGGGAATCCAGATTCGCCTGCATGAGAGCGGTAATGTCTTTCGGAAGAAATATGCCAAAATATTTAACATGCGTGTTCTCCCACTTGAAGGAAAAGGACTTTTTTAAATTAGAAAGTAGAGGCAGTGTGACATTCAGGGACAAGATTTCTGTCTTAGTTAAATTCACCTAAGTAGCATGCAGTGCCAACTGGCATCTGCAAAGGCCAATAAGATATTGGCATGTATTAAAAGGGGTATTCACTCAAGGGAGGAAGATATAATTATGCCTCTTTACAGGTCCATGGTAAGACCCCACTTAGAATATGCTGTTCAATTCTGGGCACCCTTTCTGAAAAAGGACATTATGGAACTAGAGAAAGTGCAGAGGAGGGCTACAAAACTAGTAAGGGGAATGGAAAGCTTTAGTTATGAAGAAAGGCTAGAAAAGTTAAACTTGTACACACTAGAGAAACGGCGTCTTAGAGGGGATATGATAACATTATATAAATATGTTCAGGGCCCATACAAAGGGCTCTCCAAAGACCTGTTCATTAACAGAACAGTACACAGGACAAGAGGCCAGCCGCTTAGACTTGAGGAAAGGAGATTTAATCTACAACAGCGGAAGGGTTTCTTTACAGTAAGAACAATAAAGGTATGGAATTCACTGCCTGAGGAGGTGGTGCTATCGAAAACATTAGATGCCTTTAAAAGGGGCCTGGATACTTATTTAAAAGAGCATAACATAGAGGGCTATGTACGTTAGTATTGGGATGAATATTTAGTTGGGGCTTGTTGATCCAGGGAGGAATCTGATTGCCATTTGGAATCAAGAAGGAATTTTTTTCCCCCCACTCAAGGCAGAATTTTAAATTGCTAATTGAGGGTTTTTTTTTGCCTTCTTTTGGATCAACGATGGTAAACAGGAATAGGAAAGGTTGAACTAGATGGACGCAAGTCTTTTTTCAACCTAAATTACTATGTTACTATGTTACCTTAAAATGTGACAGACGACAGAAATAAGAAAGTAGAGGAGTGATTGAAGACAAGGATCAATGCAGGGCTGTAAGGAAGAGTAGAATGTCATCCGCATAGCTGGCAAGTTTAATCTGAGAGTCACCTAAAACCATACCAGAAATGGAGTCTGTCTGCCGGATAGTATTCAGAAAAGGTTCCAGTGCCAGAACAAAAAGGACAGGGGAAAGCGGACATCCCTGTCTCGTCCCGTTACTGACAGGAAAGGCATCTGAAAGAAAACCATTCACAATAACTCTAGCAGTTGGCAAGGAGTATAGTGATTGAATAAATGCAAAACACCTAGGGCCTAGGCCCAAATCAGATAATACAGAGAAAAGATAAGGCCAGCCAATGCAGTCAAAGGCCTTCTCCGTGTCGATTGAGACCAGCAGAGTAGGTGTCTGATGTTGCAGGGCACAGTACAGCAAAGCAATAGCTTTAGTTGTATTATCCCGGGCCTCACGACCAGGGACAAAGCCCACCTGGTCAAGATGGACGAGGGAAGGCAGATATCGCTTCAGGAGACAGGCAAGGATTGAGACTAACAGTTTCACATCTGTGTTTAGCAGGGAGATAGGCCTATAACTTGAGCAATGTATTGGATCATTGTGCGGTTTGGCAATAACTGAGATGTTAGCTTTGAGAGCTTGTGAAGGAAACACATTGCCAGAGGCAATGTGATTAAATGATTTAGTTAAGTATGGGACAATTGTAGAGGTGAACTTACAATAGTAAGAGACAGTGAATCCATGAGGGCCTGGGCATTTCCCCAGAAGGGAACATTTTAGAGCAAGTGAAACTTCATCTGAAGTGATAGGGGATTCTAAATCTAAGATAGCTTGAGCCGACAAAAGCAGGGTGTTTGAAAGCTTCAAGAAGCTATCAATGTCAGAAAGCCAGGAGGAACGTTGCTGCTGTGCAGGTGACAAAGGAATATTATACAGTTTCTCATAAAAGTCTCGAAAGGAGTTGACCATTGAGGGGAGAGAGTGGTGAATAGATCCAGTGTTATCCGCAATTTCAGAAATGCAGCTGGAGCGATAGTGTATGTGTATGCGTACAAGGTGGGCAAGAGTCTTCCCACACTTTTTGCCATTCAGATAAGATCTGTATTTGTACCATTGATAGGATTTAACCTGTTGGCTTTTAAGCAAGGAGAGTTCAGCCCGGCCGAAGTGAGTTCATGAAGGGAGTAGGCGGATATGGTAGATTTATGGGACTGTTCCTTAACCTGGATAGTCTGAAGACGTCTGGAGAGTTCAGCCCTATAGAGCCTCGGTGTGTATGCACCAAGTTTGATTAACCCGCCTCTTATATAACATTTATGGGATTCCCATAAAATGGGAGGGGAAATGTCTGAGGTATCGTTGATATGAAACAAACTCAGTAAGACAAGACTGAAGACGAGATGCATCCCGTTCTGAACTCAAAAGGGTAGCATTTAACTTCCACGTAGGCTTACCCTGTCTGTGGGAGGGAAAAGAAAGTTTTAGGCAGATAGGCGCATGATCCGAAATAAATTATGGCTCTATGGAGAGCTGCAAAGCATAATGCAATAGGGATTGATCTAAGAAAAAGTAGTCCAGACCAGAGTATGTGTTGTGAGGGCTGGAATAGAAAGTAAAGTCTTTAGTAGAGGCATTGTATATCCTCCAAATACCATGCAAATGGGACTGAGACAGCCAGGAATCAAGGTGGAGCAGTGAGGAGAGAGAGTACTGGAAGCGGTTAGAAGAACTGTCTAAAGAGGGGTTAAGCACAATATTAAAGTCCCTGCCCAATATCACAGAGCCTTGTGCAAATGTGTCCAAAAGACCTAGAATTTTAATGACGAACTTGACAGGTTTAGAGTTTGGGACGTATATGTTTGCAAGGGTGAATGAGGTGCCCCTAAGAAACAGGTACCGACCTTCCGGATCAATTAATTCAGTTTCATGAGACCAGGGAGTGTGAGCATCTATGAGAATGACAACCCCACATCATTTTGAGTCAGCGGAAGCGTACCAAGCTAATGGGAAATGGGAGGAGCAGAGGGAAGGAGGGGAGTCTATTTTAAAATGGGTTTCCTGAAGGAATAGTATATTAGTATGCAGACGATCGGCCTCACTGAAGACCTGAGATCTCTTTTCGGGTATGTTCAGTCCCTGGGCTTTAATGGAGGTAAAGGTCAGGGAAGAATCATAGTGAGCGGCTACTAAATTTGACCAGCTACCAACGACAGAGGGTGTGAGTACAGGAAGGGTTGCTCAATGAATCGGGAGGGGATGGAGGGAGAGAGAAGGAAGAGTGTTAGTAGGTCAGTCTGGGACGGGCTGAAGGGGAAGGTGCGAAAGAGAGAGTAGTAAAGAGAAAGTAAGAGAGAAACGGAGGTATAGGAAAGTGGAGGAGAGAAGATATAGTGCAACAGTCTCTAGGATCTGAGATACTTCCTTTCCTGGGGAATATTACAGTAGTTTGGATGTTATAGGAGCAGTAAGAAAAGAAAAATATAGAGAGATGAAGAAAGAGAAAACACAGTATGAGTAGAAAGTAGTATAAGGAGAGAGGGCTCTCTCTTCTGGGTCACTGGGTGATAGGATGTATTATATAATCCACTCTGTAGAAGGACAGACTGAGCGTGGAGGTAAAAATGATAGCAAGTAAGAAAGGGAAGGCCAGAAGGATAAGAATTGCAAAGAAGAGGGAGGCCAGAGTTTGGAGTTAGCATGCCGCTGGCAAATATATATAATGGTGGGGGATTTGGGAAAAGGGTTGGTCTCAGGAGCAAAGGGGAATGTCCTCTACCAAAAGTGAGGAAGATATGGAATCTCCTAAAATGCAACACCTCTCTACCATGTGCAGAACTAGCATCTCCCACAGCGGAAAGAACTTCCTTACAGCTTGGGAGGGAAACAAAGCAAGTGGAGGGGGTGGGGAGTTTTAAAAAGGTGTATGAAACAAGCAATGAAAGACAGAGCAGTACAATATAATAAAGGAAAACAACCATTCATGAGTAACTGTTTTGCATGAAGGTCCTACAACCGGCCATTGAGCAACTGACGTCCTGATGACCAAACTTGCACTTACAGTACCTACGTGGCTACCACCATGAAAGAGGGAAAGGAGATAAATGAGAGTTTAGTAAATGTGGATAAGGGGGAAAAGGGGGCTGACAGGAAATCTGTTCATCCAACCGTCAGACAGCTTTACACAGCAGGTACATGGGGAGGACACATATGAAAAGCAGTCTAAGCACAGGGAGAGGGGAATAAGGATACTCGGCTGCCCACAAAACAATAATGAGTAGCCCGTAAGAGTAATCTATCCTATCGGACATAACAAGTAAACAATCCACATGCGTATATAACATCACAGTTAGGGAAGGGCATGCAATAAATAAAGGAGACACAGGCATCAGGGGAGAGAAGGGAGGGGAAGTAGTAGAGCAGAGGAAAAGAAATTCCATAAAATGGCTATAGGTCCAACATGAAGGGGGAAGGGGGTGAGGGAGGGGTAGTCCCCTGATGCCGGGTTGCAACAGAACGATCATGTAATTAAAAAACAGGACTAGATGAAAATCCAGTAAGCATCCAGTAATTGTTGAACAGCCCTAGCACCCGGGGGATCATTACTGAGAAAGGAGATTAGGCAGGGGATAATGAGGGAAGGTGATAACAACCATGTGAGGTGGATAAGGCATCAGAGAAATGGGAATATGTATTTGAGAGTGAAGTGAACAATAAGGGTCGTACACACCAACCCATTTATCAGGCAATTGCAGCAAATAAAGGGAGTACTTAATTAAATCCCTCATGAGGGGGGATAAACATAGGTAGGAGACCGAGCAATGGAGGGGGCGGGTAAATACCCCAGCCGCAGAGTGAGGTGGCAAATTAGTCCTAGGTGAGGGGGGAGGCCTAGGGCATAACAACCATAAGAAGGAGAGGTCTACAAAACATATCACAAGGACAGACCCTATTAGAATGTGATACAACCAATATAAGGCCTAAACTGAAATGATGCAGGCATCAGAGGAGGTCAAGGGGTGAAATAAGGGGAAGGGAAATTTACCTCCAGCAAGGAGGGGTAACTTGGTATGGAGATGGGAAGGAAAAAGGGGAGACAAATGGGTAGTCCCCTGATGTTGGGTTTCGCAAACTACAAGGCCAGTGAGGGAGAAAACAGGCGAAATGATACCTGAGCAAGGTACAAAGTATACCTGTCCAGCTGCTAAGTAAGAAAGTAGACATGAGAGATGGCATGTGCAATGGACAGTTTTTGGTAAGGTGAATGAAATCATTGATCTGCTGCCCAACGAAACAGAGATCCATGAAGCAGTCCCAGTCTCTTGTGTTTGGTTCAGGGGAAGTTTCTTAGGGTCCAGTGTATCCGGGGAACCCCATCTCTATCGTCTGTCTTTTGGCAGAGTGGTAGCAGGGCAAGGGTCTGCAGCAGGGAGATCCGATATCGCCAGAGGGTCAATGCCCAGGGATCTGCAGAAGGCCAGGGTGTCTGCAGGGTCACGGGTGATGGAGGAGGAGCCTTCATGGATCGCTGATAGTTGAAAAGGGAATCACCAGCGGTATTTAATAGCCAGGTTACATAGGTGGTCCATAACTGGTCTTAACACCCATCTTCTCTGTAATTTATAAGGAGACTGATCATTATAAAGCTGGACAGTGCAACCAACAAAATGGATCTCAGGTAGGTTTCTACATCTCAACATGATCCTGTCCTTGTCTGCGTAATGATGGAGGCAGCAGATAATGTCATGAGACTTCCTGACAGGCGGGCCCCTGGGCCATAGGTCCCTGTGCTCTCTTTCTATTTTGATGGACTAGTCCGGTGATAAACCCAGGATGGAAGAGAACAGGGTTTGCAAAGAGGGAATCAAGTCCTTCCCCGTTACAGATTCTGGGAAATCCTTTATGTGGATCTTCCAACGTCTCATGCGGTTCTCTAAGTTGTCAAGCTTGGATGTAAGCACTGCAATAGCCTCATCATGGTGGATTGCATGCTGTTCAGGGTTGTGTATCTGCATCCACAAGGCTTCACGGTTGTCCTCCAAAATAGTGAGTCTCTGACCCAGCTTCGCTTGGTCTTTCTTGAGGTCAGAAATTTCTGTTTTGACTGCCAATTTAATCTGTCTTCATGTTGGCCATGAAAGAGCGCATATCTTCTTTAGTGGAAAAGGCAGCCAGATCCTCTTTGGTCAGTGGTACCGGGATTGCCAGAGTTGCCATGTTTGAAGGCATAATGGGGTTCGATGAGTCCATAAGAGAGTTCCAAGGTGGAGGAAGGGGAGATCAGAGGACGGGAATCGTCCACAGGTGTGATCTTGGGAGTGGAGGCTATAGGCCCGGGTGAGTACCAAGTGGTAGGCAGGTAATCGAAAATCCTCTTTCACTGTCGTCCAATACAGGTTACTGGTAACTCTGGGAGGCGATCCGCCCCTTTAAGTATGCAGGAACATTTCTCCAAATGTATGCAGGGGGCGGAGCCTCCCCTCCCTCCTCAGCTGCTTCCCAGTCAGCTAACACCAGAATGATTTGTTCCTGGGTGTGTACACACCAGGTGGAGAACATCTCTCTTCAGTTTTAGTCTTTTTATTGTTTTCTGTCAAATATGGAATACCACCATTAGGCGGGTTACCATGACTGACAAATGCCCTCTCCAAAGTGGCTAGCTCAGTGTCCAGGGATTTTTGGCGGACCTTATGCCCTGATGGGGAACAGCTTGGTTTCAAGTACTTCCCTGGGGGATTATCCACTGAGGTAATCCTTTCTTTGCATGGTGACCTGAAGACAGAAGACCTGCAGAAAGGTGAGCCACCCTTTGAGTGCTGAAGGTCCACTTGTCCTACAGTGTCCCTTCATTGGGGTTGTATTTGGGAGTTCTCATTGCGCACTCCGGCACTCATTGGGTGTTTATGTATATAGTTAATTGTATATAGGTGTATGTCTGTGAGTTTTGGAGCAGTCTATGTAGCATTTTAACCCTTTGTCTGCTGGTTTGACTTCTTTATTGGGGGTTCTGTCACACTTTCTTTATGGGATAGTGTTTTCTCATCATGTACATGTGTTTCATATGTATTTTTAACCTTTTTATTATTGGGGTTAATATTCTTAAACTTTATGTTCTGCGCCTTTAAGGCACACTTTTACCGCATAGCCGCCATTGCTCCTTTCCTCTCTATGGGCTTACACTGTGTGGAATGTATCTCTGGAACCGCTTCACATAGCGACTTCAGAGTGGGCTCTTTTTGTTTGTCTTCCCTTGCTCTTTCATCCGGTTTCATGTTCAGGTGTGTTGGGGTACTTGGGGGGCTTCGGGCACTGCTTTGGGGTACTTTTTGAGAAAAACTACGCTTCCCATGAGCGCTCATTTCGCGCCTCTTTTCTGATTGGCTCCCGTCGCGGCAGCCATTTTGTGAGTTCTTCTCATCGAGTATACTACGCAGGGACCAGACTCTCTCCCTCTCCTCCGTTGATTAACCCTTCGCTTTCCAGAAAAGTTTAGTTTTTAACGTTTCTGGGGTGAATCTTTAATCTTTCACACTTAAATTGGGTGATTTCTGACAGTGGGGTATTTTTGACACTGTGAGTATGTCTACACTGCTGGAGCTTGGGACTAGACCTAAGACTAAGGAGGCTGGGGTATCAGTATCCCCCATTGCGTATTGCTCCTCCTGTCATTCAGGGCTGCCTAGGGAATTCTCTGGTCATTTATGCCCAGCATGCTCAGAAGGTCCTGACAGCAACCCAGGGCCTTCCAGCCATGCTATAGAGCCAGCTTGGGTTAAATAGTTTAAGGCTGCAACTAGGGACCTCAGGTCCACTCTTCAACTCTTTCCGTCTCAGGTACAGGGTGCACTGCAGTTATGGCAGGCTCCCTCTACTATCAGGACCTCCCTGCCTAAACCACAGGGGGCACCTGATGTGTCTGATTCTTCTGAAGAAGAATTGTTGCAAGATTCTGATGTTGAGGATGGTACAGTTATTGAGTCTTTCAGATCTGTTGGAGACCCCTTTGAATGTGACCCTGAACTCTCTGCTGAGGGCTTAATTAGAGCCGTTCTGACCACCCTCATCTTCCCTTGAGTCAAGAGGTTCCCTCTGACCCAACTGATATCTTTCAAAAACCGACAAAAGCTGTTACTTGTATTCCTCCTAACCCTACTCTTGAACGTTTGGTTTCTGATGCTTGGAAAAATCCTGACAAGTCCTCTTCAGTCTCAAAAAGTTTGCTAAACTTTATCCCTTTTCTGAGGCTGAACTGGCTAAATGGGTTCATCCTCCCAAGGTGGATGCTCTTGTTTCTAGACTGTCTAAAACGACTACTTTACCTGTATCTGATGCTTCTGCGTTACAGGATTGGACGGACAAAAAGTTGGAGGTTTGCCTCAAGTCTATTTTTGCCTCTATTGGCACTGCTATGCGACCGGCCTTTGCTGTGTCGTGGGTTAACCGGGCCATTGCGGTCTGGACTGAGCAACTCACTACGGCGGTCTGTCAGGACGCGCCAGTTTCAGAGCAGTTGCGCTTGCTTGCCAATATTTGTGAGGCTCAGAATTATGTTTCTGATGCTGCCTTTGATGCTGTCTGCATGATGGCTAGGGCCTCTACCTCTTCTGTGGTAGCCAGGCGTGCGCTTTGGCTTAAGATTTGGTCTGCTGACACTGCATCTAAGAAAGTTTTGCTTTCCTTGCCTTTCGAGGGTACTTATCACGGTTCCCGTGATCAGTTCTGTCACTCTCACTTGTGCTGCTCCCTTATTGGTTGAGCTGTGTTGGCCCGCCCCTGGTGACCTTTTTACTCTGGCCATTGGCACCTGTCAGATGCCCTTTCGTGGTGTTCCAGAGCCAGAGTTGCTGTTCGCTGTGTTCCTGATTTCCGGTGTACTGATTTGGCCTGTATTGATGTCTCTACTGTGTTCCTGCTCGTTGCTGATCCGGCTTGTCTGCGAACCTCCTCTGTGACCTGACCCGGCCTGGCTGACGTTCCTGCTCGTTGCTGATCTGGCTTGTCTGCGAACCTCCTCTGTGATCTGACCCAGCCTGGCTGACGTTCCTGCTCGTTGCTGATCCGGCTTGTCTGCGAACCTCATCTGTGATCCGACCCGGCCTGGCTGATGTTCCTGCCCGCTGCTGATCTGGCTTGTCTGAGAATCTCCACTGTGAACTGATCCGGTCCGGCTACGTTTCTGCTGCTGTGTCGCTGGGCTACATTCTGATTCCTGCTGAGTCGCGCCTGTTGTTCGAAACTGCACCTTAACCCTTGTGCTGCTGTGTTGCCAGTTTCGCTTGCAGAGTGGCGCTACTGCTGAGTCTCCGGTTACGCTTGCTGAGCTGTACTACTAGCTGAGTCTCCCTTTAAGCTTGCAGAGCTGTACCATCAGGGCGATACCGATACGCTGAGCCTCCGATTACTTGCTGTGCCTTATCTCCAACCGGGTGCTGTGTTTAACTCTTGCAGAGCTGCGACGCTTACACTACTCCTGCTGAGCCTGCCGCTTGGGCCTTGGTAGACGGCGGCTCATATTGTCATTCTTTAAGCAGAGTAGTCAGTTCCGGTTACGTACCGGGTGGTCTCTTGGCTCTTGCACCGTTGCACCGGTGGATCCGTTATACGCCCATGGGGGCTACTTGGCTCTAGCTATCATTGTACGGTTGGCCTCATTTACACGCCCGGGGGGGGGCTAACGATTCACGCTCTTGCAGCTTAGTAGTCTCCGTTATACGCCCGTGGGGGCTAACGACTCACGCTTCCCTATTACTGGTGGTCTCCGTTACACGCCCGTGGGGGCTATTCGCTATTGCTCTAAAGCAGTGATTCTCAACCAGGGTGCCCCATGTTTTCTATGAAGCCTAACAAAAATGGACTTTTAAAGATTTATAGAAATTGTTATGCACATTATGTTTAATGGTGTTATTACGATTGTAAAACCTAATAATAACTGTATATTTATGTATGGAACCTTCATTACGCCTTTGATAAAGTACATTAAATATGTTAGGGGTGCCCCAAATATTCTAGATTACTGACAAGTCCTCTTCAGTCTCAAAAAGTTTGCTAAACTTTATCCCTTTTCTGAGGCTGAACTGGCTAAATGGGTTCATCCTCCCAAGGTGGATGCTCTTGTTTCTAGACTGTCTAAAACGACTACTTTACCTGTATCTGATGCTTCTGCTTTACAGGATTGGACGGACAAAAAGTTGGAGGTTTGCCTCAAGTCTATTTTTGCCTCTATTGGCACTGCTATGCGACCGGCCTTTGCTGTGTCGTGGGTTAACCGGGCCATTGCGGTCTGGACTGAGCAACTCACTACGGCGGTCTGTCAGGACGCGCCAGTTTCAGAGCAGTTGCGCTTGCTTGCCAATATTGCCTAATAATAACTGTATATTTATGTATGGAACCTTCATTACGCCTTTGATAAAGTACATTAAATATGTTAGGGGTGCCCCAAATATTCTAGATTACGTGTTAGGGGTGCCCTGAACAAAAAAAGATTGAGGACCACTGCTCTAAAGCGTTCTGGGTCAGTCTCTGCATTTTCCAAGCAGCTTGCTACATATTGGACTGCTAATGCTGGACTTTCTCGCACTTATACTGCCTTCTCATCACCTTGGGCGTGCCAACACCACAACAGAGACTGACGAGTTCTATGTGTTAACTATTGATTATGCACCTATTCCTTGCTATACACTGTGTGGCCTATTGAGGGCCGTCTTGTTCATTACTTTTGTTAATAAAACTGTGTTTTATTCAAACCTGCTGAGTGTCTGAAAAACCGTTACAGTACGAAAGGGCCATGACCTCAGACAGCAAGGGTGAGACTAGCACACAGAACATCCATTGGAGAATGGATGTGCATGAGCAGCGCTTAGACCAGTTGGCACTGGCCTTACAAACCTTACTTGAGCGTACAGTACACCTAGACAAACCTAACCAAAATCCGGTGGTCACCCCAGTCTCGACACCGGCCAATTTGCCTGTAGTTCCTACTACACATACCAGAGGGCTAACGGCGGTGGCGCCGTTACCATTAAGGTATGATGGCGAACCTACCCAATGCAGAGGCTTTATCAACCAATTGGAGATATTCATGGAGCTCACGCCTCAGGCATTTCCTAATGACCGAAGTAAGGTCGGATTCATGATCTCCCTATTAACTGACAAGGCACTGTCTTGGGCTAATCCTCTGTGGGAGAATGCCAAACCCTGCACTCTGAACTTTAATGAGTTCGTAAGACCAATGTGGCTTAATGAAGAGGTTAGTAGGAAAATGAGAAATAAGAAGCAGGGTTTTAAAATGTTTGTCAGAAGGGTCAGATACATCATACCCAAATATAAAGAATGTAATAAAATCTAAAAACTAGCAAGTAGGCTACCTAAAATTGAAAATGTAAGAAGTATTGCAAAAAGAGCACAAGAAAAATCCTAAAGAATTCTACAACTGTATAAATAAACAAAATGTTAAGGTTGATATTGGTCCCTTTAAGCCTAAGACAGGTGAATTTATTAGTGAGAATAAGGCTATGGCTGACACATTCAAACATTTTAATTTCTTCTCTAAGTACAATGGAATCGACAGTGGCAGGCTATGGGCAAACAGACAGAACCACAGAATATCCTCCATCATGTACATGGCTTACTGGGGACAAAGTCCAAAAAATGTCTGGAAAAGTTATGTCGAATAAAGCACCTGGACCTAATGGTATACACACAAGGGTACTTAAGTTCAGTAATAGCAAGACCGTTATATGTAATATTTGATTCTGTTTCATCAGGCATAGTGCCCTGTGATTGAAGGAAAGCTGATCATTGTTCAAAAAGGGGGCAAGATCCAAACCAGGAAAAAACAGATCTGTGAGCTTGACTTCCATAGTGGGTAAGATACTAGAAGGGTTACTAACCGACAGTATTAACATCTATGTGAAGACCAACAATATTATTAGTAGGAGTCAGCATGGTTTTATGAAGAATAGATCATGTCAGACTAGTGTACTTGCAGTTTACAACAGGTTAAATAGTAATTTGGATAAGGGAATTGCTGTTGATGCAGTATATTTGGATTTTGCAAAAGCCTTTGATACAGTGCATCACAGCAGGTTACTGCATAAAATAAAAGGCTTTGTTTTGGGAAGTGATATCTGTGAATGAATAGAGAACTGATTAAATGATTGAATGCAGAGTGCTGTTGCAAATGGAACCTTTCAAGTTGGTCTAAAGTTGTAAGTGGGATGCCACAGGGTCCAGCCTGGGGCCAATGCTTTTTAATTTGTTTATTAAGGATCTACAAGTCGGAATTGAAAGTAATGATCGAATCTTTGCAGATGACACTAAGTTGTGTAAGGAAATACATAAAGAGCAGGATTTTTTTCCTCTGCAGAACAATTTAGATAAACTGAGTGAAGGGATAACCGTCATGGAGGTGGGTAGAGCAAAGGAAAGTACGTGGCTCAGGATACACTTTTTTGTGGTGGGGAGGAAAGGAAGGGGAAGAGGAATTGAGGAAAGGCAAGCATTTTTATTTTTTTTGTGTGGTTTTTTTTTTAGTTATTTTTTTTTACCTTGTGTACAATATGCAACCTACCCCACTTCATATAAGGTAAAATGGGGTAAAGAAATGTGTGTTATACCTGAGATTTTATGATATATACAGATTTCCTCTAAGTGCAATATTTCAATCAATCAATGGACCACCACCACCATGAGACACCCTAATATAAATGGGATACGGCATAAAAACATTCTCTCTTACATAAAATAGAAAATCTAGATGTGTTGGAAGGTTCTATCTTATCTCTATACCTGTTAATAAGAAATTCTTTAGACCATTTTTACTACATTTCAAAAAATGCCAAGGTACACAATTCTTTGGATCTCTTTTCATAATTTGATGAAGATGTTCCCCTATTCGATCACTAAGAGCTCTCATGGTCCATCCTATGTACATAGCACCACACATCCAGGTAATTATATAGATCACATGAGTGGACATGTGCCCTGCTGAAAAGCCCAGACAGACTTGGCAGCACAAGAAATCTTCTACAAAGTCTAAGTCTGTCAAGCCAGCCTTCACATGGCTTGCAGAGTCCTAGTCCGTCCTTGGCTTCAGGGGGTCATTGTTGTCTTTTTTAATGCCTTGGCATCCTCCATAACTGACCAGAGGGTTTTTGCGGTTGGTATCAGAATGGGACCACACAGATTTCTTTCCTTCCTATCTCTACTTTTTGTTAAAAGTTCCACTGGACTCAGAGACAGCACGTCACTTCACGCACTGTCTCCTCTCTACTAGACAAACAAGGTATGGTACAGGTCCCAGCCCAAAAGTGCTATTTAGGTTTTTATTCCAACCGTTTAATGGTTCCTAGAAAAGGAAGACAGCTATGCACTTCAAAATGGAATTTGTGCTTTTTCATCGCAGCTATATGCCCTGGGAGTTTCCGGCCTCCCTGGATCTGCAAGAAGTGTATCTGCACATCCCAATTTACCCAAATCGCCAGCGCTTTCTGTGTTTTGCATTCGCATGCAGTAACTACCAGTTCACTACACTTCCACTTGGTTTGGCTTTGGCCCCAAGAATCTTCACGAAGATCATGGGAGCCCTGGCCTCAAGGCATGCTTAAAGCATTTCTGTGTCACTATATCTGCATGATCTGCTGATCAAGACTCCTTCAAAAGATATCTTGGCTCTCCATATCCAAGAGTACGCCTGCATTCTAGTGCTTCATGGTTGGATCCTTTTCCTAAATATGTCCTATTTCACCTTGTGGGGGGAGGTGTTTCTTACAGAGAAGATATAACTACTGTGTCAGGATGTGTCACGGGTGCTGGAGTGGTACTCTGCGGTGATGAGAGTCTACATGAGAGTTCTTTGTCATCTTGTGTTAGCTCTGTAACCAGTCCTTTATGCTCAGCGTCACATGAGGGAGCTCCAATGGGACACACTCAGGAAGTGGTTCCATCAGCGAGAACATCTCTCTCCTCGAATTACCCTTTCTCCGCAAGTGAAAGATGACCTCCACTGGTGGGTTTTTTTCCACACCTGACTTAGGAGTGACCCTTCATGATTCCAGAGTGGAACCTCATGACCACTGATGCCAGTCTAAGAAGTTGGTTTCTTACACTGGGTCACCTGGGGGTCCAGGGCTGGTGAACAGGGGAGGAGTTTCTCTTGTCTATCAAGATTCTGGAACACCAAGACTTTCACTTGGCTCACCTACACTGGTCCCAGGTACTCAAAGGGATGGTGTTTAGGGTTCAGACAGAAAACTCAACTGCAGTGGCTTACTTCAGCCATCAGGGAGGGACCCGCAATGAGACAGAATGGAAGCAAGTGAAGCATCTCATTCTGTGGGTGAAGGCCTACATACCAGCCATCTAAGAGGTCCACATTCCAGGAGTGGAAAATGTGATTGCATACTTCCTCAGCCATCAAGACGTGGATCCAGAAAACTGGGAGCTGCATCTTGAGGTTTTCTACCAGATACGTCAAAGCTGGGGTATTTTAGCAATAGACCTGATGGCATCCTGGGAGAAGAGGAGGGTTCCTGTGTTCTCCGCAATGACCAGGGATCCCCTGGCCTTTGAGAAGTAAGAGATTCCCATCCTGTGGAACTTCCACCTGTTGTATGTGTCTCCTCCGATTCCTTGCATCCCCAGGGGGATCCGGAAGATCAGTATGGGAAAAGTTCTTAATTTCTCCTTTCTGGCCTGGTGGTCCTGGTTTGCAGACCTTATCAACTTGTCCATTCAGGAGCCGCTCTTCCTCCTTCCACCAAAACTGATTCCCCTTCTTCAGGGTCCCATATGGTATGGAGACATGGAGAGACTTGCCTTGATGGCATGCTCTTGAGGCCATCATTCTGAGAAGAAAGGGATTCTCTGATTATGTAATATCCACCTGATCCATGCTAGGAAGCCTGTCTCCTCTAAGGCATACCATAGAGTCTGGTTCATCTTCCACCAGAGGTGAGCTAACAAGAATGTGTCTCCTCAGACCTCTGATCTTCCCATAGTTCTGGCCTTCTACAGGGTGATGTGAACAAAGAGCACAATCTGAGCTCCATTAAGGTACAGAGCTCCACCCTCTCAGTTCTTTTTCAGAGATGTATTGCTATTCTGCCAGACATTGAGACCCTTTTTTTCAAGGGGTAGCTCATGCCTTCTCTTCATTCCGGGACCCCACATCACAGTGGGATCTAAACTTGGTCTTAGGTGCCTTCCAGAGGTATCCCCTGATGCTCAAAATGGACTTACTTTTGGACATTGTCTCTGTTAGGAGGGTTTCTAAGTTGCAGGCTCTGTCCTGCAAACCTCCTTTCCTGTTTTTTTTACCAGGATAAGGAGGTACTTCGTGCCTTCCAGGAATATTTACTCAAGGTTGTTTCAGATTTTCATATCAACCAGGAGTTCATTGGGCCTTTCTTCTACCCAGTCCCTTCATCTAAACAGGCTAAAGGTCTTCATTTGGTGAATGTGGTGCATTACGTTAAGTATTATGTGCATCGCACACAGGCTTTATGAAAGTTTGACTACTTGTCGGTCATCCCTGAGGGACATAGGGCGGGTAAGGCAACATTCAAGGTCACCATTGCCTTTTGGATGAAGGCTATCATACGTCAACTCTATGTGATCACTTTGTCCTCCACCAGTTCTGTGGGTGCTTCCAGGGCCAACAAAAACAGGTTACACAGTCCACACACACCACCATGTAAAAGTTTTGGCCTCGGCTGAGTTCAGCTTTGGCCAGAAGGTCCTTAAGGCAGTTTTGCTTGTCTGAGGGAACTATTTTTCCTTCTCATACTGCCCCACTGTTGATCAGTAGTTTCAGCCCCATTGGCTCTTGTTTGATTTACTGTGCTAGTTTGGTGTCTGTTGACACCTAATGTTATGTAGATTCAGTTGAGACCTTTGGAATACTGGTGAGTTTTTCTCTTTAACCCCCCCCCCCCCCCAGAATCTTTGGGATGCTTTGGTATATCCCCATGGTTCCTGTGTTCTATTGAGACTAAAGAGAAAAGAATTTAATGGTAAATTCACTAAAATCCTATTTTTCAGTCCAATGAATATGTTTATTTATTTAGTGTCACAAGTGTATGCAGAGCTTTACAATTTAAGGGTTTAGACAATACAGGGTTACAAGTGCTTTGTAGAGTGAAACATTGGGTGCGAGGTTCCTGCCCTAAAGCTTACAATCTAAAGTGGTAATGAGAGACATACAGAGTACATAAGGGTCAAGTGCTGAATACAGTGCTAGAGTTCTGATGATGGTAAGTAAAGTAAATAATTTATAAGATCGTTCTTTGTACAACATCAGTGCCTTGTAGCACCCCTCTAATAACCTAAGAACGCTGATAAAAATACAAATCCACCTTCACTCCATCTGACTTCAAGGTATCCAAGCATCTCCCTGTCTGCGTATGGTAATCCTAGACATAAAACGAGAGCTAGATGGGGGACAAACACTAATTTGCATAAAAAGTTGTGTCCCACAGAGCATAGCCTTTAATTTAAAGACAAAAAAATATTCCAACACTGTTATTGTTCTTTAAAAATATCTATTACATTTTTATTTTTTGCATTTACAAAAGCTTCCGATTCTGGGCAAAACGACTTACCACACTTTGCTTTGCAACATTTGCTTGATTTGCAATCAAGGGGTTAAGCACCATTTAAATAATTTGGAAATGTCTTTTGACCCCTGTGGTGCAGTTGGTTTGCATCAGAATTGGTCCCTTTTTTGTGCATATGGTCTTTAATACTTTAATATGTTAAACCCACAACAGAACTTCTTTTTTATATGTTACAATTCAATTTGTTGAAGTGTTCTTTCTGATCATGTAAAGCAGGATAAAAAATATTAACTTTAGTATGCTTTGTTTTTTCTTTAAGCAAGATCATCAATCCAATGTAACCCTAAAGCCAGTAATTCCTGAAGAAATCTTAGAAGAGCACAAGAGAAAAGTTAAAGAATTAATTGCTTTGGAGAGTGTCTTACCAAAGGAACATCTGAAGCTATATGATAAATACAACTTACTTATAAGCAGACAGGCAGATGTGGATGTAGACCAATTTTTGGCTGAAGAGCATACTTTTGAGGAGATAATGAAAGAGGTTATCAAATATGAAACACTTACAGAAGAAATACAGTACACCTATAGAAAGGTAAGCATTTTTATGTAAATTATATACAGTTTTCTAATTTAAGATTGTTTAGCAAAGAGGATTTAACCCACTGGTCACCAGAAACATTGCTTTGTGCCATGGACTCTACTAAAAAGGTTAAACTGTTTTCATCCTAATCAATGATTAAATAGTTTTTCAGTGGACAGTATGCCATCTCTCATTGTTTATTTAAAAATCTCCACACAGATGTTGAATGTAAATGCCTAGTGTAAGGGATGCTTTTAGTAATTTTTTTAAGAAATCATGGTTTAACCATTTGATTGTAAGTAAATCTGCAGTGCATTTGTTTTACTGTGCAGTATTCCGCACTCACTTGGTTTCATGTTCTGCCCCTTTTTCTTTACTTTTTGTGATTCCTTGTCTGGTTTTCCATTTGTTTTCCCTTCTTATGCAGATCCTGATCCCTCTTTGTAGAGCCTCTGCTTTTGGTCGAGGCATGAACAAAGTGTTCCAGGACATAACCTTGGGTTTCCTTGTCTTGTTCCTGAGTATTATCCTGTGTATTAACCTTGCTCTTACTGCAACTTCCTTCCTGTTCTGCAATTTGGTACCGTGCTCATCTGATGTCCTGCTACCGACTTTGGCTCAGTTGATTAGACCATTCCTCTGTCTGCAGCCTTGCACTGCGTTGCCCGCCCATACCTGATCTGGCTTGTTTGACTTCCTGTTTGTCATGACCCAGGTGGGCTTCCATCACTTAAGCCATAAGACAATCAAAGACCACCTCGACCACCAGTTAGAGTTCAACTATCCTCTTCTCTGTCTTCTCAGTTGAGCTCCAGGCCTCTGTGTTCCTGTACAACAACTACAACTGTTGCAGGTGGGGTATTTGTTCAGTATCCTCTTTAACCTCATTGGGTAGCTGCTATTCTATGGGCTGTCATCCGGGGTACAGGCACTAATCTGGCCTTGTAGTCATCATCTCTAATTCGGCCTAGGCTGCAGCAAGGCAACCTAGAGAGCAGCCACCGATAGCTAGCTACGTACTTTAATCTTTGCTCACAAGCATCTGGCCCACTGGGACCTGCCCTCCAGTATAGCATTGTCTGTTGTTCTCTATATATTATATCAAATAGCAGTCTGTCACCTCTTTGTGGGGAATCTACTCCACAGACTCTAACCAGGCAGCTTACATTGGGTGCTTAGTGTGTCAGATAATCACATTTTAATTGCGCCATTACAACTGATCTGACAGAGGTCTCTTGAGTTTTAGCTCAGCAAGGGGCTACTCTTGAGCAGCACTCTACTCAGATCAAACAACTAGATTCCAAGCTGGATTCTATTGCCTCTGGGTTGCTAGATATTCAGCAGCGTTTTGAGACAACCGTACTCCCTTCAGCTGTTTCTACCGGCTGTCATTCCTTCTGCTGCTTCTCCTTTGCCTTCCAGATTTCCGTTACCAGATCATTTTGATGGCTGTCCTTCGGAGCTACACAGCATAATCAACCAGTGTTATCTATGCTTCTGTAGTCAGCCTGAAGCGTACAATTCTCATCAGTAGGGGTGCACCGAAATGAAAATTCTGAACCGAAAACGAAACTTCAGAATGCACTTGGCTGAAAACCAAAACTGAAAATGACTTTTTTTTCCCACCCACCCTTTTTTTTTAAGGGAAAGTATTGTATAATATGGAAACACACATTACAGTATAAAGTCAAGGGTACACCCACTATGGATAGATGCTTTATTCAAAGGTTATTGTATCCAAAAACTTGCATTTTGGGAGCAATACTTCCATTACCTGAAACTCTACAGTGCTGGTGTTGCTACAACATCCTATGGAGAGATATTTTCATTGAAAAAAGAATCATAAAGTCTCAGGCTCTAGAAGTAATGCTCAAAAACAGAAAGCATGTGCTGACAACTGCTAACACCCAAGGGGCTACAGACACAAATATATTAATATATTGGCTTCAATGTGTGCTCATTCTGTTTGCACTGGATAACTTTTTGGCTCTCACGAGGTTAATCCTAAACATATCAAACCGTTATTATCCAAGAAATAATACACTTTTGTTTACATCCCTATGGCCCCGTTCTATTGTAACCCTTTTAGTAACTGTCGTTTCCCCCATTTGCATGTCAGGTATTGTGAAATACATTACACAAAGGCCACTCAAAGGGTTAAAATCTTGCTTTGTATTGCTGGCATTAAAACTTATGCAGAGCTCTGCGTTGTCATTCATTTCATTGTCATTCAATAGGAGGGCTATGCATCTCACAGACAAAATTGACTTGTACAGCAGTGTAAGCGAAGGCAAGAATCGCAGAATGTGTATGTGCACCTAGTACAGCAGGGAATACAGACCATATTGTTCTGCTGATACTCAGATAGTACAGGCTGATAAAAAGGAGTGGTAAGACTTGCTGCTTCCAGATTGGCCACTGCTCTTACACTTACTTCAGGTCACCTCTAATTGCTGCTCCACAAGCGCAATACGCACGCGACGCACATACACTCCTGTGCTTTGCCGGTAGAGTGGGTCGGTTTTGTAGTTCAACTGTACCCCAGCATACTCACATTTCAAATAAAGCAATACAGGAAAATGAACTACATTACCAGAATACTAAGGCTAAACTTTCACATATCAATCCACAGCTCAAGATCTAACAATAACCAAGTTAAAGATCTCGAGATGTAATAATTAATACAAGCGGAGATGTCGGCCTCAGTTTTAGCCATTTTTTTTATTTGGGCTTTTTTCCAAAAATGCCATTTTCAGCCCAAATGTCGAAATTTCGGTGCACCCCTACTCATCAGTAACGTATCACCTTTATTATTTCCTTGTTATAGGGTCCTGCTTTGGTCTGGGTCTCTCCTCTTCTGGACTGTCAGTCACCCCATCTTGCTTACTTTGACTCCTTTGTGTCTGCCTTCTGCTCCGTCTTTGATACCCCTGGGCATTGGGCTAATGCCGAGCCACTATCCTGGACTGTCAACAGGGCTCTAGGTCTCTGCCCCAGTATGCCACTGAATTTCGAACATTGACACATGATAGAGACTGGAGAGACGATACCTTGAAAGCCCCCTTCTGGAGGGCTTTATCTGATTGTCTTAAGGACGAGTTGATTACAGCTTATTCCAGATTCCCTTAAACATCTCATCTCACTATGCTCTTCTATGGAACATCGCATCCAGGAACGAAGAGCAGAACAAGAAAGAGACCGAAGCAGCCGGTCTGTGCCTGGTCCACCAGTACCTCTTGCTCTGAAGCTCCAGTCCCTAGTTTCTACATCTGATACCATAGGGGAACCTATGGAGGTCAGGAGAGTTCTTTGTCTTTCCATAGAGGAGAAGGCTTGGAGACTGTCTCTTGGGTTGTGTCTCTTTTGTACTCAGTCTGGGCCCTTTGTCTGCTTGTGCCCTAACAAGCTGGGAAAATGGCAGGTCTTATGGTCTAGGGAGGGTGCTACCCAAAGTCTTTCTACCGTTCCCTCTAAAGAAGGTCATTCCAGTTTCTGCCTTCAATGACTCTGGGGTTGTAGGCATCTTTATTGATACCATCTTTGCTGCTCAGTACGGGATTCTCCCTAAGAAAAAATAAGTTCCAATTTGCATAATCTCTACTGATGGTTTTCCCTTAGGGGCTGTCTCATTACACACTCCACTGTTCCTCTTTCTCTGCTTGTTGGCTCTTCTCATACAGAGACCTTATCCTTTTATGTAATATCTTACGCTGCTATACGAGGGACCTTAGGTTATCCGTGGCTCCAGAAGAACAACCCTACTATTGACTGGTCCACAGGTTACTTTTCCTTGTGCCTCCATACATACTCTGGAGGTCTCTTTGTCCACAGTGGATGTTCTGGGATCTGACTCCCCTTCATTTCCTGAACCTTCCCTGGCCTACGCTTATGTCTTGAGTAAGGCTAATGCCTAAACCTTACCTTCTCATTGGCCATATGATTGCCCCATAGTCCTTCTGCCAGGGACTACACCTGCTCAGGGCAGGGTCTACCCTTTGTCCATTCCTGAGGCTATGGCCTTGGAGAAATACAACTAGAACAACCTAGCCAGAGAGTTTATATGATTGTCCACTTCTCCTCTTGCTGGGATCTTTTTTGTAAAGGAGAAGGACAGATGTCTTCATCTTTGTGTGTGGACTACATAGATTTAAACAATATTACACAGAGAAGTTGCTATCCGTTACCTCTTATTCCTGAGTTGTTCCATAGATTCGAGAGGAGTTCGCTTCTTCACCAAACTTGACCTATGACGTGCTTATAACCTGGTCAGGATGAAAGAAGAGTGGAAGATTGAGTTTAATTCCAGGTTTAGGCATTACAGATATCTCGTCATGCCCTTTGGCCTTCGTAATGCCCCCGCAGTCTTCCAATGTCTTGTCAACTATGTCTTCAGGGACCTCTTACTATCACTTGTTTTCATATATTTGGAGCATCATGTTCATGTAAAACATGTCTTGACACATCTTAGAGAGAAACCTCTCTACTGCAAGATCAAAATATGTGAATTCAAAAAGACCTCTCTGTCTTTCCTGGGCTACATTATATCTTCTCAAGGACTCACTATGGATCCAGAAAAGCTGTCTGCTGTTACTGAATGGCCACTACCTCTTGTCCTGAAGACTATCCAGTGGTTTATTGGCTTTACCAATTATTACTGAAAGTTCATTAAATGTTTCTCTGCTTTGGTATCTCCCGTCACTGCCATGACACTTAAGGGATCTGATCCGCACCATTGGAGTCCTGAGGCTTGCAAGAATCCAAGGCCTTGAAGTCCGCTTTTTCCTCTGTCCCTGTCCTAACGTATCTGGATATGCATTCCCCTTTTGTCTTAGAGGTTGATGCATCCGAGACAGTGGCCAGAGCTGTTCTGTCCCAGAGATCTACTGCTTCTGGGGTTCTTCATCCAAGTTAATTTTTCTTTCAATGTCTCTCATCTGCAAAGAAATTTGGAACTTTTGGCAGTGAAGCTAGCTTTGGATGAGTGGTGGTTCTTGCTTGAGGGATGACCTCATGTGGTCACGATTGTTTCTGACCACCAAAACCTTTAGTATCTAGCCTCTGCCAAGAGTCTAAACTCCTGTCAAGCTCATTAGGCCTTATTCTTCTCTCATTTTAATTGTATTTTCTGTGTCATCCAATATAGCTTACAGGTACCATGGGGAGGCGACAGCTCCTCCCAGTAGGCTGCAACAATTCTTCAAAGAAGTGCAGGGGTGGAGCCTCCCTCTCCTCCATAGCAGGCCACCTAGCCACTCCCCTCTCCAGTTAAGATTTGTTCCTCGTTCTGGTAGGAAGGCTGTGAACAGTTCTGCTTAGTGGATTGGTGGATTGCCCAGTTCTACAGGACCTGGTGGTGGACCTTTTCCAGCCCTGGGAGAGAACCATGTAACCCATGTTTCTCTCTCAAGAAGGAGTCTCTCTGAGGCTTCTTCCTTGCAATGATAATCTGAAGAAAAAGGGTGAGCAACACTTTGAGTGCCATGGTCCACTTGTCCCACAGTTCCCTTCTGCACAAGGGCTTTCTTGGAGTTCATTGTAACTCCTGCACTCATGTTGGGTATTATTCATTCACGTCCTGGAGAACATTGGAGCATTTTGTGTTGTTTTGTGGTACTTAACAGCTTCCCTACCAGCCTTGTTTAGTTGGGGGGACTTTTCACTAATTTTTTATTGTACGTTTATTGGTGTTTTATGTGTTTTTCTACACTTTCTAGACACTTTTTATTTTACATGTTAATTTTGAATTCCACGCCTTTAATAGCGCGAGTTAAAGCATAACAGCAATGCTCACTTGATATCTATCGGAGAGACGTTTTTGGTACATATTTCTGCAACTTCTCTATGTACCGAGTTGAACGACGGCTCGGTCTTCTTGTCTTCCCTTGCCTAGCTATCTGGTGAACATTCTCGGTGTCTAGGGGGCTTTGGTTCTGTTTTTGGTACTCTGTATTGGGAAAACTACATGTCTCATTAATGCCCACTTCGCATGCCGTTTTCTGATTGGTTCCCTATGAGGTCACCATTTTGTTTCCTCGCTACAGGCGTATCATACTCAGGGTTTGGTCTCCTCAGCTCTCCTCCTCAGGTTAACTCTTTGCTTACCAGATAAGTGTATTTTAGGCTTTCTGTGGTGAAATATTTAATCTGGGTGATGTTATTTGGGTCTTCCTTAACTTTATTGACACTTTTTACTCGTGCAGGATGTCAAATCCACTAGGACAAGGGGCTAGGCCTAAGACTAAGGACTCAGGGGCATCTTTGATCCCCCCACATATTGCTCCTCATGCCACACGGGACTTCCCAAGGGCTACTCTGGTCACTTATGCCCCTCATGTGCTGTGGCTCCTGCGTCTCCGCCAGGGCCTTCCAGCCATGATCAAGAGCCACCTTGGGTAAAGGCACAGCTTCCTTTTTCTCTTCAGGGGGCTCTTCAATCATGGAGACCCCATGCTTCCTTTAGGTTTTTGGTCCCTAAGGCCCCTGGTATTCCTGATCTATCTGATTCATCTTTAGTTGGTTCAAATGAAGATTGTGAGGATGTTGTGTGTTCTGAAGGGGATTCTTCCTAGTTTCATGGTGATCCCTTTGAGGCTGACCATGAACCCTCAGCTGAGGGTCTCATTAAGGCGGTTTTAACCACTTTAAACATTCCCTCTACTCCAGTAGAGTCTCAGGCTACTTCTGATGTCTTCCAGAGACGCAAGAAGTCCTGTACTGTTTTTCCGCCAAATCCCACTCTGGATCAGATTATTCTGGATGAGCGGAAGGCTCCTGACAAGCGTCTAGCTCTGTCTAAGAGATTTTCTAAGTTGCATCCCTTTTCTAAAGCTGTCTTGGCTCAATGGGCTACTCCTCCTAAGGTTGATTCTCCCATTTCTAGGCTTTCCACTGCCTTAGCAGTTGTGGCTGCTTCAGCTCTTAAGGACTTGACTGACAGAAAAATTCAAGCTGTATTGAAGGCTTATTTCATTGCAACTGGTGCGTCCATGAGACTCACCTTGACTTCTGCATGGGTCAACAGGGCCATTGCTGTTTGGACTGAACAGTTAACTGCTGTTGTCCACAAAGGTGCACCTAAGGCTGATCTTGTATCCCTTTTGGACATCATTTCTGAGGCTCAGCACTATGGTACTGATGCTCTCTTTGACGCCTTTCAGCTTGAAGCTAAGGCCTCAGCTTTTTCTTTGACTGCTAGGCATATGCTGTGGCTGAAGATCTGGTCTGCGGACTTGATCTCTACGAAATCACTGATTTCTCTTCCTTTTCAGAGTTCCTCTCTTTTTGGCCCTGAATTGAAGAACCTTATCAGTGAGGCCACTGGGGGCAGGAGCTCGTTGTTGCCTCAGGTTCCTAAACGTAACCCTCAGGCAAAGAGACATCATCTTTTTCGTCCCAAACAAGGCAAAATGTTTAGGTCGAACCCGGTGGCTCCTCAGGCCCCACGTTCCACCCCCAAACCCAAGCAGCAGTGGAGGCCTAAACACACCTCCACCAAATCCATACCCACCAAACCTCCTTCGTCTTGACTCACTGAACCCCTGTCCGCGACCAGTGTGGTGTCGCCTGCATCTCTTTGAATTGTTTGGACAGGCTCTGTTGCGGATTAGTAGGTATTACATGTAGTTTCCGAAGATTACAAGATTCCCTTCAAATCCCTGCCCCCTTCAGGTTCTTCCCTTCTCTCTCCCCTCAGGGACAAGAAAAGCACCAGCTTTTCAATGGGGTAGTCCAGTCCCTTTTGGACAAGGGGGTTCTGGCACCGGTTCCACAGCAGGAGAGAGGTTCAGGCTTTTATTCCAACTACTTTGTTGTTCCCAAGAAGGATGTTGGCTGCCACCCTATCCTGAACCTCAAGAATCTCAACAAGTTTGTGGTCAAGACCCACTATAAGATGGAGTCCTTGCTTTCTTTCATTGCAGTGATGTGTCCAGGGGAATTCCTGGCATCCTTGGATCTTCAGGATGCGTACCTGCACATTTCTGTCCATCCAGTCAGCAGTACCTCCGGTTTACCTGCGAAATTGGACATTTCCAGTTCGTTGCTCTCCCCTTTGGGCTCACAACAGCTCCTCAGGTGTTCAACCGGGTTTTGGGTACATTGTTTGCCTTCCTGCACACCAAGGGGATTCAGGTGACTCCTTACGTGGATGACTTTCTCCTCAAGGTGCCCTCCAGGGATCTTCTGGGCCACCAGGTTCAGAAATGTGCTCAGTTCCTCCCAGTTGGATCCTGAATATGGACAAGTCTGCTCCGGTTCCCTCTCAGAACTTGGTGTTCCTCAGCCTCTGGTTCGACAATCAACAGAGCATGGTTTATCTGACAGATAATTAGATTCAACAGCTCACCTCCAAGGTGAATTCTGCTCTGTCTTGGACATCCGATCCAGGGAGGAAATTCTCCCCTCTGGTGGGGAAGATGATATCCACCATAGAGGCGGTGCCATTCACCATGGCCCATGCCAGAAATCTTCAGAGGTTTGTGATCCATGTTTGCAAGGGGAACTCGGATCATCTGGATCATCCTGTATCCCTGTCTGCAGAAGTGCGAGAATCTCTCCACTGGTGGTTGGACCTCTACAACCTAGGGACAGGGAGGCCCTTTGTGACCCCATACTGGACTGTTGTGATGACAGACGACAGCTTACTCAGTTGGGGCACTTTCTTGGGTCACCTGAGTGTTCATGGATGTTGGTCACTGGAAGAGACACTTGTCTGAGGTATTGATCCTCTCATCTGATGGGGTGTCCGGTCCGAGTCTGACAATGCCACGGCTGTAGCTTACATCAACAAGCAAGGAGGCACAAGAAGCCCTGTGGCTTGGTTCAAGGTAGACATGTGCGAATTCATTCGGAGACATTCGGCCAATCCGAAACTCAAGGGTCATTCGGAAAAAATGATCCGACTCCGAACAGCCCAGGTCCGAAATTTGTCGAAACTTTCGAAAGTTTCGGCAATCGACACATTTCCAAAAGTTTTGACTACTTTTGACCAGGACTTTTTTGTACTTCCTGTGCGCGCTCAATTACTTTCCCTCCATAATTTTCCCTCCATGTCTCTAGTCCAATTCCATTCTCCGTTTCATGCACTACTTCCCTCTTTTGTCTGTATTCGAATAGCCTTCTTCGTTTCATGATGGGGGTTGGACTAATGACACAGTCACACAGACAGACAGCCTGCATTTCCTCATTGGGTTGTTGGAGCTCAGAGAGAGAAGAGATTAGAGAGTGTACAGTTGTTGTGTAGGCAGGCAGGTTGCATTAGGCTAGGCATAGGTAGGCAGCCAGCATTAGTTCCAGTTATTGCCACTGCAAGAGCAAGTAATATTTGTTCCTGTGCAAAATATAAAAAAATATTAGGTATTTGTTCGAATACAGGGCCGGCCCTTACATGGGTCCCAGTGGGTCCATGGACCCATGCGGCACTTTGACAGGGGCGGCAATTTACCGTCCCATAGCATGTTTATTTTGTGCTCTTCCGCCATTTCTGTGTTGCAGGGTGTCCCATCCCATCAGTGTGACTGTCAGCAGCCGGGCAGCCCTATGCTCACTCAGTGGCGATGCTTGCTGGCTGCTTCAGTGACGTGAATTATGTGATAGTGAAACATTATGCCTATTTTATATTGTTTATCGCCCACCTAAAGTCAAGACTTGAGTAAATAGGTCTACCGTCCCAGATTTGCTAGAGAGGTTTTACAAATACAGGAGGGTGCCCCCTGTACGAAATGAGTCTAAACATTTGGGATCCCTAGTATGAGTGCACAACAGTGCATGATGTGTCCTGAACAGGATTGCTGTGAGGTGTCTCCACCCAGAAGGTGCTGGCTTCAACATTGCGACAAGTGACCAACTAAGAGCACCGTGCCGTGCAGCCATAGCATCACCCCCTCCTACTCTCCGGGTCCCGCTGACTGGCAATAACAGGTGAGTCACTAAGAGATCTGAAGCCTTTCTGGAAGTCCTTTCACTTGGAAAGGGGCTAGGTATTACTTGGGGGAGTTGCCTCGTGTGTAAATAATTTCTAGGTGGGAGATGAATGTGCATCACTTATGTGTTTCCTAACAGTAGTTAGAATACAACTCCCATCATCCCCTGATTATGACATTGGGAAATGCCCAGCAATTATCGTAGAGCCCTGTATTGCACACTCATGGAAAACGGTGATATTGCTATACTAAGACAATGCTGTGGACCCCTCTTCAGTATAGATGTCAAGCATTTTTTTTTATTTCTCTCCTGTGTTGCAGTTTGTTCACAACAGAATGTCTCAATTTTTCTTTTTAACCCTTTGAATGCCAGAGTGGTATGCAACGCATTGCTTTGCAATGCATTGCGTACCACTCTGGCACTCAAAGGGTTAACACATTACATCTATCACATTACAATCATTGATGTTTATTCTTGATGTAGTATGAAACTCTACAATGTATATACACATAGAGTTATCTGATATGAGGGGAAATCAGGATAGGAAAACGAGAGAGAGGAATTTGGGTACTAAAGAGGGACAGTAGGGTAGGAGGCTGGTACCAGAAAATGAAACCTAAATCTTTACCCATGTACTAACATAGAATGTGACATGTAGTTTGTCCATGTTCGAGTCGACCACTTATGTTGAGTAGGATGTGACAGGCATGGGTTTTCGATGTCGAACATATGCTAAATTGAATGACAGGCATGAGGTTTCGATGTTCAAACATATGCTAGATTGAAGGACAGGCATGGGGTTTCGATGTTCGAACATGCTAAATTGAATGACAGGCATGGGTTTTCGATGTTCGACGTTTGCATTGTGACTGGCATCCCATGCTAGAGTAGAGGTGACATGCACAGACTTTCAATGTATGACAATGTCCGTTTTAGGGATGGATCTTTTTCTAAATGCACACCCTGTCTGCAAATAATGATAGCAGCGTGCACGGAGGCGCACTGCTATAATTTAACCCATGTTAAATTCGGCCGAATAATTCGGAATGGATCAGAATTTCGTCCGAATCGAATAGGCCCGGTCCGAAATTAAGATCATCCGAATTAGAAAAAAAAAAATTCGTCCGAATTCGAATTTTACCGAAAATTTTGCCCGTGCACAAGTCTAGTTCAAGGTCAAAATTATTTTGGCTTGGGCAGAAGACAATGTGTCTGCTATCTCCGCCATGCACATCCCAAGCTTAGAAAACATCCTCGCAGACTTCCTCAGTCGACACACAGTTGACCCTGGGGAGTGGGAACTTCATCCAGAAGTGTTCAACCTCTTGGTGCAGATGTTGGGTCTTCCTTGTATAGACCTGATGGCCACAAGGGACAACCTGAAAGTCCAGTTGTTCTGCTCACATTGGAGGGATCCCCTGTCTTTTGCGGTGAATGTCGATCCCGTTCAGATTTGGTCTGGCCTACATCTTTCATCCATTTCCTCTCCTACCCAGGGTGCTGCTAAAGATTTGGATGGACAGAGCATCAGTCGTCCTGATTGCACCTTTTTGGACCAGACAGCCTTGGTTTCCGGAACTTCTGGCTTTGTCTACTCAGGAACTGTTTCCTCTGCCGTGCAGACTGGATCTCCTTTTTCAAGGGTACCTGTGGAAGGAGGACGTGGACCATCTGGCTTTAATGGCATGGCTGTTGAGGCCTCCATCCTGAGGAAGTATGACTACTCTTCTGAAGTGGTCTCCACCATGGTTCAGGCTAGTTTTGCAGCGGCCTCCTTTTGTGTCCTTGGCTACCATTCCTTTACGTCTTTTGATGTGGAAGATGGCTTTTTCTTTTGGCAGTCTTCTCTGTCCGCAGAGTTTCACAAGGATAAGGCTGTTCTCCGTACCTCCCAGGAATTTCTTCCTAAGGTGATCTCTGAGTTGCACATCAATCAGGAGATTGCTGTGCCTTCCTTCTGTCCTGACCCTAAATCTGAGAGTGCTCTCCATTTGGTGGGTGTAGTGTGTTGCCTTAAGTTCTATGTGCACCGCATTGAGTCTGTCCATCAGACTGATGCCCTGTTTGTCATCCTGTTGCGGTTCAGTATACTCAGGCACGTTAGGTTTAGGTAAAAACACAACTATATTGAAGCACACAAGAAATAATGTAACCCTCACGGGTCCAGTAAATAGCATCAACTGACACAAGACAGGTTACAAGTGGTTACCCACACGGGTCCAGTATGGTACACAACACAATACTGACACAGGTCAGGTACTATCGTGATACAGTGTATGAGTCCGATATTACAGTGGAGCCACTGGCAGAGTGGCTAGCAATAGTTGTGGTACAATGTCGCCTAATTCAACAGGAGGTGACAATGGCAAAGGAGTAACGGAGGCAAAGGCAACTAGCACGGTTCCACTACGGTGGACGCCCACTGTGGACTACAGTAGGCAGGTCAGAGCTCGTGCCAAACGGAGGCCCAACGGAGAGGGCAACACCAGTGCTCTTGCTATGCCCCAAAGGGTTAATGTGCTTCACATAAAATGGATGGCAACCTGAAGCGCCCAACCGCACTACAGAAACGGTACATCCAAGGTATAGGAAGCAACCACACTGATATAACAAGTCAATACGAGGCAGCACCCCTGAAGGGGTTAATAATCGCAATGGTCTGGATAACGGCAACCACGGATTGCGCCCGACTGAACCCAGATGCGACCAAGCGATGCAGCACGGTGTGAGGGGATACTGGCACACTGAGACTCTGAGCCACCAGGTAGGATCGGACAAGGTACCGGTGTACTGGAGACGTGAGACACACTCTGAGGGAACCGTGCAACTGTAAGCAGCCGGAACTGCCGGAGATAGTCCAGTAAAGCAAGCTGATAGCAGGAACCACCTCCAAGCCGGTTAAGTAACCGGCACAGGAACGTCAGCCAAGCTGGGTCGGAACAGGAAGCAGGAACGTCAATCTCGCTGGGTCGGTACACGGAGCAGGAACGTCAGCCAGGCCGGGTCAGGACAGGAAGCAGGAACGTCAGCCAATCTGAATCGGTACACAGAATCAGGAGCAGAGACTAATGGCGTGGTCGGGCAGTCCGGGGTAATACACTGGTATCAGAATCACAGAACTAGCGCTAGGCATCAGGTACACCACGAAAGGGCACTAGCCGAGCGACAGCCCAGGGTATAAAAAGGCTGTCACTAGAAGGAGCAATAGAGTGCAGCCAATAGGAGAGCAGCATAATAGAGATGGACAGAATGTCGCTCAGATCACGGGCACCGTAATAGCACCCTCCTCATATTCCTCCTGGCCTTGGATCTGAATAGGCCCTGGTGCCACGGGGTTGGTAGTATAACGATTGCAAACCAGAGGCTTCAGCAGTGATACGTGGAACACATTATGAATACGCATGGATGGTGGGAGGTCCTCTGGCACACTTTTGCCAAACAGTACCGTGTTGATGTCCTGGCTTTGGCAGGAACGTCCTGGAGGCAATCTTGTCTGTCTATGATTTTACTTTCCTGTGCCTCATAGTTCTTTATCATTTTGAGCCCTGTTGGCTCTTGTTTTGTGTGCTGTGTTATGGTTTTTCAGTGTCCTTTGACACTTTGTTAGTTTGGGCTGTTCCATGTCTTGGGTAGTCCATCTGAGCTCTGGTATCATGGGGATCGGCGCTTGGTTCTCTTTCTTTCTTATTTTCCCACCCTGGAAGCTTAATGTTGCGACAAAGAAAATAGGATTTTAGTCTTGCCTGTTAAATCCTTTTCTCATAGTCCATATAGCTTACAGGTCCCCCACCCAGTGAAAGTGACCATGCTTGGTTCCTGTGGTTGGACATGGGAGTCCTATTGGGTCCGTGCTCACAGGAGTTTTCCCTTTTCTTCATCTAGCTCAGTAGGTTTAGTGTCACAAATATAACTGGAGAGGGGAGTGGCTAGACAGCCTGCTATGGAGGAGAGGGAGGCTCTACCCCTGAAGAATTGTTCCAGCCTACTGGGAGGATCTATCACCTCCCCATGGTACCTGTAAGCTATATGGTCTAAGAGAAAAGGATTTAACAGGTAAGACTAAAACCTATCATTTCTTACATATCCGGGACAAAGAACTTTAAGACTGACACCTTATCCCACCGGCATGACTCCTCTGGTGTCTCTCAGCTTATTCCTGAACCTATAGTTCCTCCTGCCTGAGTAATCTCTTCTTTGTCCACTGCCTTTCTGACCTGTTTCAGGAGATCCCAGTCTACTCGTCCATCAGGACTTTCTTTACCTCACAATGTGTACTATGTACCAGAGGAGTTTCATTCAGACATTCTCCATTGGGGTCATTGTTTTGTGACATCCGGAATATGAGTCTCCTCCATGCCTTGCATCTCATCTCCCCTTAATTTTGCCTGAGCTGAAGTCCAATCTCTCATCTTGGGTCTCTTCATGTCCAGTCTGTGCCCGCAGGAAGATACCCAGATCTCAGCTTGTTGGTCTCTTGCAGTCTCTGTCAGTCCCTGCTCTTCCATGGTCATGGTTTTGAAGAACACTCAGACAAATACTTGTAAGGTTAAAAAGAACTTTATTGAAAATAAAGCAACAATCAGAAAATACTTTCCCAATCTACACAGGCCCAGATGGAGACAGTACAGGTACTTCCCACAACTTACACAGGTCAGGTAGGAACAGTATGTCAAGACAACGCACAGACAAACTGACTGATAGCAGGTACCCTAGAGCGCTAGGGTGAGGTGGAGGCAGCGACCTGCTGGTAACATCACTGGAGCCCTAGAATTCTAGGGTAAAATGGAGGCCCAAGACTCACAGCTTCTGGCAGCAAGGACCCTAGAACGCTAGGGTTGTATGGAGGCACAGAACTCACGGATACTGGCAGCAAGCACCCTAGAACTCTAGGGTTGTAAGGAGGCAACTAACCCAAGAATAAGGCAGCAGAGACCCTAGAACGCTAGGGTTGTATGGAGGAAAAGAACTCACGGATACTGGCAGCAAGCACCCTAGAACGGTAGGGTTGTAAGGAGGCAACCAACCCACGGATATGGCAGCAGAGACCCTAGCACGCTAGGGTGAGACGGAGGTAACAGACCACGGAAGGCAACGGGTGTCCGGTAGTATGTAAGTGTACAGGAGAAGGACCACCACACTACAGCTGGCTCTTGAGCCCTAAGGCCACAGCGGTACGGTAGGCAGGGAGTGAGATAGTGAACCAGACCTAGAACTCTAGGGTGATAGCGAGGTTCAACAAGGGTGGTATAACACCCAGAGGATTGCCTATAACTCCCAACCAGGAGTGAGCACAGCTAGTGACTGTGGTAACAACGGACATGTCAGTAAGGGAACAAGTAACTAAGCCCGACTGTTGACAGCATGGAAACCGGTACTCTGTATGTGCACACCGCCAGGAGGCGGTTGAAGTCCGTAAACTACAGCAACAGCAGCGGGTGCTCAGCCAATGGTCAGCAACGTAAGCGGGTTCTCAGCCAGTCCGGTCAGCAACTGATGCGGGTTCTCAGCCAGTCCAGTCAGCTACGTGAGCGGGTTCTCAGCCAGTCCGATCAGCAACGGATGCGGGTTCTCAGCCAGTCCAGTCAGCAACGAGAGCGGGTTCTCAGCCAGTCCGGTCAGCAACTGATGCGGGTTCTCAGCCAGTCCAGTCAGCAACGTGAGCAGGTTCTCAGCCAGTCCAATCAGCAACAGATGTGGCAGAAGTACAGGATGCAAAGGAACGTTGTCAGGCAGGCCATGTCATACACAAACAGAGAAACAGCAGTATCTAGCCCTAGGTTCAGGTACACCACAAAAGGGCGCCGAATAATGACATGACAGGGTATGAAAGGGCTGGCCCTGTGTGGAGTCAGGTCCAGGGACCAATAAGAATCCAGCATCGTAAACAAGGAAGTAGGAATGTCGCCACGCAGCAGCCAGGGTCAAGGCACAGATCTCCATGAACTTTGTGGTAGATCTGCCCCCCTCCAAGGGAAATACGTTCATCCGGGTTGTCATGTATTGGTTTTCCAAACAGGCATTTTGTGTCATTACCCAAACTTCCCACTTCTCTACATTTGGCTAAGCTCTTTATCCGGAAGAAATACCACCTTCATGGAATACCACAACACGTTACGTCCAATCCCAGGTCAAAATTTGTGTCCCTTTTCTGGAGAGCTTTCTGCTAAAAACTTGGTATCTGTCTTCAACATTTTTCTGCATACCACCTGCAGATGAATGGGCAGACCAAGAGGTTGAATCAGATCCTAGAGCACTTCCTCCTGTGCTACTGCTCTCACCAGCAAGATGATTGGGCCCAGTTGTTACACCTAGCAGAATTTTCTTACAACTCTCTTCTTCAGTCCTCTCTCACATGCTTTCCTTTATTTGCGGCTCTAGGTAATAACCCACTAGCATTGACACACTCTGGATCCTGAGGCGACACCCCTGTAATTTGGCGGACCCTTGGCAAGCTACTCGATGCACTCTTTTTTCATCACAAACGCGGCAGAAAGTAGAGGCTGATCGACGTTGCTCTTTGGCACCTAGATTTGCTCCTGGGGATCTGGTATGGCTTCCTGACAAAAATATTAAGTTTCGCCCTCCCTCTGACACATTGAATCCTAGGTATCTAGGACCATTCAAGGTCAAGACCCGTCTCTCCCCAGTCTCCTGCTGTTTGATCCTTCTCAGAAAGTTGAAAGTGTACCTATGCAAGCCCTATGTGTAGACGCATTCCCTAACACTCCTCAGCTCGTCCTCCGCCAGCCTCCGTGGGTGATTCTGTAAAAATCATCATTGATGCCATTCTGGACTCAGGTCTTACCTTATAATATATTGCTAAATGGAAGGGCTACAACCTGGAGCAATGTTCTTGGGTGGTGGCCTTGGGCGCCCATGCCTCTTCTTTGGTTTGCCGGTTACACCGATCCTTCACAGCTAACCCATCTTTGGAGGTAGTCCCTTGGGGGATAGTGTCATGTTCTGCTCCTCTTTCTTTGCTTTTTGTGATTCCTGGTTTGGTTTTCCATGTGTTTTCCCTTGTTATCTGGATCTTGGTTCCCCGCCTTGTCTTGAGGTTGCTCTGAGCCTTTATAGAGCCTCAGCACTTTTTGCCTAGTCAGTCGATCTCCAGGCCTCTGTGTTCCTGTATAACAACTAAGATTGTACTGAAGGTGGGTTATTTGTTCTAAATCCTCTTCAGCCTCTATGGATAGCTGCTGTCCTCTGGGTTGTCATCTAAGGTGCGGGCCGGCTCCTCTGGTCGGCACTAATCTGGCCTTGTGGCCAGTATCTCTAATTCGGACTAAGCCACAGCAAGGTAACTTAGAGAGCAGCCACTGCCAGCTAGCTACGTACTCTAGTCTTCACTTCCAAGCATCTGACCCACTGGGACCTGCCTTCTAGTATACCTGTATTGTCTTTTGTTGTTCTCTTATCGTATTATTATATCAGATAGCAGTCTGCCACCTCTTTGAGGGGAATTTACTTCACACTCTTTACATTGGGAGCTTAGTCTGTCAGATCATCATATTTGGCATCAAAGGGAAACCTTCAAAAACTAACTGGTTTTATTTATATTAACATACATGTTTAAATACCTAGTCATGTAATTATTCTTTTATGTTTTATAGCTTTTGCAGGAAAGACAATATTTTTGGGGCTTCGTTTCTCATCCAAATTTGTTTTTCCCTGCCCCCCACCCCAGCCTTTTTTTTTTTTTTTTTTAGAAGTTCTACATGGATACTGAAACTGTAAACAGATGTCTGTAACACCTCCCCACCCTGTCCATTCTCTCCCTGCTTCTATGTGTTTATTATCATACTGTAGGGTAAGGCAGTCAGGCTAATGTGGAATGACCAGAGATGGCAAGTTTGTACAAAGTGATTCTGATGCCCCCCACCCCCCAATGGAGTATGAATAAAAAATAATAACTAAAAAAAATTAACTCTTGGTGTGCAACAGGGGTCCAGTACATTTGCAATGCACTGGACAAAATGTCTCCAATCCCCCCCCCCACATACCCTAATCCCCCCAGCCTGGTTCCATAGCCCTTGGGCTCCCATTCCCCCAGCCTGACCCCCACAGCCTGGTTTCTTTGCCTACTGGTAGACTCAGAGTACCAGTTTGCACTGGATTCAGGCTGAGAATCAAACAGTGCACTCTGATAGTCACAGATCCCCCATATGCATATCTGACCTCCGTCCACCACCACCATTCTTGCTTCTCTGCCCACCGGTAGACATACCCACATAACTGCCTGACCCCATCCCCCCAACCCACCCACCTGGTTCCACTGGCAGTCACAGTTCCACACACACTGACTAACCCCCTAGCTTGTTTCAACTGGTAGTCATAGCATCAGACATACACTGTTTGCTTCCCCATCCTTGTTCCACTGGTGGCCCCACTCCTGGCAGGAGGTCCTCCTAGGAAATCCCATGGTCTTGAACCATTTTAGTATCTTTGAAGTGACTGATGAGCAAAAAAAAAATGTTTATTTTTCCTGTAGCACCACATTCTGGAAATAGTTGTGCACACTAACTTAGGGATAGAAATGCAAGTGACCCCTCATTCGATGCGGCAGGTTATCTTCTTTCCAAAATGGTATGGTTTGTCTACCTTTGCTTCACTTCTGTAGCTGTTATAACCATTTTCGTACAGGCAAGTCATGTTTGAGAAAATGTAGTAGGTGTAGTTTTGTACTTCTAGCACCCCATAAGGTACGTCAACTCATATGAATGGGGTGCCATTTTTCTCCTAAGAGCATTAGCCAATGTATACAGTTGGGAATTCCATGGTTTTCACAGATTTCAGTACATTTGAAGGCGTGGTAATGTAAAAAAAATGCCATTAACACCACATTTTGGAAACATTTGCGCACATTAAGCTTGGGGTAAGAAGGCAAGTTACAACTCATTTGATGTGGTAACGTATATATTTTCCAGAAATATTTAGTTTTATACAGTTATTCACCTGTTTTAGGGTAGTTTTACCACTAAAATGCTACAATGCACATATTAGGTCAAAAAGTTGAAAATGCCATACTGAGCTCCTGATAATTAGGGCTCTGTGCTAGCTAGGGACATAGGTCAAATTTGTTATTGTTGTACTTGGGAGACTCAGAGCTTTTTCAAATAACTGAGACTTTCACAATCAAGGTAAATATTGTTGATATATAGTATGTGATTTTCTAGCAAAATAAGTAATTTTTCACTTTTTTTTATAATATGATATGATAGCTTTTTGCACAATGCAAAATTAACTTCATGTTAAGTACCATGAAAAAGCTCAATTCATTCTGAAAAAAATTAAGGATAGTTTTCCATATGTAACTAGAAATGTTCCAGTGGAAATAAAGCCTAAACACAAAAATGCTGAAAATGTTTCTGGCCTACAGGATGCAGGAAATGGCTCAGGCCCCTTGCACTGAAGGGGTTTGCATTTCTGACCTCAGTGTCAAGGTGTTTGGTTGCAATTGTGCCTGTTGCTTAATATGAGTGGAAATTTGGTAATTGGTGTGATATTTTCCAGTTCTTCCACTATTCCACAATGTTTCTTTGCGCATACCGTGCAGATTGAAGTTGCTGATAAAAGGCACAGGCTTTTTATGCTTTCAAGCGAAACATTATATTTCCACCAAACTCATGATTTTAGAGGAGGTGCAGGAAGAGAAGCATAATTGTCCAACATCTTCTGTCAAGATAGCCTGAAGAGGTGTGGGGGCTTCTTGTGATGTTTCTACTGCCTCAGCAACACTAGGAATAGTGGCAAGTAGAAGCTTAATCGTACCACCACCTGTCATCAGTGCTGATGGTGATCCCAGTCTCATGCAAAAGCCTAATGCTCCTGTTGCTTAGATAATTAAGCGGCAGCAATTATAGCAGCAGAAAGTTGCATTTGCCACCAACATCTAGCACTGCTGGCACTAGGCAAGTAGGGTGCACATTTTTCTTTACAGGGTTTATTTTTGTTAAGCCTGAAACCTGCAAACAGATTTTTCTTAGGGCTTGTTTTTGGCAAGCTAGAGGCTAACAAACAAAATAATTTCAGGGTTTGTTTTGGTAAGCCTGAAAACCATTTTAGTGGGCTAGCATTGTCTGAAGACTGCAATCATTTTTTTCCAAGACTAACCTTGCTGAAAGATTTTCAATGTTTAGCTTTCTGTAAGCATGCAGAAATAATATTTTCAGGTTTTCTTTCTGCAAGCCTACCTGCTATGGTTGCTAAACATTATTTTTAAAAAGATAATAAAACTAAAAATTAAGGTTACAACTTTTACTGAATGTGGAAGATGCATACCTGGTGGGCAGGTGTTATTGATGTATTTCTTCATGATTTGTAGAGTTTAAAACTAGACCAATTAGTTACATTTTCATCTTTGAGTTTAATTAAAGTTTGCATTATTCTCAGAATTGTCACACACTAATCAGTGGTAATAGCAATGGACCCCAACAATGGGGGATGGTAGTAACCCTTCACTTCTCTCCTATTCATTATCCTCATCCGCAATGCTACTGTTAATAGTAAATGTGGTTTTGTTCACTTCTGCTACCTAATAGTTTGCATTATTCTCAGAATTGTCATACACTAATCAGTGGTAATAGCAATGGACCCCAACAATGGGGGATGGTAGTAACCCTTCACATCTTTCCTATTCAATATCCTCATCCTCAATGCTACTTCTAATGTGGTTTTGTTCACTTCTGCTACCTAATACTGAGATGGTATTAGATGTTAGTTCATTTTTAAAAATGTAAGTCTCCCAACACTGCTGTTTGATAGCTGTGCCCTAAGGTAATTTACAATATATCCAGCTGCACTGAAAATCCTCTCAGACTGCATGCTTGCTTGTGGGCAGCTAACGGTTCCAGGATAGCGCGTGTTAGTGATGGTCACACACAGTATTTTGTTTTCCAGTAGTTGATTGGGTCATTATTTCTGCATAGAAAATAGCTATCCTGCAAGTATGCTGTAACCATTTCACATGTAATGGGACCACTACTAGGAACTACACAGTGTTCATGTGTATCACTTACTAACCCATGCTCTGGGAGCAAGTCCCATAGAGATATGCCACCACCACAAATGATAGATTGCCGGACCTGTTTTTCAAGCTTTGATTGTTGGACCAGTTGTTTTGACTACAGTTCTGATCCTGTACCTGCTAGCTTTTTTATTCTGATATTTGGATTTTGCCTTGGTACCTCACATTTGTTTGTTGATCTCCTGGTTCTTGACTACTGGCTTCTCTGATGATTCCCTGCATGACGTTTGGTACCTTTACTGTCTACATGGTATTGACCCGGCCTGGCTTGGATATCCCTCAGCCTCTTCCCAGTTTCACTCTCTCCATTCTTAGAGACTCCTGCCCCTGGACCTCTCCTATATGATTGGTGAGTTCCTTTTATATTTTTTGGGGAAAGTGTCCTTATTTTTTCCTTTGCGGGCCTGGATATCTGTGCAGCCACAGGCTCCAGCATCTTGGGCCTCGTCAGCTCTCCTCCTGCTGAGGATCAGCTCCTTCAGAGTTAAGTGTCTCTATGTGGTAGAAGTGCTTCACTGCCTCCTCTCTCAGCATTCTTGTGCTATTGCGCTACACTATATCTGCACATTCTTACTGCCAGTTTAATTTTTTTTTTTTTTTTTGATAAGTTTTATTGATAGAGAATAGTGCAAGTACAGAAAGGCACAATAGAAAAACATAGTAACATGATACAAAGTGAAAAAGCATAGGCATTACAGTAAAATAAGTGGATGACAGTTGACCATTATCAGAGTCCAAAAGGAGATACATCGAATATGCCTAGAATCCAAAGAAAAAATATAAGAGGAAAAAATCAAAAGGAAAAACTCATAAGTAAGCAACCAAAATATGTAGAAAAGAGAGGAAACAAGAAATCATAGAAAGAAATAAAAGAAGAGAAGAGAACAGAGGCAGGGCAAGTGAAGAGGACCATAGCATATAATAAAGCAAAGGGTAGGAACAGCATAAGAATATAGTAGAAAAGGGGCAGGTAAGGACAGTAGCAGGAGGGGAATAGAAGGAGAGCGAACCACAATAGTCAAAGTCTGGTCTAAAACATGGGAGACTCTCCATAACTATAATTCAAGAATCGACAAAAGTTAGCCATCTGTTGTATTTGTCCAGAAAAAGTAATGAGTTGCCGGTAGAATCAAAAATAGTTTTTCTAGGTTCAGGAAAGAGCGGATGCGTTCCTTCCAATCTAGAATAGTGGGAGAAGTCGCCGATTTCCACCTGGCTGGAATGCAAGCCCTAGCAAGAGTGACCAAAATAAACCAAAACGACAAAGCAGAAGCGGGAGGAATTGGAGAGTCGTCGGGCAAAAGGGAGAGGAGCAACACTTGAGGGGAGCTAGGAAGGCGAGTGCTTGTCAGGGAGAACAGATGGGCAGCAACATCCGCCCAGAACTGTCTCAAGGAAGAGCAAGACCACCATAAGTGAAACAAGGAACCCTCCTCCAGCCCACATCTCCAACACATCGGAGAGAGTCCCGGGTAAATCCTTGCAAGTTTTGCAGGGGTACGATACCAACGCATTAAGATTTTATAATTGAGTTCTAGCATGTTGACGTTAGAAAGAAATTTAGAGTGTAAGCGAAAGGCATTTTCCCAGGAAGGCAGAGAAATATCCACATGCAGGTCATCGCTCCATTTAGCCCTCTGCAGTAATGGTGAGAAAGATGTGGGGTTCACGCAGAACAAGCGCATGTCCGAGAGGCTGGGTTTCCTCTCAGAAGGGAATGTTAGCATCTTCTCAAAAGCAGTAAGAGGACGAGGAACGTAAGGGCCACCACGTAATGACAAAATAAAGTGTCGAACTTGGCAGTATCTCCAAAAGTCCAAAGAGGACAATTGATGAGAACTACAGAGAGCCGGAAAAGTGGGGAGCGAGCCGTCCGGAAGAAGATGGTCTAAATCAATCAAGCCATTGCTGGCCCATCATGAAAAATCCGAACTGGAGAGGCCAGGTATAAAATCTGGGTTGCCCAGCAAACCACAGAGCGGGGAAGGAGCCGGGGCCAAACGCAACCGAGAGTTACACGTTCGCCAGGTGTGATAGAAATGAATGGGAACTGGGTCTCCTTTAACCACCTTCATGACAGAGGAATGAGAAGCCCAAAGCAGTTGTACGGGGTTCACTGCCCCCAACAAAAGACACAGCAGTGTCGTCCAATCCATAGAAGACGTAGGGGAGCAAAGCTCCCGAATGAATGACAAGGATATCATCTTGCGATAAGCTGATAGGCTAGTAAAACCCAAACCCCCCAGTTTGATAGGACGATATAGGACCGCTGTACCCAGACGGGGCGGCTTATGATTCCATACATAGTCATTGAGCAAAGATTGTAGAAGTCTGATTTGATGAGTAAGAATCCGCAATAGTAGGGATCTAAAGCAGAATAGAACTTTCGGAAGAATGACCATTTTCAGAAGATTAATTCTACCAAACCATGAAACAAAAATGCCAGACCAGGATTGAATATCAGACTTAATAGCGGCCAAAAGGGTGGACAGATTCAACGAAACAGTAGATGAGGCCTGACCGGTAAGTTTGATTCCTAGATACTTGATATAATCTGTTTTCCAACGAAAAGGGTATCGCTCTAAAAGACGAGATTTAGAAGTGTCCGATACAGTTAAATTCAGTATTTCAGATTTAGCATAATTCAACTTATAAAAAGAAACCAATCCGTAATCTTCTACGTTCCGGGGAAGTAATGAATAATAAGACATCATCAGCATAACTAGCTATCTTGAATTCCCTACTCCCTACCCGGACCCCCTTAACGGAGTTAGAGAGCCGAATAGTAGAAAGAAGAGGCTCCAGAGAGAGTATAAAGAGAAGAGGAGAAAGAGGGCAGCCCTGACGAGTTTCGTTCGTGATGGAAAATGGGCAGGAGAGAGTACCATTAGCCCTAACCTGTGCAGAAGGCGAATTATACATAGAAAAGACAGCAGATATGAAACGATCACCCAAACCAAAGCGATGAATCGTTTCCTTCATAAAACACCAACGGACCCTATCGAATGCCTTTTCCGCATCTAAAGAAAGAAGTAAAGAAGGGATGGAGGAGCTAGAGGATCTGTGAATCAGAGAAAGCGCCTTAATGACATTGTCCCTTGTCTCACGACCAGGCATAAAACCAGCCTGGTCTGGGCCTATCAAGCGGTGCAACAGAGGTTTGAGTCTTAGTGCCAACAGCGAGGCAAAAAGTTTCAGATCTGTGTTCAAAAGAGAAATAGTTCTGTAATTGCTGCAAACCGATTTATCTTTCCCTGGCTTCGGAAGAACTGCAATGTGAGCCATAAGGGATTGTGTGGGCCAGGGGTGACCAGCCAGGATCGCATTGAACGTAGAGGTAAGATGCGGAATCAAAGTGTCTTTGAAGCATTTATAGTAAGAGGATGAGAAGCCATCTGGGCCTGGGCATTTCCCTTTAGGGGAACGGTTAATAGCTAAAGTTACTTCGGCTTCTGTGAAGTCTGAATTCAGAGATCGAGTTTCCTCACTAGAGAGGCAGGGAAGTTTAGCCTTATCCAGAAAAGCTGAGATCGCAGAAGGAGGGGAGGTATCAAGAGAAGGATCAGCTGTAGAGAGATTATATAAGTTAAAGTAATAGTCACGGAAGGCCTTAGCAATCTCTGCGCCAGTGGACGCTGGCTTACCAGTAGCATCAAGCACTCGTTGAATGTGTGACTTGTGTCGCGCCCGTCTGACTAAAGCAGCCAATGTCCTACCACACTTGTTTCCATGAAGGAATTGTCTATATTTATGCCACATAAAAGATTTAAGGGATTGTGCTTTCAAAAACTCGGACACCTGAGCCCTAACATCCTGTAGCCTAAGGAGCGTTTCACTGTCCCCTGAAGCCTTATGCTTCTGTTCCAATGCGTTGAGGGACGATAATAAAGAATTAAATTTGGTATGTTTAAGTTTCTGTTTCCACGCACCCTGTGAAATGAAAAAGCCACGAAGGACACATTTATGCGCCTCCCACACATTAGGCAAGGAGACCTCCGCAGAAGTGTTCAGCGGAAAGTAATCCGATAAAATGTCCACCGCCTTAGTAACAATTTCAGGATCTGATAAAAGTGATTCGTTAAGTTTCCAAGAGGAAAAGGATCCTTTGGTAGATGAAAAGGCCAAAACAACAGCTAAAGGAGCATGATCCGAAATCGTGGTAGGTAGAATTTCAGCCTGCGTCACTTTCTCAATACAAAAGTGGTCAAAGAAAAAATAATCAATTCTAGAATATCTCTGATGTGGATTAGAGTAAAAAGTATAATCCCTGCTGGTGGGATGTAACAATCTCCAAGGGTCCAACAGAGACCTAGCGCTGAGCAAAGCACTCACCTTCCGAGCAGGGGAGTGGGGATGGGAAGAACGGGGCGAGGATAGATCAAGAGAGGGGCATAGGGCTAAATTGAAATCCCCACCAATAAGTAGGTGACCCTCCACAAAGGAATCCAACTTACGCAGTGTGGATTGAAAAAACTTCAACTGCGAAGTATTGGGAGCGTACAGGTTAGCTAGGGTAACTATAGTGCCATCTAAGGAGCCTTTCAGAAATAAATACCGACCGTCAGGATCACTTCATTGATCAATGAGTGTCCAGGGTAAATGATTAGCACAGATTATGGCGACCCCTCGTTTTTTTTCAGCTGCAGATGCAAACCAGCCATGCGGAAATCGACGGGAGGACAATTTGGGTTGAGAATAAATGTCAAAATGCGTCTCTTGTAAGAAAGCAATATCCACCCCATAATTAGCCAATTCTCTCAGAACAGTTGCCCTCTTTTCTGCACAATTCAAGCCCTTAACGTTATAAGAGAGTAATTTTACGGTGGATAATACCATGAGAAACTATAAAGATAAAGTCTCAAAGAGAGTCCTGACCATCTGCCCTTAAAGAGGAAAATTAGGAGGAGAAAGAATGAAACAAAGCTAAGAGAGAGAGAGGGAAAGTGTAGACTGAAAAGGGAAGGAAAGGAAAGTGAGATGTCTGATGAGAGGCCTCCCCCTGTCACAAAGCAGGGAGGTGTGACATCAGGCATGTCAGGAAACGGTAACATGACCGAAATCCAAGTCTGACCAAAATGTATGGTCTAAGGGGAGGGAAGTTGTGCAGAACAAGAACGAAGGTAGAGCAGAGCAAGGAGAGAGCCAAGAAGCTGAACAAAAACAATCTAGAACAGAAGGCCCATACACTTACGAGAAAAGAGAAAAGTAAAAACTTAAGATCGGCAACAAATAAAAGAAACAGACAGCGAAGCAGGGAAAGAACAGCGAAGAGGAGCTACAAGCAAACCCCCACCACTGGAGGCACTGCAGACGGGCCAAACGGGAAGATGCCCATACGGCCCTGCCACAAAGCCCCTCAAGAAACAACAACTGGGCCAAGGAACGAGTCCCAATGGTTCACAAACAAGAAACATAGCAATTCTAACTTAATAATTAGAACAATTGTAACAGCCCGAGTTCTCCGCCCATAGCTGGGACCCAGAGCTCAGCAGTGGGTACCAAGAGCAGTTATATAAAATACGTGAAGACATAACAGAGCATAGCATATGATCAAGATTGAAGAAAAAAAAAAAAAGTCCCGGGGTCCCCAGTGAGAGCCCCCAGCACACAGAAACCCGCGCACAGGGGAGTCCCAATGGGGAGCCATCGACTCCCAACCAACCAAATGCTGAACAAAACCCCCCATGTAGAGAGGACCCTCCCACCAGCAAACATAACAGCGACCAACAAAAAGAATAGAAAAAAAATCCATAGGGTCGCCCATGGAAGCCCCCAGCGCAACGAACACACGTGCACAGGGGGGGTCCCAGGGGAGAACCCCCACCATGTAAGAAGAGGAATGGTGGGCAATCTCTTGTAAAAAGGAACACAGACATAATAAGCACAAAAACAATGGACCAACATAGGAGACAGGCAGAGCGTCACAGGGTCCCCCACGGGAGCCCCCAATACACAGAGTCCCGCGCACGGGGGGTCCCAAAGGGAAGCCAGCGACACCACACGAGCACAACACGCACATAGGGTCACCCATGGAAGCCCCCAGTGCACCGAACACTCGCACACGGGGGGGGGTCCCAAGGGGGAGCCGCATTCTTATAGTAAATGAAGCGATGTGCAGACCCCCGCAGGAGGGGACATAAATGTGAGAAGTGCAGAGAAAAAAAAAAAAAACATACATAAACAGGTAGAACGTAACCGGGTCCCCCACAGAAGCCCCCGATGCACAGAGACCTGCAAACGGGGGGATCCCAAAGGGAAGCCACCGACATCTCACTGGTATAGTAGCGAGTAATAAACAAAGCGCAGTGCAAAGTACACAATGAGGAATTGCGCCCAGGAGAGGGGAAAGAAAGTCCCCCACTGTTTGAAATTCCCCAGGGTAGAACCGGGAACCTACACTGGGGTGAACATAGACTTAAAACTGTGGATTGTGAAAACAAAATGAGGTCCAACTGAGCCCACAAAGAGGAAATAACTGGTTGTGGAGGATCAAAGCACTGTCCATATACTTCTCGAGTCCACCAGGAAAGCGTCCAGTTTCAATGGCCGCCCACCGGCGGATGAGTGCCGGCATCCGCGTCCGGTAGCCGACGTCTCTTCCGGGAGGAATCAGCCACAAGATGCCACCGGAGCCGTTGATTCTTCTCCAGGGGAGGAATCGGAGGTCTGTCTGAGGCTTTTGGCGGTGGAGGGAGGGAGATAGATAAAGCTTCGCAGAAGGAGGGAATTTCTTCCGGACGGTGAAGCATAGCCTGTTGGCCATTGTGAGAGGCCTGCAGATGAAAAGGGAATCCCCATTTATAGCGGATAGACAATGACCTTAGGTGTTCCGTAATTGGTTTAAGCTGGCGTCGTAGAAATAGCGTGTGGGGGGATAGGTCTTGATATATCTTTACTTGCACCCCAGCGTATGAGATATATTCCTTGTTTCGGCACGCTTTCATAATTGCCTCCTTATCTGCAAAATAATGACAGCGACAAATAATGTCCCTGGGAGGGTCACCAGCCTGACCTCTAGGTCTCAAGGCCCGATGTGCACGATCCAGCAGGATCTGATCATTCCGGCCTAAAACGTGGGCAAAGAAAGATTGTAGAAAGGCAGCCAGATCTCTCTGGCCCGTGGATTCCGGGACGTTGCGAAGTCTTAAATTATTTCGCCTCCCCCTGTTGTCCAAATCATCCAGGCGTAGCTCAAGACGATCAATAGTCTCTCTTTGATCAGAAATAATTTGTTCAAAACCCATGAGGTGCTCCGATAGCTCTGTTTGGGCCTCCTCCACCTGATCCAGGCGATGAGAGAGCTGCTGAAAGTCTCTACGTAGGTCTGCAAATTCGGTACGTAGGGCCTCTTTAATGTCTGTGGACAATGCTGAAAGGTCCTCCTTGGTTGCGAACGCAGCTAGTGCCGACAGGGGGACCGTGTCAGACACCGGTGTAGACGTGCCCGAATCAGGCGCACTCTCCATGGCCTACAAAGGGAACTCCTGGCGCAGTGGCTCACAGGTATTGTCTCTGGAGGAGGGAGTAGATACGCGTTCACACGCTGTGTGGGAGGGAGGCAGTAGAAAGGCTGTTATGTGTCCCGACGCCGTCCGATCTTTCTGACGAGGCTTCCCCCGTCTCTTATGAGTCATGGAATAGCTGGTGGTAATAATTAGCCGATAGAATAAAGTGTAAGGGCACTGAAAAGGCTATAAAGAAAGCAATAAAAGCAGGCTCAACTCCGGAGCGCCACTAACATGCCACCATCCCGTTCGGCGGCAAGCTCCGCCCCTGCCAGTTTAATTTTTGATGATCGCTGCATAATCACTTTGTCCAATCTACTTGCCTTACATCCTCTCCTCAGAGCCAGTCTGGGGTGGTTTACTCTACACTGGGCCTATTACTTTGAACTATAGGGAATTCAGTTTCACAGAGTTTTTCTGGCCATCTTCATTTCACCAGGTCAGTCCTCGATGCATCCAGATCCAGCATATATACATGGCTTACTGAGGACAAGGTATCACGGTGCCCGTGCTCTCTGTCAATCTCTGTTGTGATGGCTCCTATTGGTTGAGCTATGTTTGGCCCGCCCAGTATGGCCTTTATATACTGGGCTTTGGCACCTATCTGGTGCCCTTTCGTGGTGTTCCAGTACCAGTGCCTACTTGAGTTACTTGTATTCCTGTGTACCGACTTGGCCCGTTTGACTACTCTTCTTCTGGTCTCCTGCTCCTTGATTCGTCCCGGCCTGGCTGACGTTCCTGCTCCGTGACCTGACCCGGCTTGTCTGACATTCCTGCTCCGTGATTCGACCCGGCCTGGTTGACGTTCCTGCTCCGTGACCTGACCCGGCTTGCTTGATGTTCCTGCTCCGTGATTCAACCCGGCTTTCCTGTTCCTGCTTCGCTGTGTCGCTTGGGCGACATTCTGACTTCCGCTGTGCCTGAGGCCTGCCTGGCAGAGTATCTGTGTTGCCTCCGTTACTGCCACGGCAGTGTGTTATAGGCTGAGTCCTCCGTTAACCCTTGCTGAGCCTCCTTGTTGCCTCCGTTACTGCTACGACAGTGTGCCATTGCCTGAGCTTTCCGTTAACACTTGCAGAGCCTCCGTGTTGCCTCCATTACTGCTACGGCAGTGTGCCATTGGCTGAGCCCTCCGTTAACTCTTACAGAGCCTCCGTGTTGCCTCCGTTACTGCTATGGCAGTGTGCCATTGGCTGGGCCTTCGGTTAACTCTCGCAGAGCTTCAGTGTTGCCTCCGTTACAGCTACGGCAGTGTGCCATTGGTTGAGCCTTCCGTTACTCTCGCAGAACTCTGTGTTGCCTCCGTTACTGCCACGGCAGGGTGCCATAGGCCAAACCATCCGTTAAGCTCCTGCAGAGTATCATTGTTGCCTCCGTTACTGCTACGGCAGTGTGCCATTGGTTGTACTCCCGTTTGGCTCTGGCAGAGTATCATTGTTGCCTCCGTTACTACCACGACAGTGGGTTTTAGTCTCAGCTCTGCTCTGGCAGATTAAAAGTGCTCTAATCTCCATACTTGCACTGCAGTCTCCTACTCATTGCTATACCATCATACTGGGCGTTACTAAGAGAACTCACCACAGACTTCTCTACACAGAGACTGATTACACCTTTTGGGACTTTAACTCATGTTGTACTGCTACTTTGGGTATTCACCCTTTCCTGCCTGACCTGTGTCAGTATAAGACCTCTCTTGCTTCCTATTATACTGGGCCTGTGTAGGCATATGCATAAAATACCTGTATTATCTCTGTATGTTTCTGCTGAGGTACAACAAGGCCTGTGAAGGGTACTTGATTATTTGTGTTTTCAATAAAACTGTGTTTTATCCTAAACCACTGTGTCTGAGTGTTGAACAAACCGTTACACAAGGTCCAAAAGAGACTGGAAAGGATTATAGTGAATAAAGCTCCTGGACCGGACGGTATACCCCAAAGGGTACTTAAGGAACTTAGTTCAGTAATAGCAAAACCATTATACTTAATATTTATTGATTCACTTTCATCAGTCATAGTGCCCTGTGATTGGAGGAAAGCTGATGTAGTTCCATTGTTTAAAAAGGGAGCAAGATCCAAACCAGGAAATTATAGACCTGTGAGCTTGACTTCCATAGTGGGTAAAATACTAGAAGAGTTATTAACTGACAGTATTCAGAACTATGTGAAGACAAACAATATCATTAGTAGGAATCAGCATGGTTTCATGAAGAACAGATCGTGTCAGACTAATTTACTTGCATTTTATGAAAGAGTGAGTAGTAATTTGGACAGGGGAATTGCTGTTGATGTAGTATACTTGGATTTTGCAAAAGCCTTTGATACAGTGCCTCACAACAGGTTACTGCATAAATTAAAAGGATTCGGTTTTGGCGGTGTTATCTGTTCATGGATTGAGAACTGGTTAAATGATAGATGGCAGAGAGTTGTTGTAAATGGAACTTTTTCAAATTGGTCTAAGGTTATATGTAGGGTGCCGCAGGGTTCAGTCCTGGGACCAATGCTTTTTAATTTGTTTATTAATGATCTAGAAGTGGGAATTGAAAGTATCATCTCAATCTTTGCTGATGACACTAAGCTATGTAAGGAAATACATACAGAGTGGGGTGTTTTATCCCTACAGAAGGATTTGGATAAACTAAGTGAATGGGCAGAAAAGTGGCAGATGTCATTTAATGTAGATAAATGTAAGGTTATGCATTTGGGCTGGAGAAACAAACTTGCTACATATACTCTAAATGAGAAACAACTTGGGAAAAAGATTTAGGAGTACTGATAGACAATAGACTTCACAGCAGTGTGCAGAGACACTCAGCTGCTGCAAGAGCAAATAGAGTACTAGCCTGCATAAAAAGAGGTGTAGAAGCAAGGGATGCCAATATTATCCTACCTCTGTATAAATCCTTGGTTAGGCCTCATCTAGAATACATTCAAGGTCAATACAAAGAACTATCCAATGAATTATTTATGCAAAGAGCTGAGCCAAGAACAAGAGGTCATCCATTAAGACTTGAGGAAAGGTGCTTTAGACTAAAACATAGGCAGGGATTCTTTACAGTAAGGGAGGTAAGGCTATGGAATTCTTTGCCTCGGAATGTTGTGCTTGCAGATTGTAATGCCTACCCCGCACAAGCCACCCGAAGGGAACTCTCACCAAGACCCCCCTCCTACCACCCCGGGGAGTAGATGAAGATCAAGCTCCTCCAACAAGGGACATGATAGCTAGAGGCTGGGGAGCGGTGCTGGGGCGCGATGCTAGCGGGCGGTGGTTGCCTAGAGGGAGTTGCGCTGCAGCTGAGGCTGAATAGAGTTGCTAGCCGCAAAGCTAGATTAGCCCCCTTCAGTTGAGCCAAAGGGGACCCTCGATAACCGCCCCTAGACAATCTATACTACCCTATCCCCAGGGAGAAATACTAACACTCCAACAGGAACCAGTACTCACTCAGGTAGCAGGTGGAAGGCAGTGAGAGCTACTAGGCACAGGAACGAGGACAGTCAGCCAAGGTGACACAGGGAACCCTTGACCACGGAGCAGGCAGGAGAGAAGTCAGGATCCAAGCCAGGTCATACACGGAGCAGTCAGGAACATCAACCGGAACCGCAGGCAGAAGAGGAGTCAGGAACGGACCGGGTCATACACAGGAGATCTGGAGGGCACAGGAGCAAGACAAGCAGGGGTCAGAAAGGCTAATCTGACTATACACAGACCCAGGAACAGGAAGCACATAGGCATTCTAGCCAGGACAGAGCTGCGCTGGACAAGCTGAGCAGGGCAGAGTAGAGAAGAACTGAGCAAAGCTGAGCAGAGCAGGACACAGGAAGCAGCACTGAGACGCTATACAAACGCGTCCCAGTGCTGAACTTACCCCACATATGAGGCTACCGGACCGGAAAGGGCAAGGCTGGGCTGCAGGCAAAATGCGAGGCGCGCATGCACCCGAACAGGGAGGGAGAGACCAGAGAGAGAAGACGGCGCGTCATGACAACGCACCGCACAAGACGGCGAGACCTGGAACAGGCGGCACCCGACGGAGGTATGACACAGATAATGCAACTGCATTCAAAAAAGCAATGGATGCCTATCTAGCACAGAACAATATTGACAATTATGAGAGATGGTTTCAAAGCAAATAGGATATTGATCCGGGGAATTATTTGACTACCAGTTGGAGTCAGGAAGGAATAATTCCCACCCCCCACACACACACACTTGGGTCTAGATTGGAAATGGCTCCAGAGGGCTTTTTTTGCCTTCCTCTGGATCAACAGGGTTTTTTTTTGGCATGGGCTGGACTTGATGGACGCATGTCTTTTTTCAGCCTTATCTACTATGTTATGTTACTATGTTATTTTTATCCTCAGTGAGGTTTTCATATTTAGCTCCTGTCTTCTTGGCTTCTACCACCCAGACTGTTTCACCTCTGTAGGGTTGCCTCCTATGAATTTCTCTGTATTCTGGCATTCCTGCAAGTATTGACATGGAGCTTCCTTTCCTCCCTTTTTATCTAAGACGTATCCTAGGCTACTACTGTTCAAGTACCTCTATTCCCAGAGTCAGGGCACTGAGTAGGCTCAGGGGTTTTCTGTCTACACCCTCTTGACTAATCCCAGCTCTCTATTTTTGCTATCCAGCATATTCTGTTGGATTATATTGAGAAACGGTTGCTCTTTTCATTCTCTCTCCTCTCCAGTCCTCTTGAATCCTACTGCATTATTGGGGTCCTTCTCCTTGTGGTTCCTATACTGTGTTATTCCAGAGGGTGTCCATCTTGGTCCCTGCCCTGGCTCAACTGGGGTCAGATATCTGGCTTTGCGGCCAGCATCTTTACCCCAGCTTTGGCTGTAGCAAGGACATCCTGGAGGGCTTCTAAGTTCTCCAGCCTGGCTCTCTATTCTGCACACTCCAGCATCTGTAACTGTAGGTACCTCCATATCCTGTGCTCCATATCTATCAGGGAGCTAACACCCAGGTGACAATGATGCTTCCTCCAAAGCCTTCTGTTTTTTACATTTTACACTCACTATTGGCCTTATTCTGTTCATACAAATACTCTAGAATATATTCCACCTGGTAGGGACCTCCATTTTCAGCAGGTGATGGGCCAGGTTGTTATCTTGTGTATAATAAATTGTGAATATTTTAGGAGTGGCTAAAATGTGCACAGATTTTTTGTGATATCCATAATTTATCTGAGTATTTTGGATTCTGAGAGGAATCTAGTAACAACAACATTTAGGACATGAGCAAAGCAGGGTACATGCACCATATCTCCTGTTCTCAAGGCAGCTATTTTGTTGGAGCAGCAGACACAGGACACAACGTCATTACTCTATTTAACACATCTATGGCTGTCTGGGATTGTCTCCCAAAAATCTGCAAGCACAAAGTGGTGTGCCGATGGTATGGGCTACCTGCTGCTGTCCTTTAATAATTCTTGAAAACAAAAGGGAAAGGAGCACATACAGAACAGAACTACTAATTGTAGTATTAGAGCCAGAACTCATACACATGATATATAAAATAATAAATAATTGTTTAATCAAACAATATTAAAAATACATAAGTTTGCATATTATAAAATATCAAAATAAAATTCAGTCAAACAAAAATAGTACATATAATAAACAAAATAGGGAAACAAAATAGTGGATGAAGTACTAAATTAATAAAAGGCCTAATGACAGCCTAATATATAATTTCTATTATCCCAATATATACACGAACCCTATGTAGTCTGTAAGGTCTAAAAAATATGCATCAATAACTGAGTCAGTAGAAATGATAATAAACCAGATAAAGGTAATATTTTCAAAGTCAATAGACAGGAAAAATCCAGGGAATGAGATAATAGGTGTCTCCTTATCGTAGTGAAGTCAGTTAGTGCTTTATAGCATTGACACAGCTGTCTCCACGATCTGTCCTGGTCGTAACTCAAGGTGTTTGGGCATCCGATGGCAGTGTGTCTCGCCTGGACTTAGAGCTCTCATCCAACACTGTGTGTTGATGTCTCTCCTGTCAGGGAGGTCTTTGTATTTGTTATCCCTGTGTTCCACTTCTCTTGTTAAGTCGATGAATTGGATGAAGGCTTGTTAAAGTCCTCCTTGATGAAGTATCGGCAGCTAAAACAGCTCTACGGGTTTCGAAGCTCACACGCACTTATGCATTTTTATTATTGTTTGATCAAACATTTATTCATTTATGTATTATTTGTGCATGAGTTCTGGCTCTAGTATTTCACTTAGTAGATATATTCTGTTTGTGCTCCTCCCCCTTTCTTCCCTTTTGTTTTCAAACAATTGTTGCCCATTGAATCTGAAGCTACATGGGGAGATAGCGGCATCAAACGATCACAAGTGTTGGGCACCAGGGAATTTCTAAGACTCGTATAGCTTTTCAGGTTGGTTTTCTATCTATGGACATTTATTATATACAACTAGATAGCAGATTAGCACTGTTAGTATTCACATATATTTGTTCACCTCCGTTCACTCAGTTTTTTTACCTGTAGTAGTGTCCATAGCACCAGTATCTCTGTTTTTCGTATCTACAATACTTCTGATTCTCAATGATTTATCTGTAAGGTCCATTACATGGCTTCTGGGTGCTCCATCTAGGCACTATCTGAGTCTCAAGACTGTATATTGAACAGGAAAAAATATATGTAGGCACTATAAAAACCACTATAATTGAAAGGTTGCTAATAGAATGGAAAGAAAGTATAGGATCATTAATTATGTGTGTATATATGGTATATATGTAATTGGTGTAGACAACACTTAATATAGTACAGTTACAGATACACTAATAGATGAACCAAAGCCTGCAAGAGTATTGACTGGTTTTCTTTGTGTCACTTTTGTTCTCCTTGCACACATTGATTGCTAGATATACATTGACTATATCCAGATCCCTTACATGCCTTAACAGACATCAATGACAGAATGAACTAAAAGATATATTCCTGTCTATAAATAATAAAGAGTGCATAAGCGACATTAGATGCAAAGAACAAATGGATACCAGTGATATTAATATGAAGAAATATTTCTTTACATTAGAAAAATGTTAAATAAAAGAAATGAGTAGTTGGTGGTAGATCAACATTCAGAAATACACTGAACTTCAGCAGATTGCAAGAAGTCTTAGAATCAATAAAGATCCAACCAGCAATTTAAGGAAATGTGCCTTTACCCTGATGTCACACATAATTGATTACAGAATTGTTAATATGGAGGAAACTATTAAATAAATAGAAAAAATTTAATTGGATTTAGAATCCTATGGCCATAAGGAATTTCAAAAATGTGATGCACTAATCAACAATGTCAAAACGTTTGAATTAGAACTGGTCAATAGAAAAAAGAAAAAAATAAAACGTGATGAATGAGACTACAAAAACAACTGAATCAGAAAATGTGATATCAAACACCACAAACCACATTATCATACCAACTTTAAGACCTATTCTAATAATTATCCACACCACTCTTATCATTCACACAAAAATCCCACTTCATCTTCAAATCAAATATATACCAATCCTTAACAGTATCACAAGTCTGCATAAAACATCATTACTCCTGTCAATTGTCAGTCGCAATACGATTCCACTATTGCAGTACCCACTATGAACAGATTTGCTATCCTCAACAAACTTTCATACATCGTAGACTTTACTGGTTAATCTAATATAGGTAATTTAGATGAACCATACAATAATATAGAAGACAAAACCAAGAAGATAATCAACACCACTGCCAACAAGGAATCATCTGTTCTGCCCCAAATCCATAAAAACTCAAAATAATCTCAGGATGCAAGATCCAGTCTATCATTCAATTTCTTTTTTTAGAGAAGGTAGTTAATCCACCAATCCAAGAATACATAAGAAAAGAATGGAATAATTTCAAGGACAACAACAAGAGAACAGTACTTCGAAGGAAAAGAATAGAAGACCCCGATGAGGAAATAGAGCAGGGAGAAAGACAAAAGAAAATAAAGCACCAAGACAATCCCCTTGTTCCAGACCATTACGTTACCCAAGGAAACAGAACAATACTATCAACCATGTGAACACATTAATCTCATCTACTCCATCTACAGATTCAACCCAGTGCCAGGATCCGATTGATAATCTGATAGAACAGATAGATGAAGACTGAAGACTAGAGGAATCAGATTGCTTGATTCCTACAATCAAACATAGTCATTTTAAACCACCCTCACATATTTATCATCAGCAATATATGACTGTTTTTCTACTTTTTTATGTTTCAAAGCACCAAAAGAATATTTTTTAATTTCAAATTCTTGTCAAATAATCTCAATAAATGAGACAAACAAACCCTCAATAGCCTGTTCAATAATTCCAATGCGGTCATCAAAGAAGTGGATAAAGGACAGTGGTATAGTCATTCAATCAAGAGAACAATATTTAATGGAGGCCAAAAGTATATTTGGTGATAGAAATTCGATCTACGACTGCGAAGTAATCCTACAGAAAAATGTGACCAAGAATACAAGAACCTGATCACGTGGGCACATCACGAAGGGATCCTCAACAAGAGTGAATACCTATTTTGAGGTTAAATTTTCCCATCACTCTACGCCATGTGTACAGAATTACCATCATACACTAGAGATACCACTCATGTTCTTCAGAAACTGTCAAGTATAAAATGTGATACCAGCTATTGGTGGGTCACCTGCCACGTTGCGTCACTTTATACAATTATCTCACATGAAAAGAGTAATTTTACCATCAAATATTTCCTGGGGTGAGAAAAAAATCTACCTAACATCCAACAGCAATTCATCATTGCAGCTATCCAGTTCATTTTAGAACATGACAATTTCATGCTCAGTCTGGTTCATTTTCTACAACAACAGGTTTTACTATGGGAATGAGATTTGCCCCAGTTATGATAATCTATTTATGAGGTACTGGGAGGACCAGTACCTCTATGGCAAATATAGGGGCGGCCTCATTTTCTACACCCACTATATTGATGACCTCCTCATTATTTGGCAAGGAAGTGAAGAATCCCTTATTACTTTTCAAACAGATCTCAATAACAGTGATTTAGGACTTCAGTTTACTGTTCAGTATAGCCAAGCAGAAACGGTGTTCTCAGTAAACAGGACGAGGAAATTATTATGCAACCTGACTATAAATTAGTAGACGCCAACAGCTACATAGAAGCATCTTATAGCTATCATCTCAACTGGTTGTGAAATATACCATATGCAGCAAATCAAAAGGAACTGTAACAGAACAGAAACATTTGAATATCAAGCTCAAATCATGAAGAAAAATTTTTTAGAAAAGGGATATCATCGATCTGTACTAGACAACCCTCTGGAGACAGTGAAACATATACTGTACCCAGAGAACAGTTACTTGAGGATAAAACCAAGCAAGCCCATAAGGAAGATAAACGATAATTCAATTCATTACAAAATATCTCTCTGCTGGACCCACTCTGAAAAATAATTATGAAAACATCGGTCCATCCTTTAAGTATATAAATAATTATCCTCTGTGATCCCCCCCCCCCAAAAAAAAAAGAAATTATCTTACAAAAACCTTTAAACCTTAAAAACAGATTAGCTCTAAGTGTTTTATATGGATCCATGAACAATCCGGAAAAGGGGGCCTGTAGAAATATCACAAATGGAGAAAACGTTGTTGGCAATTTTAAATGTCATACTTCATGTATTACATGTGGTTTTATCCAACACAAAGGGATCCAGTTCAAGGCTGCAAACATAGCAGTGATCTAAGCAATCAAAGGCCTATATAACTGTTCCACCAATTATGTAATCTATTTATTGGAGTGCCCCTGCAATATGCAATATGTTGGAAAAATTCACCATTCTGTTAAGAAAAGGTTTTTAGAACACAGGTATAATAGCCTCAAGAAAAAAATGAACCACTCAGTATCTCACCACTATGCTTTGAAACACAATGCTGATCCAAGCATTCTAAAATTGACCATTATTGATCAAATATGACCACAAATGCGAGGAAGAGATTCTTACCAACTGCTAGCAAATCAGGAATCATTTTGGATATTTAAACTCCAAACACTTACTCATAATTGTTTTAATAAAGAATTTGACATCTGGTGCCTGTAACTCTCACCCCTTTATATCTCCCACATTGTATAGGACCCACACATTCACAATCCAAGGTTTTTATGTATTCACTAACTTTACATATTTGTTAGTCTTTTCTCAAGTAGCCATATGCATTATTTTTTCCTTTAATTAATTCCTTTAATTACCTTCCATTGGGTGATACCCACAGAAACACTTGTACCATTGTGTAATCATTAGGAAAGAAGGTGAAACACTATATTGGTTTTCCACAATCATATGGTTTCCTGTCCTACCATTATTTCCTCTTAGTCTTGAGAGGGTTATTGTGGTCTACATTGTTTGCACATATTCGGTTTCTTTAAATTCATTTCAATATTTATTTCTTTATATCTATTTTAAGATCTGTTTTACTATTCTATACCACACTATGGTGCTAGATATGTTTTATTTATCTACACTGTAACTTTATTCATTAGTTTCATGTATTCATGCACAATTGTAGTCTCAGTTCCTACTGAGAACGTCCATCATTATGTTCATCTTAGCATCATATAAATATATGTTTAATACTCATCCTTGCTAATATAGGCCTATTTTATTTTGTTAAGACGTGTTGATATTAGTATATTTTTGTGCATCACCCCTTACCACCTAATTTAAAGCTGGGAATGAATTGATGTACATACACACATTTTTAGCATGCATATTATGTACAGTTTTCTTCCTTATTTTTTATTCTCTCTTTATTCTGACTATTCGGTTATGCATTTATGCCTACATAGTCACTCATCACTTATGAATGGAGGAGAATTTTATTTAATTAATCAATGTACGTATGGTATATCCAATTAATCTGACTGGCTAATAAGCCATTATATATGGGTCACTCTTAGCCCGGCGCCCCTATGCTCCAGAGGAAGGAGCGGTTTGAGTATCAAAAAGCATAGAGCTGTTTTAGTTCCTGATTCTTCATCAAGGAGGACTAGACACAGTGCAAGCGGACACATGCACACACACACACATGAGCTATGGCCAGGAGAGACGTGGAGACAGCTGTGTCAATGCAATAAATCACTAACTGACTTCACTACGGTAAAGGAACACCTATTATCTCATTCCCTGGATTGTTCCTGTCTCTTGACTTTGAAAATATTACCTTCATGTGTTTTATTATCATTTTTATTGGCTGAGTTATGAATTTTATCCTATGAACATTTGGGACTCATGTTTTTAATCCTTACAGACTACTTAGGGTCGGTGTATATATTGGGATCTTACAAATGATATGTTAGGCTGTCATTAGGCCTTTTATCATTTTAGTATTTTGATTTTGTTTAGTACTTCGTTTTCATTTATGCCATATTATATGCACTGTTTATTTTATTGAATTTTAGTTTGATATTTTATAATATGAATTTTTATTATTGTTTGATTAAGCATTTATTTATTAATTTATATTTTTATATTATTATTTGTTTATGAGTTTCGGCTCTAATACTACACTTACTAGATCTATTCTGTTTCCACCTCTTTTTTAGATTATTATTCTATCTATAGGCATTCATTATATAGTAGCTGAAGAGTCTGTGTACATGGGACACAGTACCACCCAGCAATGGCCGTGGTGCAGTCATGCACAGTAGAGACTGCCGCGCCACGGGCAGTCTGTACTGCGCATGACTGCAGCGCGCGCAGCCGTCTCTACTGTGCATGACGTCTTCTGACAAACACACACATAGCGAATTATTATATAGGATAAGAATATAGCAGATTACCACTATTAGTATTCACATATATTTGTTCTCCTCCAATGGCACCCTGGTATCTCTGTTTTTTTGTATCTTTAATAATACTGCCAGAACCAGAGGCAAAAAAAAATACTGGTTGTGACAAGATGGAGCAAGCTATTGTTGCCCAATATTAAACAGAAAGAATGGTGACACAGCGCTTCCTAGCTCAGCCACACCAAATAGCTGAATGGATTTAGCACCAGGGTTCTAAAGTATTAGAACAGACTGTAGAGCTATCTAAGTGTATGCACTCTGTATTTTCAATAATATGTGGGCTAAAGTAGTCCTTTACACAACAAACAATGCACTTAGATAAAATCACTTTAATATAATATAAAATATGCATATAATAAGACCGAGACAAAGTGATAATATGGTCTTAAATATCACTGATAGTCATCTAAAGGTGACTCATGGGGTCAGTCCTTATGACCCCATGGCACCCTTAGTTTTGCTGCTTGTCTCTAATCTTAACTGACTGTCACGCAAGAGATCAAGAATGGGAAGAGGCAAATATACACAGTCAACACGTAATGGCGCCCTCAACTGGACCATTACGTTTCAATGCAATCTCTGTGTGGTCTATATCAGAAACAGGAAGTCCTAAGGTGTTGCAGCTTCCACTATTGTGATGGTAGTACTTTCCCTCACTTCCGTGTTCTAAGTAACAAAAAATGCAAAAACAAGAGAGCACAATCTGCCTCTAAGTGTAATATTAGATAGTAAATATAAGTACCCCGCTTCCTATGTTGTACTTAACTGGAAACAGAGGCTGTATCCTCCCTCTAAGAATAACCGCATATACTGGATTATGCCTCAGAAAAGCAATAGTCCAGACTGGAACTGATATCGCCACTGCAGACAATCACCACCGATGCTCCAAATCTGTAGAATTAGCATAAGTTTATTAAAAACGTAAAACACTTGTAATAACAGACCCAATGCGTTTTGTGAAATATATATCACTTCTTCAGGGATCAAAAACAAGACGCCACAAGTATAACGTACATTTTAATATATAAATATTTATGAATACATGAAACCAAGAAAATAAAATGAAAAGATAAGCATATAACGTAAGACCTGAATATAATATTCAATAAAAGTCTTTAAAATCAAATACTAAAGAGATTACATATTGGCAGTTTATGAGTCTGTATTCTCATTGTGTGGAGAGCAGTTCGTGCTTGAGGTCATACATGGACTATTGCCCAGATATTGAATGGGTAATGTAATCTGGTGATATATATTACTGGGTATATATGGGCATAATAGATGAACTGTGGCTATAGTGTAAATATAAGATTGCCCCTAAATGTCAAATAACAATGGCAGGCACTGTAGAGTGATAATTCTGGCTTTTGCGAGTTTTAGGTGGCCTCTTACTTGAAATCCATGAAGTGACCTAGCATGCCACACAGTTCATTGTACCAGTAGTCCTCCCCCACAGTTCCTCTGATTTCACCTTTATCTACATCTGGGGTCTTCAGATTGTCATTGTTGCAGCTTACTTCTTCGAAATGGCTTCCTCTTGCACCAGGTTGCAACTTACTTCTGAAGACACTTAATTGATTTCAAGTAAGGGGCCACCAACACAGTGCAAAGGCCAGGATTACCACTACTATTTGATAGTAAGGGGTCAACTTAGATTTCCTCCTAAATCCACAGTTCGTCTATTCTGCCCATATATACCCCGTTATAACCAGATTACAACATTGCCCAACCAATATCTCAGCAATACTCCGTATATTATCTCAAGCACAAACTATTCTCCATGCATTGAGAACACAGACTCATTATAAATTGCCAATGTGTCATCTCTTTAGTATTTAATTTTAAAGACTTTATTGACTCTTATATTTGGGTCTTACACTATATGCTTATCTTCTTTTATTTATTTTTATATTATTTACATGGTGTCATGTATTCATAAATAATTATATTGCTGTAACTATTGTATTAAAATGCTACACTTAGATGGTCTTTTGTGTTGACTTGCCCATTCCCATTATCGTTACCTACTGGTGGAATGGAAACCCATTGAGTAGTGACAGTCATATACTCTGTACTCTGGCCACTTGTCCACACCTTTTGTCAGGTGAATTTTCTTTCCAGATGAGATTTCTTGCCCTTTGCCCACATCACTAGCCTAGCCACCTAACGGTACAATTCTGGCGCAGCTGTCCTTGAAAAATAACTGTGGCTTGGGATATGCCAGTTGGGGTGTAAAATATAACATTAGTTCTTTAAAATCTCTGTTTTCTACCAAAAAGCAGCATGTCAAATGCCAGCATCTTGGCAACTTTGTCATTCCACTAGCATACTTTGAGAATGTTTTTGACTTCCCAAGAACTTAATACGTGTGGACTTGTAGTACATGGCATAAGAACCCTGTAACTTTATTTATTTAACACCATTACTTATAAGAGGTTACTCATACCCCTCTGCAGCAGGAGCCATATTGCAAATGAAAAGAAAAAAAAAAAATCTTGACACATTCTCTGACACATCACACCTATCATATGCCCCATAGCCATCTGAACTTTTAGGAGTGCTTCTGCTGTTGCTAGTTGTGGCACCCTGATATGGTGTGTGTGTTTGTGTGTGTGTGTGTGTGTCGGTCAGATCTGTGGTTGTGCTTCAGGTGGGATCTCATGGAGAATATATTTAGGTGTAAGCCTGCTTTCCACCTGCTCACATTCTTCTTACACGGACAACAGATAGCAACATGCCTGGCTTTTGAATCGTGAGTGAAGTATCTCCATAATATGGACTTCATAGGCTGAGGGGTTCCTGGGGGCTATTACTGCTACTGGGACTAGATGTTGCTGTAATTGTACTATTGCTAGGTGCCAAAGGTGTTACACTTACAATAGCCACAGAGGCACTCATTATAACTAGTGTTGTGGTTATTGCTGATTACCTATATTGCTAATTTTGTGTGTGGTTTAGTTGGGGGTTGGACTTGGAAGCTGTAACAATGCTAATGTCGACTGACAGTATGATTGTGCATTTTTTGGCATCTTTATGTGTCCAGTGTCAGGATTTCCAGTTGATTTCTCAAACATTTTAAAAACAGGCATAGTGCTCCTTTTCAGTGTTGAAAGATTGAGCCTTTACCTTTCTGCTAATTATCTGGCAATATCATAATCTCTCTCACTCTCAGATTCATCTGTACCTGAAGAAGAGGAGGATGCTGGAGGGATACATTCTAGATCAACATCATCATCAGTAATTAGGTTGTACTCAACATCGTCCCCACTTCTTCCCCACTACTTTTATATTCCTCTAGGCTTTTTCAAGTCTCAAACAATTTCTTTTTACTTTTCCCCTTACAGAGATTTTCACAACATTTGCTAATACTTTTTAGGACAGTTGTTGTACTTGTTTGTGTCACTGTCAGATGCAGCAGTTGGTGGAACTGCTACACCTTTTTCCATTATGCCATCAACACTAGAATGTGACTTGTTGTAGTCTTCGGTGTTCTTATACCAACAACAAATGCTGAGAAACACAGGACCCCCCAAGGAGACTGGCGAGCCAGATCATGGAGAAGGGAATGTCTCACACTGCGCCTGTTCCAGTGTGCTTATCTCGATAGTGCTTCCTTGTGGTTTGGCACAACTGGCGCCATTGCTCCCTCTGGGGCTCCACTCCAAGCGTGTCTAGTTTGATGAGGAGTTACCTCCAAAGGCTTCAGGCACTGGGATGGCCAGTTGTCGGCAGAATGTGGGTATGTCTTCAGTGCTACTCAGGGTAGCAGTAGCTCCATCCTTCTGTGCTGTTAACATAAATGGGAATCCCCACCAATATCAAATCCCAATGGCTTGACAGATCTGTTCTGCTGCAGAGTATGAAAGGAGAGGTCCAGATATAACTGCACTTCAACACCAGTAAACTTAACCTCTTTCTTGTCCCTTGCTGCTCTTAATATGGCCTCTTTCATGGAGTATCGAAGGAGGCAGCAGATGACATTACGTGGTCGGTTAGTTGATTATGTTCAGTGTCGATACAGTGATCTGTGAAGTCAGTGAAGACAAAGGAAAAACAGGAGGTGGAGTGAGGCAAGCAGGTCTTTAGGAGGCACAGTTTCTGGCAGATTTTTAATCCTGATGTTAAAGTGCCTGCTCGATTGTCCAGGTCATACAGTCAAGCTTTGGAGATCGGTAATAAATTCTTCCCTCTGAAGCATAATTTGCTCCAGGTTGTGATGGCGCTCATATACAGCAGTCTGTGCCTCTTCTAAGTCTTTGACTCTGTGGCCCAAGGCAGTGATGTCAGTACGATGTTCCGAGATCTCCAATTTCACTATTTGTTTAATGTTGCTGAGCATCTCTTTTAGATCCTTCTTTGTGGATAGATGGAGGATATCCTCCTTGATAAAGCAGTTGCCCACAAAGTTGGTCATGGTTTCATGACTGATCCCAGGATCCAGGCCACCTGACTGATTCACTCAGATGCCTTCAATGGGGTAGGTTGCGTTTCCGCGATCCCATCTTCTGCCAAGGCCACAGGCCTATTCAAGGCTTTAGGTATGTATTTGGTAATTTCTGAGGATGCCAGTGTCCTTTGTGATACATTTAGGCTCAGAGTGGTGTATTGACCAAATATCAAGAAATAACGGAGGCTACAAGCTTTTATCAATCAAATTCCGTGATGTTGCATGGGGCTACTGCTTCACTCAGCTATCACAGTCTTAATGTATCCCTAGCAGTCCTAAGTGATCCATTCAGCACTAAACTATCCTATACCTATTACAGAGCATAAGACTTAGGGCTCGATCCAAATGTTGTAGTTAAAAATGCCGGTAGGGCAAAATGGATACCGACCGACAAAATAAAATGTCTTGGTCAGTATTCAAATGTCCTACCAGCATTAAGCTCAATGGATGTTAGGCCACAAAACTGGTCTTGGGGCCAAACCTCCATTTGTGCGTTAGGTTCCCAATACCGGCACTTTTGAAAACTTCCAAGGAAAAAAAACTAACGATCGGTGCCTGACATACTGTCAAGCACCGATCGTTACCTAATCTGTGTTACACTTACCTGTCATCCACAGTCTGTCCCCTTCTATCTCCATTCATTCTTCTCTTAAATCCTCTGTCTTCTTTCTTCTCTTCTATCTTCTTTCTGTAAAAAACAAAAAACAAGTACAGGTCCAGAGCATAAATATCCAGCATACTAATACATAGTTTAACCCCTTGAGTGCCAGAGGGGTACGCAGTGCATTGCAAAGCAATGCATTACATACCTCTCTGGGGCTCAAAGGGTTAAAGTATGCAGTAGTGTGACAGGCTGGTAATATATAAATGCCCCATGCATAGTAAAGTTTTCGAAGTTATGCCAACAGAATTGTATTCCCATAAGTAAACATCACAAAAATATACTTAGGATTAATATTTGTAATAGCTGTCTCCGCCACTGTGTGCGGCTGCTGAGGTGGCGGCAGAGAGACAGAAACATGTGCCACACCCCCTTATATATGGGCAGCCTTACTTCCAATTCTCTCATAGCCATTGGCTTGGGATATGCTTAAGGGCCTCCCAGCCAATCAGCTTTGAGTGGTTGTGCTTTAAAATGGTACCCCTCTGGCACTCAGAGGGTTAATAAAGGGGGCAATTGTCGCCTTCATGCTAGGGGGTTGTCATGAGGGGTCATGATACCCCTCTTGAGGTCTGAAATTACATATATAATTTAGTAAATGAAAATCATTGTTACACATCAATAAAATATTTAATTACATTTTCACACAAATTACATCTATAATAAAAACAAACACCTTTTTTTATACTTATACAGGTTGCCTATTAACCCTATGAGTACCAGAGGGGTAGCAAACACATTACAATACCTCTCTGGTATTCATAGGGTTAATCTTGCAATACAAAATACGAGGGCATGTCGAGTATAATAGGAGAAGAAAAATGTCGGATGAAAATGGTGAAAGAAAATCATGGGAGCACTGTAGTCGACTTTTCAAGGCGGGGGGCTTAAAATGTCGGATATACAATATTCGTCAAATTAATATGGTAAAAGAAAGCACTGTCAGTCGACTTTGGAAGGGGAAGGGTTAATTGTCGACTATGAACAATATTTGTCGGATTAATGTGGTGGAAATCACTGTAAGTCAACTTTTAGAAGGGGGTTAATATGTCGAGGGGGGCCACTTTATGTCTAATTTCTATGCTGTATACTGTATTATAACACTGCTTTTGTTCGAACAACGAAGGTTTTGAAACTGTCGTTATGGCTTCTACCCCTCAACCTCTGAGGTGCAAAATTTCTGACTTAACTGTAACCACAAATCAGGCGGTAATAATGAGCGTTGGTAAAAGGATACTAATTGCACATTGTTTTTAGTTGTTTCCTATGGGCTTTTTTTAGACTGGTGGTAAGAATAATTACCGCTGATTTTGTTTTCACAAGTCGGGTAATAGGATAGCAAAAGCTGACTTAAAAAAAACGCCTGTTTTATTTTTAGTGCTGGTAATAGAATAGAGCCCCTAGCGTCCTAGGTGCAGTTTTCCTTGCCTTTGGTATACCCTAGCGGTAGGTTATAGTTGCTCTATTGTTAACCTGCCTTGTGAAGGATTGAGGAAGTGCTGTGCAGTGTCCTCATATGTAGTCTTGTGAAGGTTACGAAGAGCCGTACGGATTCTAATTGACACCTGCCTAGTGAAGGGTGAAGGAAGTGTTATGCACTGTCCTCACACCTGGTCTCAAGAAGGTGGTGGAGTTAGGGTCGCTCCTTTTGGTGCTCCAGCGTTCTGCAGTTTCTCGCTCCTGTGTGCACTGTTTTTCTCTAGTCTCGTGAAAGTGTATGATACATTGCTGTTACTTTTGTGTTTTAATACATTTTATTTAAATTTCATCTGTACTCGTCAGTGTCTTTATTTCTGTAGTCACTCCGTGACAAACAAATTGTGGTTTATCTTCCCTTTTTTAGGTCCTCTCTTTTGTTTTTGTTTTTTTGTGATTTAAACTAAGCTTGTTTTTACTAGCTAGGTAGCAACTGAGTTTCATTTAAATCAGGAAATAGTACTACCACCATTGTGCCTGGATCCAAGAGGGAATATGGAGAGACAGTTTCACAACTTGGATGTTGTTAAATGTATTGAGTACTATACTAAAAACACTAAGGACTTCAGAAAGACTGGCTCCTTGTTTGTAAATTTTTTTTTGGAAGTCAAAAGGCATGACAGCTTCTAAAATATCATTAGCCTGATGGATCAAGGAATGTATCAGGTTGTTTTATAAAGAGGCAAGGCTACAGCCTCTCTGGAGGAGGTTTGCAAAACATCCATCTAGAACTCTTTCAAATTTAATAAAGCATTACCAAGTGGATGTGCAGGCCTTGTCAGAGGCAAAATTTGGAAGGCAGGTTCGGCAAGCATGGTTCCAGGTTAAAAATAGTATGTTTCTATTCTCCTTATTCTCCTCGGTGGGAACTAACCTGTACTCTGTAGGTGTTAATTGTTGCTCAATATCACGGTTCTTTCACCGTTCTTGAATAATGCTCTGGTATGTCCCATTCTTCATGCCGTGGAGCAGGACACAGAAGGGAAAATTTGCTTACCAATATTTCCTTTCCACAGCACACCCAACCTTTTTATCTTGTTTATGTTTTCTTACAGCCTGTACAAGGGAGGAAGGCTTGTAGGAAGTGGCTGTTTATGCTCTGATTGGTCTTACCAGCCGGAGGATGCGATCTTGGGGATAGAATGTATTGTCCATAAGACCTCCGATATGGAGGAGAGCATGCTGTATATATTTTATCCATACATGCAGGTGTTAAATACCAGTTTAACATTATTTTATAACCTTACTCCTTAAAGTGGAACTTTCAGTTCACAAGAACATTTAAAAAACATTATCACCTTTTTTAAATAAATAAATAAATAAATAATGAAAATGATAGGTAATGTGAGAAGGAATGCTATAATAAGTGTTTTTCTAAAACCACAACATGAGGCCATACTGAAGCTAGAACTGAAAAAGCATGACTAATAAAGCTCATGATTAAGCAATTAGTGTCTCCTGCATATGTCTCCAATATGGGCTCATAAATTATAATGGTCAGGGTCAATGAGTGTATCTCTTACTCCCAATACCTTTTCATATTAACCATTTTTAACTATGAAAGAGGTGTATCTGACACATTTCTTTGCAATGCATTGGACACTCTGGCAGTCATATGGTTAAAGAATGTGCTTGAGAGCCATCATACTAAATGATTATAATTCCTGTGTCCTGTCTTACCCCCATACTTTTTATTTACTTTAATATTTCTGTAGTGCAAGGTAAGGGCTTCATCTGTACTGGACTCCTTTGCTGATCTGCCTGAAGCTGGCCCTTTGGTTAATACTCCTGCAACTGCTAGTTTCAATAACTGCTAGTAGAGGGAGTATATTCCCAGGAGGAAGGATGGGTTTTGCCTCAAACTAAAATTGGAGAATAATGGCACTTCCCGATTGGCGAATCATTTCTGGTGAAAAGTGCAGTTTTTCCCATTTTTTTCCCCTAGCTTATTCCATTGAAATCAATGGGAACAGTGAAAGCACACACAACACATAGCAAATGTTATTTTACTTCCCAAAGGCATAGTATAAAGGGGGTATGAGGGTGCCTGTGTTGGTGAAGTGTGGTGATAACATTAGTTGAACAGGGAATGTTTTTTTTGGGGGGGTTGTTCACTGGGATTGGGGGGACAGTTAATAAAAAAATAAAAGCTAAATACCATAAAAACCCCCACAAGACATTGTATAAAAGGGATCTGAGGAGGGTGTCTGTGTTGGTGGGTGGAGTCTGTTGAAAGAATCAGTTTAACAGGGAATTTGTTTTTTGGGATGGTTTTGACTGGTATTGGAGGGACAGTTAATAAAAAAATAAATAAAATAACATTTCACTGTCGTCCAATACAGGTTACTGGTAACTCTGGGAGGTGATCCTCCCCTTTAAGTAGGCAGGAACATTTCTTCAAATGTATGCAGGGGGCGGAGCCTCCCCTCCCTCCTCAGCTGCTTCCCAGTCAGCTAACACCAGAATGATTTGTTCTTGGGTGTGTACACACCAGGTGGAGAACATCTCTCTTCAGTTTTAGTCTTTTTATTGTTTTCTGTCAAATATGGAATACCACCATTAGGCGGATTACCATGACTGACAAATGCCCTCTCCAAAGTGGCTAGCTCAGTGTCCAGGGATTTTTGGTGGACCTTATGCCCTGATGGGGGAACAACTTTGTTTCAAGTACTTCCCTGGGGGATTATCCACTGAGGTAATCCTTTCTTTGCATGGTGACCTGAAGACAGAAGACCTGCAGAAAGGTGAGCCACCCTTTGAGTGCTGAAGGTCCACTTGTCCCACAGTGTCCCTTAACTGGGCTTGTATTTGGGAGTTCTCAATGCGCACTCCGGCACTCATTGGGTGTTTATGTATATATATATATATATATATATATATATATATATATGTATATAATTGTGTATGTGTGTGTTTTGGAGCAGTCTATGTGACACTTTAACCCTTTGTCTGCTGGGTTAGGTTTATTTTGAGAGTTTGGTTACACTTTCTTCATGAATTAGTGTTTTCTTTTCATGTACACATGATCCCTGTATATTTTCAACCTTTTCTTTCTTGAGGTTCATGTCCTGTAATTTTATGTTCCGCGTCTTTAAGGCACGCTTTTACCGCATAGCCGCCATTGCTTCTTTACTCTCTATGGGCTTACACTGTGTGGGATGTATCTCTGGAACCGCTTCACATAGCGACTTCAGAGAGGGCTCATTTTGTTTGTCCTCCCTTGCTCTTTCATCCGGTTTCATGTTCAAGTGTGCTGGGGGACTTGGGTGGCTTCGGGCACTGCTTTGGTGTACTTTTTGAGAAAAACTACGTTTCCCATGAGCACTCGTTTTGCGCCACTTTTCTGATTGGCTCCTGTCGCGGCAGCTATTTTGTGAGTTATTCGAGTATACTACGAAGGGACCGGACTCTCTCCCTCTCCTCCGTTGATTAACCCTTCGCTTGCTAGATAAGTTTAGTTTTTAACGTTTCTGGGGTGAATCTTTAATCTTTCACACTTCTATTGGGTGATTTCTGACAGTGGGTTATTCTTGACTCTGTGAGTATGTCTACACCACTGGAGCTTGGGACTAGAACTAAGACTAAGGATGCTGGGGTATCAGTATCCCCCATTGTGTATTGCTCTTCCTGTCATTCAGGGCTGCCTAGGGAATTCTCTGGTCATTTATGCCCAGCATGCTTAGAAGGTTCTGACAGCAACCCAGGGCCTTCCAGCCATGCTATAGAGCCAGCTTGGGTTAAAGAGTTTAAGGCTGCAACTAGGGACCTCGGGTCCACTCTTCAGCTTTTTCCCTCTCAGGTACAGGGAGCACTGCAGTTATGGCAGGCTCCCTCTACTATCAGGACCTCCCTGCCTAAACTGCAGGGGTCCCCTGATGTGTCTGATTCTTCTGAGGAAGAATTGTTGCAAGATTCTGATGTTGAGGATGGTACAGTTATTGAGTCTTCCAGATCTGTTGGAGAGCCATTGAATGTGACCCTGAGCTATCTGCTGAGAGCTTAATTAGAGCTGTCCTGTAACGGTTTTTCAGACAGTCAGACAGAGGATTAGAATAAGTTTTATTAGAAAAAAAAAAATAAGAACAAGATCGCCCTCTACAGGCAATACAGTAAATAGCAGAATATAGGCTACATATGCCTTCTCAGGACCAGGATACAGAAACAGGGACAATACATATACTGTCACAGGACAGGCAAAAAACAGTGACTGGCAATGAATAGTTAAGTACAAAGAATCATCAGTCTCAAATGTGGTGTTAGGCACGCCCAAGGTGATAGGAGGCAGCTATAGGTGCTAGATCACACAACACCTTAAGTCCGTCTATGTAGAGAGCTGCTAGATAGAGCTGAGTCAGAGGCAGAAGCTGCAGGGTAGTTGGTAGATAGCCCCCACGGGCGTATAACGGAGACCAACCATATGGTGATAGCTCGAGCCAATATCCCCCAGGGGCGTATAGCGAAGGCCAACAGTATCGAGATCGCTTGAGCCAATAGCCCCCACAGGCGTATAACGGAGGATGCTGTACTGCAAGAGCGTGAGCCAAATAGCCCACTCGGGCTTGTAACAGAGACCAACAGTATCGTGATAGCTTGAGCCAATAGCCCCCACGGGCGTATAATGGAGACCACCGTATTGCGATAGCTTTGAACCAATAGCTCCCACGGGCATATAACGGAGACCAACAGTATTGAGATCGCTTGAGCCAATAGCCCCCACAGGCGATAACGGGAACCACCTGTTGCTGCAAGTGCTAGAGCCAATAGCACCTCCCACAGGTGCGTTAACAGAGACCTACTGCTCTGTAGATGACAATGAGCCGCCGACTAACCGAGGCCCACAACGCGGCCGACTCAGCAGAAGCAGTGGATAAGGTAACGGCTCAGCAAGGGTTAACAATAGCAGCAAGGTGGAGGAGTAAGCACTACAAGTGATCGGAGGCTCAGTGAGTAGCGGAATAGCACAGCAAGTGCCAAGGAGACTCAGCTATACGTAGTACAGTGCACCAGAGAAACGGAAGGCTCAGCTCAGGAGACATGGCTCAGCAGGAGTTAATGCAGCAATCTCGATCGGCTCTGACACACGCTGCAACGATCAGAATGTCGCCGGGACGACAACAGGAGCTGTAAACAGGAACAGTAGCAGTCCGGTACAGGTCACGGAGCAGGAAGTCAGCCAGGCCGGGTCAGATCACGGAGGAGATTCGCAGACAAGCCAGATCAGCAACGAGCAGGAACGTCAGCCAGGCCGGGTCAGATCACGGAACAGGAACACAGAAGCGTAGTCAATACAGGCCAATTCGGTACACAGGAGATCAGGAACGCAGGAACACAGCAACAGCAACACTGGCTCTGGAACACCACAAAAGGGCACCTGACAGGTGCCAATGGACAGAATAAAAAGGTCACCAGGGGCGGGCCAAACACGCTCAACCAATAAGGGAGCAGCACAAGTGAGAGTGACAGAGAAATCACGGGAACCGTGATACGTCCTGACCACCCTCAACCTTCCCTTGAGTCAAGAGGTTCCCTCTGACCCAACTGATGTTTTTCAGAAACCGGCCGAAGCTGTTACTTGTTTTCCTCCTAACCCTACCCTTGACCGTTTGGTTTCTGATGCTTGGAAAAGTCCTGACAAGTCCTCTTCATTCTCAAAAAAGTTTGTTAACTTTATCCCTTTTCTGAGGCTGAACTGGCTAAGTGGGTTCATCCTCCCAAGGTGGATGCTCCTGTTTCTAGACTATCTAAATCGACTTCTTTACCTGTATCTGATGCTTCTGCTTTACAGGATTGGACGGACAAAAAGGTGGAGGTTTGCCTCAAGTCTATTTTTGCCTCTATTGGCACTGCTATGCGACTGCCTTTTGCTGTGGCGTGGGTTAACCGGGCCATTGCGGTCTGGACTGAACAACTCACCATGGCGGTCCGTCAGGATGCGCCAGTTTCAGACCAGTTGTGCATGCTTGCCAATATTTCTGAGGCCCAGAACTATGTTTCTGATGCTGCCTTTGATGCTGTCCGCATGATGGCTAGGGCCTCTACCTCTTCTGTGGTAGCCAGGCGTTCGCTTTGGCTTAAGATTTGGTCTGCTGACACTGCTTCTAAGAAGATTTTGCTTTCTTTGCCTTTCCAGGGTACTTCCTTGTTTGGTTCTGAGCTCAAGGAACTAATTAGCGAGGCTACTGGGGGTAAGAGTACCCTTTTGCCTTTGGTCTTCAAGAAAAAGTTGCCGGCTAAGCGTTACCGGTCCTTTCGTTAATTTCAAACGGAGATGCGTTCGACGACCAAGACTGTTCAGTCCGATCCGCGTCCCTCCTCCAAGCCCAAGCAGTCCTGGAAGCCCAAGGTTGCCTCAAGCCCAAGACTTCCAAGACTGCTTCGGCATGACTCGCCGAACCCGGGTCCGCACCCTGCCGTGGAGGGACGCCTTCACCTCTTTTGCAGGGTTTGGGAGGAATCTGTGTCGGACCCATGGGTTTTACAGGTGGTCTCGGAGGGATACAAGATCCCTTTCTTTTCCTTTCCTCCCTTTCATTTTCATCTCACTCGTTCTCCGCAAGATGCAGGGAAACTGCGTCTGTTCGACGATGCAATTCAGGATCTCTTGGACAAGGAGGTCCTGGAACCAGTGCCTCCTGTGGACATGGGTTCGGGGTTTTACTCCAACCTTTTCGTGGCGACCAAAAAGGACGGCGGTGGTCGTCCTATTTTGGATCTCAAGGATCTCAATTCCTTTGTGGTGAAGACTCACTATCGTCAGGAATCTCTGCGCACTGTGATTGCTGCCATGTCTCCAGGGGAGTTTCTTGCTTCTCTGGATCTGCAGGATGCGTATCTGCACATTCCTATTCATCTAGAGAGCAGGCAGTATCTGAGGTTTGCCTGTGCCAGAGGTCATTTTCAGTTTTCAGCTCTTCCGTTTGGGCTTACAACTGCTCCCCAAGTTTTCCAACGAGTTCTTGGAGCGTTGCTATCTGTCCTCCATCGGGATGGCATCAGAGTGACTCCGTACATGAACGACTTGCTATTGAAGGCGGAGTCTGCAGAATTCCTTCACCAGCAGGTCCAGACCTGCATTCAAGCCCTCACTCATCACGGTTGGATTGTGAATTTGGACAAGTCGGACTTGACTCCATCCCAGCGTCTCATTTTCCTGGGTCTGCTGTTCGACACTCAGAAGGGTATGGTGTTTCTGCCAGAGGAGGTGCCTCATCAAATTGCCCAACGAGTTTCAAAGATTCTGGCACTCGATCGGATTCCAGTCCCGAAGTTGTCTTCACTGGTGGGGAAGTTCATCTCCACGATAGAGGCGGTGCCATTTGCGATGGCACACACCGGGGAACTTCAGAGGTTTGTGATCCAGACGTGCAGGGATCTACCGGATCATCTGAAGCTGTCAGTATCTCTGCCTCCTCATGTCGAGTTGAGCTTGGAGTGGTGGTTGGACCTTTCCCATCTCTTGAAGGGGAGATCCTTCAGGATCCCTTACTGGACCAAGGTCACGACGGACGCCAGTCTCTCGGGCTGGGGTGCTGTCTTGGGTCGCTTCAGCGCTCAGGGGAAGTGGTCCTTGGAGGAGTCCCTGCTTCCCATCAACCTTCTGGAACTTCGGGCGATTTTCCATGCTCTGCGCCATTGGGAATCTCAGCTGGAGGACTGTCCGGTCAAAGTGGAATCAGACAACGCCACCGCCGTGGCTTACATCAACAGACAGGGTGGGACAAGAAGTCTCGCCACGTGGCTAGAGGTCAAGGCCATCCTGTCCTGGGCGGAGGTTCACGTTCCCGCCATTTCTGCGGTGCACATTCCAGGCGTAGACAACGTCATGGCAGATTTCCTCAGTCATCACACAGTTGATAGCGGAGAGTGGGAACTCCATTCGGAGGTGTTTCAGCTACTGACCCACATGTGGGGCGTACCTCTAGTGGATCTGATGGCAACCAGGCACAACAGGAAGGTTCCGACTTTCTACTCCAGGTGGAGAGACTCGCTGGCTCTGGCGGTTGACGCCATGTCGATTACCTGGACTTTTTCCCTAGCCTACATCTTCCCTCCCCTTCCAATGTTGATCAGGGTGATCCAGAAGCTGAAGGTGGAGCATTGTCCAGTCATCCTCATTACTCTGAATTGGCCTCGCCAGTCCTGGTATCCGGACCTTCTGGCTCTGTCGGTGGCAGAGCCCTTTCCGCTTCCCTCTCATCCAGATCTTCTGATACAAGGTTATCTGTGGAAGGAGGATGTTCATCGTCTCCATTTGACGGCCTGGAGGTTGAATCCTCAATTTTGAAGAAGAAGGGGTTTTCTTCTGCTGTGGTATCTACCATGCTTCGGGCTCATAAGCATGTTTCGTCCAAGATCTATCACCGGGTCTGGTCGACCTTTCTGTCTTGGTGTGCTGACAGGGATCTGTCTCACAATTTTCATCTTCCTACTGTCCTGGCCTTTTTGCAGGACGGTGTGGATAAGGGACTCAGTTTGAGTTCTCTTAAGGTTCAGACTTCGGCGCTTTCTGTCTTTTTCCAGGAGCGCATTGCTATCCTTCCTGATGTCAAGATCTTCTTCCAGGGCATGGCCCATGTGCATCCTGCTTTTCGGAGTCCGGCTCCTCAGTGGGACCTTAATCTGGTTTTGGGAGTTCTCCAGCGTCCTCCCTTTGAGTCTTTGGCTACTATTCCTTTACATCTTTTGTCATGGAAGATGGCTTTTCTCTTGGCTATTGTGTCAGTCCGCCGGGTGGCGGAGTTACGAGCTCTCTCCTGTAAACCACCCTATTTGGTGTTTCACAAGGACAAGGCGGTGCTTCGCACTTCTAAGGAGTTCTTACCTAAAGTGGTTTCTGAGTTTCACATTAATCAGGAGATTGTGGTGCCCTCTTTCTGCCCTAACCCCTCTTCCGATAAGGAGAGGGATCTCCATTTGTTGGATGTTGTGCGTTGTCTCAAGTTTTATGTGCATCACGCGGAATCCATCAGGAAGTCTGACGCACTGTTCGTCATTACGGAGGGTCCTAGGGCTGGGAGACCGGCATCCAAAGTGACTATTGCATCTTGGATTAAGTCTACATTCGTAAGGCGTACGAATTGAGGAACAAGCATGTTCCCTTTCGGGTCACAGCTCATTCCACCAGGTCCATTGGAGCCTCTTGGGCTTACAAAAATCAAGCGTCTGCTGATCAGCTGTGCCGGGCGGACATTTGGTACTCTGTGCACACCTTTTCGAAGCACTACTGTGTGGATGTGCTGGCATCGGCTGATGCCAGCTTTGGGAGGAAGATCCTGGAGGCAGTTTTGCCTGTCTAGGTTCTTCTTCTTCTGAGGTTCTTAGTGCTCCTTTACTGTTGAGCCCTGTTGTCTCTAGTTCAATGTGCTGTGTAACAGTTCCTGGGGTCTGTTTTTACCCCTAGTTGATGTCCGTTAGCACTTCTGTTTTGTTGGGATCTCTGTCCGGTAGGTTCATGGAGGTCCTAGTGACTTTGGGGGCCTTGCGCCTGGTCCTTGCCTCCTTCCCACCTCAGGGAAACTCAATGGTTGGACATCCCAGAGTTACCAGTAACCTGTATTGGACGACAGTGAAAAGAGGATTTTAGTCTTACCTGTTAAATCCTTTTCACTTAGTCCATACAGGTTACTGGTCTCCCACCCTGTCAAGAGACCATGCTTGGCTCTCCTGTGGCAAATTGTGGGAGTCCTTCGGGGCATGCTCACAGGAGTCTTCTTCTCTCCTATTTCTGGTCAGTTAGTAGGGTCTCAAATCATTCTGGTGTTAGCTAACTGGGAAGCAGCTGAGGAGGGAGGGGAGGCTCTGCCCCCTGCACACATTTGAAGAAATGTTCCTGCCTACTTAAAGGGACAGATGACCTACCAGAGTTACCAGTAACCTGTATGGACTAAGTGAAAAGGATTTAACAGGTAAGACTAAAATCCTTTTTTTTTATGTAACGTGGCAGAGACAGGGAGCCCCTGACATAAGGTATGACTGGGGTTAACTGATACTTTATATCAGTGGTTCTCAACTCCTGTCCTCAGAACCCACTAACAGGCCAGGAATTGATGATTTCCCTGTTAGAGCACAGGTGAGTTAATCAATGTGAATGAGCCTCTGATCACCACACCTGTGCTCTAGCAGAGAAATCCCTAAGTCCTGACCTGTTAGTGGGTCCTGAGGACAGGAGTTGAGAACCACTGCTTTACATGATAGAGTATTTTGTAGAGGATGATTTGTAAGAGTTGTTTTTAGAGGCCCAAACACTGAGGAAACTTTGATTTGTAGGACTTAGACTTGTTTGGCACAAGCCCTAAGGAAACATTAACTTGTAGGACCCCATTTTTTTCCTTTTCTTTTTTTTTTAAAGATCAAGCCCTGAGAAAAACAAACAAACTCTACTGCCCGTGCAGGGGGGACTTGACTGTCATTTTGGAACTGGACCACCCTTTTGGGCGGGATTAGTCTGATATGTACATGGAAATTTCTCCTCTGTAATGGCAATAGAGAGCTAAAACATGATGCTTCTGATTGGTGACTAGCCGTAGGACAGGCAATTGTGCTGTTGTTCTTCCTCAGAAGCCTCTTACATTTTGTATACTGATTTTGAATACTCTTAGGGGGTCTCCCTAAGAGTGAAAGGTAATCCAGACATGGACCCCTTGTTCTCAGTGCCTAGAGAATCCAGCTGCACCCTCCTGACGAGGCACAACAAGGCCGAAACTGATGTTGGGGGTTTGCTGGTGTTCCTGTGCAGAGGGGGACTTGCCAGTCATTTTGGAACTGGACCTCCCTTTTGGGCGGGATTAGTCTAATATATACATGAAAATTTCTCCTCTGTAATGGCACAAGAGAGCTAAAACATGAGCTTCTGAGCAGTGTCTAGCCGTAGGACAGGCCATTGTGCAAGTGTTCATCCTCAGAAGCCTTTCACATCAGTAAATGCAATGTGCACAGTGTAAGTGTGTGTGTGTGTGTGTGTGTGTGTGTGGTAAATAAGGGAAGGTTCTGGGAACGATGGGTAATCTGTACTGACATAAAACACCTGGTACTACTTTATCAAAAGACCATGACAGTTCGGGTCCCCAATATGAAATCCCTCCTCCAGAAACCAGGTACTGCTGTGGTCACTATGCCCCTTGTTCACATCCTGCTAAGGACACTTGACACAACCTGCAGACAGTTTAACAGTAATGATGAACTCTCCCTGCCACCAGCATAGCATATACTGCAGGATCTCCTCAGATGCCGCTTTATGCCCTTCTTGTGATTCTTTTCCACCACACTGCCATGTGTTGTCAGTGCCCCACACAGTGTGCAGTGGGTTGACACAAACTGACACATCCTGACATCTACAGAATGGTTATCACTTGGCAAGGGAGGTAACGATGAAGGAGGTGGATTGGCAGAAGATGTAGTTTTCTTAGAGCAAGAAGGTGATATTGAGCTAGATGTTTCTCTCGTCACTGAACTTTCAGCTTGTGGCTGGGTTTCTCTATTCTTCCTCCTCTTGATCTCCACCTCGCCTCTTGTTGCCTTTAGGGAGAGTTAGGGGTTACAGCAACAGCGGTGCCCAATTTCTGTGGTTGGTGTTTGGTTTTAAGGTGTTTGACATAAATGTTATGGTGTCTGTGTTTCATGTATGTTATGAGGGAGGTTGTGCCAAGGTGTGTTCCCTCCTTTCCAATTTTCACTGACTTGTCACAAATTGTGCACAGTGCCAATGTTAATGACTGCATTGTGCCTGACCCAAGAGACAAATAGTCCGGCCTTTTTCTTTTTCTCCTCCACATTCCTCTTCACGGGCTGGGGCAGAGAATGATGTTGCTGCAACTGCCTCAGAATCAGCACTGCAACTAGGACCAGTATGGCTACTGCTCGTAAGTTGAAACTGTCCTAGTCCCACATCACTGGCTGACCCCATTCCCACTGTGTCCACAGTGGTCTGTGGCACACTATATCAAACTTTGTTTTTATTAAAGATTTAAAATATAATTAATAATATTAACAAGAAAAGGTCTTAAAAATAGTACATGTAAAATAAAATATGGATGAAAAATATATAGTCTGTGGCACACTAGCCTGCTCCTCAGCAGCAGCAGGAATTAGAGCAGTTGCAAACTCTGCAAATTCCAAAAGTTTACTGCTGCTGGTAGTGGTGATCCCCATCATTGTCTCCCTGTCAGGAACCCCCGGTGCTAGCTCTACTAGCTGAATGCTCCACTACCAGAAGAATGACCCGTCAAGGATACTGCGACTCCTCCAACAAGGGTTGGTGGAGTGAAGGCTTGAGTGCGTCGCTGGGGTGCGTGGCTGGCGTTCGCAGGCCCCCTGTAGTGCGTTGTGCTGCGGCCACGGCCGTGTAAAGGTGCTGGCTGCGAAGCCAGATGACCCCCCCCCGGTTGAGCCGAAGGAGGACCAGGATAACGCACTACAGTGAGGAACACCCACCACCAACCCCAGGGAAGGTCTGTTTCCAAAGTAAGACAAGGTGAACTCACCCAAGGTAAGTCCTAGGTAGGTAGGGCAGGTACAGCAGAGAAAATAAGAGAGAGCAGGGGACCCAAGAACCAGGAACCGATTCCAGGAAGCAGGCAAGGACCCTAGGGAAGAGGCTAGGAGGAAACTGGACCAGGAGACCCTGTAGGACAGGCTGACTGCGGAAGGGACAGACAGGAAAACACAGGAGACTGGCTAAATGCAGAGAGAGGTGGCGGGAAGGCACTGGACGCCAGAAGGCTGGCCTGACTGAAGGACACTGGACACTGACAAGCCTGCAGTAGGAGCAGGCAGAAGGCACAGGACACCTGAAGGCTGAGGCACTGGACACCGGAAGGCTGGCCTGGCTGGAGGACTCTGGACACAGACAAGGCCTGCAGTAGGAGCAGGCAGAAGGCACAGGACACCTGAAGGCACCAGGACCTGGAGACACGGAGCACAAGGACACTGCAGAGAGTGCAGGCAGAAGGGTACCAGGAACTGGGTCTGGAACACTATAATCGCGCGCCGCACAGAGGCAGCGTGCGGCTATAACGGGCCCAAACCCGGAAGTGCGGGTGACAGCTGACGTCACCATTGGTGGTGACGCGCAGCCGAAACCCGGAAAAGCGGAGGAGGGGAGAACCCACCGAGGGAACGACGGGAACGGTATGCCTGACACTCCCCCCCTCCTAAGGCCGCCCCCGGAGGCCGGGACGGGGCTTCAGAGGAAAACGAGCATGGAAGCGCCTAAGAAGGGCCGGAGCATGGACATCCGAAGATGGAACCCAGGAGCGCTCCTCGGGTCCATAGCCGCGCCAATTGACCAGATACTGAAGCCGGCGACGAACCAGGCGGGAATCTAGCACTGCATCGTACTCATCCTGACCATCATGTATCACAGGCTTGGGAATCGGGGACCTGGGGTGCGAAGGGTGTGCCGGACACCATGGCTTCAAAAGGGAGACGTGGAATACCGGGTGTACACGCAAGGAAGGAGGAAGAGCCAGGCGGTAAGCCACCGGGGAGAGCCGACGAAGCACCCGAAACGGACCCAAAAAACGGGGACCGAGCTTGGCAGAAGGCTGATGCAGGCGTACATTCCTGGTGGAAAGCCAGACCCTGTCACCAACCGCGAATCTGGGGGCCAAAGAGCGATGACGATCCGCCTGGACCTTGTGGCGTACCTGAGACCCCAACAAGGAGGAACGCATTTGCTGCCAATGGTTTACCAGGGACTGGACACGAATCTCAGCGGCGGGCACCAAGGCAGCCCCCAGGGAAACAAGCAAGACCCTAGGGTTGCAACCCAAGGCAGCAAAAAAAGGCGAACAGCCCAAGGAGGAGTGGTAGTGAGAGTTTAGGGAAAACTCAGCCAAGGGAAGAAGGTGACACCAATTGTCCTGTTGGTGGCTGCAGAAACTACGCAGGAAGTGCTCTAAAGACTGGTTCAATCTCTCGACTTGACCGTTCGTCTGGGGATGGTAGCCAGATGAAAACTGGAGAGAGACACCCAGACGAGTGCAAAACGATCTCCAAAACGCAGAGATGAACTGAGAACCCCGGTCAGAGGTGATATGAAGAGGAACACCGTGGATACGGACTATCTCAGAAATAAAAAGGTCAGCGAGATCCGAGGCCGAGGGAAGTTTGGGTAGCGGAACCAGGTGACACTGTTTCGAAAAACGGTCGACGACAACCCATATAACCGTTTTGCCAGAAGAGAGCGGAAGGTCTACAATGAAATCCATTGCGATTTGGGACCAGGGAAGAGCAGGAACAGGTAAGGGATAAAGAAGGCCTGGAGGTTTGCAGCGGGGCGTCTTCATGCGGGCACATATGGTGCAGGAGGAGACAAAAGAAGCCACCTCGGCTCGAGCAGACGGCCACCAAAAGTGACGAGACAAGAGCTCATAGGTCCCTGTCACGCCAGCATGTCCCCCAACAGAGGAATGATGGGCCCAACGGAGGACCTCTGGTCGAAATTGCGAGGGAACAAATAGCACCCCGGTTGCATGAGGAGTTCCAGTAGGGGCCGTGAGTTGAGCATCTCGGATATGTTGCAAGGTCCTGGTAGTTAAGGAGGCTAAAAAACAAGAAGAGGGTAGAATAGTGTCTGGCACTGCAGAAACAGCAGAAGGCTCTAGAAGACGTGACAAGGCATCAGCCTTGGTATTCCTAACCCCCGGAACAAAGGAAATGGAGAAATCAAAACGGGAAAAGAATAGGGACCAGCGTGCTTGTCGGGCGTTCAAGCGTTTGGCTGAAGCCAGATATGCCAGATTGTGGTGATCCGTATAGATGGATATCTTGTGGGGAGAACCCTCAAGGAGGTAGCGCCATTCAGCTAGCGCCAACTTAATCACCAGGAGCTCACGATTACCCGTGTCATAATTCCTTTCTGGTGCGGAGAAGCTCCGAGAAAAAAAAGAGCAAGGATGAAGAACCCCAGTACAGGGGGACCGCTGGGAAAGGATCGCTCCTGCAGCAGACTCTGACGCATCAACCTCAATGATGAACGGCTGAAGAGGGTCTGGATAGGACAGGATGGGCGCAGTACAGAATGCCTGTTTCAGGGCAGTAAAGGCGGAGACGGTCTCCGGAGACCAAGAGGACGGGTTACCACCCTTACGAGTAAGGGCTACTATGGGCTGTATGACCTTGGAGAAGTTTTTGATGAAACGCCGATAATAATTGGGGAATCCAAACAAGCGTTGTACAGCTTTCAGATTCTGAGGAAGAGGCCAATCCAGGACGGCAGAGACTTTGGCAGGATCCATGGCCAGACCCTCAGGTGAAACTACGTAACCCAAGAAGGAAAGACTGGTCTGATCGAAGAGGCATTTCTCCAATTTGGCATAAAGGTGGTTGGATCGCAACCGCTCAAGGACCTGTTGGACATGGACACGGTGCTCAGAAAGAGTATCGGAATATACCAGTATGTCGTCCAGAGAAACGACAACAAACGAGGACAACATATCTCGGAAGACGTCATTGATGAGGGCTTGAAAGACCGCTGGGGCATTGCGCAGGCCAAAAGGCATGACAAGGTATTCGTAGTGCCCTGAGCGTGTATTGAATGCTGTCTTCCATTCATCCCCTTCGCGCATCCGGACTAAATTGTACGCCCCACGTAAGTCCAGTTTGGTGAAGATGGTGGCTCCACGGAGACGGTCTAGGAGTTCCGAGATAAGTGGAAGAGGGTAACAATTACGGCGGGTGATGTTATTCAGACCCCTGTAGTCAATACAAGGGCGGAGGGTGCCGTCTTTCTTGGCCACAAAAAAGAAACCCGCCCCAGCGGGAGAGGAGGACGGGCGGATAAAGCCACGAGCAAGATTGTCCTTTATATAGGCCTCCATTGCGTCGGTTTTGGGAACGGAAAGCGGATACGTCCTACCCCTTGGAGGCGTAGTGCCCGGAAGCAGATCGATTGGGCAGTCATACGGGCGGTGAGGTGGAAGGGTTTCAGCCCGTTGTTTACTGAAGGCCTCAGCCAGATCTCTGTACGGTTCAGGGATCGTTAGGGGAGAATCAGAAGTAAAAGTAGTCAGAAGAGCGGCGGTACCAGCCACATTCCCAGGGTAAGTGCTGGTAAACACAAGAGACCCGGAAGCCCAATCGATCTTAGGGTTGGCGGAGCACAACCAAGGATACCCTAGGAAGACCGGGGTATTAGGTGAGGTTATGACATCCAAAACTATGGATTTGTCAAAATGACTGCCTACCCGCAGTGCTAATGGTTGAGTAGAATGAGTAATCAACCCTTTCCCCACGGGCGTTCCGTCAATAGCCAGCACACGAATAGGCGGATGCTTAGGATGCAGAGGAACCCCATGCTGTGAGGCAAAGGTAGCATCGATGAAGAGGCCAGAAGCACCGGAGTCGATGAATGCCCGAGTATCTAGGGTGTGACCATTCCATGAAAGGGCAACTGGAACACAAAGGTATTGCGTAGGACTGTTGGGGATGGTAGCCGGACTTAGGGAGACTCCCCTATCACCTAAGTCCTGGCGTTTCCCTGTTTATTGGGACATTCTCGTGCAAAATGGCCAGGAGCTCCGCAGTAGAGACACAGACCAGAGGCACGGCGCCGGGCCTTCTCTTCGTCCGAGAGGCGGTAAATACGGCCGATCTCCATGGGCTCAGGACTGGGGTCAGGGATGGTGGGCGGATGCTGAAACCGGGGAGCAAGACGTATAGGAGGACGAGGAACAGGACGTCGGTTCCGGTCACGGTCTCTTTCGCTCCGTCTCTCAGACAAGCGGTGCTCCAAGGATGAACATAACGTCACCAATCCTTCCAGCGTGTCAGGTATTAACCTGGTGGTCAGCTCATCCTTAAGACGGTCGTGCAGACCTTTGCGGAAAGCTGCTTGTAGGGCGCTGGCACCCCAATCTGTGTCGTAGGCCAACGTGCGGAATTCCACCGCGTACTGTGACAAAGAACGTTGTCCTTGTGTTATCTCCAACAAGGCAGTCTCAGCCTTGGTCTGACGACCCGGAGTATCAAACACTGCCTTGAAGGCTATAAGGAATGTATCAAAATCATCCAAGACCGGGGAGTGATGGTCCAACAAAGGGGTAACCCAAGCCAAGGCCTGTCCCTTAAGAAGGGAAACCACAAAGGCAATCTTGGCTTGGGAAGAGGAGTAGGAGTCGGGCTGACAACGAAAGTGCAACAAACACTGATTCAAGAAGCCCCGCACGTCGGAAGTGGAACCATCAAAACGTTCAGGCAGGGGAAGACGAGGAAGAGAAGATGAAAAAGCAGGAGTAGGAGGCGGAGTAACCTGTGCCTGGGTGAGTTCAGCACCCCTAGACACACCAATTGCCAGCTGCATCTGCTGTAGAAGATGCGTAATGGTATCCAGCTTCTGGTCTAGCTGTACTATCTGTGTTGCATGTTGAGTCAGTACGGCTCCTTGCTGTTGCAAGGCCTCAGAGAGTTCGGCGGGATCAGCGGCCATCAAACAAGAAGGGTGGCGCGATTATAATGTCAGGAACCCCCGGTGCTAGCTCTACTAGCTGAATGCTCCACTACCAGAAGAATGACCCGTCAAGGATACTGCGACTCCTCCAACAAGGGTTGGTGGAGTGAAGGCTTGAGTGCGTCGCTGGGGTGCGTGGCTGGCGTTCGCAGGCCCCCTGTAGTGCGTTGTGCTGCGGCCACGGCTGTGTAAAGGTGCTGGCCGCGAAGCCAGATGACCCCCCCCCGGTTGAGCCGAAGGAGGACCAGGATAACGCACTACAGTGAGGAACACCCACCACCAACCCCAGGGAAGGTCTGTTTCCAAAGTAAGACAAGGTGAACTCACCCAAGGTAAGTCCTAGGTAGGTAGGGCAGGTACAGCAGAGAAAATAAGAGAGAGCAGGGGACCCAAGAACCAGGAACCGATTCCAGGAAGCAGGCAAGGACCCTAGGGAAGAGGCTAGGAGGAAACTGGACCAGGAGACCCTGTAGGACAGACTGACTGCGGAAGGGACAGACAGGAAAACACAGGAGACTGGCTAAATGCAGAGAGAGGTGGCGGGAAGGCACTGGACGCCAGAAGGCTGGCCTGACTGAAGGACACTGGACACTGACAAGCCTGCAGTAGGAGCAGGCAGAAGGCACAGGACACCTGAAGGCTGAGGCACTGGACACCGGAAGGCTGGCCTGGCTGGAGGACTCTGGACACAGACAAGGCCTGCAGTAGGAGCAGGCAGAAGGCACAGGACACCTGAAGGCACCAGGACCTGGAGACACGGAGCACAAGGACACTGCAGAGAGCGCAGGCAGAAGGGTACCAGGAACTGGGTCTGGAACGCTATAATCGCTCGCCGCACAGAGGCAGCGCGCGCGGCTATAACGGGCCCAAACCCGGAAGTGCAGGTGACAGCTGACGTCACCACGCTAGCGTGGTGACGCGCAGCCGAAACCCGGAAGAGCGGAGGAGGGGAGAACCCGCCGAGGGAACGACGGGAACGGTATGCCTGACACTCCCATTCCTTCTCAGTTTGAGCTAAAAAGACTATTAATGTCTGTTTCACCCCAGCTTCTACACCATCATCACCACCAGTGTCTCCGTGCTGCTGCTCTATTACAGATATCTCACCAGTTGGAAGAGGTGATGAGAAATATGACAGAGGGTCCCCTAATGTCACACTTGCCATTTCTTGGTGATCTGAAGAAGGCATGCAGCACTAGCAGCAGGCACAGGCAGCTGATCTGTACTCCTGGTGGTGGTGGTATTATTGCTGCTAGCCAACAGTTCTGCCTTCTTCAGGATCGTGTTCCACCTGGACAATGTCGTGGATGGAAGGGGACTCCCAGGGTCAGGGGAATGGTGTGGGCTCCCTAGACCTCTATCTGGATGCTCTGCATTATTTCCCCTACCACTTCCATAATGCTAGTCCCACCAGCTGCTTCACCATCACTGTTACTACTACTAACACCAACCACATCAATTTCAGTCCCTTACCCTGAGTCTTCCTCCTCACTAGTAATATGATGATAGTAACATAGTTGATGAGGTTGACAAAAGACATGTGTGCATCAAGTCCAGCCCATGCCAAAAACACCCTTGTTGATCCAGAGGAAGGAAAGAAAAAACCCTCTGAAGCCATTTCCAATTTAGCCCCAAGTGGGTAAAAACATTCTTTCCTGACTCCAAATGGCAGTCAGATAGTTTCTTGGATCAACAACCTATCTGCATTAAAGCCATATGTCATAAATTTTTCTGTGCTAGATAGGCACCTACTACTTTTTAAAAAGCATTTGTATTATCTGCAAGTACAACATATCAAGGTAAATAATACCATAGATTTACCACCCTTACTGTAAAAAATCCCTGCCTTTGTTTTAGATGAAAGCTCCTTTCCTCTAGTGTTAATGGATGACCTCGTCCTTAGCTCAGCTCTTTGTGTAAATAATTAATTTGATAGTTCTTTGTATTGACTCTGAATGTATTTGTAAATGGTAATCATATCACCCTTTAGACGTCTCTTCTCTAATGTAAATAAACCCAGTTTGGCTAGTCTCTCTTTATAACTCAAATCCTCCAATACCTTTATCAATTTTGTTGCACATCTCTGCATTTTTCCCAGTTCAACCATGTCTTTTTTTAAGACCTGGCACCCAAAATTCTACTCCATATTCTAGGTGAGGCCTAACCAAGGATTTATAGAAAGGTAGGATAATATTAGCATCCCTTGCTTCTACACCTCTTTATATGCAGGCTAGAACCCTATTTTCTCTTGCAGCAGCTGAGTGACTCTGCACACTGCTGTGAAGTCTATCATCTAAATCTCTCTGTTGAGGATTCCCCAAGTTGTTTCCCTTTTAGACTATATGTAGCATGTTTGTTTCTACAGCCCAAATGCATAATCTTACATTTATTTACATTAAATGTCATCTGCCACTTTTCTGCCCATTCACTGAGTTTGTCTAAATCCTTCTGCAGAGAAAAAACATCCATCTCTGTATGTATTTCCTTACATAGCTTAGTGTCATCAGCAAATATTGATATACTACTTTTAATTCCCACGTCTAGATCATTAATAAACAAATTAAAAAGCATTGGACCCAGGACTGAACCCTGTGGCATCCCACTTATAACATCAGACCAATTTGAAAAGGTTCCATTTACAACAAATCTCTGCCATCTATATAGCATTTAACCAGTTCTCAATCCATGTACAGATGATACTGCCCAAACCGAAGCCTTTTAATTGATGCAGTAACCTATTGTGAGGCACTGTATCAAAGGCTTTTGCAAAATCCAAGTATACTAAATCAACAGCAATTCCCTTGTCCAAATTACTACTTTCCCTTTCATAAAATGTAAGTAAATTAGTCTGACACAATATATTCTTCATAAAACCATGCTGTCTCCTACTAATAATATTGTTTGTCTTCACAAACCCCCGTCCCTTACTCCTAACACTCTGTACAAGCTGCTGCACCTTATTAGTACTAGTACTAGTGGCGGGACTGCTTGGGGATGGCAAGTGTGACTTAGGGTCCCTTGCTGTCACACTTGGCATCATCTTCTCCGTCCCCACCTCCTGAGAATTAAAAGACACACTGGCAGCAGGTGCAGCACTGGTGGCAGCTCTGGAAGCTGGCACAGCACTGGCAGCAGGCACAGGCAGCTGACCTGTCCTGCTCACACTATTATCCTCTTCTTCCTCCCATGAGATAAATTTCCCCAAGATCCCTAGGGGTGATTTAAGGGGGACTGGCCAGCATTGGGTCTGGGGAATCACTGCATGCACACCCTTCAATGCTGATAGTGGACACTTCCTCTTCATACTCACTGGACACATAAGGGTCCTTCCAGCTCCTTTTATTGTTAGTGACTGATATCACTATGAATAGTTTTACTATGAGCCTCTCCTGCCTCAATTTTACTATTAGCACACAGCCCAGCAGCCTAGCACCTCTCTCACTCTGTATCTGCAAATAGGCGAAAAACACGTTAATATAGGGGCAAAAACTTTCTAGCCATTGAAAAAAACAGCAAAGAATTGTTGCCAATGGGCAAAAACGGCAAAGATTTTAATAGACGTATTTAAAGCAGATTTTCCCGTGAAAAAGCAGACAACCACAAGCTTTCGCCCCCCACACCCCTACTCAGGAGATAGCTCCAGCAGAAAAATGCAGGAGTATGGGGAGTGGGAGGGATGTTTAAGAATTATATTCAGTAAGTTTGGTGGCCCATAAGCATGTTCTTTAACTGAGTGCCAGAGGAGTATTTTTTGTATTGCAAAACAATATGTTAGATGCTGCACTGATATTGAAAGGTTTAGAAGATTAAACATGGCGCACAAATGTTCCAACAGTATTCACTGCTATAACACCATCTTAGTTGACAACAGGGAACTTGGCACATCTCTGATTAGAAAAAGACCAATTACGTTTCAGTCAGGTCAGTGTTAATATTCGATGGCACACAGTGGCAAGGTATGGGTTAAATTTATTTGGTAAATATCTTTACTGCCTTTTTAGTTTTCTATATTATTAATAATGTTATTTTCTCAATCAACCAAGTTAACTATGTATTGTGATGACAGTGCCACTTTAAATCTTGGCGTTATTATACCATATCTTGAACTATTTTGCATATTTTTTCAAAACATCTTTATTATGGGAATGTGTGTGAGAGAGAATGTCTTCAGTTAATGATAGATTTGATTATGTGAAAACTGAAATAAACCTGCACCATCTAATATGGCTTGAAGCTGGGAAAAGGCTAGGTAGTTTGTTCACAATTATATTATCCTGTACAAAAACTAGGCCCACCTGGCACTGTCTGCTGATGAAGGATACATCTTCTTCTGGTATAAATTCTGTATATTTTATAAAATTTGTAACTTTATAGGGTATGGAAGGGACAATATTTTTTTCCTGCATCTGTTCCATAAATCAAATCTAATATGCCATAACAAACTTTTAAAATTATCATACTGTGAATTTTCTATACCATGTAATAGACCTACATTAGCTACAACATTGTCTGTTTCTAAGTATTTAGGATTCTATTTAAAGAAGTAAATTAAAACCGCCATTAAGGCAAAAAACAGGCAGTGTTCAGTAATAATATATGATTTAAGTAAAATTAAATTTAGTAGTCTACAGGAATGGCTAACTAGTGTAGGCCCAACAAATCCACGTAATACAAAATCCTGTGTCACACCTTATTTCTGCTCACCTTGCATCCCAGTCAGCCAATAATTGACATATGATACGTCTCATGTCAAGGAAAAAGATAAGTTGACCTTATCTAGCAACACTGATTATTGTCAAGACAAATTTAAACTCACAGCCAGACACAACACCTCTAAGTATCATATACATTCCAACGCACCTATATATATATATATATATATATATATATATATGTGTGTGTGTATATATATATATATATATATATATATATATATATATATATATATATATACCCTAAAATAACTGACATACCTTGTCTATATTTTGTGGTTTGGTGAGCTATAGCACAGGACCCAGTAGCGTAGGACAGCGAGAGGGAGAGAGGCATGTACATTGGAGTCAGGTAGAAGGATTTGAGAGTAGAGAGAGTTGCACATTTGCAATACACACAAGCAAACACACACATAGGTTTTTTTTTCCAAACACATTACATATCTTTATCTTTTATTTTGACAGTGTGAATCAGTGAGTGACAGAGAGTGTGATCGAGTGTGTCTGTGAGGGCCTTTTTGAGCGGGTGCGAGCTGTTGAGGAGAGGAGAAGAGACGAATGAGGAGAGGAGCAGGAAAGGAGGAAGCTGAGCAGGGTATCCTCAGTCAGGGAAGGAGTGGGAGATGGAGATCCATTGGGCTGAGGGGAACCCAGACAAGGATAGGCACACGGAAGACATGGACAGAACTGTCAGTGTGATGAGGAGTAGTTGTTGGGGAGCGCCCCATACAGCCAGGGACATCCCAGGCTGGAGCTGTTGAGGGGAGGATGTGGGACCCCAAATACTCCTAGGAGGAGAATAGGGTCCTTGTCCAGAGTAGCCTGGAGATGAAGAACATCCTGTTACAGAGAGAGAGGGTCGCTGGTATGGGACATCATAAGAAGGTCACCTGGCGTCAAGTGCACAACCAGGTGAGTACACCTGCCAGAGAACCCTGAACTCGATAAAGAAATGCTTTGGTGACTGCAAGAGGCAGGTGAAGAAGAAAATGTGAGTGGTCTCCATGTACAGCAAAAGATAGATCTGGTGCTACACGTTTAAAAATATAGTTCATCCGAATTACAGGAATATAGGACTCACCAGCAATCCAAGGGTGCTCACCAAAAACAACTCTACAAACGTTGTTTGTAACTTGAAGCAAAATCCAACATGGCTGGAAGCACTCAGCTGTGATGCTCGGTAGCAAAAAATAGGCTGATACACTGCTCAAATACTCATAAAAGTCACAAATTTATTCATCAAAAAATAAAATGGACATATACATATGCCACAATGGGGAAAGGAAAAAAACACCACTATTTGCACCAGGGATAGGATGTCATATCAGACTCTGACATGTTTCGCGCTCCACGGCGCTTAGTCATAGATAACTGAATACACCTGAAATTACTACATTTAAACCAAATAGTGGGCCATGATTGGACTTAATTAAAATCACCAAATAATCTAAACAACCTATCCTGATCCCGAAAACAGGGAACGGAAACTCCGTCAATCCTCTCAGTCCCTCCTAACAATAAATTCTACCTCCTACAATGAAAAACTTCATAACATATACATTTAACTGTTTCTTCACCCAGGACAAACTGGTCCCTGCGAAAAAACAACAGCAAACCAATATAAAGAGGAGGAAAGGAGAGAGAGAAAGGAAAAAACAGGAGAAACAATGTATCCCAATTTTCACGCATGGTTCACTGCTTAAAACAGAAACAATGTAAATGTTCACGTATAGGCAGATGGAGAAAACAAGTGCTCCCACTAGTAACAATAAAACTTAATATCTGCCGGATAACAATCGCAGAATAAAAGGTAAAGGAACACAAGCGCCCCAAATGGCATTAAACATTGAAATCACATGCTATATATATATGCATATATTAATAAATAAAAAAATAAAAGATGTGCGCAATATCCCACTCAGCGTTCAGACCGTTAGGGACCCTAGTTCTGTGGGTCAAAATCCAAAAGGCTTCACGCTCTTCTAGCAATCGATTGATATCTCCACCTCTCCATGGCAAACGCACTCGTTCTATGCCCGTAAAACTCAGGCACGACATATCTCCATCATGCATTTTGTGAACATGTTTGGCAACAGCTGAATCTGGGAGATGCCTTTCTGTTTGATAAACATGTTCCCTGATTCTATGCCGAACCAATCTGGTTGTACGACCCACATATTGAATAAAACAACGTGTACAAGTAAATAGATACACCACACAACTGGTAACACAATTGATATAACCATTAATATTATACTCTAAGTTGGTTATTGTGCTTTTAAATTTGTTTGTCTGGCGTATATATTGACATACACTACATCTGGATGACCCACAACTGAAAAAACCTTTTTGTGCCAACCAGGTAGAATTAGACTTAGCCTCCATAAACAAACTTGGTGAAACAAGGTTGCCAATAGTGATACCACGACGCGCAACAAAAGCACAACCATTTCTCAAAATGTTAACCAGTTGTGTGTCAGCATTCAAAATCGGCAAATGCCGACGAATAATATTACAAATAGATTTATACTGTGCACTATACGTCGTGATAAACCGGACCTGCTTGTTATTTGACTGACGGTCTGTCTTAGTATGTTCATTCAATAGACTCTCCCTTGGAGTCTGCAAAGCAGACTCATATGCCTGGGTCAGTAAACCTTGGCTATAGCCTCTTGTTTGAAATCTCCGAGTCAGATCACTTGAGGCTTCCACAAAGTCCTCCTCCAAAGTACAATTTCTGCGTATACGCAGAAACTGCCCCTTTGGAATATTAGTGACCTGAGATCGGAGATACCTACTACAGCCCAACACAGTCACACCAGGACACATGGCCAGCATTCATTCACTCAACTGCATCAACACAGCTCTGACGGGATTCAAACAAGGACAAAATACTGGACAATACAAGCACACATGGGCAGATCCTGTTGCAGTCCTGCTTTAACCCACGTGTTGCTTTGTTGATTTTCACACCCACTCCACACAAACAATGCGTGCCATCTCATTGTTATATTAAGATCTGTTACGTTCCTTCACTATGTTACCCATAGACCCAGAGTCATAACTAGAAGTCACCAGGGCATTTGTCCCCCCGACCACATAGCCCCCAATGTCCACCTATACACACATTGCTCCCAATGACCACCTCTCCACACATTGCCCCCAATGTCCACCTCTTCACACATTGCTCCCAATGTTCACCTCTCCAAATTGCCCCCAGTGTCCATCTCCTACCTCTCTGGTGGTCCAGTGACATGGCAGGAGAGATCTGTGCCTCCTTCTACACAGAGCTCTATTAGGAGCTGGAGCTCCGGTGCAGTCCTCTCTCCAGTAATGCAGAACACCGGGAGATGATGTCATCTCCCAGCGCTCTGCATTACTAGTGTGCCGAAGAAGGCACAGACCTCAGCTAGTTGCGGGCACCAGGTTACACCACTGCATAGACCCACAAGGAAATCAGCACTGAACCCCTTGAGTGCGAGAGAGATGATCAACACATCGGTCCACAATGCATTGACTACCCCTCTGGCACTCCAAGGGTTAACCAACGAGCAACATAATACAACAGAGTTACATTGCACTGGTCCACAAGGATCAGTTCACATATTACAGTTCCACTGAGAGAAACTGATCATATGTACAACACACAGGCCTCAAAATAAGCAACACCAGGGTCCCAAAGAAAAGCAATGCACTGCTGAATATAGTGACAACGAAGTAGATTAAATATCTTGAGGATCATATGTATACTGAAGAGTGAGAATGACAAAAGAGAGGAATTGGTGTGGTTCGAGGCCAAAGTGTTGTTGTTCCCTAGGCATATGTTGTTCCCTAGGCATATGCTCTCACTTGAACTGTGATGGTTAAGATTTGGTTGTCACATGTATCCTGAGGAATGGGGATGGCAAGGAGGGATTTCAGGCCATCCACTCTTGTCAGGACACATATGATAACCAAACATCAACTTCTGTAGGTTGCTTACATCAATTAACAGCAGGGCTGTCTAACTTTAGCCCTCAAGGCCAAACAACAGGCCAGGATTGAAGGATATCCCTGATTGAGCACAGGTGGGTCAGTCAAAATGAACGAGCTGTTGATCAACTCACAGTGCCTAATCAGGGAAATCTATCCATCTAGCCTGTTGGTGGTCCTGAGAACTGAACTTGGACAGATTATATACAAGAGGGAAAAGAAAACCACGCCCTCCGCCAAGAGAAAACCTAGACTATATATATATATGTTATCAGCTGTGGCCTTAGAGGTGCTACGGGGAAATATAATATACAGAAGAAAAGAAAAAAGGAAAGCCTGCAGTTCTAGCACACTTGATGGGCTAAACCCACTGAGCATAAATGGTCCAAATTGGAAATCCTAAAACTTAACATTTATTAAGTGTACATGAAAATAAATATGGGCTGGTGTAGTAAAAATCACTGATGGTAATCAATGACAGGACTCACTATCGGAGAAAATAATTAAAAGTGTGCAAAGCACAAATACAATAAGTTATTCTTACAAAATATAATGGACCTAAAGAAAGTGGTCCTTAAAGTGATAGTAATGTCTACTTAAATGTATTTTGCCGAGTCTTCTGCATATTAATAATAACATATTGCCCTATATTTAAGTCCTTAATTAATCGTAGTACAAAAGCTATGCAGATATAAAGATCACCTCCCTCTAAATCTGTAATCAGGTCATGCGAGTCAAAGGCTGCAGTGAAGGAGTATAAGGGAAATCTTGCCCCCCTTGACGAAGGGGGGTAGGATTTCCCTTTGCTTACTGAAGTTTGGCCCTTGCTGCAACCGTCCGGCCAGACTGCAGCTTCTGGTGACATGGCTAGAAGGAGCAGGTGGTGGATCTTTATCTCTGCATAACTTTTAAGCTACACAAAAGTAAGGACTTAAATATAGTGCAATGTGTTACTATTACTATAAAGAGGACTTTGCAAAATAATTTTAAGTAAACATTACTAACACTTTAATTCAATTTATAAATAATTCCTATAGAGTGTGATGGAGGACTTAATCTCATATACTTAAGATAGATATTCTTCTATAAGTGAAAGATATGTTCTGCCGGGGCATCGTACGGCTTGACTTATTGTAAAGAATATAAGTCTAAACTGATCAGTATAATAGACTAGTCCCTATATCCAAATAGGGGGAACCAGTGTGCTTGATAAGCTAACCAGGTAGTCGCCTGGAAAATATCTAATACCCAGGCCCATTTCGATTCCCCCTAGGCACAGATAGGTGGTATCAGATGCAAGGTTTAAGAAACTACTAACAAGATTATGATTTCAACAAGTTCCCACATAGGATGACTCAAAAAATATCTGGTCTTATTCCGGTTTATTATAGAGCTCACACTATAATCATCAACAGTCATTCTCCTGAGGATAGTAATTATAAGCACATTAGAGGAGAGATTCTTGAAATCAATAATTAGCTAGTCAGGAGCGACGCATGTTTTGTATTTTGCTTCTTCAACGGCATGGTATCAGACTTTAAGGCTCAATTAGAGCCTCTTTTTAAAGGGCATATCTGGGGGTACTGTTTTAGTTGACCAGTGCGAGACACTTTGTATCGGTCAATCAAATTTGTTATAATAAATTGTGATTTTTATAGCGCTTTTCTTCCTGTGAGACTCAAAGCGCTTTACAAATCTATAAACAGACATAAAATTTAAGGGTTCCTTATGGTCACATGAGTTGACTGAATGCCTGATAAAAGAGATGGGTCTTTAGCTTTTTTTTAAAAGTCTGTAATGATGGTGCCTCTCTGATTGAGGATGGTAAAGAGTTCCAGAATGTGGGGGCAGCGTGGCTGAATGCCCGGGAACCTGAGGTTGTCTTTATTCTAGGCACTGACAGGAGGGATCTGTTGGCTGACCGCAGTGAGCGTGATTGTATATATGTGTCGGGAGCTCTTTCAGGTACTGTGGGCCTTGATTATTTAAGGCTTTGAAGGTCAGCAGGCCAATTTTAAAATATGGTCGCCATTTACTTGGAAGCCAGTGCAGGGAGTGGAGAACGGGTGTTATGTGACATGAGCGAGTTTTATTGGTCAGTAGTCTGGCTGCTGCATTTTGTACTGTCTGTAGGCGATGGAGTTCTTTTTCTGGGAGGCCCAAGTAAAGTGCATTACAGTGATCTAGACGAGAAGACACAAATGCATGGACTAATGTTGGCATATCCTCCGGTGGAATTAAGTGTTGTATCCTGGATATGTTTCTCAGATGAAAGAAGGCAGAGAAATGATGATGAAATGATGAAAGAGATCTGCTGTTTAAATGACAGTCTAGAGTCAATCATCACTCTGAGACTTCGTACCTCTGTTGAACTAATGAGTTCAGAGCCTCCAAGTTCCAGGCCAGTTGGGTGATCCTGAGATATTCTTGTTGCCCGGGGTCCCCTCACCAAGAGTAACTCTGTTTTGTCAGGGTTCACTTTAAGCCAACTAGCATTCATCCACTCTATAGGGTCTGCTAAGCAACTGTTGATGAGGCATGTTGGGTCTGTAGTATCTGGCGCAAAGGAGAAGTAGAGTTGTGTGTCATCTGCGTAACAATTATATCTTAGGCCGTGTCTTCTGATGATGTCTCCCAGTGGTAGTAAGTAAATTGCGAATAGCATAGGAGACAAGATGGAACCTTGTGGAACTCCGCAGGCTAATTCTGTTGGTGCTGATGAGCAAGATCCTGATGTTACTCTCTGTAATCTACCAGTGAGGATTTAAACCAGTTAAGTATTGTGCCTCCTAGACCACAGATGTGCTGCAAGCACGCTATTAAAATCCCATGGTCAATGGTGTCAAATGCAGCTGAGAGATCCAGGAGGATTAGGATGTCTCTCGCCAAAAGGAGATCATTTATCACTCAGACTAGCACTGTTTCCGTGCTGTGGCAGCATCTGAAAACTGACTGGAAAGGATCAAAGATGTTATAGCTTGATAGATGGGCCTCCCGTTGAGTTGCCACTACTCTTTCAATGATTTTCCCCAGAAATGGAAGGTTGGATACTGGTCTGTAATTTTCTATGCAGTCTGGGTCTAGTGAGGGTTCCTTTAGGAGGGGTTCTACCACTGCTTCTTTTAGAGGATCCGGGAAGATTCCAGTTTTTAGTGAACACTCCACTATTTTTGTGAGGGCTGGGGCAAGTGTTTCAGTACATGCAGATATAAGACGAGTTGGGGCAGGGTCTAAGTCACACGTAGTGGAGCGCAACTTTTGCATGGTTCTTTTAACTTCCTCTATATCCACATTTGTAAAAGTAGACCATAAACTGGGGAATCTGGTCTTCCACTGTAGTGGTTCTGGTGGGTAACTGGTTGGCCTGCTGTAATGGAGGCTCGGATGGAGGAAATCTTGTCTGTGAAGAAGATCGCAAATTCTTCACACTTATCTTGAGAAAAGTTGGGTGGGTATATGCATGCATGTTGCAGGAAAGTGTGATTTCGCGTGACAAAAATTAGGATTTTTTCTGAGTTATCTTAAATTGATATTCATTGAGGTGATTGGTAAGAGCAACTTTGTCCTCTAGGTCATGTGTCCTGCGCCACCTTCTCTCGAGTTTATGGCCTATTCTCTTCAATTCTCTGATGGTGCTATCAAACCAAGGTGCATTATTGTGAGTTTTGATAGTGCATATGCGTGACAGTGCAATTCTTTCTATTGTGTCCCTTATGGTTTTGTTGTAGAGTTGGACTAAGTAGCCAGGGTCTTCACAAGTGCCCATCAGTTGACTTAGATCCATATTTGATGTGAAATTCAGTGGGGTCACCCCTTTTAATAGGCGGTATTTGACCTGGTTCTGAGGCTGTGGTCTGGCTGATTGTGATCCAATGGAAAATTGTATGGATTGGTGGTCTGACCATACAACTGGATTTTACAGTTACTGGCGACACTTCTAGTCCACACTGGAACACTAGATCAAGTGTATGACCTTTTCTGTGGGTGGAAGTGGCAACTATTTGTATGAAGCCGAGCACACTCATCAGGCTGAGGAGGTCCTACCCAAGTCGGGATAGTGTGTCATCAATCCAAGTGTTGAAGTCTCCCAATATAATCCATCTAGGGTGTTCAAGGATTAAACCAGTCACGAGGTCTGAGAGTTCTTAAAGAAATCTATTCTCATCTCCTGGGGGTCTGTATATTAACAGTATCCGAAATAGTTTATCTATTGAGATGCTAGCAGCTACGCATTCAAAAGATTGGAGTGTGTGGACTGATATTGGCCTTTGGTTTAAGAATGACTTGACACAGATCATTATTCCACCTCCCTTGCGCTCTTGTCTCGGGTGGTGGAACACTGTATAATTGCCTGGTACAGCTGCTGCTAGGATAGGCCCCGCATTGTCATCTAGCCACGATTCTGTAATGCACGCTAATTCACATGTTTCAATAAGGTTGCCGATAATAGCTGTTTTGTTCTTTATTGATCTGGCATTGCAGGGGATTGATCTGATAGGACAGTCTTGGGGTTCTGAGTTCTTGCTCTGTACTTTGGAAACAATGTGTCTTCTTATGGGGATCACACAAAGAGGTTTCCTTGATTTGAATGTGAGCTTTTTGTGTCTTCTGAATTGAATCACTTCAATTGGGTTTGCAGGTAGAAGTGGCAGAGTGGCTATGATAGTGTCAGGAGATTAAACTTTAAGTTTTGATTTTCCACCACTGCAGCCCCTGTGAGTGCGTTTGAAGATGCCAAGCGATTTTAAGGTAACCACTTGCGAGAGGCTGAGTGGAGAGACCACTTTTTGGGGTTGTTGGGAATACAGATATGAGGCAGAATAGGTGATCATTCCCTCAGCAGTGAGGGGGTTAAAATAGCCTCTGAGTTTTACAGGGATGTCATCTGTGGGGGATGATAGAAACATAGAACTTGACGGCAGATAAGAACCATTCGGCCCATCTAGTCTGCCCAATTTCCTACTGTAAAAAAAAAATAATAATAATAAAAACACACAACCTCAAACCTTTTTTGGTCCTTGGTCTTTTCTTATGTTAAGGACCGCCTTATGCCTATCCCATGCATGCTTAAATTCTGTCACTGTATTGACATCTACCACTTCTGCTGGTAGGCTATTCCACTTGTCTACTACCCTCTCAGTGAAGTAAACCTTTCTTACATTACATCTAAACCTGTGTCCCTCTAGTTTTAGACTATGGCCTCTTGTCCTAACGTTTTTACTCTTTTGACATATACTTCCATCCTGTACTTTGTTGAATCCCTTCATGTATTTGAATATTTCTATCATATCCCCTCTCTCTCTTCTCTCCTCCAAGCTATACATATTCAGATCATTTAGTCTATCCTGATATCTCTTTTCCTGTAGACCAGTCACCATTTTAGTAGCCCTTCTTTGAATTTTCTCTAGAGTATCAATATCCTTTTGGAGATGGGGTCTCCAGTACTGTACACAATATTCTAGGTGAGGTCTAACTAGAGATCTGTAGAGTGGCATGACTACATCCCTTTTTCTGCTACTAATGCCCCTAGCTATACAACCCAGTGCCCTGCTTGCATTCCCCACCACTTTATTACATTGCCTGCTTACCTTTAAGTCATTAGAAATAATTACTCCCAAATCCCTTTCCTCTGTTGTCTCTGACAGCACAGTACCCTTAATAGTATATTTTTCCTTTGGATTTTTATGTCCCAAGTGCATTATTTTACATTTATCAACGTTAAAGTGCATCTGCCACACTCTTGACCATTCTTCTAATTTACCTAAATCATTCACCATTTGGCTTTTTCCCCCTGGAATGTCTACCCTATTGCAGATCTTTGTATCATCTGCAAAAAGGCATACCTTTCCTTGAAGACCTTTTGCAATATCACTAATAAAAATATTAAAAAGAATGGGCCCCAGTACAGATCCCTGAGGTACTCCACTAGTAACACTCCTTTCGTCCGAATATTCTCCATTGACTACCACCTTCTGTCTCCTGTCACTCAGCCATTGCCTTATCCATTTCACTATTTTACATCTAGACCCAAACACTGCAATTTATTTATGAGTCTTCTATGAGGGACAGTGTCAAATGCTTTACTGAAATCTAGATAAGCTATATCTACTGCTCCCTCTTGATCTATTATTTTAGTTACCCAGTCAAAAAAATCTATGAGATTAGTTTGACAAGATCTCCCTGCTGTAAACCCATGCTGTTTGGTATCTTGCAAGCTATTCATATTCAGATATTCAACAATTCTTTCCTTTAACATACTCTCCATTAATTTTCCCACTACTGATGTAAGACTTACTGGTCTGTAGTTACCAGACTCTTCCCTGCTACCTTTTTTGTGAAGCAGTACTACATTTGCTACCTTCCAATCTTCTGGAACTATTCCTGTTGCTAGTGACTGATTGAATAATTCTGTTAAAGGTTTTGCCATAACACACTTAAGTTGTTTTAATACCTTTGGGTGTATCCCATCTGGACCCATTGATTTATCTGTTTTTACCATAGAAAGTTGAATTAAAACTTCTTCTTCTGTAAACATGCATGTTTCCCGTGTCTTGCCATTTCTTTCTTCTAACAGAGGTCCCTTCCATTCATCTTCCTCTGTAAAAACTGAACAGAAATATTCATTGAGACAGTCAGCTAGCCCTTTATTCTCATTTACATAGTTTCCATCTTTTGTTTTTAGTCTAACTATTCCTTGTTTCGTTTTCCTCCTTTCACTTATATATCTAAAAAATGTTTTATCCCCCTTTTTTATTGACTGGGTAATTTTTTCCTCTGTGTGTGCTTTGGCACATCTAATAATACATTTGGCCTCCTTCAGCCTAGTTTTGTACCGATACCTATCTTCTTCCTTCTGCATCTGCTTATATTTCTTAAATGCTTCTTTTTTCTCTTTTACTATATTTGCCACTTCTGCTGAGTACCACAGTGGTTTTCTTTTTCTTTTACCCTTGCTGACATGTTTAATGCAATGTTCTGTTGCGTTTAGTAAAACACATTTCAGATAATCCCATTTCTCCTGGACTCCATCTAAAGAGCTCCAAGTTGTTAAAGACTGACATAAAAATGTTTCCATTTTAGAAAAATAAGCCTTTCTAAAGTCTAGAACCTTTGTTTTTGTGTGGTGCAACTCAGCCTCTGTCTTTATATTAAACCACACAGAAGGATGATCACTGGAGCCCAAACACTCTCCTATAGCTACATCTGATACCAAGTCTCCATTAGTAAATATTAAATCTAGTGTGGCTTCCTTCCTAGTCGGCTCTTCAACTAATTGACTAAGAGCTAATCCTTGTAAAGAATTTAGGATATCTCTACTCCTGGCTGAACCTGCTACTTGGTTTTTCCAGTCCACATCTGGAAGATTAAAGTCTCCCATAATTATAACCTCACCTTTCACAGTCATCTTAGTTCCTTGACCAGCAGTTGATCCAACTCCTCTGTTTGTCCTGGGGGTCTATAGATCACACCTATACGAGTGACCATCTTATTCCCATATTCTAAAGTTATCCAAATAGTCTCTGTGTTCTCCTCCATACCCTGTATAAGATTGACCTTTAAGCTATTTTTGACATAAATGGCAACCCCTTCTCCTTTTCTGCCTTTCCTGTCTTTTCTGAATAGAGAGTACCCCGGTATTTCTACATCCCAGTCATTTTTATCATTGTACCAGGTCTCGGTAATTCCCACTAAGTCCACATCTTCCCTAGTTATTATTGCAATGAGTTCAGGGATCTTATTCCCTAAACTTCGTGCATTTGTACACATGGCTCGAAGTCTACTGTTTTTTGACCTATGTGCCACAGACATACCTTGATCAAATTCATCTGTGCAATACTGTGGGGGGCAATTGGTTATCTCCTGTATCATTCCATTGCCCCCCTCTACTAGTTTAAATACCTGTTAACAAAACTTCTGTTCCCTTTTGAGAAAGATGCAAGTCATCCTTTTTGTACAATTCCTTGTTACACCAAATAGGTTTGATGTGAGAAACAAAGCCAAATCCATGTTTTTGACCCCATTTCCCTAGCCATGAATTAAAATCTCTTATTCGCTGCATCCTACCGTCATCTTCCTTATACACTGGCATAACTTCTGAAACGGATACAGTGGAAGCAACTTGCTGCAGATCCTTACATAGCTTCTTAAAAACATCTTTTACCACACTCACCTCATTACAAGGCAAATCATTTGTCCCTAAATGGACTATGACATCCAACTCTCCATTCTGTCTTGCTTCCTTAACAATTTTTAAAATGTGTTTTCCATCTCTGTGAGCTGTAGCACCAGGAAGACATCTGACTTCTTTGCCACCACCATGACTATCCTCCAGAGTCACTCCTCTTAATATAAAATCCCCCAATAATAGTTGCTTCCTCTTAAAGTTGTTCTTACTTCTTACCTTTATCAGTTTGTCAGTGGTTGCAGTCTGGATTACCTGTGGATTACAGGCTGGTGAACCAGTAGTCTCTGCTTCTGGAGTTGTTTCAATATTAAGGCATTGTTCTGAAAGTGCAGCAAATGAATTTTGAAGAGGCACAGAGTGTGGGACATGCCTCCTGTCCACAACTCTTACCCTTCCAGAGCCAACTGTGGTCCATCTGCCATTTCTTGGAAGTCTCTGAGGCAGTGGCACTTGTTTCTTTTGTATCTTTGTGGAGCTCACAGACATCTTGTAGATTTCAGCCTTCAAATTATCAATCTCCTCTTGTAAAACAGAAAATTGCTGACAAATTGGACAACTTCTGAACCTCCAAAAGGTTTCTTTGGGGAGAAAAGCAAAACATCCATTGCACTGCAACATGCGTGACATGTTCACAGCACCAATGTAATCAGGGGACAGAAAAAAATACTGTCAGATTTTGTTGTCTGAGTTGTTTTCTGACTTTAGTCACCACAGATCACCTCCAGATTATCTCCAGAATATCTCCTTCTACACTTACTATTGCTCACTTTCTATTGCTCAGTGCACAGCTAATGATTAGCCCAGCTAATAACAAACCTATTTTTATACACAGAAGGCAACTCCCTTTTAATTAGCAAAACAGTTTGTAACTAGATCTAACAGGTACTAATTAACACATCAATCCCAATCAACTCAATGACTCAGTGTTTAGATTCCTTACCAAGTATCTAGTAATCAACCTTCAATTGTCTACAGTACTTTGGTATAGATTCTTAAAATTCTTACCTATGAAAGAGAAGAATAGATATCATCAAAATGGACACAATAGATCTCCAGAATATCTCCTTCTACACTTACTATTGCTCACTTTCTATTGCTCAGTGCCCAGCTAATAACAAACCTATTTTTATACACAGAAGGCAACTCCCTTTTAATTAGCAAAACAGTTTGTAACTAGATCTAACAGGTACTAGTTAACACATCAATCCCAATCAACTCAATGACTCAGTGTTTAGATTCCTTACCAAGTATCTAGTAATCAACCTTCAATTGTCTACAGTACTTTGGTATAGATTCTTAAAATTCTTACCAAGTATCTAGTAATCAACCTTCAATTGTCTACAGTACTTTGGTATAGATTCTTAAAATTCTTACCAAGTATCTAGTAATCAACCTTCAGTTGTCTACAGTACTTTGGTATAGATTCTTAAAATTACTACCTATGAAAGAGAAGAATAGATATCATCAAAATGGATAAAATAGATCTCCAGAATATCTCCTTCTACACTTACTATTTCTCACTTGCTATTGCTCAGTGCCCAGCTAATGATTCACATTGTCCTGTTCTTTAGGATGCAGGCAAGTGTGAGGTGTGGAATTTTGCACTTCAGGATGCTTTGTAGATAACAGATAAGAAAGCACGCATGTAGGTCAGACTGCAGTGTTTCAAATATGTTTCAGTGAAATATATAGTTGATTTTTTTTTCTTTTTGTTTCTTTGTTTTTTCATCAATAAGTTGTCAGAGTGTGTAGAAATTAAATCTGAGTATTGCTGAATAGATGATCAAATCCAAAACCCAATTAACAACTGGAGGTGAGTATAGGTGATCAGTCCCTCAGCATTCATATGGATAAAAAAGCATCTAAGTTTTGCAGGGATGTCAGCTGTGGGTGATGGTCACATTGTCCTGTTCTATAGGATGCAGGCCAGTGTGAGGTTTGGGATTTTGCACTTCAGGGTGCTTTGTAGATAACATAGATAAGAAAGCATGCATGCAGGTCAGATTACAGGAGTTCAAAACCAGTGTGCTTCAGTGAATTATATATATATATATATAAGTTTTCTGAGTGTTTAGAAATTAAATCTGAGCATTGCTGAATGGATGATCAAATACAAAACCCAAATAACAATTGAAGGAGAGTCAGTTTTATAGTTTCAATATACCTTGTTTGGGGTGCTCTAGTGGAGTTATCTTTTCTTAGCAGTAAGAGGGTCCAGGGGAAGTATATTTCAATCTGCTGTATATCTCAGTGTTATAATGCCATCCGTTGTCTTCTGGTAAATCCAGGTATGTGGAGTGGAGCTTGGTCCTTGGAATATTTTTGGTGAATTTTGAAAGCAAGGAGGTTATAATGAAGGTAATTCCTGGAGAGGTCAGGAGCATGAGAAAAGTGTGGCAGCCAGCAGGGGCGCCTAACATGTTGACATGTTGAAAACGTTGTGTTTTTAATCACACAAAACAGAAGTTTTCTGAATAAGTGTCGGCACCCCTATCAGATGGAAGGGGTGGAGAGAAGGGTTAGGAACCCTAGGCTAGCTTTGGGGAACCCTGTATAGATGAGAAGCCAAGGAGAGAGAGAGCAGGACAAGCAACGGCATACAGTGTAATAGGGTGAGCAGAGTACACAAGTCTAGGACACCGGTATAGAAAACTAACTTTAGGAGGTAAGGAAAACTGTGGATTACCTTTACAGGAACGCGTGCTCGGGTGCGTAGCAGGTAACACAGGGTTACCTGGGTGGGGGATGTGGAGAGCCACTACTGAGGGATGTGCTGGAGAGTGAGGCAGGTAGAGCAGGGTACCAGAGTGGAGAAGCTGGGAAGCGTGGCAGGATAAGTAGTCTGACTGAACAGAGCTTACCTGGGTTGAGGAGCTGGAGAGCGAGGCAGGTTAAGGAGTCTGATGGAACAGAGCTTACCTGGGTGATGAAGCTGGAGAGCGTGGCAGGCTAGGAGGTCTGGCTGAACTGTGCTTACCTGGGTTGGGAAGCTGGGGAACGTGGCAGGCTAGGGGGTCTGACTGAGCAGTGCTTACCTTGGAGGTGCAGCTGGAGTGCGTGGCAGGCTTACCAGAACAGGTACTGGGCAGGAGGAGGTGGTCCTGAGAAGCCAGAAGACAAGGCAGGCAGACACAATTGATCTAGGATCCCAGGGTCAGGTGCAGGCAGGGATCCAGCAGGAGTAGCAGAAAGAGGCACGGAGGAAGAGACAAGGAGGCCCGGTGTCAAGAGTCTGGGGGGACCAAGCTGGGAACACTCTCTGGGGGTGTGGACGCTTGGGAGGACTAAAACAACTGAGCGCCGAACAAGGTTCAAGCGCTCCGTTATAAAGCCTCTCGGAGTGACGTCAGACCGCTAACGCCGACGTGCGCACGCTGGCGCGACGTCGGCGCATGCGCTCTAACAATGTGGAAGCCCGGACTGGCATCCGATGCTTCCGCTTTCGGCCCACTGTGTCCGGTAAGTACTGACAATAAGTTGTGTAAACCACCTCACACATCCAATTATTTTATTTAGTGTCCATAAGTATAATAATTTTAAAAATGCACTTTTATTAATGCTGAATTGTCAAATCAGTTACAGAATAAGCTGGATATTTCTTAACCTTTAAACAACTGATTCAATGAAAATAAGAATAACATCAACATGTCAACAAATGTCATTGACCGATATAAAGTATCTCCCATTGGTCAATTGAAACAGTACCCCCAGATGTATCCTTTAAAAAGAGGCTCTAATTGAGCCATAGCATCTTATACAGTGCCATTGAAGAAGTGCAATACGAAACGAGGTCTGTATATAGCCTGCATAAAAAGAGGTGTAGATGCAAGGGATGCTAATATTATCCTACCTCTGTATAAATCCTTGGTTAGGCTTCATCTAGAATATGAAGTGCAATTTTGAGCACCAGTTCTTAAAAAAGACATTGTTGAAAAGGTGCAGAGACTTGCAACAAAACTGATAAAGGGACTGGAAGATCTGCGTTATAAAGAGAGACTAGCCAAACTGTGTTTGGTTACATTAGAGAAGAGATGTCTAAGAGGTGATATGATTACCATTTACAAATAAATTCAAGGTCAATACAAAGAAGTAGCCAATGAATTATTTACGCAAAGAGCGGAGCTAAGAACAAGAGGTCATCCATTAAGACTAGAGGAAAGGCACTTTCGACTAAAACAAAGGCAGGGATTCTTTACAGTAAGGGCGGTTAAGCTATGAAATTCTTTGCCTTGGCATGTTGTACTTGCAGATAATGCAACTGCTTTCAAAAAACAATGGATGCCTAGCTAGCACAGAGCAATATTAAAAATTATGACAGATGGCTTCAAAGCAGAAAGGATGTTAATGTCACAGGAACCACCGGGCCCCTGGCTCCTAGAGGGGCCTTAGGGCCAGCCTCCTGCCCACAGACTATGGACCTAGCCCTGGAACAGGGTATGGCCTCACCCTGAGACTAATCTCTGCCCTGTTTGCCCCTTGCCATGGAGGATCCTTTACCAGCTCCCCAGTCCCCTCTTGGGGTTAAGTCACCCTGTACTTATTGGGGGTACAGGGTTACCAAGAAACCCAGTGAACATTTTCCCAGCCTTGTCAAAGAATATCAGACTTCCAAAAGGAATAATATGTAAAAGATGCTTCAACACCTCATCCTGTTTTGTGTATTCTGGTCCCTCTGTAACACTTGTACCCAGCCCTATTCCTTTGTCCCATTGTATAGTTAACTCACTCAGGTCTGGCCCACCCATTGTCTCATCACACAGTATGTTTACAGTCCGCTTCTGTTCAGTGTACTCCATGTTTATACTGAAACCACTCTCCACCCATTGACCCTTTAGTAAAGATGTGTATTCCCACTTATCATTGTGCCTCTATTGTGCCTCTTTGTATGATGTGCCCTTCCACAAACAGCCCCATTGTCTTCCCATATGTGGATTGCAGTACCTGTGTCCTATTGGGTGGATAACTTGTTGTGTGTGTGTATTTAAACCCTGTATGTTTTACAATAAACTTGAGTTCTGATTCTAACCCCAAGACACTGGTGTTGTCTGATGCTTGGGGCTGCTTGCTGTATCTAGAGTGCGTTCACTCTACACTGAGTCCTGCCTAAGTGACTGAGTGAATGTAGCAATGTTCCTGGTTCCTGGCTGGTGGAGTTTGTGAGTATTGTCCTGGGTTAAGGAAGCACAGTTTTGGCGGAGCTACTTAGTCTGAGTACGGGTATCCATCACAGTGTTGATCCAGGGAAATATCTGACTGCCATTTGGAGTCAGGACGGATTTCTTTACCCACTTGGGGCTAAATTAGAAATTGCTCCAGAGGGTTTTTTTTTTTTTTTGCCTTCCTCTTGATCTATACGGGTGTTTTTGGCATGGGCTGGACTTGATGGACACGTCTTTTTTCAGCCTCATCAACTATGTTACTATGTTATACCGTGGGAATAGACCCAGCATTGTATAATTTAACAATCTTTGGCAAGTCATAACAGCTCCGGCATTTCAGATGTTAGATACTTTGTATCACGTGTTTATGGACTGGGAAGTCAGATCAGCCCCAGCATCTCAAGCTATGATAATTCTGGCAAGCCAGAACAGCCCCAGCATCTCTTATCATTACTTTAGATACTAAGGGGTAGATTTAAAGCTAGGAGTTAAAATAGCCGGTAGGGCCATAGTGAATACCGGCTGTTAAACGAACGTGTTTAACTTGGTATTTAAAGGCCCTATATCACGTTCCCGTGATCTTTCTCTGTCACTCCTTGCTGTAGTGCGCTCCCATTGGCTGAGCTTGTTTGGCCCGCCCAGCATGGCCTTTTTATACCCGGCCTTTGGCACCTGTCAGGTGCCCTTTCCTGGTGTTCCTGAGCCAGTGTTGCTGTGTTCCAGTGTTCCTGTGTACCGACTTGGCTCGTCTGACTACGCTCCTTAGTTTCTGCTCCGTGGTTCGACCCGGCCTGGCTGACGTTCCTGCTCCGTGATCTGACCCAGCTTGTCTGACGATCCTGCTCAGTGATTTGACCTGGCCTGGCTGACGTTCCTGCTCCGTGACCTGAACTGGCTACGTTAACGACCCTGCCTGTGTTCCTGCTGTGTTCCCACTCCAGTGTCGCCTGGGCGACATTCTGACTTCCGCTGTGCTGTTTGCAGGGCTGACAGAGTTGTTGCCTCCTTATACTGGGCCTTCCCGTTTACTCTTGCTGAGCACTGTTGCCTCCGTTACTCTGGGCCTCCGTTAACCCTTACAGAGCATTGAGCCTTCCGTTGCACTTACAGAGCACTGTTGCCTCCGTTCACTGAGCCTCCATTAACACTTGCAGAGCCGTTGCCTCCGTTCCTGAGCCTCGGTTAACACTTGCAGAGCCGTTGCCTCCGCTACCCTGAGCCTTCCGCTTACACTTGCAGAGCCTTGTAATCTCCGTTACTAGAGCCTCCCGTTAACACTTGCAGAGCATGGTGGCCTCCGATTTGCCTTGGGCATCCGGTTACACTTTTTGGGCGCAATAGTCTCGTTAACACACCCGTTGGGTGCGATAGGCTCCATACACCTCAGCTCTTGCAGTGTAGTTGGCCCCCGTTACTAACCGGAGAGGTGCTATTGGCTCTATACAGCTAAGCTCTTGCAGTGTTGTTGGTCTCTGTTACAGTGCCAGTTGGGTGCTATTGGCTCTATACTCCTCAGCTCTCGCAGTGTGTTTGGTCTCCGTTAACGCACCGGGTGGGTGCTATTGGCTCTTATCATTAAAGTTCTTGCAGTGCACTTGCTCTCCGTTTACGCACCGGTTGTTTGCTAGTGGCTCCAAGCTCCTAAGCTCTTGCAGAGTATTTTGGCCTCAGTTCCCTGCTCAGCATAAGCAGTAGTCTCTGTCCGGTTCTATTTACTGGTGTTCTCACATCTAGCACCATTGTATCGCTCCTTTACCAGCTTATAGGCATGTCAAACACACCACAACAGAGGCTGAATTGATTTCTATGAACTCTAACCCTTGATTACCCTGTATGTTACTTATGCCTGTCCTGTGACAGTATATATTTATTTCCCGTATACTGGGCCGGAGAGGGCATCTGTACTTTACTGTCTATTTCAGTCATTCTGTATTGCCTATAGAGGGCAGTCTTTCTTGTCTTTTAATAAAACTGTGTTTTTTTCTAACCTGCTGGTCTGAGTGTCCTACAAAACCGTTACACCCTACCAGCTAGACCTCCAAAGGACGTTAAGCCACAAAAACAGTCTTGTGGCTGAACGTCCGTTTTGAGCGTTTAATTCCCAAAACGCTGCTAAAAGCAGCGATATTGGGAACTGAACAGTGAAAAACAATTAACTGTCGGTGCCTGACATGCTGCCAAGCACCGATCGTTAACCATGTTACACTTACCTGTCATCCACTGTCCTCCTGTCTTCTCGTCTTACTTCTGTCTTCTGTCTTCTCTTCAGTCTTCCACCTTCTCCCTGTAAAATAAAAGAAATGTATGAACATTAAGCATGAACGAATACATTCCAGAACCCTTTGAGTGGCGTTGTGTACCTCACTGTCACTCAAAGGGTTCAGTTTTAGTGTTCCATAAATATACCCATATATGCTTCCATGTAATGCCCTGAAGAATACATGTTCATGAATAAAAAGCTCCATATATACATAAATCAATGTGATTCATAAATGCCCGACGTGTAACTTAGCTTGTAAGTTGTGTCTCTCGCCGCTTGGAGCAGCTGCGAGGGCGGCAGGAGCGGCGAGACACAAATGTCCCACGACGCTCCTCTTCAGCTGTGTACGGGCCGATGCCCGTAACACACTGAGGGCATTTGAAGTGAGTCTGCCTTTATATATGGGCAGGCTCACTTCAATTGCCCTCACTGCCATTGGCTGGGATGTTCTTCACATCCCAGCCAACCAGATTCAAGAGGCTGTTCTTGAATCTGGTTGGCTGGGATTTGAAGAACATCCCAGCCAATGGCAGTGAGGGCAGTTGAAGTGAGCCTGCCCATATATAAAGGCAGACTCACTTCAAATGTCCTCAGCGTGTTACGGGCATCGGCCCGTACACAGCTGAAGAGGAGCGTCGTGGGACATTTGTGTCTCCACCGCCCTCACGGCCGCTCCAAGCGGCGGAGACACAACTTACAAGCTAAGTTACATGTTGGGCATTTATGAATCACATTGATTTATGTATATATGGAGCTTTTTATTCATGGGCATGTATTCTTCGGGGCATTACATGGAGGAATATATGGGTATATTTATGGAACACTAAAATTGAACCCTTTGAGTGACAGTGAGGTACACAACACATTGCTTTGCAATGTGTTGCGTACCCCTCTGCCACTCAAAGGTTTCTGGAATGTATTTGTTCATGCTTAATTTTCATACAGTTCTTTTATTTTACAGGGAGAAGGCAGAAGACTGAAGAGAAGGGAGAAGATAAAAGAAAGAAGACACAAAGATGAGAAAACAGAAGAGAAGGACCAGCAAGCTGAGGACTCTGCTGGACATCAGGATTAATGGTAAGTGTTAATGCAATGTTGCTTTACTTAGTTGGGTTAACCCTATGAATGCCGGCGGGGTAATTATACCCCACTGGCACTCATAGGGTTAATCCTACTAACTTTGGACAGGTTTTAGGTCCTTTGGATGTATTGATATGGGGCTTAGGGCCCCATATCAATACATTCACTGTGGACATTGGGTCCTTTTGCCAGTTAACAGCTGCGTTAGCTGGCAAAAGATCCGATAAGGGACTTTACAGCTAACAAAACTGGGTCTTAACTTTTGTGCGGTAAGTGAGTCCCTTATCGGGTTTTTTCCATTAATGCAGTCCTTTAAATGGCAAAATGGAGCGTTTTTTTTTTTTATGGGCCAAAACACACGTTAGTGTTGCGGCCGGCATACTGGATGAACTGCCGTTAGCAGTTCATTACATGGCCCTTTGTATGGCTTCCTACACCTTAAAACACCCGTTGGTGTTTTTTTAACTTAAAGGCTGGTTTTAAATCTACCCCTAAGAGTGATAGACACTGATGTGTCTATACTGCTGGTCTAGCCCCAGTATTATATACTTTAACAACATCTGACAAGCCCCAGCATCTCAAATGTTGGATACTTAGTATCATATGTTCTACTATATAGTACTCCAGGATTTGAGTTAATTATTTTATGTGGCAAACCAGAGTATGCCCTGATAATTAGCATTAGTTTATTGAGTCTTCTGATTTGATTGTTGATTCTTTAAGAGTATATGATTATAGTGTGAGCTCTATGATAAACTGGAATAAGCCCCGGTATTTTTTGCGTCATCCTATGTGGGAACTTGTTGAAATAATAATCTTGTGAGTAGTTTCTTAAACCTTGCATCCGATATCACCTATCTGTGTCTGGGGGAATCGGAAAGGGAAAGGTTATTAGATATTTTCCAGGCGACTAATTGGTTAGCTTATCAAGCATAAAAGACAAGAGTGCAGAAATCTGAGAGAGGCTGTAGGATCCCAATTAAAGCAAAGCAATACAGTTGCACTTACTAGATAAATTCTTGTATCGTTGCCCAATAATAAACTATGTAATATCCACAGTGATACACTGGAGATCTCAAATGGAATGAGTCTTCAATGGATAAAGGACATACAATCGCTGATGATCCTCCAATGTTATGTGCGAGGCTGTTGATTACTGCTGCTTTCCCTTCCCTGTGTCAGGCTGAGTCAGCTTATGCTGCCTTGACCTCTCAGTTTCCATGGTTACTCACCTGACTGTTATCAACCAACCCCTTCCAGGGTATTTAAAGCAGCTAAGCTCACTTCCTCCTTGCCCTTGTGTCCGATTCTGGCTGCAAGTGCGTTCTCCTGAGTTGCTGATTATCTGTGCATGACCTGGCTTCCTCTGACATCCCTTCTGGCTCCCGGCTCCTGGCTTGTTCCTGACATTGCTGATCTCCTATTGCTGACCCCGTCTTTTCTGAGTACCTGTCTTGGTTCCTGACCCTGGCTTGTCTTTTGGTTTACACTACTGCATCACAATTTTGTTTGTTTGCTTTTGTTATTTTAATAAAGGTGTTTTGCAGTTTACATTTTTGTGTCTGTCTGGTTCCTGGTCCCTAACAGTACACAAGGGCCATGAACTCAGAAGGCACAGGCAATCCACCAAATGTTTTTTTCAGGATGGACCAGGTAGACCAGCGCATGGACAAGTTTGCCTTAGCCCTCCAGACTTTGTTGCTCCGTACTGCGCATCTGGCTCCACCACCTCAGCAACCCCCGGCACAGAATGCCCCTATAGCTGCTGCCGCTCCTGCTCTGGCTGACAGTGGTGATCCCAATGTTGCTAGAGGCATGACTGGGTCTGCCTTGCTTCCCCAGCGTTATGGGGGCAACCTTAACCAATTCAGGGGTTTCCTGAACCAGGTCGGTATCTACCTGAAGATGGTACCACAGTCCTTCCCATCTGATAGGAGTAAGGTGGGACTCGTGATTTCATTACTCTCTGACAGGGTCTTGGCATGGGCTAATTCCCTTTGGGAGACACAGAAACCTATTGTATACAATTACCCTGAGTTTATGGCATCCTTTAAAGGGGTATTTGATGTACCTTCTCGGTCCACTTCGGCTGCCAAGTAACATGCCCATCCGGCAGGGTACAAGGACGTTTTTGGATTATGCCATAGAGTTTCGTACCCTGGCAGCCGAGGTTGGTTGGAATAACGAGGCTCTAATGGCTGCTTTCTCTAATGGGCTTTTGAATATGCTTAAAGATGAGATTGCAGCCCGAGACCTCCCCAGAGATTTAGAGGAACTGGTCTCATATTAGATCCTGATTGACTTCCAAATCCGAGAGAGACCTTCCTTCAGGGAGCACCTGCGGAGTCATCCCATCCACTTAACCCCAAGCTTTTTGTCCCCACCCGTACCTCCCTCTCGTCCCACGCCTCCTAGTCTCGATACCTCAGGCAATGTGGAGCCCATGCAGCTTGGCTTCGCAAGCCTTTCGGTTGAGGAGAGGTCCTTTAGGAGGAGGGAGGGCCAGTGCCTTTACTGCAGTAAGGCAGTGCACCTAATGCGAACTTGCCCCACACTCCACGCACCTAAGGCTCCATAGGGGACAGACCTTAGGTGGCATCTCGGCGTCCCTGGCTATCCTTAAGGATAAACTATGAGTCTCTGTTGGGCTCTCTTGGGGCAAGACTTCCATTATTACAGAGGCACTCATTGAATCTGGTGCAGCGGACCTCTTTATCGACAGTGCCTTCATCCAGAAGCACTCCATTCCATTGCAGCTCCGTACTAGTCCACTTGCCATTGAGGCGATTGATGGCAGACCCCTACAGCCGCTGCAGGTCTATGGCTGCGGGAGCTCTCCATCAAGAAACCTTACAATTCCAGGTGATCCACTCTACTCACTATCCTGTGGTCCTGGGTTACCCATGGTTGCACAAACACAATCCCACGTTCGATTGGGTAAGGGCTGAAGTCATGGCATGGTCACCCAACTGTTCCAAGACATGCCTAGCAAAAGTGGTGAAGGTGCTAACCACATCCCCGGTCTCTTCGCTGCCTGAAGAGTACCAAGAGTTCCCTGATGTATTTGATAAGTGCAAGGCTAGTGAGCTCCTGCCTCACCGCCCATACGATTGTACCATTGAACTGCAACCCGGTGCCATACCTACTCGAGGTCGAGTCTACCCTCTTTCTGTCGCAGAGAATAAGGCCATGGAGGAGTGTGTTGCAGATGCTCTGTCCCGGTGGTTCATCCTCAAGTCCTCCTCTCCCACCGGGGCTGGATTCTTTTTCTTGAAGAAAAAGAGTGGAGAACTGAGACCCTGTATTGATTACAGGGGGCTCAACTGTATCACGGTTAAAAACACCTATCCAATTCCACTTATTCCACTATTCGATCGATTGAACACCAAGGTGTTCACTAAGCTCGACCTGCGAGGGGCATACAATTTGGTACAGGTGAAGGAGGGCCACGAATGGAAAACCGTGTTTAACACCAGGAGCGGGCATTACGAATACCTCGTAATGCCCTTCAGTCTCTGCAATGCTCCCATTGTTTTCCAGGAATTCTTAAATGATGTTCTCCGGGACATGCTCCAACAATGCATGGTGGTATACTTAGATGACATTCTGATCCATTCTGCCTCCATGGAAAGCCAACATGCACATGTAGCCTGAGTTTTGCAAAAATTAAGAGAGAATAATCTATTTTGCAAATTAGAAAAGTGTGAGTTCCACCTTCCTGGGATACATAATTTCAGAGGTCAGTTTCACTATGGACCCTGAGAAACTCTTGGCTTTTCTTGAGTGGCCATGACCCGTAAGTATCCGCTCTCTTCAAAGTTTCCTCAGTTTCGCTAACTAGTACAGGAAATTTATCGCAGTTTTTCCTCTATTGTAAAACCCCTTACTGACATGACCAAAAAAGACGGGAACTCCACTCATTGGTCTCCAGAAGCCGTCAAAGCTTTTGAGACATTAAAAGTTGCTTTTGCCCCAGCACCCATTTTGGCACACACAAAGCCCTCCTGTCTCAACATCCTACTTGTGAGAGCCAGTTGCACCCATGTGGGTATTTCTCCAAGAAGCTAAGTCCTGCGGAGTGCAACTATGAAATTGGTGACCGTGAGTTGCTGGCAATAATACTCGCTCTCAAAGAATGAAGGCATTTGCTTGAGGGAACTTCAGTGCCAATCCTAATCCTCACAGATCATAAAAATCTCACGTACCTGTCCGAAGCTAAGAGCTTGACTCCAAGACAGGCCCGATGGCCTTATTTTTGTCCCGTTTTAATTATGTGGTCTCGTACCTGCTGGGTAGCAAAAATGTCCGGGCTGATGCCCTATCCAGACAGTTCTAGGGTGCTAAGGAGGAGAACCCTTCTAGTCCTGTTATTCCTCCGGACCGAGTACTGGCCACTATACGTTCCAACATAACATCTCCCCTTGGGGACAGAATACGGGCCACCCAAGTACATGCACCTGCTGAGACTCCCTCTGGGTTCTGTTTTGTACCTTTTAACCTCCATACTAAGGTACTTTCAACATACCATAATAGTAAATCAGCAGAGCATCCAGGAAAAAAACAGCTTCTTTGGTCGGTTTCCCATCTCTTCTGGTGGCCAGAACTTAACAGTGATATTGCTGCCTTTGTCGCTGCCTGTCCAGTCTCTGCGCAGACTAAATCACCCCATCACCTTCTAGTGGGCCTTCTCCAACCTATACCCAATGGTGAGAAGCCATGGTCACACCTTGCCATGGACTTCATCGTTGATCTCCCTCTGTCCAATTGTAACACTGTTATCCTCATGGTTGTCAACCAATTTTCTAAAATAATCCTTTGCATACCATTCAAAAAACTCCAATCCGCTAAAGATTTGGCTACTGTCTTTATCAAAGCGGCCTATTGGCTACATGGTTCCCAAAGTTATAATTTCCAACTGGGGTAGCCAGATTCTGGAGGGCCTTCTGTGCGCAACTAGGTACCCAACTCTCCTTCTCTCGGCCTACCACCCACAATTAAATGGAGTTGGAGAAAGGGCTTATCAGGCTTTGGAGCGTTTCTGTGGTACTACATCACAGACCACCAGAATAACTGGTTGGACCTGCTACCTTGAGTTTGCTCATAACAGTGCAGTCTTAGCTTCTACCTGGCTCCCCCCATTCATGGTGAATTACGGGTATCAACCCTCCATGTTTCTGGATTTGTTCGCTCCGCAGGGGATTCCAGCACTGGACGATCATCTCCAGCATATCCATTCCACATGGGTGCAGGTCCAAGAGTCACTGCAACGCTCACAACAATACCAGGAGCTCCAGGCTAAGCGTAAACGCCTACAACCACCCTCCTACCAGGTTGGGGAGAGGATCTGGTTGTCCTCCAGAAATTTCTATCTCTGAGTGCCCTCTCAGAAATTGGCTCCCAACGTGAACTCTGTGGCCTGCGCCCTAGACCTCCCTATCAATATGTAGATACACAATGTGTTCCATGTCTCGCTGCTGAAACCCCTGGTATGTAATTGTTTTACTACGGTTGCTCCTCGACCCCAGTTGGTGCCCGTTGATGGCCATGAGGAATTCTAGGTCCGTTCCATAGTCGACTCTCGTAGGTTCCGAGGGAGGCTACAATATATAGTCCATTGTAAGGTGTACAGTCCAGAGGAGTGCTCGTGGGTTCCAGTCTTGGATATGCATGCCCCCACCCTCCTCCGTGCTTTCCATGCACGCCTTCCCCTCAAACCTGGTTCAGCCCCACGGGGGGAGGCATTGAGGGGGGGGTACTGTCATGGTTTGACTGTTCTGGTCTGACACTCGGCTGTTGATTACTGCTGCCTTGCCTGTGTCAGGCTGAGTCAGCTGATGCTGCCTTGACCTCTCAGTTTCCATGGTTACTCACCTGACTGTTATGAGCCAACCCCTTCCAGGGTATTTAAAGCAGCTAGGCTCACTTTCTCCTTGCCCTTGTGTCTGATTCTGACTGCAAGTGCACTCTCCTGAGTTTCTAATTATCTGTGCATGACCTGGCTTCCTCTGATGTCCCTTCTGACTCCTGGCTTGTTCCTGACATCGCTGATCTCCTTATTCCTGACCCTGGTTTGTCTGAGTACCTGTCTTGGTTCCTGACCCCGGCTTGTCTTTTGGTTTACGCTCCTGGATCACAATTTTGCTTTGTTTGCTTTTGTTATTTTAATAAAGGTGTTTTGCATTTTACATTTTTTTGTCTGTCTGGTTCCTGGACCCTAACAGACACGTATTGGAGACCCAGCACACATGACATTGGAGGATCAGCAGCGATTGTATGTCCTTTATATGTTGAAGACGCATTCCATTTGAGATATCACTGTGGATGCTAAATAGTTTATTATTGGAGAATTGATCTAGTAAGTGCAACTGTATTACTTTGCTTTAACTGGGATCCTACTGCCGCTTTCAGATTTCTACGCTTTTATCTTTTTTGTTTTATTATATACACAGGATAGTATTAAGGTGATACTGAGGGCACCATATCAAGAAGCTGCATGCTGAGTACGGCAATTGGGACATATATGAACAGTGAATGTGTACTGGAGCGCTATTAAGAAAACAATTTTGTTAGCTTATCAAGCACACTGGTTATTGTCCCAGTAATTTGGATATAGGGACTAGTCTATTATACTGATCAGTTTAGACTTATATTCTCAACAATAAGGCAAGCCGAATGATGTCCTGGCAGTAAATATCTTTGACCTATAGCAGAATATCTATTTTAAGTATATGATATTAAGTCCTCCATTCTGCATAATAATTTTGCATAAGTAATAAGCAAGGCAAGCTGGAAGAAGCCCCAGCAGTACATATCCTTTATACATAGATGAATACATTCTATTTTGATACATTTTGAGGATTTATTTTACTTAGAAGACTGATATATTGATTTGGTGAACTGGGCAGTTATAAGATGATTTAATTTCCAGCTAATATTATTATAAGTCTTATCCCAATTTAGTTAGAAACTTAGGATCACAGTCCTGTCTTTGATTACTATCAGCGATTTTACTACACCAGCCATATATATTTTTATGTACATTTAATAAATGAAAGGTTTAGGATTTCCAATTTGGACCATTTATGCTCAGTGGGTTTAGCCCATCAAGTGTGCTAGTACTGCAGGGTTTCCTTTTTTCTTTTCTTCTGAACTTGAACAGGACTGATGTACAGTATCCTGTCAAGCTCGTCAGTCATTGATTGCCAGGGTGGTATCCCATCATCTCAATGCAAAGCACTGGATACCATCCTGCCACTCAGGGATTCACATGTCAATCTCATCATCTTGCATCCAGCTTGTCATTGCTTACATTAATAATCACATCATTTAATTTCTCCACACATCATACAGGCCTGCAGCAAAGCAGGAGGACAGTGAGGAGGAGGCAAATGACGTCCCCTCAGTGACTTCTCCCTTAAGGATCAAGAAGAGGGGCAAGCAGGTGGTCACAGCACCATATCCAAAAGCGGCACCAGCTCCAACAACACTAACTGGATGCCTCTGTCCTCCTCAGGACATTATTTTATGGCCCCACCACCACCAGGAAGGCAATGGATGCCTGGGAAAGTGCCCACCCCACAATATGTGTCATATGGGCCCACAACACAATCACAGACACCCTCTTGGATGGAGCCCCAGCATGGTCAAAGGAACACACACCTAGGTGGGAGGGAAGCAGCTACCAGTGGCCAAGGTATGACCCGTGGCCACTGAATTATGAACATTTGGACCGTATTAGTGAGCTCCAGTGTCCTCAACAGCAGGAGGAATTCACACCCTCACCACATTTCCAACAAGAGTGCCAGCCATCTTTAGATGTGATGGGGACACAGGCATCTACTGGCTCAACTCATGCTGGGACACAGCCAACAGATCAAGCAACCTCACAACCACCACCAGTGGAACAGGAAGACGAGGTTGGGGAAGCTGTAGATGTTGTGGAGCCACCACAAGATGATTAAAGGCCAACAACTAAAGGACACAGCATGGGGATGGAAAGAGAGTGCTTGGTCATCCAGAGGAGAACAAACTGATACCTGAGGAGGTTGCAGAGGGATTCCCTGAGAAACACTGCCACCCTCCGTGCCATGAAATCACAGCAGGCAGTGTTGACCAGTGAGATGCACCAATTACGCACAGGCATTAAGAACATGATGGGCCAGCTGCTTGTGGAAATGAGGGAACTGAATCACAGGGAGAACCTGCATATAAGGAGAGGGAGCAGCAGTCCACGGAGGGGTCCACTGCAACTACCTCCTCCTCCAGTGTGACTCCTGCACCAACCCCAAGAATCCCTAGGGTCACAAGGCAGTCTATGGGAGCATCCACCTCTGCAGTCCCTTCAAAAGTTCGCCACAAAAAGAAATTTTAAAAAATCCCCATTTGTTATTTTTTCCCAAAATAAAAAAACATGTTTTTATCCAAATCGTCTCTGTTTTTTAATCATCTGTTAGAAATGTCTCCAATACATTGCAAAGCAAATCAGTGAACACCACTCCTTCACATTATACCTGCTTGTAAGGTACTGTATCATTGCTAAGCGCACACAGCACATACACTGTTGTCCAATTCCAACTCACAATGCACCTAGTGAAACAAAACAACATGAAAGTGTTGTATGGCCATGATGTGATTTGAACTTGAACAACTGACACCTACCCGTCAGCAGACTAGGTGCCAGACTGTGCTTATTCAGTTCCATCCATTTGTGTGGTTTTAAAGGTGTTATTCAACCAGGTATTTGGGTTAGTTACGTAACAAGCACAATAGATCATCCAAAAAAGATGCTGTGATTCACACTCTGATAAGGAAACAAACATCACACACACTTAGAAATGTTGGGTTGATTATTGAGATCAGTGTTGTGTTTGAATACAAGACAGGAGCATGAAGAAACCACTATTCCTTTCAGCTGATTACACCAAGCAGGGGGAACATCGGGGATTAGCAAGTAAGGTGTGGTAATGATTTGATAAGGTGGAGAAGACTTCTCCAGTTTATCACTTTTCCGTTACCTCTATTATTCTATGGATCACATGCACTAAGATCTGTCAAACTAAAGCAATCTTAGTGCATAGGCTCCAGAGTATAACATAGGAACTAGGCATATGATATCACTGGATATGTCCACTGGATCACCTCTTTATCACCTCCTCAATACACCTTAGCGAATCACTGCCATCATCTCCTTGCATCAATACATCACCAAGTCCACTCATGGTCAGTCAGTAGACTCCTGTGATTAGGGCCATACCTCCCAAAGTGTAACATATACATAAACCGTAACTCTGGGTTCATTTGATGATATGGCTAATCCTACATCAAGATCAACAGACAAATATTGTATAGAGATGGGCGTCGTTTAATATGTCGAACAAAACATTGCAACATTAAGATTTTTGTATAGTAACAAAATGGATTACAGACTTGTATAAGCACCCAAAAGGTATGTTTAACAGAATAACTGGCTACTGAAGAAACACGTGTGAACTGCTCATGTGATCTCCAAATAATTTCTCTGTCGTCCAATATAGCTTACAGGTAACTTTGGGAAGTCAACTGCCCCTTTAAATAGGCAGGAACAATTCTTGAAAAGAAGTGCAGAGTGGAACCTTCCTTCTCTCCTTAGCTGGTTACCAGTCAATCCCCAACCAGTTAGATTTGAACAGGAAAGGCAAGAAAACAGATCTGCTTAGTTTTTTTTTATATTTATTGGTTTCTGTTAGATATGAAACATCCTCCATTAGGCTGATTGCCAACGGTGTAGTGCTCAGTTACCAGGTGCTGTTGTGGACTTTCCAGCCCTGAGGGGAAAATCTTGCGCAACATGTTTTTTTCCTAGGAGGCTTCTTCTTTACCAATGGTAATCTGAAGACAGAAGACCTGCTAAAAAGGTGAGCAACCCTTTGAGTGCTGAGGTCAACTTGGCCCACGCTTACCCTCCTCAGAGGGCTCTCCTTTGGAGTTCCTACTACACACTCCTGCACTCACTGGGTTTACATGTTTGTCCGTTGAGTTTATGGAGCACTTGGGTTTCTGTGGTAAAGTAACCCATCGCCTGCCATATTGGGATCTTTTGAGGTATTATTACACTTTTCCCTTTGGGATTAGTGTTTTTTATTATCAAGCTGGTGATTTTTATGTGTTTTCCATCTTTTGGACTCACTTTATTTCAACTTTGTTATTTGAATAAAGGCGCACTTTACCACATAGACGCCATGCTCCATTCACCTCTATGGGACTTTTACTTTCAGGGACATATCTCTGAAACCGCTCAGCGTAGCGACTTCAGAGATGGCTCATTCAGTTTGTCTACCCTTGTCCTGTCATCCAGTTTATGTTCTGAGTGTTTTGGTGGCTCAGGGGGCTTCGGGCACTGTTTTTAGGGTACTTGAAGGGAAACTACATTTCCCATGCGCACCTGTTTCGCGGGCTCTTTTCTGATTGGCTATTGCCGCAGGCACCATTTTCTGGCTTTCCCTTCACGATTATCCTACACAGGGCTTGGACTCTTCTTCTCTCCTCAGCATATTAACCCTTTGCCTGCCAGTAAAGTGTATTTTCGCTATTTCTGGGGTGAAAATTTAATCTAAGACACTGTATTTGGGATTTACCTAATACTTTTAATACGCTGTTAGGATTTCAGACCCATTGGGACTTGGGACTAGACCTAAGACTAAGGACACTGGGGTGTCTCATTTATGCCCTTCATACACTGTCGCCCCCGCCTCTCCACCGGGGTCCTCCAGCCATGTACCAGAGCCACTGTGGATACAGGAGTTTAAGGCTACTACTAAAGAGTTAAAGTCTACTTTGCAACTCCTTCCAACCCAATTGCAGGTTGTCTTTCAGACTTGGCAGCCCCCTACTTCATTCAAATCTTCAGTACCCAAACCTCAGAGTGTACCTGATGTATCTGCATTCCTCTGAGGAGGAATTGTTGGTGGACTCAGATGAGGGTGAATTTTCTGAGGAAGTTTCCTCCCAATTATTTGGGGACCCCTTTGAAGCTGACTCTGAACCCTCAGCTGAGGGTCTGATCAGGGCAGTCCTCAATACTCTGAATATTCCTCTTGTTTCTGAAGTTCCTAAGGACCCATCTAATGTGTTTCAGATGTCTAAGAAGCAGTGTACATTTTTCCACCTAATCCTACTCTTGATCAGCTTGTGTTAGATGAGCGGAAAAATCCTGACAAAAAAATCTACTTTGTCAAAGAAGTTTTCTAAGTTGTACCCCTTCTCCGAAGCAGCCCTAGTCCAGTGGGCTCAACCCCCTAAGGTGGATGCCCCAATTTCCAGACTTTCTAAATCCACAGCTCTGCCTGTGGCTGACACATCTGTTCTTAAGGATTGGACCGAAAGAAAACTTGAGGCTTTTCTAAAAGCCATCTTTGCTACTTCAGGTACATCCTTACACCCCTCCTTTGCTGCTGCTTGGGTGAACAGGGCCATTGCTGTCTGGACAGAACAGCTCACAATTGCTGTACATCAGGGTGCTCCCACAGCTGACTTGCTGCAGCTTCTGCATTATGTTTCTGCAGCTATCTTTGTTGCCATTCGCTTGGTAGCTAGGGTTTCAACCATACCCGTGGTTGCCAGGTGTGCTCTCTGGCTTAATAGCTGGTCCGCAGATACCATATCTAGGAAATCTCTACTTCTGTTACCTTTTTTGGGAACGTCCTTATTTGGGCCAGAGCTGAAGAGCCTCATCAGTGAGGCTATTGGGGGCAAGAGCACTCTCTTGCCCTTGGTTTCCAAGAGGAAGCCTCAGGTCCGAAGGCATCATCTTTTTTCATCCCTTTCAGACTGAGGCATGTGCCACGACCCAGGCAGTACCTCAGGCTCCGCGTTCCTCGTCCTCCAAACCTAAACAGCAGTGGAGGCCCAAGAAATCCTCCAACAAGCCCAAGACCTCCAAACCTTCTTCGGCATGCCTTGCTGAACCCCGGACCCCACGAACCAGTGGGTGGCCGACTGCGCCATTTCCTTAGTTTCTGGACAGACACCGTGTTGGATCCGTGGGTTTTACAGGTAGTTTCAGAGGGGTACAGGATCCCGTTCACCTCTCTTACTCCATTCAGGTTCTTCCCTTCCCACACTTCTCAGTGAGTGGAAAAGTGTTGTCTCTTCAACGGCGCCATCCGGTACCTTTTGGACAAGGAGGTCCTGGAACCGGTTCCTGAGTGGGAACAGGGTTTGGGATTTTATTCCAACCTGTTTGTGGTTTCCAAGAAGGATGGCGGCTGCCAGAAGCTCAGACTTCTGCACTCTTTGTTTTCTTTCAGAGGTGTATTGCCATTCTTCTAGATGTTAAGGTTTTCTTTCAGGGCGTCTCTCATGTTCGTCCTGCCTTTAAGAACCCCGCTCCTCAGTGAGATCTTAACTTGGTTTTGGGCATACTTCATGATTTTGCATTCAGGGTGACTACACAGCCCATTGCTTTGTAATGGGTTATCCACTCCTCTGGAACCCATTAGGTTAGGATCAAGGGGATGTTAACCAGACAAATGGATATGTGCCCGTGACACTGGATCAACACATCATCGATAATGTGAACAAAGCTCCATAAAATAGAGGGTGCTGAAGTCCCAATCTCATTGTGCCACACACACACACGTCATCATGGTGGGCCTTGCAACATGAGATTCACATAGTTACTCAGATACTGCTGGCTATACCCAACTGAAGTTATCATGCTAACTCCAATACCCCTTTAACCCCTAAAATTCCAGAATGGTATAAATGCATTTCATTGGATATCCCTCTTTTGCTCCAAAGGTTCCATGGCTGATATGGCTATGGTCAAACCAATCTATGTTGTTGCTATCAGTTAAACCCAGGAATATGATGAACATGGGTAATGTGTTGTACTTTTGTTCACATGGGGGATGCATGATATCCTTTAAGTGGCAATGTCAACATGGATAAAGGAATGGCAGATGTCAGCTGAATTTAGACCCACAATATGACATGTCCATGGAATAGCTGCTGCAATCTCAGGGCTGTGTATGTTGTGTTACTGTGTTTGCACACATTCCCAGATGCTGATAATGGACATACATGGATTTTGTTTGTTTCTGTGTTATGTTCATGGGTGAAGTGGTCCTTGATGAGCCTGTCTCATATCTATGCCCTCTCCGGGTCTTCTCATCTTGTGCAATTGCAACAGGTACATCAGCCATGGTTAGTGGCTGCATATTGTCCACTAGATGTGTGTCCGCAGATATATTGTGTAATATTGCACATGCCAGGATGATGTTCCATGCCTTGGCTGGTGCATATTAGCAATGGAATCTTGAGTTGAGCAGGCCAAAGGTGCTCTCAACGGCATTCCTTGTTCTCATTGTAGCACTCCTGGGCAGGTGTTTGGGGATTTGCTAATGGTGTGAAGAGCCACGGTTTACACCCATAGCCTTCATCACCTATGGAAAGAGAGTGACATGGTGAGACAGGGATCACATGTTGTGTGGATGATGAAGTGTGAGGGGGATGTACTACCTGTGTGTCATGAGTATGTTGAGCAGTGTTGTGTGTACACCTGTGGATGTGGCGTGATTTTGTATTGTTGACTCACCCAAAAAGCCATCCCCATGTATAGGTTCCATTCCCAAAGTCTCTGTTGACGGAGATAGTTGGCACACACATTGGTTATCCTCAAGTTGGAGTCACACACCACCTTCATGTGGATGGAGTGGAAATTATTCCTGTTAATGTAGAGATGTCCCTCATTCTTTGGAGCTTTGATGCATACATGTGTGCAATCTATGACATCCGTGACCCAGGCCATACCTCCCCTTGTGCAGAAGTACTGTTTGATACGTGTCCACTCCATGTCAGTGATGGGGATGTGGATGTACCTGCTGGCCTTGCTCTTGCAGGCAGGCAACGCCTGACCCGTACCCTTGAACATGTCGCTGGGACATGCCAGATGCATATCCTTCTGTGGACTGGAATACTCCACTTGCCATGAAATGTACAGCACACATCAGTTTCTACAAGCCAGATAGGTTATCACTGTATATGGGGTCAACGTCATCTTTGATTACCTCATATAGGTTGATGATACTATGTGTCGTCAACCTGTAGAGGTCTATCACCTTATCATCGGTCATTCCCAGGAGTGTGACCCTTGTGCGGTATATCCTGGGCCTTGGTGGTCGTCTTTCAACCCTGTGCTGCTGTGGGAGATCAGGTGGGGGCAGCTGGGGTGCTGCTGCCTGGTGTGGTTCTCCAGGTGGAGATGGGCTCCTGTCTAACTGTCCAGGCGTAGCATCAGCAGCAAAAGGTGTGCTTGGGAGAGGATGATGATCCCTAGCCCTCACAAGCTTTGTCTCCGTTGTCGTTGAAGAAATAGGTATGCAAACATACTGTTCATAATCTCTCTCTCTCTCTCTCTCTCTCTCTTTCCTTGTATCTTTCTGAGTGGTCTCACTGTGAACATGCCACATCTGAGGATAGTGAGCTGTCCCTTTATGACAGTGGTGGGGTTGCTATGTTTTGTTGTTTGTCTGACACATGTTTGTGGGGCATGGGCATTGTTGATGTGTTTGCTTATAGTATAGTATAGTAGGTATACTATATGCTGCTGTATATGCTGTGTGTTGTGTGAGCTGCTGTTTCTCTGCTTTGCCTTTGTCTGACAGTGTTTTTTTTTTTCTTTTTTTGCCCGTTGTGTGTTTTACGGCCAAGAAAACTGTATCTATAATTTCCTCAGTAAAAAGTATCAATTTATCGTGCTTAGCAGTACTGCACACATTTGAGTGGCTCTGATGATATTTGTTCCATAGTTCTCACTAGACTTAATAATATAGTCCATTGTGTTTTTAAAACTTCCATTAGCCATTCATAAGACGGATATTTGAATGGCTTACCATGCTTAACAAACCACTGTCGGCTGTTTTGTTTTGCGTCAGAGACCTTTTAATCGAGCCCTTAGTCTGAGTTCTAGTAGGCCATGAGATTTATTGTTTCCTGGTAGAAGCTTATAAATATTGTTTCATCAGGGCTGCCTAGGCCATTTTACAATCTCCCCGCAGAACTGATCTGGCTGCTATTGGACATCTACCCTCCTATATAAAATTAAATATTTTAGATTATATAAAATTAAATATTTTAGATTATATTTATTTTAATTTAATGTTCAGAATCTTCCCAGATACATTTTGGAATAAATATCTTAGACTGGGGAGAATGTTAATTCTGGTCATAACCAATCTACTCATTCCAGATATATGTAGGGTATTCATATTTTCAAATTCTTTTTTATTGCGCAAAATATAGGGGGTAATTTACTGCATAAGATTTGGAGTAGGTTTTTCCAGTTACCACTTTATACCGGTGCCTTAGCCATCTTGCAAATATTTTTCTTTTAGGCAAACATTTCACATATTTTTTTTTTTTTTTTTTTTACAAATTGTGCAAGCTAGATTATTTATTTTGTATTTTATTGTTCCTGGTAGTACAGTAATAAAACAGGAAAAAACAAATGATCATAATAAAAATGTTAATTCATACAGCTTATATTTGCCTTTATTTCGATGTATTCAACGTATATATTTATTGTGCGACTATGCTAGTGTATTTAGATTTTGGTTTAAAATCCATTTTATTAAAAGTAATTTTGGGTATTTTTTCAGTGCATTCGCTTAGGAATGTTTGAACTCCACTGTGATGAATTGATCAGAGCTTTGGAAAAACGTTCAGAGGCTATATGTATCAAACTGATCGAAAAAATGTTCAAAGATCATCAGGAGGCCAATAAAAGGTATACTTTCAAATACATTTTAACTCTTTCAATAGTGGCACAACATTGCCTGTGTATTATATATTATATACACACACTACTGTTCAAAAGTTTGGGGTCACTTCAGAAATGACCTTGTTTTCCATGAAAACATACATCAAATAAGTTGCAAACTGAATAGGAAATACAGTCAAGACAGTGACAAGGTTAGAATTAATGATTTGTAATTTAAATAATGGTGTCCTTCAAACTTTGCTTTCGTCGAATAATCCTCCATTTGCATCAAATGTAGCTATTGCATTAAAAATCAGCTGTTTCCGGCTATGATGGTCATTTAAATCATTGACAATGTCTACACTGTATTTCTGATCCATTTGATGTTATTTAATGGACAAGATTTGTTTTCTGTGACCCCAACGTGACCCCAAACTTTTGAAAGGTAATATATATACACACACACACATATATATAATGAGTATGTATGTATTGCTAAGAAAGCACAAAATGATCTCATACAGATGAGATATATAGTATCATCGTCAGCTGCTGTTGATCCTCTTCAGCACGAAGGCCTCCTCAGCCTTTTTGTTACCACTATGTACCAACATATTTGGAAATTTATTCTACCCTTGTTGTCTTTGGTCTCCTTCTTGGGCCTTTAGTATATAGTGCAATACATTGTAGAATGTGTTTGATCCATCTACCGTCATGTCTTCTTGTGGTGTTGCCTACCCATTTACATTTTAGGATCTTTCCACTGTGTGACCTTAAGTTTTTGTATGGCCATATGTAAAGACTGGGAGGACACATTGGTCAAAATCATTTTGCTTGAGCAGAGTGGAAATTTATCTTAGAGAGTACTACTGAGATTTTCAACTGTTTGCCTTTCTTAGGTGATATGTGGTGGGATGGTTGGCTTTTGAGAGGGCTATGCTTCTGAATATACCTATGTCTTCATAGTAATAAGTTTGTGGTAAAAACACGGCACCACACTGTATATCAGTACACTCAAAAGTCATATAAGCATGTAAAAGAGGTGTATAATCGTAATCTACAGGATCAAGTCTTCCTTGTGTTGTAAATTAGATTATAAGTCACTATAGCTAAAGTCTTAGGAACAGATATATTCACTACAGTGCTTATAGGTAGATATACATGTATATAAGAATATACAGTTGATGTACATAAGTGGTAAGTGGGATATATTAGCTTTTCCTAAAAAAGTCTCTATATAGAAGCCTCTTTTATCATGCTCCTTGCTGGTCTCAAAGAAAAAAGCGGTGCGATGTACATTAGATCAAAGCCATGCAAAAGAAGTAAGGATGAGGGAGAGACCGCGGATAGAGCATCTAAGTGTAGTATAAATATTTATTATGAGCACAATATATAGCAAATAAAAACAAATGTAGATATATCTTCAATATAAATAAAAATAAAAAAAATAAAATTAAAACCAAACAATATTGTCTAATTGAATGTAAAAATAAAATATACAGGGGTGTCACAACGGTTAAAAGAGCACTTGGGCTCTTGGTATTAACTGAATTAATCTGTATATATCTAATCAATACAGTCTGTGAGGATAGAGATGGTAAAAACGCACAATTTGATGAGAGTTCAGACAGGGCTTTGGATAAGGGATATAGAGAGGAGATGGAGACAATATAAGAAATAGTGGTAATGGTTGGCACCTTACTGGAGAGTCTGCAGCCAGTGCAGAGCTCAGCCAGTGCTCCTCAATCCAGTCTTAGGTTGATTATTACTTTATTCACTGATGAGTCTTGGTATATCAGTATATTAAGTCCCGATCTATCTCCTTTGTGTTCTTTTTTTCTCCCTTCCCTTCTTGCTCTTTCTCTCTTGTCTGGTAGTGGTGCTCATGACGCATTGGCGTCTCTTGTCACACGTGGCAGGTGTATAGTTCTTCAATACGTTTCGGTGCTGTCTTTGCGCCTTTGTCGAGAAAGAACCTTTCCACCAAGCATTCCTTCATGGCGAGGAAGCTGTATATTGTTTGTAGCCCCGCCAAACAGTGGGGCAGAGGGTGCAAATCCTGAACAGTCCTGGCAGCCCAAGCAAAGCTGCAAAGGCTATGTCTGACAAACCCACTTCCTGGTCTGTTTTTGCCTGTAGAGGGCTCTCTCCTCCTTTTCCAAGATGACTGGCCATCCTTTGTGATGATCCAGTGGGTTTTGCGGGTGGTATCAGAAGGGTACCACATAGATTTCATATCCCTTCCCCCGTATCGTTTTTTTCTTGTTCAGTTTTCGGCACTCTCTGTTTTCTGTTTGCTGTCATCCTGGATGTCAAGGTTTTTCTCTAAGGGTGGCTCATACCATTCCCTCCTTCAAGGATCCCACTCCTACTGGGTACCTTAACCTGGTCCTGGATGTCTTGGAGAGGCCTCCTTTTGTGCTTCTAGCTTCCATCTCTTTGCGCCAATTGACAATCAAGATGGCTTTCCTCTTGGCAGTAGTTTCTGTGCATAGTGTAGCTGAGTTACAAGCTCTGTCTTGTAAAACTCCCTTTCTGGTGTTGTATCAGGAGAAGATGGTGGTTTGTACCTCTCAGAAATTTCTTCCCAAAGGTGGCATCAGAGTTTCACATCAATCAAAAGACTGTTGTACCTTCCTTTTGTTCTGACCTTGTGTCTCATAAGGAGAGATATCTCCAACTGTTAGAAGCGGTGTGCTGTCTTAAGTTCTATATGCACTGTATTAAGCATTTTCATAAGGCTGTCATCCCTGATGGTTCCAGAGCTGGTCAGCCTCCTTCCAAGGTATCCATGATTTAATGATAACATGCACTAAAAGTATGAGATCAGGAAGAAACTGGTTCCCTTCGAGATCACAGCACATTCAACCAGATCTGTGGGTGCTTCCTGGGCCTACAAGAACCAGGTCTCCGCTGAACAGCTCTGCAAGGGTGTGACTTGGTCTTCCTTGTATATTTTCACTACAGTGTCGACACCTTGGCTGAGGCCAGCTTTGTCCTGTTCTTTTTTTACTGCCAGTTGTTGTTCAGTAGTTTCTGGGCCTTGTTTGGTGTGCTGCAGTAGTTCAGTGTCCACTGGCACTTGTTTTTTTCTGGGTTATTCAGATTCTTAATAATCTTAGGGAAATCTGGTATTATGGGGATGTGCGAGAAGTATTTTCTCTTTTCTCTCCCCTGGAATCCTAGCTTTGGTATATAACCGTGGAACCTGTGTTCCATATTGGACGTAAGAGAAAATAGAACTTTAGTGTTCTTACCTGTTAAATCCTTTACTCTTTAGTCCATATAGAAAAAAAAACATACCTGTGTTGCTTTACTGGGCAGAGGAGTCGTCATCATAGGGTCTTTTGTAACATGAATTGTGGGAGTAGGCGAGCTGGAGGAGGAGTATCACGGTGCCCATGCTTCCTGTTCAGAACGGCGACATTGTTATCATTGCTGTTCTCTGATTGGCTGGTCATAATTGCTTCTACTTGGGCTTGCTTTTATATACCCTGGGACGTCCTCCCTTATGTGCCCTTTCGTGGTGTACGAGTTCCTGAGTTTATTTTGTGCTTTTGCTTATTCGTGTATGTCCTGGCCTGCCTGACTGTGTTCCTGAGTTCCTGCTGCTGCTGTTCCGTTGCTGACTGTATCCGGATGAGAACCCGCTCCATTGCTGACTGTATCTGGCTGAAGAACTCGCTCTGTTGCTGACTATATCTGGCTGAAGAACCCGCTCCTTTGCTGACTATATCTGGCTGAAGAACCAGCTCCGTTGCTGACTGTATCTGGCTGAGAACCCGCTCCGTTGCTGACTATATCTGGCTGAAGAACCCGCTCCATTGCTGACTGTATCTGGCTGAGAACCCGCTCCATTGCTAACTATATCTGGCTGAAGAACTTCTCCGTTGCTGACTGTATCTGGCTGAAGAAACCACTCCGTTGCTGTCCGTAGCTGGCTGAGAACCTGCTCCGTTGCTGTCTGCATCTGACCATTGCACCTTTCCGTTGTTGAACGTATTTGGCTGTCCACAGCACTGTGGCTGTTGCCGACCATGGATTTTTTTCCACATTATACCGTGTATGTCTGTGCCACTCGGTGACTCCGTGAGGTCACCGGTTTACAGGGCCTTGCATTTGAGTTTCGGTGTGCGCCTCGTGGCTCTGTTATCTGCCAACCAAAGGCTGAGCCCCGTGCTCAAGCTGCTCTTTAACCGAATAAGGCGTTGTGTACAAGCGAAGTACCAGTACAGTGTTTAAAACACTGACTGAGATACTCTGATCACTTTCTGTGTCTGCCTCCCTAGTAGTGCTGGGCTCACTCCCTCTGGGAGTTGCAGTTACTCTCTGGGTGTTGACCATTAACCCTGTATGTACCTGGAGCTGCCAGGTAAAGCACTACCGTTCCTTACTGCAGGTTGAGGGGACACTGGTTGTGTTCCTACTACTTACCATCTATCGATCCACCCCTAGCGTTCTAGGGTTATCCTGTAGCAGCTGCTTAGGTCTCCTGTAACCCATCCAGGGTTAACTGCTTGTACACGGTTGCCTCCTGCCAGTGGTCTTGGGCCTTGATCAGTGTTGCCTCGCTCCAGTTTGGTCTGTACCCAGGAGTCTGGGTTATGCCAGTCCTCCACTAGTGGGTTTCGTGCCACCGTAGTCCTGTTGTCGTTCCTGGACTGCGTATCCTCTACATTGCCGGTTCTGCCAGAGGCCTTCACTGTCAGTCAGTTCTCTGTCCATTCCGATTGCTCCTACGGGCTCCAGTACCCAGGCGTCTGGGTTGTTCATATACTATAAAGTGTACCTCCTGTGTTGGCATCTAACCGTCAGTTCTGTACCTTCACCACGCTGGTTCTTCCAGATCCTGCTTATATATATGTAATATATTGTTACCTGTCTTCCTGTTTACCTGTTCTGGTCCCTATCACTGTAATCCATTGCATATTTAGCTATGCTGTATTGTGGGTCTTAGGGCCTACCTTCGTGTATGTACTTTATTCTAATAAAGTCATTTTAACCTTACCGTTCTGTCTGAGTGTTCATCAAAAAACCATGACAGTACGAAAGGGCCAATGACCTCAGACAAGTCCGGTGAAGGAAGTTCAGTCAATATCCATTGAAGAATGGATATGTATGAGCAACGTCTCGATCAATTGTCAGTGGCAGTGCAAACTATGCTGGAGAGGACCGCACACTTGGACAGACCGGTTCCATCCTCGTGGCCACCCCAGTTCAGGCACCGACAGTCCAAAATTTGAATGTCAATATGCAGTATAAAGGGCTATCTGCTACGGCACCATTACTGTTAAGGTATGATGGGGAACCTTCCCTCTGTAGAGGTTTCCTCAACCAGCTGGAAATTTTTCTGGAACTGGCTCCCCAAGCCTTTCCTACGGAGAGAAGCAAGATTGGGTTCATGATCTCGCTATTGACTGGCAGGGCTCTAGCCTGGGTGAATCCGATTTGAGAGATGGCTAAGCCCATTACTACCAACTTTGGTGAATTTGTGAGGGCCTTTCAAAGTGTCTTTGAGATCCCTGGGTGCAATATCTCGGCTGCCAAACAAATTATGAATATACCACAGGGCAGCCGTACAGTTGCGGATTACTCTATTGAGTTTCGTACCTTGGCAGCCGAGTTAGGATGGAACGATGAGGCGCTGGTAGCGGCATTTGCTCAAGTCCTAAATGATCGTATCAAAGATGAGATTGCGGCCCGGGAATTACCCGAATCTCTGGACAAGTTCATTGAATTTGTGAATCTAATTGATACTCGGATCAGGGAATGAACTCAGACTAGAGACTGCAAACCAAGGCCTCCTGTAAGTCAGTGGCACAAAAATATTCTCCCACTCTTGCCTCCCTCTCCTCCTGGTCATACTGAAATTGCCGAACCCATGCAGGTGGGCTTTACTAGACTTACTAAGGAAGAAAGGTCATTTCGCCGTAAGAACGGCCTATGTCTGTACTGTGGTAAAGGACGTCATTTGTTGCTCAATTGTCCAACCCAGCTGGGAAACGCACACACCTAGGTTTCCTTAGGGGACAGGTCCTAGGTGGTATTCAGCAGTCCCCAGAGGTCGTGCCCTCCAAACCGGTGGTTGATGTGATCATTTCCTCCTCAAACCTATCCGTTACGGTATCTGCGCTGCTAGACTCTGGAGCAACGGGATATTTCATGGACCAGGAATTTGCTGCTTTACATAATATTCCGCTGGTATTGTTGGACAATCCTTTGCAAATTGAAGCCATTGATGGGCGACCTTTGGTGCCTCCCCAGGTCACCCATGAGACATGTCCGCTCTCAGTACAGACCGGAGCATTACATTTTGAAACTCTGTCTGAACGTTGTACGAATCACTGTCTACGCCAACCTAAAAGAATTATGTGTACCTCTCCCTCCCTACCGCTCAAATACCAATCCTTCAGCAATGTTTTCAGTAAGGGAGAGGCTAGCACTTTGCCACCGCATAGGGCGTATGACTGTGCCATTGATATTGCACCTGGTGCTGTTCCTCCTAGGGGCAGAACGTACCCTCTCTCTTGTGAAGAGAATCTGGCCATGGAGGAGAATATTTCTGATGCCCTAGAAAGGGGCATCATTCACAGATCATCCTCGCCTGCGGGGGCTGGATTTTTCTTTGTAAAAAGAAATCCGGGGAATTAAGGCCATGTATTGATTATAGAGGCCTTAATAAGTTGATGGGTAAAAGTGCCTACCCAATTCCACTCATCACCGAGCTGTTTGAGCGTCTCAAGGGCGCGACTATATTCACCAAATTGGATTTGAGAGCCGCTTATAACCTCATGCACATCAAAGAGGGTGATGAGTGAAAAACCGCTTTTAATACTCGCAATGGGCACTATGAATACTTGGTAATATCATTCGGGTTGTGTAATGCCCCAGCAGTATTTCAAGAATTTATTAATGATGTTCTCCCCGACTTGTTGCAGTCCTGTGTAGTTGTCTATTTAGACAATATTTTAATTTATTCTCCCGATTTGGAGGCCCATCGCATCCACGTGGCTACAGTACTTCAGAGGTGAAGGGAGAATAAATTGTTTTGTAAACTTGACAAATGTGAGTTTCATAAGACCATGGTACCATTCCTAGGATATGTAATTTCGAGCCAGGGCATTTCCATAAATAAAGAGAAATTGTCTGCTGTGCTACTTTGGCCATGTCCCAAGGGCTTCAAGGCAATTCAAAGATTTCTTGGCTTTGCCAATTATTATCGTAAATTTATCTGTGATTTCTCCAGAATTGTCAAACCCCTCACAGACCTGACACATAAGGGCGCCAAGGCGTCAGAGTGGTCCAAGGAGGCTAAGGAGGCTTTAGAGGCACTCAAAGCAGCGTTTGCCTCTGCACCAGTCTTGTCGCACCCCAAAGTTGCCTTACTGTATATATTTGAAGTATATGCATCGGATACTGGTGTAGGGGCTGTATTTTCTCAGAGGTCTGGTCTGGGTCAGCCACTCAAGCAGTGTGGCTTCTTTTCCAAAAAGTTAACGAAAGCGCAATCGGTATATGAGATCGGTGACCGTGAATTGTTGGCAACTATCCTGGCCTTACGTGAGTGGCGTCACTTGTTGGAAGGCACCAGAGTACTGATTCTCATCCTAACCAACCACAAGAATCTTTTGTACCTTTCAGCAGCTAAAAGACTGTCTGCATGACAAACCAGATGGGCTCTTTTCCTCTATCACTTTAACTTTGTTGTTTCCTATTTACCCGGTTCTAAGAATGTAAAAGCTGATGCACTGTCCAGGCAGTACAGTACTGAATTAGAGTCTGAGGAACAGCCGGTTCCTATTATTCCACAAGATCGCATCCTGGCTACCCTGCGGACTAGCATCACATCTCCTTTGGGTCAAGAGATATTGGCAACACAAGCTGAATCTCCTCCTGAAAAACCCATGGGCAAATGTTTTGTAGCAGAACCTTTTCAGGCGAGACTCCTGGAAACATATCATGCCTCACGAGCAGCTGGTCATGTGGGCAGAGATCAATTAATTTGGTCTTTATCTCGTATCTTCTGGTGGCCCACACTAAGGGCAGATTGCGCTGATTTTACAGCAGCTTGTGCTGTTTGTGCTGGCATCTGCCAGTGGGTTTGTTACAGCCTGTTCCTAACAAAGATCGTCCATGGTCACATGTGTCTCTTGATTTTCTGAGTGAATTGCCCACCTCAAAGGGTTACACATATATATCGATGGTGGTAGACAGATTTTCAAAAATGGCCCATTTTGTGCCCTTGCCTGGTTTGCCTTCTGCTAAGGAGCTGGCAATTGTGTTCACTCGTGAGGTATTCAGACTCCACAGAGTACCTCAGGTGTTGGTATCAGACCAGGGCAGTCAATTTATTTCCAGGTTTTGGAGGGCATTTTGTGGCCAAATGGGTATCCAATTGTCTTATTCGTCTGCATACCATCCACAGACTAATAGAGCCACTGAACGCTCTAATCAGGGGCTCGAACAATTTATCCGCTGCTTTGTATCCAACCATCATGATGACTGGGCTGAGCTGTTACCTTGGGCAAAGTTTGCGAGAAACTGTGCGATTAATAACTCATCCGGAAGCTCCCAATTTCTTGTCAATTATGGGTACCAACCATCTTTGCTTCCGGATGCCTTTCAGGCACAACAGATGCCAGCCTTTGATGAACACCTCAGACAGCTTCATTCCACATGGGCACAAGTACAGACTTCGCTACGTGAGTCCTTTCAACGTTACAGGTGTCATGCCAACAACAGGAGGTTGCCTGCTCCGGTGTTTCAGGTTGGGGACCGTGTGTGGCTGTCATCCAAAAACTTGAATTTACAAACTCCTTGTCACAAGTTTGCCCTACGGTTTATTGGTCTATTCAAAGTCCTCCAGCGGGTTAATCCAGTTTCCTATGCATTGGAATTGGACCTCCCCGCAAGTATGCGTCTTCACAATGTATTTCATGTATCCCTACTTAAACCTCTTGTCTGTAACCGCTATACTTCTGCTCCGGTGGTACCGGCACCAGTACACATCCAAGACCACGATGAGTATGAGGTTCAAAGTATTGTGGACTCACTCGGTGCGTGGGCAACTCCAGTACCTGGTTCATTGGAAGGGCTATGACCCAGAGGAACGTTCATGGGTCAAACACTCTTACATTCATGCACCAGTAGTATTGCGTCAGTTCCATGCCAAATTTCCCTCTAAGCCTGGTCCTCCTCCGCGGGGAGGGGGTCGTTGAGAGGGGGGTACTATCACGGTGCCCGTGCTTCCTGTTCAGAACGTCGACATTGTTATCATTGCTGTTCTCTGATTGGCTGGTCATAATTGCTTCTACTTGGGCTTGCCTTTATATACCCTGGGACGTCCTCCCTTAGGCGCCCTTTTGTGGTGTACGAGTTCCTGAGTTTATTTTGTGCTTTCGCTTATTCGTGTATGACCTGGCCTGCCTGACTACTTTCCTGAGTTCCTGCTGCTGCTGTTCCGTTGCTGACTGTATCCGGATGAGAACCTGCTCCGTTGCTGACTGTATCTGGCTGAGAACCCTCTCTGTTGCTGACTATATCTGGCTGACGAACCCTCTCCGTTGCTGACTGTATCTGGCTGAGAACCCGCTCCGATGCTGACTATATCTGGCTGAAGAACCCACTCCGTTGCTGACTGTATCTGGCTGAGAACCCACTCCATTGCTGACTATATCTGGCTGAAGAACCCGCTCTGTTGCTGACTGTACCTGGCTGTGAACCCGCTCCGTTGCTGACTATATCTGGCGGAAGAACCCGCTCCGTTGCTGACTGTATCTGGCTGTGAACCCGCTCCGTTGCTGACTATATCTGGCTGAAGAACCTTCTCCGTTGCTTACTGTATCTGGCTGAAGAACCTGCTCCGTTGCTGTCCGTAGCTGGCTGAGAACCTGCTCCGTTGCTGTCTGCATCTGACCATTGCACCGTTCCGTTGCTGACCGTATTTGGCTGTCCACAGCGATGTGGCTGTTGCCGACCGTAGTTTCCTTTCCACGTTACACCGTGTGTGTCTGTGCCACTCGGTGACCCCGTGAGGTCACTGGTTTACAGACCTTTGCATTTGAGTTTCGGTATGCGCCTCGTGGCACTGTTATCTGTCACTCAAAGGCTGAGCCCCATGCTCAAGCTGCTCTTTAACCGCCTAAGACGATGTGTACAAGCGAAGTACCGGTACAGTGTTTTAAAACTCTGACTGAGTTACTCTGATCACTTTCTGTGTCTGCCTCCCTAGTAGTGCTGGGCTCACTCACTCTTGGAGGGCATTGACCATTAACCCTGTATGTACCTGGAGCTGCCAGGTAAAGCACTACCGTTCCTTACTGCAGAGCATTGGCTGAAGAGCCAACGTTGCATATTCCACCTTGCAGGTTGAGGGGACACTGGTTGCATTCCTAGTACTTACCATCTATGGATCCACCCCTAGCGTTCTAGGGTTATCATGTAGCAGCTGCCTAGGTATTCTGTAACCCATCCAGGGTTAACTGCTTGTACACGGTTGCCTCCTGCCAGTGGTCTTGGGCCTTGATCAGTGTTGCCTCGCTCCAGTTTGGTCTGTACCCAGGAGTCTGGGTTATGTCAGTCCTCCACTAGTGGGTTTCGTGCCACTGTAGTCCTATTGTCGTTCCTGGACTGCGTATCCTCTACATTGCCGGTTCTGCCAGAGGCCTTCACTGTCAGTCAGTTCTCTGTCAATCCCGATTGCCCCTACGGGCCCCAGTACCCAGGCGTCTGGGTTGTTCATAAACTATTAAGTGTACCACCTGTTTTGGCATCTAGCCGTCAGTTCTGTACCTTCACCACGCTGGTTCTGCCAGATCCTGCTTATATATATGTAATATATTGGTAACTGTCTTCCTGTTTACCTATTCTGGTCCCTATCACTGTAACCCATTGCATATTTACCTGTTATGTATTGTGGGTCTTAGGGCCTACCTTCGTGTATGTACTTTATTCTAATAAAGTCATTTTAACCTTACTGTTCTGTCTGAGTGTTAATCAAAAAACCGTGACAGAGGAGGGAGTCTCCCTGCCTGTCTTTAGTTATGTGCCCTGCCCTCCAAGAGGAGGAACTCAACCCAATGGTACCTGTGTTCCATATGGACTAGGGAGAAAATGATTGAACAGGCAAAATCACTAAAATACTAATTTTGCTTATGTTGTCACCTCTGGAAATGTTTTGGACATCAGCCAATGTCCAGAACGACAAATTAACCCTCATTTGATGCAGGGGTTTGTTTTCTTCCCAACCATTTTAGTACAGGCAGGTCATATCTGAAGAACATAAGGGTAGTTTTGTGCTCCTGGCACCCCCTATGGTATGTTAGCTCTTACCAATGGTTGTTATTTCTCTTGGAGGAGAAGCTACTGTTGAATACAGTAGGAAATTGATAAAGATAAGTAAAAGAAATGCATAGCTTCAACTTCTGGAAACATTTGTGAATACATGTCTGTGGGTAAAAATACAAGTAGCCTCTAATTTGATGTGGCTGGTTAGCTACACTCCAAAATAGTATGCCTTGCTTAGCTCTTCCTCATGTCTGTAGTGTGACCATTTTAGTGCCGGCAAGAAATCTTCAAAAATGTAAAAAGAAAAAGTTTTGGTAGTACTCCCGTTCAGTACGCCATACTACACCTCAGTGGTACCATTTTTTGGCTTGCAGTAGGTACTGACTTAGATGACATGGCTTTCAAAGATTTTAATATATTTAAGTGGTGGAATTGTTAAAAAGTATCATTTTTATTCAGGTATTACCAATTTTGCTCACAAGCCTAGAATTAAAAATTGAAGTACAAGAAAACATACAATAATACTGTTCTCACAATGCTATTAATTGATATGTACTGTACTAGAACAGGTGATGCTGTAATTCCTGCTGCTGAGTCACCAGAGGCATATGTTCATCTGTCATAGCAACAAGATGATGATGAGCAGGCTAGTGTGCCACAGATCACCATGGCCACCACAGGACTGGGTTCTTCAGATAGTGATGTAGGATTAGGAGAGATTTCTTTTTCCACCAATACTCCTGATTGTAGCTCTAGTGCTAATGTTGAGGCAGCAGCAGCAGCATCACCTGCCCCATCCATTGAAGGTGATTCTGGAGAAGACCATTATTCTCCACCTCTCCCCTCACTGAAATCATGGGTGTTGGAATATTTTTTCCTTGGTGCAGGCACAGTGCAGTCATCAGAGATGACACTGTGCACTATGTGTGATAGGGTAGTGCAAAGGGGAAGGGAGAGGACACACCTTGGCACATCTGCCCTCAGTAAGCACATGCAATATAGACACCACAAAGTTTATATTATGCATATGAAAGCTAAACCCCCAAAAAGGAATTAAGAGTCAGTGTTACTGTACCCCCTGTCCCTCCACAAGAGCACAAATAACACAGGCAAAAATCCCAGAGGAAGACCAGAGAAACCCGGGTGCAACTCCTGCACCTCCATCAACTTGTACTTGTACAAGATTCCGGGTAGAAGAAAATATACCCATTGTCTCCATCCTAGCACCCTCATGGTCCTCTCCATCCTCCACTGATGTACCACCTTTGCCTTTGTTACCTCCCCCTCCAGCTGATAGCATGACTGTAGCTGTAAGAATCTGGCAGTTTGTGTCCACCCATTGCACATTGTGTGGTGCACTGACCACACATGGCAATGTGTTGGAGAGTAATTGAATGCAGGGTATCAGACATTGTCTGCAGACATTCCATCCCTTTGAATATGATAAGCTGATGTGTACTTAGAGGAGTGGACAAAGGCCAGATTGACAGTACTTGGTTTCTTGGGGGATCATGTGTACATTGCTGACCCAATGGTCAAGATGTTTGGATGCAGTTGTGCCTGTTACTTAATATGAGAGCAGATGTGTCAATTGATGTGATACTTCCCAGTTCTTCTCCGTTTTAAAGTGTTTCCTTGCTACACTGTGCACATTGCAGTTGCTGATGAAAGGCACTGTTCCTTCCTGCTCTCAATGGACAAAATAGCATTCTTGGCTTGTTGTGGGCTAGTGGCAAGTAGAAGCATCATCATACCACGACCTTCTTATTTCAGTGCTAGTGATTCAAGTTCCATGCAGCAGCCTAATCCTCCTGGTGCTTAGACTGCTCAGCCCAGGATGGCCAGCTGTTACAGAACAGTAACTTCAACAGAGAATATCAGGATGGTACTGGTCAGGAACAAAATACACATTGGGGGGTAAAGAGACTCCAGGCAGACAGACTGTCCTCTCTTGAGGCAGATAAGAAGATTCATGGACAAAAGGGAAATAATCCAAGCAGGAGGAACTATAGGCTTCAAAGTGGCCTGAGAAGAACCAGATGATTCATGTTCAGTCTCAGAGGCATCCACCTCTACAACAGAGCATGACCACAAATGGAGCATGAGGATCTTCATAATCAAGTACAGGAGCAAAGGAAAAGACAGACTTCATGGTCTCAAGCTTGTAAGGCTTCAGGACTCCAATGATGTGATTCAGCCCCTTTACGCAGCATGGCAGTGATAAGAGAGAGATGGTAGCAGAGAAGCCTTTAATAATCTTGCGGTAATAAATGGCAAGCTAATAAACCTCTGGATGGCTTTTAAGCCAAGAGGCAGTGGCCACTTTGTCACAGCTGATAATTTTCCCAGACCTATAGCGAATCCTTGGGCAGATATGGTATAGCCCACAAAGGCCAGAGAAGTCTTCTCAAATTCGCACTTCTCTATTTTGTAATAGAGGTGATTCTCTCTGAGGCAAGTCAAGACCTGTTTAACACGAAGACGATGTTCCTCCAGAGTCAGAGAGAACACCAAAATGTCATTCAGGTATATGATGACAAAGGACAACAGTAAATACCAGAATATAACGTTGACCAGACATTGGAAGACTACGGTGTTCGTAATACCCAAACCTAAAATTAAAAGCAGTCTTCCACTCGTCTTCTTCCCACATTCTGATCGGGTTATAGGCACCTCTTAGGTCAAGTTTGGTGAAGAATCAAGCTCCCCTGAGTCTGTCCAACAACTCAAAATAAGAGGCCATGCATAACAATTTCTGCATGAATTCATTCAACACCCTATAGTCCACACAGGGATGAAGACCACCACCCTTCTTCTTAATGAAGGATATGCCAGCAGCAGTGGATAGATGTATAAATCCTCTGGCAAGATTGTCCTGAATGTATTCTTCTAGGACCTTGTTTTCTGGAATGGATAAAGGGTAGACTCTACCCTAAGGTGGAGTAGTACATGGTAGCAGTTCTGTGGAACAATCATATGTCCAATGGGGAAGTAAGGTTTTGGCCTTGACTTTACTAAAAACACCCACAAAGGATTTGTTAAGGTTCAGTTACTGGAGGAGAGTCAGATCCCAGAACATCCACAGTTGATAACGAGATCTCCAGACTACGTATGGAGGTGCAGGGAAATGTAAGGGTACCTGTAGACCAATCAATGGCAGGGTTATTCCTCTGGAGCCATGGATAACCCAAGACTACTGGGTTAGCAGGACAAGAAATCAAATTGAAGGAAAATATCTTGGCATGAGAAGAGCCTACAAGCAGAGTAAGGGGAACGGTAGAGTAGGTAATGAGACCGGCCCCTAACAGTGATCCATCAATGGCAACAATATGGATAGGCACTTTTCTCTTTACATAACGGATTCCATGTTGGGAAGCAAAAAATAACATTAATAAAGGGGCCTGTGACCCCAGAATCAACAAAAGCACACACTGAAATTATCTTGTGGTCATTGGTCAATGAAGTGTAAATGACAAGCTTGTTGTTCTCCCTTCAGTGAACAGAAGACAGACTTAGGATGGGCCCCTCACTAGACCCTAAGTCAGGGCGTTTCCTGGCTTGTTTGGGCACAAGCGGGCAAAGTGTCCAGTTTGGACACCATAAAGGCATAAACCTAAAGAGTGTTTACTGGCTCTCTCCTCTTCCAATAAATGGAGAACCTGTCCAACCTCCATAGGTTCCCTCCACAAACTCAGGAGTAGAAACTGTGGTCTGAAATTTGGAGGCAAGACGTACCAGGGGCTTAGTCAGTAGCCTATGATTACGATCTCTGTTGCTTTCATCCTGTCGCTCTTGGATACAATGTTCCGGGGTGGTACACAAGGTGATAAGATCCTCCAGGGTGTCAGGAATAGGCCAAGTAGTTAGCTAGTCCCTTAAGTCACTCTGATAGACCCCTTTGAAAGGGCACTTTCAAGCCATTTTCTTCCCACTATGTATCATAAGCCCAGGTCCTGAATTCTATTGCTTACTGAAGAAGTGTTCTAGAATCCTGTTGGCAATCCAGGTCAGCAGATTCGGTGATAGCCCAACATCCAGAATGGAAGACTGAGACAAAAGTGTCAAAATCAGCAGGTTATTGGCGGTCCAGAACTGGTGAGACTCAGGCCATTACAGAACCATGTAACAAAGAGATAATGAATGTAATGCAAGCCTGGTGAGAAGCATAAGCCTCGGGTTGACTCCAAAGATGCTAATAACATTGATTCAGGAATCCACGTAACTCAGAGTGTGAACCATCATAGTGATTAGGCAAAGGTAGCCTAGAGGGCAAGGGACTTGTGACAGAAGACATAGTGGCTGGAATCCCAATAGAGCTACTCTGAGATGCTACTGATGCCTCAAAACATTGTTGCATTTGTTGAGGCACTGCAGAAATCAAATCCACCTTGGAATCCATTTGTTTAATCTGCAGAGTGTTGCTCAAGCCTAGACCCTCATTTGACTACAATGCAAGAGATCTCTGCTGGATCAGTTGTCATGGCTTGATCAAAATGTAATGATCTGACAGACTAAGCACCCAATGTAAGCTGCATGATAGACTCTCTGAAGTAGATTTCCCATAAAGATGTGGCAGACTGATATTTGATGTAACTACTATGGTAAAAGCACAACAGCAGACAATAGGGGTATACTGCAAGGCAGGCCCCAGTGGGCCAGAGGCGAGGAATCAAAAGATTAGAGTATGAAGCTGGGTGGCATCCCAGATGACAACCCAGAAAACAGCAGATACCCACTGGGATACAAGAGAATACTGAACAAATAACTCACCTGTTGTATAGTTGTAGATGTTTTATAGAACACTGAGGCCTGGAGATTGACTGAGAAGTCAGAGAATAGGACAGTCGAAGTCCAGCAGGGTGGTTGAGAGGAAGAAGCTCCCCAGAGTCAAGGCAAATGGGGAGTCAGACAAGACAGATCAGGAACAGATGGGTAGTGCAGTACAATGCAGCAGACAGAGGAATGGTAGAATCAGTGGAACCAAGGTCGGTAATAGGATATCAGATGACCACAGTACCAAGTCACAAAACAGGAGGGACGTCGAAGCAACATCCACGCCAATACACAAGCTAACCCTCAGGAATAGGACAGAAAACTCAGGGTCATGACCTGGAACACTGATCTCACCCTGCCCAAAAGCACAGAAGCTCTATAAAGGCTCAGAGCAGCCACGAGACAAGGCGGGGAACCAGGATCCGGAAAACAATGGAAATCAAACAGAAAACCAGACAGGGAATCACAAAAGACAAAGAGAAAGGGGTATGTAACGGTTTGTAGGACACTCAGACCAGCAGGTTAGAATAAAACACAGTTTTATTAATAAAAACGAGAAAGACCGCCCTCTATAGGCAATACAGCATCATAGAAAGAACAGTGGTTTACAGATGCCTTCTCAGGCCCAGTATACAGTGGAAATAAATATACATATACTGTCACAGGACAGGCATATAAACATAAAGGTACTCAATGGTTAAAGTACATGTAACTCAACCAGTCTCTGTTGTGGTGTTTGACATGCCCAAGGTGGTAATGGAGCAGCAAGTGGTGCTAGATGAAACAGCACCGTCAGTCTATTGAACCGAGATTGCTGCTTAGGCAGACCAGGAACTGAGGCCAAACACTCTGCTAGAGATGAGCTAGAGCCACAAGCCCCCACGGGCGTTGCAACGGAGGTAACCACACTGCAAGAACTAGAGCCAATAGCCCCCATGGGCGTAGCAACAGAGACAAACTATACTGCTAGAGCTTGAGCCAATAGCCCCCACGGGCGTTTAACGGAGACTAGTATCACTGCAAGAGCGAAGATACCAGAGCCAATAACCTCCACGGGCGTAGCAACGAAGACTAATCACCTCAAGAGCTAGAGCCAATAGCCCCCACGGGCGTAGTAACGGAGATCAAACACTGTACGAGCTTGAGCCAATAGCACCTCCCGCGGGCGCGGTAACGGAGACCGACTACACTGCAAGATAGACAGCAAGAGCCACTGTCCTGTACATGGGCTCTGTAAGGTAACCGGCTCAGCAAGTGTAGCGGAAGACTCAGGGCAACGGCTCAGCAAGTGTTATGGAGGCTCAGTGAATGGATACAGCAGCTCTGTAAGTGTAATATGGAGGCTCAGTGAACGGAGACAACGGCTCTGCAAGTGTTAACGGAGGCTCAGGGAATGGAGACACAGCTCTGCAAGCGTAAACGGAGGCTCGGGGAACGGAGAACAGCTCTGCAAGTGTTAACGGAGGCTCAGCGAACAGAGGCACGGCTCTGCAAGTGTTAACGGAGGCCAATACACGACTAGTCCTGCCACCAGCACAGCAGAAGTCAGAATGTCGCCTAGGTGACACCAAACAGCAACGGCAGGAACAGAGGCAAGGTCAGCAACGAGCCAGTACAGGTCACGGAGCAGGAAGTCAGCCAGGTCGGGTCAGGTCACGGAGCAGGATTCTCAGACAAGCCGGGTCAGAGCACGGAGCAGGATACTCAGACAAGCCGGGTCGGGTCACAAGCAGGAATGTCAGCCAGGCCGGGTCAGATCACGGAGCAGGAAACAAGGAGCGTAGTCAAACAGGCCAAATTGGTACACAGGAAGCAGGAACACTGGAACACAGCAACAGCAACACTGGCTCAGGAACACCACGAAAGGGCACCTGACAGGTGCCAAAGGCCAGGTATAAAAAGGCCACAATGGGCAGGCCAAACCAGCACAGCCAATGGGAGCTCCCACAGCCAAGAGTGACAGATAAGGATCACGGGCACCGTGATAGGGTAGAACATGACGCCCAGATAGTATGGGCAACCAGGAGGATTAAGTTGGCTGTCCTTGCTCTCATATAGCCAGAAAGCCTGAATATAACCCCGGCACTTTTGCAAAGTTTATGAAATTTTTCTTCAAACCTGGAGCAAGTAGAGGGGATATACTTTGTGAATCCCAATCTTCCCTTGTATTTCATCTGGTGTGTGTACAAATCTGCAAACTTTTTCTTTAAATCATTTATTAGGGGGGGAATTTTATAAAGCCCATTATACTGTGGATGTTCTTTTTGAAGGTACAGGATATTGCCACTGAAATGCATGAAGTGCAAAAGTATGTCATATATTTTCCTGGACATTGCTTTTTTAATTATGCCTACAGCTATTGTTAGGGTCCATAATTGTTTATAGGGTAAGTAATGTCTTACATAAATAAAAGTAAAATTATCGATAATCCAAAAAGAAATCCATCGATGCAAGGTTTGAGACATATAACGTTTTAAAGTTCCCCCCTCCCTCCCCTTTCCCTGACATCAGCCTCTAGCTGACAAAAGAAGATCCTGGTCCTGGGACTGGCAGGTGGCTCTTCAGCAGAGCCGAAATAGCGAGATTTAAAAAGAAATACTTCATTGGAACGGTCTACAAAGTGTGCGTGCAAACCAGGCACACTTTGTAGACCGTTCCAATGAAGTAATTATTTTTAAGGATCGCTATTTTGGCTCTGCTGAAGAGCCGCTGGCTGGTCTCAGGACCAGGATCTCCTGCTGTCAACTTTACAGCTGACCTCAGTGAGGGGAGAGCTTTAAAATGTTATATCTCTCAAACCATAAAGGTACTTTTTATTTATGTTTTTATATAAAGTAATGTCTGTAGGTTGCCATTATTGCTGCCTTGCAATAGGAAGACAGATTGCCGGCAATGTATTGGGCTGCATGCACATTTGTTCTGGATACAATCTCCCCCAAAATGTCTTCCCACAAAAATAAATTAAAAAACTGCACATGATTAAATTCTGACACGTCCACTTTAGTTGCTGGGTTGTCTGTGAATCTGGAAATTTCTGGGCAAAATGCAACTGGTGGTACCCATTCCCTAGTGTTACACTGAGAGGTAGTACTTGGGGCAGTATGGCTCTTCTTAACAGGGGGCCCTGCATGATCACTAGAGGTATCACTTGAGGAATCACTAAAATGGGCTACATCAAAATCTGATGCAGTATCAGTGGCTTCAGCATCTGACTCCAAAAAGACATATGCCTCTTCAGCAGTATTCACTGCATTGTGTTACCTACTTAGCTACCTATTCTTAACTACTTAATGAATGCCTAATTTATAATAATAACTACCCACCCACACTTACTAACCTACTTTACTTACCCATCTTTGTAATTTTTTTTTAAAGTTGTTATTATATACACTTTTATAAACCAACCTAAAGCCTAGTTCAATCTAACCATCTACGGCCTTGATTCAATTGAGGGTGGTAAAACAGCCAGTAGGGCAATATTGGCTATTAGCCTGTTAGCAAAAAGTGCTAGTGGAGCAATTCAATTGCCCTATCAGCTGAAACCACAACGGACGTTAGGCCACAGAAAAGGAATTGTGGCCAATTGTGTGTTAAGTTCCCAAAACGCGCTCTAAATAGTGTGAATAATGGGAACATCAAAGGAAAATGCGAACGGTCGGTGCCTAACATATTGTCAAGCACCAATCCTTAGCTCAAACACAATCACCCTCCCAAACACTAACCCTTCACTACCCCTAACAGTAAAGTGCAACAGTATTAGCCCTAACACTAGCCTCACACACATCTATGTAACACCTGTCATGCACTGTCCGTCTCTCCTTCAGTCTCCCTTCTTCTGTTCTGTCTAATCTTCATTCTTCTTATCTTCTTTGTCTTCTTTCCTGTAAAAATGAAATAAATGTCAATGCAAGTAATGTTAAAAAAAATTCCCCAAGAGATGCCTGAGTTAACCATTTGAGTGCTCCAACAAAGAGTTAAATGCAGTGTGTCATATCTTTTAATAAATAATATTCAGCCATTCCGTCTTAAAATAAAGAAATGAAAGGGTTTCCAATGCTTAACCCCTTAAGGACCCTTGACGGTCATAGTACGTCATGGGTTGATTTGAGTTAACGACCTATGACGTACTATCACCGTCATGGAATTTTGGGCTCCCCCGCGGCTTCACGCCGTCCGGGGAGTCCAGAACCGGAAGGAGTATCAAAAAAAATGCTTTGTGGTCTTTAACTGACTGTGCCGCGCCGAGATCGGTCGGTCGTTAAGGGGTTAAAGATAATTGCGCTGCCTCAGCTGGCGGCAACAGCAATGTCTGCTGGCACAGATCCCCCCCCCATACCTTCTGGTCTGTTGTCCGAGTCAGAATGAGGGAATTTCGAACAAAGACTGGCTTTTTATATAAATGCATTTATTTTAAAACAGTTGGAAAAAAGAAAGGAAAAATGAACCAAATTAAACTGCAGAGAAACCAAATTAAATTGCAGAAAAAAAATCTAAGCCACAAACGGTCACTATTACTATAATAACAATATATCCTATATAATAATTGGCTAAAACATGTGTAACGACGCGTCATGCACAGTAGACACTGCTGCTCGTGCTGCAGTCATGCGCAGTAGCGACTGCCCGTGGCACGGCTGATACAGAGCTGGAGTCCAGCTCTGTATCAGCTGCGGCGCGGGCAGTCTCTACTGCGCATGACTGCCCCGCGACCGGGTGGCAGTGGCACTGTGACCCGTGTAACGGGCTCTTCAACTAGTTTTTTTATATTTTGTTTAAATCCTAAATCTATCCCTAAACCTTACCCTCATATAAACTGAACCTACCTAATTATACAAAAACTACTATACTACCTAAATAACTAAATATTCCATCAGTTTCAATATTTTATTAAAAAAAAAATAAATAAATAGGGAGGGGGACAAAAAAAGACAACACATCAGCAAATGCAACAATTGATCACTATGATTAGTGATTAAAGGGGTAAATAGCATAAAATAATAAACGATATCCTATATGATGAGTGAGGTCGCACTGCAGGTAAATAATCAAATTGAAAAAGAAGAAAAGATTACTGTAAATCTCAGGAGTAATATATTGATTGTAACCATCAAAAACCCGTTCAGTGCTAAATAGAACTTCAGATTGAGCTAAAATTTAACCTTTAATGATTAATTTTAAGAAAAATAACAACATTCATATTGTAAACTTTAAAATGACACAACTATATAAGAGTTACTTCTTACTCCTATCCTATATAATAATTCGCTAAGTTGTGTGTAACGCCCGACATGCACAGTAGACACTGCTACGCGTGCGGCAGTCATGCGCAGTAGAGACTGCCCGCGCCGCAGCTGATACAGAGCACCCAGCTCTGTATCAGCCGAGTCGCGGCCAGTCTCCACTGCGTGTGACTGCCCCACGACCGGCTGCCAGAGGCACTGTGGCCCATGTAACGGGTTGTTCAACTAGTAGTTGTATAATTGAGTCTCAAAGGGGTAGTCAACTCTCGAGTAAATAATTATTTTAAGTCTTTTTACAACCTAGTGACATAGAGTTCCATTTAGCACTGAATGGGTTAACTGGCTGTATCCCAGGTTTTTGATGGTTACAATCAAGACATCACTCCTGAGATTTACAGTAATCTTTTCTTCTTTTTTAACCCCTTAAGGACCCATGATGGTCCTGGACCGTCATGGGTTGCTATAGGGGAAAATGCAACAATTGATCATTGTGTTTACAGTGATCAACTTTATTTTTTCACAAAAAAAGACACTGTGTGACTCGAACACTGTAGAACACTTTGTAGCAAGCTTTAACTCTTTCTCTTCTCCTTTTTATTTGTGAGAGGAGGAAAGAGACAGAGAGAGAGAAGTGATAGAGGCAGTGTTTACAAACATTGCCTCTGTCATATGGCTAATAACAAACGTGATTCAATATTTATCGAATCACATGTGCAAAAGATGCCCACATTGTCTGAAACAAAGTGTTTCGAGCCAGAAGTCTTGATGGTCCTGTAAGCCCGCAGACCTTAAGGTATTAAATTAGACTCAAACAAGATAATGCAAATAATTTGCATATCTATCATGATAATATATATATATATATACACAATGCCAGAATGGGAAGCACTTTCATTCAATGTAGACATCTGCCTGGGTGCTGTATCTTAGGCAAATCATGTAAGTCTAGAAGTAAAAGAATGCACACACAGGACTTCACAGTTCTCTGTGATAATATTGGTGTTTATTAGATCAATGTTTCGACTGCTACACACACAGCCTTCGTTAGGATAATACTAAGTGAACAAACAACCTCCCCTTTTAAACTTTCCCCTCCACAGTGTTTGAGCACCAAAAACGGGCTCAACCAATCACCAAAGATTGATTAGTTAAATTAAATTAACATATGTGTTCACTGTGAAAAAACAAAACTTCAATGAAAATTTATGTACATCAGCCATAAATATATTACAACTTCCTACGTACAATGTCATCGCTAAGTATACATGCAGTTCACAAAAAAAATGGAAAAATGTCCAGTCTTATTCAAGTACAATACGAGATTGTTAATTGTACAGTAGACATAGTACATGGTATGTAATGTTAGCTATTTTTCTAAGTTTCGAAAAAAGCAGAGAATAATGTATCGATTCCAGCATGTAATTATATACAGAATAACACAATGATACATTGTGGTATATTGTAGCATAACTTAGAGCTAGTGCTTACTCCGTGCTTTGCGATGTTGCGGTCTCTTGATTCAGATCGGACAGTCATATAGTAACAAACAACAAACATGTTGTCAGGGTGGTAAAGGCTATTGTCTTCAGTCAATTATGTAAAGTGTGGTAACCCTGTACCCCATACATGGTGTAACATTTGAAACAATCAGCTTAAGGATCTAATATGTATGTATAAAGCCCATAGTGGACCAATCTGCTATGCGGATAGCGCACTGAGGCAGTCACAATATCCAAGAGACACTAATATACGGTCAAAGAGTCCCGAAGTGTAGAGGTCAAAGTTAATGTGTCCCCATCCCATGTATCATGTTCTGGTGATCGATGTATGCTTGTAATAGAAAACGGAGAGACATATAATATATAGCAGTGTTAACACAGTTGACAACATATATTTATACATTCCATCACTAAGATACATATAGATACATATTATAACTTAATTACAGTATTGTTAAACACAAGTGAATTTAGAATTCTCTGTCATCCCCCACATTATTTCAAGGTCAGACTTATTAGTAGTCCATCGTGTTTCATCATGATTTGGTATAACCAGCACATAATCTGAAGTTCATGCTTAAAGATGTATAAATTACAGTGAAAATCATCAAATAAAGTTTCCAAGAAGTTACACAAGCTGATGTGTGCTTTTAAGTACTCAATATCTGTCGCACATCAAGTAATATAGACAGAGTTGTAGCCTGTAATTCCTGGGGTAACATAGTTATTATGCTGCATAAGATTATTCCAATAGGTATAAATTCAATAATGATCCATGATAGAAGTGGTAGCTAGGAGGGGTAGAATTGCTTCAGTTTGCCCATCGTTCGTCTTCAAGGCAGGAAGATTATCTTGTGGATAATAAATGGTCCACATTTTTAAGAATGGAAAACCTCCCTTATATATATATATATACACATCAACCAACCAATCAAACAACACCATACAAATCTGTCACATCATTCATTGTTGGTTGTAACTTATTTTTCTTTTAAATATTGGTTAGCCAGGATAGCAACAGATTTACAGAGATGAGAGCCTGACAAAAATGAGTATGTTCAGGAATCACACTAAACAAACAAAAGCCCATAGTAAATAACTTTTGCAGGACTAAGGCTTTAAAAAAAAAAAAAAAAAAAAAAAAAAAAAAAAACAGGCTCTGTGTAGATAATATTTTGCAGAACTCAGGCTTGCCAAAAAATAAAGTCCTGAGAAAATATTTTTGCAGGAGTCAGGCTTAGCATAAACAAATCATAAGAAAACAAGCCCTGAGTAAATAATGTTTAGCAGGCCTCAGGCTTGCCAAACACAAGTCATGAGAAACAAAAATGATGCCTAGTGCCAGCAGTGCATGATGGTGTTATTGGCAAATTCCACTTGCAACATTCTGTGTTTTTGCTACTGCTGTAAATGCTGAGTTGTCTAAGCAGGAGGATTAGGCTGCATCATATTACTGGGATCATTCAGCAGCATTGACACAAGACAGGCAGTGGTGCAATAATGTTTCAACTTGCCATGATGATAAGTCTTAATTAAAATGATGAGTTCTCCCTGGCACCAGCTTTGTGTATTTAGCAGGATGGCACTTCTGCATATTACCCCTGATACTCTGCATCCAATTAATCTCCACCACATTTCCATGTGTGACCAGTGCAACTCACAATGTACAATGGATGGACACAAACTGCCAGATCCTCACATCTACATACTCACTTTCAGCTGGTGGTGTTCCAGAGGAGGAGGTAGAGGACCCTGGGAGTGCCGGGGTAGGGACAATGGGTACATCCTCCATTGCCTGGACCTTAGTACAAGAACATTATGATGACACAGGTGTTGAGGTCACCATCAAACTTACTTGCTCAGACTAGGTTTCTCTAGTCTTCCTCTCAAATTTTCTCTCACAAATGTTGTGACCTTGGGAAAGGACAGTGGGCACAGCAACAGATGCTCATCTCAGTTTCTTTTTTTTGGGGATTTGGCTTTCACATGTTTAACATCAATGTCAGGGTGTTAATGTTGTATGTGCTTTATGAGGGCTGTTGTTCCAAGGTGTGTGTCCCCCCCCTTTCCCCTTTTTGTTATGTCACACATAGTGCAAAGTACAGTCACTGATGACTGTACTGTGCCTGACCCAAGGAGAAATATTCCCACACTCTTCATTTCAGTGATGATGATGATTTCAACAATCACCTTCACTAGCTGGGGCAGGTGCTGCTGCTGCCTCAACATCATTAATGGGACTGGGACCAGGACTATTGGTGGCAAGTGGAGCAGGTCCTGGTCCCGAATCACTGCTTAAATGAGCCAGCCCATGGTGGTCTGTGGCTCACTAGCATAAGCCCTCTCATCGCCATTCTGCTGTTCAGACAGATGATCGTCTGCCTATGACGACTCAGCAGCAGGAATTACAGCAGATGCCATCCCCACTTGCATCGCTTTCCCCCATTCCTTTTTGTTTTCCATGAAAAACACCATCATACTCTCCTCAACACCAGCTGCTCCACCATCAGCTTCACTGTCATCACCACCACCACTTTTTTTTTGTATAGGAGTGGGACTGTTTGATGATAGGTGTGACAGAGAGTCCCCTGTTGTTACACTTGCCATCTACTCAGGAGAAGAAGTCACACTGGCAGTAGTGGCAGCAAGCACAGCCTGCTGATATGTGCTTCTGCGCAAACTGCTAGCCAGTTCTACATTCTTAATCATAATTCCCCAGAGGGACAATGCCGGAGGAATAGAAATCATAGAGTTAGGGGTATGTGGGCTCCCCTTGACTGCTGGCCTTGTTGACTTCCGCTTTCACCTCAGCAGCAGCATCAAGGTCCATACAGTTAGTCCCAACTGCACAACCACCACCCTCATGCTCATCAAGACCCCCACCAGTGTCTAGCTGTTATGTGATGGTGTAACTGCTTGTCGATGACAAATATGGCTGAGGGTCCCCTGCTGTCACACTTGCCATCTCCTTCATAGAAGAAGACTCACAGGCAGCAGTAGCAGAAGGCACAGGCAACGGACCGCTGCTGCTCACACAGCTACTCAGTTCTGCCTTCAAAATGTTCCCCAAATCCCAAGGGACAATGTTTGGAGATTGGGCATCATTTGGTCTGGGGAATGTGGGCTCTCAGTCCCTTTAGGTGGTGGTGCTACTTCTATTTGAAAATTTGCTTTTAATTTATCTCTCTCTCTTTGTCTCCATTACTCTCATTTTCTCCTAAAATGCACCATACTTCACTGCAGGAATATATGGGTTTATATAGTATGTGGGAAGGAAGTTTCACTCCTTTGAATAACATAGGTGGGAAATGGAATAATTGTCGCTAATTTTTTTTGTGGTCTTATCAAAACATGTGTGCAATTTCCAGTGGAAAAAGTGGTAAAGCATGTGTTATCCATTAAATTTCCCATGTGAACAAAATGGGAACTTTCTACCATCCCTACTCAGAGGGTTCAGGCATTTTCTGACTTAGTGTTTTAGAACTTTCAGTTCAACTCAGGTATATTTATGAATGATTTTACTCTCCTCCTGTCACAGAGTGACTAAGAAATAAAGACACTTGACGAGTGCCGATAAAATTTAATAAACTTTATTAAACACAATAGTAGCAGCAATGATAATACACTTTCACGAGATCAGGGAAGAACAGTGCACACACTTTCTTCACTCTTCACTAGGCAAGTGTGATATGACCCACGTCTGTACCCTAACGCTAGGGTAAACCAAATCAATAGGAACGAGGAACTCCAGAACACTGGAGCAACACAGTAGTGACTCTAACTCCACCACCTTTTCGAGGCCAGGTGTGAGGACAGTGCAAGACACTTCCTCAACCCTTCACTAGGCAGGTGTAGCTAGTATCCGTACAGCCCTTGGTAACCTTCACAAGACTAGATAGAAGGACAGTGCACAGCACTTCCTTGATCTTTCACCAGGCAGGTAAGAATAGTGCAACTATACCCTACCACTAGGGTATACCAGAGGCAAGGTAAAACGGCACCTAGAATGGTAGGCAAGGCAACAACCAAACCGGGCTAGACCACAGAAGGTCAGTGACTGACCGACAAGCACTGCTACAGGGGTAGCGAGCACGGTGAAACGGTAGGCCCAGGCAACAAGGATCTCAATAGCCGGGGCTGGGTAGCCAAGGATGGTAATAACAAGCCGGAGCGCAACAGAGGGAGAGTAGTCAGAGGAAGTCTGGAGTCAGAGCTGGATCGGGTGGTCATATGAAGCCAGTAGTCAGAGCCAGATCGTTAGTTAGACGAAGCCAGAAGTCAGAGCCGGATCGGGTAGTCAGACGTAGCCACCAGTCAGAGCCGAATCGGGTAGACAGACAGAGCAGGAGTAATATACAGGAACAGCAATGGACCAACACAGCACTAGGCTCAGGTGCACCACGAAAGGGCACTGGTAACTGAAAATGCTGAGGCCTTTAAGACCTAGTAGGTGGGCGGAGAGATGACATCACTAACCAGTGACCTATAAGAACAGCGACCTGCATAAAGAGACAGTCAGGAAGTAACAAGGTAGCTGTTACAGCAACTAAACACTGGAGGCAATCACGAGCACCGTGATACCTCCATTGCTGTCTCCCCTACTTACTTGTTCCTTTATATACTACATACTTTTGTTTTGTGTTATGTCTTGATAATGACAACTGAAAATAAATTTAAATTTCATTGTCTGCATCCATTTTTTTTGGAATGGCACATGTTTTTGTTCATGTAATGGTCTCTTAGTAACCTTATTATTTTCAGGTAGTTTACTTCCTTCAATTGAAAGAACCACTCAAGGTGCAAAAATAAATGCCCATATCACTTAATGGAGTGATTATGTATTAAATGAGATCATGGTATGGGGAGCTTCACTCGCCCACATTGGTTAAATGGCTCACATTATCTTCCCTCAAGCCACCTTAATGTTAGCTGTTGATGGAACCTGGAGACTGTCTCTCTAGAAGTCTTATGTATCCACAATACAGCCGTGTAATCTGTGACTTATAGAAAAATGTAAACTTTATTAGAAGGAATCAAAACCTGTATTTGAGAGACAAACGCACATAAGGAGCACAAAGCCCCATAATGCCTTCCATGTTTCGGACCTCCCAGGTCTTTAATCTTAGGCAGATGATTAAGGGCCCAGGAGGTCTGAAATGAGGACCCAGGAGGTGTGAAACATGTAAGGTGTTATGCAGCTGTGTGCCTCTGGTGTGTGTTTGTCTCTCTGATACCAGTAAGCAATCATTCTAATAAAGTTTTGCTTTTATTCTATACTTTATGATTTATACAGGTGTGTTGCAGATTTATCTTTCATAGTAATTTACTTTCCCCAGTTGAAATGGTGCTGCAATAGCTCTACCACAGAGATTAAAACTGTAATGATGCTGAATAAGCACCCACATACATTATCGCCCATCACACACACACCCCACCACACACACATACACACACACATATCTGGTTCCACTGGTAGCCACACATTACCCAGAGGTTAATACAGAATAGAAATGTACACTTTGACTGTAGATGACAGATGGGGTGGGACATAAGATAAAACTGACAAGTGTAAGTCTGCTATTATTACAAGAGATTGTAAGGCTGCTATTACTATAGGCTGCTGTTACTACAATAGAGTATAGTGCCATTATCCTATATAATAATTCGCTAAAATGTGTGTAACGCCTCCACAATCATGCGCAGTAGAGACTGCTGCGCGTGCTGCAGTCATGCGCAGTAGAGACTGCTCGTGCCATGGCTAATACAGAGCTGGGCACTCCGAAGGAGCGTCTAGCTCTGTATCAGCCAAGGCGCAGGCAGTCTCTACTGCGCATGACTGCCCCGCGACCGGCTGGCTGTGGCATTGTGGCCCGTGTAACGGGCTCTTCAACTAGTTTTACATAAAAACAGCCAGATTTTATTTAAAAGACACAGGCAGCTGCAGTCCAGTTTCCTTTCTGATCTTGCTGTTATTATCTCTGTGCTGGGGAAGTGTGGGGAAAGAAGTTGTTGATTTTTTTTTTGGACAGTGATAAGACAGGGTGGACAACACTGTAAAACAAATATATATTTATACATAAACTTAAAATGTCACCCTCAAGAGAGAGTGCAAAAAAAGAAGAGTGCCAGTTTATAAATAAAATACAATACAAAGCACATGATAACAAAAGGATCTATATAATAACAGTCAGTAAGATAACATTTATTAGTATCACAAACAAGCGACGTAAAACAGTATAGAAACACTGCATATGGTGTTCAGAGCGTACTTATTTAAAAATATTATTAAATTAATTGTGAAACTAATAAATGTTATCTTACTGATTGTTATTATATAGATCCATTTGTTATAGAATGTGCTTTGTATTGTATTTTATTTATCAATTGGTGCTCTTCTTCTTTTGCACTTTGTAAGGGATGGTTTTTGGTGTTCTCCTCACGGTCAGTTGGGGGTTAATGCTCTGCATTAGGTTTCACAGCAGCAGAGGGGCAGGCACTGTAAGACGTAGTGTTTATGAGTATCAGTTAGAGATGTCTCTATATTCAGTGTTATATAACCAAGCACATACGCATGCGTAGTTTTAGACATCTTAGGGCGTAGCCTGTATTTTAACCTGTAATCAAGACAACAGTGGTCAGAGCCATTTTTTTTGGAGACTAGGAAAGAGTGTACCTGGTCTCAAGTAGGAGAGGTACAGTGTTACTGTCTAGCCATTTGGGACGTCTGGTCTGTCGGGCTATTCACCTCTGTAGACTGTACCTCATCCAAACTTGTGTGTTGCTGTTTAGCCATTTGGGACGTCAGGTCTGTCGGGCTATTCACCTGTATGTGATCCTACGGAGTTAGCGTGGAAAGGCTTTCCCACACTGATGTTTTGCTCCAGGGGATAGATAAGTAACTTGTTTACTTATTGTATGTTTGTTTTGTATGTCTCTCTTATGTTTGTGTCTGTTTAGATCCCAGGGTCGGGTATGTCTCCCATATTCCTGTGAACTCTGGCAAAAAGCTCTTTCTTTTTAAATCCCTTCCGGAGTTGGTATGCTGTCATACTTGTGTGAACTCTGGCCATAACCTGTTTAATTATTGCATGTTTAAAGAAACTGCATTTCACTTCAGTGTTTGTCTTTATTCTGAAATTCCAAACTTCTATTTGAAAACAGCACTTTCTCTTGAGAATGACATTCTTTGTATTTATATCGGCACACACTCCGATACTAGAATAATAGCGCTGGTATATAAATTTAAATGTCTATTTTTTTTGTCCTTTCTTGACCCCATATTATCAGTATAGTTTATACACATTTGTAAATAGTTATCTTTCTTTGGGAGGACTCATTACTGCATAGCGCTAATGCCGAATAGAGATTATATTTATATATCTATTGCCTTTTCTATATATATAAATATATACATACAAACATATGAAATGACAGTCTGCTGACTGGGATCCTTATGTGAGCTGTGTGACTGAGGCAGAATTGATGGATAGCAGGCAAGATTGAGTATTTTGTTGAGGGCCAAGGCAAGACATAACACTACATTATTTGTGTTGCGTACTTTAGAGTACAAACAAATACAGTAGTTAAGTAATGTCCAGCAAACACACAAGGGGCAGGGGTAGGGGAAAAGGAGGAGAAGTGCAGGGACGTAGGAGCAGAGTGGTAGTTCAAAAACTGGGAAAGATGCAGTTCGTCAAGGTCCCACCAAAAGTTCCACTATCACCAACTCCAGTATTATATAAAAAACAATATAAGAAGAATACTGAATGTGATGAGTCACATTCTAGTGTTGATGATGGCATAATTGAAGAAGGTGTAACAGCTCAACCAACTGCTGTCTCTGACAGTGAGACGACAAGCACGAAAACACCATTCCTCAAAGTAGTGGCATACTTTGTGAAAGTGAAAGTAAAAATAAATTGTTTGACACCTCTAAAAGCTTAAAGGAATATAAGGGTAGTGAGCAAGAAGCTGCGGACGATGTTGAGGATGATCTAATGATGACTGATGATGATTATATATATCTAGAATATATCCCTCCAGCATCCTTCTCTTGTTCAGGTACAGATGAATTTGAGAGTGAGAGAGTGAGATGACATTGCCAGAAAGTTAGCTGAAAGACAAAGGCTTAATCTTCTACCACTGAAAACGAGCCCTGTGTATGTGTATTAACAGTCTGAGAAAACAGTTGGAAGGTCTGACCCTGGACAAGCGAAGATGCCTAAAAATACACATTCATTCTGTTGGTCATCATCAGCATTGTCACCGCTTCCAAGTCTAAGCCCCACTCAGCCACACAAACTTGCATTGAGTAACCACAGGCAGAACTACCACCTCTACTAAAGTCGCCCTGCAATACTTATGCAGGTTGCGACTAGCTTTGTAATCATTATTTTACCTCTCAAAAGTGCCCACAAATAAAGTTATCCTTAAAGGGATAGTAATACCTAAAATGTAAAAAAAAATATGTTGTAGGGTTTATCCCCCTGAGTAAAACAAGAGTATTCCCACTGCTGAAAGATGTTTCATTCAAAAGTTATTAATTTTCAAAGTTGAATTTTTTAGGTGCAATATCACAGTGGCCTGAAATTGTACAGTGGCGCTGTTGCTACACCATCCTATGGAGATTTATGGTCCCAGGACCAGAGCTGTCCATAGGATGGTGTAGCAACAGCGCCACTGTACAATTTCAGGCCACTGTGATATTGCACCTAAAAAATTCAACTTTGAAAATTAATAACTTTTGAATGAAACATCTTTCAGCAGTGGGAGTACTCTTGTTTTACTCAGGGGGATAAACCCTACAACATATTTTTTTTTACATTTTAAGTATTACTATCCCTTTAAGCTTCTGACACTGGAAGCCAGGCATCTCCCTGGACATCCTGAATGTGTGCCTGTGCATTGCACTGGCTCGGACGGCTCTGGAAGAGACTGACGGCACAGGCACACAGGCTGCAGTAACCTGGCCATCAGTCTCAGAAGCTTAAGGATAACTTTATTTGTGGACACTTTTCAGAGGTAAAATAATGATTACAAAGCTAGTCGCCACCTGCATAAGTATTGCGGAGCGACTTTAGTGGAAGTGGTAGTTCCATTTTAAGATCCACAACCTTACCTATGACGAGTGCCTCTGCTGCTGGAAATGCTGCACCTTTGACACTTAGTAGTAGAATTTCATCAGCATCTAGCCCCAGTAGTAGTAGCAGCCCCTCAGAAACCCTTCAGTCCATGAAGTCCATAGTATGGAGATACTATACTCAGGATCCAAAAGCTAAGCATGTTGCTATCTGTTGTTTGTGCAGAAAGCATGTGAGCCGGGGGAAAATCAGGCTCACACCTTGGCACCTCCTCAATGAGATTCCATCTATAGCACAACAAAAGGTCAAGTGGTGCCACCACTAGCAGCAGCAGACGCACTCCTAAAAGTTCCCAGGACTCTGGTGCAGTGATGTCGTTGATGTGTAACATTGATGTGTAAGAGAGTGTGTCTTTGCCAACAGTTAATTCATTCCAAATAACACCTATGGCTCCTGCTGCAGAGGAATATGATGCCTCTGGATTTGATGTAAGAGATGACAAGAGTCATAGAGTGCCTACTCATACTACCACCACACCCACTACCTCCACAAGCAGTAAAGGTACACAGTTCTTCTACTCTATACTGCCACCCCATACTTACAAAGTTGTAGAAAGTAGTCAAAACCTTCGCAAACATAATACAAGTAGTAAACTTGTCAATATTTTGGCGGTTAACATGCTGCACTTTTTTTGTTGAAAACAAGTTTTAAAGAACTGATGTCATGTGTTGAACGATGCTGGAATATCCAAAGCCGCAGTTATTTTTCAAGGATGATTGTGCCAATGTTACATAAGCAGGAATTTAGCTTTGTGGGCAAAGGACAGAGGCATGCAGCCTGCTAAGAACCTTTTCGAGACAAATGTTTTTGTAGGACTCACTCACAGCTTTGAATTTCAGATACTTATTTCTTCACTTCAGCCCTATGGTGGGAAATATTGCAGTCGTGGGAAATATAGGCAAAATAAATATTGGCAGTGGCAAAAACATAGAAAAATTTTGCAGTAGAAAAGGGGAATACTTTCACGAAAAAGTGAAAAATTGTTGGTTTTTCGCGAAAAGTGACACAGGAAACGTTTTTGACTTTTTAACCACCAGAACAGAAAGCAGCCTTTTAAGAAAAGGTCAATGGTGAAAAAATGATTGGTAATGTATTTAATAAAGTAAGTCAATTAAACAGGGAAGAACTTAAGAGTAAAGAGAAAATTATTTTTAATAAGGAAGAAACTAAATGTAAAATATAATTTGTGACACAATTAAATACTTTTGACTGCAATATTAAAAATATAATAACTAAATATTGCAGATTATTACAACAAGACCCACTACCAACAGATGAGTGAGAGAGCTATGATTAGATTTAAACATAATAGTAGTTTAAGTTTGTATGTGGCTCCAAGTTGTCCAAAAAATTTTAAAGGAGAGAATGATAATACAATAAAAAGATTTTTTTAAAGAAGCCAGTAAACGTACCACTTACAGCAACATATCAGCATAATAAATATACCATATAAATAAAGAATTAGAGAGATAAAATGAGGCAACATACATTAGAAATACAGAATGTGATGGTAGAATCCGATTATCCTAGTTAGATGTTCATTGGTTCTAGCTCCTATATACCCACTGGCAGGGTATTTAAGCAGGGTGACGAGGCCTTCTAGGCCAATGTTCTATCTCAACTTTATTTGTACTTTTTTTGTAACCCTTTGAGTTCCAATGCACATCCCTATGGCACTCAAATTATTAAGGGAGTGAGTCTCTTTGTGGTGCTGAAGCCTTAGAGGATCCTCTCCATTCCCCCACTGAGCAAGTGGAGAAGCAGAGAAGATGTTGTCTACTGCTGGCAACGTGTAGGAGAGGTCAACCTTACACATTGCCAGCAGTATGACAACTCTCAATCTACAGGGACATCCCAACATTGCCAAGTTCAGATAGTCAATGTTGGGACTGTGAATTCTGACCGCAGAGGCTTCTCTCGGAGTTTAGTGCATGTGTCGAACAGATACATTAACATATAAATACACCCACATGAATATGACAATGGCTCATTAACCTGCATTTCCATATAGAAATGAACCATTGTGTTCAGTACAAAATCATAAACCTGTCGAAGACATGGTGGATTGGTGGCGGATTGAAGGTGATGTGATGTAATTTCCACACATTGTCAGGCATACATTGCAATTGCATCAACCTTTAGTGCATTTTTTTGGGTGATTTGTTATAATTTTTTTTCTTGATTTTTTTTTTTTTTTTTGGGGGGGGTAGGATGTTTAGAACTCATGTCTATTTTTATGTGTGTGTTTTAGGTAATTTTATTGAAAATGTATAATTTAATATAACCTTATTTTATGCAGAGTGTGTGATGAATTTGAAAAAATTGCAGAAACGGCTCTCAGCTCTCCTTTGAACACACATGAGCTTATGGAACTAAAGGTATGTAAATATTTGAATTGCATGTCATAAAGTAAGCAGGAAACCATAATTTTCATACCCTTAAAACAGTGTAATGTGTATATATATTTTTCTGTTAGAAATGGAATACCACCATTAGGCGGATTACCATAACTGACAATGCCCTTAGATGTGTCTAGCTCAGTAACCAGGTGCTTTTTTGGACCTTAAGCCCTGGGGGGAAAATCTTGGGTTTAAGTTCTTTCCTCACTAGTTGTCCACCGAGACTTCTTCTTAATTCGTGGTAGTCTGAAGACAGAAGATCTGCAGGAAAGGTGAGCAACCCTTTGAGTGCTGAAGATCGACATGTCCCACAGTACCCCTCCGCACAGGGTGTTTTCCCTTTGGAGTTCTTATTGCAGACTCCTGCACTCATTGGGTTTATCTGTATGTATGTTGGGTGTTTTGGAGCAGGTTTATGTGGTAACTTAACCCTTTAGCTGCTGGTTTTGCATCTCTGGGGGAGGTTATTAACACTTTCCCTACTGGGTTCAGTGTTTTTTTGGGTCTCCTAACATGTTCTAGTGATGTCTCATGTACTTATTTTACTACTGTTTCAACTTTGTTAAAATTTGAAAGGTGCGCTTTACCACATAGGTGCCATTGCTCCACTCACTTCTATGGGACTGTACATTTTGGGACATATCTCTGCAACCGCTCAACCTAGCTACCTCAGAGATGGCTCATTTTTATTGTCTGACCTTGCTCTATCATCCGGTTAACGTTTAAAGTGTGTTGGGGGGCTCAGGGGGCTTCGAGTACTGTTGGGGTACTTTTTCTGGGAAACTACATTTCCCATGAGCGTTTGCTTTGCACACTCGTTTCTGATTGGCTCCCATCGCGGCAGCCATTTTGTGCCTTATCCAGAATGAGTATCCTATACAGGACTTGGACTCTCCTTCTCTCCTCTGCAGAGTAACCCTTCACCTGCCAGTTAAGTCTATATTAGCGATTTCTGTGGTGAAACTTTAATCTTACACACTGTATTTGGGTGATTCCTTATGCTGTAAATGTTTTTGACACTGTGAGAATGTCTATACCATTGGAGCTTGGGGCCAGGCCTAAGACTAAGGACGCTGGGGTCTCTCTGTCCACTATTGCGCATTGCTCCTCATATCATTCGGGGTTACCTAGAGAATTCTCAGGTCATTTATGCCCAACATGTTCTGATGTCCCTGAGAGTCTCCCAGGGACCTCCAGCCATGCATTAGTGCCAGTTTGTTGCAAGAGTTTAAGGCTGCTACAAGGGACCTTAGGTCTATATTGCAACCCTTTCCATCCCAGTTACAGGGGTCTTCCATTCCTGGCAGACCCCCTCCTCAGTCAAATTTTCCCTGCCTAAACCGCAGGGAGTACCTGACGTATCAGATTCTTCTGAGTAGGAACTGCTAGTGGATTAAGATGTTGAGGAAAGTTCTGCTGTGGGCTCCTCTAAGTTTTTTGGGGACCCCTTTGAGGCTGATTCTGAGCCCTTCGATGAGGGCCTGATCAGGGCTTTCTTGACTACCCTAAACATTCCTTTAGTTCAGGAGGTTGCTTCAGATCCCTCTGATGTGTTCCAGGATCCTAAAAAGCCCTTTACTTGCTTTCCACCTAACCCCACTCTTGACTACCTTGCTTTACCCCTTCTCTGAGGAGGCACTTGCTCAGTGGGTTCATCCCCCCAAAGTGGATGTTCCTATCTCCAGGCTATCTAAGTCTACTGCCTTGCCAGTTTCTGACGCATCCGCTCTGAAAGACTAGACTGACAAGAAACTTGAGGTTTCCCTCAAGTCCATTTTTGCCACTGCTGGGACTGCCATGCGTCCAGCGTTCGCTACGGCATGGGTTAACCTGACCATTGCGGTCTGGACTGAACAGCTCACCCTGGCTGTCCGCCAGGGTGCTCCTACTTCGGATATGTTGCGACTTCTTGCCAGCACTATGTTTCTGCTGCCTTATTTAATGCCATCCGTTTGGTGGCTAGGGTTTCCACCATGTCTGTAGTTGCCAGGCAGGCTCTTTGGCTCAAAATCTGGTCTGCTGACACTGCTTCTAAGAAAGCCTTGCTCTCCTTGCCTTTTCAAGGCAGTTCTTTGTTTGGACCAGATCTTAAGGATCTGATTAGTGAGGCCACAACAGGTAAAAGTACCCTTCTGCCCTTGGTCCCCAGGAAGAAAATGCCTCTCAAGTGTAATAGTTTTTTTCATTCCTACCAGACTGAGACACGTCCGGCGAACCAGGCGGTTCCCTCAGCTCCGCGTGCCTCCTTCAAGCTCAAACAGCAATGGAAGCCCAAGGTCTCCGCCAAGCCCAAGGCTTCCAAGCCTTCTTCAGTATGACTCACAGAACCCAGGTCCCCACTCTGCTGTGGGTGGCCATCTGCGTCACTACCACAGCATCTGGGAGGATTCAGTGGCAGACCCGTGGGTTTTTCAGGTGGTGACGGAAGGGTATAGGATCCCTTTCATCTCGCTTCCTCCTTTTTGCTTTTTCCCTTCTCATACGCCTTAGGGTCAGAGGAACACCGTCTATTCAACGGCGCTATTCAGGCTCTTCTGGACAAAGATGTTCTACAGCTGGTTCCAGTTCAGGACACAGGTACGGGTTTTTACTCAAACCTCTTTGTGGTCTCCAAGAAGGACAACAGTTGTTGTCCCATTTTGGACTTGAAGGATCTCAATTCTTTTGTGATCAGCACTCATTATCACCAGGAGTCACTAAGGACAGTGATTGCTGCTATGTCCCCGGGGGAATTCCTTGCCTCTCTGATCTTCAGGATGCGTATCTACACATTGCCATTCATCCAGAGAGCCGGCAGTATCTCAGATTTGCCTGTGACCAAGGGCACTTTAAGTTTTGAGCTCTTCCCTTTGGTCTGGCTACAGATCCTCAAGTCTTCAACCATGTCCTGGGAGCCTTAGTGTCTGTCCTCCACCGGGACGGCATCAGAGTTACTCCATATATGGACAACCTGCTTCTGAAAGCACTCTGTGTGGAACTTCTTCATCAGCAGGTTCAGGACTGCATTCATGCTCACACCCATCACGGGTGGATCATCAACATTGACAAGTCAGATCTTGTCCCATCCCAGTGTCTGGTCTTCCTGGGCCTTCTCTTCGACACTCAGCAGAGCATGGTGTTTCTCATGAACGAGGTGGCTCAGCAGATCGCCTACAGGGTTTCTTCTGTTCTGGCTCAAGATCCAGTTCCAGCCAAGAACCTGTTCTCTCTAGTTGGGAAATTCATCTCCACCATAGAAGCGGTTCCATTTGCCATGGCTCACACCAGGGAACTCCAGAGGTTTGTGATCCAGGTGTGCAGGGGTCGGCCGGACCTTCTGAAGATGTCAGTTTCCCTTCCTCTTCATGTGGAACTAAGTTTATCAAGGTGGCTAGACCTATCCAATCTGCTGATGGGTAAGTCCTTCCTGGTATCCTTCTGGACCGCTGTGACGATGGATGCCAGCCTCTCCAGCTGGGGAGTGGTCCTGGGTCGCCTGAGTGCACAGGGTCGGTGGTCTCGGGAGGAATCTCTCCTTCCCATCAACATGCTGGAGCTTCGGGCGATATTTCATGCCCTTCGTCATTGGACACCTCAGCTGGAAGACTGCCCAGCCTGGGTACAGTCCGACAACGGCCGTGGCTTACATCAACAAGCAGCGAGGAATAAGAAGTCTCGCCGCTTGGTTAGAGGTCAAGGCTATTTTGTCCTGGGCAGAAGAACACGTTCCTGCCATATCAGCAGTGCACATTCGTGGCATAGACAACGTCATGGCGGACTTCCTCAGTCGACACACAGTGTACAGTGAAGAATGGGAACTGCACCCAGAGGTGTTCACCCTCATTGTTCAGAATTGAGGACTTCCATACATAGACCTGATGGCGACAAGACACAACTGGAAGGTTCCGAGGTTCTGCTGTCGCTGGAGGGATCCTCTAGCTCTGGAGGTGGGTGCTATGTCCATTCCTTGGTTATTTCTGCTGACCTACATTTTTCCTCCCCTCCCCATGTTGCACAGGGTGTTAAGGAAATTGAGACTGGAATGCTGTCCATTCATTCTGATTGCTCCGTATTGGCCTCGACAGGCTTGGTTTCCAGAGCTTCTGGATCTGTCAGTGGCTGAGCCATTCCGGCTTCCTTCCCGTCCGGATCTTCTTCTACAGGGTTACCTGTGGAAGGAGGATGCTCATCAGATAGCTTTGACGGCTTGAAAATTGAATCCTCAATATTGAAGAAGAAAAGTTTTTCTTCTAGTGTGGTGACTACTATGTGCAGTCCCTGCAAAACTGTTTCTTCCAAGGTCTACCATCGTGTCTGGTCGACTTTTCTATCTTGGTGTGCTGATAGGGACCTGTCTCAGGAATTTGATCTGCCTACGGTCCTGGCCTTCTTGCAGGAGGGTGTGGACAAGGGCCTCAGTTTGAGTTCCCTTAAGGTTCAGACTTCTGCTCTCTCTCTTTTTGTCACCACGAGAGGGGTAGGAACCCTCGTGGCCTAGGTACTGGTAGCTGCTTAGGTTTGACACTTGGGAGCGATGCTAGGGTGCGTTGACGGCGTGCCCGGTACTCCCTTGCTGCAGCCGAAGCTGAGTAGAGGTGCTGGTCACGAAACCAGATTGTTCCACCCCAGATGAGCCGGGGTGCAAGCAGGTTGAGAGTACCTGGGATCCGTGTAAACCAGAACCAGAAGGCCAACAGAGGGAGGAACAGACTAGGCGGGAAAAAGGGTGCCAGAGAGCTAGGAGAGGTCTAACGAGCCGGGGTCAGGATACCAGGGAGCCAGGAATGGTCAAACAAGCCGGGTCAGGATACCAGAGAGACAGGGATGGTCAGGCAAGCCGGGTCAGGATACCAGAGAGCCAGGAATGGTCAAACAAGCTGGGTCAGAATACCCGAGAGCCAGGAATGGTCAAACAAGCCGGGTCAGGATGCCAGAGAGTCAGGAATGGTCAAGAAACAGGAATACGGAACACGCTTGTGGAACAGGCAAGGACTAAAGGACAGATGGGGGATATAAATACTACTAGCTGCCAATAGGAACAAGAGGCAGACCTGAATCCCATTGGGCAATACTGCCCAATAGAGAACAGGACTGCCAGAACCCAAATGGACACATGTGATGTCCAATGGGTGAACAGAAGTCCATCCTCTCTTATTGGGCATAGGACAATGCCCAATGGAAAGAGTGGAGGACAGACAGGAAGGTGGTGCTGCTACTAATAAGCAGCTATACAACTGGCGCATGCGTGTCGGCTGTGAGAGCCGGAAGAGCATGTGCAGTAGCAGAAACCCGACGGCCGTCTCGCGCATGAGCAGAGCGGGGCGTTCGGCGGTGGACCCGGACAGCACGGCGGCGACCGCGAGAAGTGACAATTTTCTTTAAGAGGCGCATTGCTATTCTTCCTGATGTCAAGGTGTTCTTCCAGGGTGTTGCTCATATTCGTTCTGCTTTTAAGAATCCCGTTCCTCCTTGGAATCTTAACTTGGTTTTGGGCGTTCTTAAGTGCCCTCCCTTTGAGTCCTTGGCTACTATTCCTCTACGCCTGTTGACGTTGAAAATGGCCTTTCTCCTGGTGATAGTGTCCATTCGCCATGTCGTGGAGTTACATGCGCTGTCCTGTAAACCACCATTTTTGGTGTTTCACAAGGACAAGGTGGTGCATCGCACTTCTCAGGAGTTTCTCCCGAAGGTGGTGTCGGAGTTCCACATCCATATTGGGGCTTCTTGGGCTTACAAGAATCAGGCCTCCGCTGATCAGTTGTGCAAGGCTGCCACTTGGTCGTCTGTGCACACCTTTTCGAAGCACTACCGTGTTGATGTGCTGGCATCGGCTGATGCCAGCTTTGGGAGGAAAATCCTGGAGGCAGTCTTGCCTGTCTAGGATTTTCTTCAGGTCTTTGTGATTCCTTCACTTTTGAGCCCCCGTTGGCTCTAATTCAGTGTGCTGTGTAACAGTTTGGGGTGTTGTTACCCCTGTTCAGTGTCTGTTGACACTTCATTGTTTTGTTGGGCTATCTCTGATCTGATGGTTTATATCTGCTCTGGTGACTTTGGGGGCCTTGCGCTGGTCGTTGCCTTACTTCCCGCCTCTGGGAAACTCAATGGTTGGACATCCCAAAGTTACTAGTAACTTGTATTGGACGACAGAGAAAAGAGGATTTTAGTCTTACATGTTAAATCCTTTTCTCTTAGTCCATACAGGTTACTGGTCTCCCACCCTGTCATGGGACCATGCTTGGCTCTCCTGTGGCAGACCGTGGGGGTCCTTCGGGGTCATTCTCACAGGAGTCTTCTCTCCCTTCTACTATCTAGTCAATAGTTAGTGTCTCAAATCTTACTGGAACTGGTTGGCTAGCTGCAGTCAAGGAGGGAAGGTAGACTCCACCCCCTGCATACAATTTTAGAATTGTTCCTGCCTACAATTAAAGGGGCGGATCGCCTACCCAAAGTTACCAGTAAGCTGTATGGACTAAGAGAAAAGGATTTAACAGGTAAGACTAAAATGCTCTTATATTTTCCCTGTATCGCTACAGTTTGGTGAAGAGGAGAGTGGGCGAATGTGCAGATGGGATCACTGGGCTGTGGCAGGTCACTGCAGTGATTTTGATAGGCATGGCCAGGGCGGCTTTGCCAAAATCACTACCGCTGTGACACAGCTGCTTCCTTGCTGCCCCAGGTTATAGTGGACAGCGAGCCAGAAACATTTTGGCTTTTGTCTTGATACTGTCTACTGTCACTACATTAACTATCAACCACATATTGGCCAGCAAACTATGGCAATGTATGTATACATATGGAGCAGGCGCTATTGTATTTTTATATATACGGCTTTGGGGTTTTTCATCACCATCATAGTGATGCAGGAAGTGCTGCTGGAATAAAAAAAAAACAAAAAAAAAAAACGCTTAGGGCCCGATTCATTTCGGCACAATAAAACTGCCGTTAAAGGGACAGTAATGTCCCAAAAATAGTATTTATAGTTTTGTGGAGCTGAAATTAAAAAACTAAATGCAACAAACCCAATCTCTCAAACCTCTATGGTTTGATAGATATAGGGATTCAAAATTCCCCCCTCCCTCCCCTTCTCCTGATGGCAGCTGTAAAGCTGACAGCAAGAGATTCGAGTGGTACGACTCATTCATTGGAACTGTCTAAAAAGTGTGCCTGGTTTGCATGCACACTTGTAGATCTTTCCAATTAATAAATTATTTTTAAGTACCGCGATTTCGGCTCTGCTGCAGAGCCTCCTGCTGATCCCCGGACCTGGATCTCCTGCTGTCAGCTAGACGATGACATCAGGAGAAGGGGAGGGAGGGGGGAACTTTCAATGCCTATATCTCTCAAACCATAGTGGTGACACTTGAGTGAGGTAGACAAGCAATACACTTTCTCTGTTGTCCAGTATGACATACAAGTACCACAGGGAGGTGACAGCTTCCCCCAGTAGGCTCACTTTTGGAAAATTTGTGATTTTTGAGTTCCGTGCCTTAAAGGCATGCTTACTGTGCAGCAGCACTTGCTCCGTTGACTTCTACGGGACAGATTGTTTTGAGACATTTCTCTGCAACTGTTTGACACGCAGAGTTGAAAGAGGGCTCATTCTTCTTGTCTCCTCTTGTGCTATGATCCGGTTCACATCCAAAGTGTCTTGGGGGCCCCGCAAGTGCAAGTTCAAGCTTTGCTAAGTAACATCAAAGAGAGAAGACTACAACTCCCAGAATTCCTGTTTCTCTGGGTTTCTTCCAATTGGCTGATGTTTTTACAGACGTCATTTTCTCTCTTTGCTAGAGTATCCTACACATAGGCTTGTCTCTCCTTGCTTGCCTTCTCAGTTTAACCATTCTCCTGCCAGATAAGTACTTTCTTGGATTTTCTGAGGTGATATTTTGATCTGGGTTATAGTATTTGAGTTTGTTATACCTTTTAGACATTTCTCATGTTAGGATGTCGGATCCAAAGGGACATGGGGCTAGGTCTAAGGCAAAGGACTCAGGGGTGTTTCTGACACCCCCTTGCCTACTGTTCCTCATGCCAAACGGGGCTCCCTACAGAGTACTCAGGACATTTATGCCCCTCTTGTGCTGTGCCCCTACTACACCACATGGGCCCTCCAGCCTTGAACAAGAGCCAGTCTGGGTCAGGGACTTAAAGTCCTCTATGGTACAGTTTCCGCTTTCCCTCCAGGGGCTCCTCCATTCTTGGAAACCCCCCACTACTTTCAGATTTGTGGTCTTCGTCTAATGTCTTTCACAGTCAGAAGAAGTCCTACACTGTGTTTCCACCGAATCCCACTCTGGACCAGGTTATCCTGTATGAGTGGAAGATGCCAGACAGGCGCCTAACTCTTTCCAAGAGATTTTGAAAGCTGTACCCCTTTTCTGAAGCACCTTTTGCTGAGTGGACTTCACCTCCTCAATTTGAAGCCCCCTATTTCCAGACTTTCTATGTCTACTGCTCTGCCTTTGACTGATGCTATGACGCTCAAGGATATGACTAATAGATAGCTGGAGGCGCTCCTAAAGTCTAATTTTGCTGCCATTGGTGCTGCCCTGCTGCCTACCTTGGCATCTCTATGGGTCAGTAGAGCTGGGGCAGGCAACATACCTAGGCTATCAGAAATGGCGCCCCTAAGGAGGTGTCATGGTAATCAGTCAAAGAATGACAGACACAGTAATAAAATATAACCACCTTTATTAGAATATACAGTGATAATAATATATGAGATATAGCGATGCTAATATCCCACACAACCCCAGACCACCGGATGATAGGACCCAAGCTCCTACCCAGAGCTGCACACTGTACTACTCACTGCACTACTGCGAGGTACCAGATGCTAAAGGCAACAGGGAGCGAGAGTCGGACAGAGCCGCGGGACACAGAGGCTAACGGTCAGGCAGGCTAGGAGCATATGGAGCGAGTAGTCAGCCAGAGCCACAGGTTAGATAAGCCGGGGATACACAGAACGAGATAGGAGACGGAGACGGAGGACAGACAAACCAGGGACTACACGGAGCGAGTAAGTCAGCCAGAGCCACAGATCACAACCAATGTGGGTAGTCAGACAAGCCGGGGTCATACACTGAGCGAGTAAGACAGCCAGAGCCACAGGTTAGAACCAACATGGGTAGTCAGACAAGCCGGGGTCATACACGGAGCAGATTCTCAGATAAGCACAGGTCACAACGGAGCACAAGAGTAACTAACAGGAACACCACATAAGGGCAATGACTCCCAGGCCCAAGTAGGTTTATAAAAGGGCAGAAGGAGGCAGGACCCAATTAGGCCACCCAGAATAGGCCCATGAACAGGCATCCATGCTAGTGCCTGTTACCTGATGTCAGCAATGAGGAACTGGCCGGAAGGCATGCCGGCCGGTGGACATACAGAGGTAATAAGCACAGGAAAACTTAGCCTCCAAGGCAGACTGTGATAGTACCCCACCCTTAACAATCTCTCCCCCGCAGAAGAGGACCAGCACTAGATGTGATGCAGGAGTGGAATTCATGGAGAAGGGCTGGTGCATGGAGATCTCTCTTAGCGACCCAGGAGCGATCCTCTCGTCCATATCCTTTCCAGTGCACCAGATATTGTACCTGGCCTCTGACCCTGCGATCATCCAAAACACTTTGTACCTCATACTCCTCATGGTCCCCCACTTGGACAGGTCTGGGTCGGACAGAAGCAGTAGTATATCTGTTACAGAACAATGGTTTCAGTAGTGACACATGGAAAGCATTGGAGATGCGCATATTAGCAGGGAGTTCAAGGGCATAGGTTACGGGGTTAATCCTGCGGAGAACCCGAAAGAGGCCCATAAATCGGAGAGCCAGCTTTTTACAAGGTACCTGGAGATGGAGATTGCGTTAGGACAGCCATACTCTCTCTCCCCCACCTGGAACATTGGAGCCGGTGGCCATCTACGGTCAGCTTGTCTCTTATAGCACAATGTGGAACTTTGCAGGGATCTCTGAACCCGAATCCATGTGGAGCAGAGCGCCCTCAAATGCTCCTCCAGAGCAGGAATATTCTGAGCCTCGAAAGACTCTGGCAGCAGCGAAGTTTGGAACCCGTAGTTAATCAGAAAGGGTGTGTTCCGAGAGGAGGAATTGACTGCACTATTTCTGGCCAGCTCCACCCACGGTAACAGGTTCACCCAGTTGTCATGATGGTCAGAAATGAAACAGCAGAGAAACTGTTCCGGCACTTGATTAGACCTCCCTGTGGCACCGTTAGACTGTGGATGGTAAGCGGAGGAGAAAGAGAGCTGAATCCCCATCTGACCGCACAAGGCTCTCCAGAAACATGACACAAACCGGCTCCCACGATCCGAGACCACCACTTTGGGTACACCATGGAGGCGAACCACCTCCTTCGCAAAGATCTCGGCCAACTCCTTGGAGGAGGGGAGTCCCTTCAGTGGCACAAAATGGGCCATTTTGGAAAATCTGTCCACAATCATCAGGATGACCGTGTAACCCTCCGAGACAGGCAACTCTACCATAAAGTCTATCGACAATTGAGACCAAGGACGCTCCCCGTTAGGGATGGGCTGTAGGTGTCTAGGAATCTTGGTCCGTGCACAAGTGGAGCACGCGGCAACAAATGCGGAAAAATCTGCCCTCAAGCTGGGCCACCAAAAGAGTCTGGTAATAGACCATATCCGCTGGTCTCTACTAATGTGTCCTGCAACCTTAGAGGAATAGGATTTCAAATTTTTTGGCTTAGAAATTCTAGGTATATAAGTTTATCTCAGAAAAGGAGTAGTAATGAAAAAATGTCCAAAAAAAATAAAAACCTACCGATCATTACACAATATAATGCCCTCTCACATGATATTCAAAAAATCTTTAGAAAACATTGGGGAATATTGTTACAAGACCCCCTGTTAAAAGAAAATTTAGGGAAACTACCACGAGTGATTTATAAAAAGAATAACAATTTGAGAATTCATGTGGCTCCTAGTAAGCCAAAAAATTTGAAATCTATAAAAGGTATCTTTAACAAATTGATACCGATTGGAAATTTTAGGTGTAATCATAGCAGATGTCATAGTTGTAAACACATGCTACATAGGGCCACTGAATTCTCAAATATGGATAACTCTAAGTCGTTTCCTGTCACACATTTTATTAATTGTGAGACTCAGTATGTGGTCTATTTAATAACATGTGGGTGTGGGAAGAAGTATGTAGGTAGGACAACTAGAATGCTGAGTGATAGACTGGGTGAGCACAGGAGAGGTATTGTTAATAAGAAGTTGGATCATGGAGTTCCGAGGCACTTTAATCAGTGCCCACAAGGAGGGCTCGAGGGTTTTAAAACCATGAGTATTGAGAAGATAGATTCAGATAGTACTAATCGCATGGGTCAACTCCGAATGCGTGAGTCTTTCTGGATTTATAAATTGGGCACCTGGCTCCACGGGGCCTCAATGAGGACATTGATGTACAGTGTCTAATATAATTTATAATTAGGGGACATAATATGCATATACATGTATGTAGATGGATCGGGAAAACTCTCACTTGGCTTAATCCTTTTTATCAGGGGTATTTTATATGATTCTATATTGTCTATATATATAATGTTAAAACACATTGTTTTATATAATTGAGTTCTTATTATTAGCATATCGTACTTATATGTGTGTAAATATATGCATTGAGTACGATAGATTTTAATTAGTTCTTTTATCTTAACGGTCTTAAGCCATTAAGAAATATATTCTATGAGTCTTATTGATTGTCCCTACATGAAGAGACAATTGTGGATATGTCTGTTATTATTTTTATTATTCTTCTTCGTCTACCAATGGAATAATAGGTTAATATGATGAAAAAAGAGAGGATTATCTCGTGAAACTGAGGCTTGGTCCTCTGATCCTCACAATCACAGCCTCGGTACCGAATGCGATAGAGAGAAGGATGCGGGATCGAGGTGTGAATGTGAGTGGCAATGTATGTATCCAATTAGAAAGAACAATACACCGGAAACGTAACATTGTATCAACTAACAGGTACCAGTGATAGTAGGTATAAAAGAATGGTTGTTGGTTAAAGAAGGGTTTGACCCCTGAGGAAGTGAAGCGCATTCATGAAACACACAGTGTAGGGTCTGCTTTTTATGTGTTTTTTTGTTGTTTTATTTATAATAAAATTATCTGGGATTTTAAACAACTTGGAAGTTATCCTGGTTTCTGCCGATGTGAAAATAAGAACACATCTCCAGTGAGAAATTAAGCCGTTCTGGGGCATATACCAGTAAATGCGAAAATTCTTTGGAGGCAAGAAATAGCCTCAATCAAGATCCTGTAAGTACAATCAGTGAGACAGGATATTTGATTATTTTATTCCAATACTACACTTAGAGGTGTACTGCGCTATTCTGTTTGTCTTTTGTTGCTATATTAGGAATCGAGGTGAAGGAGGGTACCACCTTCACAACGGAGAAAGCTGCGACGCCTTAAAAATCCTTTCCTTACAATTGTGTGAACAGCATTATGCCCAATACTGCAAGTACTGATTTGGTTGAGCACACTAAAGGTGGTGTTAGAATGCATCACCTGGAACTGCTGTGTCTCCACATGCAGTGCCCCTACCCTTAGAGACAAGGGGTGAGTCTCATGAGTAACGTGTACTGGCAGTAGGGGGTCTGCCGTCAATAGCCTCAAAATCCAATGGAGCGGAGCGAGGAAGCAAAGGAATATCGTGTTTGCCCGCAAAGTCCGCATCAATGAAAAACCCTGCGGCCCCTGAGTCCAGTAGTGCCGGAGCCACCACTGAAGACTTGGCCCAAGATAGTACAACTTCGAGAATAGTTTTGTCCAGAATTCTCTCTGGGGACTGTGAAATGCCAGAGGCAAAGACAAGAAAATCCACGCACTTCCACTAAATAGATCTATCGAAGACTGGCAGTAAAATCAACTCTTTATTTCAACAGTTTCAAAAGTACCTTTAAATCTTCTGGCCAGATTACAGTTGGAGAGACTTATGACACTATACAGCCAGCAAGATCCTCCTCGAGAGCGAAGAAGACTGCAAAGGAGGTTCTTCTAAAATTAAAAAAAGTAGAAGAGGCAAGAGAGGAAGGGCACAAAGACAATGGAAAAAGATCAAAGAGGGGTAGGAAATAACATCAGTTATTAATCTCTTCCATTATGTTTTCTCATCAGCTGAAATGCAGGTTTTGTAACGGGGTCTTAATTTTGCCTTTACCAAGCATTTTAGCTTATTTGAAACCATTGTGGATGTGAATAAATTTGCACGCAAGTTAACTCTAAAAAAGTTTTTTCATTTTGATAAAGAAGACAGTAGTGTAGAATTGAGTGAGGATGGGGTAGATGGAGTTCCCCCTGTCCCTAGTGATAATAGAGGAACTTTGGTGTCTTTCAGCATTTCTTGTGTGTTAATGGATTTGGTGGATAGCCATCTGGAGAGTAGAAATACTGACGCACATGACTCGCTGACACACACCAAATCCTCCTTGAGTTCCTCCTCATATTTTTACCCAGTTGCTGTCAGAGGTAAGGTCCTTGGTATATTTCAAGATTTGGTAGAACAGGACCTACGACGCCTGGACAGCAACTGGGTTAAAAACGTTATAATATCACTAAGGAAGAACAACATGCTATCAAAAGATTGTCTGCCAACAATAATATAGTTATTAGGAGTGCAGACAAAGGAGGAGTGGTGGTGATTTTAGATGCTAAGAGTTACCAACAGGAGGCATTGAGACAATTAGAAGATGTTGATGTCTATGTTAGACTTCCAAGGAATCCTACCGGGGACTATGCTCACCTTCTGGGCTCTCTAATAGACAGAGGTCTTGGGTTACGTGTTTTAACATCTAAAAAGGCCGAGGCTATTCTGGTCAAGGATCCAGTAGTCTCTATTTTTCACCATCTACCCAAGATACTTAAGTCCTTGGAGAACCTAGAGGGCAGACCTGTTGTCTCCGGTATATGGTCCTTGAATGAAATCTTAGGAGAATGGGTGGATCACAAGCTACGCCACTGGTCCTCAGATTATTCAGTTATTTAAAAGACACCACTAATGTAATTCAAAAATTAAAAAAATGCAGAGTGGTCTGAGGGCCATATGTGGTTTAGCTGTGACATAAAATCCCTATACTCCAATATACCACACAGATTGGGATTAGTGGCACTGGAGTACCATCTTACATGTTACAATCTCTATTCAGATATTCTTATTGAATTTATTTTGTCATCGGTTCAATATCTTCTGACACATAACTTTTTTATGTTCTGTGGGGATTTCTTTCTCCAGAGGCGTGGCACTTCTATGGGGGCAAAATTTCCCCCTCATACGCCAACCTTTTTATGGGTTGGTGGGAGGAGTGCTACATCTTTGGGGAACAGAATCCCTACAGGGACAGGATAGTTTGGTTTTGTAGGTATATCGATGACCTATTGTTCATCTGTCAAATATCTGATGTAGAGGAGTTTGTTGCCTATTTAAATAATAATACTGTCACGGTTTTACTGAACACTCAGACAATTTGGTTAAGGTAAAATAATGAATCTTTATTAGACAAATAATACAGAACAGAAATGCCCTTCACAGGACAAGACCCAAACAGAGGATAGCACCAAAGCACACAAGTCAGTGCATTAACAGAATAAAACAAAATACAGAAATGTAAAAATGACAGGAACAGGAACTGGAACAAAACCTCAGCAGTACAGGTCAGGAGAAGCCCTAAGAGGAGCTGGTACTGCAGGGCAGACACCCCAATAGGTTGGGGAGCAGATAGGCTCTACCGGCCTTACCTATGCCCGGGTAAGGCAGCCCACGTGACTGTACAAATGAGTAAACTGAGGATTGGGAAGCGGATAGGCTCTACCGGCCTTACCAATAACCGGGTAAGGCAGCCCACGTGACGGTACAAATGAGTATACTGAGGATTGGGAAGCGGATAGGCTCTACCGGCCTTACCTGTATCTGGGTAAGGCAGCCCACGTAACGGTACAAATGAGTATACTGAGGAGATGCCCGGAGGCAAGCAGAGTAGGCACAGGCAGTATAGTGACAAATGGAGGCTACAGTGAGGCACAGGCTGTAGGGTAGAGCAGCCGGAGGCAGCGGAGAAGTGCAGACTGACAGGTGGTAGAACTGCTAGTGACCGTAAAGCACAGGCTGTATCGTATGCAAACGGAGACTGCAGGGAGGCACAGGCTGATCGGTAACGCAACTGGAGGCAACTTGATAGTGCAGACTGGCAGGCAACCGTATGGCAAAGGCAATAGACACTAGACTAGGACAATAGGAGCGCTAGCGATAAGCGGACGCTAGGCGAGTAGCCAAAGCCTGGAACGGTGCACAGAGAGCGGAAGTCAGCCAAAGCCTTGATCGGTACACAGAGAGCGGTAGTCAGCCAGAGCCTGGATCGGTACACAGAGAGCGGTAGTCAGCCAAAGCCTGGATCTGTACACAAAGAGCGGTCGTCAGCCAAAGCCTGGATCGGTACACAGAGAGCGGTAGTCAGCCAGATCGGTCACGGAATCATAGCCAGGCGAGCCGGGTCAAAACAATACGGGCAACGAAGACAGGAGCAAGGTCAGACGAAACCGGATCATACATGGAACAGGAACACAGCAACAAACGTCTGGTCAGGAACACCACAAAAGGGCACCGGTATAGTGACAGGAGGGCGTATATAAAGGCAAGCCCTGGGAGGGGTTGAAAACCCAGAGCCAATAAGAAGCAGCCAAAGCAAACCCGGAAGTAAGAATGTCGCTCAGGCATAATCACGGGCACCGTGATAAACACCTTAAATTTGATTTTTACATCTGAAATCTCTACGAGTTTCATCTCTTTTTTGGAACTTAGCATCACAAGAGATATATCTTTGGGTCGTCTGTTTACGGATATTTATCGTAAATCGACTGCAGGCAACACCCTATTGAGGGCAGATAGTTGCCACCCGAAACACACGGTTCATGGTATACCAGTTGGACAGTTCCTTCATTTACGAAGGAATTGTACTGCTGATGCAAAGTTTGAAATGCGCTCTGGGGAGTTTTCGTATAGAGGTTATAAGCCTTGGATACTTGACAGAGCATTAGAGAGAGCTAGATGTGTTAATAGGGAGGACCTTCTCAGCTACAATAAAGATAAAAATGTATCTAGATCAACTGATAGTGAGAGTGAGAAGGTTATTTTCTCAACATCTTATAGTTTGGAGTTTAATGCCATAGTGGGAATTCTGACACGACATTTGCCTGTTTTGAAGAATGATGAAGGTTTGAGGAAAGTTATTGAGAAAGGCTGTAAATTTGTTTCTAAGAAAGTGCCCACTTTGTCGAGCTTCCTGTGTCCCAGCCTTTTTGTTCCCACTGGTTCTACGACTGGATGTAATTAGTTGACAACCAGGAGCACATTTAGGTGTGGGAGTACACAATGCCGATGTTGTGGACGTTTGAATATATCTCCATATTTTACTTATAATATTACAGGGAAACAATATGAAGTAAAAGGATATATAAATTGTGCCACAAGAGTTGTGATCTACTTGCTGATATGCAAGAGATGCAATATACAATATGTAGGCAAAACCATTAGGAGTCTTAGAGAGAAGGTTAATGAACATTTGAGTATTATCTGGAATGCTGACCCTCGCTGTAGTGTGGCGGTCCACTTTAATTCCGACACTTGTGGCATACATCATTTTAGTGTTCAGGGACTTGAGAAAGTGAGTTTGGGAGTCAGAGGAGGTAACTTAGACAACAAGCTATTGAAGAGAGAGGTGTATTGGATTTTTGAACTACATACCAGGCATCCATATGGATTAAATAAAGAATATGATGTGACCTGTTATGTATGATTATGATTTTAATATATATAGTTTGTTCACTTTATATTGTGTTCGTCACCTCTCTCTTCATCTTCTCTGCTTCCTTTATTATTATATCATCTTGAGTGTCATTTTTGCTGTCGTGACAGGTTATTTCTGTTCTCTCTTTATTGACATTTATTGCTTGTTCAATTGATTGGGGCATCTCTTTGTAAATATTAAGTAAATGTATTTTTAACATTTGTTTTTATCTGGATGCAGCATTTTTGAGCAGTTTTTTGCATTTATGTCAAGGCTGTTTTATTTTGACATTTTGCCTCTTTCGGGTTGTTTTGTGACATCATCATGGCCTATTATGGGTATAATACCGGCCTTTTGTCTCTGTGCGGTTGATATTTGGGGCACGTGCATGCAGTGTTGGCTGTTTGGGCTGTATGTGTGAGTGGTTTGGCCCTTCCTGCAGCGTGTGCGCTTTTGTGACATTGGGACTAAGGCTGTGTTAATGATTGTTGTATTTATGAAGTTCGATAAGAGCCGGTTGATCTTCGGAACAATTTAGAGACTATGTAGATGTGTTTGCTTCCTGAAAGAGGCGTTTACCATTATTTTCTTTTTGGATGTGGTTTTTAGATTGAATATCATGTTCGGCTCCCGGATTGGCTTCAGCGGATCATGTGGGTTTGGGACCTGGTTTTCTACCAGGTCCACCCATGTGATGACGCTGTGGCAATAACGTGGATGCCAATTGTAGATGTTGTTATTTGACTGAGTATCACGTTCAGCTCCTGGATTGGTTGTAGCGGATCATGTGGGTTTGAGACTTTGTTTTCTACCAGGTCCGCTCATGTGATGATGCTCCTGTGATGATGTGGACACCGATCGTTGATTGGGCAGCTGGGATTTAAATGCAGGGCGGTTCATTTTGTTTGCATCCAGGGATCATGAGTAAGCGTCTCAGACGTGAAACGCGTGGATCTGTTTCATGAGGTGTCTTTTGGATCTTGCTGGTTGTATAGTGTCATATGTCTCTCCAACTGTAATTTGGCCAGAAGATTTAAAGGTACGTTTTAAACCATTGAAATAAATAGTTGATTTTATTGCCAGTCTTCGAAAGATCTATTTAGTGGAAGTGCGTGGATTTTCTTGTCTTTGCCTCTGTTTATTATGGCGCCTGTAGGAATGCTCCTTCGCTGCACCCACTTTTGATCCAAAGACAAGACTTTGTCAGTGACTTCCCTCAGCTGTTTATTCATCATGGTGGCTGTGACTGTATATATCTTCCTACTCTGAAGTTATTGAGCCACTAAATTTGTATGCTGTTCAGACTGTGAAATGTCACCCAGGGTCTGTCCCCCACTTGACACTAGGTGCGTGCATTTTCCCGGCCGTACAGGGCAAGCACGCAACACATGACCCGGCTCTCCACAGTATAAGCAAAGGCCCCACCTCCTGCGCTGAGCCCTCTCCTCCTCCGAAAGGTGCATGAAGCCTAGCTGCATAGGTTCCACCCCGGCAGGGTTGGAATTAGGAGGCATGGGAGGTGAGGGAGGACAGGGTGGGAGTAAGAAAATGGGTGCCAACCGAGGCAAGCTTTGTTCCTTAAATAAAGATCTTTCACGGATTTGTGTATCAATCAAGATGGTGACTGAGATTAGCTCCTCTAAATCACCAGGCAGGTCTCGGGCTGCAGCCTTGTCTTTAATTGCATCACACAAGCATTGGGAGAATGCGGCAACTAAGGCTTCACTGTTCCATCCTACCTCCGCTGCCAGAGTACGGAACTCAATAGCGTAGTCTGCTACTGTACGTGCTCCCTGCCGTATTGTCATAAGTCGTTTGTCAGAAACATAGAAAACTCTCCGAAAGGAGGCCACAAATTCTGTTAAATCATGGACTATGATAGTGGATTGGCCCAGGACAATGCCTTGCTGGATAAGTGGGGGATCAGGAATCCCACCTTACTTTGCTCAGTAGGGAATGCGTGTGGCACCATCTCCAAAAAAATTCCCAGCTGATTGAGGAAACCCCTACACATCGTAGGTTCCACATCATATTTTTGGGGTAGAGGAGTGGAGCCAGACAACCCTCTACTTATGCCAGCTTCAGAGGTAGTAGCCACAACTGGTGCAAGTGCTGGGAACGCCACCGGTTGCGGTTGCAGTTTAACAGTGTCTGCATAGCAAAAGACAATTGGTAGATTCTCTGGTCTTGAGAATCTATCCTGGACAGGATGCTCTGATTAGGTGGACTGCCTGTACTTTTATAAGACATGGCCTTTACATACAATCATGGTAATCAGGCAAAGAATGACAGACACAGTAATTAAATATAACTTTATTAGAATATACAGTGATAATAATATGTGATATACAGCGATGATAATATCCCACACAACCCCAGATCACCGGATGATAGGACCCCTGCTCCTACCTGGAGCTGCACACTGTGCTAGGCACTGCACTACTGCGAGGTACCGGAGACTAAAGGCAACAGGGAGCAAGAGTCAGACAGAGCTGCTGGACACAGAGGCTAACGGTCAGGCAGGCTAGGAGCATACGGAGCAAGTAGTCAGCCAGAACCACAGGTCAGACAAGCCGGGGATACACGGAGTGAGATAGGAGCCGGAGGACAGACAAACCGGGGATTACACGGAGCAAGTAAGTCAGCCAGAGCCACATGTCACAACCAGTGTGGGTAGTCAGACAAGCCTGGGTCATACACAGATCGGATTCTCAGATAAGCACAGGTCACAATGGAGCATAAGAGTAACTAACAGGAACACCACGTAAGAGCAATGACTCCCAGGCCCAAGGAGGTTTATAAAGGAGCAGAAGGAGGCCACCCAGAATAGGCCCATGAACAGGCGTCTGTGCTAGTGCATGTTACTTGATATCAGCAATGAGGAAGTGACCGGAAGCCATGCCGGCCGGCAGCCATACAGAGGTAAGAAGCACATGAAAACTTAGCCTCTAAGGAGGACTGTGATAGGAGTACCTTTTAGCCCTCTTGACCAACATGTCTGAGGCTCAGACATATGTCACTGATGCTCTTTTTGATGCTGTCAAACATGCAGCTAAGGCTTCTGCCGTCTCTGTATCTGCTAGGTGCACACTGTGGCTTAAGATTTGATCTGTGGACCTCTTTTCTAAGAAGTCACTGATTTCTGTCCCTTTTCAGGGCAAATCTCTTGCTGGGCCTGAACTGAAACAGATTATCAGTGAGATCACTGGAGGCAAGAGCACTCTGTTACCTCAGGTCTCCAAACACCCTAACATGGGTATCTCAAACTGGTACCCCTTGCCCAACCACCAAGCCCAGTCAGCAGTGGCACTCAAAGCATGCCACCACCAAGCCCAATTCTGGCAAATCTGCCTCTGCATGACTTTCAGAATCCTGGTCCACAGCTGCCTGTGGGTGAGCACCTGCGCCAATTTTTAAACGACTGTGCAGCGTCAGTAGCGGACCAGTAGGTTCTGCAGGTAGTATTGGAAGAGTACAAGATTGCCTTCAAATCCCTTCCTCCCTACAGATTCTTCCACTCCAGAAATCCTCTGGGCCTAGAAAAGCTGCGTCTTTTCAACGAGGCGGTTCAGGCTCTCTTGGACAAGGGAGTCTTGATTCCAGTTCCTCCTCAAGAGAGAGGTTCAGGTTTTTATTCAGACCTGTTCGTGGTGGCCATGAGGAACAGCGGCAGTCATCCTATCTTGGTCCTCAAGGACCTCACTTCTTTTGTGGAGACTGCACGCTTCAAGATGGAGTCTTTGCTCTTTGTCATCGCAGGTATTTGTCCAGGAGAATTATTGGCCTCTCTGGAATGGCAGGATGCTTACTTGCATGTCCAGATTCATTTGGACAGTCAGATGTACCTCCATTTTCTCCTGCGAATTGGGGCTTTTTCTTTGGGCTTACCTCCACTCCTCAGTGTTTGCCAGGGTCTGATTGCCTTCCTGTACACCCAGGGAATTCAGGCGACTCCTTCTGCTGAAGGCTCAGTCCAGTGAAGACCTGGACCAAGATGTCCAGGACTGTGTCCAGATTCTCCTCCACCATGGGTGGATTCCAAACATGGAGAAATCTGCTTTGCTCCCCTCTCAGGTTCTGGTCTTCCTTGGTCTCAGGTTGCATACCTGACAAGGAAATGTTTTCCTGACAGAGGACTACATTCAGCAGACCATGAATCTGGTAACCCAAGCTCAGGAGTGGCCCACAGCGCTGGCCCACAAGTTCATGATCCTTATAGGCCGCATGGCGTCCACAATGGAGACGGTTCCGTACTCCATGGCACACACCAGGGAGCTCCAGAGATTCTCTCTCCAAGCTTGGCATGGGAATCCGGACCTCTTGGATCTCAGAGTGTCTCTCCCTCCAGAGTTAAGGCAGGACCTGCTGTGGCGGCTGGACAGGTCCAACCTGGAGAAGGGAGAAACCCTTTGTGATCCATGACTGGACCTTTGTGATGAGGGGCTGGGGAGCTGTCCGGAGTCACCTTGGGGTTCAGGACAGATGGACAGTTGAGGAGTCCCTACAGTCCATCAGTGTTCTGGAACTCAGGGCGATTCGGCATGCTCTGGCATACTGGTTCTTTCAACTGAGGAGTTGTCCAGTCAGACAATGCCACAGTGGTGGCATACATCAACAAGCAATGCAGCATAAGAAGTGATCGCCCTTGGTCAGAAGTCAAGTCTAATTTGACCTGGGCAGAAGATCACGTTCCAGCCATTTCCACTATGCATATTCCAGACGTAGACAACATCCTGGCAGACTTTCTCAACCGCCGACAGGTGGACCCCAGACAGTGGGAGCTCCACCCAGACATTTTCGTCCTGCTGGGGCAGAGGTGGGGTCTCCCTCAGATAGAACTGATGACCACCAGGGACAACAGGAGGGATCCTCTGGCATTTTCTGTGGATTCAGATGGACAGTCTGGCAGTAATCATGATTAATCCTTATTGGACCAGGAGGCCTTGGTTCCCAGAACTAGTGACCCTCTCCATTTGGGATCCTTTTGCACTGCCCCTCACACAAGATTTTGTCCTTCAGTGAAGGAGGACATGAAGCACATAGCTTTGATGGGATGGCTGCTGAAGCTTCCATCCTAAGGAGGATAGGATTTTCTCCTAAGGTAATCTCAACTATGATCCAGGCTAGGAAACCAGTTTCTTCCAAAGCTTACCACAGGGTTCGGTCCATTTTCCAGTCTTGGTGTGTTGACAAGAACCTGTCTTCATAAGAGTTTGATCTCCCGGTGGTCCTCTCCTTTTTACAGGATGGTGTGAACAAAGGGCTCAGTCTTAGCTCCTTGAAGGTTCAGACTTTGGCTCTCTCTGTCTTATTCCAGAGACACATTTCCATCTTGCCAGATGTCAAGGTCTTCTTTTAGGGTGTTGCTCATGCTTTCCCTGCCTATAAAGCTCTCACTCCCCAGTGGGACCTTAATCTGGTTTTGGGAGTCTTGACGTGGCCTTCCTTTGAGTCCTTGGCACCACTTCTCTACGCCTTCCGACGTGGAAGATGGCCTTTCTTCTGGCTGTGGTCTCTGTCCGCAGAGTCGCTGAATTGCAGGCTTTGTCCTGCAAACCACCTTTCCTGGTGTTTCACAAGGATAAGGCTGTTCTTCTTACCTCCCAGGAATTCCTTCCTAAGGTGGTCTCTCTGAGTTCCACATCAATCAGGAGACTGTTGTGCCTTCAATTTGTCCTGACCCCAAATCTGACAAGGAGTGGGATCTCCATTTGTTGGATGTGGTGCGCTGCCTCAAGTTCTATATGCACCGTACTGAGTCTGTACATAAGACTGAGGCTTTGTTTGTCATCCCTGAGGGTCCTAGGGAAGGTATGGTGGTGTCCAAGGTGACTATTGTGTCTTGGATTACAGCTTCCATTCACAAGGCTTACAAACTCAGAATGAAACCAGTTCCTTTCCGCATTACAGCACACTCCACCAGGTCTGCTGGGTCCTACAACAATCAGGCCTCTGCTGAACAGCTGTGCAAGGTGGCAAGGGAGACCAGCTAGGCAGAGGGGTATGTGAGGAAGAATAGGTACACAGAGGGCAGAGACAGAACTGCCAGTGGGATGAGGGGTGGATGTCAGGGAGCACCCTATACAGCTAGGGACAGCACAGGCAGGGACTGAAACACAGAGTTCCGAAACATCCCAAGCTGGTGGTGATGACGAGAGGAGGCAGAACCCCATGTACTCCAAAGAGGAGAATAGGGTCCTCTTCCAGAGAATCTTGGAGAGGGAGAGTATCCTGTTCCTGAATGCAGTCTCCAGCTGAAGCGAGCTCTGGAGTCCATCAAGAAGTGGTGGGGTGACTGCAAAAGGCATGCCAAGAATAAGATGGGAGCCCAAGGCACTAGAGGTGGTCTCCCTGTCCACAATGCTTCAGCCCCTGGGAGGAGATGCTGAGGCAGAGTCTAATCACAACCCCTGTTCAGGGGAACCCTGGAGGGTGTGACACTGGTGACTACAACACCCTCCAGACTACCTGTAAATGCATAATTTATACACCACACAGACCCTCATAGCTAGTATGGCCCAACACAGTGCACAAGGTTACATTGCCCAGGTTCCTAGGTGTCAGCTCACACATCACAGTTCAACTAATACAAACTGATTGCATGTACAACACATAGGCCTCATACACAAAAAACAATAGGGCCTTAAAACATACTAATGCACTGTTGAAAAACTAAGAAGAAACAATGTCAGCATTGCATACAGGCAAAGCAAACCTACAAACACACAGATGGGCAAACACAGCAACACAAGCAGCTGGAGGACACATCTTTCACCCAACAGAAGAGCCACAACAAACACACATCCAACATGGCATGGTTGAGCTTTATTTATTATATGTTTCTGGAAGATTGGGGATGGCAAGTAGATATTCCTGCTAACCAAAGCTCAACCACTGTAGGTTGCTTACATCAATGTACAGGATCTTGTCAAGCTGATCAATCAGTGATTGCAAAAGCAATGCATTAGATACCATCCTGGCATTTAAGGGTTCACATGTCAATTTCATCGTCTTGTATCCCTCTTGTCATAGCTCAGGTGAATAATCACACCATCTCATTTACCTACACAGCATCCGTGCATGCAGAACATACACTGTTGTCCAATTTAAACTTACAATCCACTTAGCAAAGCAAAATAATAGGATTTTAGTCTTACCTGTTAAATCCTTTTCACTTAGTCCATACAGGTTACTGGTACAGTGGGAGGCGATCCGCCCCTTTAAGTAGGCAGGAACATTTCTCCAAATGTATGCAGGGGGTGGAGCCTCCCCTCCCTCTTAAGCTGCCCTCAGCCAGAACAAGCCAGAATGATTTGAGACACAGATACTGACCAGAGATAAGAAGGAAAAGGAAGACTCCTGTGAGCATGCCCCAAAGGTCTCCCACTGAATGCCACAGGAGAGCCAAGCATGGTCCCTTGACAGGGTGGGAGACCAGTAACCTGTATGGACTAAGTGAAAAGGATTTAACAGGTAAGACTAAAATCCTATTTTCACTGTCGTCCAATACAGGTTACTGGTACAGTGGGATGTACAAACATTGAGCTTTCCCAGAGGCGGGAAGAAGGCAAGGACCAAGTGCAAGGCCCCAAAGTCACCAGAACTCCTATGAACCAATTAATCATAGAGCCCAACAACAGAAGTGTCAACAGACACCAACCAGGGGTAAAAATGAACCCCCTGAACTATCACAGCACACTGAACTAGAGCCAACAGGGCTCAACAGTAAGGAAGCACTGAGAACCACTGAAGAAGAAAATCCTATACAGGCAAGACTGCCTCCAGGATCTTTTTCCCAAAACTGGCATCAGCCGAGTCCAGTACATCCACACGATAGTGCTTCGAGAATGTGTGCACAGAAGACCAAGTGGCCCCCCGGCACAGTTGATCAGCAGATGCCTGATTTTTATAGGCCCAAGAGGCCCCAGTTGATCTGGTGGAATGAGCAGTAACCCTAAAGGGAACGTGCTTATTCCGCAACTTGTAGGCTTCACGAATGGTAGATTTTATCCAAGATGCAATAGTCATCTTGGATGCCGGTCTCCCTGCCCTAGGCCCCTCAGGAATGACAAACAGAGCGTCAGACTTCCTGATAGACTCAGTGCGATGAACATAAAACTTGAGACAACGCACCACATCCAACAAATGAAGATCCCTCTCCTTGTCAGAGGAAGGGTTAGGGCAGAAAGAGGGCACCACAATCTCCTGAGTGATGTGAAACTCGGAGACAACCTTGGGTAAGAACTCCTTGGAAGTGCGGAGTACAGCCTTATCCTTGTGAAATACCAGGTAAGGAGGTTTACAAGACAGAGCTTGTAACTCCGCTACCCGGCGAACTGAGACAATAGCCAAAAGAAAGGCCATTTTCCAGGTCAAAAGACGTAAAGGAATGGAAGCCAAGGATTCAAACGGGGGTCTCTGAAGAATCCCCAGCACCAAATTGAGGTCCCACTGGGGAGCTGGACTCTTGAAGGCAGGCCGATCATGAGCCACACCCTGAAAGAAAACTTTAACATCAAGAAAAACAGCAATGCGTTCCTGGAAAAATACAGACTGAGCAGAAGTCTGAACCTTGAGAGAACTCAGGCTGAGTCCCTTTTCAACCCCATCCTGCAAAAAGGCCAGGACCGTGGGAATATGGAAATCAAGTGATAGATCCTTATCAGCACACCATGCAACAAAAGTTGACCATATGCGATGATAGATCTTGGAGGACACAGGCTTGCGAGCCCTAAGCATCGTAGACACCACAGATGAGGAAAACCCTTTCTTCCTCAAAATTGAGGATTCAACCTCCAAGCCATCAAATGGAGATGCTGAACATCCTCCTTCCACAGATAGCCTTGAAGAAGCAGATCTGGACGGGCAGGAAGCGGGAAGGGATCCGCCACTGACATGGCCAGCAGGTCCGGATACCAGGACTGACGAGGCCAATTCGGGGTGATTAGGATGACAGTACAACGCTCCATCTTCAGCTTCTGGATGACTCTGATCAACAGGGGGAGAGGAGGGAAGATGTATGCTAGGGAGAACTCCCAAGGGATTGACAAAGCGTCCACTGCTAGAGCAAAAGGGTCCCTCCACCGAGAGCAGAACACTGGCACCTTCCTGTTGTGTCTGGTAGCCATCAGATCCACTACAGGTACCCCCCACATCTGGGTTAGAAGGTGAAACACCTCTGGATGAAGCGCACACTCTCCGCTGTCGACTGTGCCATGACGTTGTCTACGCCTGGAATGTGTACCGCTGAAATGACGGGAACATGTGCTTCCGCCCAAGATAAGATGGCCTTGACTTCTAACTAAGCGGTGAGTCTTCTTGTGCCGCCTTGTCTGTTGATGTAGGCCACTACGGTGGCGTTGTCGGACTCCACTCTGACTGGAAAACCCTCCAGCTGAGATTCCCAGTGTCTCAGGGCAAGAAAGATGGCACGAAGTTCCAGAACATTGATGGAGAGGAGAGATTCTTCCAGTCCCCATTTCCCCTGAGCACAGAAACGACCCAACACTGCCCCCCAACCCCGGAGGCTGGCATCCGTCGTGACTGTGGTCCAATAGGGAACCTGAAATGACATCCCTTTCAGGAGATGAGACAGGTCCAACCACCATTCCAGGCTCAGCTAGACATGAGGAGGTAGAGAGACTGACAGATGCAGATGATCTGGATGATTCTTGCACATCTGGATCACAAATCTCTGAAGCTCCCTGGTGTGTGCCATGGCAAATGGTACTGCCTCTATTGTGGAAATGAATTTCCCCACCAGAGAAGTCAACTTCGGCACTGGAACCCTCTCGAGCTCCAGGATCTTCGATACACGGAGAGCAATCTGATGAGCCACTTCTTCCGGTAAAAACACCATGCACTGCTGAGTGTCGAACAGGAGACCCAAGAAAAGGATCTGTTGAGATGGGATCAAGTCTGACTTGTCCAGATTCACAATCCACCCGTGGCGATTGAGAGTCTGGATGCACCTCTGAACCTGTTGGTGAAGGATCTCCGCAGATGAAGCTTTCAGGAGCAGATCGTCCATGTAGGGAGTCACTCTGACACCATCTCGATGAAGCACAGCTATCAAGGCCCCCAAGACTCTCTGAAAAACCTGAGGAGCTGAAGTCAGTCCAAAGGGAAGAGCTGAAAACTGAAAGTGGCCACTGTGACAGGCAAACCTGAGATACCGCCTGCTCTCTGGATGAATAGGGATGTGTAGATATGCATCCTGAAGGTCCAGGGAGGCAAGGAACTCCCCTGGAGACATTGCGGCTTTCACAGTACGCAGTGATTCTTGACGATAGTGGGAACTCACAACAAAGGAATTGAGATCCTTGAGGTCCAAAATAGGACGGGCGCCCCCGTCCTTTTTGGCCACAACGAACAGGTTGGAATAAAATCCTGAACCTGTGTCCTCTGAAGGAACCAATTCCAGGACTTCTTTGTCCAAAAGATCCTGAATAGCGTCGTCGAACAGACGTCTTTTTGTAGGCTCCTGAGAAGGACGAGTAAAATGGAACCGAAAGGGAGGAAGAGAAGAGAAAGGGATCCTGTATCCCTCTGATACCACCTGAATAACCCAAGGGTCCGCCACTGATTCCTCTCAAACCCGGCGAAAGATGTGGAGACGTCCACCTACAGCCGGATGCGGACCCGGGTTCGGTGAGTCATGCCGAAGCAGTCTTGGAGGTCTTGGCCTTGGGGGCAACTTTGGGCTTCCAGGACTGTTTGGGCTTGGAGGAGGAGCACGCAGAGGACGGACCCGCCTGGGAAGCAGAGCGTGTCTCAGTTTGGAAGGAACGAAAGGACCGATTGCGTTTGGCTGGAAACTTCTTTTTGAAGACTGATGGTAGAAGAGTACTTTTACCGCCAGTAGCCTCACTAATCATCTCCTTAAGTTCAGATCCAAACAGTGAAGTCCCTTGGAAGGGTAAAGAAAGCAAGGCTTTCTTAGAAGCGGTGTCAGCAGACCAAATTTTCAGCCAAAGAGCACGTCTAGCCACCACAGAGGAAGTGGAGGCCCTCGCCATCATGCGCACAGCATCAAAAGCAGCGTCAGAAACATAATTTTGAGCTTCGGATATATTAGCAAGAAACTGTAACTGCTCAGACACTGGCTCATCCTGGCGAACCGCCTCAGTAAGCTGTTCAGTCCAGACCGCAATGGCCCGGTTAACCCATGCCACTGGAAAGGTTGGACGCATGGCAGTGCCAATAGAGGCAAAAATAGACTTAAGACAAGTTTCTAACTTTTTATCCGTCCAATCTTGCAGGGCAGAAGCATCAAAGACAGCCAAGGCAGTAGATTTAGACAACCTAGAAACTGGAGCATCCACTTTAGGCGGATGAACCCATTTAGCCAGTTCAGTCTCAGGAAAAGGGTAAAGTTTAGCAAACTTTTTGGATACAGAAGAGGATTTATCAGGATTTCGCCACGCATCAGAGACTAAACGTGCAAGAGTAGGATTAATAGGAAAACATATAACAGCCTTAGAAGGTTTCTGAAAAACATCCGTTGGATCATGAGTAGATTCTTGACTCAAGGGAAGGTTGAGGGTGGTTAGCACAGCCCTGATCAAACCCTCAGCAGAGAGTTCAGGGTCACATTCAAAAGGGTCACCAATAGACCTGGTAGACTCAATAACAGTGCCTTCCTCAACATCAGAATCCTGTAATAGTTCTTCCTCTGAAGAATCAGACATATCAGGAGCACCCTGTGGCTTGGGCAGGGTGGTCCTGACAGTGGAGGGGGTCTACCAAACCTGAAGAGCCCCCTGAACTTGAGAGGGAAAGAGCTGAAGAGTGGATCTGAGATCCCTAGTGGCAGCCTTGAACTCTTTCACCCATGTTGGCTCAATGGAGTGACTGGAAAGCTCTGGGTTGCTGTCATGGCCTTCCGCACATTTTGGGCATAAATGACCAGAAAATTCTCTAGGCAGCCCAGAGTGACAAGAGGAGCAAAGCGCAATGGGGGAAACTGACACCCCAGCCTCCTTAGTCTTGGGTCTAGCCCCTGACTCCAGTGGAGTAGACATGCTCACAGCGTCAGATATACCCCACTGACAAGAATCACCCAATTGAAGTGTGAAAGAATAAATATTCACCCCAGAAATGCTTAAAATTAAACTTATCTGGCAAGCGAAGGGTTAATCTGCGGAGGAGAGAGAGAGAGAAAGCTCGGTCCCTGCGTAGTATACTCACTGAGAAGAACTCACAAAATGGCTGCCGCGACGGGAGCCAATCAGAAAACGGGCGCGAAACAAGCGCTCATGGGAAAGGTAGTTTTTCTCAGAAGTACCCCAAAACAGTGCCCGAAGCCCCCCAAGACCTCTAACACACCGAATCATGCAACCGGATGATAGAGCAAGGGAAGACCTACAAAATGAGCCCACTCTGAAGTCGCTGTGACAAGTGGTTCCAGATATACGTCCCACACTGTGTAAACCCATAGAGAGTAAAGGAGCAATGGCGTCTATGCGGGAAAAGCGCGCTTAAAGGCGCGGAACATTAATTTTTAATAAAGTTACCCTGACAGAAAAAAGTTACCAAACACATATAAAACACATGTGAAACATGAGAAAACTATACCCCAATGAGGAAAACAGCAGGGAAAAGGTTAAAACCCCCATAAACTGCTCCAAAACCCAGAGAATACACATAGGCATTGTATATACAGTGCAAATAAAGAAAAACACCCAATGAGTGCTGGAGTGCATGATGAAAACTCCCAAATACAAGCCCAATGAAGGGACAATGTGGGACAAGTGGACCTTCAGCACTCAAAGGGTGGCTCACCTTTCTGCAGGACTTCTGTCTTCAGGTAACCATGAGAAAAGGGAATTAACCAAAGGAAAATCCCCACCAGGGAAGCTTCTTGACTCAAGTTGTTCCCTCTTCAGGGCATAAGGTCCACCAGAAAATCCCTGGAAGCTGCACTAGCCACTTTGGAGAGGGCAATTGTCAGCCATGGTCACCCCCTAATGGTGGTATTCCATATTTGAAGAAAATAATAAAAAAACTAAAGTTGATTGAGAGATGTTCTCCACCTGGTGTGCACAGCACGCAGGAACAAATCATTCTGGCTTGTTCTGGCTGAGGGTAGCTTAAGAGGGAGGGGAGGCTCCACCCCCTGCATACATTTGGAAAAATGTTCCTGCCTACTTAAAGGGGCGGATCGCCTCCCACTGTACCAGTAACCTGTATTGGACGACAGTGAAAACAAGGTTTTGTGATGTGAATTGACAATGTGCAACTATGTGCAAGACTGTCCACATTTAGTTTGACCTACTGGTGTGGTTATTAAGGCTTTACCCAACCATGCTCTTGATTTCAAATATTCATTCAAGAGACAGATTATCAAAACTATCATGCTGGGATTCACTCTCTGATGAGGAAAAATCTATAACACACCTACGCATTTGAGGTTAATGCAACAATATGTAATGGTCATGTATTAGCGCAGACCTCTCCTAATGTTCAAACTTTTATATCAGAACAAGAAATATAGAGGGTAATGGAAGGAACATGTATATGTTCCACCATCCAACCTTTCCTCTTTATGAAGAGCCCAGTTTAGTACTGAAATACTGAACTGGTCTCTTCATAGAATGCAAAGGTGGGACAGTGGAGCATTTTCTTGTTACTCCCATTACCTATAATGGTCCATTACCTATTTATAGCTCTGATAAATCAAATTGGTAGGTGGAGGCGCACTGGTCTATATCGAACAGTTCTTATTCTAAACCAGGAACTTCTAGTTTAGAATCGTCTGGATTTAAGGAAATGGTCCTGCAGCCACAAGCCACGCGGGTCCAACCACTCCCGCTTCTCCTCCTCCTCCTCACTGCTATAGAGATTTATCCAAGGGCTTGGCGCTGACCCCTCTCCAAAAAAACCCGACCTTCAAGTGAGGAAATAATATAATCAGGCAGATATAATGTCCTGATATTAAACATAAATATATATATCCCAAAAATAAATCAATATAACCATATATAAAATAATAAAGATACAGACTATGAGAATAAAGATTTCAATTTGTGCTTTAGTACTACATGTTCAGACCATGTACCAATAATTAAAGGAATTATTATGAAATATTGGCATATTTTAATGGAAGACAAAATCTTGCGGAAAAAAACTCCCTTCGTGTGTGAAAATCATTTGTAGAAAAAATCACAATCTAAGAAATATTTTGGCACCTACAGTTTTAAAATGACATAAGAAAAACTATAATAATAATAAACATAAAAATAGGAACACTATGTCAACTGTAGAGACCCAGAGCCTTTTTGGAGTTCAAACACCGGTTAGTGGTTGGCATTACTGCGGGAAATGTTCCGTAGATGCCAACTGCCCTAAAAAGGCTGTGGATTTTAGAGATATTAAAAAAAAATGTATGAAATAAAACATTTCCTTACCTGCAACAGCATGAATGTGATATACATGTTAGAATGTCCATGTGGACTTAAATATATTGGACGTACTAAGAGAGCATTTAAGAAACGTTTATACGAACATAAAAGAAATATATCCCTGGGATTCCAGGGACACTCAGTCTCCCGACATTTCTCTGAAAAGCACCATCAAGATGCAAAATCACTCAGAGGTTTTGCTTTTGACCAAGTAGCTTTGGATATCAGAAAGGGAGATCTTAATGCTATGTTGAATAAAAAGGAAGCCTTCTGGATATACACGTTGGGGACGTTATATCCGGGTGGATTGAATGAAAACATAGAATTAGCATCGTTTCTTTGATCGATTATGTACATGTTTTTTGTTTTATTTTTTGCATATATGTTTCATTCATATGCTATTTGTGGGTGTTTTATATGTGCCGCTTCTCTTTTCTGCCGATGGTTTTCGGAACACACCTGTATCCTTGGGACTTCCTTTCCCATGAGCCTTTTGTATTGTTTTTTTGGCTCGTGGAGTCCTTTGGGGATGCGGATAGATGTGTGTATGATGATGTCGGCGATTGGGGAAGCGCTACATGTGTTTTATTTGTTTTGTGAAGACCTTTTGATTCATTTCTCATTTAGCTGTTTTTAAGATGATCGGTTGTGACCGAGTTCTCTTTTTTTGACCTTTATGAGATACAGTAGCAAGCTGTCGAAATGGGAAGCAATTAATTACTAATTAGAGACAATTTATATAGCCGTTAAGGGATACACACCAAGTGGAGTCTTCCTTAAACATTTACTTGATAAAGCACCTTTTGGTGTGAAACGCGTTGTATTGTATTGGAAGCGATTGTTCCTGGCCAGGATCTTACATGCGGTGGTGTTCCGATTTTACCTTATAGATGTAAGTGTTGATATATTCCTATTTGGGATGATCTTATATTATATTTTTAAATAAAGTATTTTTGATATATTAATATTTGTGTATAGACATTATTTTATATATGGTTATATTGATTTATGTTTGGGATATATATATTTATGTTTAATATCAGGACATTATATCTGCCTGATTATATTATTTCCTCACTTGAAGGTCGGGTTTTTTTGGAGAGGGGTCAGCGCCAAGCCCTTGGATAAATATTTATAGCTCTGAGTTTGTGCAGTATAGGTCAGTGAATGGAGGTACAGGACAGGTATTTGAAGAAGATACTAGTCAGGCCTATTGATTACACTATGCAGGGAGAACATCTCCTTGCATCTCTTCATTTCAAACTCCACTCATGTTACTCGTTTATTTAATAGACCCACTAGACAAGACACACGCCCTCTTAGGTATAACAGATACATAGCTCAAAACTATTTTGCTATATGAATAAATGACTAATAAAACATCAAAATCAACAGACTTCTCTTGGAGGGAGATAGGGTTGCTTTAATATGGTGAACAATACATTCAAGCATAAACATGTTTGTAGACTGTAAGCCCTCTGATCCTTCTGTTTTCCACATTTGATTGTACTGTTTAATACCTCTTTATGTCTATTCCCAATTGTACAGCGCTACGGATTTAGTTGGCACTAAATAAAGAATAATAATAATATTGTACCAAAATAGATTGAATACTTTTTAAATGCAACTAAAGGGTAAATTTAAAAATAAAACAGCCTACTGTAAACAGCAAGTTGACCTGCCCATATGTTTTCCAAGCAGTCTTTGAACTCTGAAGAAGAGCAGCATTGCTGTATAAATTTTTCCTGTTAGATCTTAGGCAATTCATACAAATAAACTTGAGCAGTTTCGTATATGTGAAAGGTTGGACAGAGGTTGCCAACTTCTTGAAAAGAATACTGGATGGAGCCTACCTCCTCTCCTTAGCGGCATCTAGCCACCCCTCTCCAGAAAGATTTGTTCCTTGATGAAGATACAGGCAAGAGAACAGTTCTGCTATAGTTTTAGCTTATTTTTTTGTTTTGTGTTAGATATGGAATACCACCATTAGGTGGATTACCATTACTGAATTACCTAGTGGATAGCTCAGTTTGCAGGCGCTACGGTGGACCTCTTAGCCCTGGGGGTAAAATCTTGTTTGGCAAGTTCTTTCCCTAGGAGTTGCCCACTGAGGCTTCTTCTTTATACATGGTAATCTAAAGACAGAAGACCTGCTGAAAAGGTGAGCAACCCTTTGAGTGCTGAGGTCCACTTGTCCCACGTTTCCTTTGGAGTTCCTACAACATACTCCTGCACTCACTGGGTGTATGTATGTCTGTTGGGGGTTTGGAGCAGAGTTTCTGTGGTAAATTTAACCCTTTCCATGCCAGTTGGCATCTTTTTGGGGGGTTTTGCACTTTTCCCTTCAGGGTACAGTGTTTATTTGACTTTTAACATGTTTTCTGGTGTTTTTGCAACTTTTTTTTTTACCTTACTGTAAAATTTTGGAAATTTGAGTTTGCGCGCTTTACCACATAGCCCAGTGGTTCTCAACTCCTGTCCTCAGGACCCACTAACAGATCAGGACTTAGGGATTTCTCTGCTAGAGCACAGATGTGGTAATCAGAGGCTCATTCACATTGATTAACTCACCTGTACTCTAACAAGGAAATCATCAAATCCTGGTCTGTTAGTGGGTCCTGAGGACAGGAGTTGAGAACCACTGGCATAGCTATAGATGCAATGCTCCATTCACCTCTATGGGATTTTACAGTTTGGGACATATCTCTGCAACCGCTCAAGGTAGCGACTTCAGAGACGGCTCATTTTGTTTGTCTGTTCCTGCTCTACTATCCAGTCAACGTTTTGTGAGTGTTAGGGGGCTTCGGGCACTGTTGGGGTACTTTTTTAGGGAAAACTACATTTCCCATGAGCACTTGCTTCACACGCTCATTTCTGATTGGCTCCCGTCGAGGCAGCCATTTTCTGCTTTCCCTTCACGAGTATCCTATTCAAGGCTTGGACTCTCCTTTTCTCCTCACCAGATTAACCCTTTACCTGCCAGATAAGTGCGAATTAGCGATTTCTGGGGTGAAATTTTAATCATACACACTGTATTGGGTTGTTTCCTTATACTTTGGATGTTTTGACACTGTGAGGATGTCAACTCCGTTGGAGCTTGGGGCTAGACCTAAGACTAAGGATACTGGGGTGTCTGTGTCCCCTATTGTGCAGTGCTCCTCATGTCAATCAGGGTTACCTAGAGAGTACTCAGGTAATTTATGCCCAGCATGCACTGTTTCCCCTGTGTCTCCCCCAGGGACCTCCAGCCATTCACAAGAGCCAGTTTGGATGCAAGAGTTTAAGGCCACTACTAGAGACCCGAGGTCTACCTTACAACTCATTCCATCCCAATTACAGGGGGTTTTCCAGGCTTGGCAACCCTCTACTCCTATCAGGTCTTCCCTACCTAAGCTGCAGGGCATACCTCATGTCTCTGATTCCACTGAAGAGGAACTACTGGTGGATTCTGATGATGGGGAATGCTCTGCAGTGGTCTCTTCCTAATTCTTTGGGGACCCCTTTGAGGCTGACCCTGATCCCTCTGCTGAGGGCCTGATCAGGGCAGTATTAAACATGCTCAACATTACCTTGGTTCCAGAGGCTCCTGTGGACCCCTCTGATGTGTTCCAGGAGCCTAAGAAGCAGTCTACCTGTTTTCCACCTAACCCCACTCTTGACTGCCTGGTGTCTGATGAGTGGAAAGCTCCTGACAAGAAACCTTCTGCTTCCAAGAAGTTTGCTAAGTTGTACTGCTTTTCTGAAGTGGCGTTAGCTCAATGGGCTCATCCACCCAAGGTGCCCGCACCAGTCTCTAGACTTTCTAAGTCCACTGCTTTGCCTGTGGCAGATGCTTCTGACATCCCTAAAGACCATCTTTGCTATGGCTGGTACTTCATTGCACCTAGCATTCACCGCTGCTTGGGTGAACAGAGCCATTGCAGTTTGAACTGAACAGCTGACTGTGGCTGTCCGTCAGGGAGCGCCTACCACTGATATGTTGCGATGCCATCCGCTTGATGACTAGGGTTTCCATCATGTCTGTGGTAGCCAGACGGACTCTTTGGCTCAAGATCTGGTCTGCAGACACTACCTCTAAGAAAGCCTTTTTTTCATTGCCTTTTCAGGGTACCTCTCTATTTGGGCCAGAACTTAAAGACCTCACCAGTTAGGCCACAGGGGGTAAGAGTACTTTGCTGCCTTTAGTACCTAGGAAGAAGCCTCCAGTGAAGAGGAACTGGCTTTTTTGTTCTTTTCAGAGTGAGGCGCGCTCAGCGACCAAGGTGATTCCCCAGGTTCCGCGCTCCTCCTCCAAGCCCAAACAACAATGGAGGGCCAAGCAGTCCTCCACCAAGCCCAAGACTTCCAAACCTGCTTCGGCATGACTTGTCGAACCTTGGTCCTCACGCACCAGTAAGTGGTTGTTTGCACCACTTCCTCAGTGTCTGGACAGACACCTGGGAGATTTGTGGGTTTTGCAGGTTGTGTCAGAAGGGTACAGGATCCCTTTTGTCTCCTCAGGGAGTGGAGAAGCGCTGTCTGTTGCACAGCGCTATCCAAACCCGGTCCTGGAACTGGGTTTGGGTTTTTACTCCAACCTGTTTCTGGTTTACAAGAAAGACGATGGCTTTCATCCAATTTTGGACCTCAGTTCCTTTGTGGTCAAGACTCATTACCACCAGGAGTCCCTGGGGACTGTGATCGTGTCCGTGTCTCCTGGAGAATTCCTTGCTTCTCTTGACCTTCAAGATGCATACCTGCATATTGCCATCCATCCAGAGAGCCAGCAGTACCTCTTCCCTCTTCCCTTTGGCCTGACTACAGCACCCCAGGTCTTCAATCGCATCCTGGGTGCATTAGTGGCTGTCCTCCACCGGCACAGCATCAGAGTCACTCCATACATGGATGACTTGCTTCTGAAGGCTCCTTCTCCGGAACTCCTTCATCAGCAGGTCAAGGACTGCATTCATGTGTTGACCCTTCATGGATGGATACATGGACAAGTCGGACCTTGTACCATCTCAGAGAGTAGTCTTCCTGGGTCTCCTGTTCAACACCAAACAGGGTATGGTGTTCCTCACGGACGAGGTCGCTCACCAGAATGTCCACATAGTATCTGCTGTTCTGGCTCACAATCCAGTTCCAGCCAAGAAGCTGACCTCATTAGTGGGGAAGTTCATTTACACCATAGAAGCGGTTCCATTTGCCATGGCTCACACCAGGGACCTCCAATCTGCTGAAGGGCTGTCCCTTCATGATATCCTTCTGGACTACCGTGACGACAGATGCTGGCTGGGGAGCAGTCTTGGGTCACAGCAATGCCCAGGGTTGTGGTCTCTGGAGGAATCTCTCCTTCCCATCAATGTGTTGGACCTTCGGGCAATATTTCACGCTCTTCCCCACTGGACACGTCATCTGGAGGGGTGCCCAGTCATAGTCCAGTCCGACAACTCCACGGCCGGGGCTTACATCAACAAGCAAGGAGGTACAAGAGATCTCACTGCCTGGTTGGAGGTCAAAGCTATTTTTACCTGGGCAGAGGAACATGTTCCTGCCATATCCGCAGTTCATAATCCCAGCATAGACAACGTGCTGGCAGACTTCCTAAGTCAACACACAGTGGACAGCGGAGCTAGGGAACTGAATCAAGAAGTGTTCAACCTCCTTGTTCAGAAGTGGGGACTTCCTTGCATCGATCTAATGGCAACAAGGCACAATCGGAAGGTTCCGTTGTTCTGCTCTTGCTGGAGGGACCCTCTAGCTCTGGCAGTTGATGCCATGTCGATCCCATGGCGCTTCCCTCTGGCGTACATCTTTCCTCCCATTTCCATGCTACACAGGGTGTTGCAGAAACTGCGACTGGAGCGTTCTCCAGTACTTCTGTTTGCTCCGTACTGGCCTCATCAGGCTTGCTTTCCGGAGCTTCTCGATCTCCGTGTGGCGGAGCCCTTCCAGCTGCCTCACTGTCTGGATATTCTTCTACAGGGGTACCTGTGGAATGTGGATGTGGACCATCTGGGTTTGACGGCATGGAAATTGAATCCTCAATATTGAAGAAGAAGGGTTTTTCTTCTGGTGTGGTGACACTATGCTTAGTGCCCCCTAAGCCTGTCTCCTCTAAGGCCTACCATAGAGTCTGGTCCAGCTTTTTCTCTTGGTGTGTTGATAAGGATCTTTCCCACGATTTTGATCTTCCAACGGTCCTGTCCTTCCTGCAGGATGGAGTGGATAAGGGTCTCAGTTTGCGTTTCATTAAGGTTCATACTTCTGCACTCTTCGCCTCCTTTCAGATATGTATGTATCATTCCTGATGTCAAGGTTTTCTTTCAGGGCATTGCTCATACTCGTCCTGCCTTTAAGAGCCCTACTCCTCAATGGGATCTTCACTTGGTTTTGGGCGTCCTTCAGCGCCCTCCCTTTGAGTTCTTGACTGCTATTCCTCTACGCATGCTGACTTGGAAAATGGCCTTTCTCCTGGCGATTGTGTCTGTTTGTCATGTTGCGGAGTTGCATGCCCTGTCTTGTAAACCACCCTTTTTGGTGTTTCACAAAGACAAGGCAGTTCTTCGCACTTCTCAGGAGTTCCTAACGAAGGTGGTCTCTGAATTCCACATTATTCAGGAAATTGTGGTGCCCTCTTTCTGCCCTGACCCTACATCTGACAAGGAAAGGGACCTTCACTTGTTGGATGTGGTGCGATGTCTAAAGTTCTATGTGCAACACACTCAGTCTATTCGCCAGTCTGACGCCTTGTTCATCATTCCTGAGGGTCCCTGGACAGGGAGACCTGCATCCATGGTGACCATAACGTCTGGGATTAAGTCTACTGTTCGTAAGGCTTAGAAACTGCTGAAGAAGCCTGTTCCTTTTAGGGTTTCGGCTCATTCCACTCGATCCATTGGGGAATCTTGGGCTTAAAAGAATCCAGCCTCTGCTGACCAGTTGTGCAAGGCTGCCACTTGGTTGTCTGTGCACACTTTTTCTAAGCACTACCACGTTGATGTGCTGGCGTCGGCCTATGTCAGCTTGGGGCGGAAGATCCTAGAGGCAGTTTTGCCTGTCTAGGTTCTCTTTTCGTCTCTTCACTGCTCCTTCACTTTTGAGCCCAGTTGGCTTGACCATGCTTGGCTCTCCTGTGACTGAACGTGGGAGTCCTTTCAGGTTCATGCACAAAGGAATCTTCTTTTCCCTTCTTACTACCTAGTTAGTGTCTCAAATCTTTCTGGAGAGGGTTGGCTAGATGCAGCTAAGGAGAGGAGGTAGACTTCACCCAGCATTCTCTTCAAGAATTGTTCCTGCCTACTTAAAGGGGAGGTCGCCTACCCAAAGGTACCAGTAACCTATATGGACTAAGAGAAAAGGATTTAACAGGCAAGACTAAAATCCTCTTTTACATCTAGGAGTAGAAATGCATTTCATTGTAATACGCAACTTCCCTTCACTTGATGCATATCACATTGTGATATATTTGGTTTAATTGCATAAAACATATATTAATACTTTGTACATTTATTGCCCATTTGACCCCATAGAAACACATTCCAAAATGTCTGAATTTGCAGTTCAGTTGACTGCATTAGCCGTAAGATGTGTTAAGGGACCTACTTTAATGAGTGAAAATCTGCACCCAGTTTTTTGGTGCAGAGTCCCTTAATTCATCTTCAACAGCCGGACCAGGAATTGAGTTTGCAAAAAAGTAAAAAAAAAAATATGGATGTATTGATATATGGGGCACTAAGCCCCATATCAATACATCAAAACACTCCCAAAATGTGTGTAATGTTATTAGAATTAATCCTATGAGTTTCAGTGGGGTATGCTTATGTAAATATGGGTTCTATACATCCTGTATGTATCAAGCTTCTTGGTGGCAGAAAAATCGCACTTGTTAGTAAACAGCATGTAAAATAACACAATAATGATAACAACTAAGAAATAACTGATGCTATGCATAAAAAAGACGAGTAATTGTGGAGCAAAATGGAATAATAGGGGACTATTAAAATATCACATTGATTTAAATGGGGCGTTGAACACCTTGAATGTTGAAGAATTTCTCCTATTTTTGAGCATGAGGCCCAGCATGATTTAACAGTTTTGCATTTGTATATTAGTATTCTAATCTTCATGTGTTTTAGTTGTAAAATTAGTAATTTTATATTTCAACTATTGTGTAACTTTCTGCATTATTGTCCTGTCCCTGATAATATCACACAGGATGGAACTAGATATCTAGATATAAAAATTTATTTTTAATGCTATTTTGTGTGTAATTCAAATAAAGTGAATGTCTGCATTTTTAAAATTTCAAAAAAGGAAGTCCGTGACTAGGGTAATTGCCAGGTTCCCAAAAGGCCTGGTGCATGGGCCAACCTAGTTAATTATCTGTGCAGCCCAGTTGCACCAATATTAGCAGGGAGATTAGTTCATTTACCTTCCCCAGGCTGTCAGTAAGACATCTGGCTTTAAAAATGAGACCTTGGACTTTAAGCCCCCTTAAACAGTACCTAGCAAAGCTCCTGGCTACAACAATTTTCATTATTAGCATGCAATTGTTTTTATTATAACCAAATTAAAGTGTGCATTTCCATATGGAAAACAACCTGCAATATTGAAAACTAGAGGCTCGATTCTGTTGGGTCTGTTGAAAACCAAAAGTGGTGGCAACAGTTTTTTAGTCCGGGTTTAGTATTTTATTATCCTGGCTATGAGCAAACAAAATCGATTAATATCTCACAGTGGCCGCTAGATTTGTAGGAAAAGTTCTAAAAATATATACATTCAAATATTAAAATTTTATATTATAATTTCTCCAAATCTCTTGACAATTTCATCAAATTGCCTCAATGACCTTTCTTTTTAAAAATTGATTAACGTGTTCTTTTCTTAACAAACTGTTTGTTATATTATTTTTAATATGTTAGGTATTTTTTTTTAAAGATTCTCTCTAAAATGAATATATACTTGTTATAGCTCTTCATTACCTTAAAAAATTACTTAACATGTTCTTAAAAAGGAAGACTCAAACTTTAAATACATATATCAGTATTATTTTAATGATGGTTGTGTTTTTATAGTATGGCGTGCTGTAGGACATCTGTTAACAGTACTGTGTCATATCATGATCTAAGAAGTGGTATAAACTGCAGCTGGGAACCTTTATCATATATACTGTAAATTCTCAGTCTATAATAACACACATTTTTATTCATTTTCACTTTATGTGAAGTGTATGTGTGCGTGTGTGTGTGTGTGTGGGGGGGTTATGTATTAAAAAAAGAGTAAGAAAAAAACAAAACATTGGTCTCTCCTTGATCTCTCTCCCCCTTCACTCCCGAACCTCAATACCGTATATTCAGCCCCCTTTATTTCCCTTTACTCATCTCCATGATGACTTTGACTTGCTGCCTCCTCAGGGCCTCATAGTCATGGAGGTGAGTAGAGAGAAATAAAGATGAGGGTGCAAGATACAGCATTTTGGTGGTAACAGAGAGGGAAGGGGGAGATGGATAGAGGGGAGACTGGCATTTTATTTTCTTGTGGGTAGAGAAAGTATATGCGTATTATACACATTTACATTCAATTTTCCTTAAAACCTTGGGTATAATTTACACATGTATGTTATACACAGGTGCATATTACACCCATTATATTATGGTATTTAAATTCAAATCTGGCCCATTGTCTGTTATAGATCTGTATAATGAGCTCTTGTACATGAAATGCAATCAGATATCTTTATTTTAAAGACATTTATTCCTTCTTATTATCCAAAAGGAATATGTCCAAAAAGTTGAAGTTCAAGACCTGATGGAATTGGAGCAGAAGCTTGTGGAAGCAAAGAATCGACTAATTTTTCTTGTAGATTACATCATACTTTCACCTGCAGATATTTGTTTGAATAATAATGTCTTCCAGTGGCATGATCATATAGAAGAGATTTTTGAGGAACACAAGAAGATAATAGCTGAAAAGACAGAACAGTATGAGGAAGAATTAAAGGTTAGCAATACAAAAATGCTGATTATTTTCTGGTTTTATATTGTAAGAGTGTGGAGCTTTGAGGTCAGTGTTGTCACATTGTTTATGAGGGTAGACTTTTGGTGCATATGAAAACAGAAAACAGGAGCCTTGCCTTTTAAAGGATCAATAATCCTTTCCTGTTGAATAATGCAGAGATGTTTTCTTCCAAAACTGTTATTTTTTAAGTAGTTGTTCTTTTGCATTAACAGTGTCACATGTGTCCAGTCATGTATTATTTTGCATTATATGGGACAGGTGAGTTCTCCATAGAATGTGATTGTAACAGCTTCAGCACTTTGCAACAGTTTAAACTGTATTAACCTTTGATAAGAGTACCATTGTTTTACTCCACAAAATATGTTTTTTTCATAATACAACTTTACTCCTGTAAGCATTCTTTATTGTCATTAAACACTGTACTGGATTCTATTGCATTTCATAAATGTTATCACAGGTTTATGGGGAAAATTGAAGATCAAACCAGTGATTGGATTTTGCGCCTGAAATGGAATCCAGTTAAATTTAATGGGTTAATAATGGTCCAATATAACCTAAGGTTCGATCACTCCTTATAGTTTGTACTAACACTCTCCACCATCTCCAATGTTCTTAATATTCTAGTTTCTATAAAATTATATTATTAAAACTTTCCCCTCTCATCCCTTTTTAAAATGTTAAGCAGCCTCCCCTCAGATCTGAAATCTGGTTGCTTGTCCAGACAGATCACAACGAGGGACAATCTTTTAACAAAGGAGGGCAGGTTTTTCCTTATACTTACACCTCGTTGCGATCTGTCCTGACCAGCCTTCAGCTCTGAAGACAGAAAACTGACAAATTGAAAAAGAGGCGGAAGGGGGAAACTATAAGTTTATAAAAACTAGAATGTGAACATTGTTGACGGCGGTGAGTGTTAGTACACACTATAAGGAATGCTCGAACCTTAGGTTATGTTGAGCCATTACTAACCCTTTAAATTGAACTGCCACTTCAGTGTAATTGCATTTTATATTATAACTAGTTGAACAGCAGTGCCACTGCCACCCGGTCGCGGGGCAGTCACGCGCAGTAGAGACTGCCCGCGCCATGGCTGATACAGAGCTGGACACTCCTTCGGAGTGCCCAGCTCTGTATCAGCCACGGCGCGGGCAGTCTCTACTGTGCATGACTGCAGCAAGCGCAGCAGTGTCTACTGCGCATGTCGTGGCGTTACACACATTTTAGCGAATTATTATATAGGATTACCTCTCATCTCTTTCTGCTCTCAAAGTGCATGATGATACAGCAATTACCATGTGTGCTTAAAACATATGCAAGTCATGGAATAGCTCCGTTTGCAGAGTGCTCATTGCTGATGGCATCAATGTGTAGTCAAACATGTGCAGACAAGCATCTGCAGTATCTGTGGCATGCTAGATGTATTGTGAATGTTGGTGGAGCAAGTTGTCAAAATCAACAGCAAAACTGCTGTATATATTGACTCCCTTGGAGTGCAAAGCATTAGTGTCAAGGAGGTAAACCATTTCTTTATTTAATAAAACAAGGGTCCCTGGAAGGTCTCCATTTTCTGGTGGGGAGCAGCATTCCATTTCCAGTAAGGATTGGCTGAATGAGGGCAGTCCTGATTTCCTCATCCATCCCTCTGACCACTAGGAATGCCTCTTTTTTTTTGTTTTTATAATTTCTTTATATATATGTTAAAAATTTGCCACTTGCCTTCTCTTCCAGACTAGATTAATAAAGTTTAGTTTTCTCTGAGGCTTTAGCGGCAGTTGCTTGCTTTAGCTGTTTGTGTTCTTGGGGTTCAAGACTTACTCAAAGAAAAATAAAATACTGAATGGAAACATATACTTTTAATTAACTCTTTTCTTTTCTGATGGAACTTACATCCATAATGGTGTACATCCTCTCACATACCTTTTTCTCAACTCAGGCCCACAGGGATGGTATTTGCAGGAGATCCAGTGCTTATACGTTGGCAAATACTTGAACAGGTCTCTTATTGCAGAATCATCTCCCAAGTCATCATACTAGAGTTTGTTTGGGCACAATGGCTATGACCCCTTCAGAAATAACGAGCAAACATACAATTGCACCCATAAATTAGGCTTGGAGCTCCAATAAATCCTTTTGTTTACTATATACACTCCAGTTTGCTGCAGCGTGTAGACGCTTCCTGTCAATGTTGCTTCTTCATATGGCCTACATTGGTGGCTCTAGGTTCTCACTTGCCACCTGACAAAGTCACTATAGTGGTGGGCACTGGGAATATGGAAGTATGATTCCAGTGGACCCCTGTTACTTTGTTTATCTCTTTCTTTGATAATTGCTATTTTTTATATATATTTATTTATTGCACATATTTTGCTATAAATCGGCAAATAGTACTTTACCTCATTTTTTACTTGTTGGCACTATTTCACTTTCATGCAATTTTGTCATGGTTATTGACAATTGATATGTATTAGAGTAGGAGAGCTGTTTTATTTAAATGAGGGTCCTATTGTTATATTGTATTAATAGATCTGGTATGTTTGCCTGAGTACCTTTTTGATGAATTATACAGACTGACTATTGGGATTATTGGGATTTGCTCATCCCCCTACAATTCTTAATCACTTTTTGCTTGTTTTCTAAGCCTCTGTAGCACTTAAAAATATTGTATCCAATTTCTTTTGATATAGCTCTTTGGTTCTATATTGAGTGCTTCTTTAATATGCTTTTATGCATCTCTCATTGTATTATGACTTTGACTTGTTACTCAGCTTCTTTCATGAACTCCTCTTGCTACTGACCTGTTTTACAGACTGTGTTCTCTGCTGCCCCTGACCTTAAGCCTGATGTCTGACTAGCTTGAGTGCCTGAATACAAGCATGTGCTTCTTTGTAGAAAAGTCTTGACCAATGCTGTCAGAATCCTATCCCTATTATTTTACCTTAACAACTAAGCCAGTTTATGGATCCTGCACGATTCACCAAGCTTTAAACACCATGACCAAAAGCTGGCTGCCCTCTCTATCAGTTACAGATATAGAGCTATGCATAGCATTGCTAGATTCGGTTTCAGCACTCGTCTAGGCTTTTCTAGACTGTGGGTAATCCGGCTCTGGGATCAGCCAGCTAAGGCAGGAGCTTAGATAACCTGATTGTCACTGGTAATTTGTTTTTTTACTCTCTCTCTTCACATCCCCCCCTTTCTCTCTTCGCATCCGCAAAGAACAATTGGCTACCACCAAGACTCAAGCAAATCCAGCTTCTTCTCTTTTCCTGTCTGTCTCTAACATAAAAAATCAGCTGCCTTCTCTCACTATCCCAAACACAGAACGCAGAAACTCTTCCCATGGAGGATAGTATTATTGATTTCAATGCAAAGAAAAAGGCAGAAGAAAAGCAGGGAAAAAGATGCTTTTTCTACTTGACTTTTTTCTATATAGCAGGAAGTACCATTTTTTGCATGTTTCACTTTGGATGTTCATGCTTACTCCTGCATTCTACAGCTTGCTATCCAAATATTCTTACTCAGACGAAGCAGTGCCTTCTGGAGTGACAAAAATTAAATGATGTCCTCCACAAGTGGTAACCCCAGATCCAGCAAATTGAATGCCCAAGCCAAGGCTTCATCCTTAAGCAAGGAAAATATAAATGTCACTCTAGCTTAGTTTAGAGGCAAATACATCTGTCTAATTGCAGATGTGTAGAAGTCAATAGTTCAAGAAGCCTCAAAGTTCAGTCCCACTCAAATACTTTTGCAATGGTATCTTATGCTTGAGAGATATCAGTAAGACCCTTGCAGAATTAAAATAAATAGCATCTTGTACATAGCATGAATTCATATAGAGATTTGCAAGACAGAGGAGCAAGTAGCAGTACTTTGGGGTTTAGCTCCCTTATCCTGAGAATGGCGATAGATACATTGTGCCGAGGATTGCACCAGGGATCTTGGTCTTGAAACAGTATTCAAAGCCTGGTCTTATTTAGAGATCATGGCTGTTTGGTGGAATTAGATAGTCAAGGTCAGAGATCTGTGCTGGCACAATATTTTCAGACACAAGTATAATGTGCTGAGGTTGCGACAAATAGAAAAGTAAACAAAACAAAAGCTGATGCGCTCCTACTTGGCAATACTAGTGTAAAATCTTTGTAGGACACAAGTCAAATGCAGACAAAATATAAAAAGAAACAAGGACGTAAGTCCAGATATGCATCTTCTTCCCCTGGTGTCCTTAGCAGCACCTTTGCAAATCTAATGCACAAATTGGGAGAGAAGGAATACAGCAAAAATTTGAGAGTACCTCCAGTATTATGGATAAAATCTGCTGCTATAATATATATTTACAAGATATTTGCTTGCAAGTACACCTCAAGAGCCAAACACAGGCTTATTGTGAGAATGACCTCCAGGATCGTCTATGAACCCACTTAGGACCACTTGCAAGGACCACTTGCTTTACAGGTACCTTCAGCAAGAAAGCAGAACACACAGAAGGCCCTCTAAGGGTAAAACTGCTTCAAAATAAGTGAAAATGAGGCTCCCAAAAAGATACCACTCACCAAGTCCACAAAAGAAATAGGCACATCAAAAGGAGAGGTCCACCAAAGTAGTTACTTCCGAATACACTTTTATTTCCCAACGGGTTTCGTATGTATTTACACACACACGTAGTCAGTGGGATAAATTAAATGTTAAAATGTGCTCATATTTAAAAATTTAAACACCTACCGTTTTTTGAGCTCTCTGACAATCCGGATGCCAGCCACCCAGGGAGAAGACCAAAGCGAGGCTTGGAGAGGAGGAAGTGACATCAGCCTCCAGACAAACCTCGCTGTGCCATCACCCATAGCAACAGCAGACACTCTAAACGGCCGAAGATCTCAAACAACAGCAGTACAATAAAACCATTCCTCAATATTAAGTGGCATAAAAATATATATAAATAAGAACATCATGCATATTCTAAGAAATCATATAATATTCTTCAAATTTAGCAATATAAAAGGCAACACTAATCTCACAATACATAAGATAAAAATACAAAGGGATGGAATGGTCTGTAAGGTCCAAAGCAAATAAATATACTAAAAGAATTGAATAAATGAATAAACATGAAAAGCAAAATTATAACAATACAAAAAATGTGTACAAAGATGAGACAAAACACAGAATATAAATAGGAATAAAGCTGGAATTAAGGGTCAGCCCATAAGAACGAAAGCAAAAACAACAACAAAAAGAGCCTACAGGAAATTGCTCACCTCCAATTCTTCATTCAGGCCTCCAGGAGACAAAGTGTCCAAATGGTAGCTCCAAAAAGCTTTGTGGCAGCATAATTTGGCAAAACGGTTTGGGGTATAGACTGAAATATGCTCTATCCCAGCTATGTGAAAGCCTATTGGGCACATACTAAAATGCCTGGGGACGGAGTGACCTCTAGATTTGTTCTTTATCAGGAGTCTGTGTTCCCTAGAGCAATCACACAATGCTCTAGTGGTGCGGCCCACATATAAAACATAACTATAAACATGTTAAAAAATGATGAATTGTCCATTTACAACCACACACTGTTCCCTATCCTTCAACCAGTTTTCTATCCAATTGCAAAGGTTATCCCCTAACCCCAGTTTCCTTATTTTATACCCCAGCCTTCCTTGTGGCACTGTATCAAATGCCTTTGCAAAGTCTAGATTTACTACATCAACTGCCTTACCATTATCTAGGTTGCTACTTACTTCTTCATAGAAGCGGAAAAGATTAGCTTGGCATTATCTATTTGTTACTTGATGCGGCTCTTCTACCATTCCATGATCCCTTGTATATACTGATGCAAAGGAAGTGTTTAGAACATTGGCCTTTTCCTTATCCTCTCTAATCAACTCACCTATCTAATTTTTGAAAGGTCTGATGCACTCCCTCTTAAGTTTTTTGCTATTTATATATTTGAAAGACTTTTTTGGGTTAGTCTTGCTCTCCCTTGCAATTCAAGTTTTATTATTTATTTTTGCTAATCTAATTGCCTTTTTGCAATCTTTGTTACACTCCCTGTATTTTAAGAAAGAATGTTCAGTTCCTTCAGACTTAAATGGTTTAAATGTTTTTTTTTTTTTCCCTAGCCATTTCCTTCTTTTCATGTGCAGTTAACCACATTGGCTATGATTTACTTCTTTTGCATTTGTCCCCCATTGGTATATACCATTGGGTACATTTCCGCATCCTGAATTTGAATTCTGACCATTTTTCCTTAGTATTTTTGCTTTTAAATAATTTATCCCAGTCTATGTATTGCATTGAAGCTGTTAAGAATTTGAAGTTAGCTTTTTTAAAATTAAGAGTTTTAGTCGAACCTATGCAGTTTTGCTTTGCCAAACTGATCTCAAATGTAACCATGTTGTGATCAGTTTCCCAAATGTTCACTTACATTAATATTGGATACCATTTCTATATTATTCATTATCACTAGGTCCAATACATTGTTATTTCACTGTCGTCCAATACAGGTTACTGGTAACACTGGGAGGCGTCAGTCCCCTTTAAGTAGGCAGGAACATTCTCTAAATGTATGCAGGGGGGTGGAGCCTCCCTTTCCCTCTCAGGCTGCTGTTCACTTAGCCTGCCCAGAATTGTTTGTTCCTGTGTAAGGCACACAGGTGGAGAACATCTCTCTTCAGTTTTAGTTGTTTGTTATTTTCTGTCAAATATGGAATACCACCATTAGGCGGGTTACCAGGACTGACAATGCCCTCTCCAAAGTGGCTAGTTTCAGTGGCCAGAGCAGTTTGGCGGACCTTAAGCTCCGAAGAGGGAATAATCTTGATTTCAAGTGATTCCCTGGGGATTCCTATCTGAGGTACTCCTCTTTCCCTGGTGACCCGAAGACAGAAGACCTGCAGAAAGGTGATCCACCCTTTGAGTGCTGAAGGTTCACTTGTCCCACAGTGTCCCTTAACTGGGCTTGTATTTGGGAGTTCTCATTGCACACTCCAGCACTCATTGGGTGTTTATGTATATATATATATATATATATATATATATATATATATATATATATATATATATATAATATATATAAGTGTATGTCTGTGGTTTTGGAGCAGTTTATATGGCATATTAACCCTTTCTCTGCTGGTTTGACTAGTTTAATGGGGTTTTGGGACACTTCCTTTATAGGGTAGTGTTTTCTTATGTTGTACATGTGTTTACTATGTATTCTTAACCTTTTCCCTTTGGGGGTTAATTTTATTAAAAATTATGTACTGCGCCATTGCTCCTTTACTTTCAATGGGCTGACACTGTTTGGGACGTATCTCTGGAACCGCTTCACACAGCAACTTCAGAGTGGGCTCATTTTTCTTGTCTACCCTTGCTCTATCATCCGGTTTATAGTTCAAGTGTGTTGAGGGGCTTCGGGCACTGTTTTGGGGTACTTTTTGGGAAAAACTACATTTCCCATGAGCGCTTGATTTGCGCCTAATTTCTGATTGGCTCCCGTCGTGGCGGCCATTTTGGGCACTTTTCTCAATGTGTATCCCACACAGGGCTTGGACAATCCTTTTCTCCTCTGCAGATTGACCCTTTACCTGCCGTAACAGTCTATATTTGGCGTGAAATATCAATCTTACACACTACAGTTGGATGATTCATTGTACAGTTGGTTATTTTGATAATGTATGAATGTCTATACCGCTGGAGCTAGGGACTAGACTTAAGACTAAGGAAGCTGGGGTTCAGTATCCCCCATTGCGCACTGCTCTTCCTGTCACACAGGGCTACCTAGAGTGTTTTCTGGTCATTTCTGCCCAGCAGGTTCTGAGGTTCCTGGCAGCAACCCAGGGCCTTCCAGCCAAGCTATTGAGCCAGCTTGGGTGCAAGAGTTTAAGGCTGCAACTGGAGATCTTTACAGCTCTTTGCATCCCAGATACAGGGGGCACTTCAGTTATGGCAGACCCCCCTCTATTATCAGATCCTCCCTGCCTCAACCTCAGGGAGCACCTGATGTGTTAGATTCTTCTGAGGAAGAATTGTTGCTAGTTTGGAATGTGGAGGTTGGTGCTCTTTTGGAATCTTCCAGGTCTCTTAAGGGACCCATTTGTAGCTGATCCTGAAACCTCTACTGAGGGCCTGATCAGGGCTGTATTGCCCACTCTCAACATTCCATCGGTTCAGGAGGTTCACTCTGTTCCCTCTGATGTTTTTCAGGTGCCTGTAAAACCCCTTACTCATTTTCCTCCTAACCCAACTCTTGACCATGGACTACTCCAGACAAGTCCTCTTCAGTGCCTAGAAAGTTTGCTAAACCTTTTCCCTTTCTCAATCAGAAATGACTACATGGGCTCATCCCCCTAAGGTGGACGCACCCATATCTAGACTGTCTCAGCTTACTGTCTACATGTTTCTGACGCTGCAAGATTGGACTGACAAGTAACTGAGGTTCCCCTCAAGTCCATTTTCGCTTCTTTTGGTTCTGCTATGCATCCAGCCTTTGCTGTTGCATGGGCTAACCAGGCTGTTGCAGTCTGGACTGTGCAACCCACTGGTCGTCTGTCAGAATGAGCCTATTTCGGAGACATTGTGTCTCCTTGCTATTCTCTCTGTACATCAACGCTATGTTTTTGCTGCTGCCCTTGATGCCACCCGCATGGTGGCAAGGGCCTCCACTACTTCTGTGGCGGCTTGGAGGGCGCTTTGACTTTAGATTGGTCTGCTCTCTCTGCTTCCAGGAAAGTTTTCCTTTCTTTGCCTTTTGAGGGTACTTCCTTGTTTGGATCCGAACTTAAGGAACTGATTAGAGGGGCCTCAGGGGTTAGAGTCTCTTCTACCCTTGGTTTCAAAATAAATAAATAAATAAAAGGGTTGCCCTTTACGCGTAACCGGTCTTTTCGTTCCTTTTCTCTCAGTCACGTACAGCGAACCAGGTGGTTCCATCTGTTCCACGTTCCTCCTGGACCATGCAGCAAGTGCGGCCCTAGGCCGCATACAAGCCCAAGACTTTGTGACTGCTTTGGAATGACTCTCGACACCGTGAGATGATTCAGTGTCGGACTTGTGAGTTTTTCTGGTGGTGTTTGAGGGATACTAGATCCCTTTCCCTCCCACCTTTTTGTCTTTATCTTTCTCGTTCTCCTCAGGAAGTCGTGAGAAGCCGTCTGTTCTAAGACGCTTTTCAGGTTCTTCTGGACAAGGATGTCCTGGAACAGGTCCCCCCTGCGGTCAGGGGTTCGAGATTCTATTCAAGCCTCTTTGTGATGACCAACAAAAAAAAATAAAATAAATAAATTAAAGGGTTATCGGATGCCGCCCTATTTTGGATCTGAAAGATCTTAGGGCTCGATTCAACGTGAAGAAAAAAACTGATCATTCCAGACATAGACGACGTTATGGCAGACTTCCTCAGTAGTCACGCAGTCGACTTGGAACGTGGGAACTACATCAGGACGTGTTTCAACTCCTAGTTTGAGATAGGGAATCCCTCAGTGGATCTGATGGCAATGAGACACAACAGGAAGGTTCCGCCGTCTTGCTCTCTGTGGAGAGACACTTTAACTCTGATCCTGATGCAATGTCCATCCCTGGACATCCTCTCTGGCCATTTTTTCTTCTCTCCCTATGTTAATATGGGCGTTACGGAAATTGTAATTGGTATGTTGTCCGGTAATTTTGATTGTTCTGGATTGACGTTGTCAACCATGGTCTCTGGGGTTTTGACCCTATCTGTAGTGAAGTCATCTTGGCTCTCCTTTCGTCCAGCTCTTCTTCTACAGGGTTATCTGTGGAAGACTATGTTTTTCGGCTCAATTTTTTGGCTGTTGAATCCTCGATTTTAAGGAAGAAAGGGTTTTCTTCTGTTGTGGTGTCTACTATGCTACACGCTCGTAAGCCTGTTTCTTCCAAGATCTATCATTGAGTCTGGTCGACCTTTGTGTCGTGGTGTGCTGACAGGGATCTGTCTCATGCATTTCATCTTCCTACTGTCCTGGCCTTTTTGCAGGACGGTGTCGATAAGGGGCTCAGTCTGAGTTCTCTGAAGGTCCAGACTTCGGCGCTCTCTGTCTTTTTCCAGGAGCGTTTTGCTGTTCTTCTTGATGTCAGGATTTTCTTCCAAGGTGTGGCTCATGTTCGTCCTGCTTTTAGGAGTCCGGCTCCTTAGTGGGACCTTAATCTGGTTTTGGGGGTTCTTCAGCACCCCCCCTTTGAGTCCTTGGCTACTATTCCTTTGCACCTTTGTCTTGGATGATGGCCTTCCTTTTGGCTATTGTTTCAGTTCGCCGAGTGGCGGAATTACAAGCTCTGTCTTGTAAACCGCCTTATCTAGTGTTCCACAAGGATAAGGCCGTGCTTCGTATTTCTACGGAGTTCTTGCCTAAGGTGGTCTCCGAGTTCCACATCAATCAGGAGATTGTGGTGCCGTCTTTTTGCCCTAATCCTTCCTCTGACACTGAGAGGAATCTCCACTTGTTGAATGTTGTGCGTTGTCTCAAGTTTTATGTTCATCGCACAGAGTACATTAGGAAGTCTGACGCTCTGTTCGTCATTCCTGAGGGTCCTAGGGCAGGGAGACAGGCATCCAGGGTAACCATTGCATTTTGGATTCAGTCTACTATTTGTAAGGTTTACGAATTGAGGAATAAGCATGTTCCTTTTCGGGTTACTGCTCATTCTACCAGATCGATTGGGGCCCCTTGGGCCTCTAAGAATCAAGCGTCTGCTGATCAGCTGTGCCGGGCGGCCACGCGGTCCCCTGTGCACACATTTTCGAAGCACTACCATGTGGATGTGCTGGCCTCGGCTGATGCCAGCTTTGGGAGGAAGGTCCTGGAGGCAGTTTTGCCTGTCTAGGGTCTTCTTCTTCTGAGGTTCTCAGTGCTTCCTTACTGTTGAAACCCGTTGGCTCTGGTTCAGTGTGCTGTGTTTAGTTCTTGGGGTCTGTTTTACCCCTAGTTGGTGTCCGTTGACACTTCTGTTTTGTTGGGATCTCTGACTGGTTGGTCATAGGGGTCCTGGTGACGCTGGGGGCCTTACGCCTGGTCCTTGCCTTCTTCCCACCTCTAGGAAACTCAATATTTGGACATCCCAGTGTTACCAGTAACCTGTATTGGACGACAGTGAAAATAGGATTTTAGTCTTACCTGTTAAATCCTTTTCACTTAGTCCATACAGGTTACTGGTCTCCCACCCTGTCCAGGGGCCAGGCTTGGCTCTCCTGTGGCAATACGTGGGAGTACTTCGGGCATGCTCACAGGAGCCTTCTTTCCTTCTACTATCTAGTCTGGTTAGTTCTCAAACAATTCTGAGCAGGCTAAGTGAACAGCAGCCTGAGAGGGAAAGGGAGGCTCCACCCCCCTGCATACATTAAGAGAATGTTCCTGCCTACTTAAAGGGGACTGACGCCTCCCAGTGTTACCAGTAACCTGTATGGACTAAGTGAAAAGGATTTAACAGGTAAGACTAAAATCCTATTTTCTTATCAACGCTTCCACCATTTGTGACATATAGCCCATGCTCACAAATCTGCTTCCCTTAGCACTCTGACAGGTCTCATTCTTCCAATTGATATCTGGATAGTTAAAATCTCCCATAATTATAGTATGCCCAAGGTGAGCAGCTTTACTCATTTGCAATAGCAATTGGGCCTCAATATTCTCATCCATGTTTGGTGGTTTGTAGCATATAACAATAATACAAACTTTTAGCGGCTCCAGCGGTTACAGGGTTAACATATTGATTTAAGTAGTACAGTGCTCCCAACACTCAGTGATCCAACCTGGGTATAAGTGTCAAAGATCTTTGTGTGCCAGCCTGGGAAATCTCCTCTTGTCCACTTAAAATATACACAGTACTAGAATCTGGCTGCACTAACACTGAATCATCCAACACAATATATCCATATAAAATCAGCTGTTTCTTTATTTCAATTCAAAAGAGTCACATAATATTGAAAATGTATCCAAAAAGCATATAAACGTGTACAGACCGTGAGATGTCTTCGTGAGCAGGTGTGAGGAAACACATCAACGCTTTTCTAGTGTGTAACGCTTAGTCATGACCCCTAGTTTGTCTCCACGCAGAAAACCTCCTCATATAACTTCCGGTCTTTAATTGATAAAGTCTGAGTGGTCAAGCTTACGTCTGAGCAGGAAGAGCCGAGCAATTGAGTTGGTTAGCCTCTTAATGTCCAACCAAACAACGTTCTACCAATCTATAGCTGGACCGAGTATCTATCTGTATTTAAATAAATTATTATCACTCTGCTCTCCAGCTCAGACTTCTAACCTTTAGCAAATCCTACCACTCTAAACCTAAAGCAACATAACTGATAATACGTGTTAACATCAAATGCTGCTCATAACCAGTCGCATTCAATATACATGCACAACAAGACTACTGAAATATGGAAATGTTGCTGCGGAAGGTCTCTAGTTCACTCCCTTTGACAAGCAGCCATCATATAATATATCTATGCCCACAATTTAGTTATAAGGGCATATCTTTGATTTGAACTCCTTAAAGGGATAGTAATACTTCATTTTAACTTTATTTTATTTTGTAGGCATTAAAAAAACATGAAGAATGATATAAGTCTTATCTCTGAAACCTTTATGGTTTAAGAGATATTCACAAACAAAGTATCCCCCCCCGTTCAACCAGATCAGAAGGGAGATGCCCAGGTAGACTGCAGAGAGGGACAATCTTCAATTAAGATAATGGAAAAAGCTGAAAAACTTGTCAAGGGGGGGAAGGGCTTTCATTGTTTTCATACAAAGAAAATTGTCCCCTTCTGTTATCTGTCCTGTCATACAACCAGATTCACATCTGAGAAGAGATGGCTTACACTAGGTAAAAGGGGCGGGGAGGGGAACTTTGCTTGTGAATATCTCATAAACCATAAAGGTTTGAGAGATAAGACTTATATCATTCTTCATGTTTTTTTAATGCCTACAAAATAAAATAAAGTTAAAACGAAGTGTTACTATCCCTTTAAGTACCACTAAAACTATGTTGTCTTGGGGAGTTACCTTATTGATCACACTTACATAAAAAATATTGACCATAAAGTAAAATAAACAATCTAGTGATCAGATTAAATTTTTTACATTCGACTGCTCGAGCAAGACAAGAAATTCTCTTAATCCTTCGAAGTCTATAGGTAGACATTATCTTAAAACATGGAGTATTTCCACATCAACAGGCCTCAGAGCGCAACCAAAGTATTTAAATTCTAGATCATTTCTAGAAGGTTGTTCATATTAAAAAAAAAAAAGGAAAGGAATGTATAGTTTTTACATAATCCTTAATTCTTCAATAAATATTAATTATTATTATTCATCAAATTCTATTATGTTTCCACAAAACTGAACATAAAAAATAAATATGACACTTCATAGGTCTTATTAAAACCCTTTGGGTGTCTAGTACGCAATGTAAATGTCCAGATCGCTTCCGTTCTCAACAACTTACTATCCAAATCATCTCCTCGCACCCCTAGGGTGACCCGCTCTATTCCCTGCACTGAAAATACTTTCAGATTCCCATCATGGGGATCTTTGAAATGTGATGCTATATTAGATCTAAAATGAATCCCCCTAATGTCACTGCAGTGTTCATTCATTCGTTGTCTCAGAGGTCTAGTGGTTTTACCCACGTACTGCATTTGACACTCCTCACACGAAATTAGGTATACCACACCTCTAGTTGCACAATTTATATAGTTTTTCATCTGATATTCCACTCGAGTGAAACTAGAGGAAAAATTCTGACTGATCTTCATATATTTACAACAACCACATCTCGCTACCCCACATTTATGATTACCCTTGACTGTTAACCAAGTATTTTTATTTTTCATTCTATCTCCTACATAGGAATCTGAAAGTATTTTCAGTGCAGGGAATAGAGCGGTCACCCTAGGGGTGCGAGGAGGTGATTTGGATAGTAAGTTGTTGAGAAGGGAAGCGTTCTGGACATTTACACTGGGTACTAGACACCCAAAGTGTTTTAATAAGGCCTATGATGTGTCGTGTTATATTTAATAACTAAATTGTGGGCATAGAAAAATTATATGATGGCTGGTTGTCAAAGGGAGTGAACCAGAGACCTTCCACCACAAAATCTCCATATTTCAGTAGTCTTGCTGTGCATGTATTTTGAATGCGACTGGTTATGAGCCGCATTTGTTGTTAACACGTATTAGCAATTATGTTGCTTTAGGTTTATAGTGGTCAGATTTGATATAGGTTAGAAGTCTGAGGTGGAGAGCCGGGTGATAATTTATTTAACTATAGATAGATACTCGATCCAGCTATAGATTGGTGGAACATTGTTTGGTTGGACATTAAGAGGCTAACCAACTCAATCGCTCGGCTCTTCCTGCTCAGATGTAATCTTGACTACTCAGACTTTAGCGATTAATGACCGGAAGTTATATGAAGCGGTTTGTGGCGTGGAGACAAACTAGGGGCCATGACTAAGCGTTACACACGCGAAACGCGTTGATGTGTTTGCTTACACCTGCTCACGAAGACGTCTCACGATCTGTATAAGTTTATATGCTTTTTGGATACATTTTCAATATTATGTGCAGCCAGTTTCTAGTATGGTTTGTAGCATATACCCACCCTTTTGTCTTTTACACCACATTTAGTCTTAATTTCTACCCACAAGGATTCCACATTATGGACAGTTTCCTCATTAATATCACTCCTTAAAATTGGATTTAGCTCTGGTTTCAAATACAAGCACACATCTCCCCTTTTCTATTAATTCAGTCTCTCCTAAACAGGGAATAGCCCTCTATATTTACAGCCCAATCATAGGCATCATTCCACCATGCTTCTGTTATACCAATTATGTCCAATTACCAATTGTATTTTTATTATTATTATTATTATTATTATTATTATTACGTACCAGTTTAGCTAGATTTAACTTTATATTTTCTTGATTATTTTGTCCTGATAAGTAACTTTCTTTGACTTGCATGGTACAGGAAGACTTGATAAATCACAGTAAAATCTGGCTACTTCTGTATATGGCATAATATCTAGTGTCATTGTACAGCACATTTTATAGATGTATTGTCCTTTTTGTTCAGCACTAGCATAGTTTTTTAATTAATGATACAATAATCATTTAATTTTGAAATAGCTACAGTGTGAGAGGTTTATTGAAGAATTGGAAAACTATGCAAAGCAGATGGAAGAATTTGAAGCATATGATGACATCGAGGAGGTGACTAGATATCTGAGAAAGGCACAAGCACTGAGTTCAAAATTGGATCAAGCTGTTGATAAGGTTTGTTTTTATCTTTTATTTAATTAACCCTGTATATTCTATTTCATTTAACTGACTAAAGGCATGCTATTTTCCCTATTTGTTGAGAAACATACAGAAACAGGCATTTTTGCACCTTTTTTCTCATTGAAATTGGCAGTATGTTGCAATTAAATATTGCGCTTTATCTATTTCATGATGTAACATGACTATCTATCGATCCATCCAAATAAAGGTGAACAGTAGAAGCTTGAGTTACTGCACTACATGCAAATAATCATCTGCACGAAGTACAATGGATATCTGATTAGCTACATGCTGCACAACTAATCAGGTGCCCAGTTTATACAGCTTAGTTACTCAGTTGACTTCCTTTGTGGTTCTCCTGATTATTCATTCAAATGTCAAAAGAAATTGTGAAAACAAAGCTACTTTTGAATGCAGTATGCTTCGGACACTAATACTTTAATATAGCAAGAAAAGTGTTATTTATGAAAATACATGTTACAGCTAGATTTTTTGGCCTTTTTTTGTTTGTGTGCAACAAAAGGTACCAGTGATATATGACAACGTTGCAGGTTATCAAGGGTTTTGTGGTTTTGAATTTCAAAGGATTTCATTGAGAGCTACAGATATTGGTTTCCTGTTTTTATTGTAGGTATTTCATATTAAAATATAACCTGTCAGTCCTGTAGTGATTATCTGTTAAGGGTTATTGTAATTTCAACTGTTATGTCTGCATAGTTATCTATACCTGTAGCTACACTATCTGAAAAAGAAACTCACACTGTTATATTATTTGGAAAAAATACTTTGTTGAGTTGAATTGAAATTGTCCAGCGCCTGCTTTTATATTTTGGCTGCATAGTATTACTACATTAGTGTGATAATTGACATGCACTGTGCTCCACACTCGATCCTTGACAAATTTACTAAAGGAAACGTTTCTAAAAGTCTACATTTTCCAAAGTATATACTGTACTGATAAGTGCCAGCATTCTTTCCATAAACAGTTTGTTACCACAACTTGTTATGATGATTGATTGCTTCCATGTCATGATGATAATTATTCAATCAATCTATTGATGAAACTTTTTTGTATTTCTAAGTTTCCACTTCATGTTTGGTCTTGTGTTATGCTAATAGGTTACAGTATGATTTGACGTCACACTGTACATTAGGAAACTTTTTTTGGCACCTAGTTTGTTTTTGAAAAGTATATAAGGGAGCACTTAAGTACTTGTTTATCCTGAGGAATAATATGTAATGTAATCAAAACTTTGATCAAATAAATGTTCTTTATTGTCCAGTATGGAACACAGGTACCATGGGGGGTTGAGTTTCTCCAATTGCAGGCAGAACACATCCAAAAAGACAAGGTCTTGTGGGTGGAGACTCTCCCCACCCTCTGCAGGCCAACCTTTCCCTGCACCAGTTTATGATGTGTTCTTCAGACTGCATGGAAGGCTTAGAACACTGCTACTTACTTTTTGTTTATTTATTATTTTTACTTAGATTTTTACTTAGATATGGTTGTTAAAATTTCTCCATTAGGAGGTTTTCCATTACTGGGCTTGATCAGTGTGCAGATGATGTATGTACCCTTTCAGCCCTGTGGAGGGAATCTTGCAGCCCAAGTTTCTCACTCCCAGCAGTACTTATCTGAGACTTTGCTTCCTTCACAATGGTAACCTGAAGACATAAGATGAAGACTGGTGAGTAACACTTTGAGTGTCTTGGTCTACTTTGTCCCTAGCTGTACCTCTTCTACAGGTGTCTTGCACTCATGTTGGGTATTTTATTACTGTTTTACTGTTCTCCCTTAACTAATGGAGCATGGATGGCTGTATTAGGAATAGTTAACCCTTCCCCCTTCAGGGGCCTGTCTCTTTAGTACCCCCCTCATGTTCCCTGGGGTCATTGGGTGTTTTGTGGTACCTTTTGATTTTGTCAGTTTTTTAGGTGCGAGGCGCCTTTAAGAAACGCATCTTTGCTCCGTTTACTTCTATTGGTGAACTTCTCTGGGACATAACTCTGCAACTCTTTGTCATACAGAGGTCACAGTGGGCTCATTCTTCTTGTCTCCTCATGCCCTTTTAGCAGATTCATGTCCTGAGTGTTTTGGAGGTCTGTGGGGGGTCTGAGGACAGAGTTATAAGCATTTCTAGGCAACAGAGAAGGCTACCGATTGGTTGCTTGTTTTGCAGTTGCCATTTTAATTCTCTCTTGCTTGTCCTATGCAGAGGTAAACTCTCCTTGCTCTTCTTCTCCAGATTAACCATTCACCTGCCAGTACTTTCTGGGCTTTTCTTGGGTGAACTGTTAGTCTGGGTAACTGTTACTAGTGATTTATACTAGTTTTAGACACTACTCCTGTCAGGATGTCAGATTCTAAGGGACATGGGACTAGACCTAAGACTATGGCCACAGGGACATCACTGACCCCCCCCCCCCCCTTGCTTACTGTTCTTCATGTGAAACGGGGATCCACAGAGAATATTCTGGATCTCTCTCCATCTTGTGCTCTGGCCCCTACTACTCCCCCAGGTTCCTCCAGCACTGACCAAGAGTTAAGACATTGTTGTCCACTGTGGCCCAATTTCCTCTCTCCATCCAAGGGGTTCTTTAATTTTGGAAGCCCCCACTTTTAGGTATGTGGCCCCTAGGGCTTCGAGTATGCCCGCGCTCATAGGGGCCTCCTCTAAGGAGGACTGTTCTGAGGATGAACGGAAGGAAGGGGAATATGAAGATATGGATTCTCCCAACTCCTATGGGGCTGACCCTCTCCCCTCCACTGAGGGGCTTATCAGGGCCGTTTTGAGGACCATTGGCCAAGGCTCCATCCTCTGCAGATGTTTTCCAGAGGCGTAGGAAATCCTGTACTGTATTTCCCCCTAATTACACTCTTGATCAGATACTTCTGTACGTCACAGAGGATACAGGAGTCTAAGTCAGAAGGCTTGAGAGCGTTGCTTGGGAGCGTAGTCTGTGATCTGCAACGGTCACCTCTTTTCCCTTGCTGTGGATTAAAGGTGCTGGCCGCGAAGCCAGATGCCCCATCTCAGTTGAGCCAAAACCCTGGCCAGGATAGGAAAAGGGGTGTACTGTAATACTCAGACTCCTACTGACCGTAGGATCCCTAGTGCAGATGTAGCAGAAACAGGCTGGGGGACAGGAAGCCAAATAAATCAAAGGGAAACCCACTAAGGAAGAGAATCACTGAATAGATAACAGGTAAACCTGACAATGCCTGGAAAGGAAGGAGAACTCTCCAGGGAAGCAGAGCCCAGACAGAGCCAAAGTACCTGAGTGGACCAGAGAGGGAGATGGCCGTCATAGACCTGTGGGACGAGACCGCCCAGAATCCAGACTGATTACCATGCAGGACGCTGCACAATGGAGTAGGATAGAGACAAGTGGGCTAGGACCACCATTAGCCACTGGACAAGGTCCAATACAACATGCACAAGTTCTGACCAAAATAGGCAACACCGGAACCAACAGAAAATGGAAAGGAAAGATCCCTCCAACAATTGGCCCACAATAGCAGGTCCCAACACCCCACTGACCAAGGCAGGACTAGGCAGTACTCCTACAATCCAGGCAAAGAGAGTACCAGCCGAGGCTATCCGCTGGGACTCTCACTGAATGGACCCACAAGCAGAGGGGAGGAGCTAGACTGCTCTGATCCCCAAGTCTGCCAGAGACAGGCAAGCCCGGCCAGCGGGGGGAGACTCCGAAACAGAAAGCTGGCAAAAGCAGTGAGGAAGGAGGAGGAATCTACAGGCTGAGAACAGCACAGCCCAACAGGGGCAGCGAACTGCCACTAGAGTGAGAGAGCGAGGTCAGAACAAGCCAATAGTCACTGAGAGCGGCGGATCTATCAGAGGGAGCAAGCGGGTAGTCGAGAGATGGGCCAACGAATCACCAGGAGCAAACAGGTACAATGGAGGAAGCACAAAGCAGAGTCAGGATACCAGCCAAGGGTCAAGAACAGGAAAACAACAAATGAAACTACGCAAAGCGAAACACACTGGAACTAGCTTGATAATTGGGCTGGGAGCACTGGATCCTATGGAGGTTAAAAACCCACAGCCACCAACAGGAATTTAGGAACGTAGCAAGAAGGTACAGGAAGGCTAAGGGGCCAAAAACAAAGAGAAAGTGAAGCATGACACTATGCCTCATCCAAAAGGGAGCCCCCGGGTGGCCTGATTTAAGTGGAAAGGACCAGTGAAATGCGTTCACCAAAGATGGAGCATGGGCATCTTTAGCTAGGACCCAGCATCGATCCTCTGGGCCATAGCCTTTCCGGTCCACTAGATACTGTAAGGACCTGCGAACTAATCGCAAGTCCAAGATGCATTGAACTTCAAATTCAGGTTCCCCATAAACTAAGACAGAGGAAGGAGGAACAACAATAAAGGAAAACTGGTTCCTGATTGAGGGTCGCAGGAGCGAGATGTGGAAGGTACTCAAGACCCACCATGCTGCAGGAAGAGCCAATTTAAATGAAACTGGTGTAGCCTTTTTCAGAATCGAAAAGGACCCACAAAGCGAGGACCAAACTTCAGGGAAGCAACTCGTAGACGGAGGTGTTTAGTGGATATCCATACTTTATTTCCAGGAGACAACATGGGACCTGAAAATTGGCGGCGATCAGCTGCCCGCTTGTGGATGATTGAGGCTGCAGAAAGGTTTCTTTGTATGGAGGTCCATAGGGCATGTAGGTCTTACACTCTGTCATCAGCTGCTGGAACACCAACCGGATCCCCCCATTGGGATGGAGTTGATATCCCAGAGCGGGAAAAACGGAGAACATTGAAGAGAATCGTGATATCGGTTGTTAAAAGAGAACTCGGCAAAAGGTCCACCCAGTTGGATAGAGAGGAATTCTTAAACTGACGGAGAAAAAGTTCCACTGATTGATTTGTCCGTTCAGATTGGCCATTAGTCTGTGGCTGGTATGCCGAAGAGAATTGCAAGGAAATGCCTAGACGGGTGCAAAAAGCTTGCCAAAATTTACAGACAAATTGGGACCCTCCATTGGACACAATGGACAAAGGGTAACATACAACCGAAAAATGTCTCTTATAAAATGGAAGATACTTCAGTAGCTGAGGGAAGCTTGGGAAGTGGGATAAAATGGCCCTGCTTCGAAAAGTGGTCCACCACCACTAAAATGGTGGTGCAACCCATAGAGCGAGGCAAATCCACCACACAATCCATGGCCAAATAGGTCCATGGGGTAGCTGGAACTGTTAAAGCACAGAGAAAGCCGGCTGGATGCTGATGTGAGGATTTGTGGCAAACACAAGTGGTACATTCTCAAGAAAGTCTTTAACATCAAACCTAATGGAAGGCCACCAGAACTGTCGAAGAAGTCATGGAACCACTGAAGAATTTCTACCCTGAATCATGGAGGAATGAACAGGGAGTTCAATGGTTTAGTAGGAGCCGGTGGACCTTGTTGCTTCTAGATTTTTTCTAATGTAGATAGAGCTGCCAAAAATCGAGTAGATCGAAGAATCGTCTCGGGAGGGGAAGGAGTACTGGGTTTGAACTGCTTTAATGTTTTTGGACCCCGGGTGATAAGAGATGATAAAATTGAAGAGCGTGAAGAATAGAGCCCAACGTGTTTGCCAAGGGTTGAGGCATCTAGCAGATTCCAGGAATTGTAGGTTCTTGTGGTCGGTAAAAATTAACACAGGTAATAATGATCCTTCCAATAGATGCCTCCATTCCTCGAGGGCTAGCTTAATAGCCAAAAGTTCCCGACTTCCCACATCGTAATTGAATGAATATGTTTATTTATATAGCACCACAAGTGTACGCAGCGCTTTACAATTTCAGGGTTTAAACAATACAGGGTTACAGGTGCTTTGTAGAGTGAAACATTGGGTGCGAGGTCCCTGCCCGAAAGCTTACAATCTAAAGTGGTAATGGGAGACATACAGAGTACATTAGGGTCAAGTGCTGAATACAGTGCTAGTTTTCATGATAATAGATGACATCAGTAATGTAAATAATTTATAAGAGCGTTCATTGTACAACATCAGTGCCTTCTAGCATGCTGTGATTTTATCCAAGAGGTGCATTTTCAAGTGAGATTTGAAGGTTATCAGAGAGGTGCAGTGGCGCAGGTTGGATGGTAGAGCATTCCATAGATACGGAGCAATGAGAGAAAAAGGTTTGATACGTGACAGGGCTGTAGAGACAAAAGGAGCTGAGAGAAGACAGTCATTGACTGAACGTAAGTGGCGGAATGGGGTATAACGGGAGATGAGAGTGGAAATGTAAGAAGGAGTAAAGGAGAGAAGTGTCTTGAAAGAGAGAAGTAAGATTTTGTAAGATATCCGGAGTTTGATAGGCAGCCAATGGAGAATTTTGAGGAGGAGTGGGGCAGGGACAAACCTAGGTGACAGAAGAGTAATTCGTGCTGCAGCATTCTGTATAGATTGAAGTGGTTGGAGATGGGAAGCAGGAATGCCAGACAGAAGAATGTTGCAATAGTCCATGCGGGAGAGGATGATTGCATGTATAAGCATTTTAGCTGTGGAGGAACAGAGGAAGGGATGGATTTTTGCAATGTTATGCAAAAGAAAGCGACAGGATTTAGTAATGGCATTAATATGAGAGGAAAATGAGAGAGAGTTGTCAATTATCACCCCTAGACACCGTGCTTCTGATACTGGATTTATGGTAGTGCCATTTACAGTCACTTGGAAGGGCGCTACAGGGCCAGGTCTAGGTGGAATGAGGAGCAGCTCAGTTTTGGACATATTGAGTTTGAGGTTCCTATGAGCCATCCAGTCTGAGATAGCCGAGAGGCAATCTGTGACTTTAGCCTGGATATCAGAAGTGAGTTGAGGTACAGATAAGTAAATCTGGGTGTCATCTGCATAGAGGTGATATTTGAGACCAAATGAGTTAATAAGATCACCAAGTGTTATTGTGTAAAGAGAAAACAGAAGCGGTCCTAGAACAGAACCTTGAGGAACCCTAACAGAGAGTTGGATGGGGGAGGATGAAGAGGTGGCAGAGGAGACACTGAAGGATCTGTTAGATAGATAAGAGGAGAGCCAGTCCAGTGCTGTGTTACGGATTCCTAAAGAGTGAAGAATGCGGAGGAGGAGTGCATGATCAACAGTATCAAAAGCTGCTGAGAGATCAAGCAGGATAGGAATTGAATAGTGACCTTGAGATTTGGCAATGTGAAGATCATTGACAACTCTTGTAAGAGCAGTTTCAGTGGTGTGAGCATTACGAAATCCAGATTGTAAAGGGTCGAGCAGGTTGTATGCATTGAGGAAGTCAAGCAGGCGTGAGTAGGCTAAGCGTTCCAGGAGTTTAGAGGCAAATGGCAGAAGAGAAACTGGTCGATAGCTAGAGGGTGTGTTACTGTCTGAAGAGTTGTTCTTAAGAATAGGTTTTACTAAGGCATGTTTGAAGTCATCAGGAAAGGTAGCGGTGGCAAAGGAGGAGTTAAAGATTTGTAACAGGATAGGGATTAGTGTGGGGGAGAGGGATTTGATGAGGTAAGAGGGGAGCGGATCAAGTGCGCATGTAGTGGACGGAGCGGAGGATAGTCGGTTAGTCAGTTCCTCCTCCGTGACTAGTGAGAAAGAGTCCAGAGTGCCAGGAGGGGAACGAGGGAGGCTAGGAGGAGATATACAAGGTAGTATATTATCACGGATGGAGTCAACCTTGGCTTTGAAGTAGTCAGTAAAGTCTTGTGGCTGTATGGAGTTAGCGAGGGAAGCAGATGGAGGGCGAAGGAGGGAGTCAAAGGAAGAGAAAAGTCGTCGGGGTTGGATTTATGAGTGTTGATTAGTTGTGAGAAGTAATGTTTTTTTGCAAGAGACAGAACAGAGTTAAAGCAGGAAAGGAGGAACCTGTAGTGGAGAAAGTCTGCCAGAGAGCCAGACTTTCTCCACAGTCGTTCAGCTGAACGGGTACAGGAGCAGAGGAAGCTGGTGTCTTTATTAAGCCATGGCCGTGGGTTAGTTCTGCAAGCCGATCGGAGAGACAGAGGCGCATGCAGGTTCAAAGAGGAGGATAGGACTGAGTTGTATGTTTTGACAAGGCTGTTAGTGTCAGGATTAATGGGAATAGATGAAAGTCCAGTAGCCAGGGAGGACTGGAGAGCTGTGAGATTAAGGGATTTGAGGTTACGCGTGAAGCGGGGAGAGGAAGCAGGGATTGCGGAAGGTGTATAAGTAGTGCTGAAAGTTAGAAGATGGTGATCTGATAGTGGAAGAGGAGAGATATTAAAATCCGAGAGTGCACAGCTTCTAGTAAACACAAGGTCTAGGAAGTGACCGTCCTTGTGAGTACTAGCATTCGTCCACTGGGTTAGTCCAAATGCAGATGTTAAAGAGAGAAAACGGGATGCCCAGGAGATGGAGGGATGGTCCACATGACAGTTGAAGTCCCCCAGAAGAAGTGAAGGTGTGTCTGATGAGAGAAAGAAGGAGAGCCATGATTCAAAGACAGAAAGGAAGTCTGAAGGTGTAGTGGTAGGTGGGCGATAGATGACTGCAACTTGAAGAGAGACAGGAGCAAAGATACGGACAGCATGCAGTTCAAAAGAGGAGAAGCGGAGTGAAGATGGGGGAGAAATTGGTTTGTAATGACAATGTTCGGAGAGCAGCAAACCCACTCCTCCCCCACGTCCAGCTGAGCGTGGAGTGTGAGAGAAGGAGAGACCACCATAGGAGATTGCTGCCTCTAAAGCAGTGTCAGATTGAGAGAGCCAAGTTTCAGTAATAGCAAGTAAACTGAGGGAGCGAGAGAAAAAGAGATCATGCACAGTTATATTTGTTAGTAATGGAGTGAGCATTCCACAAAGCACAGGAAAAGGGAAGAAACTGAGGTTGAAGGCAGGGAATGGTAATTAGATTTGAATTGTTCCTATGCTGACTGGAGGTAGAGTGTTTGTGAATGGAGATGGGGCCAGGATTTGGAGAGATATCTCCAGCTGCCATTAAAAGAAGAAGAGAGAGAGACAGGAGATGAGAGAGTGATTTGTGTGTATTTGGTTTTTGGATTGTGTGGTGTGAAGGAGTGTTGGAGCGGAGAAGAGTAAGGAGTTGGTGTGTAGAGGTGAGTGTGGATGGTAGAAGTGAAGGAGAGACGTAAACATAGGGTGGAGGAGATGGTGGAGGGTAGAAGGAACCAGATATTTTAGTGAGAACTGCAGCTATGGAGAGAAGGAATATTAGGTATTTAGATACTGTTTGCAGAGGGCAGAGTGTTGAAACAGTCCAAATGGGCCGAGTGCACCTTCTCATGGTGGAAGAGTTTGTTTTGTCCACAAGCTGGTGTTGTACAGAGAATCTTGAAGTTTAGTAGAATTGCAGAACTTTCATTTAGGTGTTTGCTTCACATCCTTTGTAGCTTTGCTTAGGGGCTGTTCTTTTTCCAGTGTAATCAGTTCTGTCTCTTGCTCCACTCCTGCTCAAGTCCTGCTTAAGTCTTCTTATCACTTAAGATGGGTCACTTCAGATGGGGAGTCCCTTAGTGTGTCACCCTGTAGGGCTGTCACCCTATACTGAAGGTATTATATAGCAGTCTTATACACATGAGGCTTATTTGGCTTAATTAACAATCAAAGGCTGACCAAATGACTATCATCAGAGCTGATAAGCAAGTTATTTCACACCCATGTGAAAGAAATGACCAAAATCAGACCTCAGTAGGAACACAGGATGAAAGGGGAAGGGGGTTGATCAAACAGATATGAGATTAATAACAATAGTTGCAGACAAACAGATATGGGATGCTAAGGGTTAATATCATACCCAGTAAACAGGAGTTTTAGATGTAGTTAGCAGGAATGCAGAGAGACAGATGATATTGTGATGCTAAGGGTTAATATCATACCCAGTAAACAGGAGTTTTAGATGTAGTTAGCAGGAGTACAGAGAGACAGATGATATTGTGATGCTAAGGGTTAATATCATACCTGGGGAAGAGAAATGGAGATAATTAGAGATGAGAGCAACAACATTCCATCATATATTCCTGCTTAAGTCTTCTTATCACTTAAGATGGGTCACTTCAGATGGGGAGCCCCTTAGTGTGGAATTGGAAAAGCAACGTGGAAAAAAAAGAACATGGGTGAAGTTTAGCTGTGGTGGGATGGTGCTGAGACAGGACAGCTCCAGCAGCAACTTCAGATGCATCAACTTCTAAAACAAATTGTCAAGTGGGATCGGGAAATTGTAAAATTGGGGCCGAGGTGAAGGCAGTCTTAAGAGTATCAAAAGAGCGGATTTAGTACAATTGTGGGGATTCACCCCTGCTATAATTAGGGCAGTTATAGGTGAGATGACGTGGGAAAAATTTCTGATAAATTTCCTATAATAATTAGCAAATCCCACGAAACGTTGAAAAGCCTTAGTGTTGGTAGGTATAGTCCATTGCGAAACGGCCTGGACTTTAGCTGGATCCATGGAAATACCGGAGCTCGAGATGATATAGCCGAGAAAAGATAAACTGGATTGTTCAGAATCACATTTCTCACATTTCACAGAGTCGTTGAAGCACAGCACAAACGTGGGTTCGATGACTTTCCAGATTAGTGGAAAACACCAAGTTGTCATCCAAGTAAATCACTATAAAGGAAAGTAACATGTCCCTGAAGACGTCATTAATAAATCCCTGGAAGACGGCCGGGGCATTACATAGCCCAAATGGCATCACCAGATATTCATAGTGGCCGTATTGGGAATTGAGGCCGTCTTCCATTCAGCCCTACTTTTAATCCTAATAAGATTGTAGTCTTCTCGAAGATCAAATTTCATAAAAATAGCAGCTCCACAGAGATGATCCAGTAGCTCGGTGATCAGTGGGAGAAGATAACCATTTTTAATGGTTATTATACTGAGGCCCCTGTAATCAATACAGGGGCGAAGGGAACCATCTTTCTTCTGCACGAAAAAAAATCCAGCCCCTGCTGGAGGAAGAAGGCCTAATAAAACCACGAGCTAGATTGTCTTGAATGCATGTAACCAAAGCCTGGGTATCCAGAGGGGAAAGCAAAAATGAACAACCTATTGGGGGAATGGTCCCAGGAAGAAGGTCTATAGCACAGTCAGATAATCTATGCGGAGGTAACGAAGAGCTTTGACTAGCCGAGAAGACATTTTGAAAGGAAGAGTACGGGTCTGGAATAGCATTCATGGATCCCGAAGATGAGGGAGTAGCAGTGAGCCCAGAAATAGGTAAAACAGAATGAAGACAGGAGTCAAAACAATATCTGCTCCAAGATGTAATCTGTCCGGAATGCCAATCTACTTCTGGGTTATGGGTACGCAGACAGGGTCGGCCGAGAATGCTAGGAGTGTTGGGAGCTGAAATTTCATCAAAAGTGATGTTTTCTGAGTGAAGAATACCAGTGGTAAGCTGACGTGACCAAATTTCAGACAGGACCAGTCCTGCTCCCAATGGTTTACCTTCGACTTTGGAAACCAATAGAGACACAGTTTTGTGGCAGAGCGGAATGAGATGTTCAGTAGCCAAATTCAGGTCAATAAATATACCTGCTGCCCCAGAATCAAGAAATGCCAAAGTACAGTTGGTACAGTTGGTACAGTTTAAATGGCACAACAGCGTACCTAGTTCACCTCCTCAGTGAAATATCAGATTCAACTCTGGGCGGAGCACCAAGCGGGAAACAACTATATCCAAACAAAGAAGTATGTGCTAACACACTGTCACGGTTTGTTAGGACTCTCAGACACAGAGTAAGATAAAAATCAAACTTTATTGAAAAGTTTAATGGGAACCCTCACAGGTCCAGTACATAAACATATGTCACATATGCGAGATGGATACAAACAGTAGTTAGCAAGATACAGCAGTATAGGCTCTACCGGCCTTGCCAATATACCGGGCAAGGCAGCCAGAAAGATGGCACTAAGGAATGTAAACTGGCTCTACCGGGCTTGCCAATATACTGGGCAAGGCAGCCTGGAGGATACCCAAAGCACTGAATGTGGCTCTACCGGCCTTGCCAATATACCGGGCAAGGCAGCCTGGAGGATGTTGCAATCTAAGCAAACTGGCTCTACCGGCCTTGCCAATATACCAGGCAAGGCAGCCTGGAGGGAGTTGCACTAGAAACAAACTGGCTGTACCGGCCTTGCCAATATACCGGGCAAGGCAGCCTGGAGGCTTACACAAGCACTGAGAGTGTGGCTCTACCGGCCTTGCCAATATACCGGGCAAGGCAGCCAGGAATAGGAAGACAGCTCCACTAATGCTGAGTGATAGGGCAGCAGCCAAAGATGGAGAGTGGAGCAAACCAATATCACCGCTAGAGAGTCCAAACCGTTGCACTAAAGGAGGCAGCCGCAACCGGTAGACTAGGTAACAAGGCTGAGTAGACAACAATATAGCCCAACCGGTTCTATGCAGTGGGATCAGCAACCGGTGAATGGAGAGTCAGTCAGTATAGCATACAGAACAAACGATTGGCCCAACCGGTTCTATACAGCGGCATCAGCAACCGGCATGTGGAGTAAATCAGTACAACGTACTGGACAAACGTATCACCCAACCGGTTCTATATAACAGAATCAGCAACCGGTATGTGGAGTAAACCAGTACCGCGTACTGGAGCAATGGAACTCCCAACCGGTTCTATAGAGCGAAAACTGCAACCGGTATGTGGAGTAAACAAGTACCGCGTACTGGAGCAATGGAACGCCCAACCGGTTCTATACAACAGAATCAGCAACCGCTGTGTGGAGTAAACCAGTACCGGGTACTTGAGTATGGAACGCCCAACCGGTTCTGTACTATGGAATCAACAACCGGTATATGGAGTAAACCAGTACTGCTACTGGAGATTTGGAAAGCCCAGCCGGTTCTATACAATGTAATCAGCAACCGGTATGTGGAGTAAACCAGTACCGCGTACTGGAGTAATGGAACACCCAACCGGTTCTATACAACAGAATCAGCAACCGGTATATGGAGTAAACCAGTACCGCGTACTGGAGCAATGGAACACTCAACCGGTTCTATACAACTGAATCAGCAACTGGCATGTGGAGTAAACCAGTACCGTGTACTGAAGCAATGGAATGCCCAACCTGTTGTATAGAACGGAATCAGCAACCGGTATTAATGAAGGAACCCATGATAAGAATGTCGCCCAGGCGACTAGGCAACCAGACGATGACAATCAGGATACAGCAACAGGATGCACGCCCGGACAACCACAGGAACGGCGGGACGGCCAACCAGGTCAGGAACAGAAGCAGGAAAAACGCCAGCACCGGATCAGGGATGTAAGATGAACAAACAGCAGCACCGGATCAGAAGCAGGAGCAGGAACAACATCCCAACCGGATCTGGAACAAAGACAGTAACCTGGCAGCAGCAGCTCTGACAGTGGAGAAACGCTGACACTGGTAGCAGATCAACAGGCCCAAGGATACAGGTAAGGCAGGTATCACAGTGCCCGTGTTTCGTGCTATCCTGTGTCTATCACTTGCTGGAAGTTCCTCATTGGCTGTCTGCTGTTAGCCCACCTCACACAGCCTTTTTAAACCCAGTCTGGGCACTCCCAGGTTGCCCTTTCGTGGTGTCTCTGACATTACTTGTGCTGACCTGTTTGTCAGGCGCCTGGGCCTGAGGATCCTGCGTTCCGGTGTTCCAGTGTTCCGGTGTTCCAGTGGTTCCAGTGTTCTAGCCTCGTTCGTTCCTGAGTTCCTGAGTCTCCTGCCTGCTTGTCTCTCTAGCCGGTTCCGGTTGCTTTCCGTGGCTCCTTCAGTTCCGGTCATCTGTCAGAGTAGCAGTGCACGTTCCGGTTTACCTCCGCTTGGTCTCAGGGCTCTCGCTTCTTTCCCTGTCGCCGCGGCGACATTGTGCTTGTTCGCTCCGGTCATATATTGCTGTTGGTCCCAGCGTGCGGACGCTGGTTTACTCCATTTAACCTGGTGGCTCAATTACTGTTGGTCCAGTGTGCGGACGCTGGTTTACTCCATTTCACCTGGTGGCTCAATTACTGTTGGTCCAGCGTGCGGACGCTGGTTTACTCCATTTCACGTGGTGGCTCAATTACTATTGGTCCAGTGTGCGGACGCTGGTTTACTCCATTTCACCTGGTGGCTCAATTACTGTTGGTCCAGCGTGCGGACGCTGGTTTACTCCATTTAACCTGGTGGTTCAATTACTATTGGCCCAGCGTGCGGACGCTGGTTTACTCCATTTAACCTGATGGCTCAATTACTGTTGGTCCCAGCGTGCGGACGCTGGTATACTCCATTTAACCTGGTGGCTCAATTACTGCTGGTCCCAGCGTGCGGACGCTGGTTTACTCCTTCTAATCTAGTAGCTCATGATACTGTTGGTTCCAGAGTGCGGACGCTGGTTTACTCCATCTAACCTAGTAGCTCATGATACTGTTGGTTCCAGCGTGCGGACGCTGGTTTACTCCATTTAACCTGGTGGTTAATTTTACTGTTGGTCCCAGCGTGCGGACGCTGGTTTTCTTCATTACACCTGGTGACTCCGATTACTGTTGGTCCCAGCGTGCGGACACTGGTTTACTCCATTAAACTTGGTGGCATTATATACTGTTGGTCCCTGCGTGCGGACGCTGGGTTACTCCACTAAACCTGGTGGGTTATGTTACAGTTAGTCCCAGCGGGAGGACCCTGGTTTGCTCCTCGACTATTCTGACACTGAGGGCCGGTTGCTGTCCAACTTATTATTGCAGTTGTCTGGGACTTCTGCTTGAGCAAGATCATTGATTCCTATTCCACTCTATTGTCATTGTCATCTGACAGCTTGGTCTCCTCTTGTGGGCTGCCCTGCCCGGTATTGGTAAGGCCGGTAGAACCTACTTACGTTACATCTCTAAGGTTGCCTTACCCGGTATAGGCAGGGCCGGTAGAGCCTACTCTCAGTACTCCTTCAGGCTGCCTTGCCCGGTATTGGTAAGGCCGATAGAACCTACTGCTACGTCACACCTCACAGTTGCCTTACCCGGTATTGGCAAGGTCGGTAGAGCCTACTGCTATATTTGCAACTGTCACTTGGTTGCCTTGCCCGGTAGTATTGGCAAGGCCGGTAGAACCCATTCATATTGTGATTACGTGTTGTATTGTTGTATATGTATGAGTCCCTATGGGATTGCTTTAATTTTTTCAATAAAGTTACGTTTTTACCAAACCCTGAGTCTGAGAGTCTTCAAATACCGTGACAGTACGAAAGGGCCATGACCTCAGTGTCACGGTTTATTATGACTCTCAGACACAAGTTTTAGGTAAAAAAAATCAATTTTATTGAAATAATAAATGATAACTTAGGATGGCAATAACATACATATATATATATACAGAATATAGCACAGACAGAAGGCAGACTCTACCGGTCCTGTCAATATACCAGACAGGACAGTCTTTAGGCTCTACCGGCCTTGCCAATACCGGGTAAGGCAACCTGCAGATGGAATAGCATAACGGTTTTACCGGCCTTACCAAATTACCGGGCAAGGCAGCCTCAATAGATACACAATGTAGGCTCTACCGGCCCTGCCAATACCGGGTAAGGCAACCTCAGATGGAATGTGGTAAAAGGTTCTACCGGCCTTACCAATACCGGGCAGGGCAGCCCAGAGATAATAGCAGCAGTCAGATGGAACTGGCAAATTAGCAGAATCGTTAAGCAGCAAGGCTTTGGAGCAAACCAGCGTCCGCACGCTGGAAACAACACTGAATAGTATAGCCGTTAGGCTTAGCGAGCAAACCAGTGACCGCACACTGGAGTAACAAGCGAGTAGTATAGCCGCAAGGCTTAGGAGCAAACCAGCGTCCGCACGCTGGGACCAACACAGATTAGTATAGCTGATAGGCTTTGGAGCAAACCAGTGACCGCACACTGGTGTAACAAGCGAGTTTGTATAGCCGCAAGGCTTAGGAGCAAACCAGCGTCCGCACGCTGGGACCAACACAGATTTGTATAGCTGAAAGGCTTTGGAGCAAACCAGTGACCGCACACTGGTGTAACAAGTGAGTTTGTATAGCCGCAAGGCTTAGGAGCAAACCAGCGTCCGCACGCTGGGACCAACACAGATTTGTATAGCTGATAGGCTTTGGAGCAAACCAGTGACCGCACACTGGTGTAACAAGTGAGTTTGTATAGCCGCAAGGCTTAGGAGCAAACCAGCGTCCGCACGCTGGGACCAACACAGATTTGTATAGCTGAAAGGCTTTGGAGCAAACCAGTGACCGCACACTGGTGTAACAAGTGAGTTTGTATAGCCGCAAGGCTTAGGAGCAAACCAGCGTCCGCACGCTGGGACCAACACAGATTTGTATAGCTGATAGGCTTTGGAGCAAACCAGTGACCGCACACTGGTGTAACAAGCGAGTTAGTATAGCCGCAAGGCTTGGGAGCAAACCAGCGTCCGCACGCTGGGACCAACACGGAATTGTAGCAATGTCACCAACGCGACCAGGCAGAAGGTCGCCAGGATACTGAAGACAGGAGATGAGATGACAGGAACCAGCAACGATCAGTCAGGTCAGAAAACAGCAGAGAAGTTCAGCAGGAACTGCAACACCAGAGACTAGGCCGGAACCAGGACTGGAAGTACTTCAGCATGCAGGAAACACTGGAACAGTAGAGATCAGGAACTCAGGAACACTGGAACAGAGGCCCAGCTATCACTAGCATAGTGATAGCAAGAAGGTCAGAAACAACACGAAAGGGCACTCAAAGGGTGCCCAATCCAGGTTTAAATAGTCAATAAGAGGCGGGCTATCTGCAGACAGCCAATAGAAGCCCCCTACTGGTGACAGACAAGTAACTGCAGCAAATCACGGGCACCGTGATAGTACCCCCCTTTCAAAGACCCCCTCTCCTAGAATAGGGTTTAGGTTTCTGCGGGTAATTGGCATGAAAGGCCCTAGTTAACCTAGGTGCATGAAGGTCCGTACTATCCACCCATGACCGATCCTCAGGACCATACCCTTTCCAATGTACCAGGTACTGTACCCTTCCTCTAAGCCTACGGGAATCAATAATGCTCTGAACCTCGTACTCCTCCTGGCCCTCGACCTCAACAGGTCCTGGCACCACAGGTGTGGTAGTATAGCGATTGCAAACCAGAGGCTTAAGAAGGGACACATGGAACACATTATGGATACGCATGGATGCAGGTAGGTCTAGTGCATAGGAGACAGGGTTAATTTTGCGAATAACTCTGTATGGACCAATAAACCGAGGAGCCAACTTATTAGACGGAACCTGCAGCTTGAGATTTCTGGAGGAAAGCCATACTCTATCCCCAACCTGAAAGGAAACCGCTGGAAGCCTTCTGCGATTAGCATGGCGCTGATGACGCTGAAATGACTGACCAAGTGCCCTCTGAACTTGTGCCCATGTGGAACGGAGTTGCTCGATATGCTCATCCAGAGCTGGAATCTGTTGCGTCTGAAATGAGTCTGGAAGCAAACAGGGCTGGAACCCATAATTAATCAGAAACGGAGAGCTCCCAGATGAAGAATTGACCGCACAGTTCCTGGCGAACTCTGCCCAAGGCAACAAGTCGGACCAATTATCATGATGGTCAGTAACGAAACAACGGAGAAATTGTTCCAAGCCCTGATTAGCTCGTTCAGCGGCTCCATTGGTCTGGGGATGGTAGGCAGAGGAGAAGGACAGCTGTATGCCCATCTGTTGGCAAAATGCCCTCCAAAATCTAGACACAAACTGGCTCCCCCTGTCAGACACCAGTACCCTAGGCACTCCATGCAACCGGAATACTTCTCTGGCGAACACCATTGCCAATTCCTTCGCTGAAGGAAGACCACGGAGGGGCACGAAATGAGCCATTTTAGAAAACCTGTCCACCACCATGAATATAAAGGAGTACCCCTTCGACATAGGCAACTCTCCCATAAAATCAATGGAAACATGAGACCAGGGGCGTTCGCCATTAGGCACCGGTTGAAGCAAGCCCACAGGGAGATGTCTCGGGGTCTTAGCGCGGGCGCAGGTGGCACAGGCATTCGTAAATTCGGCACAATCGTTTCTCATGGAAGGCCACCAAAATAACTGAGAAAGGGACCATAACAATTGGTCTCTACCAATATGTCCCGCAGCCTTAGAGGAATGGTAGGTTTCGAGCAGCCTAGTACGAAATGATTCAGCGACAAAACATTTGCCCACTGGGGTTTCATGGGGAGCGGACCCCTGAGAGGCCAGGATCTCCTCCCCTAGAGGAGAAGTGATACTCGTGCGTATAGTAGCCAGTATTCTATCAGGTTGAATGATAGGAGCTGGTGCTTCCACTCTGTCACTGTCGGCCTCAAATTGTCTTGACAGTGCATCAGCCCTGATATTTTTTGACCCTGGCAAATATGATACAATGAAATTAAATCGAGACAGGAACAGTGCCCACCTGGCCTGACGAGAGGACAATCTCTTGGCCTCCGAGAGATAGGTCAGATTCTTATGATCTGTTAGGATTAAGACAGGATTCTTAGTACCTTCAAGCAAATGACGCCATTCCTTAAGAGCAAGGATAATGGCCAATAATTCTCTGTCACCTATCTCATAGTGGCTTTGAGTGACAGTCAACTTTTTAGAGAAAAACCCACAAGGTCTGAGAGTTCCACCTTTCTCGTGTCGCTGCGAAAGTACTGCCCCGACCCCAATATCTGAGGCATCAACCTCTAACGTAAATGGAAGTAAAGGATTGGGGTGGGATAACACAGGAGCCGCAGCAAATGCCAGCTTCAAATTCTCAAAGGCTTTCTCAGCAGATACCGGCCAACAAGAAGGATTAGCACCCTTGTGCGTAAGATCGGACAGAGGTTTGACAATGGAAGAAAAGTTCTTAATAAACCTCCTATAATAATTAGCGAAACCCAGGAAACGCTGTATGGCTTTAAGACCCTTGGGTTTTGGCCATTGTAGGACAGCTGACAACTTTTCTTTGTCCATGGCAATGCCATCATTGCCAATTATGAACCCCAAGAATGGCACACTGGTTCTATGAAACTCACATTTTTCCATTTTACAAAATAATTTGTTCTCACGGAGTCGTAGCAATACTGCGGATACATCTTTGATGTGCTGTGCCATGTTTTGGGAGTAAATCAGTATATCGTCGAGGTACACCACAACACATGTCTGTAACATATCTCTCAGAACATCATTTATCAGTTCCTGGAAAACTGCGGGTGCATTACACAGCCCAAAAGGCATTACTAGATACTCGTAGTGCCCAGCTCGAGTATTAAAGGCAGTTTTCCACTCATCACCTGCTCGAATGCGAACCAGATTGTAAGCGGCCCGTAGGTCCAACTTGGTAAATATCGAAGCGCCCTTAAGCCTGTCAAAAAGCTCGGTGATGAGTGGTATTGGGTATGCGTTTTTTGCCATTAGTTTATTCAAGCCCCGGTAGTCAATGCATGGTCTTAATTCGCCATTTTTCTTTTTTACAAAAAAGAACCCAGCCCCAGCTGGAGAGGTAGATTTACGTATGATCCCTCTAGCAAGGGCATCAGAAATGTAATCCTCCATAGCCTTATTTTCATCACAAGATAATGGATAAGTGCGTCCTTTCGGAGGTACTGCACCAGGCTGCAATTCAATGCAACAATCATAAGGTCTATGCTGGGGTAGCATACTAGCCTCTCCTTTGCTAAAAACATCGCCAAACTGTTGGTACACATCCGGCATAGCAGAGGAGGTGCACATGACCTTAATAGGCTGGATGACGCACTTGTCCATACAAAACTGGGACCAAGCAGCAATTTCACACTTTTTCCAATCGAATTGTGGGTTATGTAACTGTAACCACGGAAATCCCAATATCACCGCATGGTGCGGGGAATTAATCAGTTGAAACTGCTGCTCTTCTCTGTGAAGTGCCCCAATAGTCATAGACAATGGCATAGTTTCAAATATAACCTGAGGCGGTTCTAAGGGTCTACCATCAATCGCTTCAATAGTCAAGGGGTTTTCTCTTTCAATGCGTGGAACTCCGTGCAATTCAGCAAAGGTATTATCCATAAAATACCCTGCTGCACCGGAGTCAACCAAGGCCAAAACCTCCACAGAGCGTTGTGCCCAAGACAATACCACCTGTATGGTGGGTTTCATTATGCCCGACACTGGGGACGATTGTACACCACCTAGGGCCTGTCCCCCAAGATACCCTAGGTGTGTGCGTTTCCCGGACGTACCGGACAGGAATTTAGCAAGTGCCCTTTTTTACCGCAGTATAAACATAACCCTTGTTTTTTGCGATATAGTCTCTCTGCCTTGGATAGTCTAGTGAAGCCTATTTCCATAGGTTCACTTGTTTCCCGTACTGGTTCAATAGACTTCAATGCCAAGGGAGGGATGGGTGGGCAAAACATGCTACTAGGCTCATTATTTTTTGACCGTAACTTACGATCTCTGGCAATTGATCTCTCACGTATTCTGGAGTCAATTATCATAACATACTCAATGTAATCATCTAGATCAATAGGTAGATCTTTAGCAGCGATTTCGTCTTTAATGTGGTCATTCAGGCCTTGAGAGAAGGCTGCCAATAATGCCTCGTTATTCCAACCTACCTCTGCTGCCAATGTACGGAATTCGATGGCATAGTCGCCCACTGTACGCCTGCCCTGTTGTATCTCCATAAGGCGTTTGGCAGCAGAGGTGGTTCTACCAGGAGGCTCAAACACTCTTCGAAAGGAACGCACAAATTCACTAAAGTTCTTAGTACAAGGTTTAGCATTCTCCCACAAGGGGTTAGCCCAGGCCAATGCTCTGCCAGTGAGCAGTGATATCGTGAACCCCACTTTACTACGATCATTGGGAAATGCGTGTGCCGTCAATTCCATAAAGATTTCGAGTTGATTGATGAACCCTCTGCAGAGACTAGGGTCACCATCATATCTTAGCGGCAAGGGTGCAGAAGCCGTTAACCCTTTAACAGTACCCCCTAGGGGTCTGGTATCACTTTCCGGTGTCTGACTTGGCGAGACCACCGGGCTAGAGCTAGATTGGTCAGCAGGTACCGTGCGTTCAAGGATCGTTTGAATTGCAACTGCCAACTGATCCAAACGTTGCTCGAGCACATCCATCCTCCAATGGATATTCTGTGCGTTACCTTGACCCTTGCTGTCTGAGGTCATGGCCCTTTCGTACTGTCACGGTTTATTATGACTCTCAGACACAAGTTTTAGGTAAAAAAAATCAATTTTATTGAAATAATAAATGATAACTTAGGATGGCAATAACATACATATATATATATACAGAATATAGCACAGACAGAAGGCAGACTCTACCGGTCCTGTCAATATACCAGACAGGACAGTCTTTAGGCTCTACCGGCCTTGCCAATACCGGGTAAGGCAACCTGCAGATGGAATAGCATAACGGTTTTACCGGCCTTACCAAATTACCGGGCAAGGCAGCCTCAATAGATACACAATGTAGGCTCTACCGGCCCTGCCAATACCGGGTAAGGCAACCTCAGATGGAATGTGGTAAAAGGTTCTACCGGCCTTACCAATACCGGGCAGGGCAGCCCAGAGATAATAGCAGCAGTCAGATGGAACTGGCAAATTAGCAGAATCGTTAAGCAGCAAGGCTTTGGAGCAAACCAGCGTCCGCACGCTGGAAACAACACTGAATAGTATAGCCGTTAGGCTTAGCGAGCAAACCAGTGACCGCACACTGGAGTAACAAGCGAGTAGTATAGCCGCAAGGCTTAGGAGCAAACCAGCGTCCGCACGCTGGGACCAACACAGATTAGTATAGCTGATAGGCTTTGGAGCAAACCAGTGACCGCACACTGGTGTAACAAGCGAGTTTGTATAGCCGCAAGGCTTAGGAGCAAACCAGCGTCCGCACGCTGGGACCAACACAGATTTGTATAGCTGAAAGGCTTTGGAGCAAACCAGTGACCGCACACTGGTGTAACAAGTGAGTTTGTATAGCCGCAAGGCTTAGGAGCAAACCAGCGTCCGCACGCTGGGACCAACACAGATTTGTATAGCTGATAGGCTTTGGAGCAAACCAGTGACCGCACACTGGTGTAACAAGTGAGTTTGTATAGCCGCAAGGCTTAGGAGCAAACCAGCGTCCGCACGCTGGGACCAACACAGATTTGTATAGCTGAAAGGCTTTGGAGCAAACCAGTGACCGCACACTGGTGTAACAAGTGAGTTTGTATAGCCGCAAGGCTTAGGAGCAAACCAGCGTCCGCACGCTGGGACCAACACAGATTTGTATAGCTGATAGGCTTTGGAGCAAACCAGTGACCGCACACTGGTGTAACAAGCGAGTTAGTATAGCCGCAAGGCTTGGGAGCAAACCAGCGTCCGCACGCTGGGACCAACACGGAATTGTAGCAATGTCACCAACGCGACCAGGCAGAAGGTCGCCAGGATACTGAAGACAGGTGATGAGATGACAGGAACCAGCAACGATCAGTCAGGTCAGAAAACAGCAGAGAAGTTCAGCAGGAACTGCAACACCAGAGACTAGGCCGGAACCAGGACTGGAAGTACTTCAGCATGCAGGAAACACTGGAACAGTAGAGATCAGGAACTCAGGAACACTGGAACAGAGGCCCAGCTATCACTAGCATAGTGATAGCAAGAAGGTCAGAAACAACACGAAAGGGCACTCAAAGGGTGCCCAATCCAGGTTTAAATAGTCAATAAGAGGCGGGCTATCTGCAGACAGCCAATAGAAGCCCCCTACTGGTGACAGACAAGTAACTGCAGCAAATCACGGGCACCGTGATACTCAGACAGTAAGAGTGACGGTAACACACAGAATATCCATTGGAGGATGGACATGCATGAGCAACGTTTGGATCAGCTGGCGGTTGCTATCCAAACTATTCTTGAACGCACGGTACTTGCAGATAAGTCCGGTTCTAGCCCGGTGGTCTCATCAATTCAGACACCGGAGAATGAGTCTAAGCCCTCAGGGGCCGCAGTCAAAGGGTTAACGGCTTCTGCACCCTTGCCGCTAAGATATGACGGTGACCCTCAGCTATGTAGAGGGTTTATCAATCCGCTTGAAATATTTATGGAATTGACGGCACACGCATTTCCTAATGACCGCAGCAAGGTTGGGTTCATGATATCCCTGCTGACCGGTAGAGCATTGGCCTGGGTTAACCCACTGTGGGAAAACGCTAAACCCTGCACTAAACATTTTTGTGAATTTGTGCAATCCTTTTGGAGAGTTTTCGAACCTCCTGGTAGAACCACCTCTGCTGCTAAACGTCTTATGGAGATACAACAGGGCAGGCGCACGGCAGGCGACTATGCCATTGAATTCCGCACCTTGGCAGCAGAGGTAGGATGGAATAACGAGGCTTTGTTAGCAGCATTTGCCCAAGGCTTGAGTGATCAGATTAAAGACGAGATTGCAGCAAAAGATTTGCCTACTGACCTAGATGATTATATCAAATATGTTATTCTAATTGACTCCAGAATACGTGAGAGATTAACCGCCAGAGAGCGACGAAATCGGTTAAAGAATAATGGGTCTAGTAGCATATTTTGCCCACCCAACCCTCCCATGGCATCCAAACCTAGTGAACCAGTACAGGAACCAAGTGAACCTATGCAGGTGGGTTTCACTAGGTTAACCAAGGAGCAGAGAATGTATAGCAAGATACAGGGATTATGTTTATACTGCGGTAAAAATGGGCACCTGTTAAGATCTTGTCCAGTACGTCCGGGAAACGAACACACCTAGGGTACCTTGGGGGACAGGCCCTAGGTGGTGTCCAATTGTCCCCAGTGATGGGTGCACTTAAACCTACCATACAGGTGGTATTATCGTGGGCACAACGCTCAGTTGAGGTTTTGGCCCTGGTTGATTCTGGTGCAGCTGGGTATTTTATGGACAATATCTTTGCTGAAATGCATGGGGTGCCACGCATTCAGAGAGAAACCCCTCTTGCTATTGAAGCGATTGATGGCAGACCCTTGGAACCCGCCCAGGTTACTTTTGAAACTATGCCATTGTCCATGACTATCGGGGCTCTCCACAAGGAAGAGCAGCAGTTTCAATTAATTAACTCTCCTCACCATGCCGTGATTTTGGGCTTTCCTTGGTTACAGTTGCATAATCCACAATTCGATTGGCAGAAATGTGAGATTTCTGCGTGGTCTCAGTTCTGTATGAATAAGTGCGTCACCCATCCTGTTAAGGTCTTGTGCACCTCCCCTTCGCTACCCGACGTCTACCAGCAGTTTAGCGATGTATTCAGTAAGGGAGAGGCTGGCACCTTACCTCAGCACAGACCATACCATTGTCGTATCGAACTAAGTCCTGGATCAGTGCCACCTAGAGGACGCACATACCCATTGTCTTGTGAAGAGAACCAAGCTATGGAAGAATACATAGCTGATGCCCTTAGTAGAGGGATCATAAGGAAATCTACTTCTCCGGCTGGGGCCGGGTTCTTTTTTGTTAAGAAAAAAAGTGGAGAACTGCGACCATGCATAGACTACCGTGGGCTAAATAAGCTGATGGCAAAGAATGCTTACCCGATACCACTCATCACTGAGCTTTTTGATAGGCTTAAGGGTTCCTCGATTTTCACCAAGTTGGACCTACGGGCGGCCTACAATTTGATACGTATCAGAGCCGGTGATGAGTGGAAAACTGCCTTTAATACGAGATCTGGGCATTATGAATACCTAGTCATGCCATTTGGTCTATGTAATGCTCCTGCAGTATTTCAAGAACTGATCAATGACATTCTTCGAGATATATTACAATCATGTGTTGTAGTCTACCTTGACGATATACTTATCCACTCCAAAAACTTGTCACAACACATCAAGGATGTGTCCGAAGTATTGCAGCGGTTACGCAAAAATAAATTATTCTGTAAACTGGAGAAATGCAAGTTCCACAAAACCAGTGTACCATTCCTGGGGTTTATAATTGGCAAAGACGGCATTGCCATGAATAAAGAGAAGTTGACGGCAGTCTTACAGTGGCCTAAACCTAAGAGCCTTAAAGCCATCCAACGGTTTCTGGGTTTCGCCAATTATTATAGAAAGTTTATTAAGAATTTCTCTTCTATCGTGAAACCCCTGTCTGACCTCACGCATAAGGGCGCTAATCCATCTCTCTGGTCAGTGGCTGCTGAGGAGGCCTTCGAGAAACTGAAAGTAGCCTTTGCTAATTCTCCTGTGTTATCCCACCCCAATCCATTACTTCCATTTACTTTAGAGGTTGATGCCTCAGATATTGGGGTTGGGGCAGTACTTTCTCAACGACTGGTCAAAGGTGGAACACTCAGACCCTGTGGGTTCTTTTCCAAGACATTGACTGGAGCCCACAGTCATTATGAGATTGGTGATAGAGAATTACTGACCATTATCCTTGCTCTCAAAGAATGGCGTCATTTACTTGAAGGCATGAAAAATCCCGTGTTAATTCTGACTGATCACAAGAATCTGACTTATCTCTCTGAGGCCAAGAGATTGTCCTCTCGCTAGGCCAGATGGGCATTGTTTCTATCTCTATTCAATTTCATTGTGTCTTATTTGCCGGGATCAAAGAATGTTAGGGCTGATGCTCTGTCTAGACAATTTGAGGCGGAGGTTGACAGAGAAGAAGCACCAGCACCTATTATCCAACCTGATCAAATATTGGCCACTATACGTACCAGTATCACTTCACCTCTAGGGGAAGAGATTTTGGCTTCCCAAGCCTCTGCTCCCCAGGAAACTCCAGTGGGCAAATGTTTTGTCGCTGAACCATTCCGTACTCGATTACTTGAAACCTACCACTCCTCTAGGGCTGCGGGATATATTGGTAGAGATCAATTGTTTTGGTCCCTCTCTCAGTTATTCTGGTGGCCTTCTATGAGAGCAGATTGTGCCGATTTTACAAATGCCTGTGCTACCTGCGCTCGTGCCAAAACCCCTAGACATCTCCCAGTGGGCTTGCTTCAGCCGGTGCCTAATGGTGAACGCCCCTGGTCTCATGTTTCCATCGATTTCATGGGAGAATTGCCCAGGTCTAGAGGGTATTCCTTCATATTGATGGTGGTAGACAGGTTTTCTAAAATGGCTCACTTCGTACCTCTCCGTGGCCTTCCTTCGGCTAAAGAACTGGCAATGGTATTTGCTCGAGAGGTGTTTCGGTTGCATGGAGTACCCAGGGTACTGGTGTCCGACAGGGGGAGCCAGTTTGTGTCCAGATTCTGGAGGGCATTTTGTGAACAGATGGGCATACAGCTATCCTTCTCCTCTGCATATCATCCCCAGACTAATGGAGCCGCTGAACAGGCCAATCAAGGGTTGGAACAGTTTCTGCGCTGTTTTGTGACTGACCATCATGACAAATGGGCCGACTTGTTGCCTTGGGCAGAGTTCACCAGATACTGTGCAGTCAATTCCTCTTCCGGGAGCTCTCCGTTTCTGATTAATTATGGGTTCCAACCCTGTCTTCTCCCGGATTCTTTTCAGACACAGTACATTCCAGCTCTGGATGAGCATATCGAGCAACTCCGTTCCACATGGGCACAAGTTCAGAGGGCACTGGGCCAGTCCTGTCAGCGCCATGCTAACCGTAGAAGGCTTCCAGCGGTTTCCTTCCAAGTTGGGGATAGAGTATGGCTGTCTTCTAAGAATCTGAAGCTCCAGGTCCCATCTAATAAGCTGGCACCTCAGTTTATTGGTCCTTACAGAATCATTTGCAAAATTAACCCTGTTTCCTATGCTTTGGAGTTACCTGCATCCATGCGCATTCATAATGTATTCCATGTGTCTCTCCTTAAGCCTCTTGTTTGTAACCATTACACTACTACACCTGTGATGCCAGGCCCCGTTGAAGTCGAAGGGCAGGAGGAATATGAGGTACAAATTATTATTGATTCCCGTAGGCTTAGAGGAGGGGTACAGTACTTGGTGCATTGGAAAGGTTATGGCCCTGAGGATCGATCTTGGGTGGATAGTAAGGACCTTCATGCACCCAGGTTACTATGGATTTTTCATACCAAATACCCCCAGAAGCCCAGACCCTACTTTAGGAGAGGGGGTCTTTGAAAGGGGGGTACTATCACGGTGCCCGTGATTCGTGTTATCCTGTGTCTATCACTTGCTGGAAGTTCCTCATTGGCTGTCTGCTGTTAGCCCACCTCACACAGCCTTTTTAAACCCAGTCTGGGCACTCCCAGGTTGCCCTTTCGTGGTGTCTCTGACATTACTTGTGCTGACCTGTTTGTCAGGCGCCTGGGCCTGAGGATCCTGCGTTCCGGTGTTCCAGTGTTCCGGTGTTCCAGTGGTTCCAGTGTTCTAGCCTCGTTCGTTCCTGAGTTCCTGAGTCTCCTGCCTGCTTGTCTCTCTAGCCGGTTCCGGTTGCTTTCCGTGGCTCCTTCAGTTCCGGTCATCTGTCAGAGTAGCAGTGCACGTTCCGGTTTACCTCCGCTTGGTCTCAGGGCTCTCGCTTCTTTCCCTGTCGCCGCGGCGACATTGTGCTTGTTCGCTCCGGTCATATATTGCTGTTGGTCCCAGCGTGCGGACGCTGGTTTACTCCATTTAACCTGGTGGCTCAATTACTGTTGGTCCAGTGTGCGGACGCTGGTTTACTCCATTTCACCTGGTGGCTCAATTACTGTTGGTCCAGCGTGCGGACGCTGGTTTACTCCGTTTCACGTGGTGGCTCAATTACTATTGGTCCAGTGTGCGGACGCTGGTTTACTCCATTTCACCTGGTGGCTCAATTACTGTTGGTCCAGCGTGCGGACGCTGGTTTACTCCATTTAACCTGATGGCTCAATTACTGTTGGTCCCAGCGTGCGGACGCTGGTATACTCCATTTAACCTGGTGGCTCAATTACTGCTGGTCCCAGCGTGCGGACGCTGGTTTACTCCTTCTAATCTAGTAGCTCATGATACTGTTGGTTCCAGAGTGCGGACGCTGGTTTACTCCATCTAACCTAGTAGCTCATGATACTGTTGGTTCCAGCGTGCAGACGCTGGTTTACTCCATTTAACCTGGTGGTTAATTTTACTGTTGGTCCCAGCGTGCGGACGCTGGTTTTCTTCATTACACCTGGTGACTCCGATTACTGTTGGTCCCAGCGTGCGGACACTGGTTTACTCCATTAAACTTGGTGGCATTATATACTGTTGGTCCCTGCGTGCGGACGCTGGGTTACTCCACTAAACCTGGTGGGTTATGTTACAGTTAGTCCCAGCGGGAGGACCCTGGTTTGCTCCTCGACTATTCTGACACTGAGGGCCGGTTGCTGTCCAACTTATTATTGCAGTTGTCTGGGACTTCTGCTTGAGCAAGATCATTGATTCCTATTCCACTCTATTGTCATTGTCATCTGACAGCTTGGTCTCCTCTTGTGGGCTGCCCTGCCCGGTATTGGTAAGGCCGGTAGAACCTACTTACGTTACATCTCTAAGGTTGCCTTACCCGGTATAGGCAGGGCCGGTAGAGCCTACTCTCAGTACTCCTTCAGGCTGCCTTGCCCGGTATTGGTAAGGCCGATAGAACCTACTGCTACGTCACACCTCACAGTTGCCTTACCCGGTATTGGCAAGGTCGGTAGAGCCTACTGCTATATTTGCAACTGTCACTTGGTTGCCTTGCCCGGTAGTATTGGCAAGGCCGGTAGAACCCATTCATATTGTGATTACGTGTTGTATTGTTGTATATGTATGAGTCCCTATGGGATTGCTTTAATTTTTTCAATAAAGTTACGTTTTTACCAAACCCTGAGTCTGAGAGTCTTCAAATACCGTGACAGTACGAAAGGGCCATGACCTCAGACAGTAAGAGTGACGGTAACACACAGAATATCCATTGGAGGATGGACATGCATGAGCAACGTTTGGATCAGCTGGCGGTTGCTATCCAAACTATTCTTGAACGCACGGTACTTGCAGATAAGTCCGGTTCTAGCCCGGTGGTCTCATCAATTCAGACACCGGAGAATGAGTCTAAGCCCTCAGGGGCCGCAGTCAAAGGGTTAACGGCTTCTGCACCCTTGCCGCTAAGATATGACGGTGACCCTCAGCTATGTAGAGGGTTTATCAATCCGCTTGAAATATTTATGGAATTGACGGCACACGCATTTCCTAATGACAGCAGCAAGGTTGGGTTCATGATATCCCTGCTGACCGGTAGAGCATTGGCCTGGGTTAACCCACTGTGGGAAAACGCTAAACCCTGCACTAAACATTTTTGTGAATTTGTGCAATCCTTTTGGAGAGTTTTCGAACCTCCTGGTAGAACCACCTCTGCTGCTAAACGTCTTATGGAGATACAACAGGGCAGGCGCACGGCAGGCGACTATGCCATTGAATTCCGCACCTTGGCAGCAGAGGTAGGATGGAATAACGAGGCTTTGTTAGCAGCATTTGCCCAAGGCTTGAGTGATCAGATTAAAGACGAGATTGCAGCAAAAGATTTGCCTACTGACCTAGATGATTATATCAAATATGTTATTCTAATTGACTCCAGAATACGTGAGAGATTAACCGCCAGAGAGCGACGAAATCGGTTAAAGAATAATGGGTCTAGTAGCATATTTTGCCCACCCAACCCTCCCATGGCATCCAAACCTAGTGAACCAGTACAGGAACCAAGTGAACCTATGCAGGTGGGTTTCACTAGGTTAACCAAGGAGCAGAGAATGTATAGCAAGATACAGGGATTATGTTTATACTGCGGTAAAAATGGGCACCTGTTAAGATCTTGTCCAGTACGTCCGGGAAACGAACACACCTAGGGTACCTTGGGGGACAGGCCCTAGGTGGTGTCCAATTGTCCCCAGTGATGGGTGCACTTAAACCTACCATACAGGTGGTATTATCGTGGGCACAACGCTCAGTTGAGGTTTTGGCCCTGGTTGATTCTGGTGCAGCTGGGTATTTTATGGACAATATCTTTGCTGAAATGCATGGGGTGCCACGCATTCAGAGAGAAACCCCTCTTGCTATTGAAGCGATTGATGGCAGACCCTTGGAACCCGCCCAGGTTACTTTTGAAACTATGCCATTGTCCATGACTATCGGGGCTCTCCACAAGGAAGAGCAGCAGTTTCAATTAATTAACTCTCCTCACCATGCCGTGATTTTGGGCTTTCCTTGGTTACAGTTGCATAATCCACAATTCGATTGGCAGAAATGTGAGATTTCTGCGTGGTCTCAGTTCTGTATGAATAAGTGCGTCACCCATCCTGTTAAGGTCTTGTGCACCTCCCCTTCGCTACCCGACGTCTACCAGCAGTTTAGCGATGTATTCAGTAAGGGAGAGGCTGGCACCTTACCTCAGCACAGACCATACCATTGTCGTATCGAACTAAGTCCTGGATCAGTGCCACCTAGAGGACGCACATACCCATTGTCTTGTGAAGAGAACCAAGCTATGGAAGAATACATAGCTGATGCCCTTAGTAGAGGGATCATAAGGAAATCTACTTCTCCGGCTGGGGCCGGGTTCTTTTTTGTTAAGAAAAAAAGTGGAGAACTGCGACCATGCATAGACTACCGTGGGCTAAATAAGCTGATGGCAAAGAATGCTTACCCGATACCACTCATCACTGAGCTTTTTGATAGGCTTAAGGGTTCCTCGATTTTCACCAAATTGGACCTACGGGCGGCCTACAATTTGATACGTATCAGAGCCGGTGATGAGTGGAAAACTGCCTTTAATACGAGATCTGGGCATTATGAATACCTAGTCATGCCATTTGGTCTATGTAATGCTCCTGCAGTATTTCAAGAACTGATCAATGACATTCTTCGAGATATATTACAATCATGTGTTGTAGTCTACCTTGACGATATACTTATCCACTCCAAAAACTTGTCACAACACATCAAGGATGTGTCCGAAGTATTGCAGCGGTTACGCAAAAATAAATTATTCTGTAAACTGGAGAAATGCGAGTTCCACAAAACCAGTGTACCATTCCTGGGGTTTATAATTGGCAAAGACGGCATTGCCATGAATAAAGAGAAGTTGACGGCAGTCTTACAGTGGCCTAAACCTAAGAGCCTTAAAGCCATCCAACGGTTTCTGGGTTTCGCCAATTATTATAGAAAGTTTATTAAGAATTTCTCTTCTATCGTGAAACCCCTGTCTGACCTCACGCATAAGGGCGCTAATCCATCTCTCTGGTCAGTGGCTGCTGAGGAGGCCTTCGAGAAACTGAAAGTAGCCTTTGCTAATGCTCCTGTGTTATCCCACCCCAATCCATTACTTCCATTTACTTTAGAGGTTGATGCCTCAGATATTGGGGTTGGGGCAGTACTTTCTCAACGACTGGTCAAAGGTGGAACACTCAGACCCTGTGGGTTCTTTTCCAAGACATTGACTGGAGCCCACAGTCATTATGAGATTGGTGATAGAGAATTACTGACCATTATCCTTGCTCTCAAAGAATGGCGTCATTTACTTGAAGGCATGAAAAATCCCGTGTTAATTCTGACTGATCACAAGAATCTGACTTATCTCTCTGAGGCCAAGAGATTGTCCTCTCGCTAGGCCAGATGGGCATTGTTTCTATCTCTATTCAATTTCATTGTGTCTTATTTGCCGGGATCAAAGAATGTTAGGGCTGATGCTCTGTCTAGACAATTTGAGGCGGAGGTTGACAGAGAAGAAGCACCAGCACCTATTATCCAACCTGATCAAATATTGGCCACTATACGTACCAGTATCACTTCACCTCTAGGGGAAGAGATTTTGGCTTCCCAAGCCTCTGCTCCCCAGGAAACTCCAGTGGGCAAATGTTTTGTCGCTGAACCATTCCGTACTCGATTACTTGAAACCTACCACTCCTCTAGGGCTGCGGGATATATTGGTAGAGATCAATTGTTTTGGTCCCTCTCTCAGTTATTCTGGTGGCCTTCTATGAGAGCAGATTGTGCCGATTTTACAAATGCCTGTGCTACCTGCGCTCGTGCCAAAACCCCTAGACATCTCCCAGTGGGCTTGCTTCAGCCGGTGCCTAATGGTGAACGCCCCTGGTCTCATGTTTCCATCGATTTCATGGGAGAATTGCCCAGGTCTAGAGGGTATTCCTTCATATTGATGGTGGTAGACAGGTTTTCTAAAATGGCTCACTTCGTACCTCTCCGTGGCCTTCCTTCGGCTAAAGAACTGGCAATGGTATTTGCTCGAGAGGTGTTTCGGTTGCATGGAGTACCCAGGGTACTGGTGTCCGACAGGGGGAGCCAGTTTGTGTCCAGATTCTGGAGGGCATTTTGTGAACAGATGGGCATACAGCTATCCTTCTCCTCTGCATATCATCCCCAGACTAATGGAGCCGCTGAACAGGCCAATCAAGGGTTGGAACAGTTTCTGCGCTGTTTTGTGACTGACCATCATGACAAATGGGCCGACTTGTTGCCTTGGGCAGAGTTCACCAGATACTGTGCAGTCAATTCCTCTTCCGGGAGCTCTCCGTTTCTGATTAATTATGGGTTCCAACCCTGTCTTCTCCCGGATTCTTTTCAGACACAGTACATTCCAGCTCTGGATGAGCATATCGAGCAACTCCGTTCCACATGGGCACAAGTTCAGAGGGCACTGGGCCAGTCCTGTCAGCGCCATGCTAACCGTAGAAGGCTTCCAGCGGTTTCCTTCCAAGTTGGGGATAGAGTATGGCTGTCTTCTAAGAATCTGAAGCTCCAGGTCCCATCTAATAAGCTGGCACCTCAGTTTATTGGTCCTTACAGAATCATTCGCAAAATTAACCCTGTTTCCTATGCTTTGGAGTTACCTGCATCCATGCGCATTCATAATGTATTCCATGTGTCTCTCCTTAAGCCTCTTGTTTGTAACCATTACACTACTACACCTGTGATGCCAGGCCCCGTTGAAGTCGAAGGGCAGGAGGAATATGAGGTACAAATTATTATTGATTCCCGTAGGCTTAGAGGAGGGGTACAGTACTTGGTGCATTGGAAAGGTTATGGCCCTGAGGATCGATCTTGGGTGGATAGTAAGGACCTTCATGCACCCAGGTTACTATGGATCTTTCATACCAAATACCCCCAGAAGCCCAGACCCTACTTTAGGAGAGGGGGTCTTTGAAAGGGGGGTACTATCACGGTGCCCGTGATTCGTGTTATCCTGTGTCTATCACTTGCTGGAAGTTCCTCATTGGCTGTCTGCTGTTAGCCCACCTCACACAGCCTTTTTAAACCCAGTCTGGGCACTCCCAGGTTGCCCTTTTGTGGTATCTCTGACATTACTTGTGCTGACCTGTTTGTCAGGCGCCTGGGCCTGAGGATCCTGCGTTACGGTGTTCCAGTGTTCCGGTGTTCCTGTGTTCCAGTGGTTCCAGTGTTCCAGCCTCGTTCGTTCCTGAGTTCCTGAGTCTCCTGCCTGCTTGTCTCTCTAGCCGGTTCCGGTTGCTTTCCGTGGCTCCTTCAGTTCCGGTCATCTGTCAGAGTAGCGGTGCACGTTCCGGTTTACCTCCGCTTGGTCTCAGGGCTCTCGCTTCTTTCCCTGTCGCCGCGGCGACATTGTGCTTGTTCGCTCCGGTGATATATTGCTGTTGGTCCCAGCGTGCGGACGCTGGTTTACTCCATTTCACTTGGTGCCTCAATTACTGTTGGTCCAGTGTGCGGACGCTGGTTTACTCCATTTAACCTGGTGGCTCAATTACTGTTGGTCCCAGCGTGCGGACGCTGTTTTACTCCATTTAACCTGGTGGCTCAATTACTGTTGGTCCAGCGTGTGGACGCTGGTTTACTCCATTTCACTTGGTGGCTCAATTACTGTTGGTCCAGTGTGCGGACGCTGGTTTACTCCATTTAACCTGGTCGCTCAATTACTGTTGGTCCCAGCGTGCGGGCCTGGTTTACTCCATTTAACCTGGTGGCTCAATTACTGTTGGTCCCAGCGTGCGGACGCTGGTTTACTCCATTTAACCTGGTGGCTCAATTACTGTTGGTCCCAGCGTGCGGACACTGGTTTACTCCTTCTAATCTAGTAGCTCATGATACTGTTGGTTCCAGTGTGCGGACGCTGGTTTACTCCATCTAACCTAGTAGCTCATGATACTGTTGGTTCCAGCATGCGGACGCTGGTTTACTCCATTTAACCTGGTGGTTAATTTTACTGCTGGTCCCAGCATGCGGACGCTGGGTTTTCTCCACTAAACTTGGTGGCATTATATACTGTTGGTCCCTGCGTGCGGACGCTGAGTTACTCCACTAAACCTGGTGGGTTAATTACTATTGGCCCAGCGTGCGGACGCTGGTTTACTCCATTTAACCTGATGTCTCAATTACTGTTGGTCCCAGCGTGCGGACGCTGGTTTGCTCCTCGACTATTCTGACACTGAGGGCCGGTTTCTGTCCAACTTATTATTGCAGTTGTCTGGGACTTCTGCTTGAGCGAGACCATTGATTCCTATTCCACTCTATTGTCATTGTCATCTGACAGCTTGGTCTCCTCTTGTGGGCTGCCCTGCCCGGTATTGGTAAGGCCGGTAGAACCTACTTACGTTACATCTCTAAGGTTGCCTTACCCGGTATTGGTAGGGCCAGTAGAGCCTACTATCGGTGTTCCCTCAGGCTGCCCTGCCCGTTATTGGTAAGGCCGGTAGAACCTACTTACGGTACATCTCTAAGGTTGCCTTACCCGGTATAGGCAGGGTTATGTTACAGTTAGTCCCAGCGTGCGGACACTGGTTTGCTCCTCGACTATTCTGACACTGAGGGCCGGTTTCTGTCCAACTTATTATTGCAGTTGTCTGGGCCTTCTGCTTGAGCGAGACCATTGATTCCTATTCCACTCTATTGTCATTGTCATCTGACAGCTTGGTCTCCTCTTGTGGGCTGCCCTGCCCGGTATTGGTAAGGCCGGTAGAACCTACTTACGTTACATCTCTAAGGTTGCCTTACCCGGTATTGGTAGGGCCTGTAGAGCCTACTATCGGTGTTCCCTAAGCCTCCCCTGCCCGTTATTGGTAAGGCCGGTAGAACCTACTTACGGTACATCTCTAAGGTTGCCTTACCCGGTATAGGCAGGGCCGGTAGAGCCTACTCTCAGTACTCCTTCAGGCTGCCTTGCCCGGTATTGGTAAGGCCAGAAGAACCCATTCATATTGTGATTACGTGTTGTATTGTTATATATGTATATGCTATATTTGCAACTGTCACTTGGTTGCCTCGCCCGGTAGTATTGGCAAGGCCGGTAGAACCCATTCATATTGTGATTACGTGTTGTATTGTTATATATGTATGATTCCCTATGGGATTGCCTTAATTTTTTCAATAAAGTTATGTTTTTACCAAACCCTGAGTCTGAGAGTCTTCAAATACCGTGACAGCAGGTGACTGCAGACGCAGAGACACCTTGAAAGGGCAACCAAAGGGTGCCTTAGCCCAGTTTAAATAGGCAGTACTAGGCGGGCGCTAGACAGGTGGCCAATAGAGAATACACACACCTGACTGACAGCAAGGGCGAGCAATCACGGGCACCGTGATACACGCCCAAACTTTCATCAATCTGTACCTAAGCTTTATTGTACCATCTGAGCTCTTTCTCCAGTTATGGGGAGGATCTCATTAGTTTTCTCACTCAGTCTGTACAGTACCTCCTCTCCCACAACTTCTTTGCCTTTGATGGGGTTTTCTATCTCCAGAGATGTGGAGCTGCTATGGGCGCTAGTTTTGCTCTATCTCTCGCCAACCTATTTATGGGTAGGTGGGAGGCCACCCACATCTTAGGGGATGGGAATCCCCATCGGGGCGAGGTGTTGTTGTACGGGAGGTACATTGATGACCTTATTTTTGTGTGTGGTGGTTCTCAAGAAGGAGCTGCCATCTTTGTGGATTTTCTCAATGATAATGGGTGCAATCTTCGTTTTACCTCGGATTACCGGACTGATACCGTCCCATTTTTGGATTTGACCCTTATAGGAGACTCAGTGTCAGGTAGGGTCGTGACTGATATATATCAGAAGTTTTTTTCTGGAAATAGCCTACTTCATGCCACTTCTATGCATCCGTGGTCTCAGATTCGGAATATTCCCAAGGGTCAGTTTCTGCGCTTGCTCAGGAACTGTACTCGGGAATAGGATTTCGAAAGAGCATCTATGGACCTAATTGGTAGGTTTGAAGCTAGAGGATATGACCGGGCTTTGTTGGATCAGGCTTACCATCAAGTCAAGACCAGATCAAGGGAGGATCTCCTGGGGGTTCATAGAGAGAACGGGGTGGTGCAGTCCGGTGCTAGGAGGCTGAAGTTTGTTACTACATACAGTCTCAGTATTATAAGATCTGTAGGATCATTGAGAAGAATTTACCAATATTACTCACAGATGGCAAGCTAGAAGAGGTGTTAAAGGGGGGTTGTGGGGGGTTGTGGTTTTGTGGGGAAAAGAGGAATGACCATTGGCAATGTGGTGTCACCCAGTTTATATAGGAGCAATAGGCCCTCCCCAACTTGGTTAAAGCACGTGGGTTTCTTTGGGTGTGGAGCAACAGTATGCAAATGCACACCCAGGAAAATCTTTCATATGCACATTGGACATGGCAACTTATGATATTAAATCTTATATTAATTATAATACAGAAATGGTGATATATTTGTTCACATGTAAGGACTGCAAGGTCCAATATGTTGGACATACCATTAGACAAATGAAAGAGAGGATTAGGGAACACATGCATCAAATTAATAGAAAGAAGAAGGATTCGGCCATTGCAAAACATTTTCTGGAGCACCACAATGGAGATGTGTCAGTCTGTATGTTTCAGGGTATAGAAAGGGTGAGAGTCCCGTGGAGAGGTGGGGATGCTATTAGTTGGATTAATAGACGAGAGGCATATTGGATCTTTCAGTTAAAAACTAGGATCCCAGGGGGATTGAATTCAGAATGGGATTTATCCCATATTTTTTAATGTGGCTGAGCCCAGACAGAGCTGAAGTACCCGAGTGGACCAGAGATGGCCGTCATAGACCGGCAGGATGAGACCACCCAGAATCCACACTGATTACCACACAGGACGCTGCACAATGGAGTAGGATAGAGACCCCGTTGGACAAGTGGGCTAGGACCACCATTAGCCACTGGACAAGGTCCTATAAAACATGCACAAGTTCTGACCAAAATAGGCAACACCGGAACCAACACAAAACGGTAAGGAAAAATCCCTCCAACAATTGCCCCACAATAGCAGGTCCCAACATCCCTCTGACCAAGGCAGGACTAGGCAGTCCTCCTACAATGCAGGCAAAGAGGGTATCACAAAGGAGGGAGAGTTCACAGCTCAGGCTATCCGCTGGGACTCTCACTGAATGGACCCACAAGCAGCGAGGAGGAGCTAGACTGCTCCGATCCCCAAGTCTGCCAGAGACAGCAAGCCCGGCTAGCGGGGGGAGACTGCAATACAGAAAGCTGGCAAAAGCAGTGAGGAAGGAGGAGGAATCCACAGGCTGAGCCCACATTCTAGCCATCTACACCGTCTACAGTCCAGGGGTAGAAAATATTCTGGCAAACTTTCTAAGTCACCAAGATGTAGATCCAGGAGGGTGGGAAGTCCATGCGGAAGTGTTAAACTTGATTGTGTGACATTGGGGACTGTCCCAGACAGACCTAATGGCCACAAGGAAAAACAGAAAGGTTCCTGCATTTTGCTTCTGTTGGAGGGATCTTTTGGCCTTTACTATAAACATGATAGCAATTCCATGGCACTTTCACCTCGCTAATATCTTTACATCGATTCCTTTCCTTCCCAGGATACTCTGAAAGATCAGGATGGATGTTACTACCGTCAGACTGGTAGCTCCTCACTGGACCAAGTGGGTGTGGTCTGGGAATCTGGTGAGTCTTTCCATTCAGGATTCATTTCCACTGCCACCCAGACAGTACCTCCTCCTTCAGGGCTATCTTTGCAAAGAGGATGTGGAAAAGCTGGCTTTGACAACATGGCTGTTGAAGCCTTCATCTTGAGGAGGAAGGTTTTCTCCCATGAGTTCATTTCTACTATGATCCAGGCTAGGATGCCTGTTTCCTCTAAGGCCTACCATAGGTTTTGGTCTATTTTTCATACCTAGTGTTTGGACAGGGACCCATCGTAACAGGATTTTGACCTTCCGGTGGTTCTGTCCTTTCTTCAAGATATGGTCAACAAAGAACCCCCTTGAGGGTCCAGATTTCTGCCCTCTGTGTTTTTCCAGAGGTGTATTGCTACTCTTCCAGATGTGAAGGTGTTCATTCAAGGAGTCGCTTAAGCTTTCCCTGCCTACAAGGTTCCCACTCCTCTGTGGGTCCTTAATTTAGTTCTGGTAGTTTTTTAGCATCCTCCCTTTGAGTCCCTTGCAACCATCCACTTGCATCTATTTAAGTGGAACATGTCTTTTCTTCAGGGTGTGGTTTGTCTGCAGGGTTGGAGAGTTGCAGTTTTTGTCTTGCAAGTTTCCTTTCCTGGTCTTTCACAAGGACAAGGGTGTTCTTTGGACCTCTCAGGAATTTCTTCCTAAGGTGGTCTCTGAGTTCCACATCAATCAGGAGATTGTCGGGCCTTCATTTTGTCCAGACCCCAAGTCTGACAAAAAAGGGGATATTCAACTGTTGGATGTGGTGCGGAGCCTTAAGTTCTATGTGCACCACACAGTCCTTTCATAAGACTGATTCCTTATTTGTCATTCCTGAGGGTCTCAGAACTGGTCAGTCTGCTACCAAGGTCCTTCAGCGTTATAGCACATTTCACCAGGTCTGTGGGGGCCTTCTGGGCCTGTAAGAATCAGGCCTCGGCTGAGCCTTTTCCAAACACTATCATGTGGACATTATGGCTTTGACAGGAAAAGTCAGACAGTTCTGCATGTCTAAGGATCTCTTTTTTCCTGTGCCTTACTGTTGTTCAACTATTTGAGCCCGGTTGGCACTTGATCTTGTTTACTGTGCAAGTTTCTCAATGTCCGTTGACATTTAGTTTTGGTTTGGGCTGTTCCATTTCTGGGTAGTCCTTGGGAACTCTGTATTATGGGTACAGGCTTGAGGTCCTTTCTATTTCTTCCCACTTTGGGAGCCTACTGTTGTTATTTCCCCATGGTGCCTATGTTCCAGATTGGGCGATAGAGAAAATGGTATTTTAGTCTTACCTGTTAGGGACCTCTATTGGTCTTGCCTGTCTGGTTGTGGGAGTCATTTTAAGGTCTTATTCTCACAGTAGCTTTCTTCTTCTTCTCTCTCTGTCCCTACTTGGTGTGGTTGTCTCATAAGTCACAGATACTAAGGAGGCTCAGAGTCTGTATGGTATAATTAATGGAGTTTATTGAAAACAACAAACAAAAGAATAGGCAATAGGCAAGCAGGGGGTACTAGTCAGCAAGCACTATTACCAGAAATAATAGGCTGGGTCCTAGACCACCCTGCTGGAGACTAGGCCAAAGCCTCTGGTAGTCTCACATACAAGGACAAGTGATACAGCAGCAACCGGAATGGCAATCTTGATCCGACGAACAGGAAATCAGGATGCTCAGGAACCGAAGAGAAGCCCCTAGTAGTGGTAGTAATAGTGAGTCTCAGGTACGCACCTGCAGACAGTAAGAACCCTCTGGCTCGGAGAGTTCAACACGAGAACCCTCAGAACCACACCTGCCGCCAGGTGGGAATTCCTAGGCTATAGGACACAGGTACTGAACCCTCTGACTCACGCAAGAGTCAGATGAAGTAAGGTGAAAACTGACTCACACCTGCAGTCAGCTATGGAAGTCTACCAGAGCCCCAGGCCCACACTATATTGGGTGTCTGATCACCGTGGAAAAAGACGAAAGAATAGTCAGACAGAGCCACAAGTCAGCACCAGAGGGGGTAGTCAGACAAGCCGGGTCATACACAGTTTAGGTAGTCAGCCAGAGCCACAAGTCTGCACCAGATTGGATGTTCACTATTAGGGGTTAGGCAAAAGAATAGTCAGACAGAACCACAGGTCAGCACTAGAATGGATGGAAGACTAGCCAGGTCATACAAGGAGCCCAAAGTAACAGAACTGCTATGAACAACAACGGAAGGGCAACTGAGTCAGGTCTCAGTCTTCCCTTTAAACCCCTCCACTAAAAGTAGGAGAAGCAACTCAGAGGGAGGAAGTAGGAAGTTGGTAGGAGGAGACTACAGGAAGCAAACAGATAAAACAGCATGCTTGAAGCCTCGCGCCTGCAGATGATGCTGAAGTCAAGGTAAGCTGTAACATCATATCATAAACCGGGGTGGGAAGGGGTTGGCCTGCAGAGGGAGGAGAGAGTCTTTACCCACAAGACCTTGTCTTTTTGGATTTGTTCTGCCTCCAACTGGAAAAGCTCAAATGGTAGCTTTTTTTTTTTTCCTTCATAAAGGAAACAGTAGGCCCATCTAATCTGCCAATATGCTAGGAATTAGGAATCATTTATACAAAAGTATATACCATTATTCTTATATAAATTGCTAATTTGTGAAGGATTATTATTATTATGCATTATACATTAAGTGCCAACATATACCACAGTGCTGTGCAAAATACATGTAAGAACATGCATGCAGAGCCTGATCAAAACAAATGGTAGTGAGGGCCGTGTTCATGAGGGCTTACAGTCTAAAGAGTGAATTCTATTTACATTCTTTTAACTCACAATGAATGATCCTTTCAATAAATGCATTAATTGGTAGTAGTAGTAGTAATAATACACATTTATTGTAGATCATCAGCTTATTCAGCAGTGAATTACGTGCAATAAAATGTGATACAGTTAAAATATAAAATTAAATGAATACATTTTCAATTAGGGTGACTACTTTTGTTTGTGCTGACTAGTTATATATATTGCAGCAAAAAAATTATGTTATCATTTATTTTACCATTATAGGTTGATCAGCTTAATGCAGAAGAAGAAGCATTTGGTTGGCCAATTTCCCAGTATCCTCAACGAAAGAAAATTCAAGATTCTTTGAATCCATATTTGCGGCTGTATGAGATTGCTGTTGAGTTCAACACAAAACATAAAATTTGGATGGAAGGGCCATATGCTGATGTAAACCCTGACCTTTTAGAACAAGATGTTGGAAATTATTGGAGGGCTCTATGTAAGCTTGAAAAAACATTTCATGATTGCAAAAAAGCCCTTTCTTTGACTTCTAAAATCAAATCTAATATAGAAGAATTCAGACAGCACATACCCCTTATACAGGTTGTTTGCAACCCTGGACTGCGTGACAGACACTGGAATGCTATGTCATCTATAGCTGGCTGTTCAGTTAAACCACAAGATGATACTAATGTCATCGGTTTTATAAAGATGAATCTTCAGCCTTTTTTGGAGAAATTTGAAAGCATCAGTGAATCAGCTAGCAAGGAATATTCACTTGAAAAAACAATGGAAAAAATGATTTCTGAGTGGGATAAGATGGAATTTACCTTGCTTCCTTACAGAGAAACGGGAACCTACATTCTTTCATCCGTGGATGATATACAGATGCAATTAGATGATCACATTGTCAAAACACAAAGTATGCGAGGATCTCCGTTTATTAAAGCTTTTGAAATTGAAATAAGGTAAAACAAAATTAAACAAAAAAAAAACCACATTGCTTTTATATTACTATGTAAAAGTTACAAAACTATAGTTACATGTGCTTATCCAAATACACATGCAAGGCTGGAAATTTCCACTAGCCTGCGACTAGTAAAAAAAATCCAGAAGACTAGTAATAAGTTATGCTGTTATCTGTGTTTAATATTTTATGCTATACTAACTTTTCTCCTACCTCAGTGGTATTTGTATATCTGTATATATCTATGGTGACAGACAGACTTTTTTACAGCATCAAAATGTAATAATATAACTCCTGTTACTGTACATATAAAATAAATAAGGCAGGGCTGGATTTACATCCCAGGTGCCCTGAGCTCCACCCATGACCACACCCTCTCTTTTCATATGACACCACCCCCAGTCCCATCCACTGTTTCCTGGGCCAGAAATAACCCCAGCCTATATCAAGCATGGACAAAAAAAAGCTTTAACCCCTTTGCTGCTAGAGACATCTCCAAAGCATTGTTCCACAATGTGTTGGCGATCTCGCTAGCATGCAAGGGGTTAGATAATAGCCTGAAAAGTGGTATAAAACTGATGCAGGGAGATTGAGATTGCTGTATCCTCACCTATAATTCAGAGTGTGGGTGTGGACAGCGTAGCTAAGGTGCCCCTCCAAATTTGGAGCTCTAGGCAGTTGCCTGCTCTGTCTGTTTGGGAAATCCAGCCCTGATAAAAGGCAAAACTCATAAAAGTCTACATTAATCTTCTAACTTAAGTATATAAAAATATAGTAACTCAAGGTTATAGTTCATTGCTTTCACACCATGTCCATTCTGTGCTTCGTAGATAAAAACCTAACGTGCCAGCATGTGGGGGCCAGACTTAAAGGAAAACTAATGTCCCATAAAAAAATTATACTTGTTTTGTAGAGATTTAAAAAAAAAAAAAAAAAAAAGTTATTTGGCACAAATCCTATCTCTCAAACCTTTACGGTTTGAGAGATATTTATATGTAAAGATCCTCCCTTCCCTTCTTCTGATGTCAGAGTCTGTCTGTCAGTAGGAGACCCCAGTCTGAGGACCAGTCACCCACTCTGCAGCAGAGCCGAAATCGCGTTATTTAAAAATAATTACTTTATTGGAAAGGTCTACAAAGTGTGCCTGGTTTGCAAGCAGACTTTGTAGACCGTTCCCATGAAGTAGTTATTTTTAAAGAATGTGATTTTGGCTCTGCTGAAGAGCATCCTCGAGTCACACAAGATGAATCTCCTGCTGTCAGCTTTACAGCTGACAGCAGGAAAAGGAAAATTTTGCAAGCGAATATCTCTCAAACCATAGTGGTTTGAGAGATAGGATTTGTGCCAAATAACTTATTTTTTAAACCTCTACAAAACAAGCATAATTTTTTTATGGGACATTACTGTCCCTTTAAAGTTTGATTATCTATTATTACCCTTAAATAGGCAGTAATGTGTCAATATAAAACCCTTTTAAATTGTTGGCAGTGTGCTCACAGCTATGTGAACTCAGGCCTCGATGCAAATGTTGGAGACGGCTGTTTTTTCTGCCGACGGCATGTTTTCCAGCACCGTAAGCTATTCAAATGTCTGTGCTGTGAAAGACTACCGGGACAAAAAAGAGCTGTCCAACATTTAAATTGCAATTTATGGTGTTTTCATCCTTTTAGATGGATGAAAAAACTGGAAATTGCAATTTAAATCTTTGAGTTAGCCAAGAACAGGCGATAAGGGACGCAAGTTATCGCAGGAAAGTTTTTTTTTTTTTTTTTTTTTTTTTTTTACTTGAGTCCCTTATCGCCTGTTTAAACAGCCGACACAGACACTTGAAGTAAAAAAAAAAAACCTAAGTCCTCAGTGGATGTATTGATATGGGGCTCTAAGCCCCATATCAATACATCGAAAGTATAAAAAATGAGTCAAATCTTAGTAGAATTAACTCTATGAGTGCCAGTGGGGTATAATTACCCCGCCTGCATTCATAGGGTTAACCCGACCAAGTTCAAAAAACATCACATTACAAGTAACTTACCATTAATCCTTATGTCCAGCGGAGTCCTCAGCTTCCTGGTCATCTTCTGTCCTTCTTTTCTGTCTTCTTTCTTCTATCTTCTTCTGTAAAATAAAAAAAAGTTTCAGTTTAAAGCATACATACTTTAACCCCTTGAGTGCCAGAGGGGTACGCAACACATTGCAATGCAATGCGTTGTGTACCTCTCTGGTACTCAGATGGTTAAAGTACATAGTACTGTGCCACGTGTTACAATCACATGCCCCCATAATAATACAAATGTTAAAAAATGTTTTCAATATATATTCCGATAAATGTTAATGCCATATATATTTCGATCAAATGTTTATGCCACAATGACATGAAAATAAACATCAAACTTAGCTTTTAAGTTGCTGTCTCCGCCACTGTGTGAGGCCGCTGGCATCACAACCTCAGTATAATGCTAATCGCTTCTTGTTGTAACGTTAGGAGCCGTTCACAGCACACCTAAGTGAAGCATGAACGTGCTTCCCGGGGCAGCAGGGAGGGAGGTGGAAGGAGAATGAAACTGTTCTTAGAGCTGTGTGGCAGATACCATGTCACAGAATGCGGAAGTGCGCGGCTCAGACATCAAATATCTTACTAAGTGTCTAAGAATAAAAAAAGAAGCACCTTTCCAAACAATGTTTAACTGTTTAATGAGTTGGTAAAAAAAAAATTCTGAGGTGAAAGTTCCCCTTTAAACCCTGTAGTACTTCTGTATCAGAACCTGCATGCCTCTCAGCTGTAAGCATTCAAGAGCAGGGCCTTCACTTTTATTTATTTTTTTTCTCTCTGTACTGTTTTATATCATGATATATCTATTCCCTATTGTACAGTGCTGCAAAACAAGTTGGCACTTTATAAATAAAGGCTAATAATAATAATGACAACTTGGATCTCATAGCTTTAACCCCTTAAGGACCCATAACGGTCCTGGACCGTCATGGATTGTTATCCCCTTAAGGACCCATGACGGTCCAGGACCGTCATGGCTTAAATGATAGCAGCGTGCCTCCGTACACGCTGCTATCATTAATTCCAGGCTGAGACTGAGCGCTCCGAGACTGGGGCATTCAGTCTCAGCCCTTCTTGCTTGTGCCGGTTCATGTGATCTCCGTACCAGCGATCACATGTACAGGTATAGTGAGAGACAGAGGCAGCACAGTAAGCATGCTGTCTCTGCCTGTCTCGTCTGCCTCTGTCTCCCTTGCTATCAAAATAAGGGAGACAGAAGTAGAGAGGAGACACCTAGTGGTGAAAGAAAATACAGCAGTTGGGGGTATTAACCCCTTCACTGCTGGTGCAGGAGGCTGGCTAAATGCGGGTCAATTTCTGACCTGAAATGATATACTTTTTTTTTTTTTTTTTTTTAAACACAAAACACTTTTTTTTTTTTTTTTACAAAAATATTTTATTTAAAAAAAAATAATCTGATTAAACAGTTTTGTAAGTGTGATTGTTGTGGAGCTATGTAATACATTTATACACACCGCCAAATGTCACGTATAAAAAAGTGTCAAAATAGGTTGGGAAAAAGGGACATGACGATTTTCACCCGGGGGGGGGGGGGGACAGTGGCCACTTTAAACTGCACATTTTGTAGGTATCACTGACCGGTCATACCTCTCATGCAGTCTCCATAAAAATTTAACCCTTTGTGCCCAATTGATCCCAAGAGAAAAAACAAAAATGGTGGGTTTTTTACATTTTTTTTTTACCTTTTTTTTAATTTTAATAATGTAAATGGTGGGTTATCCATATAAGTAGGGTATCAAATGAAAGCCCTATTTGTGCTTAAAAAATAGCATATAATTTATGGGGGTGGGATAAACGACTTAGAGGGAAAACACTGTTGAACAAAGACATAGTCAAAAAGGTCAGAATTGCTCCGGTCCTTAAAGGGATAGTAATACTTAAAATGTAAAAAAAAATATGTTGGAGGGTTTATCCCCCTTAGTAAAACAAGGGTACTCCCACTGCTGAAAGGTGTTTCATTCAAAAGTTATTAATTTTCAAAGTTTAATTTTTTAGGTGCAATATCACAGTGGCCTGAAATTGTACAGTGGCGCTGTTGCTACACGATCCTATGGACAGCTCTGGTCCCGGGACCATAAATCTCCATAGGTGGTGTAGCAACAGTGCCACTGTACAATTTCAGGCCACTGTGATATTGCACCTGAAAAATTCAACTTTGAAAATTAATAACTTTTGAATGAAACACCTTTCAACAGTGGGAGTACTCTTGTTTTACTCAGGGGGATAAACCCTACAACATATATTTTTTTTACATTTTAAGTATTACTATCACTTTAAGGGAAAACAACCTCAGATTTTCCCGGTCCTTAAGGGGTTAAACCAACTGCCTGTACTTTAAAAGGATGTTTTTTTACCCTTTACTGCCCATCTATTTTCTATGTTTTATGCTTGAGTGTCAACTGTAATTGTAGATGTTCATGTCTTGTTTCATTAATATGTCTACCATTTTTATAAAGCCATTTATTTTGTTCGATCAAATGAGCTTTGAGCATATTATTGATTTTTTTTTCTGTATAAATTTACTTGGTTTGATCGAGTTCACTTTACTTGCTTGTTTATTTTAAAACTGAATTTGTGTTTTGATCAGTAAAGCCACAAATCAGGTATCTCCATGTCTGTACTGTTAGAGAGAGAAAGCTCCTCTAGGTCCCTGTGCCATTTTTTTGAGTGACCCCAGAGGCATCCTGGATTCCGTGTAGGACAGCTTGACGTATCCCCGAGGACATGTCAGAAGAGGTGGAAGGCGTGTCATTCATAAGTTCCAGTCAGCGAAGAAGACACATTTTCTTCCCCCCATAGCTTTGTTGTTACATGCGAAACATTGCTTAACAGGAGGGCCCTCTAGGCTGGAAAGTCAAAATAGAAAGGCCCCGTCAGCCAACCCATCACTCTTTTTTTTTCTTTTTTGGCTAATTTTTCAATAAGCTTTATTGAAAGAATTATTACAATACAATATCACTTCTCAGCAGAGAACTGCTTAACACATCCATAACATTGACTTGGAAGGAGCAGAACAATTAAAATCTCATACATTCTGGAACAATAAGGGAAAAAAACCAGGGAATGATTATACGAAACAAATGGTGGACACAAAAGAAAGGGAGTAGAAGAATATTCCATACTGATAAAGAAAGGAAAAGAAGAGAGAGGAGAAAGAAGAGAAATGGAGAGAGAAAAGAAGAGCGGAAAAGCGATGTGTGAACAGAGCAGAAAAATTAGAACAGGTGAGACAGGTGGTCTGAGTAATGAAGGAGCAATTCAGAGGGGCCGGAGGTTAAGAGGCCACAAATGCCAGCCAATGTGCATATCTATGTTGGAAGAGCAAGGAAGAGCCATGATAATCGAAATATAATTTTTCAAATCCTAAGAAAATGCGAATACTCACTTTCCAGTCCTGAATATTCGGGGGTACAGCAGACTTCCAGTGAGCAGGAATACAAGCCCTAGCAGCAGTAACCAAAATAAGCCAAAGTTTCAATGAAGCAATGGGTGGTGAAGGGATGCCATCAGGAAGAAGAGTAAGGAGTAAGACTTGAGGCGAACTGGGAAGGTGGATGCCAAACAGGACCTGGAGATGAGTAGCCACATCGGCCCAGAATTTCGTTAAAGAGGAGCAGGACCACCATATATGAATTACAGAACCTTCCTCCAACCCGCATCTCCAGCCAGGGCCGGACTGGCCTACCGGGATACCAGGAAAAATCCCGGTAGGCCGCCAGCACTGGGCTTCCCTGGAGGCCGGGCGGAGGTTCTTAAATAAAAGTGCTATCTTTGCCAGGCCTACAGGGCATCACTCAGTAGACGCGACCGGTGGTTGTTCACATCTCGCGGCCGCCTGTTACCTTGTGGCCACGAGATGTGAACAACCGCCGGTCGCGTCTACTGAGTGATGGCCTGTAGGCCTGGCAAAGATAGCACTTTTATTTAAGAAGCCGGGTAGGCTGGCCGCTCCTACCTTAAACACATGTGTGAGCTGAGCGGGAGGCTGGGAGCAGAGACAGAGTCAGCAGCTGCAGACGGTAGACACGGTCACAGGCAAGGGGAGGGGGGGAGGGGGGAATCAAGAGGGTTTATATAGCGGTAAGAGGGGGAGAAAGGCAAAAGGGGGACCAATAGCGGGTAAAAGAGGCAGAGGGGGGTCAAGAGGGAGAAATAAAGGCAAAAGGAAGGGGGATCAGGAGGGGGAGAAAGTGGCAAAAGGTTGGGATCAAGAGTCAGGAAGGGGAGAGAGAGAGGCAAAAGGGGGATCAAAAGTTAATGAGAGGGAGAAAGAGGCAAAGGGGAGATCAAGAGAGGAAAGTGGGGGAGGGGAGAAAAAGGCAAAAGGAGGGTGGTCAAGAGGGGGAGAAAGAGGCAAAAGGGGGGAATCAGGAAAGGGGGAGAGAGAGGCAAGAGGGAGAGAAAGAAGCAAAAGGGGGATGAAGACAAGAGTCAAGGCTGGATTAAGGCAAGAGGGGGGAAAGAGGCAAAGAGGGGGATCAAGAGGAGGGGAATGGCAAAAGAAAAATCAAGAGGGGTAAAGAGAGGCAACTTGACAAGAGGGGGAATCAAGACCGGGTGAAAGAGGCAGAGGGGGGTCAAGAGTGGAAAAAAGAGACAAATGGAGGGGGGATCATGAGGCTAAAGGAGGGGCAATCAAGAGGCAAAAGGAGGGAGGGACCAAGAGGCAAAAGAAGGGGGGATCAGAAGGGGGAGAAAGAGGCATGAAGGAGAGCGAGGCAAAAGGGGGGATCAAGAGTCAAGGAAGGGGAGAAAGGGGGATCAAAAGGGAGAGAAAAAGGCAAAAGTAGGGGGCTCAAGACTCAAGAGAAGGAGAACAAAGCAAAAGGTGGGAATGAAGAGTGGGAGAAAGAGGCAAAAGAGGGGAATCGAGAGTCAAGAGGTGGTGTGTGTGTGTGTGTGTATATATATATATATATATATATATATATATATATATATATATAATAACTCTTTATTACTCTGATGTTGACATATAACTCTATTGTTCTGGTGGTGGCATTCAGATGTCTTTTAAAATGCATGTTTTCCCCTTTTGTAAACAAGAAAAAAATGCCATTATACTATGGGGCTGGTAGAATGACGCAATGCTATGGGGTTGGTCAGCAGTTTTTTCCAGGGCTGGTTTTTATTCCCAGTCCGGCCCTGTCTCCAGCAAAGAGGAGAAGACCCTGGGAAAATTCTTGCAAGTTTGTCAGGGGTGCGATACCATCGCATTAGGATTTTGTAATTAACCCCTTAGTGACAGACGACTAAACTGGTAAGTCCAGGAAGTCATTCGCTATAATGGAAACAAAAAAAAAAATCTGTCATTAAGGGGTTAAGTTCCTGCATTATGACATTAGGAAGGAGCCTAGTATTTATCCGGAAGGCATAGTTCCAAGAAATCAAAGAAATGTCAACATGTAAATCAACACTCCATGCATCTCTTTGAGCTAAAGGGGGAAAGGACACAGGTGTCACAAAAACTTGGCGCATGTCTGACAGCCGAGGTCATGTATTGGAAGGGAGCACGAGAATACTCTCAAATACAGAAAGAGGATGAGGGAGAAAAGGACCATCCCGCAAAGATGAGATAAAGTGTTTAACCTGGAGATATCTCCAGAAGTCAGCAGAAGGGAGTTGGTGGGAGTTATAAAGATCACAAAAAGGTGGGAGTGTGCCGTCAGGGAGAAGATGTTCTGAGTCCACTAAGGCACTCCTAATCCAATGCGAAAAGGCTGAACTAGTTAGACCAGGTAAAAAATCGGGGTTACCGATCAAAGAACATAAAGGAGAGGGAGCTGGGGAGTGAAGAATTACAAGTCCTCCAAGTATTGAATAGGTGAGAAATAACCGGGTCGCTCCTAACAGCAAGTGGAAGGAATGAATTAGAAGCCCAGAGTAATTGCATGGGAGTAATCCTTCCCAACAAGAGGTGAAGTAGAACTGGCCAATCCATGGAGACAGGTGAGAAAAGCTCCCTCATTGAAGATAATGCTATCATTCTGTAATAAGTCAGCAAGTTAATAAAACCCAAACCCCCAGCTGTGGTCAGGCTATAAAGTATTGCAGGTCCCAGTCAAGGAGGCTTATGGTTCCATATGTAATCGTTAAGCAGAGATTGTAAGAGTCTAATCTGACGAGCAGGAATCCGAAGCTGTAGAGACCTAAAAAGAAATAAGATTTTTGGGAGAACAATCATTTTGATTAAGTTGGTTCTGCCAAACCAGGGTATAAAAATAGGAGACCAGGAGCAGATGTCAGCTTGGACAGTAGAAATGAGGGATGAAAGGTTTAGCGAGACAGTGGAAGATACCTGCCGGGCAAGTTTAATCCCTAAATAATATATAAAGACAGGTTACCACCGAAAAGGGTAGCGTTCTAGTAAACGAGACTTAGAAGTATCTGACACCGTTAGGTTCAGAATTTCCGATTTAGCGTAATTTAGCTTGTAGAAGGATAGTGAGCCGTATTCCTCAAGTACCTCCACAAGAGGAGGCAAAGACTGTTCCAGGTAAGTGATAAAAAGTAAAACATCGTCAGCGTAACTGGCGACTTTAAACTCCCTATCTGCTATTTTAACTCCCAAAATAGAGTCAGAGAGCCTAATAATAGAGAGGAGCGGTATCACGGTGCCCGTGATTCGTGCTGCTCTGTGCCTGTCACTTGCTGAGTATTCGTGATTGGCTGTCTGTCATTAGCCCTCCTCACACAGCCTTTTTAAACCCAGGTTGAGCACTTCCAGGTTGCCCTTTCGTGGTGTTTCTGACTCCACTCTGCCTGACCTGCTTGTCAGGTCTCTGGGCCAATTCTAGTGTTCCTGTGTGCAATGTTCCAGTGTTCCAGTACGTTAACATTCCGGTGTTCCAGTGTTCCTGTGTTCCTGTACGTTAATGTTCCGGTGTTCCAGTGTTCCTGTACGTTAACGTTCCGGTGTTCCAGTGTTCCAGCGTTCCTTTGTGCCTGTATTCCGGTGTTCCTGTGTTCCAGCACCTCGCGGGTTAATCTTGACAGTTCTTGAGTCTCGCGATCCAGCTGTCGCTCCGGCGACATTGTTCTCCTCGCTATTGCATACACATTGTTGGTTCCAGCGTGCGGACGCTGGTTTGCTCCACTAAACCTGGTTGCGATATACATTGTTGGTTCCAGCGTGCGGACGCTGGTTTACTCCACTAAACCTGGTTGCAATATACATTGTTGGTTCCAGCGTGCGGACACTGGTTTACTCCACTAAACCTGGTTGCGATACACATTGTAGGTTCCAGCGTGCGGACGCTGGTTTACTCCACTAACTGGTTGTGAGATACATTGTTGGTTCCAGCATGCGGACGCTGGTTTGCTCCACTAACCTGGTTGCAATACACATTGTTGGTTCCAGCGTGTGGACGCTGGTTTACTCCACTAAACCTGGTTGCAATATACATTGTTGGTTCCAGCGTGCGGACACTGGTTTACTCCACTAAACCTGGTTGCGATACACATTGTAGGTTCCAGCGTGCGGACGCTGGTTTACTCCACTAAACCTGGTTGCAATACACATTGTAGGTTCCAGCGTGCGGACGCTGGTTTACTCCACTAACTGGTTGCTAGATACATTGTTGGTTCCGGCGTGCGGACGCTGGTTTGCTCCATTAAACCTGGTTGCAATACACATTGTAGGTTCCAGCGTGCGGACGCTGGTTTACTCCACTAACTGGTTGCTAGATACATTGTTGGTTCCGGCGTGCGGACGCTGGTTTGCTCCATTAAACCTGGTTGCAATACACAGTGTAGGTTCCAGCGTGCGGACGCTGGTTTACTCCACTAACTGGTTGTGAGATACATTGTTGGTTCCAGCGTGCGGACGCTGGTTTGCTCCACTAACCTGGTTGCAATACACATTGTTGGTTCCAGCGTGTGGACGCTGGTTTACTCCACTAAACCTGGTTGCAATATACATTGTTGGTTCCAGCGTGCGGACACTGGTTTACTCCACTAAACCTGGTTGCGATACACATTGTAGGTTCCAGCGTGCGGACGCTGGTTTACTCCACTAAACCTGGTTGTGATACACATTGTAGGTTGCAGCGTGCGGACGCTGGTTTACTCCACTAACTGGTTGCTAGATACATTGTTGGTTCCGGCGTGCGGACGCTTGTTTGCTCCATTAAACCTGGTTGCAATACATATTGTAGGTTCCAGCGTGCGGACGCTGGTTTACTCCACTAACTGGTTGCTAGATACATTGTTGGTTCCGGCGTGCGGACGCTGGTTTGCTCCATTAAACCTGGTTGCAATACACATTGTAGGTTCCAGCGTGCGGACGCTGGTTTACTCCACTAACTGGTTGTGAGATACATTGTTGGTTCCAGCGTGCGGACACTGGTTTGCTCCACTAACCTGGTTGCAATACACATTGTTGGTTCCAGCGTGTGGACGCTGGTTTACTCCACTAAACCTGGTTGCAATATACATTGTTGGTTCCAGCGTGCGGACGCTGGTTTACTCCACTAACTGGTTGCTAGATACATTGTTGGTTCCGGCGTGCGGATGCTTGTTTGCTCCACTAACCTGGTTGCAATACACATTGTTGGTTCCAGCGTGTGGATGCTGGTTTACTCCACTAAACCTGGTTGCGATATACATTGTTGGTTCCAGTGTGCAGACTCTGGTTTACTCCACTAAACCTGGTTGCAATATACATTGTTGGTTCCAGCGTGCGGATGCTGGTTTACTCCACTAAACCTGGTTGCGATACACATTGTAGGTTCCAGCTTGCGGACGCTGGTTTACTCCATTAACTGGTTGCTAGATACATTGTTGGTTCCGGCGTGCGGACGCTGGTTTGCTCCATTAAACCTGGTTGCAATACACATTGTTGGTCCCAGCGTACGGACGCTGGTTTACTCCACTAAACTGGTTGCGATATACATTGTTGGTTCCAGCGTGCGGTCGCTGGTTTACTCCATTAAACCTGGTGGCACTATTTACCCTTAATCCCAACGTGCGGACGTTGGTTTGCTCCTGAAACATCCAGTACTGTGGTCAGTCGCTGTCCACTTCCTTGCAGTTGTCTGATTATCCCTGGCAATAGACTTCTGCTGAGTAAGACCTCTATACTTATGCTCTCTGCTGTCTCAGTCACCTGACAGCTGGTCTACTCGCTCAGGCTGCCCTGCCCGGTATTGGTGAGGCCGGTAGAACCTTGAACGTTACCATCCTGTAGGTTGCCTCACCCGGTATTGGCAGGGCCGGTAGAGCCTACTACAGTACCTCCTTGGGCTGCCCTGCCCGGTATTGGTAAGGCCGGTAGAACCTTGTAACTCACCATCTTAAAGGTTGCCTTACCCGGTATTGGCAGGGCAGGTAGAGCCTACATTCAGCATTCCATTGGGCTGCCTTGCCCGGTATTGGTAAGGCCGGTAGAACCGGAATTGTCATCTCACGGTTGCCTTACCCGGTATAGGCAAGGCCGGTAGAGCCTGTCATTAATACTGTCACTTGTGTTGCCTTGCCCGGTATTTAGGCAAGGCCGGTAGAACCTATTGTATGATCTATTGATGTTGTATTATTATGTATGTTTACCCTACGAGGACTGCCTTTAACTTTTCATAAAGTTACGTTTTTACCAAACCTTAAGTCTGAGAGTCTTCAAAAACCATGACAGTACGAAAGGGCCATGACCTCAGACACTAAGAGTGACGGTAACGCACAGAATATCCATTGGAGGATGGATACGCTTGAGCAACGTTTGGATCAGCTAGCGGTTTCTATCCAAACTATTCTTGAATGCACGGTACTTGTGGATAAGTCCAGTGCTAACTCGGTGGTCTCGCCAATTATGACACCGGAGAATGAGTCTAGGCCCTCAGGGGCCGCAGTCAAAGGGTTAACGGCTTCTGCACCCTTGCCGCTGAGATATGACGGCGACCCTCAACTATGCAGAGGGTTTATCAATCAACTTGAGATATTTATGGAATTGACGGCACACGCATTTCCTAGTGATCGCAGCAAGGTTGGGTTCATGATATCCTTGCTAACTGGTAGAGCATTGGCTTGGGCCAACCCACTTTGGGAAAACGCTAAACCTTGCACAAAGAATTTCTGTGATTTTGTGCAATCCTTTCGGAGAGTATTTGAGCCTCCTGGTAGAACTACCTCTGCTGCTAAACGTCTCATGGAGATACAACAGGGCAGGCGCACGGTTGGCGAGTATGCCATTGAATTCCACACCTTGGCAGCAGAGGTAGGATGGAATAACGAGGCCCTGTTGGCAGCCTTTGCTCAAGGATTGAGTGACCAGATTAAAGATGAGATCGCAGCAAAAGATTTACCTACTGACCTAGATGATTATATCGAATATGTGATTCTAATTGACTCCAGAATACGTGAAAGATTAACCACCAGAGAGCGACGAGTACGGTTAAAAAATAATGGGTCCAGTAGCATATTTTGCCCACCCAACCCTCCCTCAGCATCCAAACCTAGTGAACCTATTCTGGAACCAAGTGAACCTATGCAGGTGGGTTTCACTAGGTTAACTAAGACACAAGGTTTATGTCTGTATTGCGGTAAAAATGGTCACCTGTTAAAATCTTGTCCGGTACGTCCGGGAAACGAACACACCTAGGGTACCTTGGGGGACAGGCCCTAGGTGGTGTCCAATCGTCCCCATTGTTGGGCACACTTAAACCCACCATACAGGTGGTATTGTCATGGGCACAACGCTCAATTGAGGTTTTGGCCTTGGTTGATTCTGGTGCAGCTGGGTATTTTATGGACAATACCTTTGCTGAATTGCATGGGGTACCACGGATTCAGAGAGAAACACTTCTTGCTATTGAAGCAATTGATGGCAGACCTTTGGAACCCACCCAAGTTACTTTTGAAACGATGCCCTTGTCCATGACTACTGGGGCTCTTCACAAGGAAGAGCAGCAGTTCCAATTAATTAATTCTCCTCACCATGCCGTGATTTTGGGCTTTCCTTGGTTACAGTTGCACAACCCACAATTTGATTGGCAGAAATGTGAGATTGCTGCTTGGTCTCAGTTCTGTATGGATAAGTGCGTTACCCATCCTGTTAAGGTCTTGTGCACCTCCCCTTCACTACCTGATGCCTACCAGCAGTTTAGCGACGTTTTCAGTAAGGGGGAGGCTGGCACTGTACCTCAGCACAGACCATACGATTGTCACATAGAACTGAGTCCTGGAGCAGTACCACCGAGGGGACGCACGTATCCATTGTCTTGTGAGGAGAACCAAGCTATGGAGGAATACATAGCAGATGCCCTCAGTAGAGGGATCATAAGGAAATCTACTTCTCCAGCCGGTGCCAGGTTCTTTTTTGTTAAGAAAAAAAGTGGCAAACTGCGACCTTGCATAGACTATCGTGGGCTGAATAAGCTGATGGCAAAAAATGCCTACCCAATCCCACTCATCACCGAGCTGTTTGATAGACTTAAGGGGTCCTCGATTTTCACCAAATTGGACCTAAGGGCAGCCTACAATTTGATACGTATCAGAGCCGGTGATAAGTGGAAAACTGCCTTCAATATGAGATCTGGGCATTATGAATACCTAGTCATGCCATTTGGTCTATGTAATGCTCCTGCAGCATTTCAAGAACTGATTAATGACGTTCTTAGAGATATGTTACAATCTTGTGTTGTAGTCTATCTTGACGACATACTTATCCACTCCAATGACCTGTCACAACACATCAAGGATGTGTCTGAAGTCTTGCTGCGCTTACGAAAAAATAAATTATTCTATAAACTGCAGAAATGCGAGTTCCACAATACCAGTGTACCGTTTCTGGGGTTTATAATTGGCAAAGACGGCATTGCCATGGATAAAAAGAAATTGACGGCAGTCTTACATTGGCCTAAACCCAAGAGCCTCAAAGCCATCCAACGATTTCTGGGCTTCGCCAATTATTACAGGAAGTTTATTAAAAACTTCTCCTCTATCGTGAAACCTCTGTCTGACCTCACGCATAAGGGCGCTAACCCATCCCTCTGGTCGGTGGCTGCTGAAGAGGCCTTTGAGAAGTTGAAGGTAGCCTTTGCTGAAGCGCCTGTGTTGTCCCACCCTAATCCAATACTTCCCTTTACTTTAGAGGTTGATGCCTCAGATATTGGGGTCGGGGCGGTGCTCTCTCAGCGACAGGTTAAAGGCGGTACACTCAGACCCTGTGGATTCTTCTCAAAAAATTGACTAGTGCTCAAAGTCATTACGAGATTGGTGATCGAGAATTACTGGCCATTATCCTCGCTTTCAAAGAATGGCATCATTTACTTGAAGGCACAAAAAACCCCGTTTTGATTCTAACTGATCACAAGAATCTGACTATCTTTCTGAGGCCAAGAGACTGTCTTCTTGCCAGGCCAGATCGGCACTGTTTCTATCCCGATTCAATTTCGTTGTATCATACCTGCCGGGATCAAAGAATGTTAGGGCTGATGCTCTGTCTAGACAATTTGAAGCAGAGGTTGACAGAGAAGAGGTACCAGCACCTATCATTCAACCTGATCGAATATTGGCTACCATACGTACTAGTATTACTTCACCACTAGGGGAGGAGATTTTGGCATCCCAAGCCTCTGCTCCAGTGGGCAAATGTTTTGTCGCTGAGCCATTCCATACTTGATTACTTGAGACCTACCACTCCTCTAAGGCTGCGGGACATATTGGTAGGGATCAGTTGTTCTGATCTCTCTCTCAGCTATTTTGGTGGCCTTCTATGAGAGCAGATTGTGCCAGTTTTACGAATGCCTGTGCCACCTGTGCCCGTGCCAATACCCCTAGACGTCTCCCTGTGGGCTTGCTTCAGCTGGTGCCTAATGGTGAATGCCCTTGGTCTCACGTCTCTATCGACTTTATGGGAGAATTGCCCAGGTCTAGAGAGTACTCCTTCATATTGATGGTGGTAGACAGGTTCTCTAAAATGGCACACTTCGTACCCCTCCGTGGCCTTCCTTCGGCCAAAGAACTGGTAATGGTATTTGCTCGAGAAGTATTTCGGTTACATGGAGTACCCAGGGTGCTGGTGTCTGACAGGGGGAGCCAGTTTGTGTCCAGATTCTGGGGGGCAATCAAGGATTGGAACAGTTTCTGCGATGTTTTGTGACTGACCATCATGATAATTGGGCCGACTTGTTGCCTTGGGCAGAGTTCGCCAGGAACTGCGCAGTTAATTCTTCCTCCGGGAGCTCTCCGTTTTTGATCAATTATGGGTTCCAACCCTGTCTGCTCCTGAATTCCTTTCAATCACAGCAGATTCCAGCTCTGGATGAGCATATAGAGCAACTCCGTTCCACCTGGGCACAAGTTCAGAGGGCATTGGGCCAGTCTTTTCAGCGACATCAGCGTCATGCCAATCGCAGAAGGCTTCCAGTCAGAGATAGAGTATGGCTGTCCTCCAAGAATCTAAAGCTCAAGGTCCCATCTAATAAGCTGGCACCTCGGTTCATTGGTCCGTACAAGATCATTCGCAAAATTAACCCTGTTTCTTATGCCTTGGAATTGCCTGCTTCTATGCGCATTCATAATGTATTCCATGTGTCTCTCCTTAAACCTCTGGTCTGTAACCGTTATACTACCACACCTGTGAGGCCAGGTCCTGTTGAAGTCGAGGGGCAGGAGGTGTATGAAGTACAAAACATTATTGATTCCCACAGACGTATAGGAGGGGTACAGTATCTGGTGCATTGGAAAGGTTATGGTACTGAGGATCGTTCCTGGGTAGACAGTAAGGACCTTCATGCACCCAAGTTACTACGAGTATTTCATGCCAAATACCCTCAGAAGCCTGGACCGTACTCTAGGAGAGGGGGTCTTTGAAAGGGGGGTAATATCACGGTGCCCATGATTCGTGCTGCTCTGTGCCTGTCACTTACTGAGTATTCGTGATTGGCTGTCTGTCATTAGCCCTCCTCACACAGCCTTTTTAAACCCAGGTTGAGCACTTCCAGGTTGCCCTTTCGTGGTGTTTCTGACTCCACTCTGCCTGACCTGCTTGTCAGGTCTCTGGGCCTATTCTAGTGTTCCTGTATGCAACGTTCCGGTGTTCCAGTGTTCCTGTACGTTAACATTCCAGTGTTCCTGTGTTCCTGTACGTTAACGTTCCTGTGTTCCAGTGTTCCTGTACGTTAACGTTCCGGTGTTCCAGCGTTCCTGTGTGCCTGTATTCTGGTGTTCCTGTGTTCCAGCACCTCGCGGGTTAATCTTAACGGTTCCTGAGTCTCGCGATCCAGCTGTCGCTCCGGCGACATTGTTCTCCTCGCTATTGCATACACAATGCACCACCTAACCCTATCAAAAGCCTTCTCTGCATCCAAATAAGGAAGCAGAGAAGGGAGTGATGAAGCAGCTGAACGATGTATCAGGGAAAGTGCTTTAATAACGTTGTCTCTGGTCTCCCGACCAGGCATAAAACCAGCTTGATCAGGACCTACCAAAAGATGCAACAAAGGTTTGAGCCGATGTTCCAAAAGAGAGGCACTTAGTTTCAGATCCGTGTTCAGTAGCGATATGGGTCTATAATTGCTACAGATAGTTGTGTCCTTCCCCGGCTTCGGCAGAACCGTAATATGAGCCATAAGAGATTGTGAAGGCCAGCTCTGTCCCGCCAGAATTGCATTAAAAGTAGATGTGATGTGTGGGAGCAGATTGTCTTTGAAACATTTATAATAAGAAAAGAAAAAACCGTTAGGGCCCGGGCATTTTCCCTTAGGGGAGTGACTAATAGCTAAGGCCACTTCCTCCTCCGTGAAGTCTTTATTCAAAGACTCTGCGTCCTCTCCAGACAAGTGAGAAATATTAGCTTTGTCCAGAAAGGTAGAAATAGCGGAAGAGGGGGAAGAATCTAGGGGTGAGTCAGGTGTAGAAAGCTTATAGAGTGTAGAGTAGTAGTCCCTAAAAGCGTCTGCAATCGCCTGACCAGTACTAGCCTTCTTGTTGTTAGAGCCTTTCACATGATGAATATGGGCTGAGTAACGTGCTCGTCTGACCAAGGTCGCCAAGGTTTTGCCACACTTGTTGCCTTGAAGGAACTGTCTCTATCTATACCACATAAATCATTTAAGGGACTGAGCCTTCAGAAATTCCGAAACCTGGACCCTACTTTCTTGCAATTTATTATATATCTCAGCATTACCAGTCCTTTTATGTTCAAGTTCTAGTGCATGAAGGGAAGACAGTAAAGAGGTGAGATGGGCACACTTGAGTTTTTGCTTCCACTCACCTTGAGATATAAAGAAGCCGCGAAGCACGCATTTGTGAGCCTCCCACGTTCCCAGCCAAGAAACCTCAGCATTAGCATTTAGAGAGAAGTAGTTAGATAATTCAAGGCATGCTTTGGCAAGGATCTCAGGGTCAGACAGGAGCAACTCATTGAGTCTCCAAGAAGAAGTAGATTGTCGGAGGGGGGACAGCCAGAACAATAGCCAAGGGTGCATGATCAGAAATTGTCATAGGTAAAATGTTTGCGTTTTTTACTTTTCCAAAATATAGGTGATAGGTGATCAAGGAAGAAATAATCGATTCTAGAATAGCATTGATGCGGGTTGGAGTAAATTGTATAATCTCTGCTAGTAAGGGGCATCAATCTCCAGGAATCTAGTAAAGATCTACCACTTAATAGGGCATGCACCTTCCCAGCAGGAGAGTGGGGATGAGAGAAACGGGGAGTAGACATATCTAAAGAGGGGCATAGTGAAAAATTTAAATCTCTGCCAACAAATAGGAAGCCTTCCCTAAAAGCATCAAGTTTATGTAATGTGGATTGAAAGAATCTCAGTTGTGGGGTATTAGGGGCATATAAGTTAGCTAGAGTAACTATAGTACCATCCAGTGAGCCTTTTAAAAATAAGTAACGGCCATCAGAGTCGCTGCATTGATCTACAAGTGTCCAGGGTACATGACTTGCACACAGTATGGCCACCCTGCGCTTCTTCTCCACAGCTGACGCAAACCAGCCATTAGGAAAGCGACGAGGGGACCAGTTGAGCTTGCTTGTTAAAGTGCGTTTCCTGCAGGAAGGCAATGTATGCACCATAATTCGATAATTCCCTCACAATGTTGGCTCTTTTCTGCGGACAGTTAAGGCCCTTGACATTATAAGAAATTAACTTTAAGGCTGTGAATGCCATATCAATTGAGATGCAAAGGCCCATAGAGCCTGCACGGACCACCTGCTCAAGAGAGAAGGGGGAAAGAGAGGAGAAGAAAAGGAAGAGCAGAGTATAGAACAGTCATAGAAAAAAGGGAAGAAGGGAAAGAAAAGTGAGACGGCTGATGAAAGGCAGCCCCGCTTTAACCAGCAGGGAAGCGTGACATCAGGCATGTCAGGGAACAGCAACATGACCGTAGTCCAGTCCAGACTGAAATAGTTGGCCAAGAGGGAGGGAATTTGTGCAGAACAGTAGCCGTTAGGGATAAGGGGGAGGGCCTTCAAGGCTGTATTGCCCTCAAAGAAGTATTCAAAGCCAAATCTAGAAAGAGAAGCAGAATGAAAAGAGGTGAGGAGGGGAGCAGAAACAAGACAAGAAAGCGTCAGGCAAGTAGGTGCTTAGAACCAAAACCCACTAATAAGGAATTTCGTGAAAGAGACAAATGATGTCCCAGCCGCGAGACCCCTCCACCTAGTACATCCATGAACAGAGATGAAATATAAGTGAAAGTCTGCCTGAAGGGCAGTAAAACTCTGGGAAAACAATAGACCTAGGATTTAAGCAGTCGGCAATAGGTCTCAGGTGACTAACCATGCCAGGCACGCTAGGCCAGAGGGGAACATAACAGTCACGGCAAATAAGGATTTGCATGAAAGACTAAAGATTCAGATCATAGTTAGAATGAAGTAGCAATCCCCTTGTAGGTCACTGAGAGGAGAGTGGCAAACTTAGAGCTACAGGGTCCCCTAGGAGACCCCCCAACATCTGTCCGCCAGGAAGCAGGGAAGTCCCAGAGGAGGGAGCCATATACACCTCATTGAACTAATTGGCTAGGAAGCCCACGAGAAGGGTCATAGACCCAGTGCTCCGGGACGAAGACGGTGGAAATAAGCACTAGAAATACCGCAATGACCCTCTGTGAAAATTAAAATCCTCTATGAGGACAAGTGACTCCCCACCCGAGTAGCCAGGCTCGATAGAGTATTACAATGTATAATGAAGGAAAACATGAGTGCAAGCCTATAAAGTAATACAGCATATATATTGGCCTAGAACAACAGCTATAACATTTATACAGTGAAAACAAATCTACTAATAATATTCAGGGGCTGGACGAAACAGAAGTACTTCCTAATCTCATTAAGAGAGTGGAGTAAGCCGCAGATTACTATCAGTCTCTGTGGACTCATTGTTACCCCTCCTGGGGCACAGGAACTGGGGCCGCAGCATCAGGCATTCGTTGCTTCTTCCGAGAAGTATCAGCCACCAGGTGCCAACGGAGACGTTGGTTCTTCTCCATAGGAGGAGGCGGTGGACAATCTGAGGCCTTTGGAGGAGGAGGTAGGGAAATAGCCAGAGAGTCACAGAAGGCAGGAATTTCTTCAGGTCTATGAAGTGAAGCATTTTGGCTGTTGTGGGAGGCCTGCAGGTTGAAAGGAAAGCCCCATTTGTACCGTATCGATAAAGGCCGCAGATGATCCGTTAAAGGCTTGAGCTGGCGCCTTAGGAATAGCGTATGCGGGGATAAGTCCCAAAATACTTTCACGTGCACTCCAGCATATAAAATATATTCTTTATTCCTGCACGCGTCAATGATCGCTTCCCTGTCCGCGAAATACTGGCATCTGCATATAATATCCCTAGGTGGGTCACCAGTCAGGCCTCTGGGTTTCAGGGCCCTGTGTGCTCGATCCAGTAAAATCTGATCGTTCCGGCCTAGAACATGAGCAAAGAAAGATTGTAAGAAGGCAGCCAGGTCTTTATGGCCGGTGGATTTCAGAACATTACGCAGTTGTATATTATTACGCCTTCCCTGGTAACCTGCTCAAAGCCCCATAGGTGATCAGAGAGTTCCGTTTGGGTCTTTTCCATTTGGTCAAGGTGATGAGACAGTTGTTTGAAAGTCGTGGCGTAAGTCTCCAAACTCAGTGTGTAGGGCCTCCTTAATATCTGTAACCCCGGAGGAATCAGATGCGCTCAGAGGTGTATGGCGAGAGAGGATGGTATGAGAAAGGACGCTATCTGTCCCGACACCGTTCGTTCCTTCCTTGCAGGCTTCCCACACCTCTTGCGAGTTATAAAGTGCTTAGAGATCTCTCACTGCTAAATAGCAGGGAATGAGGGCAAAAACAAAGCTGTAATGTGCACAAAATATCGGCTAAACCCCAGAGCTCCACTAACACGCAGCCATCTTGTTCGGCGGCAAGCTCCGTCCCCCCATCACTCTTTTTAAATAAAAGGAAAAGAGAACAACCTACCTTAGTAAATATGACTTACCAAACCTTAGGTTGTGCCATATTGTTAGGACCATCCATGAAGCTGCAAAAAGAGGTATAATACGAAAAGTAAGTCTACCTAAAATATGGAATTGTTCCAGAATTCCTGGATTGAGCAGTATGGAAAATAGAGAAGCAAGACCAACTACCTATAATAAACAGTATTTAGGAATGGGGCAGCTCAGGTAACAGACTGGTTCAATAAGCAGATAACATGATATAATGAGCAAACAAAAACTCAGGGCTCACCTATGTCCCTTTTAAATGAGAAAATTGCCAGAAACAACATCCAGCTCCATAATGGGAATGGCTGAATGCTCCCAGTGAGGTCCCACAAAGGAGATCCAACCTGGATAGACCAGTGTGCAGACATGAGCAATACAGATTAGAGGACGCACAGCGCAGACAGAAATAGGGAGTATAACCACCTCCACAATTGTCTATAGCTCTGCAAGCAAAGCTTGGTGAAATGCCGCGTCCAAAGTGCCCACACTGCATAACAGGGCCTCCACTGCAACAATGTCAGACAGTATTGCTCAGTCTCCAGATGTGTTGGCTTAAGACTCTTTTAAGGATCCCAGGAGCTTGCATGACCAACTTTGCTGTGTCGTATGTGCTATCCCTGGGCAATGTAGGTGAGGTTGACCTTTATGATTGCTGACAGAGAGGTGCACACCATGCAGGTAGGAAAGCCTTGAGTCTCGCTCCTTAGTAGGCCAGAGGGCCTCCACAGACCCGCATAGTCTGGCAGGTTCATCAAAAAAGGTATTGTACTGCTCGGCAAGACAAGCTGAGAGTAACTCCAGTATGAGATGACAGAGATCAGCCCACTAGAGTGGTGGATGGCAGTGGATTCCAAGTCACGTTTCAGACCACATGTCCACATCACTCTCTAAGATGTCTGCCAACCGGAAGTCCTCACACAACAAGTTTTTAACATCTGACAGTACCTTTACTGCACTTCCAAATTTGTAATTATTTCCTGGAATGTCTGTACCTGAAGTTAGCTGTGTTTGGCTGTTCCTCACCCAGTTTTATTCATCCTACACAGTTGTTTCTGTTTCAGTTCATGATTGTGTTTCAACCCACATATTAAATTGATGATCATTAGCACCTGTTTGGTATAATTGTTTAACCCCTCAAAGACCGGCCCAGAGCGCACCCGGCCGGCACTTAAGGACCACAGACCATTTTTTTTTACCGCATCTGGTCCTGGCATGTCATGGGTCCTTAACGGGAATCTACCCATGACGTGCCAGGACCGTCAAGGGTCATTAAGGGGTTAATCATATACCTGTCCATATGTCTACAAAATCCCTGACTTTGTGCAAGTGTACCTATAAGAATTGATGCTGTTTTGAAGGCAAACGGTGGTCACACCAAATATTGATTTCTTCAGTTCACTCGCAATGCATTTTGTTAATTGATAAAAATGAACTGTTATCATGTCTATTTTTGAAAGCATTCTTATATAATATAATTGTGTGTGTGTTTGCTCACAACAACAATCTCATGATATGTAGTGAACTGTATAAATGCCTGGTTTCATTCTGAAGGAGCCATTTAGATTCAGCTGCCTCATTAATCTCTGGTATAGCCTGAGAGAGACAGTTACAGTGAGCTACCTCTTTAGACAGGTGCATGTTGTTGAGACTCTCAGTGTACACTGTCTGTTACCCAATCTGGATGTGCATCTCAAATCGATAAATGAGCTTGTACAAAATGCAAGAGCATAATTTTTCAGCCAACAAATAATCACCGCAAATTAGCTGCGTTGGAGGATTTGTGCATTTCTTCATTGTCTTCTCCGTGAAGAGCACTGAGAATCTTGAAAAGTCTTGATATTTGTATATGCTTTGTTACTCAGATATGTTTTTGCACAAAAACACATATGCATGCACGTACACAGACTGTTTTAGTGCCAATTCCTTCACTCAGAATGAATGTATATTTAAAGAATCTTTTTTTACTGCGTGTGTCCCAAGATTTCAAGTCTAGAAAATGGCATTATTTTTCAGATAGGTATACAGGTGTGGGTATCGCTCTCTGTGTATGCATGTATGTTTGTGTGTATCTTTATAATGGATTTATGAATTTTATAGTATGTCACAAATTATTCGTTTTTTTAAATTAGGACTTGAAATTCCTCTTGATGTTATTATTGTGTATTTAATTATCTGTTTCAAAAGGTTTCACAAATGTTGTGTGTGTTTCACAGAGAATGGGAAGGAAAGCTGTTGTTGCTGCAAGAAATCCTGGATGAGTGGCTAAAGGTTCAAGCAACATGGTTATACTTGGAGCCAATTTTTAGTTCACCTGATATAATGGCTCAAATGCCAGATGAAGGCAGGCGGTTCTCTGTTGTAGATAAAACATGGAGAGACTTGATGAAACAAGTAATTTTGGTAAGTGAATCTAGATACCAACAGCATACAAGCTTTGCATTTACAATACAAAATATAGATTTATCTTTCTATTCTTTTCTGTTATTATTTTCCTTTTTAAAGTGCATTTTTTCAGGATTTAACTTTAAATTTTTAAGAAGAATCTAAAGTGAACCTGTCACCCTAAGGCAGTTTTAAATAAGAGAATGAAAAAGTGTCTAAATGTTGTCTCCATTTGTTTATAATATAAATAGTATTTAAGGATTTGAGCTTCATGTGTTAGTGGCACAGTATGGCACTTTATGCTAGTAAGTTTCTCTGAGTCAATGAATATATCCAGGCAAACCCCACCTCACACTGTGATCATTTGTTAATAGCATTGAAAGCAGTATGTTTTGTGTCAAATATAAATACTTGCAGATGACCTATTATTATTAATCTGTAATCCTCATGTGGCATTTCCTTCTATCATGCAGGTTTTTCATGACTTTCAGGCAGCGGCGGGTTTTAAGATCAACTTTGGAAAATTGTCTCTCCCCACATAATCCACCCCCTCTTGATTTTCCCTGCCCTCTGAAATGAACACAGCATCACCTCAAATTCTTGAGTATCTGCCTTCCCCGAAATATTTCTCTTCTTCATCAAATTAACATGTGTCCTCTGCTTGCTAAGCTTACTTTGGATTTTCACACTTTGAATCTAATAAAAATGGTGTTCTTTTCACACCTCTTGTACATATTCCACTTTACCATTATATGTTTTGGCGGTCGCTATTCAGATGCTGAATCGTCGATTTCAAGGCTTTATTTGGGGAGATAGGTGCCAGAAACTGAGCCTAGCTAAACTAAGTGAACCCAAAGGATCTGGGGGATTTAACTTTTCACACCTATGTCTTTATAATGCGGCTTGCATGCTCCTCTTTGCCAAGAATAGCTGTTCAATTCCTCAGTATACACGGATTCTTTGTCCATCACTCAGTCTTCCTTACATTTTACACACCCCTTTGGCTACGCTTCATTCTAGATGAACATCTAATCCCCTTTTGGTGGGCAGTATGTGAGGTACTTGATTTTTAAAACCCAGTCGGTTTTGTGGTATTCTTACCCTTCACTAATACCATTTCTTTTCATTGTGATGATCCAGACAGGCGTTTCTTCCATTGGGCTTCCTGTGAAGTGAAGTTTGTTGGTCATCTCTTGGACCCTCTAACTAAACAGGTTTACTCCTTTGTTGCTCTACAGACTAAAGACCACCTACCGCCCAGTCATCTTTTTACTTTCGGCAGGCTAAACATTATGTCCAAACTCTACTACCAGTGTTATCCGCTCAATTTGATGTTAACCCACTGGATTGTTTGATCACATAATTTAAAACTTCAATCATTTATAGAACTCTCTTTTCAATGGCCTATGCGGATCAAATTGAATTCTAGTTGTTTGTTGGTGGATTTGCCCACAGCTACTACGGACACACTTGAGTCTTGTTTCATACATTGTTTACGTTGTTCGCTATCGGCATAGTTTCTTGAACACCCTTACAAGTTATTACACAGAACTTATGTAATCTCCCTTAATTGCCCATCGCATTGGTCTCTCTCCCTCTTCGTTCTGTCCTAAATGTAATAGCCCCAGAGCTACAATGTTCCATTATGTTATACTCCTGCTCGTATATTTATTCTTTCTGGTCTAAAATCTTTTCATATATCATGGATAAAATTCATATTCCAATAACCCCCGTGGCCCCAATGTTTCTACTGGGGGTTTATGACTCCTCTGTTAATTTAAAGCAAGAAAGAAAACTCACAGCGCCAACTAACCATAACATATCCATATAGTAATATAATTTTAATGTGAATATGAAGAGTAAGTACATTGACAGCAGCAGGGAATGAGAGGGTTCTCCAGTCCCCCAAACCTCAGGCACAAACCCAAAGTGAAAACAGACAGACAAAAAGACAAACCTGCGTTCGTCTATATAAACTTAAATATGTGCTCTGTAATGTGCACATATAATATTTCTTAGAAACTGAGTGAGCGTTTGGTATTCACAGATTAGCCAAGTCATGGGTAAGCTTTCCATCAATCCAAGGTATCCCACTTACGGCAAGTCCTACTCTAATACAACTAAAACAACCCTATCTAAATTTAAAATTCCCTGAGATGTTATAGGAAACACGTTGGAGGGAGACCCTTTAAATACTTTCTTTGCAATGCTTGTGGGTCCCAGTGTGGTGCAATTAAAAACAGAAGACATACAATATAAAAAACCTATACATAAAGGACTTACCTAGTGCAAATTGAGTATATGTGAGGGTTGTGGATCCAACAGTCCTCTCCATAAGGGTACCTTTTTATCAATTCCCCCACAGGTCATGTGAGGAGTGAATGATTACGGGCAAACAAGATGCATGGAAGCTAGGACTGGCTTATAGGCCTAGTCCTTAAAGGGCAAGAGTGAAAAAGGAAATTAGATATAGTGCAATAATATTAGTGCTGTATATAGGTGATTAAGTAGGATAAGTGAAAAGGCAGCTAGAATGAACAAAGGAGAAGTGAAAACAAAAAGCAAGAAAGAAAACTCACAGTGCCAATTCACCATAACATATCCATATAGTAATATAATTTTAATGTGAATATGAAGGGTAAGTACATAGACAGCAGCAGAGAATGAGAGGGTTCTCCAGTTCCCCAAACCTCAGACACAAACCCAAAGTGAAAACAGACAGTCAAAAAGACAAACCTATGCTTGTATATATAAACTTAAATATGTGCCCTGTAATGTGCATATCTAATATTTCTTAGAAATTGAGTGAGAGTTTGGTATTCACAAATTGGCCAAGTTGTGGATAAGCTTGCCACCACACCTCTGTTAATTTGTCTACTTGCCAAATTAAGTTGCTGGATTTTGCTATTTTGGTGGCATTAAAGTGTATTTTGGTGCTCTAGTTGTCAACCCAACCCCCTCTTCTCAAACAATGGACTCTCAGACTGTTCCACTTTACTACATTGCACTGGACATTGCCCATTTCTGACAAGGAGGAGCTGGGGGCCCATTTCGTTACCTTCTGGGAGCCTTTTATCCACACACTGCCCAGTTCTTGACAGACTGAATTTTATTATTGTTTTAGATATACTTTGTGATTGGGTGAAATGATGCTGACAGATGGTAACCTAGTTGAACTCTTGGATGATGGGTAGGGGATGGGTGTTGCCTTACTTCCTCATTCTCCTACTCAATCTGAGGAGGGGACCCTGGCCACGCAAAATACCTTAATCTAGTATACTCTTCCACACCTCTAGGAATGGGAATATACTGAAGCCCTCTCTCTCTTGGAGCATGCACATGCTTATTTGTTTGGTTTTTTAGCTTGTTTATTCTGTTATTTGAGGTAGTCCATTAACCTGAGAGCACAATCACATGAACACAGAATCATGAACTGTTTCTTATAATCACTTTTTGATGACTTTGTAATCTAGAATGTTCAGTTCACTAATATATACCCACAAGACATATTTTCTGTTTTTATTTCACTGCCTCAGTCTGACGTATTATTTTCAATGTTAGAGGGAATGCTATCCTGTTACCCAGTACGCTGGTGCTGGGATTTATGTTAATATACATGTTCTTTTCTTTAATGCATTTTTTTAATTGTAAATTGCTTGTGCTCTTTGAACAACCAATGACATATCTTATGTGTTATGTTTGAAAAATTCTTCTAATAAAAAGTAATTTAGAAAAATATATAAATGCTTAGCATACTGTTCGGAGAAGTATTAAAAACCTAAAAGTAACCTTTTCAAAAGTTACTTATTTAGTAGAAAACTGACTAGTACAGCATTTTATTAGATTTTAATTATCTGTAAAACAAACAGCACTTCTTCAGGTAGAAGAAATGTAAACGTATTAAAAGAAGATATTGCAAGGCATTATAAGGGGATGCATCATTTTCTTAGTCCTTGTGGAACCCAGGAACCATGGAGTAAAATATCCTCCTCCAGGAAGCAGGGACTTGCATAAAGACTTCTAGAGGCAGTGACTCCCTCCCCGTTCCACTTTACCCCCATCAATCATACTCAGTTGAAACATATAGAAAAGACAGAATTAAAAAAAAGAAGTAGGGCAGGAAGGTGGTCATCTGTACCAGGGAACCCAAAGGACATCCTTGCTTGAAACGTAAACAATGTGTTTTTCTTTGGGTAACATGTCCACTGCTCCATAAGGACTAAGAGAAAAGGGTTTATTGGAAAGTACACAAAAATCCCTTTTTCTCTTTTGTCCATTGTTGAACAAAGAAACCATGGAGATGTACCAAAGCTATTCCATTAAGATTACAGGGATGCTAAGAAACAATCCTCAAAATACAAACGAGCCTAAACAGAGGCAAATCAAAAACAATTCTGAACTTCAGGTGTCTGCAGACACTGACACACCAAACCAAGTAAAAGCAAAACAGGTGCTAGAATTAAAGTCAAGATGGGATACTACACAGGCACTACAGCCTTTAGGACCTATCGTCCGAAACTGGCATCAGCCAAAGCCAGAACATGGCCTTGGTAATGTTCTTCAAATGTGTTATTTAAGAACCACGTCACCGCCTTGCACAGATGCTCCACAGAGGTTTGGTTCTTGTAGGCCCAGGAGGCACCCACCCTTCTGTTGGAATGAGCACAAGACCGTAAGGGGCACAGGCTTTCTTCTAAGCACATAGGCTTGGCAAATGGCCTTATTGATCAAGCAAGTGTCATCTTAGATGCCACATGGCCCACATAAGAGCCCTCTGGAATAATGAAAAGCAAGTCCCGTTTGTTGCAAGATTCCATGCAATGAACGTAGTATTTCAGATACCCAACTAACAGAAAATGAGAAGGAAGAACAGTTTCCTTGTTAAAATGAAAATCATAAACCACCATGTGAAGAAAAGCCAAAAGAGGGTTCGCAAGACCACAATCTGCATGAAAAATTAGAAAAGGAAGCCAACAAAACAAAACCTCTAGTTTGGCCACTAGAAGCAGGAAAGCACTACCGGAAGCAGGAAAGCACTCTTGAGAGTCAAGAAATGAAGACAGATGTAAGAGGCTCTTAGTGATCTTTCTGACACATACCCAGGATGAGGTAAGTGTAACGGTACTCAATAATAACACAACATGATAGGTACAGTTAAATGAACACCACCTTTTTATGATAATGAACATAGGACATAAAACAAGAACTGAGCAATGCCCTAGATAGGTTAATACACTGGGTTAGTGCTGGGTCGAACACCCCATGGACAAGGAAGGTCCAGACCCAGGATAGTAGCCAAAGCCACAGGTCAGGTACCTAGGCAGATATTCAGACAAGACCAAAGTCAACTCCCCGAGCGAGTAGTCAGACTAAGCCAAGGTAGTGCCCGCTTCTAGTGTTAAATGCTGTCTTCCATTCATTGCCCTTTTTGACTCTTACCAGGTTATATGCTGAACAATATATTGGTGGTAAATGCTGTATATGAACCGCAGATCTAATGTATATATAGAAACAAACAAACATAGAAGACTGCTACATTGGAGTGTCTACATATTTTTAGCACTTCCCCTGTAGCAGTCCAGAGATCAGTTCAGTTCTGAAGTCACCCTCCTGGGTATACACCTTATAAAAACACATAAACATTATTAGTACTTTGTTAAAAACATCTTTGTATATATCCCTTTAAATCACAGCAAACATTTGTGGTGCTGTTGGGATAATCCTTAAAAATGTGGGTATCGCATCCCACTAAAATGTGGTTTTAATTTAGGGAGAATGGATGTTCTAAATAATATATGTGTTTCAAGCTCAGTTTCTTGTTTACTATAAAATTTCCTCACTATACTTGCTAAATCTCTACACTATTATGTTTACATGTACAGCATCTAGCTAGTAAACAGGATCCTATTATTGCTACGTAAACTACGCCTATTCCGATTCTATTGCTTTAAGGATATGCTATTTCTAAGATCTCATTTCAATCCTCCTTGTTACACATTCGTAGCTACATTGTTACTTAAATCGAAGTTTCTAGTCTGCTAACAGGATTGTATCTCTTCCCGATTGTTGCAGCAATATAACTATGTTTCAGCTCACTGACTGATTATAAACTACCGTACTAAGCGTACTTTGCTAGCTTCCCGTTATCTAGCGTACTCTTGCTAGATTACTGCCTTAGTTTAAATTGACTTCCTGTTATCTTACGTACTCTTACTATGTTGCTGCCTTCATCCAATTTTCTAGTCTAATAACAGAATTGTATCTCTTGTGGATTGTTTGGGCAATGTAGCTATATTACAGTGCGCTAACTAACCGTAGACTAACGTCTTGAGTATACTACGCTAGCTTTCCGTTGTCTAGCATCCTCTTGCTATGCTTGAAATTGCTCGATTATCTGAGAGTTTTTTTGTTCCTGTTCTGGCTTAAACACTCCAGCTAAGTCTTAGAAACATTCATTTGATACTCCCCCCACTCTTGAATCACCCTACGCGTGATCTTACCGAACGTTTGAAAATCCCGGTGTTTTATACCCTGTATCCGGGGCAGGCCGTTGATGACATCATTCGGCCGCTAGCTGTCAGTCAAACGAGTATCTCATCTGAATGTTGAAAGTTTTTATGAATGGCACATGTTATGAGGCTTGCCACATTAGTCTCAACTGTCTTGAAATATTTCTTATATACTAAGCATCACTCATGGACTTCAAACTTTAAACGTATAAGACCACAATGGAAATACATAAATCCCCAATGTTTTATACAATTTATGTGGATCACCAAAGTTTTTTAGTTCACAGATAAAAGTAAAAATGTGACATATATTATACACAATATATATCCACCTTATCTGTCTTGGCTATATTAATTTTCAGTTGAAAACATTTTTTTTAATTATTATTGCTATCATTCAAGAAACCTATTTTAGATCCATAATATATAAAAATAGAGCAGACATAAATGATTTCTAACTCTTAGTCCTGGAATAATCATATCAGTGAAAACCCAGTATGACTGATATTATGTTATTTATGTCACAGATATACAGAATACCAAAATATATTTTTTATTTTTATATTTTCAGTTGATGTCATGAGAAATCACCTAATTTATTGCAACAAGGTTGAAAATTGAAAAGAATATTCATAGACTAAAGAGCTTATTTTTCTAAACACCATACTTTAGTCATATGTTAATACTTGATCTTTCATTATTACGGCATCCTTAGTCTTTTATGAATGGGGTAAAAGTAAATCCCTCATTGAGATCAGAGGGTGATTTTGTTTTCAGCGTATATATCCAATGTGCTTCATTTCTTAGGAGCTTGGTATCAATATCCCCTTTTCTTTGATTAGGGACAATTTTCTCAATACCCATGAATGTTATCAAAGTTGTATCACCATTGTGTATGTCATTAATATGTCTTGCTATTGGCTTATCTCTTTTATGACGTATATCTCCAAGATGTTCCAAGACTCTACGTATAAACTCCCTTTTCGTTTTTCCAACATACTGTTTGTTACATTGGCATGACATAAGGTAGATCACATTGGTTGTCTTATAATTAATTTACTGTCGAATATTATATTCCTTTCCTGTCATGTTGCTTTTAAATATCTTAGAATTCATCATAAATTTACATGCTGCACATTTGCCACATTTATAAAACCCCTTAATATCGGATTTGAACCAAGTTTCTGTTGCTGTTGGTGTGTAGTGACTTCTCACAAGAAAATCTTTCAAATTTTTGCTACGTCGGTATGTAATCCTTGGATAGTTGCCTACAGATTTTCTCACATCAGGATCTTCCATAAGGATACCCCTATGTTTTCGTAGGATATCCTGTATCTGTTTATGTTCTTTACAAAACGTTCCTATCAATCTAATTAGAAAAGATTCCTTTGTATTTTTAATATTTTTCGAGGATGTAGCTAATATCATTTCTGGTGAGTTCGTCTAAAGATTTACATACCATCTCTGTGAATATTTCTACATGTGGTGAAATACTGCTAGAAGGAGTGAATTTGTTGTTCACTTTAAGATCTGTAAATGGGCCCTTTATACTGGTTGTTGGACTCTCATTATCCTCTAGTAATGTTGTGAGATCCTTTAGTGCTTTTTGGCCACTAGTCCATTTATTTAAGACATTTTGGGACTTAAAGAATTTTTGTAAGAGTATTTTCCTGGCAAATAGGTGTATGTCCTTTACCCATTCAAAGTAATTAAATCCTGATAGAGGACAAAAAGAAAGACCTTTCTTTAAAAGGGTAATGTGTTCATCTTTCAAACAGAAATCTGATAAGTTGATAATTTGCAAGTCAGTTTCCTTATTGACTATTTTTGAGTCATTTTGTATGCCCATCTCGCCCTGTCGCGTAAATAGGACATTCTGTTGGTCCCTCCTTGTCCTAAAAAAGAGGTTTCTTGTGTTTGTTTATTCTCCACATATCTACTAGTTCTTCTTTGTGCTCTTCATACACCTACCACATACACCTATTTGCCAGGAAAATACTCTTACAAAAATTCTTTAAGTCCCAAAATGTCTTAAATAAATGGACCACTAGTGACCAAAAAGCACTAAAGGATCTCACAACATTACTAGAGGGACAAGGGAGGGAACATAGTCAGTTTATCAGAAAAGTACTATGTAGGTGAATGTAAGAGACTACTCAGTGATACGCATTGCTATAGAAAATTACCAGGGGATCCAACAGGAGTGTTTCAGATACAGCTAAAATTAATCTTAGATCAAGCAAAAGAAAAAGGACTTATAGATAATAAAGAATATAAGTTTTTAAGGGTAGAGAACCCTACTATCTCAACGTTCTATACTATTCCCAAGATTCATAAACATCAAACAAGACCACCAGGAAGACCAATTGTGTCAGGAATTGGCAATCTAACAGAAAAATCTAGCATCTATGTGGATACAATTTTGCGAAAATTTCTGACAGCCCTTCCGTCTTATATTCAGGATTCTCAAGATGCTCTCAGACAAATAGAAGGTATTCCTTTGGATGAAATACACTACCTAGCCACCCTGGACATTGAGTCTTTATACACTAGTATCAAACATGAAGTTGGACTATTTGCGGTGAGACATTTTCTTAGCACTAAAGGTGAACAATTCACTGAACATAATGAATTTGTAATAGAATTACTTAGATTTGTTCTAATGCACAACTACTTTTTGTTTGATAACAAGTACTATCAGCAGATACAAGGTACTACTATGGGCAGTACCTGTGCTTCCACCTATGCCAATCTTTATCTAGGCTGATGGGAGGACCAAATGGTGTTCACTGAAGTAATGGGCAAATATATAGAAAAAGTAGCCTTATGGCTACGTTTTATAGATGATGTCATATTGATCTGGACAGGTACGCCAAATGAGTTCAAAGAATTTACAGAGACTTTGAATACAAATGATATTAACTTAAAAGTTACTGCCACACTTAATCAGAATTAAGTCTCTTTTTTGGATATTAAAATACGAAAAAACAAACAGGGATTAATACAAATTACTCTGTATAGAAAGGAAACTGCCACCAATAATCTACTAAGAGCGGACAGTGGACATCCCGAACCACTAAAAAATGGGATACCCACAGGTCAATATTTATGTCTAAGGAGGATCTGCAGCAGCATTGAAGATTTTAAGAAAGAAGCTGCTGATCTGAGAAGTAGATTTAGAGATCGTGGATACAGTAATAAAACTCTAAAAAGAGCGTACCAGAGAACCTTATCAATGGACAGGGACTCTCTATTAGCTACGTCCTCGAAAAATATTAAAAATACAAAGGAATCTTTTCCAATTAGATTGATAGAAACATTTTGTAAAGAACATAAACAGATACAGGATATCCTATGAAAACATTGGGGTATCCTTATGGAAGATCCTGATGTGAGAGAATCTGTAGGCAACTATCCAAGGATTACATACTGACGTAGCAAAAATTTGAAAGATTTTCTTGTGAGAAGTCACTACACACCAACAGCAACAGAAACTTGGTTCAAATCCGATATTAAGGGGTTTTATAAATGTGGCAACTGTGCAGCATGTAAATTTATGATGAATTCTAAGATATTTAAAAGCAACATGACAGGAAAGGAATATAAGATTCGACAGTTTATTAATTTTAAGACAACCAATGTGATCTATCTTATGTCATGCCAATGTAACAAACAGTATGTTGGAAAAACAAAAAGGGAGTTTAGACGTAGAGTCTTGGAACATCTTGGAGATATACGTCATAAAAGAGATAAGCCAATAGCAAGACATATTAACCCCTTAAGGACCGGACATTATGGGACATTTCCGTCCCATAACTTCCGCATAGGGGCACGTTGACGAGCCGGTACACGTGACCTGTCACGTGTATCGGCGCGTCACTATGGGGCTTGAAACAGATCGCTCCGATCTTGGAGCGGTCTATTTCATGCCCCATTTTTACTTACAGCGCTCCCGGTAGAGCGCTGTAAGTAAAAAGTACGTGACGTACCAGGACCGTCAAGGGTCTTTCAAGCAAGTTTACCCTTGACGGTCCTGGTACGTCAAGGGTCCCTAAGGGGTTAATGACATACACAATGGTGATACAACTTTGATAACATTCATGGGTATTGAGAAAAGTGTCCCTAATCAAAGAAAAGGGGATATTGATACCAAGCTCCTAAGAAATGAAGCACATTGGATATATACACATTTTAGTGGGATGCGATACCCACATTTTTAAGGATTATCCCAACAGCACCACAAATGTTTGCTGTGATTTAAAGGGATATATACAAAGATGTTTTTAACAAAATACTAATAAAGTTTATGTGTTTTTATAAGGTGTATACCCAGGAGGGTGACTTCAGAACTGAACTGATCTCTGGACTGCTACAGGGGAAGCGCTAAAAATATGTAGACACTCCAATGTAGCAGTCTTCTATGTTTGTTTGTTTCAGGTTATATGCTGCCCTGAGGTTGAGCTTCGTAAAAACTGACAAGCCCTTAAGTCAATCGAACAACTCTGTAGTCCGCGGGATCGGGTAGGCATTCTTGACCATAAGCCTATATAAGTCTCTAAAATCAATGCACAGCCTTAATTCACCATCCTTTTTCTTAACAAAAAAGAACCCTGCACCAACTGGAGAGGTAGATTTGTGAATGACTCCCCTTGCCAAGGCGCCTGCCACGTACTCCTCCATGGCACTATTTTTGACCACCAATAGAGGATACACTCTACCTTTGGGATGAACAGCACCAGGAATCAGGTCAATAGTACAGTTGTACGGCCTGTGGGGGGGAGTACTGGCCTGCATCTTGTTGAACACATCACCATAAGACTGATACTCCTCAGGTAGGGAGGAAGAGGAGGCCGTACACAATACCCTCGTAGGTCGCTGAAGACAGGACTCAGCACACTGGGAAGACCATGCCAAAATATCACAAGTACACCAATCGAATCTAGGATTATGTTTTTGCAACCATGGAAACCCGAGAATAATTGCATAATGCGGAGATCGGATGATCTGAAATGTAAGCATCTCCTGGTGAAGCTCCTCTATCCCTAGTGACATAACCAGGGTCTCATGAGTAACATGGGAAGGCTGTAGGGGCCTTCCATCTATGGCTTCAGTCACCAGTGCGGAAGAGCGAAGCTGCAGAGGAATCGAGTGTTTGGCCACAAATTCTGCGTCAAATAAATATCCAGCGGCACCAGAATCTATCAATGCCGGAGCTACCACTGACAAGTTGGTCCAAGAAAGGATGACCTCAAGTATAGGTTTACCCTGTAGGACTTCCGGGAACTGCAAGATACCACCCAGAGTCTGTCCCCGACATAACCCTAGGTGTGAGCGTTTCACGACTGGACGGGACAGGAATGCAGTAGGTGCCCAGGTTTTCCACAGTACAGGCATAGGCCCTCCTGCCACCCAGTTGCATCGGCTCACCTCCTGCCAAGTGTGCACCAGGAGGTGAGGGAGGAATGGGGGGGGTAAGCAAAGTTCGGAGCCAAACGAGATGGATGCCTACTCAGGCGCTCCTTGAAAGATGGTCTCTCCCTGATCCTAGTATCGATCAGAATGGTAAAGGATATCAGGTCGTCCAGATCAGTGGGCAGCTCATGAGTTGCAATCTCATATTTGATGGGGTCGCTTAATCCCTGCAAAAAGGTGGCTACCAGTGCCTCATTGTTCCAACCTACCTCTGCTGCCAGAGTACGGAATTCAATTGTGTACTCGCTACCGTACGGGCCTCCTGTCAGATGGTCATAAGTTGTTTGGCAGCAAAGGCAGAACAAACCGGGATATCAAAAACCTGCTTAAAGGAGGCCACAAACTCCTCAAAGTTGTAGATAATGGGTTTGTCCATTTCCCATAAAGGATTGGCCCATGCTAAAGCCTTATTCGACAAGAGTGAAATCATAAACCCCACTTTACTCCGCTCAGGGGGAAGGCCTATGTATCACAGTGCCTGTGATTCCTGTCAGTCTCATCTATGACAGATACTGATTTGCTGTGTTGGTTTGGCCCGCCCCCTGGTGACCTTTTTATACCTGGCTAGCACAACTGTCAGGCGCCCTTTCGTTGTGTTTCTGTGCCAGTTACTGTTGCTGTGTTCCTGTGTTCCGGATTCCTGTTTACCGACTTGGCTTGTCTTGACTATTCTCCTGTGTTCCTGCTCGTGTATGACCCGGCCCGTCTGACTACCTCCTTTGGATCCTGACCCGGTTTGGCTGACGTTCCTGCTTGTGTACGACCCGGCTTGTATGACTGCCTTCTACGTGCTCCGACCCGGCCTGGCTGACTTCCCGCTCTGAAGAACGACTCCTGCTTTCTACAGTGACCTGTGTTCCAGTTGTCGCCACCGCGACATTTCTATCTGCTGTTCCAGCTTTTGGTGTGACTGCCTTGCCTGGTGTACTCCGATCAGTGCAGTGCATTTTCCTTTGCAGAGTTGTGCGTATACGCGCCTCCCTCAGACTGCAGAGCCTTGCTATACCGCTGAAAAGCCTAGAGTAAATGTGCTAATTAACCCTAGCAGTGCCGCTGGGTTCCACTCTATCGCTACTCCTGTAAGAGTCTCTTTCTCGGTGAATACTACTGCTGAGCTGGCCGCTCTTCGTCGGCAGCTCCACACATCCTTGCAGAGTGTTTACATCCGTTTGGGCCGGTTGGGCGCCTGAGACTCTCCCTCTTGTTCAGTTAGCGATTCCGCTTTACCGAGTGGTGGCAGGCACAGGCATCAGCATTCGTATTCCGGTAATCACGCCTGTGGGGGCTGTCGGCTCTAGCGTGGGCTATCCCGTTGTCCGGTTAAGTCTGAGGAGGCTTGGCAGTTCTCGCATTGAAGGCCGGTTTCAATCACGCCCGTGGGGGCCTTTTGCACTTGCACTAGTTGAAGCAGTTCCAGTAGGTACGCCCGAGGGGGCTACGTGGACTCTTGTGCTTCTTACTGAACACCGTGGCGAGGCAGTCCAGTATCCAGCCGGTGATAGTCTTGGTCTCCAGCACAGCCTTATAACACCCTGGGCGTTCCAAACATCCACGTCTGAGACTGACTGTTATCAAGGACTTAACCCCTGAGGGGTATACGCTATTCTATTACTGTGTAATTGTACTTATAAGTCATTTGTGCATTTACCATTGTATCTATATATTACCACTGTGTATATTTACCACCACTAGAGGTGGTAAATATTATTTTAATAAAACTGTGTTCATATTCACCCAATGGTCTGAGTGTCTTAAAAAACCGTGACACTATGGGACCATTTCAAGGAATATGCCAGCTTAATTAAGGAAACCACGGCACAGTGCTGGGTTACCCTCATAACGTTGAGGAAGCAGTGTGGAACCGGACAAGCCTCTGACCAGAGTGTTTTCAGGGGAAGCAAGAACAACCAATGCCACCGGTTGTTGGACAGGACTGTCAAGGTGAGCACTACGATTCAGGAGTGTCTGCTTGGCCAGAGATAATTAATCAATACACTGGTCCTGCATATCCATCCTGGCCAAAATGCTCTGAACTGGTGGGTTCCCTGTGCCTTCTGTACTCATGGCCCTTATGTACTGTAACTGTACTCAATAAAAACGCAACATGGTTGGTACAGTTAAATGAACACCCCCTTTATTATGATAATGAACATAGGAAATAAAACAAGAACTGAGCAATGCCCTAGATAGGCTAATACACAGGGTTAACACTGGGTCAAGCTCCCCATGGACAAGAAAGGCCCAGACCCAGGATAGTAGCCAAAGCCGCAGGACTGGTACCTAGGTGGGTAGTCAGACAAGACCAAAGTCAACTCCCAGAGCAGGTAGTCAAACTAAGCCAAGGTCAAATACCAGAGCAAGTAGTAGCCAATGCCACTAGTCAAGATCAGAGCTGGTAGTCAGCCAGTGCCTAGGGTCAGGTGCCAGAGCGGGTAGTCAGACAAGCCAGGTCAAGATCAAAGTGGGTAGTCAGCCAAGCCACACAACTGGACCACAGGAGAGTGTAAGAAATTCTACCTAGCCCCTCTTACTAAGGGTACAATTGTTCTTTGGGGATTGGTTGTAACTTTAAGAAATACACAGATAACGGATAATAATAAAGATGATTGTATTATGTGCAAAATCAAAACACTGTTACAGTTTGGGTGGTATATACATGAATTGAACAATATCATAGATTACAGGTATGGAAAATATGGAATTGAATTGGATACCAGTAAATTATATGATGCAAATCTCCTCACACCCTCCTGCACAAATCTTGGTTTCTGGTCTCTTATCTGCTGGGCTCACATCTGGACAGGAATCAGGACTGCTGGACTCAGGCCGTTCTCATTCTGTTCTCCTCTTCTCTCCTCCAGTTCTCCTGAAGTTCTGCCCCCACCTGCCAGTCGTCTTCTTCTTGCTGATAGATTTTATCCATCAGCGGTGATTTTGGATACCGAGGCTTGAGCCTCACTACTCCATATTCTCGGGTTGGGGTTTTAAGTCACAGGTTTGGATTACTCTTGATCTGTGTTGACTTGTCACAGTTGGGTTAGATCACAGTAATACTGCTCCTTTATACTATTTTTCATATCACTTGGGTCTGGTGTAAACTGGTTAGCTCAACTGAGCTTTCCTCACCACACCCACTTGCCATTCATGGTGACATCAAAGAGATATTATTGATAGGGAAGACTCCAGGAACCGGTTTATCAGAAGCATTTTGTGTCTTATCTGAACTCTTTGAGAAACAAAAGGCTGTTCATCAGTCCTCACTCCTTTCTTATGTAACTAGGAGAGACCTTTCTTTGATTTCTCACACACCTAACTAAGGAAGAACATCCTGTAAAAAACCCTTTGAAACAACCCCCCTGCAGTTTGGGACAGCTGAAATTGTCTTGAATTCTTAATTAAGCAAATAGAATTCCCACTGTTCTAAGACATAATACAGATCTATACCCATGCATTTTATATATATATATATATATATATATATATATATATATATATATATATATATATATATATATATATACACATATACACTCACATAATAAATTGCATACAATGTCCATATCCATATAGATAAAGACATGTATACATACATAAACACACACATATATATCTCCACAGACAAACCCCTGATATAAACCATATTTGATCCATTTTGACTTTCTTACAAGAGTCAGAAGCCAAACCTAGATCATACACAGAAGTTGGGAGCCAATATAACAGTACTGCACTGGAACACCACAAAAGGGCGACTGAGCCCTGTGTCCAGGCATTTTATATATCCCCCCACTAGATGGAGCAGTGAACGGGACCATCTTCAAGAGCAGGTGCAGCGTCACTGGGGAACAGACCCAGCTGACACGCGCCCGCTCCCGCGAGAGCCAAAGGAATGTGGAAGCAGCCTGTGCATCAGCTGCCGGCCGCTCACTAGAGACACAGTCCGACGGAGCAGGACCAAGAAGCATCCAGCCCTCCCCTGCCGCTGCTTCTGCAAGGTACCACCGTGACAATGAGCCTCACAGTGCAGTGTGATGCAGAAAGACAGGTTTTACACATCTGGTAAGAAGGCAATGCACCTCTGTAAAGGAACATATAGACCTTCATAGAACTAAGATTAAGTCCTTATTTGAAGACCTTCCTGAAGAAAGTCCAAAATAATTGGAAGATGAAAAAGACATGGCCACAACCCATGGTCTTTGCATTATTTGTAAAGCAAGGAGTATACCCTAAGATATGCTTTGTATTAAAACAGGCCTTCATCATACTCGAAATGACAAGATCAGAAAATCCCTTCTTCCTTACAGTTCTGCTTTAAGATGCATGCTATCAAATCTAACTTCTCCAGCTCTGAGTGACACAGGGGTCCAGAGGGAGTGGAAGACAAAGAGGATTAGCAGAAGATAGATTGAGAATATCCAAAAACCATACCCTGCTATGCCAGAAAGGAGCAATCAGAATTCTATGTTCCCACGCCACCATGTCCTTCCTCAATATCCTGGAAATCCAAGCGAAGGGAGAAAAAACACACATGCAAGGTGAAGTGCCAAAGAATGTCCATCACATCCACTAACAGATCAAAAGGATCTCTGGTACTAGAGCAAAATCGGGAAACCTTGTGGTTTGAACAAGATGCCATCAGATCCACATCTGGAGACCTCTTAGCTGAACTATGGAGTCAAACATCATGAGTTTACAATTTCCGGGATCCAGACAATGACAACTGAGAGAGTCCACCATAATATTGTCAACTCCCGGTATGTGACCAGCCAATAGAGCCAGCAATGGTGATGTTGGGGTGATAGGCTTTACTTTCTTTTGTGCTGTGGAGGAAGGTACAGTGGAGGAGCAGGGCATTGAGGACACAGTTGGACCTCCATCGTCATGGTAAGTGCTTCAGATGTGAAAAATGCAGAAAGGGGGAATGCGACCTAATTTGTTAGTGTCAGGTGTTTTGAAGGGGGTAACTTGTTATTAGTTTTGGGACTGGGGAAGGAGATTTAATGTTATGTTAATGCTGGTAGTTACATGTGTAGGAATGCCTAGTTGCACATGGGTGTATGTTTTTGCTTCTGTTCTTTGTACTATGGTTCTTTGTACTACAGTCAAAGCACAGATAATGGATTACCAAACTGTGGCTTAAAAATACCTTTCCCCGTTTTTTTTTCATTTGCCAGCCCTATTAGAATTATCCCCCTTGGCAGCTGACAGAACAAGAGACCATTGTATTCTCAGACTGAATTCATAGTGGCAAACCCCAGAATAGCTGGGATCAATGCAGAAGTGCAAGATGAATCACCTGAAGCTCCAATACTTTGATAGACAGAAGACTTTCACTATCAGACCAAAGGCCCAGGGCTGTATGAGAGCAGAATGAGGCTCCCCAGCCCTTCAGACTGGCATCTGTAAGGACTGTGGACCAATTCAGTGTAAACAATGGATGACCTAGAGTCAAGTTTGTGATCTGGAGCCACCAGATCAAGAGAAACCTCATACGAGTGCGACAACACTGCTGTCTAGACCAATTTCTGAGAATCTACAGCTGCAGTAGTTGTTTCCAATTGCGAATTTGGACTAATGAAACTGCTATCAATGCAGCAACCGGATTCCCTAGCACCTTTATGTATTCCCACAGTGTTGTTGATGGGAGGACTAACACCTGGGGACACCTGCCGTAACAACATCTGAATCTTGCCTTATGGCAGAAAGACCCATCTCTGAAGAGTGCTACGTCATGCTGAGAACTTTTTTTGTGGGGAAGTATCCCTTTAGTTATAGTATTGCACTTTAGGTGCCTTGTTGGCACAATTTTACTTTTTCAATTTATTTAGGGACTTGTTTTACATCAACTTAGGAACACTTGTATTACATAAATGATTCTATTTTTTATTCATTTTGCACTTAAGGTTTCACTTACACATTCACATATTCACTGCACAGATATTTTATTTAATATACATTTTTTATGAATGTATAGGACTATTTGTTTGCTAATAATGTATTGATTATTCATCACTTTTTTTCATATCATTATTAATTTCATACATCATATACATCAAGTTAATATATATTTATTAATTTATTATTATTTTTCATTATTATTGAGTTTGTTTATTTTCATTAGTATTACACTCTATCTTATGATTTTTTATTATATTTTATATTATTACATTATTTCAATATTTATATGTTGCAAATATTTGTATTTAGTATAATGTTTTAATGTTACATATATTTATTTTGTATTATGTAGTTGGTATTTTTCATTTGTAGGTTTGTATATGACTCTTGTCTGGTGTATCATCCTCAATATATAGTGGTCATTTTTTTCTCTTTATTAATTGCTTAGCCGGCTTGGTAAAGATTAGATCACTTGAGCTGTTTTGCAACATTATTTATTTTATTGAACTGGCTTGGTTTCCATTTTAATTAATCAGACATTGCTAATGAATATTTTCTTTGGATTGCACTTTTGAACCTGGTCAGTCTTCTCAGTAACATATTTATTTGACTGAGCAGGCTCAGTGATCTTGATTGAATGAGGTATCATATGAATACCACCCCTTAGGAGGGTGTTTCTTTATTCCCAGGTCAGTTAGACAACCAACTAATAGATTGAATGAACTATATTTGGTATGTGTTGCTATTGTTCATCATGTTTACAGCTGTGTATGTATTTAATGTGGGAGTTCAGTGTGCCTCGGCTTGTTGGCCGTTTGGTCCCTGAAAAAAATTCCTTAGAGCTCAGAAACGCATTGGACTATAAAGACCTGGTTTAATTTCATTTGTTTTTATACATTTATTAAAGTCTAATATTATTTTTCAACCACATCTTTCTTTGTATACAATCAAGATTAGAGGAAGTTGGGGAGAGATATGCCCAAAGCAGGGTGGGTTATAAATTCCTGACAGTGAAATTACGGGATAGGAGTTGACAGAACTGGTATGCACAATACGCATGTTCTATATTTCTTCCACTTCAGTGTATTGCAGATTATTATTAATTTACAGAACCCCATCTGCTGTTTTTTGTGTTTAACCTCTTTGGAGGGCATGCTTTTTGGATGCATTTCGATTTTGGTGCGCAGCGGATCCTTACCAGTGGAACTGATTGGAGGTAGTTTTTGATTTCCTCCATAAATCTTAGCTGTCCATTTCTAATGGACCTGTATATTGTGAGTACCATGGTGCTTCAAGTGGAGGTTCTGAATTGTCTGTTACAGTGTTACGCTGTGAGTGCCCCATTGTGTTCTGTATTATGGAACCAGAGAGGATTTATTCAAACTGATCACACAGCTGTGCTGCTCCAGTATGGACACTCGCTTCTGAAGATGAGGATGCAAGACCTCCACTGAAGGAGCCTTTAGTAAAATGTTGTCCAGATAGTGAGTAAGGGTATTCCCAAGTGAACAAATGTGGGCAGACAATGCCATGACCATTCTGAAAACCTGTGGTTTGGATACCAACCCAAAAGGCAGGGCGGTGAACTGAAAATGATGAGTCTTGAAAGTCAAAGTGATGGAAACACTGATCTGTATGAATGGGGATATGCAGATAAGTGTCTTTTATGTCTAGGGAAGCTACAAAAACTCCCCTGGACACATGGCAGCGGTAATGGAGTTCAAATAATCCATCTTGAACCAAGGTGCATGACCAAAGCAATTAAGACAGTTTAAGTTCAGGATAGGACAACAGCCGCCATGCTTTTTGGGGACTATGAAAAAGTTGGAATAGAATTCCATGAATTTCTCATATAGGGGTAAAGGTATCAAGACCTGCATATCCACCAGGGAAGAAACCACTTTTAGGGATAAGATGCCCCACTCCAGATTGCAAGGGAATCTTGACATAAAGAAATGACAAGGAGGAAGAGATTTGAAATGTATACCTTCCAAAATCCATGTAGTGTGAATGATAAGCAGACATCCCTTATTTACAGAGGTGGACTGGACTTCTGCAAGTAATGCAGAGGTAGACTTGTCAATGGAAGGCTTTTGGGTAGGATTTTTCCCTGTACAAGCTTGTTTGGATTTTGGGGAAGGGAGCTCCTGGCTCTCAGGGAGTAGAACACCTGAGTGCATACCCATACTGGCCTGGCGGGGGTAATGAAAATCCAGCACCTTACTCAGTAAAAAGGAACATTTGGGGAAACCTGTAAAAAGAGATTACACTTGCACCCAATAGCATAGCTAATGACTTACTCCAATTCTGGGTCAAACAACTGTTTACCCTTGAATAGGCTATAGATCAAAAGCCTCTTGGAAGACTGGTCCGCAGACCAAATCTTCAATGAAAAGGTATGCCTTGCTACAACAGAGTGTGCTAAGGACTTTCTAATAAATTTGGCATTGGCAACTGCATCTTCAGTAAGGTATGCATTGACTCCAATAATCCTAGAAATGGAAAGAACAATTTTCTCTTTTGGAGCATCTGAATGGACTGACTTAACAACTTTTGCCCCCTCCAGTAGAGAAATAATAAAAGCCTTGGTCTTTGTCACATACAGTGGTAAAGGCTAATAATAAGGCAACCCCTGAGGTCAGGAAATTCATCTGTACAAAAGGTGCTTGTCTGCCTGATCCTTTTATGCTGCTGCATCTGCATCTAGCAATGCTGTATTCTTATAAAGAAGATAAACTGCTGTGGGGAGGCCCACTGCTGTAGTGCAGCAGGAGAGAATGGCTATTAAAGAGAAATGTGCATGGGGATAAATAATTTATCAGATGCCTTCCACTCCTCAAGAACCACTGGTTTAAGGGAATGATTGGGAGGGAAAAGCCCTGCATCACTTTTGAGAATCTTAAAAAGGTCTGGAGATGAGGAACTCCAATCAGAAACCTTAAACATCTCCAGAACTGCACTATTAAGGCCCTCTTGAAATGACCCAGGTTCTTCCTCAAACAAATCCCTAGGAGTAAGGGAGGAAGCAATATCCTCCTCCTCAGTTCCCCCTTCTTCTTAGAAGAAGAATTCCCATCTACAGGGGGAAATTTCTCCCCTCAGAAGGGTTAAACAGTCATTTGGGGTGAATAGGGTGGTGTTTGTTACAGGACTGAAGGACCCCCTATTTAGGAGTAGTAACCATAGTGCAAATAAAGGTCCGGCTTCTGTTAAGGTGCCTTGAGGTAGCTGCCTAGGGGACAGAGAACAAGAGGGAAATAATGCACCTGGAAAAAATCCCTGGGGAGACTAGCATAACCGGAAGAAAAAGTATTATTAAGTAAACCCCTGAAACCATGCCTTAGACTTCCCCATATCTGCCTGTTGTGGGTTAAAGATAAGGTTTGAGGAGAGAGATTCAGATACCAAGAGAGAAGTTATAAATTAGGTGCCTCATGGATCATTCCACAGAAGACTAGAAGCAGTAGTTCCTTCCCTTCCTCCCCTTAAGCCCGGGCCTCAAGAAAAAAGTTCCCTCCAATAATAAAAAAAATGGCTTGGTGGCTCTTTAGCCATCTGCACTTAGTGGCGGGGGAGCCCCATGAAGGCATACATCTCATCTAATATACTAAAATATTTCTGCGCCTAAATAATAAACAAATTAAGCTATTAAAGACACAGATAAATTAGAGTGAGTCCCAAAAGAAACGGAAAATGCAAATTAAAACACCTGTATCATCAAATCATTTTCCGTTTCTTTTGGGACTCACTCTAATTTATCTGTGTCTTTAATAGCTTAATTTGTTTATTATTTAGGCGCAGAAATATTTTAGTATATTATAATTTTTTATAACACATAAAGTGGTGGTGTTAGATTATATTTCTCAGTGGCCTTGTTAGAAACGTATGTTTTGGGCGATAGATTTTATTTTCAGTACTTTATTGTAGCGCAAATTGTTTTTACACATAATACATCTCATCTACCCCGTCAGCCCATTCCGATTTCAAGATGCTGCTGTGAGCACTCGTTCCTGAAAGGTGCCACAGTGCAATAATTCATAAAAAAAAAAGAAAAAATATAATACAGTTAAAAGAAAAACTATAACCATCCACCCCTGGGACAGTTGTAGTAGCCAGGCAATGAAGTGAAAATGAGATTAAAGGGCCAGAGTGCAAACTATAGCAAGAAACCTCAGACATCAGTTTGTGTCTGTTCGATGAATAGAAAAAGGGGCATACTTCCAAAACCCTTGCACTCTGAAATGTTATGTATATTTTAATTTATATTGTGCTAACAGGTATACTTAGCACTTTGCAGTTTACATGTAGTATAGTGCGGATACAGTAAATGCAGTAGTTAAGTAGTTATACAATTATCAAAGGGTTTCATTACATATGCGTTTATTAGGATAGGCAGTGCCTGTCCCATAAAGCTTGCAATCTAAATTTAACTGTAATCCTCTTTAGTCTCCAAGCAGCTATGAAGTACAGAAGGAAACAATGAAGATTGGATAAGTAAAATTTTGACAGCCATCCCACCTAATAGTAACATAGTAAATTAGGTTGAAAAAAAGACATAAGTCCATCAAGTTCAACCTTTGCCTCATAAACCAGAAACATGAGAATTATATAGCTTTCCCGCTGCCAAATAATTTAGTGTATCAGAACTTCCTGTTTTGCCTACTAATGCACAGTATAAGCCTGTATGGTCCCATCTGAAAGAAATGTATTTAATCTTCTCTTAAATGTATCCATTGTATCTGTTATTCTACATCCTTGGGCAAGGAATTCCATAATTTAACAGACCTCACTGTAAAAAAAAAACCTTTCCATTGCTGAAATTGAAATCTCCTTTCCTCTAATCTCAAGGGGTGGCCCCTGGTTATTTGCTCAGTTCTTGGAATGAATAGCTCACCAGAGAGATCCTTATATTGACCTCTATATACTTGTACGTTGTGAAAAGATCTACTCTTACTCGTCTTTTTTCTAGGGTAAATAAACCAAGTTTGTCTAGTGGTTTCCTCATAAGTCAAATCCTCCATTCCTTTGATTAATTTTGTTCTTTTCACTGTACTTTCTTCCCAGTTCTAGAATATCCTTTTTCAGGACTACACTGTGTATTTGAGGTGATGTCTTACCAATGATTTATACAATGGCAAAATTATGTTATCCACTCTTGCTTCAATATCCCTTTTTATGCAAGATAGGACTTTGTTTACCTTTGCTACTGCTATTTGACAGTGGTCACTGTTTCCAAGTTTATAATTTATAAGGATTCCCAGGTCTTTCACTATCAACGAGTCCCCTAAAATGAATCCATTTAGTTTGTAATTAGCAATGGGATTTTTTCTTCCCAAATGCATGACTTTCCACTTTTCCACATTAAGCTTCATATTCCATTTGTTTGTACAATCTGCCACTTTATGCAAATCCCTCTGTGTCATCTGCAAATATTGATATTTTGCTTTCTATATCTATTTCCAGGTCATTTATAAACATGTTAATAAACAGTGGACCAAGTACTGAACCCTGAGGTACTCCACTGTCAACCTTAACTGTATTGGAGAATTGTCCATTTATAACCACACACTGTTCCCTATCCTTCAATCAGTTTTCTATCCAATTGCAAAGAGTATCCCCTAGTCCCAGTTTCCTTATTTTATACCCCGGTCTCCTGTGTGGCACTGTATCAAATGCCTTTGAAAAATCTGTATTTCTCTGTCGTCCAATACAGGTTACTGGTAACTCTGGGAGGCGATCCGCCCCTTTAAGTAGGCAGGAACATCTCTCTAAATGTATGCAGGGGGTGGAGCCTCCCTTCCGTCCTAGGCTGCAGCTAGCCAACCAGCTCCAGAATGATTTGTTCCTCGGTGCGACAACACCAGGTGGAGAACATTCTTCTATAGTTTTAGTTTCTCTTTTATTTTCTGTCAGATATGGAATACCACCATTAGGCAGATTACCATGACTGACAAATGCCATTCAATGTGGCTAGTTCAGTATCCAGGTGCTTTTTTGTAGACCTTAAGCCCTGAGGGGGAAAATCTTGGTTACAAGTGCTTCCCCAGGGATTACCCACTGAGGTAATTCTTGCTGCATGGGAATCTGAAGACAGAAGATCTGCAGGATAGGTGAGCTACCCTTTGAGTGCTGCAGGTCCACTTGTCCCACAGTGCCCCTCTGCACAGGGGTTGTGTTTGGGAGTTCTCATTGTGCACTCCTACACTCACTGGGTATATTTGTATGTTTGTTGGGTATTTGGAGCAGATTTATGTGGTACCTTAACCCTTTGTCTACTGGTTTGACATGTTTTTGGGGGGTTTATGGCACTTTCCTTACCGGGTTAGTGTTTTCTAAGTGTGCACACCTGATTCATGGATGTTTTACATGTTTTTAAGTTTAACATTTGTTGAAATTGTGTACTGCGCCTTTAAGGCACACTTTACAGCATAGACACCATTGCTCCATTTACGTCTATGGGACAATACTGTTTCGGACGTATCTCTGCAACTGCTTAACCTAGCAACTTCAGAAAGGGCTCATTTTAATTGTCTACCCTTGCTCTATCATCCGGTTTATAGTTCAAGTGTGTTGGGGGGCTTCGGGCACTGTTTGGCGTACTTTTTGGGAAAAACTAAGTTTCCCATGAGTGCTTGATTTGCACCTATTTTCTGATTGGCTCCCGTTGCGGCAGCAATTTTGTGAGCTTTTCTCAGGGAGTATCCTACACAGGGCTTGGACTCTCCTTCTCTCCTCTGCAGATTAACCCTTCACACGCCAGATAAGTTTATATTTAGCGTTTCTGGGGTGAAATATTAATCTTTCACACTGTAATTGGGTGATCTACTGTACAGTTGGTTATTTTGACACTGTGAGAATGTCTATACCGCTGGAGCTTGGGGCTAGACCTAAGACTAAGGAGGCTGGGGTCTCAGTATCCCCCATTGCACATTGTTGTTCCTGTCACGCAGGGCTACATAGAGAGCTCTCTGATCATTTATGCCCAGCATGTTCTGAGGTTCCTGACAGCAACCCAGGGACCTCCAGCCATGCAATAGAGCCAGCTTGGGTGCAAGAGTTAAAGGCTGCGACTAGGGACCTTATGTCCACTTTACAACTCTTTCCATCCCAGATACAGGGGGCACTTCAAATGTAAGGACTAAGAGAAAAGGATTTAACAAGTAAGACTAAAATCCTCATATATAATTCAAGTGCCTTACCATTATCCAGGTTACTACTTCTTAGAAGCTGAAAAGATTAGTTTGGCATGATCAATTCCACATAAAACCATCTTGATTCCTACTAATAATCATATTTTTTTGTGGTGTAATCCCGAATATAATGTCTTATTATTCCTTCTAGGTGTCTTCCTACTATAGAGGTCAAACTCACAGGTCTATAATTCACAGGTTCTGTTTAGGTTCCCTTCTTAAATAGAGGTACTACATTGGCTTTATGACAATCTTGTGGCACTGAGCCTGTGGCGCTAATTCAATGTATATGTGTATGATATGCAACTCAGGACTGGGCAATAATTCTCTAAACTGGTTCTGATCCTATTTATCAGACAGAATGCAGTATGTGTCAGTTGCCGGCAATGACTCCCTTCTGTTCAAAGTAACAAATGGAGTTCCTCAAGGCTCCATTCTTGGCCCTCTTCTATTTTCTCTTTCTATAAATGATCTACCCAAGGTTTGCAAATCATCTTCAGTACACATGTATGCAGACGACACCATACTCTATGCTAAAAACTCAAACATATCACACCTTGAAGCCATATTACAACATGATTTCTGCGAGGTTGAAAGACGGATAGCAAGGAACAAACTGTTCTTAAACACAGACAAAACTGTCACAATGATATTTGGCACAAAGCACAAACTGCGTAATCTCGGCAATACCCACCTATCCATTGTAATGGAGTCTAATCGTAAATTGGCCCCAGTGGACTCCTACAAATATCTTGGTATGTGGCTTGTCTCCAACCTCACTTTTGGTCATCATATTGACAAATTAACCTCCAAGCTTTATCCCCAAATGAGCACTCTTTTTAGGTACAAATCATGTTTAAGTCCCCTGGTTAGAAAACATATTGTGCAACAGATGTTGCTGCCTGTCATAGACTATGGCGATGTAGTTTATGCTCCAGCGCCAGAAATCCATCTTGGTAAACTTGACGCTCTGTATAATTCAATATGCCACTTTAGGCTCCAATGTAATTACACTACTCATCGCTGTGATATGCTAAAAGAACTAAATTGGTTAACACTCAAATCTAGATGTGAATTGATACGTATACCACAATACAAGAAAGAAGCAGGAAGATCTGCCTTCTCCTTCAGAGCTCCAAAGGCCTGGAACAATCTGCCTGAAATAATCAAATCTGCTCCCAGTCTAAAATCCTTAAAAGTTAATGCTTCTTTATATCTAAAAACAGAGTGTAACTGTATATAATTTTAATATTCCATATGTATGTATATTCATATGTTTCTATATAATAACATGTAATATATAATGTTTCTCAATTTGTGTAAATATGCAACCCTTTACTGAAAACTATCCAGGACATACTTGAAAATGAGAGAAATCTCAATGTATTCTTCCTGGTAAAACATATTCTAAGTAAAAAATACACAAAACGCTATATGTAATATTAAAAAGCTATTCACCAAACTCAATATGCATTACACTATACGCCATACGCGTTACGCTATACACCAAATGCTATATGCCAGACACTATTTGCCTTATGCAATAAGAAAAAAACACACGCTCTTGCGCACACACACACACTCTTGTGAACGCTTTTTTTCACACACTCACAATCACACCCTCACACATACAATCACACTTGCTCTCACATGCACAGGCTCACTCTCGCTCACACACAATTACGCTTGCTCACACACACAATCATGCTCACACACATGCTTATGCTCACTGATGGAGAGCTGTGTAATGCAATGCTTTGCAATGCATTGCACACCTTTTTGGTGCTGAAAGGGCTAAGCACTAAAACTTCAACAAGTCAGTCAATAAACTGTCATTGTTTGAGAGAGAGATACATAGATAGATTATATATATATATATATATATATATATATATATATATATATATATATATATATATATATATATATATATATACATATTGCTTAACGATGTGATGTTGGTTTCCTACGTCCATCGCTGGACAACATATTACTCACTTAATTTGAGACATCGTTGCACTCGTCGGTAGTTTGAAATATTTTATATATACTTTGAATAGTCCATGTCAATAATACACGTATTTATTTGTTTATATAAAGTACTGTGCAAAAATCTTAGGAAAGTGTGAAAAAAGTTGTAAAGTAAGAATGCTTTGAAAAATAGATGTTAATAGTGTATTTTTATCAACAATTTAACAAAATGAGTGAGTGAACAAAAGGAAAATATAAATCAAATCAATATTTGGTATGACCGCCATTTGCCTTCAAAATAGCTTAAATTCTTCTAGGTACACTTGCGTAAAGTTTTTTAAGGAACTCGGCAGGTAGATTTTTTCCCAACATCTTTGAGAACTAACGACAGTTCTTCTGTGGATTTAAGCAGCCTCAGTTGCTTCTTTCTCTTCATTTAGTCCCAGACAGACTCAGTGATGTTGAGATTTGTGCTCTGTGCGGACCATACCATCACTTCCAGGACTCCTTGTTCTTCTTTACGCTGAAAATAGTTCTTAATGACTTTGGCTGTATGTCTGGGGTTGTTGTCATGCTGCAGAGTAAATTTGGGGCCAATTAGATGCCTCCCTGATGGTATTGCATGACTGTTAAGTATTTGCCTGTACTTATAAGCATTGAGGAGACCATTAATTCTGACCAAATCCCCAACTCCCATTTGCAGAAATGCAGCCCCAAAACTTGCAAGAAACCTCCACCATGCTTCACTGTTGCCTGCAGACATTCTTGTACAGCTCTCCAGCATTTAGGCAAACAAACTGCTGGACATCTTCAGATTGCGAAGGGAAGTAAGCATGATGTGTCTTTTATCTGCTGCACTAAGCTTCCTTCATTTTATTAATTGATAAAAATAAACTATTAACATGTCTATTTGTGATCGCATTTTTACTTTACAGCATTTTTATAATAGTAAGTCTTAATAATAGCCAATAATTTATTTGTCAACGTTTCAGCCACATATTTTGGCCTTTCTCAAGATAAGAAAACAAGTGAACACTCACCCCTAATAAACTTTAGAAGGTGCCAAAGTCGGCATGGATATGCCAACAATGACATCATCACCCACAGACATGGAAAAATTACTACAAAAAGAAAAGCCCACGTGAGAAAAAGTACAAGAAATTTTCAATCAAACATGAGAAATGTATATATATTAACTGCTACTTCAATTGGGTTGGAGAATAATGAAACATGATATTGTGAGTTCCAAACTGTATCGAATAAAGGTCACCCATTGCGTCATTGAGGCGCCGACAGTGGAGGCTCATGGGAGCTGTATGCTCCATCACTCTGCCTGTGTATCCTCTTGCTCGGGCCAGTTAGGTAACCAATGTGTGACAGGAACCAAATGTAAGCGATCATTGATAACACTACTCACTCACCAGTCAGCTGGCAAACCAGTAATGGGACCGGAACAGACAACCAGACAATTAAATGGCGTTGCAATGCAATGGGGTCCCGTAATTGGCTAACTCCCCGGTTCCCAAATAGGCAATGTCCGCTGAGCATGGTGGTAAATGATAACAAGGGAGATATCATAGAAAATAAAGACATACAAGTGTCAAAACGGTATATAACTGTATTGCTCAGTTCACGTGGACACTTAGCTTATTACCCCACCGGCTACCAGAGCGGCACGGGGCGCATCATAGAGCACCAAGTGCCACTCTATCACCCCGGTAGCAAGAGCAAATGTCCAACAATCAGAGTATCAGGCACGCAATATGTATCAAACGACTGATAGGTGAAGGCAACACAACTCACAGAGCAATAGAGAGCTAAGATACGAAAAACAAATCAAAACAGGAGTGTGTTAGACCAAAAAGTAAGTGTAACTTCAGCTGCCAGATAATATTGTGATATGTCCAACATCACAATAATAGAGCATAATGTCACAGATAAAGATTGGAACTATATGTTTCATGGTAATTAGTGCAGAATCCTGTCAGCTGTCAACACGTATAATAAGAGTTCTGTGGTCTCTTAATGGAATATCCAGATTCACAGTCGTAACGGTAAAGTCTAAAGTAATATTATAGATCATCTCAATATACCATAAAAGTGCTGTGAGAGAAAGTAATATGGATCTAATAAATACTGCATATGTACTCCAGACTCTGTGGGGAATAGATGAGGAGCTACTGAAAACTGTTCATGTACAGATCCAAAAATCCGTTCATATTTTAGTATCTTTGGAATATAATTAAATGGACGGAAACATGGGATAGTAACTAAGCACCGTGTTATCAGACAGTATACACATGTAAGAATGACAAACACCAGACACCAAGAGTAATCCACATCAGGTACCATAGGTCCTGGGTAACCCCCAGAAGGTCCCGCAGTGGGTGCTTACCAAATACACTCCTAGTGAGTCAAGTGGCCTTCCTATTATTAGATCTGTCCAACGAGGGACTTTCAGCACTGGGCATGGAATCTGGTACATCAAGTGCAAGACCGAAGAGCAATTCCATAATATATGGACGTAGGTAGAGGTGTAGTCTCACGCACTGGCCAACTGGTTCGTAGCTGCACCAGTACAAGCCACCCATCAGTCAAGTTTCCATAGAACATGAATTGGAAAAAATGACATAATTTAATAGAAGCAACCAAAGTTAATTTGTTCATTAAGACCATGCGGTGTTAAGTTCCTCAGTCTATGGATCCATTGTGTCTCCTTACGTAGGAGCAGTACATGTCTGTTACCTCCTCGTCTGAGGGGTGGCATATGGTCTATCAACATGGAACGAAGGGTAGCAAGGGAGTGTTTCTTTTCCAGAAAATGTCTTGCCACAGGTTTCTCACTGTGGCCGTTGGTCAGAGCTGCCCTTATGCTCAATCTATGGTTGGCCATACATTCTCTAAATGAGGTAATGGTCTTGCCCACGTAATATAGCCCACATGGGCAGATGAGAGAATAGACCACATGGTCTGACATACAGGTCAAACGGTGTCTGATGTTGATGCGTTAGTTAGTGTGCGGATGTCTGAAATGTGTGCCTGTCAATAAGTTGTTACATGTGGTACAATTAGTGCATTTGAAACAGCCAAGTTTCTGCCGCTGTTGTTGCGATTGCTGTGTGAGCCAGGTATTGCCTTTTGAGGCTCCTTTTCCTTGATATCTGTCTGTTTTCATCAGGATATCCCGTAAAGTTCTACCTCATCTGTATGCCATCATCGGAGGTGGCATATTTTGAAATGGTAAGCTGCTATCAGCTGTCGGGAAAGACCAATTCTTTCTAATGATATTCAACATTTTCTGGCTGTGTGGGACAAATTTAGTCACAAAAGTCAGCCATGGTATTTTCTCTTTTACTGTGCGTTTCTGGATCAGATCCCTCTGTGTCAAACCCTTTACACGGTTTAATTGCAGATTAAGCTCTGTTCGCGTATATCCCCTGTGTAGAAATCTGTCATACATAGCTTGTAATTGTTGTTGCTGGAGTCCGCTCTCGCTATTATTTCTAATAACACGTAAAAACTGTGCATATGGGACACCCCTTTTAAGGGCCAGAGGATGGCAACTTTTAGCATGTAAAATAGAATTACGGTCAGTTGGTTTATTAAAGAGGGAGGTAGTCAATTTAGAGCCAACTTTAGAGATCCTGAGATCAAGAAAGTCAATGGTATTCATACTAAAAGACACTCTAAGACTGATAGGGACGTCTAGTGAATTAAGCTCACTGGTCCAGTCCATGAGTGTCTGGATATTGCCCCTCCAAATAATGAAGAGATCATCAATGTAGCATTTGTAGAAACTTATTCTCTCATTTTGGAGATATTTCTGTTCATATTGAAGCATGTAAAGGTTAGCATATGCCGGGGCCATAGTGGACCCTATTGATGTGCCAGTGAGCTGTAAGTAAAATGTGTCCTCAAATCGTAAGAAATTTTAGATAAGAGTTAAATATAATGTTACAGTTTCAGCTTACCTTGTTTGCAGCAGCATCTACAGGCGCGAGGCTTCTAGCATGCAGCAGGCCTCTGTTTTATCTGTTTGTTTCCTGTAGACTCCTACTTCCTACTTCCTCCCTCTGAGCTGCTCCTCCTACTTCCTGTGGAGGGGTTTAAAAGGCAGACTGAGTCCTGACTCAGTCGCCCTTGCGTTGTTGTTATTAGGTGAAGTACTTGGGCTCTGTGTGTGACCTGGCTATCTACGAAAACCCACTCTGTGTATGACCTGGCTATTTATCAGAACCCGCACTGTGTATGACCCGGCTAAGTAAGAGAACCCTTGCTGTGTATGACCCAGATAAGTACGAGAACCCTCTCTGTGTGTGACCCAGCTAAGTACGAGAACCCTCTCTGTGTATGACCCAGTGATCATGAGTATCCCTTACTGTGATCGGTTTGTGCTATTGGCTTAAGACAGACCACTATTGTGGACAGGATCTGATTGGTGACTCCTGGCGTGAGTCACAGGGTCTCGATATAGTGACTGCAGGCAAAGTCACAGGGTCTGGTGTAGTAACTGCAGGCGTGAGTCACAGGGTCTCGTGTGGTGGCTGCAGGCGTGAGCCACAGGGTCTTTATATGTGACTGCAGGAGTGAGTCACAGGGGTCCGATATAGTGACTGCAGGCAGAGTCACAGGGTCTCTTAGCAGTGACTGCAGGCGTGGGTAACCGGGTTGCTGCAAAGACGTGATGTTGCTGGTTTGACTGACTGCAGGCGTGGGTCAGTTCTCCAGTCCAGCAGTCCTTGTGTTCCTGTTCATCAGATCAAGATTGCCGAGCCAGTGTTCACAGTGGTCGCCTGTTCCTGTGTTCCAGTCGAGGGATCAAGAGTTGGCGTTCGTGTATCCTGCTGAGACTAACAGGGACTTCGGCCCAGTCTCTCGCATAGTGGTCTAGCAAGAGGCCTACTATTTCTGGTAGTAGTGTTGCCAGCTAGTAACCCTTTGCTTGTTGTACCACTTATTTAGTGCTGTGATTTATTCTAATAAATATTTTGCATTATATTACAATACTGAGTTCTGAGCATTCCTGGGTGCCTGTGACATATAACAGTTCACACAAAAATTCAACCGGGACATCTGGTTTTGTAGTAGAGTCAATAATGGTACTGTGGACAGCAGCAACACCGCCATCGTGAGGGATGACAGTGTATAGGCTGTCCACATCCATAGTGACCAGTATGTCCTCGTCAGTCAAATCATCAATTGGTAATATGAGACTGAGTAATGTGTTGTGTCTCGTATGTAGGAGTGCATACTCAGAACTTATGGCTGAAGAAGTACATCCAAAAAGGTGGCAGTGGGCTGTAAGAGTGAGCCACGTGCTGATATTATCGGTCGTCCTGGTGGGTTAGTCAATGTTTTATGGATTTTAGGAAGAATATAAATAATCGGGCACACTGTGAGGTGGTAAGGTATTGTGCCAGAGTAGTATGAATAAAATTCTGTCCCACTGCCATGTCTATAGTCACATTAACCAATTTCTTGAATGTTACAGTAGGGTCATAAGGAAGTTTTTGATATGTGTGTGTATCGCTTAATTGTCTCAGGATCTCTGTACGATATTGGTCATTGCTCATGATAACAATAGCGCCCCGTGCTGCTCTGGTAACCGGCGGGGTAATAAGCTAAGTGTCCACGTGAACTGAGCAATACAGTTATAAACCATTCTGACACTGTATGTCTTTATTTTCTATGATATCTCACTTGTTACCATTTACCACCATGCTCAGCTGACATTGCCTATTTGGGAACCTAGAAGTTAGCCAATTACTGGACCCCGTTGCATCGCAACGCCATTTAATTGTCTGGTTGTCTGTTCCGGTCCCATTACTGGTTTGCCAGCTGACTGGTGAGTGAGTAGTGTTATCAGTGATCGCTTACATTTGGTTCCTGTCACACATTGGTTACCTAACTGGCCCGAGCAAGAGGATACACAGGCAGAGTGATGGAGCATACAGCTCCCATGAGCCTCCACTGTCGGCGCCTCAGTGACGCAATGGGTGACCTGTATTCAATACAGTTTGGAACTCACAATATCATGTTTCATTATTTTCCAACCCAATTGATGTAGTAGTTAATATAGATACATTTCTCATGTTTGATTGAATATTACTTGTACTTTTTCTCACGTGGGCTTTTCTTTTGGTAGTAATTTTTTCATGTCTATGGATGATGGCATTATCGTTGGCCTATCCATACCAACTTTGGCGCCTTCTAACGTTTATTAGAGGTGAGTGTTCACTTGTTTTCTTGTCTTGAGAAAGGCCAAAATATGTGGCCGCAATGTTGACAAATAAATTATTGGCTATTATTAAGTCCTGAGTGTGCTGCTTTGACTTACTATTATTATTGCATTTGGCATTATTGACTGCAACCAGGCACTTTTCCTTGTAACTGTGAGTGCTTCTGAAATCATCTTTGTTTATATATATATATATATATATATATATATATATATATATATATATATATATATATATATATATATATATATATAATATATGAGAGAGTGCAACACTGCTTGTTAGTATACTGCCTGTTCTTCAGCTTTATTCCATCATTCACTGGTAGTCACATAATCCCCATGCACTATATGACACCCCCAGACTGATCCTTCTGCCCACTGGTAGCCACAGATCCCCATCTACACTGTCTGCTTCCCCGCAGTCTTATTCCACTGCCCACATTGGTAGTTTCAGATTCCCACATACACTATTAGACCCTACAGCTTGGTTCCATCTCCCACACTGGTAGTTACAGTCCCGATATACACCTGCCTAAAACTTTTTGTGTATAAGATAGTTACACTAAATAAAACTAAAGCCAATTAATATTGGTGAAACATATTACAAAATTTAGAAAAGTAAGAGAGGACCTGTTAACCATTTCCTAGACTTGCACTCTTGAATAAAGAGGGGGGGTCATATGAGGTGTCCAGACAGGGTAGATTATCCCCATATACCATCATGTTAGGAACAGACAAGAAGCAACCAAGGTGAGTAGGACTGTTGCTATGGGATGGCATTGATGCCATCCAATGGTTGTTTTTCTTTATTATGTTTATTAAAGGGCCGTACGCTGTACTGATGATAAGTGTTCCCATATTGCAAACCTGGTACGACACACTGACATGGCAATTTCCCTCTGTCTCTCCCTTGCTTAACTTCAAAAATTCAGACCACGGGGAGAGTTACCGGACCTTGAGCAAGATGGCCGCATGAGTTGTTTACTCCTGGGCCATTTTATTTCTGATTAAACCTGCATTCAGAGCACTATTTATGACCTAATACTTTGGTGACCTTCTCACTGATAGATGATGCAACCTAAGAAGACACAAAGTGACCGAAAGAACACTTTGTCTCCCTTTCTTAACCGAGGCACCCAATCTGACGGGAATGCACATCCGCCGCTTACTTTACCAGAGTCTATTTGTGACGCCTGCGGAGTTCCGTATACAAATGCCATGTCTCCTATGATGTCCGATATTTCCACCACTGCTGAGCCGGGACAAGAAACCACCTTATCCACTAAAGAGGATCTTAAGCTTCTGATGATGGAATTAAAGGCTGCATTAAGAGCTGAACTAGCGGACTGATCTGTTACCTCTAAGGTGGAAACCATAGAAGACATCACAACAGAATTATCCTCTGACTATGCCAGGCTGGAACAATGCTTCCTGGACCAACAGGACACCATTGCCCAATTTCAATACAGACTGGATGACTTCGATAATCGAGGCAGGAGGAACAACATTAGAATACGCAATATCCCTGAATCTACCTCACACACTGATCTCCTGCAATTCACACAGTCTTTACTGGCTCAAGTACTGCAGCGTGACTCTGCTGTGCCCAATTAAATTGTCAGAGTACATCGAGCCTTGAGACCCAGAAGTGGTCCTGGAGATAGGCTGCGCGACACTTTATGTGGACTCCACTACTTTAAAAACAAAGCTGAGATCATGCAAGCCTGCAGAAATAATCCACATATCTTTTATGTGGGTATAGAGGTACAAATATTCCAGGATCTGTTCCCCTACAACAGCAATGACTTCTACGTCCATTAACTGAGCATCTTCACAAACTGGATCTAAAGTATAAGTGGGGCTTCCCGTTTAGCCTCTCTGCACAGCACAATGGCAATCCTGCATACCTGACCTCTACTGCAGGTCTAGATGATTTCTGCAAGACACTACAGATAGATCCACCACCAGCGCCTACTTTTGTCCAGAGACCCTCAACACCACCTCTGGCTCCTAACCCGCACCAACATTAGCATCTGGTGGCTGAATCGCCATATCGCTAGAAAAGGAGAGTCCCCAAGGATCTGATGATGTATATGGAGCATTCTGACCCACTGAAGACCTAGATCTCTGCTCGTCTTCATCTGTATCTTCTACTGGTGGCATGTTGGACTCCCCCAGTCCCCTACATAAACATTCAGATGGTTTTGATGTTTCTAGTGAACACTGCAACTATTATTTGAGATGCATGTAAGCTCTTCCTGTGCTCTGCAACATGGACTGAACTCTCTATTGATGCTGTCATACCACTTGCCCTCCCCTGGATGGGGCTAGGCCCCACAAGATGCAGTTTGTTTCTTCAGGTTGCTGCCCTGGAGACTGACCAGCTCTCACTGGCCTTATAGGCCCAAGGTCAATCCATATTTGTCCTTTGCCAGGACTTTATGCTCTCATATGTCTTTCTTGTTTTCTTATTTTTTTTGTTTTTGTTTTTTTTTCCCTTTTTTCTTTAATAACGTTTTGTGCTTCCATTCAAATGAAATTATGATGTGACGGTGAACGTTTTATTGGTTGCGGGGCATCCAGCGGTTTTTGGCCCGCTGGGTGTCCTGGAACCAACCTAGTGGTGCTCAGCGGGTTGCTGACCTCTTCCAGGGTCGTGCCGTGAGGAGCGCCATGTATTGTAGATTCGTAGGAGAAGCACCTTTAGAATATTTCCCAATGGTTACCTTGTATGCTAACCCCTCTATGTGTTATGTAATACAATTCAGTCTAAATTCAGATGTTAATACATTCATGCACCGAGCTGTTTCAGCTGGAGAGGGCATGTCTCATTAGCCTAGTAATTTCTGGATAGTTTGTCCCTTTAACATCCTCTCCTATTCTGCCTCAGGAGATGTCCTCTACAGTGGAAATAGTCCAGCAGAGGTGCATGTGTGCTCCTGCTCCATAGTACAGCGTCTCTAGCGTTCTGAACCACTTACTCTCTACTATTGTTGCTGGTCATAATGTTTTGTCATTTTTTATTTGCAGACCCTTAACTTAGGATTGCATGTTTATTAAAATAAGAGCATTTACTTTATTCTCTCATCTTAGGCCATACTCATGTCCCATCTATCTGCCTTATATCTTACCCCTATGTTTACTGCAAATATTCACTTCAACTTTTACAACATACAGAGCATTTGAGCTCTTTGCTACTCTTTTCTGTTTGCCCACTACCCCCGTTTTATGAGGGTTTTGAGACACACAGCGGTTATACTAACTTTATCTTCTACCTCCTCCTTCTACTTTTCCTTTTACCCCCTCTCTGCCCTTTTCCCCCCAACCTTATTCACTTTATAACCCTGTCCCTGGATGATGGGCCCAGTTCTTTAGAATTTACCGTAGCCTCCTATTATACATCACATCATGCCTCTTCCAAACTTTAAACTTACCTCATATAATGTAAAAGGCCTAAATAGCCCAGAGAAATGTTAAGTGATTAATAGGGAACTGGTATGATTTCAGTCCGATACAGTGTTCCAGGAGACACAGCTTGCTAGAAATGCACATCCAAAAATATCAACCCCCCCCCATTTTCCTATGGTATGGCTAGCATCATCCCAGGAAAAATGGAGAGGAGTAGTGATTATGCTGCGTAGTGCATCAGACTCTGTATCAGATCCACAGGGGCATTACCTTTTCCTTAAAGGTTTACTGGCTGGTACCTTGGTAACTGTCTTCAACATTTATGCTCCTGACACTACTACACTGAGTTTTTTAAATCTACACTTGCTAAACTTGATTCTTTTAAATCTGGACTCTTAATTGGAGGTGGCCAACATTGTCCTAGACCCTATGTTGGACTGTTCCACACCCAGACCCTCTCATTCTCTTCCCCCACTCGACATATACGCCACTTAATGACCTGTAACCAGTTAGTAGATGCCTGGCTCACTCTCTACCCTACAGCTAGGGGATTACTCTCTTTACTCTCATCACCATAAATCATACACTAGATTAGACTATCTCCTTGTTAGCCAGTTCAATTTAAACATGATCCGTGATGCCTCCATTGGTCCCATTACACTCTCAGACCACTATCCACTATCTCATCCCTGGAAGCCATCCATAAACAGACGAATGATACAGATACGTCGGCCCACTTGAAATGTGCTTGGTTGAACCTATCTTCTTTGTTACTTGTCAAAACCCTCAAATCTCACATGTGGCTTTAATTTCAACATTATTTATGTGAGAATAAATGTAGCAAGGTTTTGAGTAGACTAGTTTGTAAATCCAGGACACACTCATATGTTTTGCAGATCCACTAAGCTATGGGCCAGATGAAGCATTCCTATAATGAAATAGCGGAATCTTTCAGAACTTTTTATTGCTCTCTGTATATCCTCCCTAAACAGACGCCAGACACCATGACTGAATCCCTGCAGAAGCTGATACATGACTTTTTGACTCGAGCCATTATCCCCCAACTCTCAGAAACAGACTCATTGCTTTTGAAATCCTTTATATCTGAAATGGAAATCTTAGATGCACTCAAAACATCCCCAATAGGGAAAAGCCCTGGCCCTGATATTATATATTATTCTCCTCCCAACTTTTTCCCCACCTGGTTTCTCTTCAATCCCTGACCTTCCCAAAATCTTTTAGCTCATATCTCTGTTCTCCCCAAACCTGGCAAAGATCCGTCACAGTGCGCCAGTTACCAGACAATCTCCCTGCTGACTAATAATTTTAAGATCTTTGCCAAGATACTAGCCCGAAGACTTAGTCCTCTCTTACCATCCATTGTCACACCAGATTAAGCTGGCTTTGTCTCAGGTAGGGAAACACGGGACAATGCAATCTGCTCCCTACTTCTTCATTGCTCTGTCCAAGACTCTCTTTTCTTTTCTCTTGACACCAAAAAGGCATTCAACAGTATAGACTGGACTTACATAACAGAAGTGTTGCTTTGGATAGGACTGAAACCCCGTTTTTTACATGCTGTTCACTCCTTCTGTTCAGACCCCACAGCCCAAGCCCTTCTCCATTCGCAATTGTATGCCCCAGGGATGCCCTGTCTCACCTCTTTTATTCATTCGCACATTGGAACCCCTTATTACTACTATTTGGGGAGACTCCATGTTGGCTCTAGGGAAATAAAAGCTACCAGTTTTTCCTCTCCTCCCCTCTTACCTCATTACACTCTATATCATCTCTGTTTACCTTATTTGGATCATTCTTTGGCTTTAAAGTACATTTTTCTAAGTCCAAAATCTTTACCTACCCTCCTCACTAATGTAGATATTGCATACCAGTTTTCCCTTTTCTTGGGCAACTGACAGACTGAAATACCTAGGAGTCTATCTTTCACCGAATCTTGCAGACACAATGCAGCTCAACTTTGTCAGTCTCCTAGAGGACTTAATTCTACAATAGCCTCTTTGTCTGAGGTGTTTCTAATGGTCTTATTACCCAAAATCCTGTATTTGCTCTGTAGCCTGGCTTTCTGATTCAAATGTTCTCATCTCAAACTCCTACAACATGTCTTAATGAAATTCATTTGGGCTGACAGAGAACAGAGAATTGGTAGACACATTTTAAACCCTCCACGACTCCCCTTGATCCATAGTCACTGAATCAACTATAGTTATGCATACAATACGATATGTCAAATCCTGAGCTGGACCCATTGTCCCCCCCCTCCTCTTTTACACCCCCCCACACTCTCTCTCCTCCATATTCCTCTCTACTGCCATCTGTTACTAACATCTTATCTTCTCCCACCCCATTTTAACTAATTTCTTCCTTTCTTTTGTTTCTTCTCTTTTTTCTTATACTATTTCATCCACGTATATTCTCCATTTCATTATCTGCTACTTGCTATTGTTAAAGGGATAGTAATGTTTCACAAAAACATCAGCTTCAATTAATCTTAATAGTATTTGAACAATAAATATATAAATATATTTCAATACTGTCAGAGTTGTAGTTCTAGAGTAAATGAATGATAAAGTATCCCCCTCCTGACCCTTTTACCTAGTGTAAGCTGCCTCCCCTCAGATGTGGAATCTGGTCCACAGACCAGACAGCTCACAGCAAGGGACAATCTTCTTACTGTGAGAACAATGAAAGCCCTGCCCCCATTGACAGGTTTTTCCCTTATGTTAATTGAAGATTGTCCCTCTCTTCAATCCACTTAGACACCACCCTGCTGCTCTTAGGTGAGCAGTGTTACATCAGTAAAAGGGGAGGGAGGGGGATATTTTATAGGATAATTCTCTTTATTTTCTTTTGTTACTTCTACTGTAATTCTTTTATTTCTCCATAAAGCTCTTTAAAAAAAATCAGACCACATTGGGTGGGGACCCTCCTGATGTCCCCTGGTATTGATCACAATAGGCAAGCAATACTGATAGCTAGGAAGGTTATCGCTGCCTTCTTTCAGTCCCTTCTCAAGCTATTGTTCCCCAAACATCCAAGACAACTGAAAGGAGCAGGAATGGGCAATCCTGCATCACTGATATAAGCAATGACTCCAAGGAGTCCTTGTTCCTTTCACTTTAGTGTGGACTTCAGCAAATATCTGCTTGAGTAAGGGAGATGGAAGAAGGCAGAGGTCTTAAAAAATATATTAAAGAATAAAAACCCTTTTGTGTCACAGTGGTATACAACTAAAATACGAAGATACTGCCTGTTCTCCAGCCTTACTCCACCTTTCACTAGTAGTTACATAATCCCCATGTACTGTATGACGCCCCCAGACTGGTCCTTCTGCCCACTGGTAGCCACAGATCCCCATTTACACTGTCTGCCTCCCCCAAGTCTTATTCCACTGCCCACACTGGTAGTCTCAGATTCCCACATACACTATTAGACCTTCCAGCCTGATTCCATCTCCCACACTGGTAGTTACAGCCCCCACATACATTGTATGACCCTTCCCTTGCCCTGGTGCCACTCCAAAGGTGTAGTCACAGATCCCCACATACACTGTCTGACCCACCCCCAGACTGGTTCCGCTGCCCACTGGTAGTCACAGATCCCCACATACACTGTCTGACCCCCGCAGTCTGGTTCCACTTCCTAGTGTCACAGGTCCAACATATATTTTCAGCCCTCCCCCCCAACCGAGCTGGTTACACTGCCCACTGGTAGTGCCAGTTCCCCACATATGCTGTCTGACCCCCCCCCCCTTCTCCTCTCCCCACTGGTATTCAAAGATCCCCATTTATCCTGTCTAGTCCTGCAGTTGCGGTTCACTCCACACTGGTAGATCCCAACATTCACTGTCTGACCCAACGTCTGACATTACTGAGCTTGGTTCCACTGCCCATTGGTAGCCACAAATCGGCACATACACTTTCTGAACCACCTACCTGTTTCCACTGCCCATTGGTAGTCACTGTCTGCTCTCCCAGTTGGGGATCACTCCTCACTGGTAGTCACAGATCCCCATGTACACTGTCTAACCCCCCAGCCTGGTTCCTCTCCCCACTGGTAGTCACAGATCCCACACATACGCTGTCTGACACCCCCCCACCTTAGTTCCACTCCCATCTGGTAGTCACATATCCTCACCAACCCTAGTTTTACTGCACACTGGTAATTGTAGAATGCACATTTTGACACCTCTGTCTTGTTCCACCTGTAGCCATAGAATCACTCATACAGTGTATGCTTCTGCAGCCTTGTTCGACAGGAAACCATGCCTCTGTCTCCCACTATGGTATGCTAACCCATTTCAATGGGATACATTTTTCTTAGGCTGACACTAGGCATCAAATACACTAGGGAATTACGAGGTGTTGAAATATCATAGTATCTTTCAATTGATTAAGTTTAAGAAAGTGTGTGTTTTTTTTCCCTAAAGCACCACTTTCTGCAAATAGTTACTTTTTAATAGCCATGTTAGTCAACATATTTTAATACAAAGATATGAGTATTTTGGTATTTGGTGATACCGTTTTTATTTGGATGAACAGTTTATATCTTAAGACAAGCTTTAGAGAAAGAAACTATTCTTCAGGTCCAGCAATACCGAATCACAAGTCTGTTCAAAACAGTGCATAGTTGCATTTGGATGCAACAGGGAAAGTTTGAAGAGGGTGAAAAGGTGATATTTATGTAACTGGAATGGACAAGTGTGTCTGAACTTTGGTTTGGATGCAACAGAGAGAATAAGGGAGATGGGAAAACTACAGAGAAGGCAATGGCTATAGAAATCTATGGTGAGATAAGAATCGCCAGTCTATACTGATTTTTTCTTTTTATTCATTTTAACAAGAACTATCAGCAGCTGTCTTTCTTGGATGCTTTTAAAATTGCCTTTAATGATTCTGATTTCATGTTCCCCTAATGTAGCATCCTTGGTTGCACTTAATGAATTCAATCATATACACTACATTTTTGGATCTGTAGCAGTATGATCCATGTAATGCTCATATTTATGTTGGATTCATTTATGTGTTTACAAAGTTTTCAGTGTGTGGCATTGCAGTGTTTTGTCCCATGGAATGTATGAGCAGTGTCATGGGGGGGGGGGTCCCGCATATTAATTTCTGTTTGAGGTTTCTAGGTTGCAGGAATATGAGGACTGAAGGTCTGGGATATATTTGTTTTAATGTTACATAATCAATTATGTGTTGTAAAGCTTATTTGTTTGCATGCTTTCTAGTGCAGAGTTGTATGTTGCAACGATTTCTCCATATATTGCAGCAGACATTCCCATGATATTCTTAGTACAGAAATGTTTATTCTTTGGCTTGTAACTCTTTTTTCTTTGAATGATTTAGCCAGGGATTTAAAGGGATAGTAATACTTCGTTTTAACTTTATTTTATTTTGTAGGCATTACAAAAACATGAAGAATGAAATAAGTCTTATCTCTCAAACCATTATGGTTTAAGAGATATTCACAAGCAAAGTTTCCCCCTCCCGCCCCTTTTTCCTAGTGTAAGCCATCTCTTCTCAGATGTGAATCTGGTTGTAAGACCAGACAGGTAACAGCAGGGGACAATCTTCTTTGTATGAAAAGAATGAAAGCCCTTCCCCCCTTGACAAGTTTTTCAGCTTTTTCCGTTATCTTAATTGAAGATTGTCCCTCTCTGCAGTCTACCTGGGCACCTCCCTTCTGATCTGGCTGTACGGGGGTGGGGGGTACTTTGCTTATGAATATCTCTTAAACCATAAAGGTTTGAGAGATAAGACTTATATCATTCTTCATGTTTTTTTAATGCCTACAAAATAAAATAAAGATAAAACAAAGTATTACTATCCCTTTAAAGTTCTTATTCTGGGCCACATTGTCAGAACATATTTGGTGGTGTCTGGTTATCTGGCTGTATATAATGGCCTTTTTAGTATGTGGTGGGCCAAAGCTGGGGGGAGACTCACTAAGTGGTGATAAAGGTAATAAAGTGGAGATAGTGAATAAAAAAGGTTTTCTGCGCAGCAAACAATGAGTTTTACAAACAAGCAACCTATGACTGGCTGCTAATAAAACAGTGGGGTTTAGTGTAATATTTTGGCCAAAGGCATGGAAAACTAGCCTGCCCCATCAAGGTACCTCAGATTAAAGCAAGTCCCTATCTGCCTCTAATATGTAAACATGTATTTAGCATAATACAGTTAAAAGTGATTCCACCATACCTCTACTGTGAGCAAAACCCTTGAGAGGGAAATGAGGGAGGCAATTATACCTTCCTTAATTCAGCTACAGCCCTGATTGAGGAGCTACCAACAAAGAGAGGAGGAGCCAAAAACTCCCAAAATACAAACAAAAAGTATAAAACATACAGGTTTCTGGTGAGCTCAAAACAGCTTTTATTAGTAGTGTTTAATTAGTTACATATGTGCATAATATGGGGAACTGCAGGAACAATATTTTGGCTAATTTAGTAAGTAAGCAAAAAAGGTTGTCTGTGCGTCAAACCCTGAGTTTTGCAAACAAGCAACCTTTGACTTGCTGCAAATAAAACAGTGGGGTTTAGTGACATATTTTTGGCCAAAGACATGGAAAGCTTGCCTGCCCCGTCAAGGCACCCCAGATTAAGGCAAGTCCCTACCCGCTTCTAGTATGGGAACGTGTATTTAGCATAATGCAGTGAAAAACAGTCATTCTACCTTACCGCTGCTGTGAACAAAACCCTTGTGAGGGAAATGAGGGGGGCATTTATACCTTCCCTAATTCAGCTATAACCCTGTTTGGGGAGCTACCAACCAAGAGAGGAGGTGCCAAAACCTCCCAAAATACATACAAAAGGTATATAACATACAGGTTCCTGGTGAGCTCAGAATAGCTTTTATTGCTAGAGTTGCTACAAGTAAAACAGTGGGGTTTAGTATCATATTTTGTTGGACAAAAACATTGTTTACTTACTATAGTTGGCCAAAATATTCTTCCTGCAGCTCCCCTGACTATGCACTTATGTAACTAATTGAACACTACTAATAAAAGCTATTTCCTTTGTGTCCAATCCATGGCAATAGACTGTGGGTATTGACGCCGCCTCCCAGCTGGTAGGACCAATCAAAATTATAAAAGTGTCTGTTCCACCTCCCCAATTCAGTTATTTTGGTCCTACCAAGCTGGAGGACGGAGGCAGTTGGCCTCTCTCTCTATCCTACTTTATTGTTTTTCTACTATGCAGTCTGCCTTAAACGCGGCTAGCATTCCTTTTGTTTACCTTGTGGCCTGGATCAGATACCCTCAGATACCCTCGCATGGATCCATATAAGAAGATCACTATACTCACCGCCACCTTCCCTCATTGTGTTTGGAGGCTTCCATGCCGAAGGAGGCACCCGGCGATGACGAATGCCTAGGCTCCAGCCAGACCGAAAGTTTGGCTGCGTGCATTCCACTGCTGGAACGCATACACGAGGAGGCAGCATGGAGAGCGCCGGTGCATACAGGAGCTTCTGGGAGAGGGTCAGGTGGCTCTGTAAGTACTTGAAGCCTTATTATAGCAGGATTTGCCAAAAGATGTATGTATGTATGTATATACGTATGATTATAGAGGTTATATGGCGCTGTATACAGCATTTCTTCTGTGAAGGAACGGAGTCAAGCTATATGTGGCAATAAGCCGTCTCCTACTTAGCCTCCAGTCTGTCCTGTTTGTACATTACATATTGCTGTAGGTAAAGTCAAAGGGTGTCTGACCCTGCGAGAGTCCATCCTGTTGGCCTGAGAAAATGATCATGAAATGAAAGGACATTTTTTAATGTACATGTATGAAAATTGTTATGAACACTAGGCTTATTGGATTACCAGGTTCGTTAGACCTATACAATCTGTTTTCTTTGGTGAATTGTGACCTTATTATTGCTTGGGGTGCATGTTAGGGGTTCCTTGATCAAAGGTTGTGAACTACTGCATTATAGGATACACGGCAGCTGATTTTCCTGTACACAGCTCCATAATGACATCCTTAACACTAAATGAAAGGAGTTCATAGGGTCTACCTGGTCCAGAGGAGTCAGTGAATATATCCATTTTCTGAAGAATTACTGCAGTTTGGGTGATCCTTTTTTTCTGGGCAGACATAACTGTTGCATAAGTCCCTGCAGGACCACTAATTTTACTGGGAGATAGTATCACTTTGATTAATTAGTGAGCAGACAGCGCTCTTTAATACGGTTGCAGCCTAGAGGCTAACCTGACATCAGCCACTGCTATGGCATGCAGGTTCCTCACCTTGCATATATAGTTCTGATTTAAGGACAAACAGAATCCTAGGTGTAAACTCAGTTTTTTATTACAGATTCTTCCCTTATAGAATTTGATGGTATCCCATGTGAGGCCTAGCAGGATCATCTGCCTTATCTGATACTGCGATTAGAGCACTAAGGTTCAATGTCTAGGATGCTGACGCCTCATCAGACAGCAAGCTGGTTTCTTTGCCCTTTTACAGGATCCATGTTATTCAGTTACCAGCTTAAAGATATTTTTGATATCTCCCGGAGGCAAAGTAATTCTCAGGAGTCAATCCTTTCATAAGCAAATTGCTATACCTGGGTTGAAAATACAACCATTAATGCAGAAATGCAGCCCAAAGCACCAGGTCTGGAAATGGAATTCCAGGGAAAGCCATGGTTTCAGGGAAATTTCCAAATAAGCCTAGCACTTGCACCTCCCTGGGGGCAGATGGGAGCTCTGTCAGGATGCCTGGAATTTTTTTTTTTTTTTTTTCACACAGACAGATGATTTTCAGATCTGGAGATGGGTATGCTTAAGAGTTTGTCTGTCCTTATGATACAGAAGTCCAGGGCATCACTTGTCATATACAGATATATGTTGTAATATTGATGTCTAGGATCTTCTCCAAACAAGTCTTAGATTCTTCTGGAGCTACGGATAAGTTGGTTAAAGCGCCTGTCTTGTAAACAGGAGATCTTGAGTTCGACTCTTAGCAGTGCCTTGCATGATTTTCCAATTAAATTGTAATGGTTGTCTGTCAAAAACAGTGGAGCACTTCCCAGGTGAAGATCATTAGTGCAAACTGATATCGCATTGCTTTTCAAAAAAGTTACCCTGCAACAGGGTGGAATGTGAAATTGATGCAAAGTGTCCTAGAGACACAAAAGTTGCATGGTATTTAGTTAGTTCTTTCTCTGTCCTGTAGACCTCAGGGGACGTAAGTTTATTTTTAGAGCTACAGTAATTCAGTTCCTCTTAAGCAATCTGAATTAAATATGGAAGCTATAACATCGCTGTCAATAGGATCCATTCTCAGGATTACTTGATGACATAGTATCATAGTAACTTAGGTTGGGGATAGATACCAGTCTTTCAAGTTCAACCCTTACCTCATAATCCAAGGAATGAGACTTATATGGCTTTCCTGCTTCCAAATCAGTCGGAATTATCAGACCTGCCCACTATATGCAATATAACTCTATATGTATATATTACTCAGCCTATCATATTCCAGTTCGACTGGAGGTTTCTTCAGTTCCACAGCTTTGGGACCCATATTTAGTATCATATGCTACCATTAGGATGGGCCTCAGTATTCAATTTAAGAATTCTTGTTGCAATGTAATGCAAGTTAGGAGCTGCTTATTTTGTGTGTATCTATTCAGTAGGCCTCAGTACCCTGATGGCATCATGTCAAAACAGTTGTGTACTTGGATGAGCAAGACAAGGACCTAGGTTAAGCAACTTAGACTAAGTCCAGCAAATATCTATAACAGTGACTCATTTCTAGGAATGCACCTCGTTACATTTAGATAATTTGCAGCTCTGTCTGACCCTGACCAGTTCAACCACTAGATAGGTTCATAGTTTTTCTAATCTTTTATCTCATAGCATAAGAAACCGATCCAGCATTCCACTGGAAGGAAAGTATTATGGTGGTGCCTCCATCCCACCCTGGGGACCTTACAGGGGCTGGTTTGGCACGTAGTATCTGCAGAATCTAGCAGGATAGGCTGGTGAGTTTTTTTGAAAAGAAAACAGTCCATTGGACTTGGAATCAACATTCTATAACAACTGAAGGGGGACCTCCAGTGCACAGCAGTATGGATAAATTCAGACACAGTCAATCCTTTGTATTTTAATGCAACAGAGAGCCCACCTCTCAACAGATTAGCTGGGCAAATTCTTCAGTGGGCAGGAGGAAGGCTTGCAGTTCTGACAGAATCTTACATATCAGGAAATCTCATAGGCCAAGCGGATTCCCTCAGCAGTAATAACTCTGTATCTGTTGTATGGTCCTATCAGAGGTCTATACAACATAGTATCAACCCTAGGTACTCCAACAATGGATCTGAGGGCAGCAGAAGAATACAAGAAATATCCAGGGTTCAGGTCAAGATGGAAAACAAACAACTCAGTTGGACAGGATGTTTTATGGTTGGTACCTTATACTGGAGTATCTGTCTCCACTCCTTATACTCACAGAAGTGGTCAAGGAGATCAAATAGGACAAATCCAGAATGGTACTCATAGCCCTAGATGGCATAAGGAAATGGTGGTTTGCAGATATGGTATATATTTCAGTTCAGCCCCATTGAACCTTCCAGGTATGCTGGACCTATTAACAGGGTCAAACTCTTAATCCGGATCCAGACTTCTGGAGGCTGATAGCCTAGTGGTTGAACGGAACTCACTAAGTTTCCAAGACTTATTAGAACCAATTACTAGCTTGATTCTGCTTGGAATACTACACTCTTTCAGAATCTTTTACCGAGTATGGCCTAATGTTTTTTCTCCACGTGTTGCCTATTCAGTTTGCTGACTACATCTTTCAGTACAGGAGAAAGCATTTCTCTGATTCCTTCTAGATGGTTTCTGTAGTTTTAAACCACCTTTTCTCAAAATCCTGCCTGCTCTATCTAAAGTCCTGGCAATACCTTTTTGCAGAACAGTAAGTCATCAGCCGATGTTCTTCAGCCATTATGAGAATTACACCTAATATTGGGACTGAATCCTTCCATGGTATTTACATCTAGTTTGTTTTTGCATCCGTTAGGTGGTCATACATACTTTAAGCTTCTGGAAGATACTTCTTTATGATCTTTCCCTTAAAGCAGTCCTAATCAGAGCAGTCACATCAGCCAGAAGTGTTGGTGACTTGCAGATATTTTTTCTATTATTTTCACATATCATGTTGAAACAAGTTACGATCATTCTGTGGCCTATTCCTACTTTTTTATATAAAAGGATAACTCAACATACAAAGGCATTGCATCACCTGTATCTGGTTAAGAGGTTCCAGATCTATTGAAATGCACATTTATTTGAAATTGGGTGATCTTTGGGTCACTTCAGGAGAATTCCTGCACAGCTACAGCAACTATCTTCCTTTTGTCAGGTGTATCAGAGACCATCTCAAGTTCTCTTAATAATCAGTTATAAGGGATCCAAGTTCAAGGATATGGCTCCACTTTTTTGCCATTTCTTCCCTGGGCACTTAAGCAGTTGCAATTCTGTAGGAGATTTGCAAAAGCTGAAATCTAGTCTTCAGTGTCTATGTTATTACACTCTGTCCTTGACCTTCAAGCATCTGTGGATGCAAATAATTTGGCAGGAAGGTGCTTCAAGCAGCCATTCCTGATTAGGTGTTGGTGAGTGATTCCCTCCCTTTATTCTGGGGTACTGCTTTAGGAAGTCCCACAGTCTATTGCCGTAGATAGGACACAGAGGAAAAGGTGAAATTTACTCGCCGATATTTTGTTTTCCTCTGTGTCCTTCTATGGCACCCCTCCCTATCTTATGGCAGGTATACATATCATTCCTTCCATCTGTAATATCGGCTATATCTATGTTCTTGGTGATCCTTTATGAGCATTCGTGCTTCTGGTATCTAACCTGTTGTCTTTTTCAGCTTGGACAATTGTATAACTGAATTAGGGAGGTAGAACAGATACTTTTATCATTTTGATTGGTCCTACCAGCTGGGAGGCGGAGTCAATACCTACAGTCTATTGCCATGGAAGGACTCAGAGGAAAACAAAATATCGGTGAGTAAATTTCACCTTTTTGAGCTTACTAGGAAGCTATATATTTGATAAAGGCAGAAATTCCTTACCGTTATTTCCTTTTCCTCTGTGTTCCCACCACGGCTGTAGTGTGTTTAGTCTCCTCCCACCAGCTGATGTAGGGCGAATCAAATTTTGATAAAAGGCTTCCCTCCGTGCTCGTCACCAGTCTTCTATTGTCAAAGCTTAAAAATAAGAATAAAAGAGGTTAAGGGTAGGGAACGCCGTGGTGGGAACACAGAGGAAAAGGAAATAACGGTAAGGAATTTCTGCCTTTCCTCTGTGTTCCCCCTCACGGCTGTAGTGTGAGAAATACCCGAGCAAAAACATATAGGGTGGGAAGCACAGTATCAAAAAATATAATATATATCAATACATAAACTATTCTGGGCCACAGACCCTCTTACCCCTACAGAATCTGTAGCTGCTTGGAGGACTTTTCTTCCAAATTTGGCATCTGCTGCTGAATAGACATCCAGATGGTAATGCTTTATAAATGTCGAAATTGAGGACCACGTGGCTGCTCGACAAATCTCCTCAGCTGATGCTGAAGCTCTTGATGCCCATGAGGTGGAAACTGCTCTAGTAGAGTGGGCCTTCAGAAGTTTAGGCGGATCCTGTCCTGCTTCAATGTATGCGATCTTTATACATTCTGTAATCCACCTAGAAATGGAGGATTTGGAAGGCGCAAGTCCTCTGTTCTTTCCTTGAAAGCATACGAATAGAGAATCCGAGTTTCTAAATTCTTTAGTTCTTTCCAAGTATAAGGAGATGCATCTGACAACATCTAATTTATGGAAGAATCTCTCCTCCTCAGATCCTGGATTCCCACAGAAAGCAGGGAGAACTATTTCTTGATTTAGATGAAATTGGGACACTACCTTTGAGCTGAATACTGGCTTCATGCGTAATACCACTTTATCCTGGTGAATCACCAGGTAAGGTGATTTTGATGAAAGCGCCTGAAGCTCCCCAACGCGTCTGGCAGAAGTAATTGCTGTTAAAAATACCGTCTTGAGGGTAATATTTTTCAGAGAGATTTCTTCCAGCGGTTCGAATTTTTCTGAGCCGGCTAACTGTGTTAAAACTAAGTTGAGGTCCCAAGGAGGAACTATCCTCTTAATCCTAGGTCTTGCTTTGCTAGCAGCAAAGAGATACCTTTTTACCAGGTGGTCTTCTGCAAACTGTTCTGCTAATATGGCTGAGAGTGCTGAGACCTGTACCCTTAAGGAGGCTGGGCTCAGGCCCAGTTCAAAACCTGCTTGGAGAAAGTCAAGAATCTTTCCCGTTGAAATCTGGTTGTCAGGAACATTATTCTGGATTCCCCATTTCCTGAAAGTATTCCATATCCGATAATATATCTTTGATGTGGATAGCTTTCTTCCTGATATGATAGTTTGAATTACTGATTCTGATAGACCTTTTTTCTTTAATGACCGCCTCTCAACCTCCATGCCGTTAGATTCCAAAAAGATGGATCTGGATGCAGGATTGGACCTTGAAGAAGGAGATCCGGGCATAACGGTAGAATCCAGGGGTCTTCCACAGAAAGCTTTATCAGGTCCGGGAACCATATTCTCCTGGGCCAATATGGCGCAATCAGGATGGCATTGACTTTGTCTTGTTTTATCTTCCTCAATGCTGGATGAATCATTGGTATTGGAGGGAATATGTAAGCTAGGTCGAAGTTCCACTGGAAATTCATAGCATCCTCCCCCAGTACTTTGGGGTGATAAAATCTTGAGAAGAACGTCTGACTCTTGGCATTTTTTGCTGAGGCCATAAGGTCTATCGATGGATTCCCCCATCTCTTGCAGATTTATCTGAAGATTTCCTGATTTAGGGACCATTCTGACTGATCTATTTCGTTTCTGCTGAGGAAATCTGCTTTTAAGTTTTCCTTCCCTGGTATGTGGACCGCCGTTAGGTCTTTTATGTTTTTTTCTCCCCAGTTGAAGATCTTTTGTGCTTCTCTGTTGAGTAGATTGCTCTTTGTTCCTCCTTGATTTCTTATATACATTGTGGTTGCTACATTGTCTGAGAGTATTTTTACCCTTTTTCATCTCAAGTGGGGCTTTAGATGTTGAAAGCAGTACCTGATTGCCCTGAGTTCCAGCAGATTGATATGTAATTTTCTTTCTGATGCTGTCCATTTCCCTTGGACTGAGCTGTTGTTCCAGTAACCTCCCCATCCGTAAAGACTGGCATCTGTGGTCACTAATTCCCAATGATGATCCTGAAAAGATCTGCCTTTTTCCGTGTTCCTGGGATTTATCCACCATTTTAACTCCTTTTTCACCAACTGAGTAACTGGTATTCTTTGTGACATGTTCTGGGAATCTTTGTTCCATTTTTTCAAAAAATAATTCTGAATGCTCCTCATATGGGCTTTTGCCCAAGGGACTACTTGAGCACATGATGTTAGAGTCCCTATGATCCTCATGAAATCTTGAGCAGTGGGATGCGTGTTCTTTAGAAACTGTTTTATTCCCTTCTTTAGGTTCTCTCTTCTCTGAAGGGATAAAGTTGCTGTAGCTTTTTTGGTATTGAATAAGATTCCCAGGAATATCAGTTGTTCTGATGGAATTAGATGACTCTTTTCCGGATGTATTAACCATCCTAATTGTTGTAGAAAGGAGACAGTCCTTTGGGTTTCCATTCTTGATTGTCGCCTGGTTTCTGAGACCAAAAGTAGATCGTCCAGGTATGGAATAATGCAGATGCCCTCCATTCTGAGCGTCTGCAAGGCTACTGCCAGAGTCTTTGTAAAAATCCTCGGGGCGGAGGAAAGACCAAAAGGGAGGGCAGTAAACTGCCAGTGTTGATCCGCTACTGCAAACCTGAGGAATTTTCTGTGAGATACTCTCACCGGAATGTGGTAGTATGCTTCTCTCAGGTCTACAGATGTAAGAAAACTCCCCGGGGTGACTGCTGTCAAGACTGACGCCACTGTTTCCATTTTGAACTTCTTTTGTGGTATGCATGAGTTTACCCTTTTCAGATCCAGAATTGCTCTGAATGTGTCCCCTGGCTTTGGGACTAGAAAAATTATGGAATAAATCCCCTGTCCCCTGGAGATCTCTGGAACAGGTTCTATCACTCTCTCCCTGCTCAGATCTTCTATTGCTTCTAAGAGGGCTCTTTTCTTGATTGGGCTTGATGGAATCTTTGATTTTCTGAAAAAATTCCTCATTGATCCAGGATGAAGGTCTATTGGATACCCAGTCTCCAGGTTTTCCCAAACCCACTTGTCCTTTTTCGTCAGGGATTTCCACGCCTGGACAAATGACCCCAGTCGTCCTCCCACTGGGGCTAGAGGCTGGGTCCCCGGACCTTCAAGGGAGGTTTCTTCTGTATGTTTTCCTGATGTTGTCCTTTCTGAAGGTACCCCTTGGTCCTTGAGATGAGGACTGTTTTTTCTGTTCATAAGGTTTTGAGGATGAGTAATTCTTCTGTTCTCGAAAAAAATGTCTTCGATTTTTGTAAGATGAACGCTGCGGAGAGGATTTAGTTCTTCTGTCTTGAGGAAGGAAGGCGCTTTTCCCCCCGTCATTTTGGAGATCATTTCGTCGAGACGTTCCCCAAATAATAATTTACCTGAAAAGGCAGAGAGACCAACTTAGATTTTGAAGAAGGATCAGCACCCCATGTCCTTAACCATACGGCTCTTCTTGCTGATACTGCCAATGATGAAGATCTGGCTGATAGGCTGATGGCGTCCATTGAAGCATCGCATGAGAAGCCAATTGCCTCTTTAATGTTTGCTACCTCCTTCATCAATTTTTGTCTTGATACAGATGACTCTATGCTTTCTTCTAGGTTGGACAACCAGATCCTAATGGTCCTAGATACACAAGCCATCGCCGTTGCTACCTTTATACTTTGACCCAAAAAAGTGAACTGCTTCTTTAAGGCCGCCTCCATCTTTCTATCCATGCTATCCCTTAAAGATGAACCGTCTTCTAGCGGGATGGTTGTTCTTTTTGCGATATGGGCCACGGCTGCGTCGATCTTCGGGGGGGTTGGACCAATAATCCGTCTCTTCTTCAGCAAAAGGATACATCTTTTGGAATCTTTTGGAAAAGGATACTCTTTTCTCTGATTTACTCCATTCAGAAAGGACCATGTCTGAGACCACCTTGTGAACTGGAAATACTGAGACCTGCTTTGTTTTTCCTAAAAAAGCAGTGTCAATCACATTAAGTTCCTTCTGTTCTTCCACTAGTCCCAGAGACTTTCTGATCTGCTTTACAAATGATTCCATTTTATCTGTATTAAAGGAGCCTTCTTCGTCTAATATTTCTCCTTCCTCTTCCGAGGAATAAGCCGACAACTCTGGACCACTGTCATCTTCCATTTCTTCTAATCTGGAAGATGTACCTTCTCCCGGGTCCTCAGCTCTATGACGCTTTCTTGAATAAAGTTGAATAGAAGAAAAGGTGTCCTGCATGGAGGACTTCATCCATGTAAGGAAATCCTGCAATTGTCCCTGCATGCCTTGTCCTGCTACTTTTCTTAGACAGTCCATACACAGTAAATTTGGATCTGCAACTGGGAGCTGGGCAGCACAGCCAGAGCATGATTTAAAATTCTGGACTATTTTATCCTCCTTTGGGTCTGGAGGACCTTTGTCCTTAGAAGCCATGGATTTTTGAGCTGACATAAAATATAACTTTTATTTAAGATATACAAATAAGAAACAACAATAAAAAATTATGGCCTACTACCCATCCTCCAGATCCCCCTGCTTAAATACATGCTCTAATTAGCGTGCGTTCCAAGCTGGAACACAAGATCCTCCTCCCAGTCCCCAGCATTTCTGGTATAAAATCCAAGGCTAATACCTCTTACCTGCCCCTTTGGCGCTGCTGTAGCGCACTGACAGGTGCCTCCGCTTCTCCACTGGATAACATTGCATTTTTCTCCCCAAACCACGGTACCGAAGCTTCCCCGCTGCAACCGCCTGGTTCCTGCTGTGAGCGGCGAGTCACTTCCTGTTCTAGTTGACCGATGGTGGCAGGGAAGGGAAGGACTGAAGCGTGAGGCTTCCTGACCGGCCAAACGGCGGAGTCAGGTCTTCAGGAGGGCAGTAAACCTCTTGCCTTCCTGGTCTAGGCGGCATGAATGCAGCCGATCAAACTGTAAGTAGCGTTGCTCTTTTTTTTTTTTTTTTTTTACGGAGCTGCATAGCAGCTCTCCCTACTACCAGCTTGTAGGGCAAAAAAGACTGGTGACGAGCACGGAGGGAAGCCTTTTATCAAAATTTGATTCGCCCTACATCAGCTGGTGGGAGGAGACTAAACACACTACAGCCGTGAGGGGGAACACAGAGGAAAGTGGAGATGACTTCTCCAGTTTCGATCTGGAGAAGTGATAAACTGGAGTCATCTCCACTTTATCACATATTTATCATCTGGATATAATGGATATATTACCCATATAGCAATGGTATATATATATATATATTTATATATGAGAGAGAGAGAGAGAGATAGGGTTTATGTTTGATTGTGACTAAAAATCTTTCTTCAAGACTGTAAAACTGCCTCTCCTGAAGTCCATCGTATCTAAAGAGGGTGATAGCAAAAATGAGTCCTGTTACCTGGTTACATAAAATGCCCCAAGCCTCTGGCACTGAACAACTGGAACTATGTTAACTGTGTTAGTATAAGTAAACAAGAACTTACCTAAGTTTTACTGTATTTCTTCTGATCAACAGGTCTCTAATTTTTTTCACTAGTCATTTTATTTCTCCCTTGAAATTTGTACTCCTGATATGCTCTTTACTATTTTCTTTATTACTTTATTTTATTTAATTTGTCATTAAAGGCTCCTTAACCTTTTAACACTTTGAGTGCCAGAGGGGTACGCAAGGTATTGCTTAGCAATTCATTGTGTACACCTCTTGCACTCAGAGGGTTAATGTCCTGTGGTGTGTGAAATGTATTGTGAAGCAATTCATTGCATATCTCTCTGGTCCTTCAAGGATTAATATTTGCTATTGAAGATCCCACTTGGTTCTGTCTTTGTCCATATCAAACCCCCATACACAGTAAGATTATGTAAGTACAGATGCAGCCAGAGTTAACTTTTCTTTTTATGTGTTAAATAATCTGGTTCTGATCTGCGGCCTTCCTTGACTTGCATGGGGTTGTTGTGTATTTAACCAGGATATGGTACAGAAAGTCTGAAGCCCCCCAAGTTATGTTTGGCTACATCTGTACCCCTTGGGCCATCATTTTGCAAGTGTGGTATATAAAAGTGAGTGTATGAAGATTTACAACTATATACAGCAGTTCCATTTTATATTCCTTTCCCTGTACCATTTCCCACATGTATATGAAACCTTTAGACCAAAGTTTAATAATGAGCAACAAGGGCATTCTATTTGAAACTGTTCTTTTTGCTACTCACATGCCATTGGGTGTTTCTAATTCATGGAGTGTATCTGTATGTATGATTTTGAGGAAAATAATTTTCATGTGGAAAGCCCTACTGTATTTTTGAATAACTAAATAAACTCATCCACATGCTACATAATTTTACTTCTGATAGATTAACAGGATAGATCACTCAGAACCTGATATATGTAAATTGTACATTTCTGTAACACATCTTTGCAGTCAGTAACTCATAAAGGACAAACTCTTGAGAAATATATATATATATATATATATATATATATATATATATATATATATATATATATATTATATCATACAATAATGATGGCATATTTTCTTGTGTGTTCAGTCTCGCACCATTTTTTAAAGTATAGCTGAAACGTGACAAATTTTCTTATAAGTAAAGCTTTAAATATATATTTGTCATTTTCCCAGTGTGACATCAATCTCTTGATCTGTTTTAGCACACACATTCTCATCGCTGTATGCAAAGAGATAATATTGCCAACTCCTTAATTTGAAAAGCAAAACAATATACATCTAACATAGTAACATAGTATCATGGTGCCCGTGCTCCCTTGTTTTTGTTTTCCTGTCAGTTATCCTGTGTTATGCTCTCATTGGCTGTCCTGTGTTGATCCTGCCCAGTATGGCCTTTATATACTGGGCTCCTGCACCCACTCGGTGCCCTTTCGTGGTGTTCCTGTACCAGTGCTAGCTTACTGCTCAGTGTTTCCCAGTGTACCAACTTGGCCTGCCTGACTACTCTTCAGTTTCCAGCTCCTGTGTACTGACCCGGATTGCCTGACTTCTCTTCAGTGTCTGCTCCTGTGTATCGACCCGGCCTGGCTGACGTTCCTGCTCCAGTGTACCGACCCGGACCGGCTGACGTTCTTGCTCCTGTGTTCTGACCCGGCCTGGCTGACGTTCCTGTTCCTGTATACCGACCCGGCTTGATTGACGTTCCTGCTTCTTCAGCTATTGTCGCCTCAGCGACATTCTTATTCAGCAGACTATCCAGTTGCCTGAGCCTGTTCCTCTACTGCTCCTGCAGGTTGCTAGTGTGTGCCTCCGTTACTGCTCCGGCAGTGTGCCTTTGGCCTAGCCCTCCGTTACTGCTGTACCGGTTGCAAGTGTGTGCCTCAGTGATTGCTCCGGTAGTCACCATTGGCTTGTCCTCCGCTACTGCTCCTGCAGGTTGCTAGTGTGTGCCTCTGTTACTGCTCCGGCAGTGTGCCTTTGGCCTAGTCCTCCGTTACTGCTATACTGGTGGCAAGTGTGTGCCTCCGTGATTGCTCCGGTAGTCGCCATTGGCTTGTCCTCCATTACTGCTCCTGCAGGTTGCCAGTGTCTGCCTCCGTTACTGCTCCGGCAGTGAGCCTTGGTCTAGTCCTCCGTTACTGCTATACCGGTTGCAAGTGTCTGCCTCCGTTATTGCTCTGGCAGTGCTCATTACTACACCTGTTGAGCTCTGGCAGTTCACGTTATTCTGCTAGCGCTTGAGCGACCTGTAGCTCAGTATATGTGCTATCTCAGTACCTTCACACATGGGATTGTTTGCAATCATTGATGAACTTTAACTCCTGCAGTACCAGAGTCCTGGGAAACTTACTCCTCTGGCCTGACCTGTGTCAGTATATACTGTCTGTACCTTCATCTTATCCTGGACCTGTGTGGGCATTGTATAATTAACCTGTTGTGTGTCTGTATTATACTGTCTGTATATTACAGGACCTGTGAAGGTTCTTACTGTATTGTGAATTCAATAAAACTGTGTTTTTTATCCTAAACCATTGTGTCTGTGAGTCGAACAAACCGTTACACATAGATGATGAGGCTGAAAAAAGACATGTGTACATCAAGCCCAGTCCATGCCAGAAACACCCCTGTTGATCCAGAGGAAGGCAAAAAAAAAACCCTCTGGAGCAATTTCTAATTTAGCCCCAAGTGGGTAAAAAAAAATTCCTTCCTGACTCCAAATGGCAGTCAGATATTTCCCTGGATCAACATCCTATCTGCTTTGAAGCCTTCTGTCATAATTTTCAGTATTGTTCTGTGTTGGATAGGCATCCATTGCTTTTTTGAAAGCAGTTGCATTATCTGCAAGTACAACATGCTGATACAAAGAATTCCATAGCTTTACCGCCCTTACTGTAAGGAATCCCTGCCTTTGCTTTAGTCGAAAGTGCCTTTCCTCTAGTCTTAATAGCTGGCCTCTTGTTTTTAGCTCTGCTCTTTGCGTAAATAATTAATTGGCTAGTTCTTTGTATTGACCTTGAATGTATTTGTAAATGGTAATCATGTCACCCCTTAAATGTCTCTTCTCTAATGTAAATAATGTAAATAAACCCAGTTTGGCTAGTCTCTCTTTATAACTCAGATCTTCCAATCCCTTTATCAGTTTTGTTGCACGTCTCTGCAACGTTTCCAGTTCAATAATGTCTTTTTTAAGAACTGGTGCCCAAAATTGTACTCCATATTCTAGATGAGGCCTAACCAAGCATTTATACAGAGGTAGGATAATTTTAGCATCCCTTGCATCTACACCTCTTTTTATGCAGGCTAGTACCCTATTTGCTCTTGCAGCAGCTGAGTGACTGCACACTGCTGTGGAGTCTTATCGTCTATCAGCACTCCTAAATCTTTCTCTAATGAGGATTCCCCAAGTTGTTTCTCATTTAGTGTATATGTAGGAAGTTTGTTTCTACAGCCCAAATGCATAACCTTACATTTATCTACATTAAATGTTATCTGCCACTTTTCTGCCCGTTCACTTGGTTTATCTAAATCCTTTTGCAGAGAAAAAACATCCAGCTCTGTACATATTTCCTTACATAGCTTAATGTCATCAGCAAATATTGAGATGCTACTTTCAATTCCCACTTCTAGATCATTAATAAACAAATTAAAAAGCATTGGGCCCAGAACTGAACCCTGCAGAACCCCATTTATAACTTTAGACCAATTTGAAAAAGTTCCATTTGCAACAGCTCTCTGCCATCTATTATTTAACCAGTTCTCAATCCATGTACAAATAACACTGCCCAAACTGAAGCCTTTTAATTTATGCAATAATCTGTTGTGAGGCACAACAAAATCCAAGTATACTACATCTACAGAAATTCTCCTGTCCAAATTACTAATTACTCTTTCATAAAATGCAAGTAAATTAGTCTGACATGATCTGTTCTTCATGAAACCATGCTGATTCCTACTAATAATATTGTTTCTCTGTCGTCCAATATAGGTTACTGGTAACTTCAGGTAGGTGATCTGTCCCTTTAATTGTACGCAGAAACAATTCTAGAATTGTATGCAGGGGGTGGAGCCTACCTTCCCTCCTTGGCTGCAGCTAGCCAACCAGCTCCAGTAAGATTTGTTCCTTGGTGAAGATAACACAGGCAAGAGAACAGTTCTGCTATAGCTTTAGTAAGTTTTTTTATTTTTCTGTTAGAAATGGAATACCACCATTAGGGGGATTACCATAACTGACAATGCCCTTAGATGTGGCTAGCTCAGTAACCAGGTGCTTTATGTGGACCTTAAGCCCTGAGGGGAAAATTTTGGGTTCAAGTTCTTTCCTCAGGAGTTGCTCACCGAGGCTTCTTCTTAATACATGGTAGTCTGAAGACAGAATATCTGCAGAAAAGGTGAGCAACCCTTTGAGTGCTTTAGGTCCACATGCCCCACAGTGCCCCTCCGCACAGGGGTTTTTCCTTTGGAGTTCTTATTGTACCCTCCTGCATCCATTGGGTCTATCTGTATGTCTGTTAGGTGTTTTGGAGCAGGTTTATGTGGTAACATAACCCTTTAGCTGCTGGTTTTGCATCTTCGGGGGGTTATTGACTCTTTCCCTAATGGGCTCAGTGTTTTTGGGTATTCTAACATGTTCTAGTGATGTTTCATGTATTTTTTATTACTGTTTCAACTTTGTTAAAATTTGAGTTTACCGCATAGGCGCCAATGCTGCATTCACTTCTATGGGACTGTACAGTTTGGGACATATCTCTGCAACCACTCCACCTAGTGACTTCAGTGATGGCTCATTTTTATTGTTTGCCATTGCTCTATCATCCAGTTAATGTTTAAAGTGTGTTGGGGGGCTCAGGGGGCTTCGGGCACTGTTCTGGTACTTTTTCTGGGAAAACTACATTTCCCATGAGGCTTGCTTTGCACGCTCGTTTCTGATTGCCTCCCACTGCGGCAGCCATTTTGTGTCTTTTCCAGAATGAGTATCCTACGCAGGTCTTGGACTCTCCTTCTCTCCTCTGCAGATTAACCCTTTGCTTGCCAGATAAGTCTAGTTTAGCGATTTCTGAGGTGAAAGTTTAATCTTACACACTGTATTTGGGTAATTCCTTATACTGTAAACTTTTTTGACACTGTGAGAATGTCTATACCATTGGAGCTTGGGGCCAGGCCTAAGACTAAGGACGCTGGGGTCTCTGTGTCCCCTATTGTGCATTGTTCCTCATGTCATTCAGGGTGACCTAGAGAATTCTCAGTTCATTTATGCCCTGCATGTTCTGATGTCCCTGAGAGTCTCCCAGGGACTTCCAGCCATGCATTATAGCCAGTTTGGGTTCAAGAGTTCAAGGCTGCTACTAGGGAACTTAGGTCTCCATTGCAACTCTTTCCATCCCAGTTACAGGGGGTCTTCCATTCCTGGCAGACCCCCTCCTCAGTCAAATCTTCCCTGCCTAAACCGTAGGGAGTACCTGACATGTCAGATTCCTCTGAGGAGGAACTGCTGGTGGATTCAGATGTTGACGAATGTTCTGCTGTGGGCTCCTCTCAGTTTTTTGGGGACCCCTTTGAGGGTGATCCTGAGCCCTCGGCTGAGGGCCTGATCAGGGCTCTCTTGAATACCCTAAACCAGTGATTCTCAGCCACAGTGCCGTGGCACTTTGGTGTGCCACGGGCATCATCTTAGGGTGCCCCACATTTTCTATGAAGACTAACAAAAATTAACTTTTAAATAAAGATTAATAGAAATTGTTCTGCACAATATGTTTAGTTTTGTTACTATGATTGTAAGACCTAATAATAACTGTATATTTATGTATTGTACCCTTCATTATGCCCTTGATAAAGTACATTAAGTATGTTAGGGATGCCCCGAATGTTTTAGATTATGCGTTAGGGGTGCCCCAAACATAAAAAGATTGAGAACCACTGCCCTAAACATTCCCGTAGTTCAGGAGGTTTCTTCAGATCCCTCTTATGTGTTCCAGGAGCCTAAAAAGACCCTTACTTGCTTTCCACCTAACCCCACTCTTGACCTCCTTGTGTTTGATGAGTGGAAATCTCCGGACAAGAAACCTTTTGTTTCCAAGAAGTTTGCTAAGCTTAACCCTTTCTCTGAGGCGGCACTTGCTCAGTGGGTTCATCCCACTCATATCTCTAGGCTATCTAAGTCTACTGCTTTACCAGTTTCTGATGCGTCCGCTCTGAAAGACTGGACTGACAAGAAACTTGAGGTTTCCCTCAAGTCCATTTTTTCCACTGCTGGGACTGCCATGCGTCCAGCGTTGGCTTCGGCATGGGTTAACCAGGCCATTATGGTCTGGACTGAACAGCTCACCCTGTGTGTCCATCAGGGTGCTCCTACTTCAGATATGTTATAGCTTCTTGCCAACATTTCTGATGCCCAGAACTGTTTCTGCTGCCTTATTTGATGCCATCCATTTGGTGGCTAGGGTTTCCACCATGTCTGTGGTTACCAAACGGGCTCTTTGGCTAGGATCTGGTCTGCTGACACTGCTTCCAAGAAAGCCTTGCTCTTCTTGCCTTTTCAAGGCACTTCTTTGTTTGGGAATATATTCCCACTAAATAAAACTGTGTGACAGGAACCGTGCGCAACCGTGAAGGACCTTAAAATAAAAATAAAAAGGTCAATCTTAGCATCATACTGTTACGGTTTGTTAAGACTCTCAGACGCAAAGTTAGGTAAAAACACAACTTTATTGAAAATCCCATAGGATCTCATACATATACATACACATACATAGAAATTACAGGAAAGTGGTAATAATAACGAGTAAGGCTCTACCGGCCCTCCCAATATACTGGCAAGGCAGCCTGGGCAAGCAATGGGAAAAGGTGGCTCTACCGACCCTGCCAATATACCGGGCAAGGTAGCTTATCAGAATACAAGGAGACACAGGCTCTACCGGCCCTGCCAATATACCGGGCAAGGCAGCCTAACGGACTACCAGGAGTATACAGGTTCTACCGGCCCTGCCAATATATCGGGCAAGGCAGCCTAACGGAACACCATATGATACAGGCTCTACCAGCCTTGCCAATACCGGGTAAGGCAACCCAAAATGGAAATAACTGGAAGGTTCTACCAGCCTTACCAGTATACCGGGCAAGGCAGCCTTAAAGGAGATGATGTCAACCACTATGGCCTCAATGACTGTCAGATGACAATGACAGTTATGGAGATCACATATGGAGGCTAAATGAGCTAGTGGAAATACCAGGTATACTGCACACACCAGTACCCGTGTACTGGATAAATAACTAGCTGTCTAGGACTGAACAGCGTGAAGTGAACCAGTGCCCGCGTACCTGGAACCGTTGGTGTCCCTATAATGTCAGCCGTGAGGCAATGGAGTGAACCAGCGCCTGCGCGCTGGGAACCAACAGTCACAATGTATAGTAAGCCATAAGGCAGTGGAGCGAACCAGCGCCCACGCGCTAGGAACCAACAGACTCAATGTGTAGTAAGCCGTAAGGCAGTGGAGCGAACCAGCGCCCGCGCGCTGGGAACCAACAGACTAAATGTGTAGTAAGCCGTAAGGCAATGGAGCGAACCAACGCCCGCACGCTGGGAACCAGCAGACTCAATGTATAGTAAGCCGTAAGGCAGTGGAGCGAACCAGCGCCCGCGCGCTGGGAACCAACAGACTAAATGTATAGTAAGGCGTAAGGCAGTGGAGCGAACCAGCGCCCGCGCTGGGAACCAACAGACTAAATGTATAGTAAGCTGTAAGGCAATGGAGCAAACCAGCGCTCGCGCGGTGGGAACCAACAGACTCAATGTATAGGAAGCCGTAAGGCAGTGGAGCGAACCAGCACCCGCGTGCTGGGAACCAACAGACTCAGTGTATAGTAAGCCGTAAGGCAGTGGAGCGAACCAGCGCCCGGCTGCTGGGAACCAACAGACTCAATGTATAGGAAGCCGTAAGGCAGTGGAGCGAACTAGCGCCCGCGCGCTGGGAACCAACAGACGAAATGTATAGTAAGACGTAAGGCAGTGGAGCGAACCAGCGCCCGCGCTGGGAACCAACAGACTAAATGTATAGTAAGCCGTAAGGCAATGGAGCGAACCAGCGCCCGCGTTCTGGGAACCAACAGACTCAGTGTATAGTAAGCCGTAAGGCAGTGGAGCGAACCAGCGCCCGGCCGCTGGGAACCAACAGACTCAATGTATAGGAAGCCGTAAGGCAGTGGAGCGAACCAGCACCCGCGTGCTGGGAACCAACAGTGTAGAAATGTTGCCTGAGCAACCGGAGATCACAGCCGCCACAGATGAAAAGGAAACTGGACGCTGAAGATGAAACAGGAACCAGCACTACGATGGTCAACCGGATCAGGAACGGCAACGAGGACTGGCAGCAGGAAGCAGCAACGTCGGCAACTCCAACCGGATCAGACACGGAACCAGGAACAGTTGATCAGGAGACTCAGGAATTGGACGAACTCAGGATAGCAGGAACACAGCTATGGCCCATAGAACTTCAGGAATGTGATGAAAGTAGAAGCAGCCCAGAGACACCACGAAAGGGCAACCAAAGGATGCCCAGACTCAGTTTAAATAGGCAAGGTGGGGCGGGCTGAAGACAGGCAGCCAATGGGAGCCCCCTACAGGTGATAGACACACAAAGGCAGCAATCACGGGCACCGTGATACATACGTCTCCCAACACACTAACGTAATATTCTGATACAAAAAGACCAAGGAGAAATAATAAACTCACGCGATAATAAAAACACTATTACAATGTAGCAAAGAATCTAGCATGAATAATCACAATAAAGAATCCTTATATTGTATTAACAAACGTGATCTGTAATTGACGCTCACCTTATGTATCCTAATCTGTAGCCGCCGAGCGCTGGGATAAACCCTGTGTTGCTACAACATCAAGAAAGAGACGGAGGGTGTCAATCTATATAAAATAAATCTGGGCACACCATGGAAACAATAAGTTGTTAAGTAATATCTAATGCAACATTGTCTCACCATACATGGAGCACTAGCTGCACCGGATATAATCAACAGTAAGCAAATCAAATATAAATAATTATACTTAAACAAAAATATTTATTAAAAATAGTATAAAAATATTATGAAAAATACATTCCCCAAAAAGGAAAACAATTATAGAAGTCCCATATATGGATAGTAACGTTGGTGCACATAGAATAAGATATTCTTTAGTTAGTAAAACAACATCACGTGTAAACTATAAAAGGAAAATTCCGGGCATGGATAATAAAGACGGTGTAAAGCGGTTAAGAAAGTATCCCAATTCTTTTCAATATGCATACATGCCAAGACTTAAAGGCAAGTGGAGTGTACAGATCTTTTCCTCCCTTGAACAATACACAGTCCACTCACTTCTTGTCAAAGTATCACTTACCACCGCCGTCTTCACTTGGACTTACACAGATGTTATTACGATGTTGGCAAAAACCGCTTATTCACCAGTCTTCGGTAAATCAACCACCGATATCACAATTCCCGGTTGCTGTTATTCCTTTCCGCTGTTATAGTAATCTTCATACACGTGTGGAAATCCATAATTTATGAGTCCAATTGCATATATGGGACAAAATATAATTTCCCACAATATTATAATAAAAATAATTATAATTAAAAAACAAATTGAAAACTGATTCAATTCCAAGTCAACGCGTTTCGGAAGTGAGCTCCTTCCTTTTTCAAGACTTATTGTATATTACTCCATTGCCCAGTTCAGATCACAAACCCTACACATCTTCCCAGGTAAAGAAGGTGTGTCATGTACACCTGATAGGTTAATTCAAGATCACTCAACTTTATTAACAAGACTAAAGAAAGCCAAAAAGTTCAATCTCAGCATTTAACCCTCTCTGCTGAAGAGTGTCCATATTGAAAATCCATTTAGATTCAATACAAGACATCGCAGCCAAATAATTTCCACCTCTCCAATTTCTATGCACGTGTTCTATGGCAAAAAAACTAAGAGATTTTGAATCAGAATTGTGGAAATCCCTAAAGTGTACGAAAACACTGTGATTGTCAAATTGTTTCTCAATATTTTTAATATGTTCTGCTACTCTAATACTTACATTTCTTTTTGTTCGGCCCACATATTGTTTCAAACAGCTACATTGTAACACATATATTACTCCCCTAGACTTACACGATAAAAAATGTTTGATTTCAAATTGTTCCTTAGTACTAGTTGAGACAAAATGTGTGACCTTCTTATTATTGCTAGTTTTTTTACAGCATACACACTTTCCACAACTATGAAACCCAGAAATTCCTCTTTGTAACCAATTATTAGTTGTATTAGTTCTATTCTTAACTGTTGGAGCAATTAAATTACCCATATTTTGAGCTTTTTTTATATATTATTCTGGCTGCATCAGGCAAAATATTTAATAATGTCGTTTAATGATTTCATTAAAATATTTATAATCTGAATTATAATTAACAACTAAAGCCAACTGAAACTGTGTATTTTCTTCTTTTCATTTTTAAAAGTTAATAGTTGATCTCTCTCTATAGCCTTAACTTTTAGAACAGTTTTATTAAATTCCGATGGACTATATCCCTTCTGTGTAAACCATTCACCTAATTTAGGTATCTCCTCTTCAAACACCTTAGGGTCTGAACAATTCCTCCTCACTTCACCAAATGGTATATTCATTAACCACTTATTACAGTGGCAGCTAGTAGAAAGTATTAAACTATTAGCATCAACTGGTTTCTGGTAGTTTTTGGCTAAAATTCTATCATCCTATATATATAAAGTAATATCAAGGAAGTTAATAGTTGTGGGGCTGAAGGTTTCTGAAAAAATGAAATTGTAAGTATTAACATTAATATATTGAATGAACATCTGTAAAGAGTCGGTGTCCCCCCTCCAGACAAAAAGGACATTATTTCTGTAATTACTCGGTGTTCTTCCTCCAGGTACTAGGATGCTCAATGGGTACCAGGTTTGCACCAAGTTATGCCAACTTATTTATGGGGTTGTGGGAACATTGTTTCATTTGGAACAACAACCCCTTTGGTGCAAACCTGGTGCTCTGGAGGCGCTATATTGATTATGTCCTTTTTGTCTGTAGGGGGGACAATGACTCTTTACAGATGTTCATTCAGTATATTAATGTTAATACTTACAATTAAATTTTTTCAGAAACCTTCAGCCCTAGTTTTGCTTAGCGCTAAGCTAGATTTGCTTAGTGTTGATTATATCCGGTGCCGCTAGTGCTCCATGTATGGAGAGACATTGTTGCATTAGATATTACTTAACAACTTATTGTTTCCATGGTGTGCCCAGATTTATTTTATATAGATTGACACCCTCCGTCTCTTTCTTGATGTTGTAGCAACACAGATTGCAGGGTTTATCCCAGCACTCGGCGGCTACAGATTAGGTTACATAAGGTGAGCGTCAATAACAGATCACATTTGTTTATACAATATAAGGATTCTTTATTGTGATTATTCATGCTAGATTCTTTGCTACATTGTAATAGTGTTTTTATTATCGCTTGAGTTTATTATTTCTCCTTGGTCTTTTTGTATCAGAATATTACGTTAGTGTGTTGGGAGACGTATGATGCTAAGATCGACCTTTTTATTTTTATTTTAAGGTCCTTCACGGTTGCGCACGGTTCCTGTCACACAGTTTTATTTAGTGGGAATATATTCCCATAATATTAACTATTTGTCTAATTTTCTCCATGATTTGACTTCCTTAATATCACTTTAAGGTTTATTATTAAAGGCGCGGGAATATATATTTTTAGTTATTTTTCTTTTTATAACATTTTTGGTGGTAGTGTTAGTTTTTTATTCTGTCGCAGCCTGTATATTTTTGAATCGTTTAGGTGATTTTTGCACTACACGTGGTGTTTGCGAAGTTTACTTCCTTTTTGAGATAGTACGTCTTTGTTTGGGCCAGATCTTAAGGATCTGATTAGTGAGGCCACAGGGGGTAAAAGTACCCTTCTGCCTTTGGTCCCCAGGAAGAAAACGCCTTTCTAGCGTAATCATTTTTTCGTTCCTTCCCGACTGAGACACGTCCAGCGAACCAGGCGGTTCCCTCAGCTCCGCGTGCCTCCTCCAGACCCAAACAGCAATGTGAGCCCAAGGTCTCCTCTAAACCCAAGGATTCCAAGCCTTCTTCGGCATGACTCACCGAACCCAGGTCACCACTCTGCTGTAGGTAGCTGCCTGCGTCATTACCACAGCATCTGGGAGGATTCAGTGGCGGACCCGGGGGTTTTACAGGTGGTGACGGAAGGGTACAGGATCCCTTTCGTCTCTCTTCCTCCTTTTCGCTTTTTCCCTTCCCATACGCCTCAGGGCACAGACAAACGCTGTCTATTCAACAGCGCTATTCAGGCTCTTCTGGACAAGAATGTTTTAGAACCGGTTCCAGTTCAGGACAGAGGTATGGGTTTTTACTCAAACCTCTTTGTGGTATCCAAGAATGATGGCGGTGGTCGTCCCATTTTCGATTTGAAGGATCTCAATTCCTTTGTGATCAGGGCTCATTATCACCAGGAGTCACTAAGGATGGTGATTGCTGCTATGTCTCCGGGGGAATTCCTTGCCTCTCTGGATCTTCAGGACACATATCTACACATCGCCATTCATCCAGAGAGCAGGCAATATCCCAGATTTTCTTGCGACCAGGGGCATTTTCAGTTTTCAGCTCCAGCTCCTCAAGTCTTCAACCGTGTCCGGGAGCCTTAGTGTCCGTCCTCCACTGGGACCACATCAGAGTTACTCCATACATGGATGACCTGCTTCTGAAAGCCCCCACTGCGGACCTTCTTCATCAGCAGGTTCAGGACTGCCTTCATGCTCTCACCCATCATGGGTGGATCATCAACATGGACAAGTTGGATCTTGTCCCATCCCAGCATATGGTCTTCCTGGGCCTTCTCTTCGACACTCAGCAGATCATGGTGTTTCTCACGGACAAGGTGGCTCACCAGATCGCCCACAGAGTTTCTGCTGTTCTGACTCAATTCCAGCCAAGAAGCTGTCTTCTCTAGTGGGGAAATTCATGTCCACCATAGAAGCGGTCCCATTTGCATTGGCTCAAACCAGGGAACTCCAGAGGTTTGTGATCCAGGTGTGAAGGGGTCAGCCGGACCTTCTGAAGATGTCAGTATCCCTTCCTCTTCATGTGGAACTGAGTTTGTCGTGGTTGCTCGACCTCTCCAATCTGCTGAAGGCCAAGTCCTCCCCGGTATCCTTCTGTACCACGGTGATGACGGATGCCAGCCTCTCCAGCTGGGGAGCGGTCCTGGGTCGTCTGAGTGCTCAGGGTCGGTGGTCTCCAGAGGAATCTCTCCTTCCCATCAACGTGTTGGAGCTTCGGATGAGATTTCACATCCTTCATCATTGGACACCTCAGCGGGAAGACTGCTAAGTCCGGGTCCAGTCTGACGTGGCTTACATCAACAAGCAGGGCGGAACAAGAAGTCTTGCCGCTTGGTTAGAGGTCAAGGCTATTTTTTCCTGGGCAGAAAAACACTTTCCTGCCATATCCGAAATGCACATTCCTGGGGTAGACAACGTCATGCCGGACTTCCTCATTCGACACACAGTGGACAGCGGAGCGTGGGATCTGCACCCAGAGGTGTTCACCCTCATTGTTCAGAAGTGGGGTCTTCTTTACATCGACTTGATGGCGACAATACACAACCGGAAGGTTCCGAGGTTCTGCTGTCACTGGAGGGACCCTCTAGCTCTGGCGGTCGATGCCATGTCCATTCCTTGGTTATTTCCTCTGGCTTACATCTTTCCTCCCCTCCCCATGTTGCACAGGGTGTTACGGAAATTGAGACTGGAACGCTGCCCAGTCATTCTGATTGCTCCGTATTGGCCTCGACAGACTTGGTTTCCGGAGCTTCTGGATCTGTTAGTGGCAGAGCCATTCAGGCTCCCTTGCCGTCCGGATCTTTTTCTACAGGGTTACCTGTGGAAGGAGGATGTTCATTGGCTAGCTTTGACGGCTTGGAAATTGAATCCTCAATATTGAAGAAGAAGGGTTTTTCTTCTGGTGTGGTGGCTACTATGCTTAGTGCCTGCAAACCTGTTTCTTCTAAGGTCTACCATCGTGTCTGGTCGACTTTTCTATCTTGGTGTGCTGATAGGGACTTGTCTCAGGAATTTGATCTGCCTATGGTCCTGGCTTTCTTGCAGGACGGTGTGGACAAGGGCCTCAGTTTGAGTTCCCTTAGGGTTCAGACTTCTGCTCTCTCTCTCTGTTTTCTTTCAGAGGCAGATTGCGATTCTTCCTGATGTCAAGGTTTTCTTCCAGGGCGCTCATACTTGTCCTGCTTTTAAGAGTCCTGCTCCTCCGGGGGATCTTAACTTTCTTCAGCGCCCTCCCTTTGAGTCCTTGGCTACTATTCCTCTACGCCTGTTGACGTGGAAAATGGCTTTTCTCCTGGCGATTGTGTCCGTTTGCCGCGTTGTGGAGTTACATGCTCTGTCCAGTAAATCACCTTCGCTTCGCACTTGTCAGGAGTTTCTCCCGATGGTGGTTTCGGAGTTCCACATCAATCAGGAGATTGTGGTGCCTTCTTTCTGCCCTGACCCCACCTCTGACAAGGAGAGGAATCTCCACTTGTTAGATGTGGAGCGTTGTCTCAAGTTTTATGTGTATCACACTGAGTCTATCAGGCAATCTGACGTGCTGTTTGTCATTCCTGAGGGTCCCAGGGCAGGAAGACCTGCATCCAAAGTGACTATTGCATCCTGGATCAAGTCAACTATTCATAAGACATACGAGCTGAGGAAGAAGCCTGTTCCCTTTCAGGTCACGGCTCATTCTACAATATCTATTGGGGCTTCTTGGGCTTACAAGAATCAGGCCTCCACTGATCATTTGTGCAAGGCTGCCACTTGGTCGTCTGTGCCCACCTTTTCAAAGCACTACCGTGTATATGTGCTGCATCAGCTGATGCAGCTTTCGAAGGAAAATCCTGGAGGCAGTCTTGCCTGTCTAGGACTTTCTTCTGTTCTTGGTGCTTCCTTCACTTTTGAGCCCCGTTGGCTCTAGTACAGTGTGCTGTGTAACAGTTGGGGTGTTGTTACCCCTGTTCAGTGTCCATTGACACTTCATTTGTTTTGTTGGGCTATCTCTGATCTGATGGTTCATATCTGCTCTAGTGACTTTGGGGGCCTTGCGCCAGGTTCTTGCCTTTCTTCCCACCTCTGGGAAACTGTATTGGACGAAAAGTGTATTTTAGTCTTACCTGTTAAATCCTTTTCACTTAGTCCATACAGGTTACTGGTCTCCCACCCTGTCAAAGGACCATGCTTTGCTCTCCTGTGGCAGACTGTGGGGGTCCTTCGGGGTCATGCTCACAGGAGTCTTCTTTCCCTTCTAGTATCTAGTTAATAGTGTCTCAAATCTTACTGGAGCTGGTTGGCTAGCTGCAGCCAAGGAGCGAAGGTAGGCTCCACCCCCTGCATACAATTCTAGAATTGTTCCTCCCTACAATTAAAGGGGTGGATCGCCTACCTTAAGTTACCAGTAACCTGTATGGACTAAGAGAAAAGGATTTAACAGGTAAGACTAAAATCATCTTTTATCTTTATTTTGTTTACTCTTGTTTGATTTGAGCAAGGAGTATAGATGTATTCATAGAACCACACTCAATCTGTAATGCAGTATTCTGTGATCACATGGAAGCATGTTTTCCTTGCTGAAATCTTGCACATATGTACCTACCACTGCCACTGAGGCAAAACCATAAATACATTCAACCATATGTAATCCAGTGTAGCAATTAAGGGCCATGCTCCCTATATTTGTCCTGGGAGCCAGTATTTATAGTGGTGGTTTTGTATGTAGTATTGACTTTCGTGATGCTTTATGTGTATGGGAAAATGTTTTCATCTATTTCCCGTATAGTCAAAAGGCATGGCTCTAAATGTCCTACTTTCAGAATGTTTTAAAATATAGAGATATGAAATTATTTTATTAAGGCTAACGTCATCAATTATATTATTGTTTTTTCAGGATAAACATGTTCTCACTGTCGTGACAATTGAAAAAATGCTGGAAAAATTCAGAAAGTCAAATGAGTTTTTGGAACTCATTCTGAAAGGACTTAATGACTACTTAGAAAAGAAACGATTATTTTTTCCTCGATTTTTCTTCTTGTCTAATGATGAACTTCTTGAGATTCTATCAGAGACAAAAGACCCTACCAGGTAATTTTTGGAAAATACAAAACGTAAGAACATCATAAAAGATAATTAAACTAACATGCAATTGTGACTTACTAGTTGATTTTAGCTTGCATAGGACTAGATTCAATAAGTTCCTTTACAGAATGTTCAGTTATTATTAATTGTTTATGATGTGCAAACTTATTTCATAGCAATATGCAAAACATTTTTTTACTTTAAGAACTTGTTCCACTTTCCCACTGGTAGCCATAGTAACATGTATACATTATCTGAAACCCCAGCTTTATTCTGCTTTTCCACTGGTAACCACAGAATTACACATGCACTGCCTGCCCCAGACTTGTTTCGCTATTTCCCACTGTTAGCCATTGAACCACACATGTATGGCCTGAAACCCCAGACATGTTCTACTGTCCCACTGGTAGACACAGAATCACTGTCTGGTACCCCACCCTTTTTTCTCTCTTCCATTGAACTTATCATCAACTCTTTATCCTGCCCTCTGTACTCTGTAGACTACAATTCTGACAATGGGAGGGTAGGCCACAGAACAGGGAGTGGAGCAGGACAAAAGCATTAGTGTGGTGGTGTTGTAAAGAGGCAGAACACAGTTCCTTGGGTTCTAATGAAATGTTAGAAAGTGCTAAGGAAATGTTAGAAAGTGCATAAGTGATTTTGTGACAATGCTGGAGTTTCAGATAGTACGTGGGTGCTTCTGTGAGTTCTAAAGGGTAGAGCAGAGCCGGCCCTTACATGGGTCCCATTGGGTCCATGGGACCCAGGCGGCACTTTGACAGGGGCGGCAATATGCCGCCCCAAGTGGCTCTGGTGTAGCTAAATATGGGCACCGGGGGCCCTGCAGGAATTCCTAGGCTGCCCATGTGCCCCCCCCAAGTAGGCATCATATCTGGGAAGTCACTCGGGCACAGCGTATGGGCAGAGGAGTAAGAGTGACAGCACGTTGCTGCATCACTCTCACATCAGTGATGACTCTGAGGTCTGATGAAAGGGAACAGCAGAGCAGAAGCAGAGAGTACGGGAGGCAGGCTGAGCACATAGAATGTCAGTGGGGAAGTAGGTGACTGACAAAATAGGTGTATGTAATGTGTTTGTGAATGTGCAAGAATGGGTTAAGCAGTAAAACAATCCCTTTGTGTACAGGAATTGGTTAAGTAGACAGTTTAGAGGAATGAGTGAAGAATGTGGACTTGTGTTCCTTCTGTTGCACATCTGAGCTTGTTTTAATGAGGTAGGTACAGCACAAATGGGTGTTAATGCATTGGACAGCTGTCTGCCACACATAGGGTTAATGTTTCAGCAAATACCAGCAGAATGCTGTATATGATTTATTTAAGCACGCACTGGAGAGAGAAGCTTCGATAACCTTTTTGGATGAATCTTCTCCCACTCTCTTGTTTTAAATTCCTCTTTGATCGGAGGAGGTAGCTGTTGGGTGATTTATTCAAAGAAATCAGTATCTCAGTCCCCTCTGCTTGAATAAATCATGTAGAGCTTCAGCCGGGTTCTAGTATGTGTTAAAACATTAACTCTTTATGTGCTAGAGAGCTCCTATTCCCTCAGGACACACCTATGGCTCCCTCCCATACCAGTGGCAAGTTTAAAAAAACTTTATTCTTCCTTTATCGCACCTTATGTTAATGAAAGCTACAATGTATATACCTATATTCTGGATTAACCCTTTAGGTGGCATAGTGAGGTGTATCATCTCTCTCTGTCGCTCAAATGGTTAAACTGCCAGTGACTGCAATATGTTTTTGTGAATCAACTCCTTGAATGCTAGAGAAGCTTTCAATGGTTAAATGATCTAAACCATTTTTTAGTTTATCACTCTGACAGTCAAGGGGTCGATATATAATGGCAATTATACAAAGAACACAGCCATATTTTAAGGACTGTAAATTAAAGTCTTCAGTGGGGGAGGCTGTTTCACATCGCATTGTCCCAGTATAGTGAGCACAGAAGAAATTGCTCCATGGTCCGATAGGATTTTGAATTATACCGTCTGCTATCATAGTGACGCTGTGAAGCACATGGGTCACAAAGAGAAGTGCAGTGAGAACCCCAGCTGTTACAGAACCTCTCAGAAAGAGCAGCTGTCAATAATCCTGAACACTGATGGTTCAGAGACAAACATCTATTCCTAGTAGCACTTCCCACTGCAACAAATTATTATATTTCCTTAATCGCACTGTGAAATCAGTAGTGGGTTCCTATCCCGCACAGGGTGAGACTCATGTGGTATTAGCCCATAGCTGGTGTTATTTGTGCCTTTAAGTGATTACCCTCTGTTTGCTGGCTGCCATTTTGTATAGTCTTTTCCTGTTCTCTGTCAGTCTAACTGCCGATACTTGTCTCTCTGTGTTTGCCCCTTCTTCTAAGTTTAATTTTAGTTTTAATTATCATGATATAACATAATGAATGTGGGTGTGTTTTGGTGGCCTGGTTTTGTTGTGGGGGGGGGGCAGCATTTAATCCGTGGACCCAGGCAGCACAATGTCTTGGGCCGGCCCTGGGGTAGAGGGTGTGTATATATATATATATATATATATATATATATATATATATCCTATATAATAATTTGCTAGGATGTTTGTCATGATGCAAGTCATGCGCAGTAGAGACTATCGTGTTCGGGCAGTCTCTACTGCACATGACTGAATCGCGTGAGTGAGGCGACGCAAAACTGCATCGCGTGGAGCAGTGAGGTAGCCCCACGGCCTCTTAACATTACTTGGACCTTGGCCCGTGTACACATGCTTTTACACTAGTATATATTTATATGTATATATATATATATATATATATATATATATATATATATATATATATATAATATAGCAAGGTTATTAGGATTTTAACCCCAAAAGAAAGCACACACTGGGACTTATTTCAAGGTGAAAAAGATAGGTATTTAATTTGGCAACGTTTTGGCCCCATTCTGGACCTTCCTCAACACAAACCAAACAACAGTGACTTAACATAGAGTCAGTGGTCAAAAGAGTGCCAAAATGATCAAAGGCTAATGTCAGTGAAGTCACGCTGCATGAGACCGTTACGGTCGCGTGTACATTATGGAGACATTAACCCTTAGTCGCCTGATGTCCAACGAAAAGAAAAAATGAACAGAACAAAAAAATAATGTGTTATTCGATAAGACGGATAACCTTTAACACGGGAGATGAGTGTGGCTACTCTCTCCACCGGGAGAGGGATGAAATATTCTTTTTACACAAAATAGGTCTCTGTGATGACCGCTATATGGTGGCATATGTAGAGCCAGTGACACTGGAGTCAAAGCAGCATAAAGGATTATATGTCATTTCATCCACTGTTTCAAGGAGATTGTAGTATAATACTTAACTTCAGACTGGTACACTATTTTCGCTATTCTTAGGCTAATACACAGGTACAGAGTATTTTTCAGTTTTTTGGTTAAATGTTTTTTCATTAGTTTAATGCTCAGTTGTTTACTTAGTGGTATGATTCCTATGTAATATGGATTTCTCACTGTGTCTACATTTGAAGGGATCACCATAGCTAACAAATGTCAGTTGGATATATTTTGTTTCATTATATATCAATACAACGTTGCACATGCATCCTTCATGTGAAACTGCTACAGTTTGGCATGGGACTCTCACTGTTTTCTCTCTCAATTGTTTTTAATATATATTGTGTTCTAAACCGTTTGAGTGGCAGAGGGGTGACATCTGGCACCCAAAGAGTTAACATAACCTTTTTTTGTGCCATCACTAGAGCAGATTTATTTCAGTGGCCTAAATATTGACCGGATGTCACAGCCAATCAGACAGCACCATGCTGGTGACATCCCCAACTTGGACTTCTTGCATTCTCTCCCAGTCTTTCAGACAGCAGCATGCTGATGTTCAGGGAGAGATAAGGTAAGGGACATGGAAGGAGAGGAACAGGTTAAAAGCACACACGTTATCCACATTTTCATTATACACTTTCTCCAGCAGTGTCAGAGATTTATTATTGTTTTTACTTTTCAGTGATGTTTTTATAGAGTACTTCCCCCAACTTTAAGATTTATAGGAGCAGATCGCCAAAGAAAAAGCACATCTCCAAGCACACAACTTGTAATAAACTGTCTGTAACTACGTATGATAGGAAGTGCAGGACGTGGTTCTGCGCTGTGGGGACTGCCCAAGTGGGTGCTCTCCACCTCTCAGGACCACGGGGGGCAGGGGAATTGTTGGGGGACTCATCCCGGTGGAAGAATGGATGAATGGCTTATGGGGTGTCGGGGAGGAGTGTGGCATACTGTATTTTGGTGTGCTGCGCCTCCCCCTGATGGGGAGGATGTTGTAGGAATCACTCATTTTGCACGGGTGTTCGGTATTGAATATATCTAGAAAAAATGATAAAGCATTTGCACGGTGGGTACGAGATCCCGAGGTGGGTCTCCCTCGGCCCTACAATGCCCAGTACACAATATATGCGGTGGTGCTGCGTGGCGTGGAGAGACACCTAATGGGATCAAAGGTAGGGTATATGTGTTAAGGAGTTAGTGAATTGAGAGTAGGGAGGTGGTGGGGAGTATTAAGTGTATTAAAGGATAATATTAGAATATTGCTGTATAGTACTTAGTTCTAGTCTAGGAAGTCTTCCCTCGGAAGGTTGCCCCACTATATGGGGAGGAGGAAAGGGTTGTTTTTTATTGTTTTTTTAAAAATGATTGTCACATTATAAAGGGTTGATTTACTTTGAATGTGGGGATGTCCGGTGTCTCGGGTCAGCTTTTTCCCCCCTTTGAACGCAGAGGAGTCACCGTGCTGCCTTTTCGGTCGGTGGTGTCCCGTCACTCCGGGGGTCTGGGTCGACGCTCGGGGGGGGGGGACTTGGGGCGGCGTCTGCAGCGGGGCCCCTCGACCAATGCGGTTTGGTATGGGTAGGTGTGGTGGGAGTTTGCGGGTCACTATTGGTTTAATGGGGGAAGGGGTGACCCGTAAGTTTGGATGGTGCGCGTTGGGAGGGGCCGCGGGGGTTCTGCTGGGGGTGGCGTCGGGGGCCATCTGGGGGCAGGGAACTGTGCCTCTTGGTGTGGTGGGGCATCGTCGACGGGGAGGGTGGGATGGCCCTCGGGGTAGGGGGGCAGATCAGGGGACACCAGACGTTTCCATGAGAGTGTAAGGTATATAGGATGAATATTTTATAATATTAAGCGTATTAAATTTAAGGGACAGGGATCTGTTTGAGTAATATATTAAAGGCTAGGTTATAGGTTTAGTTGGTATGGTACCCCCTGTTCTCCCAGCTGTATGCCCTATATTGGACAAAAGCGCTCTATTGTTTATAATTATTTGGTGAAGGAAAATATACAAATTGGATTCCTCCAAGAGAAGCATTGGAGGAGGATAGATACGATAAAATGGGGAGGTAGACGATTCCCAATGGTATTTCAAGCTTCTCAAAAATGTAAAAAGAAAAGGGGTGTGGCTGTGGTTTTCTCTGATACAGTTCAATTGGATGTTAGATATAAGTTTTTTGACCCGGAGGGACTATATCTGATCTTGGTTTGTAGCGTAAATTAAGTCATACTTATACTTTTAAGTCATATACTTTTTTAAATGTTAATCTCCCCGATACAGCTCAGGTGTCTTTACTGAAGAAAATGATGGATTAAGTGGATAGGGTTAAAACAGGGTGCTGTATGATAGCGGGTGACTTTAATTGTGTAATAGACCCTGATATTGATAAAAAATTAAGCAGTGGAGGTACTATGGATAGGAAGACTAGACATCAGTCACACAATATGAGGGAGGTAGTTAAGAAATTTGACTTGTATGATATTTGGCAGATTTATCATCCACAAGAAAAGGATTTTACTCATTTCTCAAGAGTTCATCACTCGTATTCACGTATAGACAAGATTCTAGGGGATGTTTTGTTGGTTAATGAAGTGAGTAGGGTAGTAATAAAAGATAACTGTTGGTCAGATCATAGTATACTTATTCTGGAATTAAAATAAGTGGATGTAAGTAGTTATATTTCCTGGAGGTTAGACGATCATTTGATTTATAGTGAAGAGAATTTTGAGTATCTTACGGAAAGCATCCAATTATTTTTTTGTTGAAAATGACCCTGTTGATACTTCTGCCACCAATAATTGGTGTACTGGTAAAGCCGTGATTAGAGGGCTTTTGATTAAATTAAAGAATATATGGAAGAAAAAAAGATGTATGGAATTAGCGGAATTATACATGCTATACAGTACACTTTCTTCCCGCAATAAAGAGTCACCGTCACAAGATACGTATAGGGAGTTAGTAGAGACTCAGAATAGAATCCTGGAGAGACTGATGCAAAAAACTGCATATAATATGGAGAAGTTGAAAATAAGATCATATTCAACAGGGAATAAGGTTGACAGGACAATGACAAACAGGTTGTGAAAGTCTAGAGGGAATAAACAGGTTTGTAAATTTATTAGAGGAAAAGAGATTTTTCTGACTCCAGATAGCATTGGTAAGTGTTTTAATGATTACTATGAGAAGCTATATAACTTACAATGTGATATTCCTCAAGAAGAAATAGATATGTATTTAGACAGGGTAGATACCCCATGTATCTCTATGGGACAAAGGGAATTTTTAAATAAACCTATAACAACTTCTGAAGTAAAGACTGTAATTTATAATATGGCTAAGTATAAAACTCCCTGCCCTGATGGCTTTACCAATCAGTTTTATAAAAGGTTTTGTTCCCAACTGATACAACATCTGACATATACATTTAATGAAGTGGTGGCATCAGGCCTGAAGAAATGACACAGGCCAGTGTGCTTCCTATTCTTAAACAGGGGAAAAGCCCTATAGAGGTAGCTAATTATAGGCCCATTTCCCTTATTAATGCCAACGTAAAAATATTTTCATCTGTCTTGACAAATTATCACGGATTTGAAGACTCTCAGACTTAAGGTTTGGTAAAAACTTAACTTTATTAAAAGTTAAAGGCAGTCCCCATAGGGTAAACATACATAATAATACAACAGTAATAACAGATATAATAGGTTCTACCGGCCTTGCCTAAATACCAGGCAAGGCAACCCAAGTGACAGTAATAATGACAGGCTCTACCAACCTTGCCTATACCGGGTAAGGCAACCGTGAGATGACATATACCGGTTCTACCGGCCTTACCAATACCGGGCAAGGCAGCCCAAGGAATGCGGAATGGAGGCTCTACCGGCCCTGCCAATACCGGGTAAGGCAACCTTCAAGATGGTGATGTACAAGGTTCTACCGGCCTTACCAATACTGGGCAAGGCAGCCCAAAGGAGTACTGTAGTAGGCTCTACTGGCCCTGCCAATACCGGGTAAGGCAACCTTAAGGATGGTAACGTACAAGGTTCTACCGGCCTTACCAATACCGGGCAGAGCAGCATGAGCGAGTAGACCAGATGTCAGATGACTAAGACAGCAGAGAGAAATAGGAATTATGGTCTTACTCAGCAGAAGTCTATAGCCAGGGATAATCAGACTGCATAGGAGTGGACAGCGACCTGGCCACGTACTGGATAATCCAGGAGCAAACCAACGTCCGCACGTTGGGACCAACAGTAAATAACGCCACCAGGTTAATGGAGTAAACCAGCGTCCGCACGCTGGGACCAACAGTAAATGTCGCCACCAAGTTTAATGGAGTAAACCAGCGTCAGCACGCTGGAACCAACAATGTAATCGCAATCAGGTCTAGTGGAGTAAACCAGCGTCCGCACGCTGGAACCAACAATGTATATCGCAACCAGGTTTAGTGGAGAAAACCAGCATCCGCATGCTGGAACCAAGAATGTATATCGCAACCAGGTTTAGTGGAGAAAACCAGCGTCCGCACGCTGGAACCAACAATGTATATCGCAACCAGGTTTAGTGGAGTAAACCAGCGTCCGCACGCTAGAACCAACAATGTAGTCGCAACCAGGTTTAGTGGCGTAAACCAGCGTCCGCACGCTGGAACCAACAATGTAATCGCAACCAGGTTCAGTGGAGTAAACCAGCGTCCGCACGCTGGAGCCAACAATGTATGATCAGCAGCGAGAGAAGAACAATGTCGCCGGAGCGACGGCTGGAGCTGGAGATACAGGAACTCAGTAAGATTAACCCGCGAGGTGCTGGAACACAGGAACACTAGAATACAGGCAGCCAGGAACACTGGAACACCGGAACACTAGCATACAGGAACACTGGAACACAGGATCAGCAAGTACAGCAGGAGCAGCAGGAACAGGCCCAGGAGCCTGACCTGCAGGTCAGGCAGAGTGAAGTCAGAAACACCACGAAAGGGCAGCCTGGAAGTGCTCAGCCTGTGTTTAAAAAGGCTGTGTGAGGAAGGCTAATCACAGACAGCCAATCATGATTACTCAGTAAGTGACAGACACTAAACAGCACGAATCACGGGCACCGTGATAGGCTAATCACAGACAGCCAATCATGATTACCAGCAAGTGACAGACACTGAACAGTACGAATCACGGGCACCATGATAGTACCCCCCTTTCAAAGACCCCCTCTCCTAGAGTAGGGTCTAGGCTTCTGAGGGTATTTGACATGAAATATACTTAGTAACTTGGGTGCATGAAGGTCCTTACTGGCTACCCAGGAACGATCCTCAGGACCATAACCTTTCCAATGCACCAGATACTGTACCCCTCCTCTACGTCTACGGGAATCAATAATATTTTGTACTTCATACTCCTCCTGCCCCTCGACTTCAACAGGACCTGGCCTCACAGGAGTGGTAGTATAACGGTTACAAACCAGAGGTTTAAGGAGAGACACATGGAATACATTATGAATGCGCATAGAAGCAGGTAATTCCAAGGCATAAGAAACAGGGTTAATTTTGCGAATGATCTTGTACGGACCAATGAACCGAGGTGCCAGCTTATTAGATGGGACCTTGAGCTTTAGATTCTTGGAGGACAGCCATACTCTATCCCCGACTTGGAAGGAAACCGCTGGAAGCCTTCTGCGATTGGCATGACGCTGATGTTCGCTGAAAAGACTGGCCCAATGCCCTCTGAACCTATGCCCATGTGGAACGGAGTTGCTCTATATGCTCATCCAGAGCTGGAATCTGCTGTGTCTGAAAGGAATCCGAGAGCAGACAGGGTTGGAACCCATAATTGATCAGAAACGGAGAGCTCCCATAGGAAGAATTAACTGCGCAGTTCCTGGCGAACTCTGCCCAAGGCAACAAGTCGGCCCAATTATCATGATGGTAAGTCACAAAACATTGCAGAAACTGTTCCAATCCTTGATTGGCCCTCTCAGCGGCCCCGTTAGTCTGGGGATGACATGCAGAGGAAAATGATAGCTGTATGCCCATCTGTTCGCAAAATGCCCTCCAGAATCTGGACACAAACTGGCTCCCCCTGTCAGACACCAGCACCCTGGGTACTCCATGTAACCAAAACACTTCTCGAGCGAATACCATTGCCAGTTCTTTGGCCGAAGGAAGGCCACGGAGGGGTACGATGTGTGCCATTTTAGAAAACCTGTCTACCACCATCAATATGAAGGAGTACCCTCTAGACCTGGGCAATTCTCCCATAAAGTCGATAGAGACGTGAGACCAAGGGCGTTCACCATTAGGCACCGGCTGAAGCAAGCCCACAGGGAGATGTCTAGGGGTTTTGGCACGGGCACAGGTGGCACAGGCATTCGTAAAATTGGCACAATCCGCTCTCATAGAAGGCCACCAAAATAGCTGAGAGAGAGACCAGAACAATTGATCTCTACCAATATGTCCCGCAGCCTTAGAGGAGTGGTAGGTTTCAAGTAATCGAGTACGGAATGGCTCAGAGACAAAACATTTGCCCACTGGAGTCTCATGAGGAGCAGAGGCTTGGGCTGCCAAAATCTCCTCCCCTAGTGGTGAAGTAATACTAGTACGTATGGTCGCCAATATTCGATCAGGTTGAATGATAGGTGCTGGTACCTCTTCTCTGTCAACCTCCGCTTCAAATTGTCTAGACAGAGCATCAGCCCTAACATTCTTTGATCCCGGCAAGTATGATACAACAAAATTGAATCGGGATAGAAACAGAGCCCATCTGGCCTGGTGAGAAGACAGTCTCTTGGCCTCAGAAAGATACGTCAGATTCTTGTGATCAGTTAGAATCAAAACGGGTTTTTTGTGCCTTCAAGTAAATGACACCATTCTTTGAGAGCGAGGATAATGGCCAGTAATTCTCGATCACCAATCTCGTAATGACTTTGAGCACTAGTCAATTTTTTTGAGAAGAATCCACAGGGTCTGAGTGTACCGCCTTTAACCTGTCGCTGAGAGAGCACCGCCCCGACCCCAATATCTGAGGCATCAACGTCTAAGGTAAAGGGAAGTAGTGGATTAGGGTGGGACAACACAGGCACTTCAGCAAAGGCTACCTTCAACTTCTCAAAGGCCTCTTCAGCAGCCACCGGCCAGAGGGATGGATTAGCGCCCTTATGCGTGAGGTCAGACAGAGGTTTCACGATAGAGGAGACGTTTTTTATAAACTTCCTGTAATAACTGGCGAAGCCCAGAAACCATTGGATGGCTTTGAGGCTCTTGGGTTTAGGCCATTGTAAGACTGCCATCAATTTCTCTTTATCCATGGCAATGCCGTCTTTGCCAATTATAAACCCCAGAAACGGTACACTGGTTTTGTGGAACTCGCATTTCTCCAGTTTACAGAATAATTTATTTTTTCGTAAGCGCAGCAAGACTTCAGACACATCCTTGATGTGCTGTGACAGGTCTTTGGAGTGGATAAGTATGTCGTCAAGATAGACTACAACACAAGATTGTAGCATATCTCTAAGAACGTCATTGATCAGTTCTTGAAATACTGCAGGAGCATTACATAGACCAAATGGCATGACTAGGTATTCATAATGCCCAGATCTCGTATTGAAGGCAGTTTTCCACTCATCACCGGCTCTGATACGTATCAAATTGTAGGCTGCCCTTAGGTCCAATTTGGTGAAAATCGAGGACCCCTTAAGTCTATCAAACAGCTCGGTGATGAGTGGTATTGGGTAGGCATTCTTTGCCATCAGCTTATTCAGCCCACGATAGTCTATGCATGGTTGCAGTTCGCCACTTTTTTTCTTAACAAAAAAAGAACCCGTCGCCGGCTGGAGAAGTAGATTTCCTTATGATCCCTCTACTGAGGGCATCTGCTATGTATTCCTCCATAGCTTGGTTCTCCTCACAAGACAATGGATACGTGCGTCCCCTCGGTGGCACTGCTCCAGGACTCAGTTCTATGCGACAATCGTATGGACTGTCCTGAGGCAGGGCGCCAGTCTCTCCCTTACTAAAAACGTCCCTAAACTGACGGTAGACATCCGGTAGTGAAGGGGAGGTGCACAAGAGCTTAACAGGGTGGGTAACGCAATTATTCATACAGAACTGAGACCAAGCAGCAATCTCACATTTCTGCCAATCAAATTGTGGGTTGTGCAACTGTAACCAAGGAAAGCCCAAAATCACGGCATGGTGAGGAGAATTAATCAATTTGAACTGCTGCTCTTCCTTGTGAAGAGCCACAATAGTCATGGACAAGGGCATTGTTTCAAAAGTAACTTGGGCGGGTTCCAAAGGTCTGCCATCAATTGCTTCAATAGCAAGAGGGGTTTCTCTCTGAATCCGTGGTACCCCATGCAATTCGGCAAAGGTATTGACCATAAAATACCCAGCTGCACCAGAATCACCCAAGGCCAAAACCTGAACTGAGCGTTGTGCCCATGACAATACCACCTGTATGGTGGGTTTAAGTGTGCCCAACAATGGGGACGATTGGACACCACCTATGGCCTGTCCCCCAAGGTACCCTAGGTGTGTTCGTTTCCCGGACGTACCGGACAAGATCTTAACAGGTGACCATTTTTACCGCAATACAGACATAATCCTTGTGTCTTGCGATACCTTCTCTGCTCCTTAGTTAACCTAGTGAAACCCACCTGCATATGTTCACAAGGTTCCTGTATGGATTCACTAGGTTTGGATGCAAAGGGAGGGTTGGGTGGGCAAAATATGCTACTGGACCCATTATCTTTTAACCGTACTCGTCGCTCTCTGGCGGTTAATCTTTCACGTATTCTGGAGTCAATTAGAATCACGTATTCGATATAATTATCTAGGTCAGTAGGTAAATCTTTTGCTGCGATCTCATCTTTAATCTGGTTACTCAATCCTTGAGCAAATGCTGCCAACAGGGCCTCGTTATCCATCCTACCTCTGCTGCCAAGGTGCGGAATTCAATGGCATAATCGCCAACAGTGCGCCTGCCCTGTTGTATCTCCATGAGACGTTTAGCAGCAGAGATAGTTCTACCAGGAGGCTCAAATACTCTTCGAATGGATTGCACAAAATCACAGAAATTCTCTGTGCAGGGTTTAGCGTTTTCCCAAAGTGGGTTAGCCCAAGCCAATGCTCTGCCAGTCAGCAGGGATATCATGAACCCAACCTTACTGCGATCACTAGGAAATGCGTGTGCCGTCAATTCCATAAATATTTCAAGTTGATTGATAAACCCTCTGCATAGTTGAGGGTCACCGTCATATCTCAGCGGCAAGGGTGCAGAAGCCGTTAACCCTTTGACTGCGGTGCCTGGGGACCTAGACTCATTCTCCGGTGTCTGAATTGGCGAGACCACCGGGCTAAAACCGGACTTATCAGCAAGTACCAAACTGCGTTCAAGAATAGTTTGGATAGCAACCGCTAGCTGACCCAAACGTTGCTCGAGCGTATCCATCCTCCAATGGATATTCTGTGCGTTACCGTCACTCTTACTGTCTGAGGTCATGTCCCTTTCGTACTGTCACGAATTTGAAGACTCTCAGACTTAAGGTTTGGTAAAAACTTAACTTTATTAAAAGTTAAAGGCAGTCCCCATAGGGTAAACATACATAATAATACAACAGTAATAGCAGATATAATAGGTTCTACCGGCCTTGCCTAAATACCGGGCAAGGCAACCCAAGTGACAGTAATAATGACAGGCTCTACCGACCTTGCCTATACCGGGTAAGGCAACCGTGAGATTACATATACCGGTTCTACCGGCCTTACCAATACCGGGCAAGGCAGCCCAAGGAATGCGGAATGGAGGCTTTACCGGCCCTGCCAATACCGGGTAAGGCAACCTTAAAGATGGTGAAATACAAGGTTCTGCCGGCCTTACCAATACCGGGCAGGGCAGCCCAAAGGAATGCGGAATGGAGGCTCTACTGGCCCTGCCAATACCGGGTAAGGCAACCTTCAAGATGGTGATGTACAAGGTTCTACCGGCCTTACCAATACCGGGCAAGGCAGCCCAAAGGAGTACTGTAGTAGGCTCTACCGGCCCTGCCAATACCGGGTAAGGCAACCTTAAGGATGGTAACGTACAAGGTTCTACTGGCCTTACCAATACCGGGCAGAGCAGCCTGAGCGAGTAGACCAGCTGTCAGATGACTAAGACAGCAGAGAGAAATAGGAATTATGGTCTTACTCAGCAGAAGTCTATTGCCAGGGATAATCAGACGACTGCATAGGAGTGGACAGTGACCTGGCCACGTACTGGATCATCCAGGAGCAAACCAACGTCCGCACGTTGGGACCAACAGTAAATAATGCCACCAGGTTAATGGAGTAAACCAGCGTCCGCACGCTGGGACCAACAGTAAATGTCGCCACCAAGTTTAATGGAGTAAACCAGCGTCCGCACGCTGGAACCAACAATGTATATCGCAACCAGGTTTAGTGGAGAAAACCAGCGTCCGCACGCTGGAACCAACAATGTATATCGCAACCAGGTTCAGTGGAGAAAACCAGCGTCCGCACGCTGGAACCAACAATGTATATCGCAACCAGGTTTAGTGGAGTAAACCAGCATCCGCACGCTAGAACCAACAATGTATATCGCAACCAGGTTTAGTGGAGTAAACCAGCGTCTGCACGCTGGAACCAACAATGTAGTCGCAACCAGGTTCAGTGGAGTAAACCAGCGTCCGCACGCTGGAGCCAACAATGTATGATCAGCAGCGAGAGAAGAACAATGTCGCCGGAGCGACGGCTGGAGCTGGAGATACAGGAACTCAATAAGATTAACCCGCGAGGTGCTGGAACACAGGAACACTAGAATACAGGCACCCAGGAACACTGGAACACTGGAACACCGGAACACTAGCATACAGGAACACTGGAACACAGGATCAGCAAGTACAGCAGGAGCAGCAGGAACAGGCCCAGGAGCCTGACCAGCAGGTCAGGCAGAGTGAAGTCAGAAGCACCACGAAAGGGCAACCTGGAAGTGCTCAGCCTGTGTTTAAAAAGGCTGTGTGAGGAGGGCTAATCACAGACAGCCAATCATGATTACTCAGTAAGTGACAGACACTGAACAGCACGAATCACGGGCACCGTGATAGGCTAATCACAGACAGCCAATCATGATTACTAGCAAGTGACAGACACTGAACAGCACGAATCACGGGCACCGTGATACAAATAGGTTGAAGGACATTATGAAGGATATAATACATAGAGATAAAGTGGGGTTTATCTTGGGGAGGTCATCTTGTGATCATATTAGGAGAGCGGTGGACATATTTGATGCTGTGGAATAAAAGGGGATGCCTTTGCTAGCTGTCTCAGTCGATGCTGAAAAAGCATTCAACCGAGTCAGCTGGAAATTTATGAGTAGTTCTTTGAAAAATGTGGTGTACAGTGGTGGTCCATATAACGGGAACCCAAGATGGTGGGAAGTCCTGGGCTATCGTATCCAGGCTCTCTCTGTCGAGGTCGTTGGAATATGTTGAATGTCTCGGTCAGGCAGTGGAACCGAAGCGTTGAATTGTCCAATCGAACTGGGGACCAGCTACAGCAGCTTCCTTCGAGGCAGTCACCCCTTCGAAGTTCGATACCGCGCTGAATGAATCGAGTCTGTCTGGTGGATCGGAGCGGAGATGAGTGATATCGTAAGATGAGCAGGTCAGCGTCGTAAGCTCCAGCAGGCGAACTATGGCCCATTACAGTCCATAGCTATGGAGCCTTTAGCAATTAAAATTAGGCAGAATGATGGGATCAATGGTTATCCCCTAAAAAAAAGACTTGATAATAAGTTCATATGCGGATGACGTGTTGATAACTATTAGAGATCCGCTTGAATCGATTGAATATTTAATGGAGGAAATTAAGGCGTTTGGTAGGGTATCAAACTATAAAATTAATGAGAATAAGACCACGCTTATGGATATTAATTTAGATAGGAGTACAAGAGACTTTATTAAGAGAAAATATGGGTTTCAATGGACCACAACTGGGTTTGTATATCTAGGTTTTTATATTACGAGGGATATAAAAGATACTATAGAATTTAATTTTTTGCCGCATTTGAAAGAAATGAATTCCTGTTTAAAAATATGGGGGAAGATGGAATTTTCTTGGTGGGGGAGGGTCAATATATTGAACTCGTATGTTCCTAAATGGACATACTTGTTTTATATGCTTCCACTGAATGTCTCAGATTATTGGTTGAAGATGATTCAAGAAAGTTTTAGTAATTTTGTTTGGAAAGGTAAGAAGCCCAGATTAAGTCAGAATATGTTGTCACAGAGGATTAGGGAGGGAAGGCTGTGCTTCCCAGTTATTAAAGAGTACTATCTGGCTGGTATGATAACCCACTTATATAGATTACAGTTAGAGGAAGTTAAATATGAAGGTTGGTATACTTTTTATATTATTTATTTATATAGCGCACACAGATTACGCAGCGCTTTACACTCATATTGGTCCCTGCCCCCATTGGGGCTCACAATCTAAATTCACCTATCAGTATGTTTTTTGGAGTGTGGGAGGAAACCCACGCAAACACGGTGAGAACATACAAACTCATTGCAGATGTTGTCCTTGGTGGGATTTGAACCCAGGACCCCAGCGCTGCAAGGCAACAGTGCTAACCACTGAGCCACCGGTATATGTTGGAGAAAGAGGCTTGTGGTGTGGGAGATCTTAGCATTATGGTATGGAATTTTGGGGAACGAAGTAAACAATTAAGGAATCAAGTTGGAGCTGTTTGTTCAATATTAGCTCACATTATGAAAGTATGGGATTCCATCAAAAAATGTTTGTACTTTTAAATATAGTAGAACAAAATATAGATCATATTAATCTAGATGTTTGAAGAATAAGGGTATTAAGTATGTAAGTCACTTGTTGCTGGGGAGTTCCCTGAAATCATTTTTTGACTTAGTTAAGGAATTTGGTTTGCCAAACAGTGAGGTGTTTAACTATCTTAGAGTTCAGCATTTTTTGGGTAAAGAGATGTCGACAACCTCAAATAATATATGGAAGGCAGTTGAAATAGTCTTCTATGGGAGAAGGGTTGTGAAAGTAGTATCTCAGGGACTAAAACTGGTAAGGTTGGGTAAGTCGAGTGATAAGTTTACAGCTATAATTCATGGGAAAAGGATAGGGGATAAGAATTGAACTTAGATGAATGAAATAGGTCTTTTCAGGATGTAACGTATTCTGTCCACTCACTGAATTTGGTGGAAACCCATTTTAAAGTCATTAATAAGTGGTATATGTGTCACGGTTACCCAGAGAAGTTCAGGAGTCAGTACGGTATGGTTAATGCAGTTTATTAGTGAAAATGAAATACAGAAATATATACAATAATACAATAGAAACTAGCAAGGGGTACAAACCAGCAAGCCTGCTATCAGGAATAATAGGTTGAGCGGCTTAACCACCGAGCTGGAGACTAGGCCTTAGCCACTGGGTCAACAGGAATCAGGAGCAGGAACAGGAACCCAGGATCTTGATCCGACGAGAGAGCATACTGACTCAAGCCTGCAGTCAGTTAGAGGTAACACTGACTCCCACTTGCAGTCAGTAGGAGTGGATAATGACTCAAGCCTGCAGTCAGTAGGGAGCAAAGCGAATACTGACTCAAGCCTGCAGTCAGTAGGGAGTGAACACTGACTCACGCCTGCAGTCAGCTATAAGGCAAGTCTACCAGAGCCCTAGGTCTGCACAAGATTGGGTGTCTGTTAAGGTAAGAGGAATACATGTAAGAGTAGTCAGACAGAGCCAAGGGTCAGCACCAGAGGGAGTAGTCAGACAAGCCGGGTCATACACAGTTCCGGTAGTGAGCCAGAGGTCTGCACCAGGTTGGGTGTCCACTATTAAGGGAGTAGCAAAAGAATAGTCAGACAGAGCCACAGGTCATCATCAGGATGGATGGAAGACTAGCCAGGTCAGGACTCAGTCTGCCTTTTAAACCCCTCCACAGGAAGTAGGTGGGCGGAGCAGCTCAGAGGGAGTAAGTAGGTAGAAGGAAGTAGGTAGGTGGAGACTACAGGAAGCAAACACATAAAACAGAGGCCTGCTACATGCTTGAAGCCTCGCGCCTATAGATGATGCTGAAACTAAGGTAAGCTGTAACAATATGGTACCCACTAGGCTGAAACGGATGTTTCCCACTAATCTGTCTGTATATTGGAGATGTAATCAAGCGAAGGGCACATATTTCCCGTATGTGGTGGAGCTGTCTGAGAATTAAAAAGTTATGGAGTAATATGTTTGAGTTAGTTGAGGATTTGACATCTATTAGGTTAGATAGATCTCTTAAAGGGATAGTAGTGTTTCATAATTAAAGCAGCTCTAATTAATCATCATAGTATTTGGACTTTGGAGAGTGTTATTTCAATTCTGTCAGAGTTGAAGTTCAAGAGTAATTCAGTGACAAAATATCCGCCTCCCGCCCCTTTTACGGATGTAACACTGTTCAGCCAAATCAGAAGGGAGGTGCCCAGGTCGACTGCAGAAAGGGACAATCTTCAATTAAGATAAGGGAAAAACCTGAAAAACATGTCAAGGGGGGCAGGGCTTTCATGTTTTCATAGGAAGAAGATTGTCCCCTGCTATTATCTGTCTAGTCTTACAATCAGATTCCACATCTGAGAAGAAATGGCTTACACTAGGTAAAAGGGGTGGGAGGGGAAACTTTGCTTGTGAATATCTCTCAAACCATAAAGGTTTGAGAGATAAGACTTATATTGTTCGTGTTTTTTTAATGCCTACAAAATAAAATAAAGATAAAACGAAGTATTACTATCCCTTTAAAGTGGCTTTACTACATATGTGATGGCCTCAAATGGAATTGAAAAATAAATCTTTGATTATTCACAACTTCTTGGCTGTTAAAATAGTGATCGCTCGGCACTGGAAGCAGTATATAGATATTCCCTGGCAGGTTGTTATGGCTCAAGTTGTTGAACCAGATTACAATGGAAAAATATATTAGCAGGGTAAATACAAACTGAAGTAGGAAATATAAACAATGGGCTATATGGCAAGAGGCATTGGAATATAGGCAGGTGGATACCCTTGAACAAAAGTTGATGCATTGAGGAATAATTTTTAAAATGTTTCCTCGTATTTCTCCTCTCACTCCCCTCAGGTATTTAAGGGAATGTAGGAATGTATGTGTGTAGGAATGAATGAATTTGAAATAGTTTTTGTATCGTGACGTTTATATTTGTATTGAAATAAAAAAGAGCAATTAAAAAAAAGTGCAGGGCATAGTGGGAGAAGTAGGGCAGACTGTAGCCCACATCATTTGCATTACAGATGAGTGCCCAATGCATTGTCAAGTAATTTGTTAGATGTCCTTCTGGAGATCAAAGGGTTGACTTTTTTACACTTACACTCTAACAGAAGAAGAAAAAAAAAAATAACAGCTACAAAGTTAAGGAAAACATTACCTATAGAAATAAAATGTATGCCACTATAGGCTTCCATTGGTGAAAAAGAAAAATTAATAACTCTTTACCTAAGATATTCATTTGGGGGGGGGGTAATCTGGAAACAGGTGTTTTCAAAGAAAACTACAGATACATTACCTCAGAAAACCTAGTACAGTAAGTCCCAATATGCACTAGAAGGGTGCACATTGCTCCACCCCCAGAAGCAGTCCATTTCTTTATTGGCTGTAACTGTGCACCCAACCAGCACATTGTGAAATGCAGAAATGGTAAGAGGATAATGATCTATCTGTAATACAAAGTGGTGGAGCAATATGGACACCTCCTCCTATGGGGAAAAAAGGAAGAGCAATTCTGGAGCAAACTAACATTGTTGGAGAGCTCTCTACCATTCAAGAGGTTAGATGTTCCAGTCAAATCAATGGGGATTTTGTTTTTCCCCATGGTGCAGTGGGTATGCTCCAGAATTTTAACTAATTAAATACAGCCCAGCATGCAGAATGCCCAATCACTGAGCCCCACTCATCAAGGAAACTCATGTTTCAGAGATGCTGTGTTGACCAGTCAGCTTGCTAGATCTTTCAAGTACATTCTAATATGGTCTTATCTATGTATTAACCCTTTGAGTGCCAGAGAGGTAGCCAGTGCATTGCAACACAATGCTTTGGATACCTCTCTTGCATCCAGGCCACCAGGCATGTCCCTGCTTGCTTTTACTATTAGCACATATTTTACGTATACGATGAAGGGCATACACACCACATGACAGGGATATGCTCCTCTGCACAACCTTGACATGGATTTGTGTATAGCATAGGTGAGCAATATGTGGCGCTTCAGTTGTTGGATTATAAACCACATCATTCTCCATCGGCCAGTGACCAGCTGAGGGTGATGGGAGTTGTAGCCTGACAACAGCTAGAGAGTCACAGGAAAGCTGATGAGAGCAGGGCATGACGTGCTTCTGTTGTACAAAACATCCTTTTCATTCACTTAACCTTCCTTTCTAACTTGACTCCACAAGGCTGATCTCATCAGATTAAATCATCAGTTGCCCAGTGCTTTAAAATAATTTTAAAGCTTAATGTTGAAAAAATATAATTCAGAGTTTATACTACTGATTAGAACATGGAAACTGCAACTGTTGATGTTTTATTTGCAAGTTATTGGAGCTGGAACTTAAATTTTTGTTAGAAGTACCTCTATAGACTGATCTTTTACAGTGGCCCTATTGTTAGACCATCTTATTGCCCTTAAATGGTTAAACATTGTGTTGCTTACTCTGGTGGGGATATGGGTGGGGTAAAGGCGAGGATATGGGTGGGACTAGGTGTGGAAACTGGTGGCGAGTAACTTTTCAGGAAAGATTTTTGGACTGCCTTGGGCCAGTAGAACACTTCTGGGTTGCCAGACAGTGTATGTGTGATTCTGTTAGTTCTTTGGGGAGAAAGATTGGTGTTTGTGGAGGTGGTGGGAGTAGCATGTTGGTGAAGTTGAGCATGTTGTACAAGGTAGGAGAGAGGCAAGGACACAAAGGGGGATAGTCCTGAAGTGATTTGGACAGGGGGCAATTGATTTAGTTAGAAGCCCCACATAAAATATATATGTAGTTATACTTCACTTCACCTTCTCCAAGCTAATCCATTTTTATCTTTGTTTGCTTAATACAGAAAGGTAAATATAATGAGGGAAATTGTGTACAATAAGTAGGGCTACATATGTGTGTATAACATATTAAATGCACAGGGTAGCGGATTAAGAAAGACTCTTACATGTTTTTTAAGTCTTAACAGTGGAGAATATCTTGGTCCCTTCCTTTTATTCTCCACTATGCTTAAACTTTTGTACATATTTGTCTCCATATTTCATTGTTTGATAACATTGATCTTTTACCTGTATTTCTTGATTCCTTCATTCAGCAACTGTGTTTTCCCTATGTTATAGACAGACCTTTGTTTCCTGTTGATTCATTTTTGTTTATGGTCTCCATAGGTAACACATTGAGGTACAGGACAGGAATAAGCTTTAAAAAGTCCACCCATACAGCCATCCAATGCGTTTTCTTTATTATTTTGCTATTTTTTATTATAGAGTTCCATCTTATTCCTGACCTCATTACAACTGGGAATAGATATAAAAACATGTGTAATAGTGCAGACAAAATAGTACAGACTCAGTAGACACAGAAGGGTCCATCCAGCTCCTCCTTTTATTATTTTTAAACTTGGTCATAGTGATAGCTGTCAATATGAGCCTCTTCTGCCTCAATTTTGCTATTAAGATCAGAGCAGAACATCACAGCACGTCTATCTCACTCTGTAGCTGCTTCTATTATGTTTCACTTCCTGAAAAACGTCACGTTTTTATAGCGAAAAGATGAAAAACACGTTAATCAATGGGCAAAAACTTTCTAGCTGTTGAGAACATAGCAAACAATTTTTGCCAATGGGGAAACATGTGAACATTTTAATAGCTGTTTTCAAAAGCGGGCTTTCCAGCGTGGATTTTTTTCGTGGAAACACAAACTTTTGCCCACCCCTACTCCCGAGACCTTGGTCGGCTGTGTTGTTACACCTATTACCTATTCTGTTCGCATCCTGGGGGGTCAGTGGCAGATGTTTGGGCGGAAATTCTGTTCTCCTCTCTTCTTCCCTCACCTTTACTCTTCTTATCTTTCTCGTCCTTCCCCTTCATCTCCTCTCCCTGCCCTGATTCCCTTCTGTCTATAATGGATCAACCATTTAAGTAACTGATCAACACATTTCCTCTCTTATACTTGCATTTTGTATACTCGTACATCATACATGTCTCTGATTCAAATTGTATGTGTTTTAATTATTCCAATAAACTACATAAAGTTGGAAAAAAATCTCTTTTAACGACTAATAAACTTCTGACCCATTTCCTCTTTCTCCTAGTCTATTTTGCTTTGTGGGTGGATCATACTGCAGCCTAATGCTACTTCTCTTCCCACCACTAACCTGCTAAACGTTGAGCTGTAGCTACATGCTGAGGTGTTGTACCATATTGTGAATCTCTTTTCCTTCCTGTTTAATTTTGCTGGCCCCTCTAGCCCTATATGGAAAAATATCTCACCAAACATACATCTACTATGAGCACCAAACCACTCCAGCCACAGGTGGAGATGACGGCTCAAGCCACAGATCTAGAGCCCACCTCAGACTCCTTACCTGCAGATGCCTGTGACACTGCTCTAGCTAAAGCCACAGCAAAAGCAGTGGTAGGAATGTTATCTCCCACTCTGGATGCAAAGCTGGATGGCATACAACATACCGTCAATTAGTTATTGACTTAGTTGAAAATTGAAGATGTTAAACTTCAAGAGCTTGAGTCTGACACTGTCTCCTGTGAAACCAACATATTGTGATGATCTGAAGAGAGTGCCCAATGTAAGCTGCCTGGATGTTACTCTGTAAAGTGGAGTCTCAGCAAAGAGACAACAGACTGCTATTAATGTGTATAACAAGTAACAACAGACAACAAAACGATATAATGTTGAATAGGCCTCAGTGATCAAGATGCTAGGGTGTGCTGGCTGGGGAGCATAGCTATCTAGGGGAGGCTGCTCTAGGGAAGCCTTGCTGCGGCCTAGGCTGGGTTACAGCTGCTGGCCGTGAAACCAGATAGCTGGATGACAATCCTAGATAAAGCAGCTACTCAGTCAGGAATCAGCAGTGGTTAAACCTACCAACAGTAATACACTTGTGCAGGAAGGAACAGGAACCAGGAACAGCTAAGTCAATGCTCGAGGAGTTGCAGAAGTCGAACTCGAAGGGTGGTCCATGTTGTCTAACTCGACGGGTGGTCGATGTTGTCAAACTCAATGGGTTGTCGATGTAGTCGAACTCAAGAAGGTGGTCAATATAGTCTGACTCAATGGTGGTCAATTTAGTTGAACATGACAAGGTGGTCGATATAGTTGAACCCGACAAAAAAGGCACAAAGAAACCCCCAGAGTTGAAGGTAGAATGCTTGAGAGGCCGCATCAGTAACTAACAAGCAAAGACAGTAACAGGGATGAGACAAAAGCAAAGTCGAACAAGCCTGGGTCAAAACCAGTCGAGCAAAAGCAGTACACAAGAAGCAGGAATAAGAGGAGTCGATAAGAACAGAGCTGAGATCAAACCAGTTGCACAATATAGAGCTAAATCAGGTTACATAGTAACATAGTTGATGAGGCTGAAAAAAGACATGTCCATCAGCCCATGCCAAAAACACCCCTGTTGATCCAGAGGAAGCGAAAAAAAGCCCTCTGGAGCAATTTCTAATTTAGCTCCAAGTGGGTAAAAAAATTCCATCCTGACCCCAAATGGCAGTCAGGACATTCCCTGGATCAACATCCTATCTTCTTTGAAGCCATCTGTCATACTTTTCAATATTGTTCTGCGCTAGATAGGCATCCGTTGTTTTTTTGAAAGCAGTTGCATTATCTGCAAGTACAACATGCCGAAGCAAAGAATTCCTTAGCTTTACCGCCCTTACTGTAAATAATCCCTGCCTTTGTTTTAGTCGAAAGCGCCTTTCCTCTAGTCTTAATAGATGACCTCTCGTTCTTAGCTCAGCTCTTTGCATAAATAATTCATTGGCTAGTTCTCTTCTCTAATGTAAACAAACCTAGTTTGGCTAGTTTCTCTTTATAACTCAGATCCTCCAATCCCTCTATCAGTTTTGTTGCACGTCTCTGCACCTTTTCCAGTCCAACAATGTCTTTTTTAAGAACTGGCTCCCAAATTTGTACTGCATATTCTAGATGAGGGCTAACCATGGATTTATACAGAGGTAAGATAATATTAGCATCAAATGTAAGAGGTAACATAAGAGGAGTCGATGGAAAGTCAGGTCGAACACTGCAAATACAGGAACAAGACTAAACTAGGAACGCTTTGATCGCTCACCGACACAAAGTGCCGGTGCTTGATAAAGGCTCAGCAAGAGCGTCAGAAAACAAGGTGGGGAAAATGAACCAGGAGAAAAGCAATATCTGTCAAGAAATGCCAGGAAAACCTGGAAAAGCAGGGAAGGACATGACACACATCTGCTGTACAGGACACCTTCCAGTCTCTCAGAAAAACCACCCAACTCCTTCTGGACATGGTGGAAGAGAGAGGAGCAACTTGAGGCTTATTGGCCTCCCAGATAAATTTATAGGCAAGGATCTGTGGGACTTTGTCAGCATCACCTTACCAACCCTTCTATTCCAAACCCAACCCTTGTTTATTGAAAGAGTGCACAGGTTGGGCTTCCATTCAAAGAAAACCAAAGACCCAAGCCAATGGTATTTAAAGTGCTGAACTTCTCTGACAAGTTGAGAATACTAATTGCCTACAGGAAACTGACCAATTTTGAAATCAAACCCATAACATGATATTGTTTCAGGATTTGTCCGCCTCTGTTTCCCTGAAAAGAAGGGAATTCACTGGTATCTGCAAGCAGCTGTTCACAAAAGGAGTGGTTTGCCCTGATACATGCAGCAAGGTTGAAAGTTCATGTTGAAAATTAATATTTCTGGTTTGACCCCCCGGCAGATGCGACATCTTTCCTACAGTCATGCTTTGCTACAGACTGACCACTATACATAGATTTTGATTTCCTTTGTAATGGTGGCTGTAACACACTCTGTTCCTTCTCCTCTCACCACCCCCTTTTTTCCCCTCCCTGGAGGAAAAATGGTTCCAGAGTTGTAGAGGAATCTTGTTCTCACCTATCTTGCCCACCCAAAAAAGGCCCCCCTTATCTGATATGTGATCCAGCTGACGTTTATGGAGACCCCCCCCCCACACACACTTTGTCCCTGATACACTGATCCTGGCCGGTATTTAACCCCCCTTGTTCTTGTACTTGCCACTCTAATTGGACAGACATCATTCTGATTGCTTCAAGGGGATTCTATAATAAACACACACTATGATTTGTTTTTTATAATCTTCCTGAGATTTTGATTGTTTGCCCAAGAACCCTACTTTTTGCTCAAGGGGGCTCCATTCTGCCCACTTTGATACACCTTGTGCAGCCTGGATATGCACTGATTTGAGGAGACTCTGTTTTCCTTAATTTCCTACTTATACAGGGACTCTGCCCAGGAGCTTTCTGAATCTCAAACTCAAGTGTTATATGTTCATAATTTGGTGGTGACTCATTTATTTGGTTGCTCAATATTGGCATGGTACCCTACTGCCCCTCATCCTCCCCCTTACCCCTTCTTTACATCCCCCTCCTCCTCTCACCCTTTTTTCTCCCCTTTGTCACATACTTGAACTGCTCACAGAAATGTGTATACGTAGTACCTATGGTGTTGGAAACGGAAAATCAATGGGATGGAGAACTATTAGCTCAGTAAAGAATGTTGTTGCTAGCCTTGCTCCTGCTGTTTGACTTGTTTTGGTTACTTTTCTTTATTCCTATTTCTTTATTCCTAGTTTCTGGTCCTTCTCTTTCCTCCCTTTGTTTCCTTCTCCTCTTGTAGGCTGATGACACAGGGCTCCAGATGGATCTATCAGTGTCTCTGGGACTGGGGACCCTCACTGCTTTCCCAGGTATCTAGTTTTGGGCATTCCCCTCCTCACTGGGTGAGGCAGGCCCCTCCTTCACTCTTCTTATTCATAAGTCTTTGGACTTCAAACTTTTAAACCAGGTTGTGGATCCAGAGGGTCTCCCAACACCATAGTGCCTTCCTTTTTTCCTCTTTTCCAGAAATTGCTTGCTTTCTCTTCACAATATATGCTTGTAGGAGGCGATTTGAACTGTGTGGCTGATAGATCGTACCCCTGACCTTCCCCCACACTGCACACATTTTAATTCAGTTTCTTATCTTCTTCACCACTCTGATGTGGTGGAAGTTTTGCGGGTACTAAACCCTCTAGCCTGCAATTATACTTTTTTTTCCTATCGGCCAGTATGGAGCACAGGTGCCATGAGGCTGAGATCCTCCTTTGGAGAGTAGATCACATTCTGGTGTCTTGTGGGTGGAGACTCCCCAGCTCCCTCTGCAGCTCCACTCAACCCCACCTTTAGTTATGATGTGTTATTCAAGGTGAAATAATGGCCAGAACACTTCTCCTACTTTTAGTTTATTTTTTATTTTCCTTTAGATATAGGACTGTTAAAATTCTAATAGGGACCTTCTCCAACCCTCCCCTTTCATCCAAAGATTTTTGGTAATATGTCAATGTGTGTACATTGAAACTTTGAAGTGTTTCAAACACATTGACAAAAATCATATCCCCACAGCATCGACCTTTTAGTGACTCTAGGCCCTGGTCTACCAGAACACACTCACATATAAAAGTCGGCATGGTTAATTGTTGTGAAACTTCAATTGGTTACAACAAAATTTGAATTGCCCAATCTCCAAATGTCTGTGTCCCCTATTGTGCTCTGCTCCTCATGTCAATCAGAGTTGCCTAGAGAGTACTCAGGTCATTTATGCCCAGCATGCGCTGTTGCCTCTGCGTCTCCCCTAGGGACCTCCAGCCATGTACTTGAGCCAGTTTAGATGCAAGAGTTTAAGGCCACTACCAGAGACCTGTGGTCTACCTTACAACTCCTTCCATCCCAGTTACAGGGGGTCTTCCAGTCTTGGCAGCCCCCTACTCCCATCAGGTCTTCTCTGCCGAAACCGCAGGGTGGTCTCTGATGGGTGGGAAGCTCCTGACAAGAAACCATCTGTCTCAAAAAAGTTTGCTAAGCTGTACGCTTTTTCTGATGCAGCGTTAGCTCAATGGGTTCATCCAACTAAGGTGGATGCCCCGGTCTCTAGACTTTCCAAGTCCACTACTTTGCCTGTGGCTGATGCTTCTGTCCTCAAGGACCGGACTGACTGGAAGCTTGAGGCGTCCCTGAAGACCATCTTCGCTACAGCTGGCACTTTCTTGTGCCCAGCATTTTGCCGCCGCTTGGGTGAACAGGGCCATTGCTGTTTGGACTGAACAGCTGACTCTGGCCATCCATTAGGGAGCCCCTACTGCTGACTTGTTGAGGCTTCTCGCCAACATCTCTGAGGCTTAACATTATGTTTCTGCTGCCATATTCATTGCCATCCGCTTGGTGGCTAGGGTTTCTACCATGTCTGTGGTTGCTAGACGAGCTCTGTGGCTCAAGATCTGGTCCGCGGACACAACCTCAAAGACCTTTCAGGGCTCTTCTTTGTTTGGGCTGAAGCTTAAGGATATTATCAGTGAGGCCTCTGGGGGAGTACCCTCCTGCCCTTGGTTCCTAGGAAGAAGCCTTCTGTGAAGAGGAACAGGCTTTTTCTTCCCTTTCAGGCTGAGGCTCGCCCTGCGACCCAGGTGGTTCCCCAGGCTGCGCGCACCTCCTCAAAGCCCAAACAACAATGGAAGCCCAAGCAGTCCTCCACCAAGCCCAAGGGTTCCAAACCTTCTTTGGCATGACTCGTTGAACCCCGGTCCCCACGTTTGCATCACTTCCTCAGTGTCTGGACCGTGGTGGATCCATGGGTTTTGCATGTTGTGTCGGAGGGATACAGGATCCATTTCGTCTCTCTTCCTCCATTCCGGTTTTTCCCTTCTCACACTCCTCAGGGAGCAGAGAAGCGTCACCTGTTCCATGGAGCTATCCAGACCCTTTTGGACAAGGAGGTTCCGGAACAGGTTCCGGCGCCAGAAATAGGGTTGGGATTTTACTCCAACCTCTTCGTGGTATCCAAGAAAGACGGTGGCTGCCATCCAATTTTGGACCTCAAGGACCTCAATGCCTTCGTGGTCAAGTCTCGCTATCACCAAGAGTCCTTGTGGACGGTGATCGTGGTCATGTGTCCGGGGAAATTTCTTCAGGATGCACATTACCATACATACAGAGAGTCGGCGGTACCTCTGGTTCGCCTGTGACCAAGGGCATTTTCAGTTTTCTGCTCTTCCCTTTGCTCTGACTACAGCTCCACAGGTCTTCAATCAAGTCCTGGGGGCGTTGATGGCTGTACTGCACAGAGAGAAGATATCAGAGTCACTCCATACATGGATGACTTACTTCTGAAAGCCTCATCTCCGGACCTCCTTCAGCAGCATGTACAGGACTATATTCATGCTCTGACCCATCATGGCTGGATCCTCAACATGGACAGGGTGGACCTCGTACCATCCCAGAGACTAGTCTTCCTGGGGCTCCTCTTTGACACCCAACGGGTGTTTCTCACGGAATAGGTAGCTCACCAGTTCATCCACAAAGTGTTGGCTGTTCTGGCTCACGACCCAGTTCCTGCCAAGAAGCTGACCTCCCTAGTGGGGAAGTTCATTTCTACCATGGAAGCGGTTCCATACGCCATGGCTCATGCTAGGGAATTCCAGAAGTTTGTGATCCAGGCATCCAGAGGCAAACCAGATCTGCTGCAGATGTCAGTATCTCTGCTGCTTCAAGTGGAGCTGAAGCCCATCATTATGTTTCTGCAGCCATCTTTGATGCGATCCGGTTGGTGGCTAGGGTCTCTACCATGTCTGTTGCCACCAGGCGGGCTTTTTGGCTCAAGACACTGACACTGCTTCCAAGAAGGCCTCACTGTTGTTACCTTTCCAGGGCACGTTCTTGTTTGGCCGGACCTTAAGGACCTCATCAGTGAGTCCACTGGGGGTAAGAGTACACTGTTACCCTTGGTCCCCAAGAAGAAGCCTCTGGTTAAGAGGAATTGGCTTTTTCGTTACTTTCAGGCTGAAGCTCGCGAACCAGGCGGTTCCCCAGGCTCCGCGCTCCTCCTCCAAGCCAAAGCAGCAGTGGAGGTCCAAGCAGTCCTCCACCAAGCCCAAGGCCTCTAAACCTTCTTAGGCATGACTCACTGAACCCAGGTCCTCACGCGCCGATGGATGGCCACTTCCTCAGTGTCTGGATAGACACCTTGGTGGATCCGTGGGTTTTGCAGGTAGTCTTGGAGGGGTACAAGATCCCTTTCACTTCCCTTCCTCCGTTCAGGTTCTTTCTTTCTCACACTCCTCAGGTAGCGGAGACCCTTTTAGACAAGGAGGTTCTGGAACCGGTTCCAAAAAGGTTTGGGTCGTCTGATTTTGGACCTCAAGAATTTCAACTCCTTTGTGGTCAAGATTCATTATCACCAGCAGTCCCTGAGGACAGTAATCACAGCCATGTTTCCTGGGGAATTTCTCGCTTCTCTGGACTTTCAGGATGCATACCTGCATATCGCCATACAGAGAACCAGCAGTGCCTCAGGTTTGCTTGCGACCAAGGGCATTTTCAGTTTTCTGCTCTTTTCTTTGGGCTGACTACAGCCCCCCAGGTCTTCAATCGCATCCTGGTTGCATTGGTGTCTGTCCTACACAAGGACAGCATTAGAGTCACTCCATACATGGACGACTTGCTCCTGAAGGCCCCTACACCGGAACTCCTTCACCAGCAGGACGAGGACTACATTCATGCTCTCACCCATCATGGATTTATCCTCAACATGAACAAGTCGGATTTGACGCTATCCCAGAGACTGGTGCTTCTGGGTCTTTTCTTCGACACTAGGCAAGGCATGGTGTTTCTCACGGACGAGGTGGCTTACCAGATCACCATCAAGGTGTCTATAGTCCTGGCTTCCGATCCAGTGCCTTCCAAGAAGTTGACCTCCCTAGTGGGAAAGTTCATATCCACCATAGAAGCAGTCCCATTTGCCATGGCTCACACGAGGGATCTGCAACGGTTTGTGATCCAGGTTTGTAAGGGCAAGACAGATCTCCTGCGAATGTCAGTTTCTCTACCCCTACATGTGGAGCTGAGCCTGTCATGGTGACTCAACCTGTCCAGTCTCCTGAAGGGCAGACCTTTCCTGATATCCTTCAGGACAACAGTGTTGACGGATGCCAGCCTATCCGGCTGGGGTGCAGTCCTGGGTCACATGAACGCCTAGGGTTGGTGGTCTCCTGAGGAGTCTCTCCTTCCCATCAACGTCCTGGAGTTTTGAATATTTCATGCTCTCCGGTACTGGACGTACAAGCTGAAGGACTGCCCAGTTCGAGTACAGTCTGACAATGCCATGGCCATGGCTTACATCAACAAGCAAGACGGAACAAGAACTCTCGCGGCTTCGTTGGAAGTCAAAGCTATTTTGTCTTGGGCAGAAGAACATGTTCCTGCCATATCCGCAGTTCATATTCCCAGTGTAGACAACATTCTGGCAGACTTCTTAAGTCGACACACAGTGGACAGCGGAAAGTGGGAACTGCATCAAGAGGTGTTCAGCCTCATTGTTTGGAAGTAGGGGCTTCCTTACATCAATCTGATGGCGACGAGGCACAATAGGATGGTTCCATTGTTCTGCTCCTGCTGGAGGGATCCTCTGGCTCTGGCAGTGGATGCATAGTTACATAGTTACATAGTTACATAGTAATTTAGGTTGAAAAAAGACTTGCGTCCATCCAGTTCAACCCTTTTCCTATTCCTGTTTACCATCGCTGACCCAAAAGAAGGCATCTGACTCCAAATGGCAATCAGATTTCTCCCTGGATCAACAAGCCCTAACTAAATATTAATCCCAATACTAACGTGCATAGCCCTCTATATTATGCTCTTTTAAATAAGTATCCAGGCCCCTTTTAAAGGCATCTAATGTATTTGATAGCACCACCTCCTCCGGAAGTGCATTCCATACCTTTATTGTCCTTACTGTAAAGAAACCCTTCCGCTGTTGTAGACTAAATCTCCTTTCCTCAAGTCTAAGCGGGTGGCCCCTTGTCCTGTGTACTGTTCTGTTAATGAACAGGTCTTTTGAAAGCCCTTTATATGGGCCTTGAACATATTTATATAGTGTTATCATATCCCCTCTAAGACGCCGTTTCTCTAGTGTGTACAAGTTTAACTTTTCTAGCCTCTCTTCATAACTAAAACATTCCATTCCCCTTACTAGTTTTGTAGCCCTCCTCTGCACTCTCTCTAGTTCCATAATGTCCTTCTTCAGAAAGGGCGCCCAGAATTGAACAGCATATTCTAGGTGGGGTCTTACCATGGACCTGTAAAGAGGCATAATTATATCTTCCTCCCTTGAGTCAATACCCCTTTTAATACATGCCAATATCTTATTGGCCTTTGCAGCTGCCAGCTGGCACTGCATGCTACTGCAAAGTCTATTGTCTACCATTACTCCTAAATCCTTTTCATTAGTAGATTTCCCCAGAGAAACACCATTTAAACTATATGTTGCATTTTTATTATTATACCCAAAATGCATAACTTTACACTTGTCTATATTGAATCTCATTTGCCATTTGCCTGCCCAGTTACTCAATTTGTCCAAGTCCTCTTGTAATGAAGACACATCCAGTTCAGACTTTATTACCTTACTTAATTTTGTGTCATCGGCAAACACTGATACATGGCTTCCTATGCCCTCTGGGAGGTCATTAATAAACAAATTAAAAAGAAGAGGACCCAGGACGGATCCCTGAGGCACTCCACTTATCACGTTTATCCAACTGGAGAACTTGCCATTTACTACCACTCTTTGCATTCTATCTTTCAGCCAATTTCCAATCCACTCACAAACATTTTGCCCTAGTCCTATTTCATTCAATTTGTACAGTAACCTCTTGTGTGGAACTGTATCAAATGCCTTGGCAAAGTCTAAATAGATCACGTCAACCGCCGCTCCCTCATCTATATTATTACTTACTTTTTCATAAAATGTGATCAAGTTTGTTTGACAAGACCTATCTTTCACAAAGCCATGTTGGCTATTGCTAATGATATTCCTGTTCCAGCAGAATTCTTGAATATATTCCCTTAGCAACCTTTCAAACAGCTTCCCTACCACAGATGTCAAGCTTACGGGTCTGTAATTTCCTGGCTGGGACTTTGATCCCTTTTTAAATATGGGCACCACATCTGCTTTACGCCAATCCATGGGCACCATGCCAGAAATAAAAGAATCCCTGAAGATCAGATATTTCGGTCTGGCCAGGGTCTGGCTTAGCTCTTTAAGTACCCGTGGGTGTATACCATCTGGCCCCGGAGCTTTGTCTACCTTGACACCATTCAATTGTTTTAACACTTTTTCTTGTGTTATCCAGTCCCATGCTTGCTGTGACTGTTCTGTAAAAGTAGTTTGCAGATTCTTGTCCAATGGGTCTTCCTTGGTAAAAACAGAAGAAAAGAAATTATTTAAAATATCTGCCTTCTCTCTGTCACCTTTGACCATCTCACCTGTTTCAGCTAACAAGGACCCAACATTATCAGACTTTAATTTTTTGCCATTAATGTATTTAAAGAATTTTTTTGGGTTGCTTTTGCTCTCCTTAGCAATATTTTTTTCATTCTCCAGTCTAGCTAATTTAATAGCCTTTTTACAGGTTTTGTTGACATTTTTGTATTCTGCAAATGCCTCTGCTGATCCCTCAGCTTTGTAATGTTTAAATGCCGCTTTCTTGTTATTTATTTCATGAATTACTTTACTGGTTAGCCACATTGGTTTCAATTTGCTTCTTTTGTATTTGTTTCCAACAGGGATAAATTTATATGTGTATTTTTGCAATGTTATTTTGAAGGCATTCCACTTACCTTCTGTGTTTTTTCCTGAAAATATTTTATCCCAGTCAACGAGACCAAGGGATGAATTAAACCTGCTAAAGTTGGCCTTTTTAAAATTCAGTGTTTTGGTGGAACTCATATCAACTTGTTTTTTTGAATTAATCTCAAACGATACCATGTTATGGCCACTATTCCCCAAGTGCTCCCTTACTTGGATGTTAGAGATAAGTTCTTCATGGTCAGTTATTACCAAATCCAGACATGCATTCCCTCTGGTTGAGGTCTGCACCAGTTGTGACAAAAAATTGTCATTCAACAAGTTGAGAAACTTGCTGCTTTTAGCAGAGTTAGCTGTTCCATTTTTCCAGTCTATTTCTGGATAATTAAAATCCCCCATAATTATAGTTCTCCCTATTTGGGAAGCCTTTTCTATTTGCATTAATAGCTGTGTTTCTTCAAGGTCACCAATGTTTGGTGGTTTATAACAAATACCCACTAATATTTTCTGGGCAGTTTTATCCCCAGTGACTATTTCAACCCACAGGGATTCCACATGTTCACTACTGTCATCACATATATCTTCCCGCAATTGAGGCAATAATGCTGGTTTGATATACAGACAGACCCCACCACCTCTTTTGCTTGACCTATCTTTTCTAAATAACATGTAGCCCTCTAAATTGATTGCCCAATCATGTGTGTCATCCCACCATGTTTCTGTTATGCCTATCAAGTCATAGTTTTCAATTTCAGCTACCAGCTCCAGTTCCCCTATTTTACCAGTTAAACTTCTGGCATTTGCAAGCATACAATTTATGCCCCTGCTGTGTTCCATTTGTGATTTAATTTTGTTGTGGCTTATAGTCTTCTCCCTATCATCTGTACTAACCCCGCCCCCAGATCCTCCCACCTGGTTATTAACTACCTCACCTTCCCTTTCTATACTATCTATCCCAGTATTTATTGGCCCCTCCCCCCCCTTCCTAGTTTAAAATCTCCTCCAACCGTCTAGTAATCCTCTCCCCAAGCACTTGAGACCCTCTTGCATTCAGGTGCAATCCATCCCTGCTATAGAGATTGTACCCCAAAGCAAAATCAGCCCAGTGCTCTAAAAACCCAAAGCCCTCCTTCTTACACCAAGACTTCAGCCATGCATTAAGCTCCCTAATCTCCCGCTGTCTCTCTGGCGTAGCGCATGGCACGGGTAGTATCTCTGAGAATACTACCTTGGAGGTCCTGTTCCTAATCTTACTGCCTAAATCCCTAAAATTACCTTTTAGGACTCTCCACCTTCCTCTAACTTTGTCATTGGTACCAATATGCACCAAGACAGCTGGATCCTCTCCAGCCCCTCCCAATAATCTGTCCACCCTGTCTGCAACATGCCGAACCCGGGCACCCGGGAGACAGCAAACCATTCGGTTGCTGCGATCAGAGCCACAGATTACCCTATCTGTTCTCCTAATAATGGAGTCCCCTACCACCACAACCTGCCTAGGCTTCACTTTCCTCTTGATCCCCTCTGTGCTAGAGGAGCTGTTCTCCCGGCTGTTAGGGAGAACAGTCTTCTCTAGCAATTCCACTTCTGGGTTTGCCTCCCCAGCATCTTCACTTAAATGAGCAAATTTGTTTGGATGGAAAAACTCAGGACTGGCTGCCCTCTTCCTCTTCCCTCCCCCACTGCAACCACTTCTAACTGTCACCCAGCTATGTGCCTGGTTCCCTTCTTGCTGATCTCCTCCCTCTTTGCTAGGTGACCCAGCTAGACTCTGCTCCGTTAGCAAGAGACTCCTCTCAAGGTTGTCAATGTCTCTCAATGTTGCAATATGACTCTCTAGAGCTCCAATCTGAGCTTCTAGAAGGGCCACTTGCTCACATTTGCTACAGCGGTATGGACCCTGGAACTGCTGTTCCAAGCATGCATACATATGGCATGATGTGCACTGAGTGAGATCTCCAAACTTGCTCATCATGTATGGTGCAAGTGTGAGTTCCTAAAATGTAAGCAACTAATTTACCTGTGTTGCACTAACTCCTCTGTTGCACTAACTGCTGTGTTTCACAAACTGTACACTTATTTCAGAGCACTTAGGAAAGAGCACGCTCTATTTGTGAGCAAGCTCTGTGAGTCCTGTACCTAGATTTATACAGGCCTACACAGGGGATTGATCACAAACCCCTCCCTTAATTAATTAATTACACACACTCCCAGAGAAAAACACAACCTTTTAAACTTTAACCCTTTATAACCTTCTTACTGCAGGTTAGAATGTAAACACAAAAACACTTTTTCCAATGCTGGGATGTCCAACTGTTCAATTCAAATTACTCCAGAGCACACTTGAGCTTGTGAGCAAGCTCTGTGAGTCCTGTACCTAGATTTATACAGGCCTACACAGGGGATGGATCACAAACCCCTCCCTTAATTATTTAATTACACACACTCCCAGAGAAAAACACAACCTTTTAAACTTTAACCCTTTATAACCTTCTTACTGCAGGTTAGAATGTAAACACAAAAACACTTTTTCCAATGCTGGGATGTCCAACTGTTCAATTCAAATTACTCCAGAGCACACTTGAGTTTGTGATGCAATGTCGATCCCATGGCACTTCCCTCTGGCGGACATCTTTCCTCCCATGTTACACAGGGTATTGCGGAATCTGCGTCTGGAAGGTTCTCCATTCATTCTGATTGCTCTGTACTGACCTCGTCAGGCTTGATTTCTGGATCTCTCCATGGCAGAGCCCTTCCAGCTTCCCAGCCGTCCAGATCTTCTTCTACAGGGGTACCTGTGGAAGGAGGATGTAGACCGTCTGGGTTTGACGGCATGGAAATTGAATCCTCAGTATTGTAGAGGAAGGGTTTCTCTTCGGGTGTGGTGGCCACTATGCTTAGTGTCTGCAAACCTGTTTCCTCTAAAGCGTACCATACAGTCTGGTCCACCTTTCTCTCTTGGTGTGCTGATCTTTCCCATGATTTTGACCTTCCCACGGTCCTGTCTTTTTTGCAGGATGGAGTGGACAAGGGGCTCAGCATAAGTTCCTTGAAGGTTCAGACTTCCTCGCTCTCAGTTTTCTTTCAGAGATGCATTGCCATCCTTCCTGATGTCAAGGTTTTCTTTCAGGGCATTGCCCATGCTCTTCCTGCCTTTAAGAACCCTGCTGTTCAGTGGGACCTTAACTTAGTTTTGGGCATCCTTCAGCGTCCCCCATTTGAGTCCTTGGCTACTATTCCTCTATGTCTGTTGACTTGGAAGATGGCTTTTCTCCTGGCTATTGTGTCTGTTCACCGAGTCGCTGAGTTGCACACCTTGACTTGTAAACCGCCCTTTTTGGTGTTTCTCAAGGACAAGGCGGTTCTTCTCACTTCTCAGGAGTTCCTTCTGAAGGTGGTCTCTGACTTCCACATTAATCAGGAAATCGTAGAGCCCTCTTTCTGTCCTGATCCCACATCTGACAAGGAAAGGGTCTTCACTTGTTGGACGTGGTGAGCTGCCTTGAATTCTATGTGCACCGCACTGAGTCTGTTTGTCAGTTTGACGCACTTTTCGTCATTCCTGAGGGTCCCAGGGCAGGTAGACTGGCATCCAAGGTTAGCATAGCTTCCTGGATTAAGTCCACTATTTGTACGAACTGAGGAAGAAGCCTCTTCCATTTCATGTCACAACTCATTTCACCAGGTCTATTGGGGCCTTTTGGGCCTATAAGAATCAGGCCTCTGCTGATCATCTGTGCAAGGCGGCCACTTGGTCATCTGTGCACACCTTTTCTAAACACTTGTCACGGATTTGAAGACTCTCAGACTTAAGGTTTGGTAAAAACGTAACTTTATTAAAAGTTAAAGGCAGTCCCCGTAGGGTAAACATACATAACAATACAGCAGTAATAGCAGATATAATAGGTTCTACCGGCCTTGCCTAAATACCGGGCAAGGCAACCCAAGTGACAATAATAATGACAGGCTCTACCAACCTTGCCTATACCGGGTAAGGCAACCGTGAGATGACATATACCGGTTCTACCGGCCTTACCAATACCGGGCAAGGCAGCCCAACATAATCGACGTTTCGGCCCTCTCAGGGGCCTTCTTCAAGACAGTCTTGAAGAAGGCCCCTGAGAGGGCCAAAACGTTGATTATGTTATTCAATAAATATTTTCATTAACTTTATAAAGTCCCTGGAGTGCTCCTACTAGTCAGTCTTTGGACTACAGAACATTTATGCATTATTGTTTCGTATGGTAGCACCCAGGCATGAAATACATTTATTCTCTTTAATAGAGTGCCCACCTCTACTTTGTTTTATATATATATATAAGGCACAATCAACAAAAGGTTACAGCTGCACTCTGGAGTCCAAACAGCTCAGATGCAGAGACGTGGCGGGTCATCTAAAAAAAAACTCTTTATTGCAAATTAACATTAAAATACAGGAACAATACAAACAACAAAAGGGGGTTAGGATGAGGGAGAGCACCAGGAAGACCCCACTCGTCTTACGCTTTGCACGCTTACTTACTCTTAATCATAGACTAAAGACTCACAATACAAACATGAAATTAAATAAACTCCTGTGAAGTGCTAATTGGTTAAAAGCTTAAAACGTAAGCAGGAAAAGGAGTAACAACCCCTCCTCATTAACTGTGACATCACTTCAGTATATGATCGAAATACTGACTTCTTAAACCATAATATAGATACAATTAAATCAAAAAGTATCATCTCACAGAGAAACTTCATATAACAGAACTCTTATCGTAAGAAACATGCAGTATGACAATACAACATACCAAAAAAACACACAAGTAACATAAATGACCACCGTATAGTTGGAATATCATTAAGCAAGATCAAAAACAGCAATCCTTCAGAGGAGTGGAGGACCTCCACTCAAGACAACAATAATATTAATAAAAATGACAACTAAATAATATGAATAAATGAAACAACAATAAATAATATTGTCCCGTACTGTGTCCTCCAATAAATGCAAGTTTCTGTAGTATTTATCCCACTTTAAGGACTTCAAAAGCAACGCTGGTACCTAGTATCAAAATCTAATAGTATCTCATATCCAAAGTAAATAGATACACTAAACAAAAATAAATAAATAAAACAACCAGAAAACATTGTGCCCAAATCAAATAATAATACATGATATATAAAAGAAAAATAAATAAACACGTAAATGTAAAGTAATAGTATTGATATCGGCAGTGCTTTTTTATTTTACAAGAAGATTAATAAAAGCTGATCAAAAGAAATGACATTTCCCATTCCAAGTTTAATCCCGATGGGTCACATGTCTTCAACTGGAATATCCAATAAGCTTCACTTCTGTTGATCAGCTTTAATATATCCCCCCCCCCAAGGTAATCTGACCCTTTCTATGCCCTGAAATTTAAAGTATGAAAGGTTCCGTTTGTGGCATTCCAAAATATGTCTTGCAACAGCTTTACATCCATGTTCAATCTGATAAATGTGTTCTCTTATCCTAGATTTCAAGTGGCGAATTGTATGCCCAATATATTGCGCGGAACATATTTTCCATGTAAAGAGATATATCACAAACTCTGAGTTGCAATTAATAATAACAAGTGATGTCATATGTCCGTTGGTCTACAGTGCTCAAAGATTTGACTGACAGGAAGCTGGAAGCTATTTTGAAGGCCACTTTCACAACCATAGGTGAGTCTATGAGACCCACCTTTGCTTCTTCTTGGGGGAATAGGGCCATTGCGATATGGACAGAGCAGCTGACTGTGGCTGTCCATCAGGGGGCCCCTACAACTGACCTTTTACATCTTTTGGCTAACATGTCTGAGGCTCAGCATTACGTTACTGACACTATTTTTTATACCATTAGGCTTGAGGCCTCTGTTCTATCTGTGGTTGCCAGGTGTTCCCTTTGGCTTAAAATATGGTCAACTGACTCGGTTTTCAAGAAATCCTTGGTTTCCCTTCCCTTTCTGGGCACGTCCCTTTTTGGCCCTGAGTTCAAGAATCTCATCATTAAGGCTACTGGGCGAAAGAGTACCTTGTTGTCTTTGATCCCCAAGAAGAAGCCCCAACTTCACAGGCAACATCTTTTTTGTGCCTACCAGGGCGAGACTCATGGAGTGACCCTGGCGGTTCCTCAGGCCCTACGCTCCTCCTCCAAGCCCAAACAGCAGTAGAGGCCCAAGCAGTCCTCCTCCAAGTCCAAACCCACCAAACCCACTTAGGCATGTCTCATCGAACTCCGGACCGGGCACCGTTGCGGATCCGTGGGTTTTAAAGGTGGTTTATGAAGGGTACAGGCTCCCCTTTGCATCTCTTCCTCCCTTTAGGTTCTTCCCTTCTCATTCCCCTTAGGAGCCAGAAAGGCTTAATCTTTTCCATGGGGCTGTCCAGACTCTCTTGGAAAAGGAAGTTCTCGAACTGGTTCCTAAACCAGAAACAGGTTTGGGCTTCTATTCAAACCTATTTGTGGTCTCCAAGAAAGACGGCGGCTGCCGTCCTCTTCTGCACCTCAAGGATCTCAATTCCTTTGTGGTCAAAACTCATTACCACCAAGAGTCCTTGAAGTATGTCATTGGGGAGATGTGTCCAGGGGAATTCCTGGCCTCCTTGGATATACAGGATGCCTACCTGCACATCATTTTTCAACTGGAGAGCCAGTGGTACCTCAGGCTCGCTTGCAACATGGGGCACTTCCAGTTTATGGCTCTCCCCTTTGGTCTGACCACAGCCCCACAGGTGTCTATTCGTGTCTTGGGTGCTCTGATTTCTGTCATGCATGAGAGGGGAATTCGGGTAACTCCATACATGGATGACTTGTTCTTGAAGGCCCTGTCCAGAGAACTCCTCCAGCAGCTGGTGCAGGACTGCATTCACACTCTCACCCATCATAGTTGGGTTCTGAACATGGACATGTCAGATCCAATCCCATCTCTGAGATTGGTCTTTCTGGGTCTTCTATTTGACACCCTGCAAGGCATGGTCTTTCTGACAGAGCATGTTGTTCAACAGATCACCAACAATGTTTCCTCAGTTCTGGCTTGCGAGTACATTCAAGCCAAGAAATTGACTTTTCTGGTGGGGAAGTTGATTTCCACCATAGAGGAGGTACCATTTGCGATGGCTCACGTGAGGGAACTACAGAGGATTGTGATCAAGGTTTGCAAGGGGAACCCAGATCTCTTGAAGCTGTTGGTTTCTCTTCCCTTGCATGTGGAGCTGATTCTTTCTTGGTGTCTGAATCTCTCCAACCTGTGGAAAGGAAGACCGTTCGTGATTCCATTCTGGACCACAGTGATAACGAATGTCAGCCTATCCAGTTGCAGAGCAGTCCTGGGTCACCTGAATGTCCAGGATCTTTGGTCAGTGGAGGAATCTCTCCTACCCATCAATGTTTTGGAACTCTGGTCTGAGGTACTGGTCTTCTCATTTCGAGGGCTGTCTAGTTCATGTCCAATCCGACAACGCTACAGCCGTGGCTTACATCAACAAGCAAGGCTGCACCAGAAGTCTCGCTGCTTGGATGGAGGTCAAAGCTATTTTAACCTGGTCCGAAGAATATGCTCCTGCTGTCTCCGCTATACATATTCCAGGCTTAGACAACATCTTAGCCAACTTTCAAAGTCGGCACACTGTGGACAAAGGAGAATGGGAGCTTCACCAGGAGGTGTTCGACCTCATCGTTCAGAGATGGGGACTTCGTGAATCGACCTGATGACCACCAGACACAACAGGAAGGTTTTGATGTTTTGCTCCCACTAGTCAGATCCTCTGGCAGTAGCAGTGGATGCCCTGTCGATTCCTTGGTGGTTTCCCCTAGCTTCCATTTGCCCTCCTCTTCCCTTTCTACCCAGGGTGCTGAGGAAGCTCCGGTCATCCTAATGGTTCCTTACTGGCCCCAGCAACATTGGTTCCCAGACCTACTGGACCTGTCTGTGTGCGAACCATTTTGGCTTCCGTGCAGACCGGACCTCCTCCTGAAGGTTTACCTGAGGAAGGAGAATGTGGACCATCTGGGTCTGACAGCTTGGCGGTTGAATCCTCTGTTTTGAGGAGGAAAGGTTTTTTCCTGAGGTGGTAGCCACCATGGTTCAGGCTAGTAAGCCTGTTTCATCAAAAGCTTACCACTGGGTTTGGTCCATCTTCCATTCTTGGTATGTGGACAGGGATCTGTCCTCTCAGGAGTCTGATCTGCGGACTGTCCTATCCTTTTTACAGGACAGGGTGAACAAGGGCCTTAGTCTGAGTTCCTTGAAGGTCCAGACTTCAGCTCTCTCTGTCTTTTTTCAGAGGCGTATTGCTGTTATTCCAGATGTCAACGTCTTCTTTCAGGGTGTTGTTCATGCATTCCCTGCCTTTAAGTGTCCCACTCCTCAGCAGGACCTTAATCTGGTTCTGGGTGTCTTGCAGCGGCCTCCTTTTGAGTCCTTGGCTACCATTCCTCTTCATCTCCTGACTTGGAAGATGGCTTTTCTCTTCGCAATATTCTCTGTTCGCAGAGTTGCTGAATTACAGTCCTTGTCCTGCCAACCACCTTTCCAGGTGTTTTACAAGGATAAGGCTGTTCTTTGCACCTCCCAGGAATTTCTTCCTAAGATGGTTTCTGAATTCCACATCAATCAGGAGATTGGTGTGCCTTCCTTTTGTCCTGACCCCAAATCTGACAAGAAGAGGGATCTCCACTTTTTGACTGAAGTTCAGTGTGCACCGCACTGCCTGACCATCAGACTGTTGCATTTTTATCATCCCTGAGGATCCCAGGGCGGGTAAGGCTGTGTCCAAGGTGACTTTTGCATCTTGGATCAAGTCTACCATTCGCAAGACCTATGAACTCAGGAAGAAACCTGTTCCCTTTCTTGTTACAGCTCATTCCACCAGGTCTGTTGGGGATTCCTGGGCATATAAAAATCAGGCTTCTGCTGATCAGCTGTGCAAAGCAGCCACTTGGTTGTCTGTGCACACCTTTACCAAACACTACCATGCTGATGTTCTGGCTTCAGCTGAAGCCAGCTTTAGCAGGAAAGTCCTGGAGGCTGATCTGCCTGTCTAGGACTTTGTTTCCTGTGTCTTAGAGATCTTTAACTGTTGAGTCCTGTTTGCTCTTGTTCAGTGTGCTGTGTTCACAGTTACTGGTGTGCTGTTTTACAGTTCAGTGTCCACTGAGACTTTGTTAGTTGGGCCATTCTATGTCCTGATTAGTCTATGTAGCTCTGGTATCATGGGGACTGGTGCACTTGTCCTTGCCTTCTTTCCCACCACTGGGAAGCTAAGTGTTGGTACATCCCAGAGTTACCTGTTAGCTATATTGGATAACAGAGAAAAGAAGATTTTAGTTTTACCTGTTAAATCGTTTTCTCTTAGTCCATATAGCTTACACGTCTCCCACCCTGTCAAGGGACCGTGCTCGGTTCTCCTGTGTCTGGTTGTGGTGGTCCCTTCGGGTTCATGCTCACAGGAGTTTTCCTTGTTTCCTTCTTGTTTTCTAGCTAGGTAGGTTAGTGTCTCAAATCTAACTAGAGAGGGGGCTAGCTAGTATCCAGCTAAGGAGGAGAGGAAGGCTCCACCCCTGCATTCTTTTCCAGAATTGTTCCTGCCTACTTAAGGGGCTGTCGCCTTCCCCAGAGTTACCTGTAAGCTATATGGACTAAGAGAAAAGGATTTAACAGATAAGACTAAAATCCTCTTTTTATATTATAGGATATGTATCCAGAGGTATAAGCTAACAATATTTGAATATAGAAGTGTAACAAGGGTCATAATTGCCTGTTACAATTAATGTTACAGTTGGCTGCAGCATATATGATACCTGTCCCAAACCTGTATAAATCTATGCTAATTTAAGTGGAAGGTAATTTTATTATGTGAGATATGCTCAATAAGGCCACATGTCGCCTAACAAACCTATAACCACATGCAAAATATTGCAAGAATTAGAAACGTATCTGGAAGACAAAATGTCCCAGATCAGATAAATGGAATTTAACTATTTATCTGCTGTTTTCATTATGCATAACTTCTGAAAAAAATCACAGAAAAACAATACAATTCCCAGTAAGATATTATATTTCCCACAATATAATCATATGCAATAGAATAATATATGTTTATAGAAAAGCAAAGACCATGTGAGTTATATCAATGCAACATATTTAACTTTAATGATTATAAGGGAAATATCATGTTTGCTACACAATAACAGCACTGCAAGGGTTAACCAAACTACAGCTCATAAATGATTAACCGTAACGACAATTCAATATGTCGAGTGTCCTTTGCTCTGTCAGGATTTTCATCACGTGACTATTCTAACAGACAAATCATGGGTGTCCCATTACAGCTACACCTGCAATGAGATTAGCATACATGAAATAAAGGAGTATCTTAAAGGAACCACAAACCAGTAGAGAACACACAATATGGTGTATAATCTACATGCAATGGTGTGTTCAGCACATCTCACAGCATTTGCATGTGCATTGATACACAATACCAGCATGTGGCCCTGTTGGTGTCATAGATTATAGCGTAAGACTGATCTAGCAACCCCTATATGAAACTATATTTCTATCAGTCTTATCTCACACAGTTTTAATATCTGGAAAGAATAAATAAAAATCTTGTTTTCTTCCAACAAATTGACTAAAAGCAAATACTGATTATATTACAATTCCCAATTGGATTGACTGGTTCCACAAAAGAATGGTTATATTAATTATTATCCCCAAGGGGGATGATAATAATTATCAGGTCCCTACAGGATTAGTTACAAGGAAAACATATATTCACCAATACCAATCGTAGACATAGGTGTGGTCTGTGGTAAATGCAGAATTCAGCAACAACCAAGATAGTAAACTAGGGAAAAAAGAAGCATAAAGCCCTTTTTCCATCTCTGCACATGCTTTCATTACAAGCAACTCCTTACCCAAAAAAGATCAACCGATCCCTATCTGATAGGTTAACCTCAAGGGAATTATAATATGAGGCTGTACTAAGTTTCCAGACACCTTTTTGAGGGCCTCCCTATCACGGTGCCCGTGCTCTTGGTCGCAGGTGGCGACATTCTGATTTTCCAGTTTCATTGCCTTTCTCTGATTGGCCAGGTATCTTTGTCGCCGCCCATGGCTAGCCTTTTTATACTGTGTCATGTCTATACTGAGGCGCCCTTTTGTGGTGTACTAGTTCCTGACGTTTGTTTCTGAGTCTCTCTGATCGTGTATGACCTGGCCTGCCTGACAACATTCCTGCACTTCCTGTGTTGCTGCTCCATTGCTGACCGTATCTGGTTGAGAATCCGCTCCGTTGCTGACTGTATCTGGCTAAGAACCCACTCCGTTGCTGACTATATCTGGCTGAGAATCCGCTCCGTTTCTTACCGTATCTGGCTGAGAACCCGCTCCGTTGCTGACCGTTTCTGGCTGAGAACCCGCTCTGTTACTGATCGCATCTGGCTGATTACCCGCTGTTGCCATCAGTGTCAATGATGGCCTTTCCGTTACGCTAGTCTGTTGTGTACTACGTGGCGCTATCATTCACTGCTGACCGTAGGCTGAGCATTTGTGCTATAGCTGCTTTCTTAACCACCTCAGGTAGTGTGCACACGCAAAGTACCGGTACAGTGCTGCATAGCACTGTTTATTTATGACCACAACTGACCACAAATTTAATGGGGGCTAATGAATAGTTTAGTGACATGCTAAACTATAAGCCTCATCTCTCACCCTTCATATTTCTCACTCATAGATTAAGCTCATTGTTCTAGTCAGGCAGTTAACCAAGAATGATCCCTTGGGTCGCTTTACTCTCTCATTGGTATGTGGTCTAGTTTTTAATTCCTAAAATAAGGCGGGTTGAGGGCGGAGCTAGAGATTTCTTTATGGTCCTGTCTTTCCCACCCCCTTTCTCCCTTTTTCTGTACCCAAGGAATACTCCATCACTCTCCCTCATTTTGATTGTGATTCAAGTCCATCCTGCCCTACCATATTATCACGGTGCCCGTGATTGCTGCATTTCTGTGTCTATCACCTGTAGGGGGCTTCCATTGGCTGCCTGTCTTTAGCCCGCCTCACATTGCCTATTTAATCTGAGTTTGGGCACCCTTTGGTTGCCCTTTCGTGGTGTCTCAGACTGCATCCACTTTCACTATGCTACAGAAGCTTCATGGGCCTTTTTGCTGTGTTCCTGGTTTCCTGAGTTCGTCCTGTTCCTGAGACTCCTGTCTGCTGTACTTGTTCCAGTGCCTGTTCCGGTGGAAGTTGTCTGAGGTTGCTGTTTCCTGCTGCCAGTCTCCGTTGCCGTTCCTGATCCGGTTGACCATCATTGTGCTGGTTCCTGTTCATCTCCTGTGTCCGGTTCCTTCATCTGTGGTGACCTTGTTCCTCTGTCGCTCATTTTCATCTGTTGGTTCCCAGAGTGCGGACGCTGGTTTGGTCCACTGCCTTGTGGCTACTACACTACTAGTCTGTTGGTTACCAGCGCGCGGGCGCTGGTTCACTCCTTTGCCTTTCGGCTAAATACACAACTATCTGTAGGTTCCCAGCGTGCGGACGCTGGTTCACTCCACTACCTGACGGCCTACTATATGCTCATTGTTGGTTCCCAGCGTGCGGACGCTGGTTCGCTCCACTGCCTTGCGGCTACTATACTCTAGTCTGTTGGTACTAGCGCACGGGCGCTGTTTTGCTCCATTGCCTTACGGCTCTATACACAGCTATCTGTTGGTTCCCAGCTTGCGGACGCTGGTTCACTTCTCTGCCTTATAGCCTATGATATATCCAGCCTGTTGGTTACCAGCGCGCAGGTGCTGGTTCGCTCCATTGCCTTCTAACCTACTATTTACTCAGTCTGTTGGTTCCCAGCGTGTGGGCGCTGGTTTGCTCCACTGCCTTGCTGCTTACTTGTATTAGGGTGTTGGTTCCCAACGCGCGTGCGTTGGTTTGCTCCATGACCTTAAGGTCTACTTAACATTCAGCCTGTTGGTTTCCAGAGTGAGGGCGCTGGTTTACTCCTCTGCCTCACGGCTTACGATTCATATAGTCTGATGGTTCCCAGTGTGCTGTCCAGTCCTAGACAGCTAGTTATTCCCTTGGTACACGGGTACTGGGGTGTGCAGACTACCTGGTAATACCACTGGGCCTTGTAGCCTCTACCTACCATCTCCATACTGTCATTGTCATCTGACAGTTATTGAGGCCACTGTGGTTGACACTTCCTCCTTAGGCTGCCTTGCCCGGTATATTGGTAAGGCCGGTAGAACCTTCTATTATTCCACCCTGAGGTTGCCTTACCCGGTATTGGCAAGGCCGGTAGAGCCTACTATTATGGTGTTCCGTTAGGCTGCCTTGCCCGGTATATTGGCAGGGCCGGTAGAGCCTGTATCAGCTGGTGATCCATTACGCTGCCTTGCTCAGTATATTGGCAGGGCCGGTAAAGCCTGTATTCTCCTGACTGTCTATTAGGCTGCCTTGCCCGGTATATTGCCAGGGCCGGTAGAGCCTGTATTCTCCTGACTGTCTATTTGGCTGCCTTGCCCGGTATATTGGCAGGGTCGGTAGAGCCACCTTTTCATTGCTTGCCCAGGCTGCCTTGCCCGGTATATTGGCAGGGCCAGTAGAGCCTGATTCGCTATTGTTACTACCTATTTGCCATTCTATGTATTGTATGTATGTGTATAAAATCCTATGGGATTATCTTAAACTTTTCAATAAAGTTGTGTTTTTACCTAACCTTGCGTCTGAGAGTCTTAACAAACCGTGACACATATGTCCAGTATGGATTGGTATGGCTGGTCCCCCCTGCATATTGGCAACGTTTGTGCTTACCTTGTACTTTTACCAGTACTTCCCTCTTGGATAGTATGAAAGTACAGCTCTTTCTCTATAAATCCTTACAGTCATTCACTTAGTAGTATGCTCCCTTACCTATTTCTGTCCCTTTCCCTATTCCCAACTGCGGTGGACCGATTGTACTACCTTGGCCTTGGCTGCTTGTGGGTTCTTCAGACCTGTTACTTACAACCTGTTTTCTGATGTAATGACATCAAAAATAGTGTAAATGCCAAGGGGCTAAATGGGCCAGAGAAGAGAGCCATGGCATTGATGGATTTTGCTAGGCTGCTCATAGATATTGTTTTTGTTCAAGAAACTCACTTTATTTCCTCCTCCCCCTCCTATATATTCAAAAAAGACCTTCACTCTAACCTTTAATGGCATTGGTGCCTGAGAAAAAGCAAGGAATCTGCATTCTAAAATGTAGATCTACCCCTGGGATTTTGTTAGGAAAACAGACTGATCCTGATGGGTGTTTAATATTTTTTAAAGGCTTACTCCAAATAAACCTTTCACTCTTGCCGCAATATATGCCTCTAATACTGCTCAGATTTCCTTCCTACACAAGATCCTGGCTGATCTGGATGCATTTGCCCATGGCTATGTGATTATTGGTGGAGCCCTTAATATTTCCTTAACTCTTAGACTGTTCCTCTGGTAAATCCCAGGTTAGATCAGGCTTCTGTCTGCCCATCTCTCTAACCTTCAATGAATTGATTTGCTGGATTGTACTACATCTTAGAGAATGGGATTTCACCTTTTTCTCAGTACCACGTAATTCCTACTGCAGTCTAGACTACTTGTTTCTCAGTCCCTGCTTATCTTATGGCCTCAGCATCTATCGAGCCAGCCACTTTGACCATTCTCCAGTTGTGTTACACTACTTCAAAGATGTTTCTTCCCTTTTTGTTTTTTGGTGACTCATTGGGACTCTCTTGAAAGTTTCTTGTGCTATTGAATCCCAACTATGGATGAATGTTTTACATGCAACTCTTCCTCTACAGTTCATGAACCAATTGTGTGGGAAGTCACAAATGCATAATTCGGGACACATTTATAAAAATGGGAGCTTACACAAAATGTAAGTAATGGACCCAGATCACTGCCTTATTTAGCTCTCTTGAGCACCTAGAAAGGGCTCACAAAATATCCCTATTATCTGCAGTAGACTTAGCCAAGATGTACCCTTGTTGTTATAGCCAATGTTGTAGATTCTCTGCAGCTTTAGGCTATTTATGCCTGATGGTCTTACCCTTCTATTATGCCCTTTTGGGACCATCCTGAGCTGTCTTATTTCAATATTTAAAATCATTATTCCCAAAGATACCTTTTTTACATTTTGAGGGGAGCCATTTCTCCAGAATCACACCACCTGCTGCGAAAGGTATTAAAATCTTAACATAGCTAAATTCCTCATTCCTCTTCTTTGACAGTCCCACTCTCCACTGACCTTTTTGCAATGGATAGAGAGGATGGATGATTTAATCACTATAGAAAGGTATCATGCCCTAACCCCTTCAGCTTTGTTGAATTTCACATTTGGTCTCCTTGGTTTTGCATTTTCTTAGCCAACCTACAGCACCCCAGATCAGACCTTAGTGGAAAAAAAACTTTATCCTACTCTCCAATTTTGCTTGTCACCCTTGGTGTTCTCAATGTTATTGTAATTTGGGCTGTGTTCTTACCCCATGTGTTTAACCTAAATCTAGCTGATAGTATCTGCTACTGTGCATCCTTTCTGCCCCTTCCTACCCCCTTCCCTTCTCTCTGTAGTGTTTATTTCATGTCTCCAAATAGCTGGAGTGACAGGCCTCTATCCCTTTCACCTGACTTTCTCCTGCCTCAATTATTTTTTATGGTAATCACCCCCCAACAAACTCCTAAATACACCAGCTACTCGAATTCTGAGTGATCTCCCTATGTGCAACTTTACCTGTTCATGTATTCTATTAATATGCCTTGTGCCTCGCCCTTGCATTTTTGTTTAGTGTGCAAGTGTTCTCTCCTTTGTATGTTTATTTTGATTTGTACAATTTTGAACTTATATCAATAAAATTGTTAACCCCCAAAACAAACCCTGCATAAATGTCAAATTGGTCAAAACACCAGAAAATGTTTAGTTAAGGAGATATTCATACTTTCATAAGCTAATGTAGGCAAATTGTGATGACCTTGAAGTTTCATATGCTAATTAAGCTTTTCAGTGAAGTTTATTATTGGTAAATAAAATATAAAAATGTATTACACAATAATTATACACATAGCACAATAATAATAAATTGATTGAACTTAAAATACAATAAAATAGCAACACCTTGGGTAAGCAGTAATTAAATTAAATTACAGTCTTTATAAAAGTATTGCGGGGTGACAAAAGAACAATACTTAGTTTGAAACAATACACCACAAATGTAGACACACTCCAGGGACATTTAACAGTGACATCAGTACCACTGCCAATGAATCAGAGTAACCAACTCTCTTTCAACACTAGATATTCACCTAAAAGCCATATTCTTCAGTGGATCTCTAACCTTACCCAAAGTCTAGAATACGAATTATAGGGTCCTATCTTAACTTGTCTACTTAGTTCTTCTGTATAACATGTGTAGGATTATATATGACTAATCGAATATTCTACAATAGAGGAAACAGTATAATTTCTGTTTGCAGTTAGAAAATATTACACAACTAATATCTACTCTGTCCTTAAAATTTAAGGCAATATAATAATTTGATTGTCATATAAAAAAATGCAGGAAAATAAAACAAATGAAATAGATAAAGTTGAGAGACAATATTTACCAGTCTTTAGGTAGATTTGAAACTGCTCTCTGAAGTATAGATGTGGTAGAGTCACTTTTCCTTTCTTCTCTTCCTGACTTTGGGAATATGTGATCTGGCCTCTCCTGAGGATCTCTGGACTTCTCTGGATCCCTGGCTCTCTCACTTCCTGGGTATTTTCCCTCTCTGGCTTTTGGCTCACTTTTTTATCTATATTTTCGACATGTAAAGTGGAGCATTCCCACAAGGTGTGGTGAATATGTGTTCTGATTTCATTGGTTACATGAGACACCTCCTTAGTTAATATTTACCCCACATCGCACAACAAAGCCAGGGGAACAGGGCAACACGCAGGCAATCTGATCACATCCAAGTGAAGCAGGGCAAAACTTAAAGGTAGTGGAACCCACAATACCCAACTAAACCCAAAAGCAACTAGAAGGAATAACCCCCAACACAATAGAAAACCCAAGCAAACAACTTATGACAGTTATTAATGCAACAAGAGGAAAAACACTCTGACCTGTGCAGCTTAGTTGGAGCAGCAAAGAAAGAGGAGTGGCTTATCTACTTCAAGGCTTATATTAACTGGTTCCTTTGTTCTGATTGGTAGTTACTATATGAGTTACTGTGCTGCTATTGGAGTTTCAGTAAAGGAAGTAAAGCAAAATATTCGCCTCCTGTCATTACTAAAATTAAGATTATCTGTACTCTACGTTAGCATAATCTCCAATTTATTGCAATGCGGTTACCTTTGTTCACCATATGGCCACCAGGTGGCATCCTTAGCCCACAAGTTTAACAATGATTTTTCCCCAATATCTTAGTCAACCATCAGTGAAATAAAATGTGTAGTTAAAGGGATAGTAATACTTAAAATGTAAAAAAAATATATTGTAGAGTTTATCCCCCTGAGTAAAACAAGGGCACTCCCACTGCTGAAAAGTGTTTCATTCAAATGTTATTAATTTTCAAAGTTGAATTTTTTAGGTGCAATATTACAGTGGCCTGAAATTGTATAGTGGCGCTGCTGCTACACCATCCTATGGAGATTTATGGTCAACTGACCAGAGCTATCCTTAGGATCGTGTAGCAACAGCGCCACTGTACAATTTCAGGCCACTGTGATATTGCACCTAAAAAAATCAACTTTGAAAATTAATAACTTTTGAATGAAACACCTTTCAGCAGTGGGAGTGCCCTTGTTTTACTCAGGGGGATAAACCCTACAAGATATTTTTTTTTTACATTTTAAGTATTACTATCCCTTTAACTCCCCAAACTAAGAGAAATCCTAACAGGAACATATAAACCAAAAACTCCAAGGATATCCAACATACATCTTAAATTCTTGGAAGCTGTACACACATATTTCATCTGTGATAACTTATTTGGAACCAATCCTACTATAGACAATTCTTGTCTATTCTATTTAAGTGAGATCTACTATAATAGATTAGACTAGATTTTGAGCAGTGCTATATTGCAAATGTAGAGAATACATTTATGCATGATGATTTGAAGATCACATGCAGACAGAACATTCAAAACATAATAGACATTGATCTATACGAACCAAGCGGTTGTCAGCATAGATGTGCATAGCCCTGGTTAATTATGGGGAGCATACACATATACACACGCACCCACATATATACACATGTATCTGTACATACATACTCCCATATACATGTGTATAAATGTTTAATCATAAGGTTAAATTGAACTTCTGACCTGCTAGCCATGCTTCCTTAAAGTTTGTTTTTCTCAGGCCTAGCTGAAACTGTAACTGTAAAGATGTTTGTTGTACCACTCTAAAGTTTCACTAGCCAACACACCTAGGGCTCGATTTAAAGGCAGCCGTTAGCAAAAAAAATCACTAACGGGTGCGTTAAGTGTCATGTTGCAATTCAAAGATCCGTCTAAAGAACAGCTAACGGCAGTTGCAGAATCCTAACGGCCGATACACTTACGTGCATTCAGACGCATTCAACAACATACCCCAGAGCTATTCAAAGGCTTGCAGTACTGATAACGGCTGAAAAAAAGACACACCTAACGGCTAAAAGTTAAGACCCACTTTTCTCACACGTTAGACACTTAACGGCCAAAACAAAACACCCGTTACAGAGGAAAAGACACAAAAGGCTTACCGCACAACCATGTAAATGGGAAAATTAACCCGTGCAATGCCAAAACAACACAAAAACGTGTACACACAACACAAATCACTACACACACAACAACAACCAACACCACAGGGGCAACGACACACAAAAAAACAACAACACAGCATGACACGGAACAATAGGTGTTATCACACAAAGCGGACACCTGCAAATACAAGCTCACCTGGGCAACATCAACACGCGACCTGCACCCCACAACTGCACGCCCGCAAATGGCACACACGTAACAAGCACAACACACCACATCTTATAACACACACACACCTGCTAACACTTACCTGGACAAGAACAACTCTCCATTGGTCAGCACTCACCTCATCACCACACCTACACAACGCCCTAGCAAGTACTTAAAGGGACAACTCAACACACTCACTTGTGGCTTGTTTTCCACTCAGGGAGGGAGAGAGAGAGATAGCGAGAGATAGAGAGAGAGAGAGAGAGAGAGAGGTAGAGAGAGAGAGACAGATAGAGACAGATAGAGAAAGCAAACAGTATGTTGGGTTACATATTGTTGCGAAGACTGCGGAGAAGGCGTGCAAGGGAGAGAGCTAGGGAACATCAGCAACCTCCAAGCACGCCTCATCAACAGCCTTCACCTGTTGCAAGTGAGGAGGCTCTGGCTCAGCAGCCACACAGGAGTCCATCCCCACCTGGAGGGCACAGGATGTATAGACAACCACCAAGGCCCAGGGTATACCGCCCAAGGGTCACCCTCTTTGGAATGACTGATGACGAGGTCATTGATCGCTACAGGTTGAGGCCTGACAGCATCATTGCCTTGTATGAGGTCATCAAGGAGCAGGTGGATCCCATCTACATCCACAACCATGCCCTAACTGGCCTGCAGAAACTACTCTGTGCCATACACTTCATGGCAAGCGGGGCCTTCCAGTCCACTGAGGGCTACGCATCTGGCATGTCACAGGCCACATTCTCCAGAGTGCTGGCCCAGGTCCTGCCAGCCCTCAAAAGCAAGGCCAGTAGCTATATACATTTTCCCACCACCGACATGGACTGGATACACGTCAAGCAGGCCTTTTATGCAAGGGGAGGAATGCCCAGGGTCATAGGTGCTATAGATTGCACCCATGTCCGGATTAAGGCCCCAGCACGTGACGCACAGCTATTCATCAGCAGGAAGAACTTCCACTCCATCAACGTGCAGATGGTGTGTGACAGCAACATGAGGATCATGAATGTCTGTGCAAAATATCCTGGCAGCTCACATGATGCATACATTCTACAAAACTCCTCAGTACACAGAGATTTTGAGAATGGAACCTTTACAGGGGGATGGCTAGTGGGTGAGTTCACAAAACAAAATCACATCACATACACAGGCGTACACACCATGCTGCTCAGCATGCACCTGACCCACAGCTACTGCGTTCACCACACAAAACATCATTCACACAACATGTGCTCCCTGTCTCACCATGTCACTCACGTTACACAGGTGATGCTGGCTATGGAGGCAAGTCCTTGCTACTGACCCCTCTGGCCAATCCCCAAACACATGCCCAGGAAAGGTACAACCAGGCTCATGCCAGAACGAGGAATGCCATTGAGCGAACATTTGGCCTCCTCAAGTCAAGATTCTGATGTCTGGACCACTCTGGGGGAGCACTGCAGTGTGCACCGGCTAAGGTGTGTGACATATTGTGGCGTGCGCAATACTGCACAACATCGCAGTGGACACCAGGCTGCTGGAGCACATCCCAGATCCCCCCATACAGGAAGTGGCCATGGACATCAGGCATGTGGAGGAGACCATGAGAGGGGCACAGATCAGAGACAGGCTCATCACGGAACACTTCACCTGTGAGTATAACACACACATGCAAACAATCCATGCAAGTCCCCAATCAGTCCTGTGACACTAACCACACTGCACATTGTGTTCTGTCTCACCCCACAGGAACAGTGACACAGCACTGCACTGGCAGTGGACGTGGCAAATTGTGTGTGTGGACTCAAAAACCATCCTCCATTCCACTCTCCACGTTGACATACAGACCCCAAGGATATCACGCACACCCCCAGGAGAAACAAGGTACAACATATTACCCATGTTCATCACCTTACACGGCTTGATTGACAGCAACTAACTGGATATGCCATGATTATAGCCTGAACAACCATGCTAGCCCAGTAGCGAAAGAGTATTATCTAATGATATGCATTGGATAATACTCAGGCACATCAGGGGTTAAAGGGACATTAGACTCAATATGGGACCTGTACTGTGCCAGAGCTGAGAAGAGCAGCAGAGGGGTGGATGTACAGTGGTATTGTCACACAATGTAGAGGTCATGAGACGTAGATCAGATTACCAGGGACTCCATGCTGACCTGTGAGTGTGCAGACATATGTGCCCCTGACATGAATACACACATCAACAAATATGTCCTAACAGTTCCATGGAACAAATGACATTGGGCTGCCACTGTCACTTTCACAGTGGCAGCACAATGTCATTACTTCCATGGAGCTCTCAGAACACTTGTTAATGTGTGTATACATGTCAGGGGCACATATCCATAGGGCTGGGGCACATGTCCTTAGTTATCCACAGAATTGGTTACAGATGAGTACACAACACATTGTCAAGCAATGGTTTGTGTACTCACCTGTAACTGTGAAAATTGAGGGGATTAAAAAGACTAAATTGTTGTTGCTTGATGATCAGTTCAGGTCTGCTGCTCCAAATCCTGTCCTCTTCTTCCACAGGCATCCGTAACATGATCCATCCTTGAACTGAAGATCTTCTGTGTGACTGGATTGATGTCTTGACAACACCTTCATGAAGATCACCCCTTGCTGTTTATGGTGATGTTGTTGGTGATGCAAAGTTTGACCTGAGGTTCACACAAACCTCTACTGGAACATTCTCATATAGACACAGAAAACACTAATTCTTGAGTGTTATAACCTGTACAGTTAGGATGCTCAGCTACAGAGTTGTCAAACCTTGTGGACAACACATGAGCTGGGCAGCAGTGTTACTGAAGTAGTACGATTTAGTTTCAAATTTAGTGTTCTCATACAGGTGTTCAATGCATATAGGCAATACACACACAAAACACATGTACATTCTAATGTACTTTGAGACACAATAAAGATGAACCATCACCATTCTATCTGTGTCTGTAGGAGGATATATTTGAGAACACATTTGTCAATGCGTTACCACACCAAGGGTAGAGTATCCCCCATACATGGAAAGGCATCACCCACATCACAGGAGTCCACCACTTGTTTGCCAGTGAGTGGACTCTGTGATGTATCACAGTATGCACCAATGTGTAGTGGGAGTGATAAAGAGGTGATACAGGGGACATACTTCCACAGTGAATACCTGTCCACAGTATCTGTATTGCTCAATATAATCCATGTTCTGAGATTTTGCTCCACTTTGACATATGTCAGTACATGGGCTATATCAACGAACAAACAGACTAAGTGGACATGTGTTATCACTGGTGAAGTCTGTTACACCCGTAGGGAAACAGCAACTCAACTTACTGAAGACCCCAATGCTCACCCCAGGATATCAATGTGTGTGCTACACATTGAAATCCTTGGTTAAAAACATTGGCTTCCCCAGTAAGTCAGTTGCACAATGAGTGTGTGTGAATCCAAGACAATATGGATACATGTCCCATTTATCTGTCCTGCTTGTAATGTCCCTGCTAAGTCACAGAGCTGTTTGTCTGGTTATCCCATTAACCAACTGAGTGTAAGAGTGGTCCCCAACGCATTTCTTTGCAATGCGTTGCCTACCACTCAGGCACTCTCAGGGTTAAACACAACATATGATGTAGACGAATGTTCAATGTTGTACCATTTCTTGTGCTAAGGGGTATGTTTTGTTGTTCAAATTCAACACACAACAACGCCATACAACACAGTGGTGTTATATGGCTCCAGGGATGTATTTCCAGTTGAATTTGTACAACGGTGTGTGTGTGTGTGTGTGAACCCATGCTGTAGCATCCCACAAACATTTCACCCAGGCAGAGGTTGTGTTCACTGCATTGTATGGCAATGCATTGGAGACAACCCTGCCACCCAATCCATAACTGAAGACACAACAGATCAGACTGGAATAAAAAAAAAAATGTTTTCTTTATTGAGGGGAAACTTAACAGGTTGGGCCTTTCATTTTTTCTTCTTTGGGTGGGGGGCCTTAGCCTGGGTGCCAGAGGTGGATGCCCTTGTGGATCTCCTGGTAACCCTCTGGCCCCTAGGTGTTGCTTCAGGGGTGACACTGGAGGGGGTGGTGGTTGCAGTAGACCCCTCGGTTGAACGCAAGTTCGCCCTCTCCATCCTCAGGTTCTCTCTGCGGTTGATCTCCCTTAACTCCACAAGGACCTGTGTCATCATGTCCATGAGACCAGTCCTGAGCTGGTGGAGTAGTGTGTTCCCCCTGGCCACCTCCGACTCCAGAGCTTGGATTCTGGTCTCCAATTGGGCAATGTTCCTCCTGGATTGCCTCCTGCTCCTGGTGATGTTGCTGTCTGTACTTCTGCTTGACCGGAGTAGTCTTCTTTGAAGGGCCATACACTCCGCCTCCATGCCTGTGAGGCCTGCGGTGCTGGAGGTGGATGTGCCCGGTGTCCCTGGTGCTGCTGTTTCCTCTGCTGCTGTTGAGGGTGCTCTTTCCTCCTCCTCCTCTGCTGCTGAGGGTGCTCTTTCCTCCTCCTCTGCTGCTGAGGGTGCTCTTTCCTCCTCCTCCGCTGCTGAGGGTGCTCTTTCCTCCTCTGCTGCTGTTGAGGGTGCTCTTTCCTTCTCTGCTGCTGTTGAGGGTGCTGTGGCTGCTGTTGGAGTGGCTGGTGCAGATGATGGGCATATGCCCACCACATCAAGTGATGCAGAGCTGCCCAAAGATGTGTGTGCTGGTGGAGGTGTGAATATGTCCCTGGGTAGGGGGCGCTGGGGCTCACCAATCAGGCCCAGGTGTGGGTAGTCCAGTGGCCAAGGCTCATATGGTGGCCACTGATAGGTGCTGGGACCCCACCTGGGATCATACCTTGGGGCATGTTGTGGAGCCATCCAGGAGGGTGGGTTGATGTGTGAGGAATATGGACCATATTGGTTTGTGGCCACTGTCCCTGGCAGCCATTGTCTCCCTGGTGGTGGTGGTGCTGCTGCTGCTGGAGGGTAGTAGCTGGTGGAGGTGGATGGATATGTCCACCTCTCCTCCTGTGGCATCCAGCCACTGTACTGGGGAGGTGCATCTGGAAGGGGTGGTGCAGCCTGTGGTGGTGCAGCTGGAAGGGGTGGTGCAGCCTGTGGTGGTGCAGCTGGAAGGGGTGGTGCAGCCTGTGGTGGTGCAGCTGGAAGGGGTGGTGCAGCCTGTGGTGGTGCAGCCTCCTCCACTGTCTCCCGCTGGGCTTGACGGCCGTAAGCTGTGTGGAGGAAGATGTTGTGATTAGTGACCTTAGCCATATGTTTGTGGAGACAGTTCTACTTTGATATGTGGTGAAGAAAAATATATGTGTTTGTGTTAATCCCCCTGGGTAAACAAGGGTACTCCCACTGCTGAAAGGTGTTGTTTGAGTTATTACGGGTGAAGGTTTCATTTTGAGGTGCAATATCACAGTGTCCAGAAATAGTACAGTGGGGCTGTTGCTACACCCTCCCATGTAGATATCTGGTCCCTGTACCAGAGCTGTCCATATGATTGTGTAGTAACAGCACCACTGTACAATATCAGGCCACTGGGATATTGCCCCTGACATATCCATGTCTGAGCTGTGATACCTTTTGCATCAACACACCTTTCAGCAGTAGGAATACCATTGTTTAACTCGGGGGGGGGGGATCCAACAACATATATTTGTCTTCACAACTTGTAGGGATGGCTATCCCTCCAGGGGGATGGCAAAAGTTAAGTCCACCTTGATGTCAGATTGTAGACATTGTGGGAACAGATGTTGTTCTCTGTTAGTCCTATCCCTCCTACCATCATGGTTGTTCAGATATTGCTCTATGTGACAGATGGAGATTTCAGTCATTTGTCCACACGAGGGCTTTTCAGCAGAGACAAAATCAACCCATTTAGAGAACAATACTTAATTGGAATGGTGTACAGGGTGTGCATGGTTTACAAGCACACTCTGTGGACCATTCCAAAGAGGTATTTCTCTCGATATGTTGCGACTTTGGCTCTGCTGAAGAGCCTCCATGTGGTCAAATGATGGATATCTTCACCTGTCACATAGAGCAATATCTGTATAACCATGAGTGTTGGAGGGATGGGACTTAGATCAAGACACATCTGTTAACGATGGCAATGATATGACATCATGATGACATTACCCATTGCTATCCCATTACAGTTACACACAAGAAGAAATGGTCATATATGTGTGTGGATATGTACCCTTCATATGGATACAGTAATATCCTTCCAAGATGTGATGCCAGAGAGCATTTCATTAGGTGTGATTGCCTTACTGGCTATATATGTGCACCCATCCAACAAGACATTGTATTGATATGATGGATATGAACATACCTCGTATATCCCATCTACGTAGAGTGTGATATACTATGTATGTGTATTTGGATGGTAGCAATGTAGGTTGATTTGTGATGGGTGCACATATCTGGCCAGTAAGGCAATCACATCCAGTGAAGTGATCTCTGTGTTTACATCATGTTGGAACATATTTAGTAACATTTGAATCCTAAGGGCAACAATCCAGCCAGTAGTGAGGGATATCTTTGATTGAGGCCTGTTTTTTTCTCTGTGTATGAGCCCACCCATTCTTCTGTGTGAGGCAACCGTACTCAGTCCTAGATATCCATCAGTCATGGCCTGTTGGTGACCAAGGTACAATGTTTGCTATTTGTTTCCCATATGTATCCTGCATAGAGATGCTGGTGTACCATCCATCCATGGCATAAGCACCCCTGTGGATCCATGTGGGAATCAGATATGGGATATGTCATTTCAAGTCAGAGTAAATGATTGCAGCCACAACACCAATGCCTACTTTTTCCAGCTTGAATTCTGTAAAATAGTTTTCGGCCTGTGTGTTGCACCTACAAGCATTTATTCTGTGTGACACTGTGATGTGTGATCTGATGCCCCCTTTTGTAATTCTGTAAGCGGTGATGTTGAACTGATGAAGTGAACATGATGGTGACTTCTCCAGTGATCTCCTTTCCCCATTTCCAGTGTTTTCCATGGAGTCTGTACAATGGGACCCTATGAACTTGATTCTTGTTTTGGCATATTCTCCATGGACTAACACTGGTACTGGTGAAGTGAGGGTGTGTGAGGGTTACTTTGTGTCCACCATCTGTTTGTCACCACTTAGTGAATGTCCCCTGTGTAGCATGTGATCGTTGTCCTATTGACTTGTTTGTTGTAAGGTTAACCCCTTGAGTCCCAGAGGGGTTGCCAATGCATTGTTGATCGATGCATTGATGATCCCTCTAGCACTCAAGGGGTTAGGGTGGGGGTGGGGACATGGGTGACATTGTGTGTGAACAGTGATGATCTATGACAGTCGACATTTTGAACATGAAGGTTTGTGTATTGTGTGTAATGAGCACAGCGACAGGAGGGTTGAAGTAGGACTTTAACAGGTTTGTCCCAAGTTGGACGTTGCCATTTGTCCAGGTGTTGTGTCCTTTTTTTTAACCCTCATGGTGCTGTGTTGGTGCAGTTGTATGGCTGAGTGATGGACATGTGTTGAGGTGTGACTGTGTGTGCAGCTGGTGTTGGTTGCTGCAGTGTGTTGTTCTGTAGTGTTGCACTTACCGGTAGTGTGGAGGCTCCTCTCATCCCCAGTGTCAGTTCCTCCCACGACCCCCTCGATCATGGTCGGGGACATGTTCTGCTGCACCATCTCCTCCCAGCCACAGAATGTGATGGGCACAGACGGGCCACCTCCGGTGCCTCGGGCTTGCTTGGCCATGTCAGACATCTTGTTCTTGACCACCCTCCGGCAGTCGCCCCATCTCTTCTTCACAGACTCCACGTCCCGCCTGCATGTTGCCACCGCGTTCACCCGGCTGCAGATCTGATTCCAGGCTGCCTTCCTCCTCGCGGCCAGGCCAGGGACCTTTGCCGCCAGGTGGAGAACACTCTGCCTCTCCAGGACAGCTTCCACGAGAGCCGTGTTCTCCTCCTCAGTATATCTGGGATCCCTGATCCTGCCCTCATCAGCTCCGGCATGGGAGGATTCAGAGCCGGAGTGCCCTGCCTGGTCTGACCCTGACTGTGTGGGGTGCTCCCCAGCAACTACCCCTCGTCCCACTGCAGGTTCTGTCCCTCTTCTTTGTGTGCCTGCTCTTGTGGGCCGGGTCCCCCTCCGCCCTGCAGATCTCCCTCTGCCACCCCTGCTCTGCTGAGGGATCCCCTCCTGAGCTTCCTCCTCCTCCACTACTCTCCCCATCCCTCTCTCCTGTCCTCCTCTCCTGGCCATCACTCACCCAGTCACACCCAGGCACTCCCACAGGCCCTCACAGACACACTCGATCCAGTCACTCTCTGTCACACACTTTCACTCCCAGATTCACACTGTCAAAATAAAATGTAAAATGTGTAAGGTGTTATAAAATAAAAGGACTATGTGTATGTATGTGTATGTGTTTGTGTTTGTATGTGTGTATGTAATATGTGCAAAAGTGTGATATGTGTATATTTAGTGCACCTCTCTCCTCTCTCCAAACTGCAAAACTCCTCTACCTCCAATGAACGCGCCTCACTCCCTCTCTCTAATGACTATCCTCCGCTCCTGGGTCCTGATATCTGGCTCTGAAGAACTCGATAACAGACAGTGTGTGACGGTTATTTTTGGGTATATATAGGTGCATTTGAAGTTATTTGATACATTGGGGCTTTGTGATTGGCTGTGTGTTTGAATTTGTTTTGGCATCAATCATGGTTGCTAGACAACGGCAGCCGTTAGGTTAGATGTTGTTTTGAGCGCTGTTATCGTGTGATTTGGCCGCCCGTTGTGCATTAACATGAGCGACAACGGCTTTTGTGTTACGTGTTTTTTGTGTGCCTACGCTCGATAGCTATTCTCGTAGAGTAGCTATTGAATCTGCCGTAACTCCTGTATTATTTGCGAGCGATGTGCCTTTTTCACTTAGCGGCTGGTTTAACGGTTGCCTTTAAATCTAGCCCCTAGTGTTTTCTATTGTTCTGAGGCCAGCTAAATTTATCACTTATTTGTTTTGGCTAACGAAACAACAAACAGAAACTAACCAGAGAATAAGAAAAAATCTAAAAATAAGTGTATTATATGGGAGACTACTTCTACTTAAAAATAATTAATTCCTATATCTACAAAGGTAGGCCTAGGTCCTATTCTTAGCTCTTTTTAATTTGGTATATGATGAGCTATTCAGACAAGACTTTCACTTTTACTGTTCCTAAAAATAAAAGAATGAATATTTCTTAAACTATAGGGCTGCTGGACTTTTGGTTAACATGACACATAGGCAGTTTTGAATGAAGTTTTCAAATATGTTAAAAAAATCAAGGTGACAAGTCCACTTAAACAGTACTCCAAACTCTTGCCTGTCTTTTAGACTGCTACGTAAGAGATCTTTTTTCAACGTCAGTTTATTATGAGTCTGAAATTGGGATTCTAAATGGCACAATATCAAATTATTACAGATGATGTCTTTGGTTTATCAATGTTAACTTGTTGGCTGGCTTCTTTAGAGCCCACTCACACACTCAAATATTGTCCCAAGTCCATATGCCATACTTTTATTATTTGTAATTAGATCTTCATATGGCTTATACTCTATCGTTTGATGTCAAAAAGCATTTAATCATTATATAAGAGGATGTGGTCCTTAACCCTTTAAGGACCAGAGGGGTGCTTATAATCCTATTTACTGCACCTATAGCTAGGTTCTTCCCATTCACTTTCCTTGAATGGGAAATATTTGCATCTGAACACATTCTGATCACTCACAGCCGTTTCACTTTGTTGACCAAGACAGCTAAAAGCCTGAACCCTTCGGAGTTTCATCCCAGGACTGCTAACTGATGGAAGATAACCTTTACAATATGTATAATTTATAACCCCATCAACAGACAATGCTGTATTGCTTCTTAGACTGGTGTGGAACAGTTTGAGTGCCATTGCTAAATACTGTGATGTTGGATTCAACATTTCTGTAATGCTCCTGTTTACAGTGGCATGATGTATTGAACTGAACTATTTTGATTTTAATGATTGCGAGTTGTAGATATTTTATGTTTTATTTATTCTGTTGCAGAGTGCAGCCCCACCTAAAAAAATGCTTTGAAGGAATAGCTAAAGTTGAATTTACAGATGTCTTAGATATAACACACATGAATAGCAGTGAAGGAGAAGTTGTACAACTTATAAATACAGTATCAACATCTAAAGCCAGAGGCCAAGTGGAAAAATGGCTAGTTGAACTGGAGTCAGCAATGCTTCAGTCTGTCCACAAGGTGAGTTTGTGTTAAATATTTTAATGTTTCTCTATGCATTATTGAATTGATTAATTTGAAAATGCTCATTGTCCTCTATGTGCTAAGTTCCCTCTGAATGTTCCTGTGAAAGCCTCATATTGCATTACTTCTTTCATTCATTTATTTACTTTACACTTTTTATTTTTTCAACTTTTTTAGGATAAGGGTTACAGAAAAACAGGAAAGGGATGTTACAAAGGTCCATATGATAGAAACATATAATTTGACTGCAGATAGGGATCAGTTAGCCCATCTAGGGCTCGATTCTATTACCTGTGCTAAAACCAGCATTACAAGAAAAACAAGTAGAGCAAATTTTGCAAACGTGTTACGTCGGTATTCTATTGCTGAACCACGGTAAAACAAAACTGGCATAGACAGCACTTTTCAGAGTAGTAACAAAACTGGAGCTGTCTGCTTTTTTCCGACTACTCCCTACAAAAAACGCACAAAATGTCAAACTCCAAGGAAATAGGCTTACATTTGACAACAGAAAGATCAAGTTCAGTGTTAGATGTGTTCAACATATAACAAAATCCGACAGAGCCCCCCCCTCGACATATTAACCCCCCCTTCTAAAAGCCGACTTACAGTGCTGTCTTCTACCACATTAATCCGACAAATATTGTTCATAGTCCACAATTAACCCTTCCAAAGTCGACTTACAGTGCTTTCTTTCACCATATTAATTCAATGAATATTGTACATCCGACATTTTAACCCCGCCTTGAAAAGTCGACTACAGTGCTCCCATGATTTTCTTTCACCATTTTCATCCGACATTTTTCTTCACCTATTATACTCAACATGCCCTCATATTTTGTATTGCAAGATTAACCTTATGAGTACCAAAGAGGTATTGTAATGTGTTTGCTACCCCTCTGGTACTCATAGGGTTAATAGGCAACCTGTATATGTATAAAAACATGTGTTTGTTTTTATTATAGATGTAATTTGTGTGAAAATGTAATTAAATATTTTATTGATGTGTAACAATGATTTTCTTTTACTAAATTATATATGTAATTTTTATTACAAAAGTACTTCAGACCTCAAGAGGGGTATCGTGACCCCTCATGACACTCCCCTAGCATGGGGCGACAATTGTCCCCTTTTTGAAATTAAAGAACATTGCTTTGTAATGCGTTGGGTACCCCTCTGGCACTCAAAGGGTTAAAGAGCATATAGGTTATATGCTCGTTATCCCTGTCGGCGTCAAATGAGTAACCATTTGAGTGACAGAGAGGTATCCAGTTAAAATCACCCAGAATAAGGACAGATTTGTCAGTGGAGAGAAAGAAGGAGAGCCAGGATTCGAAATCTGAGAGAAAGTTTGAAGGAGAAGAGGAGTTAGCAGGTGGCCTGTATATTACAGCGACACGCATTGACAGAGGGTAGTAGAGCTGGATTGCATGTATGAGGAAAAGTGCACAGATTGTGGGATTGAGAGGGTTTTGAAGCGACAGTGGGAGGAGAGAAGGAGACCTACCCTCCACCCCGACCAGTAGAGCGAGGGGTATGTGAGAAGAAAAACCCACCATAAGAAAGTGCAGCCTCCACCGCTGTGACCTGTGCAGTAACCATGTTTCTGTAAAAGCAAACAACTGCAGGATTGCTCACAGAAACAGTCATGAATGGGGGTTATCTTGTTAACTATGGAGTGGGTGTTCAGCAGAGCACAGGAGAAGGGGAGAAAGGATGGTGAAAGACAAGGAATGTTTATGAGATTTGAGGGGTTAGAACCCTTCAGGTAGCGGTGGGAGGACATGCTAAACCGTGGTTGATAACAGGTAGGTATGGTGTGTGGGCCTGGATTGGGATCAATATCCCCTGCAGCAAGCAGAAGGATAAGACAAAGGGCAGAAATATGGGAGTGGGACTTGTATTGTTGTTTTGGAATAGGGAAAGCAGAGGGAGAAGGGGTTAAAATCTGGAGAAGTGTGTAAGAGCAGACAGGTGTGATGGGGAGGAGAGAGGGGGAGATGTGGATGTAGTTTGGAAAGTCAGAGAGAGAGTTGAAGCTGATAAGAATCCTAGGGAGCACTGAACATATAACAACAAGGTAAATAGCAAATGTGAACATGGTAAATCAGTTCCTGGTGCCAGAGGAAAATGTATTTGCTGATTATTTTCCTACAGCTGCTCTTTACAGATAATGCAGGATTTCTGGTGCCTTGTGTGTTGCCTTGTGTGTTGTCCTCGTTGTTGAACTCAGTTGCTAAACTCTTCCGGGCACTTAGGAAGAGGGGCATCAATGCTCTACCCCCCAGCAAATGCTCTCCCCCAGAATGTGTCCAGATATATAGACCCCAAAATAGTGATTAGCAATCAAACTATCAGCATATCAAAGGATTGAGCATAAGGCTGAAGGGAAATGGAAGGTGTGACAGCAAATTAACTCCTCTGCAGGGGAATGAAGTCAGACAGTCTATGAGTTAGCAATGCTGATAAATTAGATACACAAGATGTTAATATCTGCACATACCCAGATTAATTGCTCCAAATGCACCAGGCACACAAGGGTTAAAACAAGGCAGATAGACTGTTCAGATTTGTCATTCCCAGATTAATTGCTCCAAATGCACCAGGCACACAAGGGTTAAAACAAGGCAGATAGACTGTTCAGATTTTTCATACCCAGATTAATTGTTCCAAATGCACCAGGCACACAAGGGTTAAAACAAGGCAGATAGACTGTTCAGACTTTTCATTCCTGTGGATGAGAAGAGAAGAGATATGTGTCACCCAATAACTCAGTTGTTAAATTCTTCCTGGCACTTTAGAAGAGGGGCACTTAGGAAGAGGGGCATCAATGCTCTACCCCCCAGCAAAATGTAATGTTATTTAGACTCCTTTAATCTATGCAGGAATGAAATTCCCAATCCATTTTCTTCACAAAGAATATTCCCGCTCCTGCAGGAGATATAGATGATTGTATAAAGTCTCGTGCAAGGTTATTCCGGATGTATTCCTCTAAGGCCTTGGACAACAGATAGACCCTACCTCAAGGAGGAGACGTCCTGGGTAAGGGGTCTATGAAAGAATCATACGGAGGTGGTAAGGTCTCAGCCTTGGCCTTGCTGAAGACATCTTAAAATATCAAATAGACCTTTAGGAATTGAACGGGACTCGAAGTCAAGACATCCACAGAAGATGATGAGATTTCTGCCATAGGGAAATAATCCCTGGAGAACAAGAGAGATCCAGTGGACCAATCTATAGCTGGATTGTTCCTCCAAAGCCATGGATACCCTAGGACCAGTGGTTTGCCATCCTGCCAATAAGATTGACGTCCAAAGACTCCATATGGGAAGAACCCACATGCAGAGTATGAGGTTCGCTAGTGTGGGTTATCAGTCTGGCCCCTCTTTCCATAGAGAGAATCCCATTATGAGCAGCAAAGGAGATATCCATAAGAGGCTTACAGGACCTGAGTCAACAAAGGCAGAAACAGGAATGACTTTGTGATCCTAGGCCAAAAAGCTAGAAATTACTAACTTTTTCCTCTTTTAAGGGAACAGTGGACAGACTTACAGCGAGTTCCTCTCTTAACCCTAAGTCCCGGTGTTTCCCAGCTTGTTCGGACACAAGAGGGCAAAATATCTGGCCTGTAAACCGTATTGGTGCAGCCCAAGAGTCCACCTCCTGACTTTCTCTTCCTTGGAGAGACAGAGAATTCGTCCAGCCTCCATAGGTTTTCCTGCAGTGTTAGGCGTAGAGACTGGAGGTTGGAATTTAATAATTGGATTAAAGGGGAGAGAAGTAATTCTCAACCCTATATCGGATTCACTTATACATAAAGGGACAAGAATTACTTCTCTCTATTTAACCCAATTATTAGGAATGTATTCTCATGTTGGTCAGCTCAGCACACAACAAAACACCTTATCTCTTTCCCCTCTCCCTGTTTCCCGCCTTTCCTTGGCCATTAGAAATAGAAGTTAAGATAGCAGCCGTGTAATAATGCCTAAGGTCCAGAAACCCCCGTTATCCAGACACCTGTGTAAAGTATGAAGGCCAATTCTGGAATTTTTTTGACCTCAAAGAAATGTCGAGAGAAATCTGGAGGAAAGACGTGGGAAGTCTAATTGGGAGAGTCTGAAAGAGATACAGAAATCTCGGAAGGTATCACGTTGCCCGTGATCTCTTGTGCAGGCGACATTGCTACTTCCTGCCTCTTTACTGCTGGGCTCTTATTGGCCTCTGGGTTCTGCTCCGCCCAGCGTGAGCCTTTTTAAACTCTGTCCTATCATTTCTTTGGTGCCCTTTTGTGGTGTTCCTGTATCTGGCTTTTGTTGTGGTTGGTTCCTGCTCCGTGTATGATCCGGTTTTGCCAGACCTTGCTCCTGTCTCTGTTGCCGTATTCCCTTGCTGACCTGGACTGTCTGACTACCGCTCTCTGTGTTCCGATCCTGGCTGTGGTTGACTGACGCTTCGTTTACCGATCCTGGCTGCTGCTGACTATGTTCTGTGTACCAATCCTGGCTGTGGCTGACTGACGTTCCGTGTACCAATCCTGGCTGTGGCTGACTACCGCTCTCTGTGTACCGACCCTGGCTGTGGCTGACTAACGCTCTGTGTACCGATCCTGGCTGTGGTTGACGACCGCTCCTTGTGTACCGATCCTGGCTGTGGCTGACTACCACTCTCTGTGTACCGATTCTGGCTGTGGCTGACTACCACTCCCTGTGTACCGATCCTGGCTGTTGTTGACTAGCGCTCCTTGTGTACCTACCCGGGCTCTGGCTGACTAGCGCTCTCTGCGTACCGATCCTGGCTGTGGCTGACTACGCTCTGGGTATCGATCCTGGCTGTAGCTGACTCGCTCTGTGTACCAATCTGGGCTTGGTTTCTACGCTTAGAGTACTGACCCTGGCTGTGGCTGGTTGTCTATTCATTGCCTCTGGTTCCTAGTCTCCCCAGACTAGAGCCCCGCCAGTATTTGTCAGCATTACCTTTGGTTACACTAGTCTCCTTACTTGTGCCCTGCCAGTGCGTGTCAGTATTGCCTCCGATTTCCCTAGTCTCCGAGACTAGTGCCTTGCCAGAGTTTGTCAGTATTGCCTACGGTTACCTCAGTCTCCTGAGACTTGCCTGTGCCTGTCAGTGTTGCCTTCGGTTACCTCAGTCTCCTGAGACTTACCTGTGCCTGTCAGTGTTGCCTTCGGTTACCTCAGTCTCCCGAGACTTGCCTGTGCCTGTCAGTGTTGCCTTCGGTTACCTCAGTCTCCCGAGACTTGCCTGTGCCTGTCAGTGTTGCCTTCGGTTTCCTCAGTCTCCTGAGACTTGCCTGTGCCTGCCAATGTTGCCTTCGGTTACCTCAGTCTCCTGAGACTGGCCTATGCCTGTTCCTGCTAGTATTGCCTCAGTTTACCAGTCTCCAGGGATCACTCCCTGTTGTGCGTGTCAGTACTGCCTCAGGTCACCCTAGCCTCCTGGGTCTAGTGCTGGGCTATAGCCTGCCAGTGTTGCCTCCAGTTTCCTGGACTGGGTCACTCTCCAGTGTCTCGATTCTCCACTATCTATCCCTAGCCTTCTGGGGATTCTGCCCTGCAGTCACCTGCTATCTAGCTACTTGGGCCGCTTCCTAGGTGTTACTGTTGAGGTTCTGTTCCTGGTTCCTGTCGTCTGTTCCAGACCATATTTGTTATTTGTTTTTTGTTGCTTATTGCTGTACCCTGACCTGTGTCAGATTTGGGAAGTGCCACGGTATTGTCGGATCTGGACCTGTGAAGGATGACCTTGTGCTCTTTATTATTCTCAATAAAGCTGATTTTACCTTACTAACTTGTCTGAGTGTTCTTACAAACTGTGACAGAAGGATACTCATTTTAACCACATTAAGTTTCCCTAACCAAGAGATATAGAGAGACTTCCATCTGGAAAGATCAGTCTGTATTGTCCTCAGTGCTATCTTAACTTGGTTTTGGGCGTCCTTCAGCGTCCCCCATTTGAGTCCTTGGCTACGATCCCTCTACGTCTGCTGACTTGGAAGATGGTTTTTCTCCTGGAGATAGTGTCTGTTCGTCGTGTCGCTGAGTTGCACGCCTTGTCCTGTAAACCACCCTTTTTGGTGTTTCACAAGGACAAAGTGGTTCTTCACACTTCTCAGGGATTTCTCCCGAAGGTGGTTTCTGAATTCCACATTAATCAGGAGATAGTGGTGCCCTCTTTCTGTCCTGACCCTGCATCTGACAAGGAAAGGGATCTTCACTTGTTGGATGTGCTGCGATGCCTTAAGTTCTGTGTGCATCGTACCTTCATCAATCTGACACGCTCTTCATCATTCCTGAGGGTCCCAGGGCAGGTAGACTGGCATCCAAGTTTACCATAGCCTCCTGGATTAAGTCTACTATTCGTAAGGCGTACAGACTGAGGAAGAAGCCTGTTCCATTTTGTGTCATGGCTCATTCCACTAGGTCTATTGGGGCCTCTTGGGCGTATAAGAATCAGGCTTCAGCTGATCAGTTCTGCAAGGCAGCCACCTAGTCGTCTATGCACACCTTCTCTAAGCACTACCGTGTTGATGTTCTGGCATCGGCTGATGCCAGCTTTGGTAGGAAGATCCTGGAGGCAGTCTTGCCTGTCTAGGGTCTTTCTCATTGTTTAGTACTCCTTAACTGTTGAGCCCAGCTGGCTCTATCTAGTTCTGTGTGCTCTGTTATAGTTCCTGGTGTGTTATACTCCAGTTTCATGTCCGTTGGCACTTTATTCTTTATGCTCTGTTTCTGATCTGCTTAGCTCATGTATGCTGTGGTGACTTTGGGGACCTGCGCCTGGTCCTTGCCTTCATTCCCACCTCTGAGAAACTCAAATTTTTGGACATCCCAAAGTTATCAGTAACCTATACTGGACGACAGAGAAAAGAGGATTTTAGTCTCACCTGTTAAATTCTTTTCTCTTAGTCCATATAGGTTACTGGTCTCTCACCATGTCAAGGGACCATGCTTGGTTCTCCTGTGACCGAACGTAGGAGTCCTTTCAGGTTCATGCTCACAGGAGTCTTCTTTTCCCTTCTTGCTACCTAGTCATTAGTAGCATTTCAAATTTTACTGGAGGGGATTGTCTGGGGACCAGCTAAGAGAGGAGGAAGGCTCCACCCTGTACTTGTTTTAAAGAATTGTTCCTGCCTATTAAACGGGCAGTCGCCTTCCCAAAGTTACCAGTAACCTATATGGACTAAGAGAAAAGGATTTAACCGGTAAGACTAAAATCCTCTTTTCCTCTACTGAAGTTGAAACCAGCTTTTCTCTAATCTCAAGGGGTATCCCCTGGTTATTTGATCAGACCTTGGGTGGGTGAAAGGTCCCTTTTGTGTTCCCATGGAAAAAATCTCCGAAAACCATGTAGTTTTTTGAAGGAAAAAATGCTTTAAATTGAGTGATTAAAATCTTCGCAATTTTTGCCCATTGGCAAAAATTCTTCACAATTTTTTCAATGGCTAGAAAGTTTTCGCTCCTTTATTAACTTGTTTTTCGCCTTTTCGCTATAAAAACATACCATTTTCCAGGAAGTGAAACACAATACAAGCAGCTACAAAACAAGAGAGAGGTGCTAGGCTGTTGTGCTGTGAAATAATAACAAAATTGAGGTGGGTGAGGCTCATAGTCACTGTTATCACTATGAGAAAGTTTAATAACAATAAAACTGGAACTGGAAGGACCATTATGCATCCAGTGAGTATGAGTTGGAGGAGGAAGTGACCACTACCACCAACATGAAAGGGTCTGGATGCACTGGTTCCCCAGACCCAATGCTGGCCAGTCCCCCTTACATCAACCCTAGGGATCTTGAGGAAATATTTGTCAAGGGCAGTGGAAGAATAGGGTAGTAGAGTGAGCAGGACAGGACAGCTATCTGTGCCTGCTGCCAGTGTGTCTTGTAATTCTCAGGAGGGGGAGGGGGAGGAGGACCCTAAGTCATACTTGTCATCCCCAAGCAGTCCTGCCACTAGTACTACTACTAATAAGGTGCAGCAGCTTGTACAGAGTGTTAGGAGTGAAGGAGGGGGTGATCATCATATTACTAGTGAGGAGGAAGACTTGGGGACTAAAATTTATGTGGTTAGTGTTAGCAGTAGTAGTAACAATGATGGTGAAGCAGCTGGTGGGACAAGTTTTATGGGAGTGGTAGGAAAAGTGAGTCCAGAGCCTCCAGACTAGCGATCAAGGGAGCTCACCATTCCCTTGACCCTAGGAGTCCACCCCCCCCCCCACACACACACACACAGCATTGTCCATATGGAACAATCCTGAAGAAGGCAGAATTGTTGCCTAGCAGCAATAATACCACCACCAGAAGCACAGATCAGCTGCCTGTGCCTGCTGCTAGTGCTGCCAATCTGCTTTTTACAGATCAATGAGAAATGCCATTCGTGACATTAGGAGACTCTCTGTCACATTTCTTGTCACCTCCTCAAACCATCAGTGAAGAGTCTATAATAGAGCAGCAGGACTGGTGGTGGTCGTTATGATGATGATGGTGGAGAAGCTGAGGTGGAAGAGACATTAATGGCCTTTAGTCCAAACTGAGATGGAATGTGAGACATGGATGGGGATGGACATTACCACCACCACCACCACCTGCAGTGAGCTTTTTAAATTTGCGGAGTTTGCTACAGCCCTAATTCCTACTGCTGCTGGGTTGCAAGGGCAGTAGGATGGTGAGGAGTAGGCTAGTGTGCCACAGACCACCGTGTCACAGTGGGAATGGGGTCAAAAACTGATGCTGGACTAGGACAGGTTCCACTTGCCAGCAGCAGCAGTACTCCTTGTCCTAGTTGCAGTGCTGATTCTGAGGCAGTTGCAGCAACAGCAGCAACATCATCCTCTTCCACAACCAGTGAAGGGGAATTTGGAGTAGAATAAGAAAGAGGCCATTCATCTCCACCCTTCCCCTCCCCCCTGAAGTCCTGGGTCTGGGACTGTTTTTCTCTTGGGGCAGGCACAGTGCAATCATCAACGACAAGTCAGTGAAAAGGGGAAAGGAGGGAACTCATCTTGGCATAACCGCCCTAATAACACACATGAAACACAGACACCATGACATTTATGTGAAACATGTTAAAGCCAAACACCCACCACAGAAATTGGGCATCACTGTTGCTGTACCCCCTGAATCTCCCCAAAGGCAGAGATCAAAGAGGAGGAAGAATGGAGAAACCCAGCCAGCTGAAAATTTGATGATGAGTGAAACTCCTGGCTTGTCATCACCTTCTTGCTCTAGGATAACTACATCTTCTGCCAATCCACCTCGTTCATCGTTACCTCATCCACAAGTGTTAGCCATTCTGTAGACGTCAGGATGTGGTAGTTCCTGTCTACCCATTGCACTCTGTGTGGTGCACTGACCACACATGGAAGAGCGGTGGAAGGGAATCACAAGTAGGGCATAATGCAGGTGTTTGATGTGAGTGCAGATTTACCGATTGTTCCTAATCCTTCCCTTATTTACCACAAACTGTTCACATTGTAGTTGTTGATGTGAGAAGCACAGTTCCTGCTCTCAATGGAAAAATGTATATTCTAGTAACAATACAACCATGCTTTTGGAGGAGGGGCAGGTGGAGAAGCATTACTGGCCAACTTCTTCTTTTCTCCACAAATACCTGAAGTGGTGCTGCAACTGCTTCAGGTGCATCCCTGGATCTAGTAGTTGCAAGTGGAATCTTCATCATCCATCACCCATGTTACTTCTGTTGTTGATCCCATTCCCTTTGAGCTGCCGAATTATCTTGCTGTTTAAACAACTGCAGCAAGAACAGCAGTCACAAATTTCTCAGTTACACCAGTGCATTTTACCATGGCCATTGCCCACTGGCCAACATGACATGACCTGCTGGCACTAGGCCAGTAGGGCATTTTTTTCCCCCAGGGCTTTTTCTTAATTAAAAAAAAAAAGAGGCCTACAAAAACAAACAATTTTCTCTATTGTCCAATATAGCTTACAGGTACCATGGGGAGGTGACAGCTTCTCCAAGTAGACTGGAACAATTCTCAAAGAATTGCAGGGGTGGAGCCTCTCTCTCCTCCATAGCAGGCTACCCAGCTACTCTCCTCCAGTTAGATTTATTCCATCATCCTGGTAGGAAGGCTGTGAACAGTTCTGCTTACTTTTTGTTATTTTATTAGTTTTCTTTAGATATGTGGTCTCAAAATTCACCCATTAGGTGGATTACCATTACTGGCTTCCCCTTGGTGGATTGCCCGGTTTACAGGAGCTGGTTGTGGACCTTTTCAGCCCTGGGAGAGAACCATGTAACCCATGTCAGCAGAAAAGGTGAGTGCCATGGTCCACTTGTCCCACAGGTCTCTTCCTCACAAGGGTTTCCTTGGAGTTCCTTATAACTCCTGCACTCATGTTGGGTATCTTTATCTCTGTTCTGGGGGTCTTTGGAGCATTTTGGGCAGTTTTGTGGTCTTTTAACCCCTTCCCTGTCAATTTTGGTCAGTTGAGGAACTTTTTTAGTACTTCGTTTATTTTATATGTACTCATGTTTTCTTGGTGTTCTATATGTTATTATACTTTTTGGAAACTTTGTATTTTAAACTTTATCTTTGAATTCCGCGCCTTTAAGATGCGCATTACGACATAGCTGCAATGCTTCATTGATCTCTATGGCACAGACAGTTTGGGACAAATCTCTGCAACTGTTCTATGTACCGAGTTGAGAGATGGCTCATTTTTATTGTCTCCCCTTGTTTATCTATCCGGTAGACATTCTCCATGTTTTGGGGGCTTTGGGAGGATTTGGTTCTGCATTTGGTACTCTCTTTTGGGAAAACTACATTTCCCATAAATGCCCGCTTAGCAGACTGTTTCCTGATTGGTTCCATATGCGGCCGCCATTTTGTTTTACTCTCTACATGAGTATCATACGCAGGGCTTTGTCTCCTCTGCTCTCCTCCTCAGGTTAACCCTTCACTTGTCAGATAAGTGCATTTCAGGCTTTCTGGGGTAAAATCTTTAACCTGGGTGACAGTATTTGAGTCTTCCTTTACTGTATTGACACTTTTCTCCTGTAGAATGTCAGATCCACTAGGACATGGGGCTAGGCCTAAGGCTAAGGACTCTGGGATGTCTCTGACCATCCTCATTTACTGTTCCTCATGCCAAACAGGGCTTCCCAGAGAGTACTCAGGTCACTTTTACCCTTCATGTGCTGTGGCCCCCGTGTCTCCGCCAAGGCCAGCCAGCCATGATGAAGAGCCACCTTGGGTCAAGGACTTAAAGTCCTCTATGGCACAGTTTCCTCTTTCTCTCCAGGGGGTTCTTCAGTCCTGGAGACCCCCCCACTTCCTTCAGGTTTGTGGCCCCTAAGGTCCCTGGTATTCCTAGTCTATCTAATCTAGTGGACAACTCCTGACAAGCGTCTGGCTCTGTCTAAGAGATTCTTTAAGCTATATCCCTTTTCTGAAGCTGCCTTGGCTCAATGGGTTACTCCTCCACAGGTTGATTCTCCCATTTCCAGGCTTTCTAAATCCACTGCTTTAGCAGTTAAGGATGCTTCAGTTCTTAAGGACTTGACTGACAGGAAGCTAGAAGCTATCTTGAAGGCTAATTTCACTGCTATTGGTGCATCCTTGAGACCCACTTTGGCTTCTGCTTGGGTCAATAGGGCCATTGCTGTTTAGACTGAACAGCTGACTGCTTCTGTCCACAAGGGTGCTCCAAAAGCTGACCTTTTCTCCTTTTTGGACCATATTTCTGAGGCTCAGCAATATTTTACTGATGCTCTTTTTGGCGCCTTTCGGCTTGAAGTTAAGGCCTCGACTTTCTCTGTGACTGCTAGGCGCATGCTGTGGCTGAAGATCTGGTCTGTGGACTTGATCTCTAAGAAATCACTGGTTTCTCTTCCCTTTCAGGGTACCTCTCTTTTTGGCCCTGAGCTGAAGAACCTCATCAGTGAGGCCACTGGGGGTAAGAGCACATTGTTGCCTCAGGTTCCTAAACCAACCCTCAGACGAAGAGGCATCTTCTTTTTTGTCCCAAACAAGGTGAAGCGTTTAGGCGAACCCGGTGGTGCATCAAGCCTTGCGTTCCACCCCAAAACCCAAACAGCAGTGGAGGTCTAAACACACCTCCACCAAACCCACCAAATCACCTCCGGCATGACTCGCCGAACCCTGGTCCGCGTCCAGTAGGGGGTCGCCTGCAGCACTTTTTGAGTGTTTGGACAGGCTTTGTTGCGGATCAGTGGGTATTACAGGTTGTTTCAGAAGGTTAAAGGATTCCCTTCAAATCCCTGCTCCCCTTCAGGTTCTTCCTTTCTCGCTTCCCTCAGGGACAGGAAAAGCTCAGGCTTTTCAATGGGGCGGTCCAGTCTCTCTTGGACAAGGGAGTTCTGGCCCCGGTTCCTCAGCATGAGGGACAACAGAAAAGTTAAGATGTTTTGCTCACAATGGAGGGATCCCCTAGCATTTGCAGTGGATGTTCTGTCGATTCCATGGAGATTTCTTCTGGCCTACATCTTTCCTCCGCTTCGTCTGCTGCCTAGGGTCCTGCGGAAGATTCGAATGGATGGCACCTCAGTCATCCTGATAGCACCTTATTGGACCAGGTAGCCTTGGTTCCCAGAACTCCTGACCTTTTCCGTACAGGAACTGTTTCCTCTGCCACACAGACCAGAGCTCCTTCTGCAGGGTTGCCTGTGGAAGGAGGATGTGGATCAACTGGCTTTGACGGCATGGCTGTTGAGGCCTCCATCTTGAGGAGGAAGGGCTATTCTTCTGCAGCGGTTTCCACTATGATTCATGTTAGGAAACCAGTTTCTTCTAAGGCCTACTAAAATGTTTGGTCTATTTTCCATTCTTGGTGTATGGACAGGCATCTGTCTTCACAGGTATTTGATCGTTCAGCTATCCTGTCCTTTTTGCAGGATGGAGTGAACAAGGGCCTTAGCCTTAGTTCCTTGTAGGTTCAGACCTCAGCTCTCTCTGTCTTATTTCAGAGATGCATTACCACCTTACCATATGTCAAGGTCTTCTTTCAGGGGGTTGCTCATGCTTTCCCAGGCTATAAGGCTCCCACTCCTCAGTGGGACATTAATTTGGTTTTGGGAGTTTTGCAACAGCCTCCTTTTGAGTCCTTGGCTACCATCCCTTTATGTTTTTTGACATGGAAGATGATTTTCTTGTGGCTGTGGTCTCTGGTTTCTTGCTGAGCTGCAGGCTCTGTCTGCAAGCCACCTTCCCTGATGATTCACAAGGATAAGGCTGTTCTCCATACCTCTCAGGAATTTCTTCCTAAGGTGATCTCTGAGATCCACATCAATCAGGAGATTGTTGTACCTTCCTTTTGTCCTGACCTTAAATCTGACAAGGAGAGGGATCGCCACTTGTTGGATGTTGCCATAAAGGGATAGTAATACTTAAATATTACTAATCCCCATATTGTAGTAATGTTAAAAATAATTTAATTGTCCTCATTGTCATCTCTCAAACCTTTATGGTTTGAGAGATAACACCCGCAAAATTCCCCCCTCCCTCCCCTTTCCCTGAAGTCAGCGTTGTAGCTGACTGCAGGTGTATCCTGTCTTACGTTCATCAGGCGGCTCTGCAGCAGAGCCGAGATTGCGTTTGTAAAAAATAATTATTTCAGTTAAACGGTCTTCTACATGTGCTTTCAAACCAAGAAATAATTCTTTTTTTACTAAAGCGTTCTCAGCTCTGCTGCAGAGCCACCTGAGTGTCATACGACAGGCTTCCCCTGCAGTCAGCTACAACGCTGACTTCATGGAAGGGGGAGGGAGGGGGGAACTTTGCGGGCAGTTATCTCTCAAACCATAAAGGTTTGAGATATGACACTGGGGAAAATTAAATTCTTTTTAACATTACTACAATATGGGGATTAGTAATATTTAAGTATTACTATCTCTTTAAGTTTTATGTACACCGCACTGATTCTGTTCTTCTGACTGACGCTTTGTTTGTCATCTCTGAGGGTCTCAGGGCTGTTATAGCAGCGTCTCAGTGACTATTGCATCTTGGATTAAAACTACCATCTGCAAGGCTTATGAGCTCAGAGGTAAACCTGTTCCCTTCCGCATCACTGCACACTCTACTAGCCTGTTGGCACCTCCTGGGCCTATAAGAATCAGGCCTTGGCTGATCAGCTATGCAAGGCGGCCACTTGGTCTTCTGTGCATACCATTTCCAAACACTATCGTGTGGATATGCTGGCTTCAGCTGAAGCCAGTTTTGGCAGGAAAGTTCTGGAGGCAGTTTTGCCTGTCTAGAAATGTATCTTTCCTGTGCCTTATAGTTCTTTAACCTTTGAGCTCTGTTGGCTCATGTTCTTGTGTTGTATATCTTTTATCAGTGTCCGTTGACATTTTATTAGTCTGGGTTGTTCCATGTCCTGGATAGTCCTTTGGGAACTCTGGTATCATGGGGACCGGCACTTGGTGCTTTCCTTCTCCTCCCACCCTGGGAACTTAGTGTTGGTACATCCCAATGGTACCTGTAAGCTATATTGGATGATAGAGAAAAGAGGATTTTAGTCTTACCTGTTAAATCCTTTTCTCGTAGTCCATATAGCTTACAGGTCTCCCACCCAGTGAAACTGACCATGCTTGGTTCCTGTGGCTGGAAATGGGAGTCCTATTGGGTCTGTGTTCACATGAGTTTTTCCTCTTCTTCTCGCTATCTAGGTTTAGTGTTGCAACTGGAGGGAAGTAGCTCGGTAGCCTGCTATGGATGAGAGGGAGGCTCTGCCCTTGTACTTCTTTGAGAATTGTTCCAGCCTACTGGGAGGATCTATATCCTCCCCTTGGTACCTGTAAGCTGTATGGACTAAGAAAAAAGTATTTAACAGGTAAGACTAAAATCATCTTTTTGGGGGCTTGTTTCTAACAAGCTTAAGTCCCACATATCAGTGTTTCCTCAGGGCTAGGGCCTAACACAAGTCTAAGTCCTATAAATGTTCCTCTACAAAATACTCTATGCCTTCAAGTACCAGTCTACCACAGTCACAGCTTACGTCAGGGGGTCCCTGTCTCTGTCCCATTATGCACCAATTTCTTTTTTATTAACTGCCCCCACCAATACCAGTCAACACAACCCCCCAAATAAAATTCCCTGTTCAAATGATTCTTTCCCCAGACTCTACCCACCAACACAGACACCCTGCTCAGACCCCTTTTATACCATGTTTTGTGTTTTGTTTTTAATTGTATTTAGTTTTTTTGGTATTAGCTGTCCCCCCAATCCCAGTAAACAACCCCACCAAAAACATTCCATGTTCAACTGATTCTTTCCCCACACTCCACCAACACAGGCACCCTCATACCTCTTTTATACTATGCCTTTGGGAAATAAAATAACATTTGCTATATGTTATGTGTAAATTCAATGTTCTCATTGATTTCAATGGAATGAGGTAGGTGAAAAATTTTGAAAAATGGCACTTTTCGCAGGAAATTATTCGCCATTCCCTTAATTAATTTTGTTGCTCTTCACTGTACTCTCTCCAGTTCTGGTGCCCAAAACTGCACTGAATTTTTGAGGTGAGATCTTACCAACAATATGTACGATGGCAAAATTATGTTATCCATGCTTGCTTCAATACCCCTCTTTATGCAAGACAGGACTTTGTTTGCTTTTGCTACTGCTATTTGACGCTGGTCACTGATTTCAAGTTTATAGTTTACAAGGATTCCCAGGTCTTTCTCTAGAAATGAGTCCCCTAAAAAGATTAAGTTCATAAGTAGCACTGGGATTTTTCCTTCCCAAATGCATGACTTTACAGTTTCCCACATTAAACTTCAAATTCCATTTGTGTGCCCAATCTGCCATTTTATGTAAATCCTTCTGTAGAGAACAAATATCCTGTTCCGACTTTATTACCCTGCATAATTTAGTGTCATCTGCAAATATTGAAAATGTGCTTTCTGTATCAATTTCCAGGTCATTTATAAACATGTTAAAAAGCAGTGGACCAAGTACTGAACCCTAAGATACTCCACACTCAACTTTAACTGTATTGGAGAATTGTTCATTTACAACCACACACTGTTCCTCATCCTTTCATCCAGTTTTCTATCCAATTGCAAAGTTTATCCCCTAGTCCCAGTTTAGTTATTTTATACCCAGCCCCCTTTGTGGCCCTGTATCAAATGCCTTTGCAAAATCTAGATATACTACATCAACTGCCTTACCATTATCTAGGTTGCTACTTACTTTTTCATAGAAGCTGAAAAGATTAGTTTGGCATGATCTGTTCCTCATAAAGACATGCTTATTCTTGCTAATAATCTTATTTTTTGCTGTGTATTCCTGAATATAATCCCTTATTAATCCCTTCTAACAGTTTTCCCACTACAGAGATCAAACTCACAGGTCTATAATTCCCAGGTTCTGTTTTTGTTCCCTTCTTAAATAGAGGCACTATGTTGGCTTTACACTAATGTTGTGGCACTGATCCTGTGGTGAGAGAATCTTTAAAGAATAAAAAGAGGGCCTTGCTAACATTGCACTAAGTTCCTGAAGAACCCTTTTTAGGAAAGATTCACCGGATTCTACTCCAATCTTTTCATAGTCCCAAAAAAATCTGTGGGTATCATACGATTCTGGACTTAAATTGTCTCAACCATTTTGTGCTTGCACTGAGGTTCAAGATGGACTGCTTGCACTCTGTCATTTCTGCCATGTGTCCAGGGGAGTTCTTAACTACCCTAGACCTCAAGGATGCTTATCTGCATATTCCTGTCCGAGTGGATCTTTAGTGCTTCCTGCTCTTTGCATTGTAAGACCATAATTTTCACTGCACCAACCTTCCTTTTAGGCTGGAGTCCATTCTGTTTATCTGTACAAAGGTCATGTCAGATCTGGCAGCTCCCATCCAATCTCAGGGGATCATCGTGACTTCCTATTTGGACAACCTTTTGCTAAAGGCTCCTTCATAGAAGACGTTGTATATTCAGACTCAGTCTTGTATGTCCATTCTGGAGCAGTATGGTTGGGTTTTTAATTTCAAGAATTCTTCTCTTATTCCATTCCAAGTCCTACACTTTCTTGGTATGAGATTCAAAACTCTCTTGGGGAAAGTTTTTCTGGCAGATGACAAGATTCTGTTCTTGTCACATAAGGTGTTTCAGACAACATTTTTGCTGTTGCTGACCGTGTGGGAGTACATTTAGTTAATGTGATAATTAGTTTCAGCTCTGGAGGTGGTCCAGTTTGCTTAACTTCACAAACGGGAACTACAGTTAGAAATTCTCCAAACTGGGTCAAGGCAACAGTGTCACCTCTCCCTTGTCATGTCCTTGTCTGAACGGGAGAAGTCAGACCTTTGTTGGTGACTTCAGAAACCCCATCTGGGTTGACTACTGCTTATCTCAAACTGGGTCATTGTAACGACAGATGCCAGCATGACCGGATGGAGTGCCACACTAGGTCCTCAGAGCTTTGGGCTAGGGCAGATATCCTAGCCATGTGGCACTGGTCTTAGTCCCTTCAGAGACACCCAGTGAGGATGCAGTCTATCAATGCAATGGCAGTGGGTTACTTCAGCTGTCAGTGTGGGACCAGGAGAGTGGCCACATTGGCAGAGGTCTGGCTGATTCTCATGTGGGCAGAGCCTAACATGCCAGCTCTCTACAATATTCACATCCCAGTGGTAGATAATGTCATGGCAATCTTTGTTAGTTGCTAACACCTTGATCCTGGCAATTGAGAGTCTAATCAGAAAGTATTCAACTCTATCATTCACCTATGGGGTCCACGGACGGTGAACATCATGGCTTCTCGGCTGAAATGCAGAGTTCCTTAGTTCTGTGCCAGACCTTGGGATCTTCCTAGCTCTTGTGGATGTGATTTCATTCCATGGAATTTTCCTATTGCATACATTTCCTCTGGTTCCCCTGATTCCTGGGGTGCTGGGGAATATCCGGATAGAGAGAACTTATTCTGATCACTTCATTCTGGCTCCATCAGACCTGGCTTTAAGATCTTCTCAATCTATTCATGGCGGAGCTATTTTGACTCCTTTGTGCCCAAACATTCTGTCTCAGGGTCCATTGTCTCATCCACAGGTGGAGAAATTGGCTTTTGGTGGCTTGGATCTTGAGATCAGCATCCTAAAGATGAAAGAATTTCCTGACTCACATTGCTACTATGTTGCAGGTTTGAAAGCCAGCCTTGTTCAAGCAATACCTTAGGGTATGGTCCCTGTTCTATAAAAGGCGTGAAGACCGGGGCTCGTGCCGACATACTTTCTGTTTCCCATTGTCTTGTCTTTGAAAGCCTTCAGAAGGGGCTTGGTCTTAGTCCTATTAGCGGTCACATCTCAGCTCTTTCTGTCTTTCCATAGGCATATTGTCTTACTATCCTATCCTGTCTTTCAGGGTCCCATTACTCTGTGGAATTTGAACCCAGTTCTGGGAGTACTTCATAAGGCTCCCTTTGAGCCATTGTATTTTGTTTTATTGTGCTTCTTGACTCTTAAGACAGTCTTTTTCCTGGTTATTGTAGCATAGTAACAGTTGATGAGCCTGAAAAAAGACATTCTGTGGGCTCCAATAGGGTTCCTCTTGAAGGTTGTTTCTGAGCTTCCCATTAATCAGGAAATTGTTCGATCTGTCCGGGTCCATCTAATAGGAGCAGGAGCTTCACCTCTTGGATGTGTAACGTGCTTGAAGTACTATGTTCATGACAGACATCAGCATGGGAAGGGTTTTTTTACAGTAAAGTCTGTTAAATTGTGGAATTCCTTGCCCAAGGAGGTGGTTATGGCAGATACAATGGATACATTTAAGAGAAGATTAGATACATTTCGTTCAAAAGGGAACATACAGGGTTATACTATATGTTAGTAGGCAAATCAGGAAGGTCTGATAAATACTAACTTATTTGGTAGCAGGAAAGCTATACAGTTCTCATGTCACTAGGGTATGAGGCAAAGGTTGAACTTGATGGGCTTGTGTCTTTATTCAACCTAATTTGCTATGTTACTATGTAGCCCTTTCAGGTGTATGATTCATGTTTTGTCATCCCCAAGGGCCTATGTGTTGGCCAGGCTGTGGCTAAGTTAACAGTGGCTTCTTGGATTAAGATGACCATTCTCCAGTCGTATGTTCTCAGGAAGAAGCCAGTGCCCTTTAGAGTTATAGTGCATTCCACCAGGTTGGTGCATATTGACCAAAGAAGAATCAGGCCTCTGCCAAGCATTGGTGTGAGACAGCGATGTGGTCTTCCTTTCATACATTTGTAAAATAATATTCTGGCTTTGGCTGAAGCCAGTTTTGCCCGGAAGGTCATAATGGCTGTTATACCTGTGTAGGTGTCCTTCTTGATATCATTTTGACCAGTAACCTATTAGTTCCTATTCTTTGGTTTGCAATATTATTGTTTGTTAGAACTGGTCTGCGTTTGGAGAGGTTTTTCTCTTTCCCTTCTGTGAAACTTGTGGAATGCCTTGGTATATTGCCATGGTTTATGTGCTCTAAATCGGATGTAGGAGAAAAGAGGATTTATGTGTACTTTCTGATAATTCCTTCTCTCTTAGTCGATGTGGATCACAGAACTTTCCTCCCAGGAAAAAAAAGTTTTGATTCCCGGCATGGAGCTCCTCTTGCATTCTGTTGTTAAAGGGAATCCCTTTCTTGTTCCACCTCTGTTAATTTTCTTTCATCCTTGCTATACTTTAAAAAGTGGCTATGGGAGGGAGTCAAAGCATCAGAGACCTTTTTTCATCATGTGCCCTGCCCTCATGAAATAGGGGAGTTTACCCCATGATGATTTGTTCACATGGCCTAAGACAGTGGTTCTCAACTCCTGTCTTCAGGACCCACTAACAGGCCAGGACTTAGGGATTTCTCTGCTAGAGCATAGGTGTGGTAATCAGAGGTTCAGTCACATTGATTAACTCACCTGTGCTCTAATAAGGAAATCATCAAATCCTGGCCTGTTAGTGGGTCCTGAGGACAGGAGTTGAGAATCACTGGACTAAGAGAAAATAATTTATTGGACAATACACAAAAATCCTCTTATTGTTATTTTGCATAGCAATATGAAAGTTTGATGCTGATACAAAACCTCAACCCCCCTCAGAAGGGCTGCATGTCCCCCAGTTTGGAAATTGTTACCCTAAATAATGACAACAACTGCTTCTAACACATACACACCAGATCAAAGTTTAAAAAAGATGATTACATTTATTAAATGCAACATAGCTCACTTTAGGTCTGAGAGGAAAAGTATCCATGAATGAACAAGTACAAGGTGCTCAGGACTTATCACCTAATGCTTTTCGTGATGGCATTTACATCACTTAATCATCACAAAACGCGTTAGGTGATAAGTCCTGCGCACCTTGAATGTGTTCATTCATGGATGCTTTTAAGAGATTGAAATAAAGTAACTGAACTTTTAAATACACGTATTGGATTTGGCTGATACTGCTTTGGTGAACCTGTGTGCTATTTCCTCCTGTTGTCTTCTCGTTTGTGAAATCGTGGCTACGATTGTGGGGAGGTGCACCGGGTCCTCCGACCCTAATGAGGCATGGTTAGTACATTTATATACTGAGAGTGTATATTAGTAGCAACTGTGTTAAAGAGAAGCACTTTAGGTCTGAGTTGAAAATAAATCATGTACATAAAAAATGTATAAACTTTAAAATTACCTATATATATATATATATATAGATACAAAAATAAGGAACTTTTTTAATAGTAATTTTTCTAACTAAAGGTCATAGGTGAAGCTACTGAAGCATACCCAAAGACAGCTCGTATAGACTGGGTAAGAGTATGGCCTGGACAGACTGTCCTTTGTGTTTCTCAGTGTTACTGGACAAATGAAGTTCAAACATCTATCAGAAGAGGTCAACAGGTATGGCTGTTAAATGTTTCCTATGTGTTATTCCATAATTTTACCTATTGCTGTAGAATTCCAGAAACATGAAACATGGATGACACACTTAACACTTTCGTACACATAGATTTGTTTAATTTGTTCAGCCATTCATTGACATACATACTCACCCTTTCACACATTCACAACAAGAATAACACTACCTTGGTGTTGGAGGTCCAGCTGTGTCCTCGATGCCGGGGTCCTCCAGCATCTTGAATCTAAAAAAACATAAAAGCATAAAAAAAGTACTACCTGCCACCAGAGTTACCTTCACCTCATCTACAAATAAAGACCCCTGACTTAATCCTGCTTAGGCCATTGCCTGAGCCAAAATGAGGAAAAAATTAACACAAGAAAACTGTATGTACAACAAAAAGCTCCATCCCAACACTTACCTCTTACAAAGGATTACTCGTAATGAAATCTGTAAGTGAAAAAACTGTTTTTATTGGCATGGCGGTTGAAAAATCATTATAAAGAAAAAAAAATAATGTGATTGTAGCCACTTGGCTTAGTCTGGAATAAAATTAATCATTAAACTTAACTACATTCTTCTTAATCAGAAACTTTCACTGACAAATGCCAAACATTCTGTAAGATAACAGAAATCTGATTTAATTACATATGTCCTCTAACAGTAATCCATATAGCGCTTATTACCTTTCTGTTTATATTTTATGACAATTTTGAGTGAACTTCTCTCTATTATTCAGGTCAAGTGATATTAAGTACTAGCAGTGAGACCTTTAAGAAACTTAAAATCAGACTTCGCAATAAATACATAAGCAGTATTGTGAAGTAAATATCAGGGGGGGGGGCAAAACCATAATCAAAAAGTCAAAGAAATAAAACATTTTCTCTATCGTCCAATACAGGTTACTGGTAACTTTGGGTAGGCGATCCGCCCCTTTAACTAGACAGGAACAATTCTAGAAGTGAATGCAGGGGGTGGGGCCTACCTTCCCTCCTTGGCTGCAGTTAGCCGATCAGCTCCAGCAAGATTTGTTCCTTGGTGAAGATACAGGCAAGAGAACAGTTCTGCTACAGTTTTAGCAAATTTTTTATTTTTGTGTTAGATGTGGAATACCACCATTAGGCAGATTACCACAGTGCCCTTAGATGTGGCTAGCTCAGTATCCAGATACTTTTTGTGGACCTTAAGCCATGGGGGGAAAATCGTGGGTTCAAGTTCTTTCGTCAGGAGTTTTCCACTGAGGCTTCTTCTTAATACATGGTAATCTGAAGACAGAATATCTGCAGGAAAGGTGAGCAACCCTTTGAGTGCTGCAGGTCCACATGTCCCACAGTGCCCCTCCGCACAGGGGTTTTTCCTTTGGAGTTCCTATTGCACACTCCTGCACTCAGTGAGTTTATCTGTATGCCTGTTGAGTGTTTTGGAGCAAGTTTCTGTGGTAACTTAACCCTTTAAGTGCTTGTTTGCATATTTTGGGGGTTTATTGGCACTTTCCCTACTGGGTTCAGTGTTTTTTTGGGTCTGCTAACATGTTCTAGTGATGTTTCATGTAATATCAATTCACAGTTTCAATTTTGCAAAATTTGTGTTTGCGCTCTTTACCGCATAGACACCATTGCTCCATTCACTTCTATGGGACTGTACAGTTTGGGACATATCTCAAGTCCATTTTTGCCACTGCTGGTACTGCAATACATCCATTGTCTTCTGCGGCATGGGTGAACTGGGCCATTGCGGTCTGGACTGAACAGCTCACCCTGGCTTACCGTCAGGTGCTCCTACTTTGGATATGTTGCGGCTCCTTGCCAACATTTCTGAGGCCCACCACTATTTTTATGCTGACTTATTTGATGCCATCCGTTTGGTGGCAAGGGGTTCCACCATGTCTGCGGTTGCCAGACAAGCTCTTTGGCTCAAGATCTGGTCTGCTGACACTGCTTCCGAGAAAGTCTTGCGCTCTTTGCCTTTTTCAAGGCACATCTTTGTTTGTGCCAGATCTTAAGGATCTGATTAGTGAGGCCACAGGGGGTAAGAGTACCATTCTGCCTATGGTCCCCAGGAAGAAGACGCCTCTCAAGCGTAATCAGCTTTTTCATTCCTTCCAGACTGAGACACATCCGGTGAACCAGGTGGTTCCCTCAGCTCCGCGTGCCTCCTCCAAGCCCAAACAGCAATGGAAGCCCAAGGTCTCCTCCAAGCCTAAGGCTTCCAAGCCTTCTTCGGCATGACTCGTCGAGCCCAGGTCCGCACTCGCCTGTGGTTGGCCTTCTGCGTCACTACCACAGCGTCTGGGAGGTTTCAGTGGTGGACCCGTGGGTTTTACAGGTGGTGACGTAAGGGTACAGGATCCCTTTTGTCTCGCTACCTCCCTTTCGATTTTTCCCCTCTCATATGCCCCAGGGCGTAGAGAAACACCGTCTGTTCAATGCTGCTATCCAGGCCCTTCTGGACAAGGATGTTCTGGAGCCTGTTCCAGTTCGGGACAGAGGTATGGGTTTTTACTCAAACCTCTTTGTGGTCTTCAAGAAGGACGGCGGCTGTCGTCCCATTTTGGATTTGAAAGATCTCAATGCCTTTGAGATAAAGATTCTTTATCACCAGGAGTCCCTAAGGATGTTGATTGCTGCTATGTCCCTGGGGGAATTCCTTGCCTCTCTGTATCTTCAGGACGAGTATCCACACATTGCCATTCATCCAGAGAGTCGGCAGTATCTCAGATTTGCCTGCGACCAAGGGCTCTTTCAGTTTTCAGCTCTTCCCTTTGGTCTAACTACAGCTCCTCAAGTCTTCAACCGTGTCCTGAGAGCTTTAATATCCGTCCTCCATCGGGATGTATGGAGTTACTCCATACATGGACGACCTTCTTCTGAAAGCCCCCTCTGCGGAACTTTTTCATCAGCAGGTTCAAGACTGCATTCCTGCTCTCACCCATTACGGGTGGACCATCAGCATGGACAATTCGGATCTTGTTGTGTAAGAAGAGCTGAGCACTCAGAATTATCCATAAAAATACTTCTTTAATGAAACATAGTTAAAAACATCTCGACGTTTCAGTCCCCCACCGGGACTTTCATCAGGAACAATAGAGTTACAGACTGGCTCCCCAATCTGCCCTAAATACTCTCTATTGTTGAATTTGGCGCCGTCATGATGTACGTCATGTTGCCAAAGCAACCGACTAACAGCAGACAGACACCCAATGTATCCATCTCTAACCTCTCGCCACATCTGAAATTTCACTGTTTAAAACCGATACAATGTATCACTATCTACTACATATAATGTACCAAACTGAACTGTTCGTTCAGTCCGAGCGGTGACAAGGTCTTCAGCTTATAGATCCAATACATTTCTCGTTTCGCTAGCTGAATGGCCCTGTCACCGCCCCGTGATGCCTGTTTAACTTGTTCAAACAGAAAACATTGGAGATCGGTCACTTTGTGTTTAAATTGAATGAAGTGTCTAGCAACTGGAGATCGTTTGAGCTGATTGTCACTCAGTGTATGGTTCAAAACCCTGATAATAGCGGATCTATGTTCCCGCATACGTTCTTTAAATGCCCTGGTTGTCTTGCCAACATAACACTTATCACAAGGACAGATTAACAAATACACCACAAAAGCTGTGGTGCATGTAATGTTCTGCTTAACCTTGATTATATAATCAATGGTGGGCATTTTGAAACTGGTCCCCACCATCATGTGTGCACATGTGACACAACCAGAGCACTTAAATACTCCCTTCCTAGTCTCATGCGTACTTCTACTATATTTGTCCCTGGGATCAGAGCTAACTAATACATCCCTTATGCTACGACCCCTCTTATAACAATGCATCGGTGGTATTTGAAATAAATGTCCCAACTCGGGGTCTGTGCTCAAGATATTCCAGTTGTTAGCTACACTTGCCCTTGTGTTGCCACTAATATCAGAAAAGTAGTTGTCATAATGAAACGGTCTGAATTGTCCTCCTTACGTTGTGTTTCCTTCAACAGTGTGTTCCTGTCCATCCTCACTACAGTATCAATATCTTGTTCAATATCGGAGACTTTATACCCCCTCTCTATAAACTTCGTTCCCATTTCCTTCAATCTTATCTCACTCTCCACTGGATCAGATACAATGCGTTTAACCCTCATCAATTGGGATTTAGGGAGACCTCTCTTCAGTGACCTGGGATTTTGGCTCTGAGCACATAGCAGTGTGTTACGATCTGTGGGTTTGACATATAGTGTTGTTGTCAACTTCCTACCACTTTTCTGAATCAACACATCTATATAATTAAGTTCCCTGTCACTAAAATTCATGGTTAACCTAATTGAAGTGCTCAAACCATTCAGATATTGTGCGAATTCTAGAAGAAGCTGTTCACCACCTGCCCATAACATGAACAGGTCGTCTATGAAGCGCACATAAAATCTTATATATTTCCAATATTGTGAGCCAATAATAATTTGGATCTTGTCCCATCCCAGTGTCTGGTCTTCCTGGGCCTTCTCTTCGACACTCAGCAGAGCATGGTGTTTCTCACGGACGAGGTGGCTCACCGGATCACCCGCAGGGTTTCTGCTGCTCTGGCTGACGATCCAGTTCCAGTCAAGAAGCTGTCATTTCTAGTGGGGAAATTCATCTCCACCATAGAAGCTGTCCCATTTGCCATGGCTCACACCAGGGAACTCCAGAGGTTTGTGATCCAGGTGTGCATGGGTCACCCGGACTTTCTGAAGACATCAGTATCCCTTCCTCTTCATGTGAAACTGAGTTTGTCATGGTGGCTCGACTTCTCCAATCTGCTGAAGGGCAAGTCTTTCCAGGTATCCTTCTGGACCATGGTGATGACGGATGCCAGCCTCTTCGGCTGGAGAGCGGTCCTGGGTCGCCTGAGTGCTCAGGGTCGGTGGTTTCCAGAGGAATCTCTCCTTCCCATCAACGTGTTGGAGCTTCGGGCGATATTTCATGCCCTTCGTTATTGGACACCCCAGCTGGAGGAATGCCCAGTCTGGGTCCAGTCCAACAACGCCATGACCATGGCTTACATCAACAGGCAGGGGGGAACAAGCAGTCTCGCCGCTTGGTTAGAGGTCAAGGCTATTTTGTCCTGGGCAGAAGAACATGTTCCTGCCGTATCTGCAGTGCACATTCCTGGCATAGCCAACATCATGGCAGACTTCCTCAGTCTACACACGGTGGACAGCGGAGAGTGGGAACTGCACCCAGAGGTGTTCACCCTCATTGTTCAGAAGTGGGGTCTTCCTTGCATCGACCTGATGGCGACAAGACACAACCGGAAGGTTCCGAGGTTCTGCTCTTGCTGGAGGGATCCTCTAGCTCTAGCGGTGGATGCCATGTCCATTCCTTGGTTATTTCCTGTGGCTTGCATCTTTCCTCCCCTCCCCATGTTGCACAGGGTGTTATGGAAATTGAGACTGGAGCACTGTACAGTCATTCTGATTGCTCCATACTGGCCGTGACAGGCCTGGTTCCCAGAGCTTCTGGCTCAGTCAGTGGCGGAGCCATTCCGGCTCCCTTGCCGTCCGGATCTTCTTCTACAGGGTTACCTGTGGAAGGAGGATGTTCATCGTCTAGCCTTGACAGCTTGGAAATTGAATCCTCAATACTGAAGAAGAAAGCTTTTTCTTCTGGTGTGGTGGCTACTATGCTCCGTGCCCGCAAACCTGTTTCTTCTAAGGCCTACCATCGTGTCAGGTCGACCTTTCTATCTTGGTGTGCTGATAGGGACCTTTCTCGGGAATTAGATCTGCCTACGGTCCTGGCTTTCTTGCAGGACGGTGTGGATAAGGGCCACATTTTGAGTTCCCTTAAGGTTCAGACTTCTGCACTCTCTGTTTTATTTCAGAGGCGCATTGCTATTCTTCCTGATATCAAGGTTTTCTTCCAGGGCGTTGCTCATACTCGTCCTGCTTTTAAGACTCACACTCCTCAGTGGGATCTTAACTTGGTTTTGGGTGTCCTTCAGCTCCCTCCCTTTGAGTCCTTGGCTACTATTTCCCTATGCCTGGTGATGAGGAAGATGGCCTTTCTCCTGGCAATCGTGTCTGTTCGCCGTTTCACGGAGTTGCATGCTCTGTCTTGTAGACCACCCTTTTTGGTGTTTCACAAAGACAAGGCAGTGCTTCGCACCTTGGAGGAGTTTCTCTCGAAGGTGGTCTCTGAGTTCCACATTAAAGGAGATCGTGGTGCCTTATTTCTGCCCTGACCCTGCTTCTGACAAGGAGAGGGATCTCGACTTGTTAGATATGGTGCGTTGTCTCAAGTTTTATGTACATTGCACTGAGTCCATTAGACAGTCTGACATGCTGTTCGTCATTCCTGAGGGCCCCAGGGCAGGGAGACCTGCATCCAAAGTGACTATTGCATCTTGGATGAAGTCCACTATTTGGAAGGCTTACGAGTTAAGGAAGAAGCCTGTTCCCTTTCGGGTCACAGCTCATTCTATAAGATCAGTTGGGGCTTCTTGGGCTTAAAAGAATCAGGCCTCAGCTGATCAGTTGTGCAAGGCTGCCACGTGGTCATCTGTGTACACCTTTTCGAAACACTACCGTGTTGATGTGCTGGCATCAGCTGATGCCAGTTTTGGGAGGAAGATCCTCGAGGCATTCTTGCTTGTCTAGGATCTTCTTCGGTTCTTGGTGCTTCCTTCACTTTTGAGCCCTGTTGGCTCTGGTTCAGTGTGCTGTGTAACAGTTCCTGGGGTGTTGTTAGCCCTGTTCAGTGTCCTTTGACACTTCATTGTTTTGTTGGGCTATCTCTGATCTGTTGGTTCATATCTGCTCTGGTGACTTTGTGGGCCTTGTGCCTGGTCTTTGCCGTACTTCCCGCCTCTGGGAAACTCAGTGGTTGGACATCCCAAAGTTACCAGTAACCTGTATTGGACGACAGAGAAAAGAGGATTTTAGTCTTACCTGTTAAATCCTTTTCTCTTAGTCCATATAGGTTACTGGTCTCCCACCGTGTCAATGGACCATGGTTGGCTCTCCTGTGGCAGACCGTGGGTGTCCTTCATGGTCATGCTCACAGGAGTCTTCTTTCCCTTCTACTATCTAGTCAATAGTTAGTGTCTGAAATCTTACTGGAGCTGATTGGCTAGCTGCAGCCAAGGAGGGAAGGTAGGCTCCACCCCCTGCATTCACTTCTAGAATTGTTCCTGCCTACTTTAAGGGGTGGGTCGCCTACCCAAATTTACCAGTAACCTGTATGGACTAAGAGAAAAGGATTTAACAGGTAAGACTAAAATCCTCTTATATACATTTCTTGTAGCTAGAAAAAAATATATAGGGATTTGATTCCTATGCACTTGAAATTATCTGCCTCTCCAACCCTTCCACAGTGGCAGTCAAGGAAATGTCCTATACCTGAGAATGAGAAACTACACGCCAGGGTAATCTAGCTCATTTTAAAGATGTTTGGGACCCTTGGCTTACCTACCATGCCTCAATTCCATGATCCCTGGCTTCGTTTCACCTCTCCTTTTCTTTATACAGCAGCTGGAAATGCTTGCTCGACTTCCACCCCTTTCCCACCTTTTCTCTTTCTTTTGTATTCTTCACATATTTCTCTTTCCCCCATTCTTTATACTCTTTGTATTTTTTCTAATTTGATCTGGGTGTCTGTATGGTCAGCCCTGTTGGATATATTCTCATAGGGCCATATGTTCAAAGAAGTAGCGAAATAGCTTTTGTCGTTTGTAACGACTTTTCAAAGTACAATGTCGTTGGGATCATTAATATTTTCAGAGAGTGTTGGTTGTGATCAGAAATATGTCGTTTGTCCTGACTGAAATTGTCGTATGTAACGACAAAAAAAGTCTTAACTAATGACAAAAATGTCTTTAAAAATGTTTTTACCAAAGACAAAAATGTCTTAACTAAAGACAAAATTTCTCCCTCCCTCCACTTTTTTCTTACCGTGCAAATTTTGTCTTTTGCAATTAATTTTTTTGTCGTTAGTTACGACAAATTTTCTTTTCCTCTGTATGACACTGGAGAATAGTGTAGCCACACCCTTGCCATGCCCCTTTGCCCGTCGGTTCTGAAGTTGTATCGTACACAACGGACATTACTAGTTTTTTGTCATGTACTCTGTAGAAAATATGTTGTTCATGCATACAGTGATTTATTTTTGTCTTTCATACAACATCTTTTTGTCGTTATCCCTTTGAACATGCTGCCCATAGTGATCTAGCTCGCTCTATTTAGAGCCCTATCTGATCTCCTAATTTGGTCCTTTTAAGACATCTATAGTTGTGCTAATTTACTTGTGTACTCTTTCTACTTATCCTTTGTTATTAATAAAGCTCTTTGAAACTTGAAAAAAAAATCATTTTTCTTGAGTGTTAAAGAAAAGTATCATCCTCTGGTCAAAGGTATTTCATTGCTGGATGCTTTTGAAATTCCACTAATGTATCCTGACTATAATTGTTCATTGACTCTGAAAAATTATTTCCAAAAAGGCCACTTCAAAGAAAAAGTTTAAAGTCACGATACTTAAAGGGATAGTAATACTTCTTTTTAACTTTATTTTATTTTGTAGGCATTAAAAAAACATGAAGAATGATATAAGTGTTATCTCTCAAACCTTTATGGTTTAAGAGATATTCACAAGCAACCTTTCCCCCTCCTGCCCCTTTTTCCTAGTGTAAGCCATCTGTTCTCAGATGTGAATCTGGTTGTAAGACCAGACAGATAACAGCAGGGGACAATCTTCTTTGTATTAAAAGAATGAAAGCCCTTCCCCCCTTGACAAGTTTTTCAGCTTTTTCCCTTATCTTAATTGAAGATTGGCCCTCTCTGCAGTCTACCTGGGCACCTCCCTTCTGCTTTGGCTGAGCAGTGTTACATCAGTAAAAGGGTCGGGAGGGGGATACTTTGTCATTGAATTACTCTTGAACTACAACTCTGACAGAATTGAAATAACACTCTCCAAAGTCCAAATACTATGATGATTAATTAGAGCTGCTTTTATTATGAAACATTACTATCCCTTTAAGTATCTTAGATCCCCCACTACTGTATCCTACGCTGCTTTCTACTCTGAAATTTAAACAACATTTGTTATCAGTATTAATTGGCCTAAAGAAGAGAGACTCTTTTGAAAGTTTGTTTTATAACGTCAACTTAGTCAAAATTAGAAATTTATAACGAGGTAACAAGGTACTCATATGTTTGTATTACTACACCTGGATTAAAATAGCGACAACAGATTAAGTGATGCATATAGCCCCAAATATTTAAATATCTGGATCCTCCTTTTAGATATCAATTTATCAGATTGTATTTTCATTTAAACAACACTGCATGGGTCTTGAGAAAACTGTATTATACTCTGCAAATTACAGACTAGACAGATGTTATACAATGATAAATATTTATTATAATCTAAAGCAAGTAATGATGCAGTGCCATTCATGTATTCACTGTATGTGTTGAAATTTCAATAAAGACAAATTTAAAAAAACAATATTTGGAAGAAATAATGTCAACATTAACAGCAGTCCGAGAACTAATTTTGTCAACGACATATTGCAGAATTTGGAGAATTTTATTTAACAGGTACAAAAGTAATCATATATCCAACAAGATGTCAATGTGCTCTTGTGTATATTTTTTTTCTAAAAAGCTCAGTTGTATCTAAGCCCTGTTGTTCTAAGGTTCAGACTAAGGAATCAGAAAAATCACTCACAGGTTCAAGCCTCAACAGGGGATTTGTATTTTGTATTAACAGCTCAGTAAATTATCAGTTTAAACTCTTAGGGGTAGATTTAAAGGCAGGAGTTAGAAAAAAAATAAACAACCGTTGCGTGTGTTAACGTGCAGTAAGCCATTTAAGGGTCCATCTTAAGAACAGCTAACGGCAGTTTGATAATCTTTACGGCCGATAGACTTATGTGCATTGAGACTCATGGAACTAGATTCCCCAGAGCCATTTAAAGGAGTATGGTACTGCAAACGGCTGAAAAACAGATTCAGTTAACGGGAAAAAGTTAAGACCCAGTTTTCTTAGCTGTTAGACGCTAAACGGTAAAAAAAAAAAAAACACATTACATAGGAAAACAGACAAACTGCTTACAGCACAAGTATGTAAATGGCAACATTAACCCGTGCAATGCCAAAATAACACAAAAAACATGCCCATGCAACACAAATCACTCTCACACACAAAACAACAACCAAGCAACACCACAGGGATAAGGCCTTCCAAAAAAAAAAACAACACAACATGGCACAGAACAATGGGGGTTAGCACACAAAACGGACACCTGGCAATACGAAACAAGCTCACCTGTGCAACATCACGAGACGATCTAGGCACAACCTGTACCCCACAACTTCATACCCGCAACTGACAGAGACACAGCAATCAGAACACAACTCATTTTTAAACACGAGCACACTGACAAACACTTACCTGGACAACAAACACCTTCCTATTGGTCATCACTCACCTCACCACCAAACCTACACAACGCCCTACCAAGTACTTAAAGGGACAGCTCACCACACTCGCTTGTTTTCCACTCAGGGAGATTGATAGCGAGAGAGAGAGAGAAATAAGTATGTTGGGTTACTTATCGATGCGAAGACTGTGGAGAAAGTGTGCAAAGGCGAGAGCTAGGAAACACCAGCAAGCCCCAGGCACACCTGAACAACAGCCTTCACTTGTTGCAAGTGAGGAGGCTCAGGCTCAAGAGCCACACAGGAGCCCATCCCCACCTGGAGGACAGCACCTGCCTGCAGATGCACAGCTGCAGCAACAGGATGCTCCCCAGCAACAGGATGCTCCCCAGCTGCCACAGGGACCCCTGCAGCAGCGGAGGATGTATAGATGACCACCAAGGCCCAGGGTATACCACCCAAGGGTCACAATCTTTGGAATAACTGATGACGAGGTGATTGATCGCTAAATTTTGAGGCCGCACAGCATCATTGCCTTGTATGAGGTTATCAAGGATGAGGTGGATCCTATTTACATCCACAACCATGCCCTGTCTGGCTTGCAAAAACTCCTGTGTGTCATAAACTTCATGGAAAGTGGCGCCTTCCAGACGACTGAAGGTTACGCATCTGGCATGTCACAGGCCACATTCTCCAGGGTGCTGGCCCAGGTCTTGCCAGCCCTCAAAAGCAAGGCCAGTAGGTATATCCATTTTCCCACCACCGACATGGAGTGGACACTTCTGAAGCAGGGCTTTTATGCAAGAGGAGGAATGCCTAGGGTCATGGGTACAATGGGTGCAATAAATTGCACCCATGTCCGTATCAAAGCCCCAGCACGTGACGCACATATATTCATCAACAGGAAGAACTTCCACTCCATGAACGTGCAGATGGCGTGTGACAGCAACATGAGGATTATGAATGTGTGTGCAAAGTATCCTGGCAGCTGTCATGATTTGTATTCTCCAAAACTCTTCAGTGCACAGAGACTTCAAAAATGGAACTTATACAGGGAGATGGCTTCTGGGTGAGTTAACAATACTAAATTACACCACTTCCACAGGTGTACACACAACACTGCTCAGCATGCTCTCCACTCACAGCTAGTACGTTCACCTCATAAAACATCATTCACACAACATGTGCTCCCTGTCTCACCATGTCACTCACTTTCCACAGGTGATGCTGGCTGTGGCTGCAAATCCTGGCTACTGACCCCAGTAGCAAATCCCCAAATGGATGCCCATGATCGCTATAATCAGGCTCCTGGCAGAACTCAGAATGCCACTGATCGGACTTTTGGACTCCTAAAATCACAATTCAGATGTCTAGACCACTCAGGGGGAGCACTGCAGTATGCCCCAGGAAAAGTGTGTGATATCATAATGGCGTGTGCAATACTGCACAACATCACAGTGGACTCTAAGCTGGTGGATGATATCCAGGCCACCCCCCCATACCTGAGTTCCCATGGACGTTGACCACGGTGAGGAGACCCTAAGAGAGGAGCAGATGAGAGACAGGCTCATCAGGGGCCACTTCAGCTGTGAGTATGAGACATGAGACAAGCGTTCACACAATTTTTTTTTTGGGGGGGGGCGGGGACCTTTGACTGGGTGCCAGAGGTGGATGTCCTGGCTGATTGCCTTGTCACCCTTTGCACCCTAGGTGTAGCTTCAGGGGTAACACTGGAGGGAGTGGTGGGTGCAGTAGACCCCTCTGTGGAACGCAGCTCTCTGTCCACACTCAGGTCCTCCCTGCAGTTGTGGTTTCTCAACTCCACCAGCACCTGCCCAATCATGTCCATCATCCCAGTGTGGTACTGATGGAGTTGTGTGTTGATCCTTGTCTGCTCCATCTCCAGGGCATGTATCCTATCCTCTGTCCTTGAGGTGTTCCTCCAAGATTCCCTTCTTCTCTTTGATATGTTCTGATCGGTACTGTGGCATGCCCGGAGTAGCCTCCTCTGTAGGACCATGCACTCCGCCTCTATCCCCATGAGGCGTGCAATGCTGGAGGTGGATGTGGCTGGTGACTCTGCTTTTGGGTTTGCTGCTGCTGAGTTCTCTGCTGCTGCTGCTGTGTCCTCTCCTGCTGCTGTGCCTGCTGCTGCTGTGTCCTTTGCTGCTGCTGTGTCCTCTGCTGCTGCAGAGTCTGTTGTGGCAGCTGCTGCTGTGGCTGCTGGTGACGTGGCTGCTGCAGATGATGGATATATGCCCACCACATCTAGTGACTCCGAGCTGCCCAACGATGTCTGTGCTGGTTGAGGTGGTGGAGTGATGTCTTCCCTCGGTAGAGGGCGCTGGGGCTCCCCAGTCAGGCCCAGGTGTTGGTAGTCCAGTGGCCAAGGGTCATACCTTGACCAATGGTAGGTGCTTGGCCCCCACCTGGTATCATACCTGGGGCCATGCTGGGGAGCCATCTATGAGGGTAGGTCCATCTGCTCTCCATATGTGCCATATTAATGGGTGTCCACTGTCCCTGGAAGCCATTGCCTCCCTGGTGGTGGTGGTGCAGACAGTGTTGGTGCAGACAGTGGTGGTACAGAGAGTGGTGGTGCAGACAGTAGAGGAGCAGACTGTGTTGGAGGAGGTGTGGATGGTGGGTACGGTGACCACCGGCTGGTCCCCTCCTCTGTATGCTCCTCACTGGGTGGTGATGTAGCCTCCTCCACGGGCTCCTGCAGTGCTGGAGACCCATAAGCTGTGTGGAGAAATGAGATGGTGTGATTAGTAATCATAGCCATGATAGGATTAAAGGGATAGCAATACTTAAAATGTAAAAAAAAAATATGTGGTAGGGTTTATCCCCCTGAGTAAAACAAGGGTATTCCCACTGCTGAAAGGTGTTTTATTCAAAAGTTATTACAGCTCAAAGTTGAATTTTTAGGTGCAATATCGCAGTGGCCTGAAATTGTACAGTGGCGCTGTTGCTACACCATCCCATGTAGATTTATGGTCCCGGGACCAGAGCGGTCCATAGGATAGTGTAGCAACAGCGCCAATATACTATTTCAGGCCACTGTGATATTGCACCTAAAATATTCAACTTTGAGCTGTAATAACTTTTGAATGAAACACCTTTCAGCAATGGGAGTTCCCTTGTTTTTCTCAGAGGGATAAACCCTACAGAATATTTTTCTTTTCACATTTTAAGTATTACTATCTCTTTAATGGGATAGCGATGGTTAATTTCACCTTCATGTAATACTGTAGGCATTGTAAAAAGATGTGGATCGATGTTAGTCCTATCCCTCAAACCCTCATGGTTAGACAGATATTGCTGTATGTGACAGCTGTAGATTTCAGTCATTTGACCACACGGAGGCTCTTCAGCAGAGCCAAAATTGCCCCATTTACAGATCAATACTTCATTGGAATGGTCTACAAAGCGTGCCTGGTTTGCATGCATATATATATATACTAGTCGAAAAGCCCGTTACACGGGCCACAGTGGAACTGCCAGCCAGTCACCGGCATTCATACACAGCACAGACTGCCCACGCCGCGGCTGATGCAGAGCCCCACTGTGTATCAGCCTCGTTACTGACAGTCTCCACTGCGCGTAACTGCGTCCTTACAAACTTTCTAGCGAATTATTATATAGGATATATTACCCAGAGGTAAATACTATATTAGGTATCTACCCTGGATAATGGGAAGCGCCACTGATATCAAATTATTATCAGACAATAAAATACAAACATATATTTAAAAAATCATCCAAAACAGTACCAAGGGTAAGGGTATTCCAAAAAGTCCTTAAGATTCTATGCAGCTGTTGTATGGTTTGGGATTCCCATCAATATACTACAAAATAAAAACAAAGACAAAAAACAGCGCAAAAAGTTCCTCTAAGTGTAGTATCTTCACAATATTCAACCTTCACCTTCACCACGTGCATATAGATGGTACTCACTTTTTCGAGAGGATAATACTGCCTCTCAGTTTATCTTGCACTCCTGGTATATACCCCAGGTAGGTAATGACCTCTTGGACTCCCAGGTTTCTTCCACCAATAAATCCTTTATCTCTCTTCTTTAGGCATAAAATCTTCTCCTTGTTCACAGACAATGCCTATCTCAGGTGGGAAATATCTACTGGGTATGATCTTTAGAATAACTCATCAGAAATTATGGCTCAACGCGTTTCGTAGGACTATCCCACTTTCTCAATTCAGCAGCTCTTGAGAAAGTGGGGTAGTCCTACGAAACGCGTTGAGCCATAATTTCTGATGAGTTATTCTTTTGTTTTTATCATTCAATGAATGGAATTTTATCATTTTAATAATATTTTTTTAATATTATCCCAATAAATTTCTAGTAACCCTGTCACCCAGTGTATGGTGCTATAATTTTATATTGTACCTTATGGTCTAAAGATCATACCCAGTAGATATTTCCCACCTGAGATAGGCATTGTCTGTGAACAAGGAGAAGATTAAAATGCCTAAAGAAGAGGGATAAAGGATTTATTGGTAGAAGAAACCTGGGAGTCCAAGAGGTCATTACCTACCTGGGGTATATACCAGGAGTGCAAGATAAACTGAGAGGCAGTATTATCCTCTCGAAAAAGTGAGTACCATCTATATGCACGTGGTGAAGGTGAAAGTTGAATATTGTGAAGATAATACACTTAGAGGAACTTTTTGCGCTGTTTTTTTGTCTTTGTTTTTATCTGGTTTGCATGCACACTCTGTAGACCATTCCAATGAAGTATTAATCTGTAAAAGGCGCAATTTTGACTCTGCTGAATAGCTTCCGTGTGGTCAAATGACTGAAATCTACAGCTGTCACATACAGCAATATCTGTCTAGGGTTTGAGGTATTGGACTAACATTGATACACAACTTTTTACAATGCCTACAATATTACATCAAGGTGAAATGAACCATTGCTATCCAGTTAAAGATACACAGAAAGAAAAATGGTCTGATATGTATGTGGATATGTACCTTTCATATGGGTACAAATATATCCTTACAAGATATGAACCCAGAGTTGAGTTCAGTAAGTTTGATTGCCTTACTGGCTATTTATGTGCACCCATCACAAACTAACTTTTATTGATACCATAAATAAAAACATATGTCGTATATATCCCATCTAAGTAAGGTGGGATATACTAGGTATGTGCATTTTGATGATATCAATAAAAGTTAGTTTCTGATGGGTGCACATATGTGGCCAGTAAGGCAATCACGCGTGCTGAACTGATCTCTGGCTTCACATCTTGTTGGGATATATTTGTACCCATTTGAAAGGTACATATCCACATACATATCTGACCGTTGTTTTTTCTGTGTACATATCTTTTTTGAACAAATCTGCAGTGGGATTCAAGTGTTATTCATCCCTATCTTATCAGTTTATCTCGTACAATGCAAGATTTTGAATTATTTTACAGGTGACTATTTGGTTGTCATGATGGTATCCTATGCATTACATTGTGATGCATGGGATACCACCCTTGCAATAATAGATTGATGAACTTGACAGGATCTTGTCCATGAGGTCTGTTCTAGTTCAATCCTGAAGGGCAGCAATCAAGCCAGTAGTGAAGGGTATCTTTGATTGAGGCCTGTTGTTTTTCTGGATGAGCCCACCCTTCTGAGTGAGGCAGCTGTACTCAATCAGGGATATCCATCATTTATGGCCTGTTGTTGACCAAACTACAATGGTTCATATTTGGTTCCCATGTGTATCCTGCAAATAGTGGCTGGTGTACCATCCATCCATGGCATCACCACTCCTGAGGATCCATGTGGGAATCAAATGTGAGATATGTTATTTCAAGCTAAAGTAAATGATTGCATACATAACGCATGGCCTACATTTGTCTCCTTTAATTCCAGTGAATTATTTTAGGCCTGTGTGTTGCACATACAACCAGTTATTCTCAGTGGCACTGTGATGTGTGACCTGATCCATCCTTTTTGTGATTCAGTAAGCGGTGATGAAGACTTGATGAACTGAACATGATGCTGACTTCTTTAGTGATCTCAATTCCCCATTTCCAGTGTTTTCTATGGAGTGTATACAATGGGACCTTAGCAACTTGATTCATGTTATTGAAAAATCCCCATAGGCTAACATTGGGATTGGTGAAGTCAGGGTATGTAAGGGTTAGTTTATCTCCATCATCTCCTTTTCACCCCTTAGTGAATGTCCCCTGTGTCGCATGTAATCGTTAGCCTTTCAACTTGTGTTTGTTGTCTGGTAGGTAGAGTACCGGAGGGGTTGCCAAAGCATTGTTGAGTGATGCATTAATAATCCTTCTAGCACTCAAGGAGTTATTTGCTGGTTTCCCTGTGGGTACATGGGTGACACTGTGTAGGAGCAGTTATGGTGTTTAACATACAACACTTTTATGAGCATGGTTTCTGTGTATTTTGCCATCTGTGACATCTTGCCATAGTGACGTCTACCCGCCTGCGCTGTCAGTCCCTTTTGGACGCCTCCTAGACCCGGCTGGGGCTGACAGCGCAGGCACGCGGACGTCACTGTGGCAAGATGTTCACGCCCCTTCCTGCCTGTCACCCATGGAAGAAAGCTTAAATCTATTAAATAAGGTAATAATTCTGGCAACTAGCGCTACTAAGCAGCTAGTCGCCAGATGAGGACTTAATTAAGCTAAAGCTGTTGTGCGGTGGTAGTTCCGCTTTAATGTGCACCAACCTTCCTATACAGATACTGGACAAGACATCTGACAGTCTATAGTTAAGGCATGCTTGCACTTTTAAAATTGATGATCTGAACTGAAAATAACAAGGTTTAATGCAATGATGCAGTGTGGTTCAGTCATTGTGCTTCAGGATCAATAGTACCAAAAGTAGGCTGACCAGATCTCACATTTAACTGGGGACACATAGGAAATAGGCATATTTCAATACTTCACTGAAATCAAAGCAGCCCTGCAGTACGCATTTTTCATATGCGTCCCCGGTTAAAGGTGAGGTCTGGTCACCCTAAACAAAAGTCAATGAATTATATATATTTTAACATACACATATTTCACTATAATAGGATAGCTTAGTTGCTGTCTTCAGTATGGTCATGGACACAGATCATGAAAAACATATTTTTGCCTCTAAATTAATTGAACTTGGTGTGACATAAAGTTAAGACCTTGGATACTATCCTTAATGTCATACAATGCCATGAAGAACAGATAAAGAAAAGAAAATAAAAAGTGTTTTATTCCTGTAGATTCAGTTTCACAAAAGTGAAAGCAAATCAAGTTGTCCATGTTTTTATTTGCCTCTAGGAATACAAAATGATTGTGAACTACAGTTGAAACCAGAAGTTTACATACACTATATAAAAAGACACATATGCATGTTTTTCTCACTATCTGACATGAAATCAGAATAAACCTTACCCGTTTTAGGTCAATTAGGATTACCAAAATTATTTATATTTTCCAAATGCCAGAATAATGAGAGAGAGAGAATTTTTAAGGCATTTGTATTACTTTCTGCAAAGTCAAAAGTTTACATACATTTCATTAGTGTTTGGTAGCATTGCCCTTAAACTGTATGACTTGGGTCAAACATTTTGGATATCCTTCCACACGCTTCTCACAATAGTTGGTAATAATTTTGGCCCAATCCTCCTGACAGAACTGGTGTAACTGAGCCATGTTTGTAGGTCGCCTTGCTCGCACCTGCCTTTTCAGCTTTGCCCATAAATTTTCAATAGGATTGACATCAGGGCTTTGTGATAGCCACTCCAAAACATTGACTTTGTTATCCTTAAGCCACTTTGTAACCAGTTTGGCAGTATGCTTCGGGTCATTGTCCATTTGGAAGACCCATTTCTGCCCAAGCTTTAACTTCCTGGCTGATGTCTTGAGATGTTGTTTCAGTATTGCCACATAATCTTCTTTTCCCATGATGCCATCTATTTTGTGAAGTGCACCGGCCCCTCCTGCAGCAAAACAACCCCACAACATGATGCTGCCACCCCCGTGTTTCACAGTTGGGATGGTGTTCTAAGGCTTCCAAACTTCTCCCGTTTTCCTCCAAACGTAACGTTGGTCGTTATGGCCAAACAGTTCAATTTCAGTTCGTCAGACCACAGGACATGTCTCCAAAAATGTAGGTCTTTGTTCCTGTGTGCATTTGCAAACATTAATCTGGCTTTTATATGTTTCTTTTGGAGTAATGGTTCTTCCTGGCAGAGTGGCCTTTCAGCCCATGTTGATACAGTACTCGTTTCACTGTGGATAATGACACAATCTTACCAGCTTCCGCCAGCATCTTCACAAGGTCTTTTGCTTTTGTTCTTGGGTTGATATGCACATGTCGGGCCAAAGCACATTCATCTCTGAGACACAGAACCCGTCTCCTTCCTGAGCGATATGATGGCTGGACATTCCCATCTTGTTTGTACTTGCTTATAATTGTTTGTACAGATGAACAAGGCACCTGCAGGTATCTGGAAATTGCACCCAAGGATGATCCAGACTTGTGCAAGTCCACAATTGTCTTCCTGATATCTTGGCTGATTTCTTTAGACTTTCCCATGATGTTACACACAGAAGCAGTGTGTTTCTGGTGTGCATTAAAATACATCCACAGGTGTGTCTCTAATTAACTCAGATGTTGCCAATCAGAAGCGTCCACAGACATGACATCATCATATGGGCTGTCCCAAATTGTTTAAAGGCATAGTAATCCTAGTGTATGTAAACTTTTGACTTTGCAGAAAGTAATAAAAATGTCTTAGAAAATTCTCTCTCTCTCATTATTCTGGCATTTGGCAAATATAAATAATTTTGGTAATCCTAATTGACCCAAAACTGGTAAGGTTTATTCTGATTTCATGTCAGTGAGAAAAACATGCATATGTGTCTTTTTACATAGTGTATGTAAAGTTCTGGTTTCAACTGTATATAATTGTAGCCACATGAGTGGCAGGGAAACTTTCAAATACAATAAATACTAAAATTGCAGAAATACAAAAGCTAGCAGTTGCGGGAGGGGAATAAATTCATTGTTCTTGAAAACCCAGTTGTTTTGGACATTATCATGTATATAGTATAATGTTTATTTTTGTTTTATAAATCCAGGCACTTGAGGAATACATGGAGCAGAATAATAAACAGATTGATGACATTGTTGCTTTGGTGCGTGGGACATTGTCAAAACAAAACCGTGTTACTCTTGGAGCACTTGTAGTTTTGGATGTTCATGCAAGGGATGTCCTTGCAGCTCTTGTCAAAAAGCAAGTTTGTGATGAAAATGATTTTGAATGGTTAAGTCAGCTTAGATATTACTGGGAGGTAAGGTTTTTTTTTCACCTTTCAGTTTCTATGTTTATTTATAATTAAAGTCAACATTTCACTATAAAATAAGTTTGGTTAACTTTAAAGATAATTAAAAAGCTGCCTTTATGTTGTACTAACCATTTGTATATAATAGGAATAATTTTTGAGAAATTAATCTTTACATATTGGTTGCACAATGTGGCAAGTTGTTAATTATTTTCTGTATGTTGCCAGTATTACCACACTGTGTTGTATTAATCTAGCAAGAGCTCACACCCTGGGAACATTTCCTATAGCATAGCTAGCAATAAGATTGCCCTTGAACAGAAGTAATTAGAATATTGCAGGGATTTGCATTAAGTTCCATACTGTACCATCAAAATACAAAGGTTCATTTCTCTGTCGTTCAATATAGGTTACAGCTAACTTCGGGTAGGCGACTGCCCCTTTAAGTAGGCTGGAACAATTCTTGCAAAGAAGTGCAGGGTGGAGCCTTCCTTCCCTCCTTAGCTGGTCACCAACCAACCCCCAGCCATTTAAGGTTTGTTCCTTGAACAGGAAAGTCAAAGAGAACAGTTCTGCTTAGTTTTTAGTTATATTTATTGTTTTCTGTTAGATATGGAATACCACCATTAGACGGATTACCATTATTGACATTCCATTGATGGATAGCTCAGTTGCCAGGTGCTGTTGTGGACCTTCCAGCCCTGAGGGGAAAATCTTGTGTGACAAGTTCTTTCCCTAGGAGAAAGCCCACTGAGGCTTCTTCTTTACAAATGGTAATCTGAAGACAGAAGACTTGCTAAAAAGGTGAGCAACCCTTTGAGTGCTGAGGTCCACTTGTCCCATGCTTCCCCTACGCACAGGGGTCTCCTACTACATACTCCTGCACTCATTGGGTGTACATGTTTGTCCGTTGGGTTTATGGAGCTTTGGGTTTCTGTGGTAAATTAACATCTTGCTTTACATATTGGGCTCTTTTGAGGTATTATTGCAGTTTTCCCCTTGGGCTTAGTGTTTTTTATTATCAGTCTGGTATAGTTTATGTGTTTTCCAACTTTTGGAATTACTTTTACTAAACTTCGTTATTTGAGTTCCGCTCCTTTAAGGTGTGCTTTACAGCATAGATGCCATGCTCCATTCACCTCTTTGGGACATATCTCTGCAACCGCTCAATGTAGTGACTTCAGTGATGGCTAATTCTGTTTGTCTACCCTTGTCCTGTCATCCGGTTTACGTTCTGAGTGTTTTGGGGGGCTCAGGCTTCGGGCACTGTTTTTGCGGTACTTGAAGGGAAACTTCATTTCCCATGAGCGGCTGTTTAGTGGGCTCTTTTCTGATTGGCTATTGCCACGGACGCCATTTTCTGGCTTTCCCTTCACAAGTATCCTATGCAGGGCTTGGACTCTTAGTCTTTCCTCAGCAGATTAACCCTTCGTCTGCCAGTTAAGCACATTTTCGCTATTTCTGGGGTGAAAATTTAATCTTACACACAGTATTTGTTTTTTTCCTCATACTATTAGATGTTTAATACCCTGTTAGGATGCCAGACCCATTGGGACTTGGGGTTAGACCTAAGACTAAGGATACTGGGATGTCTGTAACGCTCATTGCGCATTGCTCCTCATGTCATTCAGGGCTTCCTAGTGGAAAAACAGGTCTTTTCTGTCCTTCATTCGCTATGGCTTCTGCCTCTCTGCCATAACCCTCCAGCCATGTTGTAGAGCCACCTTGGATGCAAGAGTTCAATACTACTTTGCAACTACTTCTATTGCACTTACAGTGGGTCATCCAAGCTTGGAGACCCCCCCACATTATTCAGGTCTTCTGTGCCCAAACCACAGGGAGTACCTAACGTGTCAGACTCCTCTGAGGAGGAATTGTTAGTGGACTCAGATGAGGGTGAATGCTCTGTGGGTTTTGGCTCCCAATTCTTTGGGGACCCCTTTGTGGCTGACCCTGAACCCTCTGCTGAGGGTATCATCAGGGCAGTCCTAAATAACCTGAGCATTTTTCCTGTTTCTGAAGAGCCTAAGGATGCTTGTGATGTCTTTCAGAGACCTAAGAAGCAACACACTGTTTTTTCCACCTAATCTCGCTCTGGACCAGACTGCCTTAGACGAGTGAAAAACCCCTGACACATACCTGGCTTTGCCTAAAATGTTTTGCCAAGCTGTACCCCTTCTCAGAGGTGGTACTAGCTTTGTGAGCTTACCCCCTCCCCCCCTCCAAGGTGGATGCCCCAGTGTCCAGACATTCTAGGACCACGGCCCTGTCAGTGGCAGATGCTTCTGCTTTCAAGGACTTGACTGATAGGTAACTTCTGACAACTATTGTTGCTACTATTGGTGCATCTCTGTGACCCTCCCTTGCTGCTGCCTGGGTAAATGGGGCCATTGCTGTATGGACTGAAAAACTTGCTGATGCTGTTCGTCAAGGTGCACTTACAGCTGACGTGCTGCAGCTATTGGCTAACATTTCAAAAGCTCAACATTGCGTTTCTGACGCTATCTTTGACGCTGTTTCTGCTATATCCATGCAGCCAGACGTGCTCTCTGGCTTAAGATCTGATCTGTGGATGCTATTTCTAAGAAATCCTCATTTTCTCTGCCCTTCTTGGGCACTTCCTTATTTGGGCTGAAGCTGAAGAGCCTTATCAGTGAGGCTACTGGGGGCAAGACCACATTGTTGCTCTTGGTTCCTAAGAAGAAACCTTAAGTCCAATGGCACTGCTTCCAGACTGAGGCACGTCCCTCGGCCCTACCAGTTCCCCAGAGTCCGTGATCATCCTCCAAGCCCAAACAGCAGTGGAGGCCCCAACTGTCCTCCACCCAACCCAGGACCACCAAACCTTCTTAGGCATGACTCGCCGAACCCCGACCCCACGTTGCAGTGGGTGGTTGACTGCGCCATTTTCTAGTGCCTGGACAGACACCATGGTGGATCCATGAGTTTTACAGGTGATTGCAGAGGGGTACAGGATTCCCTTCACCTCTCTTCCTCCTTTCAGGTTCTTCCTTCTCACACTCCTCAAGGATTGGGGAAGCATCATCTGTTCAGTGGAGCTATCCAGACTCTACTGAACAAAGTGATTCTGGACCCGGTTCCCGACCCAGACATCTGATCCGGTTTCTATTCCAACCTGTTTGTGGTCTCCAGGACGGATGGTGGCTGCCGTCCCATTCTGGATGTCAGGGATCTCAATTCCTCCGTAGTCAAGATCATTTTCACCAACAGGATAGAAATCTCCAAGAGAATATGGTACTCACTCAGGACTCCGTGGAAGAGGACTCCCGTGAGGCAGGTACTGCTGGTGGGACACTCCTTGGCTGGCGAAGAGAAGTTGGCACGGTCCTTGAGGATCCACTGGAGGCTGGAACAAAAGAGGTAGGGTCAAATATTGGTCCGGGTGGTACTCACAGGTAGGTAGACAATGGGCAAAGGCTGAGGCAGGGTCAAGGCAGGTCCGGGTCATGCACAGAAGATCAAGATAACTGGGTGATAGAGGCTTGGTCAAACAGGTCCGGGTCATACACAGGATCAAGATCAGTTGGGTCAGACAGAGGCTAGGTCAAACAGATCCTGTCACACACAGATTCTTGGCACACAAAAGACAGGCAGAACAGAAAGACGCTATACTAACGCGTCTAGGCAGGCAGGAATCCAGAAGATAAAGGCCCCCAGCCGGAAGGAGCCCTGGAAGAGAGGCTAGAATGTCAGCGGACCTTCAGCGAACCCCTCTCTATGGTCCGCCGACATGCGCATGCGCACTGCCACCGGAAGCGGGAGCATATCAAAGAGGCAACCCCGGGAGTGGACACACCACCCGGAGTTGACAGGACCCCAAGGTAAGAACCACAGGCGAACGGGACGTTACAGATACCTAGGTCTTTCTCTAGCAACGAATCCCCTAAAATGATTCCATTAAGTTTATAAGTAACCTTGGGATTATTTCCTCCCAAATGCATGACTTTACATTTCCCACATTAAACTTCATATTCCATTTGTTTGCCCAATCTGCAACAGTCTGGATCTCCTTGTATAGGGATATCTGTGGAAGGAGGATGTGGACCATCTGGGTTTGACAGCCTAGCGGTTGAATCCTCAATATTGGTGTAGAAGGATTTTTCTTCAGCAGTCGCAGCTACCATGCTTCGTGCTAGGAAGCCTGTTTCCTCTACGGGGTACCACAGAATCTGGTCTACTTTCCATTCTTGGTGTGTGGACAGAGATCTGTCCTCACAAGACTTTAACCTTCTTACTGTCCTATCTTTCTTCCACGATGGTGTGGACATGGGCCTCTGCCTGAGTTCCTTGACAATTCAGCCTTCTGTGCTGTCTGACATTTTCCAGAAGCACATTGCTATCCTTCCAGATGTCAAGGTTTTCATGGCTCATGCTCACCTTGCCTTTAAGAGTACCGCTCCTCAGGCGGACCGATATTTTAGTGCTTGGCGTCTTACAGTGCCCTCCTTTTGAATCCTTGGCCACTATTCATCTTCATCTATTGACTTGGAAATTGCCTTCTTTTTGGCAATCATCTCTGTTTTCAGGGTTGCAAGCTGCAGACTCTGTCCCGCAAATTGATTTTCTCTGTCGTCCAATACAGGTTACTGGTTGGTAACTCTGGGTAGGCGATCTGCCCCTTTAAGTAGGCAGGAACAGTTCTAGAATCGTATGCAGTAGGTAGAGCCTACCTTCCCTCCTTGGCTGCAGCTAGCCAGCCAGCTCCAGAAAGATTTGTTCCTTGGTGAAAATAACACAGGCAAGAGAATAGTTCTGCTATAACTTTAGAAGTTTTTTATTTTCTGTTAGAAATGGAATACCACCATTTTGCGGATTACCATAACTGACAATGCCCTTAGATGTGGCTAGCTCAGTGACCAGGTGCTTTTTGTGGACCTTAAGCCCTGGGGGGAAATCTTGGCTACAAGTTCTTTCCCCAGGAGTTGCCCACCAAGGCTTCTTCTTTAAACATGGTAATCTGAAGACAGAAGATCTGCAGGAAAGGTGAGCAACCCTTTGTGTGCTGCAGGTCCACATGTCCCACAGTACCGCTTTGCACAGGGGTTTTTCATTTGGAGTTCCTATTGCACACTTCTGCGCTCATTGGGTCTATCTGTGTGTCTGTTGGGTGTTTTGGAGCAGGTTTATGTGGTATTTAACCCTTTAGCTGCTGGTTTGGCATTCATTTGGGGAGTTTTCTGACACTTTTCCTACTGGTTCAGTGTATTTTGGGTATCCTAACATGTTTTAGTGATGTTTCATGTCTTTTAGTATTACACCTTTAATTTTGTAAAATTTGAATTCCAAGGCACGCTTTACCGCATAGGTGTCATTGTTCCATTCACTCCTATGGGACTGTACAGTTTGGGACATGTCTCTGCAACCGTTTAACCTAGTGACTTCAGAGATGGCTCATTTTACTTGTCTGTCCTTGCTCTATCATCCGGTTCATGTTTCTAGTGTGTTGGGGGGCTCAGGGGGCTTTGGGCACTGTTTGGGGTACTTTTCTGGGAAAACTACATTTCCCATGAGCTCTTGCTTTGGGCGCTCGTTTCTGATTGGCTCCCGCTGCGGCAACCCAGGGACCTCCAGCCATGCATTAGAGCCAGTTTGGGTGCAAGAGTTCAAGGCTGCTACTAGGGATCTTAGGTCTACTTTGCAACTCTTTCCATCCCAGTGACAGGGGATCTTTCATTCTTGGCAGACCCCCTCCTTCGTCAAGTCTTCCCTGCCAAAGTCTCAGGGTCTACCTGACGTGTCAGATTCCTCTGAGGAGGAACTGTTGGTGGATTCAGATGTTGAGGAATGTTCAGCGGTGGGCTCCTCTCAGTTTTTTGGGGACCCTTTTGAGGCTGATCCTGAGCCCTCGGCTGAGGGCCTGATCAGGGCTGTTTTAAATACCCTAAACATTTCCTTAGTGCAGGAGGTTCCTTCTGATGTCTTTCAGGAACCTAAAAAGCCCCTTAATTGCTTTCCACCTAACCCCACTCTTGACTGCCTTGTGTCTGAAGAGTGGAAGTCTCCGGACAGGAAACCTTCTGTCTCCAATAAATTTGCTAAGCTTTATCCCTTTTCTGAGGCTGTGCTTGCTCAGTGGGTTCATCCTCCTAAAGTGGATGCTCCTATCTCCAGGCTATCCAAGTCTACTGCTTTGCCAGTGTCTGATGCGTCTGCTCTAAAGGACTGGACTGACAAGAAACTTGAGGTCTGGACTGTACAGCTCACTCTTGCTGTCCGTCAGGATGCTTCTACTTTGGATAAGTTGCGCCCCCTTGCCAATATTTCTGAGGCACAGCACTATGTTTCTGCTGCCCTATTTGATGTCATCCATTTGGTGGCTAGGGTTTGCACCATGTCTGTGGTTGCCAGATGGGCTCTTTGGCTCAAGATCTGGTCTTCTGATACTGCTTCTAAGAAAGCATTGCTCTTTGTTTGGGCCAGATCTCAAGGATCTGATCAGTGAGGCTACAGGGGGTAAGAGTACACTTCTACCCTTAGTTCCTAGGATGAAAACACCGCTTAAGCGTAACCGGTATTTTTGTTTCTTTCAGAATGAGACACACCCGGCAAACCAGACGGTTCCCTCAGCTCCATGTACCTCCTCCAAGCCCAAACAACAATGGAAGCCCAAGGTCTCCTCCAAGCCCAAGGCTTCCAAGCCTTCTTCGGCATGACTCACCGAACCCGGGTCCACACACTGCTGTGGGTGGTCTTCTGCGTCACTATCACAGCATTTGGGAGGATTCAGTGATGGACCCATGGGTTTTGCAGGTAGTGATGGAAGGGTACAGGATACCTTTCGTCTCTCTTCCTCCCTTACGTTTTCTTCCTTCTCATACGCCTCAGGGTGCAGAGAAATGCCGTCTGTTCGGCTCTTCTGGGCAAGGAGGTTCTGGAGCCGTTTCCTGATCAGGACAAAGGTATGGGTTTTTATTCAAACCTCTTTGTGGTTTCCAAGAAGGACTGTGGTTGTCGTCACATTTTGGATTTAAAGGATCTCAATTCCTTTGTAAACCAGACTCATTATTACCAGGAGTCTCTACGGACGGTGATTGCTGCCATGTCCCTGGGGGAATTCCTTGCATCTCTGAATCTTCAGGATGCGTACCCACACATTGCCATTCATCCAGAGAGCCGGCAGTACCTCCGGTTTGTGACCAGAGACATTTTCAGTTCTCAGCTCTTCCATTTGGTCGGACAACTGCTCCTCAGGTCCTCAGGTCTTCAACCGTGTCCTGGGAGCCTTAGGGTCCGTCCTCCACCTAGATGGCATCAGAGTTACTCCATACATGGCGACCTGCTTCTGAAAGGCTCTTCTGCGGAACTTCTTCATCAGCAGGTTCAGCGATGCATTCATGCTCTCACCCATCACTGGTGGATCATCAACTTGGACAAATCAGATCTTGTCCCATCCCAGTGTCTGGTCTTTCTGGGCCTCCTCTTCCATACCCAGAAGAACATGGTGTTTCTCACGGACGAGGTGGCTCACCAGATCGCCCACAGGGTTTCTGCGATACTGGCTCAAGATCCAGTTCCAGGCAAGAAGCTGTCATCTCTTGTGAGGAAATTCATTTCCACCATAGAGGCGGTACCGTTTGCCATGGCACACACCAGGGAACTCCAGCAGTTTGTGATCCAGTTGTGCAGGGGTCAGCCGGACCTTCTGAAGACATCGGTGTCACTTCCTCTTCATGTGGAACTGAGTTTGTCCTGGTGGCTCGACCTCTCCAATCTGCTGAAGGGCAAGTCCTAGTTTCCTTCTGGGTGAAGACGGATGCCAGCCTCTCCGGATGGGGAGTGGTCCTGGGTCGCCTGAGTGCACAGGGTCGGTGGTCTCCGGAAGAACTTCTCCTTCCCATGAACGTGTTGGAGCTTCAGGCGATATTTCATGCCCTTCGTCATTGGACATCTCAGCTGGAAGACTGTCCAGTCTGGGTAGTGTCCGGCAACTCCACGGCCGTGGCTTACATCAACAAGCAGGGCGGAAAAAGAAGTCTCGCAGTTTGGTTAGAGGTCAAGGATATTTTGTCCTGGGCAGAAGAACACGTTCCTGCTTATCCGCAATGCACATTCCTGGCGTAGACAACGTCATGGCGGACTTCCTCAGTCGGCACAAAGTGGACAGCGGAGAGTGGGAGCTGCACCCAGAGGTGTTCACCCTCATTGTTCAGAAATGGGGTCTTCCTTACATTGACCTGATGGAGACGAGACAACTGGAATGTTCTGAGGTTCTGCTCTTGATGGAGGGACCCTCTAGCTCTGGTGGTGGATGCAAAGTCCTTTCTTTGGTTACTCCCTCTTGCCTACATCTTTCCTCCCCTCCCAAAGTTGCACAGGGTGTTACGGAAATTCCGGCTCCCTTGCCGTCCAGATTTTCTTCTACAGGGTTACCTATGGAAGAAGGATGTTCATTGTCTAGCCTTGACGGCTTGGAAATTGAATCCTCAATATTGAGGAAGAAAAGGTTTTCTTTTGGTGTGGTGGCTACTATGCTCAGTGCCCACAAAGCTGTTTCTTCCAAGATCTATCATCGTGTCTGGTCGACCTTTCTATCTTGTTGTGCTGATAAGGATCTCTCTCACGACTTTGACCTGCCTACGGCCTTGGCCTTCTTGCAGGATGGTGTGGATAAGGGTCTCAGTTTGAGTTCCCTTAAGGTTCAGACTTTTGCTCTCTCTGTTTTCTTTCAGAGGCGCATTGCTATCCTTCCTGATGTCAAGGTGTTCTTCCAGGGTGTTGCTCATACTTGTCCTGTGTTTAAGGTCCCTGCTCCTCAGTGGGGTCTTAATTTGGTTCTGGGTGTCCTTCAGTTCCCTCCCTTTGAGTCCTTGGCTACTATTCCTCTATGCCTTCTAATGTGGAAAATGGCTTTTCTCCTGGCAATCATGTCTGTTCGCAGTGTCTCGGAGTTGCATGCTCTGTCCTGTAAACCACCATTTTTGGTGTTTCACAAGGACAAGGCGGTACTTCGCACTTCTCAGGTGATTCTCCCGAAGGTGGTTTCTGAGTTCCACATTAATCAGGAGACTGTGGTGCCCTCTTTCTGCCCTGAACCTACCTCTGACAAGGAGAGGGATCTCCACTTGTTGGATGTGTTGCGTTGTCCTAAGTTTTATGTACATCGTACTGTGTCTATCAGACAATCTGACGTTCTGTTCGTCATTCCAGTGGTTTCCAGGGCAGGAAGACCTGCATCCAAAGTGACTATTGCGCCCTGGATCAAGGCCACTATTCGTAAGGCTTACGAGCTGAGGAAGAAGCCTGTTCCCTTTCAGGTCCCTGCTCATTCCACTAGATCTACTGGGGCTTCTTGAGCTTACAAGAATCAGGCCTCAGCTGATCAGTTGTGCAAGGCTACCACTTGGTCAGCTGTGCACACCCTTTTGAAGCACTACTATTTGGACATGCTGCCTTCGGCTGACGCCAGCTTTGGATGGAAGATCCTGGAGGCAGTCTTTCCTGTCTAGGATCTGCTTTAGTTACTGGTGCTTCCTTCACTTTTGAGCCCTGTTGGCTCTAGTTCAGTGTGCTGTGTAACAGTTTGGGGTGTTACCCCTGTTCAGTGTGCGTTGACACTTCATTATTGTTGGGCTATCTCTGATCTGATGGTTTATATACGCTCTGGTGACTTTAGGGGCCTTGCCTTACTTCCTGCCTCTGGGAAACTCAATGGTTGGACATCCCACAGTTACCAGTAACCTGTATTGGACGACAGAGAAAATAGGATTTTAGTCTTACCTGTTAAATCCTTTTCTCTTAGTCCATACAGGTTACTGGTCTCCCACCCTGTCAAGGGACTATGCTTGGCTCTCCTGTGGCAGACCGTGGCGGTCCTTCGAGGTCATGCTCACAGGAGTCTTCTTTCCCTTCTACTATCTAGTCAATAGTTAGTGTCTCAAATCTTTCTGGAGCTGGTTGGCTAGCTGCGGCCAAGGAGGGAAGGTAGGCTCCACCTCCTGCAGTCATTTCTAGAATTGTTTCTGCCTACTTAAAGGGGCGGATCGCTACCCAAAGTTACCAGTAACCTGTATGGACTAAGAGAAAAGGACTTAACAGGTAGGACTAAAATGCTCTTTTCTCTGGGTTATGAGTCAAGGGTTGGACTTGATGGACTTGTCTCTTTTTTCAACCTAATTTACTATGCTTCTATGTTAACAACATGACATGTGGAGATTGTGGGTGTTTCTGTGGTGGCATGTGTGGGCATTGTATGACGCTTGTCATTTCCTACAACGTATTCAGAGTCATACTCCTCTGCAGCATGAGGCATAGGTATTATTTCAAATGAACAAAATCTTGGCACACTCTGACACAACAACATCACTTCTGTTATGTGCCCCAGGGGCTATTACTACTGGGGCTAGATGTTACTGCAGTTGTACTGCTACTAGTTGTCAATGGTCCTGCACTTCCAACAGCAGCAGTTGCATGCATCTTAACTAGGGTTGTGATTGTTGATCACCTGTGTTGCTGCTCTTTACGCAGCACTAGTGTGAGTAGCTGAGTGGGGGTTGGACTTGGAAATTGTGGGAATGCTGTTGATCTTTACTTGTCCAAAGTCAGACTTTCCAACTGATTTCTCAAACAGTTTATAGAAAGGCTTAATGCTCCTTTTTAGAAGTGGAAGAATGAACCTTTGCCTTTCAGCTAATTTTCTGGCCATATCATCATCATCTCCTGTATCTGAAGAAGAGGAGGATGCTGAAGGAACATATTCTAGATCTAAATAATCATTGGTAATTTGGTTATCCTCAGCATCACCTGCCGCTTCTTCCCCACTACTTTTATTTTCTTCTAGATTTTTTAAAGACTGAAATAATTTTGTTTTACTTTTCACAACATGCCCTACTACTTTCAGGACAGTTGTACTTGTTTATGTCACTGCTAGATGCAGTAGTTGGTTGAACTGCTACACCTTCTTCCTTCATGCCATCTTGAGTTGGAATGCAACTTGTCATCTTTAGTGTTCTTAGATGGTTTATTAATATTACTGGTGGTGGAACTTTTTATAGGACTTTGACGAGCTGTCTCTTCAGCAGGAGGAAGATCATCAACATTTACTGCAAACAGTGCAGCAACCATGGTTGCAGTCAGTTTTTGGACTACCACCTTACTAACATGTCTCTGCACTGCTCCTACTCATTTCAACCCCAACCCCCTGCCCCTAATACATTTATTGGACATTATTAACTAATGTGTGCATTTTTACAGTAGATTTCACAATAAAACTGATTGTATGTGATGTATTTTCATTTATAAGATACTGTATTGCTACTAATATCAGTCTGTCTCAGTAAGTAAGGGTCCCTATCAGTCAACTATTTTTAACTTTCTTTCAACTCTCCCTATCACTGTTGACAACAAAAACACCCTCCCAGTGCAACTGCTTCTTCTCTCAGACTGCCATAACACAGAGATAACAGCCAAATCAATAAGGAACTTTGATCATAGCTGTCTTCCCATTTAGTCACAAAATGTAGGGGGATTTGGGGAAAGCTCCTTTGCACTTATCACCCCCAACCACCTAAATACAGAGATAACAGCTAGGATCAGGAAAGAACTTGGATCACAGCTGCTTGTGTCATCTCAGTCAGTCAAACACAGTTGTGCAGTATTTTGGTTCAGTTTCCTTTACTCCATTCACATACACCCAGACTCAGAGGTAACAGCCAGATCAAGAAGGAACTTAGATCACAGCTGCCTGTGTCTTCCCAGTCTGTCGCACAGTATTTTGGGGTATTTGGGATAAATCTCCTTTGCTCCCTTCATATAACACTAGACTCCACTAATAAAGAGATAACAGTCAGATCAGGAAGGAACTTGGATCACAGCTGCCTGTCTCATTCAACCAAGAGTTTGGGGTTTTTTTGGTAAATCTCTTTTCCCCATTCACATTCCTCAGAAGTCCCCCAAACTCTTCTAATAAAGATTGTCGACAAGACTCCCTATCACGGTGCCCGTGATTGCTGCAATTCAGTGTCTATCACCTGTAGGGGGCTCCCATTGGCTGTCTGCCTTCAGCCCGCCTCACATTGCCTTTTTAAACTCAGTCTGGGCACCCTTTGGTTGCCCTTTCGTGGTGTCTTTGACAGCATCCACTTCCTCCTTTCTACTATAGCTGATTGGGCCTGTTGCTGAGTTCCTGAGTCGACCTGCTCCTAAGTTCCTGCCTGCTTGACAGTTCCAGTCCAGTTCCTGTTGTTCTCATCAGTTCCAGTTGCCAGTCTGCTTAGCCACACTTGATCCTGTTGATCTTCTCTGCCTCGTTCCTGTTGTTTCCTGCTTCCAGTTACAGCGTCTGAGGCGACATTGCTCTTCTTTCGCTCCGGCGACATTTCAGCCCGTTGGTTCCAGCGTGCGGACGCTGGTTTACTCCATTAGCCTTGCGGCTCACATTACAGTCTTTTGGTCCCAGCGTGTGGACGCTGGTTTACTCCATTAGCCTTGCGGCTCACATTACAGCCTGTTGGTCCCAGCGTGTGGACGCTGGTTTACTCCATTAACCTTGCGGCTCCCATTACAGTCTGTTGGTCCCAGCGTGCGGACGCTGTTTTACTCCATTAGTCTTGCAGCTCACATTACAGTCTGTTGGTCCCAGCGTGCGGACGCTGGTTTACTCCATTAGCCTTGCGGCTCACATTACAGTCTGTTGGTCCCAGCGTGCGGACGCTGGTTTACTCCATTAGCCTTGCGGCTCACATTACAGTCTGTTGGTCCCAGCGTGTGATGCTGGTTTACTCCATTAGCCTTGCGGCTCACATTACAGTCTGTTGGTCCCAGCGTGCGGACGCTGGTTTACTCCATTTGCCTGGCGGCTCACATTATAGTATATTGGTCCCAGCGTGCGGACGCTGGTTTGCTCCTCTAGCCTTGTGAATCTCATCCTGCCTGTAAGTTCCTAACGTAGGGCGCTGGTTTACTTCCTGACTTTCAGTCAGGTACCTGGTGGTCCCGAGTGCGCTGTCCAGTCCTAACAGCATTTATTCCTACAGTTTATGGGCACGAGAGTTTCTGATTACAGTGAGACCGCTTGACCTGGTAACCTCTATTTTCCATCTTACTGTCATTGTCATCTGACAGTCATTAGTTATCTCCATTCCCCATTTTCTCTCTGTCGTGACTTTCCTGGGCGTTGGCATATGTATGCTAAGAATCTGGTCCTGTAACTTTTGCTTTGACTTACCGTTTTACTCTAACCTTGCTTGTACTCCACCTGCACCAACCCTTTGCTTGTTTTTTGGTTTCGTATGTGCTCAGCTTCCCTCAACATCTAAGCATTGGCCTGACTTTGCCTTTTTTAGTTCAAAGCTTCTTCAGTCTGGTGTTGTAAGTGTATTCATCCTGGTCTAGCCCCATCTCAATTAGGGTCAAATATTCAGTCTTGCAGTTGACACCTCTAATGCCAATCACTGAGATTCATCTGGAGTATACTCTCAATTGACTACTATCTCTAGCTTCACTCTCTATCAAAACCCTGAAGCCACTTGATAGCAGAGATATATTTGTGCCTACTTTTGTCCAGTCATTAGCTGCCTGCCACTCTGAACTTACCTCTTTGTTGGTGTGACACAATACTAGCAGGAGGAGTTTCAGTTGCATCACTGTGTCCATTGGGTGGCTGTGTCCGGGGATGACTTTTTGAGAGGGTGTGGATGACCTATGCCCCACTGTTTACTGTGCTGATGTAACTCTGCACTTTTTGGATAATTTGCTTTTTCTGGAAGACATTTGGATATAGCAGAACAGAGGCGTACCTGAATGAGCGTGAGTTTTCAAGTTCGACTCTTTAACCACTAAGCCTGATCTCTAACCAGATGGGCTGACTATATATAATATATCTGAGTGAGATTCATCTTATTGATCCTTATCATATATTATCTGGGCAGTATCTTACTGTATACATAATGATTGGAGTAGGTTATCATTGTTTTATCCAAGTTATAGCCCTGTCAGTTACATCCATTGACAGGTGTCAAGTTATATAAGCATCGGGTCACTTACCATTTTAGTTTAATTTATGAGCCTTATCATGTAAACTCTTTAATTATACTGAGATATCACTAGACTATATTTGTACTTATCTGGTTTTTACAGAGAACCTTATAAATCTAAGCTATGTATGTACATTTTTATCCTTTTTTAGTTTGAGATTCTCCACACTCCCAGGAATAAGTTGATTACTTCAGATAAAATAATTCATCTCCATCTTCAGCACATATTCATCATAAAGATTACCCATCAAAAGATCATAAAGATTATTCATCATATGCATCATTCTAGTCTAAAAACAGATCATTTAAGCTTTTGACACTTAGGCCTTGATTCAGTTGTGTCTGATGCCATTTTTTTCAAACATGGTAAGCTATTAAATTACCCATGCTGTGAAAAAATGCCGGCAAAAAAAACATTTGGGTGACAAAGTAAGAGGTGTTTTCACCCATAGCAAATAATGAAGACACAGCAATTTCCAATTCAGTTGACTGCTTTAGTCATGAAGTTCTGATAAGGGACTCACTTTATCTCATGAAATTTAAGACCCAGTTTTTCTGGGACTAGAATCCCTTACGGATCTTAAAATAGCCTACACAGCAACTGAAAGGAAAAAAGTGGAAATAAAAGCTTAAGCCCCATATCAATACATCCAAAGTACCTGAAAAGTGTTCAGTGTTAGTAGAATTAACCCTATGAGTGCCAGTGGGGTATAATTATGCTACCGATACTCATATAGTTAACTCGACTAAGTAACAAATCATTATCCACTGTAAAGTAAAACTTACCATTAATACTGATGTGTAGTGGGGTCCTCAGCATCCTGGTCATCTACTATCTGTCTTTTTTCTTCTTTCTTCTCTCTTGTATCTTTTTTCTTCTTGTATCTTCTTTTCTTGTAGCTGTAAAAATAAAATAAGTATGAATAAATGTTTCTATACAATATCCGGCACACTTATACATAGTTTAACCCATTGAGTGCCAGAGGGGTACACAACACATTGCAGAGCAATGTGTTGCGTACCTCTCTGGGGCTCAAATGGTTAAACTATGTATAAGTGTGTGGGTCCACATCACATAATATGCCCCACATTATAATGAACTTGTGCCAATGTTGTATAAAATACATTTCTGATAATATGTCTGAAAAAGAATATCATCGTTTTCTATTTCTCCGCTGCTGTGTGCGGCCGGGTAGGCTGTGGAGAAACTGACGTGCCACATAGCCAATATAGCCTTTGTATATTGGCAGTCTCTGTTCCAATTCCCTGACAGCCATTGGCAGCGTTGCTCGAAGCTGATTGGCTGGGAGTTGCATAAGCACCTCCTGGCCAATGGCTGTGAGGGAATATATAAAGGCAGTCTCTGTTCAAATTCCCTCATTGTGGGACGGGCACCGGCCCATGAGGTAATAGTGGGGAGCTATGCTGCACGTCAGTTTTGCTGCCTCCACTTCCACAGCCGCACACAGCTGCGGAGAAATAGAAAAAGATTAAATTATTTTTCAGACATATTATCAGGATTTTTGTATACAGCATTGGCACAAGTTCATTATAACGTGGGGCATGTTATGTGATGTGGGCCCACACACTTATACATAGTTTAACCCTTTCAGCCTCAGAGGTATACAACGCATTGCTGTGCAATCCGTTGCGTACCCCTCTGGCGCTCAAGGGGTTCAACTATGTAGAAGTGTGCAGGTTATTTTACAGAAACATTAATTCATGCTTCTTTTTATTTTTACAGCTACAAGAAAAGAAGATACAATAAGAAAGAAGATACAAGAGAGAAGAAAGAAGAGAAAAAAAACAGAAAAGGACAGTGGCTGACAGGTAAGTGTAACACAGATTAGTTAACGATCGGTGCTTGACAGTATGTCAGGCACCAATTGTTAGCTTTTTTCCTTTGAAGTTCCCATTATTGCAGCTATTTAGTGGTGTTTGTGAACTTATGGCCACAGGATCTTTTCTGTGGCCTGCTGCCTAACGTCCTTTGTGCTTTTAGCTGGTAGGGCAATTGAATACAGACTTATACATTTTCTTTTTTTGGTCGGTATCCATTTGCCCAAACAGCTTTTTTTACCAGGGCCAAATGAATCGAACCCTTAATGAATTATTCTATTTTGTTTTATTAGCACCTCTTGTTGTCAGTGTTTATCAAATGCTGACATTATCTTAGTTACATTGCCACGAATTGTAAATCTGCCTATCTATCAGTCTGTCTAGCTGTCTATAATCTATATATTTACATGTTTTCCTTTTTTTCAGGAAGGCCATCTGCAAACAAAGATGATTAATGCTGGCTTACAATATGGATATGAATATCTTGGAAATACACCTAGATTGGTTATTACTCCATTAACAGACAGATGCTACAGGTTAAGTAAAGAAAATAAGCCATTTTTATGTAAACCATTTTATGTTATTTTGGGTTTAGGATTACAACTCAAGACCAAAGTTTAACCCTTTATATGCCAGAGGGATGTCCAGCACAGGCTTAACTAGACTATAAACCCTGGTTCTGTTACCTTTTAAATGAAGAAGAACCATTATTGGGGTGTTTGCATCATGGGAGGGCTGTCAAAATTTGATCTGAGGGTAACAATTACAATCCAGTGGACTATTTCTACTATAACTGCTGTCCACCCCAGCCCACTCCTTTTTTAACCCCTTAAGGACCGGGAAGATTTGAGTTAGATTTGACTTAAGGACCGGAGCAATTTTGACTTTTTTGACTATGTCTTTGTTCAGCCATATTTTCTCTTTAATTCCTTTTGTACACCCACACAAATTATATACTGTTTTTTAAACACAAGTAGGGCTTTCTTATGATGCCACAATTATATGAATACCTCATCGTTTAATTTGATTAAAATAGAAAAAAAGAGCAAAATAATTAAAAAAACAACATTTTGCTTATATTTTCCTGTCAGGATTAGCATACAGTTCATGACAAAAAAATACCCCTAAATATATTCATTTTCTTCTCCTGAATATGAGTACCCCATATGCCTAGTATTTCAATCCCATCCTCACATTTACAAGGTAAATATTACAATATGGATGCCATTATTTCCAACTTGTGATTTTTCAACAATTGGCATGTGAGCCCCATAGCTTAGTTGATGGTGCCAGAACCAAAAATGTCCCACAAAGGTATATGTTTCTGAAAACTACACTCATAAGGTAAATATTCAGGAGAATTTTGGAGTTTTTCATGCAGCTATTTTTCCGGAAATATTTTTCAAAATTTGTGGTAATATTTTGTTTTTTTGCAGTTTTCACACTTACATTTCAATACTACTGTTGATATCAAGCACATGATAGGTGAAGATTTTTAAAAAATGCATTGTTTAGTGTTCAGCTCTCAAGAGCCTCCGTGTGGTCTAATGACTGAAATCTCCAGCTGTCAAATAGAGCGATATCTGTCTAACCATGAGGTTGGAGGGATAGGACTAACATGGATCCACATGTTGGTGAAATTAACAATTGCTATGCCATTACAGTTACATACAAGGAGAAATGGTCATATATGCATGTGGATGTGTACCTTTCATATGGATATGAATATATCCTTTCCAGATATGAAGCCAGAGATCATTTCAGTAGGTGTGATTGCCTTACTGGCTATATATGTGCACCCATCAAAATATACATTGAATTGATATGATGGATATGAACATACCTCGTATATCCCATCTACGTAGAGTGGGATATACTAGGTATGTGTATTTGGATGGTATCAATGTAAGTTAGTTTCTGATGGATGCACATATCTGGCCAGTAGGGCAGTCACAGGCAGTGAGATGATCTCTGGGTTCACATCGTGTTGGGACATATTTTGAGCCATTTGAAAGGTATATATCTGACCATTTTCCTTTGTGTGCATATCTTTTTTGAACAGATGTGCAGTGGGAATCAAGTGTTATTCAACCCTATCTTCTTAGCTGATCCCGTCCAATTCACAATTTTTCATTACTTGACAGGTGACTGTCTGGTTGTCAGGATCATATCCTGTGCATTGCATTGTAGGGCATGGGATACCACCCTGGCAATCAGAGATTGATGAACTGGACAGGATCCTGTCCATGCCGTGTGTTCCAGTTGAATCCTGAAGGGCAACAATCACACCAGTAGTGAGGGATATCTCTGATTGAGGCCTGTTTTTCTTTGAGTATGAGCCCATCCATCCTTCTGAGTGAGGCAACCATACTCAATCCGAGATATCTATCATTCATGGCCTGTTGGTGACCAAGGTACAATGGTTGATATTTGGTTCCCATGTGTATCCTGCAAACAGTGTCTGGTGTACCATCCATCCATGGCATCAGCACCCCTGAGGATCCATGTGGGAATCAGATGTGCGATATGTCATTTGAAGTTAGAGTAAATGATTGCAGACACAACACCAAGGCCTACTTTTTCCCCCTTTAATTATTGTTTGAGGCCTGTGTGTTGCACATACAAGCAGTTATTCTCAGTGACACTGTGATGTGTGACCTGCTCCATCCTTTTTGTGATTCAGTAAGCAGTGTTGTTGACATGATGGAGTGTACATGATGCTGACTTCTCCAGTGATCTCATTTCCCCATTTCCAGTGTTTTCTATGGAGTGTATACGATGGGACCTTAGCAGCTTGATTCATGTTATTGCATATTCTCCATAGGCTAACACTGGTATTGGTGAAATGAGGATGTGTAAGGGTGAATTTCTCTCCACCATCTGTTTGTCACCGCTTAGTGAATGTCCCCTGTGTAGCATGTGATCGTTGGCCTATTGACTTGATTGTTGTCTGGTTAACCCTTTGAGTCCCAGAGGGGTTGCCAAAGCATTGTTGATCGATGCATTGATGATCCCTCTAGCACTCGAGGGGTTAAGTGCTGACATCCCAGTGGGGACATGGGTGACATTGTGTGTGAACAGTGATGATCTATGACAGTCGACATTTTGAACAGCATGGTTTATGTATTGTGTGTGATGAGCACAGCGACAGGAGGGTTGAAGTAGGACTTGGAAAGGTTTGTTCCAAGTTGGACCTTGATATTTGTCCTTGTGTTGTGTCCTGTTTTTAACCCTCAGGGTGCTGTGTTGGTGCAGTTGTGTGCATGAATGATGGGCATGTGTTGAGGTGTGACTGTGTGTGCAGCTGGTGTTGGTTGCTGTAGTGTGTTGTTCTGTAGTGTTGCACTTACCGGTAGTGTGGAGGCTCCTCTCATCCCCAGTGTCAGCTCCTCCAACAACCCCCTCGATCAGGGTTGGGGACATATTCTGGCGCACCATCTCCTCCCAGCCGCAGAAGGTGATAGGGACAGGTGGGCCACCTCCAGTGCCTCGGGCGTGCTTGGCGAGTTCGGAGAGCTTGTTCTTGACCACCCTCCGGCAGTTGCCCCATCGCTTTTTGATGGACTCCATGTCCCGCCTGCATGGAGCCACAGCGTTGACCCGGCTGCAGATCTGGTTCCATTCTGCCTTCCTCCTCGCTGACAGGCCAGGGACCTTCGCTGTCGGGTGGAGAACACTCTGCCTCTCCAGGACAGCTTCCACAAGAGCCGTGTTCTCCTCCTCTGTATACTTTGGGTCTCTGATCCTGGCCTCGTCACCTCCGGCATGGGATGACTCAGAGCCGGAGTGCCCTGCCTGGTCTGACCCTGACTGTGTGGGGTGCTCCCCAGTAAACTACCCCTCGTCCCACTGCAGGTTCTGTCCCTGTCCTGCATGTTCCTGCTCTTGTGGGCCGGGTCCCCCTCCGCCCTGCGGATCTCCCTCTGCCACCCTTGCTCTGCTGAGGGATCCCCTCCTGAGCTTCCTCCTCCTCCACTACTCTCCCCATCCCTCTCTCCTGTCCTCCTCTCCTTGCCATCATTCACCCAGTCACACCCAGGCACTCCCACAGGCCCTCACAGACACACTCGATCCAGTCACTCTCTGTCACACACTTTCACTCCCAGATTCACACTGTCAAAATAAAAAGTAAAATGTGTAAGGTATTATGAAAAAAAAAGGACTATGTGTATGTATGTGTATGTGTTTGTGTTTGTATGTGTGTATGTAATATGTGCAAAGGTGTAATATGTGTCTAGTAAGTGCACCTTTCTCCAAACTCAAAAATCTCCTTCTACCTCCAATGAATGCTCCTTTCTCCCTCTCTCTGATCGCTATCCTCCGCTCCTGGGTCCTGATATCTGGCTCTGAAGAACTCGATAACAGACAGTGTGTGACGGTTATTTTTGGGTATATATAGGTGTATTTGAAGTTATTTGATACATTGGGGCTTTGTGATTGGCTGTGTGTTTGAATTTGTTTTGGCATCAATCATGGTTGCTTGACAACGGCAGCCGTTATATTACATGTTGTTTTGAGCGCAGTTATCGTGTGATTTGGCCGCCCATTGTGCATTAACATGAGCAACAACGGCTTTTGTGTTACGTGTTTTTTGTGTGCCTACGCTCGATAGCTATTCTTGTAGAGTACCTATTGAATCTGCCGTAACTCCTGTATCATTTGCGAGCGATGTGCCTTTTTCACTTAGCGGCTGGTTTAACGGCTGCCTTTAAATCTAGCCCTAGGTGTCCCGATACCGGGACGCTTACTAAGAAGCAGTTTGAGCTCTTCCATCGCTCCGTGCAGCCACGATGGAAGAGTTTAACCCTTGACGTGCCAGGACCGTCAATGGTCCTTAAGTGCAGGACCAGCGTGACGGTCCTGCCACGTCAATGGTCCTTAAGGGGTTAATGTTATAATTGGTGCAGGGTCTGTGGCTATAGCCACACTTTAGCATGATATGAATGGCCAACATGACAGTCACCCTTTAATTTGTTGTCCTGCTACCTATTGGGAAATCAATTCATGTGTGTATTGCCAAACTTTGGGTTCAGTTGTTTTAGCTGTGAGCAGGGTAGTGATATGGAATTGTATACCTTGCTGTTTTTCCTCCCTCCCATACTCTATAGCTGGAGTAGGGCTAGCAGTGAGATTTGTCATTTCACATCAAAATAGCAATGCAGTCTGTGACTGTGTCAAGTGGATTAATATAGCTATGTATAAATAGCAACCATAGTACATATCATTGTGAGATCAGACATCCATACTCTCTACCCCAATAAAAATATCCAATCACCTTCCCCCCAGCATGTGAATGCCTCCCTGACTTTCTGATACCCACTGCCATTTGGTGGCATGGAGATGTTATGCTTTTAGGTGACAGAGTGATATTCAATGCATGGCACAGCACTCCAGTAAAGAATATGAGCAATGTTTGAGTCTTGCTCTTAGAATGGGCAAAGGATACTGAAAGAGTACAACCAGTAGGATATGTGGAGTGAGAAGTAGGTATGTGGAAAATGTATAGGATTGTGACACTAACCCCCTTATTTTAATAAATCAGAAAAAGATGCTAGCTGGGGCACACTACACACAAGAGGTTAACCTTTTGAGTGCCAGTGGGATATGCAACACATTGCTTTGCAATGCATTGCGTACCCCCTCTGGCACACAAAGAGTTAACAAAGAAGTTATGAATATTGTCTGCACCCCAAAATTAATCTCTGAAGAGGCACAATGCTCACTAGAGGGTAATGCGGAAGTTCAGAATCCTACTCATTGCCCAGAATGAATATCTAAATTGGCATAATGCATTCAAAAGCTTAACATAGAAGTTTAGAATCCTGTTCATACCTGTGGAAGAGAAAATAAAATTCATGTCAACTTAGTTGTTAAACTGTTATACCAAACATGCAGTGTGTGTGAGTACAGATTTATCAGGTATTGTATACAATAATAGTTTCTCTGTCTCCTTTTCCTTACCTAATAAGATGGCATCAGAAGGTATTTCCTTGTTGTCTTGTATGTAGTTAGTAAGAACTTGATTCTCAGGAGGAGACAAAAGAAAGGTGTGACCTTTTGGAGGGGATGTAGCAGAAAGAAGGTCAATCGGTGTGGGGCTAGTTTTTCTGCCTTGCTTTTAGAAAAAACATCAATAAATCCCAAGTAGGGAGGAGTGGTGAGGTTCACATCTACAGAAGGTTTCGGAATGGCACACAGTGGCTATGGGTTTGATAGTATGAAGACATGTTTGGAAACAAGAAATACCCCAAGAGATGATTTGACCAACAAACCAATCAATAGTGGGGTTGTGGTTCTTAAGCCAAGGTAACACTAGAATTATGGGAGCTTGGGGGGTGATATGGTGTCAAAAGTCAGAACTTCCTTGTGAAGAACACCTGTAATAAGGTGTAGAGGGAATGTTTCAGATAGAACCACTCCATTATCCAGAGGTTTGCCATCAATGGTTGAGACCAGTACCTTAGGTCGAAGAGGGATACCTTGAGATCTAGCCAAAGGTAAATCAATAAAGATGCCCCAGAATCTAGAAATGCATAGGTCTGGATGGAAGAAGAGGACAATTGCAGGGAAATAGGGACAAAAATTAGCAGCAAGTGGAGTTGAGTCTGAACTTAGAGATTTTCCTCCAACAATCTCTAAGCTATGGCATTTCCCGGCCGTGTAGGGCATTGCCTAATAAAGTGGCCTTGGATGCCACAATATAGGCAAAGGCCCAGGGAACTTCTTCATTTTTTCTCTCTTTCAGTTAGTTTTGATACTCCACCGACCTCCATAGGTTCATCTAGTACTTGTCCAGGGTTCTGTGAGGAATGGGTGGGTAGGCAAGTATGGTCTCTTTCTGTCTGTTGTTCTGACATCCGTCGGTCCAATTCCATACATAATGAAATGCATTCTTCTGGGAGTTCTCGGCAAGTGAGGTCATCTTTGAGTCTTTTGTTCAGGCCTCTAGAAAATGCCACTTTAAGGGCTCCTTGATTCCAATCTGTGTACAAAGCTTGATGGCATATTGGTTCACCAGACAATTCCCCTGGTGGAGCTCAAGTAAGGCTGCTTCTGCAGATACATGTTATCCCTGTATGTCAAATACTGTGTGAAAAGGTTTCAAAAATGTTTCTGAATCATACAACAACAGTACTGTGAGTCTTGTTCCACCAATGAGGAGGCCTATGCTAGTGCTTCTTCTTTTAGCAGGGAAATTATAAAGGAGACCCGTGTCTATTGAGAGTTAAAACTTTGCGGAACCATGCTGAAATCTAACATACATTGGTTTATGAATCCACAGCATTTACTTGATTTGCCTGAGTAGCGTTGTGGTAGAGGGATTTTAGGAGGGTAATTGGTAAAAGATTTGCCTGCAGCACTTGTAGTCTGCCGAGAAAGTATTAACCTCCGATCCACTTAGCAGTTCTAGTATGGTATCAAGTTTTCTGTCCAGGCTATGGAGATGACTCTCATGGGAGGTCAATATTTGCTTCTGGTGATCTAGTCTTGCTACCACCCTGGTTAACTCTGTGGGGTCCATAATAATGGCCCAATTATAGTTTCATGTTTCTGGTCTGGTCGTACAAGGTTGAGACTGAAGCTAAAGAGCGAAGCTAGAGATCGGAGCAAGGCACAATAATACCCTTGCTGTGGCCGCAGCTGGATTAAAGGTGCTGGCTACAAAGCCAGATGTCCGACCCCGGTTGAGCCGGGACCCTGACCAGGATGAGATTAAGGTGCTACTGGGAAAAAGAAGGAACCAGACCGACAAAAATAGGAACCCTATCAATAGAGTAGTCAGGGAAAAAAGACCATGATCTAAGGGTAAAGGCAAGACAAGCTACTTCTCTTAACACTCCTTTTCTCAGTATAGAATAAAGACCAAGTACTCACGCTTGGGACTGCCAAGGCAGGATAAGACTGCCCAAGGGTAGAATGGTACTTGACTTTCCTAACCCTGAGAAGTACGAATGTGGAAGACCTGAAAGCACTGGCTTGACAAAAGCCCTGCAGGGAAAGCCTGGTAAGACACCTGCACCAAAAGGCTCAACAATAGCCTTGTGGAGTAATACCGCCCTTAGACCAGTACCAAATGGCTCGTCTAAAACCCTGTGGGTAGGAACCCAGAAATACCCGCACCTTCTGAACAAATACAAATTCAGAACTAGGTTTGCTCAATCTAACCCTATTATAAAGGTAGCCCAAGTTTTGCAGAGTAAGATTGCTACCAGAATCTCTCAATTATGCTCAGATACAAACAGCAAGACTGCAAAGGTAAGAAGAAATGGTCACCCAAAGAAGCATATCTCAAGAGGGACACAGAAGACAGCCGCCACCTCTGATTCTCTACCTGCTCAACAGAGACTATACCATTGACTACAGACCCTACTGACCCCAGGAAGGACAACCCCAAGGCAAGCAGTTCAGGGCTGCAATAAAACAGTCAAGAGCAGGGGGAACCCGATACCCAATGGTGTCCCAAGAGAAGGGACAAGGCCGCAAGACCAAATCAACTACAATAAATAAATGCAAGATGAACTGCTATAGTACTCAATGTGTAAGCATGAGCGGGGAGCGAGAGTTAGAATAACACAGGCCAAAGTCACCTTCAGAGGATACAGCAGTGGGGAAGAGGAAAAGAGCGAAGTCAGATGTAGCTGAGGTCAGCAGGAGCGGATACAGCAGCGGAGGCAAGACGGAGTGCAAAGTCAGACGAAGCCAAGGTCAACGAGAATGGATACAACACCAAGGAGGAGAGAAATAAGGGGAGTCAATGTAGCCAATGTCAGGATTACAAGAAAAAGACCATGGTCTAAGGGTAACGGCAAGACAAGATACTTCTCTTAATTCTCCTTTTCTCGGTATAGAATAAAGACCAAGTACCCAAGCTTGGGACTACCAAGGCAGGATAAGACTGCCCAAGGGTAGAATGGTACTTGACTCTCCTAAACCTGAAAAGTATGAATGTGGAAGACCTAAAAGCACTGACTTTTCAATAGCCCTGCGGGGAAAGCCTGGTAAGAGACCTGCACCAAAAGGCTCAACAATAGCCCTATGGAGTAATACCACCCTTAGACCGGTACCAAATGACTCGTCTAAGACCCTGTGGGTAGGAACCCAGAAATACCTGTACCTTCTGAACAAACACAAATTCAGAACTAGGTTTCCTCAGTCTGACCCTGTGATAAAGGTACCCCAAGTTTTGCAGAGTAAGACTGCTGCCAGAATCTCCCAGTTATGCTCAGATACAAACAGCAAGACAGCAGAGGTAAGAAGAAATGGTCACCCAAAGAAGCATATCTCAAGAGGGACACAGAAGACAGCCATCACCTCTGATTCTCTACCTGCTCAACAGAGGCTATACCATTGACTACAGACCCTACTGGCCCCAGGAAGAACAACCCCAAGGAAAGCAGATCAGGGCTGCGATAAAACACTAAAGAGCAGGGGGAACCCGGTACCCAGTGGTGTCCCAAGAGAAGGGACAAGGCTGCAAAAGACCAAATCAACCACAATAAATAAATGCGGGATGAACTGCTATAGTACTTACTGTGTAAGCATGAGGGGGGAGCGAGATGTTAGAGTAACATAGGCCGAAGTCACCGGGAGAGGATACAGCAGCAGGGAAGAGGAAAAGAGCGAAGTCAGATGTAGCTGAGGTCAGCAGGAGCGGATACAGCAGCGGAGGTGAGACAGAGTGCAAAGTCAGATGAAGCCAAAGTCAACGAGAGCGGATACAACACCAAGGAAGAGACAAATAAGGGGAGTCAATGGAGTCAATGTCAAGAATACAGAAAAGCGTCAATGAAAGTCAAACGGAGTCAACAGCAAGCCAGGATCAAGTCGTCACAGAAGTAAATCAAAAGGAAGCACAACGGATCACAAAACCAAGTAACGACAACTAGCTCTATAACTGGGCACTGATAATTGGGGGCAGGCTGATTAAGAAGGGAAAGGAGGCAATAGGGGAAGAGGGTGGAACAACTACGGAAGGGAAGAGAGAGGATTCAGACAGAGATGTGCAAAAGAAAAAAATACGAAAGGCCATAGGCCATAGGCCATAGGCCAGTTTTAGAAATAAATACTCTATTAACCAAAGCTGAATGTGTAGTCCTGGTAATATGACTTCCCAAAAAAAGCTAAAATCCAAAAAGTCCAGAAATAATAATAATAAAAAAAGTCTTTACTTATAAACAATGTAATGACAGTGGATAAAGAGAGTGCTGTCCAGATAATTCACTTCAATGGCTTATATTTCCTTAGCCCTAAATGAGGAGTGATGATGATCAGTAAATCTCGATTTGGGTGTGAGGTTGTATCTCAAAAGAGCCACATATGAATACAAAACATGTATTCCTAGATGTCGATATGTAGCAGTCTAATCCATCAAATAAATTCTAAGATCTCTGCACAGCTGTGTATATTCCGTGGTCTTCTTGGATAGCAGCAATATGCAAGAAAAGAAAAAGATGCAGAGTACCAAGATTATCTAAGTGTAGTGTGTAGAGATGGATAATAACACTCGATTAAAATGTGAATAACAATTTGTTTTTTGGAAAATAAACTCAACAAGGCAATCAAAAATAAATATAGAAATGTATAATACAGACTAAAGCAAATATATACCATAGAAAAGTAGCATTAGTCTCAAATATAAAAAGGTACAATCAGAGATGGAATGAAGCATTGTAAGCGCTCATGCTTACCTGTTCAGGGAGATCTGGCTGGATTGGTGCTCGTCTGGGCAGCCGGTCCCCGCTGCTGTTGCCTTGTGGTGCAGACCGCATCTTGTCTTCTAGGAGAGCCAGATGCCCTGGTGCTCATTCGGGCGGCCGGCTCCCTCTATCTGTTCCCTCACGGCTCCAGCCACGTACGTGTTGCTTCCCCTTCTGGCCAGCAGAGTGCGGGCGCGTCACACGGATTCCCTATAGTGACGTCGTGGCCCAACTCTTAAAGGGACAGGGCCAATTAGTGCTCCACCTCCTGGGGGTGGGAAATTTGTATTTAAACTGCCTGGACACTACACCAGTCTCTCTTTCATGGTGTTCCAGTGCAGTCTTGTTTAGTTGTTGACCGTGCATGATCCTTGGCTAGTTATCTGTCTCTCCCGGTGTCCAGTGTTGTGGCTTGTCTGACGACCCGCTTGGTATTGGACCTTCTGCTCTGGCTGACTACCTGCTCTGGTATTGACCCCTGACTTTTCTGACTATCCTCTTGGTTTTGACCATCGGCTCTGGCTGACTGCCCGCTCTGGTACTGAGCCCTGGCTTTTCTGACTATCCGCTTGGTTTTGACCATCGGCTCTGGCTGACTACCTGCTCTGTTATTGACCCCTGGCTTGTCCGCACTACCGCCTGATACTGACTGCAGGCCCGAGTCAGTTTATACACCTTGTGGCAACCTGTACTTTGATACTTTCCTGGGTCCCAGCCCCAGTCACTATGTTTATACGTTCCTGGGTCCCAGCCCCAGCTGGTGCTATTGCACGGTTGCCTTCATTGGGTCTACTAAGAAGCAGCCTCCTATTTCTGGTAGGAACCGCTTGCTTCAAGCCTACTCTCTACACTATCACGTATCAGTGTGGTTTACCATTGCATATATACATTGTTCAATAAAGGTGGTGTTTCAAATCAGTACTGACTCTTGTCCATTCCTTGATATCCATGACAAGCTTGAAGGAAAATAACTAAATATAAAGATGGACTTATATTCACACAGTAGTGATAGGGATATAACCTTTTGCACAAGAAGAAAGAGGCAAGTGACTCCAACACTGGAGTGTGTATCAATGGACTGAATCAACAGTGATGGAAAAGAGATTATGATCAATAATGGAGTCTCTGCTATCAGAGACAGCTTTTCAATCAAATCACCAACCTCCAGGCCCTGGACAATGGCGAGGGTAAATAAGGAAGTGGAAATAGGTCACTCCTGATGTAGACCCCAGTACACAAGGACAGGAGAGGAGATATCTTGGTTGGTCAATACAACTGTCACAGGGAAATCAAGTACTGTGTTGTTTAATGCCATAGATTGTATAGGTAAGGCAACTGAAATGAAATTATTTTTGGCGATAGTGGAGGTAAGAGGCATCCTGGGTGTATAATTTGCCCCTGCTAGTATTAAGCTCCACTTGATAAGATGAAGAGGTACTTTTTCCAGTTTTTGGCGGTGTGCTGTTTCTGTACAAAATTTGAGGTTGCAGCTTGTGGCACACTTTGGGACAGCCCAACAGATGTTAGCGTAGGTGTGTTTAACATGCGACACTCTAGCAGTTGTTGCAATATAACTCTGGGGATTAACTTGTAATCCAGCAACAGCTGGATGACCACATGTTGCCTGCTCCCAGTTCTTATGGAATGTTCATTACTATACTACCATTGCTGCGGTCAAAACCAAGGTAGAGGTGCTGACCGCAAGGCCAGATATCCCCCCTCAGAGGAGCCAGGCAGTGGACCACAGTAGGTAGTCAGTGAACAGTTGGTTGCGCAGATAGAAGAGGAAGACCTTTCAGACCTGTGACCAGAGAGTTTCCTTGGCAGGAGTGAGGAACAAGCTAGCTGTTGCCATGTGATACCTGGAACCTGCAGTGAATGATCAAATGTGATGAAGAGGAGAGGCCAAGAGAGGATGAGCTATTGGAATTAACTGCAGTCTAATTCTGTACCTGTCTGCTGGCAAATGCACAGCTTGATCCAGCGGAACTGACTACTGGTGAATGCACAGCTTGGCAGAAGATGATCCAGCAAACTTGTCTCCTGTCAAATGCACAGCTTGGTGGAGGATGATTCAGCGGATCTGACTGCAGGCAAATGCACAGGAAGCCAAACGTTTGGGTCTAGAGATAAGCGTAGTCAAGGATAGCTGAGATCACAACCGGAAATGTCAGAACTGAAGTACTGGAACATCAGACAGATGGGAAGGTCAGAGAGCGTAAGTCAAATCAGGAAGCCATATTAGGGAGAAGCCAAATCAGCGAGAGGAAGTGGAGGTGAGAAACTAGCTGGTGTCAGAGTCAAGGCTGCAGAACAGAGCCAAATCAGGAATCAAAGGAGCCAAAGACTAGGTCAGCAACAATGGAACTTAAAAGGATAGTAATGTTTAAAAAAAAAAAAAAAAAGCAGCACCATTTAATCTTCATAGTATTTGGTCCTTTGAAAGCTTTATTTCAATACTGTCTGAGTTGTAGTTCAAGAGTAATTGAATGATAAAGTAACCCCCTCCCACCCCTTTTACTGAAGTAACACTGCTCCCCTCAGAGCAACAAGACTATCTGGATGGATCGCAGCAAGGGACAGTCTTCAGTGAGCATAAGGAAAAACTTGAAAAACCCGTCAAGGGGGGCAGGGTTTTCCTTATGATCACAGTAAGAAGATTGTCCCTTGCTGCGACCTGTCTGGTCAAGATACCAGATTCCAGAGGGGAGGTGGCTTACACTAGGTAAAAAAGGGCGGGAGAGGGATACTTTATCATTCCATTACTCTTGAACTACAACTCTGACAATATTGAAATAACACTCTCCATGGGCCAAATAATATGAAGATTAATCAGAGCTGCTTTTCTTGTGAACATTACTATCGCTTTAATAGGATCACAGAACTAAACAGTGGTGAAAGCTTGAAGATTGGGCACAGGTGTATGTGAGGAAGCAGGTAATAAAGGCCCAGGTAGCCAATCAAGGATAAGGGGCAGAAACAATCCCAGGTGATGGCAGATGGAGTGACACCCTGTGCTTCAGCTTTCTCACTCCTTACTGGTGTAAAGAGAGAGAATATGGAAAGCAGTCATATGTGCCCTGGGCCAAAGGAGTTCTATTCTATTGCTTAGCTAGCATCCACTGCTATGATTGTTGGTGGCCAAAACCCACAATGCGGGCAAACTCAGCTTTTTGTTCCCACAATGCAAGCTAAATAGTGTGAGTTGTGGGAACATCAAAGGAAACTAGCCAACTCTTCTTGATTGACACAGTGTTAAACAACGAGAGTGAGTTAAAAACACATTCACCCCCCACCTCCCAAACACTAACACTGCACTACTCTTAACAACCTCAGTAAAGTGAAACAATACTAGCCCTTACACTGTCCTATCATCCCTACCTCATAACTGTTTACCTGTCATCCTCTGTCAGTCTTCTTCTGTAATCTTCTATCTGCCATCTTCTTATCTTTATTCTTGTTAACGTTGTCCTGGTATCTTGTGTCTTCTTATTCTGATATATCGATTTTGACTACAATAATAAAAAAATATGTTCAAATGATACATTTCTAATTGCAGGGCATAGTTGCTCCCAAAAAATCCTCCAGTTCTAATTGCATGATACCCCAAAACATAGTAAATGTTTAATTGCACAATGCCCCCAAAACATAGTTAATGTTTTATTGCACGTTGCCTCCAAAAGCCAAGTTCCAATTGCACGCTGCAGAAAAACACAGCAAGAGCTACCCTCTCGGCCCCTTGCCCGAGCCATACTGAGGGTCATTTGAACAGAGACTGGCTTTTATATGACCAGTCTGTGTTCAAAATGGTTCCCAGGCTTCCATTGGCTGGGATGTGGGCTTACACACCTCCCAGGCAATCATCTTTGAGTAGGTTTTGTCATCCCTCCCACTCTAAGGAGGTGCATAATCCCAAATCCCATCCAGAGAAAGCCTGGGAACCATTTTGAACATAGACTGACCATATAAAAGCCAGTCTCTGTTCAGATTTCCCTCTGTATGACTTGAGCAACAGCCCAAGAGGTAACTGAGGCGGGGTTTCTTGCTCTGTTTTTCTGCTGCCGCTGACAGTGTGCAGTTGAAACTTGACTATTTTGTGGGGGTGCAGTGTGCAACTGAATATTTACCATGTTTTGGGTGTATCGTGCAATTAAACATTTACTGTGTTTTGGGGGCATCGCGCAGTTAGAAAATCTATAATTTGAACATTATTATTATGACTAAAATTGGTAAATCAGAAGAAGACACAAGATACAAAGACAACGTTAAGGAGAATGAAGATAAGAAGACGGCAGAAGAAGACTGACAATTGATGCATCAGGGTGCTGAAGACCCCGCTGGACATCAGACTTTCAGGTTAGTGTTTATTGTGAAGGGTTGGTGTCAGCTTTAGGAGAATTAACCCTGTGAGTGCCAGTGGGGTATGCAGCGCTCTGCAATGTGTTGTATACCCTACTGGCACTCACAGGGTTAATATTATCTTCTTTTCACTCTTATATTTAGTTACTTGGACGTATTGATATGGGGTTTAGGGCACATGTCACTAGTGTAGAGATCACTAGCTATGCATGTGTGTGTTAGAAACCACTGTTCTACTACACATTGTTGGTGTTTTGGAGCACATTATGGACTCAGCACCTAGGTTTGCTAGGCGTATTTTTACGCAAAAAATCGAGAGTTCCTTAACGTATGTTAAAACCAGCACATGTAATAGAATGCCAAATTCAACTACTTTTTAATTGTGTCCAATGTGCGCAAATTTTGCACCTGGTGGGCATTTGTACTTGTAGGTAGTTTGTCACAGCACATTTAGAAGAATACCAACTGTGGCTTCAAATCTACCGTTGCCATTTTTTTTTTTTTTTTTTTTTTTACTGGTGGAAATAGTATTGAGCCCCATGTAGGCTGTGCTCCCATGCCAAATATATATATATATATATATATATATATATATATATATATATGTGTGTGTATGTGTGTGTGTGTGTGTGTGCTGTGCCAGTTGGAAAACTACAAGTGGAGGGAACATTTTTGGCTGGCTTTTTTTTCAGATATCCCCAGCAACCCTTCTATATAATAACATCCTTGAATCTTCTTATCTGTAGTCAGAATCCCCTTTGTTTTTACCCCTGGGTCTTATTCTCCTTTGTTCCAGTCTTTGGGTTGTGATGGACCATGCAAAGTTTCCCTCAGGGGTAGGATGGACTGCCTCACCCCCCTATCAGAAAGTGTGCCGCTAGTACCAGCTGTGTGCTTGGATGGAGTTCAGTCATCGGCACCTGCATCATAGATCACTGAAGTTATGAGCTGGCCCTGATAGTATTAAGACCATCAGGCTGGGGAGGGTGCCTCTGTTTAGAGGCCAAGATAAGAGTTTGAAGTGGCTGATGACCCTTTTTTTTCTTTTTGCAATCTTTAGTAAAGAGGGAAATAAGGAGAGTGAAGAATGGATCATTACAAGCTTATTATATTTTATTAAATGTTTAGCTCTTTTAAGTGTAGCTTTCTTTAAAGATTCAAATCTGCACTTATACAACATAAGCTGCAAAGTTTTGCTGAAGTAATGAATTTGCATTTGCCTGAAGCACATCTTAACTTTCTTGCTATGCTGTGAAATGCCTGCTTTCCCCACCTTACTATGTAAATTCTCCATAAGGGTTCAGCCCAGGCATTACATGTTTGACATAACTGTCTGGGGGGTCTTGTTAATCATTTGGGAATTTTCTCTATTTTCATTTGAATCACTCTCACTGATCATCATTAGGCTATGCTCATCATCTCTCAGTATATGTATACATATTTAGGGTAAGGTAAAAGTGTGCAGGTTTGAGGTCCACTCAGTGCAAGTAAAAAAAATAAAAAAGTCAGGAGATTTTCATTGTTATTGAAGAATTAACAATAACTTTAATTGTGAATTAATTAATAACATTAACTAGATTTGTTCATGCCAAAACAACAGTATCAATGTGATGTTTGTTTTAATCACAGGACTTTATTTGGTGCTCTTAACCTTCATCTGGGTGGGGCTCCTGAAGGCCCTGCTGGCACAGGAAAAACAGAAACTACCAAGGACCTTGCAAAAGCAGTGGCTAAGCAGTGTGTTGTTTTCAACTGTTCAGATGGGCTGGATTACCTTGCTTTAGGGAAATTCTTTAAGGTATGACATACAAATTATATGAAAATTACATTTATAAATGTCATATGCATTTTACCCACTATTATTTTGCTACTACTTGTGATTACAGGTGTATTCTTTATTTTCAATTTTGATAGTATTGCACACTTTAAGATAAGAATAGTCAAATCATAAAATCTATAGCTAAAAATAGGTAGCACTCTCCTGTGATGGACGGGGAACCACAACAGAGATGTAAACTAAATGACAATATGCAAATAACTACAAAGACCTGCAATAAAATGTACAACTGTAGAAGAATGATCTATATACCAATACCAATGTAAATATAGATCTGACCAAAGTGTGAAGATGTGTATGAGGATAGCTCAGAATTTGCAACACTGCAGAGGGCTGATTCCTCTAGCGGCCAGGGGAACAGGCCTCCTTCCAGGCTAGATGGAATGCAGAGTGGGCAGAAACCAAGGCAGGTGGTGGTAATAGGGGACTCTATTATTAGGAGAATAGATAGGGGAATCTGCCACCAGAAACGTGAATGCCGAACAGTATGCTGTCTCCTGGGTGCTCGGGTTCGGCATGTTGCAGACAGGGCTGACAGATTGTTGGGAGGGGCTGGAAGTGATCCAGCTGTCGTGGTACATATTGGTACCAATGACAAAGTAGGAGGAAGATGGAGGTCCCTAAAGAATGATTTGGGACTTATGGTGCAAGCTCAAGGCAAGGACCTCTAAGGTAGTATTTTCTGAAATAGTACCTGTGCCATGCGCCAGTGCAGGTAGACAGAGGGAGCTCAGGGAGCTTAATGCATGGTTCAAGCAATGGTGTAGGAAGGAGGGTTTTGTGTTCTTTGAGCACTGGACTGACTTTGCTCTTGGGTACAATCTATATGGAAGTGATGGATTGCACCTAAATGGTAGAGGAGCCTCTGTGCTAGGGGAGCAAATGCTAAGAAGCTTGGAGGAGCTTTTAAACCAGGAAAGGGGGGAGGCTATAGATAGCAAAAATTGGGTAGATAGAGCAGATAGGAACGGGTCCATGTAAATGACCAGGGGGGTGGAGAAAGGGTGGGGATAAATGTAGAAAATAGGGAGGAAGTACGGTAGATAAAATAGGAGAACTAGAATTGCTGGCGGTTAATGACCAATTGGACATAATTGGTATAACAGAAACATGGTGGAATGATGCACATGACTGGGCTGTAAATATAGAGGGCTATTCCCTGTTTAGGCGAGACAAGATTAATAGGAAAGGGGGAGGTGTGTGCTTATATTTGAAACCAGAGTTAAATCCAATTTTGAGAGGTGATATTAGTGAGGAAACTGGCCAAGATGTGGAGTCCTTGTGGGTAGAAATTGAGACTAAATGTGGTGTAAAAGGTAAAAAAAAAGGTGTTGGTGGGTATATGCTACAAACCACCAAGTACTGATGACAATGTTGAGGCCCAACTGCTATTGCAAATGAGGAAAGCTGCCCAGCTTGGGCATACTATAATTATGGGAGATCTTAATTATCCAGATATCAACTGGAAAAATGAGACCTGTCAGAGGGCAAAGGGTAGCAGGTTTGTGACATACTTCTTGAAAACTACATGTCACAAATGGTGAAAGTGCCGACAAGAAATAACAATATATTGGACAAAGTGATAACGAATAACACAGAAATGGTATCCAATATTAAGGTAAGTGAACATTTGGGAAATTTTAAAAAAGCTAATGTCAAATTATTAAGGGCTTCAATGCAACACGTAGACTGGGATACATTATTTAAAGGCAAAAATGTACCCAACAGTATATACCAATGGGGAACAAATGCAAAAGAAGTAAGTCACAGCCAGTGTGGTTAAGTGCACATATAAAGGAGAAAATGGCAAAGAAAAAAAAAAGCATTCAAACTATTTAAGGCTAATTTATAAATATATATACTGACGATTAAACATACATTTATGTGAGTTTTATTGCTGTGGAGCAGTGTGATAGGTTATACACACCACACAGTCTGATCTCTTAAAGGGATAGTATTACTTCAAAATTACTATCCCTCATATTGTAGCCCTTAATAAACTGAGTTAAATAACACCAGCAGCATCTCTCAAACCATTATGGTTTAAGAGATAGCCGCTTTCAAAGTTTCCTCTGCCCTGCTGTCAGCGTTCTGCTGCCAGCATGGGAATCCGGTCCCGGGACAGGCAGAGGCTCTTAATCAGAGCCGATATCTCGTTATGGAAGGAAAAATGATTCATTGAAAATGTCTTCTACGTGTGCTTGGTTACCAAGCACACGTAGAAGACTGTTTCAATAAATCATTTTTCCTTCCATAATGAGATATCGGCTCTGCTGAAGAGCCTCCTCTTGATTCAGAGACCGGATTCTCCTGCTGGCAGCAGAATGCTGACAGCAGGGGAGAGGAAACTTTGAAAGCGGCTATCTCTTAAACCATAAAGGTTTGAGAGATGCCGCTGGTGTCATTTAACTCAGTTTATTAAGGGTTACAATATGAGGGATAGTAATTTTGAAGTAATACTATCCCTTTAAAAAGAGTGACACCAGGGAGGATAAGAGGGACAGAGGGATTTGGATCTCATAGATGGACTGTCTCTCCTAAAGAGGGACCCTTGGGAGGTATGGATGTTTTTAAATTAATATTTAATATATTCTCTAGGTATTTAACCTTTTGAGTGCCAGAGAAGGTAAGGTATCCAATTATCTGGTTTGCAATGCAATGGATATCTCTGGCCCTCAAATGGTTAATTATTATATGTTTATTATTTTCTTTTAATCAAATCTGACCTTGTGGGGAGGCATTGGGACCCCTCCTGATGCCCCTCTGGCACTGATTGCTTATCCAGTAGGATAGGCTATCATTGCAAAGATTAAGAAGGAGTCCTCTGCTTTCCTTTCCTTTCCTTAACCCGGCACTCATCAGACATCCAGGTTGATGAGGAGGACCTTCAAGACCCACTTGCTTCATGTGGTCTTGAAGGTCCTCCTCCTCAACCCCACTGGGTTGAGGTTGTTGATGGGGAAGGGAAGGTGTTAATTGATTTCCTGGTCACTGCAATGACCTCTTATTCTACTGGATAGGCGATCAGTGCCAGAGAGGCATAGAAGGAGTCCTGATTCCGATCTCCCCCCTCTCCCCGCATGAGGTCTGATTTATTCTTTCCGACATGCATAGTGCAGGATCAGTGATAGCCCACTGAACAGCTGATTCAGTAAGTACAGAATGGTGGAGAAACTTATATTTTACAGCATCTTTGTTTGTACTCTCACTGAAGAAATCAAGAGTGGCAATGGCTTTTAATGTTGGAACCCTTTCAACACCACAGGGGTGTGCAATACACATCCCTATGGCACTGAAAGGGTTGGGGAACGATGGGGGTTTGTGTTTCTGAAGTCTGAATGCATCATCTAGCAGAATTTTGCTGATATCTGAGCACATCCTCTCTGTTGAATGGTACTGAAGTCTGAGCACATCCCCTCCGCAGAATGGTGCTGACATCTGAGCACATCCTATATGCTGAATGGTGCTGAGGTCTGAGCATATCCTCTTTGCCCCCCCAATTTCTCCTTCTAACACATCACCAGTATTACAACAATCCTGAATGACTATGTTTAAATTCTCTCCCCCTTTCCTTTCTTAGCAAATTCTTAGTACATTTGGCAAAGTGTATTGTATTTTTCATGGTGAAGGGATCACAACTTATCACTAGACACACTTCACCATACCATCACCCCTTTGTGCATTTCTTCCACGTTGTGTTGTACATGTTCCTTATCCAGGAATTTTCAAATTTTTTGCCACCTACTTGTTTAATCAGGTTTCACTGTTTTGTTTTTTGAGTACCAATTTGAAATACTTTCAGGATTGTTTAAAATTTCATTTGATACCAATTTTAACACTTTGAGTATCAGAGGGAGACTAAATGCATTGCAAAGCAATGCATTGTATACCCCTCTGGCACTCAAAGGGTTAAATATATCCCATAACTGTTTTTGTCTGTTTTTTTCCAGACATCACATGATGTGAAAATATCAAAAAAATAAATTTTGTTAATATTAAGGTATGCATTACATTTTCCTAAGAGGAGATTCACAGAAATTGAAATGCAGAGCTTAGAACTTCAAGTGTATTTCAAACACACATGAATGTCCAGAAAATGAGCTATAGAAGTGTGGGGGAGGAGGGTTCTTACTTTTTACTATTTCAAAGATAAAGAAATATTTGGAGACCATGCTAATTTATATCTATCTTGGTAATCAGTTGCCTTCTGACTAAAATGGTTTGTCATTGGTATGAGTATGACTAGCAACCTACAGCTTTCACTGCTGTCATACATTTTTGAATCCTGATATTGGAACATGAAGATGAGGTAAACAAAACATACCATTTTGGAAAAATTATATGAGTGGTAATGTACCTTACTACTCCTAGATTGGGTAGAAGTGATATTGTTTTATTGTCTATTAATGGCCTGAGATAAGATCTCCGCCTTTCTGTCTAGATGAGAAGTGGTTACTAGTCTCAATACCTTAATAGCATTAGCTTTGCACAAATATCCAGAATTAGTTTATATAGGATAGTCTAAACCACATTTTACAGATGATAGCTGGAATGACTTGATATTTAAATTTTATATTGTCCTAACGTATTTTCTCTTTTAGTATTCCTTTGATTTCTCATATAAGGTACACTTTGTAATGCGGAGGCATCAGGCCTGTTCATGCTAATGAATTTGGACTTTATAGTGGTACTAACTCTTTATGATGACTTTCAAAATCATCTATATTTGCTAGCCGTTATTTATGTAAAACTATAGTTTACAAGAGATTTAGCTTTATTCATCAGTTTATGCAAATTAATTGTCAGTTGGGAGTGAGAGTGGAATGTTAATATCTGACACATCAGGCTGTGCAGCCATTCCTGAGTAATTTGTATAAACTGACAAACAGGGCTATTTTAACCCCTTAGCAACGATTGGTCCAGGGAGTGGATTCCCCCCTAAGGACCACTTTGATGTTGGTCAGCACCTCGGCACACCTGACTGATGATGCTTACCAGTGAACCGAACAGGGGTCTGATAGAGACCTTTCCGGTCTTGGAGCAGTCAATTTCAGATCCCAATATTGCTTACAGTGCTCCTCACATGTCATCAGTCACTAAGGGATTAATGCCTGGGTGGACCTGGTGTATGCCTCATGAGGCCTTACTGCCCCAGAGATTAATTTGGCTGTACATGCTGCTGGTGGGCAGCCCAATATAGTATCTAACTTTTTTTCTGTAGATAGTGATGGAAAGCAGAGCTCTCTCTTTGCCCTCTGTTTCAGAGAGTACAGTGGATCAGTTTCTCCTCATGATCACATCTTACCCATGTACTTATGGGTTGCAACCTTGAAGCACTTTGTAAGGAGTGAGCCTGAATAGACACTTCACTCTACCTACTGCCAGTGGCCAGGGGAACAATGTCTTCACGTGGGGGGCCCTCCTTGTTCATTTATACCAGAGGCCTCAGAAGGTTTTAACTCCTTAACAACCAATGACATGCCAGGACTGTCATTGGTGGATGTGTGTCAAGGACCAGGGATTGTCCTGGAGTGTTATGGAATTCTGGGATCTCATTACGGTTAATGCACTTTATATTGTACTAAATGAACGTAAAACAAATGTGAACCCCCCCCCACCTTAATATCTATCTTGCATATAGATAACACTACAGTTGATAAGTGTCTTTTCTGGTTTTATCTAATGGATTGCCATTGAAGCTTATTTAGAGATGTGTAGATAAAGCATTTCTTGATTAAGTTATCAAAATGCAATGTAAATCAGTTTTAAACATGCCAATTATCATTAACATAGAAGTGCTTCACTAAGAGTGCTACTGTTTGAAATCAGCATTCTTTATTTTATTTCAATCAAATGTACAAAAAGAATAGTCTATAATTGCATTGTCCTGTTAATTTAGCAAGTAGAAATGCACACATTAGCTTTAATCTAATCACAAAACATGCATTTTCTTTTCTAGGGCTTACTTTCATGTGGAGCCTGGGCTTGCTTTGATGAGTTTAATAGGATTGATTTAGAAGTTCTGTCAGTAGTTGCTCAACAAATACTCACCATACAAAGAGGTACATATTTGCTCTTTTTTTTCACAGGAATGCCTTGGTTGGTATAATTCTCATGCATGTATATTTCTTGTTTATTGTAGGCATCAACACTGGAACTAATTTGTTAGTATTTGAGGGCACTGAATTAAAATTAAACCCTACATGTGCTGTTTTTATTACCATGAATCCTGGCTATGCAGGGCGTTCAGAGCTTCCTGATAATCTCAAGGTAAGATTAATTTTGCTGTTATTAATGACTAGTTGAAGAGCCCGTGTACATGGGCCACAGTGCCAGCCGGTCGTAGGGCAGTCATGCACAGTAGAGACTGCCCACGTCACGGCTGATACTTCAGAGCGCCCCGCTCCGTATCAGCCGCGTCACGGGCAGTCTGTACTGCGCATGACTGCAGCAGGTGCAGCTGTCTCTACTGCACATGACTGCGTAGTTACAAACTATTTAGCAAATTATTATATAGGATATATAGTTTGCTATGCAAAAATTATGTAATAAGCTTGTCATATTTCTGACACCATTTAGTACCACCTATTATTTTTGGGTGACTATTGCAGTGGTGCTAAATATCTTTTTGTGGTTTGCCAAATGCTGTAGTAAATAACCCTGGGCCTTATGCAAAAACAAACTAGGGAGCAGTTCTAGAACAAACCAACTGCATTATATTGGATAAATAAATATTCCCATTGCTTTGAATGATGAGATGTCTCCAGTACACTGAGAATAATACTTTGGGGACTTCTCTATTATTCATGGAGTTAAAAGCTCTGTTTGAATCCATGAAAGTTTCACTTGTCTTATGTTCAATATGGGGTTGAGTCCCTCCTCCTGGAAGGCAGGACACATATCAAAAGAGTCTTAAAGAAGGAGACCCCCTCCTCCTCCTCCAAGGAAACCCCCCCCACCACCCTCTAACTTCCAGAATTCATGTGTCCTGCTAGAAGCTGGCAGGGCAGGAAACAGTCTTAGATTTTTCTAGGCTTTTATTATTTTATTCTTAGTTATGGCACTGTACAATCCCCCATTATGCGGGTTACCATCATTGGGCTTCCCTGGGGTGGACTGACCAGTTTACGGGTGCTTGGTGGACCTTTCCAACCCTGTGGAGGGAATCTTGCTGCCAAGTTTTTCCTCATAACAGAGTCTCTTGGGGCCCTGTCTTCTCTCTAAGATGGCAATCTGAAGACAGAAGACCGGTGAGTAACTCTTTGAGTGCCTTGGTCCACTTATGACCCAGTTGTGTCGCCTCTCCATATAGGTGCTGTTGTGAGCATTGGTAGGCTCTAGCACTCATCATGGGTGCATTTATATCTGTGTGTTATCTCTCAAGGGGCTTTGTAAGGATGGCTGCTTTATTGTATTGGTTTAACCCTTTCTCTACTGTTTTGACCATGTGAATTGTTTCGGGACTTTTGGGGGTTTCTTTTCACTCTGCCCTTACTTGTGCCTTAGTTTTATGCATTCTTCAGATTTCCCCTGGGTGTTTTGAATATCTGGGTAACGTTTCCAATTTTGACCACTTTTACAGTGGCAACCCCATTAAGAACGGGAGCCCACCTGCCACCATCTTTGCTCCACTGACTTCTATGGGTAATGCTTATATGGGACATATCTGCAACTGTTTAAGATATAACTGTCAGAGAGGGCTCTGTCTTTTTGTCTCATCATGCCCTGTTATCCGTTATACCTTCTGAGTGTCTAGGGGGCTCATTGCGATCCACGATTGGAGTTGAAGGCATTGCTAGGCAACACCAATAAAGAAGCCTATGTTTCCCAGAATGCACATTTTGCAGGCTTTCTTCCAATTGGCCATCAGTTTGGCAGTGGCCATTTTCTTCTTTCTTGCTTATCCTATGCAGAGACAGAATCTTTTTGCACTTGTTCTCCAGATTAACTTGTTTGCCAGATAATTGTATTTTCTGGGCTGTTAAGAGTGCTGTGTTGTTTCTGGGGATACTTCTGTTTATTATACAAGAGTCCTGATGAAGTGCTAGGACTTAGCATGAAAAGCTTTGGAGAGACCCTATTAGTCCTGCTGGCAGTGTGCAGACATTCATAATTGCGTGCAGCATCCATACGGACTCATACTTCAGAAAATCTGTATATTACAATAGTTAGTAGGGAGGAAAAGAACACTGCCCGCTGTTCCTGAACAACAGCCCTTGAAACGTACGCTGCTATCCTTCCGGAAAACTCCAAGGAAAAAATGCGGGGTTCTGTACCTGTCCGCAACTTGTGATCCCGGTGATCAGCTTTACTTCCAACAACTTTTAAGGTAAAGAAGACTAGGGTGTACATATTTGCCCATGCTACTAGACTCCAAAATACAGGAGAGACACCACTACCAGCATTTAAGCTGGGAGTTTGACCATCTTACAAACCCAATATTGATGAATTAAGAATGATTAAAGGGAAATGGAGTTTTGAAACATCAAAGACAACTTTATATATAATACTTTATCTTCTGTACAGATCATAGTTACCGGTAACCAACAATACTTTTACATATCTAAATAAATGGAGTCATAACTTCACCTTTAAGGACATTCAGAATATCTTGACAGTTTATCTTATAATTGTATTTTATACTGTGTTTCCTAGTATATGTGTGTGTGTGTGTGTGTGTGTATATATATATATATATATATATATACATATATATATATATATATATATAATATGTCAGTGTTTATATATCTTGGTATTGTCAAGGATTCAATAATGAGAATGGACCAGTACTTAGGTAACACAATCTTTATTTAGCGATAAGACAGGACAAGGAAATCAGCACAACATACAGGTCAAGAGAAGACTACAGGATGGATCAACAGGTACTATGGTACTGATGCCACACTACAGGTACGCACCTGTACAGACAACGGATCCAGCGACCCAATGCAACGGAGGATAAGCAGGTTCGCACCTGGACAGACCATGTACTAGAAAGACCAGCTCCGCCACAGGTCCGCACCTGGAGGCCGCAGAGGTACAACGGCTAGAGGAAGCACGTCAAGCCACCAAAGACAATCCTAGGTTGTCCCCTGGAGTGTTTGTATGTTGGTTGCGCAGTTGACAATCCCAGGCTATGTCCAGATGGTCAGACACAAGGAGCAAATATGGGAGGCTTGGTTAACTAGAGCCACAGGTTCACACCAGATTGGATGTCAGACAGGCCAAGGGGTCATACACAGAGCGGGCAGTCGGACAGAGCCACAGGTCAACACCAGAATGGATAGTCAGCCAAGCCAGGGGTAATACACAGTAAGGTTCACCAACTAGAGCCGCAGGTTTGCACCAGATTGGATGTCAGACAGGCCAAAGGATCATACACAGAGTGGGTAGTCGGACAGAGCCACAGGTCAACACCAGAATGGATAGTCAGCCAAACCAAATCACACACAGAGCCCAAGAAGCAACTGCACTGGAACACCACGAACGTGCAACTGAAGTGGTGTCCAGGCAGTTTTTAAACCTATTGCTCCACCCCTAGAGGTGGAGCATAATGTGTGCTGTGTCCTTAAGAACCAGGTCGCAACGTCATCAGGGATTCCGTGAGACGCGCGCCTGGTTCAGATGTGCAGGAGCCACCAGAGGGGGTAACGTGGAGGACGGTCGCCTGGATGGACGCCAGAGCGCACCGGTCTTCTTTCCCCGTGAGCCGCACACCCCGGAAGCTGCACGAGCGTCGGAAGGTAAGCGGCGCTTACAGTACCTCCCCCTCAATGGCCCCTCCCCTGCGGGGGTGGTCGAGGTTTAGAAGGAAAACGAGAGTGAAATCTCCTTATGAGAACAGGAGCATGCATATCAGTGGATGAGACCCACGAACGTTCTTCGGGTCCATACCCTTTCCAGTGTACAAGATATTGTAATCAACCCCGTATCCAATGAGAGTCGAGAATGCTTTGTACTTCATATTCCTCGTGATCTGCAACTCTTACGGGGGCCAGACGTGCCCAAACAGAGGTATACCTGTTGCAAACCAAGGGTTTCAATAGGGAGACATGAAATACATTATGAATTCTCATATTGGCCGGTAGTTCCAGGGCATAAGCGACAGGATTAATCTGTCGTAAGACACGGAAGGGGCCCACAAATCGAGGAGCCAATTTTCTACATGGTGCTTGTAGATTCAGGTTTCGTGTGGATAACCAGACTCTCTCCCCCACCTGAAACACTGGTGCTAGAAGTCGTCTACGATCAGCCTGCCACTTTTGCTGCTGAGTGGACCGTTGCAGGGTTCTCTGAACTTGAACCCATGTGGAACGGAGTTCCCTTAAATGCTCCTCTAGGGCTGGAATGTTCTGTGCCACAAATGACTCGGGAAGCATAGAAAGCTGGAAGCCATAGCTAATCATGAACGGAGATGTTTGCGTAGAGGAGTTCATGGCACAATTCCGGGCAAACTCTGCCCAGGGTAACAGGCTCGCCCAGTCATCGTGATCTCATCCATACGCTGCTCCTGAGCCTCCACCCTGTTTAGTAGGTGCTGAACAGAAGGGTTACCAGTACTGTCCGTAGACATGTCCCGTTCGTACTGTCACGGGTTCAATAATGAGAATGGATCAGTACTTAGGTAACACAATCTTTATTTAGCGATAAGACAGGACAAGGAAATCAGCACAACATACAGGTCAAGAGAGGACTACAGTATGGATCAACAGGTACTATGGTACTGATGGAATCAGCAGCAGAGGAAGGGCGACTCAGGTCTGCACCTGAGGCCACACTACAGGTACACACCTTCTACAGACAACGGATCCAGCGACCCAATGGAACGGAGGATAAGCAGGTTCGCACCTGGACAGACCATGTACCAGAAAGACCAGCTGCGCCTCAGGTCCGCACCTGGAGGCCGCAGAGGTACAACGGCTAGAGGAAGTACGTCAAGCCACCAGAGACAATCCTAGGTTGTCCCCTGGAGCGTTTGTATGCTGGTTGCGCAGTTAACAATCACAGGCTATGTCCAGGTGGTCAGACACAAGGAGCAAATATGGAAGGCTTGGTCAACTAGAGCCACAGGTTCGCACCAGATTGGATGTCAGACAGGCCAAGGGGTCATACACAGAGCGGGCAGTCGGACAGAGCCACAGGTCAGCACCAGAACAGATAGTCAGCAAAGCCAGGGGTCATACACAGTAAGGTTCACCAACTAGAGCCGCAGGTTTGCACCAGATTGGATGTCAGACAGGCCAAAGGGTCATACACAGAGCGGGTAGTCGGACAGAGCCACAGGTCAACACCAGAACGGATAGTCAGCCAAACCAAATCACACACAGAGCCCAAGAAGCAACTGCACTGGAACACCACGAACGGGCAACTGAAGTGGTGTCCAGGCAGTTTTTAAACATATTGCTCCACCCCTAGAGGTGGAGCATAATGTGTGCTGTCCCCTTAAGAACCAGGTCACGACGTCCTCAGGGATTCCCTGAGACACGCGCCTGGTTCAGATGTGCAGGAGCCGCCAGAGGGCGTAACGTGGAGGACGGTCGCCTGGATGGACGCCAGAGCGCACTGGTCCTCTTTCCCCGTGAGCCGCACCCCGGCAGCTGCACGAGCGTCGGAAGGTAAGCGGCGCTTACAGGTATTGATTAAAGCTTTTCCTCATTTTTTTATTTTATGTCAATTTTTCATATAGTCTCCTAATTTTTCCTTTTTTCTGGTATGTCAGACTCTAAGGGGCATGGGGATAAATCCAAGGTAAATGACACAGGCTTCCCCCCCCTCCCAAATATTGTTCCTGTTGCCAAACAGGGCTTCCTAGGGAGTATTCAGGGTCTCTATGCCCCATATTGTTCAGTGGCCCCCACTACCCCACTGGATCCCTCCAGCACTGATCAAGAGCCAGCATTTGTCCAGACTTTTCTGTTTTCAGTGGCCTAAATACTCTTCTCTCTGCAGGGGATACTTGAGTCTAGGGGTCAGTCACAGGTTCTTGTGACTTCCTCTGAGGAGGAACTGTCAGATGAGGATGATGGGGAACATGATGACATGGATTCTTCCTACTCCTATGGAGACTGCTATGAGCCTAATCCTCTCCCCTCAGCAGAGGGCTCATTAGGGTAGTCTTGGAAACCCTTCAGGTCTCCGACACCTCTGATGAAGGGACTCCCTCTCCAGATGTTTTCCAGAAGCGTAAGATGACTTCTCCCTCCTTCCCACTCAGTGCCACTCTTGACCAGATCCTTCTGGGTGAGTGAAATATGCATGATAAATGACTTTTTCTTAATTTGTGGTCGGACCTAACGTTCCCAACTGAGATAATGACAGACCGATAAACTATCTGCAGAATATTGCTCCTTGCCCCCGTCCAATAGGCCTAAAGAGAGGGCCCATAAGGTAAGAAATGAAAGTATACAAAAAGAAGGGGGAGGGGGTCCTCCAAGAAAGGGTGGGACACCGATATGCCCATCTGTGCACCGTCCCTAGAACTGAGCAGTCCCAGGTATAAGAGGAGATACTCGGTCCTCCCACAAAGCCAGGCTAACCAATAGCCTTTTATTTGTGGTCGGACCTAACGTTCCTAACTGAGATAATGACAGACCGATAAGCTATCTGCAGAATATTGCTCCTTGCCGCCATCCAATAGGCCTAAAGAGAGGGCAAAAAATAATGAAAATAAACACATCTTTATTTACAAAGATACACAGTAATGATTTGTTACAAAGCCAACTGGCGGAAGGCCACCTAACTTCCAGTGTGGGATGCGATACATATGACATGTAACTAGGTGATCTCCAGCGCCCCAGATTCTTGATCACATGGACCGGAATGTTGTGATGTGAAGCAGAAGTGGCGACACCTATCCTAAATGAATGGCCTGAAAACCCTCGGGGGTCTAGTCCTAATCTAGTGAGGAGGATCCTAATATAATAGACAAAAATAGAAGTGGTAAGTGGTTTATCTTTGAGGGGCAGGAGGAGACTATGAGGAGGAAGACCTTGGAGAGTACTTATGTAAGCCTCTAAGTAAGACACTGGGTACCATGCATTGAATGAGGGATAATAACGCACTATGACAGGTGGCCCTACTTGGTTAGTTTTAGAGAACCGTAGTGAAAGGGCATAATGGTCATCTAATCGTTTAAGGTCTTCTATGCGTAAGTAATTTCTAGTAGAGCGGGTAGCAGTGACTTCCCCTGGTCTCATAAAACCATAAAAAGCCAGGAAAATGGTAGCCAACAAGGTATTGTTGGTCTCAGTAGCAAAAGGTCTAGACTGCAAAACCTGACACAGATTCCGAAATAGCATCCCATCTATAGGTAACCGAGTAATCGCCTTTTGTTGTGATGCTTTCTGAATGCCGCTCAAAGCCAATTTTATGGGCTGACAAGACAACAATGACTTATAATTACAATTGGAGATAAGGCAATAATGTTGTATCCGTACGATGTAAATTTTAAGAGGTTGGTACACCTCAATAAATCTCTGAAATAAGTGCCAGGCCCTACCATAACATTTCCTGGTGTTTACTGCTAGGGCCTGATTCATGAGAACTTGAGCTCCCCTGAGATGATACCCTACTCCGTCATCAAGGACTGGAAGTCTGGAGCTTGGGTAGATAGAGGGTCTACCGTGGGGTGTAAGAGATGAAAAGCCTGAGAATTGAAACGGGACAGAACGTCAGCCTGGATATTCTCCCTACCTGGCAGGTGTACACATTCATAAAAGAACTTGTGATACAATGATACCCACGTAAACTTCCTAATGAAAGGCATTATGAGGGCTGAAGAAGATCTACCTTTATTAATAATACGTGAAGTAGCCTCGTTATCTGTCCTGAACCTTACCGTCTGACCTGTCCATAAATGACCCCAAGCAACGGCTGCCACCACGATAGGATATAATTCAAAAAGGGGGGAGATACGCTTAAATTTAGCGAGTCCAAGCACCTCTGCAGGCCATTCCTCGGCCATCCAATGATCACCACAAATGGCTGCAAAACCCCCGGTAGCTGCAGCATCCGTGGTGACCAAGGGTGACAAAGTAGCCGCCCTAGGGATAAACATGGAACGACCGTTCCATGATCTGAGAAAACGAGCCCACATATCCAAATCTGCCTTGGTAGCCGTATCCAAGTGGATGATCCCATGAGCATCGGAATCCCCAGAGAGCAGACACAGCATGTGCAAGATAAATGAACGACCCTGAGGAATGATCATTGTGGCATAATTCAGAGTACCCAACAGCTACTGCAGTTCCACTCTCTGGCAGGAATCCTTCGCGGCAAATTCGGCAACCATACCCTGGATATGAGAAAGCTTCTCAGGAGGTAAACTGGCTTCCAACTTCACAGAATCTAATTGTATACCCCAAAAAACAAATCTTGGTCGCTGGCCCTAAAGATTTATCTAGGGCTACAGGAATATTTAGGGTAGAAAATAGCTGTATTAACTTGCTTAAACAGACTGGAGTAAGGTGTGGGAGTTCAATGATCAAATGGTCATCCAGATAATGGATGACATGCTGACAATGATTTAGATTCAAAAGCATCCAACACAATGTGTAAGCGAAAATGTCAAACAGCTTAGGGCTGCTTTTAGCCCCAAACGTCAGCCGTGTAGCAAAATAATAAAATTCCCTCCATTTGATACCATGCAGATTCCACAGGGATGGATGTAATGGTAAAAGTTTAAACGCATCCACTATATCCGCTTTGCTCAACCAGCAACCTACCCCTGTCTTCATGATCAATCGGATGGCATCATCCACAGATGAATATTTCAAAGAGAATTCCTTAGACGTAATTATCGAGTTTAGACTTGGGGTAGAAATGGAATGAGGTGCGGACAAATCATAAATTAATCGAGCTTTATTAGAAAATTTACTGCGGGCCAAACCGATCAGATTAACTCTTGAGTGGGAAAAAGGGGGGGGGGAACAAAGGGGCCTATCACATACCCCTTAACAACCTCTAAATTGACCAACCTATCCACCTCCCCCGGGTCCTGACTAGCTGATTGTAAGTTTGGACATTCGATGGTACCTGAAGGTAACATTAATAACCCTGAATGAAAACCCTCAGTGAAACCTGAAATTAAAAATTCGACTAGACCTGGAGAGGGGTGAGATCTAAGACAAGTCTTGAGATTGGGAATGTGAACCCCGACTAGTCATGACCTAGGGTACAGTCTTTGCGGGCAAATCGACCTGGGATGAGCCCTCTTGCATACTGAACATAAATGGACCAGGCGACAAGCATTAAAAGTACAACCGTTGTAATTGAAATTATTTCAGAGTTGTGACTTACAAAAATACACGATGGGTCTACCCATCCGATCAAACTTAAGGGGTGATGGAGAAACTGACTGGGATTCTGACTGTGGCTCCGTCAAACTAAAATTGGTGTTACTGCCAGTCGAACTTGGGCACAGGTTGGAAGAATGTTCAGCCGACTGACACACGGAGCATACAGGTGAGCGTAACCCAGCAAAATGCCTGCAAAATAACTCAGTGTCCAGCTGGCTCCAATCTAAGGAAACATGAAATTGTGCCAAGGTGGCCGCAGCTTTGGCCGAAAAAGACAAATGATAATCATAAAAGGCGGAGCCTCCATACTTATGCCCAAGTTCGACAACTCTGTAAAGATATAAATCTAATTCCTCTCTATGCTGAGGGTGCACGGAACATACCACATGGCGATAAAGACTAAATGCCAAAACAAATTCAATAACTGAAAGCTTCTTGCTTAGTCTGGGATCCTTAGCCTTCGATACTACCGACACCTGATCGCAGCTGAATGATTTGTTCTCCACATAATCCTGGGAAGATATGAGCAGCGCTACTAAGTTAACATCTTTCCCTTCTATAATCTCTTTTTTTAAGGTACGCTGGAATATAGTGGCCTGTAGAAATAGCAGGAGCCAATCTACCTGTAGTAGTAGGACAAGACATCTGATTCATGAGCTGAGATGCTGATGAAGTACCCATTCCGTCCAGACGAGAGTGTATAGCTGCCACAGACTCGGCCAATGTAGCAAATGACGCTTGTAAGTCCACCAAATCTGAGTGAGATTGAGACAAGGATGGGGCTGGGCTCAAGCTAATGCTAGGCCTGGGTGTATAAGAAGGGGTAAACAACAATTTAAATAATTCAGCTTTACGCTCTGAAACTGAATGAGGAATTCCACTTGATTGAAGCTCTCTAGTTAATTTTGCCACTATCCATGACTGGTACACTGCTGGGGATGAGTGTTCTGATGCAGGCCCTGGAGAACCCTGTATGTAAGAAGCCTCCTCCTGACCGGGTCTATCAGACATGCTTCTTAAGATTCTTATCCTATGAAACCAGAAAAAAGTGTGAGAATGACAGCCAAACAAGATGCTATCGGTCACCTGACCCTATTTTACTAATGAAAGATAGAAAAGATAATCCCTACCTATTCTGAATTACCAGGGGAAGATGACACCCTTGCTATGGAAGAATTATGCCAGGTACTACCTATGAAAGGGCCCGAGGGACGTAATGCCTATGTGGCGGATCCATGACAAGCCTGGCGGTGATTCTAAATACAGAAACAGAGAACTAACTACTGATTGGCCGGGTATGGTGACACCCTTGGAGTAGAAGAAAATGGAGGCGGTATACTAACTATGCTTTGGCCCGAAGGGAAATGCATGAAAACTAGGGAAATCTTACTCCCCCCCACCTCAACTGTAAAGCAGGGACCGACAGACTTCAGAAAATAATAAACTGCTAACTCCTGATATACTAACGGGAGGGAAATGAGGAAATGAGTAATGAATCAATACCTGTAAGATATAAGAAATGGCACACTCCCCTCGGATATGTGATAAACAGGAAATAGTAGACCATAGGTACATGAGCAACAAACAGAAAAATATTACCATCGCCAATGCAGCTTACATAAGACCTGAAAACTCAAATTAATATTACGATGGAATATTTACCACTTAATGATCTCTAGTGTATTGGAAACAGTAGGTACTGAAAGGGTTAACAGTCCATGTAAATAAGTAGAATTAGTTGTAGGTTTGCTTCAGAACTGTTTAATAACTTGTGTATAAGAGCTCTGGTAATTGTACACCAGCATAATATGCAGACACATTAGAGTGGAAAAAGGTCAAACATGTATCAAGAAACCTGGAGCATTGAAAGTGAAAAGGGGCTTTAACATAGAAAAAGGGGAGAGGGAAAGGGCCTAAGGATATAAAATGGAAAAGAGCCATTTAAGTATATCATTAAGGTTTACCAATGGACAGTGACTGTAGTCTGTTAGGGCAGACCAAATCACCTAGATAAAAAATTACCCCAGTAAACTTCTTGCAAGGGAGAATGCAGAAATGTAATTAATCATAGCGGCTAGTTCTTGCAGGAATGTGATCTACCCTAAAGTCACTCCTACTGAGCAGAACCAAGGTCTATGAACAATAACAAATGTAGTGTTATAAAAATTAAGACGCACTGTTCCTATAAAGTTACCAGAACTCTAGCTGTACCACAAAAGGTCTGAACATTATTAAATGTAACATTAAATAGTCACCCTCGAAGGGGCGTACCGGAAATTATGGAAGGAAGCAGTAGGAACTAAGGTCCGGAGGGCAATCCTGTAGGGGAAAAACTGAATGAGTGATGAGCTGCAAGGAACTGGAGTGAATCTTAAGGCAAATCAACTGCAGAGTATGGAAAAAAGACATTAAGGTCACACTTATTCCTTATACATACTTGCATCTTATGGTAACAAGGTAAACATAAGCCGGAATAAACAAGCAAAGGGACCTAACATCACAGGTAAGTGATATCAACAAAACTGATTGCCCTACCCGATTAATGAACGCGAACCCCCCAGGTATAACACTTGCAAACGTTAACGGACATCTTAACCCCTTGACAGCCAGCGGTCCTGAACCAGCAGTAACAAACTGGGAGTGCAGGGGCAACAGGAGCGATCAGTGAGCCAAACAAGGAAAACCCTCATGCTGTAGCGCCAGCGAGTCTAGCTCGTATCCACAATGAATATATAGTAAAGCATAAATATGCCCGAGTAAGACAGAATGAAGCAGCCATATGACAATAAAATGAGCACCTATGCCGTATAGCCCAAACTTTATCCCCAGTACCTTCTTGGAGTGGTTAGAATGTCGTTGCTGGTTCACAGTAAGCCCCAGTGAGTCGTGAGTACTCCAGTGGTGTTCGATAGATGGCTGCTCTCTGATGACGTATGGCGTAAGACTAAGCTAGCAGAGCTCGACACCGATAAGCCCATCTATGCACCGTCCCTAGAACTGAGCAGTCCCAGGTATAAGAGGAGATACTCGGTCCTCCCACAAAGCCAGGCTAACCAATAGCCTTTTATAAAAGGTTTTCTAAGCAGTACCCAAATTGGTGTACAGCTTTAGTGCAGTGATCCTCTCCCTCCACTGTAGACCCTTCTATTTCATGGTTGGCTAAGACTACAGCTCTCCAACTGCAGATGCAACAGGCCTCAAGGAGCCGGCAGAGAAAAAGCTGGATTCTGTCCTCAAGTCCTCCTTCACAGCCACTGACGAGGCACTAAGGCCTATCTTGCCTCTGCCTTGGTTAACCGAGCTGTTGCCATTTGGGGTGAACAGCTTGTTGAGGCTGTCTCTGTGGATGTGCCAAAGGAGGATTTATTGGTCCTTATGGCCAACATCAAGGAGGGAAACAACTATGTTTCTGAGGAGCTCTTTGATGTCGTCAGGATATCCAGCAAGGCCTCAGCTTTTTCTGTTGCTGCACGCAGCACCTTGTTGCTCAAGATTGGTCTTCAGACCAATCTTCCAAGAAGTCACTGGTTCCCTTGCAATTTCAGGGCAAGTCCCTTTTTGTGCCTGAACTGAAACAGATCATCATTGACTATTGGTGGTAAGAGTACCTTTTTACTCATATCTCCACCAAGCATAATTTCTGGCGAGGAAGGTGTGTCTTGTTTGCCCCCCCCACCGAAACGGAGACACAGAGGCCTCAGAGCTCGCAAGCCTCTCAAGTGTGCCCGCTGCAAAGCCCAGACAAGCTTGGTAGCCCAAGCAAGCACTGCCAAGACTAAGTCTGACAAGCACTCTTCCACATGACTCGTGGAATCCTGGCCTTCTCCATCTTTTTTGAGATTCCTAGGCATCCTCTGTTACAGACCAGTGGGTTTTGTGGGTAATTTCAAATAAATTTCAAATCCCTTCCTCCATATTGGTTCTTTTTATTAAGGGTTCCAGGAGGCAGTGGACTGTACTGCTGGAAAAACAGGTCCTAGTACCCATACCAGCCCTCAAGTGCTATTCAGGTTTCTATACCAACCTGTTTGTGGTCCCAAAGAAGGATGGCAGCTGCCGACCAAATCTGGACCTCAAATGCATCAACAAGTTTGTGGTCGCTACACGCTTCAAGATGGAATCTTTGTGTTCTTTCATATCAGTGATGAACCCAGGGGAGTATCTGGCTCTCACCTTCGAGACACATACTTACACATCTCGATTCACCCGGACAGCCAACAATACCTGCCTTTTGCTTTCGACTCCAGTCATTACCAGTTCACGGCTCTGCCTTTTGACCTGGCTTCTGTGTCTTGCAACTTCACCAGGGTCATGGCAGCCTTAACTACATTTATCCATGCCCTGGCCATCTCACTGACTCCCTACCTGGACAATTTCCTGATCAAGTCTCCTTCAGTGGATCTGGTAGCTCGTCCCATTCAAGACTGTGCCCACATTCCGGTTCACCATGGGTGGTTTCTGAATCTTCTCAAGTAGTCTTCAGTGCTCTCCCAGGTTCTGGTATTCCTGGGGATGCGTTTCAATACCTGTAAGGGAAAGTTATTCCTAGCAGAATATATAATCCTGCTTGTGATGCAGGAAGTGTCCCAAGCCCTGGAGCAGTCCTCAGCCATGGATGGAGAGTTCATGTGTGTTTTAGGCAGACTACTGTAAGTACTGGATGTTGTGTTTTACTCTTTGGTCCACACAGGGGAATTACAGTGGGATGTTCTCTGGAACTGTCCTAGGAATCCGGAGCATCTGGATCAACAGATATCTCTCTCTCTCTCCCCAGAGGTCAGCCTGGACCTCTGGTGGTGGTTGCATTGGCCAAACCTAGAACAGGGAAGGCCATTTGTGATCCCAGAGTGGACCCTGGTAAGCACGGATTCCATCCTTAGAGGCTGAGGTGTGGTTTTGGATCACTTGTGTGTCCATGGGAGGTGGACTCAGGATGAGAGTTTTTTGTCCATCAGCGTCCTGGAGCTCCGCGCGATCCTCCAAACCCCACTCCTGTCTGGTGAAGTCAGTGAGGGACCAGTTAGACAATGGCTGTGGCATACATCAATTGCCAAGGAGGTACCTTAGTGAGGACCATCCCTGCCATAAATATACCATTCACATTCCAGGGGTAGAAAACATTCTGGTGGACTTTCTCAGTCACCAAGACGTAGACCAGGAGAATGGAAACTCAATCTGGAAGTGTTCTATCTGATTGTGGGGTGTGCCTAAGAAGTGTTCTATCTGATTGTGGGGTGTGCCTAGGATAGCTCTCATGATAAATTTTATAAAAGAGACAAAGATTAGTAGCCATATTGCAGATCTAAATTATATGTATTAATAATTCTTAAGAAGAACAGAAGATAGACAAGATTGGGATAAACTCTGAGAGAAGACCAGTTAAATACTGTATTTATGTGGACCTACTTAGGTCTCTTATTACCATAGAATCTCAAGTAGTGCTAAACCTTTATTAATACTGATGTGCAAAAACACTTTATTATTAAAAACATATTTAGCTATACATGTGTAATTGTATTAGTTGTAAAAAGCCTCACTTTTACAGAGGTATGGGGTGGTGTTATTTGTATCGTGTTTATTTCAACTTCCATTTAATTAGTGATTCTTAAAGGGATAGTAATACTTCATGTTGTAGCCCTTAAAATTCTGAATTCAAAGATACCAGTGGCATCTCTCAAACCTGTATGTTTTGAGAGATATCCGCTTTCAAAGTTCCATCTTTTTGCCTTTCCCCTGACGTCAGTGTTCTAGCTGAGAGCCGGGGAATCCTCTCAGTGAGCAAGCGGCAGTTCTGCAGGAGTCCTGAGATCGCGTTATAGAAACAGAAATCCTTCACTAAAATGGTGTTCTACGTGTGCTTGGTTTACAAGCATACGAATAAGACCATTTTAATGAAGGATTTCTGTTTCTATAACAAGATCTCAGCACTGCTGCAGAGCCGCCGCCGGTCTCGGGACTGGATTCTCCTTCTCTCAGCTAGAATGCTGACGTCAGGGGAAAGGCAAAAAGGGGGAACTTTGAAAGCGGATATCTCTCACACCATAAAGGTTGAGAGATGCCGCTGGTATTGTTGAATTCAGAATTTTAAGGGCTACAACATGGGGAATAGTAATAATGAAGTATTACTATCCCTTTAATAGAGGATCTATGTGCCTAACATTTCAATATTTATGCACTTCCATTACACTGTACATGATTTCTGTTGTTCGGTAGTTAGAGTGTTAATTTAGTTAAGTAGTTGTCAATAGATAATCTTCTCTTATTGGGTTATTTGTTTGATGCTGAAGTTTATTTTATTTATTCAGGAGAGTTCCTATACTTCCAAAAAATTGCGATTTAACACCTGATTTACTTAGTAATATTTAGCATACCCCATGTAGATTAATTTCTTATACACGTGCAATCCTTAGCTGTAGAACTGTTATTTGAAAGGCTTACAGGTCGTCGCAGCTCTAAGGCATGATCTTTAGCTATAGAGCCATTATCTAGGACATCTTGTATATCTGTCCAGTTAGAGGGTTAATAAACATGGTTTAATAGTTGTCTTTTGGTAACCTTTACTTGTTGGGTTATTTGTTTAAAACCGGAGTTTATTATATTTGTTCAGGAGAGTTTCTATAACGAGATAAAGTCACAATTTAACCACAGATTTGCTTTGTAATATTAACGATATCCCTGTTAAATTAATTTCTTGGTTTACAATACTTCCCCAGTTTGCTTTTAACCCTAAAAGGTTATTCTGTACCTGGGTTCGTTACAAGCGTGATATTTAGTTATAAAGCCTTTATTTTAAAACCTTATAGGTCATTACCACTATAAAGTGCAGTCCTTGGCTGTAAGTCCATTATTTGGAACACCTTACGGATCGTAACAGCTTTAAAATCCTTATTTTGTAGATCATAACAGAAACCTCAGGTAGCAATTACTCCATTCATTCCCTAATCTAACTGCAAAATCTCTATTCGAATCAATTGGGTTTCAGGTTTTCCCCACATTGATTCAGAGTTGGAATATTGTTGCTTTAACTTCTTGATTATTTCCCTTCCATTGGGTTAATATACTTTAGATGAATCAATTTTCATCACTAACGATTTTGGAAGTTAATTTTCTATCCATTGATGTTTTATATTTGGACGTTATTAAACACCATCAACCCCTCAATGCATTGCCCTATGCGTTTCGCCAGGCACAGCTGACTTTGTCAGGGGCACTAAGCAAATTCTATATAAGGCAACAAAAGAATGAACCTAAACAGAGCGCTTGACCAGGAATCATTCAACATACAAATAAATAATATAAAAGTATCAAATATATCATATGTAAATCGGCATAGTACAGACCAATATCCCCACACAGAGAACCCAATCCTTACCCCACAGATGACAAATAGTAACCCACTTAAAATAATACACATAAAATATATCACAAACAACCTAATATAATGTATAGGAGCTAAAGTCTGGCACCAGACATTCAAAATATATCTAGTGTCCACAGCTGAACTGCTGATCATATATCAGATGTATCCATGTGAAAATGAGAGTTGATGAGATACACCCTGTTCCAAATTATTATGCAAATTATATTTTTCTCATTTACCTAAATAATTGATGTAAATAAAAGTCAGCATAATTCTCATGTTTTCAACTATTAAGAGTACAATTCAAATTTTATTGAACAAACCTCCTAACGGTAACAGTATTTTTTTTAAACATAAAAAACTTACAATGCACTGTTCCAAATTATTACGCACAGTAAGTTTCAAAACACTTTATAGGTTGTAAAGAACTGAAAATTGTCATTTGTTGTGTTTGCAGCATATTTACTGAAATCAAAAGCTATTTCAATCGAACTTTTAACAACATTTTAACTTTTTAAACATTTGAACAGGTCACGTTACATTTCAACATAGGACCCCTTATTTGATGTCAGCTTCACAAGTCTTGCATCCATTGAACTTGTGAGTTTTTGGACAGTTTCTGCTTGAATTTGTTTGCAAGATGTCAGAATAGCCTCCCAGAGCTGCTGTTTGGATGTAAACTGCCTCCCACCCTCATAGGTCTTTTGCTTGAGGATGCTCCAAAGGTTCTCAATAGGATTGAGGTCAGGGGAGGATGGAGGCCACACCATGACTTTCTCTCAAAAGAATCACACTCACCCATCCTGTTTGGGCACTGTGGGCCCGGATGCTGCTCCCTCAATTGTAGCCACGATTCCACAAACAAGAGGACAACAGGAGGGAAGTGCTCACTGGTCCACCTCAACAGCATCAGCCAATATCCAAAGTTTTGTCATAGCCTATGATTAAGTGATATTATTATAATGACGAAACGCGTTAGGCAGATGAGTCTAGCGTCATTTATGCTCAAGTTATGATTTCCTTTGCTTTAGTTGTTTTTATAATTCAACTAATAAAAATTTGAGTTTTTACGACAAAACTTTGGATATTGGCTGATACTGTTGAGGTGGACCCGTGAGCGCTTCCCTCCTGTTGTCCTCTAAATTCTTCTGCATGGACAGTCTGAAAAAAAAGGATATCAACCAGCGTTATCACAAGATCATCATACTATCATTTTTTTCAGTGTAAGAAAAAAAAAATGACGATAACAGAGTCCGGTTCATTACTCCATTTGGGTCTCATTGGTCAACTTTAATAGGAATCCGGATAAAACACTGGGGTCTCCTTACTCTCACTGATATCCAAAGAGGGAGATTCGCCAGTGTTAGTGGCAAAAAGAGCACCGAATTAGAGATAGACTAGTTCATAGTCATTTTGACACTACCAAAAAGTAATTGGCTTAATAAGAGTCGGATCTGTGGAACTTTCCCTTGTGGCACATGTAGTGCATTTGAGCTTATGTGAAAAATGAATATGTTTCAGAACTTTGATGGCTCTAAAGAATTTAAAATTAAGAGTACGATAAATTGTAGAACTAAAGGAGTGGTATACCAGTTATTCTGTCCATGCAGAAGAATTTATGTAGGAAAAACATTTAGGGAATTGAGGTTCACATAAACAAGACATTGAAAATGTCTGCATGGATAGTTCCAGAATTGTCCTACTTTCAGAATTATTATAAAAAACATAGAATTGTCCTACTTTCAGAATTCCTACAAAAAGACATAGCTGAAATGTCTGATGCATGGTATATTGCCATATGTCTTGCAGCTGGTGTACGCAGCCATAGGGATACACATCACCAGTGTGTTCCAACACTCTGATCCTAAATTCTTGAAAGGTTTTTTCTACATAGATTTTTTTGCATTAACATTGCATTATGTAGATAATGCCTTTCGTTCTGCAGTTTATAAATTCTTTGATGTAATATTTTTTATCATTGGCTTAAAATGTTGGAGTATTTTTCACTAAAGTACAGGCTGTACAGTCACCACAAGGGAAACAGCCTGTTGTTATGGATTTAAACCGTGTCACTGATACAGTTCTAGTGAAATGGCTGTGGACTAGATGCAATAACAAGAAAGGGAAGGGCAAACAAATAGTGTCCCTGTGTGTACATTAATTTTCAGTACAGTGGACCACCACCTGCACCCTTAAGGTGTGCACTCACAACAAACTTTTGTTAGGAATGGCTTATGCCAAAACTGACTCCAAAGACAGCTGGCTATTTTCACTGCACCCAGATGCAGGTTCTTCAAACAGGCTGCTCTCTCTTACATGCTCTCCCCAAAGTGGCAACAAGACAGCGATGGCAAAACCATATGAAAAACAAACAGAAAGCGCCACAATAGTATAATAACATTTAAACTGGAATGTCCATGAATAATGAAGTGTACCCACATTCTTTAGTGGTCAGAGAGTTGGTACCAACAAATCTGGCATGTGTAAACAGAGAGATTCTTCCATCTCAGTTCAGGTTTCTCTTGAAGGGATCTTCAGAGAGGACAGACGGAGGCTTACAATATTCAATTAAAATAATTATTTAATAAACATAAACATAGACTATGAATGCTTATGCGTTTCGTGGCACAAGCTGTTTTATGGAAGCTAAAAATAGCCTGGAAATATAAAAACTAGATACTAAAAGAATCCGCCACCATAATCCCCCAATTAAATACAACATGACTATAAATGATTGACAACATAATTCTGTTATTCAGAGTTCAAAGCAGCCAGTAACCCGTTCCAGCACCTTTCATCACAATAGCTGGGACTGGATGCTGATACCGGCATCACCTGCCCCGAGCTCATAAATCTAAAAGATCTCCAGATGGTCAACATCTCATTTCGATTGTCAGTTTATCTCAATAAATACTATGAGCCCCATACATGAACATAAAATTAAAAAATTAAATACAGCTATGTCAAGATATTGCAAAATGTCACAAAAATTGTGAAAAGATATATATGTGATTTGTATAAATGGAAATAAGTGAGTGGGGGGGATCGTGACCCATGCCTATGGCCCTTGCCTTGGGCATGACTGTGCTAGCTGGGTCGTGGCCTCTCGCCATTCCCTAGTCCTTTAGCGGCCATCTAGGATGACCTTCATGGGTTTCCCGCTGTGCCCGGGCACCGAATTACCACAAACCATGTTGGGGTAATCTGTTAATGTTAAATGTTATGATGATGCTCTTTATGTTATTTTTGGATAGTGCATATAAATGAACAGTATTTCTGCACTTGTATTGGTTCACATTGTCATCCTTATTTTGTTCTGCTACTGGCCCTTATTGGGCATGCTGCCTCACCCTAGGCCCTCTGGCCCTTGTCACTTAGACCTCCTGATGCACTGTCCAACGGTTTGGGGACTTTGCCACAGGACGCAACTTCATATTCTCACTGGGGATTCAACACGTATATCATTTATCTTAACCCCTCTGGTAGCTATTCTCCCACAAGGTCATCATAGTATGCCTGTCATGTGCCTGACAACTCACTTCCTAGATCATGCTCCCATTTTCCCTGAGTACTCCTCAGATCTCCTACTACTGTACCCCTTTACCTCACCCCAATCCCCCTTATACCATTTTTTTAATCTTCTCTCTTTCCCCTTACTCTCTCTTTCTCTTCCACTCCTCTGGGGACATCTCCTACTCTCTTGTGTCACCTCAACTTGTCCACCTGTAGTGAATGATGGCAGATCTTAAAGTGGTGTCATATAATGTTAAGGGTATAAATAGCCCGACTAAATGATCTATGATTTTCAGGGAAATTGTACGCTTTCAACCCCAGATTGTTTTCCTTCAGGAAACACATCTTGCTTGTGGCCGACATCCTATCATATCCTCTACGTATTTCCACCCCATATGGTTAGCTTCCTCCACTGACAAAACTAAAGGTGTTGCGATTTTGGTCCATAAGTCTATGCAGTAGACCCGTTTAGATGCACTAGTTGACCCAGATGGCCATTATCTTTTCATTAACGGCACGTTGGGGGATAGGGTTCTCACCCTAGCTAATGTTTATGGCCTGAAAACAGGTCAATTACCCTTCCTCCGACAGGTTCTGAGTCATTAGACTCCTTTCAAGCGGGACTACGATACTTGGGGGAGATTTCAATGTTACGTTGTATCCCACGTTTGTCTGCTCCTCTTGGAAATCCTCTAGATGGTACTCACTATTAAGGGCCATAAATTGCTTTCTTTCTTTTAGGAACCTTTTAGACACCTGGCACACCCTACACCCTTTAGATAGGGAGTACTCGTATTTCTCTGCAGTCCACAAATCTTCTTAAATTGATTTTCTTTTTGTTGATCACGTTGACCTTTATTTCCTGACAGCGGCATCTATTGGGCTTCAGACTATTTCAGATCACTCCACGATCTCCTTGACCCTAGCTATGAACCCTCGTTCCAGCCCTGCCACCTCTTGGCGACTTAATGAATCTTTACTTGCAGACCCCTCTGTGGTAAAAACCATCAAAGAGGATATTTCTACTTTCCTAGTCAACAACTTGACTCCAGAAGTACCTTTACCTATAGTTTGGGAATCACACAAATGTGTAATAAGAGGCCTCCTGATCAAATTGGGTGCACGTAGGAAGAGGGAAAGGACCAGGCATATCGACCAAGTTTTGTCCACTCTTCGCTCCCTAGAATCTAGACATAAACTAACTTTGTCTTCCGAGCTTTTTGAAGAATAAGCGCAAACCCGTTTGAACCTGAAGTGTATACTGCAAGAGCAGTGTTTGAAGTCACATATGTAGCTTAAGTATCAGCACTATTTGAAAGAGAGCAAATCAGGGAAACTGTTGGCTAAACTGTTCAAAATGAAGAGGGATAAAATGTTCATCTCTCACATTCAGTGTAACCTAAAATCTCCTCTGTCAGAGACTGCTGACATACTTGAGGAATTTTGTAAATATTATGCATCTCTGTACAATGTCACGCAGTTGGACCCCCTGACCCTATCTCCCCTCTGCCTTTATTGCAAACTTCCTAACCAGGGCTAATATTCCAAAATTGTCTGAGGTTGATGCCCTTTCTCTAGATCTACCTTTCATGGGGGAGGAACTTGAGAGGGCTCTTCGCTCTACCACCTCTGGCAAAAGTCCGGGTCCTGACGGGTACCCGGTCACATATTACAAAACATTTAAAGACCAATTACTGCAGCTTATGTTGGACACTTTCAGTGCTAATTTGTCAGGCGATTCTTGGCCTACTCAGTCTTCAGTCTACATAAACCAGAAAAGGTCCCTCTACAATGAGGTAGCCACAGACCTGTTTGATTATTAAATGTTGATCTCAAATTGTTAGCAAATTTATTGGCGGTACCTGCCAGATTTGATACACACTGATCAGGCAGGATTCATGTCCGGCAGACTAGTAAGAGACAATACAATTAAGGCGATCACTTTGTTGCATCATGAAAAATCCTCTTGCAGTTCCTCTTTGTTTTTATCATTAGACTCCAAGAAGGCATTTGATAGAGTTCAGCAGTCCTGTATGCAAGCAGTCTTGGAGTCGGTGGGTCTTGGTCCAAAGTTCTGATTTTCTGTCTTCTCCCTATATTCCTCCCAGATGGCTAGGGTTAAATCCAATGGAGCATTGTCCTCGTGTTTCCCTATAACCGTTGTTCAGCAGAACAAACAAACGTACTCTTGAAATGTTCCTCTAGTATGTCTCTATTCCCATGTAGTCCGGATCAGCGTTGCCCATCTGTTAGGGATCAGCTTCTCTTCTCACACAAATCCAAGGCTGCAGGATTGCCGGTGTGCCTCCTCTTGATCAAGCTGGGATAAGTACCATCCGTGGGTATTTTGCTACAAAGTAACAGGAAAACATTTAAGTGCAGTATATAATGTAGGGATTCCCTCTGTAGTGCTCCCAATGAAAGGAACTCACCGGATGTCAGAAGATACAGATATTAATCTAAGTATCTATCGTCCCGCTGTTTGGATGATAAGTTGGGATAAAAGAACATGGAAGAGACACGCTTCTATAAGAAAGTTTAATACAAATATAAATTATCCAACGCTTTTCGCGAGTGTATCTCTCGCTTCATCAGGGATACAAAACATAACTTATCACACTTCTTTAAATAGTCACGTATGTATTCACAAAGCGAGGTGAGGATCACCCACCCAAAACTCACGCCTCTATGTGAAGAAGAGGACCGATGTTGCGGTAGATCCAAGCCTCCATCGGAATCCACCGGATGTTTTCTTATGGATCCAATAAGCTAAAAAATGAGTAAATAGTAGTAATAAAATTGGATGTAAATACATAACGTACATAATATATAAATTACATCAATTTAAAAATAATAATAAATAACAAATAAAATATATGGCATTTTGACAACTTTCTTAACCCTCCGAATACCGGAGTGACACAAAATACCCCACTTTATTCTGTACCTAATACCTAAAAGGGGCCAGATGAATAAATGAATTAACTATGTATATATACGTATACTTATATCTAGGAGACTTTAATGTATACATTATTGTCACAAATGTATCATAAGGATTTTAGAGGAAATTGCTAACCTTTAAATCCTCATTTAACCCTTGAGGGGACAAAGTGTTAAGCTTAAAGATCCAATAAGCCTCTTGGCGGCATAGTTTAGAGAACTGATTTGTACATAACTCTGGGATGTGTTCTATACTCATTATATTAAAGTTAGAGAGACCTACTTTGGGACACCCATTAAAATGTCTAGGTACAGAATGTTCCATCGCTTTTTTCTTTATTAGATTTCTGTGCTCCCACGATCTCTCTCTAAAGCTTCTTGTTGTTCGTCCAATATATTGGATACCACATCCACATGTGATTAAATAAATAATAAACCTAGTCTCACATGTAATATAGGTCTTAATCGAAAAAGTGATATCATTATGTGCACTTTTGAAACACTTGACTTTGTTGCATACAAATTCACAGTTTGTACATTTAGAATGTAAGCAATGAAAGTTGCCAATTGGTAAAGGAGAACCAAATATACCTAGTCTCGCTTTATTACTTCTGTTTATATTTTTTTGCCTACTAGGGGCCACATAACCTCTGAGATTTTTCGCCTTTTTGTAGGTGATTTTTGTTTTTTCTGGTATTACATCCTTCAGGACAGAATCTAACTTCAGGATGTCCCAGTGTTTGGCTATCATAGTTTTAGTCTGATGAGATGCTGCATTAAATTGGGTAATTATTGTTGGGGGTCTTTTTTTCTGAATTGGTTTCTTTTTTGGCACTAGAATTTTTTCCCTATCCAGATTCAGGGCCCTATTATAAGCTGAATTGATCACACTTTCTTTATAACCTCTTTCCAAGAATTCCTTTTTGAGACTTTGATTTTTCATGATGAAATCTTCTTTTATACTACAATTTCTTTGTAACCGATGAAATTGTCCAAAGGGAATGTTATTGGTTCATTTTTTCAAATGACAACTATTAGCCTTTAGGTACTGATTACGACACACCTCTTTCTTGTACAGGGTACTAACAGTATAACAACCAGGTATTCCTTTTAAATTTAAATCTAAAAAATTGATGGTACTCTGGTTCACTTCCGCAGTGAATTTTAAACCCATTGTATTATCATTGCGGTCAGACCACAAGCCAGAAGAGACGCAGGTAATGACGCTGAATCGTCATACCCAACCCCAGGCACACAGCAGCGACCAGCCAAGCAATGCTGGGACTAAGGTGAGGAACACTGTGACACAAGTGAGCATCAAGTCTTGTGTCCTGAATCCGAAGATCAAAGTGACAAAGAATAGTATCAGACCAGATAAATAAAATATAAAATGTATTTATTAAAAAAGAAGAACATTCTGAAAAAACTCTAAATCCTTAACATGTTTCGTGGCAAACATGCCAATTCTTCTGGAGGAATATTCATTTGTAAAATACAACCTACAAACTGGTCTGCTGCTAACAGATCTAAGATTTTTGTACTGGCAACTCAAATGAGGAGTGGATACAATTGGGAAATTACTTTTTGAATCAACCAGTTGGGAGTGAATACAAATGGGAAATTGCTTTTTGAATCAACCAATTAGATTCTAAAAGGAATAAACACTTTCTCAATTGAATTGATTTGGTAATCTTATAATAACATTGTATACATTTACATACAGATAATCTCATATAAATCTTCATGCAATGATAAACTTATACAACAGGATATTGCCAAAAATATCTATGTTTGCAAATAACTGTGTCCCCATAAAAAATGAGATGTGTATAACCGCTTTTGCATGTGTGAATACTATGAACAATATAAATACTGAGGATCTTTATATATATATATATATATATATATATATATATATATATATAAAATATATATATATTTATATGCATATATCTACATGTGATTATAATGCACAGCAAGATATATATATTAAAGATGTCTGGAGAAGTGGAAGCTGAAGTGAGAATAAGAATAAGTGAGTCATATTCGAAACAAGAAAATGTTTTACTAATTTGATCAAAATTATCAAAATATATAAGAAACTTAATTGAAGATACTGAATTACCGTATCTGAGTCCAATAAATAATGATCCATATATATGGAAAAAACATTTTTGAAATTAATAATAAATTGAATCCTAATATTTTACTATATTGTCTGTATCAAAACAGACAACAAATAAATAAAAACTATTGATATGAAATTAGATGTATATAAACAATAATATATAAATAATCGAGTGAATAATATAAGACTGAAATAGAAATGATTAATGTAGAAATGAAAATCCTTAAATAGGGTAGTGAAATGAAAAATACTAAATTGAAATAAAAATAATAAATGTGTTCCTAATGATGAAAATAAAGAATGAAGAAAAATTATGAAAAGTAATGGAAAGTAATTATAATGGAAAACAAACAATATATGGAGTGAATAATCAAAAAAGAATAAAGAAAAATAATCTACATAAAAAAATAAATATATATAAAAATAAGTCAATAAAAATGAAAAAAAAAGTCTAACTGTATAACGCCTGCATGTATATATATGTGGGTGGACTATTCTATGTGTGTATACGGTTTTCTGTGCATATATGTACATGTAGGAATGCATGTATGTATATGTTTGTGTATATGTATGTATGTGTATATGTACTAGTATATATATATATATATATATATATATATATATATATATATATATATGTACTTGTGTATGGATGTATGTTTTAGTATGTATCCCTACATAATTGTGTGTACGTATTTAGGTGCATTTATGTATATGTGTGTGTCCATATGTATGTGTTTATGTATATACAGGGCTCAACATTTCCAGTCGCCACTAGCCAATGGCGAGTGAAAATTTAGCCCTAGCGAGTAGAAATTCAGCCCTGGTGGCTATGTTATGGCTTGCAGTGGCGGTTAACTTTTCAGGTCTGGCTAGTAGCAAAGGATTTCCAATTTTAATATATGTGTATATACTATATACATAAATATTTGTGTGTGTGTATATATAGATATATTGTATGTGTATATGTGTGTAGGTATGTATATGTATGTATGTGCACATGTGTGTGTGTGTGTGTGTGTGTGTGTGTGTATGTATGTATGCATATAATATATGTGTGTGTGTATGTATATATCTACACATACGGGCGCAAGTTGTATATAGGCCTGCATGACCATGTTGGATTGTTGGATGTAACATTCTTAATATGTGCAATCTTTTTTAACTCTCTCCCCTACCATACCATCACTGTTATCTTTACACAAGGTATTTATGACCCTCTGCAAGAAGAGTGTGGATTTTCTCTTGGTCCCCTGTCTTATCAGCAGTCACGCTGCTTTAATCCCAGCAAACAACTAAGCTTTGAATTCAATGTATTAACTGTGAATTCTGTGTCCTTGTGCTCAGAAATGCTTTAGACTTGAGAAAGGGAGGTTCACCCGAAAGCTTGTCAATCCATAATTCAAAAAATGCAAATGAGGTGTTGACCATCTGGAGATCCTTTAGCTTTGGATGGGTGATGCCGGTATCAGCACCCAGTCCCAGCTATTGTGTCGTGAATGCTCTGGTTCTGGTTATTGGCCACTTTGAAAGGTGAATGATATAATTCTATGGCCAATCATTTATAGTCATGTTGTATTTAATTGGAGGATTATGGTTGCGGCTTCTTTTAGTATCTAATTTTTATATTTCCAGGCTATTTTTAGCTTCAATAAAGCGGCTGGTGCCGCGAAACGTGTAAGCGTTCATAGCCAGTGTTTATGTTTACTAAATAATTATTTTAATTGAATATTGTAAGCCTCTGCCGGTCCTTTCTGAAGATCCCTTCAAGAGAAACCCGAACTGAGAAGGGAAAATCTCTCCATATACACATAAGCCAGATTTGTTGGTATCAACTCTCTGACCACTAAAGAATGTGAGTACACTTCTTTTTTTATGGACATTCCAGTTTAAATATTATTACACTATTGTGGCTCTTTCTGCTTTTGCAGAATCTTATCCACATAGATGCTGGCACGTTCGGAAAGGCATTTGTTCCCAGATACGATAGGCCGTCCTGGGGTGCAATTGGGTATTTGTGATCCAGCAAAAAGGACCAATCACATACTTACATAATAACCAGCAGTTCACACCTCAAATAACATATCTCCACATGTAACCATTTTCATAGAAACAGTTACAAAAGATTTGGAGAAATTCGTACCAAAAGTCACAAGGCAACAGCACATTCCATCAAATTTAAGGGGAGATGAAATATCAGCCTTAAAAAATGTAACAGAAAATCGACTGACAAAGATGGCAACTTGGTAATAATGGATACAGAATATTATGTAAGAGAGTGTAAATGGTTACTAGCAGACACAAAATGTTACCAATGTCTGCCATCAGATCCAATGGTGTACTTTAAAAATGAACTGCAACAAATATTGAAGCGTGGTCTAAAGATGGGTGTGATATCAAAAAGAGAATTTGATTATCTTTTGCCCAAATCACCTATGATTACATCATTTTACTGTATCCCTAAGATATACAAAAAAACAGTGATGGTTCAGTCGGACAATGCCACTGTCAGAGACATTGCCATGATGGGGAGGAGATGGTTAATTTTTTTTTTTTAATTACAATACATTTTTATTGAGAAATTTTCATTAACTCTCACAATTACACAATATAGTATCTGAGATTCAAACAAATTACATGTCAAGCATTACACTGTCCAAATCCGAAAACCCTCCCATACTACCAGAATCAAGCCAGGTGCACAAGACCCACACTCCCACCAGCTTATACAGATAACTCAGAGCATTCCTACTCCCCATTTCCATGCTAAAAGTATAGAGACTAAGAGGTCAGTGTGAGAAATTCCAGGCTATCGAGGAATTGGGTTCAGTGGAACCAGGTTGCTTTGTATCTGGCCCTGGATTTCTCTGTGGTAGAGGCAAGATCCGCCATCTGTCGGATGTCCTCCACCTGAGCAACCCAAGCCGCAAGAAAAAGTGGATCCGCCCTTCCCCAACACACTGGAATCATACCATTCGCAGCCGAAGCATTTGGGGCACAAGTGATCTTTTGTAATGATGTGAATTCAAAGAAGTGTGATGCAGTAAGAGATGCTCAGGCCTAACTTCTGGGGGTTGAGGTTGAATCACCTCACAGTCCCACCATAGGTGGAGCAAAACGCCGGGGGCCCTCCGACATCTCCAGCAAAGGCCATCATGAGTGGGATCGATGTTCTGGAGCTTCACCGGCTTAATGTACCACCTGGACAGCAATTTATATGCTGATTCTTGCAATACCGAGGCAATGGAGTGTGATGTGTGTGATACATGATCTGCTCCCATTGTCTCTCAGACAGAGATCTCCCACTGCCCCACATAAGTCGGCAACTCTGACTGTCCACTATTGAGTAGTTGTCCATATGTGGTCAAAACACCGTGTCTGGTAGTGTCAGGACCCAAGCATACCGCCTCGAAGGGAGTAAGAGGGCGAGAAAGATTATGCTGCTGCACTAAAGTGTATTTTTTTTTTTTAAAACCAAATTCTCTGAACGTCTGTTTTAAAATATGTGTAAATGACCTCATTTTAGACAGTGGACTCTTTACTTAAATGGAGGGGGGGAAATAGTTGACTGACTTTATGGTAAGTTATGACTAGGCCCCAGACAATTACAGTCTATGTGGCTAAGGGAAGATATACTCCCATATGTGTAAATGACCTCGTTTTAGACAGTGGACTCTTTACTTAAATGGAGGGGGGGAAATAGTTGACTGACTTTATGGTAAGTTATGAAAAGGCCCCAGACAATTACAGTCTATGTGGCTAAGGGAAGATATACTCCCATATAGGAAAGTCTGCTAGGATGACATATTTATATCAAATGTGATAACCTTTTTGACATTTTTATCTGATGATAGAAAACAGACAAATTCCTGTGTATTGAAAAAAAAAAACAATTATCAGAGGAAATTTTAATGTGGAATAAGTGTCCCATCTTCAGGGTGCATAGCGTTATTACTAGTGTTTTGAATTTTTCTCAAATCATAAAAATAATATATTCATGACATCATAGTAAAATTAGGAATTTGGACTGTCCAATTAGATAATAATGATGATGCCATATTCTAATGAGACCCAATCAGAGGAGATGGGGCTGGGCTTTTTGATAACATGAATTTTACATTATAAATATTTAGGTTTTGAGCTAACAAATATCTTCATAATTTCCGAAGTTAATTTAGCTGAAGACTGTGAATTCAACAATCTATCCCAAGCATCCGCCCCCGAGGCCGGATTAGCCCTTAAATAACTCTTTATTCTAAGATAATTAAATTCTTCACCAGTAGCCAAGCCAAAGTTATTACATAGGGCTAAAAAAGGGCTAAATTTACCTCCATCAAAAAGATCTGAAATTAACTTAATATCAACACGTTTCCACCCCAAAAGATTGAGGTTTTCTAGATATACAGATAGGACCTCAATCGGGTAGACATCGCAATATAGCTATCCGTTTTCCACCTGTCTTTAAACCCAACCACAGTCTTTACGATATTCTTAACCAGATTACTGCCAATACCAACCCTTTCAAAACGTGAGGAACTGATCCACCAAAGAAGTGCAGGATCCATGTCTCCAAAGTATTCTGTCTCTCGATCCTATACCAACCTAATCCCCTCTCCCGCTTGGTTACCCATGCCATCAAATGAGTAATCATAGTAGCCAAATATAATTTATTTTCATCCGAGTATCCCAAACCATCTCTATCCAATCCCCTTTTCAGCACCTCCACTGAAATTCTAGGTCTTTTCCCCTTCCAAATATATTCCGCTATTAATTTATCCAGTTGTGTAAAAATTCTCAGAGTGATCCGTAACGGGAGTGCTCTAAACAAATATAATATCTTTGGCATAATATAAGCTGTAATCACATTGACTCTTCCCAACCATGAAGTCTTCAACCCCCTCCAGCTACTTAACAATTCTTTTAACTCTGACATTAAAGACTCAAAATTTAGGAATATAATTTGTGTCAAGTCCACACAGACTCTTATCCCCAGATATGTAATAATAGTAATACCCTGGATTTCCGACTCCATCCTAATATATTCTGCTAAAGGTTCAATAGACAAAGCATATAGGAGCGGGGCCAATGGACATCCCTGACGGGTACCATTTTGAATCTGGAAAAACTCAGATTGAAATTTATATCCAGATATATTTGCCCTAGGAGTAGTATATAAGGCCATAACTAACTCTCCAAAAGACCATCCAATCCAAACACCCGCAGAGTCTCAGACAAGTAGCCCCAATTCACCCTGTCAAACGCCTTTTCTGCATCCAATGCCATAAAAGCTGAGGGAACTTTTTGAAGATGTATATTTTCTATAATGTCCAAGACTCTGCGGGTATTATCCTCTCCTGACCTTCCCACCAGAAATCCCACCTGATCTGGATGAATTAAATCCAGAATAACTCCATTCAGTCTTTGAGCCAATATTTTGGAATATATTTTTAAATCCAAATTAATCAATGAGATTGGACGATAATTTGAAACCACCGTAGGATCTTTCCCCACTTTCAAAATAGGAGTAACACTAGCCTCTAACATTTCTGATGGAAATGTATTACTCCTATCAATTCCATTAAATAGGCGACAAAGCTACGGAGCCACAACCTCAGACAATTTATGATAAAACAATGCAGAAAATCCGTCAGGTCCAGGGGCCTTTCCCATTTTCAATTCCTTTATAGCACTCTCTACTTCCATCACCGTAATTGGTAAATTTAATCTATCCGCCTTCTGCTTACTCACTTTTGGGAGACCCAGTGAGTCCAAAAAATTCCTTATTTCCCCCGTTGTTTTCACTACACCGGGTAAATTATATAACCGCTCATAGTGTTTCCTAAATGCTTCAGCTATCTGGAGGGGAGATAAACATGTACAACCCTCAAAAACAATTTTCTTTATCCTCCTCTGATGGTCCACCACCTTAAGTCTGCGGGTCAACTCTTTCCTGACCCTATTATTAGTATAATACCACTGTGACTTCAAACAAGAGAGGGCTTTATCCATATTTTCAGTTAACTTTGTCCGAATATCATTCTGTACATTCTTTATTTCTTCTAAAATCCTCATGTCAGGGGCCCGCTTATTGCGAACCTCCAACCTAGCCAATGCAATGTACAAATCAGCCAAAGGTTTCCCCCTAGATCTCTTTAAATAACTACCCCTTTTAATCAATATCCCTCTCATATAGCATTTGAAGGCACACCAAAGAGTCCCGAACTTCCATATTATCATTTTCCAAAAGGAACCCTTTCGCCAAATCTAACAATTGTTGTATGTACCCCTCCGACCCAAGAATATAATCATTAAGCTTCCAGGAAAAACTTTGTTTATATTGTATATTATCCTTTAACACCATAAACACAGGTGTGTGGTCTGACCAACTAATATTTCCAATCTTAGAACCCCAACTCCTCTCCAGATCAGTTCCCCTCATTAAGAAAAAATCTATACGGGAATAAGATTTATGTGGATATGAATAAAAAGTATAATCCTTCTCCACCGGATGTTGGACCCTCCATACATCATATAAGTTATGGCTATAAAGACAGGCAGAAAAAAAACCTTACTCTAGCACCTAACCTGTAACCAAACAAGTTACATAGCTACATAGTAATTTAGGTTGAAAAAAGACTTGCGTCCATCCAGTTCAACCCTTTTCCTATTCCTGTTTACCATCGCTGACCCAAAAGAAGGCATCTGACTCCAAATGGCAATCAGATTTCTCCCTGGATCAACAAGCCCTAACTAAATATTAATCCCAATACTAACGTGCATAGCCCTCTATATTATGCTCTTTTAAATAAGTATCCAGGCCCCTTTTAAAGGCATCTAATGTATTTGATAGCACCACCTCCTCCGGAAGTGCATTCCATACCTTTATTGTCCTTACTGTAAAGAAACCCTTCCGCTGTTGTAGACTAAATCTCCTTTCCTCAAGTCTAAGCGGGTGGCCCCTTGTCCTGTGTACTGTTCTGTTAATGAACAGGTCTTTTGAAAGCCCTTTATATGGGCCTTGAACATATTTATATAGTGTTATCATATCCCCTCTAAGACGCCGTTTCTCTAGTGTGTACAAGTTTAACTTTTCTAGCCTCTCTTCATAACTAAAACATTCCATTCCCCTTACTAGTTTTGTAGCCCTCCTCTGCACTCTCTCTAGTTCCATAATGTCCTTCTTCAGAAAGGGCGCCCAGAATTGAACAGCATATTCTAGGTGGGGTCTTACCATGGACCTGTAAAGAGGCATAATTATATCTTCCTCCCTTGAGTCAATACCCCTTTTAATACATGCCAATATCTTATTGGCCTTTGCAGCTGCCAGCTGGCACTGCATGCTACTGCAAAGTCTATTGTCTACCATTACTCCTAAATCCTTTTCATTAGTAGATTTCCCCAGAGAAACACCATTTAAACTATATGTTGCATTTTTATTATTATACCCAAAATGCATAACTTTACACTTGTCTATATTGAATCTCATTTGCCATTTGCCTGCCCAGTTACTCAATTTGTCCAAGTCCTCTTGTAATGAAGACACATCCAGTTCAGACTTTATTACCTTACTTAATTTTGTGTCATCAGCAAACACTGATACATGGCTTCCTATGCCCTCTGGGTGGTCATTAATAAACAAATTAAAAAGAAGAGGACCCAGGACAGATCCCTGAGGCACTCCACTTATCACGTTTATCCAACTGGAGAACTTGCCATTTACTACCACTCTTTGCATTCTATCTTTCAGCCAATTTCCAATCCACTCACAAACATTTTGCCCTAGTCCTATTTCATTCAATTTGTACAGTAACCTCTTGTGTGGAACTGTATCAAATGCCTTGGCAAAGTCTAAATAGATCACGTCAACCGCCTCTCCCTCATCTATATTATTACTTACTTTTTCATAAAATGCGATCAAGTTTGTTTGACAAGACCTATCTTTCACAAAGCCATGTTGGCTATTGCTAATGATATTCCTGTTCCAGCAGAATTCTTGAATATATTCCCTTAGCAACCTTTCAAACAGCTTCCCCACCACAGATGTCAAGCTTACGGGTCTGTAATTTCCTGGCTGGGACTTTGATCCCTTTTTAAATATGGGCACCACATCTGCTTTACGCCAATCCATGGGCACCATACCAGAAATAAAAGAATCCCTGAAAATCAGATATATCGGTCTGGCCAGGGTCTGGCTTAGCTCTTTAAGTACCCGTGGGTGTATACCATCTGGCCCCGGAGCTTTGTCTACCTTGACACCATTCAATTGTTTTAACACTTTTTCTTGTGTTAGCCAGTCCCATGCTTGCTGTGACTGTTCTGTAAAAGTAGTTTGCAGATTCTTGTCCAATGGGTCTTCCTTGGTAAAAACAGAAGAAAAGAAATTATTTAAAATATCTGCCTTCTCTCTGTCACCTTTGACCATCTCACCCGTTTCAGCTAACAAGGACCCAACATTATCAGACTTTAATTTTTTGCCATTAATGTATTTAAAGAATTTTTTTGGGTTACTTTTGCTCTCCTTAGCAATATTTTTTTCATTCTCCAGTCTAGCTAATTTAATAGCCTTTTTACAGTTTTTGTTGACATTTTTGTATTCTGCAAATGCCTCTGCTGATCCCTCAGCTTTGTAATGTTTAAATGCCGCTTTCTTGTTATTTATTTCATGAATTACTTTACTGGTTAGCCACATTGGTTTCAATTTGCTTCTTTTGTATTTGTTTCCAACAGGGATAAATTTATATGTGTATTTTTGCAATGTTATTTTGAAGGCATTCCACTTACCTTCTGTGTTTTTTCCTGAAAATATTTTATCCCAGTCAACGAGACCAAGGGATGAATTAAACCTGCTAAAGTTGGCCTTTTTAAAATTCAGTGTTTTGGTGGAACTCATATCAACTTGTTTTTTTGAATTAATCTCAAACGATACCATGTTATGGTCACTATTCCCCAAGTGCTCCCTTACTTGGATGTTAGAGATAAGTTCTTCATGGTCAGTTATTACCAAATCCAGACATGCATTCCCTCTGGTTGAGGTCTGCACCAGTTGTGACAACAAATTGTCATTCAACAAGTTCAGAAACTTGCTGCTTTTAGCAGAGTTAGCTGTTCAATTTTTCCAGTCTATTTCTGGATAATTAAAATCCCCCATAATTATAGTTCTCCCTATTTGGGAAGCCTTTTCTATTTGCATTAATAGCTGTGTTTCTTCAAGGTCACCAATGTTTGGTGGTTTATAACAAATACCCACTAATATTTTCTGGGCAGTTTTATCCCCAGTGACTATTTCAACCCACAGGGATTCCACATGTTCACTACTGTCATCACATATATCTTCCCGCAATTGAGGCAATAATGCTGGTTTGATATACAGACAGACCCCACCACCTCTTTTGCTTGACCTATCTTTTCTAAATAACATGTAGCCCTCTAAATTGATTGCCCAATCATGTGTGTCATCCCACCATGTTTCTGTTATGCCTATCAAGTCATAGTTTTCAATTTCAGCTACCAGCTCCAGTTCCCCTATTTTACCAGTTAAACTTCTGGCATTTGCAAGCATACAATTTATGCCCCTGCTGTGTTCCATTTGTGATTTAATTTTGTTGTGGCTTATAGTCTTCTCCCTATCATCTGTACTAACCCCGCCCCCAGATCCTCCCACCTGGTTATTAACTACCTCACCTTCCCTTTCTATACTATCTATCCCAGTATTTATTGGCCCCTCCCCCCCCTTCCTAGTTTAAAATCTCCTCCAACCGTCTAGTAATCCTCTCCCCAAGCACTTGAGACCCTCTTGCATTCAGGTGCAATCCATCCCTGCTATAGAGATTGTACCCCAAAGCAAAATCAGCCCAGTGCTCTAAAAACCCAAAGCCCTCCTTCTTACACCAAGACTTCAGCCATGCATTGAGCTCCCTAATCTCCCGCTGTCTCTCTGGCGTAGCGCATGGCACAGGTAGTATCTCTGAGAATACTACCTTGGAGGTCCTGTTCCTAATCTTACTGCCTAAATCCCTAAAATTACCTTTTAGGACTCTCCACCTTCCTCTAACTTTGTCATTGGTACCAATATGCACCAAGACAGCTGGATCCTCTCCAGCCCCTCCCAATAATCTGTCCACCCTGTCTGCAACATGCCGAACCCGGGCACCCGGGAGACAGCAAACCATTCGGTTGCTGCGATCAGAGCCACAGATTACCCTATCTGTTCTCCTAATAATGGAGTCCCCTACCACCACAACCTGCCTAGGCTTCACTTTCCTCTGGATCCCCTCTGTGCTAGAGGAGCTGTTCTCCCGGCTGTTAGGGAGAACAGTCCTCTCCAGCAATTCCACCTCTGGGTTTGCCTCCCCAACATCTTCACTTAAATGAGCAAATTTGTTTGGATGGAAAAACTCAGGACTGGCTGCCCTCTTCCTCTTCCCTCCCCCACTGCAACCACTTCTAACTGTCACCCAGCTATGTGCCTGGTTCCCTTCTTGCTGATCTCCTCCCTCTTTGCTAGGTGACCCAGCTAGACTCTGCTCCGTTAGCAAGAGACTCCTCTCAAGGTTGTCAATGTCTCTCAATGTTGCAATATGACTCTCTAGAGCTCCAATCTGAGCTTCTAGAAGGGCCACTTGCTCACATTTGCTACAGCGGTATGGACCCTGGAACTGCTGTTCCAAGCATGCATACATATGGCATGATGTGCACTGAGTGAGATCTCCAAACTTGCTCATCATGTATGGTGCAAGTGTGAGTTCCTAAAATGTAAGCAACTAATTTACCTGTGTTGCACTAACTCCTCTGTTGCACTAACTGCTGTGTTTCACAAACTGTACACTTATTTCAGAGCACTTAGGAAAGAGCACGCTCTATTTGTGAGCAAGCTCTGTGAGTCCTGTACCTAGATTTATACAGGCCTACACAGGGGATTGATCACAAACCCCTCCCTTAATTAATTAATTACACACACTCCCAGAGAAAAACACAACCTTTTAAACTTTAACCCTTTATAACCTTCTTACTGCAGGTTAGAATGTAAACACAAAAACACTTTTTCCAATGCTGGGATGTCCAACTGTTCAATTCAAATTACTCCAGAGCACACTTGAGCTTGTGAGCAAGCTCTGTGAGTCCTGTACCTAGATTTATACAGGCCTACACAGGGGATTGATCACAAACCCCTCCCTTAATTAATTAATTACACACACTCCCAGAGAAAAACACAACCTTTTAAACTTTAACCCTTTAACCTTCTTACTGCAGGTTAGAATGTCAACACAAAAACACTTTTTCCAATGCTGGGATGTCCAACTGTTCAATTCAAATTACTCCAGAGCACACTTGAGCTTGTGAGCAAGCTCTGTGAGTCCTGTACCTAGATTTATACAGGCCTACACAGGGGATTGATCACAAACCCCTCCCTTAATTAATTAATTACACACACTCCCAGAGAAAAACACAACCTTTTAAACTTTAACCCTTTAACCTTCTTACTGCAGGTTAGAATGTCAACACAAAAACACTTTTTCCAATGCTGGGATGTCCAACTGTTCAATTCAAATTACTCCAGAGCACACTTGAGCTTGTGAGCAAGCTCTGTGAGTCCTGTACCTAGATTTATCTGTTACAGTCCTATCCAAACTAACTTCTCCTATACAATTCAAATCTCCAGCAATAATCAAACTCCCCTTACTGATTTGATCAACCCTAGTCATAGTTTCCTCCAAAAATTTGACTGGTTGTTCCGATGGAGAGTACACATTCACCAAAGTGTACACTACATCATTCAACTTACAAACCAATATAAGAGATCTTCCCTTTTGATCACTCTCATGAAAAACATACTCAAATTTTACACCAGCCGATATAATGAGGGCTACCCCACACTTCTTCCTATCAGTCAAAGAGGAGGAAAAGATGTGGGGAAACCTCCCATACCTCCAGCGAGGTGAATCATTACCTTTCCAATGTGTCTCCTGAACAAAAGCAACATCCACCCCTTCCCTCCTCATGAGGTCATACAGACAAGATCTCTTATAAGGAGAGTTCAGTCCCTGCGAGTTGATCGTCAGCAATTTAAGTGACACCTACCCTATCCCCAACTCCTGCATCCTCACCTCTACGTTTCTTTAGCTTGACATATATACATGGTTTACAAAACAACCCACCTAAAAACAAGACTTACATAAAACACACTAAAAAACACTCAACCTCTCTCAGAATTTAGGAAAAAATTCCGCGTTACCAAGAGAAAAAAAACCTAAATCACTAGGGAATAGGCGGGCTCCACGCCTCTAGGTACGGCATTTAACTTAAAAAAGAAGGTATACAGGATAAAGGAGAAAGGAGAAAAAGGGAGAGAGAAGAAAAAAAAAGTCATTTCAATACTTCGTGTTAAGCTTTGTGACCATATTGCCCTATACAGTAAACTTTGAAAATGTCTCTAACTATCTGATCTGTGAAATATCTAAGAAACACACATCATTTCAATGCTTCATATTAAACTCTATAACCATATCCCCCATATCACCACACATTAAAAAATATATCCAACTATCCAATATGTGGGATATCTAAATTAACAAACCAATCAGTGAAAGAAGAGAACCCCCCCCAAAAAAAAACCCATATAATTCAAATACTTCAAAATAAACTTCATGACCGTGTTCCCCCATATTGCTATACCTTATAGGTCTATCACTAACTATCCAATATATAACATATCTATGTTAACAAATCAGTCAGTGAAAAAAAAAATAAAAACATATTTCAATACTTCAACATAAACTTCATGACCGTATTTCCCCATATCACTATACCTTAAAGGTCTATCTCTAACTATCCAATATATAACATATCTGTTAACAAATCAGTCAGTGAAAAAAAAAAAAACAATCCCCCATCTATCCCACATTAAAAACAATTCAAAACCCTCCCCCTTCCTCTCTCTACTCTTCTCCAAATACTCCATAACCTTACTCCTTCCAAAAATCCCATGCCCTTAACTTCTCCAAAACCTGCGATGGATTAGTACAAATATATGTTTTACCCTGAAAGAAAATACATAACTTTAGTGGAAATCCCCATCTATAGTTGATGTTATTAAGTCTCAAACAAGCTGTATACTCCTGAAACGTTTTCCTATGCAGTCTTGTATACACAGATAAATCAGCAAACAGAACTAAATCAGAAAATTTGCCACTTTTCGTTGGATTTTTCCTCATCTCCCTAACCAATAGATCTTTAATAGAACAACTCTTGAAACAGATAATAACATCCCTAGGGGAAACATTATGCGCCATATTAGCTGGTTTTGGCAGTCTATGCATTCTATCAATTAAGTCCCTCCCGTTTACACTCGGATCCATATAGACTGAAAGCAAATCTTCTATGTAGGATTTAAGGTCCACAACATCCTCTGGAATCCCCCGAATCTTCAAGTTCCGTCTACGAGCTCTGTCCTCCAGATCTTCCACCTTTGCTTCCAATTTAACAAAGTTTATATCCAAAACTTCAACCTGGGATTTCAATTCACCATTTTCCTTCTGCAATTTACTTATTTCCTTCAAATTTGATTCTTGTTTAGCTCTTATCTGTATTAATTCCTGCTTATATTCAGCTAGACGTCCTCGCTACGTCATCACGTCAACTTAGTTCCGGTTGGGAAATCTAATGCTATTAGGAAATGGGAAGAGTATTTGAGTATTGAATTTCCTCCACAGGTGTGGTTCAAGGCATGGCAACTTACGAGGAAAGCGGTGCACTGTATTGGTCTCCAGGAGCAGTATTGTAAACTCCTTCAGAGATGGTATATGGTTCCTGCCCGGTTATCCAAGTTTCAGACACATAATTTGAGTAGGTGTTGGCGATGCTTGGAGGAGGAGGGGACCCATGTCCATATTTGCTGGAGTTGCAGGAAGCTTGTTGAATTAAAAAAACATACTGATAGGTGAATTTAGATTGTGAGCCCCAATGGGGACAGGAACCAATATGAGTAAAGCGCTGCGGAATCTGTGTGCGCTATATAAATAAAGGATTATTATTATTATTATTAAAAAGGCGGCTGAGGATATGGTTTCTGGAGTTTTAGGAGTTGAGACTCATATTTCTCCTCAGTTTTTCCTTTTCCATATTGATTCTCCAGGAACAAGCAAGTATGTTAAATATCTGCTTGTTAATTTATTATTGGCTGTTAAGATATGCCTAGCGAGACATTGGAAATCTTTGGAGTCCCCATCATGGTCTGAAGTTTTATGCCAGCTGCAATATCAAAGGAATGCAGATATCTCTTTTTATGGGAGGGTTAAAGCTGGAGAGGTATCTTATAGGAGGATGAGGGATGTGTGGAAGAAATGTCGATTGCTATAGTCCCCTGCGAGTTGGAGAAATACTAATCAATTAGCGGTGGTTAATAAAAGTTTACTCCTGTATCACTCACCTCTGTGTATGATAAGAAATTTTTGGTTTTCTGATAGGTATGTGATGATTGGTTGGTTTTTTTTTCTTTTTGAGTGTTGTATGTATTTTGTTTTGTATTTTTGTATGTTAAGAACAATAAAATAAAGAAAAATAAATAAATAAATAAATATTTAGGTTTTGAAAGGGAAGGGGGTCTTGGTTCTTGAGTTCCTGATCATCTTGACATTAGCTGAAGTGTTCTATTCGTGCTGGGTGCTAAAGAAATTCTAAAAAAAAACAACACTGGTAAACTATATTTCACTGTCGTCCAATACAGGTCACTGGTACAATGGGAGGAGATCCGCCCCTTTAAGTAGGCAGGAACATTCATTCAAATGTATGCAGGGGGTGGAGCCTCCCCTCCCTCTTAAGCTGCCTTCAGGCCAGAGACAAGCCAGATTGATTTGTTCCTGTGTGCTGTGCACACCAGGTGGAGAACATCTCTCATTCAACTTTAGTTTTTTATTGTTTTTATTCAAATATGGAATACCACCATTAGGCGGGTGACCATGGCTGTGAATTGCCCTCTCCAAAGTGGCTAGTGCAGCTTCCAGGGATTTTCTGTGGACCTTATGCCCTGAAGAGGGAACAACTTGAGTCAAGTAGCTTCCCTGCTGGGGAATTTTCCTCTGGTTAATTCCCTTTTAACATGGTTACCTGAAGACAGAAGTCCTGCAGAAAGGTGAGCCACCCTTTGAGTGCTGAAGGTCCACTTGTCCCACAGTGTCCCTTCTTTGGGCTTGTATTTGGGAGTTCTCATTATGCACTCCAGCACTCATAGGGTGTTTTTATTTATATTGCCTGTATTTATGCAATGTCTGTGGTATTCCCTGGGTTTTGGAGCTTTGGGTTATTGTTTTCTCATGTTTTACATGTGTTAGAAGTATGTTTGGTGAACTTTTTCTCTCAGGAATAATTTATTAATATTTAATGTTCCGCGCCTTTAAGCACGCTTTTACCCACATAGACGCCATTGCTCCTTTACTCTCTATGGGTTTACACAGTGTGGGACGTATCTCTGGAACCGCTTGTCACAGCGACTTCAGAGAGGGCTCATTTTGTTGGTCTTCCCCTGCTCTATCATCCGGTGGCTAGATTCAGTGTGTTGGGAGTCTGGGGGGGCTTCGGGCACTGTTTTGGGGTACTTCTGAGAAAAACTATGTTTCCCATGAGCGCCTGTTTCGCGCTCGTTTTCTGATTGGCTACCGTCGCGGCAGCCATTTTGTGGTGTTATTCTCAGCGAGTATACTACGCAGGGACCGAGCCTTCTTTCCTCTCAGCGGATTAACCCTTCGCTGGCCAGATAAGTTCGATTTTAGACATTTCTGGGGTGAAACTTTAATCTTTCACACTTCTACTGGGTGATTTTTCTTAGTGGAGTATATCTGACGCTGTGAGCATGTCTACTCCACTGGAGTCAGGGGCTAGACCCAAGACTAAAGAGGCTGGGGTGTCTATTTCCCCCATTGCGTTTTTCTCCTCTTGTCACTCTGGGCTGCCTAGAGAATTTTCAGGTCATTTATGCCCAGAATGTGCAGAAAGTCATGACAGAAACCCTGGGCTTTCCAGTCACGCTATTGAGCCAACTTGGGTGAAAGAGTTTAAAGCTGCCACTAGGGATCTCAGATCCACTCTCCAACTCTTTCCCTCTCAGGTTTAGGGGGCTCTTCAGGTCTGGCAGACCCCCTCCACTATCAGGACCTCCCTGCCTAAGCCACAGGGGGCTCCTGACATGTCTGATTCTTCTGAGGAAGAACTTTTACAGGATTCTGATGCTGAGGAAGGCATTGTTATTGAATGTAATAGGTCCATTGGTGACCCTTATGAATGTGACCCCGAAGTTTCTGCTGAGGGTTTGATCAGAGCTGTGCTAACCACGCTCAACCTTCCTCTGACTCAGGAATCTACTCATGATCCAACTGATGTTTTCCAAAAACCGTCTAAGGCTGTGGTTTGTTTTCCTAATAATCCTACTCTTGCTCGTTTAGTCTCTGATGCGTGGAGGAATCCTGAAAAATCCTCTTCTGTGTCCAAAAAGTTTGCTAAACTTTACCCTTTTCCTGAGGCTGAACTGGCAAAATGGGTTCATCCTCCTAAAGTGGATGCTCCTATTTCTAGGTTATCCAAATCTACCTCCTTGGCTGTATCTGATGCCTCTGCCCTGCAGGATTGGATGGACAAAAAGTTAGAAATTTGTCTTAAATCCATTTTTGCCTCTATTGGCACTGCCATGCGTCCAACCTTTGCAGTGGTGTGGGTTAATCGGGCTATTACGGCCTGGACTGAACAGCTGACTGAGGCGGTTCGCCAGGATGCACCAGTGTCTGAGCAGTTACAGCTTCTTGCTAATATATCAGAAGCTCAAAATTATGTTTCTGACGCTGCTTTTGATGCTGTGCGCATGATGGCAAGGGCCTCTACTTCCTCTGTGGTGGCTAGACGTGCTCTTTGGCTGAAAATTTGGTCTGCTGACACTGCTTCTAAGAAAGCTTTGCTTTCTTTACCCTTTCAAGGGATCTCACTGTTTGGATCTGAACTTAAGGAGATGATTAGTGAGGCTACTGGTGGCAAAAGTACTCTTCTACCATCAGTCTTCAAGAAGAAGTTTCCAGCCAGATGCAATCGGTCCTTTCGTTCCTTCCAAACTGAGACACGCTCCACGTCCCAGGCAGGTCCGTCCTCCACGCGCTTCTCCTCCAAGCCCAAACAGTCCTGGAAGCCCAAAGTTGCCCCCAAGGCCAAGACCTCCAAGACTGGTTCGGCATGACTCGCCGAACCCGGGTCCGCATCCGGCTGTAGGTGGACGTCTCCACATCTTTTGCCGGGTTTGGGAGGAGTCAGTGGCGGACCCTTGGGTTGTTCAGGTGGTACCAGAGGGATACAGGATCCCTTCCTCTTCCCTTCCTCCTTTTCGGTTACATTTTACTCATCCTTCTCAGGAGCCTACAAAAAGACGTCTGTTCGACGACGCTATTCAGGATCTTTTGGACAAAGAGGTCCTGGAATTGGTTCCACCAGAGGACACAGGTTCAGGATTCTATTCCAACCTGTTCATTGTGGCCAAAAAGGACAGAGGTGCTCGTCCTATTTTGGATCTCAAGGATCTCAATTCCTTTGTTGTGAGTTCCCACTTTCGTCCCTATTCATCCAGAGAGCAGACGGTATCTCAGATTTGCCTGTCACAAAGGCCACTTTCAGTTTTCAGCTCTTCCCTTTGGTCTGACTTCAGCTCCTCAGGTCTTTCAGAGGGTATTGGGAGCTTTGATAGCTGTGCTTCATCGAGATGGGGTCAGAGTGACTCCCTACATGGACGATCTGCTCCTGAAAGCCTCATCTGCGGAGATTCTCCACCAGCAGCTGCAGTTGTGTATACAGACACTCAATCGCCACGGCTGGATTGTGAATCTGGACAAGTCAGACTTTTTTTTTTTTTAAACTTTATATATTTATTGATTTTTTTCAACGTACAAGAGTAAATAAGCTAAATGCATAACGAACATTTTCAGATCGTATAGATAAAGAAAGTTCATAAATATTTACAGAGTGGGAGCATTGAGGTAAGTTCGTGTGTCAAACATTTTAAATTAAAAGTTAAAGGTAAGAAATAATAATGAAAAATAATGTAAGAAATTAAGCCAATTTTAAATTTTCAATAGCGACTTACATGTTTGCCCATATAAACTCTCTATCCAAGGAGACCAAATAAGGGAGAACTTATAATGAGAGCATAACTCGATAAAAGAATAGTATTCATTAATACAGATGACATTAATTTTTTCTAGGATGAGGTTCCACAAAATATCTATTTTTTTCCATTGAGAGGCAATGCAAAGCCTGACTCCTGAACAGATTCTAAGGGTTAGTTTATCTTCGTATTTATTAAAATTTTGAATTTTCATACCTAAAAGGGCCTGGCCTGCGTTTAGTATAACGTTTTTTTGAAAAATTTCAGTGAGTAAGATGTTTACTCTGTCCCAAATTTGTTTGACTTTTTTACATTCCCACCATGTGTGAATAAAGGTTCCCTTTTCCTGACATTCCCTAAAGCAATTGTCCAGAACATTATCATACATGAGAGCAATCCTGCTGGGTACCAAATAGGTTAGGTGGAACATTTTATAAAGTTGTTCAACTGAATTCAGGTTAATGCTGCTTTTATGTATTCTTCTCCAAAGATTTAACCAATCAGTTTCTTCAAGAGAAGTTCCCAAGATTGCTTCCCATTTGAATTGGGATTCTATTTTGTCATTCCTATATAAAAGTATTTTATAGAGTGGGGAAATTGGTTTCCTATAGGGATTCCAATGTCTGGCAAAAATTTCGTATTTAGTTAAGCCCTCGTCTTTACTTGGGCCCAAATAATCAAGGATTTTGTTTGTAATTTCAGTATATATCTTTTTGGATTTAGGATGTTCCGGGAAAATATCTGTGAGAAATTCCCATTTAATCAATTTGTCTCGGTGGAAGAAGTCATTTAAGGTTGTGAAGTGGTGGTCTTGTAGTTTTTGGACCATTTGTAATTGCTCTAAGTTCCAAGAGAAGAAGGGGGAAGAGATTGGGAGCATTTTAGATTTTTCTCTTGTTAGCTGTTGTGAGAATTTACTTTTGTTCCAAATTTTAATGTCAACTTGAGTGCATTGTAAGAAATTTGGAGTGTTCCTGGATTTGTTACTTGGGGTCCATAAATAAGTTTGTAATTCTTGTTTTGAGATAAATTCGGATTCAAGGCGTATCCAGTTTGGGGTCAGCCAGGAGGGTTCCGAGTTGTAACTTAAAGACAATAACTGTGAAAGTCTGGAAGCCAGGTAATACTTATAAAAGTTTGGGACCATGAGTCCACCAAAAGATTTTTCCCTGTATAAAATTTCCCTTTTAATACGAGGGTGTTTGTCGTCCCATATAAAGCGGAAGATATCATTTTGAATGCCCATTAAGTCAATTTTATTGATAAGAAAAGGAAGCGATCGGAAAAGGTACAAGATTTTAGGAAGGGCAACCATTTTGACTGCGTTAATTCTGCCTAGTAGTGAAAGGGGAAGATGTTTCCAAAAATCTAGATTTTTTTTGATGTTTAAAAGGCAGGGGGTAAAATTTAAGGAAAAAGTTTTTGAATAAATCTTTGGGATTTTTACACCCAAGTAGGAGATAAAGTCTTGTTTCCATTTAAAATTAAAATTCTTCTGGATTACTTTTTTGGTTTTAATGTTTAAAGATAGGTCCATGACTTCCGATTTGTTTTGGTTGATGTTCAAACCGGAAATTTCACCAAATTTTGAGAGCTTTGACCAAAGAGCGTTGATGGAAGTGTCCGCATTTGAAATGAAAAGGAGGATATCATCGGCGTACAGGTTTAATTTACTTAAAGTATTGTTTTGTCCAATACCTTTTATTTTCTGGTCATCTCTAATAGATAAAGCAAAAGGTTCTACACACAATGCGAAGATCATGGGTGAAAGTGGACATCCCTGTTTTGTACCCTTTTCTATTTGTATCTCCTCCGATTCAACTCCCATTATTCTCAACAGACTATATGAATTATTGTGGATTGCAGTTAAGTATTGGGTAATTAAACCATGAATTTTAAAATTTTCTAATATTTTTTCCATATACGTCCAGTGTAGGGAATCGAAGGCTTTAGAAATATCTAGGGATAATAAGAGGGCGTTTTTTGTTTTTGCGCGATTACTTATGTCTATCACATTAAAAGCTCGTCTGATGCAGTCTCCTGTTGTTCTACCAGGAATGAAACCACATTGATCAGTGTGAATTAAATAAGGGAGGAACCTACCCAGTCTAATTGCTAGAACTTTTGAAAGGATTTTCAGGTCAGTGTTTATTAAGTTAATCGGCCTATAGTTGGCTACGTCTTCGGGGTCCTTTCCAGGTTTGGGGAATACGGAAATAAAACTTAGATTGGCTTCCTTTTCGATTTTCCCTTTTTTTAAAATTTCTTGAAAGTAAGTCAGCAAATGTGGGAGAAGTTTTTCCTGGAAAGTTTTGTAATAGAGGTTTGTATAGCCATCAGGGCCAGGACTTTTTTTATTTTTCAAATCTTTGATCACATTTTTTATTTCATCCAGCTCTATCGGTTTATTTAGTTCAGAATGTCCTTTATCATTTAAACTTGGGAGTTTAAGTTTCCTAAGAAAGTCCTTAAAAATCGTTTCATTGAATTCAGTTTTATTTTTAAAGAGATCTGAAAAATAATTATGGAAACATTGTAAAATATTTTTTAGGTTAGACGATTTCCCAACTTTCTTACCGCAGTTTATTCTTTTAATATTTTGTATCGGTTTGTGGGAGTCTAGTTGGTGGGCCATTAGAGTGTGAGATTTATTGCCCCATAAAAAGTACTTTTGTTTAATCCATAGGAAACTTTGATTAGCAGTTTTATCTAATAATATCTCCAGTTCTTTTTTGACGTTACAAATCTTTTTAGCCCGGGTAATTGATGGGTTAGCTATTTGTTTGTCTTGTAGAGATTTTAGTTCTGAGTTTAGTGAATTAATCAATGAATATCTGTCCTTTCGTCTCTGTTTAGCTATTTGGATTAGGATCCCTCTGATAACCGCTTTATGAGCTAGCCAAATCCAAGAAAATTCGGTGTCACCAGAAATATTTTCTTGGAAGTAGTTTTCAATTGCGTTTGATATCTTATGTTTAGTGTTTCTGTTCTGTAACATGCGTTCGTTCAATCTCCACCTAAAGGTCTTTTTGATGGTTAAAAAGGTATCAGTCCACATGGAAACAGCACTGTGGTCTGTCCAGACTTGCGGGTATTGTCCAATATTGACTATATTTTCCAGAATGGAAGAATCCATTAGGAAAAAATCGATTCTGGAGGCCGTGTCCGTTTGAGTGGATATATAAGTGAATTCCCTTTCACTTGGGAAAAAAACCCTCCATGGGTCTATTACACTTAAATCATCGATGAACTCTTTTAAGATTAGGTTTTGAGATTCCCTGCATTTGTTATGCCCCTTTTTATCAAGAATGGGGTCTAGATATAAGTTAAAGTCACCTCCTATTATCAGTTTGCCTTTTCTATGGGAAATTATTTTGGCTTTTAAGTTTAAGAAGAAGGATTTTTTATTGGTTTGTGGGCCATATACATTAACTATTGTCAGTTCAAAGCCACAAAGGTTTCCAGTTAATATTAAAAAATTTCCCTCTGGGTCCTCAATGACTTCCTCCGAGACAAAGGGTACATCGTTTCGTATGAGAATTGCTACTCCGGATTTTTTTATTACATTAGAACTCAGGAAGAAACGTTTATAATTCTTGGAGAAGAATTTTAGTGGATTAGATTTGTTGAATTTGGTCTCTTGTAATAATAAAAAACTGGGTCTGTATTTTTCCAAGGCTATAAATGCTTTTTTTCTCTTAATGGCTGAATTGAAACCTCTTACATTAACTGAAGTAAAATTAAGTTTACTAGACATCCAAACAAGAAAAGGGATTGGGCCCTTCCTACCTCAAGGGGGGGATTATGCTGCCTGTCTTGAAGCGTACAGGCACTGGGTGTAGACAATTGTCTACCCAATGGGTCTCTGGAGCTCCGCCCCAGCTCCCTGTTCTAGGTTTGGCCTAGTAGTGTAAATTGATCAATAAGTACCTGTGTCGTAGCCATTGACTATACAATTCTAAACATTGTAACATATAGGATTAGATATGGGTATAACCATGCATAAAAAGGAATATGAACCTGAAACATATTTACATCTGTAAAAATACTTTTTCCCTGAGTAATCATATCTACCTATTATCGTATACCGTAGCCACTTAATGTGGCCTCCACCAGTTAGTCCCAAAACAAAAAATGAGGGGGGGGGGGGGTAGGTTGTAATCTTTCTTCCCTTGCCTATGATACGTGTGTTTCATATGGTCTATGACATAAGAGGTAATGCTTATAAATCTTCTTAAAGGGAAGATTAATAAAAGAAGTGTTGGAGTATATAAAGCAGATGGTAAGAGGGGTATCATAGAGACATCTGCCTGAACTTACAAGAATGCGCCTAGGAATATTGATATCAGCATTCATGTATCAGGGGAGGAGAAAAAAAAAAAAAAAAAAAAAAAAAAAAAAAAAAAAGGGGGGGGGAGAGGGAGGGACGCGTATATACAAGTGTACTGATGTATAATGCACGTCAAAACATATTGGTGTAACTATTAGCAGCAGTATCAAAAGTAAGATCATTTAAATATCAATAGCAAGGGTTAACATGCAAACCAATATTAAATCTGCCGCTATCAGCTGCTCCTGGTATACATAAAAAATCTATATATTCTTATTAGACTTTAAACCAATGTTTTATCTGCAACCCGGGTTCACTTTAAGTAAAGTGTAGGTCCACGTATAGTGTTGAATACAACAAGAGTGAGGTACAAGTCCAATACCATAGGGGAGACGAAGTGATTAAAACTGTTTTAACTAGGTGGCAACGGTGAAGAAACAGTTTAAGTGAGCCATGGTTGCTAGGGGTTTGCTTGCCACCAGTCTTTGGTGTGATTGGTTTTGTGCTGGCGTGTGGAAGGGCCAGCTTTTTCTGAGTCAAGGTTTTTATCTTTTGTTGATGATGCTGTGAGAGTTCCGGTGGTTGGGGAGTCACATGGTTCGTTGGTCCAGGTCTCGCGGGACTGTGAGGATGAGGGAGAGATCAGCTGAGCATGCGTCGATTCTACCAGCAGGGGAGGAGGTGCGTCACAAGTTGGGGACCTCCCACTTGTTCTATTATTCTGTACATTGGGCTCGCGTTGATCAGATCTGCCGCGCGGGCTGCGGGACTGCCTCGAGGATTCTTCTTGTCTCTGAAGTCGCGCGAGGATGTCCAGTCCATCATCAACCGTTTTGACAAGGTATTTTCTGCCCTCTAGCATAAAGGTTAATGCAAAAGGGGTGTAAAGCCATGAATATCTTATTCCTTTAATGGAAAGCCAGGATGTCAATGGCTTCAAGTTGTACTTTTTTTGCAATGACGAACCAGCAATATCTGGGAATAAAGTTATTGAGATGTCTTTAAAGTGCTTCAAGTCCCTTATTCTTGCCAGTTTAAGAATGGTATTTCTGATATCATAGGTTACACAGCGTACCAGGATATCTCTGTTATTATTAAATTGGGTATTTTTCCTGCCTATTCGATGAATATTGGAAAAAAAGCGTTCAGGAGTGGGTTCGTCCTGACCATAGATAAATTTAAATAAATCAATACAGAGACTTGAAATGTCATAACAAGATTCGGGGATGCCTTTAATTCTTATATTCTTTTTTTTCTTTTCATTAATTAAAGTCTCCAGGTCACCCGCAACATCCATTATAGAGAAGTAATTTTGATCGATGTTTCTGGTGTTAGTTTCAATTTTTTCGGCATGAATTAAGGAAGTTTGTGATAAAGAGACAACCTGATCGTGAATTGCGTTTAGATCCACTTTCAGATCATGAAGGTCTGATTTTAAGGAATCGGATACTTTGTCCATTTTAAGGACTAGCTGGGATTTGAGGGAAAGCAACGCTTCCTCAATGTTGGCCATGGTAACCGGATTTTTATTATCTGAAGGAGGACTTTTGTTAGAGGGAGTGGGAGAAGATGGGTGAGAGGGATGAGGTGATCTTACTGGTGTAGGAGAGGTTGAGCCTTCGTTAATTGACTTGTCCGTTGCTCCTCTATTACCCGTTGACCTCATCTGTCTGCCCTTTACGTCTCCTCCTCTATTGCCGGGCATGGTCACGAAATGGTTAAATAATGTCCAAATAAAGGTGAAACAATGTAATAGTGCTTGTTTGAAGATGGTTTCGTCAGATAGAAATCCAAATGGCCTATTATTATAAGAAATTCCTGTGGAGCTGAAGCGGAGCTAGTCTTTTATGCGACCATTTCCAACGGTCGCCAGACACGAGACCCTGGACAAGTCAGACTTGGTTCCATCTCAACAGATCCTCTTCTTGGGTCTCCTGTTCGACACTCAGCAGTGCATGGTGTTTTTACCGGAAGAAGTGGCTCATCAGATTGCTATCCGGGTGTCCAAGATCCTAGAGCTAGACAGGGTTCCAGTACCGAAGTTGACCTCTCTGGTGGGGAAGTTTATTTCCACGATAGAGGCAGTGCCATTTGCCATGGCACACACCAGGGAACTTCAGAGGTTTGTGATCCAGACGTGCAAGAATCATCCAGATCATCAGCATCTATCAGTATCTCTGCCTCCTCATGTCGAGTTGAGCCTGGAATGGTGGTTGTACCTGTCTCATCTCCGGAAAGGGAGATCCTTTCAGGTTCCCTATTGGACCACAGTCACGACGGATGCCAGCCTCCGGGGATGGGGGGCAGTGTTGGGTCGTTTCAGTGCTCAGGGGAAATGGGGACTGGAGGAATCTCTTCTCTCCATCAATGTTCTGGAACTTTGTGCCATCTTTCTTGCCCTGAGGCACTGGGAATCTCAGCTGGAAGGTTGTCCAGTCAGAGTGGAGTCCGACAACGCCACCACAGTGGCCTACATCAACAGACAAGGCAGCACAAAAAGTCTCACCGCTTGGTTAGAGGTCAAGGCCATTTTATCTTGAGCAGAAGCTCATGTGCCCGTCATCTCAGCAGTACACATTCCAAGCGTAGACAACGTCATGGCACACTTTCTCAGTCGTCACACAGTCGACAGCGGAGAGTGGGCGCTTCATCCAGAGGTGTTTCACCTTCTAACCCAGATGTGGGGGGTGCCTGTAGTGGATCTGATGGCTACCAGACACAACAGGAAGGTGCCAGTGTTTTGCTCTTGGTGGAGGGACCCTCTTGCTCTAGCAGTGGATGCTTTGTCAATCCCTTGGGAGTTCCCTCTGGCGTACATCTTCCCTCCTCTTCCTCTGTTGATCAGAGTCATCCAGAAGCTGAAGTTGGAGCGTTGTCCTGTCATCCTAATCACTCCAAATTGGTATCCGGAACTGTAGCCATGTCTGTGGCGGATCCCTTTCCGCTTCCTGCCCGTCCAGATCTACTTCTTCAGGGATATCTGTGGAAGGAGGATGTTCAGCATCTCCATTTGATGGCTTGGAGGTTGAATCCTCAATTTTAAAGAAGAAAGGGTTTTCCTCTTCAGTGGTGTCCATGATGCTTAGAGCTCGCAAGCCTGTGTCTTCCAAGATCTATCATCGCATATGGTCCACCTTTGTGGCATGGTGTACTGATAAGGATCTATCTCTTGATTTCCATCTTCCCACGGTCCTGGCTTTTTTGCAGGATAGGGTTGAGAAGGGACTCAGCCTGAGTTCTCTCAAGGTTCAGACTTCAGCTTTGTCTGTGTTTTTCCAGGAACGGATTGCTATTCTTTCTGATGTTAAGGTTTTCTTCCAAGGTGTGGCTCATGTTCAGCCTGCCTTCAAGAGTCCTACTCCCCAGTGGGACCTCAATTTGGTGCTGGGGGTTCTCCAGAGACCCCCGTTTGAATCCTTGGCTTCTATTCCTTTACGTCTCTTGACCTGGAAAATGGCCTTTCTTTTGGCTATTGTCTTAGTTCGCCGGGTAGCAGAGTTACAAGCTCTGTCTTGTAAACCTCCTTACTTGGTGTTTCACAAGGATAAGGCAGTGCTTCGTACTTCCAAGGAGTTTTTACCCAAGGTTGTCTCCGAATTTCACATCAATCAGGAGATTGTGGTTCCCTCTTTCTGCCCTAACCCTTCCTCTGACAAGGAAAGAGATCTCCATTTGTTGGATGTTGTGCGTTGTCTTAAATTTTATGTTCATCGCACTGAGGCTATCAGGAAGTCTGATGCCCTGTTCGTCATTCCTGAGGGGCCTAGGGCAGGGAGACCGGCATCCAAGGTAACTATTGCCTCTTGGATTAAATCTATCATTCGTTAAGCCTACAAACTGCGGAATAAGCACGTTCCCTTCAGGGTTACTGCTCATTCCGCCAGATCAGTTGGGGCCTCTTGGGCCTACAAGAATCAGGCGTCTGCTGATCAACTGTGCAGAGCGGCCACTTGGTCCTCTGTGCACACATTCTCGAAGCACTGTCGTGTTGATGTACTGGCCTCGGCTGATGCCAGCTTTGGGAGGAAGATCCTGGAGGCAGTCTTGCCTGTTTAGGACCTTCTACTCTGTGGTTCTTAGTGCTTCTTTGCTGTTGAGCCCTGTTGGCTCTAGTTTAGTGTGCTGTGTTAGTTCGGGGGTTTGTTTTTCCCCCTGGTTGGTGTCCGTTGACACTTCTGTTGTTGGGCTCTATGATTAATTGGTTCATAGCAGGTCTGGTGACTTTGGGCCTTGCGCCTTGTCCTTGCCTTACTTCCCGCCTCAGGGAAAGCTCAATGTTTGTACATCCCATTGTACCAGTGACCTGTATTGGACGACAGTGAAAATAGGATTTTAGTCTTACCTGTTAAATCCTTTTCACTTAGTCCATACAGGTCACTGGTCTCACACCCTGTCAAGGGACCATGCTTGGCTCTCCTGTGGCATTCAGCGGGAGACCTTCGGGGCATGCTCACAGGAGTCTTCCTTTTCCTTCTTACCTCTGGTCAGTTTAGTGTCTCAAATCAATCTAGCTTGTCTCTGGCCTGAAGGCAGCTTAAGAGGGAGGTGAGGCTCCACCCCCTGCATACATTTGAATGAATGTTCCTGCCTACTTAAAGGGGCGGATTGCCTCCCATTGTACCAGTGACCTGTATGGACTAAGTGAAAAGGACTTAACATGGTAAGACTAAAATCCTATTTTTTCTGTATTTTAATTCTGCAAATTTTCAGGATCCTATAAATATTTCCTTGATATTTAAAGGGATAGTAATGGTTAATTTTAAGTTGATTTAATATTGTAGACATTAAAAAAAGATTAACAATGATGTAAGTCTTATCTCTCAAATCTTTATGGTTTGAGAGATATAACTTGCTAAAGTTACCTTTTCCTGGCTGTTTTACTCAAGTCTGCCATCTAGCTGACAGCTGCAGATTCCAGTCATTTGATCAGACAGAGGCTCTTCAGCAGAGCTGAAATCACACTATTTAGAAATAAATACTTAATTGGAACGGTCCACAAAGTGTGCTTGCAAGCCAGGCACACTTTGTAGACCGTTCCAAATTAAGTATTTATCTTTAGAGATCGTTGTATCGGAGTTGCTGAAGAACTATATCTGGTCAAGTGACCAGAATCTGCTTCTGACAGCTTTTCAGCTTGTCAAGCATAAAGCGGAGGGACCAGAGAACTTTATTTTCCTGTATCTCTCAAACCATAACGCTTTGAGAGATACGAATAAGTGCAAGTACTCTCTTTTAATTGTATCTACCATATAGTTAATACTTTTTTTCTGACATTACTATCCCTTTAAGTAAAGATTTTACATAGTTTTGCTAAATATTGTTCTGGACAACTGTATTATAGCAAAACATATATAAGCTATATTTAGCTTTAGTTAGTATTCTGAAATTAATCAAAATTAATTATTTAATTAATTATTTATCCAGATAATTGTAGAAATAGTTGATAACAGTGAGATCTATATAGCCTTGTCTCTATATTAGTTAATATAATTCCTGATATTTCTAGAATATATATTGTGTTTCTGGAAAGGTTTTTTTTAGCTAATATTTGATCTGGGGAATTCTTTGAATTTGTTTATTAACCCTTTAAAGTGTTCGTAATGACCACAAAAAAGTTGTTTGCATTTAGAAGAGCTTAAAAAGCTGAGCTAAATGCAAAAAAAACGTATATCTCAAACCGCTATGGTTTAAGAGATACAGGTGTTTAAAGTTTGATCTCTCCTACTGACAGCTGTAAAGCTGTCAGCAGGAGATCTGTGTCGGCCAACACGGAGGCGCTTGAGCAAATCCGCAATCTCGTTATTTACCACAAATCCCTTAATTGGAATGGTCTAAAACGAGTGCCTGGTTTTCAAGCACTCGTTTTAGACCATTCCAATGAAGGGATTCATGGTAAATAACAAGATTGCGGCACTTCTCAAGCGCCTCCGTGTCGGCCGACACAGATCTCCAGCTGACAGCTCCTGGAGGGTCGACCCTCTGGCCTTTGTCACGGATGTCATTCCGTGGAAATTTTAGGTTATGTCTTTCCTCCAGTCCCTCTCATTTCCAGGGTACTGCAGAAGATCAGGATGGATGGGTCAACTGTGGTTCTGGTCACTTCTTATTGGACCCAGAGGGCATGGTTTGCGAACCTGGTCACCATTTCCATTCAGGATCCATTTCATTTCCCTCCCAGGCTGGACCTCATTCATCAGGTTTACATGTGGAAAGAGGGAGTGGAAAAGATGGCTTTGACTGTATGGCTTATTGAAGCTCACATCTTGAGGAGAAAAGGGTTCTCCACTGAGGTAAATTTCCACTATGATTCAGGCCTGTAAGCCTACATCTTCCAAAGCCTATCATAGGGTTTGGTCTCTTTTTCACTCTTGGTGCATGAACAGGACTTTGTCCTCGCAGGAGTTTGACCTTCATTTGGTGTTATCCTTTCTCCAGGATGGACTGAACTCAGCTTGAGCTCCTTGGAGGTTCAAATTTCGGCACTTTCTGTGTTCTTTCAGAGAAGTATTGCCACCATTCCGGATGTCAAGGTGTTCTTTCAGGAGGTGGCACATGCCCACCCTACCTTTAAGGCTCCTACTCCTCTGTGGGACCTTAATTGGTTTGGGGAGTTTTACAGAGACCTCACGTTGAACCCCTTGCTTCTATGCTGCTGCGTCAGTTGAAGCTTGAGATTACTTTTCTTTTGATAGTGATCTCATTTCGCAGGGTTGCTGAGGGTTGCAAATCACCTTTTCTGGTTTTTCACAAGGAGAAGGAAGTCCTTTGAACCTCTCAGGAATTTCTTCCTAAGGTGGTTTCTGAGTTTCACATCAGTTAAGAGAAAGTTGTGCCTTCATTCTGCTCTGACTAGGCGAAGGATCTCCTTTTTTTGGATGTGGTGCATTTCCTTAAAATTTATGTGCAGTGTACTGTGCCTTTCCTCAAGGCTGACTCTCTTTTTGTCATCCCCGAGTGTCCTAGGACTAGATGGCCTACATCCAAGGTTATGATTGCCTCTTGTATTAAGGCTACCATATGCCAGGCATATGAACTCAGAAAGAAACCTGTTCTTTTCATGGCACAGCGCATTCAACTACGTTTGTGTTCTTTTCACGGTCACAGCACAATCCACAAGGTTTGTGGTGGCCTCCTGGGCCTACGAGAATCAGGCCTTGGCTGAGAAATTGCACAAGGCATCAACTTGGTCCTCTGTGCACACCTTTGCACAATACTGTTGTGTTGATGTTCTGGCTTTGGCTGAAGCCAGTTTCAGCTGGAAGGTCCTTCAGGCAGTCCTGCCTGTCTAGTGACCCTCATTTTTTATTTCCTTACTGTTGTTTAGATGCTTGTTCTTTGTGGCTGAGCTTGTTCAGTGTCCATTGACACTTTTTCTGTTTGTTCTGTTCCGATTATGAATAGTCCTTAGGAACTCCGGTATCATGGGGACAGGCATGAGGGCCTATCATTGGTATATCCCCATGGTACCTGTGTTCCATAGTGGACGGAAGTAAAAATAGGATTTTAGTATTCTTACCTGTTAAATCACTTTCTCTTTAGTCCATATGGAATACAGGTACCATGGGGGTTGAGTCCCTCCACTAGAGGATGGGACACATCTCAAAAGACAGAGTCTTGTAGGTGGAGACTCTCTGGCACTCCTCAAGCTCAACCCTTGCCCCCACTCTACACTAGCCAGTATGAATGTGACTGAAGCTACACTGACCAGTTAAGCAAGGGAAGAAGAAGTAAAGACTCTAAGAGGACTCTGCAGCCCAGACAGTCAAGACCAAACAGAAGTCCATTCTCTGGGTGGGAAACTTGTGTTCCATATGGACCAAAGAGAAAAGAATTTAACAGATAAGAATAATAAAATCATATTTTTCTACTCTTTGTCTGGCTTCATGTAAGAGAGGAGAGTAGGAGCTACATGATTTTGAAGTACTTTGTTCATCAAACACAGCCTTCACAAAAATCTGACTCACTTTTTTGTCTTTTCTGAGGGCCCTTGTGCGGGCCAAGTTGCTTCTAAAGCAATATTTGTATAGGTAGAACTAAGAGGAAGCTTAAAAATGGATTTTAGAACATAGGAGGACAGTTATATAAAGTAGCTTTTAGTTTAAAAAATGTTTCTTCCAGTCTTTTCTGTGTGCATTCTTGATTATATAATTATGTTTATAATATTTGCAAAATGTAAAGGATTACTTATGCACTTCGTAGATGATATATTATGTGATGATTATTTGTGTTGATGTCATGCTGCCATAGTGTTCACAATGATTGATGTATGATGTATATTTTTAGTTATATAGCGTCAACCTGTGTACTTGGCACTTTATAGTTTACATTTAGTATAAAAGGGATACAATAAGTGCAATGATTAAGTGCATATATAGACAATCATAATGGGAACACCAGATGAGTAGACATTAGGATAAAAGGTCCCTGCCCCATAGACCTTACAATGTAAGTATTGGGTGGTTGACATACAGATACAAGCAGGTAGAGGAGGAAGTTCAGATTTTTGACATATGAGATAATGTTTCCCTATTACGGTAGTGCTACTTTTAAAAGGTGCTCTATTAGTTTGGATGTGAAGTTGTTGAGGGTCAAGGCTTGGAGAATGCTGGGTGGTAGGGAGTTTCAGATGCCAAGTGATTGGAGAACCTGGGAGAGAAGGGTATGATCGACTGTGTTGAATGCAGCTGATAGGTGTAGGAGGATGAGAAGAGAGAAATGGTCATTGGTTTTTGCAATGTGGAAATCATTTATTTTCATAAGGGTGGTTTCTGTAGAGAAAGTGGGCTGAAAGCCAGACTGCAGCGGGTTCAGAGTGTTATGGGACTTGAGGAAGGTAAGTAGATGAGAGTAAGCTAGGCGCTCAAGGCAATGTGATACAGGACGATAGTTGGATGGGAAGGTGGGGACTAGTGAACTTTTCTTAAAGGGATAGTAATACCTAAAATGTAAAAAAAAATATGTTGTAGGGTTTATCCCCCTGAGTAAAACAAGGGCACTCCCACTGCTGAAAGATGTTTCATTCAAAAGTTATTAATTTTCAAAGTTGAATTTTTTAGGTGCAATATCACAGTGGCCTGAAATTTTACAGTGGCGCTGTTGCTACACCATCCTATGGAGATTTATGGTCCTGAGACCAGAGCTGTCCATAGGATCGTGTAGCAACAGCGCCACTGTAAAATTTCAGGCCATTGTGATATTGCACCTAAAAAATTCAACTTTGAAAATTAATAACTTTTGAATGAAACATCTTTCAGCAGTGGGAGTACTCTTGCTTTACTCAGGGGGATAAATCCTACAACATATTTTTTTTACATTTTAGGTATTACTATCCCTTTAAGGATTGGAGATACTATTGGATGTTTGAAGGAGGAGGGAAAGATGACAGAGGATAGGGGGGAGTTGAATACACGAGTTAGCATGGGAACTAACATGGATGACAGAGTTTTGTGGAGGTGGGATGTATATAATCTAGGGAGCAGGTGGTGAGTGGTGATGTGGACAGCAAAAGGGAGACCTCTGATTCTGTGACCAAAGCAAAGGAATCAAGTAAGTAGAATGGAGGATCAGGAAGATAAAATTGTGGAGATTGAAAGGGTGGGATTATTTGATGTATTGCGTTAATCTTCTGTATGAAGAATTCTGCAGAAGAGTTAGAAGCTAGAAGGCTAGAGGATTTAGGGAGGGGAGGGAGAAAGATGGAGGGGAGGAGTGAAGGAGAGAATTGAAGACGCAGATGAGGCGGTGTGGGTTAGATTTGTGAGCAATGATTAGTGAGGAGTAGTAGTGTGGTTTGGCAGAGGATAGAGCAGTGTTGAGGCAGGATAGGAAGAATTTGTAGTGGATAAAGTCTGCATGATAGCGAGACTTCCTCCACAAGCATTCAGCAGTGTGAGAACCAAGAGTGTGGGTGTGACAGGCCTAGAGGGGGGGCATACAGATTAGGTGATGAGGAAAGGACGTTGTTGTAGGATTCTATAAGTCTGTCAGGTTCAGAAAGAGTGTTGAAGGTGGAGAGGTTAGAGTGCAATGCAGAAGATAAGGCAGAGATGTCTAGAAAGCAAAGGTTGTGGGTGTAGTGCGGTGTTGTAGTTGGTAGAGGACGGAGGGAAAGGGTTGTGGAGAAGGTTATGAGATGATGGTCGGAGAGTGGATTGGAGAAATCTAGTAAGGAGCAGTTCTTTGTGAATACCAAGTCAAGGTAGTGACCTTCTTTGTGTGCTACAGTCAGTCCATTGTTGAAGAGTGATGGATGAGGTTAGATGAAGCAGGCATGAGACCCACGAAAGGGAAGGATCATCAGTGTGACAGTTAAAGTCCCCAAGTATGAGAAAAGGAGTGCCAGAGGATTGAAAAAAGGTAAGCCAGCACTCAAGTCTGAAAGGAAGGCAGAGGGTGTGGTTGTGGGAGGTCTATATACTACTGCAAAATGCCTTTCTACAAGGTGGAATAATTGGATTGCACTAACCTCAAAGGAGTTAGTGGAAAGCGATGGGGGAACAGGTATCTGCAGAATGCGACACGAGGAAGCAAGCAGTACACCTATGCTACCAACTCTGCCCACTGTGTGTGAGAAGTACAAGCCTCTATGTGAGACTGCAGCCTCCACAGCTGAATCATGTTGGGAGAGACAGGTCTCAGTAAGGGCAAGAAGCTGGAGTGCATGTGAGCAGAAAAGGTCATGTATGAGTGTAGATTTGTTAGTGAGGGAACGGACATTCAGTAGGCCATACGAGAAGGGCTGGGCAAGAAGTGGGAAGCTAGGGATGGGGATAAGATTAGAAAAATTAGAGTCTCTGTGGGTTGGGGGAAGAACGCGGGCATGGGCGGTGACATATTGGGATATGATTAGAACCTGGGTTTGGGGAGTTGTCACAAGTCACAAGGAGGATAATAACATATACAACCAGCAGGTGGGAATGTGATTTGTGTCTGCTGTGGGTAGGATTGGAAGGATAGACCAGTTTGAGAAATAGATACAGGTTGTGGTTCCAAAAAAGCATGGAGAAGGAAATGTGAATGTGGGGAGAAGTAGGCAAAAACATAGAGTGCTGAATTTTGCAGTATATGAGCAGAGTTGTATATAGCAGTAAAAGAGCAGGCTGCATTGTGAGGTAACAGAGCAGGCAGAGGGGAGAAATCAAAAACAAAACAAAAGTCTTTAGAAGCAAGTGTTGCTGCAGGGAGGGATGTCCATCTTCAGTCCCACTTCTCACCTCTGCTCCAACATCCCTGTAACTCCATTAAATCCTGAAAAGAAACACTTCAGATGTTTGTTCATCCTAGTATAAAGATTCTTATAATGTCCCAGATAGTCCAAGTTCTAGGATTGCTTTATTTTGTATTATACTCCAGAGGCTGATGGTGAGATTGGAAGCTGTCTCTTTAAGAGGACTGCAGAGTTCTCAGTGTGAGGTGTTTTCTCCAGTGCATCCTGGGTCTTCTTTTAAACAACTCATGCCCCTTGTCCTGCTTAAGTCCTGATTTAAGTCCACTTCACTTTGAATGTCTCACTTAGAATGGGGAACCCTTCAATGCATGTCAGCCTTAAAGGAATAGTAATACTTAAATATATATGTAGCAGAGTTTATCCCCCTGAGTAAAACAAGGGTACTCCCATTGCTGAGAGATATTTTATTAAAAAATTATAACAGCTCAAACTTGAATTTTTTTAGGTGCAATATCACAGTGGCTTGAAAATTTACAGTGGCACTGTTGCTACACCATCCTATGGACTTCTGTGGTCCGTAGACCATAAATCACCATAGGATGGTGTAGCAACAGCGCCACCGTAAATTTTCATGCCACTGTGATATTGCACCTAAAAAATTCAAGTTTTAGCTTATATCTCTCAGCAGTGGGAGTACCCTTGTTTTATTTGGGGACATAAACCCTACAACATATATTTTTTTTACATCTTAAGTATAACTATCCCTTTAAGTGGCCCTATAGTAATCTTACTTCATATGAGGCAATTTTAAATAGGTTAATTAACAAATCAAACCCTGACCATCTGTTTGATCAGAGTTGCTTAACAAGATCTTTCACACCTCTATGCAATAAGAAATTCCGAAAGGAGACCTCTAAGGGTCTAAAGGTTCTTCATTCTTTCTCAGTAATGTTGGATGCCATATAGAATGTTTGATAGGTCCAACATCCCACTGCAAAAATATTCAGATAATACTGGAAGATATATATATCTATATATATAAAAGAATAAGCCTCATTGCATAATTTATGGTACCCCACACACAGAACATAATTTATGTCTCCTCAGAAAAGAAACTCGCATTGAACAGAATGTCTCATTACATAATTTATGTCTCATTAGGATACACAACTCCTATTGGGTGATTCAATGGGGACTTTACTGCTCCCATTGGGTGATTCATTGGGGGCATGTTTATCATACAGGGAGTTGGCCTGCCCCCTCCAGCCCGCCCACCAGTATCCAACTGACAAAAAAAATATATAGCTGCCACTTGCTCCTGAAGTAGGGGATATCAATAACTTCTCTTGGTCCACACACACTTTCACTTAGGATCATGACCCCACAAACACACTGTTTCACCTCCCACAGATAATTGTAACCCTCCATACACTCTGTTTCAGTACGAGGGTGTAATGTTTCCATAAAATACAAACTCAGGGATAGACTTAATAGCAACTCTTTTATTTAACTATTTTAATCTCTTCATTCACCTCACTAACTGTTTTCAACTGTCACTCCTCCACTTCCTGATTCCTTCCCTTTCTCCTTAAAGGGAGAGAGATGCTTTGCTGTATGTTACAGAGGGCAAGCCTCAAACACCACTTTCTATTTGTTCCTTCAGCATATTGCTACGTTGCCTCAACTGAAGAGCCACCGTGTGTTATATTGCTATGTTAGCTCAACTTAGAGTCTCTGTGGGTTGGGGGAAGAACTTAACCCTTTGCGTTGCGTACCCCTCTGGCACTCAAAGGGTTAAGTAAGGAGGAGTTACTGCTCCCATTGGGTGAATCAATGGGGGAGTGATTTAAATTATGCAGGGAGTTGGCCTGCCCCCACTATCCAGCCCGCCCACCACTATCCAAGTAACTGAAAAAACAAAATGGCTGCCACTCGCTCCTACACCACAGACAGAAACACAGACAAAGAACACACACACTCAATCACTCACAATCAAACACTCACACTCTAACACTCTCACTCAGACACTCTCACACACTCTCTCACACTCAATCACACTCACAGTCTCACACTCTCAGTCTCACACTCTCTCACTCACACTTATTCTCACACACACACACTCTCACACTCAATCACAGTCTCACACTCTCTCACTCTCACACACACACTCTCACACTCTCAATCACACTCACAGTCTCACACTTAATCACACTCTCACACTCACAGTCTCACACTCTCAATCACACTTGCACACTCAATCACGGTCTCACACTCTCACAGTCTCACACTCAATCACACTCTCACACTCACAGTCTCACACTCTCAGTCTCACACTCACTCAATCACTCAATCACACTCTTACACTCAATTACACTCTCACAGTCTCACACTCAATCACACTCTCACTCCCAGTCTCACACTCTCACTCACACTCAGTCACACTCTCACACTCAGTCACACTCTCACACGCAGTCTCACACTCACTCAATCACACTCTCAAACTCAATCACACTCAATCACACTCTCAGTCTCACACTCACACTCAGTCACACTGAATCACACTCTCAGTCTCACACTCACTCAAAAACACTCAATCACACTCTCACAGTCTCACACTCAATCACACTCTCACTCTCAGTCTCACACTCTCTCACTCACAATCTCACTCATACACACTCACACTCTCACAGTCTCACACTCACACTTAATCACACTCTCACACTCACAGTTTCAAAGTCTCACACTCAGTCTCACACTCACTCAATCACACTCTCACTCAATCACACTCTCACACTCAATCACACTCAATCACACTCTCAGTCTCACACTCAGTCACACTCAATCACACTCTCAGTCTCACACTCACTCAAAAACACTCAATCACACTCTCACAGTCTCACACTCAATCACACTCTCACTCTCAGTCTCACACTCTCTCACTCACAATCTCACTCATACACACTCACACTCTCACAGTCTCACACTCACACTTAATCACACTCTCACACTCACAGTTTCAAAGTCTCACACTCAGTCTCACACTCACTCAATCACACTCTCACTCAATCACACTCTCAAACTCAATCACACTCAATCACACTCTCAGTCTCACACTCACACTCAGTCACACTCAATCACACTCTCAGTCTCACACTCACTCAAAAACACTCAATCACACTCTCACAGTAGGGTGACCACATTTCCCTTCTGCCATTCCGGGACGTGGTCACCCTAGCCGTCATACCTTAAGTCCCTGGTGGTCTAGCGGCGTGGAAAGTGCTCTGTGCCTCCTCCGGCACAGAGCTGAAGCTCCCGCGCGCTGTGCTCAGTAATGCAGAGCGCTGGGAGATGATGTCATCTCCCAGCGCTCTGTATTACTAGAGCGCTTGCCTCCAGGTAAGCTGCATTGCCGCCCTGGATGTCAGCCTGCAAGCGGTGTGTCATATCATGGACGGCGCGAGCGGCGTCCATGATGTGACACACCACTTGCAGGCTGACATCCAGGGCGGCTTGGCTTCACTCCGGGACACTTCATTGTCCCGGTTGAAGGGGACCCGGGACGCGGGACATAGCCCTGAAATAAGGGACAGTCCCGGACGTTCCGGGACCTGTGGTCACCCTATCTCACAGTCTCACACTCAATCACACTCTCACTCTCAGTCTCACACTCTCTCACTCACAATCTCACTCATACACACTCACACTCTCACAGTCTCACACTCACACTTAATCACACTCTCACACTCACAGTTTCAAAGTCTCACACTCAGTCTCACACTCACTCAATCACACTCTCACTCAATCACACTCTCACACTCAATCACTCTCACACTCTCAATCACACTCTCACACTCTCAGTCTCACACTCTCAGTCTCACAGTCACACTCAATCACACTCTCACACTCAATCACACTCACACACTCTCAGTCTCACACTCTCACACTCTCACACTGTCTAACTCTCTCACACAGTCTCACACTCTCACTCAATCACACTCTCAATCTGTCTCACTCTCTCACACAGTCTCACACTCTCACACAGTCTCACACTCTCACTCAATCACACTCTCACCCTGTCTCACTCTCTCACGCAGTCTCACACTCTCACACTCTCACTCAATCACACTCTCACCCTGTCTCACTCTCTCACACAGTCTCATACTCTCACACAGTCTCACACTCTCAATCACACTCTTACTCTGTCTCACTCTCTCACACAGTCTCACACTCTCACACAGTCTCACACTCTCACAAAGTCTCACACTCTCAGTCTCACACTCTCACACTGTCTCACTCTCTCACACTGTCTCACTCTCTCACACAGTCTCATACTCTCACACAGTCTCACACTCTCACAAAGTCTCACACTCTCACTGTCTCACACTCAATCACACTCACACTCTCACACTCAATCACACTCACACACTCTCAGTCTCACACTCTCACAGTCTCACACTCAATCACACTCACACTCTCTCACACTCTCACACTCTCTCACACTGTCTCACTCAGTCTCACACTCTCACAAAGTCTCACACTCTCACTGTCTCACACTCTCACACACTCTCAGTCTCACACTCAATCACACTCACACAGTCTCACACTCACACTCTCACACAGTCTCACACTCTCACACTCAATCACAGTCTCACACAGTCTCACACTCACAGTCTCACATTCACTCAATCACAGTCTCACACTCAATCACACACTCACACTCTCTCAGTCTCACACTCAATCACACTCTCGCAGTCTCACACTCTCAGTCTCACACTCACTCTCTCACACTCTCACAGTCTCACACAGTCTCACACTCACACTCTCACACTCAATCACACTCTCACACTCACAGTCTCACAGTATCACACTCTCAGTCTCACACTCACTCAATCACACTCTCACAGTCTCACACTCTCACAGTCTCACACTCAATCACACTCTCACAGTCACACTCACACTCAATCACACTGTCACAGTCTCACACTCTCGCCCTCTCACACTCACACCCTCTCACTCACATCCTCTCACTCACATACACCCTCTCACTCACACACTCTCACTCACACTCTCACTCAATCACACACACTCACTAACACACTCACGCAATCACTCAATCTCACACTCAAACGCAATCACTCACGCCCCGGGAGCCAGCACGATCCACCTTCCACCATAGTATATACAATTACCACATGCATTTCAACTACATGAATGAATGCCACCCACTCACACCCTGGGAGCCAGCACGATCCACCTTCCACCATAGTATGTGCAATTACCACATGCATTTCAACTATATGAATGAATGCTACAGTTGAGGCATAAGTACAAACACAAACTCATTACAATGACACATATGTCACCCCCTTATGTGTGTCTCTGTGTGTGCCTGTGTGTTCCTCACTTTGTGTGTTGCATGTCTGTATCACACTCTATGTGTCTGCATGTATCTGTGTATGACTGTCGCTCTTTATGCATCTCAGTGCATGTGTGTGCATTTGCGTGTGTGTCTCTGTGTTTGTCTTGCATCTGTGTGTGTGCATTAATTCCCTATATATCCTGACGGGCAACGACGTCCCACATTGCTAGTATATATATATATATATATATATATATATATATATATATATATTATAGAGAGAGAGGGAGAGACAGAGAGGGAGAGACAGAGAGAGAGATATGAACATCACTCTAGTAGCCTAGAGTTATGAGAAGAAGAGTTGGTCACCGCAAAGTAAGAATCATATTGTCTCTTTGGAGTACATGTCAAGACATGATGGTAACTCAGGTAACCAGGTAGTGAAAGTTCTGTTGTATATTATGGAGTCTTTGTGAGAAGATTCTCCTAAGCCTGTGCAATTTAATTACTGCCATTTGGGGATGGACTATTTTATATCAGCTATACTTTATACTATATGAGCTTTGAAATTCTGGATTATCATCTCTGATTGATTATTTGATGCTGGCTCCATGAACTTTTGGGATTTGTTTGGAAACTAATATTTTGATTAATTTTTGTGTGACACTAATATTTCCATATGGATGTGACTCTGGGTTGCTACTATAATGATTCAGGGTTTTTGATGAAATGAGTAAACTTGTGCACATTACTTTTTTATCCAAATGTTCTTTTTTTTATACGTTCTTGAATTATTGAGGCTTTGTTTGAAGTCACTGTCACTCTTACTAGTGATTTCTACTTATAGCTTAATGAACAGGACTCATAAAATCATTCTTTCTCTGTTGTCTAATATAGGTTACTGGTAACTTTGGGAAGGTGACCACCCATTTAATAGGCAGGAACAATTCTTGAAAAGAAGCGCAGGGTGGAGCCTTCCTCCTCTCCTAGCTGGTCCCAGCCAATCCCCTCCAGTAAGATTTGTTCCTTGACCAAGCAAGGAATATTTATAGTTATATTTATTGTTTTCTGTTAGATATGGAATACCAACCATTACACAGATTACCATTGCTGACATTCCCAAGTTGGATAGCTCAGTTTCCAGGTGCTGCTGTGGATCTTCCAGCCCTGAGGGGAAAATCTTGCGTGACAAGTTCTATCCCTAGGAGAAAGCCCACTGAAGCTTCTTCTTTACAAATGGTTATCTGAAGACCTGCTAAAAAGGTGTGCAACCCTTTGAGTGCTGAGGTCCACATGTCCCACCCTTCCCCTCTGCACAGGGGTCTCCTTTGGAGTTCCTAATACATACCCCTGCACTCATTGGGTTTATCTGTATGTCTGTTGGGGTGTAGAGCAATTGGGTTTTTGTGGTAAATGTACTCTTTATTTGCCGTTTTGGGCACGGTTGGGGGTCTATTACACTTTCCCTACTGGGTTTAGTGTTTATTTCTTTATTCTAGTGTTCTCTGATATGTTTTTCTACTGTTCAGACACTTTTTCGTTTTTTGACTTTATTTGAGTTTGTGACATGCTCCATTCACCTGTATGGGACTTTACAGTTTGGGACATATCTCTGCAACCACTCAACGTAGCAACTTCAGAGATGGCTCATTTTGTTTGCCTACCCTTGTTCTATCATCCGGTTCATGTTCTGAGTGTGTTGGGGGGCTCTGGGGGCTTCAAACACTGTTTTTGGGGTGCAAGATGGGAAAGTACATTTCCCATGAGCTCCTGTTTCGCACGTTCGATTCTGATTGGGTTCTGTCGCGGACGCCATTTTCTTCTTTCCCTTCATGAGTATCCTACGCAGGGCTTGGACTCTCCTTCTCTCCTCAGCAGATTAACCCTCGCCTGCCAGTTAAGTGCATTTTCGCTATTTGTGTGGTGAAATACTTACTCTTACACTCTGTATTTGGGTTTCCCTTATACTTTCAGATGTTTATACCCTGTGAGGATGTCAACTCCTTTGGAACTTGGGGCTAAACCTAAGACTAAGGATACTGGGGTGTCTGTGACCCCCATTACGCATTGCTTCTCATGTCAATCAGGGCTTCCTAGAGAATACTCAGGTCATTTATGCCCTTCATGCGCTGCTGTCCCCGCATCTCCCCCAGGGACCTCCAGCCATGCAGTAGAGCCACTGTGGATGCAAGAGTTTAAGGCCACTACTAAAGACTTAAAGTCTACCTTACAACTCCTTCCATCCCAACTGCAGGGGGTCTTCCAGTCTTGGCAGCCCCCTACTTCTATCAGGTCTTCCCTACCTTAGCTGCAGGGTGTACCTGATGTATCTGATTCCTCTGAGGAGGAATTGTTGCTGGACTCAGATGAGGGTGAGTGTTCTGCGGTGCTGTCCTCCCAATTTTTTGGGGACCCCTTTGAAGCTGACCCTGAACCCTCAGCTGAGGGTCCTCAATACTTTGAACATTCCCCTGGTTTCTGAGACTCCGAAGGACCCTTCTGATGTGTTTCATGAACCTAAGAAGCAGACTACCTTCATTCCACCTAATCCCACTCTTGATCACCTTGTGCTGGATGAGTGGAAGAACCATGATAAAAAAATGTACTGTGTCTAGAAAGTTTGCTAAGTTGTATCCCTTCTCTGAAGCAGCCCTAGCGCAGTGGGATCAGCCCCCTAAGGTGGACACCCCTGGTTCTAGACTTTCTAAGTCCACTGCTTTACCTGTGGCAGGCGCGTCTGTCCTTAAGGATTGGACTGACTGGAAACCTGAGGCCTTTCTCAAGTCCATCATTGCTACTGCAGGCACATCATTGCACCCCGCATTTGTAGCTGCTTGGGTGAACAGAGCCATTGCAGTCTGGACTGAATAGTTAACTATAGCTGTCCATCAGGGCGCTCCTACTTCTGACGTATTGCGACTTCTAGCCAACATTTCTGAAGCTCAGCATTATGTTTCTGCAGCTATCTTTGATGCCATCCGGTTGGTGGCTAGGGTTTCTACTATGTCTGTGGTTGACAGATGGGCTCTCTGGCTCCTGATCTGGTCTGCAGATACTACCTCTAAGAAACCCTTACTTTGGTTGCCATTTTTGGGCACCTCCTTGTTTGGGCCAGAGCTTAAAGACCTCATCAGAGAGGCCACTGGGGGTAAGAGCACCCTCTTGCCATTAATTTCCAGGAGGAAACCTGAGGCCAAACAGAATTGGCTTTTTTGTCCCTTTCAGGCTGAGGCGCTTGCCATGAACCAGGCTCTGCGTTCTTCCTCCAAGCCTAAACAACAATGAAGGCCCAAGCAGTCCTCCACCAAGCCTAAGAATTCCAAACCTCCTTTGGCATGACTCGCCGAACCACGGACCCCATGTGCCAGTGGTTGGCCATCTGTGCCATTTCCTCAGAGTCTGGACAGACTCCTTGACGGATCCATGGGTTTTACAGGTAATTTCAGAGGGGTACAGGATCCCTTTCACCACTCTTCCTCCTTTCAGGTTCTTTCCTTCTCACACTCCTCAGGGAGTAGAAAAGCTCTGTCTTTTCAATTGCATCATCCAGACCCTTTTGGACAAGGAGGTCCTGGAACCGGTTCCAGAGCAGGAAATTGGTTTGGGTTTCTACTCCAACCTGTTTGTGGTTTCCAAGAAGGACTGCAGCTGTTGTCCAATTTTGGACCTCAAGGATCTCAATTCCTTTGTGGCCAGAACTCATTACCATCAGGAGTCCCTAAGGACGGTGATTGCGGCCATGTGTACTGGGGAATTTCTCACCATCCATCCGGAGAGCCTCCAGTACCTCAGGTTTGCCTGCGACCAAGGGCATTTTCAGTTTTCTGCTCATCCCTTTGGTCTGACTACAGCCCCCCAGGTCTTCATTGGCTTCCTGGGAGCTTTAGTGTCAGTCCTACACAGGGACAGCATCAGGGTCACTCCATACATGGACAACTTGCTCTTGAAGGCCCCCTCTATGGAACTCCTTCGTCAACAAGTCAAGGACTGCATTCATGCTCTCACCCATCACGGGTGGATCCTGAACATGGACAAGTCGGATTTGATTCCATCTCAAAGACTGGTCTTTCTGGGTCTGCTCTTCAACAGCATGAAGGGCATGGTGTTTCTCACGGACTAGATGGCTCACCAAATCACCCACAAGGTGTCTGCTATCCTGGCTTCAGATCCAGTTCCTGCCAAGAAGTTGACGTCTCTAGTGGAGAAGTTCATATCCACCATAGAGGCGGTCCCGTTTGCCATGGCTCACACGATGGAACTTCAGAGGTTCGTGTCCAGGTCTGCAGGGGCAAGATGGATCTCCTCTTCATGTGGAGCTGAGTCTGTTGTGGTGGCTTGACATCTCCAATCTGCTGAAAGGCAGGCCCTTCCTGGTATCCTTCTGGACAACAATGACAACGGATGCCAGTCTCTCCAGCTGGGGAGCGGTCCTGGGTCACCTGAATGCCCAGGGTCAGTGATCGACGAAGGATTCTCTCCTTCCCATCAAAGTGCTAGAGCTTTGAGCGATATTTCATGCTCTCAGGTACTGGACGTTCAAGCTGGAGGGATGTCCAGTTCGAGTCCAGTCAAACAATGCCAAGGCCGTGGCTTACATCAACAAGCAAGGTGGCACAAGAAGTCTCGCAACTTGGTTAGAGGTCAAAGCTATCTTATCTTCGGCTAAGGAACATGTTTCTTCCATTTCCGCTGTTCATATTCCTGGCATGGACAACGTTCTGACAGACTTCCTAAGTCGACACACAGTGGACAGCAGGAACTGCATCAAGATGTATTCAACCTTGTTGTCCAGAAATGGGGACTTCCTTGCGTCGACCTGATGGCAACAAGGCACAACAGGAAAGTCCCATTGTTCTGCTCCCGCTGGAGGGACCCTCTGGCTCTGGCAGTGGATGCCATGTCGATTCCATGGCACTTTCCTCTGTCATACATCTTTCCTCCCATTCCTACGCCGCATAGGGTGTTGAGGAAACTGCGTCTGGAGTGTTCTCCAGTCATTCTGATTGCTCCATACTGGCCTCGTCATGCTGGTTTCCGGAGCTTCTGGATCTCTCCGTGGCAGAGCCCTGTCGGCTTCCTCGCCATCAGGATCTTCTTCTACAGGGGTACCTGTGGAAGAAGGATGTAGACCATCTGGGTTTGATGGCATGGAAATTGAATCCTCAATATTGTTGAAGGAGGGCCACTATGCTTCACACTTCAGGTGTGGTGGCCACTATGCTCAGTACACAAAAGCCTGTTTCCTCTAAGGTGTTCCACAGAGTCTGGTCTACTTTTCTCTCTTGGTGTGCTGATAAGAATCTTTCCCACAATTTCAACCTTCCCACAGTCCTGTCCTTTTTACAGGACGGGATAGACAAGGGGCTCAGCTTGAGTTCCTTGAAGGTTCAGACTTCTGCTCTCTCGATTTTCTTTCAGAGATGCATTGCCATCCTTCCGGATGTCAAGGTTTTCTTCCAGGGTGTTGCCCATGCTCGTTCTGCCTTTAAGAACCCCGCTCCTCAGTGTGATCTTACCTTGGTTTTGGGTGTCCTTCAGCGCCCTCCATTTGAGTCTTTGGCTACTATTCCTCTAAATCTCCTGACTTGGAAGATGGCTTTCTCCTGGCAATAGTGTCTGTTCTCTGTGTCATTGAGTTGCATGCTTTGTCCTGTAAACCGTCCTTTTTGGTGTTTAACAAGGACAAGGCGGTTCTTTGCACTTCTCAGCAATTTCTCTTGACGGTGGTTTCTGAATTCCACATTAATAAGGAAATAGTGGTGCCCTCTTTCTGTCCTGACCCTGACCTTCACTTGTTGGATGTGGTCCGATGCCTTAAGTTCTGTTTGCATCGTACTGAGTCCCTTCATCAGTCTGTCGCGCTCTTTGTCATTCCTACGGGGTCCCAGGACAGGTAAACTGGCATCCAAAGTTACCATTGCCTCCTGGATTAAGCCTACTATTCATAAGGCGTACAAACTGAGGAAGAAGCCTGCTTTATTTCGTGTCACGGCTCATTCCACTAGGTCTGTTGAGGCCTTTTGGGCCTAGAAGAATCAGGCCTCAGCTGATCAGTTGTGCAAGGAGGTCACCTGATCGTCTGTGCACACCTTCTCTAAACACTACCATTTTGATGTTCTGGCATCGGCCGATGCCATGTTTGGTAGGAAGATCCTGGAGGAAGTCGTGCCTGTCTAGGGTCTTCTTCATTACCTTTAGTACTCCTTGACGGTTGAGGCTGGTTGGCTCTAGTTCTGTGTTCTATGTTACGGTTCCTGGTGTGTTATACTCCAGTTTTGTGTTTGTTGACACTTGTTCCTTATGGGGCTGTTTTATTATTTGTTTAGCTCATATATATTCTGGTGACTTTTGGGACCTGCGTCTGGTCCTTGCCTTCATTCCCACCTCTGGGAAACTCAATGTTTGGACATCCCAAACTTACCAGTAACCTATATTGAAAGACAGAGAAGAGAGGATTTTAGTCTTACCTGTTAAATCCCTTTCTCTTAGTCCATATGGGTTACTGGTCTCCCTCCCTGTCAAGGGACTATGCTTGGTTTTCCTGTGACCGACAGTGGGAGTCCTTTCGGGTTCATGCTCTCAGGAGTCCTTTTTTTCCTTTCTTGGTACCTAGTCAATAGTTAGTGTTTCAAATATTACTGGAGGGGATTGGCTGGGGACCAGCTAGGAGAGGAGGAAGGCTCCATCCTGCACTTCTTTTCAAGAATTGTTCCTGCCTATTAAAGGGGCAGTCGCCTTCCCAAAGTTACCAGTATCCTATATGGACTAAGAAAAAGGATTTAACAGGTAAGACTAAAATCCTCTTTTCCAAACCCTGAACAGTTTATTGAGTCAACATTCTTAGGATACAAATATATCCAAATAGGGTAACTCATCTGAGATATTTAGTTCTTAGTGCCAGATCAAATTCTCACATAGTATGTTAACTTAAGTTACCAGGCCCTTTTCTGCTTCTCTTTTCTAGAATTTGACTTTCACTGTCGTCCAATACAGGTCACTGGTACAATGGGAGGCGATCCGCCCCTTTAATAGGCAGGAACATTCATTCAAATGTATGCAGGGGGTGGAGCCTCCCCTCCTACTTAAGCTGCCTTCAGGCCAGAGCCAAGCCAGATTGATTTGTTCCTGTGTGCAGTGCACACCAGGTGGAGAACATCTATCATTCAGCTTTAGTTTTTTATTGTTTTTCTTCAAATATGGAATACCACCATTAGGAGGGTGACCATGGCTGTGAATTGCCCTCTCCAAAGTGGCTAGTGCAGCTTCCAGGGATTTTCTGGTGGACCTTATGCCCTGAAGAGGGAACAGCTTGGGTCAAGTAGCTTCCCTGCTGGGGAATTTGCCTCCGGTTAATTCCTATTTCAATATTGTCACCTGAAGACAGAAGTCCTGCAGAAAGGTGAGCCACCCTTTGAGTGCTGAAGGTCCACTTGTCCCCACAGTGTCCCTTACTTGGGCTTGTATTTGGGAGTTTGCATTTTGCACTCCAGCACTCATATGGTGTTTTTATTTCTATTGCTTGTATTTATGCAATTTCTGTGGTATTCCCTGGGTTTTGGAGCTTTGGAATATTATTTTCTCATGTTTCTCATGTGTTAAAAGTATGTTTGGTGTACTTTCTATTTCAGAAATACTTTATTAAATTTTGATGTTCCGCGCCTTTAAGCGCACCTTTTACCGCATAGACTCCATTGCTCCTTTACTCTCTATGGGTTTGCCCAGTGTGGGACATATCTCTGGAACCGCTTATCACAGCAACTTCAGAGAGGGCTCATTTTGTTGGTCTTCCCCTGCTCTATCATCCGGTGGCTAGTTTTGGGGTGTGGGGAGTTTGGGGGGGCTTCAGGCACTGTTTGGGGTACTTCTGAGAGAAAACTACATTTCCCATGAGCGCCCGTTTCGCTCTCGTTTTCTGATTGGCTGCAGTCGCGGCAGCCATTTTGTGGTGTTATTCTCAGCGAGTATACTACACAGGGACCGAGCCTTCTCTCCTCTCAGCAGATTAACCCTTCGCTGGCCAGATAAGTCCAATTTTAGACATTTCTGGGGTGGAACTTTAATCTTTCACACTTCTACTGGGTGATTTTTCTTAGTGGTGTATATCTGACGCTGTGAGCATGTCTACTCCACTGGAGTCAGGGGCTAGACCCAAGACTAAGGAGGCTGGGGTGTCTGTTTCCCCCATTGCGTTTTGCTCCTCTTGTCACTCTGGGCTGCCTAGAGAATTTTCAGGTCATTTATGCCCAAAATGTACAGATAGTCATGATAGCAACCCTGGGCTTCCCAGCTACGCTATTGAGCCAACTTGGGTGAAAGAGTTCAAAGCTGCCACTAGGGATCTCAGATCCACTCTCCAACTCTTTCCCTCTCAGGTTCAGGGGGCTCTACAAGTCTGGCAGACCCCCTCCTCAATCAGGACCTCCCTGCCTAAGCCACAGGGAGCTCCTGATGTGTCTGATTCTTCTGAGGAAGAACTTTTACAAGATTCTGATGCTGAGGAAGGCACTGTTATTGAATCTAATAGGTCCATTGGGGACCCTTATGAATGTGACCCTGAGGTTTCTGCTGAGGGTTTGATTAGAGCGGTGTTAACCACGCTCAACCTTCCTCTGACTCAGGAATCTACTCATGATCCAACTGACGTTTTTCAGAAAGGCGGTTATATGTTTTCCAACTAACCCTACTCTTGCCCGTCTAGTCTCTGATGCGTGGAGGAATCCTGAAAAATCCTCTTCTGTGTCCAAAAAGTTTGCTAAGCTTTACCCTTTTCCTGAGACTGAACTGGCAAAATGGGTTCATCCTCCCAAAGTGGATGCTCCTGTTTCTAGATTATCCAAATCTACTGCTTTAGCTGTATCTGATGCCTCTGCCCTGCAGGACTGGACGGACAAAAAGTTAGAGATTTCTCTTAAATCCATTTTTGCCTCCATTGGCACTGCCATGAGTCCAACCTTTGCAGTGGCGTGGCTTAATAGAGCTATTGCAGCCTGGACTGAATGACTGACTGAGGCGGTTCGCCAGGATGCGCCAGTGTCTGAGCAGTTACAACTTCTTGCTAATATAGCAGAAGCCCAGAATTATGTTTCTGACGCTGCCTTTGATGCTGTGCGCATGATGGCAAGGGCCTCTACTTCCTCTGTGGTGGCTAGACGTGCTCTTTGGCTGAAAATTTGGTCTGCTGATACTGCCTCTAAGAAAGCCTTACTTTCTTTGCCCTTTCAGGGGAACTTGTTGTTCGGTTCTGAACTTAAGGAGATGATTAGTGAGGCTACTGGTGGTAAAAGTACTCTTCTACCTTCAGTCTTCAAGAAGAAGTTTCCAGCCAAACGCAATCGGTCCTTTCGTTCCTTCCAGACTGAGACACGCTCCACGTCCCAGACAGGTCCGTCCTCCACGTGCTCCTCCTCCAAGCCCAAACAGTCCTGAAAGCCCAAAATTGCCCCTAAGGCCAAGACCTCCAAGACTGCTTCGGCATGACTCACTGAACCCGGGTCCGCATCCGGCTGTAGGTGGATGTCTCCACATCTTTCTCCGGACTTGGGAGGAGTCATTGACGGACCCATGGGTAATTCAGGTGGTATCAGAGGGGTACAGGATCCCTTTCTCTTCCCTTCCTCCTTTCCGGTTCCATTTTACTCGTCCTTCTCAGGAACCTACAAAAAGACATCTGTGCCACAACGCTATTCAGGATCTTTTGGACAAAGAGGTTCTGGAATTGGTTCCACCAGAGGACACAGGTTCTGGATTTTATTCCAACCTGTTCGTTGTGGCCAAAAAGGACGGAGGCGCTCGTCCTATCTTGGATCTCAATGATCTCTATTCCTTTGTTGTGAGTTCCCACTTTCGCCAGGAATCCCTGCGCTCTGTGATTGCCGCAATGTCTCCGGGGGAGTTCCTTGCCTCCCTGGACCTTCAGGATGCGTATCTTCACATCCCTATTTATCCAGAGAGCAGACGGTATCTCAGGTTTGCCTGTCACAAGGGCCACTTTCAGTTTTCAGCTCTTCCCTTTGGACTGACTTCAGCCCCTCAGGTCTTTCAGAGTGTATTGGGATATTTGATAGCTGTGCTTCATCGAAAGGGTGTCAGGGTGACTCCCTACATGGACGATCTGCTCCTGAAAGCTTCATCTGCGGAGATTCTCCACCAGCAGCTGCAGCTGTGTATACACACACTGAATCGCCACGGCTGGATTGTGAATCTGGACAAGTCAGACTTGGTCCCATCTCAACGGCTCCTCTTCTTGGGTCTCCTGTTTGACACTCAGCAGTGCATGGTGTTTCTACCAGAGGAAGTTGCTCATCAGATTGCTATCCGAGTAGCCAGGATCCTGGAATTCGACAGGGTTCCAGTGCCGAAGTTGACCTCTCTGGTGGGGAAATTCATTTCCACAATAGAGGCGGTGCCATTTGCTATGGCACACACCAGGGAACTTCAGAGGTTTGTGATCCAGACGTGCAAGAATCATCCAGATCATCAGCATCTGTCAGTCTCTCTGCCTCCTCATGTCGAGTTGAGCCTGCAATGGTGGTTGGACTTGTCTCATCTCGTGAAAGGGAGATCCTTTCGGGTTCCCTATTGGACCACAGTCACAACGGATGCCAGCCTCCGGGGATGGGGAGCTGTGTTGGGACGTTTCAGTGCTCAGGGGAAATGGGGACTGGAAGAATCTCTTCTCTCCATCAATGTTCTGGAACTTCGTGCCATACTTCTTGCCCTGAGGCACTGGGAATCTCAGCTGGAAGGCTGTCCAGTCAGAGTGGAGTCCGACAACACCACCGCAGTGGCTTACATCAACAGACAAGGCGGCACAAAAAGTCTCACCGCTTGGTTAGTGGTCAAAGCCATTTTATCCTGGGCAGAAGATCATGTGCCAGTCATCTCAGCGGTACACATTCCAGGCATAGACAACGTCATGGCAGATTTTCTCAGTCGTCACACAGTCGACAGCGGAGAATGGGCGCTTCATCCAGAGTTGTTTCACCTTCTCACCCAGATGTGGGGGGTGCCAGTAGTGGATCTGATGGCTACCAGACACAACAGGAAGGTGCCAGTGTTTTGCTCCCGGTGGAGGGACCCTCTTGCTCTGGCAGTGGATGCTTTGTTGATCCCTTGGACGTTTCCTCTGGCTTACATCTTCCCTCCTCTTCCTCTGTTGATCCGAGTCATCCAGAAGCTGAAGGTGGAGCGTTGTCCTGTCATCTTGATCACTCCAAATTGGCCTCGTCAGTCCTGGTATCCGGAACTGCTAGCCATGTCTGTGACGGATCCTGTTCCGCTTCCTGCACGTCCAGATCTACTTCTTCAGGGATATCTGTGGAAGGAGGATGTTCAGCATCTCCATTTGATGGCTTGGAGGTTGAATCCTCAATTTTAAAGAAGAAAGGGTTTTCCTCTTCAGTGGTGTCCACGATGCTCAGAGCTCGCAAGCCTGTGTCTTCCAAGATCTATCACTGCATATGGTCCACCTTTGTAGCATGGTGTACTGATAAGGATCTGTCTCTAGATTTCCATCTTCCCACAGTCCTAGCCTTTTTACAGGATGGGGTTGAGAAGGGACTCAGCCTGAGTTCTCTCAAGGTTCAGACTTCTGCTCTGTCTGTGTTTTTCCAGGAAAGAATTGCTATTCTTCCTGATGTTAAGGTTTTCTTCCAAGGCGTGGCTCATGTTCGGCCTGCCTTCAAGAGTCCTACTCCCCAGTGGGACCTCAATTTGGTGCTGGGGGTTCTCCAGAGACCCCCGTTCGAATCCTTGGCTTCTATTCCTTTACTTCTCTTGACCTGGAAAATGGCCTTCCTTTTGGCTATTGTCTCAGTACGCCGGGTAGCAGAGTTACAAGCTCTGTCTTGTAAACCTCCTTACTTGGTGTTTCACAAGGACAAGGCAGTGCTTCGCACTTCCAAGGAGTTTTTACCCAAGGTCGTCTCCGGATTTCATATCAATCAGGAGATTGTGGTTCCCTCTTTCTGCCCTAACCCTTCCTCTGACAAAGAAAGAGATCTCCATTTATTGGATGTTGTGCGTTGTCTTAAATTTTATGTTCATCGCACTGAGTCTATCAGGAAGACTGACGCCTTGTTCGTCGTTCCTGAGGGGCCTAGGGCAGGGAGACCGGCATCCAAGGTAACTATTGCCTCTTGGAGTAAATCTACTATCCGTGAAGCCTACAAATTGCGGAATAAGCACGTTCCCTTCAGGGTTACTGCTCATTCCACCAGATCTATTGGGGCCTCTTGGGCCTACAAGAATCAGGCATCTGCTGATCAACTGTGCAGAGCGGCCACTTGGTCCTCTGTGCACACATTCTCGAAGCACTATCGAGTTGATGTACTGGCCTCGGCTGATGCCAGCTTTGGAAGGAAGGTCCTGGAAGCAGTTTTGCCTGTTTAGGACTTCTATTCTGTGATCCTTAGTGCTTCTTTACTGTTGAGCCCTGTTGTTTCTAGTTCAGTGTGCTGTGTTAGTTTGGGGGTTTATTTTTCCCCCTGGTTGGTGTCCGTTGACACTTCTGTTACTGGGCTATATGATTCATTGGTTCATAGCAGTTCTAGTGACTTGGGCCTTGCGCCTCGTCCTTGCCTTACTTCCCGCCTCAGGGAAAGCTCAATGTTTGTACATCCCATTGTACCAGTGACCTGTATTGGACGACAGTGAAAATAGGATTTTAGTCTTACCTGTTAAATCCTTTTCACTTAGTCCATACAGGTCACTGGTCTCCCACCCTGTCAAGGGACCATGCTTGGCTCTCCTGTGGCATTCAGTGGGAGACCTTCGGGGCATGCTCACAGGAGTCTTCCTTTTCTTGCTTACCTCTGGTCAGTTTAAGTGTCTCAAATCAATCTAGCTTGGCTCTGGCCTGAAGGCAGCTTAAGTAGGAGGGGAGGCTCCACCCCCTGCATACATTTGAATGAATGTTCCTGCCTATTAAAGGGGCGGATCGCCTCCCATTGTACCAGTGACCTGTATGGACTAAGTGAAAAGATTTAACAGGTAAGACTAAAATCCTATTTTCTCCCTTCATACAGCATTCAAGGTTCATTATAATGCTACATTCTACCCTGTGGGTAATCCCAGTAAAGTCCTTTCATCGAATTAAAAGTTATTGTCAAATAAATTATCCACTGAGATTGCTTGGGCTTTCACTGCCCCAGTATATCTTGTTTAGGCAAGTTATAGAAAATTATCCAAATATTATATTGTACAGTGTTTCTTTGTCTCTCTTGTATGGTTTAACAGATAGAGCCTCTTTCAGCATCTTGTTTGAGCAAACGTGACCTCTCTGGCCATCTCACTATTACATTTGCAAGAATTTCCAATCTCTCTTAGAGTCTAAGTTTAACAATTTCTTACATTATGAAATATTTATTTTGTTGCTATATTACTTAAGTTTTTGCATTTGATTTTTTCTATCTAATGAATTATTACAGATTAATCATTTAGCCAAGGGTGCATATGATAACTTTTATGATACTGTTATACTATATGGATATGTTTACCTTTATACCTCTACATCTTTTAGTTTTTAATACAACATTTTAGTTTTTGTGTATGATAGCTATGGGGTGTGATGAATTACTGAGATCAGTGGATGGTTTAATTTACTTTTTTGTGTTTATTTTTTTCATTTTTTTATTTATTTATTTATTTATGTAACTGTTATTCAACCTTTAGTGCTGCAAATGTATCTTATTTATTCATTTTAGGATATATTTCTGAGAGAAAACATGACACAAAGTGGCAGTAATATTAGATTAAGAGATAATCATTTACTGTGCCAATAGATCCATAGTACATAAGCCATGATTAGATATTGTACCCAATGCTGCCATTCTCTTATTGCCCTCTAAAGCACACAGTGTGCCAGACATAATGAAGGGTTATAAAAATTGAAAAATTGCTGCTCTACTTTTTGTGCAAGTTTGTTTGTTGTTTACAATATTTATTTTTCTACCACTGGTAGCATAATAAATACCATGAAAATCACAATTTGCTCATTATATTTACAGGCTCTCTTCAGGACAGTAGCCATGATGGTACCAGACTATGCAATGATAGCTGAAATAGTTCTGTATTCCTGTGGATTTGTTACAGCCAGACCGTTGTCAGTGAAAATTGTAGCAACTTATCGTCTTTGTTCTGAACAATTGTCATCCCAGCATCATTATGACTATGGAATGAGAGCAGTGAAATCAGTCCTTACAGCTGCCGGCAACCTAAAGGTAAATATTAATAAGCATATGAACATATATTTCTGGAGTCTGGCCAGTGTATTACAGATACCTGTAGAGAAAAAAAACTAAATTTAGACCTTTTCTCTCTCTTTTTCCTACCTTTAAACAGAGGATTATATGAAAATAGCATAGGTAAATGTTGTATGTGCTTTCTATCCCCAAACTTAACAAAACCCAGACAAGTATCACTACAAAAAAATATTTATTAAACAGTGTGCACTTGTATGAAACTGGGAGATCACAACAAATATGTTAATACAAAATTTATATTAATGTCACGGAAAATAAAAACAATAATATTAGACAATGTAATAAAAAAAATCTAACTTATGTATCTATATGTACTCATATGAAAAGGAAAAACACAAAAGGGAAAAGAAGGGGGAACGCCCCTTGTATGGAATATTTGCGCACCAATAAACCATCACTGCAACACCCAATGGTGGTTTACTCATTAGAGTCCCAACCAAAGGCTTGATGACGCTCAAAAAGTGGCTCACTCCAGGTATCAGCAAAATATGGAAAAAACAGAATGTTGGCAAACCTAATTGTTATATCTGTATAAATAGAAAAAAGGAAGGGGAAGACAAAACAAGGGGCGCCCCTTGTGTATATCAAACTAAAAATTATATGGAGGACCACCACCGCACCCTTATTGTGTGCACTCACAAAATTATAGTGTCAGTAGCGACATATGTCAGCACTGACTAAATCAAGCAGAAGGAGAATTGATAACTGTCTCCAACCAGTGTATTCTGGAACATTAGATGTGATTCCACTGCAGCTCCCTTCAATCACACGCTCCCCTCAGCGGCAAAGTGTATATATACAAGACAAAAACAGGAACAGGGGCGCATATGGTGAAGTAAGTATTATAAAGTGACCAATAAACAATGTGAATGCACTCACGTTTAGGTGTTGTCAGAGCTTTGATATCAAAGTTCTCTGACTTAAAAGCAAACGGAGAAATTCTCCCCTCTCCGTTGGGGTCACTCACTCCTCTTATTTCCCAATGGAGTTTTCAAAATAGATCACAGCAGGAACGATGAACAGCAGGCAGACTCTTATAAAATTTATTGAATAAAACAATAATAACTGGTTATAACGCTAACACGTTTCACGGTGATCAACACCGCTTTATCAAAGCTTAACAAGCCAACACCAATAAAAACATATGTATATAGAAACCTATATCTATATCTATAATCTATATACATATGTTTTTATTGGTGTTGGCTTGTTAAGCTTTGATAAAGCGGTGTTGATCACCGCGAAACGTGTTACCGTTATAGCTAGTTATTATTATTTTATTCAATAAATTTTATAAGAGTCTGCCTGCTGTTCATCGTTCCTGCTGTGATCTATTTTGAAAACTCCATTGGGAAATAAGAGGAGTGAGTGACCCCAACGGAGAGGGGAGAATTTCTCCGTTTGCTTTTAAGTCAGAGAACTTTGATATCAAAGCTCTGACAACACCTAAATGTGAGTGCATTCACATTGTTTATTGGTCACTTTATAATACTTACTTCACTAATTGTTATATGTTTAATCAGTAAAACCAACATTAAATAAATTAATGCTTTCAGAAATTCTCAAAAGGGTATACAGCATCTCGGGTCTCTGTGCCCCCATAAAGTCTCATAATCGTTTCCTCCTTCTGATGCTTGAATCCTATATAGATGTTCTTGTGTGTCTTCCTCCTATCAAGTTAGTATTAAGTCCTCAGATGACCCTCTCAGCTGAGATGTGTATTTCATGCCAGCTGAGAGTCTGATATTATTGACACCACTGAGATGGAAAGCTGAAAAAAATGGGGAGGCTGACACTGGAGGTGAATCCTACAGATACTCTGCAGGGTGCCCCGGAGTAGGATGAAGGGGAAAACTTACGGGGGACATGGGGCAGGGACCAGCACTGATGATACTAAAAACAGGACCAAATGTGCTTTCGCCAGCCTTACTGCTGGATTTTTCTAGGGCCAAACAAACAGGAATGGACAGCATGCTGCCTGGTTATATAGCTTCCCCCACTTCCATTTGTTTCACTTAATTATATCAAAATAAAATACTACAGTAAGATACACCAAAAGTAAATAGATACATAAAAAAAATAGCACCAATATCAATGCACTCAAAGCACTTGTAAACAGCCATTCAATAGATAATGTTAGTGCAAGCATATAGGGAATCCTCTCCAACACATCTTATTCCTGCATTTCCAATGCCCATAAGATACCATAAATAAATCAGATCTCGGCAGAATACCGGGAACACAGCAACGATCTCACCGTTCTGCTGCTGTTCTCCGCTCACCACTCTACCGTCCAGGATGAAAATCTCCCAATTTGATAATTTCTATTCATCTTATACGTATTTTGTGCTGATGACAAAGTTCCAATGTCTTTCTCCCAAGCTTTGCACATAATAATTCTGGTCTCTATATACCCTCGGATGCATGTTATGGTGGAAGCAGGTGCCAACCTGCACATAACAATTCCAGTCTCTATGTACCCTCAGATGCATGCTATGGTGGAAGCAGGCACCAAACATGCTGTGTTCCCGGTATTCTGCTGAGATCTGATTTATTTATGGTATCTTATGGGCATTGGAAATGCAGGAATAAGATGTGTTGGAGAGGATTCCCTATATGCTTGCACTAACATTATCTATTGAATGGCTGTTCACAAGTGCTTATTAACAGCATGAGTGCATTGATATTGCTGCTATTAACCCGTTAACTGCTTGCCACCAACTCAGCCTTTAATCTTTATTTTATTGTCATCGGAGAATTATTTTGAGAAGAATAATTTTTAGTCATATTATGCCTGTGCACAGATATTGTTCATCTTAACATGCTATGATCTACAGATCCTTGAGTGGATATAATTTATATATGAAGATACAGATCTGTTACTATTTTACATAGTTTATGCATGCATACTTTCTGAGACTTTATAGCATTTGGCCTAGCTACTATTTTTTTGTTGGGGTTCTGTAGGTCTTGGGTATTTTATGTCTGTGGTGTTATATTTGTATATATAGGGATGGGGATTGTTGTCCAATGAGTGGGTTCCATGGGTATGTGTTTTTGTAGCCCATTACTATTTGGATACTAGTTTTCATATATTTGCATATTTTTTAACAATAAATTTGAAGAAGTGGGAGTGCCTATGTTTGGATCTTATCTTTTCTCTTTGTGTATTTGCTTGTATTATATATAGGATCCATGTACATCTCATGCATGTTTGTGCATGGTTCACTTCTCAGGTATTAATAGGTTAGTGAGTGCTCATCATTATTATGGATTGTGTTTTTATAAATTTATGGTACTCTATTTTTCAAGATCTTTTAGCACCATCTGTCCAAAGACCTTGATGCCCCCTGTTGAGCTGGGGTAAAATGTGAATCGTGGCCTTTTTGTCCCATGGTTTGGGGGCCACAGGTCCATATCACCCTGTCCCTGCTCCAACATCTCTAGGAAGCGAACCTCAAGCTTTTTATGCCCAAGAAGGTTCCAGAACAAGATTCTCTAAGGGTTTCATAGCAAAATGTTTCTTTAGTGTGAGGGACCTGATTGGAAAAGTTACAGAATCGAGAAATGGTTTAGGATCCTGTCAGCAGACATCCACACTCCCCTGTTGGTTAGAGAATTCAATTGGACTCATCTCAGTAAGTCTCTCCCCCCGGAGACCAGCAATTGAGGGGAGGGGCAGTGTCACACTCAATTACGTGTTCTGCCGGTGTAGATGCTGTGTCTTCCGACCTGTTCCTGAGCTTGGTCTTTGTCCAAAATTCTACCTACTGCATTCACCTAACTCGACATATGCCAGTGCAGGTCTGTTCAAAAGTGTACTCGTGTTCATCAAAGTGTGTGTTCACTCAGATCTCCTGAGTGAATCTGCACCATGTTCATCGATTCTGCAGATCACCAGAGATTCACTTATGATGCCAGCAGAGGTTAAACATCAGAGTCTGTTCCATTCTGCAGACCAGTTCTCCTGAACTCACTCTCTCTCTCCCATCCAGGTTTATTTTCCCAGGATCTGTCCCATTCAGCAATATGTAGCACTCCTGTGTTCCCATTTTAGTCTGACTGGGCCTCAGTTACCTAGCTTTACGGCCAGCACCTTCACGCTGAGCTTAGGCAGCAGCAAGGGTTCAGCAGAGGCTATCTGTACACTCTAGCATGACTTACCATTCATCACTCCCCAGCATTGGCTGGTTGCCCAGATGGTCTCTGGGAGGTTCCTGGCACCTATTTTAAATTTCGTAGTCCTGCAAATCCTTTCAAGATGGAGGCTTCCACTGAGGGAAGGATTTGGAAATGTGACAGCTACTTTTCACAGCTGATTACATAAGAAGTAATTCAGGAGGAAGATAAATCTTCATTACTGAAACATTGAGAAACAATCACATTTAAGTTCATGTTATGCTGACCTATTATACACAAATCAAACAAGACAAAACTGCACTATTTCATATAGATTGCTTCAATCTGAACCTCTGTATATCATACATTACTTCTTATGACAATGAAATGTTCACCCACATTTATCCATCTGACATTTTGTTTTAATAATTTAGCAACAATATATACAAGCTTGCCTGCCACACCAAGGCATCTTTTTTTTCAGTGACTGACATTAGGGAATACTTAATACACCTCAAAACCTGGGGTATGTCCATCTCCTTCATACCTTTAATAGAGTGGGTTAACTTACTTATTAAAAGCAGTAATATATGCTATACACAGACTGAGAAGAAGCAGTCTCTTTGAAGAAGCACAGGTTTGTCTTAGTTTTTAATTTACGAGTTTATTCTTTGCACCACTTCATGTCTGTGCAATAATATCATTAATTCAGGCTTTATGCGATGAATGACAGTGGGTGAGGCAGACTACTACAGGTATGAACTGTGTTGTAAGGAGGAGGACACATGCTGCTAAAACCTCAATTTGAGAAACGTGACTTAACATGTATGTTACAATGAGTACTATATGCTATACACAGGCTCACATTGAAGCATCCTCTATAAAGCCAATTGAAACGCAAAAAATTCAATTTGCTGCTCTTCCTGAAAAAAAAAGGACTAAGGCCATAATTAGTATTAGTATGCCATAATTAAAGGTTTTAATCTCACCCTAAAGACTAACAGGAAAATATTTGAATCAGACAGCAGTGCGTCTGATAGCTGCACTGAATGCACTGAAATAGTGTGAGAACTAATAAAAATTGTCTGGCTTTGGATAGCTGGTTTTCAAGCTTCCAGCTAGAGGTTTTAGATGATTAAATTATTCTAGAACAGCCTTGGTAACTGTGTCCTGAAACTGCAGAGGAGGACTGTTACCACAAAAGATGCCTAGATGGAAAGATCAAAAAGGTGAAGCATCATGGTTGAAGGGGTTTCTTCTTATGTTATAAGTGTCTGGGGAAACCTGGGACAGGGACATACCCACATATGTTTTGGATATAACTATATGGGCCATGTCCTATTTCCTGCCCAGAAGAAAGGGATGGTCTGTTTCACCACTGAGTTGAATTGTAATGCTTCTGTCTGGTATGAATGAAAATGTATTAAGTCAAATGCTGGGGAAGGTAATTCAGGGACTGAGGCATTTAGTGACAAATTTCTCCATGGTGCATCCAGAAATAATAATAAACTCTGAGGTTATTGTTCCTAGGAAGACATTGCCAGTGAGAGAGGTTGAAGAATGGAATCCAAGGGTGACAGTTGCCATTGGCATATGGTCATATTGATTTGGTCATAAAAGAAAAGTCTGCTGGAGAGGAGAGTACCCTGTGAAATTCCTGTCAGTATGAGAATGGGGAATGATTTGAGTAGAATGATCTTTTCCAGTATGCCACCAGACTAGGTCTCAATAGATTTAGGCTCCCTCTAGTGCAACCGTGCACCATCAAATGTATTTGATATGGGCTGGGAGGGAAGATAGGGAGACAGGTGCAAATTTTCATCTGTGCTTCAACATTTTACAGTAAGCATAATGAAGAATTCTAAGGAGTGGGTTACTGAGCCTGCCCCCATACTGACTGAAGGAGAGGTTGATGGCTTGAGCCAGACCCAGTGGCCAGTGTTGAAGAAGGATGGGGATCAAGTGTAATTATCCAGGAATAGGTTGCCATGCCAACTGGAGGGGGGGATGCTGTTAAGGTTGCCATGCCAACTGGTGGAGGGGATGCTGCTAAGGTATTTGACCTAGGCCAAACCCAGGGACCAGAGCAGAAGGATACAAATCCATTGGTAAAAATTTTGGATAGGGTCCTTGATGGTAGTCCCATACTGACTAGGAGAAGCAGTTGACCGTAAACTAGCATATGTACACCATTCCCAGGGACCAGTGCATTAGGTCATGGATCACTTGAAAAGCATATTGAATAGTGTTGTTGCTAGGTTTCCCATATTGACTAGTGGAGTGGATGCTGTTGAGGTGGTTGATCTTTGCCAGACCCAGAACTCTGCATGAAGTTGGAGATCAGGAGGTAATCATGATGGAGACAATAAGAATTTTCTCATTCTTCCAAGAGAGGTGGTAAGAAGCTGGGAAAGAGATCTCTCATTTGTTTCAGGTGGAAATTTCCTGCAACTTAAAATTTTCTGTGGCTGTATACTATAGATTTCTATGAGGTGGGAATTTCCCATCTCATAGAAAAGAGACCCCCAATTTTCTACTGGTATAAAAGCCAAAAATGTCCTGCACTTCAGTGTGGGTTTTGTTAGTAGAGAGTTGTAGGTGTTTTCAGGAGGAGAGAGAGCAAAAAAATTGAATTTGTGATTTCTCTACTGTGTGACATTTGTGTCACATAGGGTTAGGTTAGTGGGAGTCAGAAAATTGAGATTTAGTGTTAGGGCAGTGAGGGACATTCTAATTGTGAAATTTAGTATTAGGGCAGTGGGGGAAATTCTAATTCAGTTAGTGTTAGGGTCTGTGAAGTGATTTTTTTTAATTATTATTTGTTTTCATTATTTTATCTTTAATATTTTTATTATAGTTTTTTTTTACTTCTTTTTCTTTATATTATTTTTTTTAATTACAAGAGACATGCTCAATCATGTTTATAAGAAAGACTTGTCAGAGACGTGGAGGAACTGAAGGAGAATCATCCTCATTGGGGGGGAGGGTAGGCCCATACTATCTCACTTGCCAAGATCAACGGAGAGGCACCAACATCAGCCCTGCAGTGGAGCCACAACCAGTACCACCTGTACCAATAATGGTGGTGACACCAGGAGCACCACCCTTGTCACCAAGCAACTTGGTAGATAACAGCCATGATTCCTCTGAGTCTTTCAATGCACTCCATAGCTTTCTTCACCAGACAAGCTTGGAATGTCACAGGGAGGAAATAAAATGGGGGAGTGAGGATTTGGATTTGGAAGATGGACAACAATTGGAGGTGGGTTTAGTAGGTGAGAGAGCCTCTTGTGAGTGGGCAGCAGGAGGATATAGTGGAGGATCTTATGAGTAGCCAGGAAGAAGAGGCTCAGTTTCCTGTGAGGGGTCAGGTTTTGACTGAGAATAGGCAAGAAGAGGGGCAGAATTCTGTTCTTGGTAAGGTGGAGGAGGGCAAGGTTCTGCTAAGTGGGCAAGAAATGGGGCAGGATCTTTGAGTGGGCAGGAAGAGGGCCAGGTTCCTGTGATAGGTCCTGAAGATGTGGTGGTGGGACTGGTGACAGCAGCTGCAGAGGTTGAGAATCATAGTGGCAGAGCCCAAAGATCATGATCATGTGCTGGGTAATACTCAGCTCTTCAGACACAAGAACATCTCTTCTTCCTCTGCACTGAATTTTATTTATATTAAGATTTGTTTTTTTGTTACTTTTTTCCTCTTTCTTAATAGTTGTGTAAATGTGGCTCAGCTGAGTGTTTTATGTTTTTTTTTCTTTACACATTTATTTTGCTTTAATTCCCCCTCTCCAAATAATGTTTCTTGCCTTACCATTGTGTAGGCCATTATATAAACAAAATACATTTTTAGCCCTAATTTTGGCTACTGTGAGTTAAGGAAGAAAACAATAAAATGTAAATCACAGTCACAACTTTTTTGCACTCTTCTGTTCCTATCAACAAAATAAATATAAATATAATGAAACAGGTATATATTGCTATGTTTGAAGTGCCTTCAAATTATATATATGGCATGACATAATTTAAGCAATTTATTTGCTGAATCTTAAAAATACACTCTTTATTAAAAAAAATATGAAGTGACAAATAAAAGCATTGTTTATAGATGGCATGCCAAATCATCCCTGCCAGGGGAAGGGGAAAAAAACTTTTAAATCCATTTTCATTTAAGACCCAACTGGGCCCAAAAATTCTTTACCAGACTCTAGATGGCAGTAGAATATTTCCCTGCGGATTAACATCCTATTATCATATTTTTCCTTCCATTAATACTATATTTTTCATAAACATTAATTAGTGGACTGTTCTACAGTTGTGTATATATATGTATATCTTTATATGTTGCCACACAGTGTACGCAACAATTTACAATAGTAGTATGTTTCAGTAAATAAATAGGGCTAAAATAAGTGTCACAGTCATAGAAACAACAGGAGCTCCTGCCCCAAGAAGCTTAGTCTAAATGGGTAATAGGAGACAGACAACAGGGTATGAGGGTGTCAGGTTCTGTGAGTTCAAACTCTGAGTTTGCCAAAAGTAGTGCATGATCCTAGTGCCCCAGAAGATAAGATTTCAGGAGGATTGTTCTAGACATAGGGAGAGAGGCTTGACGTTCTAATAGGTAGGAAACAGAAAGTGATAAAGGTTTCAGACAGGAGAAGGCAGAGGGTATGGATGGTATAATAAGAAGGGTGTTGTGTGCTGAGCGAAGGAGGTGACCAGGAACATAAGACGAGATGAGGACAGAGATGTAAGCAGTGCAAGAAGTGTGGAGAGCATTAGATGTAAGAAGAAGGACTTTGTAAGTGATATGTTGCTTAATAGGGAGCTATGTCAGATGTCTAAGAATGATGTGAGCAGGTTCAGTTTTTGGGGAGAGTGTGATGATTTGTGCAGCTGAGCATAGAGTAGATTCCACCTTGTCTTGGAAGTGCTCAGCTTGTGGTGAATGTATGGAGTGAAAGGAAGCTGTGGAAGGATAGAGCAAGGAGTTGAAGACTGCATAGAGACAGCGAGGGTTATATTTGTTGTGGATTAGCGTGGAGTAAAATTGCTGTTTAGCCTTTGATAAGACAGAATATAAGCAAGACAGCATAAATTTGAATTGGCTGAAATCTGCATGTGAGCTAGATTTCCTCCAGAACTAGTGCAAGAACATACAAAGAGGGTATGGAAATTAAGCCAGGGTAGTGGATTGACTTGACAAACCCATTATATTTTCAGAGGGGCAAAGGAATAAATTGCAGAACATAGGATTGAGTTGTAGGAGTTAACAATGTCTGTATCGGAGATGGAAAAGACAGAGGAAAGGTTGAAGTTAAGTTAGGTGCTCATCCTAGGGAGATCAAGTGAGCAGGTATCCCTTATGAATCTGTTTGGAGGGGGATGAAGGAAGGGACAGAGTGTGAAAGAGAGAAGGATATAACATGGTGGTCTGATGGAGAGAATGGGGAAACTGTGAAAGAGGAAAGAACCAGACCCTTAGTAAAATCAAGATCCAGGCAGCTGTAGAGGTGCTCTAGAAGATATGGCGCTCTAGAAGATATGAAGTCCAGATGACAGAGGTGTCATCAATATGACAGTTAAATTCACTCAGAATAAGGACAGGTTTGTCAGTGGAAGTTAAGAAGGAGAGCCAGGATTCTAAAACTAAATCTGAGAGAAAGCTTGAAGTAGAAGGAGTTAGCATGCAGCCTGTATATTACAGCCACTTGCATAGTCAGAGGGAAATAGAGCTGGATTGCATGTACTTCAAAACAAGAAAAGTGACCAGATGGTGGGATTCAGAGTGGCTGGAAGCGGCAGTGGGAGGAGAGAAGGACACCTATCCCCTCTACACACACACACACACACACAGACCGGTAGAGCGAGGTGTGTGTGAGAAGCAGAACCCTCCATAAGAGAGTGCAGCCTCCACCTCTTTATCATGTACAGACAACCTAGTTTCTGTAAAGGCAAACAACTGCAGTAATTATTCTCTGACACAGTCGTGAATGAGGGTTGTCTTATTAACTAAGGTGGGGGGTTCAAAAGAGAGTAGGAGAAGGGGAGAAAGGAGGGGGAAGGGTTGGAACCCTTCAAGAAGTGGTGGAAGGACATGATAAGCCAGTGTTGGTAGCAGGTGGGTATGGGGTTTGGGTCTTGATTGGGGGCAATATCTCCTGCTGCAAGAAGGAGGATAAGACAAAAGGCAGAAATATGAGAGTGAGATTTAATTCTACGTCCCTGCACTGTTACTACTCCTTTCACTCTACCCTTGTCAGTAGTAGATTTGCTGGATATCATTTAACTGACGTACTGACGTACTATCAAGGATCAGTATCCGGATGTCCAAATGTCCGGACCCTAATGTAGTTGGAGAGCGGCACTGGGGAGCGTAGTTCATGAATATTGATGGTGGCACCTATCGCTTGCTGCGCCAAAGCTAGATAAAGGTGTTGGCTGCTAAGCCAGATGTCTGATCCTGGTTGAGCCGGTACCCTGACCAGGATGGGAGCATATGCACACCGGTGTTGGTCTCGGACACTCAACTGAAAAATGACCTGACGAAGATAGCGGGCTGAAACACCTTTAGGTTCGCCAGTAGGGCAGTAAGGGCTAGCCTTTTAAATGTAGCAGGCTGGGACTGCTTAAGGCTTGCTCAGAACACTAAAGGAATATCTCTCACCATAGAGTGGTAGAGGAGATGGAGTAGGACAACAATGACAAGTTTGAAAGACTTTCAGCCATGGTTTGAACCAAATACGACTAGGATCGACAAAACTCTAATAACCCCATCTTGTTAGTGATCTCATTTCCCACTGCCATCTCTTTATACTGTATATGATTTATTTTTTTCTTTTGACTCTATTTGTACATAACTTATGCTACACTTAGAGGATATATGCGCTGTCCTCCCCTTCCCTTTTCTCCATATCGAATACTAGTCTGAAGGTCTTAAGAAATGCCTCTTAATCTTGTAGAAGAGGTAAATCCTATTCCACTAAAAGAGAGGCCCGAGCTAGTGCCTTGTCCTTCAGTAAAGAGATAATAAAGGAAACTTGAGCAGTGTGTAAGGTGAAACTCTGAGGGAGGATATGTAAACATAGAATCATAGAATTTGACGGAAGATAAGAGCAATTTGGCCCATCTAGTCTGCCCATTTTCCTACCGTAAACCTCAAACCTTGTTTGGTTCTTGGTCTTTTCTTATGTGAAGGACAGCCTTATGCCTATCCTATGCATGCTTAAATTCTGTCACTGTATTAACTTATATCACTTCTGCTGGTAGCTATTCTGCTTATCTACTACCCTCTCAGTGAAGTAAAACTTTCTTACATTACGTCTAAACCTGTGTCCCTCTAGTTTTAGACTATGGCCTCTTGTCCTAACATTTTTACTCCTTTGAAATGTACTTCCATCCTGCACTTTGTTGAATCCCTTCATGTATTTGAATGTTTCTATCATATCCCCTCTCTCTTTCTCCTCTCCTTCAGGCTGTACATGTTCAAATCCTTTAGTCTATCTTGATATTTCTTTTCCTGTAAACCAGTCACCATTTTAGTAGCCCTTCTCTGAATTTTCTCTAGAGGATCTATATCCTTCTGGAGATAGGGTCTCCAGTACTGTACACAATACTCTAGGTTAGGTCTAACTAGAATCTGTAGTGTTGCATGACCACTTCCCTTTTTCTGCTACTAATGCCCCTAGCTATACAACCCAGAAACCTGCTTGCATTCAACACTGCTTTATTACATTGCCAGCCTATCTTTAAGTCATTAGAAATAATTTCTCCCAAATCCCTTTCCTCTGTTGTCTCTGAAAGGACAATACCCTTAATAGTATATTTTTCCTTTGGATTTTTATGTTCCAAGTGCATTATTTTACATTTATCAAGATTAAACTGCAGCTGCCACACTCTTGTCCATTCTTTTAATTTGGATAAAAAAGAGGAGGAACAGCACAAACACCACCCTCTAAGAATAGTAATTAGTGATACTGTATAGATACCCTCTTCCCCTCCTTGTATTGACTCACATTTAGTGGAGGCTTCTCCTGCCTCACAATATGTTCGCTTGCACTGGATTTTTTCATCACTCCAGGCCTGTGTCACCACAATGTATATCTTCACACCCTATCAGAGTGTTAATGCAGTTCCTATATTCCAGGCCACATATATTAAAAAAAAATGTACCACTCCAGAGGGGAGTATTAGGAACCTATACTAGTGCCTCAACTGCAAAATAGTAAATCTCTATTTTGTGAGTGAAGGATAGAACCCTATATACTATAGAGTATGTAGGGGAAGAAAAAACCTTCTGAAACAGTATCTTTATTTGGAAAAATATAAAATTGAAAGGAAATAAACCACACTTATGTATAGTCCTTTGAAACACCAAAGTATATTAGGAATTATTATTATGTAATGATAAATGACAGCACTTATGGGCATGACTAAGTTTGAATTCCACCAAACCTATACAGTGTAGTGCTAAACACACCAATACAATATACATGTTATTACACAAAAAGTATATATAATTAATACAACAATATAAATAAATGAAAAATATATAGCAAAAGGGAACCTTGTGGTCCTCTAATCAGGCTCAATGCGTTTCTTGACATAGCATAAAAGTCACTTCATCAGGAGCTTGTCATATAGGACTCGCCTTGTGCAATGGTTTCTTATATATGTCCCTGTTGGCTCCTTACTCCTCAATGCAGAGGACGCCATCCGTCTCTGATGACAAACCGGATGCGAATATATCGTGAGGCAGGAGAAGCCTCCACTAAATATGAGTGAATACAAGGAGGGAAAGAGGGTACCTCTACAGTATCACTAATTACTACGCTTAGAGTATGGTGTTTGCTCTGTTTCTCATATTTTTTGTCCAGTTTTTCTGCATAATGACGTAGGTGGTGAATTGTGAATTGTGAGGCCCACAAGAAACAGCAGTATTCCGTACATCTGAAAAAAGACAAGGAATTACTCCATTCAGACTAAGCTCTCAATGGAACTCACAATTTGATAAATTCTTCTAATTTACCTAAATCATTTGTCATTTGGCTTACTCCCCCTGGAATGTCTACCCTATCTGCAAAAAGGCATACCTTACCTCGAAGACCTTTTGCAATATCACTAATAAAAATATTAAAAAGAATGGGCCCCAGTCAGGGGCAGACTGAGCATTCAGGTATCCGGTCACGGACCGAGGGCCCGCCACCAGGAGAGGCCCGGCCATGCCCAGGGAGCAATTAGGGGAGTCCCCAGAGAGTTTGGCTGATTAAGCTTTATTGAGGCCTCGGGGGCCCTAGACAGTAGGCTCAGTTGTCTCGCGCCCCAGAGAGTCTCTGGGATCACCTGCAGTACTTGTGATTGGGGCTGAGTTTAGAGCAGGCTGGGAAGCATCATGACATACAGCCGCATAGTATGTCTCATGTAACGAGGAGTAGTATGAGCGGGCTGCTTAAAAAATCCAGCTACACACATTCCGACATGCTGGTGTGCATTTGCAATGATCCTCATGCTCTCTGCTCTTGGTGCGATGTGGTTTGTTGCGACTGTGAGTGAGAATTTTATTTTATTATAAATAGAAAAAGATATCCATGCTATTTAAGCACTGTTGACTCAGTAATCAACAAACAACAAAGAAAACAGTGTTTTGTGTAGCCCATTTATTTGATACCTCCTTTACCCAACAGGCTACCTCAAAACCAGTTCAGTGCTCAACTAAAGTTATTAGGATTGGAAATTAGATCCTCAAAAACGTAACTTTTATTATACATATTAAAACCTTTACATACATTCATAACCAGTCAGGATTTTCTTAAAAACACCCTGCATGGTGGAGGATGGGGTCCTCTCGTGCTTGGTGTGGGTCCTCTCCAACCCGGTTGGGTCCTCTTGTGCCTGGCGCAGGTCCTCTCACACTGGTAGTACTTTTATATGCACCACTGGTTCTAACGCCTCTCACATGCAGCAAGGGTCTTCTCGTGCGGCGATGGGGGTACTCTCGCGTGTGGTGTGGATCTTCTTCCTCCCAGTATGGGTCCTCTCGTGCGTGGCGTTGGTCGTCTTCCAGCACGGGTCCCCTCGTGGGTCGCCTCTTGTCAAGCACAGGTCCTCTATCAGCAGGCAGGGGTTTCTAACACTGGTACTGTCACTCGTGGCACTGGTGTTTTTAAGAAAATCCTGACTGGTTATGGATGTATATAAAGGTTCTAATATGTATAATAAAAGTTATGTTTTTGAGATCTCATTCCCAAGCCTAATAACTTTAGTGGAGCACTGAACTGGCCTCTAGTTTTGAGGTAGCCGGTTGGGTAACTGAGGTATCAAATAAATGGGCTACACAAAACACTATTTGATTTTGTTGTTTGTTTAAATATATGGAAAGAGCTAATGTAAGCACCTTTCTGATGCTGCCCTTCTCTTTCTCTCTCTCTCTCTCTCTCTCTCTCTCTCTCTCTCTTTTAACCCTTTGAGTGTCAGAGAGGTATGGAACACATTGCGACTGGCACTCAAAGGGTTAAATGTGTCTAGCTAATAGACAGGGCATAGGGTGTATAAGGAGATATTTCCCCAAACTTTATTTTATTATTTTAATTGAATAATTCTGCAACAAGGATTCCCCAATGCAAGATGGCACTGGCCTCTCCATGATGTTAGAGATAAAGTAATGAGTTGGGAACGACTCTAGCATCCAAGGGGTTAAAATGGTTTAGAAGGAAACAAATGATGCAGACACTTTGTAATTTGCTTTACAGGAAAAAAATATGGACTCAAACACCATAGGCTACAAATGAAAACCCACATTAATTTAACTGGGACATTTAACCCCTTACATGCTAGAAAGGTCTCCAACACAAAGCAATACATTGGAGGCATCTCTAGCATTGAAGGGTTAAAAGCCCCATTTAAATCAATGGGGATTTTCAAAATGTATAATTGTCCCCTACAGTGCAGTTGCTTTGCAACAGTATTGCACCTTTCACCCTTTGATATTTCACCCTTTGATTGCCAGTCGGTTGTGCAATACATGTGATAACACTAGTGTAGCTCCACTTCTGTTGTACTCTTTGTTGTATGCCTAGTGTAGCTCCATTTCATTTGTAAGCTCTGTGGTATTACAATGGAAATGGAGCTACACAATTGACACCGCTGACCTTACAGTTGAAATGGAGCTACACTAGTACTGTAGTTCCATCTCAATTATAAGTTAGTATCACTAATGTAGCTCCTTTTGAATTATAAGCTTTTTGGTACAACTTGTGTTGCTCCATTTAAATTGCAAACTCAGTGTTATCACTTCATTTCAGTTGTGAGATCTGAGGCATGACTCATGTAGCACCATTTCAATTGTAAGCTCTGGAATCACTAGTGTAGCTGCATTTTTATTGTAAGCTCTGTGGTATTACATTTGAAATGAAACTAATTAAGGACATACTCAATGTATTCCTCCTGGTAAAACATTTTCTAAATAAATAAATAAGTGGTATCACTGAGCTTACAACTGAAATTGAGCTACTCTAGTATTGTAGATCCATTCCACTTGTAAACTCTGGTTTAAATAGTGTTTCACCATTTCATTTGTAAGCTCTGTGGTGTTACTAGTGTAGTTCCAATTCAACTGTGAGGTCTGTGTTATCACTTGTGTAGTTGCAGTTCAGTTGAAAGCTCTGTGTTGTCACTAGTGTAGCTCAATTTCAATAGTAAGCTCTGTGGTATCACTTGCTTTACTTCACAAATTAGCAAATGAGGGTCAGGCTGGAGAGAGAACTCCGGGGTGGGATGTAAATGTGGGTGGAACATAACTGGGGGCAGGGTAAAGGGGGCCCATGTCCACCTTTTCCCGGGGGCCCTGGGTGCTGTCAGTCCGCCCCTGGCCCCAGTACAGATCCCTGAGGTACCCCACTAGTAACCTCCTTTCGTCTGAATATTCTCCATTGACTACCACCCTCTATGTCCTGTCACCATTGCCTTATCCATTTAACTATTTTTACATCCAGACCCAAACACTGCAATTTATTAATGAGTCTTCTAGGAGGGACAGTGTCAGATGCTTTACTGAAATCTAGATAAGCTATATCTACTGCTCCCCCTTGGTCTATTATTATAGTTACCCAGTCCAAAAAAACTGTGAGGATAGTTTGGCAAGATCCCTCTGCTATAAACCCATGCTGTTTGGTATCTTGCAAGCCATTCAAATTCAGACATTCAACAATTCTTCCCTTTAACATAGTCTCCATTAATTTTCCTACTACTGATGTAAAACTTACTGGTTTGTAGTTACCAGACTCGTTCCTGCTACCTTTTTTGTGAAGTGCAGTAGGCATTGGTTGATAAATCCTCTGCATTCCATAGAATTGCCCAAATATCTGTATGTCAGAGAAAGTTTTGGAACACAGTTCATGGAAGATTTATTACTGGCCCCATCACCAGAAATGGTAGTGGAGGGTGGGGGAGTGGAGGAAAGTGGAGTAGTAGAGATGATTGATCCCCTGAACATCTCTAGAATAGCATCCATCTTCTTTTCCAGATTATGCAGGTGGCCTTCTTGAGAAGTCAAAATCTGCTTATGGTGATCTTGTCTAGTGATTAGCCAAGAAATGCATGTGGGGCCCAATTTTTGTGTCAAGGATCAGTATCTGGGTGTCCAAATGTCCAGACCCTAATGTAGCTGGAGAGCGGTGCTGGGGAGGGTAGATTGGGAACTTTGACGGTGGCACCTATCCCTTGCTGCAGCCAAACTGGATAAAGATGCTGGCTGTGAAGCCGGATGTCTGATCCTAGTTGAGCCAGGACTCTGACCAGGATGGGAGCAGATTCACACCGGTGTTGGTCTCAGACCAAGGACCCAGTGAGGACCCCCAGATGCAGATCCTCTAAGCTCACACACAACCAAAAAAGGATCTGCACAAGATAGCAGGCTCATACTGCTTAAGGTTCTCCAGTAGGGCAATAAGGACTAGCCCTTTAAATGTAACAGGCTAGGACTGATTAAGGTTCGACTATAGGGCAATAGAGATTAGCCCTTTAAATGTAGAAGGCTGAGACTGCTTAAGGTTCTCCCAAAACACGTAAGGAATATCTCTCATCATACAGTGGTGAAAGAAATGGAGGACAGCAATAAAGGACTTCCAATCACGGTTTGAATCGAATATGACTAGGATCGACAAAACTCTAATATCACCAGAGAGAGTAAAGTGGGGCACTACCGCCACCAAGTGATCAACTAATACTTGTACAACTCTTACCAAAGGACTATAGGGCAACTAAGTCAAGGTAACAGATCGGCAAGAAGCATAAATATACTCACCCCTGCAACCTCTGACACCTAGGCCAGACCACACTTATAGAAGAACATCACTGAGCTCTATGAGATGGGACAGCTGAGAGATGCGTCACCCCCGGCTTCGACTTGCCCTGCAGTGGAAACACACTGTTGAGCTGAGTCTGCCAGGGGCCACCTAGGCAGATGCGGAGGTCCAAATCAAAGGTAACTATAGGGTTGTATTTTGGAGAATACAATAATAGCATATGCTGCCTGGGTCAGAGGAAACATAGATATACAGGTAATATAGTAAGTACAATAAATACCTCCCAGGCCCTGAGGCCCAAGATACAAACGTACCAGATGGTTTGGATGGAATCAAGTAGAAGAATAGTTAAAACAAGCCAAGGTTGCCAGAAGCGTATAGGGTATAAGAGAGAAGCAGAATCGGTAGTTTGTAAACGTAAGCCAGCGAGTAAACAACTGGAAGGATAATCCAAATACACAAGTGAAGGTCGAAGTACAAACGAAGTCAGGTCTATCCACAAACAAGTTAGAATAATCAAGAAAGGAGTTGAGAGAGGCCTAAGGCTATAAACCCTACCTGACCAGTAGGATCCCAGGTGGAGGAGGCAGTGATGCAAGGGGAAACAGACAAAAATAGGTGCAAATGGAAAAACCAGACAGAGACAGGCCAGAAGGGTGAACAGGAGAATGCTAACAGAGGAAGACCAAAATAGGTGCAAATGGAAAAACCAAATAGGCCAGAAGGGCGAACAGGAGAATCCTCACACCTACGCAACAAATCTGATTGTGTGTGTGATGTCTAGCCCTTTGCGAAATACTATAACTCTTCTAGTATAATTTTCCCTCACATCAGTCACCTATTACTCAAATTTCTTTGTAATTAATTTTTATTTTCTTAATTAATTGTGCCTATCCCTATGTCAGCAAAAACCACACTCCCTGTTCAACTGCTTCTTTCCCCAGACATAATATCATCTAGATCAAGAAGGAATTTGGATCATGGCTGGCTGTGTCTTCCCAGTCAGTCACACAGAATTTTGGGGTATTTCGAGTCAACCATCTTTCTTCCATCCTGACCCCCAGAGTCCCCAGACTCCCCAAACACAGACAACATATTTGCTTCCTACAAGTCTCCCTAAACTACACTCCCATTTTAATGTATTTGCCTGTTCTAACTCGCTCAAAATATGGTGTTTTCTCTGTCTCTCACCAACACACAATGGCATGCTGAGAACATGACACCCATTTTATACTATGTCTGTGGGAAAAGAATGGAAACTTGTCGTGTTGGGGTGAAAATTCAGTTTTCTCATGGATTTTAATGCAATGAGCTAGATGGAAAAAAAGTGGATAATAGTAACTATTAGAGAAACATTTCCTGCTCAGCAACAAGTGTAATTTTTCATTCTGTTCTGCTTTTGAGAGGTATAGCTTTTCCATACAACTGTAGGGACATCGGAAATCTGATGAGGCCTACCATAATAATGCTTTATGTGCATATTAATAGTGACTTCCATTTTAAGCTGGTGATCAGTCTGGTGGTCACGCGTGTGCATGGAATGTAATACAGTGCGAGCACTGTAGGTGTGGCTAAAATATTCAGATATTGTATAGTATATTTAGTGTGTCTTTGAGCATTTCAGATTCTGGGAGGAATTAAGTAAAAACTAAATTTAGGAAATGGGCAAAGCAGGGTATGCACACCATGTCACAGATTTTGCATGCAGCTATTAAGTTGGAGCCATTATCAGCAGACACGAAGCCAGCTTTCAAGGAGTGGGGTACAAGCCATTTGTCTATCACATGCTATAGTGTATTTAACACATAATTGTAACACAGCTGTTGCTTTGTGGGATTGTCTCTCAAAGCTTTGTATGCACAAATTGGCATGCCAATGGTATGGGCTACCCTGCTACTACCTTTTAATAATAGTGCCAGAGGCAACATTATTGGTGAGGTGACCTGATGTTGAAAGCTGTTGCTGCCCTCTGTATATCATTTTTGTATGTACAGTACTATGCAAAAGTCTTAGGCAGGTGTGAAGAAAAAAATTTTGAGTAAGAATTCTTTCAATAGATATGTTAATAGTTTATTTTTAGCAATTAATAAACTGCATAGTGAGTGAACAGAAGAAACAGTTAAATCAAATCAATATTTGGTGTGACCACCCTTTGCCTTCAAAACAGCATCAGTTCTACTAGGTACACTTGCACAAAGTCAGGTATTTTGAAGGCATGTAGTCAGGTGTATGATTAAACAGATGAGCTAATGATCATCAATTTAGTATGTAGGTTGAAACACAATCATTAACTGAAACAGAAACTAAAACTGGATGAGGAACAGCCAAACTCCACTAACAAGGGGAGGTTGCTGAAGACAATTTAATGTAAAAAGTCTGACACCATGTCAAGACTGAGCACAGCAACAAGACACAAGGTAGTTATACTGCATCAGCAAGGTCTCTCTCAGACAGAAATTTCAAGGCAGACAGTGGTTTCCAGATGTGCTGTTCAAGCTCTTTTGAAGACGCACCAAAAAACAGGCAATGTTGAGGACCGTAGACATAGTGGTCAGCCAAGGAAACTTAGTGCAGCAGATGAGAGACAGATCATGCTTACTTCCCATCTGAACTGGAAGATATCCAGCAGTGCCATCAGGTCAGAATTGGCAGAAAACAGTGGGACCATGGTACTGTCTGGAAAAGTCTGGTCAGAAGTGGTCTTCATGGAAGACTTGCAGCCAAAAAGCCATACCTCCGACTTGGAAACAAGGCCAATTGATTCAACTATGCACGAAAACACAGGAACTGGGTTGCAGAAAAATGGCAGCAGGTGCTCTGGACTGATGAGTCAACGTTTTAAACATTTTGTTGTACCAAAAGGCAGCTTGTTCATCGTAGGCTGGACAGCAGTGCATGAATGATTGTCTGCAGGCAACAGTGAAGCATGGTGGCAAGATCGGGGCTTTATTTCTGCAACTGGAGTTGGGGATTTGGTCAGAATTAATGGTCTCCTCAATGCTGAGAAGTACAGGCAGATACTTATCAGGGTTGTGGAATTTATATCGCCTGACGCCCAGGACATGTAGTTCTGGGGCGCCAGCAAGTAAATTTTTCTCACATTTAGCCCTGCTTTGGGCAAGCAGAGCCGGACCAACAGCCTCCCTGTCAGTTAACATACATTTCAGGAGACAGTTCTAATCTCCCTTCACTGCTTCGTGGCAGCCCGAGGAGGAGGTGATGACAGATCACTTCCTCCCAGCATTCATGAAGCCTCGCGGGTGTAGTGAGCAGCAAAGCACAGCAGCAGAGCAGAAGTCTCCTGGTTAGTTTGTTAGACATATGTATGGCCACACTATGCAGTAGGCAATTTCTTCAATTAGGTTATTATGTGGTGTTGGAGACTTTTTGCAGGGAGGGAGCGTTTCCTTCCTAGTGGGGGTTGTTAGGACTATTCCGGTGAGGGCAGGGTGAATAGCTTGCATTGGGTGACATGCAGCACATTGGGTATTATTTCCATAAATGCTTGTGGTGTGTTATACTTGTGGGAGTTTGGATGGTGGGGTTTGTGGAAACGTAACTGGGGTTTGCTGTGGGTTTCTGCATTTGGGAAACTTAGATTACCATCTCCGTTTACTTGGGGCAAAGTCTTACTAAGCTGTGGCTGTGGTGGAATGTAAGGTGGTGGGCCAGCCCTGAGAGGGTGAGTTCCACAGTAATGGGAGTGGACGGGTATGGGAGACATAAGGGCAACCGGTGTTTTTTTCTTGTTGGCCTGAACTCGTTGGTGGTCTTTTATCTTTGGATTCGCTTGTCAGCCTTCATTATTTCTGGTACATTGGGGTATGTCTTAAACTCTGTGGCTAAGGTTAAATTTCCCTTGCACATCAGTCATACTTTGGATTTCTGTGCCTTGTTCCCTACTCCCTAATCAGCTGTTTCTGGATGACAGTGGGTGGCTGGGGATGTTTGCAGCTGTGGTTCATCTTCAGCTGGGGAGCTGCTGGTTTCACACCCGTGTTGGGGCAGCCTGTGTAGGTGTCAGTTTCCCTTGGCGGGTTTGCGCAGTTGCTTATGAGTTTGTTCTGGGGGATGTGAGGCATTCGTGGTGTGTACTTGATCTGTTGGTCAAGGGTGCGGCAAGTGCAGTGGCTGATTTCATGGTCATCTCTGGGGTGGCCATCGCAGGCTTTGGTTGCTGGTTGCAGCCTGTCCCTGACTGCAGTTGGGGCTGTGGATATTGTGTGCTGATTTGCCTTGAGGGCCAGGCTTCAATTTGGGTGGGAGTTAGCTCAGAGGCAGCCCATCTGGTGTCCCGGGGGGCTTTCTGCTGCTGGCTGTATGCGCACACTTGACTTGTACTTTACCCTTTCACTGTGGAACTGGTTATGAGTGGAGCTTTTATTGAAGCTGGGAGACTGCCGTGCTGTACAACTAATAACATTTAGTGTAAAATAAAAACAAAAAACAGCTGCACGATAGTGGTCCATGCTGGAGTCAGGCGGGGGGCTGTCCTGGTGTGTGGTTTCTATGATATCCCTGAGTAGTTGGTGTGTTTACAAATAGATTTAGGTTTCTTTAGAACATAAGGCCTTTATTAAATGTGTTCTATCTCTTACTATGTTTGTAAAATTTTACTCAGGTTTCAGAATTATGTAACTCTTTCAGTGCCAGAGCGGTATACAAATCACTGCACACTTCTCTGCGACTCAAAGGGTTAATCACCCCGGTAGCCCTATAAATTAATCCTTTGAGTTCACTCAAAAGGTTAAAAAGATAACCACCCGTTTAACCCCTTAACGACCAGCGGTCGCGGGGTGTGTGGTCCTTTAAGGACCCAATAGGGAATTTCGGCGTGCCGCCCCACGTGACTGATCACGTGGGGCGGCACGCCGAACTGAGGGACTGAAAGAGATCGCTCCGGTCTTGGAGTGATCAAATTCAGTCCCCGGTATTACTCACCGCGCTCCTGCAGGAGCGCGGTGAGTAATAGTACGTGACGTACCAGGACCGTCACTGGTCCTTAACTGCCGGACCAGCGTGACGGTCCGGGTACATCACCAGACGTGAAGGGGTTAACTGGGTACACATATTTTGGTGGCTGTTCTGAAAGAATAATTATTTTGTGTATCAAGACAAGTAGACTGTCATGAGGGACAAGTAGATTGAGCTCCTGTTTTAGTCCCTTGGACAAGTACTTTTTTTTAAATTTCTACACCCCTGCTTATCCATCATTCAGTATCATCAGGGAGGCATCTGATTGGCCCCATATTTATTCTGCAGCATGACAGTGACCCCAAACATACACATCAAAAGTCATTAAGAACTATCTTCGGCGTAAAGAAGAACAAAGAGTCCTGGAAGTGATGGTATGGCCCCCACAGAGCCATGATGTCAACATGATTGAGTCTGTTTGCGATTACTTGAAGAGAGAAAAGCAACTGAGGCTGCCTAGATCCACAGAAGAAATGTGATTAGTTCTCTAAGATGTTTGGAACAACCTACCTGCTGAGTTCCTCAGCAAACTGTGTAGAAGTGTACTTAGAAGAATTGATTCTGCTTTGAAGGCAAATGGTGGTCACACCAAATATTGATTTGATTTAGATTTTTCTGCTGTTTACTCACTATCATTTTATTAAAGGGATAGTAATACTTAAAATGTAAAAAAAATAAGTTGTAGGGTTTATCCCCCTGACTAAAACAAGACTACTCCCACTGCTGAAAGGTGTTTCATTCAAAACTTTTTAATTTTCAAAGCTGAATTTTTTAGGTGCAATATCACAGTGGCCTGAAATTGTACAGTGGCCCTGTTGCTACACCATCCTATGGAGATTTATGGTATCGGGACCAGAGCTGTCCATAGGATGGTGTAGCAACAGCGCCACCGTACAATTTCAGGCCACTGTGATATTGCACCTAAAAAATTCAACTTTGAAAATTAATAACTTTTGAATGAAACACCTTTCAGCAGTGGGAGTAGTCTTGTTTTACTCAGGGGGATAAACCCTACAACATATTTTTTTTTTTACATTTTAAGTATTAGTATCCCTTTAATTGATAAAAATACACTATTAACATAGCTATTTTTCAAAGCATTCTTACTCTACAGCATTTTTTCACACCTTCCTAAGACTTTTGCACAGTACCATATATAAACAAATAAATATGTGTATTTTTGACATGGACTAAACAAAGCATATATACAATATTTCAAACCGACGAGTGCAACAATATCTCAAACAAAGTGAGTAATATGTTGTTCAGCGACGGACGTAGGAAACCAGCAACATCACATCTGCAAGTAATATTTGTGTAAGACCCTAAAATTACAAAATTAGGGGACAGTGCTCATGGTAAGGCAGTGCATGTAGACTAAAAATGAGCACCATAAACCCCCATGTATAGAAATAGACATAAAACAAAGTGATGTTGATAATGATAAATCAAAGGGACAAACAATATGGGGCACCATCAAAGAAACTGGACTAATTTCTATATTAAAAAGAATCACAAATAAATGGACTCCCAATAAGTTGGAATAGTGAATGTATAAAGTGTCTTGTATATACATAATGAAATCAATAAACGTGATTATGGGCTAGATTTAAAGGCAGCCATTAAACCATCCGCTAAGTAAAAAAGGCACATCGGCCGCAAAGAACACATGGTTTACGGCAGATTCAAAGGTAAGAGTACAAGAATAGCTATCGGGCGTAGGCACAACAAAAACACGTAACACAAAAACCAGCTTCGCACCTGATTTTGCATCACCGTGCGTCCCAAACACCCGTTAAAACACAACTTAAGTCAAAATGTAACATTACGGCTGCCGTTGTCTAGCAACCCTGATAGATGCACAAAATTCAAACCTACAGCCAATCCCAAGGCCCCAAAGTATCAAAAATGTTCAAATACACCTATATATACCTCAAAATAACAGTCACACCCTGTCTGTGTTTCGAGTTTCAGCAAGCTAGATCACAGGACCCAGGAGTGGAGGATAGTGTTTAGAGAGAGGGAGAGAGAGAGAGAAGCATACAGAGGAGTAAGGTAGAAGGATTTTGGAGAGGAGAGAATTACATTTAAATAGACACATAGCACACTTTTGCACATTGCACATACATCCATACAAACACATACACATACATAAACATAGTCTTTTTTTTGTTCATCACACGTTACACATTTTAAACTTTATTTTGACAGTGTGAATCTGTGAGTGAAAGTGTGTGACAGAGAGTGAGTGGGATCGAGTGTGTCTGTGAGGGCCTGTGAGAGTGCCTGTGTGTGAGTGGGTGAATGATGGCCAGGAGAGAGGGATGGGGAGAGTAGTGGAGGAGGAGGAAGGTCAGGAGGGTATCCCTCAGCAGAGCAGGGGTGGGAGAGGGAGATCCGCAGGGCGGAGGGGGACCAGGCCCACAAGAGCAGGCACACACAGGGCAGGGACAGAACCTGCAGTGGGACGAGGGGTAGTTCCTGGGGACCACCACACACAGGCAGGGGCAGAGCAGGCAGGACACTCCGATTCTGACTCCTCGTATGCCTGAGCTGAGGGGGACAGGGTCAGGGATCCCCGATATACCGAGGAAGAAAACACGGCCCTCGTGGAGGCTGTGCTGGAGAGGGAGAATGTCCTCTTTCCGGGGGAGAGGCTCCCTGGCCTGGCTGCGAGGAGGAGAGCTGCCTGGAACCAAATCTGCAGCCGAGTTAATGCGGTGGCCACCTGCAGACAGGATGTGGACTCAATAAAGAAGAGATGGGGCGACTGCAAAAGGCAGGTGAAGAAGAACTTGGGGGATGCCGTCCTGCATGCCCGAGCCACCGGAGGTGGGCCACCTGTCCCCATCACCTTCAGCGCATGGGAGGAGAGGCTGCGGCAGACCCTGTCATCTACCCTCATTGAGGGGGTCCCTGGAGGATCAGACACTGGGGATGAGAGGAGCCTCCACACCACTGGTAAGTGCATCACCCCAAAACCACACACCACCTCAAATCACACACTCATCACAAACAAACACACTCACATCCCAACATTTGCCTTTCATTCATCCACACAACAGCACCAACACAGCACCCTGAGGGTTTAAACAGGACGCAAGACAAGGACAAATGTCAAGGTTCAACAAGGCCCAAACCTGTGCAACTCCCTGGTTAACCCTCATGTTGCTATGCTGATCACACACAATACACCCAAACCATGCTCAGAAAAGTGTTGTATGTCAAACATCACAATTATTGTCCAGCACATAACCCCATGAGTGCTAGAGGGATTATTAATGCATCGATCAACAATGCTTTGGCAACCCCTCCGGTACTCAAAGGGTTAACCAGACAACAAACACATGTCGATAGGTTAACAATTACATGACACATAGGGGACATTCACTAAGCGGTGAAAAAGAGCTGATGTAGAGAATTTTACACTTACATACCCTCACTTTACCAATTACAATGTTAGTCTATGGAGAATATTCAATAACATGAATCAAGCTGCACAGGCCCTATTGTATGGACTCCATAGAAAACATTGCAGATGGGAAATGAGATCACTGGAGAAGTCCGCATCATAATCAGTTCATCAGGTCTACTTAACCGCCTACTGAATCACTAAAAGGATGGATCAGGTCACAAATCACATTGCCACTGAGAATAACTGGTTGTATGTGCAACACACAGGCCAAAAACAATTATACATAACTAAAGGTGAAAAAGTTGGCCTTGGTGTTGTGTATGCAATCATTTACTCTAACTTGAATTTACATATCTCACATTTGATTCACATATGGATCTTCAGGAGTGCTGATGCCATGGATGGATGGTACACCATCCACTATTTGCAGGATACATATGGGAACCAAGTATGAACCATTGAGGTTTGGTCAATAACAGGCCATGAATTATGGATATCTATGATCGGGTCTGGCTGCCTCACACAGAAGGATGGATGGGCTGATCCAGATAAAAAAAGGCCTCAATCAATGATATCCTTTAATACTGGCTTGATTGTTGCCCCTCAGGATTCAACTTGAACAGACCTCATGGACAGGATCCTGTAATGTACATCAATCCCTGATTGCCACGGTGGTATCCCATGCATCACAATGCAATGCATAGGATACCATCATGACAACCAGAGAGTGACATGTAAAATCAGACAAAATCCAGCACTGTACGGGATAAACTGATAACATAGGGATGAATACCACTTGAATCACACTGCAGATCAATTACAAAAAGATATGTACAGAAAGAAAAACGACCAGATATGTATGTGGATATGTCCCTTTCAAATGGGTACAAATATGTCCCAACAAGATGTGAAGCCAGAGTTTAGTTCAGTACGTGTGATTGTCCTACTGCCCATATATGTGCACCCTTAACAAACTAACTCATACTGATATCATCATCAGAGTAGACATACCTAGTATATTACACCTTACTTGGATGGGTATCAGTGGTATCAATGAAAGTTAGTTTGTGATGGCTGTACATATATAGGCAGTAAGACAATCACATGTACTGAACAGATCTCTGGGTTCATATCTATCAAGGATATGTTTGTACCCATATGAAAGGTACATATACACACATATCAGACCATATTCCTTTCTGTGTACTTTGGCATGGCAATGGTTAATATCACCTTGATGTAACATTGTAGGCAGCATAAAGAGATTTTTAGAAAGATGTTGCTGTATATGACAGCTGGAGATATCAGTCATTTGAATACACGGAGCCTCTTCAGCAGAACCAAAATTGAACCAATTGGAGATGGATCCATCATTGAAATGGTCCACAGAGTGTGCTTACAAATCAGGAACACTTTGTAGACAATGCCAAAGATGTAGTTATCTCCAAATGGGTCAATTTTGAGTCTGCTGAAGAGCCTCTGTGTGGTCAAATGACTGACATCTCCAGCTGTCACATACAGCAACATCTTTCTAAACATCTCTTTATGTTGCCTACAATGTTACATCAAGGTGAAATTAACCATTGCTATCCCGTTAAAGAGATAGTAATACCTAAAATGTGAAAGGAAAAATATATGTTATAGGATTGATCCACCTTGTAAAGCAAGGGTATTCCCACTGCTGAAAGGTGTTTCATCCCAAGAGTATAACAGCTCAAAGTTGAATATTCCATGTACAATATCACAGTGGCCTGAAAATGTACTATGCCAATGTTGCAAGACCATCCTCTGGCCAGCTTTGGTCCAGGGAGCATAAATCCACAAAGGATGATGTGGCAACAGCACAAATGTACAATTTCAGGCCACTGGGATGTGGCACCAAAGGAATTCAACTCTAAGCTGCGATACATGTAGAATAAAACACCCTTCACCAGTAGGAGTACCGTTGTTTCACACAGGGGGATAAACCCTACAACATATATGTCCCTTTCCACATTTCAAGTATTAATATAAATTTGACACCATCATGGCTAAGTTTACTGATCACACAGTCTCAATTCTCCACACAGCTTATGTGGCTCCAGCACTCCAGGAGCCCATGGAGGAGGCCACCTCACCACCCAGTGAGGAGTATGCGGAGGAGGGGACCAGCCAGTGGGCACCGTACCCAACTACATCCACACCTCTTGCCCAACTGGATGCCCCACCTCTGGCTGCACCACCTCTGGCTACACCACCTCTGGCTGCACCACCTCTGCCTGCACCACCTCTGGCTGCACCACCTCTGCCTGCACCACCTCTGGCTACACCATGTCTAGCTGCTCCACCATATTACAGTGACTGGATGCACCCCACCACCTCCAGGAGCTATTAACCTCCAGCAGCAGCACCACCACCAGGGAGACAATGGCTGCCCGGTGATGTGGCCACCACCCAATACGGGCCATACTCATCCTCGATCGACTTACCCTCCTGGATGGCTCCCCAGCATGGCCCCAGGTATGATCCCAGGTGGGTTCCAAGCACATACCAGTGGCCAAGGTTTGACCCTTGGCCACTCAACTACCAACACCTGGGCCTGTTTGGGGAGCCCCAACACCCTATGCGAAGGGACGTGTTTACCCCACCACCTCCACCAGCACAGACATCGGTGGGCAGCAGTGAGTCCATTGGTGTGGTGGGCACATACCCACCTGCAGCACATACAGCACCAGCTGAGGAGGACGCAGCACCAGCTGAGGAGGACACACCATCAGCTGAGGGGGACACAGCACCAGCTGAGGAGGACACAGCAGCAGCTGAGGGGGACACAGCAGCAGCAGATTCACCAGGCACAACCATCACCAGCAGTGAACTCCCCACGGGGATGGAAGCAGAGTGTATGGCTCTGCAAAGGAGACTACTCCGGTCAAGCCACTGCACCAATGACAACATCACCAGGAGCCGTAGGGAATCCTGGAGGAACACTAACAGGATAGAGGCAAGGATCCATGCCCTGGAGTCGGAGGTCATGAGGATCAACACTCAACTCCATCAGCTCCACACGTGGGTGATGGACAAGCTTGCACAGGTACTGGTGGAGTTGAGAGAGCTGAACCACAGGGAGAACTTACGGTTAGAGAGGGAGAACCTGCATTCCACAGAGGGATCCACTGCCCCCACCACCCCCTCTAATGTGACCCCCGAAGCCACACCTAGGGGGCAAAGGGTGACCAGGAGATCATCCAGGTTATCCACTTCTGCCACACAGTCTAAGCCCCCCCCACTAAGAAAAAAAAATAAAATGCCCAACATGTTACATTTCCCCTGAATAAAGGAACATTGTGCTTTTGAATCCTGTCTGATCTGCTTTATTTTTGGTCATAGATTGGGTGGCAGAGTTGTCTCCATTGCATTGCCAAGCAATGCAGTGAACACAGCTTCTGCCTAGGTAAGATGTTTGTGGGATGTTACAACATGGGTTCACACACACACACACACACACACACACACACCGTTGTACAAATTAAACTGGAAATACATCCCTGGAGCTATATTACACAACTGTGTTATATGGTGATGTTGTGTGTTGATTTTGAACAACAAAACATACCCCTTAGCACAACAAATGGTACAACATTGAACATTCATCTACATCAAATGTTGTGTTTAACCCTTTGATAGCCAGAGTGGTAGGCAACTCATTACAAAGAAATGCGTTGGGTACCACTCTGGCACTCAGAGGGATAAGGGGATAACCAAAGAAACAGCTATGTGACTTAGCGGTGACATAACAAGCAGGACAGATAAATGGGACCTGTATCAATATTGTCTTGGATTCAAACACTCATTGTGCAACTGACTTACTGGGGAACCCAGTGTTTTTAACCTAGGATTTCAATGTGTAGCACACACATTGATATCCTGGGGTGAGCACTGGGGCCTCCAGTAAGTTGAGTTGTTGTTTTCCTAACAGGGTAACAGACTTCACCAGTGATAACACTTGTCCACTTGGTCTGGTTGTTCGTTGATGTAGCCCATGTACTGAGATATGTCAAAGTGGAGCAGTATCTCAGAACATTGATTATACTGAGCAACAAAGAAACTGTGGACAGGAATTCACTGTGGAAGTATGTCCCCTGTATCACCTCTTTATCACTCCCACAACACATTAGTGTATCACTGCCACCATCATCTGTTTGCATGAATACATCACAGAGTCCACTCACTGGCAAATAAGTGGTGGACTCCTGTGATATGGGTGATGCCTTTCCATGTATGGGGGATACTCTATCCTGAGCGTGGTTACGCATTAACAAATGTGTAATCCAATATGTCCTCATACAGACACAGATTGAATAGTGATGGTTCATCTTTATTGTGTCTCAAAGTACATACATGTGTTTTCTGTGTGTATTGCCTATATGCATTGAACACTTGTATGAGAACACTAAATGTACTTTGAAACTAAATCGTACTACTTTGGTAACACTCCTGTCCTGCTCATGTGTTGTCCACAAGGTTTGACAACTCTGTAGATGAGCATCCTAACTGTACAGGTTATTACACTTGTGAATTTGTGTTTTCTGTGTCTATATGAGAATGTTTCAGTAGAGGTTGCTGTGAACCTCAGGTCAAACATTGCATCACCAATAAAATCACCAGAAACAGCAAGGGGTGAGCTTCATGAAGGTGTTGTCAAAACATCAATCCAGTCACATGGAAGATCTTCAGTTCAAGGATGGATCAAGTTATGGATGCCTGTGGGACAAGAGGATAGGATTTGGAGCAATAGACCTGAACTGATCATCAAGCAACAACAATTTTGACTTTATAATCCCCTCAATTTTCTTAATTACAGATGAGTACACAAACCATTGCTTGGTAATGTGTTCTGTACTCATCTGTAACCAATTATGTGGAGAACTAAGGACATGTGCACCAGCCCTATGGATATGTGCCCCTGACATGAATACACACATCAACAAGTGTTCTGAGAGCTCCATGGAAGTAATGAATTTGGGCTGCCACTGTGAAAGTGACAGTGGAAGCCCAATGTCATTTGTTCCATGGAACTATTAGGACATATTTGTTGATGTGTGTATTCATATCAGGGGCACATATGTCTGCACACTCACAGGTCAGCATGGAGTCCCTGGTAATCTGATCTACGTTTCATGACCTCTACGTTGTGTAACAATACCACTGTACATCCACCCATCTGCTGCTCTTCTCAGCTGTAGCACAGTACAGGTCCCATATTGAATCCAATGGTCCTTTAACCCCTGATGTGACGGAGTATTATCCAATGCATAGCATTGTTGCTCAGCCTATGATCATGGCAAATCGAGTTAGTTGCTGTCAATCAAGCCCTGAAAGGCGATGAACATGGGTTATGTGTTGTACCTTGTTTCTCCTGGGGGTGTGCGTGATATCCTTGGGGTCTGTATGTCATCGTGGAGAGGGGAATGGAGGATGGTTTTGGAATCCCCACACACAATATGCCACGTCCATGGTATGGTTGATGTTTGGGGCCATGCTGCTGCCAGTGCAGTGCTGTGTCAATGTTCCTGTGAGGTGAGACAGAACATCATGTGCAGTGTGGTTAGTGTTTTGGCACCAATTCACAGGACTGATGGGGGACTTTCATGGATTGTTTGCATGCCTGTGTTATACTCACATGTAAAGTGTTCCATGATGAGCCTGTCTCTGATCTGCTCCCCTCTCAAGGTCTCCTCAACATGGCCGATGTCCATGGGCACTTCATATATGGGGGGGTCCTGGATGTGGTCCAGCAGCCTGGTGTCCACTGCGATGTTTTGCAGTATTGCGCATGCCACTATTATGTCGCACACCTTTCCAGGTGCATACTGCAGTGCTCCCCCAGAGTGGTCCAGACATCTAAATCTTGACTTGAGGAGGCCAAAGGTCCACTCGATGGCATTCCTCGTTCTGCCATGAGCCTGGTTGTACCTTTCCTGGGCATGTGTTCGAGGACTGGCTACAGGGGTCTGTAGCCAGGACTTGCAGCCATAGCCAGCATCACCTGTGTAATGTGAGTGACATGGTGAGACAGGGAGCACATGTTGTGTGAATGATGTTTTGTGTGGTGGACGTACTAGCTGTGAGTCAGGAGCATGCTGAGCAGCGTTGTGTGTACACCTGTGGATTTGGTGTGATTTTGTATTGTGAACTCACCCAAAAGCCATCAACCTGTAAAAGTTCCATTCTCGAAATCTCTGTGGACTGAGGAGTTCTGGAGAATGTAGGAATCATGTGAGCTGCCAGGATACTTTGCACAGACATTCATTATCCTCATATGGCTGTCACACACCATCTGCACGTTGATGGAGTGGAAGTTCTTCCTGTTGATGAATAGCTGTGCGTCAAGTGCTGGAGCTTTAATCCGGACATGGGTGCAATCTATAGCACCCATGACCTTGGGCATGCCTCCCCTTTCATAAAAGGCTTGCTTGACGTGTATCCAGTCCATGTCGGTGGAGGGGAAATGTATATAAGTACTGGCCTTGCTTTTGAGGGCTGGCAAGACCTGGGCCAGCACCCTGGAGAATGTGGCCTGTGACATGCCAGATGCGTAACTTGCCATGAAGTGTATGGCACACAGTAGTTTTTGAAGGCCAGATAAGGCATGGTTGTGGATATAGATGGGATCCACCTGCTCCTTGATGACCTCATACAAGGCAATGATGCTGTCAGGCCTCAACCTGTAGCGATCAATGACCTCATCATCGGTCATTCCAAAGAGTGTGACCCGTGGGCGGTGTACCCTGGGCTTTGGTGGTCGTCTATACATCCTCTGCTTGACAGGGCGTTGTGTAGATGCGTTGATGAGGTGAGTGCTGACCAATGGAGAGTTTTTTTGTCCAGGTAAGTGTTTGCAGGTGTGTGTGTGTTATAAGATGTGGTGTGTTGTGCTTGGTATGTGTCTGCCATTTGCTGGTGTGTAGTTGTGGGGTGCAGGTCGCGTGTTGATGTTGCACAGGTGAGCTTGTATTTGCAGGTGTCCGTGTCGTGTGATAACCCCCATTGTTCCGCGCCATGTTGTGTTGGTGTTTTTTTGGGGGTCCTTGTCCCTGTGGTGTTGCTTGTTGTGTGTGGAGTGATTTGTGTTGTCTGTCCATGTTTTTGTGTTGCTTTGGCATTGCACGTGTTAATTTTTCCATTTACATGCTTGTGCGGTAAGCATTTTGTGTATTTTCCTATGTAACGGGTATTTTGTTTTGCCCGTTAAGTGTCTAACGGCTAAGAAAAGTGGGTCTTAATTTTTTCCCGTTAGGTGTGTCTTTTTATCAGCCGTTAACAGTACAGCAGGCCTTTGAATGGCTCTGGGGAATGTTGTTCCATGCGTCTCAATGCACGTAAGTGTATCGGCCGTAAGGATTCTGAAACTGCCGTTAGCTGTTCTTTTTACTTATCTTTAAATTGCTACATGGAACTTAAAGGGATAGTAATACTTACAATGTAAAAAAAAATATGTTGTAGAGTTTATCCCCCTGAGTAAAACAAAGGTACTCCCACTCCTGAAAGGTGTTTCATTCAAAAGTTATTAATTTTCAAAGTTGAATTTTTTAGGTGCAATATCACAGTGGCCTGAAATTGTACAGTGGCGCTGTTGCTACACGATCCTATGGACAGCTCTGGTCAGTTGACCATTGTAACGGAAGGTAGTAAGAAGACCGGGTCGCCTTCCGTATTAGTCCCCGGGTCTCTCCTTCTCGACGCCGGACTGGCGCCGTCGAGTGCACCGGTCGAGAAAATCAGCGTTCCGGAGGTCGACTCAAAGCGGCGTCGAACCTCGGGAAGACCGATTCTGCCTCGAAAGGATGCGGCTGCCGGAGGGGTCACGGCACTCGAACGCCGTCGAGCAAGCGCAGGACCGAATCAGGGAAAATGTAGCAGGAAGCAAAGTGGATATATTCCCAGCCGTTCGAGCACTCCGGTGCTCGACTCGAAGGTTGGAGCTTAGGCAGGAAACCAAAGGGCAGAGTCCACATTGCCGCCTGACAGGATACAAAGGTCGGTAGCGGGATCCTGGCAGCAGACGGACGAACGTACAGGAACCTGGTTCGAATGGGCGGCAGAGTGGCCACTTTTACCACAGGAACAAACAGACTCCAGGACTCTGGTTCACTCCAAACAGTAACACACTTTATTGAACAAAACACTCAACTTTTATACAGTTTACAACATGGTACCACCATAGGAAGGGGAAGGGCCAGGCATTCCAATGCAGGCTTGGCCCAGGGACCAATCCAACACAATGGGCATAGACAACAGACCAATGGTGACAGTGAACAATGGACCAATGGCAGGGGGAATAGAGGGGCCAATGGTAGCCAAGGGAAACAAGCCAATGGGAGATGGGCTACTGAACACAACATTGACAGTGGTACACTTAACATCATTAATCAACGTCTAGACAAAGACAATGAACTGATCAGAGGGAATACACATCTGAGGACTGGGCCAGAGGTTGAAGCACGTACACACTAGTTTGAATATGCGGCTTCAACCCTGGCCAATCAGTGTGCGCAGTGAGTCGTACGTCGGCCAATCCGGCGTCGACTCACTGCCTCCGGTTTCCCGCGTTCGAGATGGCATGGATACCTCGAACAAAGGAACCGGGGAACCACCGGCTTCGGTGTTCGTGTATCCCTCGTACATTAAACCATACAATACATTAAACTTTCGACATTACACAATATATAAACTTACAACATTCAACATCAATCCTTGTAACATAATGATAGGGACACCCCTATCAGAGTTCAAATGAGGCCACAAGGCCATAGTCTTTAAGGAAATTGTTCGTGGTCCAGACAAGGGCCTAAGTAACGGAAAACATCCGTTACAACCATAAATCTCCATAGGATGGTGTAGCAACAGCGCCACTGTACAATTTCAGGCCACTGTGATATTGCACCTAAAAAAATTAAACTTTGAAAATTAATAACTTTTGAATGAAACACCTTTCAGCGGTGGGAGTACTCTTGTTTTACTCAGGGGGATAAACTCTACAACATATTTTTTTTTACATTTTAAGTATTACTATCCCTTTAACGCACCCGTTAGTGGTTTTTTTTTTTTACTAACGGCTGCCTTTAAATCTAGCCCTCTGTGTCCTATTGTGCTGAAAATATATGTAAAGTGCTACTAGTAAAATGGATTTAAATGACGATGTCAAAGGTCCTAAATAAATATGCTGAAAATAGTAAAATGGGTGAGTGACTAACTGTAGATATTACTGTATTAATAGAAACTAGGTGATAAAGATATTGTTATAGAAAAAACGTGTTCTTCGACTGAGACACACATATATATAGATATATATAGATATATATATATACACCCACACATGTGCACATACACACACCCACCAAGACAAAAAAAATATAAAAGTCATGCCGAAAGGTAATATTACCAAAATGTGTCCACTGTTTAATTTAAACCCCTGGAATACAGTGTATTTAATAGAAAGATCCAATATGATTCTCTCATAGCCACATTTCTAAGTCTGTCACCATTAGTAGAAGGAACTATATATTCTCTAGTAATTACCTTCATCCCACAAGCTTTACTATCATGGTGTTCTGAGTAATGTGTTTAAATACTATGATTGGGGAACATATTTGTAACATACCGTCTATGTTGTCCTATCAGAGCATGAAACCTTTGAGAGATACAACCTATATATTGTAAACCGCATTCACAAAATAAAAAATAGATGATAAAATGAGTTCCACAATCCATCATGCTGCCCATATTAAACTTTTCTGTAACAAAAGAAGAGAACTGCTTGGCACCATCCACTGTATGTGGACAGGTCAAGCAGCCCTTTATCCCACATTTATAGGCACCTCTAAACTTGACTTCCTTTTCACCTGGAATCTGGTAAAGGAATGTTTTTTTATTTTTGTTTTAAATGCCTACGTTTGGAAGGTGCTATAATATTCTTCAAACTCTGAGCCTGTCTAAAGACCACTCTTGGATCTTTGGGGATGATATCAGCTAAAATGGGATCTTTTTGGAGAATACGCCAGTGTTTTCTCAACATATTAATCATTGCATTGTTCTTGTTATTAAATTAGTTATAAAAGCTGGAAAATCTCTGTATTTATTGCCTTTCAATAAGGTATATTTTGCAGCCATTTTCTGTGATGGACACTTGTATAACTCAAATAACAGTTTCCGTGTACTGGTTTAAAAAATTTGCGAGACAAGTTTTTTTTTTTCCCAGGAATCCCTATAAGGTCCATGCCAGGGAATTCAATCAAGGATTTATGAATAGTCTTAGTAAATGTGATTCCCCAAAGATTATTAATCATATGATTCACTGTAATAGAATGGATAAAGTTCTCCAAGATGGAATGGAGGATGATTTGTAAAAAAATGAGAGACTGTAAAGGAATATGAAAAGTGGAGTATAATATTTGAATCATTGTAATGTAAAATATCAATTCTTATAAAAACTGGAAATATAGGCTATGGCTGATATATGTATGAAAAAACAGAGTTCCATAAATGTAAAAAAAAATATATTTATTTTAAAGAGTTAAAAGTATAAAATATATAAATAATTTTGTATAAAATTTTAATACAATACACCACAATCAATATGTTAAAAGTGCATCTGCAGAACAAGTGATCGCAGTTAAAACATTGTATTTGATAAAAAAGCAATCAAGGTATCTGTATATAGAAGATGTAGCAACGTGTAAGCACAGTTATATGGGGGATGATGGGGAGCAGTGTACTTTTGTTCAGCAAATCTATCTGGTTATTGTATAAGCAAAAAGTTCTAATTACGAGATATATCTGATATGTATCACACATCTCAATATACAAAACTGCAATAGTTACTGCATCTCTCAGTCATAGCCTGTGGTGTGATATTGTGTTTACTTTACAATCCTCCTGTATTATAGCCTTGAGAATTGTATTCTAAACAGGGCCTTGTGATGCTTTGGCCTCCCCTTCCAATAACGCAGGTTCAGTGTACTTCTCGTGTTTCAGTTGTTGCGGGAAATAACTTGGCAGGCCTCTTTCCTGCAACACCTGAAACATGAGGAAGATGCTGAGCTGGTGTTATTGGAAGGGGAGACCAAGGCATCACAAGGCCATGTTTGGAAAACAATTCTTAAGGCTATTGTACAAGAGGATTGTAACGTAAGCACAATACCTTCATCCCCATATAACTGTGCTTATACATTGCTACATCTTCTATATGCAGATACCATGATTGCTTTTTATCAAGTACAATGTTTTAACTGAGCTCAGTTGTTCTGCAGATGCACTTTTAACATATTGATTGCACTTTATTGTATTCAGATTTTATGCACAAAGTATTATATACACCTGCTTTTATCTGTTTAAAATAAATATGTATTTTTTTTTATTTATGGTAATCTGGTTTTTCCATACATATATCAGCTATAGCCTATATTTCAGTTTTTATAATAATTGATATTTTATATTACAGTGATTCAAATATCATTCTGCACTTAAATATTCCTTTACTGTATCTCATTTTTTTACCTATCATCCTCCATTCCATCTTGGAGCGCTTTATCCATTCTACTACAGTGACTCTATGTCTTAACTGCCTGGGGAGCCTGGCATTTTGGTAAAAACCTGCTAGAGAAGAAAGGGGGAGAAAATATAATCTTTTACACCCTTCATCTCCATATTTCATCGTCACTATACATCTCATCATTACGAAAGCAGACTCATTCATTTCATTGCCATTTGTCCATCTCCCATTGTCAGCCTTCATTCAGTGGGTATTGTCCAAAGACTATTTTCACAATATATACAAATGCAATGAACTAAGGTTTTAACCATATGACTCTGTATTAATAACGAACATGGTTTTCTTTTAGGATTCAGTTTTTTACAAGTAAGGTGACTTTTGCCACTGGGTCATTCAGTAGTGCTGGAATATGCTTCCGTTTCAGTCATTCTATTAATACAGTAACCATAGCATATATCAAAACCTCTATATACCAGCAACATTGAAGCTTAGAGGTTTTGAGAAATTTACCATAATTATTTTTACATATAGCCTGTGTGTTTTTTTTCGTTTTTTTTCAGTTATACATTTTTTATTGAGGGTTGAAGATGAAAATGCTTAGTCCATAGTACAGTGGAATACATCTGTAAAACAGTTAAATTCAAGAATCAAAGTACAAGAGCGGAGTACAAATAATCCAACTTCAGAGTCTAAGTTAGATAATGCGTAGGAAAAGATACACGCACAATATCAATATTCGATCATAATTCTAACATACAAACGTCTCAGTTAGGGTTATCTTACTGATTCCTTACTTTCTGTTTATTTGAAAAGGATGAAGGAAATGAAGTGCAGGGGAGAAATAAGTAAGGCAAAGGAAGAGAGGAGGTAGATGGGTGGGGGTAGAGCTCAGGAAAAGAATATATGCGGAGATTTTCTCTTTAAAAAATATATATTTATTTTAAAGAGATAAAAGTATATATATATATATATATATATATATATATATATATATAAATAATTTTGTATACAATTTTAATACAATACACTGCAATCAATATGTTAAAAGTGCATCTGCAGAACAAGTGATCGCAGTTAAAACATTGTATTTGATAAAAAAGCAATCAAGGTATCTGTATATAGAAGATGTAGCAACGGGTAAGCAACGAGAGAAAGAGAGAGGGGGAGAGAGAGTACACAGGCCTGGGACAGCAGTAGAGGGGATGTCTGAGGAGGAAAAATTACATCTGATCACAGTCGATCGAGTGCCAACGCGCTAAAATAGGGCCAAGTAAAGGAAAAATATTTTCCGGACTTACGCCATGAAAGGCAAATAAAAAGAATCTGCTCTTCCACTTTATAAAACCACTCAGTAATACTTGGAGGAGAAGGATCTTTCCAATGTAATGGAATCAAAGACTTCGCAGCATTAAGCATGGCGAACAAGAACAATTTCTTTACCCGTGAAGTAGAGGGCAGGTCCCTAAACAATAGGATTTGCCACAGATCTCTAGAAAGCGATAACTGAAGAACCCGGTCAGTGACAAGCAAGTTGACCAATATTGGGACAATTTTGGGCAAGTCCACCACAGGTGGGAAAAAGACCCCTCCTGAGAGATATATCTCCAAAACTTGGGGGAGATCTGTTTGTCAAAGGAGTGTAGTCTAGACAGGGTGTAGTACCACATGGAGAGTAATTTATAATTCATCTCTACGAAATGGTTTCAGACAGAAGAGGAGTGGGTATTTTTCCAAATCTGCTTCCATTCAGATAGAGGTAGAGTCGTTTGCAATTCCTTTTCCCCAGATAGGGCGTAAACTGGCTTGATCTCTAGATCAGAGGACGATAGGATTTTGTAGATTGTGCCTAAAGAACCTTTTGGCGGGTCAGGGGTTTTGTCTTAAGAGAAATTCAAAGCTGGTTAGGGGTCTTGAGAAAACTTTGTTGAAATGGTGTCGCATGAGGAAATGTTTAATACGGAAATGTTTCCAAAGTTCAGAGGGTGGACGGTTGAATTGTGACTGAAAAGTAGTGAAAGACTTCAGGGTAGAGAGCTCCCAAAAGTGCCTCAGTTCTATGTCTGGTATAGGAGACCAAAGAGGAAACAAGTTGGAGGGTAAAGTATAAGGAGATGGCAAAGGCAGGAATACCTTAGCTAGTGGCGAGGGGTAGGGTAGTAAACGATGAGATTTATTCGCCAGGGTCCAAATCAAAAAAACATTCTGTATAACGGGATTAAACCCCTGGGACAGAGATCTAGATGGAGGTGATGATATAATTAAGTCCAGTGGATCGAGGTGGAAAGATTCTCTTTCAAGTCAAACCCATAATTTATCATGCCTATGGTGCTTTCAATCTGGAATACTGGACAAAACCGCTGCCCTAAAGTATCTCAACAGACACGGGAGACCAATCCCTCCAAACAATTTATAGTAACATAGTTTACATAATGTTTATGTACATTATGTTTATATAACGTGGCTCGACTTATTCTGGGGGACTGGGATCCCCATATAAAACGGGAAAGAATATTGGAGGCTTTACTAAAAAAGACTTGTGGGACAAATATGGGCAAGTTCTGAAAGAGAAAAAAGAATTTTGGCAATATAGTCATTTTATCGTATTAATCCTCTCAGTCCAAGAGATATATAGTCCGTGTGTAACGGTTTGTTCGACTAACAGACACAAGGGTTAGGATAAAAACACAGTTTTATTGATTTACAATAAAGTAAGAACCTTCACAGGTCCTGTAATATACAAACAGTATAGTACAGACACACGACAGGTTATTATGCAATGCCCACACAGGTCCAGTATAGAATAGTAGTACAGACAGTATATACTGACACAGGTCAGGCAGTAGAAATGAGTATCCCAGGAGTCCGGTACTGCAGGAGTTAAAGTTCATAAATGATAGCAAACAGTCTCATATGTGTAGGTAATGAGAGAGCACTTATACCAAGCGTGGTCGCTCAAGTGCTAACAGAATATAGTGAACACAGGGTTCTGTAGTTGAAGAAATGAGCACTGTCAGAGTGGTCCCGGAGGACAAGCAAGGCAACTACCGGTGCAATCACGGAGGCACACACTGGCAACCGGTATGTCCGTAACGGAGAACTAGGCCCAGACTCTCTGCCGGAGCAGTAACGGAGGACTAGGCAATGGCAACTACCGGAGCATTCACGGAGGCAGACACATGCAACTGGTATGTCAGTAACGGAAACTTAGGCCCACTCTCTCTGCCGGAGCAGTAACGGAGGACAAGGCAATGGCAACTACCGGAGCATTCACGGAGGCAGACACACGCAACCGGTATGTCAGTAACAGAGACTTAGGCCCACTCTCTCTGCCAGAGCAGTAACGGAGGACAAGGCAATGGCAACTACCGGAGCATTCACAGAGGCATACACATGCAACCGGTATGTCAGTAACGGAGAACTAGGCCCAGACTCTCTGCCGGAGCAGTAACGGAGGACAAGGCAATGGCAACTACCGGAGCATTCACGGAGGCAGACACATGCAACCGGTATGTTAGTAATGGAGAACTAGGCCCAGACTCTCTGCCGGAGCAGTAACGGAGGCAGACACTAACCACCTGCAGGAGCAATAACAGGGGACAAGCCAATGGCGACTACCGGAGCATACATGGAGGCCCACACTAGCAACCGGTATCACAGTATAGGAGGCCCAGGCCAAAGGCGCACTGCTGGAGCAGTATCGGAGGCACACACTAGCAACCTGCAGGGGCAGCAGAGGGACTGACTCTGGCAACCAGAAGTCACTGAATCAGAATGTCGCCGAGGCGACAATAGTAGAGGAAGCAGGAACATCAATCTTCACCAAGTCGGTACACAGGAACAGGACCGTCAGCCAGGCCGGGTCGGAACACAGGAGCAGGAACGTCAGCCGGTCCGGGTCGGTACACAGGAACAGGAACATCAGCCAGGCCGGGTCGATACACAGGAGCAGTAGACTGGAGAGAAGTCAGACAATCTGGGTCGATACACAGGAGCAGGAGTCTGGAGAGTAGTCAGGCAGGCCAAGTCGGTACACAGGGAAACAGCAGAGAACAGCACTGGTACAGGAACACCATGAAAGGGCACTGAGTGGGTGCAGGAGCCCAGTATATAAAGGCCATACTGGGCGGGCTCAAGACATGACAGCCAGTAGGGAGTATACACAGGATAACTGACAGGAACACAACAACAAGGGAGCACGGGCACCGTGATACCGTGCCACTGAGAAAGGTCAGTCTGAATACTCTTAAGGATACCAGGATAATTCAGAACATACGTTTGATCTAGTTGGGATGGAAAAGATACTCCTAGATATTTGATAAACTTGGTAGACAATTTGAAAGGGAATTGGGGAGACAAAGAAGCAAGGGAATCTGTCAACAGGTTAAAAGCCAGGGCTTCCGATGTATTGATGTTGATTTTAAAGGCACAGAAGGTATCAAATTCAGAAAGAAACGCCAGGATCGCTAACTCGGGATCACAAGTGGAAAGTAGAACACTGTCGGCAAATAGGGATAATTTACAAGTACAATTTGCCTGGGGAATACCCGAGATAGAGGGATTTTGACAAACACAATGGGCAAAGACTTCCATGATCAAGACAAAGAGCAGGGGGGATAAAGGGCACCCTTGACGGGTGCCGTTGGTGATGGAAAATGAGTCTGACATGGTTCCGTTAACCTTCACTCTGGCGTTAGGGTTAGAGTACAGGGTATTAATGTATTGTAAAAATGAAGGACCAAAGCCAAAGGCTCGTAAAGTAGAAGACATAAAGGACCAGTTAATTCTATCAAACTTCTCAGTGTCAATTGTAAGGAAGATAGATGCTAATTTATTCAAAGAGATAAGGTGTATAACGTTGAGTAATTTTCGAGTGTTGTCTCTAGTTTCTCTCCAAGGAATAAAACAGGCTTGATCAACATGAATCAAAGTCGGTAGTAAAGGCAGAATCTAAAATCTTTGCGTACATCTTAATGTCGAGGTTCAACAACAAAATGGAACAGTAACTGGTACAACAATGGGGGTCTTTACCTGCTTTATGGATCACTGTTATGTGGATAGTGGAGATATGAGGGTGAGAGTTAATGTCAGTGGGGAGGGAATGAAAGATCTCAACAAGAGAGGGGACAGTAATGTCTGAAAGGTCTTATAGTATGGCTGAGAAAAGCCATCTGGTCCAGGGCTCTTACCCGGCAGGAGTGTATTGATCACTTGGCTCAGTTCCGAGTCAGAGAAGGGCAATTCTAGTTTTTCCAAAGAGAGGGGCGGAAGTTTAGGTAAATTGGCTGAACTAATGTAATCCTCGATCCTGAGGGTAACCGGTTTGTCTGGGAGTAGAAAACCAGTCTGGCGAATGTTGTATAAAGAGGAATAATACTTGCGAAAAGTGTCAGCTATAACTTGAGTAGAAAAGGATACTGACTGAGAAGGGGTCTGAATAGATGAAATAAAGGTTGATTGACGTCAGAATATTGTCTATATCTCTAGCTAATTGTTTTTTATGCCTAGCGGCTAATTTAAAGGGATAGTAATACTTCGTTTTATCTTTATTTTATTTTGTAGGCATTAAAAAAACATGAAGAATGATATAAGTCTTATCTCTCAAACCTTTATGGTTTAAAAGATATTCACAAGCAAAGTACCCCCCCCCCCCGTTCAGCCAGATCAGAAGGGAGGTGCTCAGGTAGACTGCAGAGAGGGACAATCTTCAATTAAGATAAGGAAAAAAGCTGAAAAACTTGTCAAGGGGGAAGGGCTTTCATTGTTTTCATGCAAAGAAGATTGTCCCCTGCTGTTATCTGTCTGGTCTTACAACCAGATTCACATATGAGAAGAGGTGGCTTACACTAGGAAAAAGGGGCGGGAGGGGGAAACTTTGCTTGTGAATATCTCTTAAACCATAAAGGTTTGCGAGATAAGACTTATATCGTTCTTCATGTTTTTTAATGCCTACAAAATAAAATAAAGATAAAACTAAGTATTTCTATCCCTTTAAGCAGGACACCCCTTATAACACATTTGTGCGCCTCCCAAATCTTAACAGGAGACAGTCCTGCCATACAATTATCTTTAATATAGTTATCTAACGCCTGTGTGATTTGGGCTTTAAAGTCAGAGAAGTATAGCAATGATTTATCATATTTCCACTGAGGTTGTGACAAAGCGGGAGATTGAAGTTCAAACAGAATGGCAACCGGTGCATGGTAAGACCATGTGATGCTGCCTATCGAGGCATCTTTTAGGTGGGGGATATAGAAATGCGACATAAAGATGTAATCTATCCTCGAGTATACAGAATGCTGGATAGAATAAAAAGAGTAGTCCTTATCCTGTGGATGCAGCAACCTCCAAGTATCAACTAAATTTGATCTGTGTAAAGCTTTTGCGAATTGGCGGAGAAGCGATTGGGAGTGTGAGGCCTTACCAGAGGAGCAATCAATGAGGGGAGAAAGGGCATATTGAAGTCCCCGCCCAGAATGAGAGTTCCCTCTTGAAAGTCCAACAGGATGTTTAATGTAGAGCATATAAAAGGGACTTGATTGTAGTTTGGGGCATATATAGTTGAGAAAGTGAAAAGTAACCTGTGTATGGAGCGTTTAATGAAGAGGAACCTGCCCTCAGCGTCTCTTTTAGTTTCAGAGTGGACAAACTGTATGTCCTTATGGAAAAGGATCACGACTCCTCCCTTCTTGACTTGAGCAGAACTAAGATAAACTTTAGGATAAGTATGGGAAGTAAGATTGACCTTAGTCCTCTTAACATTTAGGGAAACAAATCTAAGAGAGCTATTATGTGGCACAGTCACTGAAAAATGGTAAAGATGGGTACTGAAAGCATGTGGGCACTAGTAGGGGAGGGAAAACGTCTAAGGGACCAGGCCTGTGCACAAAGGAAAGAAAGAATGAAGATAGGACGTGGCAGTGAGGAAAGAGCAGGAGAGGGCAGGAGCGAAAGAAGGACAAAGAGAGGGAAGGGAGGAAAGAGAGAGAAAATAATCATACTCTTTCTAGAAGGTGAAGTGGAACCAGTCCTCCTTTGTAGAAAATATTGTACATGAGAGTAGTTGGGAAGAGGACACATTATCGGGAAAACAATGAGATTGAGTGAGAGCTCAGGGGTAGTCAAAGGATGGATCGTGTAGGATTCATCAGTGGACCACGTCCTCTGGAGAGTATAAAATACAGAGAAACCGTATGGCCTACAAGTATATGGCTGTGACAGTCGTTGATTAAAGGCCAAAACTGGAACTAAACTTTAACTTAATAACTGGTGGATACAGATTGTGTGAAAAGATAGATATATATGACACAATGAAAAGGTCGTCCCCATAAAGGGGCCAGTAAAGAAAAGTGCCTCCGATTGTAGTTCTATAAAGTGGTGTAGGATGCAGAAAAAACAGAGCAGGCTGGGTAGAAGGGAAGAGGCATATGGCAATCCCAAAATACCTGCACTTATGATTATAAGGGAACGTCTAAATCGAGGGAGCGTGGGAAAAACATCCAGCGCCTCCGGTGGGACAGTGATAGGGCAGAAAGTGTTGTATTAAACCTTGTCGGATACTATCAGGCCAAAAATTAAGATAATAAACAAGGTATAGAAAGGAGGGCAATGGCTGGAAATCGGTAAGGTATGAACAACAATGTTAAAGGTCAGTAAAGGTAGGTCTAAATCAGCTATATTTTAAAGCCCTAGTTCTGTGCATTAAGATAAAGGACATATCTAAAATGGTAAAGATTGAGTAAACAATATACCCACGAGAGTGAGTGGGCTATCAAATAAACTAGGGAAGTACACGAAATCTGGAACTTCCAAATAAGAACAGGGTCAAAAATGTACCCCTAAGTGAACAATCACCAAGAAAAGACCAATAATATAGTCAAATGGAAGCGTCTCCCAGGTGGGCCCCCAAGTTTTTCGGGAGCAAGTCTGGGAAAGACTCCCTTCCCACTTAAGAAACCCCCACACACAAATCCGGGTAGATCCCTGTCCAGGGAATCTCCTGTAAGAATGAAGGCCTGGGAAAACAATGGGGCGATCCCAACAGACTCCTGCTTTTAATGGGTCTAAAGACCTAAATGCTGGAAAGTAGCTAGAGTAAGTGAGCGTTAAAATCCTCACACTGAGTTTTCCAATATGGGGAAAGGGAGGTGGGACAAATAGGAGTCGTTCAAAAAACTTAATGTGAGATCGAGAGTAAGAGGCAGAGCTACTAAGTAAAAATCGGGTGGGGACAGTATACCAGCAACTATGCCGAACCAACAATGAAGCAGGGAAAGGGGAACAACAGTTTATCTAATTAAGTAAGCAATAAAATTGTAATTACTGCTAACAGAGTAACCAAAAAATACATGTAGTACATGACAGACCAACAAAGGATGTACTCATCTGAAGTGTTCGACATTGCATGCGCAACAGATCAGAGTCCCTGGAGATCTGATAATCGAAGGCATCTGACCAAGACAATGGATAGATCATCCGTTTGACTGGTGAGCTTGCTTCGCTATGTTGCCTGAAGTGGATGGGGATCCAGGTGTTCTGCGTCTCTTGTGCACCATAGTCCACTGAGTAGAAGTGTTCATATCTTCCTGCCAAAGGACGTACGCTGGTGGAAACGTAGGGATAGGCAATTCTTCTGCGATCTATGACTGAAGGGTCGCAATAAATTCCTTTGGGTCTTCACCGTACTTCAACGTATGGGTCCGACCATCCTTAGTAGCCTGAATGGAAATAGGGAATCCCCATCTGTAGCGCAGGGTTTGAGCTCGGATGTGAGAGGACGAAGCTCTTGTCTCCATCTGACAGTTAGGTGAGAGAAGTCGCGGTATATTGAAATCTGCTGGTTCTCAAAAGTAAGCGGCGCCATCTTCCTCGCCGTGTGGAAAATGGCGTCTCTGGGACACGGAGGAATTTAACAGTGACGTCTCTTCTTTAGGTGCAGTCATGGTTTTAGCAATTCTGTGTGCTCGTTCTATTGCATACGGGATTTGTGGATCGGACTTCAGAATAAACACAAACAGTTTCTGCAAAGTATCAAGAAGAGATCCATCCTCTGCGGCCTCTGAGATATTGCTTATGGGCAAGTTATTGCGCCTGCAACAATTCTCAGCATCCTCCAACTTCAAAGTGTGTTCCAGCTGAGAGTTGTATAGGTCATTTAAATGGCGTATCGTGCGGTCCTTAAAAGCGCTCCATTGTTTTTTGTCATCTTCGAGAGAGTTGACTCTGTCCCCAAAATGGGAGACTTCCTTCTTAATCACCGCCATTTCTTCTCTGAGGAAGACCTTCAGATTAGCCAGGAACTGTTGGATATCGCCTTTGGTCGACGGTGAATCCGATTGGCCCCTTGAGGTTTCCATCTTGTGAGCCTTTCCGCTCCAGGAGTTGTTCACACGTTTATTAAAAAAGGAGTGAACCACATTATTGCTGTCAAATTTTTTCGCTCTGTGCATGTTCAAAGATCAGATATATAGCCAAAAAGGGCAATGACACCTCAAAAGAGGCCAAAAAGTAGCTAAAATCTCTCCAGAGGCATCAGAGCACTGAGTCTACACGTCCGTCCGGCTCAGCATCTAGGCCACGCCCCCTATCCTGTGCCTTTTGAGAATTGATCATATTGATCTCATATATATCCTGTAATATTCATATACATTTGTATACTGAGGTTAGCTAGCATTTTAGGAGCATAAATATAATTCATTTTTCGATTTAGTACTCATATGATTGACAGCATTCTCTAGTTCACTGATATCACCTCTGTCATTAATGTACTGTAGATGGAACACCAAGTTCACACCCATAAACACAGAACCATAAACCGTGGACTGCCCAAAAAAGCCCATAAAAAAGTTTGTGTAACTGGGCATGAACTTGGTGCCTATCGCATTACCCATAACTTGCAAAAAAATGTATTATTACATTTTTTTAAATTGTGAGATAAAGTTAATTCCATAGCCTCTAATATGAAACTTATCTGGTCAAGAAGCATTAAAAGATCCTGCATAAGACAGTACTCTGAAACCTCTAGCCATAGAGAATAGAATATTAGAGTATAAAGCTGTTACATTAATTGTGACTTAAGTAAAATCTTCTGACAACAACAAATCTTGTAATAACTCCAAAAGATGAGAAGAGTCTCTGAGGTAGGAATCCAAACCCAATACTATTCTTTGTAAATGAAAATTGATAAACGCTGATAGATTGCATGTGAGGGAGTCTTTGCCAAATATTATGGGCCACCCAGGGGGCCTAACTAATGTTTTATGCGTTATTTGGGAGGTGATAATACAAGGCTGTTGTTGGGGTTGTTGGATACAAATAATATCTCTCTCTCTGGGTGACCCAGAATACCTCTAGCATAGGCACAATCAACCATAGCAATCATATTTTTGTTATAGATGAGTCATCTGACAATATATGGTTGGCTTCCTGTCATACTGCTCCTGACTGCTCCTCCTACCTATAATCCTATTGGCGGCTGTAGGCTTTATGTACCTGGATCTTCCATCAACCCTTGCTCGATTTTAGCGCCAAAAGTCTGAGAGAAACCTTTGTCGTGAGTTCCTGTGTTTGCTGATTCCGTGTACCGAACCCTGCCTGATTACCGACCAAGTCTTGTCTTCTGCCCGTGGATCTTGACCCCAGCTTTGCCTGACTACGTCTCTGTCTGCTCCGTTGGTTACTGATTCGATTCCGGCCTGACCCAGCGTTCCCGGACCACGCTTTCCTTTCGGAACTTTCTGCCTCGCAACGAGAGTCCCTCCAGCTGCTCTCAAGGTTGGTTCCAGTCTTCCATTCCTTCACCTCTGGAGCTCCGACTGGTTTGGGTTGCCATCACCGGCCGCTCCGGTGACTGCCCCGGCCAGTCGAGGGTGTAGGAACTCGTATTCCCCTTACCTGCTTCCAGTTTCCTGGGCGTCGAGTCCAAACCCGATTCAAGCAGAGAATAGAGGATTCGTAGTCCATAAACCTCGAGCCTGTCTCGAACCTTATCAATACCCCAAGACCTCGAACCTGTCTCGAACCTATTCGATACCCCAAGACCTCGAACCTGTCTCGAACCTTATCGATACCCCAAGACCTCGAACCTGCCTCAAACCTTCTCTTGATCTCGAGGTCTTCGATTAAAGAGAACTCTGTCCTGCAGTCTGACTACGGTTTTGAACCTTCCCGAGCCTCCTAGTTCCAGTTGATCCAGTCTCGAACTCTGAGGAGCAGTGAACTGGTTAACCTGAGTCCTTTACCTTGCTTGATCCTACTCAGAGACTGACAGTAAAATCGAGCCAGTAAAATGGATGCTGCTGAGGCTTCCCTCATAGCCTCCAGACAGGAACAACAGGAGCAAGTTCTGTCTGCCCATGCAGCACAACTACAAACCCTCAATCATAAGCTGGATGCTATGATGGAAATGTTGCGAACTTTTTCTCCATCTACCCCTTCCCCAGTTCCACCACAGCCTCCTGGGGCCACAGGGTCTACAGGAGCCACCTCAGGGTACAAGCCACCCAAGATACCCTTACCAGAGAGATACTCTGGCCGGCCTGAACATTGTCGTGGATTCTTGAACCAGTGGCAGTTACATTTTCAGACCTTGCCTCATTCGTTCAACTCTCATTCTACTAGGGTGGCATTCATAATCTCTCTATTGACTGACAAAGCCCTAGCTTGGGCTTCCCCTCTGGTGGAGAACAGATCTTCTCTTCTTGATGACTCCAATGCATTTATCGCTGCCTTTAAAACCGTATTTGATCTACCTGGAAGACAGGCATCTGCTGAAACCAGTATACTGGGCCTAAGACAGGGCACTCGCACGGTGGCTGAATATGCAGTAGAGTTCAGAACCCTTTCCTACGAAACCGACTGGAACAATGGAGCTTTGCGAGCTGCCTTTCGTAGGGGTCTGAGTGAGCGCATCAAAGACGCCCTAGTTAATCAAGAGATACCTGATGATCTGGAAGGCCTGATTTCCAGCTGCTTAGAATTGGATCGACGGCAAATAGAGCGACAGCTTGAGAAAGATCGCTTTCGCCGTCATAAATCTGAGTTTGTTCCACGCTCATCTCCTCCCACCGAGACAGCGCAGCCTTCTGTTGAACCCATGGATGTTGGGTCTGTGACGAAACTCCCCGAGGAGGAAAAACGTCGACGAAGAAGTCAGGGACTTTGTCTTTATTGTGGACTCAAGGGCCACATCCTACGCCAGTGTCCAACCCGTCCGGGAAACTTCTAAGCTTAGGGAACCATGGAGACGACTCCCTAAGCATAAGAAATGTAACCTCCTTGTCTAACCTAAACCGTATGATGGTTCCAGTTCGGTTGAGTTGGGCAGGAGGCTCGGTCTCCACCAAAGCCTTCGTGGACTCCGGTGCGGCTGGAGTTTTCCTTGATGCTGGGTTTGCTTCCAAGCACTCGATTCCACTAGTCCAGAAAGCCAAACCCTCACGTGTCTCTACTGTGGATGGGGCTCCTTTGGGAAAGGGCTTCGTTACCCATGAGACTCAGCTTCTACTTCTTCAGACCGGCATTCTTCATTCCGAGACTATTCACCTTGATGTCATACAGTGCCCTTCCTCTCCAGTGATTTTGGGACTTCCTTGGCTTCGACTCCACAACCCAGTAATTGACTGGAGTTCTGATCAGATAACGAACTGGAGTTCTTCCTGTTTTTCGAACTGCCTTTCTGAGATACCTGTACCTGGCCTTGTGGGTGGCATAGGAACCTCTGCAAATTCTATTCCTAAATCCTACAGAGACTTTTCCGATGTATTCTCTAAACAAAAGGCAGCAGAGCTACCTCCACACAGATCATTTGACTGTTCAATTGATTTATTGCCCGGAACCATGCCTCCTAGAGGAAGAACTTTTCTCCTATCAGAACCAGAGAATAAGGCCCTGTTGGAATATATACAAGAAAACCTGGCCAGGGGTTTCATTAGACATTCATCCTCGCCAGCAGGTGCCGGCTTAATTTTTGTCTCAAAAAAAGATGGAACCTTGAGACCCTGTATAGATTATAGGGGTCTAAACAAGGTGACTATTAAAAATAGATACCCTCTACCCCTGATTCCGGAACTCTTCGATGCTCTGAAGGACGCCAAGATCTTCACATAGTTGGATTTACGTGGGGCATACAACTTGATTCGCATCAAAGACGGCGACGAGTGGAAGACGGCCTTCAACACCAGGTACGGCCACTATGAGTACCTCGTCATGCCCTTTGGGCTCTGCAACGCCCCCGCCACATTCCAACACTTTGTCAACGAGATCTTCAAGGATGTTTTGCTCTCCTATGTGGTAGTGTATCTTGATGATATACTGATTTTTTCATCCTCGCTCCACGAACACAGAGAACATGTCCGTACCGTGTTACATCGCCTGAGAGAAAATCATCTTTACACTAAATTGGAAAAATGCATCTTTGAGACCTCCCAGCTCCCTTTCTTGGGATATATAGTCTCTGACTCAGGACTACGGATGGACCCTTCTAAAGTAGAGTCCGTTTCCCAATGGCCACGACCAATCACTCTGGGAGCGGTACAACGTTTCTTAGGATTTGCAAATTACTATAGAAGATTCATTAAAACTTTCTCTGCTATAGTTGCTCCTCTGGTAGCCTTCACCAAGAAAAACGCAAATCCCAAGGTCTGGTCCACTGAGGCAGTAGAGGCCTTTGAATGTTTAAAAAGACTATTTGTGTCCGCACCATTGCTACGCTACCCTGATCCTACTCAACCCTTCCTCATTGAGGTCGACGCCTCTGAATTAGGAGCTGGAGCTGTCCTGTCTCAGAGGGACGAGCTCACTAACCGCCTTCATCCTTGTTCTTACTTTTCCAAACAATTCAGTTCTGCAGAAAAGAACTATGATACCGGAAATCGAGAACTATTGGCCATTAAAATGGCACTAGAAGAATGGCGACATCTCTTGGAGGGTTCCCAAGTTCCAGTCATAATCCAGACTGACCACAAGAATCTTCAATTCCTGGAACAAGCTCAACGCCTGAATCCAAGGCAGGCCCGATGGGCTCTTTTCTTTACCCGTTTTAATTTCATTATTACATACATTCCAGGTTCTAAGAATCGGAAGGCGGATGCCCTGTCCCGACTCTTCACTACAGAGCCAGACCCTCCTCCTGAACCTATAATTCCTTCTAATCATATTGTGGCCTCTCTATCATTGTCTATAGTACAAAGGATCAAGTCCCTCCAACATCATTTTAGTGGACGTGTTCAAGGAAAACCCGCTCATCTGCTATTTGTCCCCAAGCGGTTTTGTTCCTCTCTCCTAAAATGGTCACACCATTCTACTATGGCCGGTCACCCAGGCATTACTAAAAATATTGAATTCCTTCTTAGACGCTTCTGGTGGCCTTCCTTGAAACAAGATGTGGAAGCCTACGTCAAAGCTTGCACGCTTTGCACACAAAACAAACCATCCAATCAGAGACCTGTTGGGCTTCTTCAACCTTTGCCAGTTCCTCAGTCTCCATGGACTCATCTGGCTATGGATTTTATCACAGACTTGCCACCTTCAGACCATTGTACTGTGATTTGGGTGGTAGTTGACCGCTTCTCGAAACAAGCCCATTTCGTTCCCCTCCGGGGATTGCCTAATTCTCAAACTCTGGCAGATGTCTTCATCAAAGAAGTTTTCCGTATTCATGGAGTCCCTGCTCAGATTGTCTCCCATAGAGGTACTCAATTTACCTCCAAATTCTGGAAAGCCTTTTGCTCTCGCCTAGGGATTCAATTAAACTTTTCTTCTTCATACCATCCTCAGTCCAATGGCCAGACTGAAAGAACCAATCAGACCCTAGAAATCTACCTCCGCCATTATGTCAACTCACATCATGATAACTGGGCATCATTGCTTCCTCTGGCCGAATTCGCCTTCAATAACCGTTACCATTCTGCTTTAAAGTGTTCTCCTTTCTATGCCGCTCTAGGCTATCACCCCCAGACATTGCCCAACCTCCCGGTATCCGATGTTCCTGAAGCTGATAATAGAGTACGGAATCTCCGTCTTCAGTGGGCTTCTGTTCATCGCTCTTTGACAGCTGCTTCTTCCAGTTATAAGTCCTCGGCGGATAAGAAAAGGCAACCTGCTCCTTCATACCAGACTGGTGACCAGGTCTGGCTCTCCACCCAACACCTTCGCTTGAAGCAGCCCTCTGGTAAATTGGGTCCCAGGTTCATTGGACCTTTTCCTATCAAGACTCAGCTCACTCCTGTCACCTACTCTCTTGATTTACCATCAACCATGAAGGTGGCCAATTCCTTTCATGTCTCCCTTCTACGTCCCTGGATTCTCGGCTATCTCGGGGCCGATTACACTATTTGGTCGACTGGAATGGCTATGGTCCTGCTGATCGTTCCTGGGTGCCAGCTACTGAGGTCCATGCTCCGGTCCTTGTGCGGACCTTTCATTGCCTGCATCCTGATGCTCCAGGCCGTCCGGAGGTCGGCCGTTGAAGGGGGGGCACTGTCATACTGCTCCTGACTGCTCCTCCTACCTATAATCCTATTGGCGGCTGTAGGCTTTATGTACCTGGATCTTCCACCAACCCTTGCTCGATTTTAGCGCCAAAAGTCTGAGAGAAACCTTTGTCGTGAGTTCCTGTGTTTGCTGATTCCGTGTACCGAACCCTGCCTGATTACCGACCAAGTCTTGTCTTCTGCCCGTGGATCTTGACCCCAGCTTTGCCTGACTACGTCTCTGTCTGCTCCGTTGGTTACTGATTCGATTCCGGCCTGACCCAGCGTTCCCGGACCACGCTTTCCTTTCGGAACTTTCTGCCTCGCAACGAGAGTCCCTCCAGCTGCTCTCAAGGTTGGTTCCAGTCTTCCATTCCTTCACCTCTGGAGCTCCGACTGGTTTGGGTTGCCATCACCGGCCGCTCCGGTGACTGCCCGGCCAGTCGAGGGTGTAGGAACTCGTATTCCCCTTACCTGCTTCCAGTTTCCTGGGCGTCGAGTCCAAACCCGATTCAAGCAGAGAATAGAGGATTCGTAGTCCATAAACCTCGAGCCTGTCTCGAACCTTATCAATACCCCAAGACCTCGAACCTGTCTCGAACCTTATCGATACCCCAAGACCTCGAACCTGTCTCGAACCTTATCGATACCCCAAGACCTCGAACCTGCCTCGAACCTTCTCTTGACCTCGAGGTCTTCGATTAAAGAGAACTCTGTCCTGCAGTCTGACTACGGTTTTGAACCTTCCCGAGCCTCCTAGTTCCAGTTGATCCAGTCTCGAACTCTGAGGAGCAGTGAACTGGTTAACCTGAGTCCTTTACCTTGCTTGATCCTACTCAGAGACTGACACTTCCTCGATATAGTCATCATAATGTTGTACTACAATTGCTCTCCCGTTATTGGCATTTTTATGACTAAGTCACAACCCACTCTGTGTCACGTCATTTTCTCGAAGCACATGGGAGTGATTCTAAATTGTTGATGGGTTTTGCTTTAGAGAGTGTGAGGTTAGATTTTAGAAAAGGCAGCTGGGTTGATCTATTGAATAAACGTGAAGCAACATGGATATTCAAGTTAAATACTTTATACCCGGATGGGTTAAATTAAAATATTGAACTCGCTGCTTTTTTATAAAGGAGAATGAGGTGATTGGTATACATTGTTCTTTTTTTTATAAATGTAAGATTCTTTGTTGGAATTGGTTTTTTGTGTTTTTGTTTTGATGATCGGGTATGGGCCAATCTAGTGGCCGAAGGGTTAACTTTGGATTTACCTAACGAACTTCTGGATAGAATGTATCCTTGAGGCATTCGTAGTTGTAAACATTTGTGCTGACCAATTACTTCATTTTAAGAGAAGGGTTTAAATAGCCGATGATACGATGAGTAGACCCACTTCACTTTTGCTTGATAAAGCACCGCTATAGGTGTGAAACGCGTTGCAAAGAGTGTGATTCTAATCGCATTATCTCCCGGCCGGGTGTATGCTTTTTACTATTCATCGTTATACCAGTTATAAATGTAAGTGTTTGGGAGTTATAAGATTGACTTCTTTTTTATATTATATATCGTCTGTCTTTGTTCCATGTTGCGCTCACTGTTTAGTTTAGCGTTGGGCGGATTCTGTGTTTAGATGTGCGGAACGACACATTGTAGTCTTGGCTAATACACAGTAACAACAGCCTCACGCTTCTGAACTTTTGAGGGCATGTGAGATTCTTATTTCATTATTATATACAAGGGTTATTTTTAAGCCGAGTATATATCAAAATTTGTGGTTGATCCAAATCGGCTTTTTAACCCTTTGATTATTTATTTATTTTTATTTAAGCTTTTTTATTAATATTTGTATTTTGGGATTTTGTATACAATTATTGATGTCTCTCGTTGTTTTTTGAAGATTCAACGTGTTGTGTGTATATATGTGGTTCTTCAAATTTCAATTAAAGGGGAATATTTTAAGATTGAGATACTGTGTGTTGATTTGGTTTTTTATAGGGCTATTGAGAGTTCGCAAGCGCCAGACTCAAACTTTCGATTGTCAATATTTATTCCGATTTGTGGGGCGGAAATATCGTGGTCGTTGCAACGCCCTGAGAGTTGAAAGGCGCCAGCGAATCCTCGGAAAGAAAGCTATTTGCCACTTGGATCTCCGTTATAGCTAACTCTAATTATAAAGAGTAATAGACAATTTGCAGCGCCTTCTCCATAAAGGATACTCTTCAAATGACTATATTGGGGTTATTTCTCAAACTGACTATAGCCTCTCTTTCACCTATTGTCAGATTGCTAATCTTGCTGGGTCTGTCTAAGAGGCTCTTAAACTCCTCCATCACTAAAGAGCTAAAAATACCCACATAAATGCCCTTGTGGTACACTGGATTAAAGGATGACCTTGGGCTCAGGTTGGATGGAGCAAAACTACTGAGACTAAAAACTGTGGTAGAATCCACAAACAGTTGAAACAGAACTGGCTCATTCTTGGGATCAACCTTTCTTTAAAACCAATTTTGTTAAATCATGCCTGCATAAATTATATATCTTTCTCGCAAATAAATCAGTTCTTGTTTTTTTGTTGTGATTTTGTTTCATCTGCCTCTACTACCTGTTGGCTTGTTCTTTTCCCCATATTTTCTTCTCTTATGGGCAGGAAGCAATTCTGGTCTCTCAACCATTGGTACCCTGTCATTCTAAGCTGTCTGTGTAGACCATAGCCCAAAAAATCTGGGACACCCATGGTGGAGGACAGTCGTTTTCCTGCAAAAAAATCTGAGAAAACCATGTTGTTTGCTTTTTCACAGGAAAATCCGCTTTAAATAAAGCGATCAAAATCTTCACCGTTTTCGCCCATGGCAAAAATTATTTGCCATTTTTCAGTGGCTAGAAAGATTTCACCCCTTTATTAATGTGTTTTTTTTCCTTTTCGCTATGAAAATATGCTGTTTTCCAGGAAGTGAAACACATTAGAAGCAGCTACGGAGCAAGAGAGAGATGTGCTGTGTTGTTTTGCTGTGATATTTATAGCAACATTGAGGCAGGAGTGGCTCATAATCACTGTAGAACATGATCCTGAAGAAGGCAGAATTGTTGCCTAGCAGCAATAATACCACCACCACCAGGAGCACAGATCAACTGCCTGTGCCTGCTGCTAGTGCTGCCAGTCTGTCTTCAGGTCACCAAGAAATGGCAAGGGTGACATTAGGGGACCCTCTGTCACATTTCTCATCACATCCTCCAACCAGTGAAATGTTAGTAATAGGGCAGCAGCAGCATAGGGGGGTTGGTGGTGGTGGTGATGATGATGATGATAGTGGCAAAGCTGGGGTGAAGGAGACATTGATGGCCTTTTTATCCCAAATGGAAAAGGAATGGGAGACAGGGATGGGGATGGGCATTACCACCACCACCAGCAGTGAGCTTTTGAAATTTGCTGCGTTTGCAACTGCTCTAATTCCTGCTGCTGTGTTTGCAAGGGCAGCAGCATGCCGAGGAGCAGGCTAGTGTGCCACAGACCACCGTGGACTCAGTGGGAATGGGGTCAACAATTTTTGCTGGACTAGGACAGGTTCCTCTTGCCAGCAGCAGCAATACTCCTGGTGCTGATTTGGAGGCAGTTGCAGCAACATCATCCTCTGCCTCAGCCTGTGAATGGGAATGTGGAGGCGAAGAAGAAATATGCCATTCTTTTCCATCTTTCCCCTCCCCCCTGAAGTCATGGGTGCGGAACTATTTTTCTTTTGGGGCAGACACAGCGCAGTCATCAACAATGGCACTGTGCACAATTTGTGACAAGTCCGTGAGAAAGGGAAAAGAGGGAACACACCTTTGCACAACCTCCCTGATAACACACATGAAACACAGACACCATGACATTTATGTGAAACATGTTAAAGCCGAACACCCACCACAGAAATTGATCAATTGCTGTACCCCTGACTTTCCAGAAAGGCAACAAGATGTGAGGCGGAGATCAAAGAAAGTTTAATGATGAGCGAAACAAGTAGCTCACCATTACCTTCTTGCTTTAGGGTAACTACATCTTCTGCCAATCCACCTCTTTCATCATTACCTCCCCAGCCAAGAGATACCCACTCTGTAGATTTTGGATGTGACAGTTTGTGTCCACCCTTTGCACACTGTGTGATGCACTGACCACACATGGCAGTGTGGTGGAGGAGAATCGCAAGTAGTTCATCAAGCGGCATCTGAGGAGATTCCATCCTGCAGAATACGCTAAGCTGGTGGCAAGGAGGGTTCATTATTAGTATTAAACTGTCAACAAATTGTCATGTGTCCTTAGTGGGGTGTGGACAAGGGTCATAGTGACAGTAGCAGTACTTGGTTTTCTAGTGGGGAAATTTCACATTGGGGACCCTAAGTGTCATGGTGTTTGGAGTTGGGCCAGGTGTTTCATGTCATTGCAGATGTACTCATTGTTCCACGTCCTTCCCTTATTTACACTGTGCACATTGCAGTTGCTGATGCGAGAGGCACAGTACTTGCTCTTAAGGGAAAAAATTTTATTCTCAACACACCAATGATTTTGGTGAACGGGCAGGTGGAGAAGCATTATTGACCAGCTTCTTCTTTTCTCTACATACACCTGAAGTGGTGGGGGCTAGTTATGGCCTATAATGAACAATTCAATTGCAAAAAAAACTGAAATCTCTGAGGGGGAAAAATAAAAAACTCACAATAACCAGGTTGCATAGGTGTGCACACCCTCTTATAACTGGGGATGTAGCTGTGTTCAGAATTAACCAATCACATGTTAAATAGAAGTCATTACACACCTGCCATCATTTAAAGTGACTCCGATTAATCACAAATAAAGTTCAGCTGTTCTAGTAGGATTTTCCTGACATTTGCTTAGTTGCATCTCAGAGCAAAAGTCATGGTCTGCAGTGAGCTTCCAAAGCATGAGAGGGATCTCATTGTTGAAAAATATCAGTCAGGAGAAGGGTGCAAAAGAATTTCCAAAGCATTAGATATACCATGGAACACAGTGAAGACGGTCATCATCAAGTGGAGAAAATATGGCACAACACAGATTTACCAAGAACTGGACGTCCCTCCAAAATTGATGAGAAGACGAGAAGAAAACTGGTCAGGGAGGATTCCAAGAGGCTTACTGCAACATTAAAGGAACTGCAGGAATTTCTGGCAAGTACTGGCTGTGTGCTACATGTGACAACAATCTCCCGTATTCTTCATATGAATGGGCTATGGGGTAGGGTGGCAAGACGGAAGCCTTTTCTTACAAAGAAGAACATCGAAGCCCGGCTTAAGTTTGCAATAGCAAACATCAAGTCCCCCAAAAGCACATGGGAAAATGTGTTATGGTCTGACAAAACCAAGGTTGAACTTTATGGCCATAATTCCAAAAGGTATGTTTGGCGCAAAAACAACACTGCACATCACCCAAAGAACAACATACCCACAGTGAAGCATGGTGGTGGCAGCATCATACTTTGGAGCTGTTTTTCCTCACCTGGAACTGGGGCCTTAGTCAGGGTGGAGGGAAATATGAACAGTTCCAAATACCTGGCAATTTTGGCACAAAACCTTCAGGCGTCCGTTCGAAAGCTGAAGATGAAGAGGAAGTTCACCTTTCAGCACGACAATGACCCAAAGCACACATCCAAATCCACAAAAGCATGGCTTCACCAGAAGAAGATTAACGTTTTGGAATGGCCCAGCCAGAGCCCAGACTTGAATCCAATTGAACATCTGTGGGGTGATCTGAAGGGGGCTGTGCACAGGAGATGTCCTCTCAATCTGACAGATTTGGAGCGCTTTTGCAAAGGAGAGTGGGCAAATATTGCCATGTCAAGATGTGCCATGCTAATAAACTCCTACCCAAAAAGACTGATTGCTGTAATAAAATCAAAAGGTGCTTCAACAAAGTATTAGTTTAAGGGTGTGCTCACCTACGCAGCCAGGTTTTAGTGAGTTTTTTATATTTCCTTCTCAACAATTTCAGTTTGTTTTGCAATTGAATTGTTCACATTATAGGTCACATTAAAAGTGGAAAATGTTCTGACATGATTTATCTTTGTCTCATTCTTTAAAATCACAAGAACCTGGCATTTTAAAAGGGGTGTGTAGACTTTTTATATCAACTGTATATTATATATTGTACAGGCTCATTGATTTCTGTCTTATCTTTGCCGCTGTGATGGTTGCTGCATCATTCTCGCAGTTGACTGGTCATAGCAGGATGATGGCCCCGTGGTAATGCTCAAGTGCAGAGTCACATGTTATGTTTCACATATATTCTGTAATATTGAGTCTATAAGTGTAGAATGGGCTTTGTGACATACAACATTTATCTCTCTCACCAGAGAAGTAAAAATCTGTGTGGACAACGTTAAGCACTGTTCCCCCCTGTACATATATGGCCTTTTTTAGGACTCCGACCTAATATGATCTTATATGCTTCATATACTTAAACAAAACTCTATTTTGAATCATGTTAATTGGCCCTTTATTATAGTAGGTAGGGCTTTCATACTTCATGAAAATGTGTATTTTAAGAGCTTTGCTTACTGAGAGATCCACCCCTGTCCCTTTTGTAGTTATATCCACCCTGTCAACTGATCTGCCATTCACTCTGCTTTAATTGTTTTACTTCAATTGTTTTATTATTTATCCTTGCCTACATATCTCCCACAATTTACGTACAGAATGACATGGATATACATTTTCCAGCTGTATTATTGGGATCTCCTGTACCCCTTCCCTGAATGATACATCTCCACTCCACCTCTCAACTGTATTCTCTGCTGTATATACCAGAGCAGATGACCGAGAGACTCCTTCTCCTTAACATCCTGATCAGAGTTATTCCTTACTCTCCCTCTTTTTCCCTTCCTCTCCTAATCAGCTCCTTGCCTTTTAATCCTCTCTCTGTACCTCCTCTCTCTAATGCTTCCCTACCCCCATCCTTGTCTATTTTCAGCTGGGTCCGGTCCCTTGCAGCGACATACCAGATTAAATTTTCTATATACTAGCTATTTTATATTGATTTGGCGTACTTTGGCTGCTCATCCACCTCTAATCTAGATCTCATGGCTACAACTCATACACACCCATCAAAACTACATGTTATTTCTTTGAATGTAAAGGGCTTGAACTCACCTGAGAAAGGTGATGTCATCTTTGTACAAGAAACACACTTCTTTCCCCATAGATAACAGAAACTTACCAACAGATGCTTTAACGCTTTCATGATCTCCTCTACATCAAAACGTAATGGAATGGCAATGTTATTTCACAAACATTTAGCATTTTCACTTCCGAACACACATTGAGACAAAGGTGGTAGATTCTCATTTGTTAAAGGCCCTATTGACCATAGAATTTTTATGCGCTTACCAATACGCAGTTACCCTTTCTCCAACATGCATTGGATGCACTTGAGATGTACAGTGAGGGTATTTTTGTATTAGGTGGTGACTTTAACACGCCTCTTTCTCCAGCTCTTGACTTCTTCGGGCTCTTCCCCAATCTCACAAGTAACTATTTTCAAATTGAACAATCTGCTTTATTAATTTAACCTGATGGACTATTGGCACCTTCAACACCCTTATACGAGAGATTATGCCTTTTTCTCCCAGCCACACAATCTTTACTCTAGAATTGATTGCTTATTCCTTCTACACTCTTCGCTACATTTTATCCATTCGACTTCCATAGGTACTATAACCTGGTCTGACGACACTCCTATCGCCCTCACTTTATATCGTCCCTCTTCCTCCATGAAACCCAACATATGGATGAATATCTTCTTATGCATGAGGATGTTAAATCTACCATAGAATCTAAACTTCAGGAATAGATTAGACAAAATTGAACTCCATTGAAGATCTGGGAGGCTTACAAATGTGTTATAAGGGGTGCATTGATAAAACTGGAGTGCAAACTAAAAGACAACATACTAAACAACTAGAGGAAACACTGAAACTTTTTGGAATTCTAGAAACCCAACATAAACTTTCCTTTTCTCTTGCAGTTCTCCCCCGTCTTGTTGCACTGCTTAAACAGCTTAAGTCTCTCTTACAAGTTAAGGTAGAAAGACTGTTTCTCAGATCAAAACAAAAATGGTTCAAACATGGGAACAAACCAGATGCCTTACTAGCCAATCAACTTAGACAGCAAACTCAGTTGACTTATATTCCTGCGATACGTTCTCTGTTGGGAACATTGTGATATACAGATAAGGAGATCTCTTCTGTATTTCATACCTACTATGAGTCCCTTTATAACTGCTGCAGCTCTTCTCTTAGGGATCTATCTCAGGACACCAAGATTAATTCTCATTTAACCTCTTCAAACTTACCACAAATCTCCCATGAAGCTCACTCTAATCTTCACGCCTCCATCTCCGCTCAGGAAATTCTTTTTGCTGTAAATTCTTTACCTCCTGGTAAATGCCCTGGTCCTGACTTATTTTTGCAAGCATATTTTGAAACCTTCAAACACATTGCATCTACAATGTTTAGTTGACCCTGATCAAGCTGGCTTTACTCCAAGAGACAACACTAGGAGACTTTACCTCTCTTCCCACTCTGCTACGCCCTCTATTTTTATCTCGACTGATGCTGAGAAGACATTCGACAAGGTTAAATGGTCATTTTTATATGAATACATGATTTTCACTTCTGCCTGGGATTTATAAAGTATGTTTTTGCCCTTTACTCTAAACCCACAGCTCAGATCAAGATGAATGGTTTCCTGTCTTATTCATTCAAAATTACTAATGGAATGCGACAGGGTTGCCTTCTATCCCACTGTTATTTATCCTTGTGATGGAATCTTAGGCGCAACGTGTTAGATGAATCTTGACATTTCTGGTATCACCTCTACTCATCATGGACATAAGATATCCATATTCGCTGATAATGTCCAGCCTTGTTCTCAGAATTTGAAACCTTCTCTATGTTATCAGATTTCAAAATTAATTTCACCAAGTCTGAGGCCTTACCCATTGGGGTTCCAATAGCCACTCTTAATCACTTAAAAACCTCCTTTCCATTTAAATGAGCTTCCTCCTCCATTAAATATATTTAAGTTTGCATTACATCGTCACTTATATAATGCAAGCTTCCTCCAATTATTGACAAGTTTACGTAAAAATCGTAGAAAATGGGAACCTCTTTACATTTCTTGGATTGGATAAGTTAATGTTTTAAAATGAACATCCTTCCCAAGGTACTATACCTCTTTCAAACTCTTTCTGTTTATCTCCCCCCTACCTTCTTTGCAAACTTGACGCAAATCTTAAATACTTTCATTTGTCATTCAAGACACCCAAGGGTTAGCCAAAACACTTTGAATAGGTCAAGAAGGATGGGAGGCTTAGAGGTCCCAGATATTTAAACTATATTACCACATTGTTCTTTTATCCTTTATTCTGGATTGATGCCTTAATTGTAACACTAAACTTTGGGTTTCAATAGAGCGCTCTATGACCCCACAGGGAGATAGTCTTCAGGAGTTTTTTTCTTCCCACTGCTTATAGCCATTCTGTGTTGAGATCCCACCCCATACTATCCCCTATTGCTCGTTCATGGAACTGTTGGATCAAACAGAAACAATTGTTATCTTTACCCTCTCAACACTCCAGACTTTTTTACACAAGAGCTACACCCTTTTCTCTTCCATCCTCTTCCTTTCTACAATGGGCTAATCATCCAATGTGTGATTGAAGGATGTTTTTACTTCCTCACAGATTTGTCCCTTTTCCACCATCCAGGAGAATTTAGGGCTCGATTCAAATGTTGGAGTTAAAACTAGCGTGAAGAAAAAAACTGGCTTCGCGAGTTAAACAAAACTGGGTAACGTGAGATTCAAATGTTCCATACCCAGAAGAGTTAACGCGCGACGGCCTACAAAACACACGAAGACTACAAAACTGGAGTCGCCTACAATTTGACCTCATCATCGATGCCAAACACGCGAGAAACGCGAGAAACTTCTCCAAAAGCAAAAAACAAGAGAAACGTCCAACGTTACCAAGCGCTCCAGCCAATCACAGCACCCCAAAGTATCAAGTTGAGTCGAATAAACTATAAATAGACCCAAAATCACCTAAGCACCTTTGTCTGTTATCAAGTTCACAGAGCTAGATCTCAGGACCCAAGGAGTGGAGGTTAGTTTTAGAGAGTGAGAGGTAGAGAGGAGCACAGCACACAGATAGGAGTTGGAGAGCATTGGGACACTCTAATAATACACATAAAACACTTTTGCACATATCCATCACATACACACACATAGCTCTTTTTTATTTTGATAACACATCACACTTTTAATTTTTTTTTGACAGTGTGAGTCTGTGAGTGCAAGTGAGTGACAGACAGTGAGTGAGTGAGTGAGTTAGGGCCTGAGTGAGTACGTGGGTGTGAGTGGGTGAGAGCAATGGAGAGGAGAGGAGAGGGGAGAGGGGTGGGGAATGTAGGAGGGGAGGAGGAGGAGATGCAGGGGGGCATCCCTGGTCAGGGTAGGGGAGAGAGGAGATCTCTGGGGCGGAGGGGCAGCCACCTGAGAGCAGGCACATCCAGTGCAGGGGCAGAGAGAGTGGGACGAGGGGTAGACCCCCTGCACCACACACAGCCAGGGCCAGTGCAGGCAGGGCTGGAGAGCCACAGCCAGGGCTCTCAACAAACTGTTGGTGGTGAGGAGGAGGAAAGGGCGAGAGTGCCCAGGTTCACCGAGGAGGAGAACCTTGTCCTCTGTGAGGCTGTTGTCGCAAGGGAGAGGGTCCTGTTCTCCAAGGGGCCTGTTGCTGGTTTGAGCTCCAGGAGGAAGGCAGCCTGGAAGGAGGTCGTGGCCGCGGTTAATGCCGTATCCAGCCGCAGCCGGTCAGTGGAGTCCATGAAAAAAAGGTGGACAGACTGCAAGGCCAAGGTAAGATAGTAACATAGTAACACAGTAATCCATGTTGAGAATAGACTTGTGTACATCTAGTTCAACCCTTTTCCCATTTCTGTCTCCCATTGTGAAGGTGAAGAGGAAGATGGGTGAGCAGGCCTTGCATGCTGCTGGTACAGGAGGTGGTCCGCCCCTGCGTGTAGAATATACCCAATGGGAGGAGGCTGTACGCAGGACAATCTCCGCCATCACGGTGCATGGTGTTCCTGGATGGAGCGACACTGGGGATGAAAGGAGCCTCCAGTCCACTGGTATGTGCATCAAGGCCTACACACATCACACAAAACTGACACCTAACAGACAGAGGCCAACACAGTGACACCTGAACACATGCACACCATTCCAAACCACAATTCAACCACACAGCTTGGAGGGATGTCAAACAAGGACAGAATACTTGACTAACCCAGCCAGAATGGTAATGCTCAAGTCCCTATTGAACCCTCTTCATGCTGTCCAAAACAACATCATGCACAGCACAAATCCAATGCACACTGTCACGTGTCAGTCACAGATCTAACTGTTATTTGTATCACAATGTCATACATAGAGTGACAAAGAGGTCAGCACACAACCCCTGGAGTGCCACAGGGATGAGTAATGCATTGTTCGACAAAACACTGGCTAGTCCCCTGGCACCCAAAGGGTTATCAGAGAATAGCAAGGAGGGAAATTGGTGTGTTTCATATTGTATTGTTACTGCATGTCAGAGCTAGGTGTTGTACATGTAGGTAGTTAGTACAAGTGGAAGTTTCAGCATTCTGCATCATATGTAGACTGCAGGGTGTGGCTGGCCAGGGGACATTCCCCACCATCACCACTCTGCAGGACATATGTGATTCACAAGGCTAAATCCTGATGGGGGGGGGGGCATTCACTAGGGTGTCAGAAAGAGGTGGCAATGTGTACGTGACAACAACAGTGTCATCACACCTGCAATCCCTGTGTTATTCTTGGGAGCCAATGCACTGAGATCTAAACAACATGTGATACACCAGTGCTTAGGCTCCACATCATGACATAAGAAAACAAAGAAGTAACCCCTAATAGTACAGTATAACCATGCACATGTTTGCTGTGTGTTATGATTATATCTGTCCTGGGTTGTGTTTGTGTGTCCTCCAGCTGATTGGGTTGTTGGGTTCCACAGATCATGTTGATTGTTGTGCTTGGTGTGTTCATGTTGCTGACAGCATCGGTTGGACTCTATAGTTATCGCTCACCACTGGTGCATTGTTGTGTTAAGAGGTCACAGGGTTTCTGTTGTTGAAGCCAAGTGTATGACATGCAATGGGTTTGTGTCACTCAAGGTGTTATGTTTTATTTTTGGTCACCACATGTATTATGATGAATGGGGATAGCAAGGAGGTATATCCCTTGCCATCCCCACTGCTCAGGATACACATGATGACCAAATCTACACCACTGTAGGTTAGAAGAATCAATGTATTGGATCACGTCAAGCTAAGCAATGTGTGTCAGGATGGTGACCAATGCATTGCAAAGCAATGCAATGGATACCATCCTGCCACTCAACGGTTCACATGTCATTGTAACAGTCATGCAGCACTCCTGTCATGGCTCAAATCACTAATTCCATCATGTCATTTGCCCCCACAGCTTACCAGTCATCCAGAGCAGAGGAGTCAGGTGAAACCTCCTCTGAGGAGGCCACCACCTCAAAAGCGCTGCCACCACCACCACAGCAGCAACCACAGCAGCAGTGGCCCCAGCAAGGCCCCCAGCAGTGGCCCCAGCAAGGGCCCCAGCAGCAGTAGTGGCCCCAGCAAGGGCCCCAGCAGCAGCAGTGACCCCAGCAAGGCCCCCAGCAGCAGCAGTGGCCCCAGCAAGGCCCGCAGCAGTGGCCCCAGCAAGGCCCCCAGCAGCAGCAGTGGTCCCAGCATGATCCTGGCGTCCATGTGTCTCCACCACTGCAGCCTATGGCGAGGCACAGAATGCCACAGGCTGTCCAGATGCCATGACATGCAGAGTCCAGCATGTGGGCTAGGCCTCAGCCACCCCCAGAGGAGATCCGGAAGCCAGGAGGCATCCATGATGTGGCCCCTGGACTACCAACACATCGGGCTTATCGGGGAGCCACAGCAGCCACAGGGGCGCACAGACTTCACCCCACCACCACCCCCAACGCCATCACCCCCAACCACACCAACAGATGTGCCCCATCCTGAGGCTGCAGTAACAGAGGGTAGTGAGGGGTCCGGGGATCGGTTCTCCACATCCCCCCACAGCCTCCATGTTGCAGTCTCTCCTGAGGCACCCCATGGTCGTCCGCTCCCACCACCACCTCCGCCAGCCTCCATGCCCACCACGCCAGTGTCACCTCAGCCCACAGCAGCCCTCGACGCGGCATGTGTGGCTGCCCAGGGGGAGCAGATCACAGTATTACGGAGGTGTACCTGATCCCTGCGGAGGATCGAGCTGAATATAGGGAGGATCATGGGGTGCCTCCGGGCCATGGAGGCACAACAGGTAGTTGCCAACACCCAGCAGGTGCAGTTTAATACCAGCATGATGGAGGTGCTGGGACACATGCTGGTGGGGATGCATGAAACAAACAGGCGGGAAAACCAGCGCCACAACATGGGCCAGCTATCACAACAGGGGTCCAGTAACGCATCTCCAGCCAGCAGTGATCCACCACCACCACCATCCACCAGACACCTACTGTAACCCACCGCAGTCAGAGGGAATCCACCTCTGCAGCCCCCCCCCCCGACCCTCCCAAGAAAAAGAAGTAAGGCCAACCTTCTTCAGGCCCGTTCAATAAATGTTTGCACTTTTTCATAACATCTGTGTCCATGCATGTTTCTTATCCAATATGTGGTTTGTTTGGCAGAGTTGTCTCCAATGCATTGGCAAGTAATGCAGTAAACACAATTCATGCACATCTAACATGGGTGTCAGGGAATGAGTTGTCTCCAATGCATTGGCAAGCAATGCAGTGAACACAACTCATTCACATCTAACATGGGTGTCAGGGAATGAGTTGTCTCCGATGCATTGGCAAGCAATGCAGTGAACACAACTCATGCACATCTAACATGAGTGTCAGGGAATGAGTTGTCTCCAATGCATTGGCAAGCAATGCAGTGAACACAACTCATGCACGATGAATGGAGTCACAAGCTTTTACAGTAGGGGCGAACACACACATCACATACACGTTTGTCCAAGTTCAAATCACAGACATTTGAAAGTCAAACAACATCAGGGTGTTGTTCCATGATGTGACTTGAACTTGAACAACATGAACACATTACATACATCAACACATCAACAACATGATCACAATTAAGGGGATAGTAATGCTTGGGATGTGTCAAGACATATGTAGTTGGGTTCACCCCCCTGATTGGAACAAGGGAACTCCCACTGCTGAAAGCTGTCTCATTCCAAGGTTATCCGAGCTCAAAGCTTGAAGTCATGGATCAAACATTACAGTGGCCTGAAGGTGTCAAATGGCGCTGTTGCTACTTCATCCTATGGGCATTCATGGTGCAGGGACCGGAGCTGTCCATAAGATGGTGTAGCAACAGCGCCATATGACACTTTCAGGCCACTGTGATATTGGATCTATGAATGTAAACTTTGAGCTGTAACAACTTTGGAATAAAACACCTGTCAGCAGTGGAAGTTCACTTGTTTTACTCAGGGTGATAAACCCTACTACATGGATTTTCAAACATTACAAGTATTAATATCTATCTGTTTGAAACCCTGATGAGGGAAAGGTAATCAATGACACAAGATAGATAGCCATATACGATCACATGTTTTATTGACATCAACACGAACAGATGATCCTCATGGACGTCGAGTCAACATGTCACTGGAACAAACTGCTGTACCATGAGGAATCATGCCATAGATGCCTGCAGAGAGTGAAAACGAGATTTGTAGATGCACTATAAACACAACAGTCATGCTATTGCTTTACCAGCATCATCCCCTTGAGGTACACAACACATTGATCAACAATGCTTTTGAGACCTTACTGGCACTCCATGGTGACAGCTTTGTTATGTGACAGAGTGATCAATCCATTGGTTGTCAAGGTGTTGTGTAGCCATCATGACCTTATTTTTTTGTATCAAGGGGTTGGCTAGCAGACATATGTATATGTGAGTGGACGCACACATCATATCGTAAACCAAGCCCCCTGGAACAGGTGAGCTATTTCATGGATCTCTATCTACATACTGATGAGGTGTGTGTACTCAGGGTCCATGTCACATACATACATATGTCTGCTTTCCATCCCCTTGATGAACACCTCATATGGTCATAACGCATGGACAACACATTGTCAAACAATGGAGTGGAATATTCATTGTGCTATATACACACACACAAACAAGTCAGCATGGCAGGTCTTGCAACCTGACTAACGGATCATTACTGCCATACCTTAGCCAACACCACACACAACCACCATCCCCATTCAGCTCCATTGGGCATTGCTCACATTCTAGCTAAGTTTGATCCATTATCCCCTGAACCAATCGAGTGACAGAGGGGTACTGTTACGGTTTTCAGACACTCAGACAGAAGGTATGATAAAACACAGTTTTATTGACAGAAAATAATGAACAAGATCGCCCTCTACAGGATAACAAGGGATAATTGTAAAGACCCTTACAGGCCAGTATATTGGATACAGACAAAGTAGAATATGTGTACAAACATATACAAAGGGCAGATGCGATTGAGATGAGCACTCAATAGTTAACACAGTCCTCGTCAGTCTCTGTAGTGGTGTTGGCACGCCCAAGGTGTAGATAAGGCTTGTATAAGAGTGAGGAGTACAATACAGAGTCTGTAGGAGAGCAAGCGACTTGCTAACGGCAGAACTGACCCAGAACGCTAGAGCAATAACGGATAGCCACCAGTACTAGGGAAGCGTGAGTCGTCAGCCCCCACGGGCGTATACCGGAGACTCCAAGCTGCAAGAGAGAGGATCGTTAGCCCCCACGGGCATATAACGGAGACTGCAAGCTGCAAGTGGAAGAATCTAGCCCCCTCGGGCATAAGTGGAAGCCAATAGCTAGTGCCAAGTATCCCCCACGGGCGTGTAACGACTCCACCAGTGCAAGTGCGTGGGCCAGAAGACCACCGGTACGGTACCGGAACAACTACTCTGCACGGGTGAAAGTATGAGCCGCCGTCTCTCAGGCCCAAGCGGCCGGCTCAGCAGTAGTAGCATAGCACTGCAAGGGTTAACCACGGCACCTGGTAGGAGGAGAGGCAAAGCAAGGAATTGGCTCCGTGATCGCTATCGCCCTGATGGTACAGCTCTGCAAGCTTAAGGAGACTCAGCTAGTAGTACAGCTCAGAAGCGTTAATCAGCAACCCAAGGGTCGTGACTACAGGAATCAGAATGTCGCCCAGTAGTACAGCAGCAGGAACGTAGTCAGACTGGAACCGGGAACTGTGGAGAATCATAGACAAGCCGGATCAGCAACAAGCAGGAACATCAGCCAGGCCGGGTCGGTAACAGAGCGGGTTCGTAGACAAGCTGGATCAGCAACAAGCAGGAACGTCAGCCAGGCCGGGTCGGAAACAGAGCGGGTTCGTAGACAAGCCGGATCAGCAACAAGCAGGAACACAGGAGAGTCGTCAAACAGGCCAAATCGGTACACTGGAAATCAGGAACACATGAACAGCAGCAAGGCTCAGGAACACCACAAAAGGGCACCTGTCAGGTGCCAGCGGCCAGAATAAGACAGGTAACCAGGGGCGGGCCAACACAGCTCAACCAATCAGGGAGCAGCACAGTAGAGAGTGACACACAGGATCACGGGGACCATGATAGGTACACAACTGATTGCCTTGTAATGTTTTGTGTGCACCTATGGCACTCAAGGGGTTAAAACATGGTATTGCTATGTGGCATCCATTGCATGTCATTGCATTGGGTATTCCTCTGTGACTCACAGGGTTCCACATGTGTCATGGCTTTGTTTAACTTGGTAGATGTAGTTTCACATCAGTACAACTCAGTATGTGATGTACATGAACCATATGGTTTACCTTTGATCCCAGAATGAAGGATGATGTCCTGGACATGGTAGGACTATGTTGTTGGGTCATCCTGTGGAGTGGAACAGGTAATTATTATTCATCCTCCTCCTTGCCGATTTTTTTTTTTTTTTTTAAGTAGAATTTACACTCTGTTACTTACAAACACATCTAAAATGGTGCCTGCCTATACTGTGGCTTGGGAGAAGGAATTCAGTGCTGCACTCTCTTTTAAGGACTGGTCGATAATATGGAGAAATACGTCTAACTCATCTATTTCCTCTTAAAACGCTTGCGACTAATTATACATGTTTATATAGATGGTATTATACCCCGACCAAGCTTCCTAGTATGCCCCTCTTTGTGAGCCAGACCTGTTGGAGATGTTTGCATCAAAAAGGCACTTATCTACACATTTGGCGGTATTGCCTTCAGATTCAACCCTTTTGGACATCATGCATAACCAAATAGAAACCAGTCATGCACATTTCGCTCTACCGGGACCCTCTTCAAATGTTTTTTTTTTAAATTTTCCTCTTGTACCTTTTTCTCAAAATGTCTTGTATTCACTATGTTGAATGCCACAAAAAGCCTTAATCCCTGCCCAATGGAAAGAGAAATCTCCTCCAACCCTACCCGAGTGGCATGAACAGGTGGGGAACTAGCTCCTACTTACCGGGTTCACTAAACTTAAAAATGGTGGAGACCCCACCTCCTTAACACTGTTTATATCACAAATGAACTCTTCCATTACAGATGTTTCATAAGCCATCTGAATTTTTATGTGGTCGCTGTGAGGGTCGCAATTCCATTCTTAACTCTTAATTCTTAATTGACTACCCTACCTACTTTTCCCCTTCTATCTCTCAACCTAGAACTATCCCTCCCTTATACTTTCCCACTCTCCTGTATCCCTAATACCCTTCAACATTTTTATTCAATACTTGGAAGATTTCTTCAGTACTTAGCAGATGTATTTCATAATGTCTTCTCTCTCCTCGGATCAAGTTTGTACTGAATGTTTATTCACATTGCTGACTATTATTCAGTATTGTTTTAAACCTTTTCAGCAACCATTGATGCATTATCTCATGTACTGATTACACTGTATTGTTCTATGTCAGGGTTCAGTACGACACCTGACTCCTGCGTGTGGTCCGTTGTGCTGTTGCATAGCTCAGGGTTGGCGGCCTCCCAGCATTCTGTCCCCAAGGCGTCCTTGCTGATTTTTGCATGTCTGTGCCCGAGCCCGGCTTCATAGCCAGTTTCTGATTGGATATGTGCACAGGACCTATTATAAACGCCTCCTATGGGCTCTCCTGGGTCTCCTCCCCTTAGCCTACATATATATAGTCCTTCTGGCTTTAGTGCAGTTGCCCTTGCATGGTGTCTGCTGCATTATCACCTCAGTTCTGTTCTCATTCTGGTATCTGACACTGGCATGGCTGACTACTCTTCTGGCATCTGACTCCAGCTTGGCTGACTACCTATCATAGTCTACCTTGGAGGCCTAGTTAGCCTGTGCTTCCTTCCTCTGTGGTGTGTCGGCCGGCATCCTTGCGGCCACCTCTGCATTACTATGTCTGTTACAGGTACTGGCTCGGACATCTGTTTATTGGCCTATTCTGGGTGGCCTAATTGGGTCCCGCCTCCATCTGCTCCTTTATAATCCTCCTTGGGGCTAGGAGTCATTGCCCTTACGTGATGTTTAATAGCTTCTGCTTGCTCCGTTGTGATCCTTGCCTGTCTGAGTATTCGCTCTCTGTATGACCCCAGCTTGTCTGACTACCTATATCGGTTCTGACCTGTGGCTCTGACTGACTAACTCGCTCCGTGTATGACCTCGGTTTGTCTGACTACCCACATCGGTTCTGACCTGTGGCTCTGGCTGACTACTCGCTCTGTGTATGACCCTGGCTTGTCTGACTACCTATATCGGTTGTGACCTGTGGCTGTGGCTGACTACTCGCTCGGTGTATGACCCCGGCTTGTCTGACTACCCACATTGGTTCTGATTACTCGCTCTGTGTATGATCCCAGCTTGACTTACCAGTGGCCCTGGCTACTACCCGCTCAGTGTAGCCTCCAGTTTCCTTTCCTGAGGGCCTGGTTACTTTTGCTCCTTGTAGTCCTCGGTTTGCCTGACCAGTGGCCCTGGCTCCTACTTGTTCAGCATAGTCTCCTGTTGCCTGACCTGTGGCCTGGTTACTCTCGCTCCATTTAGTCACAGGCTTGTCTGACCTGTGACCCTGGTTGCCTACTCGCTCCATACACTACCTGTTTGCCTGACATGTAGTCTCGGTGCCTCCTGTCTCTGGTCTGCTCTCGCTCTCTGTTGCCTCCATTCGCAGACCAAGTGGTGACTTATTCATATTCTACCATTCTTCTGTTGTCTCACTTGAGCTGCTTCCCTAGTCTCGAGATCTTGAGTAGTGCAGTGCACAGCATAGTATGCAGCTCCGGAGGGAACTTGGGTTCTATTTACATATGTCTGGGGTTCTTTGTGGGCTCTACCATTATTGTTGTTATCATAAATAAAGGTGGTTATATTTTATCTTTATGTCTGTCCTTATTTGCCTGATTACCGTGATAGTATGTAAGGGCCATGTGTATTGAAGGTTTGGGCAGTCCACCTAATCTAAGCATCCTATCCAGGATGGATTCTCAAGATCAGAGAATAGATCAGTTATCTTTCGCTATACAGACACTGTTAAATCACACGGCTCACGGCGATTGTTTTAGCCAACAACCGGTGGTACGTCCAGTACCTGCGCCAGTTGCGGCCACAACCTCTGAAGCTGGCGTAACTAGAGGTTTGTCAGGCTCCGCTCCATTACCCCAAAGATTTTATGGGGAACCTACTCTGTGCCGGGGGTTCCTGAATCAGCTGGGAATTGTTTTGGAGATGGTACCACACGCATTCCCTACTGAGCGAAGTAAGGTGGGATTCCTGATCTCCCTCCTGTCTGCAAGGCATTGGACTGGGCCAACCCACTGTGGGAGACTGAAAACCTATAATTCATAACTTTACTGAATTTGTGGCCTCATTTTGGAAAGTCTTTGATGTTTCTGGGCGTGCAACCTCTGCGGTCAAACGACTCATGACAATACAGCAGGACTCATGTACAGTGGCGAAGTATGCTATAGAATTTCGTACTCTGGCAGCGGAGGTTGGATGTAACAATGAAGCCCTTGTAGCGGCATTCTCCCAGGGCTTGTGTGATGCCATTAAAGACGAGACGGCAGCCCGGGATCTGCCTGGTGATCTCAGTTACCATCTTGTTAGATACGAGAATTCGTGAGAGGCCTTCATTCAAGGAGCATGTGCAGAAATTGTTGCCTCGCTTGGCACCTTGCTTCGTACACCCATCCTGTCCTCCCTCGCCTGCCATACCTACTAGTTCTGACCCTGCTGGGGAGGAACCAATGCAGTTAGACTTCACACTCCTGTCAGTGGAGAAGAGGGCTCGGCGCAGGAGGAGGGGCCTTTGCTTGTACTGCAGAGAGCCGGGTCATGTGTTGCGTGCTTGTCCCGTTCGGCCTGGAGAATGCTCACACCTAGTGTCATGTAGGGGACAGACCCCAGTTGGAATTTCACAATCCCCAGATAGACTTCAGGACAAACCTATCCTTGAAGTAGTATTGTCTTGGGCAGAGTCATCTGTAGTGGCTCCGATGCTACTGGACTCTGGGGCAGCGGGCTTTTTCATGGATGCAGACTTTGTGGCCAAGCACTCTATCCCATTGCTGCCTCACTCCTCTCCATTGGCAATTGAGTCCATTGACGACCGTCCCCTACAGCCAGCACACGTTACACATGAGACTCATCCCTTGTCTCTAAGGATCGGGGCACTCCATGTGGATACACATAGTTCCAACTCATACATTCTCCCCATCATGCCATCATTCTGGGTTTTCCCTGTTTGCAGACTCACAACCCAAGAATTGATTGGCAGACTTGCATTATTCTGTCATGTTCTTCTCAATGCATCTTGCCTCCAGCAGCCTACAAGAATATTGTGTAACTCTACCTTGTTACCTGCTGAGTATCAGGCCTACAAGGAGGTATTTAATAAGGTAGAGGCCAGTACATTGCCGCCACACAGACCCTACGATTGTACTGTTGATCTGGTACCAGGGGCCAGACCACCTAGGGGCCGAGTTTATCGCTAGTCGGTGAAGGAGAACAAGGCCATGGAAGACTGTGTGGAGGATGCCCTAGCTAGGGGCATTATTTGGAAATCTTCCTCCCCTGTGGGCGCAGGTTTCTTTTTTGTTAAAAAAAAAGATGGGGAGCTCAGACCAAGTATTGATTTCAGGGGCCTAAATAAGCTAATGGTAAAGAACTCTTATCCTGTACCATTGATCACGAAGCTATTTGATCGTATCAAAACTTGACTTGAGGGCCGCATGCATCTTGGTAATAATAAGAGAGGGAGATGAATGGAAGACAGCGTTTAACACTTGGAGCAGGCACTATGTGTATTTGGTTATGCCTTTTGGATTGTGCAATGCTCCCGCTGCTCCATTGTTTCATTTCTGACCATCATGACAACTGGGTGAACTTGTTATCAAGGGCAGAGCTGGCCAGAAACAGTGCAGTTAATTCCTCCTCTCTGAACTCTCCCTTTCTGATTAATTATGGTTTCAAACCTTCTCTCCTGCCTGAGTCGTTTGAGGCACAGAACATTCCTGCTCTGGAGGAGCACTTGGGGGAGCACCTCTCCACATGGGTACAGGTTTAGAGATCCCTGCAGAGTTCCACAATGCGCTATAAGAGACAAGCAGACCGTAGCCGATTACCATCTCCGGTGTTCTGGGTAGGAGAGAGAATCTGGTTGTCCTCATGCAATCTCAGTCTCCAGGTGCCTTGTAAAAAGCTGGCACCCCAATTTGTGGGTCCCTTTCGGGTTCTCTGCAAAGTTAACCCTGTGACGTATGCCCTCGAGCTTCCCACTAACATGCGCATTTCCAATATGTTTCATGTGTCGCTACTCAAACCTCTGGTTTGTAACCGTTATACTAAGGCTTCAGCCCGTCCCAGACCCATTCAAGTGGGGGACCATGAGGAATACGAAGTACAGAGTATCCTGGACTCTAACATGGTCAGAGGCCGGGTACAATATTTGGTGCACTGAAAAGGTTATGGACCTGAGGAGTGTTCTTGGGTTGCTAAGAGAGATCTGCATGCACATGCCCTTCTCTGAGAGTTTCATTCCCGTACTGTCTATAGTGCTGGTCCTCTTCTGCAGGGCAGAGGTCGTTAAGGGGGAGGTACTATCATAGTCTACCTAGTTAGTCTGTGCTTCCTTCCTTTGTGGTGTTTCGACTGGCATCCTTGCGGCCACCTCTGCATTACAGGCACTGGCTCGGATGCCTATTCCGGGTGGCCTAATTGGGTCCTGCCTCCTTCTGCTCCTTTATAATCCTCCTTCGGGCTAGGAGTCATTGCCCTTATGTGGTGTTTCTGATAGCTTCTGCTTGCTCCGTTGTGATCCGTGCCTATCTGAGTATTCGCTCTGTGTATGACCCCGGCTTGTCTGTCAGTTCTGACCTGTGGCTTTGGCTGACTAACTTGCTCCGTGTATGATCCCAGCTTGTCTGACTACCCATATCAGTTCTGACCTTTGGCTATGGCTGACTACTCGCTCTGTACATATGTACATATGTCTGGAGTTCTGTGTGGGCTCTACCATTATTGTTGTTATAATAAATAAAGGTGGTTATATTTTATCTTTGTGTCTGTCCTTATTTGCCTGATTACCGTGAAACTACCTTTCTGGAATCTGGACCATTGGCTTGGCTGACTACCCTTCTGGCATCTGGACCACCGTCTTGGCTGACTACCCTTCTGGCATCTGGACTACTGGCCTTGCTGACTACCCTTCCAGCATCTGAACCCTTATATTGTTTTCTATGTGTTATTCTCATTTTGTTGGTATTTAATAAAATCATTTTTATTTTTATAAACCTTTTCTAGTGATACCTTGACAGTACGCAAGGGCCATTACCTCTGAAGGTACTGGGAGCTCACCTGTCCAGAACATTCTTGCCAGAATGGAAGCAGAAGACCAACGAATTGACCAGTTTGCATTGGCCATTCAAACCCTCTTGAATCGCACGGCTCACCTGGATCATCCTACACAACAACCAGCAGCCGCGGCAGCTTCGGTTCCGGTACCCATTGCTACACTTGCACCTGACCCAGTAGGTATCAGAGGGTTTACGGGTTTGGCTCCCCTTCCCCAAAGCTATGGGGGTAACCCTGCACAATGCATAGGTTTTTTGAACCAGGTGGGAATTTACCTTGAGATGGTCCCCCAGGCATTTCCCTCTGAGAGGAGTAAGGTATGGTTCCTAATTTTTCTCCTCTCTGATACCGCTTTAGCCTGGGCTAATCCTCTATGGGAAACCAATAAGCCAATTATCCATAACTATGCAGAGTTTGTGGCCTCGTTCAAACGGGTCTTTGACATTCCCGCTCGCTCCTCCTCTGCTGCTAAACAACTTATGTCTATGTGTCAGGGCGTCAGAACTGTAGCCGAGTATGCCATAGAATTTCGTACCTTAGCAGCAGAAGTTGAATGGAATAACGAGGCGCTAGTTGCTGCTTATTCTTAGCACCTATCAGATCCTATCAAGGATGAGATGGCAGCACGGGACTTACCTTGTGATCTAGAGGAACTAGTGTCTTACACTATCCTTATCAACACCAGGATCAGGGAAAGACCCTATTTCAGAGAACTCCTGCGTAGGCCTCCGATGCGTTTGGCTTATAATTTTACTCACCCACCCATACCTCCCTCGCCTCAGGGTGGAACCCATGCAACTGGGATTCATACACCTCTCTGTTGAGGAGCGGACTTTTCGGAGAAGGTAGAGCTTATGTCTGTACTGTGGGAAATCTAGGAATCTCTTGAGATCATGCCCGACTAGGCCGGGAAACACACACACCTAAGGTTGTGCCGGGGGCAGATCTTGGGTCGACTCTCCTCGTCCCCGGATGTCCTTGAGACTAAACCACAGGTTACTGTGATCCTTTCCTGGGCTGATGTCTTGATTGTCACCCAAGCCCTTATCGACTCTGGTGCCACTGGCTATTTTGTGGATAGTTACTTTGTCTCCAAACACACTATCCCATTGCCGCCTTGGTCCTTACCTTTAGCCGTTGAGGCCATTGATGGGAGGCCGTTGCAACCTGCCCATTTTACTCACGAGACTGTTACAATTTTGGTGGCCATTGGGGCTCTTCACCAAGAATTGATTCAATTCCAAGTCATCACCTCTCCTCACTATCCTGTTGTCTTGGGTTACCCTTGGTTACAGAGACATAACTCCAGTTTTGTTTGGCGTACGAGTGAGATCTTGTCCTGGTTTCACAATGTGCTGAGTCATGTCTCCATAGACCTATCAGATTTGGCTGCTCAAACTCATTGCCTGCCTTGCCTGAAGAGTATCAGGAGTTTGGGGACATATTTAATAAAGTACAGGCTGGTACTCTGCCTCCCCATAGATCTTATGACTGTGCTATTGAATTACAAACTGGTGCTATTCCTCCTAGAGGCCGTGTGTGACCCTTGTAGGTCACTGAGACTAAAGCTATGGAGGACTATGTTTCTGACACTGTCTTCCTTGAATTTATCCGTTAATCTACCCCCCTTGCAGGGGCGGGATATATTTTGTATGGAAAAATGGCGGTTAATGGGGGGCGGAGTTCTCGCTCAAACAAGATGGACGCTTAAACTAGTTGCTCCGCGGCTCTGTGTACATCAACCACCAAAATACTCCTACTAGGAGAGCGATACCGGTACCAGAGGTGAATTTCCGATCTCTCATGAGGGGCAGAGGGAAACGGAGGCAGACTCGCCCGGATTATAGAAAGATTTCGGAATTTTTGCCATCGACACGCAAGGGCCGCTCGCCCTCCACGACGCCTTTGAAGCAGCTCGCCACAAGTACACCTGTGGATTGGAGCGAGACTTCCCAGGATCACCCTTCTGATCCATCGATGCCCACTATCCTCCTTTCTGGTGCGGCGGACAAGGAGAATATTCCAATGGCGCAACTCTCCACTACCCTTACGAAGGCAGAGCTTGCCCCTTTCCTCACGAAGGAGGATATGAAGGGATTTATGCTTGAATTCAGACAAGACATCAAGGACACAGTGAAGTCTGAAATATCAGATCTAAAGAAAGATCTTACCAATATGGGCCACCGAATTCAAGTCTTGGAGGACGACAGGGAAGCTTCTTGGTCACAACTTCATGCTATAGAGCAATATATCCAACAACAAGACGACACCATTGCAAACTTATCTTCCCATTTAGATGATCTCGACAATCGCTCTAGACGATGTAATATAAGAATCAAGGATTTTCCGGAGAATGTCCCGCCTAAAGACCTCCAGCCTTCACTGCAACGTCTTTTCGGTGAGATGCTCGGGATTGATACTGGGCAATTTCCCTTGAAAATTGAAAGGGCCCATCGGGCTTTGAGGCCGCGAGGTCCCCCGGGGTCTAGGCCTCGGGATGTTATTGTTCGCCTGCATAACTTTCCAGATAAAGACCGAATCATGTCCAAGGCTAGAGACTTGGGTGAGGTGAAGTTTGCAGGCTGCATTTTGCACTTCTTTAATGACTTGTCCCCTTCTACGCTACAGAAGAGTTAGGGGATGAAGCCTATTACTGACCACCTTCGGAATTTGGGGATACGCTATAGATGGGGGCTCCCCTTCAATTTGACGGCAACGCACAATGGCACCACAGCCTCCATACGAGACCTTGCGGATGTCGCTACCTTCTGTTGTACTCTAGGGGTGTCTGCCCCGAATTTGTTGGAGGCCGGTGAGCCTACACTTGACCCCCCTCCCAAGGAGAAGAGGGACCGCTGGTCTTCTACGCTGGGCCCAGAACCAAAGAAGCCGCGTTCAGCCCCTTTGGACTCGGTTTCTCCACCTCGTTGGACCCTTGCTGGTTCCCCATAACTGAGGACTGGAGTGGCAGGTTTGGTTCCGTACATTCCCCTTATGTGGGTCATCGATCTTACAGGAACTGTTTATAGTAATGTTGTTTTTACTAAGTATGTTTTCCACATTGTTTATATTGCATTGCAATTTTATTAAGCTCCTATGACCTGCCATGTGCAAGAACCTGTTACACATTAAGTTCGTAGGTGCCAGTAACTATGTTACTGTTTATTCCCTATTGTAATTACAACTCGCTGCCTCCCTGGCACTCTGGGGGTTATGTGTTTTTGGCGGGCGGGGCCCCGGGGAGGTTGTGTGTGGCACTTTGTGGTGGGAGCTCTCCTCCTCCCGGCGCTGCTTCGCGCACCCCTGCGGCGCTGGTGCTTTTTCACCTTATAGGTTGGCTACTGCAGTTGGGATGCGCCGGGGTTGCGCGGGCAGCCGTACCGGGAGGGAGATTTACTTTTATTATTGTTTATTGCTATTGTTGCTGTTTATTATTAGCGTATACTTATTCCCTGTGATGAAGATTGTATATTTACTACGTGATGTTGTCCAGGTCACTTGGATTGCTTCAGAGGGTTGCCCATGCTCCTTGGGCTCCTGTCTCGAATGGGTGGGACTTGGCCCCCCCGGACCTACTCTTGTTGAGTGGTGCGGTGTGGCTGACTCCTCATACCCCGGCAATTCCTCTTGTAATAATGGTTCTTTCTGTCTTGACTCCCTCCTATGGCATCTTTCCTCTCCCCCTTCTGCTACCCTTGCTTCCTTCTAACTTACTACCCGGTACCTCCTCCTTCAAGACTACTCACAGCGATTCTCCCCTTCCTTAGAATACTACCTGTGATTTGGTACCGATTATCACTGATATTTATCTCATTAAATGGTTGATAGCACACCCGCACTTATCGTACTTTTCCACTTTATTGCATTATTGTCCCAGATTCTGTGACATATTGTTACCCCCCCCCCCCCGGCCCTAGGGCACAAAGGTGATTCCTATCTATCCGAGGTTGCTATTCCTCGGCACTTTCACACGGATGCATTATCTTATCCCTCTCTTTCTCCCCTACTTCCCCTTTATTCTTGACCCTCTGCTTCCTCCCTCCCGTCTCTTCCTCCCCACCCCCCCACCCACCCCTTTTTTTTTTTTTTTTCTCCATCCCCCCTGTTCTCCTGATTTTATTCTCTGATTCTGTATTTTATTTTGAAAGCTGGTTGCCCCCTGTGGCTTCGCTTCACTTACTACTACTGAGAGTTCATGATGTCTCACTGCCAGTTTAAGATCATCTCCGTTAATGCTCGTGGGCTGAATAGTCCGGAAAAGCGGTCTATGACTCTCCGGGAGGCATCTCGCTTGGACGCAGACATAGTGTGTCTACAGGAGACCCATTTCCTCGCCTCTCGGCCACTGACGGTATCTAACTCCCGTTACCCAGTGGGGTGGTATGCATCTGCGGGGGAAAAGAAGAGAGGAGTTGCGATTCTTTTTAAAGCTTCAGTCCCCTGGATCTTGGAAAGTGAACAGGCGGATCCAGAGGGCCGATATTTGTTCCTCCGGGGATCTTTGTATGGTACTACCTTTACTATAGCTTGTATTTACGCTCCTAACGTCAGAGTCCCGCGTTTTTTGAACAAGGTACTTCTCCGATTAGAAACTTTTAGATCCGGTCATTTAATTCTTGCAGGTGACCTTAATGTAGCTCTAGATCCGACCTTAGATACCTCTTCTGGCACATCACAGTATTCCTTTGGGCTACTACGTTCTTTACGATCTTAATTTACCGATTCTCACCTGTGTGATGCATGGCGTCTGTCCAACCCTACTCACAAAGATTATACATACTTCTCCACAGCTCACAATATGTACTCTCGCATAGATTACCTCCTTGTGGATCAATCTCTTCTGCACCTTGTTCATTCAACAGATATAGGTCCGATATCATTCTCTGATCACGCACCTATATCCTTGATACTTTCACTTCCTTCTCTGCCACTTGGCAGATCATCATGGAAGCTGAATGATACTCTCCTTGCCGACTCCTCTATCACTGACTCTATAGAATCCTCACTTTCCGATTATTTTGCCACTAACTATACTGAAGGAGTGTCTGTCACGTCAGTTTGGGAGGCTCATAAGTGTGTCATCCGTGGCCAATTCATCAAACTTGCCTCCTTAAAAAAGAAGCGTGAACAACACCGCATTAATTCACTTCTTCAAATCATTTGCGAAAAAGAGGCCCTTCACAAAGCCACGTTGTCAGCCTCAACTTTAACAGAGCTCATGGAAGCTAGAGACTCTTTGTCTTTGCTACTACGTAGCAAAGCACATAAGTCCTTCCAGTGGACTAGATTTAGTAGGTTTCTCCAGGGTGATAAATGCGGTAGACACCTAGCTTCTTTAATTAAAATTAGGCAACGCACCAATTATATCCATAAAATTCACCATCCTTCTGGGAAGGTATGTCACACATTTCCGGACATGGCTGATTCCTTCAAGTCATTCTACCAGAAGCTATATAACATTTTCTCAGAGGGATCTATAACCGCTGAAACGGATCAAGCCGCTATTAACCGTTTTCTCCAAGCCTCTGGCTTAGGCCCCATCTCAGAATCTGCCCAAGCGGATCTGGAGGCTCCCTTTTCTGAACTTGAACTGTCACGAGCTCTTAAATCCACTCCTAAGGGCAAAAGCCCTGGACCTGACGGGTTCACCACGGCTTACTACAGGAAATTTTTTCACATCCTCTTGCCCCATCTGTTACTTACCTGCAATGGGATAGCCTCAGGTAACCCACTTCCTAAACAGTCCCTAGAGGCACACATCACTGTACTGCTGAAACCTGACAAAGACCCCATGGCTTGCAGTAGCTATCGCCCTATTTCATTGCTAAATACTGATGTAAAACTATTCGCAAAAGTGCTGGCGAATAGATTAAAATCTCTGTTACCTTCTCTTATACATCAGGATCAATCAGGTTTCGTCCCAGGTAGAGAGACTAGGGACAATGTGGTGAAAGTTATCTCGCTCATCCATAGGGCACTCTTGCAGAAGATTCCCAATATCCTCTTGTCACTTGATGCTGAAAAAGCATTTGACAGAGTGAACTGGCAATACCTCTTTTCAGTCCTGCAATTTTTTGGCATTGGTCCTCGATTCCTCTGCTCAGTATGTAGCCTCTATTCAGGTCCATCTGCCCGAGTCAAAATAAACGGCATGCTATCTGATGCCTTCGACATAAGTAATGGTACGAGGCAGGGATGCCCTTTATCACCCATCTTATTTATATTGGCCATGGAACCCCTTTTACAAACAATTAGGAAACAGGACTCTATTCATGGCCTTCCGCCACTGTCCCCCGGTCTACCACAACCCAAATTGGCTTGTTTTGCGGACGACCTGCTTCTTTTACTTACGTCTCCCTTAACTTCTTTACCTTCACTGTTGACCGTGTTAGAACGGTTTGGGAGCTTATCTTATTTTAAGGTTAATGCGTCCAAATCATCGGCCATGGGTCTGTTCATTGATCCGCCTCTCCTAACCTTGCTACGCTCTCGATTTCCCTTTAGCTGGATGACTCAAGGCATTCGTTATCTGGGTGTTACTCTCACTCCTTCTCTATCACAATTGGTTAAAGTCAACATATCATCCTTATATTCCAATCTAGACTTGGCTTTAAAAAAGTGGTCTAGCCTTATGGTTTCTTGGATTGGACGCATTAATTTGATCAAAATGGTATGCTTGCCAAAAATTTTATACATCTTTAATGCTCTCCCGCTTCGCATTCCTAGGGTTTATATTCATAGGCTACAGGGACTAGTATCGTCCTTCATATGGAAATATAAGAGACCTCGCTTACCCTTGAGGACCTTACGTTTGCCGCTGAGGGAGGGAGGTTTGGGAGCCCCGGACTTGTTCCTGTATTATAATGCAGCCACCCTATCTAGGATTACGGACTTATCCAGGCACCCAGCTAGGGAGTGGATACACATCTTATCTTCATATGCCCCAGGTGTGGATCTGCACCATCTGTGTTGGTTTGACCCAGATTCTTTCCCTTTTCAGAGCCTCTCTCAACCGATTCTGAACCACCTCCTGTCATCCTGGAAATCTTTGAATTCCTCTTTCTCTTTATTACCCTATCCTTCCATACGAATGCCCCTGTTTGGTAACCCTGCCTTTCCCCCTGGTCTTCACGGAGGTTCCCTTACGTCATGGGGGACGCTGCACCTCAACACTCTGACTGACCTATTGCAAGATTCAAATCCTTTGCCATTTGATGCGCTTGTTAGAGATAGGGGTGTCCCTGCTTCTCACTTCTGTCAATACTTTCAATTACAACATTTTATCACCCCTCTTCTCTCTCGCATCACTTACACTTCAGAACATACCCCATTTGAACTTTTACTTCAAAACCCTCTCATACACAGACATACATTGACTAAGTGGTATGGATTCCTCATTTCTTCCCCACGTGTCGACCTACCGCACTATTTGATGGACTGGGAGACGGATTTGGGACTGTCCATGAGCCTTTCACAGTGGACAAACATTTGGAAGGTCCTCTTCCGACATTCTCCAGATACCCCAATGAGAGAATGCAACTACAAGCTTTACACCAGATGGTATCGTACGCCTCAACTGTTAGCAAACTACTACCCAGGACAGTCTTCGCCCTTATGCTGGAGGTGTAATGGGGGGATCGGATCTTTATTTCATATCTTTTGGGATTGCCCTCGAATCTCCTCCTTCTGGTCAGAGATTAGGACACATTTACAGACTGTTCTCGGGATATCAGTTAATTATTCCGCTTCTGTATTTCTCTTTGGTCATCCCCTGCCCACTGGGTTAGTGGGCAAGCCTCACCACAGATCATTATTCTATCATCTTACGAATGCAGTGAAATGTCTTATACCATTCCACTGGAAATCAATAGTTGCTCCCTCAGTGGTCGAGTGGCGACAGCGGGTAGACCATGCATACCATATGCATGAGATATGGCGAGTTTCCAGAGGAGAGGGGATGGAAACCCCCTTCGAGTGGACTGCTTGGACCCGATATAGGTCTTCTATTGCTGTTTGAACTCTTACTAGCCCGCTTACATTTCTGCACTCTAATCACCTATATAGGCGGTACTTGTTTCTTTTCTAAAATGGTCTCTGTTAGTGGACATCACTGGATAATTATATATGTTGGGCAGAGAATTATTGGGAACCTTCCCCTCCCCTCCCTCCCCCCCCCTTTTTTTTTCTCCCCCCCCCCCTTCTTACTCTTCTCTTCCGTATTCCCCTTTATTGGTTTTTGAGATATTATATCTCTGCTACCTTTGGGCTGCTCATGTGTTATGTGCGACCCGTTCATCCTCATTTGTTACATTTAACTTAAGAGTTCCCCCTACATCCTTCTAACTTCCTTTTTCCGGGAAGGCTCTATTTATATATATGGGAAACCCTTTGAGTTTGTACTTGTCATTACTCCTTTGTTCCTTTTTCTTCTTTTTCTTCGAATGATTATACTATATCTCACCTCTGGATGTACCATTCGAATTTGAATATGTATATGCTGTACTGAGATTTCGTTATAAATTGTATGTATGTACTTTCTTTGAACTCAATAAAGCTATTTCAAAAAAAAAAAAAAAAAAAATGGCGGTTAATTGTGGCCATCTATTGATTACAGTGGCCTTAATTGTCTAATGATTAAAATCGCTTAAACCCATCCCGTTGATTTCAGAATTATTTGACCGTCTCAGGGGAACCATGGTTTTCACCAAGCTAGACTTAAGAGGTGCTTACAACCTTGTCAGAATCAAACAGGGTCACGGGTGGAAAACAGCGTTTAACACCAGGAGCGGGCTTTACGAATATCCCTTTGGTTTGTGTATTGTAAATTGAAGAAGTGCGAATTCCATCAATCACAAATAACCTTCCTAGGTTACGTAATTTCTACCGATGGGTTTGCTATTGATCCCTAGAAACTAGAAGCGGTTCTTAATTGGCCCTGCCCTGTGGGTCTTAGGTCTATCCAAAGATTTCTAGGATTCGCAAATTATTATTGGAAATTCATCAAGAATTTCTCTTCCTTAGACAAACCTATTTCTGACATGACTTGTAAAGGAAGAGATCCCATGCATTGGTCCCCTGAGGCTAGTGTAGCATTTGAGGCTTTGAAGGAGACATGTGCCAAGGCTCCTGTGTTGGTCCGCCCCAACACCTCTTTGCCCTTTGTACTGGAGGTCGATGCTTCCGGGACAGGAGTAGGTGCCCTCCTGTCTGAGCATCTGACACCTTGGAGAGCACTGCATCCGTGTGGATTTTTTTCCAAAAAACTCTCTTTTGCTGAGAGTCTGTATGAAATTGGAGACAGAGAACTTTTGGCCATCATCCTAGCTCTGCACGAATGGAGACATCTGCTTGAGGGTACTAGTGTCCCAGTCCTCATTCTTACAGACCAAAAGAACTTGACCTACCTTTCGGAAGCCAAGCGCCTGTCTCCACGTCACACCAGATGGGCATTATTTTTGTCCTGGATCAACTATATTGTCTCATACCTTCCCAGCACAAAGAATGTCAGAGCTGACACACTGTCCCTCCAATTCTTCACTGAGTCTAAGGAAGATCCCACTCCCACCCCGGTCATTTCCTCGGATTGAATCCTGGCAGTCATTCTCACTAGTCTGACCTCTCACCTGGTGGAGGCTATCCTGTATGCTCAAGTCTCGGCTTCATCTGGAAAACCCGTTGGGCATTGCTTTGTACTTGGGAACCTTAGGCCTCAATTGTTGCAGACTTGTCATTCTGCGAAAGTTGCTGGCCATCCCGGTAAAAATAGTTGATATGGTCGGTCTCTCATCTCTTCTGGTGGCCTACACTCTGGAGAGTTATGACTGATTTTGCTGCCACATGTCACATCTGTGCTCAGTGTAAAACTCCTCAGCACCTTCCGGTGGGACTTCTGCTGCCCATACCCAATGGTGAGCTCCCCTGGACACACCTCTCTGTAGACTTTATGGTTGATCTTCCATTTTCCCAGGGCAACACGGTCATTCTCATGATTGTTGACCACTTCTCCAAAATGGCCCATTTTGTTTCCCTCCGGAAAACTCCATCCGCACAGGAGGCCGGCGTATTTGCATGGGAGGCTTTAGACTCCATGGTTTACCCAAGGTGATTGTCTCCAATCAGGGGAGCCATTTTGTCTCTTGTTTCTGGCGTTCCTTCTTCAACCAGTTGGGTATCCAGGTCTCTTTTTCCTCAGCTTACCATCCTCAGTCTAATGGTGCAGCGGAACGGGCTAACCAAGCCTTGGAACAGTTTCTTTGCTGTTATATAACAGATCACCATGATAACTGGTGGACCTTGTTACCCTGGGCAGAATTTGCACACAACTGTGCTATTAACTCCTCCTCCCGCATGTCTCCATTTATGGCGAACTGTGAGTTTCCGCCCTTTCTTTTTCCCACTTCGTTCTCACCGCAGAACATACCTGCATTAGAAAGCCATCTTCAGGTGCTGCGTTCCTTATGGGTACAGGTTCAGAGAAATCTACAGGGGTCCAGGAGACAGCAGAAGATCCACGCGGACCACAGACGTCTTCCTACACCATCCTATCAGGTTGGGAAGAGGGTCTGGTTATCCTCACGCAACTTGAATCTCCAGTTGCCCACTAGGAAATTGGCTCCCCGCTACATAGGGCCTTACTGTATTCTCCGTAGGGTTAACTCCGTGGCATATGCTTTAGACCTTCCGGCATATATGCGGATCTCCAACGTTTCTCATGTTTCTCTTCTCAAGCCCCTTGTCTGTAATCGTTTCACTTACAGGGCAGCTTGACTGCGCCCGGTCAGGGTCGGTGATCATTTGTAATATGTGGTTCATGACATTTTTGATTCCCATATGTCCAGGGATCGGATGAAGTACCTTATTCATTGGAAGGGCTATGGTCTGGAAGAACGATCTTGGGTTACCTCTACGGATGTGCATGCCCCGGGTCTACTCTGCAGATTCCATGCCCACTTCCCCTCCAAACCTGGTCCTCTTCCATGGGGGAGAGGTAATTGAGGAGTGTGTACTTTCAGGGTTCAGTACGATACCTGACTCCTGCGTGTGGTCTGTTGCACCATTGCGTAGAGGCGGGTTGGTGGCCTTCCAGCATTCTGTCCCCAGGGTGTCCTAGCCGGTTCTCGTAGGTCTGTGTGCGCATCCAACTTCATAGCTAGTTTCTGATTGGATGCGTGCACAGGACCTATTATACACGCTCCTGACAGGCTCTCCTGAGTCTCCTCCCCTTATCCTACGTATATATTGCCCGTCTGCCTTCCATCTGCGTGGTGTCTGCTGCATTATCTCATTCTGGTATTGACATTGGCTTGGTTGACTACCATTCTGGCATCTGACTCTGGCTTGGCTGACTGCCCTTCTTGAGTCTGGACCACTGGCTTGGCTGACTACCCTTCTGGCATCTGGACCACTGGCTTGGCTGATTACCCTTCTGGCATCTGGACTACCGGCCTTGCTGACTACCCTTCCAGCGTCTGAACCATTATATTGTTTTCTGTGTGTTATTTTCATTTTGTTGGTATTTAATAATAATCATTTTTATATACCTTTTCTAGTGACTCCTTGACATTCTATTCTGCTAACATTAATAAAAATCTAATTGGAAGAAAAAAACAATACACTGTATCCTAGAGTTTTAAATGAAACAGTGGACACTTTTTTGTAACATGACTTTCACTGTCGTCCAATACAGGTCACTGGTACTCTGGGAGGCGTAAGTCCCCTTTAATAGGCAGGAACAACTATGCAAATGATTTGCAAGGGGCGGAGCCTCCCCTCTTACTTAAGCCACCTTCTGGCCAGAGCCACTTTAGATTGATTTGTTCCTGGTGTGCTTGCACACCAGGTAGAGAACATCTATGCATCTTAGTATTTTATTATTTTTTATTCAAATATGGAATACCACCATTAGGAGGGTGACCATGGCTGTGAATTGCCCTCTTTAAAGTGGCTGGTGCAGCTTCCAGGGATTTTCTGTGGACCTTATGCCCTGAAGAGGGGACAGCTTGTGTTAAGCAGCTCCCCTATTGGGGAATTTACCTCTGGTTCTTTCCCTCCTTATCATGGTCACCTGAAGACAGAAGTCCTGCAAGGAAGGTGAGTCACCCATTGAGTGCTGAAGGTCCACTTGTCCCCACAGTGTCCCTTTGATGGGCTTGTATTTGGGAGTTTTAATACACTCCAGCACTCATAGGGTGTTTTTATTGCATTATTACTGTTTATGCAATTTCTGTGTTATTCTCTGGGTTTTGGAGCATTGGGTATTCATTTATTTATGTTTCTCATGTGTTTCATGCTTGTTTGGGCACTTTTTAATGTTTTACTAAACTTTATTAAAAATGGTGTTCCGCGCCTTTAAGCGCGGCTTTTTCCCGCTCAGACGCAAGGGCTCCTTTACTCTCTATGAGAATTCACAGTATGGGACATATCTCTGGAACCACTTGTCACAGCAACTTCAGAGAGGGCTCATTTTAATTCTAGGCTCCTGCTCTATCATCCGGAATGTGTTTTATTTATGTGGGGTGTTCAGGGGGGCTTCGGGCACTGTTTGGGGTACTTGTACAGGAAAACTACATTTCCCATGAGCGCTTGGTTCGCGCTCGTTTCTGATTGGCTGGCATGACGGCCGCCATTTTGTGGTACTTTTCCTAGGCGAGTACACTACGCAGGGACCGAGCCTTCTCTCTCCTCAACAGATTAACCCTTCGCTGGCCAGATAAGTCCGTTTTTAGAACATTTCTGGGGTGAAACTTTAATCTTTCACACTTTTTCTGGGTGATAGTGTTATTAGTGGGGTATATTGACGCTGTGAGCATGTCTACTTCACTGGAGCTAGGGGCTAGACCCAAGTCTAAGGAGGATGGGGGGTCTGCTACCCCCATGACGTTTTGCTCCTCTTGCCACATTGGGCTGGATGGCGATAATGTGGGGGATCTATGCCCTAATTGTACTGGTCAAGATAGCAACCCTGGGCTTCCCAGCCACGCTATTGAGCCATCTTGGGTGAGGGAGTTTAAAGCTGCCACTAGGGATCTCAGATCCACGCTTCAACTCTTTCCCTCTCAGATACAGGGGGCTCTCCAGGTCTGGCAGACCCCCTCTACTATCAGGACCTCCCTGCCTAAGCCACAGGGAGCTCCTGATATCACTGATTCTTCTGAAGAAGAACTTTTACAGGATTCTGATGCTGAGGAACGTACTGTTATTGAATCTAACAGGTCCATTGGGGACCCCTATGAGTGTGACCCTGAAGTTTCGGCTGAGGGTCTGATCAGAGCGGTTCTGAATACGCTCAACCTTCCTCTGACTCAGGAATCCACTTATGATCCTACTGATGTTTTTCAGAAAAAGCCATCTAAGCCAATTGTTTGTTTTCCAACTAACCCTACTCTTGCCCGTCTGGTTTCTGAGGCATGGAAGAATCCTGATAGATCTTCCTCTGTCTCCAAAAAGTTTGCTAAACTTTACCCTTTTCCTGAGGCGGAGCTGGCAAAATGGGTTCATCCTCCCAAGGTGGATGCTCCTGTGTCTAGACTATCCAAATCTACCGCTTTGGCTGTCTCAGATGCCTCTGCCCTGCAGGACTGGACGGATAAGAAGCTAGAGATCTCTCTTAAGTCTATTTTTGCCTCCATTGGCACGGCCATGCGCCCAACCTTTGCTGTGGCATGGGTTAATAGGGCCATTGCGGCCTGGACTGAACGACTGACTGAAGCAGTTCGCCAGGATGCGCCAGTATCTGAACAGTTGCAGCTACTTGCTAATATCACTGAAGCTCAGAACTATGTTGCTGACGCTGCTTTTGATGCTGTGCGCATGATGGCGAGGGCCTCCACTTCTTCTGTGGTGGCTAGACGCGCTCTTTGGCTGAAAATTTGTTCTGCTGATACAGCCTCTAAGAAAACCTTGCTTTCCTTGCCCTTTCAGGGGAATTTACTTTTTGGGTCTGAACTCAAAGAAATGATCAGTGAGGCTACTGGCGGTAAAAGTACTCTTCTACCCTCAGTCTTTAAGAAAAAGTTTCCAGCCAAACGCAATCGGTCCTTTCGTTCCTTTCAGACTGAGACACGCTCCTCGGCCCAAACGGGTCCTCCCACTACGCGCTCCTCCTCCAAGCCCAAACAGTCCTGGAAGCCCAAAGTTGCCTCCAATGCCAAGACCTCCAAGACTGCTTCGGCATGACTCGCCGAACCCGGGTCCGCATCCGGCTGTAGGCGGTCATCTCCGCATCTTTGGCCGGACTTGGGAGGAGTCAGTGGCGGACCCATGGGTTCTTCAGGTGGTGTCAGAGGGTTACAGGATCCCTTTCTCTTCCCTTCCTCCTTTTCGGTTCCATTTTACTCGTCCTTCTCAGGAACCCACAAAAAGGCGTCTGTTCGACGACGCTATTCAGGATCTCTTGGATAAAGAGGTCCTGGAGGCGGTTCCTTAGGGGGACACAGGTTCAGGATTTTATTCCAACCTGTTTGTGGTAGCCAAAAAGGACGGAGGAGCTCGTCCCATTTTGGATCTCAAAGATCTCAATGCCTATGTGGTGACTTCCCACTTCCGCCAGGAGTCCCTGCGATCTGTGATTGCAGCAATGTCTCCAGGGGAGTTTCTTGCCTCCCTGGACCTTCAGGATGCTTATCTTCACATCCCTATTCATCCAGAAAGCAGGCGGTATCTCAGGATTGCCTGCCACAGGGGACACTTTCAGTTTGCAGCGCTCCCCTTCGGGCTGACTTCAGCCCCTCAGGTCTTCCAGAGGGTGTTGGGCTCCTTGATAGCGGTGCTCCATCAGGATGGGATCAGAGTGACCCCCTACATGGACGATCTTCTTCTGAAGGCCTCCTCAGCGGAGCTTCTCCATCAGCAATTACAGATGTGCATGCACACCCTGAACCGTCATGGTTGGATCCTGAATCTGGACAAGTCGGACTTGATTCCATCTCAGAGGCTTCTGTTCCTGGGTCTCCTGTTCGACACTCGCCAATGCATGGTGTTTCTTCCAGAGGACGTGGCTCTCCAGATAGCCGTCAGAGTGGCTGGGATTCTGGACATGGACGAAGTTCCAGTACCGAAGTTGTCGTCCTTAGTGGGGAAGTTCATTTCCACAATCGAAGCAGTACCATTTGCCATGGCCCACTCCAGGGATCTTCAGAGATTTGTGATCCAGACGTGCAAGAATCATCCGGATCATCAACATCTGTCTGTTTCTCTTCCTCCTCATGTCGAGTCGAGTCTGCACTGGTGGTTAGATCTCTCACATCTCCTGAAAGGGAGATCCTTTCTAGTTCCTCATTGGACCACAGTCACTACGGATGCCAGCCTTCGGGGCTGGGGTGCAGTCTGGGGTCGCTTCAGTGCTCAGGGGAAATGGGGTCTGGAGGAATCCATGCTCTCCGTCAATGTTCTGGAGCTTCGAGCTGTCCGGCTGGGCCTGAGGCACTGGGAGTCTCAATTGACCGGTCTTCCGATCAGAGTGGAGTCCGACAACGCCACGGCGGTGGCTTACATCAACAGGCAAGGCGGCACAAGAAGCGGCTCCGCCTGGTGGGAGGTCAAGGATATTTTGTCTTGGGCAGAAGATCACGTGCCTGTCATCTCTGCAGTTCATATTCCAGGCGTGGACAACGTCATGGCAGACTTCCTCAGTCGTCACACCGTCGACAGCGGAGAATGTGCTCTTCACCCAGAGGTGTTTCACATGCTCACTCAACGGTGGGGGATGCCTGTGGTGGATCTGATGGCTACCAGACACAACAGGAAGGTTCCGGTGTTTTGCTCCCGGTTGAGGGACTCCCTTGCTCTAGCAGGGGATGCCTTGTCGATCCCTTGGGACTTCCCCCTGGCTTACATCTTCCCTCCTCTTCCTCTATTGGTCAGAGTTATCCAGAAGTTGAAGAGAGAACGTTGTCCTGTCATCCTGATTGCTCCAAACTGGCCTCGCCAGTCCTGGTTTCCGGAGTTGATGGCCATGTCAGTGAAGGATCCGATCCCACTTCCCGCCCGTCCGGACCTACTTCTTCAGGGGTATCTGTGGAAGGAGGATGTTCACTCTCTCCATTTGATGGCATGGCGGTTGAATCCTCGATTCTAGCAAAGAAAGGATTTTCTCCTTCTGTGGTGTCGACTATGCTCAGTGCTCGTAAGCCTGTGTCTTCCAAGATCTATCATCGCATATGGTCAACCTTTGTATCATGGTGTTCTGTCAAGAAGCTATCCCTTGACTTCCATCTTCCCACTGTCCTGGCCTTCTTGCAGGACGGTGTGGATAAGGGGCTCAGCCTGAGTTCCCTCAAAGTTCAGACTTCTGCCTTGTCTGTGTTTTTCCAGGAAAGGATTGCTATCCTTCCTGATGTGAAAGTCTTCTTCCAAGGTGTGACTCATGTTCGACCTGCCTTCAAGAGTCCTGCTCCCCAGTGGGATCTCAATTTGGTGCTGGGAGTTCTACAGCGACCACCGTTTGAATCCTTGGCTTCCATTCCATTACGTCTTGTGACTTGGAAGATGGCCTTCCTTTTGGCTATTGTGTCAGTGCGCCGGGTGGCAGAGTTACAGGCCTTGTCTTGTAAACCTCCTTACCTGGTGTTCCACAAGGATAAGGCTGTGCTTCGCACTACCAAGGAATTCTTACCCAAGGTTGTGTCTGAGTTTCACATCAATCAGGAGATTGTGGTTCCCTCTTTCTGCCCTAATCCTTCATCTGACAAGGAAAGAGATCTCCATCTGTTGGATGTGGTGCGTTGCCTCAAGTTTTATGTTCATCGCACCGAGTCTATCAGGAAGTCTGACGCTCTATTCGTCATTCCTGAGGGGCCTAGGGCAGGGAGACCGGCTTCCAAAGTTACCATTGCCTCTTGGATTAAGGCTACTATCCGTGAAGCCTACAAGTTGAGGAATAAGCATGTTCCCTTCCGGGTGACTGCCCATTCCACCAGATCTATTGGGGCCTCTTGGGCCTACAAGAATCAAGCTTCTGCTGATCAACTGTGCAGAGCGGCCACTTGGTCCTCTGTGCACACTTTTTCAAAGCACTACCGAGTTGATGTACTGGCGTCGGCTGATGCCAGTTTTGGAAGGAAGGTCCTGGAGGCAGTCTTGCCTGTGTAGGTCTTCCGCTCTGTGATCCTTAGTGCTTCCTTACTGTTGAGCCCGGTTGGCTCTAGTTCCGTGTGCTGTGTTAGTTCAGGGATTGTTCCCTTGGTTGGTGTCCGTTGACACTTACAGTTTGGGCTATGTTATTGACTGGTCATAGCAGTTCTAGTGACTTGGGCCTTGCGCCTGGTCCTTGCCTTACTTCCCGCCTCTGGATCAGCTCAATGTTTGTACATCCCAGAGTACCAGTGACCTGTATTGGACGACAGTGAAAATAGGATTTTAGTCTTACCTGTTAAATCCTTTTCACTTAGTCCATACAGGTCACTGGTCTCCCACCCTGTCAAGGGACCAGTCTTGGCTCTTCTGTGGCATCCAGTGGGAGACCGTTCGGGCATGCTCACAGGAGTCTTTCTTTTTGCTTACCTGAGGTCAGTTTTAGGGTCTCAAATCAATCTAAAGTGGCTCTGGCCAGAAGGTGGCTTAAGTAAGAGGGGAGGCTCCGCCCCTTGCAAATCATTTGCATAGTTGTTCCTGCCTATTAAAGGGGACTTACGCCTCCCAGAGTACCAGTGACCTGTATGGACTAAGTGAAAAGGATTTAACAGGTAAGACTAAAATCCTATTTTTTGATAATAACTTTTTACATTTTTTTTGTCTTGGTGGGACGTGTGTGTGCACGTGAGTGTTTGTGTATATATATGCGCACACATGCGTTAGTGTAGACGTGTGTCTCAGTTCAAGTACATGTTTTTTTCTATATCATATCTGTATCACCTAGTTTCTATTTATACAGAAGTATATACTTTTAGTCACTCACCCATTTTACTATTTTCAGCACATTTATTTAGGATTTTTGACATCATTGTCATTTAAATCCATTTTACTAGTAGCACTTTACACATATTTTCAGCACTTCTATCTTCACAATAGGAAATGATCATGTGTTTATTGATTTCATTATGTATATACAAGACACTTTTTACATTCACTATTCCAACATATTGGGAGTTCATTTATTTGTGATTCTTTTTAATATAGAAATGAATACAGTTTCTTTGATGGTGCCCCATTTTTCTTCTCCCTTGGCTTATCATTATCAACATAATTTTGTTTGATATCTATTTCTATATATAGGGGTTTATAGTGCACATGTTTTTCTACATGCACTATCCTTACCATGACTTTTGGGTTGTGGACATGGTCTAATTTTATATGTAAACTTTGTATAGTCCATATCAATGATACACGTATATATATATATATATATATATATATATATATATATATACACACATATATATATTTGTGCAAACATGTATTGCATTTTATTTTTTGTACAGATATGGACGGCGATATTTTATGCTATTAATATTTTATTTTTTTATGTATACAGAGAGGGCTCCTGCATGACTGGTTCATTGTGGCAAACACCGCAATGAGCAGTTATCCAAACTTCTTCCTTCCGTTCTGTAATTATCTATACCCAACATCAATATATTGGATTAAATAAGCTGCAATTTAGTCTATTGTCATATCGTTCTTTTGGGCAAAGTGTCATTACAATCAGCCGACACTGTTTTTTAAAACTCTACATGGATCTGGAATACTTGTTTATGTCAGTTGATGGGCTTGACTGGAGGGTAGTTATATATATATATATATATATATATATATATGAGAGAGAGAGAACGAGATTGGAGTATGTTCTCGTGTGTAGCTCACACAGGTTGAATATTCTCCAAATTAGTACCAATCACAATGTTTAGCTGTTCAATTTTGTTTGCTTTGTACTGCAGGCTAGATTTATTTCCAATTTAAGAAAGAAGTAAGTATAGCTGCAAAATGCATAAGCTATTCGACCTGTCTAAGGTTTTTTAATTTATTTTAAAAAATACGTATATTATATACAACACATTGCATTGGAACCGTTTTTTTATTTTAAATTTGTATTATATAAGTTCATATTAACCTTCTGGTGACAACTTGGACTGATGGATTATCCTGGGAGAGCTGTCAAGGACAAGATAACCAAACAGGGAAGGATAAAGTACCCTTGCATGCTTTGTTTGTCAGGGCACCCCTCTGTGTTTTTCTTGTTTTCTCTGCATATTTCCTTTCTCTACATATTTCTGGAGTCGAGCTGCGCTATGCCAGGTTGGTGAGATATCCAAAAGAGCTACAACCTAAGGGGGGGCGCAGGTGTAATTATTCCCCCACTGTCTTTATTGCTGAACAACACAAATGTGCTGTTTCAGCAATTGCCTTTGTGAGTAAAGTTCTTATGGTCATGGTGTGGTGATCCGTTTATGTTTATAATGTACTAGGTGCTCCTCTTGTTTTTTTCCTCTTTTTCGATAGTTAGAGTTGTGGATGTTGCTGATGACCTGTGTTGCTGCTTACTCAACTATAGTGTGTGAAGGGTGGAGGTTGGACTTGGATGATGATGTCTGATATGATGATTGTGTATTTTTAGGCATCTTTACTTATCCATAGTCAGACTTTCTAGTTGATCTCTTAAAGAGTTTATGAGCAGGCATAGTGCTCCTTTTCAGTGGCAAAAGATAATTGTATTGCAATGATGTCTCTTTCACCTGTATCAGAAGAAGAGGAAGACATTGGCGGGATATAATCTAGGTCAATATATGATCAATAATTAGGTTATCAGCATTGCCCACTTCCTCTCCACTACTTTCATATTCTTCTAGGCTTTCTGAAATCTCAAACTTTTTTTTACTAGTCACCTTAGGGTATTTACATTAAATTCAATTCTGCTTTGCAGATGGGTGTTACTTTTACTGTAAGAAGTAGGGGTTGGTTTAACCGTTAAACCCTCCTCCACTATGGCAACAGCACTGGAATGTTACTTTTTGTCTTTATTGTTCTTAAAATATTTAATACTTCTACAGCTGGTGGTGAAACTTTTCATGTCTTACAAACAGACTCCTCAGGAGAAGGAGGAGGATCATCATCATTTATTGCACATGCTGCAGCAACCATGGTTGCAGTCACTTTTAGACTACCACTTTATTACCATGTTCATGCAATCGTCTTAATACTTTTCCCTTACCCCAGACCCTAGCACATTTGCTGTAAATAAACTAGTGATGATTTTTGCTGTACACAGGTGTTTTCATGCAGAGTAATCTCTTAAGCCTCTCAAAATAATGTATCATGTATGTTTGTCCATAGTATCAGTCACTGTTAGTCTCCGTTCAGACCAATGTCCTTGCCTGTCTGTCACCTATTAATCAATATATGGGGCTGTGGAGACAATCAGTCTAAATTGTTTATTAGCCAGGTGCACATCCCTGAGGAAAATGGACATCAAACAAAAAAACGAGGGCATCAACAGTGGGTCTTATTCAAAGAATTTATCAAAGTAATGTGGCAGTTGGTGTGGTCGATGATTTGGTCTGAAATTGACCTTTATCAAGTCTTGATAAAGGTCCAATTCAGACCGAATCATCAATCTGAACAATTGTCACATCACTTGAATAAATTCTTTGAATGAGACTCCCTGATGCTGCCCTGAATTTTTTTTTTAAATATATATTTAAATATATAGTTGTTGGGTTTTTTTTTGTTTTTTTTTTAAACAACCGGTTACTGTCTACTAAGGAGTCACATGAACACTCCCTGTAACCTCAAGCAACTCCTTCTCATTTGTTTTGCCTGTCTATCTGCCTGTACAAAAAGATAGTGTCCATTTCAGCAGCACCTTTCTCTCTCCCCCAAAGTCAGTCATCTGAATTTTTTTACAGTACAGTGCAGGATGAGGATAGACCCATAGGCTTCAGAACGACAATTGGCAATAGGTATAAATTGCACCTCATACAGGAGTACCCATATGCTTCTTATGTTTCTTTCAGCTTGTGCTTGTTGGAGTGAATGTTAAGTAAGTTGTATTTGTTAGTCTCTTGGGTGCGTGATGTATCTTCAAATTGTAGATTATGCTAACGTAGTTTACTAATAATCTTAATTTTAGTAATGACAGGAGGTGAATATTTTGCTTTACTTCCTTTACTGAAACTCCAAAAGCAGCACAGTAACACATAGTAACCACCATTCAGAAAAAAGAATCAGGCAATAAAAGGCATGGCCCAGCTAAACCACTCCTCTTTCTTTGAATAAAACAATAAGCGAAACAGGAACAGCACATCAAACATAGAACATTCAACATCCAGATCTCAGATGTCCGTCCTCAGTGAACAACGATTAAGACTGCAGCATTCCATTGTTGTCCCCCACGAAGATCACACTGAAACATAAGAAAATTTGTGAAACACAACTGTAATGACATTATGAACTTCACATAGTAATATACACTTGAAGAAATAATGAAGTTAAATTAACACTAAACACATTACAGATAACAGAACGTCATAAGAAACCGCAGTACTTACTCCCGAACTAATCAAACTAAAAGCAAGGGAGGGAAAATATTCACCTCCTGTCATTACTAAAATTAAGATTTTTAGTACACTACATTAGCATAATCTACAATTTTACTACATGACAGGAGGCTTCATATTTTGCACTTTTAACACTGAGAAAAAAGAGAATGAGACGCATGAGCTGCTGGACGGGAACAAAAAACCCAAAAAGTATCCTCCCTAGACCAGTTAGCTGAACGTAAATTATCCGCAATAGAAGCTCCTGCTGATGCTTCTCGCGTCACGGCCTCCCCTCTAACTGAGTGGGCCCCAAAACCCGGGTCTATACCCGCCAGAGCTAAAACCCAACGAATCCACCTAGCCAAGGTGGTACAAGAAACTGACCTATGAGGTCTAACATATGAAACAAATAGCTGCCCAGAGGGCGAAAAGTGTAGAGGAGCCGTAACCGCCACATAGCGAAGCAAAACCTCCACCACACAGAGTTGGGGAACCTCCCAAAAAACGGGATAAAAAAACTGATGAATCCGACTTCATGCGACGGGAGATGGAAAAAGACACACCTTCCAGAAGAACGGAAAACCCATCCACATCAAACGTCCTAACTTCTGAGACTCGGTGAAAAGACACCAAACAAAGTAACAATGTCCATTTCGCTGAAATCTAGCGAAGTGACAACAACTCATTCATCGGCTAATTCTGCAAAAAACGCAGAACCACATCAGCATCCCAAAACCTAGAATATTTAGGTGCTGGAGGCCTGGCCAGCTTGATCCCTCTTAGAAGGAGGCACACTAAAGGATCACGCCCCACAGGAATTCCAGAAATCGGCACATGCACCGCCGAAATGGCCGATCACATAATGTTAAGGGACCGAAAGGACTGACCCAAAGAAAACCGAAAAGATAAAAAATGTAAGATTGCAGCAACAGGTGCTGTAAAGGGATCGCAATTCCTCTCCACACACCCTAGTCTCCTGCAATAACCCTGCGACCGAGAAGGAACCCCTGAAATCGCCCAAGCCACCAGGGATAGACGATCCTGAAGGACGAGCAGGTGTGGATTCCCTTGATGATCCGTGAGAAGATGTGGACAAAACGAAAGTAGAAGAGTGTAGTTGCAAGCCAATTCCAGAAGGTCCGGGTACCACTGCTGACTCGGCCACAACGGGGAGATGTGCGAACCTGATAAATCACCCTCACCAACATTGCGAACCGGGGAAAAGCATACGCCCCCTGTTTTGGCCAAATCTGCAGAAACGCATCCACTGCTTTGCATGCCGGATCCGAAAGCCAGCTGAAGTAATCCATCAGTTGATGATTGGACCTGGAAGCAAACAGATCCACTACCAGGGGACCCCTGAGGAAACGCAGTTGTTGGAACACTGACACGTCCAGTTTCAAATCGCTGCTGTCTCGCCAATGACGGGGAAAACCAATCCGCTGTAAAACTGGATGTCCCTCTGCACTGACAGAAATATTGTGACTGAAGCAAAACCTGTAAAGATCCTTCGTTGCCTCCATCAGATTTCGAGATTGAGCACCTCCCAGTTTGTTGACATACTGGACTGTGGAGATATTGTCCATCCGTAGTAAGATGCAGCAGTCTGATACTTTCTTGGCAAAACTGAGAATGGCGAACAATCCCGCAATCAACTCCAAACAACTGATATGAAGACCGTCTTCTTTCACAGACTAGGGACCTCCTGTAGAAGAGTCCATGCAATGAGCTCCCCAACCCCAAAGACTGGCTTCTGACTCCACCACAAAGTCTGGGGTAGGGCCGAAAACAACTCTGCCATTCCAAGCCTGCATAGGAAGAAGCCACCAACGAAGCTCCTTCCAAACTTCCGGAGAGAGATCCACTATGTGATCGTAGGACCAACCAGAATGAAGACGAGCCTTAAGCCTCTGCATCACCCGGTAGTGCAGGGGTCCAGGAAAGATCGCCTGAATTGACGAGGACAGCAGCCCCGCAACTCGAGCCAGAAGACGCAAAGGAATATGATGAAGATGTAGATACCGACGAAGCATCTTGCTAATCGCTGCAGTCTTGGACGAAGGGAGACGAAGAAGACAGTGAATAGAGTCGATCTAGAACCCCAGGAACTGGACCACCTGAGATGGAACCAAGGCCGACTTCTCCCCGTTGACAATGAAATTCGATGAAACGCACCACAAAGCGAGTCTGATCAAATCCTTGAGGCATTGTTGCAAAACAGCAACAAATCGTTGAGGTAAATCAGACAGAGAATACCCAGAGTCTGAAAGTGCGAAACCACTGGCTTCAGGAGATTCGTGAAACACCATGGAGCTGAACTGAGGCTGAATGGGAGACATGTAAATTGGCACGGCCGACCATGCCAGTGGAAATGAAGAAATTGACAATACTCCAGAGCAACCGGAACTGAAAGGCAAGTGTCCTTGAGATCAAGACGCGTAAACCAATCCCCTTGAACAAGAAGATCTCTCAGCAGATGGATGCCTTCCATCTTGAAATGCCTGTACACCACAAACTGGTTGAGGTTCCACAAATTGATGACCGGGCAAAAATCTCCTGTCTTCATCCTGACGAGGAAAATGTTGGTGAAAAACCCAGTCTCGTCTTGCGTGAATTGTACCGCGCCTTTGGAAAAAAGAGAGTGAATCTCGGCATCTATCAGGCCTTGATCTGTGACGGAAACCATCACCACAGGAGGAGGAGACCAGTGTATCGGAGGAGAGTGGAACTCTAAGACAAACCCTCTCATGGTCTGAAGAACCCACACATCTGAAGTTATGGCTGCCCACTCCTGCAAATGAAAAGAGAGTTTGCCTGCAATAAACACATTTAGGGGAACATGCAAAGTAGGAGTGCTTACCATGTGGAAAGTGGGAACGGCTTCTACCCCGATTATTCCTGGCTCTGTCCGTGCCTCTGGCGAAGGAGGAAGTCCGGTAGGAAGTAGTGGGGAAGAAATTTGGTTATGGTGGAGGAGCTCGGGAGCCTGATGACCAGAATCTGCTGGTGGCACAGCCCCACTGCCGACCAGCTCTCCCAAAAACACCCCTGGATGAGGGTGGGCGGAACACTTGCTTCAGAGATGATTGGGCCTTATTGAACATAGTAAATAAGTTAACATGCCGCTTTAGCTCCACAATAAAGGGTTCCCCAAACAGCAAGTCATTTGCTGAAGGTCCTAGCTCCTTGGACCCTAACTCCGCCAGCTTGGCATCCATCCTCAGTAATGCTGCCTTTCTCCTCTCGGCAGATAGAGACGCATTAGAGTTGCCCAGGAGGCAGACAGAGTGTTGAGCCCATTCCCTGATGGCATTAGGATCAAGAGTTTTTCCCTGGGACAACGCCTGATCAGAGAAAAATGTTTGTTTGTCTTGTGCTGACTTCAACCCCTTCTCAATACTCTTCCTAGGGTCCCGACCAGATTGAGACATGAACGTAAGGACTGTCGGGACAAACTCCAGGGTAGCTGCAACCTTATCTGGGATCTGTGGTCTGGGGCATTCAGATCGGAGGCAACTCCTCACCTCACGGTCAAGCGGCTGTTGAATCCAAAAATGGACAAAATGGGCTAAATGATCTAGGAGACTCCATTCGGCAAACCCAGTGAAGGGCATGGATGGGGGCTCACCCCAAAATAAAAGTATACCAAGATACAGAGTAATGCATGGATGGGGGCTCACTCCAAAGTAAATGTAAGCCAAAATACTGTGTAGGGCATGGATGAGGGCTCCCCCCAAAGAAAATGTATACCAAGATACTGTGTAGGGCATGGATGGGGGATCACCCCAAAATAACTGTATACCAAGATATAGGAGCAAAGAATGGGACTCACCCCATAACCTAGGGGGCTCACCCCAAAAGGAAAGGCAGGTTAAGAAGAGACCTGATCTAAATAACTATACTGTATAATGTCACCCCTCGTGACAAAAACCCTTGAGTGTAAAAACTTTATTGTGGTTCCGTGAATTAGTGACTGCTAGAGAAAACAAATGTCAAGAAGGCAGAAAAACACCGCACAGCACTCCCGGAACGCTCCAGAGCCCAACCCTGACCAAAGGGAGAGACTCCAGAACGAGCCACAGTACCAAATGGGAAACATAAAATGGCCGCTGAGATCTTGCGAGACGCGAGATCCAAGATGGCCGCCAAATCCCAGCGAAACAAGGTAGAAATGAACGAGGTGAGCAAGGTGACCAGGATCCCAACTACCATAATTGACAGGATTAATAAATAAAATTTACACAAGCATATATTGTTTAAGAAGGCAAAATTGGACACAAACAAGACCAAGCAACTCAAACAAAATATGGTGAAAAAGATCACATTACTTATACAGTACAAATAATCAATGACAGAGCGAATGCAAATAGAAGCAGTACTCTGACCTGTGCAGCTTGTTGGAGCAGCAAAGAAAGAGGAGTGGTTTAGCTGGGCCATGTCTTTTTTTACCTGATTCTCCTTTTTTTCTGATTGGTGGTTACTATGTGTTACTGTGCTGCTATTGGAGTTTCAGTAAAGGAAGTAAAGCAAAATATGAAGCCTCCTGTCATGTAGTAAAATTATATCTGTCAATCATTCAGTCACAGTAGTGGCTCCGCTAGCTCAGGTAGGAACTAGGATAACCTGTCTGTCTGTTTTTTGTGTGTTTTTTGTTTGTTTTTTCTCTCTTTTCTCCCTTCACACTACCCAAAGTCCCCACATATATAGAATAACATAGCTGCCTCAAAGAAGCCTAAATGCAAACCCCATCTCTACTCTCTTTGCCTCTCTCCTGTACATCACAATATGCTGACTTCTTTCTCTGTCTTTCACACAAACACAGACTGACAAGATGTGGGACTCTGACACATTTTTCTCCTGGTTCACTTTTGAGGCAAAACATTTTGCCCATCCTTGCGGACATTTGATAAAGGCATTCAAGATATCTAAGAAACCATGTTATTAACTCACAGTTAAAGGCTTTAGCCTTCAAATTGTTCTGTCAAAAATTACATTTGACCCAGCTGTTAAAAAAAGTGGGGACCTATTATATAATTTATACTATACCGTACTGACTCCTGAACGTTATTGGTAAACCGTGACACTACTATAGGAAATTTATCCCAATATGCACCAATAACCTGCGTGTGCCTGTATACATTATACAAATGCATTTATTAATTAAATATCCTCCAAAAAATGTGGACATTTTAAAAGTGTTCAATAATAAATAAGAATCTTTTTAGTTATACTTTCATATGGATCATAAATCAGTGTTTTCTTCTTTTACTCAGCTCAAGTATCCAAATGAAAATGAAGAAATTCTGCTGCTTAGATCTATTATTGATGTTAACCTACCCAAATTTTTGTCTCATGATTTGCCACTCTTTGAGGTAAGATTGTGTCTCACATCACTGCTGCTCCAATAATTATTTAAAGGTTGATGCAAAAGGAATATGACCACAGGAATATTGTAATGCATGATTCCATTTAGAAATGTAATAAGTTATAAAGTTTTCTGTGTTAAAATGTCATCTTTGTTATGGAAAAAGTAGTACATTTTAATAAAGATCAATTGAAAGTAAAAACAGGCTACTTATCACATTGTAATATTGTGTTATAGCACAGAAAAAGACATACTGACTAATGCAGTATTTGAACATCTTGCACTGAAGTAGGGTACTCTTAAATGAGCATGTGAATGAGGTAGTACCAACAAAAAGTGCCTTTCTCTTACCTGCTATATGGAACACATGTACCATGGGGTTCAGTCGCTCCATTTGGAGGTCAGGACACATCTCAAAGACAGAGTCTTGTGAGTAGAGACTCCCTCCTCCTCCTGCAGCGCAACCCTCCCCTGCTCTGCAAGTGCCCCAGAATTAATGTGTTCTGTGAAAAAGATGGCTGTCAGGAGATTCTGTCTTAGTTTTAAATGTTTTATTATTTTTCTGATAGATATGGGGCTGTCACAATTCCCCCATTAGGCAAGTTACCGGTATTGGGCTTCCCCTGGAGTTGATTGATCAGTGTGCAGGTGCTGTGTGGACTCTTGCAGCCCTGTGGAGGGAATCTTGCTGTCAAATTTTCCCTCCCAGCAGAATCTCTTGTGGCTTTGTTTACTTTCAGCTACAATGGTAACCTGAAGAAAGAAGACTGGTGACTAACCCTTTGAGTGCCTTGGTCCACATTTGTCCCACTCATGTGCCTCTCCATATAGAGGCGTTCTGTGCCTTTGCATGCTCTTGCACTCATGTTAGGTAACTTCATATAACTGTATATTCATCTCATAGGGCTTTGGAGCAAGGATGGCTGCAGTCTGAAATGGATTCCCATTTTATCTGCTGTTTTTCGCTATTTGTTGTGTCAGTGGCATTGTGGTTTTTGTTTATACTTTCCCTTCACTTGTGTCTTATTTTTAGGTCCCCCATGGATGTTCCCTGAGGTAATTGGATCTCTCAGTTACCTTAAAAAATTGACCAAATTCATTTGCAGCAGCCCCTTTAAGAACAGAAGTCTGATCACCTCCATCTTTGCTTCATTAACTTTTATGGGGTAAATTCTTTGGGAGTTTTCTCTGCAACCATTTGACATATAAAAGTCAGAGAGGGCTCCATCTTCTTGTCTACTCATTCACTTTTATCTGGTTAATGTCCTGCATGTCCAGGGGGCTCGTGACGATTACACAAAAGGAGTTGTAGACATTAATAGGCAACAGAAAAGTCTACATTTCCCAGAATGCCATTTTGTAGGCCTTCTTCCAACTGGCTGTCAGTATTGCAGTCACCATTTTATTTCTCTTGCTTATCCTACACAGAGGCTAACTCTTCTTGCTCTCTTTCTCCAGATTAACTCTTCACTTGGCAGATAAGTATGTTTTCTGGGCTTTAATGGATACTTATTTGCTCTGTGATTAGATTCTAGTGTTTTTTGCTAGTGTGGGATACTTCAGTATCAGGATGTCAGATGCTAAAGGGCATGGGGGCAAAACTAAGGACTCAGAGGTGTCCCTTACCCTCTCACTTACTGTTCCTCGTGCCAAATGGGGCTCCCATGGGAGTATTCAGGATCCCTCTGCCCCTCTTGCACTGTGACCCTACTACTCCACCAGTGCCCTCCAGCACTGAACTAGAGCCACCTTGGGTCAAAACGATTTTATTTATAGTGGCCCAGATTCCCTTCTCCCTTCAGGGGGGGTTCTTCAGTCATGGAAGCCCTCTACTACTTTTAACTATGTGGCTCCTGGCTCCTGAGTGTTCCTCATATTCTAGGAGCTTCCTCACAGGAGGAATTGTCTGAGGGAGAAGATGAGGAGGGGAAATATGAGGATATGGATTCTTCCCACTCCGATGGGGACTCTTATGAACTGACCTCCTTCCTCGGCTGAGGGGCTCATTAGAGCTGAATGGGAGACCCTTCAGGGGTCTTCTATTCTACAGATGTCTTTCAGAGGCGTAAGGAGTCTTTGCCCTTCTTTCCCCCTAATACTACTCTTGAGGAAGAGTGGAAGACCTCAGACAAAAGACTGTCAATCGTCAAAAGGTTTTCTAGGCAGTACCCCTTTTCTTAGACACTTTGGCACAGTGGGACTCTCCTCCAAACGTTGACCCTCCAATTTTCCAGTTGGCTAAGATTACTGTGCTGCCTTTGGTAGATGCATCTGACAAGAAGCAGGACTCTATCCTCAGGGCCAATTTTGAGGTTACTGGAGCAGCACTTAGCCTGATTTTTTCCTCTGTCTGGGTGAACAGGGCTGTTGCCGTGTGGGGTGAATAGTTGATGGAGGCTGTCCGTGCCAAGGTTTCCAAGGAGAATTTGTTGGTCCTTTTGGCCAAAAATTATGTGTCTGAGGCTCATTTTGAGGCAGTCTGGTTGTCTGCTAAAGCATTAGCCTTTTCAGTTGCTGTGCAACACACTTTGTGGCTTCAGATTTGGTCTGCGGACCAATCTACCAAGAAGTTGCTGGTTTCCTTGCCTTTTCAGGGCAAGTCCTTATTTGGACCTGACCTAAAACAGATTATTAGTGATGCTATTGGGGGCAAGAGCACATTTTTGTCTCAAATGCCTACCAAACATCCAAATATGACGAGGAAACTGCGTCTTTTTTGTTATTATTGCCAAATGGAGGCAAAGAGGCTGCAAAGTTTGCAAGCCTCTCATGTGTGCTCCTCCACCAAGCCCAAACATCAGTGGCAGCCCAAGCGAGCAGCTAAAAGGGCTAAGCCTGTCAAGCAATCTTCCTCATGACTGGTCCACTCTTACCTGTAGGGGGAATGTTTTACCTTTTTCTGGAAGCCTGGGTGTTGTTCAGGTAATCTCAAAAGGGTACAGCATCGATTTCAGATCCATTGCCAAAGGTGTCGGACAAAGCACTGCTGTTTCAAGAGGCAGCGATTCTGTACTGGCAAAGAAGGTTCTGATTCCAGAACCTCCCCCAGAGTGTGGTTCAGGTTTTTATTCCAACCTGTTTGTGATACCGAAGAAGGATGATGGCTGTTGTCCCAATATGGTCCTAAAATGTCTCAACAAAAATGTGGCGACTAAGTGCTTCAAAATGTAATCTTTGCATTCTGTCACAGCGGCAATGTGCCCAGGAGAGTCTTTGGTGTCCCTGGACCTTTAGGATGCATGCCTACACATCCCTATCCACCCAGACAGCCAACGATATCTGCAATTTGTCTTTGGCTTGGATCAGTTCCAGTTCACAGCTCTGCCATTTAGCCTGGGTTCTGTGCCATGCATTTTCACCAGGGTCATGGGGGCCTTAGCTGCCTTCATTCACACCCACATCTCCATGACACCCTATCTGGATGATCTTTTACTTAAGGCTCCCTCTGAAGAGCTTTTGGCCTGTCACAATCAAGACTGTGCTTGGCTTCTAGTCCACCACAGGTGGATCTTGAACATTCCTTCCCGGTACCTTCATAGGAACTGGTGTTCCTGGGAATGAAGTGGGGAAAATCCTTCTGGTAATGCAAGAGGTGTCTCAGGCCCTGGAATGGCCCTTGGCTATGATCAGGGAGTACATGAGAGTGCTGTGCAGAGTACAACACTGGTGACTGTACCTTACTCTCAAGTGCACATGAGAGAACCTCAGAGACATGTTTTCCAGAGCTGGTCTGGAAATCTGGCACACTTGGATTGGCAGATATCTCCAGAGCCCATCTGGGGCCTTCAGTGGTGGTTGTGCAGGCACAACATGGAGAAGGGGAAACCCTTGGTGATATCACCATGGACTCTGGTCATGACAGATGCCAGTCTGAGCAACTAGGTTGTGGTTCTGGGTCAGGTGGGTGTTCAGGGCAGGGGGACTCAGGAAGAGTCTTTTCAGTGCATCAGTGTCTTGGAACGCCAGGCCATCTGACTGGCCCTTGTGTACTGGACCTCATTCTTGAAAAGGAAGCCAGTGAGGGTCCAGTTGGACAATGCCATAGCTGGGGCTTACATCAGCTGTTAAGGGGGCACTCGTAGAGCTGCTGCTTGGTTCGAAGTGAGGTACATTCTCGGTTGGGCGGAAGCCCACGTTCCTGTCATCTCAGCCATTCACATTCCAGGGGTAGAAAATGCTCTAGCGGACTTCAGTTGCCAAGACATAGATTCAGAAGAGTGGGAACTCAACCCAAAGGTGTTCTACCTGATTGTGCAACAGTGGTGTGTGTTGATGATACATCTTATGGCCACCAGGGAAAACAGAATTGTTCTGACCTGCTCGCTGAAGGGAGATCCTCTGGCTTTTGCAATAATGCAATGTTGATTTGGTGCAATTTCCACCTCACATATGTTTTTTCTCCAATTCCTCTCATACACAGGTTAGTCCAGAAGATCAGGATGGATGCAGTGACTGTCATTCTGGTTGCTCCTTATTTGACCGGGAGGATGTGGTGTGCAGACCTGGTCAGGCTTTCCATTCAGGATCCGCTCCACCTTCCTAGCAGGCTGGACTTCCTACTCCAAGATTACACGCAGCACAAGGATGTGGAGAAAATGGCTTTGACAACATGGCTTTTGTAGCAGACAGCCTGAGGAGAAAAGGTTTCTCAGCTGAGATAATTTTCACTATGATTCAGGTCCACAAGTTTGTCTCCTCAAAGGCCTACCATAGGATATGGTCTATTTTTCATAGGTGGTGTGTGGACAAGGCTGTGTCCTTGCAGGAGTTTGAACTCTTCTTGGTTTTATCTTTTCTCAGGATGGTGAGAACAAAGAACTCAGCTTGAGCTCCTTAAAGGTTCAGATATCTGCACTTTCTGTGTTTTTTCCAGAGAAGTATTGCCTCCATTCCGGATGTCAAGGTTTTTCTTCAGGGAGTGGCTCATACCTTCCCTCCCTTTTCCAGAGAGCTCTCTTTGAGCTCTTATTTCCATTCCTCTGCATCAGTTGACTCTAAAGATGGCTTTTCTTTTGGCAGTGGTCTCAGTCCGCAGAGTCACTGAGTTGCAGGCTTTGTCTTGAAAAAAACCTTTCCTTGTGTTTCATAAGGCCAAGGCGGTGCTTTGAACCTCTCATGAGTTTCTTCCTAAAGTGGTCTCTGAGTTGTGCCTTTTTTGTCCTTCCCCTGACAAGGAGAGGAATCTCCATTTGTTAGATGTTTTCCGTTGCCTTAAAAAATGTTTGTGTATCACACTGAATCCTATCGCAAGGCTGACTCTCTGTTTGTTATTCTTAGGGCAGGTCAGGATGCTTCCAAAGTAACCTATGCGTCTTGGATCAAGGCTACCATACTCCGAGCGTAGAATACCTGGAAGAAACCTGTTACTTTTAAGGTCACAGCACATTCTTCTAGGTCTGTGGGAGGCTTCTGGGCCAGCAAGAATCAGTCCTCTGCTGATTAGTTGTGCAAGGCTGCGACTTGTTCCTCCTTGCATACCTTTGCTTAAGACTGCCATGTTGATGTTCTGGCTTCAGCTGAAGGCAGCTTTGACTGGAAGGTTCTGCAGGCAGCTCTGCTTGTGTAAGTACCTGCACACTTGATTGGTATACTGTTGTTCAGGTGTTTGAGCTCCATTGGCTCTTGTTTCTTGTGTGCTGTGTAAGTTTAGGGTCCGTTGACAATTACAGTTTGAGCTATTCTGATACTGGATAATCATAGGGAACTCTGGTATAATGGGGATAGGAGTGAGGTCCTTTCTCCTTTTTTCCCACCTCTGGGAGCTTAGTGTTGGTATATTGCCATGGTACCTGTGTCCCATATAGGACGTAAGAGAAAATAGGATTCTGGTGTTCTTACTTGTTAAATCCTTTTCCCTTTAGTCCATATGGAACACAGGTCTCCCACTCAGAGAAAGAGACATTTTTTATGGTCTTGCCTGCCTAGGCTGCTGAGTCCTTTAGAGTTTCTTTTTCTAGATTTTCTTCTTCTTCTTCTCTTTCTTGCCTTGTTTGTGTGGCTTTGGTCACATTCATTCTGGGGCACTTGCAGAGCGGGGGAGGGTTGAGCTGGAGGAGGAGGGAGTCTCCACACACAAGACTCTTTGAGATGAGTCCTTCCTTCCAAAATGAAGGACTCAACCCCATGGTACCTGTGTTCCATATGGCCTAAAGAGAAAAAGGATTTAACATGTAAGAACACCAAAATCCTATTTTTATAGCCATGAGGTGAATCAGATGGTATCAATCTCAATATGAACATTTAAACAAAATGGGAAGGGAGTTAAGGTTATAACCTGAATTTGACGAGGAAAACAACACAATGTGTTTCTTTAATCATTCCATGTGCTGCTTTGATTTCTCCATACCTTCATTTCCATTCTGTCCTCATTTTCTACATTGCAGTTAATACTGCTACATAAGGAAGGCACTTTGCTATACTGTGTTGGGATCCCTTCATTCAGATAATCATTTCATAGTACCTTATTTGTTTTCTTTTTTGTTGTTTAACCCCTTAGGGACCCTTGACGTACCAGGACCTTCACGGTCCTTGAACTACTCAAGGACCGATGACGGTCATGGTACGTCACGTACTTTTTACTTACAGCGCTCTACCGGGAGCGCTGTAAGTAAAAATAGGGCATGAAATAGACCGCTCCAAGATCGGAGCGATCTCTTTCAAGCCCCATAGTGACGCGCCGATACATGTGACAGGTCACGTGTACCGGCGCGTCAAAGTGCCCCTATGCGGTCATTATGGGACGGAAATGTCCCGCGACCACTGGTCGTTAAGGGGTTAAGTTCTATATGTAAACTTTTCTTTACATTTATAATATTATGGTGTATTGGTATTTTGTGATTATCTGGTACCACTAGTATATCCATTTGATCTCGTGAACTTGGTCTGTATTCTTCTTAGATTTTGGAAGCTTAAAGGGATAGTAATACTTTGATTTAAAAATGTCTAATATTGTAGCTATTAACTGAAGAAGTAGAATAAGCTACTTCCAATTTCTCAAAACTTTATAGTTTTTGCCTTTGTAGCATTTAAAGTCCCCCCCCTCCCCGTATCATACTTCAGAGTTGTAGCTGACAGGCAAATCCTGGTCCCGGGACCACCGGCGGCTCTTCAGCAGAACCGAAATTGCAACATTTATGAAGAAATTCTTAATTGGAACGGTCTACAAAGTGTGGTTGCAAACCAGGCACACTTTGTAGACTGTTCCAGTGAAGTATTTCTTCATAAATGTTGTGATTTTCGGCTCTGCTGAAGAGCCTCCACCAGTCCTGGGATCAGGATCTGCTCTATCAGCTAGAGCACTGACATATAAGAAAGGGGAGGGAGGGGATAAATTTAAATGCTAAGAACACAAAAACTATAAAGTTTTGAGAAATGGGAAGTAGTTTATTCTACTTCTATAGTTAAAAGCTACAATATTGGACATTTTTAAATCAAAGTATACCTATCCCTTTAACCAGCAGGGGTAGTGTGTCACCATTCAACTATTACCACTCTATTTTACAGTTATTTGTTGTTACTCATTATATTTTATAACTGTGGGATTAACCCTATGGGTGCCAGAGGGGCACACAACACATTGCTTTTCAATGCTTTGCGTACCCCTCTGGCACTCAGATGGTTATGGGGCTTTTCGGGTTTATAATTGTTTACATATATTTATCAATGTAACAACTTGAGGGTTAGTTTGTGTTTATTTCACTCTACTAGTTGTTTTATTTATTGTGGGTTTATGGGTAGTTTATTGGTGACAGCTGTGGGTTTGGGCTTCCCACTCATTTGCCATTCTACATTGCACTGTGTGTGTGTGTGTGTGTGTGTGTGCTGTTACCTTATTCCAGGGGATGTACATTTTTTGTAAGGAGCTTGGCCGTTTCATACTATCTTTATGACTGTATAGTTTTTATTTATATTATGGAAACTACTGTTAACCTATTGTGTTTATGACATGGAGGCACATCTGCATTAATTTGTTTTTGCTTATTTATCTTTATTATATGTATTAGTTTTGTCTTTGGCCCACTACTGACCTAATGAGATTATTGGAGGAGAAATAAAGATTGAGCAGGATGGTATGAAGTTTTCTAAATAAATTTTTTGCAGTGATATGAACACTATCCCCTTCCACTACAATCATGGGAGACTTTGCTGTAATACCACCCTCATCACTGAGACTGCCCTCACTAAAGTGGCCAAAGACTTGCTCTCTGCCAAGTCAAAAGGCCACTACTCCATACTCATTCTCTTGGACCTGTCAGCTGCCTTTGACACAGTAGATCACCCACTCTCCTCCTCCAAGCCCTCCACTCCCTAGGTCTCTGTGACACTGCACTCTCCTGGTTTTCATCTTATCTCTGCAACCACTCCTTCAGCTTTTCCTACTCTGGCTCCACTTCTCCACCCATCCTATTGTCTGTTGGAGTGCCTCAAGGATCAGTCCTGGGACGCTTGCTCTTCTCAATCTACACTGTGTCCCTCGGAAAACTGATCAACTCTCTTTGGTTTCACCATCATCTCTATGCTGATGACACTCAAATATATATTTCCTCCCCTGACCTCTCCCCTTCCCTCTTGTCCTGAGTATCTGACTGTCTGTCTGCTGTGTCTTCCTGGAGGTCTTCCCGTCAACTCAAATTTAACCTTGGCAAAACTAAACTAATCATCTTCCTTCCCACTACAACCAGCCTTACCCCAGATATTACCCTCACCATTAACAACGCTACCCTCACACTGACCCCTCCAGCTCACTGCTCGTGGGTCACATTTGACTCTGCCCTAGCCTTCATTCCTCACATCCAGTCAATCTCCAAATCATGCCGCCTCCACCTCAGCAACAACTCTAGAATCCACCCTTTCTCACACATGACACTACCAAAATTACTACTGTAACTCATTACTAATTGGCCTTCGTCTCACCCAACTAACCCCACTACAGTCCATAATGAACTCTGCTGCAAGACTAATCTACCTCACTCATCGCTTCTCTGACATCAAACCCCTCTGTCAATCCCTACTCTGACTCCCATTAGCATAAAGAATTAAATTCAAAATTCTGGTGCTTACTTATAGAGCCCTCACTAACACATCACCACCTTATATTTCATCTCTCATTTACAAATACACTCCCTCTTGCCATCTTCGCTCTGCACACGACCTTCTGCAATCCACAGCTTTTATCACATCCTCCCACTCCCGCCTACAGCACTCCTGTGCTGCACCTCAACTCTGGAACTCCCTCCCCTGCCCAATCAGACTCTCCCACAGCCTTCAAATCTTCAGACGCTCCCTGAAAACTCACCTCTTCAGGGAAGCCTATCAACTGCCTCCATAAACATTATCACCAAGAATCACCCCTTGCCTGGACCACTGACCTCAACAGCACTTCTCACTCCCACCCACTAACTGGCAGTTTGTGTGGCAGGAGGCACTTACACCCAATAGAACTTACTCCTTCTGTGTCAAATCTACCTACATCTAGACTGTAAGTTCTCACGAATAGGGTCCTCTGATCCTTCTGTTCTTCACATTTGATTGTACTATTTAATACCTCTGTATGTCAATTTCCTATTGTAAAACGCTGTGGAATTTGTTGACATTATATAAATAAAGATTAATAATAATAATAATAATAATACCCTATGATATGTCATCCTCCTTATCAAAGTGTAACATAAATTAACCCAGGCCCAGTAAACCTAGATCTGTAATTAGAGATTAGCGAAATTTCCACAATCTTTTCAATTTGGAGGATCTGGGATAGATATGAATCCATCCAAATTGACCTGGAATGAATTATAATGGGATAGAGAGAAGAGGAGACTGGGTGAGGGAGGGATAGAGAGAGTGGTAAAAAGCAGGAGCAAGTAGGGGGCAAGGGGTGGGGCAAGAGGTGAGGGAAATATAATAGAGTGCGAATAAGATTGGCACAAATGCCTATCCCAGATAACATATTAAAGAACAATATGAAGAAAAATGGATAGTGGGAGCAACTCTAGCCCTAGTCCGTCCAAAAGTCGGCCACAGTATGAAACAGAGATGACATGGACCAGCCTTTTGGTCCCACATAGTAGAAGAGAGAAAAATGACAGTGAAGGGTGCTAATGCTTAGACAAGAAAGGGGCACACAAGGCGTAAATTAATCCCTTCCAATATGTAGCCAGCTAGGGTACTGCAGTCATATGAGGACTCTGTTGTTGTAGCGAAACATCGGAAGGGGGCATGATAAAGAGTCTTGAATCACAAGAAGAAAGGGGACATTAAACAAAGAGACAAAATGTAATTAGATATGTGGCAAAGTCTGCCATAACAAGTGAGATGAACATCACAGAGCACAGTACACCTGCTTAGGACATGTTGGACAGAGGATGTTGATTGACCCTCCAGGCATGATTGTAAGCTTCAATGTCTAATTCCATCAGAAGGGTAAGTTTCAAGGACTTCATCATAAAGATTTCTTGGTATCCTGGTGTGGCAGAATGGCTAAGTTCTCACCATGAAACTTGAACAAATAAAGTTTTACTGTGATTTTCATTTATTCTGTTAACAGGTACTGTCCCTTTATGGCAGACTAGCTGTTGCTGTCCTTTTTAAGGCAGCTATCAATCAAACAAAACAAAAAATAAAACCTACTCAAGTCTGGAGACTTACTAAACAGTGCTTTCCCTCACTATCAAAACTGACCAGCTAATCTGGTTCCCAGTTTACAAAACAGATCAACAGTAATAGATTCAGCACATGGTTTTTAAACACAGTACCCTTTCCTAGGTCTCAAGACTCAAGGATGACAACCTACTTTCTCCTCCATGTGTGAGATAGAATGCTTTTAGTGACAGTAATTTTAAACCTTGCAGCTCAGGGTGATTAATATCACCTGTGATGCTACATTTAACCTATTAACCCTATCATGCAGAGAGAAGACAGCTTTCCAACCTCCTACTTACAAAGAATGCCTCTCTAACCCTGCCACACTTGATGTAAGAAGTAAACCTCTGCACTTAATTTGTTTATTAATTATCTAGAAGTGGGAATTGAAAGTAGCATCTCAATCTTTGCTGATGACACTAAGCTACATAAGGAAATATGTACAGACCTGGATGTTTTTTCTATGCAGAAGGATTTAGATAAACTGAGTGAATGGGCAGAAAAGTGGCAGATGACATTTAATTTAGATAAATGTATGGTTATGCATGTGGGCTATAAAAACAATCATAATACATATACACTAAATGGGAAACTACTTGAGAAATCTACAGATTATACAGACCTTTTCTGGTACTAAAGTCCTGAGGATCTTGTCCTCTTGGACTATTGGCCAGAATTTTTCAAGAATTCTCTGTATTTTATAAATCTGATCTGAATATGTAGTAATTAATACCAGATCATATTTATCTTTATCCTTTTCAATAGTTTCCCCATATTACATTATTAACTCTGTTTATCTTATAATTTTTATGTTGTTGTTCATGGTACCTCACCTTTAAATCTTCTTTTATTTGTATTTTTCTTATCCTATTTCGATTTTCAACTACAACTTTTTCGATATCATTTCTATGTTGCCTCTCCCACCGATGTTGAAGAACACCATGTTCTAACTGTAAAACATTAAGAACTTGAGTAAGGTTATATGTATGAGGCATACTTTCAGAACCATATTCTTCATCACCATCCCACTCTGTGTCTCTACCAGATTGCATCTACTGAAATTAAACACTTCAATAAAAGCTTCACAAACTTTAAATTTCTCATATCCATGTTCTAAAAACCTTTTAATAAAACCTATTCCCTGCTTCCAATAATCACATAGTTTTGAACAATTTCTATGTATTCTTATAAATTGGCTTTTAGGAATGTTTTCTTACTGTTGTTATATTAAAATTGCATTTTGTTCCCCTTATGATTGTCTTTCAAAGTACTTAATCAGTGCACTTATTTTACCCATCTATATCAAATGTAAACTGTAAAGTGCCAAGTACACTGGTTGGCACTATAAAAATAAAATATACAGTACAACCAAGTCTTTTTACTTGAAAAAGGTATAAAACTATTTCGATCCACAGTTTTAAAATGGGTTTTTGTCAGAATACGACTATTATCTACAAATAAGCAAAGATCCAAAAATTGTATTTCATTTCTACTTGACGTACAAGTAAAACTGCGATTCAAATCATTAGTACTGAGGAAAGCAAAAAATTCCTCCAAAAAATTCAACATTACCATGCTATATCAACACAACATCGTCGATATATCTCCGTTATAGTTTTCTATGGGAAGACAAGTGATTGGGGTACCATACCACTTCATCTTCCCAGATTCTAAGAAAAAGGTTAGAAAAACTTGGGGAAAAGCGAGTCCCCATCGCTTTGCCTCAGTTTACAAAAAATGTATTAACACAAAATAGTAGTTAATATAAACGCAATACTGTCCAGGATACATTTTCGGTGTGGTATATCTATCACGGTTCCTGTGATTACCTGTCACTCTCTGCTGTGGTGTGTTCCTATTGGTAGTATCTGTTATGCCCGCCCAGTATGGCCTTCATATACCGGGCCTTTGGCACCTGTCAGGTGCCCTTTCGTGGTGTTCCAGTACCAGTGCTTCCGTTGCTGTGTTCCTGCGTTCCTGTGTACCGATTCGGCTTATCTGACTATTCTCCTGGTTCCTGCTCCGTGTATGACCCGGCCTGGCTGACGTTCCTGCTCCGTGATTGATCCGGCTTGTCTGACGCTCCTGCTCTGTGTATGACCCGGCCTGGCTGCCGTTCCTGCTCCGTGATTGATCCGGCTTGTCTGACGCTCCTGCTCCGTGTATGACCCGGCCTGGCTGACGTTCCTGCTCCGTGATTGATCCGGCTTGTCTGATGCTCCTGCTCCGTGTATGACCCGGCCTATCTGACTTTCCTGCTTGGTTCCAGTTTCCTGTGATCTGGTTCCAGTGAGACTTCGTCTGTGTCGCTTGGCGACATTGTGAACTCTCAGACTTGTGCCTCTTTTGCTGACCTCCCACTTGCTGAGCTTGTTGCCTCCGTTACCGAGCCTGTCCGTTAACACTTGCAGTGCTTGTTGCCTCAGATTCAGGGCCATCCACTAACACCTGCTGAGCCTGTTGCCTCCGTTACCGCTGACACTTGCAGTACTTGTTGCCTCAGATACTGAGCCATCCGTTAACTCTTGCTGAGCTTGTTGCCTCCGTTACCGAGCCTGTCCATTAACCCTTGCTGAGCTCTTTGCCATCCTTACCGAGCCTGTCCGTTACACTTGCAGAGCCGTGGTGATTTCCGTTACTGTCTACCTGGTGCTCTTGCCATTCACACGCTCCGTTAACACACCGGAAGGGTGCTACTGGCTCTGGTCCTACTCAGCTCTAAGCAGTGTTGGGGTATCCATTTACGCACCACGGGGTGCTACTGGCTCTGGTCCCGTTCAGCTCTGGCAGTGTGGGTATCCGTTGACGCACCAAGGGGTGCTGCTGGCTCAGGTTCCATTCAGCTCATGCAGTGTCATTAACCCATTCAGCACCGCGAGTGCCATTGGCTCTGATCCTATTCAGCTCATGCAGTGTGGCTATCCGATTACGCACGGCAGAGTGCCCTTGGCTCTTGTATTAAGTGGCTCTAGCATAAGTGGTTGGTCTTGCAAATCGCCAGTCCTTGAGGACTACTGTTTGGACTCCCTACCAGGTGCTTCCACCTTGCACCGCAGTCTCTGGCTGCTCTTATCCATTACTGGGCATTGTCTTACACACCACATCAGAGACTGATTATATGCATTGGACTTAACCCTTGCTTTACTCTTTTCCATTGTTTGTACAGTATTGCTTCTTACCCATACTGTGTCTGCTATATTACCATATTGCCTGCAGTTACGTGTACTTACCTATTTCTGCCCTTAGGGGGCCGTGTTCCTCATTTTGTTCTCAATAAAACTTTGTTTTATTTTTTACCTCTGGTCTGAGGGTCTGAATAACCGTTACAATATCCAAAAAGTTGTAGTTGTGGAATGACCTCTCTATAACCTTAATACCATCCAAATGGCCTATGTTCTGGTACAATGCACTAACATCACCTGTCACTAAGCGGTCACCTTCCTCCCACTTCCAGTTTTCAAAAACACCAATGACATCTTGACTGTCTTTTAGATAGGAATCCATATGTGGAACCATAACCTGCAAATACAGGTCTAACAGAAGGTAGAAGGGACCGTGTCGCCTTCTGCCATCATTCCCGGGTTTCTCCCTCTCTACGCCAGACTGGCGCTGTCAGATGCACCAGTCAAGCAAATTGAAGGACTGATCGAACACCGTGGTGTCGCAAACTCCGTGTCGAAGTCAACAAAGTGGTAGCGGAGTCGACTTTGTGTCGGAGTTGGAGGAAAGCCAGGCAAACAGGGAAAGAGTCGAAGGGATGCACAGCCAGAGCTGGGTCGCAAACTGGTACCATGGGCTGTAGAGAGTGAGGCCTCTACTCCCGGTTGAACGGATAACAGGAAAATGTAGCAGGAACTGAGGATGTTCGAACAGCTTCAACCTGACTGTAGGTCGCAGTCACAGGATCTCTGGAACACAGGAAAGAGAAGATGGAGTCCACTACGCCACCTGACAGCATACAAAGTTGGGTCGCAGGAAGCTGGCAGCAGGCGGTCGACGATTCAGGATACTTGGAGCAGATGGGTACCAGAATGGACACTTTAGACCATAAGCAATACAAGACTCCAGGACTCCATGTTCACTCAGAATAAGACTGACTTTATTCAACCAAACCTCACATATTTCTACACAGAAACCACATTACAATACATGAGCGGACAGGATACAATAGGTGAGTCACGTAGATAATATAATCACAACATACAAGACAAAGGTCCAACAGCAGATGGTCTGAGCAATTACAATGGCACAGACATGATTGCATTACTACACAAAAGGGCTAGCAACAAATGGTACAACACAATACAAAGGGCCAGACGTGATTAGGTGTCACGGTTTATTATGACTCTCAGACACAAGTTTTAGGTAAAAATCAATTTTATTGAACTAATAAATTGATAATGTAGGATGGCAATCACATACATACATACAGATATATTCAGAAAATAACAAGACAGAAGGCAGACTCTACCGGTCCTGTCAATATACCGGACAGGACAGTCTGAAGTAATAGAATGTTAGGCTCTACCGGCCTTGCCAATACCGGGTAAGGCAACCTGCAGATGGAATCGCATAACGGTTCTACCGGCCTTACCAATTTACCGGACAAGGCAGCCTCAATAGATTCATAATGTAGGCTCTACCGGCCCTGCCAATACCGGGTAAGGCAACCTCAGATGGAATGTGGCAAAAGGTTCTACCGGCCTTACCAATACCGGGCAGGGCAGCCCTGAGATAGTAGCAGCAGTCAGATGGTAATGGCAAATTGACAGGATCGTAAGCAACCCAGTGTACACACACTGAGACTAACAGGGGAAACGTAAAGCCACAAGGCTTTGGAGCAAACCAGCGTCCGCACGCTGGGACCAACACTGAATTGTATAGCCGATAGGCTTAGGAGCAAACCAGTGACCGCACACTGGTGTAACAAGCGAGTTAGTATAGCTGTAAGGCTTAGGAGCAAACCAGCATCCGCATACTGGTGTAACAAGTGATTTTGTATAGCCGCAAGGCTTTGGAGCAAACCAGCGTCCGCACGCTGGGACTAACACAGAATTGTATAGCTGATAGGCTTAGGAGCAAACCAGTGACCGCACACTGGTGTAACAAGCGAGTTTGTATAGCCGCAAGGCTTTGGAGCAAACCAGCGTCCGCACGCTGGGACCAACACAGGATAGTACAGCCGATAGGCTTTGGAGCAAACCAGTGACCGCACACTGGTGTAACAAGCGAGTTTGTATAGCCGCAAGGCTTTGGAGCAAACCAGCGCCCGCACGCTGGGACTAACACAGGATTGTATAGCCGATAGGCTTTGGAGCAAACCAGTGACCGCACACTGGTGTAACAAGCGAGTTTGTATAGCCGCAAGGCTTTGGAGCAAACCAGCGTCCGCACGCTGGGACCAACACAGGATAGTACAGCCGATGGGCTGTGGAGCAAACCAGTGACCGCACACTGGTGTAACAAGCGAGTTTGTATAGCCGCAAGGCTTTGGAGCAAACCAGCGTCCGCACGCTGGGACCAACACAGGATAGTACAGCCGATAGGCTTTGGAGCAAACCAGTGACCGCACACTGGTGTAACAAGCGAGTTTGTATAGCCGCAAGGCTTTGGAGCAAACCAGCGCCCGCACGCTGGGACTAACACAGGATTGTATAGCCGATAGGCTTTGGAGCAAACCAGTGACCGCACACTGGTGTAACAAGCGAGTTTGTATAGCCGCAAGGCTTTGGAGCAAACCAGCGTCCGCACGCTGGGACCAACACAGGATAGTACAGCCGATGGGCTGTGGAGCAAACCAGTGACCGCACACTGGTGTAACAAGCGAGTTTGTATAGCCGCAAGGCTTAGGAGCAAACCAGCGTCCGCACGCTGGGACTAACACAGAATTGTATAGCTGATAGGCTTTGGAGCAAACCAGTGACCGCACACTGGTGTAACAAGCGAGTTTGTATAGCCGCAAGGCTTTGGAGCAAACCAGCGTCCGCACGCTGGGACTAACACAGAATTGTATAGCTGATAGGCTTTGGAGCAAACCAGTGACCGCACACTGGTGTAACAAGCGAGTTTGTATAGCTGCAAGGCTTAGGAGCAAACCAGCGTCCACATACTGGTGGAACAAGCGAGTCGCCGACGCGACCAGGCAGGAGGTCGCCAGGATACAGGAGACAGGCGATGCGATGACAGGAACCAGCAACGATCAGTCAGGTCAGAAAACAGCAGAGAAGTTCAGCAGGAACTGCAACACCAGAGACTAGGCCGGAACCAGGACTGGAAGTACTTCAGCATGCAGGAAACACTGGAACAGTAGAGATCAGGAACTCAGGAACACATGAGATCAGGAACTCAGGAACACTGGAACAGAGGCCCAGCTATCACTAGCATAGTGATAGCAAGAAGGTCAGAAACAACACGAAAGGGCAACCAAAGGGTGCCCAATCCAGGTTTAAATAGGCAATGAAAGGCGGACTATCTGCAGACAGCCAATAGCAGCCCCCTACTGGTGACAGACAGGGAACTGCAGCAATCACGGGCACCGTGATATTAGGTTAGCACACCACAGGGGTTCTCAGTACAGTTCACAGACCTACAATGACTGGAGTGGCTACAATACACACAGAGCTTGGGGGAGGGTGAACAATGAAACAAAAGGCTTGAGGGACTGCAATATACATTTGAATCATCCTTGGCCAAACTCAAATACTTAACCCCTAATGGCCCTGTCCCCTGAAAGCAGGCTATGATTTTTAGTCCTTTTGGCACAGCTGTCCGCCAATATAACGTCCCAAAGTTCTACATAGCTTGCAACACTGGGCTGGCAATCCATACACCTAGACGGGTTGTTTTAGGCATGACAGAAATGTCCACAGTTTCTTTTTTAACAGTCTCAGGCCCAGACAATGGCTCCAGTAACGGACTAAGCTCTGTTACAACAGGTCTACATACAAAATACATTTTGGGACAGAGACCCAATACCCAACACTATTGGGCGACCTGGAGGGGAGGTCAAGCTCTTGTGGATCTTAGGTAGATGATAAAAGGTAGCCACTCTGGGCTCAATCCACAAGAACTTGACCTCATCCTGAGAAATCAAATATTTTTATTTGTGTATTTTTTGTGAATATTTTGTATTATTTTGTATACTGTTGTTATATTAAAATTGCATTTTGATAATTCTACCAGTCTGTTATTTTACCAGCAATATCTTGTAGGAGGTTCTCTTGTTTAAGAGATTGTTTGCTTTTTATGCACTCTATTTTTTTCGAGTTACTGTGTATTATTTATTTCTTTTTAGGGTTTTAAAGAGTTTAACAGCGCCAGTTTTGATATTTAAAGAGATTACCTTAAGAAAATATATGTTTTTCTTTTGATGAGACTGAGGGGCAAGGCTCAGCATGGCTCAGATGCTCTGCCATGGGTGCACAAGAGAAGCAATGGAAGCATCAGTATTAGAAACTCCAGAAGGGAGACACTTAGAAGGGATTATACACAACAGCTGTAAAGAACAGTAACTGTTGGGTATAGGTGAAACGTTTTGCCTCAAAAGAGAAACAGGAGAAAAATGACAATTTTTTTCACAAAAAGTGCTGATTTTCTGTTTTTTTTTCCTCCTAGCTCATTGCATTAAAATCCACGGGAAGACTGATTTTTCCCCCACCACCTGGCAAGTTTCCTTTTTTCCCTGCAGACATAGTATAAAAAGTTCCCGCACCAAACCATTCTGTGTTTGTAAGAGAAAGAGAAATCAGTACATTTTTGACCTAGAAAAGACAGGCTAATAAAGTGAAGCTGAAGTTTAGATTAGGGAGTCTTGTTGGCAGGATTGTTCTCTGTATTAGGGAAGCCTCTGGGATGGGAAGGAAGAAATGAGGTTGACCCCAGATACCTTAAAATTCTGTGTAGCTGACAGGGAAGACACAGGCAGCCGTTGATCCATGTTCCTTCCTTATCTGGCTGTTATATCTGTTCTAGAAGAGTCTTGGGGTGTGAGAAGGAGCAAAGGAGATTTACCCCAAATACCCCAAAATTCTGTGCGACTGACTAGGAACACATAAGCAGAGGTAATGCAAGTTTCTTCTTGCTCTTGCTGTTATATCTGTCCTAGGGTACTCTGCAGGTTTGAGGAGGAAGCAAAGGAGATTTACCCCAAAGACCACCAAAATCTGTGTGACGAAGCATCACAGGCATCTGTGATCCAAAAACACAAGAAAATCTGAAGCACTAAGAAAAAATAATAGGGTAAATCACTGATATAAGTGTGGGTGCCTAGTGGATAATTCAGTAATACTAAGAAAAAAGAAAAGAGAACAGATACCACTTCTATTGGCACTCCAAATTGTCCCAAATGATTATTACTTATCAATTGTATAGAGCAAGAGAACGTTCCAGTGGAATTCTCACATTAAGAACACTACTTTATTGGTAATACATTTAAAAACAAAGAATAAAGGAAGAAATGAAGAGATTAAAATAAAATTCACATGTGGAGACTCTTAAGTAATTATTGATACACCTCGGACAAATAGATCCGCTACATAGCGCCTCTTTCTAAATTGTCCACCACTAATCGTGCATTAGAAGGAATTATGGATATATATATATAAAAAATAGCTCAAAACTATACTGAATACTATTTTGCCAGAGCACTTTTCATAAATTTATAAGAAAAATAAATCGCTGATAAGATGATAGAATCTCTATATAGTAAGACTAAGTTTATTGTAAATGATTAAACAACAGAGTTAGAAAATCACCCTTAAATATCCACTTCAAAGTCTTAACTTAGATATAAGTGTAGGTCCAAAAATACAAAAGCCTTCTAAATAATACACCGTCGCTCTATTATCCGTAACTGGACAACAATCATATACTCCAGTGACTAGTTCACATAAGGTGTGAGTATCATAATTAACCCTTTCTTTGCCTAAATATGAATAAGGTAATAATCATTCTACAGATAATGCTGTCGCTATGCTTCCAATAATTAAATGGCAACCTTGATAGAATATACACTGGTCACTAATGACTTCAATAACATAGAAGCTCTAAGATCGTAATAGATATAATTAACCCTAATCGTATCATAACCATCACTCGGCAGTAAATATAGGGTAAAATTGTAGACGCATAACCCTTACATTTATATACTAAGGAATATTGTGCCCGCACCTACATAAAGCAGACTAATAAAGTGCTCAATTAATAACAAGGAAAAGTATACCCTATCTCATCCCATGACATTAGGGTCATTAAGTCAAAAGGGCCTAAACAGCACAATGCTGTTTGTCCTTACAGACATTCCTTGCAATGAACAGTTATAGCGATCTCAAAATAATGCACGATTATAGGGCAATGGGTATTCTATAGAGGTCTCCACATATTATAATAGCCTGACGCGTTTCTCCCGACAAGCGGGCTTCATCAGAGTCAAACATTCTCTTTTGAGCTTGAAGCACAAGTGGGGTATCAGTCTCTCCCCTAGGCCAGTGCAAAACTCATGGGCCTTGGTCCAGCATCTCAGTGTCCTTTTTTCTTTCTGGATCACTCCAGTAGGGCATTGTGTATGTCTTTGGTACAGGAGATCTGGGACTTGATCATGCTCAGATATTGGGTGTAAGACAGGCTCTCTGTCTGGATGGAGTCAGGTTTAGTGGCTGTGGGTACCAAGGTCTTGCCTCTGAGAGAGGCATTCATATGCAAGGCGCAGACACAGCCCTAGCTGGTCACACTCTAGACTCTTGTTGAGTCTCTGGATGGGGCCAAAGGCACTCTTCTGTTCATTATCAATGTTTGGATTCTGAGCCAGGTTCTGGGCTGCAACCTTCATTGGGTTCTACAGACTCTACTTGAGCTGGGGGGGGGATAAGCATTCGGTACCTCTACACAGGGTCAAAGTACATCTGTTATTGAGGGAGGCTGATCTGCTGTGGTTGCTGATGGATAGAAAACCTGCTGGAAGTTTCTGGGCACCCTGGCACTGGGACCGTACTGTGTCTCTGGAGCTCCTCTTCCCTCCTGGGCCTGAAGCAGCTTCATCTCTAAAAAAAAAGAAATTGCTTGAGACCTCTAAAACCCTAGAGGAATTTAAAAGAAGCGGGGAAGGAGTACTGGGTGATGCTGAGAATGAACTAATAATTACGGATGATGATGTAGCTCTTGAATACATCTCTCTAGCATACTCTGCATCTTCAGATGAAGTTGAAAGTGAGAGAGATGATGGCATTGCCAGAAAGTTAGCTGAAAGGAAAAGGCTCAGGCTTCCACCACTGAAAGGGAGAGCTATGCCTGTCTATAAAATGTTTGAGAAACAGTTTGAAAGTCTGACCATGGGCAAGCAAAGATGGCAAAAATATACATCAACCTGTCAGTCATCATCAGCATCATCACTGCTTCCAGTGCTGAGTAACAACCAGCAACAACACAGGCTTTAGCTGTCATGAGTGTGTCTGCTGCTGCTGGAATTGCAGCACCTGTGAAACCTAGTAGTAGTTCTATTGCAGCAACATCCAGCCCCAGTAGTAGTTGTAGCAGCCCCTCAGAAACCTATGAAGTCTACACTATGGACTAAACACATCACTATCTGTTGTAGGCACTGCCTCAAGGAGATGCCACCTAAAGCACAACATCTCTTACTAGGAGACACACCATCATCATGTCAGTGGTGCCACAACTAGCAGAAGCACTCCTAAAATTTCCCGGGGCCCTGGGGCACATAATAATAATAGTGATGCTGATGTGTCAGAGAGTGTGTCAAGAATTTGTTCATTCGAAATACCGTATATGGCTCCTGCTACCGAGGAGTATGAATTTGCTGTAGGAGTCATAGACTGCCTACACATGCACCACCACCTCCTCTAGTCATGTTGTTAAAGCAATCAGTTTACAGGGTTCTTCTGTCATGTACTGCAAAGTCCAACCCACACTTACTGGGTTTTTGGGAAGGAGTTACAAAAATTCACAAAAATAATCCCAAAGTGCGCATATGGAATGGCAAGGTTGCCAAGATGTTGGCAGTAGACATGCTGCTGTATTACTTTATTGATATTGGTGGGCAAAGGGCTGGAAAGCTCATACGGCAAGAAAATCCACCTGACAACAGATATGCTCACATGGGTTTATCTTTCACTACCAGTGGGCAATGCTAGTTTACAGCCTCATGTGACAGTAATTTTGCCTCTGGTTCTGGCAGTGTGATTAAAAATGCAGCAGCAGGATAGCTCATACCAATGGAACACCACCTTGTGCATGCAAAGAGTTTTGATAGACAGTCCCAGAAAGCCATAGATGTATTGAGTAAACTAGAGCAGATGATAGAGGAATGGCTTGTAACCCACTCATTGACATCTGGTTTTGTGTCTGCTAATAATTGCTCCAACATAATAGCTGTCTTCAGAATAAGTGATATGGTGTATGTACCCTGCTTTTGCTATGTGGTAAATTTAGTTGTGACCAAATTCTTGGCAGAATCCATAACCTTCAGAGAGATGCTGAATGTCGCCAGTAAAATAGGTGCTTGTTTTAGCCGCTCTTACAGTGCATACAATGCATTCTATTACATAAAAGAGGATAACTACCTTCCCCATCACCAGCTGAAAATGGAGGTCCTTACCAGGTGGCATTTCATATTGTACATGCAAGAGTACACAATGTCAAACTGGAAAGCTTTGGAAGGAGCCTCTTTTGTCACCTTGACAATGGTGACTAATGTGTGATATATTTGAGCTGCTGAAACCATCTGAGGAGGCAAACATGCTGGTTAGTCATGTAGAGGCAGGAATTTGTGAAATTCTTCCACTCATATGTAGTGCAGAAAAAAACGAAGGAGAACGGCTGAGGAATCTTACCATAATGACAACACAGACATGCACCAGCTGGTCAAGGACATGTTAGGATGTTTTGAGCAGGATCCTTGCATAATGTCCATTAAAAGCAACGAGGAATATATTTTTGCCACTTTGCTTTAAACATAAAATTTCTGAATTTCTGCTAAAGCATGATCAGTTTGTCACAACAAGGAGTCGATATCAGTACCATCTCTCTGAGGAATCAGATTCATCAAGGAATATAAAGATAGAGTGCAGTGTTGCACTGTGACAGATGAGGGGGAGAAAGTTAGGGTCAAAAAATTGCTAAAAAGCAAAGTAAAATGGAAGGAAACAAAGCATTTATACCAGCAGCAGCAGGAGCAGTAACATCAACCAGAACATCCCATTCCCAACATACTTCTGAACATGTCATCGTCATCACATAAAGTGTTGTGGTGGCACATCTATATGCGACTTGCTCCCTGAATATGGGTTGGTAACTGATACACAGAACACTGTGTTGCTCCTAGGAGTGGTCCCACTGCATGTGAGATGGTTTTTGCATACTTGCAGGATATCTACATTCTCAGCAGAAACGATGACTCCCAAAACAATGACAGCACTGACACAAACAGTAGTGGAAACCCTTATTTGCCCACCAGCAAGCATGGAGTCTGAATGGGTTTTCAGTGCAGTGGGTGATATTGTAAATGACCGTTGGACACAGCCATCAAGCAGCTTTGCTGGGAGACTAACATTTTTAAAAGTTAACCAAAATCTTATTTCATCTGAGTATCAGGTACCAGAACTGGACAAAACCACACATGACAGAGTCTTTGCTCTCTGTCATTGCAGTGGTGTCCAGGGGAATTTTTGGCCTCTCTGGATCTGCAGGATGCCTACCTGCATGTTCCAATTCATCCGGACAGTCAGAAGTACCTCAGGTTCGCTTGCACCTTGGGGAACTTCCAGTTCACTGCTCTTCCCTTTGAGCTCACCACTGCTCCGCAGGTGTTTACATGGGTCTTGGGGCTTTGATTGCCTTGCTGCACACCAAGGGGATTCAGGTGACTCCGTACATGGACAACCTTCTACTGAAGGTTGCTTCCAGGGACCTCGATCCAGGAATGTGCTCAGATTCTCCTTCAGCACGGATGGATTCTGAACATGGATAACTCTGCTCCAGTTCCTTCTCAGGACCTGGTTTTCCTCAGTCTACGGTTTGACACCTGTCAGGGTATGGTCTCTATGACAGAGGGCTCTGTTCAGCAGGTCATAAACAAGGTGTCCCAAGCTCTGGGGTGGATCTCAGCCCCTGTACGCAATTTCTCATCCCTTGTGAGCCAGATGATATCCACCATGGAGGCGTTTCCGTACTCCATGGCTCATATCAGAGAGCTTCAGAGGTTCGCTATTCGGGCTTGCTAGAGGAATCCTAATCTTTTGGATCGTCTGGTCTCTCTTCCTCAGGAAGTGAGACAGGACCTACTCCGGTGGGTGGACAGCTCCAACCTGAGGAAGGGGGAACCCTGTTGTCCAGTACTGGACCTTGGTGATGACGGATGCCAGCCTTTATGACTGGGAAGCTGTCGTGGGTCACCTGGGGGTTCAGGGTCAATGGACTGCGGAGGAGACCCTCCTGCCCATCAGCATCTTGGATTTCATGCTCTTCATGCTCTGGTGTATCAGTCCTCTCCACTGAGGGGCTGTCCAGTCTGCGTCCAGTCAACAATGCCACAGCCGTGGCTTACATCAACAAGCAAGGAGGCACAAGAAGTGCTTCCACTTGGTTAGAGGTCAAAGCTATTTTGGTCAGGGCAGAAGAACACGTTCCTGCCATCTCTGCTTGCATATTCCAGGAGAAGTGAACATTCTGGTGGACTACTTCAGACACCAGACAGTAGACCCTGGGGAGTGGAAGCTCCATCAGGAAGTTTTCGACCTATTGGTCCAAAAATGGGGGATTCTTTGGATAGACCTGATGGCTACCAGGGAGAACAGAAAGGTTCCGATGTTTTGTTCTTGCTGGGGGGATCTTCTGGCATTTGCAGTGGACTCCTTTTCCATTCCTTGGTGATTTCATCTAGCCTACATTTTTCCTCCTTTTCCTCTCATCCCCAGGGTGTTGAGGAAAATTCAGATGGACAGTGCATCAGTAATACCGATTGCTCCTTATTGGACCACGCAACCTCTGTTTCCTGAATTGTTAGCGTTGTATGCTCAGGAACCATTTCCTTTTCCACTCAGACCGGATCTTCTTCTTCACGGTTAACTCTGGAGAGATGACGTGGACAGTCTGGCATTGACAGCATGGTTGTTGAAGCCTCCATCTTAAGGAGGAAGGGCTTTTCTCCTGAGGTGGTCTCCACCATGATCCAAGCCAGGAAGCCAGAGACGCATTGCCATGTTGCCAGATGTCAAAGTCTTTTTTCAGGGTGTCGCTCATGCTTTCCCTGCCTATAAGGGAGTCAGTCTTGGGAGTCTTGCAGCTGTCTCCCTTTGAGTCTTTGACTACCATTCCTCTATGTCTCCTGAAGTGAAAGATGGCCTTTCTTTTGGCTGTGGTCTCTGTCCGTAGAGTTGCTGAGTTGCAGGCTTTGTCTTGCAAACTGCATTTCCTGGTGTTTCACAAGGATAAGGCTGTTCTCCATACTTCCCAGGAATTTCTTCTTAAGATGGTCTCTGAGTTCCACATCATTAAGAAGATTGTTGGGCCTTCCTTTTTTCCTGACCCTAAATCTGACAAGGAGAGGGTTCTCCCCTTGTTGTTAATGGTGCAATGCCTTAAAATTTATGTGCACCGTACTGAGTCCATCCATAAGACAGATGCTTTATTTGTCATCCTGAGGTTCCTAGGGCTGGTTTGGCTGCATCCAAGGTGACTATTAAGTCTACCATCAGTAAGTCTTATGAGCTCAGATGGAAATCTGTTCCCTTCTGCATTAAAGCACACTCCCCCCAGGTCTGTTGGGGCCTCCTGGGCCTACAAGAATCAGGCCTCTGCTGAACAGTTGTGCAAGACAGCCACTTGGTCTTATGTGCACAATTGCCAAACACTACCGTGTGGATGTTCTGGCTTTGGCTGAATCCAGCTTTGGCAGGAAAGTCCTGGAGGCTGTTTTGCCTGTCTAGGACTTTAATTTTCCAGAGCCTTATAGCTCTATAACTGCTTGAGGCCTGTTGATTCTTGTTCTTGTGTGTTTGTTCGTGTGTATTGTTATTCAGTGTCCATTGACACTTTGTTAATTTGGGCTGTTCTGTGTTTCCTGTATAGTCCATGGGAACTGTGGTATCATGGGGGACTGGCGTTTGGTCCTTTCCTTCTTCTTCCCACCCTAGGAGCATAGTGTTGGTACATCCCCATGGTACCTGTGAGTTATACTGGATGACAGAGAAAAGAGGATTTTAGTCTTAAAAACTTTTCTTTTAGTCCAAATAACCCACAGGTCTCCCACCCAGTCAAAGGGACAATGCTGGGTCTCCTGTGGCTGGATGTTGGAGTCCTTTTGGGTTCATTGCTCACAAGAGTTTTCCTCTCTTCCTTCCTTGCTATCTTTCTTGGTAGTTTTTTTTCCTCAAATCTATCTTGGAGGGCGTTAAGTGAGGTAGCCTTATATGGAGGAGGGGGAGGCTCCACCCCTGTACTTCTTCTAGAATTGTTCCAGCCCACTGGGAGTTGCTGTCGCCTCCCCACAGTACCTGTGCATTATATGGACTAAGAGAAAAGGATTTAACAGGTAAGATTAAAATCCTCTTATCTCACTCCCATGGAACAATGCCTTATCATGGCTGTTGGGAGCATATACTCCTAAAACAGTCACTCAGGGTAGATAGATCAAAGCCGAGACACCAGACTAAATTGATCCAAAATCTGCCAACCTACACTGGACCAGCGTCTCAGATTTTGGTCCATTCCCTCAGCATGGTTTCACAACCAAAAACATTTCCCACATTCCCCAGAGGCTTGTGAGCTACTACCTATGGCAGCAAGAAGACCAGCTCAGTGGTAGGGGGCGCTAAGAATCACTGGGTTCTATCAGGCTGCCTTTGGTCTTTAGACATTGGAACTCTTAACTTTCAGTCTATGAGTATGGTTTCATGCTTAGGGGAACTAGTACAAGAAATTAATAAAATCAATTGGGATATTATCGACTTATGTGAGACTCATATAAAGATGTCGATTTAGTCAAAGTAGAATATTGACACTGGCTATAATATAAAGGAACCAATAATGAGCTATGTGGCAGAATTGGATTCTTGATTAATAAAAGACTAAAACTAGAAAATATTTCAGAAATAATTGTTCCCTGTGCCATCAAACTAAACAGTCATAATGTTCTTCAAATCATTCAAGTTTATTCTCCTACAAGTAGTCACAGCGATGATGAAGTTGCATACATTTATAATGATTTATTATACCTCTACAAACAGGGCAATCCCCACTACAAATTTATAATTCAAGGTTTCAATGCAAGAGTTGGTAAGATCCAAAAATGATGAAAAATCGATCAGACCACATGGAACTGGAAAAAGAGATGATGGAGTCAACCAACTGAGGAATTTGGAGAACAAAATTTGTACATCGTGAATTCATTCTACAGAATAAAGGTGCAGAGAAAATGAACATGGAGAAGCCCTAATGTTATACAAGTGAAATTGACTTCATACTTGTAAATAATAAAATGATATTCACTGACTGCTCAGTCTTAAATCAGTTTAGCGTTGGAAATGACCATCATCTAGTGAGGGCAAAAATCAAAACTGATTTCAAGAAAGAAAGAAAATGATTAAAGGGGATGTATCACCTTATAAAATTTATTACTATATGTTTTGTTAATAAAGGTAATAATAGGAAAGCTGTTTTTTTTGTTTGTTTGTTTGTTTGTTTTTTTTAAATGTAAGTACTTTTGAAGATATACTATATTCACGTTGTGCCGGTCAGCATAATGCAGCATGTTGAATCACCAGCACAGCTCTGCTTTACTGCCTAATTCTCCTTCCACCTCCCTCTCAGCTGCCCCAGGGAGCGCGTTCACGCGTCCCTTCGGTGTGCTGTGAACGGCTTCTATTGTTAATTCAAGCTCCAGTTAGCCTTATACTGAGGCTGAATTAGCAATAGAAGCTGTTCACAGCACACCGAAGGGAAGCGTGAACGCACTCCCTGGGGGAGGTGGGAGGAGAATTCCGACACGAAGAAGTGACACGCTGTGCACATTATGTGAAATTGCACAGCACAGAAGATAGTATATCTTTGTAAGTAACAGCATTACTATTATTACTTTTATTAACAAAACACGTTAGCAAATTTTTGTAATACATCCCCTTTAAGTCAACAATTGCAAAGATTTATAATAGTCAGCTATTTAAATTCATAAGAATTTTGAGTCTGCACTATTTATTCACTTCAATGTGCTCCCAGACAGACATTTCAACCCACAATGAAAGTTATGGAGACTATCGTAGACTGTCTACTTTGAAACAAGAAAAAACAACCCAAATATCAAAAGAAACAGTTGCCATGATGAAAAAGTGATGAGAAATTAAGCAAAACATTAATATTAGAAACAGTGTAGAATATGTAGAAATTTGCAAGACCATAAGGAATCGCATAAATGAAGAAACATGCAAGTTTAATATTGAGTTTAACAAAGGACACTGGAAGAAAATCAAGGGTTTAAGGAAAGCAAAAGAAAGATGGCCAAACATAGAAGCCAAATATTTGCATTAAAGCTTGAAGATGGTATAACAGCAAAATGCAACAGTAAATACTAAAAAACGAGTGGAACAGTTTTACTAAAAAATGTTTGTAAGGACAGCAACTGAATACATTGCCAGAGGCTGAAGCTGTACCAGAAGTTTTGGTAGAAGAATTAGAATCTGCAATAAAATCAGTGAAAAAGTGGCAAAGCAGCTGGACATGATAAAGTAACTATTGAAATGTTGAAAGCTGGAGGTCAACCCTTATTCAAAGCCTTAGCTAAACTATTTTCATAATACTACTCAGCAAAGTGCCTGAAACATGGAATAATGCAGAGCTCATCCTATTGTGTAAAATATGGCATAAGGCTGTTAAAAAAAACTACTGACAAATAAGCCTACTGCCAGTCTGCAAGGTTTTCACAAAGGTACTGTCAAGAAGAATGGACACAATATGTAATATGGCATGACAAGTTATAGTGCATCATAATAAATACAACATTCCATTATGTCTAGCCTTCATTGACTATGAAAAGGTCTTTGACTCAGTGAAAAACCCAGCAAAAATCGATGACCTGATCCACCAAGGAATAGATAGAGCTTACATCAATATCCTCCAATCAGTATATGAAAATGCAACTGCATTAATACAGGTCAACAATAATAAAATCCAGATTAACATAGAAAAAGGTGATTGATAAGGAGACACAATTTCCCAAAAACTATTTTCTAGTTTGATTAGAAGAAATTTTCCACAAACTGAACTGGGACACAAAAGCACTTAAGATCAATGGAGACTACCTACATCATTTACTTCAGGAACACACTGAAGAGATACAACCGGAATGCAAAAATTTTGGTCCAAAGATGAATATCAACAAAACACAAGTCATGTTTAACAAATTTACATATGAAAATTGAGTGATGAATAAAACTGGGATGGCAAGCATTTGGAAAAAGTAGTAGTACTGTCTTTAAGACAAATTTACCACTCTATCTCAAGCAAAAGTTTTTTGACCAATGTGTCTTCCCAGTTTTTACATGTCTGTGACATGCATGGACACTGAATGCCAAAGCCATATAAAAATTTAACACAGAGGTACATGAAGCATCTGAACATAAAAAGAGACAGAAAAAATGTTCATGGATTTATCAGAAAAGGGCAATGACACCACTGAAAGTGTGAAGCACAAAAAGCAGAAATAGGAAAACTTGGTGCTAAAAGACTCTGAAGGCCACTCTATTTGGGATGGAGAAGATCCAAAGAATACAGTCACAATTGTGCAAAAAGTACATAGTCACAGTCATTGTCAATGCGATGTATACAATTTTTGGTGTCTAGTAGTCTTTAACAAAAAAAAAAGACGGTCTATCCTTAAAAGTTGTCAGTCTTTACGATCCTCCGGCAGCTTGTCCTCAGCCAGTGCATAGGAAAACTCCAACATACAGTGATAGTGTGCATATATGTAAATAAAAGAATAGGGAAAAGGAGGGACAGAACACAAATGCCTCCAAGTGTAGTACGTAAGATATTTAATGAAAGGAAAAAGAAAAAACACACATGAAAAAAGTACATGGAATAAAACAATAGAATAATAAATAAGTAAATTGGTGGGGTAAAAAGTAAAAATAATTGGCTATTATGTCTATCTACTACATAAGTAGCGACAAATCTATAAAGTACATGAAACGTTGTGGAGATACTGTGCAACAATGTTGCCAATGGGATAAGCAATATGTGATAATACCAAGTAATTTGAGAACAGTGTATTAGTATCTCTGTGGGTGGTATAACCACTAATACAGTGGTCTACGTGGGAGATATGAACAGTGTTTATATAATAGAGATTCAACTGTTTGGATAATAGTCCATTTAATATCTACCAAGAGAGCCCATTAAGTGAGGTAATGGCCCCTTACAGTATTTCTGTGTATTCACATGATGTTTTGTACCTTCTGTCTTGGAATCAGCCTACTAGATTGCAGAGGCACTTCAAACACAGGAGGAGTATAATTCAAGTCTTTGCCTATTTATTTGTCTCCAAGTGGTGAGACAGCAGCATCACAAACAAATCAAACAAAACAAAATCCTTGCTCTACTGAGCACTAACTAAACACATCAGCTCCTGATTGTAATTGGACTTTACCAGCTTGAGAAATACAGGTATAGCAGCACATTCTACCAGACACACATAAACTCACAAGTTGCAGGCTTTCAGAGGTTAATTCCTTCCTCTCTGGGAACTCAAAAAGAGAGCATATCTCAGTGCTGGGAAAAATATTTGACTGCTGGCTGCATTAAATACCAGATGCAGATGAGTGAAAGTAGGGAGTGCTAGAATTCCTGGTGTTGATTCCTCACCTGGCATATGTCAGTTACTGTGAAACTGTGGAGTGGAGCATTTGTCTCCAAATGCTCTACCCCAGGGACCCAAAATACAGAGATTTACAATGTATAACAAATTAACTATATATTAAATGCCCCTGGAGATAATCAGGGTAGAGACCTTGCAGAATTTGGGGAGCTATGTATACCCCCTAACAATATACCCAAAGACAGGTCTGCGCTCCTACATATACATTTTCAGATGAGAACCCTGTGCTGAGCACATACTATATCACCAGCAAATTTGGGGTCTTTGTTGAATGGTTTGGCCAAAGCATGCTGAAGCTTGCCTGCCCCGCCAAGGCTCCCCAATATTAGGCGAGTACCTAACTTTTCATACAACCATTCCTATCTAAATTTAAAAACCTCTGATTTTTCTTGTTTAACGCGTCAGGTGCATTTAAAAGCTTTAATCATACACTCATTCTTTGTGTATTTTGTGGGCTTAGGTTTAGTCTTCGGGAGTTTGGAGGACTCTCTCATGTCTTGCTGCTATTCATATATATTCAATTTAAATCTGTATAATCAATGTTTAAGTTAATGTGATTCAGTGCTGACAGTTTTTCTTTGTTTTCTTATGTATACCCCCTCCATAACTATTCCTGGGACTCTGTCACACTATATATATATATATATATATATATATATATATATATATATATACATTGAATCAAAACTATGGTAACAATTGAATGTTATAATTAATAAAATAATGAATACATGTGATTCTAGTGACAGTGGTGAATTGCTTTGAGTGTAACATATTTTGTACAAATTTTGTACATATTTTGCTCAAAAATCAGAATTGATTCCAACATGGGGTGTTTACTGATATCTATTCAGATGTTACAGAGACCAATCGATGTAAATGTATGGGACATCATAAGTTTGTTGTATACATACTAGATAGCATAAAAAAAAAACCTTCATATTCTCATGGCAAAACTTATATATTAATGTGTACATAGGAAACCTGGTGTTTGGATAAGTCAGTTTTCTAGACCATCTATAAGGATTTTATAGTGTAGATTTAGAAGGATTTCAATTAGACACCCTGCATGTAACCTTCAGAGTACCATAAGTTCAGTACAGAGTTTTCTCCACTCGAAGAAGTTAGCATACATACATGAGATGTTAACAATAGTAAACTACAAACATGGTATACATATTAATTTTCCCATAAATTCTTAGCCATTGTACATTAATTGATTTTATACCTACATAACCCATTCTGACATTCAAGAAAATATATATTTGTGTCGATACACACTGTTATTTTTTTCAGCAGTGGTAAACTACTGGCTATATGCTGATGTCCTCTTAATTATATACATGGTCTCATAAAGGCAGTGCTTAATACTGTGCCCACCAGATGTCCAGTTCCTCATTTAGTCCCTGTGGACTCAGAGTTTGCAATCTGGATGTCCAACATGTTCCTGTCTGGCGAGACTATTGAAGCTGTTACCCCTTCTAAATTGGGGAGGGATTCTATGATATAGATTTGTAGTACTTATATATTTTGTGACACTGTGTTTATGGTTTACCTTCAATATGTTATTTCTACATTGTGTTGCTTGACATTTCTTGCACATCACAAGAAGACCTGGTGGTAAATGGACCAAACAAGTTTTTTAATAGATTCTGCTCTAATCTAAATGCTCAAGAAGAAGACCAAAGACATGATGGGTAGATGAAATTTACAGATTTGTTGGTACACAGTGGCAACAAAAGGTACATGACCAAAGTTGTTGGAGGCTTGCTGAGGAGGCCTTCAACCTGGTTTAGATTGACAATGACTGAAGATGATAATTAGATGATAATAACATCAAGATCATTATAACTAATATATATTGATTCTATTTCATCACGCATAGTACCCTGTGATTTGGAGGAAAGCTGATGTAGTACCATTGTTCAAAAAGGGGGCAAGATTCAAGCCAGGAAATTATAAACCTGTGAACTTGACTTCATAGTGGGTAAAATATTGGAATGCTTTCTAACTGATGGTATTCAGAACTATGTGAAGATGAACAATATTATTAGTAGGAGCCAACATGGTTTTATGAAGAATAGATCAAACAAATTTACTTGCATTTTATGAAAGGGTAAGTATTAATATGGACAAGGAATTACTGTTGATGTAGTATCCTTGGATTCTTCAAAAGCATTTGATACAGTTCCTCACAACAGATTACTGCATAAAGTAAAAGGCTTTGGTTTTGCTGGTGATATCTGTACCTGGATTGAGAACTGGTTATATGATAGATGGAGTCACAGGGCTTAGTCCTGGGCTCAGTGCATTTTAATTTGTTTATTAATGATCTAGAAGTGGGATTTGAAAGTAGTATATCAATATTTGCGGATGACACTAAGCTGTGTAAGGAAATACATACAGGTCTGGATGTTTTTTCTCTGCAGAAAGATTTAGAAAAACTGAGGAAATAGGCAGAAATGTGGCAGATGACATTTAATGTAGATAAGTATAAGGCTGTACATTTGTGCTGTAGAAAAAAATATGCTACAAATACACTAAATGGCAAACAACTTCAGGAATCCTCGTTAGAGAAATTCAGGAGTACTGATAGATGATGGACTTCACAGCAGTGTGCACGGTCACACAGCTGCTGCAAGAGCAGATAGGGTACTATCCTGCATAAAAAGAGGTATAGATGGAAATGATACTAATATAATGCTACCTCTATATAAATCCTTGGTAAGGCCTCATCTTGAAGACATTGTCGAACTGGAAGAAGTGCAGAGAAGTGCAACGAAACTGATAAAGGGATTGTAAGAGCTGAGTTATATAAAGATACTAGCCAAATTGGGCTTTTTTAAATTAGACAAGAGACTTATAAGGGGTGAAATGATTACCATTTACAAACACAAAGAATTCTCCAATTTAATATTTACTCAAAGAACTGAGCTAAGTACAAGAGGTCATCCATTAAGACTAGAGGAAAGACAATTTAGACTAAAACATAAGCAGGGTTTTTTTTTTAAGTAAGGATGGTAAAGTTATGGAATTTTTTGCCTCTGGATGCTGGGCTTGCAGATACTGTTACTATCCAGCACAGAACAATATTAAGAATTATGACTGTTGCCTCCAAAGCAGATAGGTCGTTGATTCAGAGAAGTATCTGACTACCATTTGGAGACAGGAAGGAATTTTTTTATCCACTTGGGGCTTAATTGGAAATTGCTTCAGTGGAGTATTTTTGCTTTCCTCTGGATCAACAGGGTTGTTTTGACATGGGCTGGACTTGATGGATGCATGTCTTTTTTTCAGCCTCATCAACTATATTACTATGTAAAAAAAAAACTAACTCCCACTGGAGTATTAATTAAACATAGGTGATTCTGTCTACCTTGTTGGACACCTTAGCTGTTTACCAACATCCAAAAAAATGCACATTAACTTAACACCTTAAAGGGATAGTAACACTTCGTTTTAACTTTATTTTATTTTGTAGGCATTAAAAAAACATGAAGAATGATATAAGTCTTATCTCTCAAACCTTTATGGTTTATGAGATATTCACAAGCAAAGTTCCCCTCCCCGCCCCTTTTACCTAGTGTAAGCCATCTCTTCTCAGATGTCAGTCTGGTTGTATGACAGTACAGATAACAGAAGGGGACAATTTTCTTTATATGAAAACAATGAAAGCCCTTCCCCCCTTGACAAGTTTTTCAGCTTTTTCCATTATCTTAATTGAAGATTGTCCCTCTCTGCAGTCTACCTGGGCATCTCCCTTCTGATCTGGTTGAACAGGGGGGGGATACTTTGTTTGTGAATATCTCTTAAACCATAAAGGTTTCAGAGATAAGACTTTTATCATTCTTCATGTTTTTTTAATGCCTACAAAATAAAATAAAGTTAAAATGAAGTATTACTATCCCTTTAAGGATGGTTCACTATCAAAATGTCACACAGTATTGTGCTAGTAACTAAACTGTGCATTAACCATGTTGCCGGGATGAAAAGGGAGACATGAGAATCTCGCCTGCATCAAAAGGACAAGATTCTCATGTCACAGGCTTAAGTATCTCTCATTTGAGCACCCACATCATTCTCATGAACATACCTTTCTGAAGCCCGAACAGCTCTGTGTGTACTCCCGCTCACCTTCCCCACAGTGTCTGCCTCAAAATAATATTCATCATTATAGTTTTAACTTAAAGGGATAGTATTACTTCGTTTTAACTTTATTTTATTTTGTAGGCATTAAAAAAACATGAAGAATGATATAAGTCTTATCTCTCAAACCTTTATGGTTTATGAGATATTCACAAGCAAAGTTCCCCTCCCCGCCCCTTTTTCCTAGTGTAAGCCAACTCTACTCAGATGTGAGTCTGGTTGTATGACAGGACAGATAACAGAAGGGGACAATTTTCTTTTTATGAAAACAATGAAAGCCCTTCCCCCCTTGACAAGTTTTTCAGCTTTTTCCATTATCTTAATTGAAGATTGTCCCTCTCTGCAGTCTACCTGGGCATCTCCCTTCTGATCTGGTTGAACAGGGAAGGGATACTTTGTTTGTGAATATCTCTTAAACCATAAAGGTTTCAGAGATAAGACTTATATCATTCTTCATGTTTTTTTAATGCCTACAAAATAAAATAAAGTTAAAACGAAGTATTACTATCCCTTTAAAGCGATAGTAATACTTGAAAATAAGTTTATTTTATATTGTAGCCCTTAAAAAACATGAAAAATGATATAAGTCTTATCTCCCAAACCTTTATGGTTTGGGAGATATTCAGAAGTAAAGTTTCCCCTGGAGTGACGTCATTGTTCCACCCTTCAGATTTGGAATCCGGTCCCGGGACTGGTTGTGCCTCTCCAGAAGTGCTGGATCATCATCTTTAAAAAGAATTTCTTAACTGGATTGGTCTACAAAGTGTGCTTTCAAGCCAGGCACACTTTGTAGATAGTTCCAGTTAAGTAGTTCTTTTCAAAGATCGTGATCTCGGTACTGCTAAAGAGCTGCTGGTTGCTCTGTGGACCGAATTCCAAATCTGTCCACTAGATGGCAGACTTGGCTGAAACAGCCAGGAAAAGAGAATTTTACTATATTTTACAAGTGAATATCTTCCAAACCATAAAGGTTTGGGAGATAACACTTATATCATTTTTCATGTTTTTTAAGGGCTACAATACAAAATACAATTATTTTCAAGTATTACTATCCCTTTAAAAAAATGACCATCTGCAAAGACACTGGCGTGCAATTCACCCCTTCAGTAGTTAACTATACTGCTTCAATACGTGCACATACTGTAGGGATGGATTCCAGACCTGTGTCTTTGCAGATATCACATTTTTTTTTTATTATTATGAGGCAGACACTACTGGAAATGGGAGCTGGAGCACACACAGAACTGTTCTGGCTTCAGCAAGCTATGTTTATGAGAATAATGGGCACACAAATGATGCTGCAGAGGTTCTCATGTAGCCTTTCCATCCCGGCGACATAGATAATGCGCCGTTTAGCTACTCGCACAACAATGTGCGACATTTCAAAAGGATACATTTAAGGACCTTGCGGTCTAGGGGTGGTGCTCTCTAGAGGATCATGGCACTTTTTTTTTTGCCATATATGTGATCACAGCACAGCATGCAACCACTTTGCGGTCACAAACTTCCGTAATATGATAGGACCATTGCCGATCCTTAACCCTTCAAGGACCTGCTGTGTGGCAGCGCAGCCTGCAGTTAAGGACCACTGGGCATTGTTTTTTATTTCAGGAATGGGTTCAGGGCTCCTCAAATGGCGTGCAGTCACGTGGGGAGCCCTGAATTCCATGAAGTGCCAGGACCATCATGGGTCCTTATGGCAAGTTCACCCATGACAGTCCTGGCACATCATGTGTCCTTAAGGGGTTAAAGTCCTTTTGATAGGAGACAAAGTTACTGCATGGTTTTGCAGAGTTGCAGTCTTGCAGCCTCACAGCCCAGGTCTATCTCATATGATACTCCTTCCCTGCAGGCTTCCTATAAAACCCTCAGACAGTAATTAATGTACAGGTGAAGCTAAAGGGTAGAGCCACATGAACATGTTGGGTCCTAAATACCTCCCTTCCCTATTACTTTGTTTTTGCCAACATCAATATATAATATATATATATATATATATATATATATATATATATATATATATTGAGAGAGAGAAATATCAAAAACATTTGATATCAGTAAAAAAGAATGCATAAAATCATTAAATAAATTTGTTTACACTAAATGCATAGAAGACTAACAGATAATGATTTAAATCCCACACTGAAAATATGCAAGTGTGAAGACATATATGGTATGTGTTCACTCGCTGCAAATGCTGACAGCCTGCATTTCCAAAGCTAGCAGTGTAAAATACATGAGTGGAATCATTTCACATACAGCAGAAGTAGTAAAAAAAGCAAAGATCTTAATGCATTGAAGTTCTGCTTGATCCTGTTACATATGTAGTTGGTGCCATGCTGTGGCGTCCGGAAGAGATGGTAAACTCTCACCTCCATACTTAGTGAAGTCCACCAGTTTACTCTATGTTCATTGTATAGTCACATATGTATATACCATCTGAAGAGTCCCCAGTTATTCCTTGGTGATACCTTAATCAGAGTGCATCCGGCTCAAAGCCTTGCAGAGCGGCATGGATGATCATTTTATCCTTTGAAACAATGTAGCCTCTCCTAGAGTACCTGTTACTATGAAATTCCTACAGAATTCCCCTGGGCCTTTTAGCAGAGCTGCCTTTTAGCAGAGCTTAGGAGCCTTATTATAAGGAAAAGTATAGTCAACAATCTCAAAATATGTATAGGTCACAAAGGTTCACGAGCAAAAACACATGCTTTTATGTACAGAGCTCCACTGCATACACATATCATGCTTGAACCACTAGAGTTATACAAATGAATACACAATGTGACATGGAAATTACACTCTGTAACATCATAGAATAGAGTGGAAAGAGATTTGTTCATTTAACCCCTTTGGGGACACTGTATGAAGTTACACAATTCATTTGACTTCTTTCTGCAGTAGTCTTTTTGCTCTGTCTCCTCTCCTTGGAAGTGGTGGTGGTATCCAGTCTGTGGCCATATATTTAAGTGTTGGTAGTGTATGCTGTTTTTCCGCAAAGTGCATTGCTACGGGCTGATTTTTAATATTAGATGTCACTTTTTTGGCAGGGTTATGAGTTGCGTCTATGGCCGCTCTGCGATTGCTCATTAAGTAAATGACAAATTGTGAACTGCATCCTAGATTATATTTTATGGATATTCTAAAGCCTTTATGCGGATGGCAAAAATAGGTGCCACTCTGCATGTAGTTACGTGTGACACATGTAGCACACTTAAAGCAACCTTTTTTCATTTCATCTTCCTTTTTCACATAACAATTAATTGGATCAGTGTTAACCAGAAGATCCTTCAAGTTTTTTCCTCTCCTATAAGAGGCCATTGGATGTTTATTTAATACTTAGGGAAGAATGGTATCTTTTGAGATGATTGGCCAAAATTCATTGATTGCAGATTGTATAAATTTAGACACTGTATCATAACTGCATACAAATACAATCCTGTTGAGGGTCTTCTTCTCTCTAGTTTGCAACGCTTGTTCATGGCTAATGTTCATAGCTCTGACATGACATGCTGTAATATCCATAGGTTTATAGCCCCTTTCAATAAATATGTCTCCCATTTTTCTCAATTCTGATTCCACGTTCTTTTCCTCACTTACTATACGGTAAACCTTCATATATATATGTATTATTTTCTACATTTCCTATTTCTGGTTTACTCTATTTTTGGTTATCTGACCTGTGTATGCTTCCTTTTTGTTAGTACAATGTCTTTGCTTTATATAACACACGTTTTTGGAAATTCTACACCATATGGGTTTTTGTTTTTGTCATGCATATTTAGTGACATAGAGAAGACAAGGTTAATATCCAATATGACATATGTATATGTTGATATATGGGATTTTTGTTTTGTTCTGTTTATTAGGGTTGTGGCTAGAATTCTAATTATTGTGTGCACCTTTCTATATATCTTTCTTTTCATTTGGGACATATTGATGATTTGGGTACAAGCTGCACTTTTTTTTTAAATTCCTGTGCACTATTTTACTCATTTTTTAACAAAACAGGGACAGTATATTTTAATACATATGTCAGCTCATTGCTTTGTAATGTACAACATTATATTATTGTCTAGTGTAATATGTAGACCGAATTTTATTTCATTGAGCAAGCTACATATCAATTATAAATCTTTTCTGAACTAAAAGTATAAAATATTGTAGATGATCTTCTAAAAATGATATGTACAATATTTTGAAGAAATTACATGTTCTTAATCAATTGCTTCCTTTAGGGTATCACTTCCGATCTCTTTCCTGGAATAAAACTGCCCAAAGCAGATTATAACGTCTTCATAGAAGCTATTAAGAAAAATTGTGAACAAATGAATTTGCAGATGACAGATTTCTTTTCAGAGAAGATTCTGCAGATTTATGAAATGATGATTGTTCGTCACGGTTTTATGATTGTTGGAGAACCATTTGGTGGGAAGACATCTGCTTACAGAGTTTTGGCAGCTGCTTTAAATGACATATGCGAAAAGGTAAGAAAGTCTAAAAATATATGAAATGCTTAATTATTATGGTAGCCATAAAGTTATAATTGTGGTGTCACAAACACACACACCTTCATAAGGAAGCAAACACATTTACAAACCGAATAAGTAAATATCTTATTTAGGATATTAATACTTGGCTGAATTATAAAGAATAATTTGATTGTGAATCTTGAATTAGGTTTATTTTCTCTGTCGTCCACTACAGGTTACTGGTCACTTTGGGTAGGAGAACTGCCCCTTTAAGTTTAGGCAGGAACAATTCTAGAATTGTATGCAGGGGTTGGAGCCTACCTTCCCTCCTTGGCTGCAGCTAGCCAACCAGCTTCAGCAAGATTTGTTCCTTGATGAAGACACAGGCAAGAGAACAGTTCTGCTATAGCTTTATAAGTTTTTTTTATTTTTCTGTTAGAAATGGAATACCACCATTAGGCAGATTACCATAACTGACAATGCCCTTAGATGTGGTTAGCTCAGTAACCAGGTGCTTTTTGTGAACCTTAAGCCCTGGGGGGAAAATCTTGGGTTGAAGCTCTTTCCTCAGAAGTTGACCACCGAGGCTTCTTCTTATACAAGGTAGTCTTAAGACAGAAGATCTGCAGGAAAGGTGAGCAACCCTTTGAGTGCTGCAGGTCCACATGTCCCACAGTGCCCCTCCGCACAGGGGCTTTTCCTTTGGAGCTCTTATTGCACACTCCTGCACTCATTGGGTTTATCTGTATGTCTGTTGGGTGTTTTGGAGCAGGTTTATGTGATGACTTAACCCTTTAGCTGCTCGTTTTGCATCTTTGGGGTTTTTTGACACTTTCCCTACTGGGTTCAGTGTTTTTTGGGTCCCCTAACATGTTCTAGTGATGTTTCATTTATTTTTATATTACTGTTTAAACTTTTGACAAATTTGTATTGCGCGCTTTACCGCATAGATGCCATTGCTCCACTCATTTTTGGGACTGTACAGTTTGGGACATATATCTGCAACCCCTCAACCTAGCAACTTCAGAGATGGCTCATTTTTATTGTCTGCCCTTGCTCTATCATCCGGTTAATGTTTCAAGTGTGTTGGGGGGCTCAGGGGGCTTCGGGGACTGTTGGGGTACTTTTTCTGGGAAAACTACATTTCCCATGAGCGCTTGCTTCGCACCCTCGTTTCTGATTGACTCCCACCGCGGCAGCCATTTTTTAGCCTTTTCCAGAACGAGAATCCTATACAGGGCTTGGACTCTCCTTCTCTCCTCTGCAGATTAACTCTTCACCTGCCAGATAAGTGTATTTTAGCGATTTCTGGGGTGAAACTTTAATCTTATACACTGTATTTGGGTGATTCCTTATACTCTAAATGTTTTTGACACTGTGAGAATGTCTAATCCGTTGGAGCTTGGGGCCAGGCCTAAGACTAAGGACGCTGGGGTCTCTGTGTCCCCTATTGCTCATTGCTCCTCATGTCATTCAGGGTTACCTAGAGAATTCTCAGGTAATTTATGCCCAGCATGTTTTGATGTTCCTAAGTCTCTCCCAGGGACCTCCAGCCTTGCATTAGAGCCAGTTTGGGTGCAAGAGTTCAAGGCTGCTACTAGAGACCTTCGGTCTACATTGCAGCTCTTTCCATCCCAGTTACAGGGGGTCTTCCATTCATGGCAGACCCCTTCTTCAGTCAAATCTTCCCTGTCTAAACCGCAGGGAGTACCTGACGTATCAGATTCCTCTGAGGAGGAACTGTTGGTAGATTCAGATGTTGAGGAATGTTCTGCTGTGGGGACCCCTTTGAGGCTTATCCTTAGCCCTCAGCTGAGGGCCTAATCAGGGCTGTTTTGACTACCCTAAACATTCCCTTAGTTCAGGAGGTTTCTTCAGATCCCTCTGATGTGTTTAAGGAGCCTAAAAAGCCCCTTACTTGTTTTCCACTTCACTCCACTCTTGACCGCCTTGTGTCTGATGAGTGGAAATCTGTGGACAGGAAACCTTCTGTTTCCAAGAAATTTGCTAAACTTTACCCCTTCTCTGAGGCGGCACTTGCTCATTGAGTCCATCCCCCCAAAGTGGATGCTCCTATCTCCAGCTATTTAAGTCTACTGCCTTGCCAGTTTCTGATGCGTCCTCTCTAAAAGACTGGACTGACAAGAAACTTGAGGTTTCCGTCAAGTCCATTTTTGCCACTACTGGGACTGCCATGCATCCAGCGTTCGCTGCGGCATGGGTTAACCGAGCCATTGCGGTCTGGACTGAACAGCTCATCCTGGCTGTCCGTCAAGGTGCTCCTACTTCGGATATGTTGCGGCTTCTTGCCCATATTTCTGAGGCCCTTCACTATATTTCTGCTGCCTTATTTGAAGCCATCCGTTTGGTGGCTAGGGTTTCCACCATGTCTGTGTTTGCCAGACGAGCTCTTTGGCTCAAGATCTGGTCTGCTGACACTGTTTCTAAGAAAGCTTTGCTCTCCTTGCCTTTTCAAGGCACATCATTGTTTGGGCCACATCTTAAGGATCTGATTAGTGAGGACAGGGGGTAAAAGTACCCTTCTGCCTTTGGTCCCCAGGAAGAAAACGCCTCTCAAGCGTAATCATTTTTTTTTTCATTCCTTCCAGACTGAGACACGTCCAGCAAACCAGGCGGTTCCCTCAGCTCCGCATGCCTCCTCCAAGCCCAAACAGCAATGGAAGCCCAAGGTCTCCTCCAAGCCCAAGGCTTCCAAGCCTTCTTTGGCATGACTCACCGAACCCGGGTCCCCACTCTGCTGTGGGTGGCCATCTGCGTCACTACCACAGCATCTGGGAGGTTTCAGTGGCGGACCCGTGGGTTTTACAGGTAGTGACGGAAGGGTACAGGATTCCTTTCATCTCTCTTCCTCCCTTTTGCTATTTCTCTTCTCATACGCCCTAGGGTGTAGAGAAACACCGTCTGTTCAGTGGCGCTATTCAGGCCCTTCTGGACAAGGATGTTCTAGAGCCAGTTCCAGTTCAGGGCAGAGGTATGGGTTTTTACTCAAACCTCTTTGTGGTCTCCAAGAAGGATGGCAGTTGTCGTCCCATTTTGGATTTGATGGATCTCATTTCCTTTGTGATCAGGACTTATCACCAGGAGTCCCTAAGGACGGTGATTGCTGCTATCTCACTGGGGGAATTCCTTGCCTCTCTGCATCTTCAGGACGCGTATCTACACATCACCATTCATCCAGAGAGCCAGCAGTATCTGAGATTTGCCTGCAGCCAAGGGCACTTTCAGTTTTCAGCTCTTCCCTTTGGTCTGACTACAGCTCCTCAAGTCTTCAACAATGTCCTGGGAGTCTTAGTGTCTGTCCTCCACCGGGACAGCATCAGAGTTACTCCATACATGGGCGACCTGCTTCTGAAAGCCCCCTTTGCGGAACTTCTTCATCAACAGGTTCAGGACTGCATTCATGCTCTCACCCACCATGGGTGGATCATCAACTTGGGCAAGTCAGATCTTGTCCCATCCCAGTGTCTGGTCTTCCTGGGCCTTCTCTTCGACACTCAGATGAGCATGGTGTTCATCACGGATGAGGTGACTCACCAAATCAACCACAGGGTTTCAGCGATTCTGTCTCAGGATCCATTTCCATTCCAGAAGCTATCATCTCTGGTGGGGAAATTCATTTCCACCATAGAAGCGGTTCCGTTTGCCATGGCACACACCAGGGAGCTCCAGAGGTTCGTGATCCAGGTGTGCAAGGGTCAACCGGCTCTTCTGAAGACGTTTGTTTCTCTTCCTCTTCATGTGGAGCTGAGCTTGTCATGGTGGCTCAACCTTTCCAACCTGCTGAAGAGCAAGTTCTTCCTCGTACCTTTTTGGACGAAGGTGATGACGGATGCCAGCCTCTCCGGCTGGGGGTGCGGTCCTGGGTCGCTTGAGCGCTCAGGGTCGGTGATCTCCGGAGGAGTCCCTCCTTCCGATCAACATATTGGAGCTACGGGCGATATTTCATGCCCTGCGACATTGGACATCTCAATTGGAAGACTGTCCGGTCCGAGTGGAAGCTTACATCAACAAGCAAGGCGGAACAATAAGTCTCGCTGCTTGGTTAGAGGTCAAGGCTATTTTGTCCTGGGCAGAAGAGCACGTACCTGCCATATCCGCAGTGCACATTCCAGGCATAGACAACGTCATGGCGGACTTCATCAGTCGACACACAGTGGACAGCGGAGAGTGGGAGTTGCACCCAGAGGTGTTCCAACTCATTGTTCCACAATGGGGTCCCCTTACATCGATCTGATGGTGACAAGACAACAGGAAGGTCCAGTGTTCTGGTCTTGCAATGTCCCTCTGGCTCTAGCAGTAGTTGCAATGTCCATTCCATGGGTCTTTCTTCTGGCTTACATCTTTCCTCCCCTTCTCATGTTGTACAGGGTGTTACGGAAATTATGACTGAAGTGTTGCCCAGTTATTCTGATTGCTCCCTACTGGTATCGTCAGTCTTGGTTTCCAGGGCTCTTGGATCTGTCAGTGGCGGAGCCCTTTCGGCTCCCCTACCATCCAGACCTTCTTCTACAGGGGTACCTGTGGAAGGAGGATGTTCATTGGCTAGCTTTGACGGCTTGGAAATTGAATCCTCAATATTGAAGAAGAAGGGCTTCTCTTCTGGTGTGGTGGCTACTATGCTCAGTGCCCGCAAGCCTGTTTCTTCCAATATCTACCATCGTGTCTGACTTTTCTGTCCTGGTGTGCTGACAGGGACCTGTCTCAGGAATTTGATCTACCTACGGTCCTGGCCTTTTTGCAGGACGGTGTGGGTAAGGGTCGCAGTTTGAGTTCCCTTAAGGTTCAGACTTCTGCCCTCTCTGTTTTCTTTCAGAGGCGCATTCCGATTCTTTCTGATGTCAAGGTTTTTCTTCCAGGGCGTTGCTTATACTCGTCCTGCTTTTAAAAATCCTGCTCCTCTGTGGGATCTTAACTTGGTTTTGGGCATTCTTCAGTGCCCTCCCTTTGAGTCCTTGGCTACTATTCCTCTACGCCTGTTGACATGGAAAATGGCCTTTCTCCTGGCGATCGTGTCTGTTTGCCGTGTTGCGGAGTTACATTCTCTGTCCTGTAAACCACCCTTTTTGGTGTTTCACAAGGACAAGGTGGTGCTTCCCACTTCTCAGGAGTTTCTCCCCAAGGTGGTTTTGGAGTTCCACATCAATCAGGAGATTGTGGTGCCTTCTTTTTGCCCTGACCCCACCTCTGACAATCAGAGGGATCTCCACTTGTTAGATGTGATGCGTTGTCTCAAGTTTTATGTACATTGCACTGAGTCTATCAGGCAATCTGGCACGCTGTTCGTCATTCCTGAGGGTCCCAGGGCAGGAAGACCTGCATCCAAAGTGTCTATTGCATCCTGGATCAAGTCCAGGATTCGTAAGGCTTACGAGCTGAGGAAGAAGCCTGTTCCCCTTCAGGTCACGGCTCATTCTACAAGAACTATTGGGGCTTCTTGGGCTTATAAGAATCAGGCCTCCGCTGATCAGTTGTGCAAGGCTGCCACTTGGTCGTCTGTGCACACCTTTTCATAGCACTACCGTGTTGATGTGCTGGCATCGGCTGACTCCAGCTTCGGGAGGAAAATTCTGGAGACAGTCTTGCCTGTCTAGGATTTTCTTCTGTTCTTTGTGCTTCCTTCACTTTTGAGCCCTGTTGGCTCTAGTTCAGTGTGCTGTGTAACAGTTTGGGGTGTTGTTACCCCTGTTCAGTGTCCGTTGACACTTCATTTGTTTTGTTGGGCTTTCTCTGATCTGATGGTTCATATCTGCTCTAGTGACTTTGGGGGCCTTGTGCCTGGTCCTTGCCTTACTTCCTGCCTCTGGGAAACTCGATGGTTGGACATCCCAAAGTTACCAGTAACCTGTATTGGACGACAGAGAAAAGAGGATTTTAGTCTTACCTGTTAAATCCTTTTCTCTTAGTCCATACAGGTTACTGGTCTCCCACCCTGTCAAGGGACCATGCTTGGCTCTCCTGTGGCAGACTGTGGGGGTCCTTCGGGGTCATGCTTACAGGAGTCGTCTTTCCCTTCTACTAGCTAGTCAGTAGTTAGTATCTCAAATCTTACTGGAGCTGCTTGGCTAGCTGCAGCCAAGGAAGAAAGGTAGGCCCCACCTCCTGCATACAATTCTAGAATTGTTCCTGCCTAAAATGAAAGGGTTGAATCGCCTACCCAAAGTTACTAGTAACTTGTATGGACTGAGAGAAAAGGATTTAACAGGTAAGACTAAAATCCTTTTTTCACTAGTAACCACTATCCTATACGCTTGCAGACATGAGCCATTAATGTATTTGAATAAAAAAAGTATTTATTTAGATCAGTAATCTACAGTACTTGATTCAGATGGTATCATTTATTACAAGCTTACAAAATGAAAAATAAGCTCTAGATTTGCACCACAAGAACATGGTTTATGTTTTCTCCATCAGTTAATAGGTGTTTATGCATGCTGATATAGATATATAGATATATAAAATATAATATATATAGATATATATGATATATATAAAATATAATATCTAAGTGTTTCTGGTTCGCTGTCATCCATGCTTCAAGGTGTTACAATGGTGGAGTTATATAAAACTCCTCTTTGTGCTTCCAATGCAATGTGGCTGAGGCAATATAAATGGTGATTTGCCAAGGAGGAGCAGTTCCTCAGCCAAATGCTTCACTTTGCCTGCCCTTCTCCACCTCAACTTTCACTTTTGCTATGGCGAATAATTATAATAATCATTACAAAAATGCATTCACCAGTTCATATTGATTAGCAAGGATCAGGCTATAATTGACACCTTAAATACATTCTTTTGTTCTGTATATACAAAGGAAGCAACAATGGCAGGCTATGGGCAAACAACCAAAACCACAGAATTTCCTCCGCAATGTACATGGCATCTTGAAACAAAGTCCAGAAGAGTCTGGAAAAGGTTATGGTGAATAAAGCACCTGAATCTGATGGTATACACCTGAGTGTACTTAAGGAACATAGTTCAATAATAGCAAGACCATTACACTTTATATTTATTGATTCACTTTCATCAGGCATAGTACCCTATGACTGATGGAAAGCTGATGTAATACCATTGTTCAAAAAGGGGGCAAAATCCAAACCAGGAAATTATAGACCTGTGAACTTGACTCCCATAGTAGGTAACTGACAGTATTCAGAACTATATGAAGACAAACAATAAAATAAGTAGGAGCCAAAATGGTTTTATGAAGAATAGATCATGTCAAAAAATTTACTTGCATTTCAGAAAAGGGTAAGTAGTAATTTGGACAATGGAACTGCTGTTGATGTAGTATAATTGGATTTTGCAAAAGCCTTTGATACTGTGCCTCACAACATAAATTAACCCTTTAAGTGCCAGAAATGTATCCAACCCATTGCAATGCAATGCATGGATACCTCTCTGACACTCAAAGGGATAAAAGCTTTCTGTTTGGGAGGTGATATCTGTGCATGAAGAGATAACTGGTTAAATGATAGATGGCAGAGGGTTGTTTTAAATAGAACCTTTTCATGATGCTCTAAAGTTGTATGTGGGGTTCCATAGAGTTCACTTCAATTCTTTTTAGTTTGTTTATTAATGATCCTGAAGTGGGAATCTTTGCTGATGATCTATAGTAACATACATACACAGTAACATAGTTGATGAGGCAGAAAAAAGACATGCATCCATCAAGTCCAGCCCACCCTTGTTGATCCAGAGGAAGGCAAAGAAAAAAAAACTTGAAGCCATTTCCAATTTAGCCCCAAATGGGTAAACAGACTTCCTTCCTGATTCCAAATGGCAGTCAGTAGTTCCCTGCATTGTAGTTATCTGCATTGAAGCCATCTGTCATAATTTTCAATATATTAACATGCCTTACATCTACACCTCTTTTTATTCAGGCTAGTACGCTATTTGCTCTTGCAGCAGCTGAGTGATCCTGCACACTGCTATGAAGTCTGTCATCTATCAGTACACTTAAATCTTTCTCTGATGAGGATTCCCCAATTTGTGTCCAATTTAGAGTATATGTAGCAGTTTTGTTAATACAGCCCAAATGCATAACCTTAAATTTATCTACGTTAAATGTCATCTGCCACTTTATTGCCCATTCACTCAGTTTATCTGAATCCTTCTGCAGAGAAAAAAAATCCAGCTCTATATGTATTTCCTTACACAGCTTAGTGTCATCAGCAAAGATTGAGACACTGCTTTCAATTCCCACTTCTAGATCATTAATAAACAAATTAAAAAGCATTGGGCCCACGACTGAACCCTTTGGCACCCCACTTATAACTTTAGACCAAGTTGAAAAAGTTCCATTTACAACAACTCTCTGCCATCTATCATATAACCAGTTCTCAATTAATGTACATATACTAACCAGTGTAAGGAAATACATACAGAGCTGGATGTATTTTCTCTGCCGAAGGATTTAAGTAAACTCAGTGAATGGTCAGAAAAGAGGCAGATAACATTTAATGTGGATAGATGTAAGGTTAGACATTTGGGATATAGAAACAAACATGCTACATAGATTCACTAAATGGGAAACAACTTGGGGAATCCTCGTTAGAGAAATATTTAGGAGTACTGATAGACGATAGACTTCACAGCATTGTGCAGAGTCTCTTTGCTGCTGCAAAAGCAAATGGGTACTATAATGCATAAAATGGGGTATAGATGTACAGGGTGCAAATATAATTCTACCTCTATATAAATCCTTGGTAAGGCTTCATCTAGAATATGTAGAATAGTTTTGGGCACCAGTTCTTAAAAAAGACATTATTGAACTGGAAATTGTAGAGCCATGCAACAAAACCGATAAAGGGATTGAAGGATAAGAGTTACAAAGAGAGACTAGCCAAACTGGGTTTGTTTACATCAGAGACGAGATGTCTAAGGGGTGATATAATTACCATTTAGAAATATATTTGAGGTCAATACAAAGAACTTTCCAATTAACTATTTACCCTGAGCTGAGCTAAGAATGAAAGGACATCCATTAAGACTAGAGGAAAAACAATACTTTGCCTCAGGATGCTGTGCTTGCAGATACTGTAACTGCTTTCCAAAAGTATTGAATACCTATCTAGCACAGAAAAATATTAAGAATTATGACAATTGGCTTCAAATCAGGTAAGATGTTGATCCAGGGAAATATCTGACTGCCATATGCAGTCAGGAAGGATTTTTTTTATCCTCTCCGGACTTAATTTTAAATTGCTTCAATTTTTTTTGCCTTCCGCTGGATCAACAGGTGTTATTTGGCATGGACTGGACTTGATGGATGCATGTATTTTTTCAGATTCATCAATTATGTTTCTATGTTACTATGCTGATATATAGATATAATAAAATATGGATGAGTTCCTGTATCCTTGCTGAGTACACCCAAAGGTGGCAGTGGAGTAGAGGAAAGCATGCAGGGTTTGCAAAACATTGGGGTGGTTGATTCAGACAGTATTTACCTGTGACTACCAGTGGGACAGTGGAAAAAGACTGGAGTGGCAGACAATGAAGAAAAACAGAGGTGTCAGACCATGTATGTGTGGTTTTGTGACTACCAGTGGATTAAATATAGTCTGAGTAAGTGGACAGTGAAATATCTTTCTTCACCCTGTCGTTTCTTGCACAGGCGATGCCTGACTTCTTTTACTTAGTGTATCTGTATATATGGACTGTATGCATTTGTGTCTGAAAAAAACTGAAAGATTTTCTCTAATGAAAAAGAAAGATTAGGAAGAGAGGAAAGAGTAAATGGGAGAACATTCCTATTATTCTATTTTTTGCTGTATAAATACTTAAATTAACTTTTAAGTTCTTTATATTATTTTACCCATGTGTCTCAGACATTGTCCTATCAAAGGGGACTACATTTGATGAGTTTTCTCATAGTAATCATTAGCAATATGCCTTAACCTTCTGACAACATCATACCATGGAAAGGTTCATATTTTTCCAATAAACAGCAATATAAGTTTGAATGCCCTTAAAGCATTTTTGAGAAAGTGAAAAACACTATGTAGTGACTTCTCTAGTACTTATTTTTAAAGGTAAGCACAACATACATTTAAAACAGTCTATTGTTAGTGATACATCAAATGAGGGGTCACTTGTTTTCCACCCCTAAGTTAGTGTGCACAAATATGCCCAGAATGTGGCACTGTGGGAAAAAGCACATTGTTGTTGTTTTTTTTTAAACATCAGTCATTTCAAAGATAATAAATTGTTTCAACATCATGGGATTTTCTAGTGTATTCAGTACCTACTGCCAGTCTAAGAAAAATGCTACCCCGCTGTTATGGGTTGATATACCATATTGGGTGCCAGGAGTGTGGCTACGAGTAGAACAAGGATGTGAAGCAAACAAAATAGGTGCTCTGTTTAGAAACAAATCCTGTTTAAATCCCCTGGAAAGAAGAATTATTGTACAACAGATGATAATGCCAATCATAGTCTATGGGGATGTGGTATATACTCCTGCCCCACTAATCTGTCTTGCTAAAATTGGCACTCCGTATAACTCATTATGCCGCTTCATCCTTTAATGTAATTACACAACCCATCATTGTGATATGTATGAAGAACTAAGGGCTCGATTCAAATGTTGGCGTTAAAACCAACGTGAAGAAAAAAACTGCCTTCGCTCGTTAAGCAAGACCAGGTAACGTGAGATTCAAATCTTCCTTACCTAGAAAGCCTAACGAGCGATAACCAACAAAATACACGTTAATCTTAAACCTGCGTCGCATAGAAAATCTTACCTAAAAACACACGATAAAAATGTTACCTAGCACCACAGCCAATCACAGCACTGCAAAGTATCAAGTTCAGTCAGAAAATCCAAAACCCACGTCTCCAGTTCTGAACAGCTTTCTCTGTGCTTCCCTACCCAGCCACTAGGGGAACACAGAGAAGGCTTTCAGCACCATGGACAGCTTTGAATGCCATTGGGATGTGCACTGCTCACCCCTGTGGCATTCAAAGGGTTAAAATCAATAAAACTAGTACACCAAGCACTACACAATGCCCCCTTCCACATCCCCCCCTTAGTATGTCACATATATTGCATATATGGGACATACTAACCCCATCCACATCCACCTCATGGACTTCCATGTAGTGGACAAATCTGCCTTTTATTCCACAATTAACCCTTTGAGTACCAGAGAGGTAGGAAAGCATTGCTTAGCATGTTTCCTACCCCTCTGGTACCCAAAGGGTTAATAGGCAACGTATGGACTACATACCTTGCCTATATATATATATATATATGTGTGTGTTTGTGTGTGTTTTAAACTTTTTTTTAATTAAAATAGTATTATTAGACAGTTTAACTTACATCTCATTCATTGTTAACCCCCTACCTCCTGTGTCCCATTGCTATTAGTACTTTTGCTCCACTCTTCTTCAAACTGAGAGTGGAGCAAAAGTACTAATAGCAATGGGACACAGGAGGTAGGGGGTTAACAATGAATGAGATGTAAGTTAAACTGTCTAATAATACTATTTTAATTAAAAAAAAGTTTAAAACACACACAGACACACACATATATATATATATAGGCAAGGTATGTAGTCCATACGTTGCCTATTAACCCTTTGGGTACCAGAGGGGTAGGAAACATGCTAAGCAATGCTTTCCTACCTCTCTGGTACTCAAAGGGTTAATTGTGGAATAAAAGGCAGATTTGTCCACTACATGGAAGTCCATGAGGTGGATGTGGATGGGGTTAGTATGTCCCATATATGCAATATATGTGACATACTAAGGGGGGGATGTGGAAGGGGGCATTGTGTAGTGCTTGGTGTACTAGTTTTATTGATTTTAACCCTTTGAATGCCAAAGGGGTGAGCAGTGCACATCCCTATGGCATTCAAAGCTGTCCATGGTGCTGAAAGCCTTCTCTGTGTTCCCCTAGTGGCTGGGTAGGGAAAAGCACAGAGAATGCTGTTCAGAACTGGAGACGTTGGTTTTCTACTCTTACTTGTGGGCTGTACTCCAAAAAAAATAGGCGTTAGATTTCTGGAGAGAAATGTTGCAATTTAACGCGAGTTAGCCCTAACTCCAACATTTGAATAGCTTTTGGCGTCGTTTGTACATTATCCTCTATGGGTGAGATCTTGCTGTTCTGGCGACGGGCGATGTCTGTTTCAGAACTGGTGTCGCTTGTTTCTAGTAGAACATTTGCATTGCTCAATTGACGTTAAAACCAGCGTCTCCAGTTTTTTCTGGCGACGCCAACATTTGGATCGAGCCCTAAGTTGGCTAACACTCGAATCTAGACATGCCCTTCACCTGTCTTGCATGGTTCATAACCACTTCTCTAGAAAACTACCAGACTCCCTGAGCAGTATGCTCACTCCAGCTCTCCATATTAACCTCCGCTCCACTGCTAACAACTCACTGAGTATACCAAATTTCAAGAAAGAAGCGGGTCAATCTGCCTTCTCCTTCAGAACTCCGAAAGTCTGGATTAACCTACCTGAAAAAATCAAATCTTCTCCTCATCTAAAATCCTTAAAAATTACTGCATCTTCATATCTAAAAACAATATGCAACTGTAGATAACATTTATAATATATGCGTGTATGTGTGAAAAACACTATGTAGTGACTTATCTAGTACTTATTTTTAAAGGTAAGCACAACATACATTTAAAACAGTCTATTGTTAGTGATACATCAAATGAGGGGTCACTTGTTTTCCACCCCTAAGTTAGTGTGCACAAATATGCCCAGAATGTGGCACTGTGGGAAAAAACACATTGTTGGTTTTTTTTTTAAAACATTAGTCATTTCACAGATAATAAATTGTTTCAACATCATGGGATTTTCTAGTGTATTCAGTACCTACTGCCAGCCTAAGAAAAATGCTACCCCACTGTTATGGGTTGATATACCATATTGGGTGCCAGGAGTGTGGCTACGAGTAGAACAAGGATGTGAAGCAAACAAAATAGGTGCTCTGTTTAGAAACAAATCCTGTTTAAATCCCCTGGAAAGAAGACTTATTGTACAACAGATGATAATGCCAATCATAGTCTATGGGGATGTAGTATATACTCCTGCCCCACTAATCTATCTTGCTAAAATTGGCACTCCATATAACTCATTATGCCGCTTCATCCTTCAATGTAATTACACAATCCATCATTGCATTGCATGAAGAACTAAATTGGCTAACACTCGAATCTAGACATGTCCTTCACCTGTCTTGCATGGTTCATAACCACTTCTCTAGAAAACTACCAGACTCCCTGAGCAGTATGCTCACTTCAGCTCTCCATATTAATGTCCGCTCCACTGCTAACAACTCACTGAGTATACCAAATTTCAAGAAAGAAGCGGGTCAATCTGCCTTCTCCTTCAGAACTCCGAAAGTCTGGATTAACCTACCTGAAAAAATCAGATCTTCTCCTCATCTAAAATCCTTAAAAATTACTGCATCTTCATATCTAAAAACAATATGCAACTGTAGATAACATTTATAGTATATGCGTGTATGTATATATATTTGTATTATGTCTCTGTATTTGTGCAAATATGCAGCTCTTGCTGCAAACACTCCAGGGCATATTTGAAAACGAGAGAAATCTCAATGTATTCTTCCTGGTAAAACATTTTCTAAATAAATAACAGTGTCTCTGTGGCTGAAGTGGGGAGGGGGTCAGACAGTATATGTGGGAACCTTTGATTACCAGTGGGCAGTGGAACCAGACTGGGGGGTTTCAGACAGGGTATGTAGGGCTTTGTGACTACCAGTGAAACGGGGTTGGGGGAAGGGGGTTAAACCATGTATGTGCTTGCTCATATAGGAGCCTAAAGACTAAAGAGAATTAATTGTTTTCCTCAGAGTACAAAAGACATGTGAGTTTGTCCCAGAACCCTGGCAGCCATATTTCCTCACTGTGGAGCTGAACACTGACTAACACTGTTGTATGGAACAGCTTATTCTGCTAAAAGCAGCAAGTTTCTGAACTTGTTGAATGACAATTTTTTGTCACAACTAGTGGGAATGCATGTTTGGATTTGGTAATAACTGACAATGAAGAACTTATCTCTAACATCCAAGTTAGGGAGCACTTGGGGAATAGTGACCATAACATGGTATCTTTTGAGATTAATTCAAAAAAGCAATTTGGTATGGGTTCCACCAAAACACTGAATTTTAAAAAGGCCAACTTTAGCAGATTTAATGCATCCCTTGGTCTCGTTGACTGGGATAAAATATTTTCAGGAAAAAACACAGAAGGTAAGTGGAATGCATTCAAAATAACATTGCAAAAATACACATATAAATTTATCCCTGTTGGAAACAAATACAAAAGAAGCAAATTAAAGCCAATGTGGCTAACCAGTAAAGTAATTCATGAAATAAATAACAAGAAAGCGGCATTTAAACATTACAAATCTGAGGGATCAGCAGAGGCATTTGCAGAATACAAAAATGTCAACAAAAACTGTAAAAAGGCTATTAAATTAGCTAGACTGGAGAATGAAAAAAATATTGCTAAGGAGAGCAAAAGCAACCCCAAAAAATTCTTTAAATACATTAATGGCAAAAAATTAAAGTCTGATAATGTTGGGTCCTTGTTATCTGAAACAGGTGAGATGGTCAAAGGGGACAGAGAGAAGGCAGATATTTTAAATAATTTATTTTCTTCTGTTTTTACCAAGGAAGACCCAATGGACAAGAATCTGCAAGCTACTTTTACAGAACAGTCACAGCAAGCATGGGACTGGCTAACACAAGAAAAGGTGTTAAAACAATTGAATAGTGTTAAGGTAGACAAAGCTCCGGGGCCAGATGGTATACACCCACGGGTACTTAAAGAGCTAAGCCAGACCCTGGCCAGACCGTTATATTTGATTTCCAGGGATTCTTTTATTTCAGGTATGGTTCCCATGGATTGGCGTAAAGCAGATGTGGTGCCCATATTTAAAAAGGGATCAAAGTCACAGCCAGGAAATTACAGACCTGTAAGCTTGACATCTGTGGTAGGGAAGCTGTTTGAAAGGTTGCTAAGGGAATATATTCAAGAATTCTGCTGGAACAGGAATATCATTAGCAATAGCCAACATGGCTTTGTGAAAGACAGGTCTTGTCAAACGAACTTGATTGCATTTTATGAAAAAGTGAGTAATAATATAGATGAGGGAACGGCAGTTGATGTGATCTATTTAGACTTTGCCAAGGCATTTGATACAGTTCCACTCAAGAGGTTACTGTACAAATTGAATGAAATAGGCCTAGGGGAAAATGTTTGTGTGTGGATCGGAAATTGGCTGAAAGATAGAATGCAAAGAGTGGTAGTAAATGGCAAGTTCTCCAGTTGGATAAAAGTAATAAGTGGAGTACCTCAGGGATCTGTCCTGGGTCCTCTTCTTTTTAATTTGTTTATTAATGACCTCCCAGAGGGCATAGGGAGCCATGTATCAGTGTTTGCCGATGACACAAAATTAAGTAAGGTAATAAAGTCTGAACTGGATGTATCTTCATTACAAGAGGATTTGGACAAATTGAGTAACTGGGCAGGCAAATGGCAAATAAGATTCAATATAGACAAGTGTAAAGTTATGCATTTTGGGTATAATAATAAAAATGTAACATATAGTTTAAATGGTGTTTCTCTGGGGAAATCTACTAATAAAAAGGATTTGGGAGTAATGGTAGACAATAGACTTAGCTGTAGCATGCAGTGCCAGCTGGCAGCTGCAAAGGCCAATAAGATATTGGCATGTATTAAAAGGGGTATTGACTCAAGGGATATAATTATGCCTCTTTACAGGTCCATGGTAAGACCCCACTTAGAATATGCTGTGCAATTCTGGGCGCCCTTTCTGAAAAAGGACATTATGGAACTAGAGAGAGTGCAGAGGAGGGCTACAAAACTAGCAAGGGGAATGGAAAGTTTTAGTTATGAAGAGAGGCTAGAAAAATTAAACTTGTACACACTAGAGAAACGGCGTCTTAGAGGGGATATGATAACACTACATAAGTATGTTCAAGGCCCATATAAAGGGCTCACCAAAGACCTGTTCATTAACAGAACAGTACACAGGACAAGGGGCCACCCGCTTAGACTTGAGGAAAGGAGATTTAGTCTGCAACAGCGGAAGGGTTTCTTTATAGTAAGGACAATAAAGGTATGGAATTCACTTCCTGAGGAGGTGGTGCTATCAAATACATTAGATACCTTTAAAAGGGGCATGGATACTTATTTAAATGAGCATAACATAGAGGGCTATGTACGTTAGTATTGGAATTAATATTTAGTTAGGGCTTGTTGATCCAGGGAGAAATCTCTTCTTTTGGATCAACGATGGTAAACAGGAATAGGAAAAGGGTTGAACTAGATGGACGCAAGTCTTTTTTCAACCTAAATTACTATGTTACTATGGTGTGCAGTAACAGGAAATATACATTTGGGAAATGTTCCAGTGTTCCTCTCCTTTCCTTACTTCTCTACTGCTTATTGGTATTTAACCCTTGTATTGCCTTGCTGGCAGGGTTTCATTGTGTTTTTATTTGCCAACTTGGACTTTTTCTTTTCTTTGGATTCAATAATCTTATGTCAGGGGCCTCATTAACTTTTACTCACACTTTTTCACTTATATTAACTTTTAAGATTTTTTTTATTATTTTACATGCTTTGCACTTAATGGGGTCATTGTGCTTTTAAGTATGGGCACATGTGACAGCCATATCAAATGGAACATTTGTCTTTTGGTGGCTGTAATGGGGCTGGGAATGCTTCTATTAGTGGACACTCTCTGCCAGAGCCCCTGATATCAGGTGGTGCTCTTTAGCAGCAACTGGAGATCCATCACACTTTATTTCTTAATGGGAAACTACATTTCTCTTAAGTCCATTCTTCCCAAGCCTTTTCAGCTGAGGAATAGGTGGTTCTATGCTGACTCGCTTCCTTTTTGGATTCAACCTACTATCCAGAGGCTGATTTATGCCTCCTTTCTTGCCATGTTAAACCATTGACTTCAGATAAGTCCTTAATAGCCTTTACCGCATTGCTTCTTTTGCTAGATTGGTCTTCCTAGGAAATGTTCTGGTGCTTTATGTCCCTCTTGTGCTTTGGCCCCCACTCAACCTAAAGGGTCCTCATCTGTTGAGTAGGGGCCTGCATGGATTAAGGTCTTAATTTCCTCAGTGAGCTTTATCCCTTCAACTTTTCAGAGGGTCTTAAACTCTTGTCGCAGTACCATCCTGCACTGTCCAAAAGGAGCTTAAGCCATTTTACTGACAGTAATCCCGTTATTTGGGATTCCTGACAGGAGGCTACTATCCCTTCTAAGATGTATCTCTCTCCTGCAACACTTTTCTGCTGAAGCTGTACTGTAGTGGCCTACCTCCCCTGCAATGGATTCTCCAATCTATTGCCTTGCTAAGAATACAGCTTTGTTGCTGGCAGATGCTGTGGCTCTTATGGATTGGGTGGATAAGGGCCTGAATAATGTGTTCAAGATTAATGTTGTGGCTTCTGGTGCTGCTTTACGCTTTATGTTTGCCATTGTATGAGTTACTAGTTGTATGGTGTTTGGGAGGGATCAAATTCTGGATGCTATCCACATAGATGCATCTAAGGAGGATCTAGTCATAATTATATCCAAGATCCTTGAGACTAATGCATATCTCACTGAAGCAGCGTTTGATGTCACTAAGTAAAACAGAAGGGGAGTAAACTATGATTGCTGAAAGTAACCAGACAGGTGTTCCATATCCTACTCCCATTGGTCCCACACAATACATTAAGGAACACGGCAATCAAAGAGAAGCAAGGACTGTTCAAGTCAGCCCTAAGGATTGAGTGAAAAAGGTGCCAGTCAGAGACTGGATCTGAGCCATCAATCAAACATCTATTATTATTTTTTTTTTAAAGCTTTATTGAGGCAAATGAAATTGTACATAACAGTGCCTAAAAAAGGCCAATAATATTTTAACAGAATCACACTAAACCGTGCAAAGTAAATGCATTACAGCATATGTCATGAGGCAAAAAAAAAAGAAAACATATATCTTAATATCCCATCCCGTCCGAAGGTTCTGGACAGATGAACGTAGTAGAGTACTCTCCTCAAAATGAGTCATGTGAGAAAGTGTTAAGGTGTGAAAAGGACAGAAAGAAAGAAAGTAAACAGAGTAGAAAATGAACAGAAATGAGAGAGAATGAAGGGAGAGGGAGAGGTGAAGAGGGGGATGGATGGAACCACCAATATCGAGATGGCAACAAGAAGGACAAAGAGTCCACGTCTAGACTATAGAACAACAGAAGTCAATCCAGGGGCACCAAATCGCCTCAAAGTTGTGTCAGACAGAATGTCTAATTGCAGTTAACTGCTCCAGCAACAGCACCTTCGACACCTCCACAAGCCACTCCGAATAGGAGGGAGCACAATCCGAGCGCCACCGCCTAGGGATGCAAGATTTTGCTGCATTCAGCAAATGAGTGAATAATCTCTTCCGGGCACGGGTACCTCCTACCGCCCTCGGGATCTCGTTCAGAAATACAGAAATGGGGGTAAGGGCCACTGATGTCCCAAAGAGCACAGGCAATGCTTTTTCCACTACCCTCCAAAAGGACCCCAGACCTGGGCAATCCCACCAGATGTGGCGCAGGGATCCCCTCCCCAAACCACATCTCCAGCAGGTCGGGCTGACCGACGGATAGTACGAATGTTACGGTTTTCAGACACTCAGACAGAGGGTATGATAAAACCCAGTTTTATTGACAGAAAATAATGAACAAGATCGCCCTCTACAGGAACACAGTGGATAACAAGGGATAATAGTAAAGACCCATACAGGCCAGTATACTGGATACAGACAAAGTAGAATATGTGTACAAACATATACAAAGGGCAGATACGATTGAGATGAGCACTCAATAGTTAACACAGTCCTCGTCGGTCTCTTTAGTGGTGTTGGCATGCCCAAGGTGTAGATAAGGCTTGTATAAGAGTGAGGAGTTCAATACAGAGTCTGTAGGAGAGCAAGCGACTTGCTAACGGCAGAACTGACCCAGAACGCTAGAGCAATAACGGATAGCCCCCACGGGCGTAACAAATGCCACCAGTACTAGGGAAGTGTGAGTCATCAGCCCCCACGGGCGTAGACCGGAGACTACAAGCTGCAAGAGCGAGGATCGTTAGCCCCCATGGGCATATAGCGGAGACTGCAAGCTGCAAGTGGAAGAATCTAGCACCCTCGGGCATAAGCGGAAGCCAATAGCTAGTGCCAAGTAGCCCCCACGGGCGTATAATGACTCCACCAGTGCGTGGGACAGAAGACCACTGGTACGGTACCGGAACAACTACTCTGCACGGGTGAAAGTATGAGCCGCCGTCTCTCAGGCCCAAGCGGTCGGCTCAGCAGTAGTAGCGTAGCACTGCAAGGGTTAACCACGGCACCTGGTAGGAGGATAGGCACAGCTAGGAATCGGCTTCGCAATCGGTATCGCCCTGATGGTACAGCTCTGCAAGCTTAAGGAGACTCAGCTAGTAGTACAGCTCAGAAGCGTTAATCAGCAACCCAGCGACCCAAGGGTTAAGGTCAGTCTAGCACAAGCGCGACTACAGGAATCAGAATGTCGCTCAGAAGTACAGCAGCAGGAACGTAGTCAGACTGGAACCAGGAACTGTGGAGAATCGTAGACAAGCCGGATCAGCAAAAAGCAGGAACGTCAGCCAGGCCGGGTCGGTAACAGAGTGGGTTTGTAGAAAAGCCGGATCAGCAACAAGCAGGAACATCAGCCAGGCTGGGTCGGTGACAGAGCGGGTTCGTAGACAAGCCAGATCAGCAACAAGCAGGAACGTCAGCCAGGCCAGGTCGGTAACAGAGCGGGTTCGTAGACAAGCCGGATCAGCAACAAGCAGGAACACAGAAGAGTCATCAAACAGGCTGAATCGGTACACCGGAAATCAGGAACACAGGAACAGCAGCAAAGCTCAAGAACACCACGAAAGGGCACCTGTCAGGTGCCAGCGGCCAGAATAAGACAGGTAACCAGGGGCGGGCCAACACAGCTCAACCAATCAGGGAGCAGCACAGTAGAGAGTGACACATAGGATCACCGGGACCGTGATAGAATGTAGTAGATCAGGGGTCCGATACCAGCAATTTAATAGCTTACAGTTGAGTTCAACCATTGAGACATTCCTGGAACTAGAAATGGTCGCCCTTACCACGCCTCCCCACCGGGCATCAGAAATAGCCAACCCCAAATCCGTTTCCCACTTGCAGCAGCTAGGATGGGACGGTCGAGCACTAAAGAAAGACACTAGAAGGTGGTAAAAAGCGGACACAAGGAGTTTCTCGAGGGGCAGAAGAGTACGAAGTAAGTTAACCCTTCCTGGGTGTTTCAGTAGGAAATTATGAAGTTGTCGAAATCTCCACCATTCCCCCGATGGTAAGCCCGTTCTCGGCTGCAGCGTCGTGAAATCAACTGGAGCATCATCAGAGGACAGATGTAGCAGCAACAAACTACCCCTCTGGAGCCAGGGGACGAAAGCCATGGCACCCAATCCCGGATGGAAATCTGGATTATGCAAAAGAGGGGTTAGAGGAGAAGGCAGGGAGGACAAACCGGGGACAGAGGAGCAGAGAGAGTCAAACACTTTAAAAGAGGAAGAAGGGGTCGAGGGAAGTGTCTGTGAGGAACGAACCATGTCACGGGGTAGCCAGGGCATCCCCGATAAGGGTAGAGGTGAGATAAGGTCAGAAAGCACTTGTATCCACAGCTTATCCTCCACCGAGTGTATCCAGTGAGCCACCATAGAGACATCTACCGCCTGGTAATACCTGGTGACTAAGGGGAGACCAAGGCCCCTGTCCCTCTTCCCCAGTGCCAGTAAGAGTGAGCTGATCCTCACAGGTTTGTCAGCCCAGACGAAAGAGTTGATTGCCCTCTGAAAAGACTTCAAATAAGCAGCCAACAGTGTGATCGGTACTATCTGTAGTACATAAAGCAGTTTAGGGATAACAGTCATTTTTACTAAATGAATTAGTCCCAACAATGAGAGGTAAAGAAAACGCCACTTTCACAAATCCTTAATGGCATTAGCTAACAAAGGGGAATAGTTGAGCGAGAAGAGATCCTTATGGTAAGTGGATAAGTACACCCCCAGATATTTCAATCACCCCTGAGCCCACCGGAAGGAAGACAGCCTTGAGATATCCCCCCTTAGGGAATCAGGGACTGAGATGCCCAGTATATCCGATTTGGAGATGTTAGGCTTAAAGTTAGACAGCTAGCCAAAGGTCCGTAGTTCTTGTAAGACCGCCGGCAGGGACCGCAGCGGGTCAGTTATAACCAAGAATTGTTTAGAAGCTGCTGAAATAATACACACAGGGAGATAATTATGTTAGTGGCTAGATTCTAGTGGGCTAAAGGACCTTTGGAGACATCACCAGTTAGCCATTTGACATCAGTGTGTAGGGACTGGAGGAGCACAGTAAGAGTGATCTGATGACTGAATAGAGCAGGAATGGGAGGTGCTGAGATTCATGAGAGAGCAGGTAAGAGCAGGGCATTTTGAGTTTTTATTCTCAAAATTGTATTCTTTTATTCTGTAATTTAAACTATGTTTTTTTAAATTCTTGCCTATGGGGTGCTTATCTTGCCTCATAATTGCAACACTTTTGATTAGTACTTCAGCTTTTATCCCAGAAACAAACTTGGTCTTATTCATCAAGCTAACGATTAACAATTCTGGAGTAAACATACTGCAATACTCATTCATTTTGCACCTACACCACTGGACTAACATGACTACCATAAGTTAACCCCTTAAGGACCACACAGACTGGGGGTGGGTGTCCCTAGAGGACTACAGCAGTTTTTTTTAACTGATGCATTCTGGGATGGCAGCTCATCACCAGTCCTTAACATCTAACAGGCATGACGGTCCTCGCATGTCAATGTTTAAAGCAGAACTACCACCTCTAATCAAGTTGATGTGTAATACTTGAATGAGAAACTTTGCAATAAATTGATCTGTCAGCACTTTGGGAAGGAAACACAACCAACAATGCCAAAAATAACCAATGCCTGAAAATCTCGAGAAACATAACATACATCAAGCAGAACTATTAGAAATTGTAATTGGGACAAAAAGGGCTAGATTTAAAGGCAGGCGTTAGCATAGCCGGTAGGGCCAAAGTGAATACCGGCTGACAAAATAAAATGTCTAACATGGTATTCAAAGGCCCTACCAGCTGTAATCACAAAGGACGTTAAGCCACAAAAATAGTCTTGTGGCTAAACGTCCGTTTTGTGAGTTAAGTTCCTAAAACGCCCCTAAGAGCAGCGATATTGGGAACTTAACAGTAAAAAACAATTAACTGTCGGTGCCTGACATACTGCCAAGCACTGATTGTTAACTGATCCATGTTAAACTTACCTGTCATCCACTGTCTGTCTCCTTCTGTTCTCTAGCTTCGCTTCTTTCTTCTATCTTCGCTTCTTTCTTCTCTTCTTCCTTCCTGTAAAAGAGAAGTATGTATAACTACAATGTGGAATACAATATTTACTTTAACCCCTTGAGTGCCAGAAGGGTACACAATGCATTGCAAAGCAATGCATTGCGGACCTCTCTGGCCACAACGGGTTAAGTCAGTGCCCAAGAATATACATATAAGGTGCCATTATATGTCTCTAAATACAATATGCCCCCAAAGAACATAAAGTGTGCAAATATGGTAGATATTCTCAGAATAAAGAAATGATGCCTTAGCTTAATAATCTAACTGTCTCCGCTGCTGTGCATGGCCGCAGAGGTGGCAGCAGCGGAGACAGTGCCGTGAGTCACAGGTCCCCCCTCCTTTTGGGCCGATGCCTGTTCCGCATTGAGGGAATCAGAGCAGAGACTGCCTTATATATGGGCAGCCTCTGATCCGATTCGCTCAAAGCCATTGGCTGAGATGTGATGACACACACATCTCAGCCAATGGCTGTGAGGGAATCAGATCAGAGGCTGCTCATATATAAGGCAGCCGCGGGGGTAGCCCGGAATTCCATGACGGTCATAGTACGTCATGGGTCGTTCAGTCAGATTTACCCATGATGTACTATGACCATCAAGGGTCGTTAAGGGGTGAAGTCATGTGCATACACAGGATTTGCTGCCTCACCTTGTTTACAGAAAGGAACCAATTTAATGAACGCCAGATCAATGTAGCACAATAACCATCTCACAATAGCTCTATGTGAATCGTCTGCACATGCTTGTGGTGGGTCTCAAGCACATCCCACAGTATTAATATGCATACTTACACATGCATAATAAACAAGTGGCACTGCAGGTGCCATCAATGCTAGTTAACTAAGTAACTCTCAGTGATCTAAATTGCTATCAATCTGATCTCACCCAGTTATGTCTATGATTGGACTATATAGCTTCTAAAATATTTTAACTTTACAGCCAAAATGGCTACTATGTAATGGTCCCAGTAGGAAGGTCAATTCTATTGGAGAGTATACAAAGGAGGCTATCCCAAAATAAACTGGGTTATAATAATTATAAAAGTATTACAGTGCATATATCATAAAATTGTGTACCATACCAATCCTAGATTAGGGCGTGGTTCTCTCAAGCTAAACAAGATTCAGCATGGACCAGATATAGAAACCAGGAAATTCGGCCAAACAAAAGCCCCTTATCCCCCTGTGTACTGGCTTATATTACTTAGACCCCCTTAGCATAAACGTATACCTATTCTTCTCTCATAGGTCAACTCCCTAGAGAATAGAATATTAGGTAACATCCAAAGTTCCCGCAAGGTCTTTGATTAGTTAATAACATTACCTAAATCTGCATATAGGCTTGAAGAAAATAATCTTTCTCTGTCGTCCAATACAGGTTACTGGTAACTCTGGGAGGCGATCCGCCCCTTAGTAGGCAGGAACAAATTCTCAAGGTGTATGCAGGGGGTGGAGCCTCCCTTACCTCTTTGGCTGCAGCTAGCCAATTAGCTCCAGAAAGATTTGTTCCTCGGTGAAGACAACACCAGGCTGGGAACTGTTCTGCTATAGTTTTAGAATCTTTTTTTATTTTTCTGTTAGATATGGAATACCACTATTAGGCGGATTACCATGACTGACAATGACGTTAGATGTGGCTAGCTCAGTGTCCAGGTGCTTTTTCTGGACCTTAAGCCCTGAGGGGGAAAATTTTGATTTCAAGTGCTTCCCCAGGATTTACCCACTGAGGTAATTCTTGCCCCATGGTAATCTGAAGACAGAAGATCTGCAGGAAAGGTAAGCTACCCTTTGAGTGCTGCAGGTCCACTTGTCCCACAGTGCCCCTCCCCACAGGGGTGTATTTCTGGAGTTCTTACTGCACACTCCTGCACTCATTGGGTATATCTGTATGTCTGTTTGGGTGTTTGGAGCAGGTTTATGTGGTAACTTAACCCTTTAGCTCCTGGTTTAAAACTTTGGGGGGGGGGGTTTATGGCACTTTTCCTACCGGATTAGTGTTTTCTGGGTATCCTCACATGTTCTGTGGATGTTTTACACTTTTTTATGTTTTACTTTAATATTTATAAAAATTGAGTACTGCGCCTTTAAGCCGCTCCATTCACTTCTAAGGAACAGACTGTTTGGGACGTATCTCTGCAACCGTTTAACATAGCAACTTCAGAGATGGCTCATTTTACTTGTCTACCCTTGCTCTATCATTCAGTTGATGTTTCAAGTGTGTTGGGGGACTCAGGGGGCTTCAGACACTGTTTTAGAGTACTTTTTGGGAAAACTACATTTCCCATGAGTACTTGCTTCGTCCCCTTGTTTCTGATTAGCTGCTGCCATGGCAGCCATTTTGTGAGCGTTTCTGGGCGAGTATCCTACGCAGGGCTTGGACTCTCCTTCTCTCCTCTGCAGATTAACCCTTCGCCTGCCAGATAAGTTTATTTTAGTGATTTCTGGGGTGAAATCCTACACACTATAATTGGGTGATTTATTGTTCATTTGTGTATTTTGACACTGTGAGAATGTCTATACCGCTGGAGCTTGGGGCTAGACCTAAGACTAAGGAGGCTGGGGTCTCTGTATCCCTCATTGCACATTGCTCTTCCTGTCACTCAGGGCTACCTAGAGAATATTCAGGTCACTTATGCCCAGCATGTTCTGATGTCCCTGACACCATTCCAGGGACCTCCAGCCATGCTATAGAGCCAACTTGGGTGCAAGAGTTTAAGGCTGCAACTAGGAACCTTAGGTCCACATTACAACTCTTTCCATCCCAATTATAGGGAGCCTTTCAGGATTGGCAGGCCCCCTCCTCCATCAGGTCTTCCCTGCCAAAACCTCAGGGAATACCTGATGTTTCAGATTCCTCTGAGGAGGAACTGTTGTTGGACTCAGATGTTGAGGAATGTTCTGTATTAGAGTCATCTCAGTTTCTTGGGGATCCCTTGGAAGCTGATCCTGAACCCTCCGCTGAGGGCTGTCTTAACTACTCTTAACATTCCCCTAGTTCAAGAGGTCCCTTCTGATCCCTCTGACGTATTCCAGGAGCCCGCTAAGCCCCTTACATACTTTCCACCTAACCCCACTCTTGACCGCCTTGTGTCTGAAGACTGGAAATCTCATGACAAGAAAGCGTCTGTTTCCAGGAAATTTGCTAAGCTTTATCCCTTTTCAGAGGCAGCACTTGCTCAGTGGGTTCATCCGCCTAAAGTGGATGCCCCTATTTCCAGGCTATCCAAATCTACTGCATTACCAGTCTGATGCCTCTGCTCTGAAGGACTGGACTGATAAGATGCTTGAAGTTTCCCTCAAGTCTATTTTTGCCACTGCTCGTTCTGGTATGTGTCCAACATTTGCCGCTGCGTGGGTGAACCATGCCATTGCGGTCTGGACTGAGCAGCTCACCAAGGCTGTCCGTCAGGATGCTCCTGTTTCGGATAAGTTGCTTCTCCTTGCCAACACATCTGAGACACAACACTATGTTTCTGCTGCCTTGTTTGATGCCATCTGCATGATGGCTAGGGTTTCCACCATGTCTGTGGTGGGCAGGTGAGCTCTTTGGCTCAAGATTTGGTCTGCTGACATGGCTTCTAAGAAAGTCTTGCTTTCCTTGCCTTTTCAGGGTACCTCTTTGTTTGGGCCAGATCTGAAGGATCTGATCAGTGAAGCCACTGAGGGTAAGAGTACTCTTCTACCCTTGGTCCCTAAGAAGAAGTTGCCACTTAAGTGTAACAGACTTTTTAGTTCCTTCCAGAATGAGACACGTCCGGCGAACCAAACAGTTCCCTCAGCTCCGCATACCTCCTTCAAGCCCAAACAGCAGTGGAAGCCCAAGGTATCCTCCAAGCCCAAGGCTTCCAAGACTTCTTCGGCATGACTCGCCAAACCCGGGTCCGCACTCCACTGTGGGTGGTGGTCTGCGACACTATCACAGTGTTTGGGAGGAGTCTGTGGTGGACCCATGGGTTTTACAGGTGGTGAAGGAAGGATTCAAGATCCCTTTCATTTCTCTTCCTCCTTTTCGCTTTCGTCTTTCTCATACTCCTCAGGGTACAGAAAAACTCTGTCTGTTCGACAGCGCTGTTCAGGCTCTTCTGGACAAGGATGTTCTAGAGCCAGTGACTTTCCAGGACAGGGGTTCAGGGTTCTACTCAAACCTCTTTGTAGTCGCAAAAAAGCACGGCGGCTGTTGCCCTATTTTAGACTTGAAGGACCTCAATTCCTTTGTGACATGGACTCATTATCGCGAGGAGTCCTTGCGCACTGTGATTGCTGCCATGTCCCCGAGAGAATTCCTTACTTCTCTGGATCTGCAGGACGAGTATTTGCACATTGCCATTCATCCAGAGAGCAGACAGTTCCTCCCGTTTGCCTGTGACAGGGGACATTTTCTGTTCTCAGCCCTTCCATTTGGGCTGATGACGACTCCTCAGGTTTTCAACTGTGTCCTGGGCTCCTTGATATCTATCCTCCACCGGAATGGCATCGGGGTAGCTCCATACATGGACTACTTGCTTCTGAAGGCCTCCTCTGCAGATCTCCTTCTTCAGCAGGTTCATAACTGCCTTCAGGCTCTCACCCGTCACAGGTGGATCATCAACTTGGACAAGTCAGATCTTGTCCCATCCCAGCGTCTGGTCTTCCTGGGCCTTCTCTTCGACACTCATGTTCCTCATGGACGAGGTGGCTCACCAGATCGCCCACAGGGTTTCAGTGATTCTGTCCCAGTATTCAGTTCCACTCCAGAAGCTGTCATCTCTAGCGGGGAAATTAATTTCCACCATAGAAGCGGTTCCGTTTGCCATGGCGCACACCAGAGATCTCCAGAGGTTCGTGATCCAGATGTCCAAGGGTCCACAGGATCTTCTGACATCATTTGTCTCCCTTCCTCTTCATTTGGAGCTGAGCTTGTCATGGTGGCTCGACCTCTCCAACCTGCTGAAGGATGTGCATCGTCTAGCTTTGACGGCTTGGAAATTGAATCCTCAATATTGAAGAAGAAGGGCTTCTCTTCTGGTGTGGTAGCCACTATGCTTAGTGCCCGCAAGCCCATTTCTTCCAAGATCTACTATCGTGTCTGGTCGACCTTTCTGTCCTGGGGTGCTGACAGGGACCAGTCTCAGGACTTTGACTTACCTACGGTCCTGGCCTTTTTGCAGGACGGTGTGGATAAGGGCCTCAGTTTGAGTTCCCTTAAGGCTCAGTCTTCTGCTCTTCTTTCAGGGCGTTGCTCATACTCATCCTGTTTTCAAGTCTCCCACTCCTCAGTGGGATCTTAACTTGGTTTTGGGCATCCTTCAGCGCCCTCCTTTGGAGTCTTTGGCTACTTTTCCTCTGTCTCTGTTGATGTGGAAAATGGCTTTTCTCTTGCCAGTTGTGTCTGTTTGCCGTGTCGCGTGTCTGTCCTGTAAGCCACCTTATTTCACAAGGACAAGGCGGTGCTTCGCTCTTCTAGGGAGTTTCTACCGAAGGTGATCTCTGAATTCCGCATCAATCAGGAGATTGTGGTGTCCTCTTTCGGCCCTGACCCCACCTCTGACAGGGAGAGGGATCTCCACTTGTTAGACATGGTGCGTTGTCTCAAATTTTATGTGCATTGCACCGAGTCTATCAGGAAATCTGACTCTCTGTTCGTCATTCCTGAGGGTCCTAGGGCAGGAAGACCTGCATCCAAGTGACTATCACCTCTTGTATCAAGTCCACTTTCTGCAATGCTTATGAGTTGAGTAAGAAGCCTGGCCCTTTCAGGGTTACGGCTCATTCTACTCGTTCTATTGGGGCCTCTTGGGCTTACAAGAATCAGGCTTCCACTGAGCAGTTATGCAAGGTGGCCACTTGGTCATCTGTGCACACTTTTTCGAAGCACTACCGTGTAGATGTGTTGGCATCGGCTGATGCCAGCTTTGGGAGGAAAATCCTGGAGGCAGTATTGCCTGTCTAGGATTTTCCTTGGTTCTTAGTGCTTCCTTCTCTGTTGAACCCTGTTGGTTCTAGTTCAGTGTGCTGTGTGATGCTCCTGGGGTGCCGTTACCCCTGTTTGATGTCCGTTGACACTTCAGTAGTTTTTGGGCTATCTCTGATCTGATGGTTCATATATGTTCTGTTGACTTTGGGGGCCTTGCGCCTGGTCCTTGCCTTCTTCCCACCGCTGGGAAATGTAATGGTTGGACATCCCAGAGTTACCAGTAACCTGTATTGGATGACAGAGAAAAGAGGATTTTAGTCTGACCTGTTAAATCCTTCTCTCTTACTCCATACAGGTTACTGGTCTCCCCCCTGTCAAGAGACCATGCTTGGCTCTCCTGTGGCAGACCGTGGGGGTCCTTCGGGGTCATGCTCACAGGAGTCTTCTTCCCTTCTGCTATCTAGTCATCTTAGTGTCTCATGTCTTTCTGGAGCTGATTGGCTAGCTGCAGCCAAGGAAGGAAGGGAGGCTCCACCCCCTGCATACACTTTGATAATTTGTTCCTGCCTACTAAGGGGCGGATCGCCTCCCAGAGTTACCAGTAACCTGTATGGACTAAGAGAAAAGGATTTAACAGGTAAGACTAAAATCCTCTTTTCCTTCCATTAGGTGTCAGTCGACTACCAAAAATCTTCGTGAAAGACCATAGACATCAATCACACTAATTGATGTGCAGAAAAGAAAATAACTGGAGAACATAGAAAACGTGGTCTCTCATAGGAATGCAAAACTAACCTCTCCCTACACAGAAACATCAGGTGCTCAACTCCCACTATAGATAAGATTCATGGGAATGCAGGAAAAGAGGCCTTTTCAAGGATAGAAACATGTTCTCCCTAAATATATATGTTTCAAAACTCATTTCTAGAGAAACTAAACTAATGTTTCTTAAACAGACAAGCCTGATTTATACACAGACAAAATGGTTTCATTATGGCATCTTAACCATATACTGTCCAGTAAAGGGTAGACCTTCTGTCAATATGCAACCTATGACCATTAGAGATACATGTAGAGATAGTCAAAATATTTTGCTCTGAAAGAGAAATCTGCAAAAAATTGCACTCTTTGACTTTCTCTTAAAAATTGCAGTTTTACCACTTTTTCACCACAATGCTTGTTAATCATAAAACCACACACATTATCTCCCAAGCATTGCCCATATTAACCATAGAATCACACATTGCCTCCCAAGCCTTGTCCACATTAACCATGGAATCCTACACTCCCCCCCCCACATTTTTACCCCACAATAATCATAGAATCACACACTGTCCCCCCAGCTTTACCTTACAGGAACAATGGATCCACATACTGTCTCCACAGACTTGTCCCATAGTATACTTGGAACCATACACTGTCCCCCAGACTTGCTCTATAGTTACCATAGAATAACACACTTTCTCTCCAGCCTTACTCCTTGGTAATCATAAAGCCACACATTGCATCCCAAACCTTGCCCCAGGGTAACCACAGAAAAACACATTGCCTCCTAAGTCTTGCCCCCCATAAAATCACATATAATGACCCTCCCAGCATTATCCCAGGCATGTTAGACATACCTGCAGTCCAGGCCATGTCCTGCTGCACTTTAGAAGTGCACCTTAGAAGTGCACAATTGAGTGTAATGACTCCCCCCCCCCATCCCCTCCGGAACTGACAAAGTTTCTGCTAAATTGTAAAGGAGTTAGCCAAAAGAAGAACATTTTAGCCTATATCAATTGGTGGGGATTTGGGTGGGAAAAGCAGCCAATAAAAGAAATATATGACTCCAAAATCTCATAATATAATTCCCAAAGAAAATCAGAACTGAAATTGCTTGTACCAACCAACCCTGCTGTGGGGACTTTGTACATTATACCAAAAATCCACAAACCAGGAACCCCAGGCAGGCCAAAAATCCACAAACTAGTAACCCCAGGCAGGCTGTCAGTAACACTTTTGGACACTGACTGGGAAGATCTGTCCTGTTGACAAACATCTTACAACTTCTTGTCAATAATACTAATATATTAATGCAAGACTCCACAAACATTCTTAACAAACTCAAGCAGATAAAAGATGTACCTGCTAAAACAATTCTAGCAACCATGGATGCAGAATTGCCCTATAACATCTCACATAAGGATGGAATTTATGCCTGCTATCATGGTTAGTCCATTATTTCTTTGGAGATATACCAGGGTTCAGGTTGCCATGATGTGTGTGTGCTGCTTGATAATCCAATTAGATATTATTGAGATTACCCAAGTGTAATATTCGGGTTGCCATGGTGCATATACACACTTTATGATACGTTTGATATTCCTGAGATTACCTATATTACTGTGTGTACTCATACATGATTGGTTTAATCAATATAGATGGTTGAGCAACGTAATTGGAGGCTCGTTCTCAACATATAGGATTTTAAGATGTTATTTGAAATTGGAACTTGATGGCAGCTGTTTTTTTGATAAAACAGCGGACTAGAGCTTTGAAAAGCGTTAGATGTGGGTATCACGGTGCCCGTGCTTTGTGCAGCAGGCGGCGACATTCTGACTGCTAGTTTGCATTGCTGGTTATTGATTGGCTAACACCTTTTGTCGCTGCTCAGTGATGGCCTTTATATACCCTGTCATTTCCTCAGGATGGTGCCCTTTCATGGTGTATTTGTTCCTGCATTCTGATCCGTTATTGTTGACTGCGTATGACCTGGCCTGCCTGACGACATTCCTGATTCTGCTCTGTTGCTGACTGTATCCGGTTGAGAACCTGCTCCGTTGCTGACCTGGCCTGGCTGAGAACCCGCTTCCGTTACCAACTGCATCTGGCTGATGACCCGTTCCCGTTACCGACTGTATCCGGCTGAGTACTCGCTCCGTTGCTGGCCTGGCTAAGAACCCGCTTCCGTTACCGACTGTATCTGGCTGAGAACCCTCTCCATTGCTGACCTGGCCTGGCTGAGAACCCGCTTCCGTTACCGACTGTTCTGGCTGAGAACCCGCTCCGTTGCTGACCTGGCCTGGCTGTGAACCCACTTCCGTTACCGAGTGTATCTGGCTACACCGCTTCCGTTTCTCTGTGCTGATCAGTTTACCTGTTCTGTATCTGACCCCTCTGGCTGCCAGTTGCCCTGTGCTCTTCCTTGTCTCTAGTACCGTGCATCTCCAGCATACCACTGTGGCCTCACTGTTGCCTCCGTTACGATCAATGGTTGCTGTATGTTAATCGGTTGTGCCGTGAGGCTCTGTATCTTGTCGACCGTTAGCTAGGATTAGTGCCTAGTCTCTCTCCATACCGCTTTTGCGGAGTGTACAAGCGAAGTACCAGTGCAGTGTTCTATCACTGACTGTGTTACTCTGATCTCTCTGTGTCCACCTCTCATGCCTCGCTGGGCTCACTCCCTCTGGGAGTTACAGTATTCTGGGCGTTCCCAATTGACCCTTTGAGTACCTGGATGTTCCAGGTAGAGTGTTGCTTATCTCATCTGCAGGAGCCTCAAGCTCAAGAGCCAGCGTTACGTTGCACCATCCTCATAGAGGAGATATTGGTTGTTTCCACCACTATACGTGCTGTGCTGTGATCCACCCCTAGCGCTCTAGGGATATTTCTGGGAGAGTTATCTCGGTCTGTTGCCATCCAGTGCCAGGGTCAGTGGTGCCTTGATCCTTGGGTTCTGTACCACCCAGGCGTCTGGGTATGCTAGCACAGTTGCCCCGCTCCTCTGGGTTGAGCTAGTCACCCTCCTCTGGACCACCTATGATCTAGGTCCTGTGGTCAGCCCGCTGCCTACTGATCCTGCCAGCTGTCCTGATCCCTGCCAGGGCCTCTACTGTCCAGAGATTGTCATTTTCATCACATGTAATTCCTATATTGGCCTATACTGTTATATTCACTTGCCTGTATATCTACTCTGTTGTATGGGCCATAGGCCTATCTATGTCTTTGAACTTTTCTCTAATAAAGTTATTTTAACCTTACCAAACTGTTCTGAGTGTTCATCAAAAACCGTGACAGTGGGCTCTTTGTTTTTAATATCTATGACATATATGTATTTCAACTTTGCTTACTGAAGACACCTTTTCTAGGAATCTTATATATAGACAAGTCACTTCCTATTGTTTTCTACATATCCGGTTGTGAATGGAGACTGGTTAATTTATCCATAAGCGTGTCAGTCAGGATTGGTATATGCCTCTACCTGATCACATCTTTTGTGAGTATCATACACCTTTATTACTCCTACTTGCGTGATCTTCTGGCAATATCGCACTATTGGGCACCTTCTGTTTGTTTTTCTTTCTTATGTGGTACCATTTTTAGGAGAGTGTGAAAAGAAGAGCAGCCCAGCCTTTCATTGTTTCCATCATTAAGGATTTCCCTAATCTGGGGCAGTACGTACATCCCCAGAGGCCTGTGAGGCTGTGACTCTATATTTATATATCTATCTATCTATCTATATCATATTCCAGCCAGTTTACTTGTGAGTACCCGCTTGTTGGGTCTTCATGCTTGTGGTATTTTATTTACTCTGAATCCACACAAGTTCTCCCTGTTTCTCCTTTTCCGTCACTTGTATGTGGCACTAAGAGAGGGGATTGCTATATTTTGTTAATGATTCCTGCAAACTTCAGCTCTTCATTTAACTCCCTTGATGCTAACCAGGAAGAAAATCCATCTGATTTACTTCTTTACTAGCTGTGGAGGTAAATGTGTGTACAAACATCACCAAGATTTTTACTACTCCTAATAGCAAGAGGCACACATAGATCGATATGGTTGTTTTTAAGATCTGGGCCTCTAGTGATAATATACCAATTTCTGCTTAATATTCCTCTCAAAAAAGAAAAAAAAAACGGGAGAGAGCTAAAAAATAACTGAAATAAATGAAAAATATATATAAAATAAAAATACAGTAGGGGTATAAGTAGAAACCCCTATTAATACCCTATCTAATGTTCCCATTACACCAACCGGTCACGCGCGCTAAAAATAGCACGTGTAACTGAGCCTGTTGGAAAAATGGGAAAACCAGATAACCAAAATTTTCTAAAAGGTCAGTGTGGAAGCCAAAGACATAAGAATCCAAACAAAATCTATCAAAACATATATAGTTTTATTACAAATAACAAACATCCATAAAATCATGCAATGTATACACTGCTATAAAAGCAAAATACAATTAAAATGAAATTCCAGTCAAGGAGAAACACTGTCCCATATAACTAGGATCAACCAAAATATATACTTTCAAATGAAGAAGCTTCAATATATTCAAGTATACTTCTCATAAAACTGCAACAGAATGTCTTTCCTGACCACAAGACAGCTTTGCTCCACAAGTGATCTTATCTCCCGCCCCACTGATATGTATGTACAAATGGTAGCGGGAAACCTCGGCTACTGTTGTGCTGTGGGGCTAGTAGTAAAAATGTCCATAAATAGTGACCTTAACGCCACCCTGGTTAGGTTTGTATAAATCACTAGCCCTCTATATAAGCCTGGCTCTTACCCACTACAATGCAACAACAGTCCGCTGGTTACTTTGTATCTTCCTCACTCCAGCGAAGGTATAGAGTTATAGCAAAGTCTAGTGGAGGGATGTGTCCTGATCTCTGATTCGCGGTCAGCAGGCAACGATTATTCCTGTTGCCGAACAGTCTGATGAAATATTCACTGTTTGATATTAAAGCTCCTGTACTGGTGACATATGTAATCCAACAATATTAGTCACATGTCAGCGATATTGGTCACTCTTTGACGTGTTTGTACTGTTGTACTTTGTCAAGAAGTTTTAATTCTATTAAGAATTATATGGTGTTCTTCCATTGTCTTTTTTAGGCTTTTAAGAGAGTCACTCAATTAGATTTCATTGTTTGTTTTCAGATGTTCTTGATTCTTCATATACTGTAACCTTGTTCTTTGAAAAGTATAGAAAATTTGTCAGATAAACAACATTGAACATTTCAATGTTAGAACAGATGCAAAGTAAATTATTGGTTGTTATAGGTTTTATATATATATATATATATATATATATATATATATATATATAAAATCTTCCATGCTTACAAACGTTTTGCCCAATTAATTATTAGTAGCTTGTTAATAATGGACATAGCATCATAACATTTCTTAAGCCATTCACACCACACCGCAGGGAAGTGTGAACGTGCTCCCTGGGGCAGCTGGGAGGGAGGTGGGAGGAGAATTAGGAAATCAAGAAGAGCTCTGCCTGCACATATTATGCAGAAGTGCACATCTTGAATATTAAATATCTTTAAAAGTATGTAAACGAAAAGAAAAAAAAAATACTACTTGCTAATACTACTTTAATAACTAAACCTATGGTGAAAAAAGTTTTTGACATCATTGAATCAATTTCTTATACACTTCTTACACATGTTCACCATTCTTCTATAGCACTAGATGCATCCTTTATCAATTTATTTAATTTTCTCAGCTTCCCAATCAAGCATTTCTTTTAAAACTTATGTTACTGGTTGCTTAACAACCTTCTTTATTAAAAGGAACTCACTGGATATAACAGTTGCGGATGGCTGATTCCTTCCATCTCTCTGGATGTCCAGACTCCGAGCTCAATCCCCCTCCCTCCTTCTCTTCTATCTTTTGCCCCTGTCTTTTCTCTTTATCCACCCCCTCCTTATATTTACCTTGAAACTGAACGACAGTATTTGTTCTTTGCTTCAGGGCTTGCCCACACTGTGGATTTATTGGTGACCTTATTTGCTAACTGACATTGTTTGACATTTTGCTTACCTAATGCACTTTCCTGAATGCATTTGCCTGTCTTTTTGTATACTGTCGTTTCCTCAATAAAAATCTTTTTTGAAATAAATAAATAAACGTAAAACTTATGTTAATTTAATATTGTGCCTTATGGTCTTTGCTACATTTTATGGTGAAGTAAAATTTGAAAGAGTAGCAAGAGCTAGTGAGGTCATCATCATGTTATTGCAGCTTTGCTGTCACTGCATATATATGCATGGTATGTAGTGGGACTAGAAACAAGGCGACAGCCAAGGGCCCAAGGCATGGTTAACCCATCCCTGTCTAGTGCATGGCCTGAAATGTATGCTATTAAGTGAAAACATTGATTAATTCAATACAATTGTACTTAAGTTTGAGCTTTTTATTTTGCTTGTGAATGCAGTTCAGTGATATTTTTCATATTCTAATTGTATATATTTTTACACAGGGTCTTTTGGATGAAAACAAGGTTCAAATTACAGTTCTAAATCCAAAGTCTATTACCATGGGCCAACTTTATGGGCAGTTTGATCCAGTTTCACATGAATGGTCTGATGGAATACTGGCTGTCAGTTTCAGAGCATTTGCTTCTTCTTCAGTAAGTATTTAAGAAATAGTTTGAGCAATATGTTGCCCACCCCGTCCTGGCATTCAAGGGGTTAAAGGGTCACTCAGATTTCCAAACAAAAGACTACATACTATTAAATGAGAATAAAGGGGGATATGTATAAAACTGGTTACAAAGAAAGTTTCTGTAAAAGTGCCTCAAAGCAACATAAGTATATGTATAAACATCTAACAACATTTTGCTAAGTGCTAACTCCAGTTAGTTGACTTTTTTGAAAAGTGGAGTAGAAATGGTCTTGGCCAAACAAGAATTGTGTCCCAATGTATTTATAAAGAAATTCGCTAATTGCTCCAAAAATAAAGCCAGTTTTAGGGATTAAATCATAATGCCAGGTAAAACCTGTTCTTATTAGAAGTATATAATACCGCTCTACGTGTGAATACATATTCGCAGAATATTCTCAGATAGACATATTTATAAACGTGACTTTATTTCTTTATAAATATGACCAGGCATTGTGAATTTTAGCAACAATTCTTAAGAATACACTAAGAAGGCTTTTTATACATCACCCCAAAAGTTCCTTGTTTATTAACATAAGATTTATTTTGTGTGGTATTGGATGCTAGGATAGCCATCGGTAGCAGCTGGCAGGTGAATGGGGCTATAGTGTTCAGCCAAATCCCATGTGATGCTTTATACCTTACTCTTCGAATCTTAAGGAAATGTAGTGTTTCCTGAAAATACTATATGTGCAATGCATTAAGCCAATTAGGAAAAAGACATTTATGGAATTAACCCTTTGTGTATCAGAAGGGTGTGTAGTGCATTGCAGGACAAGTAGATTATTATTATATTTTTTTCCTGTTTAAAGAATACACATATATACGAGATCAAGCACAGATTGATCTAGTAATGTATGTTTAACGATAACACAAATATTGGTAAAATAACAATCAGTCTGATTGAATCTGCTAGTATAAGAGCCACATAAAATACATGTATTATAGAGAATTCAAAAGGTTGGAATAAAAAGATATCACATAATAAAACCAGTTAAATGTACAGTAATCATAGCATTATCAAATGAAGAATATGAATAAAATATGAAATATATTGTTAATTTGCCATCCTTGTAAATAAATTGGTATGGTGATGGGAAAACGTTAATCAGATGAGATGAATGGGTTACTGGAGATATAGCAACTAAATCCTTTTGAATAAAAAAATATAAAATGGAATGAAACTAGTGAGATGAGGTTGGAAAGAGTTGCTTCAATACAGTGATGTATTTTGTCAAAAACTCTTTTATGCTCCTGAGCCCCTGAATCGTGGAGATATGTCAAAAAAAAAAAAAAATAGAGCAGCACACAAACACTTCTAAGTGCAGTATGTTTATTAGCCTTGAAAAATTGTATAGTATATACAATCAATGTTAGAAGAATATCTTATGTAACCAAAATAAGATAGAGCCAAGGTAAAAACACTAAAAAAAATTATAATAATATTATAATAATACAACAAAAATATAATGTATGTATGTATATTTTTATTTATATAGCACCAACAGGTGTATTTAGAGCTTTACAGTTTATATTTAATAATAGTGTAAAAGCCTGTGTACACGGGCCAAGGTCTGGATGATGTTAACTCTTTGAGTGACACTTTGCAATGTGTTGCGTACCCCTCTGGCACTCAAAGGGTTGAGGCCGGTCCTGTTCTGCGTCCTGCCGCCGACGCAGTCATGCACTGTAGAGACTGCCCGAAAGCACAGAATGCTCCCAGCATTCCATGCTTTTGGGCAGTCTCTACTGCGAATGACGGCTTCTGACAAACATTCTAGCTAATTATTATATATGATAGGGGCATTCAGTAAGTACAGAAGTTATCATAAGGGGTACACTAGTTGTGCATGCATTAGGATAGGACAGATAAGCTGCAGCCAATCAGGGATCAGAATTCAATCACTGGACCTGTTTCGGGCTGACCAGATAGCTTGAAATCTGATTGTAGTGGAGAGAGCTACTCACTAGTAGCCGAAGAGTTACTAATAGTTTGTCTGTTGGCAACACCTGGGATACGAGGTCACTGCAACATAAAGCTTACAACCGAAATATATGATGAGTGGCATATAGATTCAAGTCAGGTACAGGATGAAGTGCAATTTATAACAGCTCTGATAGAGCACATGAGATAAGGTTTAAAGGGACAGTAATACTTAAAATGTAAAAAAAATGTGTTGTAGGTTTTATCCCCCTGAGTAAAACAAGAGTACTCCCACTGCTGAAAGGTGTTTCATTCAAAAGTTATTAATTTTCAAAGTTGAATTTTTTAGGCGCAATATCATAGTGGCCTGAAATTGTACAGTGGCGCTGTTGCTACACCATCCTATGGAGATTTATGGTGCCAGGACCAGAGCTGTCCATTGGATCGTGTAGCAACAGCACCACTGTACAATTTCAGGCCACTGTGATGTTGCACCTAAAAAATTCAACTTTGAACTGTAATAACTTTTGAATAGAACACCTTTCAGCAGTGGGAGTACCCTTGTTTTACTCAGGGGGATAAACCCTACAACATATTTTTTTTACATTTTAAGTATTACTGTCCCTTTAAAGGATTAAAGTGGGGCTACATTTCCTATAGCTTGCATTTGAAGTTGTTGAGGATTGATGCTTGGTGAATGCTGGGTGGTATGGCATTCCAGAAATAGGGAGCATATATATTAAAAGAAATTATATATATATATATATATATATATATATATATATATATGTAAACAAAATAATATTCAAAGAATATTAAAAAACAGCTTCACAGCTCCATCATTTAAACACAAGCAGCAGCAACGTTTCGATCCTCTAATCGGGATCTTTACAGTGAGTGCGTACATTATTTTGTTTACATATTTGTCAATATACGGTACAGCACCCGGTGGTTTGACAGTGGTTGACACTGAAGAAAATACGTGAGTACCAATATCACATTGATTGTACATAATATATATATTCAAGGTCTGTAGTGGCAGCACTCACTGTATTGTGTGGTGTCAATATCTGGGTGTGCGTCTGGTTAAAGATAGATACATACAATTCATCAGGGAATAGACGGCACTCTCAGCATAGCAGTATGAAAATCACTCTGTGTTTATTAAGATCATCGTTTCGGCCACATTGTGGGGCCTTTATCTTGATAAAGGCCCCGCAATGTGGCAGAAACGTTGATCTTAATAAACACCCAGTGATTTTCATGCTGCTATTCTGAGAGTGCCATCTATTCCCTGATGAACTATATTTATATAAATTAAAATGACCGTAGAGTGTGCTAAAAGTAACAATGTATAGAATTTTAAACGTTAAAGATTACCCCTATGAAAATAGCATAGAATGTGTAATCCCTCCAACTAAGCAAATGCTCTGTGACTAAATACTCTTACTTTAGGTATTCTTGATTTTAAGCCCATGGTTAGTCTAAATGCTTACTAGAACTTTAATTAATTGGATTATGTGATCCACTTTATCTTGTTCCCACATTCTCCTTCTTTAATAGTTAGTGTTTGCTCCACTGGATAGGAGTACCCTAAAATCTTCTCATTTCGGATCCATGGTAACACTTCCTCAAAGACAGAGTCTCTGTAAAATGCTGTGGTTTGGCAGGACCGAACATAAAAACACTAGAGGGCTAGTGGTTATAGCAGAATATACCATTAAGTTAGATAAAATTAAATAACCATATTATTTTAAAATAAATGTAATTTCTTATAAAATTCCGTTGGACTATTCAATGTGAAATAGGAAAGATTATAAAACCCCACATCAATAATGTATGTTTGTGGGCTTTATAAGAAAAAAAGTAAAATTTATAAAATTGTATGCTCCTAACATCTATTGCCTCTGTCTATGGTACTGTGCTGCTTTAGAAATTGTAAATTAATAGATAATAATAAATGAAATTCGGACTAGCTGTTACAACCTATTGCTATTAGCTGTTTGATAACATATGTCTGATTTTAATGTGATTTATGTTATTCTCCTAATTATGCTGTTTATAGTAGGATGCAGACATCTGAATGGTGACTTATGATCAGTAATGATAGATGTAGAATCGTATTATCTTTCCTATTTTGCAGTGAGTACTCACATGGGATATTATAAGAAATTACATATATTTTAAATGAATATGTGTATTTAACTTATCTAACTTAGAGTTACATTCTGTGATCCCCATTGGCTTAGTAATTTATTTAAACTTGGTGCCCAAAATCAAGGAGTTTTACCAAGACACTGTACCTGGGGAAGGGTCACATTGGACCTGAAACATGTAGATCTGAGAGTACTACATTCCAGTAGATCACCCAACACTACCCACTAAACCAGAAGGTGAGAGCAAGAACAAAGAGTGTTGTAAAAGCAATGAATAAAAAATTGAATGGTCATTGGGGCTAACTACAGGCTGAAAATCAAGAATATCTAAAGTAAGCATATTTAGGCACAGAGTTACTTAGTTGGTAGGAGGGATTACACATTGTATCTTGGTTACATAGGCGTGCTTTTTGATATTTATAACTGTTATTACATTTAACTCCCTTATTGACAGCTTCCTATACTATGCACAAAGAATGGCCTATTCTCTGCCATTCATTATTAATAAAAAGGCTTCTATTTTCACCACTCCAATTATGGTGGTATTTTGCATAATGGTGTATCCATTGTTTATTATTATTTAACTATTTTGCAGTGTAATTATCCTAGGATCTATCTTATTTTGGTTACTTAAAAAGTTATTTTAACATTGACCATGTTTATTCAACGCTAATAAACATACCACCCTTAATAGTGTCTGTGAACTGCTCTTTTTTTTTATTTTGACATATTCCTGCATATAATCTAATTGGTAACTGATTACAGGTAATGAGGAGTATAATTTTATAGCTATTACTGAAACCAGGTTAAACAATGTGCATGATTGTTCTGTCATTGTTTACCCTTATCTAAATCTTTTTGTAGCTTAAAAAAACTTCTAGGTCCATGTGTATTTCCCTACATAGTCTTGTATCATCAATATTAAAATCATTCATTTAAAAAAAAATGTAAAGTGTACTTGGATACAGAATTGAACTTTAAGGCATTCCGCTTTATAAGAACTTGAAAAGGTTCACTTCACAAAAACACACTGTATTCTATCATTTAACCAGTTATAACCATGTTATTGATACATCCACAGCAATACCCTGTCCGTATTAGTAATTATAATGATATAATACAAGTGCATTTGTTTGACAATGCATATTACAGAACTCATCTATAAGCATCACAGAGCAGTGCTAACTATAATACATTGTGCTCCTATAGAATATAGTGGTTCCTAACGTTTTTAATTTGTGACACACACCCTTTAATTTTTTTATAAGTCAATATACTTGTACTTTAAAATCTAAATTCTGTATGCATCGCTGTAATGACCTGTGGCCATTACTACAGTCTAAAATCAGGGACAAAAGGAACTGGCTGTCCCTGTATGTGGAAGGCCCAGCCACAATACCCAAATGCAGCCGGGCATTCAGAATTCCCCACCACCCTTGTTGAAAAGTAGGCTGCTCTCGATTGCTGTCTACCGTTCTATCTTAAATATAATGTGAATGTTTATATGTGTTGTCACAGACTGTAGTACATTTAATAGATGCTGGACCTCTGTTTTAATAAATTGTTTGTCTACAATCTTACATGGGACTTGTAGGCGTTAAATGGTTGTATTTTTGCAGTGCTCTCCAAATTGTATCTCTCTCACTGTCTGGTCCAGGTTTGAATAGGTGTCACTTTCCTAATCCCTACATCTTCTGTGTGATGAGATTAGTCTGGTGTCGTTATTGTCTGTAAAACCTGCTTCCATTGTGCTATGTGTTGATTGTAGCAATCTTAATGCATGTCGCATCCCCCTTCCCCTGAAATGTGGCTATATAAACCCTGGCCACTTCCAATAAATTCATTATTCATTGTGGAATATACCTGTGTGGTGTGTTTTATGGCAGGAGTGCTTTCACCCCAATTCCTAGAAAATTTGCTCTGCAGGACCAGTACTGCTACCCAACCATAGCTGCTTCAAGGAGAGGAATACCTGGAACAACAGCTAAGGACAACTCAGCATCTTTAAGCTTCCGTTACAAATGATCCAAACCACGAACTAGGATCACTCCGGTAGAAGATGACAGGAAGAACAACACCCCTTGAGGCCCTGAGTCATGCCCAACTGGCAGTGCCTTTTGGATATGGGGGCCCTGCGGAGGACAATGTTGGGCGAGAAACTTCTGGCTGGGTGGGAGTCAGTTCTGGACATCTTCATCCAGCCTGATCTGATAGTAGAACCAGTACTTGGCTCTGCTTTGGAAAGCAGACCAGAGATACCCCAATTTGGCACCCATCCATTACCCCCCTGCAGTCTATGGCTATAGCTATGACGTCCCAGGGCTGGTGTGGAATGTTCTGTGCAATAAGGCTAACTGTAGCAGCCAACATCGCATTCGAGTCTGCAAGCTAAGGGGCCCAAAGAAGAGCACTACTGAACCTTTTCGGCACACCAGATCAGTGGCTGGAGTTGGGCCAGATTATTGTAGTTGAGTGGATGGTCAAGCAGGTCTACATGAACCTGATTCGAAGAGTTGTGAGACACCAGAGGCAATTGGAGGTACAGGGATGGGTGGCGGAGGAGCCTCATCCCCAGCAACAACCAGAAATGCTACAGTCCTCACCAACCTCCCTATTGTACCAGAACTGGTGAGTGGGACAAAGGTCCTCACCAGCTCCTTTGTTGCCCCAGGCCCGATGGGTGGGACCGTCATCTTCCCCAACCCCCTTGGTTCTCCTGAGCTGGAGAGTGGGCTCAAAGATCCTTGCCACTTCCCTAGATTGCCGTGCCCTGTTGAGAGGAAGACCAACCCCAAACACAGTAGTTACCAAAGAACCGGCGCAGGTCTGGCTCCCGACTCCTCCTGCTTGCAGGCCTATTAAAGGTCTGACACCAGGGTAGTCTTCTCTGGGAGGAAGAAAAGTAACCAAATGCCCTTGGCCGCTAATTTGTACACAACTACCATGGACACTAAACCCCTTGGCTCCTGACCTGGCAGGAGGCTGTGCCCTAGGGACGAGGACTGTAATTTTCCGGAAGCCATCACTGGGTACTGCAGACATGGACCCCCCTTCTCCAACCCACTGCCAGGAACTTTCTGCTGACTTGGGACTCAGAAGGGGGGTATTGTAACATACCTGTGGCTGTTACTACAGTCTAAAGTCAGCGACAAAAGGAAATAGCTGTCAATTCAGAATTCCCCACCACCCATGTTGAAAAATAGCTGCCTGCCGTTCTATGTTAAATGTAATGACAATGTTTAAATGTGTTGTTATGGACTGTAATACATGTAACAGTTGCTGGACCCCTGTTTTAAGAAATTGTTTGGCCTACAATCTTACATGGGCCTGCAGAGGTTAAATGGTTGTATTTTCGCAATGCGCTAAAAATTTTATCTGTCTCATTGTCTGGTCCAGGTTTGATTAGGTGTCACTTTTCTAATCCCTTCACCTCTGTTGTGTATTCACTATTGTCTTCTGTATGATGAGATTAGTCTGGTGTCAGGAATGTCTGTAAAACCTGCTTTCATTGAGCTCTGTGTTGATTATATCAATCTTGTTACATGTCACATCCCCCTTCCCCTGTGTGACTATATAAACCCTGGTCACTTCCAATAAAAGTCAGTAACATAGTAATTTAGGTTGAAAAAAAACTTGCGTCCATCTAGTTCAACCCTTTTCCTATTCCTGTTTACCATCGTTGATCCAAAAGAAGGCAAAACCCCCCCTCAATATAGCAATTTCAAATTCTGCCTTGAAATGGGGGGAAAAAAATTCCTTCTTGATTCCAAATGGCAATCAGATTTCTCCCTGGATCAACAAACCCTAACTAAATATTAATCCCAACACTAACGTACATAGCCCTCTATGTTATGCTGTTTTAAATAAGTATCCAGGCACCTTTTAAAGGCATCTAATGTATTTGATAGCACCACCTCCTCAGACAGTGAATTCCATACCTTTATTGTCCTTACTGTAAAGAAACCCTTCCTCTCTTGTAGATTAAATCTCCTTTCCTCAAGTCTAAGCGGGTGCCCCTTGTCCTGTGTACTGTTCTGTTAATGAACAGGTCTTTGGAGAGCCTTTTGTATGGGCCCTGAACATATTTATATAGTGTTATCATATCCCCTCTAACACGCCGTTTCTCTAGTGTGTACAAGTTTAACTTAAACTTTAACTAAAACTTTCCATTCCCCTTACTAGTTTTGTAGCCCTCTTCTGCAGTCTCTCTAGTTCCATAATGTCCTTTTTCAGAAAGGGCGCCCAGAATTGAACAGCATATTCTAGGTGGGGTCTTACCATGGACCTGTAAAGAGGCATAATTATATCTTCCTCCCTTGAGTCAATACCCCTTTTAATACATGCCAATATCTTATTGGCCTTTGCAGCTGCCAGCTGGCACTGCATGCTACTGCTAAGTCTATTGTTTACCATAACTCCCAAATCTTTTTCATTCCCCAGAGAAACACCATTTAAACTATATGTTGCATTTTTATTATTATACCCAAAATGCATAACTTTACACTTGTCTATATTGAATTTGATTTGCCATTTGCCTGCCCAGTTACTCAATTTGTCCAAATCCTCTTGTAATGAAGACACATCCAGTTCAGACTTTATTACCTTACTTAATTTTGTGTCATCGGCAAACACTGATACATGGCTCTATATGCCCTCTGGGAGGTCATTAATAAACAAATTAAAAAGAAGAGGACCCAGGACAGATCCCTGAGGTACTCCACTTATCACATTTATCCAACTGGAGAACTTGCCATTTACTACAACTCTTTGCATTCTATCTTTCAGCCAATTTCCAATCCACACACAAACATTTTCCCCTAGGCCTATTTCATTTAATTTGTGGGTGGACCTAACTTATGCCAATACGTGGCTGAAGTGTGCTCCCTGCCGCGTTAATATAGGCCTAAGAGAGGGCCCATAGGAAGAAGAAGAGGGGGAAAAAAAAAAAAAGAAGGGGGGGACTGCCTAAGGGAGGGATTCCAAAATCTCGCGATGTAACTGAGGGCTACCGACCGAGGTATAAGAGTGAACCTCGGTCCGACCACAACTTCAGGCTAACAAATAGCCTTATACTTGTGGGCGAACCTAACTTATGCCAATACGCGGCTGAAGTGTGCTCCCTGCCGCGTTAATATAGGCCTAAGAGAGGGCAAAAATAAGGCAGCTCCACAAGTACACAGTAATCAAATTTATTTCATGTGATTGATAAGAGATTACAAGGCCAAATTACGGAAGGCTTGTCTGATTTCTACCATAGGAAAAGGTATGTAAGTCATATAACTGGCGGAAGCCCATCTACCTAGATGCTTAATGATATGAACAGGCACTTGATGGCGGGAAGCCGAAGTAGCTGCTCCAGTGCGGAAAGAGTGTCCTGAGAAACCTTTGGGATCAAAGCCTAACCTAGTGAGGACAAGTCTGACATATTTAATAAAAGTGGGCGTAGTTAATGGTTTCCCCAGTATCGGTAACAAGGGGCTGTCCCTATCTTTGTCTTGAAGAGTAGGTAAATAAGCATCTAAGTAGGCTACCGGGCACCAAGGGTTGGAGGAGGGGTAGAAATAGATTTTGGTAGGGGGGCCAACTTGATTGGTTTTTGAAGATGCCAAAAATAAAACGTAATGGTCAGAAAAACTAACCAAGTCGGCAATAGTTAAGAACTTATCTGAAGTCCTAGCCACAGTGATTTCTCCTGGCCTCATGAAACCATAAAATGCTAAAAATATGGCAGCCAACAACGTATTATTAATTTCAATAAAAAATGGTTTAGCATGCAGGAACTGACACATGGCCCGAAAGAGATTCCCATCAACAGGTAATTTGGGTGAAGCTTTATGTTGCTGGGATTTCCTGATACCCTTCAAGGCTAACTTAATAGGGTGACTCATGAAAAGCGACTGATACTGACTATCCAACATAACTAAAAAGTGCTGAATACCCACTACATATAGTTTGATGGTGTTAAAAGTCAAATGTAATGAAAAATGGCAATAAGATATGAAAGCCAAAATTGTGTTAATGTCAAATGAATCATAGGGCCTAAGGTTATAGATGAACTTTTGAAACAAAGACCAAGCTCTGGCATAACTTCTTCTTGTACTAGCCGCCAGAGCCTGATGCATGAGAGCCTTAGCCCCTTGTAAATAGATATTTAATCCATCTTCATGGATTCTAACTCTGGGCACGATACTGGAGAGGGATCTGCCGAGGGGTGTAGTTGATGGAATTCCTGAAATTTCAAACAAGATAATACTTCAGCTAAAGTATTTGAAAGTCCTGACGATTGTTCCCCAATAATATTGAATTTGAAATACAAAGATAACCAAATTAATTTCGTCATAAAGGACATGATTAGGGGAGAGGTGGACCGGCCTTTATAAATCAATGATACCGTGGTTTCGTTATCAATCTTAAATCTAACTGTTTCCCCGATCCAGAACTTACCCCACACCGTAGCGGCCCCCACGATCGGTATAAGCTCAAAAAGGCCTGGTGAATTTTTGAAATCGGGGGACCTACTTATTTTTGGAGGCCAGGCCTTGGCTAACCAATGATTACCATGAATAGCTGCAAACCCACCAGAAATAGTTGCACAAGTGACAACCGTAGGAGACCTAGCCGTTACTCGAGGTATGAACATAGAGGGACCATTCCAACACCTAAGGAATCGAGCCCACATATCTAAGTCTAGTATAGTAACTTCATCAAGGAGTACCGAATTTCCTTCCTGTGGATCCCCAGAGAGCAGAGATAATAAATGGGATATGAAAGAACGACCCTGAGGAATAATCCTCATGGCAAAATTTAACGTAACCAAAAGTGACTGTAACTCTGCTCTCTGACAAGAATCCCTGGCAGCAAACTCTGCAATCGTATTTTGAATTAGCAAAAGTTTATCCTGTGGCAAACTGGCTTCTAAACTCACGGTATCTAACTGAATACCCAGGAAAAAGAGCTTGGTGGTAGGCCCAATGGATTTGCCCTGAGATAATGGAATATTCAAGTTAGAAAACATAGCTGAAATTTCCCCTGGGCCAATCGGTCTAGTGTGGGAGGGTTCTATAATAAGAAAGTCATCCAGGTAATGAATGATATGGTGACAATGATGATGGTTTAGTAGAATCCAGCCCAATGTATCTGCAAAGATATCAAACAGCTTAGGGCTGCTCTTGGCCCCAAAGGTCAAACGTGTGGAGAAATAATACAATCCACGCCACTTGATCCCATGCAGATTCCACAGTGATGGATGTAAAGGTAAAAGTTTAAAAGGATCAGCAATATCGGCCTTGCTCAACCAGGAACCTCTTCCTGTCTGAATGATCAGCTGGATAGCGTCATCTATTGTGGAATATTGTAGAGAAAATTCTTCCGAGGGAATAAGTGAATTAAGGCTAGGAATGGCTATAGAATGAGGCACTGACAAATCGTAAATCAAACTGGGTTTATTTGAAGATTTACTGTGTGCCACTCCTATCGGATTAATACGCCAATGGGAGAAAGGGGGAGAAGCAAAAGGCCCGATAACATACCCCTTAGAAACTTCAATCCTGATCAAATCATCAACCACCTCAGGTTCTTGCAGGGATGACAATAAATTTTCACATTCCAGTGTGCCACTAGGTAAAGTGACCAGACCTTAGTGAAAACCCTCTGTGAACCCCTGAATCAAAAATTCCATTAAGCCCGTTGAGGGGTGAGATTTGAGATAAGTCTTGAGGTTTGCAATATGCACCCCGTCTAGTCATGATTTTGGGAACAATCTTTGTGGACAAATAGAACGAGGGTGAGCCCGCTTGCACAGAGAACATAAATGAACCAATCTGCAAGCACTAAAACCACAACCACCATAATTATAATTGTTGCAGATTTGAGACTTGCCAAAGAACACAATAGGTCTACCCAAGCGATCAAACCTAGTACTGGTGGGAGAAGCGGACTGACCCTCACCCTGATTGTCCGGCAGAGATTGAGGAGCCGGTGTTATAGATAATCCCGGGCACCAGTTAGTGGAATGTTCAATAGATTGGCACCTGGAGCATACCGGAGCAAGAAGACCGGCGAAATGCCGGCAAAAAAGCTCCGTGTCCAGCTGGCTCCAGTCCAAGGTGATATTAAATTGTGCAAGTGCAGCTGCTGCTTTGGCTGAAAAAGACTTGTGGTAATCATAAAAACTGTAACCACCATACTTGTGTCCCAGCTCTACCACCCTATACAAATAATGGTCCAACTCCTCCCTGCGCTCGGGGCGAACAGAACAGATGACATCTCAGTAAAGACTAAAGGCTAAAACAAACTCTGTGACTGACAATTTTTTCCCCAATCTGGAATCTTTAGCTCTAAGAACCACTGAAACCTGATCACAAGAAAAGGCTTTGTTTTCAGCACTGTCATGGGAGGATATCAATAGGGATACCAGGTTGACATTCTTGCCCTCAATAATATCCTTCCTCAAATGGTTAGGAATGAAATGGGCTGGCGAGATGGCCGGAACGGGGCTCCCTATCGCTGCGCAAGCTGGACTGGGAGGAATACCTGGAGAAACCATCTGAGCCACCTGATGACCTGAAGGTGGATTTCCCAATTCATCCAACCGAGCATGTATAGAGGCTACCAATTCCGCCAGTGTGGCTACTGAAGCCTGTAAATCAGCCAAATCTGAAGTGGATTGGGATATTGAAGGAGCTGGGCTATGGCTAGTACTAGGTCTTGGTGTCAAGGTAGGGGAGAATAAGAGCTTGAACAATTCAGCTTTCCTAGCCGAAGCCGGGTAAGGAATGCCCCTGGACTGTAATTCCTTAATGATCTTGTCCACAGTCCAGGATCTATATAAATTCGGGGATGAAAGGTTAGATGCTGGCCCCGGAGTTTCCTGCATCTCTGGCATAGCTGAACAGTCCGAAGTGACCGACATGCTTGATCCTAACACCGGCAAAGATAAGGTGCAAATAAGTGAAATATATTACTTATTTGCTGTCGGTCACCTGAATGCCTGACTAACTAGAGAAAGGATAGATGAAGAAGCACCTAACTGAGCTATATATGTGGGGAAGGTGAGGCCCTCAAATATAAACACCACCTAGAACTATCTATGATTTGGACCGAGGGGCGATTGCCTAATCGCTAGGCGGGAAACGTAATTGGCGGTGTTATCTAATTCCAAGAACCTGACTGTTCGTGACGCCCTACCTAAGCAAGAGCAGGAGGAGGTACGCTAGCTATGCGTTGGGCTGAGGGGAAATATACGATATTTCCCAGGGGTCCTAGACTACTCCTCCCTTCCTACCTTGAAAGACAGGGACCGACAGACTATTAGAAAAATAAAAAACCTATCCTACCTAATCTTAATAGAATCAAATAAGTGAAAAATTCCGCCAACCTTGTATGAAGACTCCGATATGAAAAATACAGTTGCTTGCAGTCTGAAGTGATTACACCTCAAAGTCGTAAGCCAGACCCCACGAATCTAGACTGTAAAACATAAAACCTGAGTGATAACTTGAACGCTAACAGAACCGATCTCTCATTTGGAATTTAAACCACCAAATAATGATGATAAACGTGACATACCTGCTGCCTTAAATGTCTACCCCTGAATAGCTCTCATAACTACTTATAATTAATTATCCTAAGGTACTAACTACCCCATAAAGGGATATCAACACAAGAAGGCCTGTCCAACCTCCAGAGACAAAGGAGAATTAACCCCTCCCCTATAGACCCTGAATGAGCCATAGACTGTACCCTGGAGCCAAAAGGAAGTTCCTACCCCCCTATAACCGGACCTCCTCCCCTATGTAGAGATCAACAGTGTGTATATCTGATTCCCTCTAGTACCTCAATCAAATGAATACACAAACGTTCCACTGAAATTATTCAGTGATACCAGTACTAAGGTCAGCTCTGGATATATAGGTTAGACAGGCAGCGGTCTACCAGGTATAAGCCGAGAATATAACCCAAAGTAACCTGAATAACTGAACTATGCCCCCTTAAATGTGTTACCAGCCTATCTCGAATGGATCGCAGAAGGAAGGAATGATTCGTAACCTTATAACAACATGCTTAGAGGATACCATGTAGAAGCCCAGCATATGATAAACCCAAACTCACAGCTCGCGGGCGGGCAGGAGAATAGTACCTGAACCCCATACCGTAATTCTGTTGCAAACGTTATCCCAAGTAAAATGGTCAAAGAGGGATTACCGTGATTCAGTAGAGAATCCTAAGACAGTAGCGAACGCGGACGCCGGAACGGAAACTGAAACTGAAGCTGCCGCTGACACAGCACCTGACTGAAACGTCACAACACCACGTGACCATTCCGAAATCTCGCGATGTAACTGAGGCCTACCGACCAAGGTATAAGAGTGAACCTCGGTCCGCCCACAACTTCAGGCTAACCAATAGCCTTATATTTGTACAGTATTCGTTGTGGAATAGACCTGTGTGGGGTGTTTTACTGCAGGAATGGTTTAAAGGGTCCCCTTTGACCCCCATTCCGAGGAACTTTACTCTGCAGAACCGGCATGGCTACCCAACTCTAACCGCTTCAAGGAGAGGGAAACCCAGAACAACAGCTAAGGGCAACTCAGCGACTTTATGTCAAATGTCCGGATGTTAATGTAACTGGAGAGCAGCACTGGGGAGCGTAGCTTGGGAACGTTGATGATGGCACCTATCCCTTACTGCGGCCAAAGCTGGAAAAAGGTGCCGGCTGCAAAGCCAGATGTCCAATCCTGTTTGAACCAGGACCCTGACCAGGATGGGGATTTCTTTCACCATACATTGGTGAAGGAGATGGAGCAGGACAGCAATGACAAGTGTGAAGGACTTCCAACCATGTTTAGAACTGAATACAACTAGGACCGACAAAACTCTAATAACTCCAGAGATAGAGTAAAGTGGATCACTACTGCCACCAAGTGATCGACTAATACTAGTATGACTCCTACACCACAAGTATCCAAAGGAATATAAGTCAACAAAGTTAAGGTAATAGATCAACAAGGAAGATAAATACGTTCAACCCTGCTACCTCTGACACCTAGGCCAGGACCACAGCTATAGTAGAGCACCTCTGAACTCTAAGAGATGGGACATCTGAAAAATGCAGCACACCCAGGTTCGACTTGCCCTGCGGTGGAAACACACTGTTGAGCAGAGTCGACCAGTGGCCACCTAGGCAGATGAGGACCAAATTAAAGGTATGTAGGAGAAAACAATAATAGCTTCTGTCGCCTGGGTAATATAGTGAATGCAATTAATACCCCCCCCCCCCCCGAGGGCTAAAGATGGAATCAAGTAGAAGAATACTCAAAACAAGCCGAGGTCCCTGGCAGTGTATGGGGTATAAGGGATAAGCAGAATCCGTAGTCAGTAAACGTAAGCCAGGGAGTAAAAAACCAGGTAGACAATCCAAATACACAAGCCAAGGTCGAAATACAAACAAAGTTAGGTCTATCCACAAACAAGCTCAAATAATCAGCAAGGCATTTACAGAGGACTATGACTATAAACATTAGCTGACCAGTAGGATCCCTGGAGGAGGAGGAAGTGATGCAAAGGGAGGAATCAGACAAAAATAGGTGTAAATGGAAAAAACAGTCAGAGACAGGCCAGAAGGATGAACAGGGCAGGGAAACCTAGCGGGTACAAAAAGAACCTTTTTGAGGTGAAAATTCACACTCCCTCTGAAACAATTCATTCAGTTACACGAGCTTCCCTGCATCTTTCCTAGGTTGGATACTTATTCTAATATTCAGTTTCCAGTTACATACTTCTGTACAAAATGTACACATATATACAAGATTCTAAGTTCAGTTCTATGCTAAAAGGTCTCTACAGGGCTGTGACCATGGTCCATTCATGTTTGTATGGACCACTGTATATGAGTCATCTGTCTCCCATCACTCTGTTCAGCATCGGTAGGTTCCCTGCAGTTGAGGCCCATGAAATCCACATGGTTCCTTGTATTCCCAGTTCCTTTGGTTTTGGACCACTCTTGATGTTGTTCCAGAGATCTTAAAGAAAGTAAACAAAAATTGAAATCTCGCCATACTGGAATATTTGGAAACAGATCAACACAACTCTTTGGGAATGTGATTCAGCGATACTTTTTCGTGGGGCTCTCATCAGGTACTTCCCATGCTATCTGCTAAAACACACATTCCTCCTATGAACTCAGAATACATTTTGCCACCTTCATTTAAAGTGATCTTACTCACTCACTTTGTGTTATAACTACTGTTCCATACAAGATCACCCATTTCCAGGTCTGTCCTGATTTTGATAATAGTCCCTTTATATTCCCTTATAGTCTGTCCCACTTCTGTCTCTCTCAGTTACCCTGTATACACATATACATATGTGTCTAGATACACACACACACATATATATATATATATATATATATATATATATATATATATATACAGAGAGAGAGAAGGTAATGAGAAGCACTCACTGTTAATATACATTTAAACCTGGGTGCTCATCAAGAAAGAAGACACATACAGTTCGTGGAAGGAGAGGCGGCACTCACAGGGATGATTTTTGCGGAAAGGTCAAACGTAGTTTATTCAGCATTTTGGCCAGAGATTGTGGCCTTTATCAAGAATATACAACATAGTGAAACATGGTGTTTATATACCCAATACGTGACCCTAAGGATGGGGAAAGAGGCGCCAAACATCCTTACTCCAACCCCAATCATTGAACGTGATGAAGTAAATTGATAGACAAGGGAAGCTCATGTTGGGTAATTATATTTCTGTTCTGAGGGTCTTTGGAGCATTTTGGGCAGTTTTGTGGTAATTAACCCCTTCCCTGCCAGTATTCAGGCTGTTGAATGATTCCTTTCTTATTCTCACATTGTTATTATTCCATGTGTTTATGCTTATTAGATTCTGTGTTTTTCTACACTTTTTGTTAACTTTTTACTTTAATTGTTATTGATCTCTATGTGACAGACACGTTGGGACATATCTCTGCAACCGCTCTGTGTACCGAGCTGAGAGACGGCTCATTTTAATTGTCTTCCCTTCCCTAACTGTCCAGTAGACATTCTTAGTGTCTGGGGAGCATTGGGAAGATTTGGTTCTGTAATTGGTACTTGGTACTGAGAAACTAACTTCCAATAAATGTCTGTTTTGTAATCTGTTTTCCGATTGGTTCTCTTTGTAGTCACCATTTTGTTTTTCTCTCTACCAAGTATCATAAACAGGGCTTGGTGTCCTCAACTCTCCTCCTCAGGTTAACCCTTCTCTTGCCAGATAAGTGTATTTTTTTTCTGCTGTGAAATCTGTAATCTGTGTTGACAGTATTTGGGTATTCCTTTACTGTTTCAACACTTTATACTGTAGAATGTCGGATCCACTAGGACATGGGACTAGGCCTAAAGCTAAGGACTCTGGGGCATCTTTGATCCTCCTTACTTACTATTCCTCATGCCAAACAGGGCTTCCCAGAGAATACTCAGGTCACTTATGCCTTTCATGTGCTGTGGCCCCTGCGTCTCTGCCAGGGCCTTCCAGCCATGATCAAGAGCCACTTTGGGTCAAGGACTTAAAGTCCTCTATGGCACAGTTTCCTCTTTCTCTCCAGGGGGTTCTACAGTCCTGGAGATCCCCTACTTCCTTCAGGTTTGTGGCCCCTAAGGCCCCTGGTATTCCTGATTTATCTGACTCTTCTCTGGAGGATTCAGATGGGGATTCTGAGGGTGATGTGTTCTGATGATGCTTCTCCCTAATTTCATGGTGACACCTTTGAAGCTGACCCTGAACACTCTACCGAGGGCCTCATAAAGGCTGCATTAACTACCTTGAACATTCCCTCTACTACTGTAGAGCCTCAGGCTACTGCTCACGTCTTTCAGAGGCGCAAGAAGTGGAAAACTCCTGACAACCCTCGTTTGTTTAAGGGATTCTCTAAGTTGTATCCCTTTTCTGAAGCTGCCTTGGCTCAATGGGCTACTCCCCCACTGGTTGACTCTCCCATTTCCAAGCTCTCTAAATCGACTGCCTTGTGAGTTGTGGATGCTTCAACTCTTAAAGACGAGACTGACAGAAAGCTTTAAGCTATCTTTAGGGCTAATTTCACTACCATTGGTGCGTCATTGAGACCCACCTTGGCTTCTGTCTGGGTCAATAGGGCCATTGCTGTTTGGACTGAACAGCTGACTACTGCTGTCCACAAGGGTGTCCACAATGTCTGACCTTTTATCCCTTTTGGTAACAGTTCTGAGGCGCAGCACTGTTACTGGCGCTATCTTTGATGCTGTTAGGCTTGAAGCTTAGGCCTCATCCTTATCTGTGACTGCTAGGCGTAAGCTGTGGGTGAAGATCTGGTCTGCTGACTTGATCTCTAAGAAATCACTGATTTCTCTTCCCTTTCAGAGTACCTCTCTTTTTGGCACTGAACTGAAGATCCTCATCAATGAGGCCACTGGGAGTAAGAGCACGTTGTTGTCTCAGGTTTCTAAATGTAACCCTCAGGCTAAAAGGCATCGGGGTTTTTTTTTGTCCCAAACAAGGCAAAACATATAGGATGAACCCGGTAGCACCTCAGGCCCTGCATTCCACCCCCAAACCCAAACAGCAGTGGAGGTGCAAACACACCTCCACCAAACCCAAATCCACCAAACCTTCTTTGGCATTACTTGCCGAACCCTGGTCCGCATCCTGAGGGGGGTCGTCTGCAACACTTTTTGAATATTTGGACAGGCTCTGTTAGTGAATAGTGGTTATTACAGGTGGTTTCAGAAGGCTACAGGATTCCCTTCAAATCCTTACCCCCCTTCAGGTTCTTCCCTTCTCGCTTCCCTCGGGGGCAGAAAAAGCACAAGCTTTTCAATTAAGAAATCCAGTCTCTCTTGGACAAGTTGGCACCAGTTCCTCAGCAGGAGAGAGGTTCAGGCTTGTATTCAAACCTCTTTGTGGTTCCCAAGAAGGACTCAGACTGCCGTCCTATCCTGGACCTCAAGGCTCTCAACAAATTTGTGGTCAAGACCCACTACAAGATGGAGTCCCTGCACTTGGTCATTGCTGCAATGTGTCCAGGAGAATTTCTGGCATCTTTGGATCTTCAGGATGCATACCTACACATTCCTCTGCATGCAGCAAGTCAGTAGTACCTCAGGTACCTCCAAAGTCTTACCTTTTATCCCTTTTGGCTTACATTTCTGAGGTGCAGCACTATTTTACTGACACTCTCTTTGATGCTGTTAGGCTTGAAGCTAAGGCCTCATCCTTTTCTGTGACTTCTAGGCGTATGCTGTGGCTGAAGATCTGGTCTGCAGACTTGATTTCTAAGAAATCACTGATATATTATCACGGTGCCTGTGATTGCTGCATTTCTATGTCTATTACTGATAGGGGGCTCACATTGGCTGTCTGCCTGTCACTATACCGGTGCCCTTTCCTGTCCAGACGTTTGTTGCTGTATTCCTGTTCCGTGTATGATCCGGTTTCGTCTGACCTTGCTTCTGTCTTCGCTGCCCGATTTGTTTACGACCCTGCTTGCCTGACTACGATTCCCGTGACCGATTCCGTTGACTATTGCTCCCTGTGTACCAATCCAGGCTTTGGCTGACTACCGCTCTCTATGTACTGATCCAGGCTTTGTCTGACTACCGCTCTCTGTGTACCAATCCAGGCTTTGGCTGACTACCGCTCTCTGTGTACCGATCCAGGCTTTGGCTGACTACCGCTCTCTGTGTACCAATCCAGGCTTTGGCTGACTACCGCTGTCTGTGTACCGATCCAGGCTTTGGCTGACTCCGCTGTCTGTGTCCCGATCCAGGCCTTGGCTGACCTCCACTCTCTAGAGTACCGTATCTGCGTTGGCTACTCTCCTAGCATTAACTTTACTGCTAGTGTCCCTGTTTCCTCTTCTCTTGTGTCCTATAGCCATTTGCTCTATGGTAGCCCGGTTGCTCTCCATACAGCCTGTGCCTTAGCGGTCACTTGTGGTTGCACTACCTTTCAGCCTGCACCTGCCGTTGCCTCCGGTTGCGCTACTATACAGCCTGTACCTTAGGGGTTATCTCTGGTTGCACCACCTTTCAGCCTGTGCCTCACTGTTGCCTCCGGTTGCGCTACTATACAGCCTGTGCTATACGATTATCTCCGGTTGCGCTACTAGCTACCGGTACCTTCCTGTTGCCTCGGGTTGCGCTGCTGTACTGCCTGTGCCTTACGATTGCCTTCGGTTGCGCTATACTCAGCCTGTCATTACTGTTGCCCCGGTTGCACTGTTCGATCTGTGCCTCACGATTGCCTCCGGTTGCGCTACTATACAGCCTGTGCCTATTCCGGTTGCCTCCGGGCATAACCTCCCAGTAAGTGTATCTGAGCCATCACGTGGGCTGCCTATACCTGGTTTTCTGGGCAAGTCCGGTAGTCTCAACTGTCTCCCTGTTCCATTGGGGATTTCTGCCCTGCAGTATTTACTTCACCTAGGACATCTCTTAGCCAGTACTGCTGAGGTTTTGTTCCAGTTCCTGTTCCAGTTCTACACTCTGCATTACTGTTGTTTTGTACATACCTATCTCTGTTGTACCCTGACCTGTGTCAGATCCAAAAGAGCTTATCCTCTGTCTGGGTCTGGACCTGTGGAGGGCATTTCTGTTCTTTATTATTTATTTAATAAAGCTGCATTGTTTTACCTTAACCAAATTGTCTGAGCGTTCATTAAAACAGTGGCAGCGTAGCTACACATTCCTGTGCATCCAGTAAGTCAGCAGTACTTCAGGTTCGCCTGCCACTTGGGACACTTCCAATTGATTGCTCTTCCTTTGGGCTCCCTACTGTCCCTCAAGTGTTCAAAAGAGTTCTGGGTGCACTAATTGCCTTTCTGCACACCAAGGGGATCCAGGTGATGCCATACATGGATGACCTTCTCCTCAAGGCGTCTTCCAGGGACCTTCTGGAGCACCAAGTTCAGGAGTTTGCTCAGATCCTCCTCCAACACGATTGGATATGGACAACTCTGCCCCGGTTTCCTTCCAGAATCTGGTGTTCCTGGGATTCCGTTTTGACACTCTGTAGGGTATGGTCTATCTGATGAAGGATTTGATTCCGCAGCTCACCTCCAAGGTGTCATCTGTCCTGTGGTGGACATCTGCTCCAGCAAGGAAGTTCTCCTCTCTGGTGGGGAACATGATCTCGACCATAGAAGTGGTACCTTTTGCCATGGATCATGCCAGGGAGCTTCAGAGGTTTGTGATCCTTGTTTGCAGAGGGAACCCAGATGTTCTGGATCATCCTGTCTCCCTTCCTTCAGAAGTGAAACAGACTCTTCATTGGTGGTTGGATCTTTCCAACCTGGGGAAAAGGAGGCCATTTGTAATCCCATACTGGACCATTGTGACGATGGATGCCAGTCTTGGGTCACCTGAGTGTTCATGGTCTCCAGAGGAGACTCTTCTTCCCATCAATATCTTGGAGCTCAGGGCAATCTCTCATTCTCTGAGATATTGGTCATCTCACCTGGAGGGTTGCCTAATCAGAATCCCGTCCGACAACGCCATGGCTGTGTCTTACATCGACAAGCAAAGAGGCACAAGAAGCCTCACGGCTTGGTTCGAGGTCAAAACTATTTTGACCTGGGCTGAAGACAATGTGCCTGCTATCTCCGCTGTGCACATCCCAGGCATGGAAAATGTCCTAGCAGACTTCCTCAGTCAATACACAGTAGATCCTGGAGAGTGGGAACTTCGCCCAAAAGTGTTCGACCTCCTGGTACAGAAGTGTGGTCTTCCTTGTATAGACCTAATGGCCACAAGAGACAGCCGGAGGGATCGGATGTTCTAGCAGGATCCCCTAGCATTCGCAGTGGATGCTCTGTTGATTCCCTGGAGATTTCTGCTGTCCTATATCTTTCCTCCATTTCCTCTGCTGCCTGTAGAGTCCTGTAGAAGATCCAGATAGACTACACCTCAGTCATCCTGATAGCACCTTATTGGACGAGACAGCCTTGGTTCCCAGAACTCCTGGCTTTGTCTGCTCACGAACCGTTTCCTCTGCCACATAGACTGAATCTCCCTTTGCAGGGTTACCTGTGGTAGACGGATGTGGATCAACTGGCTTTGATGGCATGGCTGTTGAGGCCTCCATCTTGAGGAAGAAGGCTGTTCGTCTGCAGTGGTTTTAACAATGATTCAGGCTAGGAAGCCAGTTTCTTCTAAGACCTACCACAGGGTTTGGTCTATTTTCCATTGTAAAGGGTGGTTCTTTTGGTGGTCTCTTCACGGGCAGCTAGGGGTTAACCCTCTGCAGTTACTTAGCAAGATAAACAACAGAGAAGCCAGTTGTGTAATCTTTGGTTGCGCAATATTCTTCGTTATATAACATATTAGTTGAGCATGCGTATTAATAGGTGTATAGCATACCTTTTAGGACGTAGTCTGTATTTACCCCACAATAACAAGTTGCAACACATCTCTGGGTTCAGAGCCATCTTGGGACTTGGAGAGTGTGTGTCTGATCTCAAGCTTGTGTGTAGAGATATCACTGTGGGATTCGTGTGGAGGGCTCTCCCAAATTGATGAAAACATTCCGTTTGTAGCTAAGTATCTCTCTGATTTATATCACGTATCTTCTGAATGTATGCATGTTTCAATAAGCAGTAGTTATAGTCTGCACTACTGCTGTGTGTGTGTCTCTTTATCTTTAGTGAATCCAGGAACCTAGCAAAACACTTGGCACTGTGAGCAGGGTTCACTAAAGATAAGGTAGTGACAGCATGTTTAAAAAATTGAAGAAACTGAAACTGACCCGTGCAGGGAGTAGGTGTCTAGGTATTCTGCAGCAGAGCAGAAAGCTGCTGCACATACCGAGTGGATTTTGTTTCAAGCTCTGCAAGACTTGCGGAATGAACATGACACTGTTCAAGGGGAATATCAGGCTTTACAGGATAAATGTACTATCATACATTACGGGAGCAACAAAAAAGGTTAGAACAAATAGGGGAAAGTTATGCGTCGTATGTGGTGAGTGCTGTGGCAAAGGCGAGGAGGAGACAGAGAGGAAAAAGATGGGTGATGTCTCCCAGAGCACTGTCCACATTCGAACACTGGTAGCAGAGGAGAAGTGGGATGAAATTTCCCATTGGGATTGGCTGTCCGATGAGGAAAGTGAACCGGACGGTCAATCAGATGTCCCAAACTATGGGGCTTGACCTATTGCTACTAAGTGGCAGCGGAAAGAATTGACTAATCGTTTGCAAACCCCTCAGACCTCAGCAGCTGAAGGGGATGAGGTTGCGGCAGCTGTGCCTGCTGCTTCCACTGCCGCGCAGAAACAATATACTGAGGAAACAAGGTCATATTCAGCTACAGAGTTAGCAGAATTAGGCAAGACATACAAACAAACTATGCATGAAAATCTGTTGGCTTGGGTTTTGCGTGCCTGGGATGCTGGTGGTGAATGTGTGAGTCTGAACAAAGAAGAGGCGGTACGATTGGGTAACATTTGTGTAGATCCTTTGGTCAGATTGCAAATACGACGAGCTAGGGATACAAATGAGCCCTTCACTGTGTTGCATTTGATGCGTGATTCTATACCCAGGTACATGAACATCTGATTTAACTGATAGATCTTACACCATGGACTACTTTGGGGGATGGGATTCAGAGATTGCGGGAGATGGCATGTGTGGCTGGTTGTCAGCGGATAACGGATGAGAAAGGGAGAATTGAAGTAAAGAAAGACTGGCAAGGTCCAGATGCTGAGCAGTTTGTGCCTTTGATGTGTAACAAGCTTTTGCAGTGTGCACCCCCCCGCAGACAGGGCTCCATTGTTCGCTTTGCTGCGTGATCATACCTTTGGTACTACAGTGTACTCAGCTAGTGGTCTTACGGGGTGACTGGGTGCACTTGACATGGGTCAGACACAGCCAGCAGCGAAGAATCGATCCGTAACTGACAAGGCAGAAGGAGGTGGGTCCAGAGTAAATATCTCTCACCGGCAACTCTTTGTGGACTTGTTGGCGAGTGGGGTTTCGAAAGAAGAGATCGATGGAATACCTACACATGCCTTGTTGAAACACTGTCAGGAACTGAAACAAAAAGGGAAGTTACAAACAGCCAGACCCAAAAAGGTGGCAACTAGTGACATAGATGTAGAAAGGGAAGAAGACATTGTACCGACTGACACACTCCCTGCCACACCCACTGCACCACCCCCAACAATGACTACCCGATACACAGAAGCATTTGAAGCATTACATGAACGTCAACTGACATGGACGATCCCTGAACCGTTATGAAGTGTTGGCCGGTCCCCGTACCCAAACCCTACTGTTGTACATATAGCAGTACTGAAATCAGGGGACCTCCGCCTATATGTACGTGTCACATTATACTGGGGACATCATAAGAGACCACAATATGTGTTAGCTTTACTGGATACTGGGGCAGAAGTGTCCTTATTTAATAGCAATAATAGGAATCCTAAGTATACCACAGGCTGTGTCATGGTTGAGGGGTTAGGAGGACAGAAAACACCTGCGTATCGGGTGCAGTGCCGAATGCAGATAGGGAAGGGTCCTGTTTTCCCGGCGGAGATTCTGATCTCTGAGTTACCTGATAACATTCTGGATATGGACATCTTAAAGGGGCATACAGTATACACAGAAACAGGATGTTGTACATTCGGCACTGCGATTCGTACTTTGTATCTTTCAGCCCTGAAGCCGATGGTCCGAGAGCATGCCAAATGGACCCCAGTGTACATCCCACCACCAGCGCAGCCAGTGAATCTGAAGAAATATCGGTTTCCTGGAGGACATGCAGAAGTGACAGAGACTATACAAGGTCTTTTGCAGGCAGGTGTGTTAAGGCCTGCTGTCAGCCCATTCAATAGTCCGGTATGACCTGTGAAGAAACCAGATGGTAGCTGGTAAATGACTGTGGATTACAGAGGACTCAAAAAAGTAGAGCCCCCGTTGTCTGCAGCAGTACCGGATATGATCAAATTAGTGGAAAGAATTGCATAGACTGCAGGATAGTGGCATGCTGTCATTGATCTAGCAAATGCTTTTCTTTCGATTCTCATTGCTCCAGAATCTCAAGATCAATTTGCTTTTACATGGAATGGACAACAGTACACGTTACTTGTTTTGCCACAGGGCTATTTACATTCACCTACGATTTGCCATGGCCTCATAGCCAGAGATTTGCAAGCTATGAAACCATTACACTGCACGCTGTATTATTACATCGATGATATCATGTTGTCTGGTGCAACAGAAGAACAAGTGGCCAAGGACCTGGATACTCTGTTGCTGTGGATGAAACACCGGGGTGGGCTGTTAATGAGAAGAAGGTCCAGGGCCCTGCTCAACAAGTGAAATTTTTAGGAATGGTATGTCATGGAACCCAGAAGAGCATTCCCCAGCCCATGTTGGATACCATTGCTAATCTGAAAGTACCAACAAATGTCGACAAACCACAAGATCTATTGGGCATTTTTGGTTTCTGGAGATCGTTTGTACCTCATCTAGGCTTATTGCTGTGCCCCATATATAATGTCACATGGAAAAGAGCAGTGTTTACTTGGGACAATGAACAAGAGTAAGCATTGACACTAGCCAAAGAAGCTGTACGGGTCAGTAACAAGTTGGGACCTATACTACCTGATCAACCATTTATACTGGATGTATCCATGACAGACCATGGAATGTCATGGGGACTGTGGCAAGCGTCTACAACTGCTGGCGTACGAAAGACTCCCATTGGGTTTTGGTCAAAACAGTTTACTCCAGCTCAAAGAAAGTACAGTCCTCTGGAAAGACAACTGCTGGCAGCCTATAAAGCTTTGCAACATACTGAAGGTACCACGGGACTACAACCAGTAACTGTGTGAACTGATCTGCCTATCAGCGGCTGGGTGCGTCAAGAAGGCCTTGCGGCTCGCACTGCAGTTGCTCAGAAGCAGACATTACAAAAGTGGAAATGGTACCTGGCGGAAAGAGGAAATATGACTGGACAAGAATCGTCTGACATCAATAAACGTCTGGCAGGGGCTGTTAACTTTGAAGCTGTGGAAGAAGAGCTACCACCAATTCAAGTTTGTGGTGGGCCATACAAAGAGGCAGAGGCATGGGAGAAGCTAACAGCTAAGCAAAAAGAGCTGGCTTGGTTCACGGACGGTTCTGCCACCATTACTGCCAAGGGTCGTGTATGGGTGGTGGCTGCATATCAACCCACAACTGACTGGGTGTTACATGAAACTGGCGAAGGAGGGTCAAGTCAATTAGCTGAATTAGAAGCGGTGGCTATGGTTATTGAAGAAACAACAGGACAGTTATTTAATACAGACAGTTGGGCTGTTTACAAGGTATTGACTGCATGGATGGCCACATGGAAACAAGACAGTTGGACTATCAGAGGCAAACCATTGTGGGGAGGTGCTGATCTCTGGCAAAACTTATGGAAACAGGGTCATGCAAGGCCTATTGCTGTGGGTCATGTGGATGGATATGCTGGGCTACCAGGCAATGAAATGGCAGACAATTTAGCCCAAATAGCAACTCAAGAAGTGGTGCATCTTGGAGCATGGGCATACAACCAAGGAGGACATAGAGGGGCTTTAGCCAAAAGGGTAGCCCATTAACAATGGAGCAAGCAAGAGATATTGTGGAGAAGTGTCCTGTGTGTCAAGCAGTACAAAGGAGAAAATTTAAGGCTGTTCCTGGACAAATATATTGTGGGACACAAAGTGGAGAGGTGTGGTAATTAGATTTCATCGGTCCCTTACCCCCCGGCGTTGGGCAAGTGCGTTACTGTGCAACTGTAGCAGATACCTATTCAGGGGTAATGGTTGTTTGTCCTTACAAGCATGCAGATCAGAAAACAACATTGAAATTGCTACACTTACTGATTAAATACTATGGACTACCAAAGGAGATCCAAACAGACAATGAAACTCATTTTACTGGAACAATGATCAATGAATGGACTGAGACTCAGGATGTACATTGGGTGTACAATATCCCTTATCCCCAGTAAGCTATGGGTCTGATTGAAAGAATGAATGGCTTGCTGAAGGAACAAATACGCAAGATGACTGTCAACATATTGAATGGCCGCCTCGTTCAGGATGTTACCCCCTTGGAGAGAATGTTGGGGCATGACTCACAGGACCACATACCTAAGGTGGTTGTTCAGACCAGGAAGAAACTACTCAGAGAATAAGATAGAGTAGTTATCACTGCTCCTAGAGACATTACCGAGAAGACAGTGGAGGCAGGCGGGTGGTGTGTCATACTGGCATTGTGAACGGCACTCCTTTTTCCCACTTGTGTTTCATACCCCACCCCAATATTCGTGAGTGGTGTAACTGGAGTGAGATTGTTCAAGTGGAGGGTGGTGAAGAATATGTTGTGACCATCACCCCTTTTACTGTGGGTACAGTGGCTGAGAGAGTGGTGGTAGGTTGGGTGGAAGTTGTGGTGGCTGCACAGTATATTACAGAACAAATCCAGTTATTGAATGAGGAGCTAAAGTGCAAGTTTTACCAACAGGAACAAGTAAACAAACCGTTACAGGGGAAATTTTGGCTGAGGGACAAGCGGCTACTTTTCTGGTCTTGTGTGAAGGAGAAACTAACCCGATTTATGTTCCTTCCAACAGGTTATTGTTTCTACCATGATTTGGATTTTTGACTTTCCCTTTGGGAAACCATCTGTGTCTAGAGACAAGAAGCAGAGAACACCAGAGATAGATGACTATATGCCATGGATCCTACTTCTTAGTTTTCTAATGGCACTGCTCCTGTGGAGTTTCAAAGGAGGATTCGTTCAAACACATAACAATGCTAACATAACTGTGCCTGTTCGGATGAAGCGATATGTAACTGAACATGCTTTATTCAAAGCCCATTGGAGTCTGGCAAAAATTGCTAATGCAACAGATTGTTGGGTTTGCTCACATGTTCCAGGACCGGTTGCTGGGCGTTATTTTGCTATTCCGGCATCTGTGCGGACCTTATGGCAATTGAAGTCTGTAAAGCTAACGGAGGCGCCACTGCCTGCTGGGGAGACTGCAATGACTAAGATATATAGTGACTCGACCTACAATACCACCACAGTGTTTATTCCCATATAGGAGCATATTCAGGTTCCTGTGTGATGTTATTGGCCCAACACCACAACTGTACCACAAATCAAGGTGGGAATTGTTAAGCCATGTGTACAAGCTCGCTTCAGGGTATATGCAAACCAAACCAGACGAAGACCACGTTTGTGGATTGCTAATGCAACGCGTAGGGTCACCTATACCAAACAAACTATGCTTCGTTGTAACACAAAGACAGAATTGTGAACTTCCGGTTTCATCACATGACTTGTTATTTCCAGTCCTGAATAACATAATAAATGGTTTAGGGTTTGTTTGGTCCAGCACTGTATATTGGATTTATGGCCACCGGGCATATAAATGGTTGCCTAAAGGAGCTGTGGGAGCATGTTATGCAGGTCAAATGCTCCCTGGCATGTTTTTTATGCAGACACGTGATCTGCCTATGGCCTGTATTCCATCTCACAGTATGGCAAGAAGCCGGTGTCAGCAAGCTCAGAGGCAACGTCAGCAGGCCACTGATTTGGTGTATGAATCACGTGGTTTCCAGTTCTTGGTGGGATTGAATATTACAGGTTCCAGCCGTGGGACTTAAAACTTTAACTATATACAAGATCTGGCTCAGTTAATCGATAATATTACTGAACTGTATGATGATGCTTTCCGCTTAATTGCAGAAGATTTGAGAATGATCCATAGACAGTTAGCGCAAATGACTTTTGTACAAGATTATCTTACTGCTAGTCAAGGGGGCATGTGTACTATTGTAGGTCCATCCTGTTGTCATTATGTTAATCAAACTGATGATGTATCTAATGCCATTGAAACACATTCAACAGGTGGAACAGTTGAAGGAAAGCTTTGCAGCTGAGCACAATACCGAAATGCCAGGTTGGCTGGATTGGTTAGGTAATCTCAATCCTGTTAGCTGGTTTAAAGGTGTGGGAGGTTGGTTTGCTGGTTTCCTTCAGACCCTGTTGCATGTGTTTATAATAGCTCTTATTGTGTATATTGTGTGGAAATGCATTTGGTGTTTGATCTCATGTTGTTGCGCTACGTCTGCAGAGGTGAACTTACCTTTGCGGTATGAGGAGACCAAGGGTGGAGTGTAAAGGGTGGTTCTTTTGGTGGTCTCCTCACGGGCAGCTAGGGATTAACTCTCTGCAGTCACGCAACAAGATAAACAACAGAGAATCTAGTTGTGCAATCTTTGGTTGCGCAATATTCTTTGTTATATAACATATTAGTTGAGCATGCGTATTAATAGGTGTATAGCATACCTTTTAGGGCGTAGTCTGTATTTACCCCACAATAACAAGTTGCAAAACATCTCTGGGTTCAGAGCCATCTTGGGACTTGGAGAGTGGGTATCTGATCTCAAGCTTGTGTGTAGAGATATCACTGCGTGATTCGTGTGGAGGGCTCTCCCACATTGATGAAAACATTCCGTTTGTAGCAAAGTATCTCTCTAATTTTATCACGTATCTTCTGAATGTATGCATGTTAAATAAACAGTAGTTATAGTCTGCACTACTGCTGTGTGTGTGTCTCTTTATCTTTAGTGAATCCAGGAACCTAGCAAAACATCCATACTTGGTGTGTGGACAGGGATCTGTCCTCACAAAAGTTTGATCTTCCATCCATCTTGTCCTTTTTTGCAGGATGGTGTGAACAAGGGCCTTTGTCTTAGATTCTTGTAGGTCCAGATCTCAGCTCTCTCTGTCTTTTTCAAGAGTCGTATTGTCATGTTGCTGGATGTCAAAGTCTTCTTTCAGGGTATCTCTCATGATTTCCCTGCCTATAAGGCTCCTACTCCCCAGTAGGACCTTAAATTAGTCCTGGAAGTCCTGCAGCAGCCTCCTTTTGAGTCCTTGGCTACCATCCCTTTATGTCTTTTGATATGGAAGATGGCTTTTCTTTTGGCTGTGGACTCTGTCCACAGAGTTGATGAGCTGCTGGCTGTGTCCTGCAAGCCGACTTTCCTGGTGTTTCACAAGGATAGGGCTGTTCTCCGTTCCTCTCTGGAATTTCTTCCTAAGGTAGTCTCTGAGTTCCACATTAATTAGGAGATTGTTGGGATCTCCACTTTTTGTATGTTGTGCAGTGTCTTAAGTTTTATGTGCACCGCACTGAGTCTGTTCATCAGACTGGTGCTTTGTTTGTGATCCCTGAGGGTCCCAGGGCTGGTAAAGTGGTGTCCAAGTTGACTATTGCATCTTGGATTAAAGCTACCATCTGTAAGGCTTATGAGCTCTGAGGTAAACCTGTTCCCTTTCGTATCACTGCACACTCTACTAGGTCTGTTGGCACTTCCTAGGCCTATAAGAATCAGGCCTCTGCTGATCAGTTTTGCAATGCGGCCACTTGTGCTTCTGTGCACACCTTCGCCAAACACTGTCATGTGGATGTGCTGGCTTCGGCTGAAGCCAGGTTTGGCAGGATAGTCCTGGAGGCAGTTTTGCCTGTCTAGGAATTTATCTTTCTTGTGCCTTATTGTTCTTTAACCTTTGAGCCCTGTTGGCTCTTTTTCTTGTGTGCTGTGTATTGTTGATCAGTGTCCATTGACACTTTATTAGTTTGGGTTGTTCCATGTCCTGGAGTGTCCCTGGGGAACTCTGGTATCATGGGGACCACCGCTTGGTTCTTTCCTTCTCTTCCCACCCTGGGAACTTAATGTTGGTACATCCCCTTGGTACCTGTAAGCTATACTGGACGACAGAGAAAACAGGATTGTAGTCTTACCTGTTAAATCCTTTTCTCTTAGTCCATATAGCTTACAGGTCTCCCACTTAGTGAAAGTTACCATGCTTGGTTCCTGTGGCTGGACGTGGGAGTTCTATTGGGTCTGTGCTCACAGGAGTTTTTCTCTTCTTCTTCTCGCTATCTAGCTCAGTAGGTTTAGTGTCATATATCTAACTGGAGGGGAGTGGCTAGGTAGCCTGCTAGGGAGGAGAGGGACAATCCTCCCCTGCAATTCTTGGAGAATTCTTTCATCTTACTGGGAGGAGCTGTTGCCTCCCCATGGTAGCTGTAAGCTATATGAACTCAGAGAAAAGGATTTAACAGGTAAGACTAAAATCCTATTTTCACACCTCTATTATTATTTTCCTCAATGATTGTTCTTTCCTCTCCTGCAAAATTTTGCCTTGCTCTGCCTCCCCTAAAACTTCCCTGACAACTTCCCTCATCTCTCATTGTCCGGTTTTCACTGTCTCTCTTTCACTGTGGAGCTTCCCATCTCCACTTAAGGGGCCTTACTGATGAGACTGTGTATACCCATTCAGTGTATGGGTGGTCAATCCACCACCTATCTGCTCTCAGTAACATGAGTTCTAAATATCTGGCGTTTGGCTCAAACAACCTAACAAATTCCTGACATTGCCTAAGAAGTGTGTCCAGAACCCTTGCTATGTGTGCTGGTGAGCCATGTGCCATTGGCACAGGGTGCACAAGAATAAAAACCCTTTGTGCCACCCCACGAGGTCCCTCTGTTGGTGTCATGGTAATCTGTCTTACCTACTTTTCTATATTATTAATATAAAAATGAGTAGCTGCTTTTCTTTCTGCCTGATCAGAGACACTTGCATTGGAGCCTAGCAGTCTGCTAGCCATAGGACCAAGAGCCTTCTCTAATAGCTCCATCCACTCCTCTAAGTTAAGCCAGCCTTTCTCAGCTTTTCAACCCCTCTCTGGAACCAGAGGGTAAATCATTAAAGTTATGAGTTGGCATAGCTCCCCGCCATTGCTGAAAATTGTCCTTGTCCCCCATAGACATAGGGCATGTCTTCCTAGTAAACCCTGTGGGCATATCTGTTGCATTGAATATTTCAGAAATTATGACAGTTGCTTGCTGTACATAACCTAAACCCACTGGGCTGTTGTCATGCTTAAAACCGTGTGATAGTCCTTCTACCTCTTCCCCAATGAGTTCATATCTGGGCATAGCTTTGGGCTGTCCTTACATACTACCTCCTGTTCTTCCACTACTTTATTATTTCTGCTTTCAATTACAGTTTCCTGTAGTTCATTCATTTTAACTTGATAATTATCAGACTGTTTCTCTATCTCTTTCAGCTCCGATTTTATGTTGCCATAGTGGTTGTTCCCAGGGCAGCTAACATCAGACAATAATTATATTCATGGGCTTCAGATAATTTTTCTGTTAAATGTACATTGACATCTTTCAACTCTTGGACAATATCTGCCAAACCACCAATCTCTGCAATAACTGTCTGTGCAACCATACCTTTCCTTTTCTTTGCACTATATTCCTTACTAGTCACCACTTGAGTAAGAAAATTCATAAAGCCCTACAATTTACCACATTTTGGGATCAGGGAGTACATATGGGGCATTATGTCTAAAGTTTTCCTTCTTGAAATAATCACGTACTTCAGTAGAGAAATAGTTTGCTCCTGGGAAAGACATCTTAAACCCTGTGATTTCCCCTATAATCTTCATTAATAAAATAATATGTCTAAACAAGCAAACAATTTACCAACACTCTTGAAAAGCGACAAGACAAACACAAAATGACCGCTGATTTACAAACTAGGCATGAATGGCTAACAAGAAACTGTTAATTCAAACTTTTTTCTTTTTAACACAAATAACATTTGTTTTTTTTGTTTTTTTTGCCCAGCGTTGTTAAAACCAGGAAGTATAAATGTTAACGCTTAATAAATCAGTTAAAAAGTACCAATTAAATTAACCACTAGATCCTCAAAACTGAAAATAAACACTTAAAGTGGCTAAAAAGCAATGTTCATTCAGCAGTAACCTGTTTTCTTGTACTTGGCTCCAAAATGGACATATGTGTTCACAAATAGACAAGGACTGAATCATCCTGTAAGCATGCAAGTCACCCAAAATATAACCTATACCTTTAAATTCCCCTATAAAAGTATTCAGAACTATAGATTTGTATAGTAACTCAGCACAGTACCTAGAATATCCCAAAAACAAAACCAACCTTATGATGCTACCTGCAATATGTGTTAGTAAAATAACATACTTTTTTTTCTTGTAAAAATATTTTTATTGAGAAGGACAACCTTGAAATACAAATCAGGGTCAAGCATATCATGAAACAAGTCATGAAAGGAAACATAACAGTTTTACAAGCAGATATGAGCCTAGAAGGATACAATCTAGCATGCCGAGGCATCCTAGATTGCGTCTTTTTAATATCACTCACTAACCTTGATCTAGGAGTGACGAACCAAGCCCCCCAAATAGCATGCAACCTATGCGGGGTCCCATGAAGGGTTAAGACAAGATAATAATGTGGAATGTTTTGGGTGACCAAGTTTATACAGTGGTCATGAGAGGGTAAAAATAACATATTTTAAACAAGCAACACTGATTAGCACCACTTCATAAGCCATAAGACAAACTTATTCAAATATGCTCTTTTGTTCCCCGGGGACAAAGGCTCACGAGATCTCAGTTGTATATACCTAGCTATCCATTCAACCTTTTTCTTTAACAAAACCACATTTGCTCCCTCGGAACACACAGCTAAAGCCAAAAACAAAAATTATTGAATCAGTTACAAGCGAGTAACTACATTTTGATTTCATGGGTGTGTCCTTTCACATTGCTGCAGGCCTGCAACTGCTTTAACCCCTTAACGACCCTTGGCGGTCCTGGTACGTCATGGGTAAAAGTGACTAAAGACCCATGACGTACCAGGACCATCATGGATTTCAGGGCTTCCCGTGAATAATACAACACAATTCCAACAGAGGTTTATATTCCCAGAGTGCAATCCCTCCTTAACTATGACAGGCTACAAATTCCCCCTTATTATCACACACATACACACACACACAGCAAAAACTTGGATGATCCTAGCCCAGCATAACAAAAGGGGATGAGGGGTAGGCAGGAAATGGGGGAAAGACCAAGGGGAGGCAAATAACCTACAACTGAAATCTCAGGAACACACAAAGAGATCCAGAATGTTTATACTTCTTTATGCCCACTTTCTGGCCCCACACATTCTTTTCTATTGGCTAAAGTCTATGCTCTCACAAAACCCACCCCCCAGCCATTTCCTAGCATGTGCAAAGTCACCACACAGCATTTGGGCTTGGCACAGCGGGAACAACTCTCTGAGGCTGTACGCCATACTGCATTGGCATCCTGGGGGTTAATAGGAAAAGTTTAGAGAAAGTAATTGATATATGGTGGTCAGTTAGGTCAGGGTTGTTTTAATATCTTAGTGTACCCAGCATATTACACTGGCCTCATCAGGCTTCTCTGTCCCAGAGTTTAATTGGGCTGCCCATCCTGCAGCAGGAAGCCAGATAAAATATCTAATTTATTTTTTTCCTGTAGGTAGTAGTGGACAGCAGCACTCTAGTGCCACCTTTCCTTTCAAACAGCACATGTATTTAAGCATGTATGTATTTCAATGCATGTTTATTTTTATTTGTATGGATCCACACAATGTACTGTGATCATTTCTTATCATGTACTTCTGTGTTGCAACCTGGGAGTAACTTGCAAGGAAATATTCTGAGGAGCCGCTTCACTGTGAGTTTGAAATGAAGGGCTGCTGTTCCACACAACCTACAAAAAACAACTCATGAGTAAGGGCATCAGACAGTGTATTTGGGGATCTGTGGCTGCCAGTGGGCAGGGGAACAAGGATGGGGGGGGGGGAGTCAGACAGTGTATTTGGGGAATTTGCGGAAACCAGTGTGGGGACCAAGGCAGTGGAAGGGTCAGACAGTGTATTTGGGGAGGTTGTGGTTACCAATGGGCAGGAGAGCAACGTCTTTGATTGGGGGGCCATCCTTATACATTTACATCATGGGACTTCAGACGGCCTTGAGTTAGGATCCAGTTTCAGATACATAGCAGGTTACATATGATCCTTTGAAATCTAGGCCTTTGTTTGAGTGAAATGGTTGGTTTTAACAAAGCATTTTCCACTTTTAATATAACTATATTTTACTGACTAATATATTATTATCTGCATGTACCACAATATACAATATCTAGATGTAATTTATATGTATTAATTTTCTAGACCCCAGACAGAAAATGGCTTATTTTTGATGGACCTGTAGATGCGGTATGGATTGAAAATATGAACACAGTACTGGATGATAACAAAAAGTTATGTCTGATGAGTGGTGAAATTATCCAGATGTCTCCTCAGATGAGCCTTATTTTTGAACCTATGGATTTAGAAGTGGCATCGCCTGCAACTGTAAATATATTCTTTTAATCCTTTTTTTTTTATAATATATTTTAAAATATTTTAAATAATAATTTCTCTGTCGTCCAATATAGGTTACTGGTAACTTTGTGTAGGCGACCATCCCTTTAAGTAGGCAGGAACAGTTCTTGAACAGAATGCTAGGTGGAGCCTACCTCCTCTCCTTAGCTGCATCTAGCCACTTCTCCCTAGTAAGATTTGTTCCTTGATGAAGATGCAAGGCAAGAGAACAGTTCTGCTATAGTTTTAGCTTATTTTTTGTTTTCTGTTAGATATGGAATACCACCATTAGGCGGTTTACGTTACCCCTCCGCACAGAGGTCTCCTTTGGAGTCTCTAGTACATACACCTGCACTCATTGGGTTTGTCTGTATATCTGTTGGGGGTTTGGAGCAGAGTTTCTATTGTAAATTAACCCTCTGCTGATTTGGCATCTTTTAGGGGGTTTTGGCACTTTTCCCTAAAGCGTATAGTGTTTAATTGACTCTTAACATATTTTGTGATGTTTTTACAACTTTTTTTTTACTTCAAATTTGAGTTCGCTTTATGGCATAGAAGCCATGCTCCATTCACCTCTATGGGACTTTACAGTTTGGGACATATCTCTGCACCGCTCAACATATCGACTTCAGAGACGGCTCATTTTGTTTGTCTGCCCTTGCTCTATCATCTGGTCAATGTTCTGTGTGTTTTGTGGGGCTCAGGGAGCTTCAGGCACTGTTGGGGTACTTTTTTAGGGAAAACTAAATTTCCCAGGAGCGCTTGCTTCTCGCATTATTTTCTGATTGGCTTCTGTTGCGGCAGCCATTTTCTGCTTTCCCTTCATGAGTATCCTAGGCAGGGCTTGGACTCTCCTTATCTCCTCAGTAGATTAACCCTTCGCTTGCCAGATAAGTGCAAATTAGCATTTTCTGGGGTGAAATTTTAATCTTTCACACTGGATTGGGTTGTTTCCTCTTACTTCAGACGTTTTGACGCTGTGAGCATGTCAACTCTGTTGGAACTTTGGGCTAGACCTAAGACTAAGGATACTGGGGTGTCTGTGACCCAATTGCGCATTGCTCTTCATGTCAATCCAGGCTTCCTAGAGAATACCCAAGTCATTTATGCCCGGCATGCTTTTCTGCCCCTGCATCTCCCCCAGGGACCTCCAGCCATGCACTAGAGCCAGTTTGGATGCAAGAGTTTAAGGCCACTACTAGAGACCTAAGGTCTACCTTACAACTCCTTCCATCCCAACTGCAGGGGGTCTTCCAGTCTTGGCAGCCCCCTTCTCCTATCAGGTCTTCCTTACCAAAACCACAGGGAGTACCTGATGTATCTGACTCCTCTGAAAAGGAACTACTGGTGGATTCTGATGAGGGGGAATGTTCTGCGGTGATCTCTTCCCAATTCTTTGGGGACCCCTTTGGAGCTGATCCTGATCCTTCAGCTGAGGGCCTGATCAGGGCAGTGTTAAACACGTTAAACATTCCCTTGGTTCCAGAGGCTCCTATGGACCCCTCTGATGTGTTCCAGGAGCCTAAGACACAGTCTGCCTGTTTTCCACCTAACTCCACTCTTGACCGTCTTGTGTCTGATGAGTGGAAAGCTCCTGACAAGAAGCCTTCTGTTTCTAAGAAGCTTGCTAAGTTCAACCCCTTTTCTGAAGCAGCATTAGCTCTATGGGCTCATCCACCCAAGGTGTACGCTTCAGTCTCTAGGCTTTCTAAGTCCACTGCTTTGCCTGTGGCCGACGCCTCTGTTCTCAAGGACTGGACTGACAGAAAGCTTGAGACATCCCTAAAGACCATCTTTGCTACAGCGGGTGCTTTGTTGTGCCTGGTGTTCACCGCTGCTTGGGTGAACAGGTCCATTGCAGTTTGGACTGAACAGCTGACTGTGGCTGTCCGTCAGGGAGCTCCTACCGCTGATATGTTGCAACTTCTTGCTAACATTCTGAGGCTCAGCATTATGTTTCTGCTGCTATTTTTTATGCCATCCGCTTGGTGGCTAGGGTTTCTACCATGTTTGTGGTAGCCAGACAGGCTCTTTGGCTCAAGATATGGTCTGCAGACACTACCTCTAAGAAAGCCTTGTTTTCATTGCCTTTTCAGGATACCTCTCTGTTTGGGCCGGAGCTTAAGGACCTCATCAGTGAGGACACAGGAGGTAAGAGTACTTTGCTGCCGTTAGTACGTAGGAGGAAGCCTCAAGTGAAGTGGAATCAGCTTTTTTGTCTCTTTCAGGGTGAGCCGCGCTCCGTGACCCAGGTGGTTACCCAGGTTCTGCGTTCTCCTCCTCCAAACCCAAACAACAATGGAGGGCCAAGCAGTCCTCCACCAAGCCCAAGACTTCCAAACCTTCTTCAGCATGATTCGCCAAACGCAGGTCCCCACGCTCCAGTGGGTGGTAATTTGTGCTACTTCCTCAGTGTCTGGACAGACATTGTGGTGGATCCATGGGTTTTGCAGGCTGTATCAGAGGGGTATAGGATCCCTTTCACCTCTCTTCCCCCGTTCAGGTTCTTTCCTTCTCACACTCCTCAGGGAGCAGAGAAGCACCTTCTGTTCCACAGCGCCATCCAGACCCTTTTGGACAAGGAGGTTCTGGAACCAGTTCCAGTGCTGGAAATAGGTTTGGGTTTTTACTCCAACCTGTTTGTTCTTTCCAAGAAAGAAGGCAGCTGTCGTCCAATTTTGGAGCTAAAGGACATGAATTCCTTTGTAGTCAAGACTCCATATCACCAGGAGTCCCTGTGGATGGTAATTGTGGCCATGTCTTCCTCGCTTCTCTAGATCTTCAGGATGCATACCTGCATATTGCCATCCATCCAGAGATCAATCAGTACCTCAGGTTTGCTTGCAACCAAGGGCATTTTCAGTTTTCTGCTCTTCCCTTTGGTCTGACTACAGCTCCCCAAGTCTTCAATAGCATCCTCAGGGTGTTAGTGGCTGTCCTACACAGGAATGGCATCAGAGTCACTCCATACATGGACGACTTGCTTCTGAAGGCACCCTCCCTGGAACTCCTTCATCAGCAGATCAAGCACTGCATTAGTGCACTGACCCATCATGGATGGATCCTCAACATGGACAAGTCGGACCTTGTACCATCTCAGAGGTTGTTCTTCCTGAGTCTCCTTTTTGACACCAAGCAGGGTATGGTGTTTCTCAAGGACGTGGTGGCTCACCAGATCATCCACAAAGTGTCTGCTGTTCTGGCTCATGATCCAGTTCCAGCCAAGAAGCTGACTTCCCTAGTGGGGAAGTTCATTTCCACCACATAGGCAGTTCCTTTTCCCATGGCTCACTCCAGGGAACTTCAGAGGTTTGTGATCCGTGTGTGCAGGGGTCAGCAGGATCTATTGAAGATCTTGGTGTCTCTTCCCCTTTACGTGGAGCTGAGTCTGTTGGGATGGCTCAACCTCTCCAGTCTGCTGAAGGGCGGTGTCTTCCTAATATCCTTCTGGACTACTGTGAAGACGGATGCCAGCCTGTCCGGCAGGGGAGCGGTCCTGGGTCACAGCAGTGCCCAGGGTCGGTGGTCTCCGGAAGACTCTCTCTTTCCCATCAATGTGTTGGAGCTTCGGGTGATATTTCATGCTGTTCTCCACTGGACGCGTCACCTGGCGGGATGCTCAGTCAGAGTCCAGTCCGACAATGCCATGGCCGTGGCTTACATCAACAGGCAAGGCGGAACAAAAAGTCTCACAGCTTGGTTAGAGGTCAAGGCTATTTTAACCTGGGCAGAAGAACATGTTACTGCCATATCCACAGTTCATATTCCCGGTGTTGACAACGTGCTGGCAGACTTCCTAAGTCGACACACAGTGGACAGTGGAGAATGGGAATTGAATCAAGAAGTGTTCAACCTCATTGTTCAGAAGTGGGGACTTCCTTGCATCGATCTTATGGTGACAAAGCATTTCCCTCTGGCATACATCTTTCCTCCCATTCCCATGCTGCACAGGGTGTTGCGGAAACTGCGCCTGGAGGGCTCTCCAGTCGTCCTGATTGCTCGTGCTGGCCTCGTCAAGCTTGGTTTCCAGAGCTCCTGGATCTCTCTGTGGCGGAGCCGTTTCAGCTTCCCTGCCGTCCGGATCTTCTTCTACAGGGGTACCTGTGGAAGGAGAATATAGACCGTCTGGGTTTCGGCTCATTCCAACAGATCAATTGGGGCATCTTGGGCTTACAAGAATCAAGCCTCAGTTGATCAGTTGTGCAAGGCTGCCACTTGCTTGTCTGTGCACACCTTTTCTAAGCACTACCGCGTTGATGTGCTGTCATAGGGCAAGGCCAGCTTTGGAAGGAAGATCCTGGGGCAGTTTTGCCTGTCTAGGTTCTCCTTTCATCTCTTCAGTGCTCCTTCACTTTTGAGCCCATTTGGCTCTGGTTTTGTGTGCTGTGCTACAGTTCCTGGTGTGGTTATGCACAGGTTTTGTGTTCGTTGACACTTCATTGTTATTGTTTGGCTGTCTATGATTTGATGATTCATATAGGCTCTGGTGACTTTGGGGGCCATGCGTCTGGTCCTTGCCTTACTTCCCACCTCTGGGAATCTCAATGGTTGGACATCCCAAAGTTACCAGTAATCTGTATTGGATGACAGAGAAAAGAGGATTTTAGTCTTACATTTTAAATCCTTTTCTCCCACCCTGTCAAGGGATCATGCTTGGCTCTCCTGTGACCAAACATGGGAGTCCTTTTGAGTTCATGCTCACAGGATTCTTCTTTTCACTTCTTACTACCTAGTCACTAGTTAGTGTTTCAAATCTTACTGGAGAGAAGTGGCTCAATGCAGCTAAGGAGAGGAGGTAGGCTCCACCCAGCATTTTCTTAAGAATTGTTCCTGCCTACTTAAAGGGGTGGTCACCTACCCAAAGTTACCAGTAACCTATATGGACTAAGAGAAAAGGATTTAACAGGTAAGACTAAAATACTCTTTTGCTCTTGAGCTTTGTTGAATATTCCTTTAAAATATTGATTTAGTTGTGGCCTTTAACCATTTGAATGCTAGAGAAGTTATCCAATGCATTGCAAAACATGTAGCATTAGAGGAATCTCTTCATCTTGTGCAATCAAGTGCACCCCAAAAGTTATGTATTTTCTTTCCCATTTTAAGAAGTGCTTCCACTTCTTAAAAAAAAAAGGATAGTGCAAAATTGCGTTGTCCCTAACCAGTCAAATGTTAACCCTTTCAGGAACAGGGCTATTTTACCTCTTCAGTACCACTTAAAGACCACTACACAGTACACATTTGTGTTTGATAAAATGAGGTTTAACCCCTTAATGACCAGTGACATCACACATGTCCGAACTTTAAGGACTGGGGAAAATGTTTTCCCTACTCCAAACCCTGATAAGTGTCTACACTGACATGAAACATATTGGAATTATTGGTGGAAAAACAAGATTACCATTATATATCTTTATATCTCATAACACTTACCGGAAGGTTACCGGTCTTACTGCTCTACTGCCCGCTTGTTTTTTCATCTATCAGCATCATATATTCTACCAGCTGGAAAGATTACCTGCCCTGCCTGCTACACAACAGCTGGAATATGTCCAGATCACAAGGGGTTAACATTTATTCTATTTTCAGGAGAGAACTACAGGTTTTCCATATGTACAGTACATCTGCCCGCTTTTTTTTTTTTTTTTTTAACCCTATATCTGATTTAACTACAGAGTGGATTCTGGTCATCTGTTGACTGGAGTGGAGGTCATTTCATTCATGGTAAAGCTGGACTGAACCTGCATTGTTTCATTTTTATATCTATCATTCTGGAGATATTATTGTACAAAGAATGGTGTCCACCAAACACTGGGACTTTGAGATATTTTATGATATATATATTTTTTATGATTTTTAGAGGGTACCCTCTTATGATTTTAGATTATATTTTCTAGTCGTCATTGTACCAATAAACACTGATTATTTCATAGTTAGGTACTGTCCTTTGTTTGTACACTGTATGGTATAAAATCTTATGTGTTGTTGTATGTTAATATATCCATTCTTCATATAGAAAATATATATAAATATGTGGGGTAAAACATCTGATCCTTAACTGTTTACACACAGTAAGTGCAGTTGTTAAAGTCTGCTACTTCTACTGTTTACAAAAACTTTCTACTTGTGTAGGTTTTTAGTTTAGATTGGCAGTTAGGGGTAAAAAGCACAAAGTAAAAACGACATTTTCTAAATAAGCAGTGAATATGTCCCTGTCCCTTTTAATACAAATAGTGTTATGCCAAGGCACATAGTTACGTATGTTGAGGCCATCCAGTGAGTATTTACTATTGGGATCTGATTCCTTCAGCTCTCAGTAGTTTTAATAAGTGAACCTAGCTGTCTCTCACAGCCTGGTTCACCTACAGTGCACATGCATGGAAGTGTGCTGTCACTGATGACCATGCACTTCTTACACTGTCATTGCTATCTGCTGGCTCATAATGAGTTAAATTTAAATCTGCATTGAAGTTTCCTGATTGAGTGTCTTCCTATATTGATAGAACTGACAGCCTGCACCTGTCTTGGTGGCTGCTGGGGAAAACTAATTACTGCTTACAGAGCTTCCTCAACATTTTCACATATATAGACATTCAGAGTGTATAAAGACAAGTAAAATCGGACATCTATATACATCCAGTGGACTAAGGGATAAAGAAATTGCTTTACTCTGTCGTCCAATACAGGTTACTGGTAACACTGGGTAGGCAATCCGCCCCTTTAATAGGCAGGAACAATTCTAGAAGTGTATGCAGGGGGTGGAGCCTACCTTCCCTCCTTGGCTGCAGCTAGCCAACCAGCTCCAGAAAGATTTGTTCCTTGGTGAAGACAACACCAGGCTAGAGAACAGTTCTGCTGTAGTTTTAGAATCTTTTTTATTTTTCTGTTAGATATGGAATACCACCATTAGACGGATTACCATAACTGACAATGCCCTTAGATGTGGCTAGCTCAGTATCCAGCTGCTTTTTGTGGACCTTAAGCCTTGAGGGGGGGGGGGTGTATTCATTGGAGTTCCTATTGCACACTCCTGCACTCACTGGGCCTTTCTGTGTGTCTGTTGGGTGTTTCGAGCAGGTTTATGTGGTAACTAACCCTTTAGCTGCTGGTTTGGCACTTTTTAGGGGGTTTTCTAACACTTTTCCTACTGGTTTAGTGTTTTTTGTGGGTGTCCTCACATGTTCTATTGATGTTTTGCACATTTTACTGTTATACTCTTGATTTTGTAAAATCTGAGTCCTGCGCCTTTAAGGCACGCTTTACCGCATAGACGTTATTGCTCCATTCACTTCTATGAGACTGTACTGTTTGGGACATATCTGTTTCACTTAGCAACTTCAGAGATGGCTCATTTTACTTGTCTGCCCTTGCTCTATCATCCGGTTCATGTTTCTAGTGTGTTGGGGGGCTCAGGGGGCTTTGGGCACTGTTTGGGGTACTTTTCTGGGAAAACTACATTTCCCATGAGGGCTTGCTTCGAGAAATCATTTCTGATTGGCTCCCACAGCGTTCTGACGACGGCTCCTCAGGTCTTCAACAATGTCCTGGGTACCTTGATATCCGTCCTCCACCGGAACGGCATCGGAGTTACTCCATACATGGACTACTTGCTTCTGAAAGCCCCCTCTGTGGAACTTCTTCATCAGCAAGGTCAGCACTGCATTCAGGCTCTCACCCATCATGGGTGGATCATCAACTTGGACAAGTCAGATCTTGTCCCATCCCAGCGTCTGGTCTTCCTGGACCTTCTCTTCGACACTCAGAAGAGCATGGTGTTCATCACGGACGAGGTGGCTCACCAGATCACCCGCAGAGTTTCCGCGATTCTGTCTCAGAATCCAGTTCCAGTCCAGAAGCTATCCTCTCTGGTGGGGAAATTCATATCCACCATAGAAGCGATTCCGTTTGCCATGGCGCACACCAGGGAGCTCCAGAGGTCTGTGATTTAGGTGTGCAGAGGTCAACCGGATCTTCTGAAGATGTCTATTTCTCTTCCTCTTCATGTGGAACTGAGCTTGTCATGGTGGTTCGACCTTTCCAACCTGCTGAAGGGCAAGTCCATCCTGGTACCCTTCTGGACCAAGTTGACGACGGGTGCCAGCCTCTCCGGCTGGGGAGGGGTCCTGGGTTGCTTGAGCGCTCAGGGCCAGTGGTCTCAGGAGGAGTCCCTCCTTCTGATCAGTGTATTGGAGCTTCAGGCGATATTTCATGCCCTTTGACATTGGACATCTCAATTGGAAGACTGTCCGGTCCAAGTGGAGTCTGACAACGCCACTGCCGTGGCTTACATCAACAAGGAAGGTGGAACAAGAAGTCTCACTGCTTGGTTAGAGGTCAAGGCTATTTTGTCCTGGGCAGAAGAACATGTTCCTGTCATATCCGCGGTGCACATTCCTGGTGTAGACAATGTCATGGTGGACTTCTTCAGTCAACACACAGTGGACAGCAGAGAGTGGGAGTTACACCCAGAGGTGTTCCACCTCATTGTTCAGAGATGGGGTCCCCCTTATATCTACATGATGGGGACAAGACACAACAGGAAGGTTCCGAGGTTCCTTTAAGGCGCGTTTACCGCTTAGACGCCATTGCTCCATTCACTTCTATGGGACATAGTACAGTTTGGGGCATATCTCTGCATCTGCTCCATGTAGCAAGATCAGAGATGGCTCATTTTCTGGGTTTGCCCTTGCTCTGTCATCCGGTCAACGTTCAGGACCTGTTGGGGCTTTAGGGGGCTTTGGGTACTGTTGGGGTACTTCGGTAGCAAAACTATGTTTTCCATGAGTGTCCGCTTTGCGCGCTCGTATGCGATTGGCTCCCATAGCGGCAGCCAGTTTGTGTATTCACAGATTGAGTATCCTACGCAGGGTTTGGACTCTCCTTCTCTCCTCTGCAGGTTAACCCTTCGCCTACCAGATAAGTCTTATTTAGTGTTTCTGGGGTGCATTTATTTATCATACACACTATTCTGTGGGTGTTTTGATACTTTGACCGCTTGACTCTGTGAGAATGTCTACTCCATTAGACCTTGGGGCTAAACCTAAGACTAAGGATACTGGGGTGTCTGTGTCCCCCATTGCTCATTGCTCCTCGTGTCACCTAGAGAATACTCAGGTCATATTTGCCCAGCGCGCTCTGCTGCCCCTGAATCCCCTGCAGGGGCCTCCAGCCATGCACTAGAGCCAGTATGGATGCAAGAGTTTAAGGCTACTACCAGGGACCTCCGGTCTACCTTATAACCTTTCCATCCAATTTACAGGGGGTCTTCCACTCGTGGCAGACCCCCGCCCCTGTCAGATCTTCCCTGCCTAAACCGCTGGGTGTACCTGATGTGTCTGACTCCTCTGAGGAGGAATTGTTGGTGGACTCTGTTGATGATGACTGTTTAGCTGTTCCTTCATTTCAGTTTTTTGGAGACCCCTTTGAGGTGGATCCCATTCCTTCAGCTGAGGGCCTGATCAGTGCTGTGTTGACCATTCTGAACATTCCCTTGGTGCAGGAGGCGTCTTCTCACCCCCTCTGATGTGTTTCAGGAGCCTGTTAGGCCCCATGCTTGTTTCCCATCTAACCCCATTCTTGACCATGGGTGTCAGAGAAGTGGAAATTTCCAGACAAGAAGCCATCTGTGTCTAGTTTGATAAACTTGACCCGTTCTCTGAAACTGCCCTCAGGCAGTGGGTCCATCCCCCCAAAGTGGATGCCCCAGTTTCCAGGCTTTCTAAGTCGACTGCTTTGCCGGTGGCTGACACCTCTGCTCTCAAAGACTGGACTCATAAGAAGCTTGAGACGTCTCTCAAGGCTGTTTTTGAGATGGCGCGCTCTGCCCTGCCTTTGCTGCTGCATGGGTAAATAGGGCTGTGGCTGTTTGGACTGAACAGGTCACTTCTGCTGTCCATCAGGGGGCCCCTATTTCTGACATGTAGCGACTTCTTGCTAACATTGCTGAAGCTCAGCATTATGTCTCTGCTGCCCTGTTTGACGCTGTGCGTATGGTAGCCAGGGCATCTACCATGTCTGTGGTAGCCAGACGTGCTCTTTGGCTCAAGATCTCGTCTGCTGACACGGTCGCCAAGAAGGCTCTCCTGTCTTTGCCTTTTCAGGGCTCCTCCCTGTTTGGGCCTGAGCTCAAAGATCTCATCAACAAGGCCACTGGAGGGAAGAGTACTCACCTGCCAGTGGTCCTGAGGAAGAAGGCGCCTGTCAAAAGGAAGCTTCCTTTTAATTCCTTTCAAGCAGACTCTCGCAAAGCGACCCAGACAGTCCCTCAGGCTCTGAGCTCCTCATCCAAGCCTAAGCAGCAATGGAGATCCAAGTCCAAGTACAAGGCTTCCAATCCTCCTTCTGCATGACTCCCGAACCCTGGTCCCCACCCGCAGGTAGGTGGCCTCTTACGCCACTACCTCTTCGCTTGGCAGGCCTCTGTGGCGGACCCGTGGGTTTTACACATGGTGGCTACAGGGTACAGGATTCCCTTCACCTCTCTTCCTCCTGCCAGGACCTTTGCTTCTCGTTCTCCTTTGGGATCAGAAAAGCACCGCCTTTTCGAGGAAGCTATACAAGCCCTTCTGGACAAGGCGGTCCTGGAGCCAGTTCCCCCTCGGGAGAGGGGCTTGGGATTCTACTTCAACCTCTTTGTGGTTTCCAAGAAGGACGACGGCTATTGTCCCATTTTGGATCTGAAGGATCTCAACTCCTTTGTGGTCAGGTCCCAATACCGCCAGGAGTCTCTGCACACAGTGATAGCGGCCATGTCTCCTGGGGAATTTCTGGCCTCTCTGGATCTTCAAGATGCCTATTTGCACATCACCATTCATCCAGAGAGTTGGCAGTATCTCCACTTTGCCTGCGACCGAGGGCATTTCCAGTTTTCTGCCCTCCAATTTGGCCTGACAACGGCTCCTCAAGTCTTCAGCAGAATCCTGGGAGTATTGATCTCCATCCTATATCGGTACGGCATCAGGGTGACTGTATATGGATGACCTTCTTCTGAAGGCCTCTTCTCTGGAATTCCTTCACCAGCAGGTGCAGACCTGCATTCATGCTCTCTCCTATCATGGGTGGATCATTGTCTTGGACAAGTCAGACCTTGTTCCTTCCCAGAGGATGGTCTTTCTGGGCCTCCTCCTCGACACTCAGAGAGGGATGGTATTTCTCACGGACGAAGTGGCTCATCAGGTAGCACTGAAGGTCCAAGCTATCCTGTCTTAGGATCCGGTTCCAGCCAACAAGTTGCCATCCTTGGTGGGAAGTTCATTTGCACCATAGAAGCAGTTCTGTTTGCCATGACTCACACCAGGAAACTTCAGAGGTTTCTAATCCTGGCATGCAGGGGCTGTCCAGATCTCATGGAAAGATCCCTATCTCTCCTGCTTCATGTGGAGCAGTGCCTTTCATGGTGGCTCAACCGGAAGAATCTTCTGAAAGGCAGACCCTTCTTGATGCCGTTCTGGACCACAGTGACGATGGATGCCAGCCTCTTTGGATGGGGAGCGGTGCTGGGGCACTTGAGTGTTAGGGGCCGGTGGTCTCAGGAAGAATATTTCATGCCCTACATCACTGGACACGGCAACTGGAGGATTGCCTAATCAGGGTACAGTCGGACAACGCTACAGCGGTAGCCTACATCAACAAGCAAGGCGGCACAAGAAGTTTTGCAGCTGGGCTAGAGGTCAAGGCTATTTTATCATGGGCAGAGGAGCATGTTATCACGGTGCCCTGATTCGTGCTGTTCTGTGTCTGTCACTTGCTGAGTATTCCTGATTGGCTGTCTGCTATTTGCCCTCCTCACACAGCCTTTTTAAACCCAGGTTGAGCACTTCCATGTTACCCTTTCGTGGTGTTTCTGACTTCACTTGGCCTGATCTGCATGTCAGGCTTCTGGCCCTGCTGTTCCTGCTGATCCTGCTTTCCGGTGTTCCAGTGTTCCAATGTTCCTGTATGCTAGTGTTCCGGTGTTCCTGTGTTCCAGCACCTAGCGGGTTAATCTTACTGAGTTCCTGTGTCTCCTGCCTGCCGCTTCTCCAGCCGGTTCGCTCTGCACCGGCGGTTCCGGTGGTTCCAGTCATCTGTCAGTGCATCAGTCTCGCCCCGGTGGACTCCCCGTTGGAGTGTAGGGCTCCTGCTCTAGCCCAGTCGCTCCGGCTACATTGTTCTTCTCGCTGCTGCTTGTACATTGTTGGTTCCAGTGTGTGGACGCTGGTTTACTCCATTAAACCTGGTGGCGACACTTACTTTTGGTTCCAGCGTGAGGATGCTGGTTTACTCCATTAAACCTGGTTGCGATATACACTGTTGGTTCCAGCGTGCGAACGCTGGTTTACTCCATTAAACCTGGTGGCGACACTTACTGTTGCTTCCAGCGTGCGGACGCTGGTTTACTCCATTAAACCTGGTTGCGATATACACTGTTGGTTCCAGCGTGCGGATGCTGGTTTACTCCATTAAACCTGGTTGCGATATACACTGTTGGTTCCAGCATGCAGACGCTGGTTTACTCCATTAAACCTGGTTGCAATATACACTGTTGGTTCCAGCGTGAGGACGCTGGTTTACTCCATTAAACCTGGTTGCGATATACACTGTTGGTTCCAGCGTGCGGACACTGGTTTACTCCATTAAAACCTGGTGGCGACATTTACTGTTGGTCCCAGCGTGAGGACGCTGGTTTACTCCATTAAACCTGGTTGCGATATACACTGTTGGTTCCAGCGTGCGGACGCTGGTTTACTCCATTTAACCTGGTGGCGACATTTACTGTTGGTTCCAGCGTGTGGACGCTGGTTTACTCCATTAACCTGGTGGCGATACTCTTTTGGTTCCAGCGTGCGGACGCTGGTTTACTCCATTAACCTGGTGGCGATATTTATTGTTGGTCCCAACGTGCGGACATTGGTTTGCTCCTGATCTATCCAGTACTGAGGCTAGGTCTCAGTCCACTCCTATGCAGTCGTCAGATTTTCCCTGACAATAGACTTCTGCTGAGTAAGACCTTAGTTCCTATTCCTGTCTGCTGTCATAGTCATCTGACAGCTGGTCTACTCGCTCAGGCTGCCCTGCCCGGTATTGGTAAGGCCGGTAGAACCTTTGTCGTTACCATCCTTAAGGTTGCCTTACCCGGTATTGGCAGGGCCGGTAGAGCCTACACTCAGTACTCCTTTGGGCTGCCTTGCCCGGTATTGGTAAGGCCGGTAGAACCGGTATATGTCATCTCACGGTTGCCTTACCCGGTATAGGGAAGGCCGGTAGAGCCTGTTATTGCTACTGTCACTTGGGTTGCCTTGCCCGGTATTTTAGGCAACGCCGGTAGAACCTATTGTATGGACTATTATTGTTGTATTGATATGTATGTTTCCCTATGGGGATTGCCTTAACTTTTCAATAAAGTTACATTTTTACCAAACCTTACGTCTGAGAGTCTTTAAAAACCGTGACAGTACGAAAGGGCCATGACCTCAGACAATAAGAGTGATGGTAACACACAAAATATCCACTGGAGGATGGATATGCACGAGCAACATTTGGATCAGCTGGCGGTTGCTATTCAAACTATTCTTGAATGCACGGTACTTGCTGATAAGTCCGGTTCTAGCCCGGTGGTCTCGCCAATTCAGACACCGGAGTATGAGTCTAGGTCCCCAGGGACCGCAGTCAAAGGGTTAACGGCTTCTGCACCCTTGCCGCTGAGATATGACGGTGACCCTCAACTATGTAGAGGGTTTATTAATCAACTTGAAATATTTATGGAATTGACAGCACACGCATTTCCTAGTGACCGCAGCAATGTTGGGTTCATGATATCCCTACTGACCGGTAGAGCATTGGCCTGGGCTAACCCACTGTGGGAAAACGCTAAACCTTGTACTAAAAATTTCTGTGATTTTGTACAATCCTTTCGGAGAGTTTTCGAGCCTCCTGGTAGAACCACCTCTGCTGCTAAATGTCTTATGGAGATACGACAGGGCAGGCGCACGGTTGGCGATTATGCCATTGAATTCCGCACCCTGGCAGCAGAGGTAGGATGGAATAACGAGGCCCTGTTGGCAGCCTTTGCCCAAGGCTTGAGTGACCAGATTAAAGATGAGATTGCAGCAAAAGATTTACCTACTGACCTAGATGATTATAACGAATACGTGATTCTAATTGACTCCAGAATACGAGAAAGATTAACCGCCAGGGAGCGACGAGTATGGCTAAAAAATAATGGGTCCAGTAGCACATTTTGCCCACCCAACCCTCCCTTGGCATCCAAACACAGTGAACCAATTCATGAACCAGGTGAACCTATGCAGGTGGGTTTCACTAGGTTAACCAAGGAACAGAGGAGGTATCGCAAGATACAGGGATTATGTTTGTACTGCGGTAAAAATGGTCACCTGTTAAGATCTTGTCCGGTACGTCCGGGAAACGAACACACCTAGGGTACCTTGGTGGACAGGCCCTAGGTGGTCTCCAATCGTCCCCAGTGTTGGGCACACTTAAACCCACCATACAGGTGGTATTGTCATGGGCACAACACTCAGTTGAGGTTTTGGCATTGGTTGATTCTGGTGCAGCTGGGTATTTTATGGACAATACCTTTGCCGAATTGCATGGGGTACCACGTATTCAGAGAGAAACCCCTCTTGCTATCGAAGCAATTGATGGCAGACCTTTGGAACCCGCCCAGGTTACCTTTGAAACGATGCCCTTGTCAATGACTATTGGAGCTCTTCACAAGGAAGAGCAACAGTTCCAATTGATTAATTCTCCTCACCATGCCGTGATCTTGGGCTTTCCTTGGTTACAGCTGCACAACCCACAATTTGATTGGCAGAAATGTGAGATTGCTGCTTGGTCTCAGTTCTGTATGGATAAGTGCGTTACCCATCCTGTTAAGGTCTTGTGCACCTCCCCTTCACTACCTGATGTCTACCAACAGTTCAGCGATGTTTTCAGTAAGGGAGATGCTGGCGCCCTACCTCAGCACAGACCATACGATTGTCGTATAGAACTAAGTCCTGGAGCAGTACCACCAAGGGGACGCACGTATCCATTGTCTTGTGAGGAGAACCAAGCTATGGAGGAATACATAGCGGATGCCGTCAGTAGAGGGATCATAAGGAAATCTACTTCTCCGGCCGGCGACGGGTTCTTTTTTCTTAAGAAAAAAAGTGGCGAACTGCGACCATGCATAGACTATCGTGGGCGGAACAAGCTGATGGCAAAGAATGCCTACCCGATACCACTCATCATCGAGCTGTTTGATATACTTAAGGGGTCCTCGATTTTCACCAAATTGGACCTAAGGGCAGCCTACAATTTGATACGTATCAGAGCCGGTGATGAGTGGAAAACTGCCTTCAATACGAGATCAGGGCATTATGAATACCTAGTCATGCCATTCGGTGTATGTAATGCTCCTGCAGTATTTCAAGAACTGATCAATGACGTTCTTAGAGATATGTTACAATCTTGTGTTGTAGTCTATCTTGACGACATACTTATCCACTCCAAAGACGTGTCACAACACATCAAGGATGTGTCTGAAGTGTTGCTGCGCTTACGCAAAAATAGATTATTTTGTAAACTGGAGAAATGTGAGTTCCACAAAACCAGTGTACAGTTTCTGGGGTTTATAATTGGCAAAGATGGCATTGCCATGGATAAAGAGAAATTGACTGCAGTCTTACAGTGGCCTAAACCTAAGAGTCTTAAAGCCATCCAACGATTTCTGGGCTTCGCCAATTATTACAGGAAGTTTATTAAAAACTTCTCCTCTATCGTGAAACCTCTGTCTGACCTCACGCATAAGGGTGCTAATCCATCTCTCTGGCCAGTGGCTACTGAAGAGGCCTTTGAGAAGTTCAAGGTAGCCTTTGCTGAAGCACCTGTGTTGTCCCACCCCAATCCATTACTTCCCTTTACTTTAGAGGTTGATGTCTCAGATATTGGGGTCGGGGCAGTGCTTTCTCAGCGACAGGTTAAAGGTGGTACACTCAGACCCTGTGGATTCTTTTCTAAAAAATTAACCAGTGCTCAAAGTCATTACGAGATTGGTGATCGAGAATTACTGGCCATTATCCTTGCTCTCAAAGAATGGCGTCATTAACTTGAAGGCACAAAAAACCCCGTTTTGATTCTAACTGATCACAAGAATCTGACTTATCTCTCTGAGGCCAAGAGATTGTCTCCTCGCCAGGCCAGATGGGCACTGTTTCTATCCCGATTCAATTTCGTTGTATCATACTTGCCTGGATCAAAAAATGTTAGGGCTGATGCTCTGTCTAGACAATTTGAGGCGGAGGTTGACAGAGAAGAAGTACCAGCACTTATCATTCAACCTGATCGAATATTTGCTACCATACATACTAGTATTACTTCACCACTAGGGGAGGAGATTTTGTCGTCCCAAACCTCTGCTCCCCATATAACTCCAGCGGGCAAATGTTTTGTCGCTGAGCCATTCCGTACTCGACTACTTGAAACCTACCACTCCTCTAAGGCTGCGGGACATATTGGTAGAGATCAATTGTTTTGGTCCCTCTCTCAGCTATTCTGGTGGCCTTCTATGAGAGCAGATTGTGCCAATTTTACGAATGCCTGTACCACCTGTGCCCGTGCCAAAACCCCTAGACATCTCCCGGTGGGCTTACTTCAGCTGGTGCCTAATGGTGAACGCCCCTGGTCTCACGTCTCTATCGACTTTATGGGAGAATTGCCCAGGTCTAGAGGGTATTCCTTCATATTGATGGTGGTAGACAGGTTTTTGAAAATGGCACACTTCGTACCCCTCCGTGGCCTTCCTTCGGCCAAAGAACTCAGAAGGCTTCCAGCGGTTTCCTTTCAAGTCAGGGATAGAGTATGGCTGTCCTCTAAGAATCTGAAGCTCAAGGTCCCATCTAATAAGCTGGCACCTCGGTTCATTGGTCCGTACAAGGTAATTCGCAAAATTAATCCTGTTTCCTATGCCTTGGAATTACCTGCTTCTATGCGCATTCATTATGTATTCCATGTGTCTCTCCTTAAACCTCTGGTTTGTAACCGTTATACTACCACACCTGTGATGCCAGGTCCTGTTGAAGTCGAAGGGCAGGAGGAGTATGAAGTACAAATTATTATTGATTCCCGTAGGCATAGAGGAGGGGTACAGTATCTGGTGCATTGGAAAGGTTATGGTCCTGAGGATCGTTCCTGGGTAGACAGTAAGGACCTTCATGCACCCAAGTTACTACGAATATTTCATACCAAATACCCTCAGAAGCCCAGATCCCACTCTAGGAGAGGGGGTCTTTGAAAGGGGGGTACTATCACGGTGCCTGTGATTCGTGCTGTTCTGTGTCTGTCACTTGCTGAGTATTCCTGATTGGCTGTCTGCTATTTGCCCTCCTCACAGCCTTTTTAAACCCAGGTTGAGCACTTCCATGTTACCCTTTCGTGGTGTTTCTGACTTCACTTGGCCTGATCTGCATGTCAGGCTTCTGGGCCTGCTGTTCCTGCTGATCCTGCTTTCCGGTGTTCCAGTGTTCCAATGTTCCTGTATGCTAGTGTTCCGGTGTTCCTGTGTTCCAGCACCTAGCGGGTTAATCTTACTGAGTTCCTGTGTGTCCTGCCTGCTGCTTCTCCAGCCAGTTCGCTCTGCACCGGCGGTTCCGGTGGTTCCAGTCATCTGTCGCCCCGGTGGACTCCCCGTTGGAGTGTAGGGCTCCTGCTCTAGCCCCGTCGCTCCGGCGACATTGTTCTTCTCGCTGCTGCTTGTACATTGTTGGTTCCAGCGTGCGGACGCTGGTTTACTCCATTAAACCTGGTGGCGACACTTACTTTTGGTTCCAGCGTGAGGACACTGGTTTACTCCATTAAACCTGGTTGCGATATACACTGTTGGTTCCAGCGTGCGAACGCTGGTTTACTCCATTAAACCTGGTGGCGACACTTACTGTTGGTTCCAGAGTGAGGACGCTGGTTTACTCTATTAAACCTGGTTGCGATATACACTGTTGGTTCCAGCTTGCGGACGCTGGTTTACTCCATTAAACCTGGTTGCGATCTACACTGTTGGTTCCAGCGTGCGGACGCTGGTTTACTCCATTAAACCTGGTTGCGATATACACTGTTGGTTCCAGCGTGCGGACGCTGGTTTACTCCATTAAAACCTGGTGGCGACATTTACTGTTGGTCCCAGCGTGAGGACGCTGGTTTACTCCATTAAACCTGGTTGCGATATACACTGTTGGTTCCAGCGTGCGGACGCTGGTTTACTCCATTAAACCTGGTTGCGATATACACTGTTGGTTCCAGCGTGCGGACGCTGGTTTACTCCATTAAACCTGGTGGCGACATTTACTGTTGGTTCCAGCGTGTGGACGCTGGTTTACTCCATTAAACCTGGTGGCGATACTCTGTTGGTCCCAGCGTGCGGACGCTGGTTTACTCCATTAACCTGGTGGCGATACTCTGTTGGTTCCAGCGTGCGGACGCTGGTTTACTCCATTAACCTGATGGCGATATTTATTGTTGGTCCCAACGTGCGGACGTTGGTTTGCTTCTGATCTATCCAGTACTGAGGCTAGGTCGCTGTCCACTCCTATGCAGTCGTCCGATTTTCCCTGGCAATAGACTTCTGCTGAGTAAGACCTTAGTTCCTATTCCTCTCTGCTGTCATAGTCATCTGACAGCTGGTCTACTCGCTCAGGCTGCCCTGCCCGGTATTGGTAAGGCCGGTAGAACCTTTGTCGTTACCATCCTTAAGGTTGCCTTACCCGGTATTGGCAGGGCCGGTAGAGCCTACACTCAGTACTCCTTTGGGCTGCCTTGCCCGGTATTGGTAAGGCCGGTAGAACCGGTATATGTCATCTCACGGTTTCCTTACCCGGTATAGGCAAGGCCGGTAGAGCCTGTTATTGCTACTGTCACTTGGGTTGCCTTGCCCGGTATTTTAGGCAAGGCCAGTAGAACCTATTGTATGGACTATTATTGTTGTATTGATATGTATGTTTCCCTATGGGGATTGCCTTAACCTTTCAATAAAGTTACGTTTTTACCAAACCTTACGTCTGAGAGTCTTTAAAAACCGTGACACATGTCCCTGCCATTTCAGCAGTTCATATTCCTGGCATAGACAACGTTCTTGCAGACTTCCTCAGTTGGCACACGGTGGACAGTGGAGAGTAGGAACTACATCCAGAGGTGTTCAACCTCATCATACAGCAGTGGGGTCTTCATTTCATCGACCTGATGGCAACCAGACAGAACAGGAAGGTGCTAACGTTCTGCTCTCGCTGAGCAGATCCCCTGACTCTGGCAGTGGATGCCTTGTCGATTCCGTGGACATTTCAGCTGGCATACATCTTTCCTCCTGTTCCCCTGTTGAACAGAGTACTTCGGAAGCTGAGACTGGAGCGCTGCCCAGTCATACTGATTGCTCCGCACTGGCCCAGACAGGCTTGGTTTCTGGAGCTTCTGGACCTCTTAGTGGCAGAACCTGTCTGACTCCCCCCCATCCGGACCTTCTTCTACAAGGTTACCTCTGGAAGGAAGACGTTCATCATCTGGCTTTGACGGCATGGAGATTGAATCCTCAATTTTGAGGAAGAAGGGATTTTTTTCTGGTGTGGTGGCTACTATGCTTAATGCCCGTAAGCCTGTTTCCTCTAAAGCCTACCATCGTGTTTGGTCTACCTTTCTATCTTGGTGTGCTGACAAAGACTTGTCTCAGGATTTTGACCTTTGTACAGTTCTTTCCTTCCTCCAGGATGGTGTGGATAAAGGTCTCCGTCTGAGTTCTCTTAAGGTGCAGACTTCTGTGCTCTGTCTTCTTTCAGAGGCGTCTTGTTATCATTCATGATGTCAAGGTTTTCTTCCAGGGTGTTGCTCATACCCATCCGATGTTTAAGTCCCCTGCTCCTCAGTGGGACCTTAACCTGGTCTTGGTAATGCTTCAGCGCCCTCCTTTTGAGTCTTTGGCTACCATTCCTCGACTTATGCTGACGTGGAAGATGGCCTTTCTCCTGGCGAGTAGTGGAGCTGCATGCCCTGTGTTGTAGACCACCCTTTTTGGTCTTTCACAAGGACAAGGCGGTGCTTCACACCTCCCAAGAGTTTCTCCTGAAGGTTGTGACTGAGTTCCACATTAATCAGGAAATTGTGGTCTCTTCCTTCTGTCCTAACCCTACTTCTGACAAAGAGATGGATATTCATCTGTTGGATGTTGTTCATTGTCTCAAGTTCTATGTGCATTGCATTGAGTCCTTGAGGCAGTCTGACACTCTTTTTGTCATTCCTGAGGGTCCTAGGGCAGGGAAGCCTGCTTCCAAGGTAACTATTGCTATTTGGATCAAGTCCGCGATTCGTAAGGCTTAGGAACTTCGGAAGAAGCCTGTTCCCTTCAAGGTCACGGCTCATTCTGCGAGGTCTATTGGGGCTTCTTGGGCCTACAAGAACCAGGCCTCGGCTGATCAGTTGTGCAAGGCGTCCACTTGGTCATCTGTGCATGCTTTTGCTAAACACTATCGTGTGGATGTGCTGGCATCGGCTGATGCCAGCTTTGGGAGGAAGCTCCTGGAGGCAGCCTTGCCTGTCTAGGATCTCAGTAGTCTCTCAGTAATCTTTCACTTTTGAGCCCTGTTGGTTCTAGTTCAGTGTGCTGTGTAACAGTTCCTGGGGTTTGTTGTACCCCTATTCAGTGTCCGTTGACATATCGCAGTTATTGTTGAGCTATTCGTGATCTGTAGGTTCATTGGTGCTCTGGTGACTTTGGGGGCCTGTGCCTGGTCCTTGCCTTTCTTCCCGCCCTGGGGAACTTAATGGTTGGACATCCCAAAGTTACCAGTAACCTGTATTGGACGACAGAGAAAATGGGATTTTAGTCTTAGCTGTTAAATCCTTTCTCTTAGCCCATACAGGTTACTGGTCTCCCACCCTGTCAAGGGACCATGCTTGGCTCTCCTGTGGCAGACTGTGGGGGTCCTTCGGGGTCATGCTTATAGGAATCTTCTTTCCCTTCTACTGTCTAGTCATAGTTAGTGTCTCAAATGTTTCTGGAGCTAGCTGACTAGCTGCAGCCAAGGTGGGAAGGTAGGTTCCACCCCCTCTCCTTCTCTCCTCAGTAGATTAACCCTTCGCCTGCCAGATAAGTGCAAACTAGTGATTTCTGATGAAATTTTAATCTTAAACACTGTATTGGGGTTGTTCCTTATATTTGAGACGTTTTTGACACTGTGAGGATGTCAACTCTGTTGGAGCTTGGGCTAGGCCTAAGACTAAGGATACTGTGGTGTCTGTGTCCCCCATTGCGCACTGCTCCTCATGTCAATCAGGGTTGCCTAGACATTACTCAGGTCATTTATGCCCAGCATTCTCTGCTGCCCCTGCATCTCCCCCAGGGACCTCCATCCATGCACTAGAGCCAGTTTGGATGCAAGGGTTTAAGGCCACTACTAGAGACCTAAGGTCTACCTTACAACTCCTTCCATCCCAACTGCAGGGTATCTTCCAGTCTTGGCAGCCCCCTTCTCCTGTCAGGTCTTCCCTACCAAAACCACAGGGAGTACCTGATGTATCTGCCTCCTCTGAAGAGGAACTACTGGTGGATTCTGATGAGGGGGGATGTTCTGCTGTGGTCTTTTACCAATTCTTTGTGGACTCCTTTGAGGCTGACCCTGATCCCTCTGCTGAGGGCCTGATCAGGGAGGTATTGAACACTCTCAACATCCCCTTGGTTCCAGAGGCTCCTGTGGACCCTTCTGATGTGTTTCAGGAGCCTAAGAAGCAGTCTACCTGTTTTCCACCCAACCCCAATCTTCTTGACCATCTGGTGTCTGATGAATGGAAAGTTCCTGACAAGAAACCTTTTGTTTCCAAGAAGTTTGCTAAGTTGTACCCCTTTTCTGAAGCGGTGTTAGCTGAATGGGCTCATCCACCCAAGGTGGACGTGCCAGTCTCTAGGCTTTCTAAGTCCACTGCTTTGCCTGTGGTGCGGACACTTCTGTCCTCAAAGATTGGACTGACCTGAAGCTTGAGACATCCCTAAAGACCATCTTTGCTACGGCTGGTACTTCTTTGCGCCTGGCGTTCACTGCTGCTTGGGTGAACAGGGCCATTGCAGTTTGTACTGAACAGCTGACTGTGGCTGTCCATCAGGGTGCTCCTACCGCTGATATGTTGCAACTTCTTGTCATAATTCCGAGGCTCAGAATTATGTTTCTGCTGCTATTTTTTATGCCATCCACTTGGTGGCTAGGGTTTCTACCATGTCTGTGGTAGCCAGATGGGCTCTTTGGCTTAAGATCTGGTCTGCAGACAGTACCTCTATGAAAGCCTTGTTTTCATTGCCTTTTCAGGGTACCTCTCTGTTTGGGCCCAGCGCTTAAGGACCTCATCAGTGAGGCCACAGGAGGTAAGAGTACTTTGCTGGCTTTAGTACCTAGGAAGAAACCTCCAGTGAGAGGAATTGGCTTTCTCGTCCCTTTCAGGGTGAAGCGTGCTCCTCGACCCAGGTGTCACAGACGATCTAGGGTTTCGTAGCTGGGGAGAGTGGACTAGAGAGTGTAGTTTGGGTACATTGATGGTTACCAGTTTCTCTTTCTGTGGCCCCACCTGGTACTGCCTCCCAACTGAACCTGAACCACCCAAGCAACTATTGGCTTGCAGCCAAGAGCTCCAGAAAGAACCAGCTACCGGGAAGTGGAACCACTCGGAGCGATAATGTAAGGTGACCTACTCAGAATTATGCAGAATAAGATCGCTACCTCCACTGGCCCTGGCTACTACCTGCTCAGTGTAGCCTCCGGTTGCCTTTCCTGAGGGTCTGGTTACTTTCGCTCCTTGTAGTCCTTGGTTTTGTCTGACCAGTGGCTCTGGCTCCTGCTCTCTCAGCATAGTCCTTGGTTGCCTGACCTATGGCCTGGTTACTCTCACTCCGTGTAGTCCCCGGCTTGTTTGACCTATGACTCTGGCTGCCTACTCGCTTCCTACACTACCTGCTTTCCTGACCTCTAGTCTCGGTGCCTCTGGTCTGCTCTCGCTCTCTGTTGCCTCCTTTCGCAGACCAAGTGGAGACTTACACATATTTTACCATTCTTCTGTTTTCCCACTTGAGCCACTTCCCTAGTCTTGAGATCTGGAGTAGTGCAGTGCACAGCAAAGGGTGCAGCTACGGAGGGACCTTGGGTCCTATTTACATTTGTCTGGGGTTCTGTGTGGGCTATATTTTATTACTGTACTTATTAAAAAAAGGTGGATTTATATTTTATATTCGTGTCTGTCCTTCTTTGCCTGAAAACCATGACAGTACATAAGGGCCATGTTTACTGACGGTTCAGGCAGTCCACCTAATCTAAGCATTCTCAAGATTAGCGAATAGATCAGTTGTCTTTCGCTTTACAGACACTGTTAAATCACACAGCTCACCTCAATCGCTTTACCCAACAACCAGTGGCGCCTCCAGTACCTGCTCCGATTGCGGCCTCAACCTCTAAAGCTGGCGTGACTAGAGATTTGTCAGGCTCCACTCCATTACCCCAAAGATTTGATGGGGAACCTACTCTGTGCCAGGGGTTCCTGAATCAGCTGGAAATTTTTTTGGAAATGGTACCACACGCATTCCCTACTGAGCGAAGTAAGGTGGGATTCCTGATGTCCCTCCTGTCTGGCAAGGCAGTGGCCTGGGCCAACCCACTATGGGAGACTGAAAAACCCATAATTCATAACTTTTGTTTTGGAGAGTCCTTGATTTTCCTGGATGTGACCTCCACGAACAAACAGCTCATGACAATAAGGCAGGGCTCACATACAGTGGCAGAGTATGCTATAGAGTTTCATACTCTGGCAGAGGAGGATGGATGGAACAATGAAGCCCTTGTAGCGGCATTCTCCCAGGGCTTGTGTGACGCCATTAAAGATGAGATGGCAGCCTGTGACCTGCCTGGTGATCTGGAGGAGCTAATCTCACTCACCATCTTGTTAGATGCAAGAATTTGTTAGAGGCCTTTATTCAAGGATCATGTACAGAAACCATTGCCTCGGTTGGCACCTTGCTTCGTATGCCCACCCTGTCCTCCCTCGCCTCCCATACCTCCTAGTTATGACCCCGCTGGAGGAAGAACCAATGCAATTAGGCTTCACATGCCTGTCAGCGGAGGAGAGGGATCGGTGCAGGAGGAGGGACCTTTGCTTGTACTGGGGAAAGCCGGGTCATGTATTGCATGCTTGTCCGTTTGGCCAGGAGCGCGCTTGCACCTAAGATCATGTAGGGGACAGACCCTGGGTGGAATTTCACAGTCCCCAGATAGACTTTAGGACAAACCAATCCTTGAAGTAGTATTGTCTTGGGCAGAGTCATCTGTAATGGCTCCGGCACTTCTGGACTCCGGGGCAGCGGGTTTTTTTATGGATGCAAACTTTGTGGCCAAGCACTCTATCCCATTGCTGCCTTGCTCCTCTCCATTGGCAATTGAGGCCATTGACGGCCGACCCCTACAGCCAGCACACATTATGCATGAGACTCATCCCTTGTCTCTAAGTTTAGGGGCACTCCATGTGGAGACACAACAGTTCCAAGTCATGCATTCTCCCCATCATGCCATCATTCTGGGTTTTCCCTAGTTGCAGACTCACAACCCAAAAATTGATTGGCAGACTTGCGATATTTTGTTATGGTCTTCTCAGTGCACAAAGTCTTGCCTCCAGCAGCCTATGTTATATTGTGTATATTGTGTACCTCTACCTTGTTACTTGCTGAGTATCAGGCCTACAAGGAGGTATTTAATAAGGTAGAGGCCAGTACATTGCCGCCACACAGGACCTACGATTGTACTGTTGATCTGGTACCAGGGGCACCTACTAGGGGCCGAGTTTATCCCTTGTCAGTGGAGGAGAACAAGGCCGTGGAGGACTATGTGGAGGACTCCCTAGCTAGGGGCATTATTCGGAAGTCTTCCTCCCTTATGGGTGCAGGTTTCTTTTTTGTTAAGAAAAAAGATGGAGAGCTCAGACAATGTATTAATTTCAGGTTGTTTAAATAAGTTAATGCTTATCCTATACCATTGATCATCGAGCTATTTGATCGTATCAAAGGCTCGACAATTTTCGTGAAACTTGACTTGAGGTCCGCATACAACTTGGTACGAATAAGAGAGGGCGATGAATGGAAGACAGCGTTTAACACTCGGAGCGGGCACTATGAGTATTTGGTTATGCCTTTCAGATTGTACAACGCTCCCGCTGTCTTCCAGGAGTTCATTAATGACGTTTTAAGAGACCTACTCCAGAGCTGTGTTGTATATATTTGGACGATATACTCATCCATTGTCCTACCTTGGAGACACATAGAGCAGATGTAGCCTGGGTTCTACAACTGCTAAGAGAGAACAAGTTGTTCTGAAAATTAGAGAAGTGTGAATTCTACAAATCCCAGGTGACCTTCTTGGGATACGTGATTTCATCAACTGGTCTAGCCGTGGATCCGCAAAAACTGTCTGCTGTATTGTAGTGGCCGCTTCCCGTGGGGCTAAGATCCATACAGAGGTTCCTGGGCTTCACGAATTACTACAGGAAGTTCATTCGAAACTTCTCCACCGTAGTCAAACCTCTCACAGACATAACTCAAAAGGGAACTAATCCTTCAGACTGGTCACCTGAAGCCTTGCAGGCATTTAAGGACTTGAAGTCAGCTTTTGCCAAAGTTCTGATATTGTCCCACCAGAATTCCACCCTTCCTTTCATCCTGGAAGTCGATGCTTCAGAGTCTGGAGTGGGCGCCTTGTTGTCTAAGCAACCGGAACACAGAAGAGTGACACAGTCCTGGTAACTGGAGAACACACTGACTAACACTGGTCTGCCCTAGGTTAGCAGGCAGGATGACTGGAGGTAGGACTGATCAGATGGACAGGGAGAATCCCTGAGGACTGGACAATGGAGGGAACTCAGGCAGGCACAGGACCAGTCCAGAGGACTGAGGTAACCACAGGCAATACTGACAGGAACAGGCACAATCTCAGGAGATAAAAGTAACCAAAGGCAACATTGACAGGCACTGGCTCAGGTGACTTGGGTAACCGCAGACTGAACAGACAGGCACAGGCTCAGGCTCGGAAGACTGAGGAGAGGAGACTCTACTGACACGCACTGGCTGGGCACTAGCCTGAAAGCTAGGATAAAGGGAGGCCACCAATAGAGCACAACCACAGCCAGGATCGGAATAGCTAGCGTAGTCAGTAAGACCTGAGAATGCACAGAGAGCGCTATTGAGCCACTGCCTAGATCGGTACCAGAGAGCGCTAGTAAGCCACAGCCTGGATCGGTACACAGAGAGTGGTAGTCAGCCACAGCCTGGATCAGTACACAGAGAGCGGTTGTCAGGCAGTCCGGGTCAGCAACGGTAACACGGCAACAGAGACAGGAACAAGGTCAGGCAAAACCGGATCATACTCGGAGCAGGAATCACAGCAACAAACGCCAGGTCAGGAACACCACGAAAGGGCGCCAAATGTTTGACTGAGCTTAAAAAGGTAAACACTGGGCGGAGCAGAACCCAGCGGCCAATAAGAACCCAGCAGGAAATAGGCAGAAAGTAGCAATGTCGACAGAACGTGAGATCACGGGCACCGTGATACCATTGCTTCCGTGCAGTTTCTTCTCTAAGAAAATGTCTAAGACTGAGAGTTTATACAAAGTAGGCGATTGGGAGTTACTCGCCATCATCCTTTCCCTGAAAGAATGGTGCTATCTGTTGGAGGGTACTACGGTACCTATCCTGATACTGACAGATCACAAGAGACTCACATATTCGACTGAGGCAAAAAGGTTGTCTTCACGTCAGGCCAGATGGGCCTTATTCTTTTCAAAGTTTAATTTTGTGGTTTCTTACCTGCCTGGCACCAAAAATATTAGAGCAGATGCTCTCTCTCAACAGTTTGTGGCGGAGTCCCAGGAGGCGTATCCTCCGATGCATATTATTCCTCCTAACCACATCTTGGCTACGGTACGTACCAGTATTACATCTCAACTGGTGTCAGTTGTCAATAGACTTTATGGTAGAGTTGCCTGTCTCGGACGGTTACACGGTCATCCTTATGATTGTGGACAGATTTTCCAAAATGGCCCATTTTGTGCGAGTGAAGGGACTCCCCTCCTCTAAGGAGTTGGCCGAGATCTTTGCGAAGGAGGTGGTTCGTCTTATTAGTTTGCCAAGGGACAAGATGTAAATTGAAAAGAGCAAGGGGCCCAGGACTGAACCTTGTGGCACTCTGACAGATAGTAGGAGGGTGGAGAGGTAGAGTCAGAGTAGGAGACACTAAACAAGCAGTTGCAGAGATATGATGAAAACAGAGAGAGGGTGGTATCACAGAGACCTAGGGAGTGGAGGGCTTGGAATAGGAGTGGGTGAGCTACTGTGTCAAAGACAACTGACAGGTCCAGGAGAATGAGTAGGGAGTAGTGGCCTTTTGACTTTGCAGGGAGCAAGTTGTTGGCCACTTTAGTGATGGCAGTCTCAGTGGAGTGATGAGGGTAGAATCCAGACTGAAAGGATCTAGCAGGGTATGGGGGCAGAGGAATTTAGGGCTGGATTCAAATGCAGGTGATAAACCTCCAGTTTTATAAAAAAAAATCCTATTGAAACCTATGGGGAAACGTGGAGATAAAAGCAGAGATGAAATTAGCACTTGCATTTGAATCCAGCCCTTAGTGAGCTGGTTATATGCAAGGTGTTCACACAACCACAGAGAGAAAGGAGTAGGCACTGGCTACAAAAAATTACTATATATAAATAAGACACTCGAATAGGGTAGCACTCACGTTTCTAGATAGACAGCTGCCTGGGTGCAATACTCATGGCGACAAATGTAGACAGCAATTAAAAACTAAAAAGTATCACATTTTGTTGAAGTCCTGCGAGTGCTTTCTCACTTCTTGCTGTCTATATATAAATAAGTATATGGGCCAAACCACCCAATAAGTGTGGTGCTCTCTGGGACTAAAGAACAATACGAAACAAATACCCCAAAAGAGACCAGTGCTAACCACGCTGATGTATTAATGGGAACAGAAAGTCCCTATAATGAGGCACTCAGGACCATAAAGATATAATATATGAGAATTGTAATATTTTTTCAAAAATGGTACAAAAATATGCATAGACAGGTATCAAAAGGAGATGTTTAAAAACACTAAAAACAACACAGGGTGTCAAAAATACTCCTGGAACAGTACTGTTGAGAGGTTCAATCACAAAATAACTAAGGTGAAAAAATAAAGGGGCCTAATCACCCCCACCTCATGTGCAATAGTCTTCTCAGAGGTCTTAAAAGTAGACATTAAACATCAAGATTTAGCTGTAGAAGAAAGATATATCATAATAGTCTGTAAAATTTATGACAAGCTCTATACTCTTGTGAATGTATATCTACCTAATTTATCCCCGATTAGTTATTTACAAAAAGTAATAGAAAGAGTGGTGAAAGTCAAGGAAGGTACGTTGATAATAGCTGGAGATTTTAATAGTGTGGTAGACACTGATATAGACAAAAAACTACTGGAGGGAGGGGTAGTCTATAAGAGTATAGTTAAACAATCTAGAGCATTAAATGGTTTGATTAAAAAATTAGATCATTATGATATCTGGCAAGTTAGGAATCGAAATGAAAGGGATTTTAGCCATTTTTCCAGAGTTCATCATTCTTATTCTAGAATAGATATGATTTTGGGTGAAAATGATTTAGTAAATAGGGTTAAAAATATACAGATTAAGCCATTTATATGGTCTGACCATTATTTGGTGATGTTAAAAATAGGAGAGGAGACAAGATACCATCCGATTACAACCTGGAGGTTAGATGAAATACTCCTCCATGATAAAAAAAATGGAGTATTTATTAAAGATGACAGAATGTTTTTTTTAGAGAAAATAATACAGAGGAGATGGATTCTTGCGTGGTATGATGTACATATAAGGCAAGAATGAGAGGGTATTGCATGAAGATTAAAAACATTAAAAAAAGAGAGGAAGGTCTCTCTTTGGCAGAATTATATGTATAATATTATAGGTTGACAGCTGAGTGTAAAAAAGATGACCTGACTGATAGGCAGAAAGAACTTGAGCATATTCAAGAAGCCACACAAAAATGATGGAAAGAGTGAATAAAAATATGTTGATTTTAAAAATAAAAGCTTATGACGAAACAAGTGTTTTGCTCGCCATCGAACTTTCAGGCTCAGGCTGGGTTTATCTATTTGTTTTCCTCTTAGATATCTTCCTAAATTCTTGGTGCTCTTGGAGAGAGACAGGGGGTACAGCAAAAGCAACAGTAGCTCACGATTTCTTTTGTGGGGGTTTGGCTTTAACATGCTTCTCATAAATATCATGGTGTCTGTACTTCATGTGTGTTATGAGGGCGGATCTGCCAAGGTGTGTTCCCTCCTTTCCCATTTTCACTGACTTGTCACATAGAGTGTACAGTGCCGTTGTGTCACGGTGGCTCAGGTAAATAAGAACACAAGACAGGTACAGTAAGATCAATACCACTTTATTAATGAAAATATACAGAGAAAGCACTTCCCCAACCATTCCCGGGGTCAGGTCTGAGGACAGCGATACAGTCCACTACCCAGGAGCTGAACACTGAACCTAGCCTGCACTACTATAAATATGGTAATGCAGTATGAAGAGAACCTAGCCTACGGTTCTCTCAGGAGAGTGAACGCAGCCTACCCGAGATGGAGAAAGGTGGCTGGTAGGCGGCTACACGACACCCTAGTACGCTAGGGTCCAAAGCAGATAAGCTATACCCTAAAGCACTAGGGTTCCAAGCAGAGAGCGATACCCTAGAATGCTAGGGTCCAAGTCCAATACCCACGGAAGTAACCCAGAATGCTGGTAAGGCCTGGGAGGCAACAGACTAACCCGAGGCCACACAGAGAGGTAGTCAGACTAGGCCCAGGTACCTACATGGAGCGAGTAGTCAGACAAGGCCAAGGTACATACATGGATCGGGTAGTCAGACAAGGCCAAGGTTCATGCACGGATCGGGTAGTCAGACAAAGCCAACGTTCATGCATGGATCGGGTATTCAGACAAGGCCAAGGTTCATACATGGATTGGGTAGTCAGACAAGGCTAAGGTTCATGCACGGATTGGGTAGTCAGACAAGGCCAAGGTTCATACATTGAGCAGAATCAGCAGTCAAGTAAGAGTCGCAACAGAGAGCAGAATACAGGAAGCTAACGCACAGGTACACCATGAAAGGACAACTAAACCCAGTGTCCCAGCCACTTAAGTACTCTGTCCAGAGGGCAGGACAATCAAGAGCCAATAGCACAGGAGACTACAAAAGCAGCGCGCAGACACGTGCACAACTTCCAAGATGTAGCAGGAAGTTGAAGTAACCGGCAAACCGCCGGCTACCCTCCATGAGGATCAGGACAAGCACAGGAATAGGACAGAGTTACCAAATAGTCCATGGGGGACCGTGATAGTACCTACACCTCAACGGCCTTTCCCCCGTGGAGGAGGATGAGGTTTAGAAGGGAAGCAGGAATGGTACCTCCTGAGGAGTGCTGTATCATTACTGCCACTACTGGAAACCCAGGATCTTCCTCTGGTCCGTAACCTCTCCAATGTACAAGATATTGCAATAGGCATCTGGATCTGCGGGAGTCTAAAATATTCTGAACTTCATATTCCTCATGTTCTCCCACCTGAATAGGGCCAGGATGGACAGGAGTGGAGGTGTAACGATTACAAATCAAAGGTTTTAATAAGGATACATGGAACACGTTAGAGATGCGCATATTAGCATGAAGGTCCAGCGCATACGTGACCAGGTTAACTCTACGGAGGACCCGAAAAGGACCTGCAAAATGAGGAGCCAGTTTGCTACATGGTACCTGGAGGTTCAGATTACAAGAGGATAGCCATACTCTCTCCCCCACCTGAAAAACCGGAGCAGGCAACCGTCTATGGTCTGCATTTCTCTTATAATGCTGCATGGACCCCTGGAGGGTTCTCTGAACCCGTACCCAAATGGACCGGAGTTGCCTCAAATGCTTATCCAGAGCCGGAATGTTCTGTGCCTCAAAAGATTCAGGGAACAGAGATGGTTGAAAACCGTAATTGATCAAAAACGGGGAACTCTGCGAGGAAGAATTCACGGCACAATTCCTGGCGAACTCGACCTTTGGTAACAGGTTCGCCCAATTATCATGATGGTCTGAAATAAAGGAATGTAGGAACTGTTCCAAAGCTTGGTTAGACCTCTCTGCAACACCGATTGACTGAGGGTGGTAGGCTGAGGAGAAGGAGAGTTGGATACCCATTTGACCACAGAAGAACCTCCAAAATTGGGATACAAATTGGCTCCCTCGATCCGAGACCAGAACCTTGGAGTCAAAACACCTCCCTAGCAAAAACCTCAGCCAACTCCCTAGAGGAAGGGAGTCCCAGAAGAGGCACAAAGTGAGCCATTGTGGAAAATCGATCTACTTTCATAAGAATGACTGTGTAGCCCTCAGATAATGGTAGTTCTACCATAAAATCAATAGACAGGTGTGACCAAGGACGTTCGCCATTCGGAATCGGTTGCAGGAGGCCCACAGGAAGATGTCTGGGAGTTTTGGTACCAGCACATGTGTAACAGGCAGCAACAAATGCAGCACAGTCAGCTGTCAAGCTGGGCCACCAAAAGATCAGAGAAATGGACCATATCAGTTGGTCTTGCCCAATGTGACCTGCTGCTTTCTAGGAGTGGTATGTCTCCAGTGCGATGGGGCTCGGGCAGAAAACATTTACCACATGTATCACGGTCCCCGTGATTCCCTGTCAATCTCGCTTGGTGTTACCTGTGCATTGGAGGAGACTGATTGGTCCGCCCAGGATGTGCCTTTATATACTGGGGTCACGGCACCTGTCAGATGCCCTTTCATGGTGTTCCTGATCCTGCGCCTTGTTGCTGTGTTCCTGCGTTCCTGTGTACCGACCCAGCTCGTCTGACTATTCTGCTGATCCTGCTCGTGATTGACCCGGTTCCGGCTGACGTTCCTGCTTCATGATTGACCCGGCTCTGTCTGACTACTCTGCTCCGTGATTGACCCGGTTCTGGCTGACGACCCTGCTCCGTGATTGACCCGGTTCTGGCTGAGTACACTGCTCCGTGATTGACCCAGCTCTGGCTGACGTTCCTGCTTCGTGTATTGATCCGGTTCCGGCTGACGTTCCTGCCCAGTGATCTGATCCTGTGTTCCAGTGTGATTCCGGTCGCCTTCCGGCGACATTCTGAACTGTTTGTGTCGCTCTGACTAATCATCTCTCTATACCGAGCTGTTGCCTTTTGTTGCTCAGAGTCTGTCCTCATAGCGTTGCTGAGCTGTAGCCTCCTATACCGAACCTGTATTAACCCTTGCTGTGCTTGTAGCGTTCGTTTTTTGAGCCTATCCTCGTACACTTGCCAAGCCTGTGGGTTTCCGTTCGAGCCATTAACACTTCCTGAGCCTGTGCTGTTAAGACCTAGCCTATCCATTCACACTAGCAGAGCAGTTGTCCGTTCCGGTGCTCGGGCAGCACCGTGGTGGCGCCGATTGGCGTTGGTACCTCCAGTTTGCTCTTGCAGTGTGTGTTCTGTGCGGCACCGGAAGGGTGTCCCTGCTCTGGTCTCCAAGTGCTCAATGTGTTACGCTATCCACCGCACTACTAGTGCTCTGGCTCGTTAATTGCTTGTGCAGTGTTGCTCCGTTCCGGCACCCAAGGGGTGTTCAGGGCTCTGGTCCCGTTGGCACACGCAGGGTTACTTCCGATTGAGTGTTAAGGGCGATTCAGGTTCTGGTCCCATTTGCTCTGGCAGTAGCTTTCCTCCTGTTATCCCACTAAGGTGATATTGGCTCAGCTCTTGTCGATCTTGCTGGTCTGTTGGGGCGTTCTATTGCACAGCTTTTGAGAGTGATTCAGTTCAGTCACACTATACACCTTCCTCCACACCTTCAAAAGACTGATATTACCTCCTGGGCGTTGGCTAATCAATTTTACTGAGACTGTTCAGTTTCTCTACATTAACCCCTGTATGTCACTTTCCTGACCTGTATATTTCATTATACATACTTGGGCCTGTATATTGTCATTACCATTTATACCTGTCCTGGCCCCCAGGGGCGCTGTTCTTTAACCATTATTTCAATAAAACTGTGTTTTTACTTTTTACCGTTGTCCGAGTGTCAGAAAAACGTAACAACATGGCTTATCCAGAGGAGCTGAAGCTTGAGAGGCCAAAATCTCCTCTACCAGGGGTGAGGTAATACTAGTCCGTATGGTAGCCAAAATACGGTCGGATGGAATGATCGGAACAGGCATACTATCAGACTCAGGATCAGAACCGAACTGCCGGGAAAGAGCATCTGCTCTAACATGCTTAGTGCCCGGAAGATATGAGACCACATAATTGAATGTAGACAGGAACAGGGCCCATCTATCCTGCCGAGGAGAAAGCCTTTTGACCTCTGATAGATATGTAAGATTCTTATGATCCGTGAGAATCAATATTGGGGAACTAGTCCCCTCCAGGAGGTACCACCATTCTCGAAGGGTGAGAATAATAGCCAGCAGTTCCCGATTGCAAATGTCAATACAGCCTCTCTGCCTTAGACATCTTTTTAGATATAACCTACGAGGAAGCAGGGTTTTTCCGGGAGCCGAGCACTGGGACAGGAGGGCGCCTACTCCTGGCTCAGATGCATCAACCTCCAGGGTAATGGGTAGGGCTGGATTCGGATGGGATAAGATAGGAGCCATAGCAAAGGCAGATTTCAGACTCTCAAATGCCTGAAGAGCGCTTGGAGACCAGTCAGACAGATTTGCTCCTTTGAGTGATATCGGTCAGTAGCTTAACCACCGTGGAGAAGTTACGTATGAACTTCCTATAGTAGTTTGTGAAGCCCAAGAATCTCTGTATGGACTTTAATCCAACAGGAAGTGGCCACTGTAGGACTGCAGAAAGTTTTTGCAGGTCCACAGCCAACGCAGATGAGGAGATCACATAGCCCAAGAACTTCACCTGAGATTTATGGAATTCACATTTTTCCAATTTGCAAAATAACTTATTATCTTTCAAAAGATGCAGGACCATAGTGACATCTGAGAGATGAGTTGCTAGGTCGGGTGAATGGATAAGAATATCGTCCAAATAGACCACTACACATCGTTGTAGTAAATTTCGCAAGACATAGTTATTGAACTCTTGGGAGACAGTGGGAGCGTTGCACAGTCAAAAAGGCATGACCAGATATTTATAGTGTCTACTCCACGTGTTAAACGCTGTCTTCCACTCGTGGCCCTCCTTAATTCTTACTAGGTTATACACAGCCCTCAGATCCAGTTTTATAAAAACCGTGGAACCCTTAATCTGATCAAATAGCTCAGTGATTAACGGAATAGGGTAAGCATTCGTGAACATAAGCTTATTTAGACCTCTGATGTTAATACATGGTCTTAACTCCCCATCCTTCTTTTTACAAAAAATAATCCTGCACTGGCCAGCGAGGAAGACTTGCGGATAATCCCTCTGGACAGGGCATCAGTCACATATTCTTCCATGGTGACCCCTGGGAGATATGGCGCCCGGAACCATATCAAACAGTACAGTTGTAAGGCCTATGTGGCGGCAATGTACTAGGCTCTACTTTGATGAATACCTCACCGTATGACTGGTACTCCGCAGGTAACGAAATAGAGGTACAAAGTATTCTCGTAGGCCGTTGTAAGCAGAACTTTGCACAACTAGTAGACCAAGACACAATGTCACATGTTTGCCAGTCTATCCTGGGGTTATGTGTCTGCATCTAGGGAACCCCCAAAATGATGGCTTAATGAGGAGAGTTTATGGCCTGAAACTGCAGAGTCTCCCCATGTAGCACCCCTACCTTCAGATACAGGGGACAAGTCTCATGCGTAACATGTGATGGTTGTAGGGGTCTCCCGTCAATTACCTTGATAGCCAACGGGGAGGAAAGAGGCAGCAGAGGGATAACATGTCTGGCCGCAAAACTTGCATCAGTTAAATACCCAGTGGCCCCAGAGTCTATTAAGGCCAGGGCAATCACAGATGATGCGACCCAAGACAGCACCACCTCCAGGATCGGTTTCCCTTTAAGGGTTTCTGGGGACTGTGAATCTCCACCCAGGGTCTGTCCCTGACATGACCCTAGGTGCGGACGTTTCCTGGCTGGATGGGACATGACCTCAGTAAGTGACCTGGTTTGTCACAATATAAACTAAGGCCCTCTCTTTGATGGAAAGCCCTCTCCTCCACCAAGAGGTGTCTGAACCCTAACTGCATAGGCTCACTAGGGGTGAGGCTCAGAACCAGGAGGCATGGGAGGCGCAAGAGGACTGGGTGAGAGCGTAAAGTTAGGTGCCAATCGGGATGAAGACCCACGCATTCGTTCCCTGAAGGAAGGTATCTCTCTGTTCCTGGTATCCATCAGGATCGAAAAGGTGACGAGTTTGCCCAGGTCCCTTGGCAGCTCATGGGCTGCTCCCTCATCTTTAATCAAGTCACTTAAACCTTGCTAGAAAGTGGCCACTAGGGCCTCGTTGTTCCAACCCACCTCTGCCGCCAGAGGACGGAATTTGATTGCGTACTGGGCTACCGTGCGTGCACCCTGGCGGATAGTCATGAGTTGTTTAGCCACGGTAATTGCCCAGGCTGGAACATCAAAGACCTTATGGAATGCGGCTACAAATTCCGTAAAATTAGAAGTTATTGGTTTCTCTGTCTCCCATTGAGTATTGACCCATGCCAATGCCTTACCCAACAAAAGTGAAATCATGAAGTCCACCTTGCTTTGTTCATTCGGAAATGCATTCGTTACCAACTACAGGAAAATGCTCAATTGGTTGAGGAACCCACGATAGAGTGTAGGTTCCTCTTCGTAGCATTGAGGGAGTGGAGCTGATCCAGACAAACCTTGGGCAGCACTAGTCTCATTATTCACAAGCATAGCCAGTGCCGAGTCAGGGGTGGCCACCGGTTGCCGGGCAGCTGATCTAGGTGCGCCGTACGGTTAAGGAGAGTTTGCATAGCCAGCAATAAAATAACAAAAAACAGCGCTCTATTTGATAACCATTCCAAAGATTCCAACAGAAAAAAAGCAAATAAACAAATAAAAAAGAGAGTCCCTTATCACAAACTCGTGTCTTCCTCCCAAAAAGTCACAACAGTTCTCAAAGGGACATCACCAAATTGAATCCCGATCACAGTATTCTGTATAGATAGAAAGAACAGAGACAGCGCAGACTCTCTGAGCGTAGTAGTAGGTATGTATGCAATGGCCCTTCTTACATTCTCCCTCCGTGCATGCACTCACTTGTATTTGAGGTTATCACTGCCTCTCAGTATATATCACCTTCACCTCTTTGGAGTTCACTCCAGGTCCGTTCTTACCCCAAGGCTTCTGATAGATCACCTTCTCTCTTCCATTTCTTCACATAAAATGTTGTTCCTCTCAAATATCATCACTTACTTTCATCCAGTGCAAGCTGTGAAGTTGACCACTATGTAGTGATCACAAGGAACTTTGCTTGTAATGAAAACTGAAGCCTGAAAGCCATCAGATCTAAGTGACTTTCAGATTACTGCAGGAGGCAGATAAAAAACTGGTGGGGTATAACGTATATAAAATACTCTATATATTAAGGTCAAAATAAAGTAAAAAGTAGGCACATTGCTCGTAGAGCAACATCAAAGATACTATATATAGCACCATGCACCAAATAAATATAAAATGTAAAAATCAAAAACTTGTGCAAAATATGCTCATCAAAACAGTTCGCCCAAAGTGTTTCATGACCAGTATAGATTCTACGTCACTTTCTAAAGAGCAATATTAATATCGATAATCAAACACCCACCTTATATTCCATGCATCTAGCATCATGTCTAGACTCGGCAATCCAAGGGGAAGCGGAAGTGAGGTCATAACTGGAAGAGCATACTCTCGTTTGTGTGTGCATCCCAACAATGGAACCCAGAACAGACGAGAAAGACAAATCCATTATGGCCCCATGAAGAACATACCTCCCCCTGCACATGCCCTCTTTACAATAGAGCACAAAACGAGCACAAAGGGGAGTATAATGCCTCAGATTGCCACAAGGATCTCTCCCACACAGTGTCTGACTCACAAACTGGCCATCAGCAAAATATACATACCATCTATAAAAGGACAATCCCCTGGTGCCCAAAAACTGAACCAGATCACATGGTCACAGATGAAACATATCCCCAGAATATGAAGACCTACACCCATTGCCTCCACATGGAGCCACATAGGTGAGCGCTAGGTGCATGGAACCATGCATAGCCAACGATAGCTGATCAATACGTTGATCTTGTATGTCCATTCTGGCCAGAATGCTAGGAACCTGTGGGCTTCCTGTTCCTTCAATACTCATGGCCCTTTCATACTGTCACGGTGGCTCAGGTAAATAAGAACACAAGATAGGTACAGTAAGATCAACACCACTTTATTAAGGAAAATATACAGAGAAAGCACTTCCCCAACCCTTCCTGGGGTCAGGTGTGAGGACAACGCTACAGTCCACTACCCAGGAGCTGAACACTGAACCTAGTCTGCACTACTATAAATATGGTAATGCAGTATGAAGAGAACCTAGCCTACGGTTCTCTCAGGAGAGTGAACGCAGCCTACCCTAGAGTGCTCAGGTTCCAAGCAGAGAGCAATATCCTAGAATTCTAAGGTCCAAGGCCAATACCCACGGAAGTAATCCAGACTGCTGGTAAGGCCTGGGAGGCAACACAGAGATGTAGTCAGACTAGGCCCAGGTACCTACATGGAGCGAGTAGTCAGACAAGGCCAAGGTACATACACGGAGCGGGTAGTCAGACAAGGCCAAGGTTCATGCACTGATCGGATAGTCAGACAGGCCAAGGTTCATACACGGAGTGGGTAGTCAGACAAGGCCAAGGTTCATGCACAGATCGGGTAGTCAGACAAGGCAAGGATCAGGACAAGCACAGGAACAGGACAGGGTTACCAACCAGGGGACCGTGATACATCGCTGATGACTGCACTGTGTCTTCTTCAAAAGAAAAATATTCCTACATCCATGACCTCAGGAATTCGGGGAAAGGTGGAGAAGAATGTCCTGTTTCATCTTCTCCACAATCCCCTTCACAGGTTGGGTCAGAGGATGATGCTGCTGCTCCGTCAGAATCAGCACTAGGACTAGGACCAGGATTATTTTTAACATGGCAAGTGGAATGTGTCCTAGTCCCGTATCGCTGCTGCTGGACCCCATTCCCACTGATGCCACAGTAGTCTGTGGCACACTAGCCTGCTCATCATCATCCTGAAGGAATTACAGCAGCATCAAACTCTGCAATATCACTGCTGGTTTTGCAGGTGATGCCATCCCCATTTGCATATGTCTCCCATTCCTTTTCGCTTTTGGCTAAAATGGCTCTCATTGCTGCTGTTGCTTTATGAGAGTTGGACTAGTTGCCGATGATGACAGATGTCACAGAGGACCCCTTCTGTCACACTCGCCATCTCTTCTTCAGGTGAAGAAGGCAGACTGTCAGCACTAGCATCAGGCACAGGCAGCTGATGTGTGCTGATAATACCGCTAGCCAGTTCTGCCACCTTAATCATCATGTCCCAGAGGGATAATGCCATGGGGATGTTGTGGGCTCCCTTAACAGTTAGTTTAGCTGCTCATAATCACTTCCCCTTCCACCTAATTCCATAGCAATAGGAGGATCAACAATCAGGCTAGTCCCAGCATCTGCTTCACACTCAACATCACCACCACCCCCTCACTGACATGCACCACTCTGGCTGCTGTGTGGTAGTAGTGAGACTACTTGTGGATAACAAGTGTGATTTAGGGTCCCCTGTTGTCACATTTGCCATCATCTCCCCCTCTTCCTCCTGAGAATCAGAAGGCACACTAGCAGCAGTAGCAGCAGGCACAGGTAGCTGATCTGTCCTGTTTACAGTGAAACCCAGTTCTCCTGTGGGCTTCCCCTGTCAGTGATAGCCTGCTTTTTTTTCCCATCTATGCATTGCTTTGCTCCCTGATGTGAACACCCTTTCAGGGGCAAGCTCATACACCCACCCTGTCTTTCGGAATCCCACTTCTCCATGGGACTTGAATTTGGTTTTGGGAGTGCTCTAGAAACCTCCGTTTCAGCCTGTTTCAGATACTTCTTTGCACCTCCTGCCACTCAAGATGGTTTTTCTTCTGGCCATTGTGTCTGTTCAGCAGGTTGTCAGATTCCTTTCTGTTTTTTTCACCAGGATAGGGTGATTTTATGAACACCAAGGAACTTTTTGGCCAAGGTTGTTTTGGAATTTTCTGAACTTTTTGGCCAAGGATGTTTTGGAATTTCACATCAACCACAAAATTGTCATTCCTTTTTTCTGTCCAGCTCCTTCAAATAGGCAGAAGCATGAACTCCATCTGTTAGATTTGGTACGTGGCTTGAGGTTTTATGTTCATCACATGACTCCCTTCTTGTCATCCTCAAGGGCTCGTGTGCAGGCCTGGTGTGCATCTCAGGTTACTATAGCTTGGAACAAGGCCACCTTCTGCCAGGCATATGTCCTCAGAAAGACACCTGTTCCTTTTTGAGTCACGGTGCGCTATAGACCAGATCACTGGCTGCCTCTTGGGTCTACAAACATTAGGCCACTGCTGAACAGTTGGGTAAGGTGGCAAAGGGGTCATCTCTGCATACCTTCGCCAGACAAAACCAAGTGAATGTTCTAGCCTCAGCTGAGGACAGATTTGGATGGAAGGTTCTTCACACTATAATGCCTGTTTAAGGATACTTCTAATGTCTTTTTTTTTACTCTGTAGAGATCAGAAACTCTGTTGGTACCTGTTTGTTTATAGCTGTAATGTAAATAGTTAACGTTTTTTGTCCAGTTTTGTGAGGTTCATGTTATACCTGTTTAGTCCTGTGGAAACTGGTCTCCATTGGAGTTTTTTTTTCTCTTTTTCCCCTCTCAGGGACTATAGTGGATAAAAAAAGTGGTTTGACATACACGGGCAGAGGGGTCCTCTTGGGCACTCTGTTCAAGGGATTTCCTCCTTTCCTCTTCTGTTTTATCTTGGCTTTGCTATACATTGAAACTAGAAATAGGCAGGGATAAAGTGAAGGACAAGAGAAGTCTCCACTTCTGAGGACTTTCATTTTTTAAGTGCCCTGCCCTCCACAGGAGGAAACTTTACCTCATGGTTCCTGTGTTCCACATGGACTAAGAGAAAATGATTTAATCATAGGTACATTAAATCCTCCTCCTTTTACAGTCTTGACAGGATTTAAACTTGCCAATTATACTTGAGATCTGGCAGTATATCTTCTGAGATGATAATCTTTGCATATTATAACAGCACATAAAGTAATACATAAAGCAAGACATAAGCAATAAATATATTCTTATTGCATTGAAAAGGCCTGTGAGTGCTGCCTTTCTACATTGTTTTATTTGGTGTGCACCAAGAAAGATACTGTTTGTACTTGAGTGCTATCTTCTGTTTGCTGTCTTTGTAAATCATAAATATGAGTTCAACATTTTGTGTTGTTTCTTTGCAGGTATCAAGATGTGGTATGATTTATATGGAACCTAATATGCTAGGCTGGAAACCAATTATGATGTCATGGATCAATCTTCTTCCTCCAGGGCTCAGCCAAATGCATAAAATGTTCATTGAAGAACTGTTTCACAGAATGGTTCCTCCTTGTCTTCAGATGATTCGAAAATGTGCCAAGGTACTTAAAAGTGTAAAAAACATGAGATATTTTAATCTACAGGAAATCTACACGAAATACAGCTTTTCAGAACTATTATATAATATAGTTTTTAAAAAACTCTTATTACTCCTTTTACTGTCAGAAATGCTTTCAGTGCATCACAAGTACCTATGATTAGATAGATTATTTTGAGCTTTTATTGGCACTGAATGCACACTGAGTTCTCCCTGTCAATGCAAGGTAATGTTGTGCAAGAAGTAAACACATCAGACACAGTCTAGCGATAGATGGGCTGTTGTTGTAATGCTGCTGAAGCTGTAGTGCAGAAAGGAATAGAATTATACTACGCATAAATAAGAAAGCAAGTACTGTTATTTTCCTCAACAGGAAAAGCATGGAAACATATTTTTTCCGTAAGGTTTTTTTCTTCATAAAAGTTTGATGCATATAATAAGAAATAACAGAATTACATCAGCCCCAAGACTCCTGCTTTTTTGCACTAGACAACTTATCTTCAGGCACTTTGCCTTTATTGAAACACAGTTCAAGAAAAGATGAGTATCCTCTGAGTACATGTTGGATTATGTAAGTTCCAGTTCTGCTGTACCACAAGAATAACAAAACTTAAACACAAAATCTGGTATAATAGCATTCAAACTTTAGCTGTCCGTGTGTTTAACTACCTATTAAAAGAAGGTATAATTTCTAGAAATGTATACAGAAGATGTTAAGGGGAGCATAAATGGGCCACCCAAATTGAAGAACTTTCACCCACTGTCTAGGTAAGTGGTTCCCAGCTCTGTTTCTCAGGGAACACTAAAAGGTCATATTTGACAGATATCCATTATTAAGCACAGGTATCAATCACAAAAATTGAGCTGCTGTTTACACACCTGTGAAAGCAGAAATGTCCTGAAAACATGAACTATTGGGAAACACTAGTCTAGTCTACAGAAGAGTCAAGTTACAACGGATGACAGGAAGGGGAGGAGATTAAACATTTAGGACATAAAAGGTACATAGGGACAGGGTTAGGTATGATACAAGGCTGTTCATCTTAGTATATAAAGGACTCTTATGTGGAAAATCATATGGATCTCAAAGAAGTGTATTTAGAGTTTTAGGGTTAGTAATCATAATCAGCTCTTTCAATGTATGGAATGGCATTTTACCTCCTTAACTTTTTGCAGTCTCTCAAATTATTAACTGAAAAGTGGAAACACTTGGGATCAGATGGTACAGTATAGCAGAACTATTGAGCCAAAATATGAAAACATAGTTTTGGATGTCCATATCCCTTAGCATTGTATTCTTAATAATTAAAGCATAGTTACATTATCTGGTAACAAGTGGAGGTAAATAAAGAATTGGTTAACATTAGTAATTAACCAATAACATTACTTTGAGCTTTTTTAACCTGTATACCAATCTTATGTTTCTCTTACTAACTATGTGGAACACAAGAATCATGATGTAAAGTATCCTTCAACCCGGAGGATAGGGCTCTTGCCTTAAAAGGCACTCAGAGGTGGAGATTCACTCCCTGATCCATTTTACCCTTACCAGGCATGCTCGGTTTTGTTACAGTTCTCAAGCAAGACAAGGAGTCAGATGGTATAGTTAAAATCACCTTTATTAGGGTAATAAACAATAGGCAATAAGTGAATATACTATAAGGAGAGGGTGACTGGAGAGGCTAGCTACTCTATCAGAAATAGGAGCCTGCCGACGAGTCAACCATGTCTGCTGGAGACTAGGCTGAAGCGAAGTGGTAGTCTCAGGGTAGTAGGTGGAATGCACACAGAACCTACAGTCTCCCATAATGAGCAACAAGGGAGACTACTGACTCACACCTGCAGTCAGTAAGGAAGAGCTTGTCTCCACTACAGATGGCAACAATGGAGACTACTGACTCACGCCTGCAGTCAGTAAGGAAGAGCTTGTCTCCAATAAGGATGGCAACAATGGAGACTACTGACTCACGCCTACAGTCAGTAAGGTCAAAGTCTGCCAGAGCCCCAGGTCTGCACCAGGATGGATATCTGTGGGGAACGGAACCACGCAGTGGAGTGACCAGACAGAGCTAAAGGTAGGGTTGCACCGATACCGATACTAGTATGGGTGCCGATACCGGAATTTGCGTGAGTACTTGTACTCGCACAAATGCGGCTGATGCCAGCACCGATACCCTGTGTCAGGGTCGGTGCTGCAGAGAGGGTGCCCGGGAGCTGCTCACAATGCTCCCCGGTCGCCTCTCTCCCTCCTGTAGCGACAGAGCGTTGCCACGGGTTACCATGGCAACGCTCCGACGCTGACTTCTGCCGGGACTCGCCAGAGAACAGTGAGCACCCGGCAGAGGAGGGTAAGGGAGGCAAGATGGGGCATCGAGCAGGTGGTGAAAGAGGCAGAGAGGGGGGTCAAGAGGGAGAAAAAGAGGCAAAAGGGACTAAGGAAGAAAAAAAAAGAGGCAAAAGGAGGAAGGATCAGGAGACAAAAGGAGGGGGACCAAGAAGAGGCAAAAGGAGGGGGGGATCAGGAGAGAGCGAGAGGCAAAAGGGTGGGATCAAGAGTCAAGGAGGGGGAGAAAGGGGGATCAAAAGGGAGAGAAAAAGCCAAGGCAAAAGGAGGAGGCTCAAGAGGGGGAGAATGAAACAAAAGGTGGGAATCAAGAGGGGGAGAAAGAGGCAAAAGGGGACAATCAAGAGTCAAGAGATGGTGTGTGTATGTATGTGTGTGTGTATATGTATTTCAAGTACTCACCGATACTTTTTTTGCGGTCATTTGCCAGTTTTCCAAATACTCTGGCTGACTAACCGCTCCGTGTATGAACCTGGCTTGTCCGACTATCCTAGCTGGTGCTGATCTGTGGCAGTTTTCCAAATACCTAAAGCATATATATATATATATATATATATATATATATATATATATATATATATATACTTTAGGTACTTGGAAAAGTGCCACAGATCAGCACCAGCTAGGATAGTCGGACAAGCCAAGTTCATACACAGAGGGGTTAGTCAGCCAGAGCCACAGGTCTGCACCAGATAGGATGTCCAATAATAGTAGGCAGCACTGGGAGGATAGTTGGACAGAGCCACAGGTCAGCACCAGGTTGGATGTCTAAAGCCAAAGGAGCGCACAGGTAGAATGGTCAGACAGAGCCACAGGTCAGCACCAGAATGGATAATCAGACAAGCCAGGAATATACACAGAGCGGGTAGCCAGCCAGAGCCACAGGTCTGCACCAGATTGGATGTCTAAAGCCAAAGGAGCGCACAGGTAGAATGGTCAGGCAGAGCCACAGGTCAGCACCAGAATGGATAATCAGACAAGCCAGGATCATACACAGAGCGGGTAGCCAGCCAGAGCCACAGGTCTGCACCAGATTGGATGTCTAAAGCCAAAGGAGCGCACAGGTAGAATGGTCAGACAGAGCCACAGGTCAGCACCAGAATGGATAGTCAGACAGACCGGGTCATACACAGGATACAGGAACAACAGGAACTAAAACTGCACTGAACACCAATGTAATGGTAATGATACACAGGCCCAGAGAGGTTTATAAAGGAGTAGGAGAAAGCGGGACCAATTAGGTCCCCCAGGCTGGGCCTATAACAGGCTTCCAGGCAAGTGCCTGACTGATGATGCCAATAACAAGAAACATATGGGACCAGGCCGCAGGCAAGAGGGACGCAGCCAGTGACGTCGGAGAGCCAGTCCAGAACCCTGCTCCCGGACAAATGGCGCAGGCCAAGGTTAGGCACTGTGACAGGTTTAAAAAGGAACCTCCATAAGCATGAAACGGGGCAAATATTCACTCTTTGTTAGCTTTCATTTTTTTTTTTTTTTTTTGTCTACTGGGATGGGGCTGTGTAATCCCTATAAGCCCCTATAAGTGGACTCCTATACCTGGCATTGATTATTGGTCTGAACCAGAGCACATACTTCAGGGAACTTGGTCTGTTAGAGAATGCCTTGCTTTATTGTCCCTCTCTTCACAGTTTCTCTGCCTAGCTCATCTGAGTAGTCACTGTCACCGTTTGTGCCTCCTTCGAGCGGCAGCATCAGAGGGCTGGCCGTTTCCTCTTTTCCTCACTTGTGGGCCGTGCCTGCCTTCTGGCATCCAGCAGTAGCGTACCGGCTGCTTCCACCTCTCTCCCAACTCTCACGAGAGCGGGCGAGCGTCAGCTTGGTCAGTCCTTCAGTGACATCTCGTCTGCTCTTGTAAGCCTCTATGCTGGGCTCAATTACTGCTTCGCCCCTCTGTTGGGGTTATAAGCTGCCTTGACACTGGGCTCGGTTGCCCTTTCGTGGTGTTCCAGTGCAGTACGTTACTTTGGTCTCTGTTGATCTCCTGGTATTGACCCTTGGCTTGTCTGAGTACTCTCTCTGTGCTGACCAGTGGCTTGGCTGACTACCCTCTCTGTGCTGACCAGTGGCCTGGCCAACTACCCTCTCTGTGCTGACCAGTGGCCTGGCCAACTACCCTCTCTGTGCTGACCAGTGGCCTGGCTGACTACCCTCTCTGTTCTGACCAGTGGCTTGGCTGTCTACCCTCTCTGTGCTGACCAGTGGCCTGGCTGACTACCCTCTTTGTGCTGACCAGTGGCCTGGCTGACTCCCCTCTCTGTGCTGACCGGTGGCTTGGCTGACTACCCTCTCTGTGCTGACTAGTGGCCTGGCTGACTACCCTCTCTCTGCTGACCAGTGGCCTGGCTGAATACCCTCTCTGTGCTGACCTAGTAGCTTGGATCACTATCCACTCTGGTACTGACCCCAGGCTTGTCCCACTCCCCACTTGGCTCTGATCTAGGCTTCTGGCAGCCTCTCTGGGGCTCACCCCAGACAAATCCTGTGGTACTCTTCTGGGTCCTACCCTGGGGTTGCTCCCTTTTCCGTTGGAAAAAAACACCTCTCTGGTCCAATCCTTAGCCTATGCTGGTTATCTCAGTGTCCTTGTTTTGTCAAATTTACCATTATTAATAAAGGCGGTTGTAACGGTTTTAACGACACTCAGACCAGAGGTTTAAATAAAACACAGTTTTATTGAGCGAAAACAAGGAACATTGCCCCCTAGGGCTAGAATAGGTAATAGCACGAATATGGATAAGTATAATGGATGTCTACAGGCACAATATAGCTAGGAACAATACTGGTATATAACAGGAATCAGTAGTGGTATAAGGGTTAATGCCCAGTATAAGTAATCAGTCTCTGTTGTGGTGTGATTAGCCAACGCCCAGTAGATGGTAATAACAGCCCCGTCAGTGGTGTGAGGTGGGAAGCACCTTAGCAGTGAGACAGAACTGAAACACTTCAGAACCAGGCAATCCGTGAGATACCCAACAGTATTGCAAGAGCTGAATGGAACCAGAGCCAATAGCACCCCTTAGATGCGGTAACGGAGTCAGAGACACTGCAAGAGCAAACTGGGACCAGATCCAATAGCACCCCTTAGGTGCGGTACCGGAGTTAGAGACACTGCAAGAGCAAAATGGGACCAGAGCCAATAGCACCCCGTAGGTGCGGTAACGGAGTCATAGACACTGCAAGAGCTAATGTAACTTTACTGGTGCGGTAACGAAGGCACAACACTGCGAGAGCGGAATGGGACCAGAGCCAAGCACCCTTCCGGTGCGGTAACGGAGACAAACACTGCAAGAGCTAACGGAATGCCCAATAGCACCACGCGATACAACAACTGCTACTCTGTGCTCATAAGGTATAGGGTAGAAGCACAGTTAACGGAGGCCACGATTGCTCTGCAAGTGTTAACGGATAGGCTCGGTAGCGGAGGCAACATGCTCAGCAAGTGTTAATGACAGGCTCAGTTTCGGAGGCAACAAGCTCAGCAAGTGTTCACGGACAGGCTCGGTAACGGAGGCAACAAGCTCAGCAAATGTTCACGGACAGGCTCGGTAACGGAGGCAACAAGCTCAGCAAGTGTTCACGGACAGGCTCAGTAGCGGAGGCAACAAACTCTGCAAGGGTGAAGTGGGTGATCAGTCTGCACAGTACTGCATACACAGTTCAGAATGTCACCAGGCGACATAAAGTCAGAATCTCGCAGGAACACAGGAAGCAGGTCACGGAGCAGGAACGTCAGCCAAGCCGGGTGAATCAAGGAGCAGGATCGTCAGCCAAGCCGGGTCAATCACGGAACAGGATCGTCAGCCAAGCCGGGTCAATCACAGAGCAGGGACATCAGCCAAACCGGGTCAATCACGGAGCAGGATCGTCAGCCAAGCCGGGTCAATCACGGAGCAGGAACAACAAGAGTAGTCAGACTGGCCGGATCGGTACACAGGAATGCAGGAACACAGCAACGGATGCACAGGTATGGGAACACCACGAAAGGGCACCTGACAGGTGCCAGAGGCCTGGTATATGAAGGCCACCCTGGGCGGGCTAATCAAGCTCCTCCAATGAGAGAGCACCACAGCAGAAAGTGACAGTGGAATCACGGGAACCGTGATAGCGATGTTGATTTTATGTAGCTGTCTCTGGTGTCATTATTGCAAACCATTACAGTACAAAAGGGCCATGAGTACTGAAGGTACAAGGAACCCAGCAGTTCAGAGCATTCTGGACAGGATGGAGATGCAGGATCAGTGTATTGATGAATTATCTCTAGCCATGCAGAAACTCCTGAACTGTACTGCTCATCTTGACCATCTTGTGTGGCAACCGGTGACCACCTTCGATCCTGTCCCTGCACCGGTAGTGCTGGCTGCTCCTTACGCCGCTGTTGCTAGTGGATTGTCTGGTTCCGCACCGCTTCCTCAACGATACGAAGGTAACCCGGCACTCTGCCATGCTTTCCTTAATCAGGTTGGTATATTCCTTGAGACGGTTCCACAAGCATTCCCTACAGAGCAGAATAAAGTGGGGTTTGTGATTTCTTTCTTGTCTGGTAAAGCTTTGGCCAATCCATTATGGGAGATGGACAAGCCCATTATCTATAACTTTGCCGAGTTTGTGGCCTCTTTTAAGCGAGTCTTCGATATTCTGGCTCGTTCTGCCTCTGCTGCCAAATAGCTCATGACCATCCTCCAGGGAGCCCGTACAGTGGTGGAGTATGCAATCAAGTTCCATACGCTGGTAGCGGAGGTAGGCTGGAACAATGAGGCGCTGGTAGCCGCCTTCTCACAGGGGTTAAGCGACTCTATCAAGCATGAGATTGCAGCCCGTGAGCTGCCCAATGATCTGGACGACCTGTTATCCTTTACCATTCTGATTGATACCCAGATTAGAGAAAGACCCTTTTGCGGGGAACCCCCGCATAAGCCTCCGTCGCGTCTGGCTCCGAGCTTCACTGTTCCTCCCTCTCCTCCAATGCCTCCTGGTTTGGACTCTGTAGGGGGTGAACCCATGCAGCTGGGGTTCACTCGCCTCTCGGTGGAGGAGAGGGCTTTCTGTTGGCAGGAGGGCCTATGCCTGTATTGTGGGAAACCTGGACACCTGTTGCGTTCTTGCCATGTCCGGCTGGGAAACGCTCACACCTAGGGCTATGTCGGGGACAAACCCTGGGTGGTGTTTCACAGTCCCCAGAGGTTCTTCAGGGTAAACCTATCCTTGATGTCATTCTTGTCGGTTGTAGCCCCAGCTTTGATAGATTCTGGTGCAACTGGTTATTTAATAAATGCAGTGTTTGCAGCCAAGCATTCTCTTCCTCTGCAGCTACGCTCCTCCCCGCTAATGATAGAGGCCATTGATGAAAGGCCCCTACAACCTTCCCATATTACTCATGAGACCCTCTTGATTTCTCTCCTATTAGGGGCAGTCCACTATGAGATGCTTCAATTTCAGGTCATCCAACCTCCACATTATGCAATTGTTCTTGGGTTCCCATGGTTACAGAAACATAACCCTAAACTTGATTAGCATACTTGTGACATTTTGTAGTGGTCTCGCCAGTGTGCTGAGTCCTGCCTTCATCGACCTACCAGAGTACTGTGTATGTCTCTCTCTTCCTCCTTACCTGAGGAGTATTGATCCTTCAGTGATATGTTTAACAAGATACAAGCCAATACCTTACCCCCTCACAGGTGATACGACTGTACGATTGACCTGATTCCAGGTCCCGTTCCTCCCAATTGTCAAGTATATCCTCCATTTGTAGCCGAGAACAAGACCATGGAGGATTATGTGGCGGACGCTTTGTCAAGGGGAATCATTCATAAGTCCACCTCTCCGGCTGGGACAGGGTTCTTTTTTGTAAAGAAAAAGGATGGTGAACTAAGACCATGTATTGATTTTAGAGGCTTAAATAAACTTATGGTCAAGAATGCCTATGTTATCCCATTGATTACCGAGTTGCTCAACTGACTTAAGGGCTTGTCAGTATTTACCAAGCTGGACCTCAGGACGGCAAATAACCTTATGAGAGTCAAAGAGGGGCATGAATGGAAGACTGTGTTTAACACCAGGAGTGGGCACTATGAATACCTTGTCATGCCTTTTGGGCTGTGCAACGCTTCCGCTGTCTTCCAGGAATTCATCAATGATGTATTTAGAGACTTGTTGCATGGTTATCTTCCTGTATGACATCGTCATCCATTCTCCTAATCTGGAGACTCATCGCTCAGATGTGTCCAGGGTTTTACAGCTGTTGAGAGAGAATAACCTGTTTTGCACACTGGAGAAATGTGAGTTAAATAGGTCCCAAGTTACTTTTTTTAGGCTATGTTATCTCTTCCTCTGGGTTAGCTATGGACCCACGGAAACTATCTGTGGTTCTACAATGGCCTCTTCCTGTTGTTCTCAAGGCTATACAGAGATTCTTGGGTTTTGCTAAATGTTATTGGAGGTTTATAAACAAGTTCTCTGCTATAGTTAAACCACTTACGGATATGACTCATAAGGGGGCCAATCCGTCTGACTGGTCTCCCATTGTGCTTCAAACATTTGAGACCCTTAAATCCACTGCAGCCTCGATATTGATCCATCCTAATACCGCCCTGCCCTTCACGCTGGAGGTCGATGCATCTGAGTCAGGAGTAGGCGCCCTCTTGTCTTAGTGTTCAGCTCTGGGAGGAGAATGGTGACCATGAATTGTTGGCCATTATCTTGGCCCTCCGTGAGTGGCGATATTTACTTGAGGGCACCAGCTTTCCGATTCGTATCCTTACGGATCACAAAAATCTGACATGTTTCTGAGGCCAAAGACTGTCCCCGCCGCAGGCCAGATGGGCTTTGTTCTTATCCCGATTCAGCTATCTGGTTTCATACCTTCCCAGTACCAAGAATGTTAGGCTGATGCCCTATCATTCCAGTTTGGTACTAACTCTAAGGAGGACAGTACTTCTACACCTGTAATTCCTCCTGACTGTATTCTAGCTATTATACATACTAGTATTACCTCACCATTGGGAGAGGAGATCATAACTGCTCAAGCCTCTGCCCCGGTCGACAATTATAGGGGGAGATGCTTTGTACCTGAACCTTTACAAATCAAATTGCTCAAGACCTATTACTTTTCTAAAGTGGCCAGTCACATTAGAAGGGATCAGCTAATATGGTCCATCTCTCGGCTCTTTTGGTGGTCTAGTCTCAGAGCCGACATCTCCGCATTTGTAGCTGCTTGCCCTACTTGTGCTCAGGATAAAACTCCACAACATCTCCCGGTGGGCCTCGTTCAACCCATTCCTAATGGAGAATGTCCTTGGTCACATCTGTCGATTGACTTTATGGTGGAACTACCTGCATCAGAGGGTTACACGGTCATCCTTATGATCATGCATTGTTTTTCCAAGATGGATCATTTTGTACCCCTCAGGGGGCTACCTTCCACCCAGGAATTGGCTGTGGTGTTTGCCAGGGAGGTCTTTCATCTTCACGGCGTGCCTAAGGTGATAGTCTTGGATCGTGGGAGCCAGTTTGTTTCTCGCTTTTGGAGGGCCTTTTGCGCTCGGATGGGTATCCAGCTGTTTCTCCTCAGCTTACCATCCACAATCTAATGGTGCTGCGGAAAGGTCTAACCAAGCCTTGGAACATTTTCTTTGTTGCTATATATCTGACTATCACAATAATTGGGCCAGCCTGTTATCTTGGGTGGAGTTTGCCCAGAATTGTGCAGTGAACTCTTCTTCTCAGAGTTCCCCGTTTCTGATTAACTATTGGTTTCTACCTTCCATACTCCCCGAGTCTTTTGAGACACAATATATTCCGGCTCTGGAAGAGATTTTAAGGGAACTCCGTCCGTTCCACATGGGTGCTGGTTCAGAGAACCCTACGGAGGTTCATGCAAGAACAAAAACTGCAAGCAACCATAGGCGATTACCAGCACCGGTTTTCCAGGTAGGGGAGAGAATCTGGTTATCATCCCGTAACCATAACCTCCAGGTGCCTTGCAGGAAACTGGCCCCTCGGTTCGTCGGTCCATTCCGTATCCTCTGTAGAGTCAATCCTGGTGAGTACGCCTTAGATCTTCCGGCCAACACGCATATATCCAATGTGTTTCACGTTTCTCTACTGAAGCCCCTGATTTGCATTCAATATACCTCTGCACCCGTTCGGCCTGGTCTGGCAAGGGTCGGTGATCATGAGGAATATGAGGTGCAGAATATTTTGGATTCACGTAGAGGTCGATCGCAATATCTCATGCATTGGAGGGGTTATGGGCCAGAGGAATGCTCCTGGGTTCCTCTGGGGAATGTTCATGGTCCTGCTCTCCTCCGTGGGTTCCATTCCTGCTTCCTTTCGAAGCCACGTCCATTTCCACAGGGGAGGGGTCATTGAGGGGTAGGTACTTTCACTGTCGGTGCCTCCTTCGAGCGGCAGCATCGGAGGGCTGGCCACTTCTGGCAGCCGGCAGTAGTGTACCAACTGCTTCTGCCTTTCTCCCGGCTCTCGTGAGAGCAGGCGCGCTTCAGCTGGGTTAGTCCTCCAGTGGCGTTGCGTCTGCTCTTGTAAGCCTCTACTCTGGGCTCAATTTCTGCTCTGCCCTAAGCTGCCTGGACACCGGGCTCAGTTGCCCTTTCGTGTTGTTCCAGTGCAGTACGTTACTTTGGTCTCTGTTGATCTCCTGGTATTGATCCTTGGCCTGTCTGAGTACTCTCTCCGGTTCTGACCTGTGGCTTAGCGGACTACCCTCTCTGTGCTGACCAGTGGCCTGGCCAACTACACTCTCTGTGCTGACCAGTGGCCTGGATGACTACCCTCTCTGTGCTGATCAGTGACTTAGCTGACTACACTCTCTGTGCTGACCAGTGGCTTGGCTGACTACCCTATGTGTGCTGACCAGTGGCCTGGCTGACTACCCTCTCTGTGCTGACCAGTGACATGGCTGACTACCCTCTCTGTGCTGACCAGTGGCCTGGCTGAATACCCTCTCTGTGCTGACCTGGTGGCTTGGCACACTATCCACTCTGGCTCTGACCTAGGCTTCTGTCAAAGCTTGAAATATTGATGAAAACATACACAAAATAAAAGCGTTACAGATTCACATTCTTCCAAATAACACTCAGAGATGTAAGTAATACAATTTAAAGACTCAGTAATACAGTTAGAATATCATGCATTTGACATGAGCAGTGTGTTTGAGCCCTGGGTAGTAGACTGAGCAACACGAATAGGTGCCTGAATAACTTTTAGATCAGTCTACTTGGAAGAAAGAGTAAATAACTCTTGTATTCAAGCTGCGTAGTTACGTAACAGAATGCTTTACAGGTGCATACTATCCCAGAAAAAGAGCAAAAACTGAAAAAGTCTTAACCCAAGACTCACCAATATGATAGAAATATTATGCAATAAAATGAGAGCTAAGCATATCAGCCATAGTTGTTATGTTAACGCAAATGAGAAAGTGCTTGAACATGGCTATCAGTGCACCCACAAGATAAAGGGGTGCAGCCAACAATCATACCCAAAATTAAGCAAGTGTAAGCTATATGACAAATTGGACAGGATAATCGGGCAATACGCCCTGCACCGTGCCTTAAAAATCAAGTACAGAATACAGTAGCTCTAGCGTAAATTATGATCTATGAGGTTATATATATATATAAAACTCAACAGTACTAGAAGTAGTTATTATGAACATTTTAAAGTGAGTTAAAGATGTATAAGTAAAGATAGCTGTTGAAAGGAGAAAAATATTGTGGGCAGAGGAATGGACCAGGCAGGTCTCGCCCTCTGTCGGAACATACACGAGTGGCCACAGGTCTGTGAGGGAGCATAAAAATACATTCTTAGACATATGTAAGAAGGACACATCAAAATAATGAGCACTCAATGGGAAATAAGCACATAATGAACAGTATTCAAACATTTGTAGAAATGCTTAAGTATACATGCATGATTTGAAAAACAAGGAGCATATGTAACATCCAGACTCTACAACAGCCATATTCTACGATTATAATAGGGGACATTAGGACATGGGGAAGTTCCCCAAGATACTTAGGAAAAATTAAAGTAGTGCATAAAGCTAGGCTCTAAAACACAAAACTTATTGACAAGATCCCCGATATGAGTTAAGTCAGTAACAGATAGGGGACAACCCATCTGGGCCCTAGGAGGGGGGACCCCAATACCACTCCAACCAAAGCATCACACACAGGAAAACAACCATATTGTTCCACAAGGGTAGAGTAGAATGATTAGCTGCAGTAAAATATAGAACAAAAAACTGCCAGATGTTAGTCCCAGCAAAGTAAATAGAACGTAGCATTTCGGCTTCAGCGTCTATATGTTCCCCAGTTAAGCCAACACAGCACAGCCCATATGCTAGAACACGAGGAAGGCAAAAGTTAGGTAAAGCTGCACTCGGGCTGCAGTAAACAGACCCATGGAAGATCCTAAGAGGCCTCAGTGCAAATAGGGGCACAAGAATCCCTGGGTCCCAAGGATAGACCTCCCAAGTAATCTCTGCATCTTCCAAGGTAGATAGGAAAAAGGCACATTGCTCCAAGAGATCTTGGCAGGTTAGCACACTCCTGTTAACCTTCAGTAGCAGTGTAGAAGCCATCAGAGGCAAACAGCAGACTTGAAAGGCATCTGTCCAAGGTATGCCATCAATGATACCACAGCGTACCCGGTTGCGCTCCAGCACTCCATCCTGCAGACAAAGGGAACCTTCCTTCACCTCCTGTTGTGGTACTGCTGCTATCCCACCCGGTTCAACATACGAAGTGGGGAGCAAAGGGTCCTCGTTAGTGGTGTGCAACGTAGCGAATTCCTCATGTATCACGCCTCTGATCTCCATCACCAAATTCTTGAGGTCTGATTTAGTTAGCAGACCTTAAATCTCCTCTGACATAAGTGACCGAGGTGAAGAAGTATGCGATATAGGGCAGAAAGGCAAGTATGGAATCTCCACAACAGGTGTCATAGTAGAGAACGTTGAGTGCACTAGTCCTGTTGCCTCCGGACGTTTCCATTCTGGGGCCGCCATGATTCTACCTGCGCCATCAGGGTAAGCAGGAGCAAAAAAGGAGCTCGACGTTTCCTCTATTTTCTAGCCTTAATCAGATAGATTTTTCGGATAAAAAACATCCAAAAGGTGCCAGAGCTTCACCACAAGAGAAATATCAAAAGAATGAAAGAAAAAGTAGCTTTAGTAGGAATATAGCTTCCCAGTTACGGAGCGATAAAAAACATGTCTGTCTCTTCAGGTTGCTAGCTGCTCCTCCCGTTTAAACTTTTGTAGTAATTATTAAAGTATTATTGTAGTAAGTATTGTGGTACTTTCAGAAGGGTACCATATAGACTTCAAGTTTTTTCCTTCATGTACTTTTTCATGTCCTCACAATCCAAAGTGGAATTATCTGTTTTTTGATTGCAGTTTTTTCCTTGATAGATATGCAGGTGTAGGTACCTTCCCAGAAAATGTTCATAGGATTCTATTCCTCCCTTTTCATGGTTCCCAAAAAAGATTTTGGATGCCATCCCACATTCTCAACTATTTAGTTCTAGCTACTCTGTTCAAGATGGAGTCATTGTGCTCCGTCATTGCTGCACTGTGTCTAGGGGAATTTTTGCTTCTTTAGACATAAAGGATGCTTATCTGCATATTAACATTCATGCAGTTCATCAGTGTTTTCTGCAGTTTGCCATCATTTTTGGTTCACTGCCCTTCTTGCGTGTCTGGCCTCCTTGCTACAGGATTTTCAAAGGTCATGACAGCTCTGGTGTCTCACATCTGCTTTGCTGAAGGCTCCTTCAGAGGAGGCTTTGCACTTTGATTTAGACTTGTGAGTCTATACTGCAGCGACACAGCTGGGTTCTCAATTTCAAGAAATTTTCTCTTGCTCTGTCCCAGGTCCTTCACTTTCTTAGTATATAATTTTACACACTCCTGTGGAAGGTGTTTCTAATAGAAGATAAGATTCTGTTGTCTTCTCAGCAGGTGTCTCAGGCCATGCTTCACTCATCTGCAATGGTGAGGGAGTACATGAAAGTGTTGGGTTATCTAGTTTCTGCTCTGGAGGTAGTCCCATACGAGTGACTGCAGCTGGATATATGTCATCTCTCCCGTGTCATGTCCCTGTTCGATCAGATGAGGGCAGACCTTTGTTGGTGGCTGCAGAGCTCCCACCTTTTTCTGAAATGGCCATTGGTTAATCCATATTGGGTTATAGTCACGATAGATGTCAGCCTCACTTGATGAGGTGTCATCTTGGCTCATTAGACAGCTTCAATGACTTAGAACCAGTAGGGAGAGTCTTCTGTCCATCATTGTTCTGTGATCTCCCTTGTGGATCCAGTCTGGCAATATGGTGGCCTACATCAACCTCCAGGGAGAGGCCAGAAGTGTGTCTGCATGGTCTGGGGTTTGGCTGATAGCCAAGATGTGAGCCTACATCCAAATGACAATATCCTCCGATCATATCAAAAGGGTAGACATGACAACATCATGGTAGACACTCTTAGTTGCCAGGGCCTGGATGCCAGGAATTGGGAACTCAGTCAAACAGTGTTTTAGGTCATTAGTTCTCCCTTCTGCATCTGCTTATAATTCTTAAATGCTTCTTTTTTCTCCTTTACTATGTTTGCCACTTCTGCGGAGTACCACAGTGGTTTTCTTTTTCTTTTACCCTTGCTGACGTGTCTAATGCAAAGCTCTGTTGCGTTTAGTAAAATACATTTCAGATAATCACATTTCTCCTGGACTCCATCTAAAGATCTTCAAGTTGTTAAAGACTGACATAAGAATGTTTCCATTTTAGAAATATCAGCCTTTCTAAAATTTAGAACCTTTGTTTTTGTGTGGCGCAACTCAGCCTCTGTCTTTATATTAAACCAGACTCCCCTACAGCTACATCTGATACCAAGTCTCCATTAGTAAATAATAAATCTAGTGTGTCTTCCTTCCTAGTCAGCTCTTGACTACTAACTGACTAATAGCTAATCCATGTAGAGAATTTAGGATATCTCTGCTCTTGGCTGAACCTGCTGCTTGTTTTTTCCAGTCCACATCAGAAAGATTAAAGTCCCCCATAATAATAACCTCACCTTTCACTGTCACCTTAGTTACTTCCTTGTCCAGCAGTTGATCCAACTCCTCTGCTTATCCTGAGGGTCCATAGATCACACCTAAAAGTGACCATCTTATCCACATTTTCTAAAGTTATCCAAACTGTCTCTGTGTTTTCCTCCATACCCTGTATAGGATTAATCTTTAAGCTATTTTTGACATAAATGGCAACCCCTCCTCCTTTTCTGCCTTTCCTGTCTTTTCTAAATAGAGAGTACCTGGTATTTCTACAGTAATTTTTTTCATTGTACTAGGTCTCGGTAATCCCCACTAAGTCCACGTCTTCACTATTTATTATTGCAATGAGTTCAAGGATCTTATTCCCTAAACTGCGGGCATTTGTACACATGGTTTGAAGTCTACTGGTTTTTTACTTATGTGTCACAGGCATACCTTGTTTAAATTCATCTGTGCAATGCTGTGGGGGGCAATTGGTTTTATCCTGTATCATTCCATTGTCCCCTCTAGTAGGTTAAATACCTGTTAACAAAACATCAGAAACATTTGCTGAGGACCTCTGTTCCCTTTTGTGAAACATGCAAGCCATCCTTTTGTACAATTCCTTGTTACACCAAATAGGGTTGATGTGAGACACAAAGCCAAATCCATGTGTTTGGCCCCACTTCCCTAGCCATGAATTAAAGTCTCTAATTTGCTGCAGCCTCCCATCATCTTCCTTATACACTGGCAGAACAGATACAGTAGAAGCAACATGCTGCAGATCCTTACATAGCTTCTTAAAAACATCTTTTATGACTCTCACCTCATTACAAACCAAATAATTTGTCCCTAAATGGACTATGATACCCAACTCTCTGTTCTGTCTTGCTTCCTAAACAATTTTTAAAATGCATCTTCTATCTCTGTGAGCTGTAGCACCAAGAAGACATCTGACTTATTTGCCACCACCATGACTAACCTCCAGAGTCACACCTCTTAATATAGAATCCCCTAATAATAGTTGCCTCCTCTCAAAGTAGTTTGCACTTCTTACCTTTGTCAGTTTGTCAGTGGTTGCAGTCTGATTTATCTGTGGATTACAGGTTGGTGAATCAGTCGTCTCTACTTCCAGAGTTGTTCCAATATTAAAGCAGTGTTCTGAAAGTGCAGCAAAAGAATTATGAAGAGGCACAGACTGTGGGACATGCCTCTTGTTCACAACTCTTAGTAATAGGCTCTAGGGAAATGCTTTGGTCTTCAGAACTGACTCAGCAACTGGACAAGAATAGCTTTTCCAAGTTAATTAAAATCTACTTTTAAAATACAATGAGTGAAACTGGACCAAATAAAAAAAAAGTAATAATTATCACTGTTTCTTGATCCAGGTAGGATAATGTCATCAGGAGAGAGTGCTAAAAACACCTAAATCCAGCTTTATTTAGGACTGATAAGATTGATCAGTATAACAATGTAGTTGCCAGTAGAGTTAAAAGGCACATTATCCCAGACATAAAGGCTTTAATGATCATTAAGGTATTGACTTGCTATACTCTGTAACAAAGCTGAAATAATCAAATAATTAAAAAAAAAAATCAGTTTTTAAACATAAAATATAAAAACTGAAGTCAAAATATGAATTACTGTGTGTTTGAACATCAAAATGCTAGCTGTTTAACTTTGGGGTTCTAGTATAATAAACAGATTCTATGTGCAAAACCAAAAATAATGTTGAATGATTATTTTGAAGCTCCAGAAAATGTCTGAACAAACTATGTTGAATAAAGCCAGCTTCAAATTTACATTTGCTGATGACCAAAATTCTGTGTCAGGGTCTGTGTCGTGCTGCCTATACATTCCTCACGGCATTTACAATTTAGTAATTATGACAATTTAAGTGTGTTGTGTTTTATAGAAGGTCTTAAGAAGTGGGACCTTCAACACAGTAGGCTAATATTTAATGTTTCAAGAGACCCTGTTCAATATCTCTATGATCTGACAAATATATAGTGATTTATAGTCATTTTCACATATATACATAAATGAATGCATATTTTTCACATGTATTTTATGGCAACAACATTAGAATATGGCTCATTATCTTTAGAGTTAAAAGGCTTAGTTAGTACCACTACTGATGGAACTTTTCAAATCACAAGCAGCCTACTCAGGAGAAGGAAGATAGTTGACATTTATTGAACAAACTGCAGTTAGTTGTTTTTAGTATGACTTTACTACCCCTGGCACATCCATGCACTCCTCTTAGTCCTAGTCCACTACATTTGATGGACATAAAGATAGTAATGTATTATTGATTTTTAGATTAAAATATAGCCCAGTGCCATTAGCATGTGGAGTCATGGTTTGTCAGTATGGAAATAATGTATGTATTTGTCTCCAAACTCTGTCCTTGTCATTCTGTCTTAGTTTAGATATAGAATATCCTTTCTGTCTGTCAGGTATCATTAAAAAATGTTTGTTTATTTTTTTTAGACTGTCCCTGTCTGTCACTGTCAGTGTCACTGTCTACAGATCACACCCACATTCCCTGTCATGTCAACCACCAACATTTTGGCATGTTTGCCATTCCAACGGTATACTTTTGGATTCTTGAGTAGGGTTTTTTACTTTCTAAGAAGTTAGTAAGGGTGAGTTAGTAGCAAGTATAAGAAATATTTTTTAATAACATGACAAGTGGTGGTGGATGTGGTGGAAGTGGTGACATATGTTGGTACTATATAACTCGTCTCCTCCAACAAACTCAGTCATCCTACACAACAGAGGTATTATTGTTGCTAAAGAAAATGTTGCACAACTCTCTGAGACATCACCAACACTGCTGTTATATGCACCTTGACCCAGTGAACCTCAAGAACTACTTTTACTTCTGCTAGTTGTCACACCGCTGATCTGCTGCTGATGTGTCTTCCAAGCAGGCCTGTGATTGTGCATCAGTTATGAGAATATGCCTAAACTGGATCCTGTTTTCCCCTTGCTCACGTTTTTTACTTATTCAACAGATAGCAAAATGTTTAGCTTTTGGCTTCTGAGTGAAGTATCGCTCTGGAGAGAGAGAGAGGGAAAGCAACTATTAGTTCTACAACAAGGAATAAATGTTGCAATAGTGCTAGCACTAGGGGTCATTTGGCTTTGCACTTTGAACAGTGGCAGAAGCACTTATATCTAGGGCTGTGAATGGTGATCTATGTAATTGCTTAGTATTCAATAACAGTAAGTATACATAGTTGGGCATTGGACTTGGAAGTGATGACAGCCATGTAGGTACAGGAATCAGTGATATTTTTTACAGAAAAAAATTAAGAACATGGCCGATTTATTCTTCTAATAACAACAACACAGTCATGAACCAGTTGGTGAATCATGTTATCTTGCTTTGAGCAGGATCCTTGCATAGTTTCCATTAAAATAAGTGAGGAGTACATTTTTGTTACATTGGTAGACCCCTGCTTTAAACATAGAATTTCTGAATTTGTGCCAAGGTATGAGCTACATCACTCTGATGAATCAGATTCTGTGCAAGCATATAAAGACATTTTTAGAGATCGGGCGGAAGAATGCACTGTGGAGGATGAGAGAGAAAAATGTATGGGCAAAAATAGCACCAGCATGCATAGTGGGAAGGAAGTAAGCAAACGGATTATACAATCAGTATTACCAACAGCAATATCAAAATAATTTTCAGTTTGCATCATCACATAAAGCAATTTATATATCTCAGTGGCAACAGACTATTATTGGTGGTGGTAGTGGCACTGGCATACTTCTAGGGACTTCCTCCCAAAATATGAATTTGTAACTGATACACATGAACACTTTTCAGCTCTAAGGAGAAGCCACCTGCCTGAGAGAGATGGTTTCAGAATACCTGCAGCATAACTATGTTCTAAGTCTAAATGGTGACCCACTTGAATACTGACAAACAAAGCAGAGAATGTTTGTGGTCAATTCTGGTGCATGCTGCAGTGGAAACCCTTAGTTTACAACCGGCAAGTGTGCAGTCAGAGTTGGTTTTTAGTACAGCTGGTTATATTGTTAATAACTGTAGGACAGCATCTAATACCATCCGCATATTATGTAGCTGAAGTGGCTAAAAACCTACAAGACAGAGAAACACACGGCCCATGTAGAGACAGCCAGGGGAGGGCCGGCAACTTGTGGCCCGGGGGGGTAAATACAATCAAGAGGCCCATTTCTACTATCGTTTGAGCCCACTCTCAAAGCCCACCTCCTTTTGTTAATTTTAAACGTGGCATTGATATCGTGAAGTAATCAATACCACATAGCTCACAATAAAGTGGGCTAAACTACTGATATTACATAGCTTACAATTTAAGTAAAGCTACACTAATGATACTATAGAGCTTACAGTGGAAATGAGTTATGTAACTGGTGTAGCTGCATTTGGATTGTAGCTTTGTAGTATCATTTGTATAGCACCATTTCAGTTGTAAACTCTGTGGTATCACTAGTGTTGCTCCATTTATAGCAACGAGATGGAGATTAAGTGAGACAGTGGCCCACTGGCCCAGACATATGACCAGCCCAGGCCAGCCCTCCCCTGGAGACAACAGCCCTGAGGATGAGGAGGAATTTACACTGAAGCCCCATTTACCACCATCTGTGACAGATGTGACCAGTGACATATAACAATGCAAGGTTATATTGGAATCATACATGATACTGCATATAATGTGTCTAGTATTCCTTCCTAATCAACATCATCATATATTATTCAACACCATTCACTATATTAAATTCAAACTTTATTTTTGTATCTTCACATTGTTGAATGATGTTGAATAATAAATTAACCCTTTATGTGCCAAAGAGGTACGCAACACATTCCTCTGCAATGTGTTGCATACCCCTCTGGCACTCAAGGGGTTAAAGTCATCACCATTTATGTTTATGAATATCATTGTAAAGCTACACTTTTAAGAGTAAAAGTGTTGCATTTTGATTCAGATAGCAATGCAGACTAGTCACAGTTTTCTGAGATGTGTTGTTAAGAGGCCTACAGTGGCATGGTGGCGAAGGGAGGAAAACTGGTTCACGCTTAGCAGTACCTTACTAAGTAAGCCTTTATAAAAATGTAATTTTCTGTTACGTCCAATATGGAAACAGATACCGTGGGGTTGAGTCTGTCCTCCTGGAGTGCAGGACACCTCTCAAAAGACAGTTTCTTATGGGGAGGAGAATCCCTCCTCCTCCTCCAGCTCAACCCTTCCCCCACCTAATAACTCCCAGAATTCATGTGTCCTGCTTGAATCTGGCAGGACAACACAAGTTTTTTTTAGGAATTGTATTGTTTTCCTTCTTAGATATGGGGCTGTATAATCCCCCACTAGGCGGCTTACCATTACTGGACTTCCCTGGAGTGGATTGACCAGTGTACTGGTGCTTTGTGGATATTTCAAGCCCTGTAGAGGGAATCTTACTGCCAAACCCCCCCCCCCTTCCCAACAGAGTCTCTAGGGGCTCTGTTTGCTTCTCTCTACAATGGCAACCTGAAGACAGAAAACCGATAAGTGGACCAAGGCACTCAAAGGGTTACTTATGTCCCAGTCATTTTGCCTCTCCCCACAGGGGCGTTCTGGGCCTTGGTAGGCTCTTGCACCCACTTTGGGTATATTTATAACTTTTTTAATTTTGACTGATTATACTGATTATACTACAGATTATACTACAGTGGCTCCTTTAAGAACTGAAGCCCACCCTGCTGCAATCTTCGCTCCATTGACTTCTAGGGGTAATACTTATTTGGCTGTCAGTTTTTCAGTGGCAATTTTACTTCTCTCTTGCTTATCCAACTCAGAGGCAGACTCTCCTTTTTCTCCTTCTCCATATGAACCCTTTTCTTGCCAAATAAGTGTATTTTATGGGCTTTAAGGGTGATATATTGTACTGGGGATAATTCTAGTATATTTTTACTAGTGTTGGGACACTTTTATTGGGAAGTATGTCAGACTCTATGGGGCATGGGAGTAAATCTAAGGCTAAGGTCTCAGGGGCTCCCCTTACCCCCCCATACTTTTTTCATGCCAAATAGGGATTGCTAGACAGTATTCAGGATCTCTCTGCCCTTCTTGTTTTGTGTCCCCCACTACTCTGCTCGGGGCTCTCCAGCACTGAGCAAGAGCCAGCTTGGATCAAGGTGTTACTGTCTTAAGTGGCCCAATCCCCTTCTCTCTACAGGGGGTACTTCAGTCTTAGAAGCCCCCCACTACCTTTAAATATGTTACTCCCATTTCTAAGCATGTTCCACTGGAGGAATTGTCAGAAGCAGATGAAGATTATGAAGAATATGAAGACATGGATTCTTCCTACTCCTTTGGAGATTCATATTAAGCTGATCCCCTCCCATAAGCTGAGGACCTCATTAGAGCAGCTAGGGAGACCCTTCAGGTCTCTGACACCTCTGATGATGGGCCTGACTCTGCAGATGTCTTCCAGAGGTGTAAGAAGTCTTCTCCCTTCTTCCCTCCTAATGCCACTCTTGACCATATTCTCTATATGAGTGGAAGACTTCTGACAAATGGCTGTTTATGAATAAGAGGTTTTGTAAACAGTATCCTTTTTCTGATATGGCCTTAGCATAGGGGGCTTCGCTACCTACTGTGAACCCTTCTATTTCACGCTTGGCTAAGACTACTGCTTTTCCTCTTACAGATGCAGCAGGCATGAAAGAGCCAGCAGAGAAGAAGCTGGAGTCTATCCTCAAGGCTGCCTTTGGTGCTACTGGGGCAGTCCTTACACCTATCTTTCCCTCTGCCTGGGTTAACAGGGCTGTTGTCATTTGTGGTGAACAGATAGTTGAGGATGTCCATGCTGATGTTTCCAAGGAGGATTTGTTAGTTATTATGGCCAACATTAAGGATGCCAACAACTATGTTTCTGAGGCACTTTTTGACGATGTCAGGTTATCCATTAGCCTTTTCTGTTACTGCGCATCTCATGCTGTGGCACAAGATTTGGTCTGTGGACCAATATTCTAAGAAGTCACTGGTTTTTTTGCCATTTCAGGGTAAGGTCCTGTTTGGACCTGGACTGAAACAAATTATCAGTGACGCTACTGGTGGTAAGAGTACTTTTTTGCCCCAGATTCCCTCTAAGCATCTGTCCATGGCAAGGAAGGTGAGTCATTTTCATCCCTGGGAATCCTCAGTCATGGACCAGTGGGTTTTATGGGAAATCACGAAAGGGTACCACTTTCACATTCCTTCCTCCATATCCCTTCTTTTTGTGCCGAAAGAGCCAGACAAGGCACTTCTGTTCCAGAAGGCAGTGGACGCACTGCTAGAAAAACAGGTTCTAGTTCCAGTACATGCCCCAGAGCACGGTTCAAATTTTAAATCCAGCCTATTTGTGGTTCCGAAGGACAGCGGCTGTCGCCCCATTCTGGACCTCAAATGTCTCAACAAATATGCGGTTACTGCGTGCTTCAAGATCGAATCCTTGAAATCTGTCATTGTGGCAATGTGTCAGGGGGAGTATCTGGCCTTTCTGGACCTTCAAGATGTGTATCTGCACATTCCGATTCACCCAGCCAGCCAACACTACCTGCGGTTCTGCCATTAGGCCTGGCTTCAGCATCTTACATTTTCACCAGGGTCATGGTGGCCTTAGCAGCCTTCCTCAATACCCAAGGCATCGCTATGATTCCTTACCTGGACGATCTCTTGATCAAGCAAAACAAAAGAGTGACAAAACGGGGAGGCGTCCCTAGTGTGTTATATTCAAAAACACCTCACCACCACCCCAAACACCTGGAGGATGTATGCTCACAAAGGCTGAGGAATTATATATATAACCCACAGCGGCAAAACTTTTAATTAACACAGCTGTACTTCACCTCCAGGGCTGCTCCTTTATATATCTCTTCTCTCTCCACGGTAAAGATATGACACTTAAACAGAAAATAAAAATGAGGGAGCCCTTTAGTGTACTATATTCAGCACTGATTCCAAATCTTATCAATCGTAAATCTACTCACATTTAATATTGGTCAAATCAAAGCCTCCGGCCCAAAATAACCAACAAACCGGAGGCAGAAAGCTTTGAAAAAGTGGCTGCGTGAGCCACTAAACGCATTAGTAGGCCAAATATATGTTGATTGAAATACTAATTTGTATTTTTTAATGCATTAAAAATGTGTATACTCTTCATACATCTGGGGCAGCGAGGTTCATTTCTTGTGACTTCTCTGATACTTGAGTGGAGACAGGTTTATAATCTTCACAGGAGTGTGAGGTTGGGGGTAAGACTCTGACCAGTATTAAATGTTAGTCCATTTATGGTTAATAAGATTTGGAATCAGTGCTGAATATACTTGACTATTGGGTGCCCTTTTTTTTATTTTCTGTTTGAGAGTCAGATCTTTTGATCAAGGCTTCCTCAGAGTAGCTCTTGGCTTGTCATGTTCAGGAATGCTCCTGAATTTTGGTGCACCATGGGTGGGTCTTAAACATACTCAAGTCCTCTCTGGTGCCCTATGAGGTGCTAGTGTTCTTGGGAATGATGGGGATCCACTCAAGTGTAGGGGGGACTAAAAGACAAGCATATGCTGGCCTGGGAGACAGACATTGGCTCTTAACTTCATCCAGAGGCGTGGTCCAAGATCAGGTCCTAACAGTTTGGAGCTCTACCTGCATCCTCCACAAAGAGAGAGCCTACAAGCTTCTAGATAGATGGTACTTCAACCCAGAATGACTACATACAATCTACCTAAGTCCGTCTCCTCTTTGCTTCAGAGAATAACCCGAGAGAGGGGATCTTTACCACATTTTGGACCTGCACAGTAGCTGGAAAGTACTGAGAAGGGTTGTGGGGTCTGCTCCAGTCCATCTCCTCTATGTTGATTGCTCTTGACCCTTGGTGGTTCCTTCTGGGCCTCTGGCCAGGGGAAGTGCCCTATTCGATTGCCAAGTTATCCACACATCCTGTTGGAGGAGACAGGACCTCTTTGACAAGCAGGTTCTGCTCCTGGCTATCAGGAGGATTTATTTCATTGAAAGAAACACCTCCCTCCTTTCAAACTCACAATCCAGATTCCAACAGGTGTAATAGCACTGGTTGGTGTTTAACGGCCCTTCCCTGGTCCTGGACTGAGAGATTTCTGCTCCCTTGAGCTAGAGCTCCCCTCCCCCTGATCTACTGTCATTCCTTCCCGTTTTTTCCTTCTCTCCCTTTTTCAATCTGCCTCTGTTCAGATCTTGTATTTTTACACTAAATCTTTTCTGCCCCATGCCCCCACCCACCTCCTTTCCCAAATTTCCCTGATGCCATTTAGAAGGTCACTTTGTGCTTCTTTACTTGCCTGTGCCACTTTTTTTTCTGATGACTGCCTGTTGAGGGTGGAGATGGATACACTAAACAAGCCTAACTACTCTCTGTTCATTTATCCTACCTAAATACACCTCACCAGCTCAGTAGCTGTGAGACTGGATTGGAGATGGTCCTTCAAGGAGCATTTAGCATTCCTCTTTGTTTCATAGTCTCTGATTTTAGATAAATATTACAACACAGTTTATAACTTGTATCTCAGGTCTTTCACTGACACAATAAGCAAGTACTTTCCACTGCTCCCTTGTAATTCAAGAGTATTATTTATGTTTAATGATAATACATCCACTAATGCATAAGTCACTCTGCTATATAACCATGCCAAAATGTATATTTACTGCTTCGAAATGTGAGTGACTATAACAGTATGGATAACAAAATGCTCTAGCCCTTTACAGGGATAGTAATGTTTCACAAAACAGCAGCTCCAATTAATCTTCATAGTATTTGGGTCATGGAGAGAATTATTTCAGTACTGTCAGAGTTGTAGTTCAAGAGTAACTGACTGATAAATTATCCCCCTCCTGCCCCTTTTACTTAGTGTAAGCCACCTCCCCTCAGATGTGGAGTCTGGTCCTGGGACTAGACAACTCACAGCAAGGGACAGTCTTCTTACTGTGAGCATAAAGAAAACCCTGCCCCCCTTGAAAGGTTTTTCAGTTTTTTCCTTATGCTCACTGAAGGTTGTCCCCCTATGAGTTCCATCTGTACAGTCTTGCTGCCCTGGGGTGAGAAGTGTTACATCAGTAAAAAGGGCAGGAGGGGAAACTTTATCATTCAATTACTCTTGAGCTACAGCTCTGATAGTATTGAAATAACACTCTCCATGGCCCAAATACTATGAAGAGTTGCTTTTATTGTGAAACATTATTATCACTTTAAAGTTGTTTGACAATCTTTGTTCTGAGCAAGAGTTAGGTGCTTACTCTTGACAATCTCCTTCCAATTAATCCCTATCCTTAGCTTTAGTTCACTCTGCAGGTTCATCCTAAACCCCTGGGTCTATCTCCTAAATTTAGACTGTCTTGAGCATACTTTTCCCCTTATCAATTACCATCTTTATTGCTATGTTCTTATCCAATGGAATTAGTACTCTTTAGTCCATATGGAACACAGGTGTCCCACCCAGACAAAGAGACGTTTTTGTTGTGGTCTTGCCTTCCTGTGCAAGTCCTTCTTAGAATATTTTCTTGTAGGAGATTTTCTTATTCTCTTCCTCACTTACTTTATTTGTGTGACTTCAGTCACATGAATTCTGGCAGTTAGTGGGCAGGGGGGTTGAGCTGGAGGATGAGGAGGGAGTCTCCACCCCTATGACTCTGTCTTTTGAGATGTGTCCTGCACTACAGTAGGATGGACTCAAACCCATGATACCTGTGTTCCATGTAGACTAAAGAGAAAATGATATAACAGGTAAGAGCACTAAAATCCTATTGTGTTGTAAAGAAGCTTATGCCCCCTGCAACTTAAGATTTACATAAGTGTTAGACACTACAGCAGGCCTTTCAAAATGTGTATTGATTTATTGTTGATTTACAGGCTAATTAAACCACTCCAAAAATTAGAACAGTGGCGTACACACTGGCTAGCCTTTACAAAAATAATTATAAATACAAGTAAAACATTTAGAGAAATTGGTAGCACAACCCAATATAGCAAGGTAAGCTTTAAAAACAATTTTATCAGGCCTGCAGCAAGGCAAGACTTGAAAAACAAATATTAGAAGACCTGCAACAAGGCAAATCTTAAAAAAGAAGTTGGCTTGAATCAAGATATTATAGGCTTGATTTAAAGCTGATGCCAAAAAAAATCTGATTGCAGTTTTTCAAGCAGAGTAAGCAATTCAAATACCTGTGCTATGAAGAACTACCAGCAGAAAAATAAGCATATTTGGCTGTATAAAACATACTACAAACGGCTTAAACTGCAACTCAAAGAACTGCATTAGGCGGTAAGAGGCGCTAAGGACCCACTTTATTATGGAAAATTTAGCACCCAGTTTTTTAAAGAGCAGAGTCCCTTTTAACCACAGAGGAAGGAGAAATTTTGAATTCACCCGTAACCATGGTGGAGGTATCTAATGCAATTAAAAATGTAAAAATGGGTAAAGCCCTAGGACCAGATGGTTATACAGCAATATTGTTAAATCCTTTGAATCAATAATTACGCAGTTATTATATAGGTTATATAAAGATATTAGTAATAAAAAGAGCTTCCCTTAGAAATGCTACAAGCTTTAATAAGCCAGATCCCAAAACCAGACAAAGACCCTAATTATGTTTCTAATTATCGCCCAATATCATTAATCAGTAACGTTATAAACATTTTTTCCAAGATCTTGGCAGAGAGACTGAAACTGGTAATTCTAGATTTGATCAATTTAGATCAGTCAGGATTTATTATGTATAGAACAGTTGAAGATAATGTTTGTGAGTTATTGAATGTGTTTCAAGAAGTGGAGGGCAAATCGATTCTTATGGCTTTTTTGTCCTTAGATGCAGAAAAGGCCTTTGATAGAGTTAGCTGGAAATTTCTGTATAGGGTCTTGTATTCGTTTGGAATCAAGGGAGTTTTTTATGATTTAGTTATGAGTTTAAATACATTCCGATCAGCTAAGATATTAGGGAATGGGTTGTCCTTTGGCTCCCTTTTATATATTCTTTCAATTGAGCCTTTGACGAGTTATATCGGTCAGACAGAAGAGATCAGTGGAATTCCAATGACTAATCAGATCTTTAAAATTACTCTTTCTGCTGATTATGTAATTTTAACACTTACAGATTTGGAGAAATCTATGCATGTGTTTAAATGTATCACTGATTATAGTAGTGTTTCAAATTATAAACTAAATTTTAACCCTTTCAGTGCCAGAGAGGAATGGAACGAATTGCTTTTGCAGTGTGTTCCGTCCTGTCACTCTCTGCCATTCAAAGGGTTAAAAAAACCAAAGTTCTAGCTACTAACTTATCTGCAGAACAAGTGAAGGAATTAAAGGAAAAATATTAATTTAATTGGTCTAATCAAGAGATGACTTATTTGGGGATAAAGTTAAAATTTGAATGGGACCAAATAGTTAAAAATGATTATATGTATCTATATCAGGAATTAAAGCAAACTATAGCTAAATGGGGTAACTTGTTTATTTCTTGGTTAGGTAGAGCAAATGTGATAAAATCTTACTTATTCCCCAAAGTAAACTATTATATGAGAACTATTCTTTTAACAGTCCCTAAAAGTACTTTAAATGTAATTAATAAACTGTTTCTGAAGTTTGTATGGGGCAGGAAAAAAACTAGAATCTCTAAATTGAATTTGGTCAGGAAATTAGGAGATGGAGGTATGTCTTGTCTAGAAATTTTTTGTCTTCATGACTCATTTATGTTTTCCCATTTTCTGACATGGGAATATAAGAAAATAGAAAACAATATATGGATTGTATATGAAAAACAGACTTGTAAAAATGTCAGTCCAATTTGTTTATATTGGATAGACACACTGACATTTAGGGAGATAGGAATTTGTAATTGTGTTGTGAAAGATATGATTTATTTAATGAATGTAAGTAGAATGAAGTATTTGGGCAAAGAAAGAATTTCTTTAGTTACTCCAGTTGAGGTTTTTGCGATAATTATTGAATATTTAAAGAGTTGGAGAGAAGAAGGAATTAATTATTTGATGGATATCTATGAGGATCAATCATTAAAAATATTTAATCAGATATGAAGAGAATATGGTCTTCTATGTAACAAGAAATCCTATATAATAATTTGTTAGGATGTTTGTCACAATGCTGTCATGCACAATAGAGACTGCCCACGTTCGGCCAGTCTCTACTTCGCATGATTGCATCGTGTGAGTGAGGCAACGCAAGACCGCATTGCATGGAGCAGTGAGGTAGTAGTCGCTTAACCCTTTGAGTGCCAGAGGGATACACAAAGGCTTGCTTACCCCTATGGCTCTCAAAGGGTTAATATTACCCGGACCTTGGCCTGTGTACACGGGCTTTTACACTAGTTTACATATATAAGAATAACTAGCTTTCTCAGATCAAAGATAATAGTTAAAGCGGAACTGATACACTGTTACATGTCCAGTCCCATGCGTTGTTCACCCCAATACATATTTAAAAACCATAGAAATCCTATTAAAAAAATTGAATGAAGATAAAAAAATAACTCTTTCTTGGCCGATAGTGTGAGGGAGAGTGGCGCCATCTTCATTAAGTTTGTAATGATTGGCAGCCTTCTCCCTCATGCGTAGCTGTCAGTCGAGCAAGGGGTGAACAAAGCATGCAACTGGGCATGTAACAGTATGACAGTTCCGCTTTAACTATTATCTTAGATCTGAGAAATCCAGTTATTCTTATATATGTAAATTTTGCATTAGATAGAAGACCATTTCTCTGTCATCCAGTACAGGTTACTGGTAACTTTGGATAGGCGATCCGCCCATTTAATTGTAGGCAGGAACAATTCTAGAATTGTCTGCAGGGGGTGGAGCCTACCTTCCCTCCTTGGCAGCAGCTAGCCAACCAGCTCCAGAAAGATTTGTTCCTTGGTGAAGATACAGGCATGAGAACAGTTCTGCTATAGTTTTAGAAATTTTTTATTTTTCTGTTAGAAATGGAATACCACCATTAGGCGGATTACCATAACTGGCAATGCCCTTGGATGTGGCTAGCTCAGTAACCAGGTGCTTTTTGTGGACCTTAAGCCCTGGGGGGAAAATCTTGGCTACAAGTTCTTTCCTCAGGAGTTGCCCACCTAGGCTTCTTCGTAATACATGGTAATCTGAAGACAGAAGATCTGCAGGAAAGGTGAGCAACCCTTTGAGTGCTGGAGGGCCACATGTCCCATAGTGCCCCTCTGGACAGGGGTTTTCCTTTGGAGTTCTAATTGCACACTCCTGCACTCATTGGGTCTATCTGTATGTCTGTTGGGTGTTTTGGAGCATGTTTATGTGGTACTTTAACCCTTTAGCTGCTGGTTTTGCATCTTTTGGGGGGGGGTTCTAACACTTTTCCTACTGGTTCAGTGTTTTTTTAGGTATCCTAACATGTTCTAGTGATGTTTAATGCATTTTTATTTTACTATGTCAATTTTGTAAAATTTGAGTTCCGCGCCTTTAAGGCGCACTTTACCGCATAGGCGCCATTACTCCATTCACTCCTATGGGACTGTATAGTTTGGGACATATCTCTGCAACAGCTTAACCCAACGACTTCAGAGATGGCTCATTTTTCTTGTCTGCCATTGCTCTATCATCTGGTTCATGTTTCTATCATCCGGTCATCCGGTCCATAAGCGCTTGCTTTGCACGCTCGTTTCTGACTGGCTCTCGCCACAGCATCCATTTTGTTCTATTTCCAGTATGAGTATCCTACGCAGAGCTTGTACTCTCCTTCTCTCCTCTGCTGATTAACCCTTCTTGTGCCAGATAAGTCTAGTTTAGCTATTTCCAAGGTGAATCTTTAATCCTACACACTATACTTGGGTGATTTCTTATACTGTAAGGTTATTTGACACTGTGAGAATGTCTATACCGTTGGAGCTTGGGGCCAGACCTAAGACTAAGGATTTTGGGGTCTCTGTATCCCCCATTGTACATTGCTCTTCCTGTCATTCAGGGTTACCTAGAGTTCTCAGGCCATTTATGCTCAGCATGTTCTGATGTCCCTGAGAGTCTCCCAGGGACCTTCAGCCATGCATTAGAGCCAGTTTGGGTGCAAAAGTTCAAGGCTGCTACTAGGGACCTTAGGTCTACATTGCAACTCTTTCCATCCCAGTTACAGGGGGTCTTCCATTCTTGGTAGACCCCCTCATCCATCAAGTCTTCCCTGCCAAAACCTCAGGAAGTACCTGATGTGTCAGATTCCTTTGAAGAGGAACTGCAGGTGGATTCAGATGTTGAGGAATGTTCTGCTCTGGGCTCCTCTCAGTTTTTTGGGGATCCTTTTGAGGCTGATCCTGAGCTCTCAGCTGAGGGTCTGATCAGGGCTGTCTTGAATACTCTTAACATTCCCTTAGTTCAGGAGGTTCCTTCTGACCCTTCTGATGTGTTTCAGGAGCCTAAAAAGCCCCTTACGTGCTTTCCACCTAACCCCACTCTTGAACGCCTTGTGTCTGAGGAGTGGAAATCCCCGGACAGGAACCCTTCTGTGTCCAAGAAATTTGCCAAGCTTTATCCCTTCTCTGAGGCAGCGCTTGCGCAGTGGGTTCATCCTCCCAAAGTGGATGCTCCTAGCTCCAGGCTATCTAAGTCTACTGCCTTGCCAGTTTCTGATGCGTCTGCTCTGAAGGACTGGACTAACAAGAAACTTGAGGTCTCCCTCAAGTCCTTGTTTGCCACTGCTGGTACTGCCATGCGTCCAGCTTTCACTGCAGCATGGGTGAAGCAGGCCATTGCGATCTGGACTGAACAGCTCACCCTGGCTGTCCATCAGGGTGCTCCTACTTCGGCTATGTTGCGCCTTCTTGTCAACATTTCTGAGGCACAGCACTATGTTTCTGCTGCCTTATTTGATGCCATCCGTTTGATGGCCAGGATTTCCACCATGTCTGTGGTTGCCAGACATGCTCTTTAACTCTGGTCTGCTGACACTGCTTCCAAGAAAGCATTGATCTCTCTACCTTTTCAAGGTACTTCTTTGTTTGGGCCTGATCTTAAAGATCTGATCAGTGAGGCCACAGGGGATAAGAGTACCCTTCTACCCTTGGTCCCCCAGGAAGAAAATGCTGCTTAAGTGTAACCGGTATTTTCGTTCCTTTCAGACTGAGACAAGTCCGGCGAACCAGACGGTTCCCTCAGCTCCACGTACCTCTTCCAAGCCTAAACAGCAATGGAAGCCCAAGGTCTCCTCCAAGCCCAAGGCTTCGAAGCCTTCTTCGGCATGACTCACCGAACCCGGGTCCCCACTCTGCTGTGGGTGGTTGTCTGCGTCACTACCACAGCATCCGGGAGGATTCACTGGCGGACCCGTGGGTTTTACAAATGGTGTTGGAAGGGTACATGATCCCTTTTGTCTCTCTTCTTTCTTTTACATACGCCTCAGGGCGCAGAGAAATGCCGGCTGTTCAACAGCGCTATTCAGGCTCTTCTGGACAAGGATGTTCTAGAGCTGGTTCCAGTTCAGGACAGAGGTATGGGTTTTTACTCAAACCTCTTTGTGGTCTCCAAGAAGGACGGCGGTTGTTGTCCCATTTTGGATTTGAAGGATCTCAATTCCTTTGTGATCCGGACTCATTATCACCAGGAGTCTCTACGCATGGTGATTACTGCTATGTCCCCGAGGGAATTCCTTGCATTTCTGGATCTCCAGGAAGCGTATTTACACATCACAATTCATCCAGAGAGCCGGCAGTATCTCCCATTTGCCTGCAACCGAGGGCATTTTCAGTTTTCAGCTCTTCCCTTTGATCTCACTACTGTTCCTCAAGTTTTCAACTGTGTTCTGGGAGCCTTAGTGTCTGTCCTCCACCGGGACGGCATCAGAGTTACTCCATACATGGAGGACCTGCTTCTGAAAGTCCCCTCTGCGGGACTTCTTCATCAGCAGGTTCAGCAATGCATTCACGCTCTCACCCATCATGGGTGGATCATCAACATGGACAAATCAGACCTTGTCTCATCCCAGGGTCTGGTCTTCCTGGGCCTTCTCTTCGACACTCAGAAGAGCATGGTGTTTCTCACGGACGAGTTAGCTCACCAGATTGCCCACGGGGTTTTTGCAGTTCTGGCTCAAGATGCTGTCCTCTCTAGTGGGAAAATTCATCTCCACCATCAAAGTGGTCTTGTTTGCCATGGCGCACACCATGGAACTCCAGAGGTTTGCGAAGATGTCAGTGTCTTTCCCTCTTCATGTGGAACTGAGTTTGTCATGTTGGCTCGACCTCTGCAATCTGCTGAAAGGCAAGTCCTTCCTGGTATCCTTCTGGACCACGGTGACGATGTCAGCCTCTCCGGCTGGGGAGCGGTCCTGGGTCGCCTGAGTGCTCAGGGTTGGTGGTCTCCAGAGGAATCTCTCCTTCTCATCAACGTGTTGGAACTCCGGGTGATATTTCATGCCCTTCTTCATTGGACATCTCAGCTGGAAGACTGTCCAGTCCGACAAGGCCACGACTGTGACTTACATCAACAAGCAGGGCGGAACAAGAAGTCTCGCCGCTTGGTTAGAGGTCAAGGCTATTTTGTCCTGGGCAGAAGAACATGTTCCTGCCATATTCGCAGAGCACATTTCTGGAGTAGACAGTGTCATGGCGGACTTCCTCAGTCGACACACAGTGGACAGCGGAGAGTGGGAACTGCACCCAGAGGTGTTCACCCTCATTGTTCAGAAGTGGGGTCTTCCTTACATCGACCTGATGGTGACAAGACACAACAGGAAGGTTCAGAGGTTCTGCTGTCGGTGGAGAGACCCTCTAGCTCTGGCGATGGATGCAGTGTCCATTCCTTGGTTATTTCCTCTGGCCTACATCTTTCCTCCCCTCCCAATGTTGCACAGGGTGTTACAGAAATTGTGACTGGAACGCTGTCCAGTCATTCTGATTGCTCCGTAATGGCCTCGCCAAGCTTGGTTTCCTGAGGCTCCTGTATCTGTCAGTGGTGGAGCCATTCCGGCTCCCTTACCGTCCAGATCTTCTTCTGCAGGGTTACCTGTGGAAGGAGGATGTTCATCGGCTAGCTTTGATGGCTTGGAAATTGAATCCTCAATATTGAAGAAGAAAGGTTTTTTTTCTGGTGTGGTGGGTACTATGCTCAGTGCCCGCAAACCTGTTTCTTCCAAGATCTACCATCATGTCTGGTCGACTTTTCTGTCTTGGTGTGCTGATAAGGACCTCTCTCAGGAATTTGATCTACCTACGGTCCTGGCCTTCTTGCAGGATGGTGTGGATTACGGGCCTCAGTTTGAGATCCCTTAAGGTTCAGACTTCTGCCCTCTCTGTTTTCTTTCAGAGGCACGTTACCATCCTTCCTGATGTCAAGTTTTCTTCCAGGGCGTTGCTCATGCTCATCCTGCCTTCAAGAATCCCGCTTCTCCGTGGGATCTTAACTTGGTTTTGGGCGTTCTTTAGCGCCCTCCGTTTGAATCCTTGGCTACTATTCCACTACCCCTGCTGATGTGGAAAATGGCTTTTTTCTTGGCAATCGTGTCTGTTCGCCATGTCACAGAGTTACATGCTCTGTCCTGTAAACCATCCTATTTGGTGTTTCACAAGCACAAGGCGGTGCTTCGCACTTCTCAGGAGTTTCTCCCGAAGGTGGTTTCGGAGATCCACATCAATCGGGAGATTGTGGTGCCGTCTTTATGCCCTGAGACCACCTCTGACAAGGAGAGAGATCTCCACTTGTTAGACATGGTGTGTTGTCTCAAGTTTTATCAGGTATTCTGATGCGCTGTTCGTCATTCCTGAGGGTTCCAGGGCAGGAAGACCTGCTTCCAAAGTGACTATTGCGTCCTGGATCAAGTCCACCATTCGTAAGGCTTACGAGCTGAGGAAGAAGCCTGTCCCCTTCTGGATAACGGCTCATTCTACAAGGTCTATTGGGGCCTTTTGGACTTACAAGAATCAGGCCTCCGCTGATCAGTTGTGCAACGCGGCCACTTGGTCATCTGTGCACACCTTTTTGAAGCACTACCATTTTGATGTGCTGGCATCCTGGAGGCAGTCTTGCCTGTCTAGGATCTTCTTTGGTTCTTGGTGCTTCCTTCACTATTGAGCCCTGTTGGCTCTAGTTCAATGTGCTGTGTAACAGTTCCTGGGGTGTTGTTACCCCTGTTAAGTGTCTGCTGACACTTCATTGTTTTGTTGGGCTATCTCTGATCTGATGGTTCATATCTGCTTTGGTGACTTTGGGGGCCTTGCGCCTGGTCTTTGCCTTACTTCCCTCATCTGGGAAACTCAATGGTTGGACATCCCAAAGTTACCAGTAACCTGTATTAGATGACAGAGAAAAGAGGGTTTTAGTCTTACCTGTTAAATCCTTTTCTCTTAGTCCATACAGGTTACTGTCTCCCACCCTGTCAAGGGACCATGCTTTCCTGTGGCAGACTGTGGGGGTCCTTCAGGGTCATGCTCACAGGAGTCTTCTTTCCCTTCCACTATCTAGTCAATAGTTAGTGTCTCAAATCTTTCTGGAGCTGGTTGGATAGCTGCAGCCAAGAAGGGAAGGTAGGCTCCACCCCCTGCATACAATTCTAGAATTGTTCCTGTCTACAATTAAATGGGAGGATCGCCTATCCAAAGTTACCAGTGACCTGTATGGACTAAGAGAAAAGGATTTAACAGGTAAGACTAAAATCCTCTTTTTCTCTTCGTATCTGATCAAATATTTTTAATGATAGATCCTCATAGATATACCCCAAATAATTAATTCCTTCTTCTCTCCAAAGCCTGCCCCTTCTCTTGGAGGCAGACAAATATCAGTTCATTTCAAGGAGCACTGGGATAGTTGGGATGTGTGGTGGGTGGGAAAATTAAGCAAGAAGGCAGTTCTATAGAGCAGTACAGTACAAACGTCACCAGGTCTGTTTTAATTACCCCCTATTATTACAAACTAGAGCACATTTTAACAAATGATTACACATATTAGCATTACCTTTATTAGCTAGACCTACTCCAGTTAAGTCCATTAGAGTTGAAAGTTCCACTTTAAGAACACTCAGATGAAAGAGTTATTTACATTGAATAGTGGATATAAACTTGTTTCTAGGGTGAGTGGAATTCTATATAAATATAAGTATGGGTATAAAACAAATACTACAGTTAAATGGTAGGAAGAGCTGGGTATAGAGTTCACCATGTTGACATGGATATATTCCATTTCTTTGATGAAGAAATCTATATACCGTATATTGATTTATGGATTATTTTTGAAACTATTTCATAGATGGTATCTTGTTCCGCTTAGATTAAACAAATTCCAGAATGAGATATCCAATAAATGTTTGAGATGTAAAGAAATGATAGGATTACAAAAACATATATGGTGGGAATTTTGTAAATTAACCCCTAAAAGCATAAATTGGTAGAGATATTAAAATACATTTCTGGAACTACACTGGAATTGACACGTCAATTGTTTTACTCCATTTACATTTGCCAACAATAAATAAATCCAAAAAACTATTAATTATACATATTTTGATGGCTTTTAAGATATGCTTGGCAAGATATTGGAGAATGGATAAATGTCCTAGTTTGAATGAAATAAGAATCCAAATTAAGTATCAGTGCTATATGGAAAAAGCTATATATATATATATATATATATATATATATATATATATAAATTTAAATATTTTGGATTTATATAATAAAATAAGGGGACCCTGGACATTGATTTAGAGGGTAAGATAGGGAAGATAGTGAATTGAAGGGTGTCTGTGTCTTCAAGTTCCATTGGACAATTGCAGTAAAGAATAAAAATAAGATCTAACTGCTCCGTTCATCTCCAAATGTTTTTAGTTTTGATGTTGTGAGAAAGAGCATTTAAAAAACAAACAAACAAACAAACATGTGTCTAATGTTAGTAGAATTAACCCTTTGAGTAATTATACCCCACTGGCACTCACAGGGTTAATTTAAGTAACAAAGCAATAGCACGTGAAAACAAACACTATTAATACTGATGCCCAGCAGAGACCCAGCATGGTGGGCACATCATTTTGATTACCATTACTATTGATTCTGGTGGGACTGGGAATTAGGTAATTAAGGAACAGAAAGTCCAGAAAGTACAAATCTATCACCACCAAACAACATTATGTTAGTGGTGGTAAGACCCATTCCTGCTATGTCCATCATTCTCACCATATCTCCCACCCACTCTTCGCTTGTATAAGTCAGGAACACGCTCATCATGTCACCGCTGGTCCCACCACTCTTAGCAGAAGCACCAGCACCACCAGATTTCCCTCCTCTTTTGCTGCTGGCGAGAGTGGCATAGGTGTAGGTGGGGCATCTGATATTGCACTCATAGACACAGCAGCAAGATCAGAGATAGGCTGCTACTGCTGCCACAGCCACCTGGGGAAAAATACATTATTCCCTTTCAAAAATTCACCCCAGGGTTCTGGGGATGTCATGGCAGCACTATGTTCTGTAGTGGTTGCAAGTGCAAGAATATCTGATGCATGTGGTGGGTCACAGGGGAAGTGTTGGTGGTGCTGGTGGTAGCAGCACTGTCTGCTCATAGGTACTGATGTCTGTGATGTGTGTGATGACAGTAGCTTTCACAACACTATCTGCTGCTGGTGGGCTCTGGAATCTATCATTCACAGGGCATGTGGTGGGGGTTGGTAGCACCACTATCTGGTCGGCTCTGCTGTTGACCACTGATACTACTAGTATATCCTTAAAGTGGATAGGCACTAGAATATGTAAAGTCACCTTCAGTCATATATACCATAATGGTAGGGTGCACTCTAGAGTTAAAAAACAACCAACTATCAAAAACTAATATAGTGGGAGTATAGGAGAAGGGACCACAAGAGAAATGCCCTCCCTCCTAAACAACCACCGACAGCAACTCTCATAAAGAGGTACTCACACACAAGTGACCAAAAATGTATCAAAAATATAAATGTTTATTGAATACACAGAAATTCACAGATCACATTTAAAATCATTTAAAACATATAATGGACCAGATAGAGTTCCTAAGTACAGTATCAATCAGTACACAAATATACTAAAGCTCATATAGTAATCCTATAGGATAGATCCACAGTTCAAAAGGGATACATCAATCAGTATAGATTCTATATTCATAAAGTTCAACGTGTATAAATATCAAGGTACAATTCCCTTGACTTAAAGTACAAAGTGTATACCCGTGGACCAATATGAAACCAATATAATGTGTAAAAAATATACCAAAAATTAAAGAGAATATAAATACTTATCTCTCAGTATCCCTAACGGGACCGTTAGAGCAAGAGCACAGGAGTTAGTTGCTCCAGATGAGGGTTCCTGTTTATAATAACACTCTTTTGACACTGATCGTACCTACCTGGTTAAACTGATCTATATTGCCAGCAATTTAATTAATAGTGGATTTTTGTTTCTTTTTATCACTTTCTCCTGATGAAATTCACGCACAAATCAAAAAATGTTGAAATAGTTGCTTTTGTTTTTGTTGTTTTAAACACCAGATTTTATATGTAGATTTTAATAAACTTTTGATATTCCAGTTAAGTTGTTGATATATCTGTACAGCTTAATCTGAAGACCAAGTGGAAACATGATTTAACATATCCACCAGCCTTCTGGTGTTCTCAGAGAAGACACTGTTTATTGCCTAAGTGTAAGAGTATTCCTTTAAGTAAAACTGTTAAACAATTTAGGCAATTTTAAAACATTTTCCAAAAACAATCCCACGTGTCTACCTATGCACCCTTGTTATACAAATTTAAAAAAGTATGTTTATTTTTGAACAAGGAAGCTGCTGTAGTGCTATTTAGCATAGCAGATACCTGCCTTCATTGTTAGAGAAACACCCTGTCTCCTTCCCACTCCTTATCAAATTGTCTCTGCAGACAACTCCAGTTCTTTTACAAAGAGGTATGCAACATTCTTTGCACACCTATCTGGCACTCATAGGGATACACATGAATTTAACAATTTGCTTCAAATGCTTCCAGTGCCATAGATATTTGTACACACTTAAATGGATAGTAATGTTTCAAAATAAAAACAGTTCCAATTATTCTTCATAGTGTTTGGGCCATGGAGAGTGTTATTTCAATACTGTCAGAGTTGTAGTTCAAGAGTAATTGAATGAGAAAGTATGCCCCTCCTGCCCCTTTTACCTAGTGTAAAGCTACCTCCCCTCAGATGTGGAATCTGCTATTAAGACCAGACAGCTCACAAAAAGGACAATCTTCATACTGTGAGAACAATGAAAACCCTACCCCCTTGACAGGTTTTTCAAGTTTTTCCCTTATGCTAATTGAAGATTGTCCCTCACTTCAAGCCATCTGGACACCACCCTGCTGCACTGAGGTGAGCAGTGTTACCTCGGTAAAAGGGGCGGGAGGGGATACTTTATCATTCAATTAATCTTGAACTACAACTCTGACAGTATTGAAATAACACTCTCCATGACCCAAATAGTTGGAGCTCCTTTTATTTGGAAAATGGGCAGATTTGCCTCACGGCCATAAGTCAGAGCTTCACCCCAGGCAGCAAGCTGAAGTCCCCTCAGAAAGTATTTTGGAATCAGCAGCCTGAAGAGGGTCCCAGCACCTCTTCTTGGGATATGTAGCTTGGGATGCTCTCAACGAGGAAGGTAGGTTCTCCAAGTTGTCCTGCAGTGGAAACTGCGGAGCTGAAACTTGGAAGGACAGGCAAAAAGCTGCAGCTTCATCGAGGGACCTAATGTAAGCCATTGTCTCGCCTTTCTGAGCCTGCAAGTGAAATGGGAAGCCCCATCTGTATTTGATCCAAAGCTGTACCAGGTGAGTGGTGAGTGGTTTCAGCTCTCTTCTTTGCTGTAATGTAAAAGGGGACAAATCATTGTAGATCTGCAGCTCCAACAAGTCACAAACCACGGTTACATCTTCCTACTGTGGCGCAGGATTAACTCCTTGTCCAGAAAATGATGTACCTGGCATACCACATCTCAAGGCCACTGAGCAGGTCCTCTGCGGGAGAGAAGCACCCAGTGCACTTTGTCTAAGCACACCGAGTAGTCCTCCAGTTTTCTCAATAGCTGGCGGAATATGGACTGGAGAACAGGCTCAAGGTTTTTGCTGGAGACCTCTCTGATAAATTTTTGATACGGAGGTTACACCTCCGCCCACAATTGTCCAAGTCATCAAGTTTAATTTGCAGTTGCAAAACTGTTTCTTGCTGTTCAATGACATATTGTTCCAACGAATGTAGTTGTTCCAGGCAGAATTCACCTCCCGACTCCAGATCCTGTACCCGGCATCCCAGGTGAGTAACTTTGGCTTTGACCTCCATCAGGTCCCTCTTAAAAGAGGCCTTGAGGTCTGAGAATATTTCTCGGAGATCAGTTTTAGTTGGTAAATCATGGTAAGCTGGGGTCAGAGAAGCCTCCATCTTGGTGCTGTGTGAGGCCATCAGCTTTCGGGGTAAAGTAATGCTCTACATAGCAAACCCTGAACTGCAAGAGGAACACGAGGCTACCAAAGATGGCACCGAGCCGCTCACCAGGCCCCCGTCTCCTGTATCTTCTTTCAGCCCCGAATGCAGCTTAGGAGTGTTGAGTCTCTTTGAATAACGCCGCAATGGCATAAAGACTGGTTCATCACTCAACACCTCCAAGACAGTGCCATAAACTAGGGGTAGACCCGTGTAAAACTATTAAAAGTCCCTTTCCAAGTACAGAGTTGACTCAAACAGCAGCCATCTTAAGCACTTGTCGGCTTTGCCCCCCCCATAAAGTATTTAACCTGTGATTTTTCTTGTAATTATAAAACATAAATAGGGTAAAGCAAGATCCTATATGAAACATTATTTTATTGATTTCTCTCCATCCTTTTTTATTAACCCTTTCACTACTCCTATTCTGTAAGATGATTGTTCTTTTACTGCAAATGCCTACTGTAGCCGGTACTGCAGCTAGTTTGTCAAATCAGTGACTGCATTGTCTGCTCTCTCCCAGGAGTCAGGAGCAGTTAAGAGTCTTTCTTGTGTATTGTACCTTCACGTAGCAGGAGTTTATAATACAGTACAGAAAAGCTTTTTAAACTAATGTATAAATAAAGTGTTACACTTATTTTGCAAGCTTTTATGCTGCACATAAGTATATTTTCCACTTTATCCCTTTGAGTAGACTGACCATTCTTCCCCTTTAAACAAGGAAACATACGAAAATTCATACTGCTCGGCGTCTTTGATTTCAGTGCAGCCCTGAAATATGCATCTCTGTTATTGTAACTGGTTAAATGTGAGATCTATTCACATTCATCTTACCTTTGCGTCTCAGAGGGGTGAGAAATGTGTTATTAAGTCTGTAGATAATAAGAATGATGTAATTTCGTTTGCATTACTGGAACAAAGAAACAATTTGGCTGCACATTTGACTTAAAAACTGAGAAATTAGAAAATGGTAGTGTATATTCAAAAAGCCTGTTGTTTCTCAGAACCTTCTGTATTTACCGGATGATGTACCCAGTTGAATATAACTGTTTTTACTAACAACAGAGATTACAAGAATTATATGTATATTAGACTGAGGTAAAAGCAGATAATATATTTCTATTTGTTGTATGACAGGGGTGGACCAACTGATATGACTATGTTAAAATAGCAGAGAAATTAGAGAATGCAATTTAAGAATAAATTAAAAAATGTCTGTTCACACTCACAAACATTGCTGTATTTACTGGAATGTATTTTATAACTCTAACAATTGTAGGAATTATACAGCTTAGATGTATAAGTAGAAAAGTCCTTTCTATTAGAGGTACTGGATGAGTGGACCAGCTTAAACAGATGTTTTTGAAAAATTGAAAACGTAGAGACAAAAAATCAGTATAACAATAGAATTTAAATAGTATGTACACAAACACTAGTATATGTACAGGATTATGTACCTTAGTTAAATGCCCCTGTTATTTTAATAAAAAGAGAATCAATCAGTATAACCAAGTGTTAAATTGTATTGAGACTACTGAAATTTAACCTAAGTGCATAACATAAGAGTCACGGCAAAGAATGAGGGAACCATCCACAGTCCCCAAATTAAAACAAAAGAAAAGTCTGTGCTACTTCATGTAGATTACTTTATTGTGATACCTTTGTATAGCATGCATTCATACCCATTTATAAACTCAATTATTTCAAGATAAGAGTTTGTTCATAGTTTGGTCAAAATACATTAAAGCTACCCTGCCAGGCCACTGTATCCCATTTTAGTCCTATCTTTTACATCTTACCACATCATATGGCTTACATAAATGCTTTATATAAAAAGCGCTATCATAGCACTAACAAGCATCATCTTATTTTTTTTTTTGTAGAAAAATGTGGAAAAGTGTCAGTGCCCGAGTATACAACCTCAATTAGGCTCCGTTTGAAATCTTATATAGAGTTTTCCTATCGGTGTACACTCAGGCGCGGAAACCCCCACTCCGCGCACTAAAACTGACCTAACTATAATATACAAATGATAAAAACAAACAAAAAAACATACAAAGGGCCTTAGAATATTACCAAATATACACACTATACTAACAAAAAGATAGTCCAACTATATATAAAAATATAAGGGTCCACAGTCTCACAGCACTAGACACATATCCAATAATAAAGTACTTATCTCTATTATGATGGATGAAATAATGGAATTATGAAATGATAGTTGATATAATGGGATGAATGGAATGGATATATGGAATGGTAAGTCTGCAATCTTTCCACAGAAAAAGAGAGTTCTACAAGGTTTCCCTGATGTATCCCTTTGGTGCAGCCTCCACGAAAAAAGGACCTTATCCCTTGTATCAATATCACATCTGGAATGAGGAGCGCAAACAAAGGCACATCTAAAAGTAAAATCTTAAAAAGAATTTATTTTGCAAGAAGTACATCAAACTCACCAGATCACTCGTATCTGAACACATAGAGTCTCCCAGTCCAAACAGCCTCAACCTGCCCGCCCTGCAAAATCCATTCTCAGGAACTTTCAATATCTTATTCTTCCAATTTTCTCTGTTCCCAGTATTCTCCTCCGTTTGTAGGATAAATACGTTATTCCCTGTTGTTCTTATCTCCTAAGAGACACACCAGTATACAGAGATCCAATCCTCCAAACACCATTCGGTGTATTCAAATTCCAACACCGGAGCTCGGGCGTCTGGCGGGGGGCGTGACCAGGAGACATCTTTGTCACAATGAGGTCTGGCTCTAGTGATTCACCCTACGCGTATCGCGGCTCACGTGCCGCTTCCTCTGGGGTTACAGTCTGGTTAGAACAGTTTGGTAAACAAGGGAAGGCTTGATGATAATAGAGGACCTTCTTGCAAAATAAATTATTTTTAAGATTTTACTTTTAGATGTGCCTTTGTTTGAGCTCCTCATTCCAGATGAAGCATCATCTTATGCCATCATTGCTTAACTGACCTACCTTTAAAAAAAAGATTACCTGCAGTAAGAGGGCAGGGACCCCAGTGCATTTTTTATAGAGTTCTGTCCCTTCCACTTCCACTAACTGCATGGAGCCTGACTAATAATTTAATTTACTCAAGTGACTTGAAATGATTACAATATAACTCATTGTAGCCAGTTCCTGCTAAATGCAGGTCTGTTAAGCCATGAGCAAACTAGATAAAGCTTTTAATAAAAATAAAGGCATTCCTATTTTCAGGGAGGTCATTGAAGTGTTTAAGGCCTTTTTGTTCTTTTTGAATATATAAATTAAAATTTTGAATAAGCCTATGTGTTTCATTGCTATGAAGCACATTCATTGTAATGGAATTCTTACTGTAGTTATTGTTCTTCATGTTGAATTGGAAAATAATATGAGAAAAAATATATTTTTTACCACCAGAATAATAGCCGTTTTCAATGGTAATGACAATGCTTAATGTATGGTTTTGTTACACGTTACAAGAAAACACAAACATAGCAAAACTACTCCACAGACTGAAGTGTGTCTTGATATATGGTTGTTTTTTACTTGCTGGTTCATAATAAGTGTAAAATGACTAATAAAACAATTTAAATTACATTCTAGGAATTGTCTCCAACTTCTGATATAAATTTAATTCGCTCTCTAATGAATCTAATGGACTGTTTGATGGATGAGTTTGCTGATGAACATCTTATTCATAATATGAATGAACGAGCTATTTACTCATGGTTGGAGGTAGGTACAGCAGTGTTTATTAGAGAAAGACTAGATATAGTCCATGTACACAGATATGTAAATTTGCAGACACTGTACTACAAGTGTTAATAAATCACATTTTGATAATATATGTTCTTTTTGAAATGTTATAATGTGAGTATTTTTTATTTTAAGGGTATATTCTTATTTTCTTTGATTTGGTCAATTGGAGGAAGTTGCCAAGAACATGATCGGCAAAATTTTGACAAACTTCTGCGAGAAATCATAGCAGGACCACTCAGTGAAGAAACCCGAATAAGATTTAAAATTCTGCATCCAGTGGATCCCCCAAAAAAAGCATTCACTGTTCAAATACCCAAAGAAAACACTGTTTATGACTATCAGTTTATTAAACAGGTAATTGGTATACTTTGTAGGACATAACTGTGTTGTCTGTCTGCAATCTCTAATTTTTTTTATATGTCATTTCATACGTTTAATTTCCTCTGTCGTGTGCATAGCTTAATGGGGACAAAGTCCAGAAGAGACCAAAAAAGGTAATGGTGAATAAAGTAGCTTGGCCTGATGGCATGTACCCAGGGTACTTAAGGAACTTAGTTCAGTAATAGTAAGACCCTTAATATTTATTTATTCTGTATCATCAGGAATGGTGCCCTATGATTAGAGAAAAGAAGATGTAGTACCATTATTCAAATACATAAATTCAGACAAGTGAATAGTAGAGGATATGGGCAGGAGAGGCCCAAATGGAAAAACAGAAACATGAAGAACGATCAGTGAAGACGGCCTAGACAGGAAAGAGGAAGGAAGGGGAAGGGAAGGCATGAAAGGTCTGCTAGCCAGGGTCGGATCCATGGTCATAATAGCCGTCCCCAAGACCCAGTCCTAAAGACGGCCATGGGAGCCAGCATGGGCATGGGTGGCAGGGAAGGAGGGCGGGGCTCGGCTTCACAAAAGTCAACATCCTATATAATAATTTGCTAATTAATGTATGTTTGTCAGAAGCTGTCAATACAGACGGTTGCGTTCGCTGCAGTCATGCGCAGTACAGAGTGCCCTGCGCCGCAGCTAATAGTAACATAGTAGATAAGTCCAGCCCATGCTAAAAACACCCCTGTTGATCCAGAGGAAGGCAAAAAAAGCCCTCCGGAGCCATTTCCACTCTAGTCCCAAATGTGTGGGGGGTAATTATTCCTTTCTGACTCCAATTGGTAGTCAAATAGTTCTCCAGATCAATATCCTGTTTGCTTTGAAGCCATCTGTCATAATTCTCAATATTGTTCTGTGCTATATAGGCATCCATTGCTTTTTTGAATGCAGTTGCATTATCTGCAAGCACAACATCCCGAGGCAAAGAATTCCATAGCCTTACCGCCCTTACTGTAAAGAAGCGCCTTTCCTCAAGTCTTAATGGATGACCTCTTGTTCTTAGCTCAGCTCTTTGCATAAATAATTCATTGGATAGTTCTTTGTATTGACCTTGAATGTATTTGTAAATGGTAATCATATCACTCCTTAGACGTCTCTTCTCTAATGTAAACAAGCCCAGTTTGGCTAGTCTCTCTTTGTAACTCAGATCCTCCAATCCCTTTATCAGTTTTGTTGCACGTCTCTTCACCTTTTCCAGTTCAGTAATGTCTTTTTTTAGAACAGGTGTCCAAAATTGTACTCCATATTCTAGATGAGGCCTATCCAAGGATTTATACAGAGGTAGGATAATATTAGCATCCCTTGCTTCTACACCTCTTTTTATGCAGGCTAGTACTCTATTTGCTCTTGCAGCAGCAGAGTGACTCTGCACACTGCTGTGAAGTCTACTGTCTATAAGTACTCCTAAATCTTTCTCTAATGAGGATTTCCCACGTTGTTTCCCATTTAGAGTATATGTAGCAAGTTTGTTTCTACAGCCCAAATGCATAACCTTACATTTATCTACATTAAATGACATTTGCCACTTTTCTGCCCATTCACTTAGTTTATCTAAATCCTTCTGTAGGGAAAAAACATCCAGCTCTGTATGTATTTCCTTACATAGCTTAGTGTCATCAGCAAAGATTGAGATGCTACTTTCAATTCCCACTTCTAGATCATTAATAAACAAATTAAAAAGCATTGGTCCCAGGACTGAACCCTGCGGCACCCCACTTATAACCTTAGACCAATTTGAAGAAGTTCCATTTACAACAACTCTCTGCCATCTATGATTTAACCAGTTCTCAGTCAATGTACAGATAACACCGCCCAAACCGAAGCCTTTTAATTTATGCAGTAACCTGTTGTGAGGCACTGTATCAAAGGCTTTTGCAAAATCCAATATACTACATCAACAGCAATTCCCCTGTCCAAATTACTACTCACTCTTTGACATAATGCAAGTAAATTAGTCTGACATGATCTGTTCTTCATGAAACCATGCTGATTCCTACTAATGATATTGTTTGTCTTCACATAGTTCTGAATACTGTCAGTTAATAACCCTTCTAGTATCTTACCCACTATGAAAGTCAAGCTCACAGGTCTATAATTTCCTGGTTTGGATCTTGCTCCCTTTTTAAACAATGGAACTACATCAGCTTTCCTCCAATCACAGGGCACTACGCTTGATGAAAGTGAATCAATAAATATTAAGTATAATGGTTTTGCTATTACTGAACTAAGTTCCTTAAGTACCCTTGGCTGTATACAGTCCGGTCCAGGCGCTTTATTCACTATAACCCTTTCCAGTCTCTTTTGGACCTTGTCCTCAGTAAGCCATGTAGATGTTGGAGGAAATTCCGTGGTTTTGTCTGTTTGCCCATAGCTTGTCATTGCTGCTTCCTTTGTATATACTGAACAAAGAATGTATTTAGGGTGTCAGCCATAGCTTTATCCTCATTAATCAATTCACCTGTCTCAGTCCTAAGAGGACCAATATCAACCTTAACTTTTTTGTTATTAATATACTTGCAGAATTGTTTAGGGTTTTTCTTGCTCTCATTTGCAATGTTTCTATCATTTTCTATTTTAGCTAGCTTAATTGCTTGTTTGCAGATTTTATTACATTCTTTATATTTTTTAAATGATGCATCTGACCCGTTTGACTTAAACACCTTAAAAGCCTGCTTTTTACTTCTCATTTCCCTGCTAACCACATTATTAAGCCACACTGGTTTCGCGTTACTTCTCTTGTGCTTATTCCCCAGTGGTATATATTGACGTGTATATTTGCCCAAGAGCATTTTAATTACATTCCATGATTCTTGTGCATTTTTATCTTTGAAAATTACATCTCCCTGGATAGCCTTTAAAGCTTCTTTTAACTTTATAAAATTAGTGGGGTTCTCTGAATTCAGACTGCGGTCAGAGAGGACTAAGGACTGAATTTGGAGAGCCCCGCTCCATTATCAGCCGCGGTGCGGGCACTCTGTACTGCTCATGACTGCTCCCAGTGAATTGGTCCTGTGCAACCAAGGGTTCCACACCTCCAAAAACAATTGGGATATAGCCATGGCCAAAAAATGACATTTATCCATACTGCTATAGTGGACACCCTGGCTTACACGCTCAGTATATTACAGCCGCACACACTGTCACATCAATTTGGAAGTGCCTCCAACCGTAGGTGTTCATAACATACTAACAAATATTGTCTGACAACACTCCTTCTGTAAAACTTAGTATTTATTAAAATACATAATATATATAGAATATTTTATGCATTTTAATAAATTCTAAGTTTTACAGAAGGAATATGGCCCGAAAATATATTTTAGCATGTTACGGATACTCTGGCTTGCCTTCCACCTAGAGTGGGAAGGTTAGGTGAATTCCTGTGAACAGGATTCTTAAAGATTTCTTTAAGTATATGCCATGAAACAGAAAAGGCTTCTCTGGGATGTTGGGTATCGGTGATGTTCTGGGAATACCAGAAATAACAGAAGTAGTGGGTCACAGTGAATATACCACTGGAGTGTAGTATTTAAAAAAGCAAACAATAGCTTCCCAGAAAGGAGTAATAGAAGTGTAAGACCACCAAAAGTGTATTATTGTACCGACCTCAAGGTTACAATAGAGTGAGGAAGAAGATAGATAAATCTTATTCAGGAGGTGGGACCTGTAATACCAATGAGTTAAGAACTTGTTATTGACCTCCCTGATGTTTGAGTCCCATGCACTACTGGACATGGTAGCAAATACCGTTCTCCGTATCGACAAAGTAAATTCCAGTTCGGATTCCCAGTAGCTCAAAATGGGAGGGTTTGAAGGTTAGGGGAGCCACATTGAGTAATTTATACGATTTCAAGGTCCCATGTTTGACAAATGCACCTTTATTCCAGGCTTGCTCAAAATAAGTCAGCTGGCTTATCTTGTATCCACGCGCCAGAAGCTGTTGAAGGTAGTGGACCACTTGCCTATATTGCCATTCCTGGCCAAGGGGGGCAAGTAAGTTTGTTGGAGATTATCCAGAGTCAGGGTCCCTGAAGCAGGGACCAAGTGATCCAACTTGTAAATACATTTACCCACCTGGCAAAAAGGCCCATCAGATGACTTGGTGGGAAGTCCGTGTTACCATAATCGGATAGTAGAGCTGAAGGGAATGAGGTGCAGTTATAGCACTGCACAGCCATATACCAGACCAGCAAAAGATTATGTAGGATGGGGTGTGCAATAGCAGGTAATAAAGCCCTGTTCATCACCATCCACAGAACTTTCTGAGGATTGAAAATAGACAAACAGAGCATCCACCCATTCTCTGTGATTTTGTCTAGAGCAGTCCAGTAGGGTGGATATGATGGAGCCTGAATATAGGATAGAGACTTTTGGGTGGCCTAGTCCTCTGTGTGATACAAGGTAATAGTGCTATTGTGCTGTTACCAAAGGCGTTAATGGCACCATACAAAAGGAGTTTAACATTTTTTGCAGTTTTAAAGCATTAGATATGGAATTGGCAGAAGGATTGTGTTAAAGAGGTAAAGAATATGAGGCAGCACCATCATCTTGTTCAGGTTCATACAGCCAAACCAAGAGAGGTATAATGGGGGCCAAGAAGTTATCATGCGTTCTAGATTCCTGAAAATTGCGGTCAAAGTTGTACCAGAAGAAAAAAACGAACAGAAAGAGCACAAACCACCTCACTAATTCACTTGGACTATAATCACAACAATACTCACACTTGTAAAGTGTAGTAGCTGGTTAAGAAATCCAGCTAAAGCAAACGGGGATATATAGACCGCCCCGATCCGGTCTCCTTGGTGTACCGATTGAATCAACGAATCCTTATCTTCTTTGAAATTCAATTTATTATAAAAATAATTAAAAAAGCATCTTGCAAATATTTGCCCAGTGTAACGCGTTTCGGGGTAACAACCCCTTTCTCAAACTTATAGGCAAAACTCGTTAAACAAAAGCAATCTGCTCAAAATTATATAATCAACTCTTACCTCCATGTGCCATGCCTCTTATATGACCATTCTTCTAAGTTCTAATCATGGACCGTCACAAGGCATCATCCCGCGAGAGTAAGGTGTCCAAAGTTGTACCATGTCTTCCAAAGTAGATGTCAGGGAGATCCCTAAATAGGTGATATGGGAGATGGCCTATGAAAAAAGGAAGATGCCACTGCATATGTAGTTGTACAGGGGGCAACCTTGTCTTGTTCGATTAGATATTTGGAATGTATCAGTGAGGTAGCCATTAAGCTTAATTTGCACAGTGGAAAATGAGTACAAGCTAGAGAATGCTGGACATACCACGTTTACCCAGACCCAAGTATCTCAAGAGTTCTTCCAGATTGAGCTAATCCACTCTGTTGAATGCCTTTTCTGTGTCTATTGACAGCAGAATGTCAGGGATTTTCTGGGACAGAGCTGTGTGTATCAGGGCTGCTATATTGTTTGTGTTGTCCTTCGTTTCCCTGCCAGTTACGAAAGCAGATTGATTGATTGGGATGGATGAAGGAAGGGATGCATGGATGGAACCAGAAGCTTTGCAAATATTTTGACGTTGTTCAGCAATTATATTGGGCGGTGGCTAGCACTCTCTTGTCCAATTTCTGTTTATAAGAAATTGTATTTTTTCATACGGTTGTGTCAGGAGTTGCTCCACATTATGCTGCTGGGTAAGTATTAAGGGATCTTCAACTTCTGTGCATTCCTCCAATACTTTTTTCAACAGGGAGGCATGAGGGGAGCTACGGACTTTGTGGGTGACCAATAAAAAGATGCAAGCAAGGTGTAATAAGCAGTAAAGCTCTGCTTATAGTCACGGCTTCACAGAGCAACTCACGTGTCCATATTGCAGCCGCCGTAGCACCACCTCCCTCTCTCGTTAACTATGTTAATATATTATGTTACTATGTTAATTAATAACCTGCTCAGTTCTACTTTCCACCTTATTTTCTACTAGTTATTAGTTGAAAGGTCTACATTTTATCCAACAAAGGGCTGATATATAATGTATATATTTTTAGCTGGTAAAATATAGCACTGTTTGTAGGTTTACTACCTGGTTAGTTTCCTGATGTCTCTCCCCATGCCTCGACTGTCCCATGACATTATTTAGCTGGAAATGTATTAACATCTTTGTTATTCATGGATGTAACTGTGGCATTAATTTCTGGCAATTGTATTCTATTCTTGGATTGTTTTTGAATGCTTGCATTTGCTCTAATACTAACTTTCCCAATCCTCATGTAATTAGTTTATTATGCCAAAGCTTCTTAATTCCTATATTATTTTATGCATCCTGCATAATGAAGTATCTGAAATCTGGTGAGATAGCTCAGTGGTAAATACCCTGATTATAGAGCCTGTTCAGATCTCAAAGTTGCTCATAGATAGTCATTTTGGTCCGCCCACAGCCATCTGCTCTATTTACTTCTGTGGGCAAAACTTCATTGTGACAAATCTCTTCATCCGTTTGGGCTACAACGGTCAGAGAGGGTTCTATCTACTTGTCTCCACATGCCTTATCATTCTGTCCACTAGCTGAGTATCCAGAAGGACCACAGTGATCTGCGAACAGAGTTGTGGGCATTGCTAGGCAAAAAGCAACAGAGAAGTCTACACTACTCAAGTGCCTGTTTCGCAGGCTTTCGTTTGATTGACTGACTGTTTTCTGGTGGTCATCTTCTGTCTTGCTTATCCTATGCAGAGACGGACTTTCCTTGCTCTCCTTCTCCATATCGACCCTTCTCATACCAGATAAGTGCATTTCTGGGTATTCAGGGACATTACAATCTGGAGATATTTTGTCTAGTTTTTAACTAGGTTTGAGATATTTTTCCAGAGACATGTTGGACTCTAAGGAGCATGGTGGTTAATCCAAGGCAAAAGATTCGCTTACCCCCCTCAATCACTGTTCCTGTTGCCACACAGGGCTACCTAGGGAATATTCAGGGTCTTTCTGTGCCCCTCATTTACGGTGGCCCCTGCTACTCTGCCGGGCCCCTCTAGCACTGATCAAGAACCTGCTTGGGTTGAGACACTGCTCTCTTCAGTGCCCCAAATACCGTCTTCAGTCCAGTGGGTGCTTCAGTCCTGGAAACCTATGCCAGGGGAGTACTTGGCCTCACTGGATCTTCATGAAGCATATTTACACATCCAGATACACGCAGATAGTCAACACTACCTGCATTTTGCTTTCGGTTAAATTGATTACCAATTCACTCTGCCATTTACATAGTAACATAGTAAATTATTGTAAAAAACCCTTTCCTCTGCTGAAGTTGAACCCTCTTTTCCTTTAATCTCAGTGGGTGTCCCCTGGTTATTTTATCAGTCACCACAGACATCCTTGTATAGACCTGTGACATTGTGATAAGATCTCCTCTTAGTTGTCTTCCCTCTAGAATAAATACAACAAGTTTGACTAATAGTTCCTCAAAAGACAAGTCCTCCATTCTCTTAATTAATTTTGCTGCTCTTTGCTGTATTCTCTCCAGTTCTAAAATATCCTTTTTCAGAACTGGTGCCCAAAATTGCACTGCATATTCGAGGTGATGTTTCACCAACGATTTGTAAAATGGCAAAATGATGTTATACACTCTTCCTTCAATACCCCTTTTTATGTGAGACAGGACTTTGTTTACTTTTGCTACTGCTGTTTGACACTCATCACTGTTTCCAAGTTTGTCTTTACAAGGATTCCCAGGTCTTTCTCTAGCAACAAGTCCCCTAAAATTATTCCAATAAGTTCATAAGTAGCATTGGGATTTTTTCTTCCCAAATGCATGACTTTACACTTTCCCACATTAAACTTCATATTCCATTTGGTTGTACACTCTGCCATTTTATGTAAACCCTCTGTAGAGAACAAATATCCTGTTCTGAATTTATTAACATGCATAATTGCATCTGTAAATTTTGATATTTTGTTTTCTTTATCTATTTCCAGATCATTTATAAACATGTTAAAAAGCAGTGGACCTAATACTGAGCCTTGAGATACTCCACTCTCTACTTTAACTGTATTGGAGAATTGTCCATTTACAACCACACACTGTTCCCTATCCTTCAGCCAGTTTTGTACCCAGTTGAAAAGGTTATCTCCATTTTCCTTTTTTTATACCCCAGCCTTCTGTGTGGCACTGTATAAAATGCCTTTGCAAGATCTAGATATACTACATAAAATGCCTTACCATTATTTAGGTTGCTACTTATTTGTTCATAGAAGATGAAAATATTAGTTTGGCATGATCTATTACTCATAAAACCATGTTGATTCCTGCTAATAATCTTATGTTTTGCAGTGTAATACTTAATATAATCCTTTATTTTCCCTTCTAGCAGTTTTCCCACTACAAAGTTCAAACTACAGGTCTATAATTCCCAGCTTCTGGTTTAGTTTGCTTGTTAAATAAAAGCACTACGATGGCTTTATGCCAATCTTGTGGCACTGAGCCTGTGGTAAGAGAATCTTTAAAAAGTAAACGCTGCACTGAGTTCCTAAAGAACCCTTTGATGTATACCATCAGGACCCGGTGCTTTGTCAGTCTTAATTTTCTTTAATCTTCCCATGACCACCCATTGTGCTAACCCAATATCTGGTAATGGTATGGTTTTATTTGTTACTTGTTGAAGATCTTCTACCATCCCTTGTTCCCTTGTATATACTGATGCAAAGAAAGTGTTTAGAAAATTGACTTATTCCTTATCCTCTCTAATCAACTCACCCATCTCATTTTTGAAAGGTCCAATGCAGTCCTTCTTAAGTTTTTTGACATTTATGTATTTGAAAACCTTTTTTGGATTAGTCTTGCTCTCCCTTTCAATTCAAGTTTCAATATCTATTTTTGCTAGCCAAATTGTATTTTTGCAGTCTTTGTTGCACTTCCCGTAGTTAACACATTGTCTGTGATCTACTTATTTTGCATTTGTTCCCCCCAGTATATACTGTTGGGTACATTTCTGCAACTTAAATTTGAATATTGACCATTTTTCCTCAGTATTTTTGCCTTTAAATAATGTATCCCAGTCTATATGTTGCATTGATGTATTTTGAAGTTAGTTTTTTTAAATTAAGAGTTTTGGTTGAACCTATTGGATACCATGTATATGTTATTAGTTATCACTAGGTCCAATACATTGTTATTTCTTGTTGGCACTTCTACCATTTGTGACATGTAGCTTTCCCTAAGCATGCCCACAAACCTGCTTCCCTTAGCACTCTGACAGGTCTCAATTTTCCAGTTGCCATCCAGATAGTTAAAATATCCCATAATTATAGTATGCCCAAACAGCACAGCTTTCCTCATTTGCAATAACAGTTGGGCCTCAACATTCTCATCAGTATTTGGTGGTTTGTAGCATATACCCACCAATGCCTTTTTATTTTTACCTTTTACGACACATTTAGTCTCAATTTATATCCCCAAGGACTCCGCATATGGACAGTTTCCTCTCTAATATCACCCCTTAAAATTGGATTTAGCTCTGATTTCAAATATAAGCACACAGCTCACCTTTTTCTATTAATCCTGTCTCTCCTGAGCAGGGAGTAGCCATCTATATTTACAGCCCAAGCATGTGTACAATCCCACCATGTTTCAGTTATACCAATGATGAACAAATGCTCATTAACTCCATTTTATCTACCATACTTCTTGCATTTGCCAACATACAATTCATTTTGAAGTCTTTACATTTTTTACCCCCTACATGCCTTTATCGTTATCTTCATTTAATAGGAGTTCCTCCCTATTCACTACATGTATCCTCACCCGTTCTCCACCCCCATGATCATTTACTTGGACCCAGTTCCTATCTACTCTAACTACCCATTTTTTGATATCTAAACCCTCCACCTTTTCTAATTTAAAAGCTCCTCCAACCTTCTTTGCATTATGTCCTCTAGCATGGTTGCTTCCCTACCATTTAGGTGCAATCAATCACTTCCATATAGATTTGCAGCCATGAGCAAAGTCTGCCCAGAGCTTAAAAACCCCAAACCCTCCTTCCTACACCAATACTTGAGCCATGCATTAAGCTTCCTGAGCTCCCTCTGCCTACCGGCACTGGTGCATGGCACAGGTAGTATTTCAGAAAACACTACCCTAGAGGTCCTTGCCTTGAGTTTGTACCCTAAATCCCTGAAATCATTCTTTAGGGATCTCCATCTTCCTCCTCTTTGTCATTGGTACCAATATGTATCAAGACAGCTAGTTTGTTTCCAATAATCTGACTGCTCTGCCCGCAATATGCCAACAACATACTGTTCGGCATTCACGTTCCTGGAGGCAGATTACCCAATCTACCCTCCTAATAATTGAGTTCCCTATTACCACCACCTACCTTGGTTTCTGCCTAGTCTACATCCCATCTAAACTGGAAGGAAGACTGTTCCTCTGGCTGCTAGCGGAATCAGCCCTCTCCAGTATTGCCAATTCTGAGCTATCCTCATCAGCATCTTCTCACAATATTGCAAATCTGTTGGACTGAGTCCACTCAGAACTAGAGGTGTATTAAAGTAGGCACCTGCCATATACTGAGGTACCTTGATGAGGTTGGCAAGCTTACAATGTTTGGCCAAATGTTGGAATGAAATCTTAATATTTATTAACATAGTAGTATTATATATGCCCAATACAGGGCACACATTTGCACCTTGTATAGAGAAGTGCAGGTTTATCTTTTTGTCTTGCATTTGCACTTTAGGTTTCAGCCTAATACCCTTTCATTCTCTGCTGCTATCTATACATTTACAACATTATTCTTATTTACACTTATGGTATATTATGGTGAATTAGCTCTGTGAGCTGTTCTTTTCAACTCAGAACTAACCTACCTCTTCCTCTGCTCACTACCTCCTTGCCTTACTGTTACCCAGCTGCCTACCTGTCACTCCTCATCTACAATTCCACCATCTACACCACTAACCCCACATAATACCTGCCATGTAAGTTCTAAACTCATTTACAGGTTTCCAATGTCACACAATGTTGCAATATTTTTTATCCATATCCAATATCTTAGATTCTAAAAATGATTGATCCAAGTGTTCAAACATATGACAAGATGTGCACTGCGCGAGATTGTCTAAACTGCTATCATCCCTGCTTAGTTTTACAGTTCATCTAGTATTACACTATCTTCTTATGCTCACTCTAAGGTAAAGTAAACCAAATGTAAACGTGGGTGTAATAAGTATCTTGAAATTACCTTCACCACAGTTCTCTGCTGATTTCCAACTCTTGCTTCAGTTCTAACTCCAGATTCTTTCCAGCTCCATTTGTTTGCAGTCTACTTGAATGCAAGCAACAAAGAGCAAGCTCAAAAAAGAGCCTAGGGCTTGCATTTAAAGTAGGACTGCATTCAGGTGTATCCCCAAAGCAATCAACCCTTATTCACTCAGGAGAGAAGAAATCATTAACAACAATAATGACGTTTTAACGCTTGAAATACCCTCATACAATGAGTAAAAAGAATATGCCTTTTTAACCCTTATTAATCACCCAAACATACTCACATGTACTTTTTACCAGATTCTTTTCAACTCCACTTGTCTGCAGTCCACTAGAATGCAAGCCACAAAGAGTCTGTCTTTGACACCACAAATTTTCATAAAGATCATGTCAGCCCTGGCTGTATTCATTTGTTCTCTCTGACTTCCTCATCAAGTCCAAGACTGCAGTCTCATTCTAGTGCAGCTTAAACCTGCAGAAGTCTTTTCCAATTGTCTCCCAGGTCCTTTCTTCCTGGGCATGAGATTCAACACCCTTTAAGGGAAGGTCTTTCTCCTGGAGGAGAAGATTCAGGTTCTGTTCCAGGATGTTTCTTAGTCTCTGGAGTGGTCCTCAGCCATGATCAAGGACTTCATGACAGTGTTAGGTCAATTGGTGTCAGTCTTGGAGACGGTTCCATACTCTCATTTACCACCTGAAGGATCTTCAGAGGGACATCCTCCATTCCTGGTCCAGGAATCCAGAGCTTCTCCTTCAGCAGATGATTCTATCTCTGGAGGCCAGCGAGGACGACTGGTGGTGGCTGCAATGGTCAAACCTGGAGCAGCGAGGTCCCACTTATGCCAGCCTGTGGGGCTGGGGGGCAGTCTTGGGACACCTGTGTTCCAGGGAGATGGACCCAGAACAAGAGTCTGTTGTTTATCAACATTCTGGAGCCCTGGGTGATCCATCTGACTCTCCTTCTGTCATGGTCAAAAAGGAATAAACCAGTCAGTACTGAATGTAAAATCACCTTTATTAAGCCAATATAAAATATGAGCAGTAAGATAGAGAGACAGAGGGTAGCTGAAAAAGCCAGATATTCTATCAGAAGTGGGAGACCACTTCGACGATACCTCTCTGTTAGGGACCAAGCACTAGGCCGACTGTAGTCCCAACGAGAATGAGGGAAGCCACCAGAATGGATAGTCAGACAGATCCTAGGTCATACACGGAGTGGGTAGTCAGCCAGAGCCACAGGTCTGCACCAGATAGGGTGTCCAATAGAATGAGGCAACACGGAATGGATATTTGGACAGAGCTCCAGGTCAGTACCAGAATGGATGATCAGACAGATCCTAGGTCATACACGGAACGTGTAGTCAGCCAGAGCCACAGTTGTGCACCAGATAGGGTATCCAATAGAACGAGGCAACACGGAATGGATATTTGGACAGAGCCCCAGGTAGAAACATAGAATTTGACAGCAGATAAGAACCATTCGGCCCATCTAGTCTGCCCATTTTCCTACTGTAAAAACCTTGAACCTTTTTTGGGCCTTGGTCTTTTCTTACGTTAAGGACAACCTTATGGCTATCCCATGCATGCTTAAATTGTGTCACTGTATTAACGTCTACCACTTCTGCTGGTAGGTGATTCCAATTATCAACTACCCTCTCAGTGAAGTAAAACTTTCTTACATAACATCTAAACATGTATCCCTCTAGTTTTAGACTATGGCCTGTTGTCCTAACATTTTTAATCCTTTGAAATATAATTCCATCCTGCACTTTGTTGAATCCCTTCATGTACTTGAATTTTTCAATCATATCCCCTCTCTCTCTTCTCTTCTCCAAGCTATACACGTTCAGATCCTTTAGTCTATCCTGATATTTATTTTCCTGTAAACCAGTCACCATTTTAGTAGCCCTTCTTTGAATTTTCTCTAAAGTATTTATATCCTTCTGGAGATTGGGTTTCCAGTACTGTACACAATACTCTAGGTGAGGTCTAACTAGAGATCTGTAGAGTAGCATAACCACTTCCCTTTTTCTGCTACAAATGCCCCTAGCTATACAACCCACTACCCTGCTTGCATTCCCCACTGCTTTTTTACATTGCCTGCTTATCTTTAAGTCATTAGAAATAATTACTCCCAAATCCCTTTCCACTGTTGTCTCTGACAACACAGTACCCATAATAGTATATTTTTCCTTTGGATTTTTATGTCCCAAGTGCATTATTTTACATTTATCAACATTAAACTGTATATGCCACACTCTTGTCTATTCTTCTAATTTACCTAAATCATTTGTCATTTGGCTTATTCCCCCTGGAATGTCTACCCTATTGCAGATCTTTGTATCATCTGCAAAAAGGCATACCTTTCCTTGAAGACCTTTTGCAATATCACTAATAAAAATATTAAAAAGAATGGGCCCCAGTACAGATCCCTGAGGTATTCCACTAGTAACACTCCTTTCGTCCAAATATTCTCCATTGACTACCACCCTCTGTCTCCTGTCACTCAGCCATTACCTTATCCATTTTACTATTTTTACATCCAGACCCAAACACTGCAGTTTATTAATGAGTCTTCTGTGAGGGACAGTGTCAAATGTTTTACTGAAATATAGATAAGCTATATCTACTGTTCCCCCTTGGTCTAATATTTTAGTTACCCAGTCAACAAAATCTATGAGGTTAGTTTGACAAGATCCTCCTGCTGTAAACCCATGCTGTTTGGTATCTTGCAAGCCATTTAAATTCAGATATTCAACAAGTCTTTCCTTTAACATAGTCTCCATTAATTTTCCCACTACTGATGTAAGAATTACTGGTCTGTAGTTACCAGACTCTTCCCTGCTACTTTTTTTGTGAAGCTTAACTACATTTGCTAACTTCCAATCTTCTGGAACTATTCATGTCGTTATTGACTGATTGAATAATTCTGTTAAAGGTTTTGCCAGAACACACTTTTAATAACTTTGGGTGTATCCCATCTGGTCCCATTGATTTATCTGTTTTTACCTTAGAAACTTGAAGTAGAACGTCTTCCTCTGTAAACATGCATGTTTACCATGTCTTGCCATTTCATTTTTCTAACATAGGTCCCTACCCTTCATCTCCCTCTGTAAAAACTCAACAGAAATATCCACTGAGACAGTCAGCTAGCCCTTTATTCTCATTTACATAGTTTGCATTTTTTGTTTTCAGTCTAACTATTCCTTGTTTGATTTTCCTGCTTTCACTTATATAGCTAAAAAAATGTTTTATCCCCCTTTTTATTGACTGGGCACATCTAATCATGTATTTGGCCTCCTTCAGCCTAGTCTTGTACCGATACCTATCTTCTTCCTTCTGCGTATGTTTATATTTCTTAAATACTTCTTTTTTCTCCTTTACTATATTTGCCACTTCTACTGAGTACCACAGTGGTTTTCTTTTTCTTTTACCCTTGCTGACATGTCTAATGCAATGCTCTGTTGCGTTTAGTAAAACACATTTCAGATAATCCCATTTCTCCTGGACTCCATCTAAAGATCTCCAAGTTGTTAAAGACTGACATAAAAATGTTTCCATTTTAGAAAAATCAGCCTTTCTAAAGTCTAGAACGTTTGTTTTTGTGTGGTGCAGCTCAGCCTCTTTCTTTATGTTAAACCACAAAGATTGATGATCACTGGAGCCCAAAAACAGCTACATCTGATACCAAGTCTCCATTAGTAAATAATAAATCTAGTGTGGCTTCCTTCCTAGTCGGCTTTTCTGCTAACTGACTAAGAGCTAATCCTTGTAAAGAATTTAGGATATCTCTACTCCTGGCTGAACCTGCTACTTGGTTTTTCCAGTCCACATCAGGAAGATTAAAGTCCCCCATAATTATAACCACAGATGAGTGACCATTTTATTCCCATATTCTAAAGTTATCCAAACAGTCTCTGTGTTCTTCTCCATACCCTGTATAAGATTAACCTTTTAAACTGTTTTTGATGTAAATGGCAACCCCTCCTCCTTTTCTGCCTTTCCTGTATTTTCTGAATAGAGAGTACCCTGGTATTTCTACATCCAGTCATTATACCAGGTCTCGCTAATTCCCACTAAGTCCTATTATAGTTATTATTTCAATGATTTCAGGGATCGTATACCCTAAACTGCGGGCATTTGTACTCATGGCTCGAAGTCTACTGGTTTTTGACCTATGTGCCACAGATATACCTTGATCAAATTCATCTGTGCAATGCTGTGGGGGGCAATTGGTTTTATCCTGTATCACTCCATTGCCCTCCTCTACTAGTTTAAATACATATTAACAAAACTTCTGAATTACTTGCTGAGAACCTCTGTTCCCTTTAGAGAAAGATGCAAACCATTTTTTTTTGTACAATTCCTTGTTACACCAAATAGGGTTGGTGTGAGAAACAAAGCCAAATCCATGTTTTTGGCCCCACTTCCCTAGGTCAGCACCAGAATGGATGGTCAGACAGATCCTAGGTCATACGCGGAGTGTGTAGTCAGCCAGAGCCACAGGTCTGCACCAGATAGGGTATCCACTAGAATGAGGCAACACTCAATGGATATGTGGACAAAGCCCCAGGTCAGTACCAGAATGGATGGTCAGACAGATCCTAGGTCATACACGGAGCTGGTACTCAGCCAGAAAACCAGTCATACACAGGAAATGCCCACTCCTGGTATTAAATGTTGTCTTCCATTCGTGGCCCTCCTTTATACGAACAAGATTGTATGCTGCTCTTAGGTCGAGTTTCGTAAAGATTTTGGACCCCTTCAATCGGTCAAATAGCTCGGTAATCAAGGGTATCGGATACACATTCTTGACCATCAGTTTATTTAACCCACAGAATTCAATACACGGATGTAACTCTCCATCCTTCTTTTTAACAAAAAAAAAATCCTGCAACAGCAGGGTATGTGGATTTTTGAATAATACCCCTGGCAAGTGCATCTGAAATATACTCCTCCATGGCCTTATTTTTCTCCACAGACAGAGCGTAGACGCGACCCTTCTGAGGTATGGTACCGGGCAATAGTTCCAGAGAGCAATCATATGGCCTATGTGGGGGTAATGCCCCTGCCCGACTCTCACTAAACATGTCCTGGAAAGTCGAATACTCCTCGGGCAGGCCTGAGGAAGTAGCACATGCCAGTCTCACAGGACAGGATAGACAGGAATCGATACACTGAGGGGACCAAGCCACAATCTCACAGGTGTGCCAATCAATCCTAGGGTTGTGTGTCTGTAACCAAGGAAACCCCAGAACAATGGCATAATGAGGAGAGTTATTCACCTGAAACTTCAGGCTCTCCCTATGAAGTGTCCCCACCCTTACGGTAATCGGGGACGTCTCCTGCGTAATGTGAGAAGGTTGAAGCGGTCTGCCATCAATTGCAATGTGTTGCTACCACTCTGGTACTCATAGGGTTAATCTTGCAAAACAAAATACGAGGGCATGCTGAAAAGAAAAAGGAGAAGAAAAATGTCAGCTAAAAATGGTGAAAGAAAGTCATGGGAGCACTGTAGTCGAATTTTAAAGGGGGAGGGGGGTTAAAATGTCGGATGTATAGTATTCGTCGAATTAATATGGTGAAAGAAAGGACTGTAAGTCGGATTCGGAAGGGGGAGGGTTAAATTGTCTACTATGAACAATATTTTTCTAATTAATGTGGAGAAACAAAGAACTGTAAGTCGGGTTTGGAAGGGGAAGGGTTAAAATGCGGAATTTGAACAATATTAGTCAAATTAAAGTGGTGAAAGAAAGCACTGCAAGTCAACTTTTAGAAGGGGGGTTAATATGTCGAAAGGGGGCACTCTGTCGGATTTTGTTACGTGGAGAACACTGAACTTGATCTTTCTGTTGTCAAATGTACACCTATTTCCTTGGACTTTGACATTTTGCGTGTTTTTTGTAGGCGGTAGTCGAAAAAAAGCAGACAGCGCCAGTTTTGTTACTACTCTGAAAAGTGCTGTCTAAGCCAGTTTTGTTTTTCTGTGGTTCTGCAATAGAATATCTCGATAACACGTTTGCAAAATTCACGCTACTTGTTTTTCTTGTAACGCCAGTTTTAGCGCTGGTAATAGAATCGAGCCCAAAGTGAGCAGTATGGTTAAGCAAGGTCTGCATAGCCAAGGCTAATTGATCAATGCACTAATCTTGGCTTTCCATCCTATGGATTATCAGTATGTCCGTGGTCATGGCTCTTACGTACTGTCACGGTCAACAAGGAATAAACCAGGAGTCAGTACTGAATGTAAAATCACTAGACTTGTGCACGACAAAAATATTCGGTAAAATTCAATGTCGGACAAATTTTTTTTTTTCGTTTGTCGACTCTGCAATTCAGATCCGACCTGTTCAACTCGGACGAAAGTCAGCGACAATCCGAATTATTCGGCGATTTTAAAATACCTTTAAAAATACAATAAAAAATGAAAATTAAATGAATGGAACCATTTCCAGGATCTAAAAGAAGATGGTGGAACAGGGTAAGGTGGACATTTAGCCTTTTGGTACTATGGATGAAGTAGCTAAAGTATGTACATAGCAGTAAGGCACCCTGTCTGCCTACACAATACATACTGAAAATTATTCAAACAAAGCCCTAATATTACTTTTAATATTTTACACACAAACAAAGGTGACTTTCCCTTGTGGACGCAATAAAAGGTACTAGGCCTGTGTAAGGAATGATGTTTTGGGTGCTCTCCTCACGGTCAGTTGGGGGTTAATACTCTGCATTAAGGTTTCGCAACAGCAGAGGGGCAGGCATTGTAAGCTACGTACTGTTTATGTGAGTCAGGTGGAGACATCTCCTATACTCAGTGTTATATAACCAAGCTCATATGCATGCTCAGTATTGGATATTACAGGGCGTAGCCTGTATGTTAACCTGTAATCCACACACTAATATTTAGAGTTGTATTTGGGCTGAACGAGTGTGTACCTGATTTGCACCTCTGGCCGTGCACCTGTGTTTAACGACGGGGTTTTTCTTTGAACCAGGCTCTCCCGTTGGCTGAGTATCTCTATTTATTCTTATATCTAATCTTTACTGTCTTGCGTATTGCTGAGCAAAGTGTGTTACTAAGCCCTGACAATAGTTCTGTTTTTTCCTGTATTCCATCACGTTTATGTAATCATTGCATGTTTAAATAAACTGCATTTCACTTCAGTGTGTTTTGTCTTTAGTCTGACATTCCAAACTTCTATTTGAAACAGCGTGCCTATAGAACTGTGAGACTGGCTGAAGTGTCACTCTGAAAATTATTCAAACAAATTCCTACTAGTTTAGTATTTTTAATATTTAACACAGTTGACTCCCTTGCGGTGGTAATAAGCTACCAGGCCTGCCTATAGAACTGTGAGACTGGCTGATGTGTCACTCTGAAAAGTATTAAAACAAATTCCTACTAGTTTAGTATTTTTAATATTTAAAACAGGAACACAGGTGACTCCCTTGCGGTGGTAATAAGGTACTAGGCCTGCCTGCAGAACTGTGAGACTGGCTGATGTGTCACTCTGAAAATTATTCAAACAAATCCCTAATATTAATTTTAATATTTAACACACAAACAAAGGTGACTTACCTTTGTGGTGGTAATAAGGTATCAGGCCTGCCTATAGAACTGTGAGACTGGCTGATGTGTCACTCAAAAAATTATTCAAACAAATCCCTAATATTTAGAATTTTTTGCAGAGGAACAAAGATGACTCTCCCTTGCAGTGGCAATAAGGCACTAATGCTGGCTACCTGCCTGTGCCTAATGCTAACTGCCTGCCTACACAACAACTGGACACTCTCTGTCTCCTTCTTCTCTCTCTGAGCTCCAACAACACAATTAGGAAATGCAGGCTCTCTGCCTGGGTGTCTTTGTCATTAGTCCAACCCCCATCATGAAATGAAGAAGCCAATTGGAATAGAGACAAAGCGGGAAAGTAGCGCATGAAACAGAGAAACTATTTGGACTAGAGATATGGAGGGAAAGTATGGAGAGAAAGTAATCGAGCGCGGGTAGTAGTCGGCGAATTTCCGAAAGTTTCGACAACATTTGGACCACTGCTAGCCGGATTCCTATTTTTTTTGGCGAATGACCCTTCCCTGTCGGAAGGTCGGAATGTCGCAGAATGACCCCATTTTTGTCGAATTCCGAATTTCGCCAAACCGAATCGCACAAGTCTAAAAATCACCTTTATTAAGCCAATATAAAATATGAGCAGTAAGAAAGAGAGACAGGGGGTAACTGAAGAAACCAGAGACTCTATCAGAAATAGACCACTTCGATACCTCTTCTATACTTCGATACCTCTCTGTTAGGGACCAAGCATTAGGCTGACTGTAGTCCCAACGAGAATGAGGGAAGCCACCAGAATGGATGGTCAGACAGATCCTAGATCATACACGGAGTGAGTAGTCAGCCAGAGCCACAGGTCTGCACCAGATAGGGTATCCACTAGAACGAGGCTCAATGGATATTTGGACAGAGCCCCAGGTCAGCACCAGAATGGATGGTCAGACAGATCCTAGGTCATACACGAAGCTGGTAGTCAGCCAGAAAACCAGTCATACACAGGAAACACCAGGAAGATAAACTGCATGAGACAACAACGTAAGAGCTACTGAACCAAGGTCCAGAGCCCTTAAATAGCCAGCCAGGAAGTAGCAGGGTAGAGTCACAGCCTCCTCAGGTATAAAACTGGTCTCAGCATCACTTATCCTGGTTCGCGCCTGAAAGTGACTCAGCGAACCGGAGATGCGTCCAAACCTGCAACCAGCCGTGCGTCAAGTTGTGCCAACGTGCCGCTTGGGGAGTGGACAAAGATGGCTGCTAGGGGCAGCAGTAGAGACACGGCCGCAAGCCCGAGGAGACGCGGGTACAGACATCAAAGCGTGATACCCGAACCCAGGCCTCCAGCGTCGCCCCGCTAAGCGACGCTGGAACTAACAGGTTCTCACAGGTGTTTCAGTGAGGGGTCAGTCAGCCAACAATGCCACGGTTGCTGTGTACATCAGTTGCCAAGGAGGGACTCGCAGTGAGGTAGCCTGGAGAGAGTTGAAGGATCTCCTCAGCTGGCGGGAGACACGTGTTCCAGCCATCTCAGCCATTCATTTTTCAGTGATAGAAAACATGCTGGAGACTTTCTAAGTCACCAAGATGTAGATAAAGGAAATTGGGAACTCCATCTGGAGGATTTTTATTTGATAATCCAGCACTGTGGGCTTCCAGAGATACACTTCATGGCAGCCAGAGAGAACAGGAAGGTTCCAGTGTTTTGCTTTTGAACAGGGCCTTCACAATGGATGTGATCACCATCCATGGAGCTTTCATGTCTCCTATATGTTTCCTCAGATTCCTCTTATCCCCAGGGTGATCCAGAAGATCAGAATAGATGGGACATTGATCATTCTGATTGCTCCTTACTGGCCCAGGAGGGCATGATTCGCAGACTTGGTCAGCCTGTCAATTCAGGTCCAGATTCGGCTACCTCCCAGGCTGTATATGTTGTTACAAGGTCACCTGTGGTACAAGGATGTGGAGAGACTGGCTATGATGGCATGGCTCTTGAAGCTAGCATCCTCCAGCGGAAGAGCTTTTCCACTGTGATTCAGGCTCAGAAACTGGTCTCTACCAAGGCATACCATAGCGTATGGTCTATTTTTCACAAGAATGTATCTCCACATGTCTTTCACCTTCCCTTGGTGCTGTCTTTTCTTGAAGGTTGATTGAACAAGAGCCTCAGTTTGTGTTCCCTTAAGGCTCAGATTTCACCACTCTCTGTTCTTTTCCAGAAATTGATTGTCGTCTTCTCCCATGTCAAGGTTTTTCTCCAGGGGGTGGCTCATGCCTTTCCCTACTTCAAAGATCCCATTCCTCTGTGGGTTCTTAACCTGGTCCTGGGTGTCTTGAAGAGGCCACCTTCCATCTCTTTGCTCCTAATGACACTCACAATGGATTTCCTCTTGGCAGTTGTGTCTGTTGTGGGTAGCTGAATTATAAGCTCTGTCTGCTGATTTTTCATCAGGATAAAGTGGTACTTCATACCTCTAGGAGGTTCTTCCCAAGGTGGTCTCTGATCCAGCGTATATAAGGAGGGAGATCTTCATCTATTAGACATGGTGCTCTGCCTTAAGTTCTAAGTGCCCAGCACTAAGCCTTTTCATAAGGCAGACTCTCTGTTTGTCATCCCTGGGGGGTCCCAGAGCTGGTCAGGCTGTTTCCAGTGTAACCATTGCCTCTTGGATTAAGGCCACCATACTCCAAGTGTTTGAGATTAGGAAAAACCAATTCCTTTCAATAACATCTCATTTCACCAGATCTGTGGGTGCGTCCTGAGCCTTCAAGAAATAGGCCTTGGCTGAACAGCTGTTTAAAGCTGTGACTTGGTCCTACTTTCATACTTTCACCAAACACTACTGTGTCAATGTCTTGGCTTTGGCTGAGGCCAGCTTTTTCCTTTTTAGGGGCCCGTATCCTTTTTTCTTACTGCCAGTCGTTGTTCAGTAGTTTATGAGCCATGTTGGCTCTTGTTTGGTTTGTTCAGTGTCTGTTGACCCTTGTTTTTTCTGGGTTATCTAAGTTCTGAATAGTCCTAGGGAACTCTGGCGTAATGGGGACATGTGAGAGGTCTTTTTTCCTTTTCCTCTCTTTGGTATATTCACATGGTACACGTGTTCCATATTGGACATACACTGTGTGCACAATTATTAGGCAAGTGAGTATTTTGACCATATCATCATTTTTATGCATATTTTCCAACTCCAAGCTGTATAAACTTGAATGCTTATTGGATTTAAGCATATCAGGTGATGTGTATTTGTGTAATGAGAGAGGGTTTGTCCTAAGGAGATGACACCCTATGTCAAGGTGTGCATAATTATTAGGCAGCGTCATTTCCTCAGGCAAAATGGGCAGAAAAAGATATATAACTGACTCTGAAAAGTCAAAAATTGTAAAATGTCTTTCAGAGGGATGCAGCACTCTTGAAATTGCTAAGATATTGGGGCATGATCACAGAACCATCAAACATTTTGTTGCAAATAGTCAACAGGGTCGCAAGGAACATGTTGAGGAAAAAAAGACAAAAATTAACTGCCAAAGATTTGAGAAGAATCAAACATAAAGCTACCAGGAACCCATTATCCTCCAGTGTTGTCATATTCCAGAACTGCAACCTACCTGGAGTGTCCAGAAGTACTAGGTGTTCAATGCTCAGAGACATGGCCATGGTAAGGAAGGCTGAAGCCCGACCACCACTCAACAAGACACATAAGTTAAAACGTCAAATCTGGGCCAAGAAATATCTGAAGACAAATTTTTCATAGGTTTTATGGACTGATGAGATGAGAGTGACTCTTGACGGTCCAGATGGATGGGGCTGTGGTTGAATCAGTAAAGGGCACAGAGCTCCACTTCAACTCAGACGCCAGCAAGTTGGAAGAGGGGTACTGGTATGGCTGGTGTTATCAAAGATGAGCTAGTTGGACCTTTTCGGGTTGAAGATGGACTCAAACTCAACTCCCAAACCTACTGCCAGTTTTTAGAAGATACTTTCTTCAAGCAGTGGTACAGAAAAAAGTCTGCATGTCTTTTATGCAGGACAATGCTTCATCGCATGCATCGAAGTACTCCACTGTGTGGCTAGCCAGTAAAGTCCTTAAAGATGATAAAATAATGACATGGCCCCCTTCCTCACCTGACCTAAACCCGATTGAGAACTTGTGGGCCCTTCTTAAACGGCAGATTTATGTTGAAGGAAAACAGTACACCTCTCTGAACAGTGTCTGGGAGGCTGTGGTTGCTGCTGCACAAAACGTTGATCGTCAACAGATCAAGAAACTGACAGACTCCATGAATGGAAGACTTATGACTGTTATTGAAAAGAAGGGTGGCTATATTGGTCACTGATTTTTTTTTTGGAAATGTCACAAATGTTTATTTGTAAATTTTGAGTTGTTTGTTTAGTATTCTCACTTTGATAGATGAAAATAAACACATAAGATGGGAAAATAATCATTTTTCATTTAGTTGCATAATAATTGTGCACATTAATAGTTGCCCAATAATTGTACACACATGGCTATTCTCCTAAGAAAGCCAAAACCTCACTTTTACTTTCTTAAATATTCAGGTTTAAGGTTTCTTAACATTTTGGATTGATGGAGAGCACTGTAGTTGTTCAATAATAAAATGAATCTTCAAAAATACAACTTGGCTAATAATTGTGCACACAGTGTAAGAGAAGATAAGATTTTAGTGTTCTTACCTGTTAAAACCTTTTATCTTTAATCTATATGGAACACAGGTCTCACACACGTAGAAAGGATATTCTCTACTGTCAGAGGAGTCCTCTTAGGGCCTTAGTCTTGGGATATTTTCTTCTCTTCTTTCCCAATGACTTGTTTTTGTGTGGCTTTGGTCACATGAATGCTGGAAGATAGTAGGGGGGGTTTGAGCTGGAGGAGGGGGGGGAGGGAGTCTCCACTCCAAAGACCCTGTCTTTTGTAATTTACCCTGCCCTACAGGAGGTGGGACTCAACCCCATGGTACCATTATTCAACATGTATATTTGTGTGTTTGTATATATTGTATGGGTATGTGTATGTGTGTATATGTGTATATGCATGTATATGTGTGTGTGTGTATGTATGTGTGTGTATATGTGTATGTATGTATATAATATACATAATATATATAATAATATATATATAATAATATATGTATATATCTACCTATATGGGCATAAGTTGTATATAGGCCTGCATGCCCATACTGGATTGTTGGCATTGTAGCACTCTTAATATGTGTAATCTTTTTTTAACTGTCTCCCCTCCCATACCATCTCCTGTAATTTTCTTCTGTTTCTCTTCCCCCACCCACACACATGCACTTTTTTTGTATTTATGACCCTCTGCAAGAAGAGTGTGGATTTTCTCTTGGTCTCTATCTAATCATCACTCCCCCTGCGTTAACCCCAGCAAACAACACAGCTTTGTATTCAATGTATTAACTGTATTAACTGTGAATTCTGTGTCCTTGTGCTCAGAAATGCTTTAGACTTGAGAAAGGAAGTTTATCCCGAAAGCTTGTCAATCCCTAATTCTGTTAGTCCAGTAAAAAAGATATTACAGGATATTAATTTTGTTTGTTATTTTACATCTACATCACTGGACTAATACGGCTACAATCTTAACTCTACTACTATGGAAGATACCACATACAGCCACGTAATAAAGCAAATCCACAAGATGAGCAGAAAAGAAAGAGCTCGACAGTGACATATACTTTCTATCCATCTGCAAGAAAATAAAGCTGATTCCCAAAGCACTAAAAATCAAAAATCCACTCGCTACTACACACAATTCACAGTATGCTAATAAGCTGTGTAGAAGCTATGAAATCATTTGATCCACCAGCTCTACAACAAGAAACATAACATTCAATATGAAAAACAATGCCTACTTCAAAAACTATGTGATGATAATATATATATATCGCCAAACATCTAGAAAACGAACTACACTATTCTTACAAAAACAAAAGCAGGACCTTTTCAAGAAGAAAAACAATAAACTCATCAGACTTCAACAGGACTACCACAAACATCTGGCAGAACAAAAGTAATCACCAGAGAACTCAGGGATAGTTAATATTTCTGATTAAGAACTATCAGACTCAGAAGTATCAGTTCTCTCTAAAGGACTATCATTTTGTCCTAGCAGAAAACTTGATCACATTCAGCTCTACTCTGACTTGGAACAATTTTTCAGAAGAATGCAACTTAAAGGGATAGTAATACTTCGTTTTATCTTTATTTTATTTTGTAGACATTAACAAAACATGAAGAACGATATAAGTCTTATCTCTCAAACCTTTATGGTTTAAGAGATATTCACAAGCAAAGTACCTTCCCCCCCCGTTCAGCCAGATCAGAAGGAAGGTGCCCAGGTAGATTGCAGAGAGGGACAATCTTCAATTAAGATAAGGGAAAAACCTGAAAAACTTGTCAAAGGGGGAAGAGCTTTCATTCTTTTCATACAAAGAAGATTGTCCCCTGCTGTTATCTGTCTGGTCTTACAACCAGATTCACATCTGAGAAGAGATGGCTTACACTAGGAAAAAGGGGTGGGAGGGGAAACTTTGCTTGTGAATATCTCTTAAACCATAAAGGTTTGAGAGATAAGACATATCATTCTTCATGTTTTTTTAATGCCTACAAAATAAAATAAAGTTAGAACGAAGTATTACTATCCCTTTAAGGAATACTTCCATGATAAAAAGAACACTGAAACAACAATGGATTACAACAGCAAAAAAAAAGAACACCCATTTCACTCCAGCACCAGGGCAAAATGCCAAACTGGACAGCTACATTGAAAATTTCTGTCTAAGAACTGCATCCTTGGTGACCAAACAAAACAAAAAGGACATTTTTCATAATCTCACAGTACAGGAACAAACTGCTATAAGTGACTTGAGAAATAATCACGCTATCACCATCAAACCAGCAGACAAGGGAGGCGCAGTGGTGATAATGAACACCACAGACTACATAAAAGTGAGGAACAGGCAATTGTCAGATGGTAAATACTACAAAAAACTAAATGAAGACCCCACCAAGGAGTATACATTGCAAATCAGGAAGCTCATCAGATCCTTCTCTAAGAAGCTACAACCAGAACTGGAATCACTCATACCAACCAGTGCCTGCATGGGCAACTTCTATATGCTTCCCAAAATCCACAAGGTAGATAACCCTGGCAGACAGGAATGGGAACACTTACAGAACAAATCTCAGGACTTGTAGAAAATATCCTAAAATCTCTTGTCACCAACACCAACAGCTTCATAAAAGACACCACTGATTTCCTCAACAAACTCCGCCAAATCACCAACCTCCCTGTCAACACCATCTTAGCAACCATGGATGTGGAATCTCTGTACAGCAACATTCCAGATAAAGATGGCATCAACGCTTGATTCAATTTTCTCTCCTACTCTGACAACCAAAAATACAGCCCCCAAATTATCGCAGAACTGATACTTTTCATCCTCACACATAATTATTTCAGTTTCAACAATGAGGTCTACTTACAAACCATGGGCACTACTATGGGTACTAAGATGGCACCCCAATATGCTAATCTATTTACGGCAGACCTAGAACAGAGATTCCTAGACATACAAACCATACAAGTATTACCGATATATTGATGATATTTTCATCATCTGGACCAAGAGTGAGGAAAAACTCATACAGTTCCAGTGACACTGTTGCTACACCATCCTATGGAGATTTATGGTCCCGGGACCAGAGCTGTCCATAGGATCGTGTAGCAACATCGCCACTGTACAATTTCAGGCCACTGTGATATTGCACCTAAAAAATTCAACTTTGAAAATTAATAACTTTTGAATGAAACACCTTTCAGCAGTGGGAGTACTCTTGTTTTACTTAGGGGGATAAACCCTACAACATATTTTTTACATTTTAAGTATTACTATCCCTTTAACTCATTTCACCCTTCAATCAAACTATAAATGGAATACTCTACAAAATCTGTAAACTTTCTGGACACAACGGTGGCATGTACCAATGGCACAATCCACACGGATGCAGCTACCTTCACAGCTCCATCTTCCACCCCTCCCATACTAAACAGGACATCATCTACAGCCAAGCAACTAGGTACCATCGAATTTGCTCTGACCCTAATGACCATAACTCACACCTAAATGTACTTTCCCAGTCTGAGACAGAAAGGCTACAAATCTAGGATTATTACCAAACAAATCCACTCTGCTCTAAAAACACCACACACGCACCTGATGCAGTACAGGAAGAAAAAAATTTCTACACAGGTACCACTTGTAGTCACCTACAACCCAGCTCTTGAAGAAATACGGAAAATTATTAAAGATCTACAACCAATGCTAGCAGAAGATGATTCTCTGAAAAATTTCTTCTCTGAACCCCCATTTTGGCCTTTAGACAACCACCAAACCTTCAACAAAAACTAATCAGCAGGAAAGTACATACTGATGAGAAGAATACAGAAAAAGGTACCAGACAATGCAAGAAATCTTGCTGCAAACTATGCCAGCATATATACCCAGACAATAAAGCCACCCACAACAACAAAACCTACAGCATTAAAGGATCATACTCCTGCACATCTAGCAATGTGGTATACATGATACATTGCACCAAATGCCACCTAGGGTGCTACATTGGGGAAACCACCCAGCAATTAAATGGCAGAATGAACATGCACAGACACTCTATCCAAAATCACAAAGAAGGATCCTACAGCACCCCTGTGGGACACCATATTACCCAGCCTGAACACTCAATTAAAGCGGAACTGACACCTGACACAATCTTTAGCTTCACTAAGTCCCCATCTGGTGACTAGCTGCTTAGTAGCACTAGTTGCCAGAATAATTACCTTATTTAATAGATTTCTGCTCTCTTCCATGGGTGACAGGCAGGACGGAGTGCTGACATCTTGCCATTGTGACGTCCGTGCGTGTCAGGATACCTCTTGCGGCAGCTGCTCAAGCCGACTGCATTTGTCCTCAGCGGCTCCAGCCACATTGTCCGCTACACACTGTGCCTCCGTTGAGGCAGTTCCTCTTCTGCTTGGCGGCTCAGCCACTGGTTGTTCCGGTGCGGCTCAGCCGTCTCTGTTGCTGGGCTCCGGCAGCGGGTGATGTCATTCTGGATGCACGTTCAAAAGGATGGACTTGCTCTCCATTTAAAGAGACAGCCTCCTCTTGGCTGCTCTTCCTTTTCCCTCTTATTTTCACTATTTATACTGCTTGGACACAGGGCTTAGTTGCCCTTTTGTTGGTGTCCAGTGCAGTTCTTGAGTTTGGGCTCTCTGTATGATCTGGCTTATCTGACTAACCGACCTGGTGCTGACCTGTGGCTCTGTCTGATTACCCACTCCGTGTATGACCCTCGGCTTGTAGGACATCGATTCTGGTTCAGACCTGCGGCTCTGGCAGACTACCCATTCCGTGTATGACTCCTGGCTTTGGCTGACTATCCGCTCCGTGAGTGACTTCTGGCTTGTCTGACTACCCGTTCTGATGTTGACCTGGGGCTATGTCAGCTGAGTCTCCAGCATACTAACACTTCAGCGGACATCCTATCTGGTGCAAACCTGTGGCTCTGGCTGACTACCCGCTCTGTGCATGACTTCTGGCTTGTCTGACCATCCTATCTAGTGCTGACTTGTGGCTCTGTCTAACTACCTTGAGAGTGGCCTTCCGTCTAGTTAGACATCCAACCTGGTGCAGGCTTGAAGCTCTGGCAGAAGCTTCCCTGGTGCCTTCCCAGTTGCCGGTGTTCCCTGGTGCGGACCTGGGACTTGGGCTCTCCTGTCTCTTTCTGGCTTCACCCAGGGGCGGACCTGTGGTACTGCAGATTCTAGTTGCCGGCCTCACTTGTGCGGACCTGTGGCACCGCAGATAATCTTAGCTCCATTACTGGGATCCTGTTGTCAGAGAATCACACGGTAGCAGGCTTCTATTCCTGGTAGTTGTCTCTTGCTCCATTGTGCGCTTCTCTTTAGTCTCGTATATTGTACACTGTCTTGTGATATCTCTGTATTGTTGGTGCCTTAATAAAGTTGGTGTAATCTAAAGTACTTGTCCTATGTTTCCTTGCGGGTACCGTGACAGCGCACCCGCGCTGTCAGTCCCAACCAGAGCCAAATGGCTCCTAGCAACGCCTCCTAGACCCGGCTGGGACTGACAGCGCAGGCACGCGGACGTCACAATGGCAAGATGTCCGTGCACCGCCCTGCATGTTACCCATGGAAGAGAGCAGAAAACTATTAAATAAAGTAATTATTCTGGCGACTAGCGCTACTAAGCAGCTAGTCGCCAGATGGGGACTTATTGAAGCTAAAGATTGTGTCTGGTGGTAGTTCCATTTTAAGGACCTAAAAATCAAAGTGCTCAAAGGGAACTTTAGAAATACCCAAGAGAGAATAACCTTTGAAGGCAGAATGATTATATTTTTTAACAGCAAAAACAGAGGACTAAATGTTGATTTGGGTTTCCTATCCCACTATCAAAGTTTGACATGACCCCTCTATTATTATCTTACTCTTCATATATATCCACATGTTAACATACAGTCTAATGACAGGTTTTATATTATTATTAACATATTAAGTATACGTACTGACATATGCTTTCCCATACTCTTATACATGCAGGAGTATATATATATGTGAGTGGACTATTCTATATGTATATATATGGGTTTATGTGCATATATGTACATGTAGGTATGTATGTATGTGTTTATGTATGTATATGTATTAGTACATATATATATAGGTACTTGTGTATAGATATATGTCTTAATATGCATTCCTACATATTGTATGTACATATTTAGGTATATGCATTTATGCATATGTATGTGTCCATATGCATGTGTTTATATGTATATGTGTATATGCTATATACATGTATATGTGTGTGTATGTATGTATATAGATATATTGTATGGGTATGTGTAGGTGTGTATATGCATGTATATGTGTGTGTGTGTGTGTGTATATATATGTATGTATGTATATGTGTATGTATGTGTGTGCATGTACATGTGTGTATATGTGTATATGCATATATGTGTTTATGTATGTGTGTGTATATATATATATATACTGCTCCAAAAAATAAAGGGAACACTTACACAGCACAATGTAACTCGAAGTCATTCACACTTCTGTGAAATCACACTGTCCACTCAGGAAGCAACACTGACAATCAATTTCACATGCTGTTGTGCAAATGGAACAGACAACAGGTGGAAATTATAGGCAATTAGCAAGACACCCCCAATAAAGGAGTGGTTCTGCAGGTGGTGACCACAGACCACTTCTCAGTTCCTATGCTTCCTGGCTGATGTTTTGGTCACTTTTGAATGCTGGCGGTGCTTTCACTCTAGTGGTAGCATGAGACGGAGTCTACAACCCATACAAGTGACTCAGGTAGTGCAGTTCATCCAGGATGGCACATCAATGCGAGCTGTGGCAAGAAGGTTTGCTGTGTCTGTCAGCGTAGTGTCCAGAGCATGGAGGCGCTACCAGGAGACAGGCCAGTACATCAGGAGGCATGGAGGAGGCCATAGGAGGGCAACAACTCAGCAGGAGGACTGCTATCTCCACCTTTGTTCAAGGAGGAGCAGGAGGAGCACTGCCAGAGCCCTGCAAAATGACCTCCAGCAGGCCACAAATGTGCATGTGTCCACTCAAACGTTCAGAAACAGACTCCATGAGGGTGGTATGAGGGCGCGACGTCCACAGGTGGGGGTTGTGCTTACAGCCCAACACCGTGCAGGATGTTTGGCATTTGCCAGAGAACACCAAGATTGGCAAATACGCCACTGGCGCCCTGTGCTCTTCACAGACGAAAGCAGGTTCACACTGAGTACATGTGACAGACGTGACAGAGTGGAGAACGTTCTGCTGCCTGCAACATCCTCCAGCATGACCGGTTTGGTGGTGGGTCAGTAATGGTGTGGGGTAGTATTTCTTTGGGGGGCCGCACAGCCCTCCATGTGCTTGCGAGAGGTAGCCTGACTGCCATTAGGTACCGAGATGAGATCCTCAGACCCCTTGTGAGACCATATGCTGGTGCGGTTGGCCCTGGGTTCCTCCTAATGCAAGACAATGCTAGACCTCATGTGGCTGGAGTGTGTCAGCAGTTCCTGCAAGAGGAAGGCATTGATGCTATGGACTGGCCCGCCCGTTCCCCAGACCTGAATCCGACTGAGCACATTTAGGACATCATGTCTCGCTCCATCCACCAACGCCACGTTGCACCACAGACTGTCCAGGAGTTGGCGGATGCTTTAGTCCAGGTCTGGGAGGACATCCCTCAGGAGACCATCCACAACCTCATCAGGAGCATGCCCAGGCGTTGTAGGGAGGTCATACGGGCACGTGGAGGCCACACACACTACTGAGCCTCATTTTGACTTGTTTTAAGGACATTACATCAAAGTTGGATCAGCCTGTAGTGTGGTTTTCCATTTTTATTTTGAGTGTGATTCCATATCCAGACCTCCATGGGTTGATAAATTTGATTTCCATTGAGAATTTTTGTGCGATTTTGTTGTCAGTTCATTCATTCAGATCTAGGATGTGTAATCTTAGTGTTCCCTTTATTTTTTGGAGCAGTGTATATATATATATATATATATAAATATATATATATATATATATATATATATATATATATATATATATATATATATATATATATACTAGCAATGTGGGACGGCGTTGCCCGTCAGGATATATAGGGAATTAATGCACACACACGGATGCAAGACAAACACAGAGACACACACGCAAATGCACACGCATGCACTGAGATGCATAAAGAGCAACAGTCATACACACATACCTGCAGACACATAGTGTGTGATACAGATATGCAAAACACACAGTGAGGAACACACAGGCACACACAGAGACACACACACGCAGAAGTGAGTCATAAGGGGGTGACTTATGTGTCATTGTAATGAGTTTGTGTTTGTACTTATGCCTCAACTGTAGCATTCGTTCATATAGTTGAAATGCATGTGGTAATTACACATACTATGGTGGAAGGTGGATCGTGCTGGCTCCCGGGGTGTGAGTGAGTGGCATTCATTCATGTAGTTGAAATGCATGTGGTAATTGCACATACTATGGTGGAAGGTGGATCGTGCTGGCTCCCGGGGTGTGAGTGAGAGTGAGACCATGGTGGAAGGTGGATCGTGCTGGCTCCCGGGGTGTGATTGTGTGTGAGTGATTGCGTTTGAGTGCGAGATTGAGTGATTGCGTGAGTGTGTTAGTGAGTGTGTGTAATTGAGTGAGAGGGTGTATGAGAGTGAGAGGGTGTGAGTGTGTGAATGTGTGATTGTGAGACTGTGAGAGTGTGATTGAGTGTGACTGTGAGACTGTGAGTGTGAGAGTGTGATTGAGTGTGAGAGTGTGATTGAGTGAGTGTGAGAAAGTGAGTATGAGACTGTGAGAGTGTGTGAGTGTGATTGAGTGTGAGACTGTGAGAGTATGTGAGTGTGATGAGTGTGAGACTGTGAGAGTGTGATTGAGTGTGAGAGTGTGATTGAGTGTGAGACTGTGACAGTGTGAGACTGTGACAGTGTGAGTGTGAGACTGTGACAGTGTGAGAGAGTGTGAGACTGTGTGAGAGTGAGAGTGTGATTGAGTGTGAGACTGTGAGAGTGTGAGACTGAGTGTGTGAATGTGAGACTGAGAGTGAGTGTGGTTGAGTGTGAGACTGTGTGAGAGTGTGAGACTGTGTGAGAGAGTGAGACTGTGTGAGAGTGTGAGTGTGTGAGTGTGATTGAGTGTGAGACTGTGTGAGAGTGTGAGACTCTTTGAGAGAGAGACTGTGTGAGAGTGAGACTGTGTGAGAGAGTGAGACTGTGAGAGAGTGATTGAGTGAATGTGAGACTGAGAGTGTGAGACTGAGTGTGAGAGTGTGATTGAGAGACTGTGATTGAGTGTGAGTGTGATTGAGTGTGAGACTGTGAGAGAGTGAGACTGTGTGAGAGAGTCAGACAGTGTGAAAGTGTGAGTGATTGAGTGAGTGTGAGACTGTGAGACTTTAAGTGTGATTGAGTGTGAGAGTCTGAGTGTGAGAGTGAGACTGAGAGTGTGAGACTGAGAGTGTGTGAGTGTGATACTGTGAGAGTGTGAGACTGTGTGAAAGAGTGAGACTGAGAGAGTGAGACAGTGTGAGAGAATGTGGGACTGTGAGTGTGAGACTGTGATTGAGTGTGATTGAGTGTGAGACTGTGAGAGTGTGATTGAGTGTGAGTGAGTGAGAGTGTGAGTGTGAGAGAGTGTGAGAGTGAGAGTGTGATTGAGTGTGAGAGTGTGAGTGTGAGACTGTGTGAGTGAGATTGAGAGTGTGAGACTGAGAGTGTGTGAGTGTGATACTGTGTGAGTGTGAGACTGTGTGAGAGTGTGAGACTATGTGAGAGTGTGAGACTGTGTGAGAGAGTGAGACAGTGTGAGAGAGTGTGAGACTGTGAGTGTGAAACTGTGAGTGTGAGAGTGTGATTGAGTGTGAGAGTGTGATTGAGTGTGAGACTGTGAGACTGTGATCGAGTGTGAGAGTGTGATTGAGTGTGAGACTGAGTGTGAGAGTGTGATTGAGTATGAAAGTGTGATTGAGTGTGAGACTGTGAGACTGAGAGTGTGAGACTGTGAGTGAGTGTGATTGAGAGTGCGAGAGTGTGATTGAGAGTCCGAGAGTGTGATTGAGAGTGCAAGAGTGTGATTGAGTGTGAGCGTGTGATCGAGTGTGAGCGTGTGATTGATTGATTGAGTGAGTGTGAGACTGTGAGTGTGAGAGTGTGATTGAGTGTGAGAGTGTGTGTAAGAGTGTGAGTGAGAGAGTGTGACTGAGAGTGTGATTGAGTGTGAGACTGTAAGAGTGTGACTGAGTGTGATTGAATGTGAGAGTGTGAGAGTATGATTGAGTGATTGAGTGTGAGACTGAGAGTGTGAGAGTATGAGTGTGAGACTGTGAGTGTGAGAGTGTAATTGAGTGTGAGTGTGAGACTGTGATTGAGTGTGAGAGTGAGTGTGAGTGAGATAGTGTAGACTGAGAGTGAGAGTGTGATTGAGTGTGAGTGTGATTGAGTGAGTGTGAGACTATGATTGAATGTGAGACTGTGAGTGTGTGAGTGAGTTTGAGTGAGACTGAGACTGAGTGTGATTGACTGTGAGTGTGAGACTGAGTGTGAGTGTTTGAGTGTGAGTGTTTGAGTGTGTGTGTTTTTTGTCTGTGTTTGTGTCTGTGGTGTAGGAGCGAGTGGCAGCCATTTTGTTTTTTCAGTTACTTGGATAGTGGTGGGCGGGCTGGATAGTGGGGGCAGTCCAACTCCCTGCATGATTGAAATCACTCCCCCATTGAATCATCCAGTGGGAGCAGTGACTCCTCCTTACTTAACCCTTTGAGTGCCAGAGGGGTACGCAACGCATTGCAAAGCAATGCGTTGCGTACCGCTCTGGCACTCAAAGGGTTAAGTTGAGCTAACATAGCAATATAACACAGGGTGGCCCTTCAGTTGAGGCAACGTAGCAATATGCTGAGGGAACGAATAGAAAGTGGTGTTTGAGGCTTGCCCTCTGTAACATACAGCAAAGCATCTCTGTCCCTTTAAGGAGAAAGGGCAGGAAGTGGAGGAGTGACAGTTGAAAACAAACAGTTAGTGAGGTGACTGAAGGGATGAAAAGTGTTAAATAAAAGAGTTGCTATTAAGTTTATCTCTGAGTTTGTATTTTATGGAAACATTACACCCTGGTACTGAAACAGCGTATGGAGGGTTACAGTTATCTGTGGGAGGTGACACAGTGTATGGAGGGTTACACTTATCTGTGGGAGGTGACACAGTGTGTATGGAGGGTTACAATTATCTGTGGGAGGGGACACAGTGTATTTGTGGGGTCATGATCCTGAGTGAGAGTGTGTGTGGACCAGGAGAAGTTATTGATATCCCCTACTTCAGTTGGATACTGGTGGGCGGGCCAACTCCCTGTATGATAAACCTGCCCCCATTGAATCACCCAATGGGAACAGTAATGTCCCCATTGAATCACCCAATAGGAGTTGTGTCTCCTAATGAGACATAAATTATGTAATGAGACATTCTGTTCAATGCGAGTTTCTTTTCTGAGGAGACATAAATTATGTTCTGTGTGTGGGGTACCATAAATTATGCAATTAGGCTTATTCTTTTATATATATAGATATATGTGTGTGTGTTTATGAATGTGGGTGCATGTATGTGTATGTGCATGTATTTGCATATGTGTATGTATATATATATATATATATATATGTATGTATGTATATATCTACCTATATGGGCACAAGTTGTATATAGGCCTGCATGCCCATACTGGATTGTTGGCATTGTAGCATTCTTAATATGTGCAACCTTTTTTAACTCTCTCCCCTCTCATACCATCTCCTGTATTTTTCTTCTCTTTCTTCCCCCTCCGACACTCTGCCTTGCACAGGGTATTTATGACACTCTACAAGAAGAGTGTGGATTTTCTCTTGGTCCCTCTCTTATCAGCAGTCCCGCTGTGTTAACCACAGAAAACAACACAGCTTTGAATTCAATGTATTAATTGTATCAACTGTGAATTCTGTGTCCTTGTGCTCAGAAATGCTTTAGACTTGAGAAAGAGAGTTTATCCCGAAGGCTTGTCAATCCATAATTCTGTTAGTCCAATAATAAAGGTATTACAAGATCTATATATATAAAAGAATAAGCCTCATTGCATAATTTATGGTACCTCACACACAGAACATAATTTATGTCTCCTCAGAAAACAAACACACATTGAACAGAATGCCTCATTACATAATGTATGTCTCATTAGGAAACACACCTCCTATTGGGTGATTCAGTGGGGAAGTTACTGCTCTCATTGGGTTCATGATTATCATGCAGGGAGTTGGCCCACCCCCTCCAGCCCACCCACCACTATCCAAGTGACTGAAAAAACAAAATGGCTGCCACTCGCTCTTACACCACAGACACATACAAACTCACACACTCATACAATCACACACACTCACTCACACCCACACTCACTCACACTCACGCCCTTAATCAAACCCTCACTCACACTCTCACCCTCACTCACACCCTCACTCACACCCACACTCACTCACACCCTCACTCACACCCTCACTCACACCCTCACTCACACTCTCACTCACTCCCTCACTCACATCCTCACTCACACCCACACTCACACCCTCACTCACATCCTCACTCACTCACACCCTCAATCAGACCCTCACTCACACCCTCACTCACTCACACACCCTCACTCACACTCACACCCTCACTCACACCCTCACTCATTCACACCCTCACTCACACTCTCACTCACACCCTCACTCACTCTCACACCCTCACTCACACCCTCACTCACACTCTCACTCACTCCGTCACTCACATCCTCACCCACACTCACACCCTCACTCACACCCTCACTGTCACTCACACCCTCACTGTCAGTCACACCCTCACTCACACCCTCACTCACTCCCTCACACCCTCACTCACACTCACACCCTCCCTCGCACCCTCACTTACACTCACACCCTCACTCACACCCTCACTAACACCCTCACACCCTCACTGATGCTCACACCCTTACTCACACCCTCACTCACACCCTCACTCACTCACACTCACACCCTCAATCAGACCCTCACTCACACTCATACCCTCACTTACACCCTCAATCACACTCACACCCTCACTCACACCCTCACTCACTCTCACACCCTCACTCACTCACACTCTCACTCCCTCACTCACATCCTCACTCACACCCTCATTCACACTCTCACACCCTCACTCACACCCTCACTCACACCCTCACTCACTCTCACACCCTCACTCACACCCTCACTCACACTCTCACCCACACTCACTCTCACAACCTCACTCACACTCACTCACACTATCACTCACTCTCATACCCTCACTCACACTCACACCCTCACTCACTCTCACACCCTCAGTCACACACTCACACCCTCACTCACACTCTCACTCACACACTCTCACAAGCAATCACTCACACGCAATCACTGAAACTCACACACCCACTCTCACACTCACTCACACTTACACTCACTCACACTCCGGGAGCCAGCACAATCCACCTTCCACCATAGTCTCACTCACACTCACCCCCCAGGAGTCAGCATGATCCACCTTCCACCATAGTCTCACTCACACTCACACCCCGGGAGCAAGCACGATCCACCTTCCACCATAGTCTCACTCACACTCACACCCTGGGAGCCAGCACGATCCACCTTCCACCATAGTATGTGCAATTACCACATGCATTTCAGCTACATGAATGAATGCCAAAGTGGAGGCATAAGTACAAACACAAACTCATTACAATGACACATAAGTCACCCCCTTATGACTCATTTCTGTGTGTGTGTGTGTCTCTGTGTGTGCCTGTGTGTTCCTCACTGTGTGTGTTGCATGTCTGTATCACACTCTATGTGTCTGCATATTGTGCATTGCATGTATGTGTGTATGAGTGTGTCACTCTTTATGCATCTCAGTGCATGCGTGTGCATTTGCGTGTGTGTCTCTGTGTGTGTGCATTAATTCCCTATATAGCCGGACGGGCATATATAGCCGTCCCACATTGCTAGTATATATATGTGTGTGTAATATGTAACTCCAGTATACGCATTATCAGTAATATGTGTTCCCCATAAACTACCATATATTAGCAACATTTTATATTAGCAGACAATAAAATGTTCTGGGTTTTCTTATTGCACAACTAGAATAGAATAATCAAGCAGCTACCTAATTTCATTTGTGTGTCAAAGAGATGCCATTATGCACATGGCCAAGTAGACACAAATATAGTTTATATCTGCTGTCAAAAATACTTAGGTAGCAGAATTCTATCACCCACGTACTGTGATAGAAGGACTGTGAATAAAATAAAATGAATGAACAGAAAAGCAACAAAATATATAGACAGACAATAATTTGTGCTTTTGTTTCCTTGTTGACATTACAGTTAGTGCTAAAATTGGGTAACAGAGTACCAAAAAGGTAGAAGGCACAAAGTCTGGTTGACACAAAATACTGTATACAATGAAAAGAAACACTAAGTGTGAATACACATAGGTGAGCCTGTACTAATAACCTGTCCACCAGGATCCTGCCGTAGTGTTTGCTATTTCAAGTAGGTATACCTTAAAAGCAAAACAGGTGAAAAATGGCCGAGCAGGGCATTTCCTGCTAAAAGTGCTGATTTTTTGCTTTTTTCCGCCTAGCTCGTTGCATTGAAATCAGTTGTAAGACTAAATCTCCCCCCCTCTACACACACACACACACACAAACACACTGCAAGTTTCCATTCTTTTCCCACAGGCATAGTATAAAAGGGGTGTCAGCGTTCTTGCTGCATGTCATTCTGTGTTTGTGAGAGGAAGAGAAAGCAGCACGATTTGTGAGCCAGTTAGAATAGACAAATAAAGGTCAGTTAGCGTGTTGTTTAAGGAGTCAGGTAGACAGGAAATTTGCTCTGTGTCTGAGGGCAGTCTGGTGGAGTGTGAAGGGAGAAAGAAGGTGTACACAAAATATCCCAAAATCTTGGATGACTAAGACAGGCAGCTGTGATCCAAGTTCCTGGCTGATTGGGCTGTTATCTTCTGAAGCTCTTTTTTCAGATTGCACAACATGTATTTTCTCCTGTAGTCACCAATACTGAGTGAAACTGTGATATCTCAGAGTTTGTAACTGTTGGTGCGGTGACTATCCTTTTCTAAATCTTTGTTAGGGGAGTCTGGGGTATGTTAAGGGAGCAAAAGAGATTTACCCCAAATACCCCAAAATCTTGTGGGACTGCGAAGACACAGGCAGTTGTGATCTAAGTTCCTTTATGTTGGTTGCTCTCTGCATAAGGGGAGTCTGTGGGTGTGTGAAGGGAGCAAAGGTGATCTACCCCAAATACCCCAACATTTTTTGTGACTGAATAGAAATAAACGAAAGAGAAAGCTCAAGCCACCCCTAAGTGTAGTATCCCAGAGAGCATATATATATCCCGCTCCAAAGAGTTTAATTACAATATCTATAGGCTAAATCCTGCCTCTTGGAGTAATTGCATGTACTGGTTTTTGCTACCAGATAAGCAATTCAAACTGTTCACTTCTTCTGGTACTTTGTGAATTTCAACGACAATCACCAATGCTCCAGCGCAAGTAGGGTTAAATAAAAATATTTAATTGATTTATAAAAACAAAGAATTTGTCTAATTACAGACCCTACACGTTTTGTGAGTACTCTTCCTCACTTCCTCAGGGGTCAGAACCCTTTTACTTATCTGCACCCGTCTTTTATAGTTACCCTTCATTTCCAAGACTTCCGGTGCTTACCGGCAATCTCAACTCGCCTGCGGGCTGCCTTCATTTTTTGTGACTGAGAAGACACAGGCAGCTGTGATCCAAGTACTTTCCAGCTAACTGTTCTCTGTGTTACCCAAAAATCTTGTGTGAAAAGACACAGACAGATGTGATACAAATTCTTTCAGCTGGCTGTTTTCTGTTTTAGGGGAATGTGGGGGGAAGATGCAATTGCAAGAGGGGTGTTTTGTTTTGTTTTGGTTTTTACGCTGGAAGTAACAGCTTAAAAAAAATAATACTATTAAAAACTAATGAAAATAGTTTGATAGGTGAAGGGGTCAATCAATAGTAATATTAATAAAACATTTAAAGGGATAGTAATACTTCGTTTTAACTTTATTTTATTTTGTAGGCATTAAGAAAACATGAAGAATGATATAAGTCTTATCTCTCAAACATTTATGGTTTAAGAGATATTCACAAGCAAAGTTTCCCCTTCCTGCCCCTTTTTCCTAGTGTAAGCCATCTCTTCTCAGATGTGAATCTGGTTGTAAGACCAGACAGATAACAGCAGGGGACAATCTTCTTTGTATGAAAAGAATGAAAGCCCTTCCCCCAATGACAAGTTTTTCAGCTTTTTCCCTTATCTTAATTGAAGATTGTCCCTCTCTGCAGTCTACCTGGGCACCTCCCTTGTGATCTGGTTGAACAGGGGGGTGGATACTTTGCTTGTGAATATCTCTTAAACCATAAAGGTTTGAGAGATAAGACTTATATCGTTCTTCATGTTTTTTTAATGCCTACAAAATAAAATAAAGATAAAACGAAGTATTACTATCCCTTTAAGAACACTGAGGATGACAAGTCACATTCTATTGTTGATGGCATAATGGAGGTAGATGTAGCAGTTCAATCAACAATGAAAGAAAAGACACCAGTCCTCAAAGTAATAGAGAATGTGCCGAAAATCCCTCTAAGGAGAAAATTAAAAATTCATTCTTTGACACTTCAAGAAGCAGCAAGCAATGCTGTGGATGCCCAAAATGATGTTCATAATGATGATAATATTATCTAGAATATATCCCCTAAGAGAGAGAGGATTGCATTGCCACAAAATTAGCTGAAAGGCAAAGGCTCAGTCTTCTACCACTGAAAAGGACTTCTGTGCCTGTTTATAATCTCTTTGAGAGATGAATTGTAAAGTGTGACTTTGGCCACGTAAGGATGCCTAACAGTACATAATTGTCCTGTCAGTCATCATCAGCATCATCACTACTTCCAAGTCCATCCCCTACCTAGGCACACACATAAAATAATAAGAAACACAGGCCATCAACAGATACAACCCTAGCTATGATGAGTGATCTGTCTGATGTTGGAAATGCATCACCTTTGACACCTAGTAGTGCAATTGCAGCAACATGTATCCCCAGTAGTAGTAGCCCCTCAGGAATCCCTCAGTTCATGAAGTCTACAATATGGAGATAGTTCACTTGTGATCCAAAAGGTAAACATGTTGCTGTCTGTTGTCTGTGTAAGAAACATGTGAGCAGAAGGACAGCAGGATCATACCTAGCCACCTCTTCACTGAGGCACTCCTAAATGTTCCTGGAACTATGGGGCACATTATAGATTATTTTGATGTGTCAGAGTGTATGTCAAGATATCCTACATTTGAAATAACACCTATGGCTCTTGCTGTGGAGGAGGATGACTGAATTTGTTGTAGGAGTTGACAAGAGACATAGACTACCCATATATGCCAACCCCCACACACACCCACTCACCCATCTCAAGTCATGTTGTAAAAGCAATAAAGTTACTGTATATAGTTCTTCTGCCATAAACTGCCATTGTCATGTTCATGTGGGTGTGTTTCCAATATGGAATACAGATACCATTTGAAGTGATCTTCCTTCCTTAGAAAGCGGAACATTTTCAGAAGGTAAGGTCTTGAAGGTGTAGCCTTCCCCTTCCTTCATCAGGCTAGCCCTGACCCCGCTCATCCAGTTTTCTCATACAATGAAGAAGCTTGGAACATTGCTGCTTAGTTTTTAGCTTGGTTTTTATTTCATTATTTGATATGAGCTGTTACAATTCTCCCATTAGGTGGGTTACCATTCCTGGCTTCCCCTGGGGGATTCACCAGAATTACAGGTGCTGTTGTGGACCCTTTTAGTACTGTGGAGAGAATCTTGCAGCCCAAGTCTCTCTTCCCCAACAGGGTGTCTCTAAGGCTCTGTTTCTTCATAATGGTAACCTTAAGACAGAAAGTGAAGATTGGTGAGTAACCCTTTAAGTGCTATGGTCCACTTGTCCCACACGGACCCCTTCCTACAGGGGTTGTTTAGGAGCCTTTGAGCTCCTTCACTCATTATGGGTATTTTATTTCATATTTGTCCCTAAGTTATGGAGTATGAATGGCTTCTTTAGTGTAGTTAATCCGTCCCCTTGTGTATACCCCCAATTCCTGTGGGTATACACAAGGAGTGTCCAACAGTGTAACAAGGGGTTTAAGTTCCATTTAATTCCCATTTTGTGGGCCAAAGTCCATGAGTAAGGAATCATTGTTGTCTTTCAAATAGTAGGGGTTCCCAACTAAGGTGTCATAGGTGGATAGGTACCTAACTATCCTTTGCTGATTTAAGGACTCTGCTAACAAATCCCACCATATACAATATATAGATACGGCATCAATAACATGGAGGTCCCCAATAGCAACAACAAAGTCACAAAAAACTTGAGTATGATAGCTCATGATTGAGTCCATTCTTTACAATGGTGTCATATTCAAAAATCAAACGTGCTGCTTCTTGCAAAAGAATTCGATGCTGGTCTCTTCCTCATATGGACTTACATACTGTTAATAAGGGCATGAAACGAAAATCCTTCAGCTTGTGTCATAATGATTCCAAATGTCTGGCCACCGGCTGGCATGGATAGTCTTTGCAGTTCAGTCATCCTTCCAATGCCTTCTTGATTGCACACTTGTGATTATGCAGTCTTTTCTTAAGCATAGTAGTAGTCTTGCCAATATACAGCATATTGTATGGTCACGTGATCATATATATATATAACATAATGACTCTCACAATTTAGGAAATCTCATATGTGGATCCTTTTCCCAGTTTTGGGATGAATGTAGTGCTTGCCTGTAATTATCTTACCACAATTGGTGCACCCCTTAGACCTATATACACCCATATTACATATCAACCAATGGTTAGCAGTATTATATTAGGGTGTGCCAGTCTCCTGGTATAAAACAAATCTTTTTGAAAAACTGGCACATCCTACGGTAAGTGGGGATAATAAACATGGCCATTTGTTTAACCCCTTAATGACATGTGACGTACTATGACCATCACGGTCCTTGAAATACTCAAGGACCGATGACAGTCATAGTACGTCACGTACTTTTTACTTACAGCACTCTACCGGGAGCGCTGTAAGTAAAAATAGGGCCTGAAATTGACCGCTCCAACATCGGAGTGATCTCTATCAGGCCCCATAGTGACGAGCCGATACACGTGACAGGTCACATGTACCGGCACGTCCAAGTGGTCCTATGCGGTCCTTATGGGATGGAAACGTCCCAGGACCGCCGGTCGTTAAGGGGTTAAAGATCTCCTTCTATTCTGCTATAGGAAGGGAGGGAACTTGGGTGACATCATAAATGAAGGTGATCCCTCTAACAAATATAATACTGCTAACCCTTGGTTGACACGTTTTGATGTCCTTGTGAATCATATGCCTTTAGCCGCCATTGTTAGCGTTATATTGGGACCCAGTTCTAAGCACTGACACCGACTTTTGGACGGTCCTGTACCATAGCTCTTTGTATCGTGTGATTGTGTAAGTCACATTTGTTCATGGAATTTAAAATAGGATTTTAGTCTTACCTGTTAAATCCTTTTCACTTAGTCCATACAGGTCACTGGTACAATGGGAGGCGATCTGCCCCTTTAAGTAAGCAGGAACATTCATTCAAATGTATGCAGGGGGTGGAGCCTCCCCTCCCTCTTAAGCTGCCTTCAGCCAGAGACAAGCTAGATTGATTTGAGACACTAAACTGACCAGAGGTAAGAAGTAAAAGGAAGACTCCTGTGAGCATGCCCCGAAGGTCTCCCACTGAATGCCACAGGAGAGCCAAGCATGGTCCCTTGACAGGGTGGGAGACCAGTGACCTGTATGGACTAAGTGAAAAGGATTTAACAGGTAAGACTAAAATCCTATTTTCACTGTCGTCCAATACAGGTCACTGGTACAATGGGATGTACAAATATTGAGCTTTCCCAGAAGCGGGAAGTAAGGCAAGGACCAAGCGCACGGCCCAAAAGTCACCAGAACTGCTATGAACCTATTAATCATAGAGCCCAATAACAGAAGTGTCAACGGACACCAACCAGGGGTAAAAACGAACCCCCAAACTAACACAGCACACTGAACTAGAGCCAACAGGGCTCAACAGCAAAGAAGCACTAAGAACCACAGAGTAGAAGGTCCTAAACAGGCAAGACTGCCTCCAGGACCTTCCTCCCAAAGCTGGCATCAGCCGAGGCCAGTACATCAACACGATAGTGCTTCGAGAATGTGTGCACAGGGGACCAAGTGGCCGCTCTGCACAGTTGATCAGCAGACGCCTGATTCTTGTAGGCCCAAGAGGCCCCAATTGATCTGGTGGAATGAGCAGTAACCCTGAAGGGAACGTGCTTATTCCGCAGTTTGTAGGCTTCACAAATGGTAGATTTTATCCAAGAGGCAATAGTTGCCTTGGATGCTGGTCTCCCTGCCCTAGGCCCCTCAGGAATGACGAACAGGGCGTCAGACTTCCTGATAGACTCAGTTCGATGAACATAAAATTTAAGACAACACACAACATCCAACAAATGGAGATCTCTTTCCTTGTCAGAGGAAGGGTTAGGGCAGAAAGAGGGAACCACAATCTCCTGATTGATGTGAAATTCGGAGACAACCTTGGGTAAAAACTCCTTGGAAGTGCGAAGCACTGCCTTATCCTTGTGAAACACCAAGTAAGGAGGTTTACAAGACAGAGCTTGTAATTCTGCTACCCGGCGAACTGAGACAATAGCCAAAAGAAAGGCCATTTTCCAGGTCAAGAGACGTAAAGGAATAGAAGCCAAGGATTCAAACGGGGGTCTCTGGAGAACCCCCAGCACCAAATTGAGGTCCCACAGGGGAGTAGGACTCTTGAAGGCAGGCCGAACATGAGCCACACCTTGGAAGAAAACCTTAACATCAGGAAGAATAGCAATCCATTTCCTGGAAAAATATAGACAGAGCTGAAGTCTGAACCTTGAGAGAACTCAGGCTGAGTCCCTTCTCAACCCCATCCTGCAAAAAGGCCAGGACTGTGGGAAGATGGAAATCAAGAGATAGATACTTATCGGTACACCATGCCACAAAGGTGGACCATATGCGATGATAGATCTTGGAAGACACAAGCTTGCGAGCTCTAAGCATCGTGGACACCACTGAAGAGGAAAACCCTTTCTTCTTTAAAATCGAGGATTCAACCTCCAAGCCATCAAATGGAGGTGCTGAACATCCTCCTTCCACAGATATCCCTGAAGAAGTAGATCTGGATGGGCAGGAAGCGGAAAGGGATCCGCCACAGACATGGCTAGCAGTTCCGGATACCAGGACTGACGAGGCCAATTTGGAGTGATTAGGATGACAGGACAACGCTCCATCTTCAGCTTCTGGATGACTCTGATCAACAGAGGGAGAGGAGGGAAGATGTACGCCAGAGGGAACTCCCAAGGGATTGACAAAGCATCCACTGCTAGAGCAAGAGGGTCCCTCCACCGGGAGCAAAACACTGGCACCTTCCTGTTGTGCCTGGTAGCCATCAGATCCACTACAGGTACCCCCCCACATCTGGGTTAGGAGGCGAAACACCTCTGGATGAAGAGCCCACTCTCCGCTGTCGACTGTGTGATGACTGAGAAAGTCTGCCATGACGTTGTCTACGCCTGGAATGTGTACTGCTGATATGACTGGCACATGAGCTTCTGCCCTTGACCTCTAACCAAGCAGTGAGACTTTTTGTGTTGCCTTGTCTGTTGATGTAGGCCACTGCGGTGGCGTTGTCGGACTCCACTCTGACTGGACAACCTTCCAGCTGAGATTCCCAGTGCCTCAGGGCAAGAAAGATGGCACGAAGTTCCAGAACATTGATGGAGAGAAGAGATTCCTCCAGTCCCCATTTCCCCTGAGCACTGAAACGACCCAACACAGCCCCCCATCCCCGGAGGCTGGCATCCGTCGTGACTGTGGTCCAATAGGGAACCCGAAAGTATCTCCCTTTCAGGAGATGAGACAGGTCCAACCACCATTCCAGGCTCAACTCGACATGAGGAGGCAGAGAGACTGACAGATGCTGATGATCTGGATGATTCTTGCACGTCTGGATCACAAACCTCTGAAGTTCCCTGGTGTGTGCCATAGCAAATGGCACTGCCTCTATCGTGGAAATGAACTTCCCCACCAGAGAAGTCAACTTCGGCACTGGAACCCTGTCGAGCTCTAGGATCCTGGACACTCGGATAGCAATCTGATGTGCTACTTCCTCCGGTAAAAACACCATGCTCTGCTGAGTGTCGAACAGGAGACCCAAGAAGAGGAGCTGTTGAAATGGGACCAAGTCTGACTTGTCCAGATTCACAATCCAGCCGTGGCGATTGAGGGTCTGTATGCACAACTGTATCTGCTGGTGGAGAATCTCCGCAGATGAAGCTTTCAGGAGCAGATTGTCCATGTAGGGAGTCACCCTGACACCCTCTCGATGAAGCACAGCTATCAAAGATCCCAATACTCTCTGAAAGTCCTGAGGGGCTGAAGTCAGCCCAAAGGGAAAAGCTGAAAACTGAAAGTGGCCCTTGTGACAGGCAAACCTGAGATACCGTCTGCTCTCTGGATGAATAGGGATGTGAAGATATGCATCCTGAAGGTCCAGGGAGGCAAGGAACTTCGCTGGAGACATTGCGGCTATCACAGAATGGAGGGATTCCTGACGAAAGTGGGAACTCACAACAAAGGAATTGAGATCCTTGAGATCCAAGATAGGACGAGCACCTCCGTCCTTTTTGGCCACAACGAACAGGTTGGAATAGAATCCTGAACCTGTGTCCTCTGATGGAACCAGTTCCAGGACCTCTTTGTCCAGAAGATCCTGAATAGCGTCGAACAGACGTCTTTTTGTAGGCTCCTGAGAAGGACGAGTAAAATGGAACCGAAAAGGAGGAAGGGAAGAGAAAGGGATCCTGTATCCCTCTGATACCACCTGAATAACCCATGGGTCCGTCACTGACTCCTCCCAAGTCCGGAGAAAGATGTGGAGACGTCCACCTACAGCCGGATGCGGACCCGGGTTCGGTGAGTCATGCCGAAGCAGTCTTGGAGGTCTTGGCCTTAGGGGCAACTTTGGGCTTCCAGGACTGTTTGGGCTTGGAGGAGGAGCGCATGGAGGACGGACCTGCCTGGGACGTGGAGCGTGTCTCAGTTTGGAAGGAACGAAAGGACCGATTGCGTTTGGCTGGAAACTTCTTCTTGAAGACTGATGGTAGAAGAGTACTTTTACCACTAGTAGCCTCACTAATCATCTCCTTAAGTTCAGATCCAAACAGTGAGGTCCCTTGAAAGGGTAAAGAAAGCAAAGCTTTCTTAGAAGCAGTGTCAGCAGACCAAATTTTCAGCCAAAGATCACGTCTAGCCACCACAGAGGAAGTAGAGGCCCTCGCCATCATGCGCACAGCATCAAAAGCAGCGTCAGAAACATAATTTTGAGCTTCTGATATATTAGCAAGAAGCTGTAACTGCTCAGACACTGGTGCATCCTGGCGAACCGCCTCAGTCAGCTGTTCAGTCCAGGCCGCAATAGCCCGATTAACCCACGCCACTGCAAAGGTTGGACGCATGGCAGTGCCAATAGAGGCAAAAATAGATTTAAGACAAATTTCTAACTTTTTGTCCATCCAATCCTGCAGGGCAGAGGCATCAGATACAGCTAAGGCAGTAGATTTGGATAACCTAGAAATAGGAGCATCCACTTTAAGGATGAACCCATTTTGCCAGTTCAGCCTCAGGAAAAGGATAAAGTTTAGCAAACTTTTTGGACACAGAAGAGGATTTTTCAGGATTCCTCCACGCATCAGAGACTAAACGAGCAAGAGTAGGGTTATTAGGAAAACAAACCACAGCCTTAGACGGTTTTTGGAAAACGTCAGTTGGATCATGAGTAGATTCCTGAGTCAGAGGAAGGTTGAGCGTGGTTAGCACAGCTCTGATCAAACCCTCAGCAGAAACTTCGGGGTCACATTCATAAGGGTCACCAATGGACCTAGTAGATTCAATAACAGTGCCTTCCTCAGCATCAGAATCCTGTAAAAGTTCTTCCTCAGAAGAATCAGACATATCAGGAGCCCCCTGTGGCTTAGGCAGGGAGGTCCTGATTGTGGAGGGGGTCTGCCAGACCTGAAGAGCCCCCTGAACCTGAGAGGGAAAGAGTTGAAGAGTGTATCTGAGATCCCTAGTGGCAGCTTTAAACTCTTTCACCCAAGTTGGCTCAGTAGCGTGACTGGAAAGCCCAGGGTTGCTGTCATGACTTTCTGCACATTTTGGGCATAAATGACCTGAAAATTCTCTAGGCAGCCCAGAGTTACAAGAGGAGCAAAACGCAATGGGGGAAATAGACACCCCAGCCTCTTTAGTCTTGGGTCTAGCCCCTGACTCCAGTGGAGTAGACATGCTCACAGCGTCAGATATACTCCACTAAGAAGAATCACCCAATAGAAGTGTGAAAGATTAAAGTTTCACCCCAGAAATGTCTAAAATCGAACTTATCTGGCAAGCGAAGGGTTAATCTGCTGAGGAGAGAGAAGGCTCGGTCCCTGCGTAGTATACTCGCTGAGAATAACACCACAAAATGGCTGCTGCGACGGTAGCCAATCAGAAAACGAGCGCGAAACAGGCGCTCATGGGAAACGTAGTTTTTCTCAGAAGTACCCCAAAACAGTGCCCGAAGCCCCCCCAGACTCCCAACACACCGAATCTAGCCACTGGATGATAGAGCAGGGGAAGACTAACAAAATGAGCCCTCTCTGAAGTCGCTGTGACAAGCGGTTCCAGAGATACGCCCCACACTGTGTAAACCCATAGAGAGTAAAGGAGCAATGGCGTCTATGCGGGTAAAAGCGAGCTTAAAGGCGCGGAACATTAATTATTAATAAATTATTCCTGAGAGAAAAAGTTCACCAAACATACTTCTAACACATGTAAAACATGAGAAAACAATAACCCAAAGCTCCAAAACCCAGGGAATACCACAGACATTGCATAAATACAGGCAATATAAAGAAAAACACCCTATGAGTGCTGGAGTGCATAATGAGAACTCCCAAATACAAGCCCAAAGAAGGGACACTGTGGGACAAGTGGACCTTCAGCACTCAAAGGGTGGCTCACCTTTCTGCAGGACTTCTGTCTTCAGGTAACCATGTTAAAAAGGGAATTGACCAGAGGAATTGACCAGGGAAGCTACTTGACTCAAGTTGTTCCCTCTTCAGGGCATAAGGTCCACCAGAAAATCCCTGGAAGCTGCACTAGCCACTTTGGAGAGGGCACTTCACAGCCATGGTCACCCGCCTAATGGTGGTATTCCATATTTGAAGAAAAACAATAAAAAACTAAAGTTGAATGAGAGATGTTCTCCACCTGGTGTGCACAGCACACAGGAACAAATCAATCTGGCTTGTCTCTGGCTGAAGGCAGCTTAAGAGGGAGGGGAGGCTCCACCCCCTGCATACATTTGAATGAATGTTCCTGCCTACTTAAAGTGGCGGATCGCCTCCCACTGTACCAGTTACCTGTATTGGACGACAGTGAAATTAATTTTCATGTTCCATCCTCATTTGTCCTGACAAAGGTCCACTTGAAGGACTGAAAATGTTTGGCTTTTCTGAGCAGATGATGAATCAATAATTATTTCTTTTCTTGCCTCACTACAATCAAAATCCTGTCTTTCTATAACTTGGGATATCCCAGGCTGATTATACCTATAAAACAGTTTGTAGGTGGGGCACTCTCTGTGAAAAGATAAACCTGCCTGGGCAGGCACGTGCACACATAGACACCAAGGGGGGCTTGAGCACCTGCCCTTTTTGTCCAAAGTGGCCTCGTGCCCTTTTAACAAAAAAAAATAATTATGAGAAGTGCCCTTTTTTTCTTTTGAGCCCCTGTCCCCCAAAATGTCTGTGCACGTCCCTGTGCCTGGGTGCCAGTCACAATATTGTAGTATGTGCAACATAGTAACATAGTAAATTAGGTTGAAAAAAGACACAAGTCCATCAAGTTCAACCCTTGCCTCATAACCCAGAGATGAGAAGTATGAGCTGCACTCACAGGACTTGTAGAAAGACCAAAGTAGTGCTGATTTGTTTGTTTGGGCAGCGTTGCCCGTCATGGGTTTGTATTTGTTTTATTTTGTGTTGCAAATGTAATGTGTTGAAAATGTGTTTTATAGGGTGTCTGAATGCATATATGTGTAAGTGTGAGTATGTGCGTATGTGTGACAGTATGTGTGTTATTGAATGTATATGTGCTGATATGTGTGTCTGTATGTGTGTGTTTGTAAATGTATATATGTTATTATGTATGTGTGTATATATGAGTGAGAGTGTGTGTGTGTGCATATATATATATATATATATATATATATATATATATATATATATAATAATGTTATTGTGTATATATGTAGGGTAGAAGTAACCCCTCCCACACCTTACCAAGAAGAGGAATCCGCCTACCACTCATTAGGAAACCATCCCATAGTGCAGTTCGTGGAGGCCAGCTGCTAACTGATACAAATAAATTTTATTCAATGCATGTATTCAGTACAGTAAATGTAAGACATCTTGATTTTCTTTAACTCTTTGAGTGGCAGAGGGGTGCAATGTGTTGCATACCCCTCTGGCACTAAAAGGATTAACTGCAATCTGAAAACAGTGTGGCATTTAGCTTTGCCTGTAGACTGGGGAATACAGACAAAGTACAACTGAATATGGGGCGGGGTAAGAAACCAAAATGCAAGGATATTAATAAAAACGGAAAAGAAGAAGCATAGGAAAACAAAAGCCTAGGGGCTGAGCCACAGATAAGGAGAAGAATAATGCAAAAGAAGGAGAACCGGGGGGGGGGGGGAGAGACAAAGATGAATAAAGAGTGGTTAGTGGAGAGGCAAGGGATATATGAAGGATTTAAATAAAGCTTTTAACTATTTGAATGCTATAGACGTGTCCTTGAGTTGGAGACCTCTTTAGCATTGAAGGGGTTATTAGCCCTATTTAAATCAGTGGATATTGTCCTCTGCGTCATTTGCAGATGGTTTTTTGTATAATTGACCCACACACAGTTGCCCCCCTACACCAGGCTGAGTGCGCTGTCCTCATTAGGAGGCTGTAGAAGCTGCAGCTCTGGACTCTTATCATGATGATAGGATGGGCAGCAGCAACAGCCCGGTGTCATGGTCAGTCACAGCAAGCAGTATATGAATGTATCCTTTTAAAATGTTGCATGCTGAAACATGAAGGCGCAGTAAGCAGATTGGTGATTTTTTTAGTCAGGCTAAAATGTCACCTCCATCCACTGGATGCACTGCCAGCATACCTTAAAGGAGCAGTAAACTTTTTTTTATGAAAACACATATTTTATAGAGCGTTTCCTGCTGAATAAAACAAGGGTACTCCCATCGCTGTCAGATGTTTTATTCAAAACTAGTTGAACAGCCCGTTACACGGGCCACAGTGCCTCTGGCAGCCGGTCGCGGGGCAGTCACGCGCAGTAGAAACTGCCCGCGCAACTGCTGATACAGAGCTGGACGCTCCTTCGGAGCGCCCAGCTCTGTATCAGCCACGGCGCGGGCAGTCTGTACTGCGCATGACTGCCGCACGCACAGCAGTGTCTACTGCGCATGTCGGGCGTTACACACAACTTAGCGAATTATTATATAGGATGTATAACAGTTCAAATAACCAGGAAGTAAATTTACTGTGTTTACTTCCTGATTGTTCTAACTGACAGGAAGTGACAGGCAATTTCTACTACATTCTATGGAGAACTGTGCATCTCTGACTTTCCTCTCCATTAGAATCTAACAGGAAATCTAATTAGAATTTGACCACTAGAAGGCACTGCTAATGTAAAAAAACATGGGTTTAAATTGTAATAACTCTGGAAATATAAATCTCTCCGCAGTGGGAGTACCCTTATTTTACTCAATAGGAAAATCCCTACAATATATATTTTTTTCATAAAAAAAGTTTACTGATCCTTTAAGCTTTAATCCATTGTGTGGCACGGACCTCTGTGCAGGGATAACCCATGTCATCTCTTCCCTGCCTACCATCGCTTCACAGCAACTTCCACCAACAAACTTTGTTGACACGCTGTATCTGCTCCTACTGGTGATGAATGGAATCCCCCAATGTGCAGTTAATTTACAAAGTAGCGACCTCTGTCCTCATGTGGTAGAATGTAGAGGTTACATGAGGACACAGCTTGCTACTTTGTACATTAAGCACTGATCAGCACTAAGATCAGCACTAAGAGCGGATACAAAATGTGATGAAAGAAAAAGTCTTACCTATGCAGCACACGGATGCGCTCCAGCTGCTACTACATTGTAAGTAACATGCAAACAGAAAAAGAGCCCTAATGCACACCCAATATATGTTCATATACTGAGGGATATAGTTTCAAATGGCATTCGGTGCTTACAGGGCAAAAGTAATACATGAAAAACAAGAAAAGAGGTAACCCTGCAAAATCAAGCACTTGCAATGGTCATTGATTCATAATTCCCTTAAGCTACTAAGATAAACATGGGAAAATATAAAAGTTAACTTTTATTGTAACAAGAAATAAAAGAGGATGAAATTAAAAAAAAAAAATAATAAAAAAAAATAAACATTGCGTCTAACTCATATTGTTTAAGCTTATATTCTTAAGATCCAAATTGCTTCCAAAGGAAACCAAGAAAAGAGACCTATTAGATCGGATATGGTGTACACCGTCAGATTCTATATGAACTCAATATGTGAGAAACAAGGCTCAAGTCAGAAGCTATTCTCTTAATTCGTATTGTTTGCAGATGGATCACACAGATTACTTTAGTGTGGGGGATAGCCTAAAATGTGGGTTGTCACACAATTAACACACATTATTGTATCTCGGATTGGATACAGTACAAGCCGTCAAAACCAATCCGGTCTAAATGTGTACTATAGGTCTTTTTGTGAAGCAACTTTCTCTTTTTTAACATACTGTTCAAGTACTATATATAGCAAATTCACAATTTGGAGAATAGACACAATAACTTGTGAAGGCTTTTTGAGATTCGTTTGTGTTCAGTTAATTCTTAGGATTTTGTTGCATACACTGAAATAGAATCTTAATACCTTTAAATAGGCGCCGTAAATATAAACAGATGGTGTCTCAGGTTTCACACAATAAGATTTGATCTGACGGTTGTACCATATCTGATTAAAGCTATTTTGTTGTGTGCTAATCTTGTTGCAACTATCACTTTAAGGTGTGAGAATAGCCTCCTCTAATATTAATTAGAAGACTCCTTTGATTTTCATTCATTTAGACCGGATTGGTTTTGACGGCTTGTACTGTATCCAATCCGTGATAGAATGATGTGTGTTAATTGTGTGACAACCCACATTTTAGGCTATCCCCCACACTAAATTAATCTGTGTGATCCATCTGCAAACAATACAAATTAAGAGAATAGCTTTCTAGGGAGCCCTGTTTCTCATATATTGAGATCAAATGGAATCTGACGGTGTACACCCTATTCGATCTAATAAGTCTCTTTTCATGGTTTATTTCGCAAGCAATTTGGATCTTAAGGATATAAGCTTTAGCAACAGGACTTAGACACAATGTTTAAATTTTTAAAAAATGTTGCCCTTTTATTTCTTTTTACAATAAAAGTTAAGTTTTATATTATTTTCCCATATTTATTTTGGTAGCTTAAGGGAATTATGAATCAATGATAATTGTGAGTGTTTGATTTTGCAGGGTTACCTATTTTCTTGTTTTTCGTTGTAAGTAACATACAGTTTAAAGCTTGCAGACTTCTATACGTTTTCGTACTTCGTAATATATGTGTGTCATATCATGAGTTACATTACAGTATTATACAAATAAAGGTCAAACGTTGGAAGTAGAAATAGTGATAAATAGTATTTGTGAATGAAGCATGGGAGATTGTGAAAGCTGACATGAGACTGGAGAAGTGAGAAGTGCTTACTGACCATGGTGGAGCGGGGAGCTACTGAATGTCGACATGACACCGGGTGAGTGAGAAATGTCAATGAACCAGTTGTGGGTAGTGTATGTGAGTGTGGGTAGTGTGTGTGAGTGTGAGAAGAGGCTATGAAGGGAGCAAGATTATTAGTTGCACTGTTACAAAGTGGTGGTGTGTGAAATTTTTAACGTCAACAGGAGTAAGGCAGCCATTTTTTTGGTTTCTGTGAAATGTGTAGGAAATATGCTAAATCTCCTCCATAACTTCGACCTGGGGTGTGTATTTTGGGCTATGGCAGTCTTATGTGCCAGCCCTGGGGTTTGTGTATTATAATTTTGTATGTAAAACTGGGCTCAGGCAATAGAGGACATATGCAGATCTTCTCCTAGCTGCCTCCCTGGGGGTATGTGTGGCACAGACATAGAATTGTGGTCACCTGACCACTTTTTCTTTTATAGTATGTGTGTGTGTGTGTGTGTGTGTGTATATCTATCTATATATCTATATATATATATATATATATATATATATATATATATATATATATAGAACAGAAAGGAAGGCAGCACCAGTGGGACTTGGTTGATAGACTTTTAACCCTTTGAGTGCCAGAGGGGTACGGAATGCATTGCTTTGCTCTGGCAGTTAAAGGGTTAATATGGCAAAATATCAATAATGAGGTCAACATTTCGGTCTTGAGAAAGGTCCTGTGGTAGGACCGAAATGTTGACCTCATTATTGATATTTTGCCATATTAAAAGTCTATCAACCAAGTCCCACTGGTGCTGCCTTCCTTTCTGTTCTATTTACATGCTCTTCTTGAAGGATTGTACACCTGGGCAAAGCTATATAAGAGTGAATGCTTCCACCATTTGGACTGTGTGTATATACCGTAAAATCTCAGGTATAATACGCACCTGTGTATAATACGCAGGTGTGTATTATACCCAAGATTTTCAGGGAAAACAAGAGTGCCTATGTATAATACGCACCCTTGTTTTCCCATGCCAAACAAAAAAAAATCCGGTTTCCTCCCTCCCGGCTTACCCATCTCTTCTTCCGAAGTTCCTCTGTTTGCTTCAGCCTGACAGGGTGGCATAGTTGCGCTTAGAATTTATGGTATTCCCCTGCGAGGACCTTGCAGTCCTCACATAACATTACCCATTGGCTGTAAAGGAGAGGTCCTGGCAGGGCCACGCTGGAAGCGGGCGGCGGATGCAAGCATGCCGCCCGCTGCCACCCTGTCAGGCTGAAGCAAACGGAGGAACTTCGGAAGAAGAGATGGGTAAGCCGGGAGGGAGGGAGGAAACGGGTAGCAATGGGGCAAATTTGTGCGTATTATACACGAGGGAGGAAACGGGTAGCAATGGGGCAAATTTGTGCGTATTATACACGAGATTTTACGGTATATATATATATATATATATATATATATATATATATATATTCCTTAAATTTATTAACATAGTGGTATTATACATGCCAATACAGGGCACACATATGCACATTTTGTATGCAGGAGCACAAGTCTGTTTTTGTTATATAATAATATACTGTGTATATAAAATAGCAGCGGCGCTGGAAACAAGGCAAGCTGTGACACATGGTACTGCCCATGGGGCACATACACATCCATTCATGCACAATGGCTATGTCACACACACACTGACACATACTAAATACCTCATACACACCATCTCAAACACACACACATTTAGTTGGATGCTGCAAAGCAGGTAGAGAGGATGCAGGAATGGGAATGAGGGTGGGCAGAGAGGACACATGATATAGGAAGGAAGACAGAGAGAGCACAGCGAATGGTAGAATGAGCAGAGCGGACACAGTGAATGGGAATAGGAGGGTGGGTTAGAGAGAACATGGTGAGAAGGAGGGAGGGAAAAGAGGATGAATAGAATGGGAGGGAGAGCAATGACCCATCCCAGCCTTCTCTGGCTCAAACTTAAGTCAGAAGACAATCCTGGCTGTTTCATACAAATTACTTAAATGTGAACCCTGTGTAGAGCATATATTATACCAATGTATTAATTTGCTTGTTTCAAAGAAGGAGGGTCTTGTCACATAGTTTGGCCAGAATATGTTTAAGATTGCTTACTGCATCAAGGTACCCCATTTTAAGCGAGTCATTTCTAATAGATATTGCTATTGTTATAAGTTAAGAACATGTTTTATATTAAAAGTTAAATCTATTTAGTGCCTATCTTTAATATGACTGCATTTTGACAGGATGTTGGAAAATGGGAATTATGGACAGAAGCACTTCATTCAACACCACAAATTCCACGTGATATGTCATTCAATGAAATAATTGTGCCAACTTTGGACACAGTAAGATATACAAAACTGATGAAATTGCTGACAACACATCAAAAGTCTTCTGTATTTGTTGGACCAACGGGTACTGGAAAAAGTACTTATATTATTGTAAGTGTTATTTTTTTTTTTTTTTTTTTACCATGCAGAATATTTTCATTGTATTTAATTTTCCCCTGAATACATTTTAAAACTGTTTAAGTATCTGTAAATTTAACCTCATCATTATATTATGCTAGTATAAAGCATACCAGAAATTTCCAGGTTAAAATATATTAAAATACTCATTACTCATTTGGTGAGTGATAATACACAAAAAAAGTAAGAAACAAGTGTGAAAAGTGGTCACTAGCTCCCCATCATGTTTTCACTATTTTGTCATTATAGGGAGACATTTCCATATTCTTTTCAGACTTGTCCAACCCACACAGGTAGTCCATCCACAAAATGTTAATGGCATGTCTTGGAAGGTTACCAAGATATAGAAAAAAAAAACAATTATATCTAGTGCAAATATTGGAAAGTTTATTCAGGTCCTATGCCTTCACATGAGACCTCAGTAGTAGTTCACCCTAAAGCATTGAAACAATAATCTCTCAATAAGCCTGTGAAGTTTCCCTGGCCTGGTGATCCAGGATGAACATTTCCAAAGGATTTTCTTGGTTTGTTCCATGCTTGATGATTATAACAATAACTGCAAGCAAGAATTGCTGAAGAGCTCTTCTACAAGGCATGCCTTCCAAAATATTTGGTCCCCTTCTGAGAGAGTCTTCATTCCAATCACGTGGGACTTCTGGCAGTCTGGAGAGTTCTGAAAGAAGCAATTCCACTTCCCAAGGGCAAAGCTGTCAAAATAAGATCAGATAATTCTAAAGTGAGTGCATACCTGTGCAGACTAGATGGCACAAAAAGTGGGTTCTTCTTCAATTATCCATTAAGATCTTATAATGTGCAACCTGTTCTCCTTGAAAACCATTCATATTGGAGGGAAGGACTAGAAAAGTGTTCTCTCAATCAAGAGGTATTCTATTCCCTGATGATAACTTAGGCTCATCCTCAGATGGATCTAATGGCTACCAGAGAAAATGTGAAGCTTTCACAATCCAGTGGATGCTCTTATTGCAAACCTGCTCATTCTATTGGTTTCCTCCACAAAGGTTTCTTTTCCTAGTCCTGGAAGAAAGTAACAGTCATCCTGATCTCCCCTTACTGATTCAGGAGTGCTTGGTTTGCCACTCTGAAGCATATGACAATAGAAGATCCTACCATTTTCCAACTAGAGAAGAAGCTTTTACATCATAATTCACCAGCCTGGTTCCTAAAAGCAAAAACTGATGAAGGTTTGTCTTCCCAAGTAATTGGTCACCTTCTCATACCTTGGTAAAAAAAGCATATTCGATCCTTATAATAGGACTTCTGGTGTAAATTTTACATGATTATCCACTCTCTCCATTCATACCATGCCTGTTGAAGTTCCTATCTAATGTCTTCAAATAAAGTTCTCTGTCTCAGCATAATTAAGGTTCAAGTTATGGCACTAGGACATTTTCTGGGCCATCAGTTTGTTGCCTTCTACCTAGTGAAGAAATGAATCTAATCTGTGAAGTGGATGAAGTTAAGAGTTGCTCTTCCTTATACTGCATGGGATTTGTATTGTTAGGTATGCCCTCTGAATCAATTCATAAGTGTCCTTTTAAAGATGCTTTGCTGTAAGAACAGTAGCACTTATCTCAGCCAGAAGAGTGAGGGAACTTTAAACTCTTTCAATTAAACCACATTACATGGTCTTTAAACTCTGTTACTCTCAAATATTCACCCATGGTGAGTGAAAAATAAATCATTGTTTATATAAACATACTTGTGCATGTACGTATATATAAACATAACACTAACTTGTAACCAGATTTTTCAGCATGAAAATAATCTGTATAAACTGGTTTTCAACAGATATCTAAAGTACAATCTGGACAGAACAAGCTGTTTTACGAAATATCCACACTATTTATTAACCTTTTGAGTGCCAGAGGGGTACACAACACATTGCAAAGCAATTTGTTGCATATCCCTCTGGCACACAAAGGGTTAACCCCTTTGGACCCCTCCAAGGTCATGAAGTCCTCCAAAGCTACTATTGCAAGATAGCTACTTTCATCTTTTTATGAAACCAGCACTTCTCAAGAAAAAAAAAAAAAAAAAACAAATTCTGCTTATACAGTGGCTGCATCTTGATCAGAGACTTCCACAAAGCAGATATGTAGTCACCACTTGTCAAAACATCTGAACCTTCAAAAACATTAACAGATTCAAGCTTCAGAGAAGTCTGCATTTTGCAGTAAAGTTTTACAAGCTAAGTGATCCCTTTCAGGTTTGCAACCAGGAGACCCTGAAGGAAAGACAGAGTCTAACAGGAAAATTTCAGGCGGCTAGAAAAGGGTTAGAGAACTGTTAAACATTGTTATCAAATTCCCAGATTTCCATGGAAATTTCCATGGGGAAAATACTTTTCACCCATTCCTTCTCAGGAACCGTTGGGTAATGTCAAGTAGCACAGAAGGATATTTACTTTTTGAGGCCTTAATTCTGTGGTATGCATACATGTATGTCAGCAATATGTGGAGAGAAATATCCTAAGCTCCTTAGAATATGATGTGAAATAGTAAAATAAGCTTGTTTTCCCCACGTAGCACCTATAAGTATCTATTTGCCACTGAAAGTCTGTTTGTATGTGCAAGTCTCTGCCTTTGCAAGATGAGAGTGTCTGTCTCTGTCTTTCCCTCTTTGTTACTGTGCAGGTTTCTGTGTATGTCATTTGCTCTGAAATGTTTGTTTGTGTGAATCATCACATGCAAATGGTGTGTGTTTGTATCTCTTTCTGACAGAGACACTGCTACATTTAATAAATTTGTCCTACCAGTGGGCACCACTAATTCTGGATACCTACTTGTAGAATTGAAAGTAGTTGTGTATGGCCTTTAATAGGAGAAGAAAATCTATGGCTTCAGTTCTAGTAATAAATCTGCAACTTATTGGTTCCTGACTTGTTTGTGGTAACATTTGTTTGCTTAAATTAGTAAAATAGTCACTTTGATAACACATTGAATGCATGTTTTATAGTTTGTAATTATTATGTTATACTTCTTTGCTTAATAGGATTTCTTGTTAAATCAGTTGGACAAAGAAACATACAAACCTTTGCTGATCAACTTCTCTGCACAGACGTCAGCAGCTCAAACTCAAAATATTATAATGTCCAAACTGGAGAAGAGGAGGAAGGGGGTTTATGGTCCTCCACTAGGAAAGAAAATGGTAGTGTTTTATTTTCAATAAATAATTATTTTTATCATTAAGTTGTAATGTGGAAGGATCAGCCATGGATCAGCCATTGAATTATATTTTAAGTAAGGTCACTTTATTCGAAATTTAGGCTGGCAAACCAAATTGATTTCAATAGAATCATGGACATTCAATAATGCTTTTAAAATATTACTATGTAATGTATTGACACATCACACATAGGACATATGTAGTTAAAGTTATCATTTAATTTCAAAAACATATTGTAAATAACATCATATGCTTTTAGGTTGTATTTGTTGATGATGTGAACATGCCTGCTCTAGAGATGTATGGTGCTCAACCTCCAGTAGAATTGCTTCGTCAGTGGTTAGATCATTGGAACTGGTATGACCTGAAAGACTGTTCAGTGATCAAGCTTGTTGACATACAGATTATGTGTGCAATGGGACCAGCAGGTAAGATTATCAAATCTATATATGTTACCATAATCATATTTAATACATAATGTGCTTCATAATTCCATAATATGTGTTGGGGTTTTCCGAGTGATAGCTGGGCTATTTCATCTTCTTTCTGAAGTAATAACAACTGACTTGACAAATTATCAGTGGTGGAATGTGTGAGAAACTAATAGATTAATATAGACACATAGCTTGACATTCTTAGCTGGCTGTTTGAAGTCTCCTGGATGTAGAATTTTGGCAAATCTAGAGAAGATAAATAACATGATCACCGTTTTAACATGAAACGATTCTTAAAGCAACTACATCATCTAGTAAGTAATATAAATCAGACTGATTACAATATACATGTTTAGATATATATTTGGGATATTTGAATTGCTCTGTTTTCATTTTCAAGTTTTTCCTAGATAGAAAAATAAGTATGTATGACTTCATACATATAATACAAATAATACTTGATTACTTTTTTCTTTCTTCAGTTTCATAAAATATAATTGATTGTGCCCTGTTTCAGTACCGCTGATGTTTTAAAGATATAATAATGGTTCAACTTTTCCTTTCTATTAATTTTGGAGTATTAAGAAATGTGATTGATGTCAGTTACACTTTTAAATATCTCAGTAGCATAATAGTTATTCAGCATTTAATTTTACTCCTTTCCCTGACATCAACCTGTTCTCAATCAACCAGCTGCAATGACAATCCAGCAGAGTTTCATGCACACAGAGTAATTTGTGAGTGGTTTCAATGACTCTCTGTGATTTGAGGCTAGGCAGAATGATATGTCAGCTGCTTCATTGTTTGGGTAGACCCCCTTACTTGGAAACCAGGCTGATGTCATGGAAAGAGTTGGGAACAGGGATATTACATGCTAAAAAAACTAAAACTAATTAGTATTAAATCATGTGACTTACATCAGTCATACTCTGACAATTTACAAAAAATTAGAAGAAAATATGTCAGCTTCAAAACAATACTCAGACTATGGTAATATATGTTGAATTAGTAAAGCCAGTGTCAGAATTGGTCATGTGGGACATGCCAGGACACGCCAGGAGAAACCAACTTAGAGGTCCATATAACACCCTTAACATACATATATGGGATGGGTAAAGACAAGAATGTGTGAAAGAGAATGTAGAAATAAAAAGATACAAGAAAAGAATGGGTAAGTGTGGAAAGGGTGTAGAGAGGTTTAAGCATGTATTACAGGTAGTGAAGGGAGAGTACAATTGTTAGGAATCATGTAATTACTATTTTGATATAGACCCTCAAAACCTTCAACAGGTGCATCATATTTTTTGTCAATCCCTTTGTGCATTTTGTCATAATACTGGCATAGATAGTCTGTATTATTATGTAGAACATTAAATGTCAACATATAAACATTATTGTCAGCACAGCATGATCAGTATGTGGATACTGTATAATCAGTGTTATAAAACAGAATGTAAACCCACACATTTCCAAAGGAAAATATATACACAGATTCATGCACAAAAACAAAATATACAAACAGATTCACATACAGAAACCCATAATAACATTGTAAGGTGGCTGTACACCACACTTAAAAGATCTACCCATATTAAACTTGTCATCCAATAGATAAAAAAATCAAAAGCACAACTATTATGTCATGCAGTGACAGAAAGCAGCCATGTCATTTGGTCAGCTAAAGATGATGACGGTTTTAAACCAACAGCAGGTGACTGCAATTTGCTCACCCTTGACAAAATGGTAAATACAGAGTAGACTAATTACATTCAATAAATAGAAACTCAGAACCATCAGCCCTTTGAGTGTCATGGAAATAGGTTAAGCATCCATAGTATCATGCCTCTCCCAAGTCCACAGATGTATTGCATATATCTGTTGTCATCTTTTTACTTCCTCCAAAACTTTTAACTAAAAAAGCAAACCGAACTAGTTGGGGGGGGGTATTTTGACAGGCAATTAACACTGGCCACCTTTAAGGCACTTACAGATTTCCTTCCCTTCCTTTTCAACACAGTATTCTCTGAATTTCATGTTGAATTTGAGGACTGAGAAGGCCCAGAAAGATGATACATCTAGTTCCCCTGTCATTCCATTAAAGCCTGATCTTCAGAGCCAGATCATCCATTATGTCAATTTAAGCTACTGCCTCGGGCCCATGGCAATATGAGGGCCCTAGGATCAAGTAATGGGTCACAGACAGAGGCTCTGCTGTTACTGTTCTTGGGTCAGAGGCCTTTTTGTTGACAGTTACCAGCATCATCCAGTTGCTACCACTTCCATTAGAACCACAATGCCGGATCAAAAGATGCGGACCCCCAAACTGGTGCATTGCCTAGGGACCTATGGAGCCTTAATGCGTCTCTGCTAATCTGGAGTGGTGGAGTGAAAAGGAAGGCAATGAGTACCTTCCAGTTACCAGTACTTATCTCTTACACTATCACGGAGGTATTCAATACTAGCGGAGCAACAGGAGGAATCCTGATGCCCCTGAAATGAGATCTGAATTTCCTCTTCCCCAGCACTGTGAGTTCAGAGAGGCTGGTAAAAAATACCTGTCACAAGTCCGTGTGCATGCAGATGAAGCAGAAGCCAGCTGCCACAGAATCCTTCACATGCAACATACATGCCCCGGCACTAGAGTAAGGAAAATAAGACACTTCACTTGTAAATCTCCACCATAGGGTGCAGGCAGTATAATAGTCCAAAAAGAAAGAGCATGCATATGTAGTGTGGGATCTATTTTCAAAATATAGTTAATTGGGGGAATAGAAAACTATGGTTCTTTTCAGGTTCTTCTTAAGTGGTGCTGCCCACTACACAACGTTAATGTGTACAAGCCACAGAACTGCTGCAAAACGACAAGAAAGAGAAGGACTCATACTCCTTTAAGAGCAAACCTGTAGTAATGAACACAGTAAACCTGAAACCTCCCTATGCATAATGTGATGCCCAGATATAAAGGATCAAATTGCCTTAATGAATACAAAGCAGGATTCTCTTCCACATACCAGAGCAATATTTGTAACCCTCAAAATGATGGGAAGTTGTGGTTCAGTGGAACAAAGTTTAATAGGGTATAAAATATACACTAATATAAACAATGGTGAATGGAACTACTGTTTGAAACAAAGATTATAGGATGACTAAATGAAGGATTTACTTACTGTAATTTTAGAAAGGTGAATTAATAAATGTTAATAGAATGAGAAAGCAATGAGATTCTTGTTGGATCACCTAAAGGATGAAAAGATTTTAATTGATACAGAAAACTAAATAATTGCTGCCAATCACTTCAAAATCAAACTGAAAACCTAGGGAGAATTATATTTCATAACCAAATTTAACCAAAATGAAATATTATATATAGAAATATGAATTTATAATAAAACTTCATTATAGGGTAAATTCATTATTTTTAAGGGTGAATTGCTGATATTTAATTTACATTTTTAAATGGTTGTTGAGAATGAAAAGATGCAAAAATTTAGTATATAACTGACATTTGTTCATCTGATTATAATACAAGGAGCGGCATATTTTAGGATGTATTGGATATTCAATATTAGCAATCAACTGTTTTGATAACATGTAGAAAAACTTCAATAACATATGATTGCATGTGACATCTAGATACATGCATGTCATTGTGAATGAAAGTACACATGCATTACTAAACAACTTTCCGTGACTGATTGATATCAGTTAACATAGATGCTATCTATAGATGCTAGGAGGGTATATAATGGAGGGATAGGGCAACTCATGTTATCTGAAATGGGTGAGATGGTCAGTGGGGACAGAGAGAAAGCAAATATTTTAAATCATTTCTTTTCTTCTGTTTTTACCAAGGAAGACCCGATGGACAATAACCTGCAAACTACTTTTACAGAACACTCACAGGTAGCATGGATTGGCTAACACAAGAAAAAGTGTTACAACAATTGAATGATGTTAAGGTAGACAAAGCCCTGGGGCCGAATGGTATACACCCATGGGTACTTAAAGAGCTAAACCAGGCCCTGGCCAGACCATTATTTTTGATTTTCAGGGATTCTTTTGTTTCAGGTATAGTGCCCACGTATTGGCATAAAGCAGATGTGGTGCCCGTATTTAAAAAAGGGATCAAAATCCCAGCAGGGAAATTACAGACCTGTAAGCTTGACATCTGTGGTAGGGACACTGTTTGAAGGGTTGCTAAGGGAATATATTCAAGAATTCATCTTGAACAGGAATATCATAAGCAGGAGCCAACATGGCTTTGTGAAAGATAGGTCTTGTCAAACTAACTTGATTGCATTTTATGAAAAAGTGAGTTAAAGTATAGATTTTGGAGCAGCGGTTGATGTGATCTATTTAGACTTTGCAAAGGCATTTGATACGGTTCCTCACAAGAGGTTACTGTACAGATTGAATGAAATAGGCTTAGGGGCAAACGTCTGTGTGTGGATTAGAAATTGGCTGAAAGATAGAATGCAAAGAGTGGTAGTAAATGGGAATTTCTCCAGTTGGACAAACGTGATAAGTGGAATACCTCAGGGATCTGTCCTGGGTCCTCTTCTTTTTAAATTGTTTATTAATGATCTCACAGAGGGCATAAGGAGCCATGTATCAGTGCTTGCCGATGACACAAAATTAAGTAGGGTAATAGAGTCTGAACTGGATGTGTCTTCATTACAAGAGGATTTGGACAAATTGGGTAACTGGACAGGCAAATGGCAAATGAGATTCAATATAGACAAGTATAAAGTTATGCATTTTGGTTATAATAATAAAAATGCAACATATAGTTTAAATGGTGTTTCTTTGGGGAACTCTACTAATGAAAAGGATTTGGGAGTAATGGTAGACAATAGACTCAGCAGTAGCGTGCAGTGCCAGCTGGCAGCTGCAAAGGCCAATAAGATATTGTCATGTATTAAAAGGGGTATTGACTCAAGGGAGGAAGATATTATCATGCCTCTTCACAGGTCCATGGTAAGACCCCACCTAGAATATGCTGTTCAATTCTGGGTGCCCATCTGAAAAAGGACATTGTGGAACTAGAGAAAGTGCAGAGACGGGCTACAAAGCTAGTAAGGGGAATGGAAAGTATTAGTTATGAAGAGAGGCTAGAAAAGGTAAACTTGTACACGCTAGAGAAACGGCATCTTAGAGGGGATATGATAACATTATATAAATATGTTCAGGGCCCATACAAAGGGTTCTCCAAAGACCTGTTCATTAACAGAACAGTACAAAGGACAAGGGGTCACCCGCTTAGACTTAAGGAAAGGAGATTTCATCTACAGCAGCTGAAGGGATTATTTACGGTAAGGACAATAAAGGTATGGAATTCACTGCTTGAGGAAGTGGTATTATCGAATACATTAGATGCCTTTAAAAAGGGCCTGGATACTTGTTTTAAAAGAGGGCTATGTGTGTTAGTATTGGGATTAATATTTTGTTAGTGCTTGTTGATCCAAGGAGAAATCTGATTGCCATTTGAAATCAACAAGGAATTTTTCCCCCCATTCAAGTCATAATTTGAAATTGCTGTATTGAGGGTTTTTTTTGCCTTATTTTGGATCAACAATGGTAAACAAGAATAGGAAAAGAGTTGAACTAGATGGATGCATGTCTTTTTTCAACCTAAATTACTATGCTACTATGTGTAATTTCCCCTGATAAAGACATATTCACTCCGAGCAGGGCTATTTAAGACAGTTGAGCAATGTTGTATATTTATTTACTAATATTTTATCTCCATGCATTAAATAAATGTATCAGTGACATGACAGTGATTTACTTAAACACTCCATTCACTCTAAAGTTCTATACTTTCACATATCCCATTTTGTTTACTCAGAATTATAGGGTTAACTTGGTAGTTTATGTGACTCACTAAGGTCCAGGAAGCATAAAAATATAGATTCCTTTTCTCATTTTTTTCTACACTTACCCTATCCTTATTATTCAAAATACTTCACTTCCTTCACAAGACAGGGTGGTTTACAAAATAAGACCCATAAAAGTCTTATAAGGAGTCTGTTTATAGGAATAATTTCTCTTTCTTTTTGTACGCCAATTAAATTAAATATGATACTATGTATGATATGGTATCTTGAAATATGAGTTCTGTAAACAAGATATAAGAAGTCTACTCTTAATGAACTGGGGTACTTTATGGTCTTTTTAAAATATACTATATAATCTCACTTGTTAATGATCCCTATTTTTAATTAGAATTAATAAAGGTCTTATATATAAAGTCTGGTGCTCAGTGAGAGATCTTAGCCCCTTAATACACAATCAGAAGAAAGAACTCCTATATGAATGAAGACCACAATAAAGATAAAAATAGCGTCCTTATTTTAATAAACATATATGGGGCTAGGAGATAACCTTTGCAATTGGATACAAAACTCGCTGAAGGATAGGGAACAGTGTGTGGTTGTAAATTGAAAATTTTCAAGTACAGTTAAAGTGGAGAGTGGAGTACCTCAGGGTTCAGTATTAGGTCCGCTGCTTTTTAACATGTTTATAAATGACCTGGAAATAGATATAGAAAGCAAAATATCAATATTTGCAGATGATACTAAATTATGCAAAGTCATTAATTCAGAACAGGATATTTTCTCTCTACAGAGGGACTTACATAAAATGTCAGATTGGGCAAACATGTGGAATATGAAGTTTAATGCGGGGAAGTGTAAAGTCATGCATTTGGGAGGAAACAATCCCAAGGCTACTTATAAACTTAATGGAATAATTTTAGGTGACTCATTGCTAGAAAAAGACCTGGGTATCCTTGTCAACTACAGACTTGGAAACAGTGACCAGTGTCAAACAGCAGTAGCAAAGGCAAACAAAGTCCTGTCTTGCATAAAAAGAGGTATCGAAGCAAGAGTGGATAACATTATTTTGCCATTATACAAATCATTGGTAAGACCTCACCTTGAGTATGCAGTGCAATTTTGGGCACCGGTTCTGAAAAAGGATATACTAGAACTAGAGAGGGTACAGCGAAGAGCAACAAAATTAATTAAGGGAATGGAGGACTTGACATATGAGGAACGACTAAACAAACTTGGTTTATTTACTCTAGAGAAAAGACGACTAAGAGGAGACCTTATCACATTGTACAAGTATATGAGAGGTCAATACAAGGATCTCTTCGGTGAGCTATTTATTCCAAGGCCTGATCAGGTGACCAGGGGACACCCCTTGAGATTATAGGAAAGGAGGTTTAAACTTCAGCAGAGGAAGGTTTTTTTTTACGGTAAGGTCTGTTAAATTGTGGAATTCATTGCCCAGGGAGGTAGTTATGTATCACGGTGCCCGTGATTGCTCTCCTGTTGTGTCTATCACCAGTAGGGGGCTCTTCATTGGCTGGCTGCCTTCAGCCCGCCCTGTATTGCCTATTTAAACCTAGCCTGGGCACTCTTTGGGTGCCCTTTTGTGTTGTCTCTATGCTGTCTGAGTCTACACCTTGTTCCTGAGCTTCCTGGGCCTCTGCTGTGTTCCTGCGACCTGTCTTCATCCTGTTCCAGTGTTACCAGTCGAGTAGTTCCTGCTTCTGTCTGATCCGGTTGAGCCACCGCTTCCTGCTGCCAGTCGCCGCCGTTGCTCCTAATTCCGGTTGATCGTCTGTATGCTGGTTCCTGCTTCCATCTGCTGGTTCCTGTCCAGTTCGCCTGCAGTCATCTGACATTCCCGAGTCGCCTTGGCGACATTTCCATCTTGCCGATTATTTAGTACACGGGTACTGGTTGCTTGACAGTCACCCGGCTGTTTCTTTCCATCCATTAGCGTTCCACGTACTGGGTACTGGTTTGCTCCTCAAACCATCCGGCTGTCTCAGTATTGATAGTGTTCCACGTACTGGGTACTGGTTCGCTCCTCAAACCAACCGGCTGTCTCAGTATTGATAGCGTTCCACGTACTGGGTACTGGTTCGCTCCTCAAGCCATCCGCCTGTCTCAGTATTGATAGCGTTCCACGTACTGGGTACTGGTTCGCTCCTCTCGCCACCTGGCTGTCTCAGTATTGATAGCGTTCCACGTACAGGGTACTGGTTCGCTCCTCAAGCCACCCGGCTGTCTCAGTATTGTTACCGTTCCACGTACTGGGTACTGGTTCGCTCCTCTAGCCACCCGGCTGTATTGCAGGATTGTTAGCGTTCCACATACTGGGTACTGGTTCGCTCCATAGGCCTCCCGGCTATATTGTCATTTGCTGGCGGTCTACCTGCTGCCGTAGCCTCTTGTCATCATAGTGACTGCTGTTCCACCTTCCAGTCACTGAGGCTAGTGGTCGCCATTATCTCCTGTCTATTGGCTGCCTTGCCCGGTATTAGTAAGGTCGGTAGAACCTGTCCTATTCCTTGGGTTGTCTTACCCGGTATTGGCAAGGCCGGTAGAGCCGGTGTTTATTTCCTGTCTAATGGCTGCCTTGTCCGGTATTGGTAAGGCCGGTAGAACCTGTCCTATTTCCTTGGGTTGCCTTACCCAGTATTGGCAAGGCCGGTAGAGCCAGTATTAACCTCCTGTATGTTGGCTGCCTTGCCCGGTATATGGTAAGGCCGGTAGAACCTGCCCTGTTTCCTTGGTTGCCTTACCCGGTATTGGCAAGGCCGGTAGAGCCAGTATTAGCCTCCTGTCTATTGGCTGCCTTGCCCGGTACATTGGCAGGGCCGGTAGAGCCAATATTGCTATTGCTCATATTGTATTCCTGTTTAATAAAGATATATGTGTGTACGTGTATGTTACCCTACGGGGTTGCCTTAACTTTTCAATAAAGTTGTGTTTTTATCTAACTCTGCGTCTGAGAGTCTTAACAAACCGTAACAGTACGAAAGGGCCATGACCTCAGACAATAAGAGTGATGGTAATACACAAAGCATCCATTGGAGGATGGATGCCCATGAGCAACGATTGGATCAGCTAGCGGTAGCGATCCAAACTATTCTTGAACACACGGTACTCTCTGAAAAGGCTGGTCTTAGTCCCGTGGTTTCCTCAGGGCAGACCTCTGAGAATGATACTATAACCTCAGGGGCCGCAGTGAAGGGGTTAACTGCCTCTGCCCCTTTGCCACTCAGATACGATGGTGACCCTAACCTTTGCAGAGGGTTTATTAACCAACTTGAAATATTTATGGAATTGACGGCTCAGGCTTTTCCCAGTGACAGCAGTAAAGTCGGTTTTATGATATCTCTCCTTACCGGTAGAGCACTGGCATAGGCGAATCCGTTATGGGAGAATGCGAAACCCTGCACAAGGAGTTTCAAGGAATTCGTGCAGTCGTTTTGGAGAGTGTTCGAGCCTCCTGGTAGAACCACCTCTGCTGCGAAATGCCTTATGGAAATACAATAGGGCGGGCTGTATCACGGTGCCCGTGATTGCTGCAGTTCCCTGTCTGTCACCAGTAGGGGGCTTCTATTGGCTGTCTGCAGTTAGCCCGCCTCTTGTTGCCTATTTAAACCTGGATTGGGCACCCTTTGAGTGCCCTTTCGTGTTGTTTCTGACCTTCTTGCTATCACTATGCTAGTGATAGCTGGGCCTCTGTTCCTGTGTTCCTGGGTTCCTGATCTCTACTGTTCCAGTGTTTCCTGGATGCTGAGTTACTCCAGTCCTGGTTCCGGCCTAGTCTCTGGTGTTGCAGTTACTGCTGAACTTCTTCTATGCTGTTTCCTGACCTGACTGATGGTTGCTGGTTCCTGTCATCTCATCACCTGTCTTCAGTATCCTGGCGACCTTCTGCCTGGTCGCGTTGGTGACATTGCTACAATTCTGTGTCGGTCCCAGCGTGCGGACGCTGGTTTGCTCCTTAGACTTGCGGTTATACAAACTCACTTGTTACACCAGTGTGCGGTCACTGGTTTGCTCCAAAGCCTATCAGCTCTACATAGCTGTGTTGGTCCCAGCGTGCGGACGCTGGTTTGCTCCTAAGCCTTGCGGCCATACAAACTCACTTGTTACACCAGTGTGCGGTCACTGGTTTGCTCCAAAGCCTATCAGCTATACAAATCTGTGTTGGTCCCAGCGTGCGGACGCTGGTTTGCTCCTAAGCCTTGCGGCCATACAAACTCACTTGTTACACCAGTGTGCGGTCACTGGTTTGCTCCAAAGCCTATCAGCTATACAAATCTGTGTTGGTCCCAGCGTGCGGACGCTGGTTTGCTCCTAAGCCTTGCGGCCATACAAACTCACTTGTTACACCAGTGTGCGGTCACTGGTTTGCTCCAAAGCCTATCAGCTATACAAATCTGTGTTGGTCCCAGCGTGCAGACGCTGGTTTGCTCCAAAGCCTTGTGGCTATACAAGCTCGCTTGTTACACCAGTGTGCGGTCACTGGTTTGCTCCAAAGCCTATCAGCTATACAAATCTGTGTTGGTCCCAGCGTGCGGACGCTGGTTTGCTCCTAAGCCTTGCGGCTATACTAATCTCTTGTTACTCCAGTGTGCGGTCACTGGTTTGCTCGCAAAGCCTTACGACTATACTATTCAGTGTTGTTCCCAGCGTGCGGACGCTGGTTTGCTCCAAAGCCTTGCTGCTTAACGATTCTGCTAATTTGCCAGTTTCATCTGACTGCTGCTACTATCTCTGGGCTGCCCTGCCCGGTATTGGTAAGGCCGGTAGAACCTTTTGCCACATTCCATCTGAGGTTGCCTTACCCGGTATTGGCAGGGCCGGTAGAGCCGACATTGTGTATCTATTGAGGCTGCCTTGCCCGGTAATTTGGTAAGGCCGGTAGAACCGTTATGCTATTCCATCTGCAGGTTGCCTTACCCGGTAATGGCAAGGTCGGTAGAGCCTATAGACTGTCCTGTCCGGTATATTGACAGGACCGGTAGAGTCTGCCTTCTGTCTGTGCTATATCCTGTATATATATATATGTATGTTATTGCCATCCTAAGTTATCAATTTATTATTTCAATAAAATTGATTTTTTTTACCTAAAACTTGTGTCTGAGAGTCATAATAAACCGTGACAGTACGAAAGGGCCATGACCTCAGACAGCAAGGGTGAAGGTAACGCACAGAATATCCATTGGAGGATGGATGTGCTCGAGCAACGTTTGGATCAGTTGGCAGTTGCAATCCAAACGATCCTTGAACGCACGGTACTCGCTGACAAATCGAGTTCTAGCCCGGTGGTCTCGCCAAGTCAGACACCGGAAAGTGATACCAGGCCCCTAGAGGGTACTGTTAAAGGTTTAACGGCTTCTGCACCCTTGCCGCTAAGATATGATGGTGACCCTAGTCTCTGCAGAGGGTTCATCAACCAACTTGAAATCTTTATGGAATTGACGGCACACGCATTTCCCAATGATCGTAGTAAAGTGGGGTTCACGATATCACTGCTCACTGGCAGAGCATTGGCCTGGGCTAACCCCTTGTGGGAGAATGCTAAACCTTGTACTAAGAACTTCAGAGAATTTGTGCAATCCTTTCGAAGAGTGTTTGAGCCTCCTGGTAGAACCAACTCTGCTGCCAAACGCCTTATGGAGATACAACAGGGCAGGCGTACAGTGGGCGACTATGCCATCGAATTCCGCACATTGGCAGCAGAGGTAGGTTGGAATAACGAGGCATTATTGGCAGCTTTTTCTCAAGGCCTGAATGACCACATTAAAGACGAAATTGCTGCTAAAGATCTACCTATTGATCTAGATGATTACATTGAGTATGTTATGATAATTGACTCCAGAATACGTGAGAGATCAATTGCCAGAGATCGTAAAATACGATCAAAAGATAATGAGCCTAGTAGCATATTTTGCCCACCCATCCCTCCCTTGGCATTGAAGTCTAGTGAACCTGTACGGGAAACAAGCGAACCTATGCAAATAGGCTTCACTAGACTAACCAAGGCAGAGAGACTTTATCGCAAGAAGCAAGGGTTGTGTTTATACTGCGGTAAAAAAGGGCACTTGCTAAATTCCTGTCCGGTACGTCCGGGAAACGCACACACCTAGGGTACCTTGGGGGACAGGCCCTAGGTGGTGTACAATCGTCCCCAGTGTCGGGCATAACGAAACCCACCATTCAGGTGGTATTGTCTTGGGCACAACGATCTGTGGAGGTTTTGGCCTTGGTTGACTCTGGTGCAGCAGGGTATTTTATGGATAATACCTTTGCTGACTTGCACGGAGTTCCACGCATTGAAAGAGAAAACCCCTTGACTATCGAAGCGATTGATGGTAGACCTTTAGAACCGCCTCAGGTTTTATTTGAAACTATGCCACTGTCTATGACTATTGGGGCACTTCACAGAGAAGAGCAGCAGTTTCAACTGATTAATTCTCCGCACCACGCGGTAATATTGGGATTTCCGTGGTTACAGTTACATAACCCACAATTTGATTGGAAAAAGTGTGAAATTGCTGCTTGGTCCCAGTTTTGTATGGACAAGTGCGTCATCCAGCCTATTAAGGTCCTATGCACCTCATCTGCTATACCGGATGTGTACCAACAGTTTGGCGATGTTTTTAGCAAAGGAGAGGCTAGTATGCTACCCCAGCATAGACCTTATGATTGTTGCATTGAATTGCAGCCTGGAGTAGTACCTCCTAAAGGACGCACTTATCCATTATCTTGTGAAGAAAATAAGGCTATGGAGGACTACATTTCTGATGCCCTTGCTAGAGGGATCATACGAAAATCTACCTCTCCAGCTGGGGCTGGGTTCTTTTTCGTAAAAAAGAAAAATGGCGAATTAAGACCATGCATTGACTACCGGGGCCTGAATAAACTAATGGCAAAAAATGCATACCCAATACCACTCATCACCGAGCTTTTTGACAGGCTTAAGGGCGCTTCGATTTTTACCAAATTGGACCTACGGGCCGCTTACAATCTGGTTCGCATTCGAGCAGGTGATGAGTGGAAAACTGCCTTTAATACTCGAGCTGGGCACTACGAGTATCTAGTAATGCCATTTGGGCTGTGTAATGCACCCGCAGTTTTCCAGGAACTGATAAACGATGTTCTGAGAGATATGTTACAGACATGTGTTGTGGTTTACCTTGATGATATACTGATTTACTCCCAAGACATGGCACAGCACATCAAGGATGTATCTGCAGTATTGCTACGACTCCGTGAGAACAAATTATTTTGTAAATTGGAAAAATGTGAGTTTCATAGAACCAGTGTGCCATTCTTGGGGTTCATAATTGGCAATGATGGCATTGCCATGGACAAAGATAAGTTGTCAGCTGTCCTACAATGGCCAAAACCCAAGGGCCTTAAAGCCATACAGCGTTTCCTGGGTTTCGCTAACTATTATAGGAGGTTTATTAAGAACTTTTCTTCTATTGTCAAACCTCTGTCCGATCTTACGCACAAGGGTGCTAATCCTTCTTGTTGGCCGGTATCTGCTGAGAAAGCCTTTGAAAATTTGAAGCTGGCATTTGCTGCGGCTCCTGTGTTATCCCACCCCAATCCTCTACTTCCATTTACGTTAGAGGTTGATGCCTCAGATATTGGGGTCGGGGCAGTACTTTCGCAACGACACGATAAAGGTGGAACTCTCAGACCTTGTGGATTTTTCTCTAAAAAGTTGACTGTCACTCAAAGCCACTATGAGATAGGTGACAGAGAATTATTGGCCATTATCCTCGCTCTTAAGGAATGGCGTCATTTGCTTGAAGGTACTAAGAATCCTGTCTTAATCCTAACGGATCATAAAAATCTGACGTATCTCTCGGAGGCCAAGAGATTGTCCTCCCGTCAGGCCAGGTGGGCACTGTTCCTGTCTCGATTTAATTTCATTGTATCATATTTACCGGGGTCAAAGAATATCAGGGCTGATGCACTGTCAAGACAATTTGAGGCCGACAGTGACAGAGTGGAAACACCAGCACCTATCATCCAACCTGATAGAATACTGGCTACTATACGCACGAGTATCACATCTCCCTTAGGGGAGGAGATCCTGGCCTCTCAGGGGTCCGCTCCCCATGAAACCCCAGTGGGCAAATGTTTTGTCGCTGAACCATTTCGTACTAGGCTGCTCGAAACCTACCATTCCTCTAAGGCTGCGGGACATATTGGTAGAGACCAATTGTTATGGTCCCTTTCTCAGTTATTTTGGTGGCCTTCCATGAGAAATGATTGTGCCGAATTTACGAATGCCTGTGCCACCTGCGCCCGCGCTAAGACCCCGAGACATCTCCCAGTGGGCTTGCTTCAACCGGTGCCTAATGGCGAACGCCCCTGGTCTCACGTTTCCATTGATTTTATGGGAGAATTGCCTATGTCTAAGGGGTACTCTTTTATATTCATGGTGGTGGACAGGTTTTCTAAAATGGCTCATTTCGTGCCCCTCCGTGGCCTTCCTTCAGCTAAGGAATTGGCAATGGTATTCGCCAGAGAAGTATTCCGGTTGCATGGAGTGCCTAGGGTACTGGTGTCTGACAGGGGGAGCCAGTTTGTGTCTAGATTTTGGAGGGCATTTTGCCAACAGATGGGCATACAGCTGTCCTTCTCTTCTGCCTACCATCCCCAGACCAATGGAGCCGCTGAACGAGCTAATCAGGGATTGGAACAATTTCTCCGTTGTTTTGTGACTGACCATCATGATAATTGGTCCGACTTGTTGCCTTGGGCAGAGTTCGCCAGGAACTGTGCGGTCAATTCTTCATCTGGGAGCTCTCCGTTTCTGATTAATTATGGGTTCCAGCCCTGTTTGCTTCCAGATTCTTTTCAGACGCAACAGATTCCAGCTCTGGATGAGCATATCGAGCAACTCCGTTCCACATGGGCACAAGTTCAGAGGGCACTTGGTCAGTCATTTCAGCGTCATCAGCGCCATGCTAATCGCAGAAGGCTTCCAGCGGTTTCCTTTCAGGTTGGGGATAGAGTATGGCTTTCCTCCAGAAATCTCAAGCTGCAGGTTCCGTCTAATAAGTTGGCTCCCCGGTTTATTGGTCCATACAGAGTTATTCGCAAAATTAACCCTGTTTCCTATGCACTAGACCTACCTGCATCCATGCGTATCCATAATGTGTTCCATGTGTCTCTTCTTAAGCCTCTGGTTTGCAATCGCTATACTACCACACCTGTGGTGCCAGGACCTGTTGAGGTTGAGGGCCAGGAGGAGTACGAGGTTCAGAGCATTATTGATTCCCGTAGGCTTAGAGGAGGGGTACAGTACCTGGTACATTGGAAAGGGTACGGTCCTGAGGATCGTTCATGGGTGGATAGTAAGGACCTTCATGCACCTAGGCTAACTAGGATCTTTCATGCCAAGTACCCACAGAAACCTAAACCCTATTCTAGGAGAGGGGGTCTTTGAGAGGGGGGTACTATCACGGTGCCCGTGATTGCTGCAGTTCCCTGTCTGTCACCAGTAGGGGCTTCTATTGGCTGTCTGCAGTTAGCCCGCCTCTTGTTGCCTATTTAAACCTGGATTGGGCACCCTTTGAGTGCCCTTTCGTGTTGTTTCTGACCTTCTTGCTATCACTATGCTAGTGATAGCTGGGCCTCTGTTCCTGTGTTCCTGGGTTCCTGATCTCTACTGTTCCAGTGTTTCCTGGATGCTGAGTTACTCCAGTCCTGGTTCCGGCCTAGTCTCTGGTGTTGCAGTTACTGCTGAACTTCTTCTATGCTGTTTCCTGACCTGACTGATGGTTGCTGGTTCCTGTCATCTCATCACCTGTCTTCAGTATCCTGGCGACCTTCTGCCTGGTCGCGTTGGTGACATTGCTACAATTCTGTGTCGGTCCCAGCGTGCGGACGCTGGTTTGCTCCTTAGACTTGCGGTTATACAAACTCACTTGTTACACCAGTGTGCGGTCACTGGTTTGCTCCAAAGCCTATCAGCTCTACATAGCTGTGTTGGTCCCAGCGTGCGGACGCTGGTTTGCTCCTAAGCCTTGCGGCCATACAAACTCACTTGTTACACCAGTGTGCGGTCACTGGTTTGCTCCAAAGCCTATCAGCTATACAAATCTGTGTTGGTCCCAGCGTGCGGACGCTGGTTTGCTCCTAAGCCTTGCGGCCATACAAACTCACTTGTTACACCAGTGTGCGGTCACTGGTTTGCTCCAAAGCCTATCAGCTATACAAATCTGTGTTAGTCCCAGCGTGCGGACGCTGGTTTGCTCCTAAGCCTTGCGGCCATACAAACTCACTTGTTACACCAGTGTGCGGTCACTGGTTTGCTCCAAAGCCTATCAGCTATACAAATCTGTGTTGGTCCCAGCGTGCAGACGCTGGTTTGCTCCAAAGCCTTGTGGCTATACAAGCTCGCTTGTTACACCAGTGTGCGGTCACTGGTTTGCTCCAAAGCCTATCAGCTATACAAATCTGTGTTGGTCCCAGCGTGCGGACGCTGGTTTGCTCCTAAGCCTTGCGGCTATACTAATCTCTTGTTACTCCAGTGTGCGGTCACTGGTTTGCTTGCAAAGCCTTACGACTATACTATTCAGTGTTGTTCCCAGCGTGCGGACGCTGGTTTGCTCCAAAGCCTTGCTGCTTAACGATTCTGCTAATTTGCCAGTTTCATCTGACTGCTGCTACTATCTCTGGGCTGCCCTGCCCGGTATTGGTAAGGCCGGTAGAACCTTTTGCCACATTCCATCTGAGGTTTCCTTACCCGGTATTGGGAGGGCCGGTAGAGCCGACATTGTGTATCTATTGAGGCTGCCTTGCCCGGTAATTTGGTAAGGCCGGTAGAACCGTTATGCTATTCCATCTGCAGGTTGCCTTACCCGGTAATGGCAAGGTCGGTAGAGCCTATAGACTGTCCTGTCCGGTATATTGACAGGACCGGTAGAGTCTGCCTTCTGTCTGTGCTATATCCTGTATATATATATATGTATGTTATTGCCATCCTAAGTTATCAATTTATTATTTCAATAAAATTGATTTTTTTTACCTAAAACTTGTGTCTGAGAGTCATAATAAACCGTGACAGTCTGACGGTATGTGACTATGCCATAGAATTTTGTACCTTGGCAGCAGAGGTAGGTTGGAACAATGAAGCATTATTGGCAGCCTTTGCTCAGGGCCTAAGTGACCAAATTAAGGACGAGATCGCTGAGAAAGAATTGCCCACTGATCTTGATGACTATATTGAATATGTCATTCTAATTGACACACGGATTCGTGAGAGACTAATGGCCAAAGACCGCAGGTCACGGCAAAAGAATAATGGATCTAGCAGTACTTTTTGTCTCGAGAACCAGATGAACCTATGCAGTTAGGCTTCACTAGGCTAACCAAGGAAGAGAGGACACATTGCAGAAAACGTGGGTTATGTTTATATTGTGGTAAAAATGGGCACCTACTAAGATCTTGTCCTGTACGTCCGGGAAACGTACACACCTAGAGTACCTTGTGGGACAGGCCCTAGGTGGTGTTCAGTAGTCCCCAGAGTGTGGTATACTGAAACCCACCATACAGGTGGTACTTTCATGGGCAAAACTCTCAGTGGAGGTTTTGGCCCTGGTTGATTCTGGTGCAGCTGGGTATTTTATGGACAATACCTTTGCTGAATTAGACTGGGTTCCACGCATTGAGAGGGAGACCCCACTCGCTATTGAAGCAATTGATGGTAGACCCCTGGAACCTGCCCAGGTTACTTTCAAAACTATGCCTTTATCCATGTCTATTGGGGCTCTCCACAATGAGGAACAGCAGTTCCAGCGTATCACTTTTCCTCATCACGCAATGATCCTGGGTTTTCCTTGGTTACAGTTGCATAACCCACAGTTTGATTGGAAAAAGTGTGAAATCTCCGCTTGGTCTCAGTCTTGCATGGAACATTGCGTTACCCACCCGGTCAAGATCTTGTGTACCTCCTCTTCTCTGCCAGACGAATATCAACAGTTTTTTGATGTATTCAGTAAGGGAGAAGCTGGCACCCTACCCCAGCACAGATCTTATGACTGCTGTATTGAACTGCCTCCGGGGGCGGTGCACCCTAGGGGACGCACGTATCCATTGTCTTGTGAGGAGAACCAAGCTATGGAGGAATATATCGCTGATGCCCTTGAAAGAGGCATCATAAGGAAATCTACCTCTCCGGCTGGGGCCGGATTTTCTTTGTAAAAAAGAAAAACGGCGAGCTGAGACCTTGCATTGATTACCGAGGCTTAAATAAGTTAATATCTAAGAATGCCTATCCAATACCACTCATCACCGACAGACTCAAAGGTTCGTCTGTTTTCACCATATTGGACCTACGTGCTGCATACAATTTAATTTGAATCAGAGCTGGTGATGAGTGGAAAACTGCCTTTAACACGAGATCTGGCCATTACGAGTACTTAGTCATGCCATTTGGTCTCTGTAACGCACCCGCTGTATTCCAAGAGTTCATCAATGACATTCTGAGAGATATGTTGCAGTCCTGTGTCATTGTCTATCTTGACGACATATTCATTCTGAGAATATGTCACAACACGTCAAGGACGTGTCTGAGGTGTTGCTTCGCCTACGAGAGAATAAATTATATTGTAAATTGGAAAAATGTGAATTTCACAGAACTAGCGTGCCATTTCTGGGATTTATAATTGGCAAGGAAGGCATTGCCATGGACAAAGAGAAACTAACGGCAGTTTTACATTGGCCACGCCCCAAGAGCCTCAAAGCCATTCAACGATTTCTGGGCTTGGCTAATTATTATAAGAAATTTATTAAGAACTTCTCTACTATTGTAAAACCTTTGACTGACCTTACGCACAAGGGTGCTAACCCATCTCAATGGTCAGTGGTTGCAGAGGAGGCCTTTGAAAAATTGAAGTCTGCTTTCGTTAACGCTTCTGTGTTATCTCACCCCAATCCATCGCTTCCATTTACACTGGAGGTGGACGCCTCAGATATTGGGGTTGGGGCAGTGCTTTCTCAGCGTCCCATTAAAGGAGGAACTCTCAGACCTTGTGGGTTTTTCTCTAAAAAATTGACCGGGACACAAAGCAATTATGAGATTGGTGACAGAGAATTGCTAGCCATTATTCTTGCTCTTAAGGAATGGCGTCACCTACTTGAGGGTACAAAAAACCCTGTCTTAATTTTGACCAATCACAAGAACTTAATTTATCTCTCGGAAGCAAAGAGGTTATCCCCATGCCAGGCTAGGTGGGCACTGTTCTTGTCTCGATTTAATTTCATTGTATCTTATTTACCTGCGTCTAAGAATGTCAGGGCTGACGCATTGTCAAGACAATTTGAGGCTGAATTTGACAGAGATGAGGTACCAGCACCTATTATTCAGCCTGATCGAATTTTGGCTACTATACGCACGAGTATCACCTCACCATTAGGGGAAGATATTTTGGCCTCCCAAGCCTCTGCTCCTCCTGAAACCCCAATGGGCAAGTGTTTTGTTAATGTGCCATTTCGCAGACAGTTACTCGAGACATACCATTCCTCTAAGGCTGCGGGACATATTGGCAGAGACCAATTGTTATAGTCTCTCTCGCAAGTTTTTTGGTGGCCGTCTATGAGGGCAGATTGTGCCCATTTTACGAATGCCTGTGCTACTTGTGCCCGTGCTAAGACCCCTAGACACCTCCATGTGGGTTTACTCCAGCCGGTACCTAATGGTGAACACCCTTGGTCTCACGTTTCCATCGATTTTATGGGAGAGTTACCAGCGTCTAGAGGGTATTCCTTTATACTCATGATAGTGGACAGGTTTTCTAAAATGACTCATTTCGTACCTCTCCATGGCCTTCCCTCTGCTAAAGAATTGGTGGTGATATTCGCTAAAGAGGTATTTCGGTTGCATGGTGTACCCAGAGTGCTGGTGTGCGACCGGGGGAGCCAGTTCGTGTCCAGGTTTTGGAGGGCATTTTGTGAACAGATGGGCATACAGTTATCTTTTTCCTCCGCCTACCATCCCCAGACCATTGGGGCCGCTGAGCGTGCCAATCAAGGCTTGGAAGAGTACTTGCGCTGTTTTATCACTGACCATCATGACAATTGGGCCGACCTGTTGCCCTGGGCAGAGTTCGCCAGGAATTGTGCAGTTAATTCATCAGTAGGGAGCTCTCCGTTTCTGATCAATTATGGGTTCCAACCCTGTTTGCTCCCGGATTCCTTTCAGGCACAACAAGTTCCAGCTCTGGATGAGCATATCGAGCAGCTCCGCTCCAAATGGGCACAGGTGCAGAGGGCACTGGGTCAGTCATTCCAACGTCATCAGTGTCATGCTAATCGCAGGAGATTGCCAGCAGTTTCCTTTCAGGTTGGGGATAGAGTGTGGCTGTCCTCCAGGAACCTTAAGCTTCAAGTCCCATCTAATAAGTTGGCTCCCCTATTCATTGTCCCTTACAGAGTCATTCGCAAAATCAATCCTGTATCGTATGCATTGGACATCCCTGCGTCCATGCGTATTCATAATGTCTTTCATGTGTCCCTTCTTAAACCTTTTGTATGCAACAGCTATACAACTAACCCTGTGGTGCCAGGGCCTATTGAAGTGGAAGGTCAGGAGGAGTACGAAGTTCAGAGTATCATTGATTCCCGAAGGCTTAGAGGAAAGGTGCAGTATTTGGTGCATTGGAAGGGCTATGGTCCTGAAGAACGATCCTGGGTGGATAGTAAGGACCTTCATGCACCCAAATTACTGCAAATTTTTCATTCTAAATACCCTTAGAAACCTAGACCCTCCTCTGCGAGAGGGGGTACTATCACGGTGCCCGTGATTGCTCTCCTGTTATGTCTATCACCAGTAGGGGCCTCTTCATTGGCTGGCTTCCTTCAGCCCGCCCTGTATTGCCTGTTTAAACCTGTACTGGTTCGCTCCTCAAGCCATCCGGCTGTTTCAGTATTGATAGCGTTCCACGTTCAGGGTACTGGTTCGCTCCTCAAGCCATCCGGCTGTTTCTGTATTGATAGCGTTCCACGTACTGGGTACTGGTTCGCTCCTCAAGCCATCCGGCTGTCTCTGTATTGATAGCGTTCCACGTATAGGGTACTGGTTCGCTCCTCATGCCATCCGGCTGTGTTTGTATTGATAGCATTCCACATATAGGATACTGGTTCGCTCCTCAAGCCATCCGGCTGTCTCAGTATTGATAGCGTTCCACGTACTGGGTACTGGTTCGCCCCTCAAGCCATCCGGCTGTCTCAGTATTGATAGCGTTCCATGTACTGGGTACTGGTTCGCTCCTCAAGCCATCCAGTTGTCTCAGTATTATTAGCATTCCACGTACAGGGTACTGGTTCGCTCCCCTAGCCACCCGGCTGTCTCAGTATTGATCGCGTCCCACGTACATGGTACTGGTTCGCTCCTAAGCCACCCGGCTGTCTCAGTATTGTTAGCGTCCCACGTACAGGGTACTGGTTCGCTCCTCTCGCCACCTGGCTGCCTCAGTATTGATAGCGTTCCACGTATAGGGTACTGGTTAGCTCTTCAAGCCACCTGGCCGCCTCAGTATTGTTAGCGTTCCATGTACGGGGTACTGGTTCACTCCTCTAGCCACCCGGCTGTATTGCAGGATTGTTAGTGTTCCACGTACTGGGTACTGGTTCGCTCCATAAGCCTCCCGGCTATATTGTCATTTGCTGGTGGTCTACCTGCTGCCGTAGCCTCTTGTCATCATAGTGACTGCTGTTCCACCTTCCAGTCACTGAGGCTAGTGGTCGCCATTATCTCCTGTCTATTGGCTGCCTTGCCTGGTATTGGTAAGGTTGGTAGAACCTGTCCTATTCCTTGGGTTGCCTTACCCGGTATTGGCAAGGCCGGTAGAGCCGGTGTTTATTTCCTGTCTAATGGCTGCCTTGCCCGGTATTGGTAAGGCCGGTAGAACCTGTCCTGTTTCCTTGGGTTGCCTTACCCGGTATTGGCAAGGCTGGTAGAGCCAGTATTAACCTCCTGTCTGTTGGCTGCCTTGCCCGGTATATGGTAAGGCTGGTAGAACCTGCCCTGTTTCCTTGGTTGCCTTACCCGGTATTGGCAAGGCCAGTAGAGCCAGTATTAGCCTCCTGTCTATTGGCTGCCTTGCCCGGTATCTTGGCAAGGCTGGTAGAGCCTCACCTCACGAGTTCCAATCCCCTGGCTGCCTTGCCCGGTACATTGGCAGGGCCGGTAGAGCCAATATCGCTATTGCTCATATTGTATTCCTGTCTAATAAAGATATATGTGTGTACGTGTATGTTACCCTACGGGGTTGCCTTAACTTTTCAATAAAGTTGTGTTTTTACCTAACTCTGCGTCTGAGAGTCTTAACAAACCGTGACATTATGGCAGATACAATGGATACATTTGAGAGAAGATTAGATACATTTCTTTCAAAAGGGAACATACAGAGTTATACTGTTTATCAGTAGGCTAATCAGGAAGGTCTGATAAAGACTAATTTAATTGGTAGCAGGAAAACTATAAAATTCTCAGTTCTGAGGTATGAGGCGAAGGTTGAACTTGATGGACTTGTGTCTTTTTTCAACCTAATTTACTATGTTACTATATTATAAGAGATTTTATATATATATATATATATATATATCCTTCATAAAGAACGTAATATACCTAAAAATGGTGGAATTAGATTATGTTGCACCAGAGCTATAAATCCAAGAAAGATGCTAGAAATGCATCATAATATATACTCCATAACCCATTCACTAATATACAACATGGATCTCTATTGGTGTAATGCCTATCACTGTATATATTGTAAAGTAAGGACCCCCCCCCCCTTTTACCAACCGGGCCCCCGAGATCACAATTTGGGATAAACATGGGAGAAGAAAGAAATAACTTCTCCCCCAAAACAGGTTCTCCCTGTCACAATATGGGCCCCACCAATAGGGAGAGACATAGTAACCAACAATATACACCAAAAATAGGTCTACACAAAGATTCTCAATAAACTCTGACAAGAGGTGCATAATCACGCCATATACTTATATATTACCCTAAAACCAATATCTGAATATGTCTCCATAAAAATTGTGCAGACTCACAAATTGTCAACAATATTATCAAACATATGCGATCGATCACTAAAAATTTAAAAATCCATCCATCTCAATGACTGAAATGTTCCAAAAAAAGTGTAATAATTCAGATGACATTCACAAAATAATTGTCAAACGCACAACATTCAACTACTCTGAATATGTTCTGAATAAAGAATGGAAAAGAATGGAAGTCTTCATTCACCTCCCAGTCTGGGAAACTGTGTATATATAGAACAGACCATACATGGATCTCGATACGCTTTCTGAGAGCTTCTTATTTTTTCAGACCTCCAGTGTTAGTGCATATATGTAAACTTATAACAACGTCTTCATCCAGTCAGTAAACCTGTAACATTATCACTGGACGTGGAAACAACCACTGGCTATAGATGTCAACTCATGGTTCCCATCCCCACTGGATATATGTGTCCCGCTCTCCTTTGATAGATTATCCATCTGTTGTTCTCGTAACAGAAGCAAACTATTATGTCGGCAGTGGGGAGACCGTTTTGGGGGAGAAGTTATTTCTTCCAAATCGCCGTCAAGGGCCCCTTTTTGGGGAGAGGAAGGTGTTCCTTACTTTACCATATACACAGCAATAGGTTTCATTACACCAATACAGATCCATGCTTTATTATGGTGATTGACTTATAGAGTATATATTGGGATGTATTTGCAGCATCTTTCTTGGATTTATAGATCGGGTGCAACATAATCTAATCCAGTCATTTTTAGGTATATCACATTCTTTATGTATGATATATAGTGTCTATATGATATATGTTTATTAAAATCAGGACTGCATTTTTTTCTTTAGTGCGGTTCTCATATATTAGGAGTTCTTTCCTCTGATTGTGCATTACGGGCTGAGATTTCTCATTGAGCACCAGACTTTATATATTTGTCTTTTTGACTATAGGAGTGAGAGTAGTTGTTAGGCTGCACAGGAGTGATTCTTTCTTCTGTTTTTTCCATATTTTGCCCCACCCATATATTGTTTTTATAATAAAGGTCTTAGTTTTAACCTCATTGTTCAGGTACCCTTCCTCAGTATATAATTTCATTTTTGTTGAACTGGTACCTTCTTTATTGGTGATAAAGGGTAATTAAATCTAAATCCTTTAATCTCTAATGGAAGCCTTCATCTCTACTCCTTTCTATCCTCTTTCTAAAATGTTGGGGCTTGCAACATATAGATTATAATTTAATCATATAGGTATATATAAAAAAAGTGCCTCTGGCAATTAAAGGGCTAAAGCTTGCATAGTGTCGGTATATATGTTTTTTTCAGAATAGCATCTTCATTCATAGCATATTAATACAGAATACCATATAACAATCAGACATCTAAAGTCCAGATCTTCTGACAACTTGCATACATATCCAGACATTAACAAATCATATCACACACAGCTCTACAAATCGCTACATAAAATAGCACAACCACATCCACACTGTTGCATACAAAACAACACACTAGTAAAAACACACATGAACTCTTACTAATCTATACAGTTACATCCAAACCATTCCACAGGCAAACATATTCAGGTGCACAGAGTCACATACGTAATAAAAAAATAGATATGAGTACTTTGGTATTTGGTGATACCTTTTTCTATTTGGACTGACAGGTTACATTGTAAGACAAGCTTTCTTCACAGGGAAAGCCATTCTGACCTAAGGAAGAGAGCTGATTTCTCACAAAATTTTCTTAAAATATATACTTTTATTCCAAATAAAAAAGGTATCACCAAATACCAAAGTATGCATAACTTTGTATTACTAAATCTGGACTAAAGCAGCTACTACAAATTAATTCATACTTAATAAAGATAAACAGATATGCTCACACACATACCATCTCATTGTTTGTTAATTTAAGGCACCCAGCCATATTTATTGCATCTCTTTTGGGGATCAGTACTGCACCAGGGTTTCAGAGAGTTGGTTTAGGTATGGGAATTCCAGCTGTGTTTGGAGCAGTAATTAGTTACGGCCTTTTGAACAGGAGTGAACAACTCATGATCCTTCAAATGTTTTTAGACTATAATTCCCATCCAGGTAATGGGAGTAATCAAACAGGTGGAAGGACACTGTGGGGACATTCATATTGTCAGAGTGTTCAGCATGAACAGGCTAACATGCCTCATTGGTTACCTCAATAACGTAACTATGAAGTTGCATCCAGTGCTTTCCTTTCCTTTACTCTCAGAGCACACACACCTGTTCTCTGCCCACTATATACTTGGAGTAGAGGGGAAACATCAATCCAGTCGGGAGATTACCTACTTTGGGTAGTTAAAGATATTTTCTGCCCGCTATATATACCTCAACCTCCAGGTCATTTAGAGGAACAGCTTTTCAGACTCAATGAGGATATAACCTATATTTACATCTGGAAGTCCGCTAAGGAATATGGGGGATACATTCATCCAGTCAGGAGACTCCCTATTTCGTGTAGGTAGAGATATCATCTGCCTGCTTAAAGACCCCATTTGTCAATTTATCAATTTGTAGTGTTGATTTTAGTAGTGTATTTTATTTTTTTTATAAGGGTACCCACTTGTATGTATATTATTAGCTTATAGTCAATAAATTGGTGATTTAATTACGATAATAGCGCTCTTTCCTTTATACCCATTGCTTTGGGTTTATCTTTTTTTTCATTTTTAAAGAATTTTATTGAAACTTATGCACATAACATAGAAATTATAGAGCAAAAGGATCAGATCATGGTCTATTGTATACAAAGACAGAAATTAGGAATCTAGTTAAAGCACAAATAATGCTTCTTAGCATCGTAGAAATAAGAAGGAACAGTAGAGTAAATTGTACTGAAGATTATGAATGCTCTGGGCAATAAAAGGATCACATCAAAATTATCAGCTCAGTTGTGGGGGATACAACAGAGGAAAACAAGAAGGGAGTGAACAGAGAATGGGGAAAAAAGAAGAGATAAGAGAGAGAAAGAGAGAGATATAAAAAGCCAAAGAAAAAGAGAGTCCTGGAGTTGGAGATATGGAACCCCTATTGGGAGGAGGCAACAAGGATATCAATAAAGATTATTTAAAACTCTCACAGGAAGGCATGGGAACCGAATACCCAAGTAGAAAACTGTCACAGTACCTTGTAGCGCCACTGCTTGTGGCGATGCTCACAATGACGCTCCTGCGTCATTTCCACGAACGGTTGGACGCATCAATGCTAGATCTGCGGGCGTGAGGCTTCTGCATGCTGCAGGCCTCTGTTTTATGTGTTTGAGGACTGTAGTCTTCTCCTACCTACTTCCTCCCTCTGAGCTGCTCCTCCTACCTACTTCCTGAGGAGGGGTTTAAAGGGCAGACTGAGTCCTGTTGTTCTGAGCAGTTCCTTTATTTGGTATTCCTGATTCCTGTGTATGACCCAGCTTGTCTGTCCATCCATTCTGGTTTTGACCTGTGGCTCTGTCTGACCATTCTCCTTGTGCGTTCCGATTTGGCTTAGACATCCTTTCTGGTGCAAACCTGTGGCTCTGGCTGACTACCCGCTCCATGTATGACCTGGCTTGTCTGATTACCCACTCTGGTGTTGACCTGGGGCTCTGTCCACTGCGCATTCAGCATATTAACGGTTCAGTGGATATCCTATCTGGTGCAAACTTGTGGCTCTGACTGACTACCCGCTCCGTGTACGTCCTGGCTTGTCTCACTACCCACTCTGGTGTTGACCTAGGGCTCTGTGCACTGCGCATCCAGAATACCAGTGCTTCAGTGGATATCCTATCTGGTGCAAACCTGTGGCTCTGGCTGACTACACGCTCCATGTATGACCTGGCTTGTCTGACTATCCTATCTGGTGCTTACTAGAGGGCTCTGTCTGTTCGCTTCCTGTGTTGGTCCATTTCCACAGACATCCTTCCTAGTACTTACCTTTGTGCTTTATCCATCAACACCGAAGGAGGAAGAACATAAAACAGCAGGAGAAGAGGGTCGAGAGGGAAATGTTTCCTAAAGATGCTCTTCAGAATTTTAGTTACCTGTAACCAAAAAGGTTGAATCAAAGAGCAACCCCCCCAGATGTGGTATAAAGAGCCATCAGCTGAAGTGCATCGCCAGCAGAGTGAAGATGTTGAAGGGAAAATCTCAGCTGTTTCGGGATACAATACCACCTTGTTAATAATTTATAAACAGCCTCCTGGGTGGCAGAATCTACTGCAACAGTAGCTAACCGTCTGAACAGAGAGTACCATTTAGCTAAGGGTCAATCAATATCAGGTCACGTTCCCACATAGACATAAAGTGGGGTTTAACTGAGGTAGAGGGGTTTATTAACAGAGCATACAGTTTAGATAGAGATTTGTAAGAATAGGCACCAGATAAGAGAGCTGATTCGAAAGTCGTAAGAGGCTGCAGACTCCAGGAAAGAGCGTGTAGAGAAAATGAGATAATTGAAAATATTGCCAAATGTGAGCAGGTGGGAGTTGAAAGGAAGCACATAAAAAATCGAATGAAGGAAGGCCTCCAGATGGTAGCAAGGCATGAAGCGTATCCACCTTAGTGACTTTCCAAATATGGAATGGACTTTCAATCGCACCATAAATAGACATAAGGGGCTAGGGAAAGGGAGCCAAAGACAGAGAAGAATTAACCGTATCCCAAGCCTGACAGAAACGGAGCATAATAGGGTGAGATCTACCAGCAGAGTAATGCTGTTTAGGTTGCAACCATAAAACATTATAGGGGTCTAATGACGGGAAATGGACACTAAGAGCTTTAACCCACTCTTTCCCAGGGTCGTAAAAGCAATATAGTAAGGTAGAGATCGTAACTGCAGCATAATACTTGGAGATATCAGGAATGGATAAACTCCCTTTAGCTCGAGGTAAAGACAGTAGTGCAGAAACCAACCCCAGCTTTTTATAAGCCCAAATAAAGAAAAAAATCAGTGATCTAAATTTATGTAGCCAAGCCTGCAAAATTGTGAGAGGGATGGCATTAAACAGATATAGCAATTTAGGCAGAATTATAATTTTACTAAGTTAACCCTGTCTAACCAAGAGATACTGTATGTAGTGAGTTCCAACGACACAGTTCGGGCTGGAGAGAGTCCCATAAGTTGGAAAGATTAATATCCACCAGGGAACGAAGGGAGGAATTAAGCTTAATACAGAGGTAAGAGATTGAGGAATCCGACCATCGGAAGGGAAAAGAGGACTGGAGCCTAGAAACCACATGAGGGGGGGCAGTAACAAAGCACACAATTTTAGACTCCCCATCTGAGAGAGGTAAGCCTGAAATATCAGGTGGGCACCTTATCATATTCAGAAGAGGCTCAATAGATAGAACAAATAAGATAGGGGAAAGGGGACAACCTGACGTGATCTCAAATCGATCAGATAAATATCCATTAATAGAGAGTCTACCAGAGGGGTGATTATAGAGGCTCATAATGCTATGGAGTCCACAAGGGCCCAGTCCAAGATATCGGAGAAGATCCTTGAGATAAGTCCAGTCTACTCTGTCAAAAGCCTTCTCTGCGTCAATGGAGACTAACAGAGAAGGGATCCTACGGAGCAAGGCAGTATATAGGAAAGCAATAGCTTTGATGGTATGGTCCTTAGTTTCTCATCACAGAACAAAGCCAGATTGATTGGGGTGATTATATATTTAGATAGACAGGGTTTCAGGCGATTGGCCAACATTTTTACATACAACTTGAGATCGCAGTTAAAGAGAGAAATGGGGTGATAGCTCTCACATTTTACAGGGTCCTTGCCTGGCTTTGTATTCAGAGTAGTGTGAGCTGCGAGAGCCTCTCTTGGAAACGAGACACCTTCTCGGACAGCATTCAAGGCCTTCAAGAGGAACGAGGAAAGAACAGAGCGAAATTTTTTATAATATGAGACCAGAAAGCGGTCGGGACTAGGGCTTTTCCCTGAGGGTGTTGACTTAAGTGCAGCATGAAGTTCATCTAGAGAGAAAGGTTGTTCCAACGAATCTAGCACCACCTGAGGGACACGTTTAGTTTGCGAGCGAAGCAAGAAATCATGGATAGAGTGGCTAAATGGCGGTGGTCCATTATTATCATCAGCATTAAGGTTAAAAAGGGCTTTATAAAAGTTACGAAAAGCATTAGCAATACCAGGGAATGTAAGCTGACGTACCGAATATTTAATCAATGAGATATATTGACTATTATGTTTAATCCGAACAATGCAAGCAAGGAGTTTGCCACATTTATTCCCATGTACATACTGAGAGCACCTATGCCACTGATAAGAGCGTAACCTCATAGGGGAAAGTAGTTGAGCGAGTTCTTGTCTAGCAGATACTAAAGCAGCCAGGTGGTAACAGCAAGAGTACGCTTGTGTTCCACATCAAGACGGCGAATATTATGCAGTAAGGATTGAATTTGGTGATTGTGGCGTCTTTTCCTACGGGCCCCTATTTTGATAAATTCCACTCGAAGCACCACTTTATGCATCTCCCAGACAACAGGCTCAGTAGCTGAACCACTGTTGAGGTAAAAATAGTCAGATATGCGGCGCAAGATCTGACTGCTCACATCTTGGTCATCCAGGAGAAGTTCGTTTAGAACCCAAGAACGTTCAGAGCCGCCTTCCAAGTCAAGAGACAGATTAATCCAAGTAGGACCGTGATCAGACCATGTTATTGGCTCGATCGCAGCTAAGTGCAACAAATGAGAAGAATACGGAGACGTTTCCGACCGGGACCATCCATCTGTAGCGTTGAGTTTTGGGCAAAATTGAGGCCGAAGGAGTTGAGAGACCAGGCAGGTTGGTATCCACAGCAGGCTCCAAAGGAGGCGGAATACCCAGTGCACCACAGAAGGTTACTGCATCCTCCATGGTATGCATCGAAACAGGCACTCCATTATGTTGCACGATGAGGCTGAAGGGGAAACCCCACTTGTATTTTATCTGGCATTCAGTCATAGGCTTCAGAGCTCTCCTTTGTTGCAGGGTGTGGGGGGAAAGGTCTTGCTGAAGGACCGCTTCCTTATCAGTGAAGCTCAAAAAACAGCACACCACATCTCGTGGGGGGTCAGTAGCAGAGCCCCTAGGCCATAGCGCCCTATGAGCGCATTCCAGATGAATAACAGGATCTGCGGGTAAATTCATGATCTCAGTGAAAATAGTGGTTAAAGCAGCTGACAAGTCCTTATTGGGGACAGACTCCGGTAAACCCCTTATACGAAGGTTGCATCTGCGGCCTCGGTTGTCTAAATCATCAAGCCTAGGAAGCAAATGAATAGTATCCTCCTGTTGTGCAAGGAGCAGGTCCAGGTCAGACTGGTGATGGAACAAATCTTCCCCTTATTGTTCCAAAGTGGCGACCCGGGGGCCCAATTGTAAAAAGTCCTTGTGAAGTTGAGAGAATTACTTTTATTTCAGAGACCATAGCTCATATCCTCCTTTAAGTCCGCCAAATCCTCTTTAGTAATTTGAGCTTGTCTAGCCTCCATGGTCGGAGCAAAGATGGGATCAATATTTGTGTGAGACGGGCGGACAGTGGGTGAAACTTGGGTAGATGCGACAGGTGAGTTCTGAACTGAATCTCCAGGGAGCTCATTGGCAGTCTTTTTCCCCAATGTCCTCAACTCAAACACAGCTGTGTGACGTACTGGGAGGAAGTCCGTGATTTTAGAGGTCTTTCGTCGGGATTTAGAGCATTTCTTTGTTGCTGACATGGAGAAGGGTATCAGGGAGCTTCCCCAGCAAAGAAAGTAATCCAAATGTCATGGTTAGTGCATTATTTTGGCTAAGAATGGCTATGGAAGTGCGGAGCACAAGGACTAAACGGCCATCTTCTTCGGCGGTCGATCCGCCCCTCCTCTTTGGATTTATCTTTTGTCTCGTAAACTGGTGGTCTATGACTAGCAGCCTGTGGATGGAATTATGACTGTCCCGCTGGCACTCTTTGATGCTGCCCGCTGTAAAACATGATTATTTGGCAGGCAAAAATATGGCCCAATTTATTTAGTTAATTCACTCAGGCAGGGAAAAAATTCCATCCATTTGTCCAAAATAAGGAATATGTGGCTCAGGACCTCAGGATGGAGAGATAAAGGTGTAATGTTACCCTACCCAAATATATTTAATATTTCTTGGACACAAAAACATTTTAAATTATTATCCCTTCTGTTACTGTTCCAGTTTGCACACATTGATTGCAGATTGCAGTGTGTCCTGAAAAACGCAGTAATGAAGGAGTGAGTCGTAGTTCAAATTAAGATAGTGTGGGTTGATGGGGTATTTTAATATTAGTGCTGGTGGTAGCTATTGCCTCAATTGCATTGTAATGCAAACTTTAGCATACAGAGAAGTCAGTATGGTCTAGTGTAAGGGTGAGACGGGTGCTTGGGAAAACTTGGAGTCATATATTCTCACCACACAATAGCGCACAGCCAAAAAAGAGAAGAAGAAAAATCCACTAAGTGTAGCATTAATGACTTAAAGGGGAACTACCACCCCGCAAAAACGTAATCTTATTTAAGTCTTCATCTGGCGACTAGCTGCTTAGGTTTAAAAGATTTTCTATTTCTTCGGAGGCCGACAGTAGCAGGAAGCATGGACATCTTGCCATAGTGACGTCCGTGCACCTGCGCTGTCAGTCCCTTTTGGAGCCGGCTTCTGAGATTAAACTCTCAAGTCCCAACCAGAAATAAAGGGTAACAGTTCTATAAATATCCCCAGCTTCTACCGTTTAATATCAAAGGAGCTGGTATCTCATACAGGACCAGAAAATCCCAAAGACCAAATGGGGCTATTATAGAGATCTAAAGTGTGACTTTTATTCCTGCCCACGGGGCTATCTGTGAATACAAGTTATTTATTAGCACTAAACAAATAAAAACACATATAAAGAATATATAAAAAAAGATACACAATAAAAGAAAAAGGCAACACCCGACTAGTATCACCTGACAGCAGCCCTCTTCCTTAGGGCTTCTATAGACTATATAAACTAGATTTCATTGTCAGCAAAAGAGCTTCTGACAGATGAAAACCCACAAAGAACAGCTTACTGGAATCAAGACCAACACGGTGGCGTGCAAAACCACTACCTTTGACCTCCAACGTATAATCTAGATGGATGATCTAGAGAATCACAGCCTCAGGAGCAAGTTAAGATTTGTGGGTCTACCAGAGAAAATGAAGGACAGTAGGGTGTTGCAATTCCTGACTCTAAGGCTCTCTTTGCTATTGCAGTTAATATCCAGGGTCCACTAGCCATAGAAAGGGCTCATCGTCTGGGCCTGCCGTCATTGCTGAAACCAAGAGGCCACGGCCTGTCACTTTTAAACTCTTCAGCTTCACAAATAAACAGTGGCTTCTCTTTGTTTTACTGTAAGATGGATCATCTGGACTATAAAAGTCACTGGCTACAAGAAGATCTACAGCTATAGTGACACCATGGCACAAATATGTAGGCACTGCTGTCAGGCTATGTATATCCTTTAAATTATTCTAACTACATTTATTGCTTTGGTCTGGATCTATAACACCTTCTAACCAAAGCATGTCTACCTGTGGATGTTGCAAGCAGGTGGAGGCATGCCCCCTCTCATATCCCCCCCCATGGTCAACTTCTGTTAGGTAGTACTGTGTGGCTTAATGATAGGCCCACTGGGTGGCCACTTGGGGATCCCCTCTGGCTAGTCTGGCCACTGTACCCTTCATGGGGGGGGGCTGCCTTCTCTGCAGCCTTGTTGGCTATTCTGGTCTTATGTTTGAGATGCGTATCCTTTATTTTGCCCATACCTAACTTTACTGTTTTGGGACAGATGTATAATATATTTTCATCACAGCATGTATACTTATGGATGTAACAAACTGCTCAGGCATGCACCCCCCCACACACACTTTCCTGTACCCTTCCCAAGCAATAACTATATTGTGGTGTGGTAACTTTGTGGGTTTAGCTATCGGACTACTGGGTGAATCATCTTGTTATCCTCTCTGAATAGAGCGTCATTTATACCTTTCATGGGGAGCCCTATTGGTCACTCTGGGCTTTGGATATTGGAGTATCCCTGAGTTGGAGCAGGGAAGTTGGGATGAGTTGAGAGTGCTGGCCATGGCACTACATTTTTCCCCATATGGTGTGAGGGGAAACCCTGTCTTGAAGTTCCAACTCTCAATGGCTGACCTTGCTTAGCACTCTGAACCTTGCCTCCCCTGCCCTGCATAGTGTCCACCCCTTTCTCACCACACCCTTTTTTTTGTTTTTTTTTCTCATCCTTTTCTGACTCTTGATCCTCCTGCATGGACTATATTTGACGTTGATGACTAATAACGGTTTAGGTCCTGGTAGGGCTGTGCCCCTTTTTTCAGAACTACTTAGTTCTTTGACCACTTGGTTAATTGTGGAATGTTTTGTTGTGTTTGCCATGAATGTACAGGTTTGTTATGATACTTTTTGATACTAGGTTTTGGTATCTTTCTCCACCAACAAGATAATTATTGTGCTACTAAATCCTAGTATTAGGACCCTCATGGGATTCCCCCCCTCCTTGACTTTCCTCGCTGGGGAGATCTACATGCTTCAAACCACCTATTATATCACATCTACCTGCTGATTATCTCCACTATTAAAGCCTGGCAGCATGCATGGCAACTTACGCATAGTATCAAAAATATATCTTCCTTCCCTTTTTACGTAATTAAAATTTCCAACATTGTACCCTGGACACTAGGTTCAAGATTTGGGTGGATAAAACCATACACTGCATCGGAAACCTTCTAAACAGATTTACTCCTTTACTAATCTTCAACTTAAATATAACCTCCCAAGGGATCACTTGTTCATATACATACAGGGAGCATATTACCTACAAATTCTGCTCCCAGACCTCCAAACAGAACTGGAGGACAATCCGCTAGACTGCCTTCTACAGCGCAATTACCCTAAACCTTTTAAAATCTTGCATGCTTACAAACGCTTGCTATTGGCCTTAAAAACACAGCGAGGTCCCTCGAATATGAATAGATATGACATTTTTAACTTCTGAACAGATATTACTTGGCTTTACCAGTAGGTTACGGCATTCCCTTGCATTGTACTTCCATGAGAAACAGCTTCTGCATAGAATTTTTATGTAATACCTAAATTAGCACATACTATAGTATTGAAAGACTCATTATCAAGTTAATGGAGCAATAGTACTCATAAGGAGGGATCCCAGCTGAAATGTCAATGAAACATTACTAAGCCTTTAAATCTTGGTCTGTTGTTAGACCTTGAGAATCAAACTTAGGTACATCTGTTGTATGTGATCTCTTCAGAAGACCTGTAAAGTCATGCAGTACAAACTCACACTTCATATGGTGATCATTTCAAAGTGCCCAACATTGCCACAAATATAAAGTACAAGTGCATATTGACAAATAAAATATTACCATTAATATCAGACTTTATAGAAAATAAAAAGAGAATGAAATAAATTACTGTAACAAATTAAAATTACCCCAACCCCCTACTGTTGCACCAAGAAATCTCCATGTCTTTAAATAGTTAGCTGTATTGGTTCCAAGCTTTTTGTTAGTGCTATGCCATGTTGGAAAAAAATATCCTTTATTTAAGTAAAATTAATATTTCTTGGTTAAATAATAAAATATCAGCATAGTTTTATATCCTTAAATTACGTGAAGTGAAAATTTCAAACTTCTATGGAACACCCTGCATCTCAGTTGTGGTAAGCCGGGTCCTTGCAATGCAACTTTTGACCTGCAAATAGGCTGCCCTACTTAAAGCTCCCATCAATCCACCAGCTGTTCCAAAGTCCTTCCCATTATTCACACGTGTCCAAATCGGAACGGTGTAATTGAATCCCAAAGCAAACAACGTGTTTCTCTGTTCAAATAGCTTTTGTTATACTCCTTTTTGCAAACAAACACTTATGAACAGAGACTGGCCTGGTAAATTCTTCAAAATGTGGTATGACATATTGGCATAACCTTTGCAAATGCCCTACTGATTTGTAAATGTTTTTAAGTGTTTTATCGTGCTACTAAATTATGATAATATTTAATTTAAGTTTATATGTTAAAATATGCATAGGTATTCATAATCTTTGTAATTGCAATTTTTTTGTTTATAGCTACTATTTATTTCCTTTTCACTTTTTGCTTTCAGTTTTTAGCATCTGTTTTTAATGTGTAACATTAAACATAGTTTGAACTCTGCAGTTTATTAATTTTCAGGGATTTTTTCTTTGCCATTTCAAACTTCTAAGTGACTTGATTTTCTTGTTTTAAATAGGTGGCGGAAGGAACCCAATCACTCCTCGCTTTCTTCGGCATTTCAACAATGTAACCGTTAATGAATTTAATGATAACTCTATGTATATAATATTTTCTAGGATTTTAGACTGGCACCTATCAATAAGGTATGTAATAATTTGTACATCTTTGAATTAATGTATTAAAAGTGCAAAACCTTCATAAATATTTGTAGTATATTTTGAATATGTAGTATATTTCGAATTTCCTTCTACATGGGATACAAGCTTTTATCGCTCTCCAATAACATAATTATTCTCATATGACAACTAATAAAAGGCAAGACTAGCAAAAACTGAACTGGAAAGGCATCTCTGACCTGTCATAGGATGCATATCCCCCAGCTCTTTTGTTTGGAAAAAATAAGGTCAGCATAGAAACAACACTGTGGACCACATTCTCTACTATACATTGGTTCACTTTTGAATTGTTACCAAGTAATGGACGACCAACAAAACAGCGCAATAACAATGTCGCCTAGTTGAAAAGGGACATCATTCTGATGTCAAGACATCACAATGTCGAGTAACTAGGCGACATACCTGTATACACTGTGGTGGAGAGGTGAAGGGGTTTAAAATAATTAGCCATTTTGTTGGTCGCATTTAAGTATGTCCCAATTAATAAGACCTGGCTCTTAAGTGCGGTATGTTCCAATTAAAAAGACCTGACTCTTTAAAACTCTTTAAAAAGTTACCTAAACCTGTGCCATGCTCCTTTGTCTAGCACCAGCTGTATAGCACACCCCAAACTGACACTCGTTAACCATTCACGCTATGTAACCGTGCCATTTTTAATACACCATGCATGACATATGAGAGAAGTGCTTGTAGGCAAGTGTATGCTGGATAAGTGCTTCTCTCATATGTCACGTATAGAGCATTAAAAATATCACTCTTACATAGAGTGAATGGTAATGAGTATTAGTCTGGAGTGTGCTATATAGCCAGAGCTAAACAGAGGTGCATGGTACAGTTTCAGTTACATTTTTAAAGAGTTTTAAAGAGCCAAGTCTTGTTAATTGGGACATACTTCAATGCAACCAGTAAGATGGATAATTTTTTTATAATCTCTTCACCTCTCCGCCACATTGCATAAAAGTATGTTGCCTGGTTACTCAACATTCTGATGTCTTGAGAAAAGAATGTCATCCTTTTCAGCCACGCAAAGTAGTTATAGTTTTGCACTTTTGAACACAAAAATGCCCTGATAATACAATGGGGACAGTTACTAAGATTTTCTGTTGGATAATGGGCTTGTTTGTCTGCACCTAGGTGCAAATCAGGTTGCCGCCACTTTGCATCCATATACAAAGTGATCCACTAGAAAATGGTTTGTTGTGCCCAACTTGCTCCTGTTTGAACCTTAGACAGGTAGCTGGGTGTGCCAGGTAAATTGTTTTCATTAGCAAGTGTCTACACCTAGATGCCATTCTAATGAGGCATAGATCAGCTGATTTCTTTAAACCTATGAATCTGTTTCCCTACACCTACTACAGGCATGTGCAATGGAGGGTGGGGGCTGCCTGATCCCCTATGTGCACTAGTACACCAAAACAAGTTCCTCCCACAAATAAACACTGTTCTTTGCCATGCATTGTAAACTTGTTGGCAACAGAAGTTAATGTGCATCATATAAATATACTATACCGTCTAAAATAAACTCACCCCTACCCCTTTTATCCTAACATAACCTCAGATTAACCCCTCTGTTGCCGGATTGTCTCATATTATCCATGTCAGCACCATAAGGGGTTATTGGCCAAAATAACAGTAAATAAAATTTGTGGGGGGGGGTCATGATCAGATCAGGACAGAGACTGTAATAAAAGTGATATGGGATCTTGAGATCCCATATTACAATTGTTGGACAAAGTGAAATAACATTAATTTTCTGCCAGAATGAAATGACTGAAAAAACCCCAGCACATCTGGGTATATATGTTACTTTTTATTTGTCGTCCAAAGTGTTGGAGAAGCAAAACACATATACAAGAAACTAGAGCATGTGTCATAGTTATAAGGCAAGAAGTGTAGTAAATATTTGTATATATAAATAGAACCAGGTTGTACAAGTATAATGCACTCCTCCTCTACTGAAGACTGTGTTAGCAGAATTGTACTTATGCAAGGGGCAGAACAATCCAACTGAACAATATGAGAACAGTTGAAGTCAGCCAAAACTTGAGGGAGTAGGGTAAGCTAGAAGAGGGGGAAAGGAGGGAGAGAGGTGGGTGGGCACTGTGTGAGGGGGTTCAAATCCACACTATGCACCTAAATTTTTATCAGTATGATTCAGTACTGTGGGGATAGGAGCCAGGGGTTCCAGGTGGCATTGTAATAGTCTAAGTTTCCACTAGCTTATGACCAAGTCTCTTCTATTTGGAGTACCATATCAACTCTCCGAAACCAGGAGTCCAGAGGAATAGCCCCTTTATGTTGTCAATGGGCCGTCAGAGTTCTGAGTGCGGATAATAATAGGGTAGTGGCCATCTTTCTCTTCTTGAGAGTGGGAATTATATCAATAGAAAAAAGGAGTGGTAGGGGGCTAAAAAGGCAAATGAAAACTGGTGTTCAATTTAACAAGATCCATTATCTGACGCCAATAATCTTGTGCAAATCTGCAGGACCACCACAAGTGAAATGAGGAGCCCAGTCTTTCTCCACAACGCCAACACAGGTCGCTACTCTGTGGATAGGAGAAAACTGGTTTCTGAGGTGTCAGATGCCACCGGGAGATCAGCTTAAAATTACTTTTGCTAGTCGCTGTGTCCACCGTTAGCGTAAATGCATTTTGGAATATACATTTCCAGGTAGCTTCCAAGACCACAAAACCCAGGTCCCTTTTCTCAAGTTTTAGTATAACCTGGAGGGGTTGAGTCAGATTTGAACAGAAATAGGGATAGTTGCTTCTTTAATGGCTTTTCTACTTGAGACAGAGGCCTATGTCGGACAGAGGTAGTTAACTTGCCAAGTAGATATTGTCTAACTTGTAGATATCTCCAATTTTCTGTAGTAGAGAAAGAGTAAAGTTGTTGTAGGGCATGAAATGGCTTAATTGTACAGAATTCTAAGAGCTCACTGAAGGTAATACAACTAGGAGTGGTCTAGGAGGTGAAGTTGGAGTCTAGACAGCCCGACAGGAAGTCCGGGGGGCAACTAACAGTCAATAATGGGGAGGGGTCAGGGGACCACTTATATACCGTATTCAATGAATGCCAGGTATTCAGTACGTGACCAAGAATAGGCTGGGTCCGAAGAGTAGCAGGTTGAAGATGGAAGCACAGCCACATGAGTTGCACAGGTAGAATGTGTGGCAATGTTGTCATGGTGAAAGCTACCCAGTCAGGCACATACTCGATTTGTGTGAGATTCCACAGTCTAGCTAGAATCAAGGCTTGATAATATTTCTTAAAATCCGGGCAGCCCAGGCTGTCCTCAGTTTTTGGATGACAGTATTGTCAAGGATAGCGCAGATGCTTTTTCTTCCATATAAAAGATCTAGACAGTCCCTGAATTTCCATCATGGGAATTTTAATAGGGAGAGTTCGAAATTGGTAAAGGAGCTTGGGGAGTGCCACCATTTTTACCAAAGCTATTCGTCCCAACCATGAAACCATCAGCTCAGACCACCTATCTAAGTCTAAGCGGAGGGATTGTATGGCCAGGCCTTAGTTTAAATATGCTATAGTGCCAACCTGAACTGATAGCCATATCCCCAGGTATCTAATTTTTGGGATCCACTGGAATGGGAAACTCTCTATGCAACATCAGACACCAGTTATGTCGTCAGACATCCTAATAGCTCATAGAAATGGTTCCAAGTTTAGGACAAAATAATAAAGGCGATAGGGGATATCCTTGCCTTGTACCATTCATTATCTGAAAAGGGTCTGAGAGGACCCCATTCATTCTGACTCGAGCCGTCAGGTTGGATTAGAGTGCCAGTATCAAGGAGAGGAACTTGTCATCCATTCCCATTTCTTTGAGAACCATTTTCATATTGAATCAATTTAGCGTGTCAAAAGCCTTTACCTAGTCAGTAGAGAACAATAACAGAGGAGTGGAAGATTGAGCAGCTCAGTGAAGAACAGAAAGAGCTTTCACTGTGCTGTCTTTAGCCTCTTGGCTTTGGATGAAGCCTGCTTGATCTGGATGGATGAGGCAGGGTAGGATCAGTTTAAGGCAAGCTGCCAATAGGGAAGTGTAAAGTTTTGCATTTACATTCAAAAGGGAAATTGGTCTGTATTTAGTACAGTTGTTATGGTCTTTGGCTTCCTCGGGTATAACCATAATAAAAGCTTCTAAAATTGGTTCAGAAAGGCCACATCTTGAGCAACTGCCCAAAAGGAAAGTAAGGGGGTGAGAAGCAAATCTCGGAATTTAAGATAATACAAGACCATGAAGCCGTCAGGGCCCGGGGATTTATGAAGCAGACAAGTCTTGCAAATTGAAGCAATCTACTCTCTAGTGAACTCAGCCTCCATATCATGAGTATCATCCAGGGAAAGTTTCTGCACCCCATATTAGGTCAAAAATGTATGGATAGCAGCTTTTGATGGTGCTATAGATGTTGCCCCCTGAGAATCTTGCAGGTTATAAAGACCCTTGTTAAAGGAGCAGAAAGACTCCACAACTTATCATATGCCAACTTGTCTCCATCTAGATAATAATGCTATTTATACCACAGGTAACTTTTCAGTTGGGAGGCCTTAAGGAAAGTCTACAGGCCTTCTGTCTGTCTGTCTATCTATGTTTCTATCTATCTATCTATCTATCTATCTTTCTATCATAATTAAATACCATCTACCTGGGAGTCCAGAGAAGAGGATAAGGGCCGGCAAACTTAGAGGACTTTAGCAATATGTTCAGTTTTATTAGCCAAAATGTTTTCAGTCTGTGAAAGGATCTCCCTCAGGGCTCAATCACATGTGCTTAGTCAGTTTTTATAGACAACATAAAGCCATGTCTTACCCATCAACACTCTCATGCAGCATGCTACCATTGCCATTGTTGGTGGGCATATGTGTTGTAGCCTGCAACATCATCAAAAATGCTATTGTTATAAAAGTAAATGCAACACATTGCCTAAACTCTTAAAGGGATAGTAATACCTAAAATGTAAAAAAAAATATGTTGTAGGGTTTATCCCCCTGAGTAAAACAAGAGTACTCCCACTGCTGAAAGATGTTTCATTCAAAAGTTATTAATTTTCAAAGTTGAATTTTTTAGGTGCAATATCACAGTGGCCTGAAATTGTACAGTGGCGCTGTTGCTACACCATCCTATGGAGATTTATGGTCCTGAGACCAGAGCTGTCCATAGGATCGTGTAGCAACAGCGCCACTGTACAATTTCAGGCCACTGTGATATTGCACCTAAAAATTTCAACTTTGAAAATTAATAACTTTTGAATGAAACATCTTTCAGCAGTGGGAGTGCCCTTGTTTTACTCAGGGGGATAAACCCTACAACATATTTTTTTTACATTTTAGGTATTACTATCCCTTTAAAGCAGATCTACCACCCGTGTTCAAAATTGACCCAAATATATACCCATCTGGTGACTAGCTGCTCATTAGCGCTAGTTGCCAGAATGATTACCTGGTTATTGAGAATTAAACACTGTTCCCAGACTGACACGCAGGAAACAGCGCAGACATCTTTCCATAGTGACGTCTGCGCGCCTGCAATGTCAGTTCCAGCCTGCTTTAGGAGGAGTTGCTAGGAGCCGTTCAGCTCCAAAAGGAGGTGAAAATGTACCAAATGGACGCTCAAGGTGCTAGAGTGTCATAGATCATGGAGGCAAATATAGTTGTTGATACCTTTATTGGCTAACTAAGCAGATTTACAATGCAAGCTTTCAAGGCCTTAGGTCTCTTCCTCAGGCATGTTATACAGATAAGTATGAAACATCTTTGTTAAATACAAGTACACATTACATTGTTTAGAATGGAAATCAGATAAGAAAACTCACCCCAGACCCAGATTCTTTTGATCAGTCAATGGTAAATTGAATTAGAGGTATTTACGATCCAACAGTGGGACTGTTGTAAAGTTAATCCACAATGTGATAATGTGACAGAAATTATCTATCTCTATTCAAAAAATGCAAAGCAATAAACTTCAATATTAACTTAACCTCCCATATTTTTCTCTTCTCTGAGTGCGGAACCGTCCCATCAGTACAGTTAATTTAATGTTCCTGACACTGAGTCCATTTTAGCAAAAATGTTCTCCTGCTGTTGTCTTTCTTTTTGTTGTTAACACTGGATCTGTGGGAATTAAATCTTTTATGTAATAGCTGTCCAGAGTCACCTACATAAAGAGCTGTTTGGCATTTTGCACACGTGATGAGGTATATTGGATGATTTGCAGGTGAAGGTACAATTGATCTTATGGTATAACTGCATGTTTGGAATGGGTATCTTGTCTGTGGTGTAAATGTGGGTACAGGTTTCACACCTCCGTTGTAGGCAGGGAGATGTGCCATTTTTTGTATTTTTATCCAGGGTACTCCTTACCATCAGTTGTTTTAAATTGGGAGGCTGTCTGAAGGAGAGTAAGGGAGGCTGTTCTTAAGTCTTTCATCCGTATGTAATGTTGTTTGAAGTTCTCTTGATATTTTGCGTAGAACTTCAGTGCCACCAGTGGCACCCGGTTTTCCTTATGTTGTTTTTTGTAGCTCAACAGATTTTGTCTTGGTATGTGGGTAGCTTTATGTATCTGACTGTCAATAGTCCTTGTACTGTAACCCTGTTTTATAAAGTCTGCTCTGAGTTTCTGGAGGTACTTGTCATGGTCCGTCATGTCAGAACAGATGCAGTTGTATCGGATGGCCTGGCTGTGTATAATGGAGTTTTTTTGTGTTTTGGGTGGAAGCTATTGTTTTTCAGGTAGGTTGTTCTGTCCGTTGGTTTGCGGTACAGGGATGTGTGGAAGGAGTTGTTCTGAATACTGATAGTTGTGTCTAGGAAGTTAATGTTTGCGCATGAGTGACTGAGTGTTAGGTTGATACTGGGGTGGAATGTAGTGTAGTTTTCATGGAATTTGAGAAGTTCAAAAATTAACTTCCTAGACCCCAGGTAGTGAAAGCAGAGGTTATATTGGACAGGTAGTTGTAGATGTGGTCCACTTCCTACTAGTACTTCTTTTCCTAGTCTTGTCTTGTCTAGTAATTGTCTTCCAACAATAATTGCAGGTGCATCTGATGAAGAACATCTACCTCCCCCACCCTTAAATAATGGGTGTGCAATTATTTTTTAATTGGGGCAGCAACTGCACTGTGACAGGGTTTGAAGGGAAAGATGGGGTCACACCTCTTTGCATGTACCCTAATTAAGGACATTAAATATAACCACCCTGGCATGCATGAGAAACATATGAAACCATCTCACTGTGCCCCTTGACCCTCCCCAGTGCTGAAAAGAATATGGGTGAAAATTATGCAAAAAGGTGCACAGGGCAAGTGAAACACCCCAACAACACAGAATACTGACAAAGAGCACAAACTGTGTTGTCTCCTTGTACTAGGTTCCAGGTCCAGCAAAATAACCCTGTTGGCCACCTGACACCCTCAGATATACCTGCTAGCTTCAGAATAAAGTGCAAGACACAGCTGCTGCATGCAGCCCTACCATATCTCATTATCTGCTTGTCCCTCTTCTTCTTGCGATTGTAGGAATGAGGTACTTGTCTGCCTCTTGGCTGAGTATGTACTTTTATCTGTCTCTAAAGTATATCTGTCAGACTGTCACTAAGTCAGTCTCAGTGGAGGCAGCTCAGGTAGGAACTTGGATCATCTGCTTTTCTGACACTCATCAAGCTATTTTTTTTGGGTGGGGGTTATTTTTGTTTTGCTTTTTTTTTTTTTTTTTTAAATCTCATATCACATTTCATACTTCTCAGACATGGAACAACATGGCTACCCCCGAAGAATCAACTCAAGCTCCACTCCATTTGCCTATTTCCTCTATTATCAAAATTCTGCTACTTTCTTTCTGTCTCTTTCTCGCTCTCTCTACCTCCCAAGCACAGACTGACATGTGGGGACATGGCTCACCTTTTAAATTACCATGGTGGGAATGAATGGGGAAACTCTCCACGTGGGTGATCCATTATTATCATTCATTTTAATGCACTGGCAAAGACAGAAAAAGCAGCAAAATGCCACTTTTCATGGGAATTTTTCTGTACAAAGAGAAGTTCTACTTTTCTCTTGTTTTGCTTTTAAGAAGAAATGATTTGACCATCTGTAGTCCAGGGATGAGAAGATTAACTTTTTTTAATGGCATATAAAGGTGCAATGTATTACAAAGTAATGTCACTCTTTCACTTAAAGGGATAGTAACACTTCGTTTTAACTTTATTTTATTTTGTAGGCATTAAAAAAACATGAAGAATGATATAAGCCTTATCTCTCAAACCTTTATGGTTTATGAGATATTCACAAGCAAAGTTCCCATCCCCGCCCCTTTTACCTAGTGTAAGCCATCTCTTCTCAGATGTGAGTCTGGTTGTATGACAGTACAGATAACAGAAGGGGACAATTTTCTTTGTATGAAAACAATGAAAGCCCTTCCCCCCTTGACAAGTTTTTCAGCTTTTTCCATTATCTTAATTGAAGATTGTCCCTCTCTGCAGTCTACCTGGGCATCTCCCTTCTGATCTGGTTGAACAGGGGGGGATACTTTGTTTGTGAATATCTCTTAAACCATAAAGGTTTGAGAGATAAGACTTATATCATTCTTCATGTTTTTTTAATGCCTACAAAATAAAATAAAGTTAAAATGAAGTATTACTATCCCTTTAAAGAGTTGAACTGCTATTAGGATTGAGGATCTCAAGGAACTACAGTGTATGCTGTATGGATAGCAGATGTTTATTGTGTTGTTTATTTGTGGTTTGAATGGGGGATGAACAGTTGCTTGCAAGGAAAGATTAGACTAATGCACATGATGATGTGTTATAAATAGTATACTATATTTTTGTGCTAGTCCCCACGTTTGCTTTATTCTTCAGTTTCTTTGATTTGTTTTTCTATTGTAGGTTTAACTTCTCCAGTGAATATACTGCATTAACACCACAGATTGTTCATAGTACCATGGCTGTGTATAAAGAAGCAAAGAAAAATCTGTTGCCCACTCCAGCTAAGTCTCATTATTTATTCAACCTTCGTGACTTCTCTCGTGTAATTCAAGGAATTTGTCTGTCACGTCCTGAAACATCAGACTCTACATCACTGATCAAAAGGTTGTGGGTTCATGAGGTAATTTTTAATAATATTTTTTCTGCTTAATTAAGTAATTAATATTAATTTTCTTTAAAATATATAGATCAGTGTATCTTTTATGAAGGAAGGTTTAATCCAAAGTGTACTTTTAAAATATATGTATTTACAAGAAATAATAATTTGTTCTGTTTGTTAAAGTAATTTGCATTTGTTTTCAAAATGCACATTTTATGAAGAAATATGTAAAGTAAAATGTACTTTGAAATATTTATAATTATGTTTTGAAATAAAAGAGCAAAGAATCAAATGCTGTCAAAAAAAGAGTACTAGTCAACACCTGCAACAAGTAGATACAGAGGAATAAAAATAAGATGAGGAAAATAAATAGGAATAGAGTAAGGAAGGCAATGTGAAATAATGTGAAGGGGAGAAAGAAATAAAGTTAGGGAAGAGAAAATAAAGTGTGAGAGAACAATGAAGTGTAAAGAAAAACAGAGGAGGAAAGAAAAAGAATAATAGAATGAAGGATAGAGAGCACAATGAAGTGAGTGTGGAGAAGACAGCAATAAATTGAGGGAGATAAAGGGCAATTTTATAATTATTATTTCAGAGTATAATCTGTTGTATTTCCTGCCCTAAGCCATCAGAAATCAGGATCCAGATGTATCTATCACTGTGTCTTCCAGTTTATCCTTCCCAGATTCACAGTTCTCTGTTATCCAGCATAGTCTGTGGTTATTTTTGTATTCTGTAATGTCTAACCTTTGCTTAAAGTGGATCTGTCACCCTAAGACAAGTTGGGCTTAATAAAAATGTATCATATTTTATTATATTCTATCCTATCCTAGGATGTTTGTCAGAAGTCGTCATGCACAGCAGAGACTGCGTGCGCTGCAGTCATGCGCAGTACAGACTGCCTGAACACGCCATGGCTGATACGGAGTGGGGCGCTCCGAATTCAGACCGGAGTCCTCTCTGCACACCTTCCTGGGACCAAGCAGTCCCAGGAATGTGTGCAGATAGGACTACAGACTGAATTCGGAGTGCCCCGCTCCGTATCAGCAGCATGACTGCAGCACGGGCAGTGAGCAGAGAGGCTCCGGGCACCAGCCGAGGCTGCTGGGTAGCACTGTGGCCCGTGTACACAGACTTTTTTTTTTTGCAATAAAATTTTTATTGAGAGTTTTGACAGGAAATAGAAGCCATACATATCTTGACTGAAACAGTACAAACAATAAAACAGACACAGGGGTAAAGATGAGATCTGTACATGGCACTTGAGATACAGAAATAATAACTCAAAATGAAGACATGTATTAGGAAGTCAGACTATACTGAAATGTAATAATTAGCAAAACCAAACTGGATCCCAAAGAGCCAGCTCAAGAGTAACAACTAAAAAAGGTAAGAAGGATATCTCCTCCAAAGATATGATGGCTTCAGAGAAAAAAAAAGGAAAAAAAAAGATAAAAAAGAAAGCAAAGAAGGCAGGAAAGAAAGAGAGCAAAAGAAAAGGTAAAGAGATAGAAGACGAGGGTGAGGGGGATTGGGGAAGGATAGGGAGAAGGGTAGATAGGAGGGCCCCAAGGTAGCTCACAGCTCCCCACTGCTTGACACCCACGCAGTCCATATCAAATCATACAGCTCCAGCCTGGATATTGTCACATAGTGAAGCCTCTCCATCTGTAAATTGAAAGTAACCAAGTTGCACAGTTCCTGAGAAGACAGGACCTTAACAGATTTCCAATTGCGAGCCAGGAGAGTCTTCGCAGCGAGCAGAATCTGACCCAAAAGAATCCCTAAGTGATGTGGTATTGGGCTCGGAAAAATATGAAAAAACGCAACTTCCACCGTCTGGGGCACCGAGAGAGCAGTAGTTCGTTGCACCAAAGCAAACACTGACTCCCAATATTGACGAATCAATGGGCACATCCACCATACATGAAGCATGGTACCCACCCCTGAACAATTCCTCCAACAGAGGTTCGAGACAGAAGCATATATATGAGCCAGTCGAGACGGTACTAAGTACCATCTATATATAAGCTTCCTAGAGAGCTCAACATGGTTCGAACAGTGAGATATTTGGGTAGGAATAGAGATAGCTTTGTTCCATTGTAAGGAGGATAGTTGATAACCCAACTCCTTCTCCCATGCCACCATGAAAGGCAGCTTAGGGGGTATGCCATCTTCAAGAAGAGAACAATAACAAAGTGAAAGAACCCCTTTGGATAGCATCGGTTGCATACAAGCCGTAATAAATTTATGAAGAAGCACGCGCGGTTTGGTTAGAGAATGGGGTAATGACCCCAACAGATGTCTTAGTTGCAAGTATTTAAAGAAATCCCTGTTCGGCAAACCAAAAGTCCAACTAATCTCCTCAAACGTCCGGAGAGAGCCGGTGGAGGCAAAGGCCCCCAAAGCGACCACTCCCGCCGCGTGCCAAGCTGCGAAATTAGAGTAAGGAATGAGGAATTCTAGAGCACGGAGGGGAGTTGCCTGAGTCAGCTGTTTAAGGTCTGGTATGTGTGAGGCATAGTGTCTCCAAAGTTGGATAGATAATCTGGTACTGGGAAGAAGACCTATCTGAGGTGGACATCTTTCAGGAGGAAGCCACAAAATATCACAAATCCGATGCGTACTAAATAAAGCATCCTCGACATCGACCCACGCCACTGAGCCAGGTGGGGCATGAAATAGAACACACTGGGCTATACGAGACGCCTGATAATAATGAAGTAGAGATGGGACACCTAGGCCCCCTCTATGTGTTGGAAGAATTAACCATTTATTAGAGACCCTCAAGCGGTTAGAGCCATGGATGAATCTACAAAGATCAGATTGAGCGACCTTTAGTAAGGCCATAGGTATCGAGACTGGCAGGGTCCGGAATAAATATAACAGTTTCGGAAGTACAGACATCTTCACAGAAGCTATACGGCCTACCCAAGAGAGCATCAGCCGAGACCATCGGTCTAGATCCTGCCTAACCCCCCTCCACAGTCCCAGCCAATTTCTGGGCACCAAGTCTATTGGATTTTTAGTAAGATAGATGCCCAAATAGGAGATATCATCCCTCCTCCATTCGAAAGAATAGATGGACTGTAATTCCTGTAGCGTAGACTGGGCCATATGTAACGGGAGGGCTTGGGTCTTATACTGGTTGATCTTATGGTACGAAATGTCACCATAGAGTCGTAAGGTATCCATTAGGTGGGGAAGTGAGCGTGTCGGATCTGTTAATACAATTAGTATGTCATCCGCAAATAACCACAACTTTACCTCCAGGGGGCCAGGGAAAGAAAAACCCTGGATATCCCCACTCGACCTAATCAATTCCGCTAGAGGTTTGAGTGCTAAGACATACAAAATATGGGAAAGGGGGCATCCCTGTCTCGCCCCGTTGGTGATATTAAAGGGCCGTGACAAGAAGCCTGCATATGAGACTCTAGCAGTCGGATCCGAATAGAGAGCTAAAATAGAACGTATGAACTGTGGAGGAAAACACAACCGTTCCAACACCGCCTCCAGATAACCCCAGTGCAAACGATCAAATGCTTTTTCTGCGTCAATAGCGAGCAAAAGACATTCTTCCTTTTTAATGTTGGCGTGATGCAAGAGATCAATAATCTTCCTAGTGTTATCACTCGCTTGGCGGCCTTTCACAAAACCAACTTGGTCATAATGTAGCAAGAATGGGAGAATCTTGCAATCTAATAGCTAATAGTTTGGCGTATAGTTTGAGGTCCACATTTAAAAGGGAAATGGGACGGAAGTTTGAACAGTAGGAGACTTACCAGGCTTAGGGATTGTAGAAATGTGGGCCAATAAGGTGGAGGATGGGAAAGAACCTTCTGTGCTACAGAAAGAGAACAGAGACACTAAATGTGGAGCCAGCTTATCAGAAAACGGTTTATAATATAAGGCCGAGAAACCATCTGGACCAGGTGCCTTATGCAGGGGCATAGATTTAATAACAGCCTTAACTTCTGCCAGTGTGATCGGTGCCATTAAACTACCTCGCTGTGGCGAAGATAAACGTGGCAATCTAACCTTATCTAAAAAAGCATCTATATCAGCTCTCGAAGGTTGCCGGACAGAGGTATCCCCATTCAGATTATACAATTTTTCATAATAATGTGCAAAGGCATCCGGGATAGCAGCCGGATTATAAATCTTCTCCCCTCCATCCGAGAGAATAAAAGTAATAGCCTTTTTCGCCTCTCTGCTTCGGAGCTGCCGAGCTAAGAGAGCACCAGCCTTCCCACCATAGGTATAAAATTTCTGTTTCAAACGCCTAAGTGTTAGTTGAGTACGGAAAAGCTAAATCTCCGAAATCTCACTCTTAACGGATGCGATACGCTTGAGTCTTTGCCTAGTGACACAAGTTTTATTCAGAGTCTCCAGAGAGGATAACTCTCTAGACAACTGCAACAACCTCTCTTCTCGTCTCCTCTTTTCTTTTGAAGCGAGCGCGATGAAGCGACCCCTCAGAACTGCCTTATGGGCCTCCCACAACACTGTCGGGGAGGTGTCAGGTGTAACATTAAGCTCAAAATATTCAGCGATCCAGTCCCCCACCAGAGTCTTGGTAGATGACTGGGAAAGCAAATAGTCATTGATCCTTCAATGACCTGAACCCGCCAACCGGAAGGAATCAGACAGCTCTAAAAATACAGGGGCATGGTCGGACCATTGGATAGTGCCTATTACACACCGTTGAACTCTCTGCAACAAAGTTTTGTCCACGCAAAAGTAGTCCAACCTAGAGTACGACGAGTGCACTGACGAGTAAAAAGTATAATCTCTCCCTTGCGGACTCAGTACTCTCCAGGCATCGTGTAGTTTCCACTCCTGCAGAGTCTGTTTTGCGATATTACTCTGAGCTAGCAAAGACTTATAGTAAGAGCCAGAATGACTAGAAGAAGCATCTATAGAGGGGTCTAGCAGAACATTAAAATCCCCACAAACCAACAATAGGCCCTCTAGAAAGGGAGCAACCGAATTAAGGGTACGTCTCAAGAATTGTGCCGAGTCAGAATTAGGAGCATATAGATTGAGTAAAGAGTAAGTAACATTATTGATCGTCAGGACCAACAAGAGGTAAAGTCCATTGGCCCCCTTTTTTATAAGTTTCACATTGACTGCAAGCGAGTTATAAAGCCACACAGAGACGCCCGCATGCTTAGAATGAGCTGTAGAATGAAAAGCCGAGGAGTACTGCTTAGTCAGGACCGATGGGATCTTTCCCGTGGCGAAATGAGTCTCCTGGATGCAAAGGATGTGAGATTTTGACCTAGCCGCTTCTCGGAACAGCAATCTCCTCTTATGAGGGGTGTTAAGCCCCTTCACGTTCATAGACAGGATCTTAACACTCATGAGGCCTTGTCCATAGCAAATTATCAGAAAGAGACATCCAACATGGGAGTCTTAAACACCATATGACAAAAGGCGACCAAGCATGGAAGAGAAGGACTACTCCCACAGGCCAGGTGTCCATAATGGTAGGAGCAACAGGAGGGTGAACGAAAGGGGACCAGAACTCCCGGGGTCCCCCCTGGGTAAGGGATGGGAAACAACGGTGGGGGGAGGGCATAGGAAAGAGAGGGAGGGAAGAGGAAGGGAGAAAGAAGAACGAAACAGAGATGGAAAAAGAGCACAGATACAAAGAGTAATCCAATAACAGTGCACTAGGCATCAAATACTGTATGAATACTACAAGCAGTGGCACTAGTCTCATACCCAGATGAGTCAGGGGGTGCAAAACGACGAAAATAAAGGGCAGAGCAGGAGGTCCCGCTGGTGAGAGGTGGGGGGAAGCTTAAAAAAATACACTAGAGCTGGAGAGTGTGACATCAAAGATGAGCCACAGATGGCCAGGTACTAATGGGCCAGCCTCTTTAGGGGGAAAGAGGGAAACAACCCAGGGGGCGGAAGTCGGCCATGTAACATATGGGGGGAAGGAAAAAAAAAAATAAATAAAAAAAAAAATAATGAAACACGCATATCTATACATATACATTTCACAATCCTTCCAACATATTAAAATGAACAATGTTAAGACGATATTGCAATAGCAAACTGAAAAGAAGACAAGCATAGTACAAACATGTAATGAGGGGTGCTGCCACCGTCCCCGAACACCCAGCACAGGCGAGAGGGGCCAGACCCAGCCAGAGCCAGCATCCCCCCCCCCCCCCGCCCAGAGGAGACCGGGAACCGCGCCAGCCCCCAATCAGAATCCCCAATGTGCACAATGAAAACTAGGCTAGAATATCAAGCCAGCAAAGGAGCCCCATCGACCCAAACGCATCAGCCCCCCGAAACAGGGGCCACCTACCTTCGGGCCAGCGAAGCCCCCTCCCGCACAGCCCACATCCACCCCCCAACCCCGCTCCGAGCCAGCCAACACCGACCCCCCCCAGCGGCCAGTGCCACCAGGGAGGACCGGCCCGAGACACCGGCCAGAGCACAGATTAACATCCCCAACCAAGAAACATATATAATAACATGTATATCTGTTACAAACACATTATCAAACAGCTGGAACATCTCTAGGGTTATAAGAAAGATCAGTCTTATCTACACATACCCCTCCAAGTCAAATAAGGTAAGTCCCAAACTTGGTAGAAGAGAAAATTGTGCCAGAGGGCCGAACAGTAAGTTAAGTCCCCAAAACTTAGAGTTCTTAGAGAAACACATAAACTGGGAACAGCAAGTCAGTCTCAACCCGCCGATATGCTGGTAGATGCCAAAGGCCGCAATCTGGGCAACATCGCCACAGCCGGGACCATGGACCAGGATCTAGAAACCTGAGGGACAGGCTGCGTAGCAGGGTCAGACCCTTCAGTGATTGGTATATCCCATGAACGGAGGATCCTCACCCCCTCCTCCGGGGTGGCAAAAGTGGTGATTGTACCATTGTGAGTAACCATGACCCTAGCAGGGAATCCCCACTTATATTTGATCTCCGCCTGGCGAAGAGCCGCGGTGACAAAGCTAAAGCCCCTTCTTTGTTGCAGCGTGGCTGATGACAAATCCTAAAAGAGCTGAATTCGAGTGAATGGAGCTGGCAAGGGATTTTGCAGCCTGCCTGCCCGTAGTAGTTCTTCCTTCACATGAAAATAATGCAGCTTTAATATAACATCTCGTGGGGAGTCCTGTGGTAGATTCCTGGGTCTCGGCAACCTGTGAATCCGATCAATGAGAAGATCGCTTTCGGAGAAGGTAGGTAACAGGCTAGCGAAAAATTCCATCGCCCAATCTCTAAGGCCCGCTGGTTGGATATCCTCCGGCACTCCTCGAATCCTCACGTTGTTGCGACGTGACCGATCCTCGAGATCATGGACCTTGTCCCGGAGGAATTGCACTTCCCTCAGGAGGTCTGTGTGTTGGCCCGAGAGCCCATTGTGTGCATCAATCACTTTGTCGACTTTATCCTCTATGCGCGACGTCCTCTCACCCAACTCCTTTATCTCCTTTTTAAATTCGTCGGCAAAAGATTTCATATCTCCTTTAAGTTGGGAGCGCAGCGTCTTCAGCATTCGTTTAAACTCATCCAGCGGAGGGTCGGGTTGCCTAGAGGAAATAGATGTGGCGTCGTCCATGTCAGAAATATTGCCGTCCTCGCGGTCATGGACACCATCTTGAGAGTGCGGGCCCGAAAGTCGCTGTGCCTTCCTCTTTTCTTTGGGGGTCAGGTATTTGAGCATATGTTCCTGGCCTCTTTTGGCCCTGTGGTTAGCCATCGTAGAGTGTCAAAATAAAGACCAAATAGTAGGTCTGCGCCACACTATCGTCTGAAAAGCCCCAACACCAGCAGGAGCTTGCTCAAAACGCTGCCATTCCTGTCGTGCGCTAGGACACGCCCCTTCGTGTACACAGACTTTTAAACTAGTACAGACAGGAAAAGGTTTTGCGTGTTGTGCTGCATTGCTTAATCTTGAACCTTCATGCAACTTTCTAAAATGTATTTTGTATGTTACTGATTGTAACAACATTCTAATTTTGTAACGCAGAAGACCTGGTGTATAGTTAGTGAGGAGACACTATCCCTTAGGGTATTTGAGCTATGACTATAAGAAAGCTACTGCTGCGTGCCTCTCCATTATTTCAAAAATCTGTCTTGATTCTTTCATGGTACAGTGTGTGTTAATTTTGTCACAGAATACAAACATTAACATTAACACTGCCTCACTGCGCCACCAACAAATAAAGATTAATGTCTCAAAACCAAATCAAATTTCTAGAATAAGAATATAAATTGTTTTTAATTATATTTAAAATTAACTTTCATCTTAAGGTGACAGGTCCACTTAAGCTTCTGTTCTCCAGTGACCTAAATTGTACCTGACTTCCTCTGACTGACTTTTGGATTCCTACCTGGCTGTGATCTGACCTTGATACCTCTCCCATATGCTCTCCTCCTTCTTTCTTTTCTGGTCCCCTAAGATGGATACCATGTCTATGCTACCACATCTAGCTTTCTAATTCACTTGTAACTTTTGGAAACCTATCCCAGGACTATCAGTGTTCATTTTATTATTTGACAATATATAATCATTGTTTTCTAGTCTGCTCTGCTTCTTGGTCCTTCTCTTGTTTCCTGTTCATCTGTGGCCCCATTAGCTTAATTCCTGAATATTTCATCAGTGGTCCCAAGTGGGAACTCAGGCATCAGGTAACATTATTTCTTGTTGATCACTGCTGAGGGATTCACAGAGGAATAAGATAGTGTTCTTCAGCCCATAGATAATTTCAGGATTATTTATTCTTTTTCCATTTCCAGTACTTAAGCATATGACTTGAGCACTAGTCAAATCCAGAAGCTCAACTAGTGGGCACATTTGTGGGTTATACATTGAAGAGCCTAACGGAAGAAAATACTTGCCTAATCTGGCTAGAGAATGGGGCAGGTCTACTCTGAGCCAATCTTAATCAGTAAATGGTTAACACTAGAAGACCTCCAGGTCAAAGTTATTCAATTACAGATCCATCTTCAAGGTTTGAGAGTCTCAAGAACTGTAGGTTTACAGTTTGCTCCACAACAATATTAACCCAATATACATACACGTAAATAAGTGTTGGAAGCGCAATTGGGACCAAAAGAATAATGAGGTAGTCATACATTGCTATTGACTTAAATAAAAGGAAAATAAAATATATTATTAGAATACACATACAGGTATATGTATATGTAATAGTATGGGATACCCCATTATAAAAAATTATGAAAAAAACACCACCACCACAATGTGTGTGCCTATATACGTGCATATATACAGTGCTGTGAAAAAGTCTTAGACAGGTGTGAAAAAATATTGTAAAGTAAGAATGCTTTCAAAAATAGACATGTTAAAACATTTTTTTGTCAATTAACAAAATACATAGTGTGTCGTGAACAGTAGAAAAATCTAAATCAAATCAATATTTGGAGTGACCACCCTTTGCCTTCAAAACAACATAAATTCTTCTAGGTACATTTGAAAAAAGTTTATTAAGGACACCGGCAGGTGGGCTGTTCCAAACATCTTGTAAAACTAATCACAGTTCTGTGGATTTAGTCAGCCTTGGTTGCTTCTCTCTCTTAATGTAATACCAGACAGATTCGATGATGTTGAGATCAGGGCTTTGTGGGGGCCATACCATCACTTCCAGGACTCCTTTTTCTTCTTAAAGGGATAGTAATACTTTAAAATTACTAATCCCAATATTGTAGTAGTAAAAAAAAGAAATTATTTTCCCCCAGTGATATCTCTCAACCCTTTATGGTTTGAGAAATATTCACTCGCAAAGTTCCCCCCCTCCTTCCCCTTTCCCTGAAGTCAGCATTGTAGCTGACTGCAGGGGAAGTATGTCCTACGATCATCCGGCGGCTCTGCAGCTGAGCTGAGATCGCGATAATAAAAAATAAATCATTCACTTAAAAGGTCTTCTGCAGAGCCGCTGGACGGGCGTACGACATACTTCCCCTGCAGTCAGTTACAATGCTGACTTCAGGGAAAGGGGAGGGAGGGGGGACTTTGCCCGTGAATATCTCTCAATCCATAAAGGTTTGAGAGATATCACTGGGGGAAAATAATTTCTTTTTTTTACTCCTACAATATTGGGATTAGTAATTTTAATGTATTACTATCCCTTTAATGCTGAAGATGGTTATTAATGACTTTAGCTGTATGTTTTGATTCATGCTGCAGTATAAATTTGGGGCCAGTCAGATGCCTCCCTGATGGTATTGCATGATGGATAAGTATCTGCCTGTACTTCTCAGCATTGAGGAGACCATTAATTTTAACCAAATCCCCAACTCCATTTGCGGAAATGCAGCCCCATCTTGCAAAGAACCTCCACCATGCTTCACTGTTGCCTGCAAACAGTGATTCTTGTACCGCTCTCAAGCCCTTCAATGAACAAACTGCCTTCTGCTACCGCCATTTATTTCACATTTTGACTCATCAGTCCAGAGCACCTGCTGCCATTTTTCTGCACCCCAGTTCCTGTGTTTTTGTGCATAGTTGAGTCGCTTGGCCTTGTTTCCACATTGGAGGTATGACTTTTTGGACACAAGTCTTCCATGAAGACTACTTCTGATAGGACTTCTCCATACAGTAGATGGGTGTACCAGGGTCCCACTGTTTTCTGCCAATTCTGAGCTGATGCACTGCTAAACATCTTCCGATTGCGAAGCAAAGTAACCATGATGTGTCTTACACCTGCTGCAGTAGCTTCCTTGGCCGACCGCTGCATCTACGGTCCTCGACATTGCCTGTTTCTTTGTGCCTCTTCAAAAGAGATTGGACAGCACATCTGGAAACCCTGTCTGCCTTTAAATTCCTGCCTGGGAGAGACCTTGCTGATGCAGTATAACTACCTTGTGTCTTGTTGCTTTGCTCAGTCTTGCCATGGTGTATGACATTAAACTGTCTTCAGCAACCTTACCTTGTTAGCTGAGTTTGGCTGCTGTTCCTAAGCCAGTTCTGTTCCTCCTACACAGCTGTTTCTGTTTCAGTTAACGATTGTGTTTCAACCCACATATTAAATTGATGATCATGAGCACCTTTTTGGTATAATTGTTTAATCATCCACCTGACTATATGCCTTCAAACTCCCTGACTTTGTGGAAGTGTACCTAGATGAATTGATGAAAGCAAAGAGTGGTCACACCAGATATTTATTTGAATTAGGTTTTTCTTCTGTTCACTCACTATGCATTTTGTTAATTGATAAAAAATAAACTATTAACATGTGTATTTTTGAAAGCATTCCTACTTTACAGCATTTTTTCAAACATTTTGCAAAGTACTGTATATGTGCATGTATATAGATACACATATTAGTTGTGTTTTTTCATCATTTTTTTTATAATGAGGAATCCCATATTATTTTATTCTATTATACTGAATATATTTAATTTCAATTCGTACATTCATTCCTTAAAGAGTATTAAGATGTAACAGGGTGATAATAGAAGTTGTGTATGAACTCTAAATGTAGAGTTGGAATTTTAGCGGGTTTATTGTTCTAAAAGAGATTATTATGACTATTATACTGCCTATTTTGATAGAGGACTCTCCTTTTAGACTTTAATATATGAAGTCTAATCTCTTTATACATTTTTTACATTTATGTATTTTCATATTTTTTTAAATTAGGTATTAGACTAAAAGATGATACACATTTGTTTATTTATCTATTGCCTGCTCCTGTTGAATTAAACAGTCCTATCACTGATGAGACTTTTCAAGAGCTAATTGCTGATTCCCTTGGTAACATGAAAGAGTTTATTTATAGTCTTATATTTGCTCCTAATATACCTATTATTATTGCTTTACCTTGGGTCAGAATTCATAACACATCAATAAACTAGTCATCTGGACATTTCAACTTTATTGTAAGAACAAAAGGTTTGTGAAACTGCACTTCCTGCTTGTTTTGTTTCTTTTTCCCTTCGTGATTTTCTGAATCAATAAAATAAGGCAGATAGACCCCTCATTGTCTACATGACTGTTCAGTGTAAATACTAATGTGGAAGTTGTATAACAATCTGTTTTCATGGCAGCAATAGTGGTGGTCACTTATCAAGCAGAGTTTGTAGTTAGAGGCAGACAGTAGTGGTGGCCATTTAACAAGCTGATGTTGTAGGTAGGCAAATACAGTAGATATTTAAGAGGCAGAGGTCATTTACAAGGCAAAGCAAGACTGGAATAAGACAGAAGCAATGTTTGAACTGAAAAAGGGTCATATATCTATAAACTGGAACAAAGCACAGGAACACAACAGTCAGTGCAAATCGTTACACAGGATACAGGGTTATGAGTAGTACAAGTCATTCTCCATTTCAGCAGTAAACAAGCATAATAAGAAAGCAAAACCAGTGCTTTATAAAAATGACTAGCTTAAACCTAAGAAAGTAAAGGAACTTGCATGTGAGACCTGTGTGATGCAATGCCAACTGGTATAGAATTTTAATTTGTAGAGAGAGAGCAGGAATAGAGAAAAGGGGAGAGAGAGAGAAAGAGGGTAGAGACATAGGAAAAAGAAAAGGAGAGAAGAGGGGATGAAGAAAAGAGGGGAGGAGCAGGTTACAGAATCAGAAAAGTAGGAGGGGGTGGGAGAGGAGAGCATGCGCTGGCGACCGTGTGTCTAGTAGGTTGGAGGGGGCCAACCAGGTTGTGGATTAGCCCAATATAAGTGTCACGATTGTCAAACCATATAGTGAGAATATGGTTGATAGGGGTAGGGTGTCACAGCTTACCTTGGTTCCAACGCGCCACTTCAGGCAACGCTCGAAATGATGCTTTGGTGTCAGCGGCTGTCCATGCAGCATGGATTGACGCAGGATTATGGCAGCGGTTGGACGCATCAGAGCATGATGTGTCATCTGCAGGAGCGAGGCTTCAAGCATGCAGCAGGCCTCTGTTTTATGTGTTTGCTTCCTGTAGTCTCCTCCTACCTACTTCACCCCTCTGTGCTGCTCCTCCTACTTACTTCCTGAGGAGGGGTTTAAAGGGCAGACTGAGTCCTGACTCAGTTGCCCTTGCATTGTTGTACTAAACAGTTCTATATCCATGGGCTCTGTGTATGACCTCGCTTGTCTGTCCATCCAATCTGGTGCTGACCTGTGGCTCTGTCTGACTATTCTTTTGCCTTGTCCCTTATAGTAGACACCCAATCTGGTGCAGACCTGTGGCTCTGGCTGACTACCCGAACTGTGTATGACCTGGCTTGTCTGACTACCCTCTCTGGTGCTGACCTTTGGCTCTGTCTTACTAGTCTCTTGTTTGTACTCTGTAATAGCAGACACCCAATCTGGTGTGGACCTGGGGCTCTGGTGGACTAGCTATATTGACTGCAGACGTGAGTCAAGTATCTGCATTCTCTATACTGACTGCTGGCATGAGTCAGGAGCATACCCCGTTCATCGGATCAATACTTCGTGTTCCGGTTCCTGAACCTTTTCCATTCCTGTTCCAGCTCCTGGCTCCAGCGGAGACTACCAGTGGCTCCGGCCTAGTCTCCAGCAGTGTGGTCTAACTTGGCAGTTTACTATTTCTGATAGTAGTGTTTGCTGGCTGTGACCATCTGCTTGTTCCTGCCTTATTACCATTGTATGTTATTATTTAATAAACTGCATTTTACTATACCGTACTGACTCCTGAACATCTCTGGAGAACCGTGACATAGGGTCTCTGCCTTTAAGTAACCACTTCATTTTAAGAAGTGAAAACTGTCTTCAACTTTGGTGGCCCAGGCCTTGAGTGGGGGCAATGCAATTTTCCAGCCTATGGGCATGAGTGCCTTTACCGCATTCAAGAGCGTAAGAAGAAAGTTTTTTTGGAAAGGTGAAGAAGCGGGCAGGCCGTGGTATAACAGTATCTGCCAAGGGTCTCTAAGAAGGGAGAAGCCAATCAACAATTCTGTGTGGGATAAGCATGGAGTAGATGATACTAAGATATCTGATCTTAGGGCCACTGGTTGGTAAAAGTATTTTTTCAAAAGGGGATAGGGGGCAAGAGAAGCATTCATGAATCGCCGGTTGAGAAAAAAAGTGTTTGATCCAAAGGTATCTCCAGATTTTCCCAGTAGGGAGGGAAAAAATTATAAGTCAGCAAAGTTGAGGATTCTGGAGTGGTCTCTAAGATTGGTAAACAGAGATCAGGGTGGCTAGCTCATTGCGGATATTGGGAAGATTGTAGAGAGAGAGAGGGATATTTCTGCCCAAGCATACTTTTGTAAAGGGTGAAGGAAAGGACACTAGGGAATGTCGCTTGTGAATAGAGTCCCATGCTGAGAAGACTGCCTGTATAATCGGGTGAGCAACAGTGCACGTAGATTGATGTGCTCTAGGAAGGAAGGCTTCCACTAGAGGATCAACCGAGGGAAAGAAATCTCTCTCCAACAGTAGTAAGAAAATCTGCTTGGTAATAACGGAAGAGATCAGGGATACCCAGACCACCAGCTAGTCTGTCTCTGTGCAGTGTTTGTCATTTCATCCATGGTTTCTTGCCACCCCAAAGAAAGTCAGATAGAAGTCTAGTAGCTGAAGAGAAGAATGATTTGGGGATTGAGATAGAAAGCGTTTGAAATAAGTATAGGAAGCGGGGGGGAGAACCATCATCTTGAGGGTGTGCGCCCTCCCTATCTACGATACATGCAATGATTTCCATTTGAAGAGGTCTTTCCGCACAACCTTAATAAGAGGGGGAAAGTTCATAGGATATATCTGGTCAATACGAGAGTATTTAATAGAATTGGGGAACCACTTGAAGGGGAAGCTCGCGATCATGAATTCAAGATTGGGAGAATAGAGGTAGAAATGTAAAGCTTCTGATTTGTGCATATGTATTTTAAAGTCCAACAGTTCAGAGAACTGGTGTAATTCATCCATGAAAGCAGGGAGTGCTTGACAAGGGTATGAGGTGGAGAACAGGACATCGTCCGCAAACATGGGCAACTTGTGGACTGAGCCTCCAACTGAGACACTGGGGATGGAAGCATTATGGCGTACATGTTGTGCTAAAATTTCTATAACTAGAAGTGTCAACACTTTTATCGTGCACTTGTAGAAGGTTCAAAAACACGGGGGCCTGCCCAGGTGAACAGAAGTGCAGGTAAGCAGAGACAGTGATATATGGGAGCCAGTTCTCACAACTTGCACATTCAATATCAATATTTTTTTCATTGTGTAAATATTTGTCACAACATTAAGGCATTTCTGCTTCATCCCTGTACTTTTTCTCACACAAATGTGTCCAGGAGAACTTGCATTTATGGCAATATCTAAGTGACAATACTAAACTAAGCCAGCAATCCCCATGGGAGGGGACAAGTATATATAGGGAGCTCCAGACATAGTCACATCAACCATATGTGACAAACAATACAATCTGGCACACAACCTAACTACCAAGTAAAAGAAAGCAATACAATCATTAAAGGACAACATAAACAAAAATTAACAAGCAGACAAAGGTGGTGCGGTAGTGAACACAGCTGACTATGTAGAAGACGCAAACAGACAACTTATGGATGAGGGACACTACAGCAAACTACAAGAAGATACCACACCTGTGTCAGCTCCATGTAATTTGACGGAGGCTAGGAAGACCTGGGACTGGTGACTGGAAGACACTAGCAAGCAACGCTGGAGGTTGAAGCTAGTAAACGTTGGAACCCTTTTGGAAATGTTCATGCTGTAGCCAAAGCTGGGGTAAAGGTGCTAGCCGCAGAGCCAGATGTCTGACCCCAGTTGAGCCGGGGCCGGGACCAGAATGAACACTCCTCAGACTTGTAATCAAGTCGCTAGCACCAGGAAGAAAGGACCCTAATAGCGGAGCCACAAAAAGGATACTGGAATCAGGACAGACCCCTAAAGGCAAGACGACCCCCTACCAGTGTCCCAAAAACAGAAGAGAAACATCCTTCCACTAGACTACTGAGGGAACAAGAGTAAGATATAACTAGGTACCCACACGGAAAGCTCTGGATCTGAGAAGACCACCTGACTCCTCAAAAAGGAACTGAAAAGAGTGCCCAATGTGCTTGGTTTCTTCCTAACGTTTATCTACGGCGAAGTCCAGTGCTGAAGCAAGAAGAGGACTTAGAGTCCCAAAGGAAGAAATGCTGAGAAGGGCTGATCAAACTCCCAACGGAACCAATAGGAGGACACTCCTGAGGAGAATCAATGCTCTACTCTCTATAGAGAGGTCAAGAGGCAGAAATGGCTATAGGAGAAGCCAAAAGGCTGATCACACCTCTCCTGCCATCTATCTACAGCCAGGGAGGAGAGAGCCACGCTGAGAGGCAAAGAGCCAATCGCAAGCTGCAGAAGCAGCAGGGAAGAAGAAAATGAGTGGCGCTTGAGCCACCAAGAAAACCTGTCTGTCTACAGGTGGAGCATGTCTAGATGTGAAAAGGCTGCTGTCGCAGCAGTAGAGCAGAAAAACAAGTGTCACTTGAGCCACTGAAGAAAAACCCGTCTATCTACGGGTGGAACATATCCCGGTGCAGGAGTGCCTCCCAGAGGAAAGGATCGGCTGGAGGATGGTGACCCTGACGTAGCAGGGGCCGGTGAGGGAATCCCAAATACCCGCAGGCAGGGTGAGAAACCGAGACACCAGTCTCGAAGAGGTAGCAGATGGCTGTCTACTGACAGGGGAGTCAGGAACCTCTCCGTTAGCTGCAGGCACAGCTGGGAGAACTGCTGGAAGTGAAACAGCTGTGAGGCCGAAACACCCGGGAGTGAGAGAGAGAGAGCGGATCCGCACGATGAGTCGAGGCCAGGCAGGGGTCACAGCAGATAGTCAAAACGAGGTACCTGAGGGACAAAAACAGTAGAAGGGTCAAAACGTGCCAGGGCTATGAAGCCAGATAATCAAAATGCCAAATGAAGTGCCAGTAGGGAAATCCAGAAGAGTAGTCAGAAGCCAGAAGCAAATATCAGCAACAGTCAGGATAAACAGAAACTCAGCATACAAATAACTTAGCTTGATAAACAGGCCCCCAGGTAAGGGATAAGCATACATATAAACCCACCAGGACCAATCCCAGGACAGAAGGGTCAAAGGCATAGGTCAAAGGTGTAACAACCTTACTGCACAAAAGAACCTAAAAAAATAATGAAAGGGCTTCCATCTAATACTAGAGACCACCTGGAGGTCCTTATTCAGGAAGACTCATGCTTCTATATGAATCCTAAAATACACAAGGAAGGATATCTTGGACTATCATGAACACCTAGTACTGGCACACTCGCTGTAAATATATCTGGATAGATGGAGAGTATTCTGAAACCATTGGCCAAAAAGACAACAGTTACATACAGGGCATGACCAATCTCTTAAACAAACTGTGGCTTTATCAAAAAGGAAACAATTCTAGCCACCATGGATGAAGAATCCCATTACTCCAATATTCCAAATGAAGATGACATTTCAGCCTGCAAAGTATTCTTAAAGTAAGAAGACTTACCCACAGAACCTGTAACTCAGCTAATACACTTTATTCCAATGCATAATTATTTTTCATTTGGGAAAGTACTGTACATACATAAGACTGGAACTAACATGGGAAATAAATTATGCCACAATATGCTAACCTATTCATGGAGAAATTGGTGGATGAGTGTTTGCACACAAGCCAAATAAAACCTCTAGTCTACCTTCACTACATAGATTACTTCCTAATAATTTGGGCTGCCAGTGAAGCAAACATTGTCATTTCACAAACATTACAATGGTTTCCATCCTACCATTAACATCAAACTCAATCCATTCCTCCACAAATACTAACTTCTGGATACCACTACAACTATTAGAAACAACTCCATCTGGGCATCCTTGTACCGCAAACCAAAAGACAGACTTAATTATCTCAGAAATAACAGTTTTTTCCCAGACACACAAAAAACTCTCTTGCTTATTGCCAGTCCCTAAGGTATCTTCACATATGCTCTGAGACTTCTGACCGGGATAAACATCAGGAAAGATGTTATCAGTCATAGTTATAATGACAGGGTCACAGAGCCTCAAATTCAGAGAGCCACTAGTGTACCAAAAATAAATATCCTGGAATACAAACAACCAGAGGAAGAGAACAGAGTCATTAGTAGTATGCATGGGCGAAAAGGCTGGCATGGGCGAAAAGTCCACTTTTCTCCATTCTGAATTTTCACCAAAAAAAACATGCTTTTTTACTTTTCCCATGTGAATTTCTCAGGGCTTACTAAAGGCCTGCAAATCATTTTTTTAGGGCTAACCTTGTTTGAAACCTGCAAAAATGTTTTTCTAGTTTAGCCTTGCTGTAATATTTTGAATATTTAAAGTGGAACTATCATGATGATAACATTGCCCCCAATACATTACTAACATAGCGATATGCAAAAAGCCATACTTTCATTAGGCTGAATAAGTAAGCGTTATTGCAGAAAAACAACTTCTTCGGCATGAACCAGCCACACAGAGCTTACAAGAGAAGCTCTGTGCCGTCAGTAACTTCTGTTACTGGTACATTTCCTCCAAGATGTTTGCGCTGTTGTCCTCTGGTTCCTGCTGATGAAGTTGTTTTTCTGAAATAACGCTTACTTATTCAGCTTAATGAATATATGGCTTTGCATAACGCTTAGGAATGTATTGGAGGCAATGTTATTATCATGATAATTCTGCTTTAAAGGGATAGTAATACTTAAAATGTAAAAAAAATATGTTGTAGGGTTTATCCCCCTGAGTAAAACAAGAATACCCCCACTGCTGAAAGGTGTTTCATTCAAAAGTTATTAATTTTCAAAGTTTAATTTTTTAGGTGCAATATCACAGTGGCCTGAAATTGTACGGTGGCACTGTTGCTACACGATCCTATGGACAGCTCTGGTCCCGGGACCATAAATCTCCATAGGATGGTGTAGCAACAGCGCCACTGTACAATTTCAGGCCACTGTGATATTGCACCTAAAAAATTCAACTTTGAAAATTAATAACTTTTGAATGAAACACCTTTCACCTGTGGGAGTACTCTTGTTTTACTCAGGGGGATAAACCCTACAACATATTTTTTTTTTACATAAGAACATGTTTTGCATGATTTACTCTTGCCTTTTGGGAGTCTTGGGTCCACAAGCCTGATAAGGCTAGAAAAAGTGTTCACTGGGGGAAACAGAGGAACCAGGGGAAAGGGGACAATCACCCTATCGCCCGTGATTGCTGCCTTTCCTTCTTAGTTACCTGTAGGGGGCTCGCCATTCGCTGCCTGCTTTCAGCCTGCCCTGTATTCCCTATTTAAACTGAGCTTGGCACCCTTTGGTTGCCCTTTCGTGTTGTCTCTATGCTGCCTGTGCCTGCATTGGGTTCCTGAGCTTCCTGGGTCAGTCTTCTGTTTCTGCTCGTCTGTGATCGCCTGAGTTCCTGTTCGCCAGCTTCCCTGGTTCCAGCATCCGTTCTTGATCCGGTTGGGGTTGCTGTCCTTGCCGCTGTTTCCTGCTGCCATTGTGAACCGGTTGACTGCCAGTAGATTCGTTTCCTGTCCATCTTGACTGTGTTCCAGCTCCTGGTTCGCCCGCAGTGTGCACATCTCCTCCAGTCGCCCTGGCAACATTTTCATCCAACTGTGTTTCACTCCTCAGTACGCGGGTACTGGTTCGCTCCACTGACAACCGGTTGTGCGTGCACCGGTAGAGATCTAGGTTACTCCAGTACGCGGGTACTAGTTCGCTCCCTGTAACCGGCTGATTAGTGTTATCGAGTTAGCACCGGTGGTGGTTTGGTTTCCCCAGTATGCGGGTACTGGTTCGCTCCATGTACTACCGGTTGCTCGTTGCACCGGTAGGGGTTTTGTCTCTCTAGTACGCGGGTACTGGTTCGCTCCCTGTAACCGGCTGCTTAGTGCTATCCTGATAGCACCGGTGGTGGTTTGGTTTCTCCAGTACACGGGTACTGGTTCACTCCATGTATTAACCGGTTGCTCGTTGCACCAGTAGGGGTATAGTCTCTCCAGTACGCGGGTACTGGTTCGCCCTATGTTTAACCGGTTGCTCATTGCACCAGTAGAGGTTCAGTCTCCTCAGTACGCGGGTACTGGTTCGCTCCATGTATTAACTGGATGCTGTTCAGTCCTAGACAGCACCTGTAACGTTTCAGTGACTCCAGTACATGGGTACTGGTTTGCTCCATGTGTTAACCGGTTGCTTTCCATACATCTCTCAGCACCAGTGGAGATTGTTCCCTCCAGTACATGGGTACTGGTTCGCTCCATGTATTACTGGCTGCTGTTCAGTCCTAGACAGCGCCGGTAGAGTTTCCGTTTCTCCAGTACACGGATACTGGTTTGCTCCATGTGTTAACCGGTGGCTTGCCGCATATCTCTCAACACCGGCAGATTTGATTACTCCAGTACGCGGGTACTGGTTCGCTCCATGTACTAACCGGTTGCTTGCCAGCACCGGCCGAGATTGTGTACTCCAGTACACGGGTACTGATTCGCTCCAGCATTATATGGTGCCTATACCATCCTGTCTATCCAGTGGGCCTCAGCCTGTCCATCTCATGAGACTGGTCTATTACACCTTAAGCCAGTTACTGAGGTGACCATGGCTGCTATCCAGTACTTGCAGTCCAGGCTGCCCTGCCCGGTATATTGGTAAGGCCGGTAGAACCTATTCCAACTTAAGGTTGCATTACCCGGTATTGGCGGGGCCGGTAGAGCCTATTATCTGCTGTCTTGGTCTCTAGGCTGCCTTGCCTGGTATATTGGCAGGCCAGTAGAGTCTTACGTCCTCGTGGTACCAGTCTCAAGGCTGCCTTGCCCGGTATATTGGCAAGGTCGATAGAGCCTATTTCTATTCGTTGTACCTGTCTCCAGGCTGCCTTGCCTGGTAGATTGGCAAGGCCGGTAGAGCCTCCTGTTCCTTCATTACTAATCAAGGGCTGCCTTGCCTGGTATATTGGTAAGGCCGGTAGAACCTATTCCACCTTGTGCCACCTAGATTGACTTACCCGGTATTGGCAAGGCCGGCAGGGACTTCTGGTTTTAGCTGGTGGTGCTTGTAAGGAATGATTCATTGCAAACATTGTAGTAGCAGCTAAACTGGGCACAAATTTTGTAGGCAATATTATGCATCTCCCTGAGAAGAATCTAGTCACAACTAAATTAGGATATGGGAAAAGCAGGGTACATGTACCATATCTCCTATTCTCAAGGTAGCTATTATGTTGGAGACATAATAAGCAGAAACAGTTTGTTTTTTTTTATGCATGTGCTGGACTTGATGGTCTCGTGTCTTTTTTTCAGCCCCGTCAACTATGTTACTATGTTAAACCAGCTTTCAATGAGCAGAGTATAAGCCATTCCTCTATCACCTGCGTTGCTCTAGTTTATTTAACACATGTATGACTTTGTGGGATTATCTCTCGAAACTCTGCATGAACAAAGTGGCATGCTGATGGTATGGGCTACATCCTGCTGTACTTTAATAATATTGCCAGAATCAGATAGAAGATTGCTAGCTATGACCTGATGCTGCAACGGTTTGTTGCCCAGTCATATCGTCTGTTTTCTGCTCACTTGTCCATATATATGTTTTCAGGTCAACATTCTTTCCGTTCAGTCCTTTGCCCACCACACTAACCACCTCCCAACAGGTTACAACACATGAGCTCTTTAAAACCTCTATATTGTACAAAGGAATAAGACAGCATGTCAACTACCAACATGTTGGCAACCTTGCCATTCCACAGGCATACATTGGGATTATTTTGGAAGTTTTTGATTCCTTTCCAAAAACTCAGTAAGTGTGGTTTGGCAGTACATGGCAGAAGAATTGCTTTAACAGTATCACTTGTGGAGGTGGCAGGGGTTTTGGCAGCAGAATGTGTGGGCACTCTATGACTTTTATCATTTCCTACAACAAGTCCAGAGTCAGTCTCCTCTGCATCAGGAGCCAAAGGTGTTATTTCACATGAAAGAAATCTTGGCACACTCTCTAACACATCAAACTCACTTCTTTTATGTGCCCCCGATCCCCAAGAAATTTTAGGAGTGTTTATACTGCAGCGGCACCTCTAACACGTTGATGTGTCTCTCAGTTAGACCTGGCTGTGCTTCAGGTGGTATATCAACATGGAGGTACCTAGGTGTGAGCCTGCTTCCCCTCTGCTTTAATGCTTATTACACAGGGAGCAGATAGCAACATGTTTATTTTTTGGATCATGAATGAACCAAACTAACAATCTATTGACAGTTTTATGTGTTACATCCAATGGGATTATGTGTCTTGAGAATGAAAATTCCACTTTAAAGCCAAAGCCCCACAATAGAAATTGGGAGCTGCTGTTGCTTTATCCCCCTATCTCTCCTCAAGGGCAGCAACAATGTAGGTGCAAATCAAAAAACAGTAGAAGAATAGAGAAATCCATCCTGAGCCTGAAAGTTTGATATTGAGCGAAACACCTGGCTTGTCATCAGCTTCTTGCTCTAGGGTCTGGCCACAGGAAGATGCAGCAACTGTCCTTGCCTGTTACCCTAAGGGTCCTCTACCTCTTCTGGTGTACCACCTCTGTCATCGTTACTTCCCCCACCAGCAGATAGTGATTCTGTAGATTGAAGATGTGGCAGTTCATGTTTACCCATTGTACATTGTGTGGTGCGCTGACCACACATGGAAATGTGGTGGTGGATAATCACAAGCAGGGAATCAAGCAGTCAGAGGAAATTCCATCCCACAAAATATGGTGGCAGGGAGGACTCCTCATTATTAGTAAAGACTGCTAATTGTCAGTCACATGTCCTTAGCGGAATGGACAAGGAGCATAGTGACAGCAGTACTTGGTTTCTGGGGCGATGATTGATTTGGCATTGTGGACCTAGGCATCAAGGTGTTTTGCTGCAGTTGTGCCAGTTGTTTAATATGAGCTCAGATGTGTCCATTCTTCCTAGTCTTTCCTCTGTTTCACAGCTTTCCCACACATACACACACACACTGTGCACATTGAAGTTGCTGATGAAAGGCACAGTTCCTTCCTGCTCTCAAGGGAAACATTTGTATTCCAACAACACACCCATGCCTTTGGAGGGGGTACAGGAGGAGAAACATTGTTGACCAACTTCTTTTGTCAAGTGGCAGTGGTGGCAGGGGCTAGTTGTGATGCTCCTACTGCCTCAGGTGCATCATTGGAACTAGTGGCAGTGGAACCTCATTGCTTGTCTCATATCAATGCTGTTTATCCCATTCCCTTGGAGCTGCCTAATGGAGCTGCAATAACAGCACAAGAGTCGTAAATGCCTCAGTGTCACCACAGCATTTGTCAGTGGCCATTGGCCAGAGGCCACTGGCCACCATAACATGATCTTCAGGCACAAGGCCAGTAGGGCATAATTTTGTTTTGGTTTCAGGGACCAGGGCTTGTCCTCAGCAAGCAGAGTTCTATACAAACCAGTGTTAGGGGGTTTGTTTCTAACAAGCCCAAATCAATTTTTCTTCAGGGCTTGTGTCTAAAACAAGTCTAAGTCCTACAAATCAATTTCTTCTCAGGGCTTGTGTTTGGCTAACCTGAGTTCTGCATAGTGCTCAATTTTTTTTAACCCCTTAAGGACGAATGACTTGCCAGGACCGTGACTATAAGGACCGGTAATGGTCCTGGCATATCACTGAATTCTGGGGTCCCAGAATGCCATAAGAAAAAAAAATGTACATTGGTCACCTCCTGCAGGATCAGGTGGTTGTTAAGGGTTAAGACAGCTGCTGTGTTGCCTAGGAATTGTTTATAAGGAGAAATAAAGAAACCATTAAAAGGGTTGCTAAAATCCAAATTCAATGCAGCACATGTATATGGTGGTGGTGGAACTTTTGGTGGGACTTTGACAAACTGCATCCTCCTCGGGAAGAGGATGAGAGGGATCACCATAATTTATTTCTCACACTGCAGCAACCATGGCTGCAGTCCACTTTTGGACTACCACTTTACTCATACATCCCTGCACTACTCCTATTCCTTTCACCATGCCCCTTGTGTGTTTGCTGGACATTACTTAACTACTGCGTGTGTTTTTACTGTAAAGTACACAATAGAACTGATTGTGTGTGATGTCTTCCCTTGGCCATCTATAAAATACTCTCTCATCCAGTATCAAACTTCTCCAGTTATAACTTACGACAGGGTACCTATCAATGTCACATACCAATTTTTATTTTATTTTTGTAATTTTATTTTTAAAACTTGCCTCACGGCTACCTTTGTCTTCCCAGTCAATCACATGGAATGTTGGGGCATTTGGTGTAATTTTCCTTTGCTCACTTCTCACACCCCCAGACTTTCCTGTCCCTGACACAGAGATAACAGCCAGGTCAGAAAGGAGCTTGGATCACGTCTGCCTGTGTCTTCCCAGTAACATAGTAAATTAGGTTGAATAAAGATACAAGTCCATCAAGTTCAACCTTTGCCTCATACCCCGGTGACATGAGAATTGTATAGCTTTCCTGCTACCAAATAAGTTAGTCATTTATGAGACCTTCCTGATTTGCCTACTAATATACAGTAAAACCCTGTATTTTCCCTCTTGAATGAAATGTATCTAATCTTCTCTTAAATGTAACCATTGTATTGGCCATAACCACCTCCTTGGGCAAGGAATTCCACAATTTAACAATTCTACAATTTTACTGTAAAAAACCCTTCCTCTGCTGAAGTCTAAACCTCCTTTCCTCGAATCTCAAGGGGTGTCCCCTGGTCATTTGATCAGGCCTTGGAATGAATAACTCACCACAGAGATCCTTGTATTGACCTCTCATATACTTGTACAATTTGATAAGATCTCCTCTTAGTCATCTTTTTTTTTAGAGTAAATAAACCAAGTTTGTCTAGTCGTTCCTCATATGTCAAGTCCTCCATTCCCTTAGTTAATGTTGTTGCTTTTTGCTGTACCCTCTCCAGTTCTAGTATATCCTTTTTCAGAACTGGTGCCCAAAACTGTGCTGCATATTGGAGGTGAGGTCTTACTAATGATTTGTACAATGGCAAAATTATATTATCCACTCTTGCTTCAATACCCCTTTTTATGCAAGACAGGATTTTGTTTGCTTTTGCTACTGCTGTTTGACACTGGTCACTGTTTCCAAGTTTGTAGTTTACAAGTATACCCAGGTCTTTCTTTAGTAACGAGTCCCCTAAAATGATTCCATTAAGTTCATAAGTAGCCTTGGGATTTTTTATTCCCAAATACATGACTTTACCCTTTCCCACATTAAAATTCATATTCCATTTGTTTGCCCAATCTGCCATTTTTTGTAAATCCCTCTGTAGAGAGCAAATATCCTGTTCTGAATTAATTACCCTGCATAATTTAGTGTAATCGTCAAATATTTATATTTTGCTTTCTATATCTATTTCCTGGCCTCTTATAAACATGTTAAAAAGCAGTGGACCAAGTACTGAACCCTGAGGTACTCCACTCTCAACTTTAACTATATTGGAGAATTGTTCATTTACAACCACACACTGTTCCCTATCCTTTAACCAGTTTTCTATCTAATTGAAAAGGATATACCCCAGCCCCAATTTCCTTATTTTATACCCCGGCCTTCTTTGTGGCACTGTATCAAATGCTGAGGCAAAATTTAGATATACTACATCAACTGCCTTAAAGCGGAACTTTCACTAAGCACAAGTTTGCTTTATTCCATTTATTATACCGATTTTAACTGTGCTGGGTTTTGTTTTTTTGAAAAAAAAAAACCCAAAAAAAAACAATAGAAATTAAGTTTGAGTGTTAACTTTTTCCCTCTTCTCCTCATTCTGACTGGCGCCATCTTGCGGATGAGAATACAGGAGATCCTCCTCCCCGCTGGTCTGTCAGTAAGCTGGTGTACTCTCATTGGCTAGATATCGATCTCTGCCAATGAGAGTTCTCCAGCTTACTGACAGACCAGCGGGGAGGAGGATCTCTCCTGTATTCTCATCAGAATGAGAAGACGTTGAGAGGGAAAAGGTAAACCTTCATACTTCATTTCTATCACATTTTTTTTTAAAAACAAAACCCAGCACATTTACAATCGGTATAATAAATGGATTAAAGCAAACTTGTGCTTAGGTGAAAGTTCCACTTTAACAATATCTAGGTTGCTACTTACTTCCTCATAGAAGCTGAAAAGATTAGTTTGGCATGATCTAAAACCATGTTGATTCCTGCTAATGATCTTATTTTTTGTGTTGTAATCCTGAATATAGTCCCTTATTATTCCTTCTAGCAGTTTTCCCACTACAGAGGTCAAACTCACAGGTCTATAATTTCCAGGTTCTCTTTAAGTTCCCTTCTTAAACAGAGGCACTACACTGGTTGTTCAGTCTTCCTATTACCTTTTCGTGTGTTACCCAATATCTGATAATTGTATTGTTTTATTTGTTACTTGATGAGTCTCCGTTATCATTCCATATTCTCTTGTATTTACTGATGTAAAGAAAATGTTTAGAACATCAGCCTTTTCCTTATCCTCTCTAATCAACTCCCCCATCTCATTTTTGAAAGGTCCAATGCAAAGGAAGTAAATCACAGCTAATGTGGTTAATGTGGTTAACTGCACATGTAAAGAAGGAAATAACAAGTGAAAAAAAGCATTTAAACTGTTTGTCTAAAGGAACTGAACATTCTTTCGTAAACCCATCTCGACAATGGACTTACCAGGTATGTCCCGCAAAAACTGTCACTTAGTGACAGAGCATGTACCTGGTAAGTCCCGGAAGTCTGGGTCTCCGTGCGGCTGCACGCCGTTCAGGGACTCCGGAATCATTTAGAAAAAAAAAAAAATGTTAGCCGGGCGTTAAGGTGACAGCCGCGTACGCACGTGGCTGTCACTAAGGGGTTAAAATACAGGGAGTGCAACAAAGATTGCAAAAAGGCAATTAAGTTTTTTGCTATTTATATTTTTAAAAAAACTTTTTTGGATTAGTCTTGCTTTCCCTTGCAGTTCCAGTTTCATTATCTATTTTTGCTAACCTAATTGCCTTTTTGCAATCTTTGTTGTACTCCCTGTATTTTAAGAAAGAAAGTTCAGTTCCTTCAGACTTAAATAGTTTAAATCCTTTTTTCCCCCTCGTCATTTCCTTCTTTACATGTGCAGTTAACCACATTGGCTGTGATTTCATTCTTTTGCATTTGTTCCCCATTGGTATATACTGTTGAGTACATTTCTGCAACCTAAATTTGAATTCTGACCATTTTATCTCAGTATTTTTGCCTTTAAATAATTTATTCCAGTCTATGTGTTGCATTGAAGCTCTTAACAATTTTAAGTTAGCTTTTTAAAATTAAGAGTTTTGGTTGAACCTATACAGTTTTGCTTTGCCAAATTGATCTCAAATGTAACCATGTTGTGATCACTGTTTCCGAATTGTTCACTAACCTTAATATTGGATACCATTTCTATGTTATTCGTTATCACTAGGTCCAATACATTGTTATTTCTTGTCGACACTTCCACCATTTGTGAGATGTAGCTTTCCCAAAGCATGCTCACAAACCTGCTTCCCTTAGCATTCTGATAGGCCTCATTATTCCAGTTGATATCTGTATAGTGTAGGTAACACATGAAAAGCTGTGCAGCTTTCAGCATCTGCAATAATAGTCACACAAAATGTTGAGCTATTTGGCATCATCATCCTTTCTCCCCTCCTGTCCCCTAGCGTGTCCCTAGACACAGGGGACATGCTGTAGGACCCTGAGACCCCTTTTATACTATGCCTGAGGGAAATAAAGTAAATTTGCTATGTTGTGGTTATAAATTCTGTCTCCTCATTGATTTCAATGCAGTGGGTTAGGCGGAAAAAAGCATTAAAACTGCACTTTTTGCAGGAAATTTCCTGCTAGGAGATAAGTGCCATTTTTTTCCTGTTTCTCTTTTGAGGCAAAAACATACACCAATCCCTAGTTAGGATAGGAAAATAAAATGAAACTGTAGTGTAGTTTAAGGAGTCTTGTAGGCAAGAAATTTGTTCTCCATTTTTGGGGAGTCTGGGAGAAAGGAGATTTACCCAAAATACAACAATTTTGGTTGACTGTAACAGGAAGCTGTGATCTAAGTTCCTTCCTGATCTGCGTTAGGGGATTCTGGGATTTTGTAAAAGGAGCAAAGGAGATTTACCCCAAATATCTTAAAATTCGGTGTGACTGGGAAGATACAAGCAGTCGTGATCCAAGCTGCTTCCAGATCTGTCTGTTATCTCTGTAATAGGGGAGTCTGGGGGAAGAAGTTGTTGCATAGGTAGTGTTTTTTGGGGGATGCTAATATGGACAGTTATTAAAAAATAAATAAAGAAACTAAAAAAATAAAAATAGTGTGATATAGGTGACAGAGACCCTGACGTGAGCTGTGACTGAGACAGACAGATAATAGAAGAGTTATATTATTTTGTAAAGAGCAAGATATCACACACTGAGTTCTGTTAAATAATGTCCAGCAGTTGAACTAGTGGCAAGGATAGGGAGAAACGCGTTGATTATCATCTGGACATATAATTGCTGTTTACCCACTCTGTAAGTCCTGCTGTGCTTTTCAGAGACATCTTTTACATGCAGGTATGATTTTATACTTTAAATAAAGGCAAATTGATTTTGAGATTACTACCGAGTATCCTGCTGATTGATCCAGACATCATAGTGGTGCAGTCGTTTGTTTAAGTAAGGTTAGGGAGAAAGACATAGTTGCAGGCAGGGATGTGTTAGTGGTAGTACAGAAGATAACTGCAGCCATGGTCTCTGCAGCATGTGCAATCAAACATGATGATCCTTCTTCTGAGGAAGCAACATGTAAGTACACTGAAGAAGACAACGAGTCACTTTCTAGTGCTGGTGGCATGATGGAAGAAGGTGTAGTAGTTAAACTAACTGTTATGCTTCTCAATGAGAGTAAAAACACCTGCACTCAAAGTAGCAGTACTATAACTATACAATGTATAGGTAATTTTTAACCATGTCTCAATATTAAATTATGCTTTTTTAGGTGACAAAGGGTGATAAACATTTAAAGGGAGTTTATTCACTAAGGTGTAATAAAGAGGCAATAAAGTGGAGATGACTTCTCCAGTGATATCACTTCTCCTGTTCCTATATTATTATATGGAGCCTGTGCACTAATATCTCTAAAACTTAAGAAATGTTAGTGAACTGGCTCCATAGAATAACATAGTAATTGGAGAAGTGATTTCACTTGAGAAGTCATCTCCACTTTATCACCTCTATATCACGCCTTAGTGAGTAGCCCTCCAAAGTGTCTGTGTTATATCTGATTTATCTCTTACTATATCAGCTGTGTAAGTCATAAGAGTGTACAGTCTCTTAATACATTTTAACCCTTTCCGTGCCAGAGGGATACGCAATGCATAGCTTTGCAATGTGTTGCATACCCCTCTGGCACTGATAGGGTTAAAACATTCTTTAAATGGCCCTTATAACAAGAGAAAAAAACAAAACACTGTTTATAGAAGAAAACAAATTATGTACATTTATCTCAATGTGATGTGCTTAGTGAAAGTAACTAAACAATTTTTATTATTATTATTATCACTTAGTGTTATAAATGTATTTATTGTTCCAGGTACTCAGAGTTTTCTGCGATCGACTTGTGGATAATGAAGATCAATCTTGGCTTGTTGGATGCATTGAAGAAGTGGTGAGAAGTCATATGCGTGAAGATTTCCATCAACTCTTTCATCATTTAGCTTGTAATGGTGATGACAAAGTCCAAGAGGATGACTTGCGTAGTTTAATGTTCTGTGATTTTCATGATGTCAAAAGGCAAGATACTAATTACAAAGAGATGAACAACATTGATAATCTACGTTTTGTTGTGGAAAGTCATTTGGAAGAATTCAATAACATCAGTAAAAAGCCAATGAACTTTGTTTTATTTCGATTTGCTATTGAACACATATGTAGAATATCACGCATAATAAAACAGCCACGCAGTCATGCTCTTCTAGTTGGTGTTGGGGGCAGTGGACGTCAGTCAGTCACTAGATTAGCAGTCCACATGGCTGACTATAAACTGTTCCAAGTTGAAATTTCTAAAAACTATGGTAATGCTGAGTGGTGTGAGGACTTAAAAGAAATTTTAAGAAAATCTACAGAGGGTGATATGCAAGGAGTCTTCCTGTTCACTGATTCCCAGATAAAACAGGAATCTTTCCTGGAAGATATTAACAATTTACTAAATGCAGGTGAGGTGCCAAACCTTTATGCACCTGATGAGAAGCAAGAAATTTGTGAACGGATGAGACAAATAGATCGCCAAAGAGATAAAACAAAGCAAACTGATGGAAGCCCTCTTGCTCTATTTAACTTTTTTATTGATCGGTGCCGTCAACAACTTCATGTGGTTCTAGCTATGAGTCCAATTGGAGATGCTTTCCGTAATAGACTCCGCAAATTTCCTGCTCTTGTTAACTGTTGTACCATCGACTGGTTTCAGGTATAATTCTTATACTTTAACATTAATAATGAAATGTAGATTATTAAAGTGAAAGGGATACTGCAGTAAAGGAATTAAAAATGCCTGTGATAAAAATTTATATTCTGAGAACTATGTAAGAAATCTTGATATAAAAATGAACAGACTTAACTATCCACAAAATCTTTGTTTCTATAATGAAACTGTTTGTATATCAGTTTTGCATTGTGTAGAAAAAAGTGGTTCATCAGTGGCCCTCACTAACAGAACATATTTCTAGATGCCCCTGTCTGAGCACAGATCAACTAATCAGAAAGAACAATCCACTAATTACATATCTCTGTGCAGGGGTATTTGAGAACAGTAGTTGAAATACTGTGATGTAGAGCAATGATTTTGTGAAAATGTGTTTCATTTTTGTTTGCTTATTGTTGTTTAATTAAATTGATTTCTTAAGTATACTAATTAACCCTTTAAGTGCTAGAGAGTTAATGCGTTGGATACCTCTCTGGCACTCAAAGGGTTAAATTTACTGTTCACAAAAGTCATATGTGTTAAAAACTATGATCCTACATTCAGCAAGTTGTCATAGTGTTTATATGACAAAACCTTAGATGTAAGGCAAGAGCATGGTATTATATGTGTAATATGTCAGATATTTTGCTGCTTGTCCTAATGCTATATTAAATTGTAGGATAATATATAAGTAAGTAAGTAGTACCAAATAATTTCATTAATAAATGTTATTTTTTATTTTAAGTTTAATACATTTTCAAGATTACAACAATATGTTGCAGTAATATTTGATATTGAAATTTCTTTGTATTGCGAAAATGTAACATGGATATGATAGCATAAATGTAATGGGGTAAAAAAACAGTGTATGATAGTGAAAGCAATATACCATGATACATTTTCATATTTTTCTTCAAAATGGAATGCATTTCTTCATATTGAACATTAATTTCTGTGAAAGATATTACAATCCCAAGAGTTGGAAAATGTGGCATGTACAAAAGTTTGTGCACTCTATCAGTCAGTTTTTAGTAACACCCTCTTTGGCAAAAATCACAGCCTCTAAACAATTCTTATAGCCAGCTAACAGTCTTTTTTTATTCTTGCTTTAGGAATTTTTTCTATGCTTTCTGGCCGAGTGCTTCTAGTTCAGAAATATTCTTAAGTCATCTTGCATGTACTGCATGTTTGAGATCTGCCCACAGATTTACAATGATATTCAAGTCCAGGGACTAAGAAGGCCATTCTAAAACCTTAAGCTTTAATTTCTTGAAGTAGTTCATGGTTGACTTTATGTTTTTTTGGATCAATAAGCTGTAATATACAACAGCTTTTAATCTTGAGTTTCTTCGCTGATTGTGCAACATTAGCTTACCAGAATTTGTTGATACTTGGTAGAACCCATTATTCCCTTTACCATTCTTCCTGTACCACTGTCCACCATACATCCCCAAAGCACAGTAGATCAACCCCTATGCTTAATAGTTGGCAAGGTATTCTTTTCTTCAAACAATTATCCTTTTCCATAGGTAATTATAGCCAAATAGTTTAAATTTAACTTTATCAGACCACAACACTTTGTTCCAAAATGCCTTTGATGTTTTGTGTTGCATACTTTAGACACTGACTTTTGTGATGAGGTAACAGTTAAGGTTTAACTTGTTTCATTCTGATGACTCTTCCATACAGATTATGTTTGTACAAGCAACACTGCATAATGAACTGGTGAGTAGGGATTGGTGAAAGGTCCCGTTTTGTTCTCATGAGATATTCCGCAAAAAACGTGGTTCACTGCTTTTTTTTTATGAGAAATTATGGCCTAGCAAAACCATTATAATTTACACCATGTTTTGCCTATGCCTTTCAATGGGGAGAAACTTCTTGCCCACATACTATAAAGATCTTGCATTTTCACAACAAAAATGTGAAATAAATAGGATGTAAAACAGAGTAAAAGCTGCCAGAGACAGATAGGGCAAAAATCAATTTTAAAGCGATTTACCTAGCAAAATAAGGGTTTTAGAGGCTCATAATGTTTGCTGGCACTATGAGCACCTGTTATTAAAAAAAAAAAAAAAGAGGAGGAGATGACAGGACCCTGATGCATCCAGTGACACAGAGAAGGAGTAGGAGGAAGTCACCACCATCATGAAAAGGACTGGGAGTCCACATTCTCCAGACCCAATGATTCCCAGTCCCCCAACATCATCAATTGGCATCTGGGGGAAAATTGGAACGAAGGCAGAACTGGGTAGCACTATGAACAGTACAGGTCAGCTGCCTGTTCCTGGTACTACTGCTGCCAGTGTGCCCTCTAATTCTGTGGAGGAGGAGATGGCAAGCATGACATCTGGAAACCCTAAGTCAGATTTGTTATCCCCAAGTAATCCCACTTCTACACAGCAGTTAGAGACTGGTAGGGGTATGTATGTGTCTGTGTGTGTAGGGGGGGTGGAGCAGCTGTTGGGACTAGCTCCAGTATGGGCCTTAATTCTGAAGTAAAAGGGGAAGTCAGAAGCCATACTGGTAGTCGGGGAAGCCCACATACTCCTGACCCTGTGGTTCCCATTCCCTTGGCATTGACCCTCTGGTGAATGATGCTAAAGAAGGTAGAACTGACTATTATGAGCAGCAGCGCACATCAGCTGCCTGTGCTTACTGCTAGTGATGCCAGTGTGCATTCTTCATCTGAAGATATGGCAAGTGTAACAGTAGGGGACCTGGAGTCAAGTGATAGTTTGCATTTGGTTCAGTTAGATTAGTGTGGTTGGATGTTATACTCATATACATTATAATTGTGGTATATGAGCCTATCCACTTTATCAGATGTGGAATTTATTGATTTTTATGATTTGTATTGTATTTGCTCAAGTTTTACAGTTTTAGCACTCGAGGAGTTAACAACCAGAGATTGCTCTCTGGGTTTCTAGATTTGTTCATGTCAATTGTTTTTAACCATGTATGCTCTGTTGTTTCTAGTTTGTCGCTTGGCAGACTGTGATCAGGTCTGGACCAGACTTGGACCCAGCCTGTCAACCAATTAGATTGGACCTTATGGTTATTTAAACTGATTCTTTGTAACAGCTCCTGTTTGATCCTTTGTTTTTTTGATAAAGCAGTGGGTTAGCATTGGGAAGCACGTTAGACCTGCAATTTTAACACCATATATATGGTTTTATCATTTAGGTCCTATTGTACGGACTCCAATTAATAAAATATTTTTGTAGATCTGGAGCCATTTTTGTTTTGATTTCCATTTTTTATTTTCTTCAGTTTATAGCCACTTTTTAGTTTTTTTAGTGTCATGATTTTTTTTTATTATTTTTTAAAGATTTTTATTATTGTATTCTGGAGAATACCAGTTTAGCACCTAAACATCGTTGAGTTGTAGTTGGATACCACAGTACATGCCAAGGTACCCGAGTGGAGATGGGTCAATATTTCCATATGCTGGTTTAGTCAAATTGTATTCTGGCTATCATATTTGTGAGTACCATTTCATTAGATCTTTTGATTTTATTCGAACTGATTTACACTGTGTGTTTTTTTATTTTTCCATATTTCCCTATTGGTTTAGCCATTTGGAGAGCGTGAGTTTCTTCAGGTGCAGCCCTTTCTGGATTGTTTCAAGATCAACTGATTGTGGGATAGCTACAAACCCTATTAATCTTTTCTAGCTGTGCACTACATAAGTAGATTCACAGCAAATCCTGGGAGTATACACCTGATTATGTCTCCAGTCTGTCTCTCTTTTATTTTTTCTCTGTTACATTTGTCATCATCACCAACCAGTCCCACTCCCATACAGCAGTAGCAAGAGACTGGTGGTGGTGATGAGAGTGAGTGTGATGGGGAGGAGCAGCTGTTGTACAGGAGTGAATGAGGGCCTTTTTTAGCAAAAAGGAATGGGAGACAGATATGTAAGTGGTTATGGGCATCATCACCACCACCAGCAGTGACATTTCAGAGTTTGTTGTGTCACGTTGCTATTTTTTCCCTTTTAATCTCTGATTTTTGCCTCCCCTTATTTTCTTTTGGCTCCAGCCTCTTTTTATACCTATGAGCCCTGCACTCTATGAGCTTGTGTGACTTTTATTTGATTACTTGTTTTGGCTTCGTTTCTTGTGTACCGAACCCTGGCTTGTCCCTCCTGCTGAATTTTGTCTGCCCCCTGATATTTCCTGACGCTCCCGGTTTTGATCTCGACTGCCTCTAATGTTGGCTCGGTTTACTCTGTTGGATTATCTGCCCCCGGTGACCTCGGCACTCTGACTACACTTGCTCCTGCCTGTTACCAGCTGTGGGGAGGTTGAACTCCTTCCCTTTAGTCTGGTACAGGTTGTGCGGCCTCTGCAGCCTGACTCTGCTGTCACTTGCCGCAGGCATCACTTGCAGCTGCTATCCATTTGCCTTCCCCAATCTTAGTGGGGTGGAGAGTCTCTACTGGCTAATGTGCTTCCGGTCTCATCTCTTAGTGGGCTGTATCCTCATTCTTCAAGATCCCGCTATTGTGTGCCCTTGATCACCGGAGCGATCGGTTTATCTAGTTGGAGCTTCTTCAGCTGGGTCTCTCTCTCCTCTACCTTGTCTATATCTCTACTGTTACCAGTTCGTGCCTTGTTACAGTCTTAGCCCGTTGTACCAGGTCAGTACTCAAGTTGCAGCCTGTTTATTTATTTGTTTGTTTATCTGTTTTTTCTGACCTTGTTACAGGCAGTATTTCTGCCTATTCCACCTACCTATTATTACTCTGCTTTTTTCTCTATACTCTGGTTGCATATATACCTTGTAGCTTTTTTTGAGTGTTTATTATGTTTTCATGCATTTTGTGTTTAGCCTTTCTGGGCTTTCTGGTTTCTTCCTTGCTATTGAGGGTATTTCCTGGATCACTAACAGGTTATACCAAATGTACCTAATTTTGTCCAGAGATATCCTTTCAGTGTTGTCCAAGTGTATATGCTACATATTTATTTTTCTAATATCTTGATGAAAAATGTGAATACATGTGAGATATAAAAAACAGTAACAGTTCTTGGTACTCAATACAAAGACAGAACCCAAAAAGAAGTCCTCAGTGCTGCAGCTTCTTCTATGGAATCCTCAGTGGCACCATCACTATGTAATGCAAACACAGCAGGGGGAGAGAAGAGCGCAAAACATCAGAGAGCAGCTAGTGGCTGAGAAATGTGAACTGCTGAAAATAAAATGCACTCACAGGATAGTTTACTTGTCATAAACACCCAGAAAGTATTCTGAAGAATGGAGTAGGTTCTCCTATTCAAACAGATCTCTAAACAAAGGTATCTTGCCCCAGTCTTCTTGTGGAGATGGTCCTTAAGTATAAAGCGAAACAAGCTCTCTAAGAGTAAATCTGTATGGCTTGTTGGCTCAAAGTATGGCCCCCAACTCAGAAGAACTCACCAGATATAATGTGAATAAATAAGCCCCCTGACAAAGTGAGAAGTAAGGTGATTTATTCACATTGTTTACATTATTTTCAGCAGTTCACATTTCTCACTCTCTAGTTACTCTCAGATGTTTTGCACTCTTCTCTCTCTTGGCAGGGAGGACTTATCATTATTACTAAGCTGTCCTTAGTGGAGCAGACAAGGGACATAATGAAAGCAGTACTTGGTTTCTGGGGAGATTATTTGACATTGTAGACCTAAGCATCAAGGTGCTTGGTTGCAGTTGTGCCAGTTATTTGATATAAGCACAGATGCATCCATTGTTTCCAATCCTCCCCCTAGTCACAATGTTTCCTTACAAACACAGCTCACATTGCAGTTGCTGATGAAAGGCTTCCTGCTGTCAAGGGAAAAATTAGTAGTTTATCACCCCCGTGATTTTGGAGGAGGTGTAGGGGCGAAGCATCATTGGCCAACTTCTTTCCTCTAGATAAACCTGACATGTTGGGGGCTAGTTGTGGTGCTGCTACTACCTCAGGTGCATTACTGGAGCTAGTGGCAGGTGGAACCATCATTACCTGTCTCATATCACTGTGTTGATCCTAGTCCCTTGTAGCTTCCCAATTGTCCTTATGCTTAGAGAGCTCAGCAGTAATTACAGTTGTAGCAAATGCTGCAAAGTCACCATGCCATTTGTCAATGACCACTGGCCACCATAAAATGATCTGCTGGCACTAGGCCAGTGGGGCATAATTGTTTGGTCAATTGTTTGGTCTATTTTATTTTTTTTATAAAGGTTTGTGCTTAACAAGTCTAATTCCTACAAATGCATTGTGTTTGGCTAACCTAAGTCCTACACAGTGCACTCACAAATATTGTTCAGCCTTTTTGAAAGCCTACTGCTATTCTGCCTAGAAAAATGGAATGCATCAGGGCTGATGCATAAATCAATGCATCTACCCAGACGCAGCCAAATATCTGAACAAATAAACCAGTTCAGTCTTTAAAGGGGATTCCTTGGATTGCTAAAATAATTCTTTATTAATTACACCATTAAAATAATTCACAAAGGACAACATATATAAAGCAACTAATTAAGTGAGTAGTGCTTGTATAAAACCACAGTGCTGCTAAACAGATCTCTGAGCTATCTAGTATGTTATTTGATATAAAGTATCTAATTGACTAAGCGTTCACAGCTCTAGGGTTCTTATTGGCTTCTTTACCGAACTCTTCATTAGTTATAATATCACTGTCAAGTATCACTTCCTTTTATTTGACAATAGTTAGTACTAATGTAAATCACCTAAGTTGACTGTAGAGTAATAAACTTTCTAGTATACACCTTCTAAGATGAGTATTAGAATTCCATTCATTTCTCATCATCCGCTCTATTAATTACAGATAGTACTGAATAAGTTACTACGTTGCACACTAACGTCTATGCTCTCAAATCTCACAGCCGATCGTACACTTAGGCTAAAACCTAATCTCAATAGTTCGATAGATCTATCACCTACTATAATGCTCAGTGAATGATTACCATATGTATGGTTGCAAATCTATCTGTTAATTACTAGTGATATCGATTACTATCTAGTTCCTAGCCACTATTTTTATGATAGCTCAGAGATCAATTAAGTTTTGTTCATTGGGCCATTCAATTTATGCCCTTAGTAATGCGCTGCACCGCCCAACGCGTTTCGCCGCATACACGGCTTCGTCAGGGGCAATCTATCATAGATAGATTGCCCCTGACGAAGCCGTGTATGCGGCGAAACGCGTTGGGCGGTGCAGCGCATTACTAAGGGCATAAATTGAATGGCCCAATGAACAAAACTTAATTGATCTCTGAGCTATCATAAAAATAGTGGCTAGGAACTAGATAGTAATCGATATCACTAGTAATTAACAGATAGATTTGCAACCATACATATGGTAATCATTCACTGAGCATTATAGTAGGTGATAGATCTATCGAACTATTGAGATTAGGTTTTAGCCTAAGTGTACGATCGGCTGTGAGATTTGAGAGCATAGACGTTAGTGTGCAACGTAGTAACTTATTCAGTACTATCTGTAATTAATAGAGCGGATGATGAGAAATGAATGGAATTCTAATACTCATCTTAGAAGGTGTATACTAGAAAGTTTATTACTCTACAGTCAACTTAGGTGATTTACATTAGTACTAACTATTGTCAAATAAAAGGAAGTGATACTTGACAGTGATATTATAACTAATGAAGAGTTCGGTAAAGAAGCCAATAAGAACCCTAGAGCTGTGAACGCTTAGTCAATTAGATACTTTATATCAAATAACATACTAGATAGCTCAGAGATCTGTTTAGCAGCACTGTGGTTTTATACAAGCACTACTCACTTAATTAGTTGCTTTATATATGTTGTCCTTTGTGAATTATTTTAATGGTGTAATTAATAAAGAATTATTTTAGCAATCCAAGGAATCCCCTTTAAAGACTGAACTGGTTTATTTGTTCAGATATTTGGCTGCGTCTGGGTAGATGCATTGATTTATGCATCAGCCCTGATGCATTCCATTTTTCTGGAAGTTTTTCTTTTTCCTTCTATCTTATATATTTCTAAACCTGCGGTCTAAACATTAAATTTTCAATAGATTTGGTAATCCAACTCTGTGTCTTTGCTATTCTGCCTAGCCATTGTTTATAAAGAAAAATATGACTCACAATCCAAAATTAATGTGGCAAATGTGTATGGTAGTGGTGGACTAGTGTGACTGATATATATCTCTCTCTCCATCTCTCTCTCATATATATATATATAACAGACCATAAACCTGCGCTCCTCCAGTGAACTAGTGATTAGTGCTATGTATAAAAATGAGGCATTAGTGCCAACCTTTTTAGGCCCAAAAAAGAGGGGGTAAGCTTGCCAACCACATCAAGATTCCTCATTTGTGGCAAGTACCTACTCTCAACACTTAATCCCTATCTAAGAAAAAAATAAAATAGAAATATTCCTGAAGAGATGTTATAATAACGCGTTGAAGGGGGACCCCTTTTCTTTATATTATGACAGATATATGTAGGTCCCCATGTGTGCAATTAAAAACAATGGACAAACAATTTAAAAAAGTGTGAGAAAGGACTTGTATACCTGTATTGGGGAGAGATCACCACTCAAGAACCGGAGCTCACAGCTCTTATAGGCAATCACCCCCACAGGCAACATGTAGAATGATCAGTTGGAAACTAACAGCATTTAAAACCCAAATTAACCTCTTAGGGCCTGAAATAAGAAAATAATAATTAAAATGGACAGTGAGAAGCTGCTAAAGAAAGCATTGGAGATAGATAGAAAGACAGAGAGACAAGACAACTTCCAGCGCTAGCTCACCTAAATGTGTAAAGAATATATGTGTGTATATTACCTCATAATGTTATTTATATTAAAGTGTCCATTAAAGAATATTAGAAAATAACTGAAGTGTGCAGCAAGGAATAAAGGGGTTCTCCAATCCCCCAAACAAGTGCAAACACAGAACAGACCATAAACCTGCGCTCCTCCAGTGAACTAGTGATTAGTGCTATGTATAAAAATGAGGCATTAGTGCCAACCTTTTTAGGCCCAAAAAAGAGGGGGTAAGCTTGCCAACCACATCAAGATTCCTCATTTGTGGCAAGTACCTACTCTCAACACTTAATCCCTATCTAAGAAAAAAATAAAATAGAAATATTCCTGAAGAGATGTTATAATAAGGCGTTGAAGGGGGACCCCTTTTCTTTATATTTTGTCAGATATATGTAGGTCCTCATGTGTGCAATTAAAAACAATGGACAAACAATTTAAAAAAAGTGTGAGAAAGGACCTGTATACCTGTATTGGGGAGAGATCACCACTCAAGAACCGGAGCTCACAGCTCTTATAGGCAATCACCCCCACAGGCAACATGTGGAATGATCAGTTGGAAACTAACAGCATTTAAAATCCAAATTAACCTCTTAGGGCCTGAAATTAGAAAATAACTGAAGTGTGCAGCAAGGAATAAAGGGGTTCTCCAATCCCCCAAACAAGTGCAAACATAGAACAGACCATAAACCTGCGCTCCTCCAGTGAACTAGTGATTAGTGCTATGTATAAAAATGAGGCATTAGTGCCAACCTTTTTAGGCCCAAAAAAGAGGGGGTAAGCTTGCCAACCACATCAAGATTCCTCATTTGTGGCAAGTACCTACTCTCAACACTTAATCCCTATCTAAGAAAAAAATAAAATAGAAATATTCCTGAAGAGATGTTATAATAAGGCATTGAAGGGGGACCCCTTTTCTTTATATTATGTCAGATATATGTAGGTCCCCATGTGTGCAATTAAAAACAATGGACAAACAATTTAAAAAAGTGTGAGAAAGGACTTGTATACCTGTATTGGGGAGAGATCACCACTCAAGAACCGGAACTCACAACTCTTATAGGCAATCACCCCCACAGGCAACATGTGGAATGATCAGTTGGAAACTAACAGCATTTAAAACCCAAATTAACCTCTTAGGGCCTGAAATAAGAAAATAATAATTAAAATGGACAGTGAGAAGCTGCTAAAGAAAGCTCTTTTTTGGGCCTAAAAAGGTTGGCACTAATGCCTCATTTTTACACATAGCACTAATCACTAGTTCACTGGAGGAGCGCAGGTTTATGGTCTGTTCTATGTTTGCACTTGTTTGGGGGATTGGAGAACCCCTTTATTCCTTGCTGCACACTTCAGTTATTTTCTAATAATGGACACTTTAATATAAATAACATTATGAGGTAATATACACACATATATTCTTTACACATTTAGGTGAGTTAGCGCTGGAAGTTGTCTTGTCTCTCTGTCTTTATATATGGTATAGATGGTAACCCTTCACATCCCTCATCATCCTCATCCTCTGCTGTTAATAATACGTTTAATAACGTATAATAATACGTTTGGCTTGGCTTTCCCTGTCATGTATGGTCTTGTCCACTTCTGCTACCTGATACTCAGATAGTATTAGATGTCATTTTCATGCTGCACTAAAAACATGCCCAGATTCGATGCTTGCTGGTGGGCAGCTAAGGGTTTCCACTAATGTACGTGTCAATGCTGGCCACACACATTGTTTTGTTTGCTGGGGTTATCCTTTCTGCCCAGAACATAGCTATCCTGCAAGTGTGGTGAAACCATCTCACATGCAGTACGGCCACTCCCAGGAGCTACACGGTGTTCCTGTGTATCAGTTATTAGCCCATACTCTGGGAGCAAATTCCACAGAAATGTGCCACCACCACCCCACAATACAAATGGATATTTGCCGACTCTGAGTCCCATGAATCACTCTATGCTCAGAATGGGAATTGGATGTTCTGGTTGAAGATGTAGCTGATCCTGCTGTTGCTGGTATAAACCCTTTGCTGCCTTCCTTTGCACTATGCTTTTTAGCAGTTTTTTGACCCTAACTTTCTCCCTCTCATTCTCCATAATGCAGCCCTTCACTCAATCAGTAAGCACATCTTAGTGTTGCTTGACAGAATCAGATTACTCAGAGAGATGGTGCTGTGCTCATTGTTCTCAAAGCAGGCTAGCATGTGCTTTACTAGCTGGTGCTTGTCTGTTTTGTCATTATGGATAGATTCCTCAGCCAAACGCCTCAGTTTTTTTTTCTGCAATCAGTTTATCACTGGAATAATTTAGCTAATCCCTTCCCCTGCAATACTAACCAGCATGGTTGCCTCCTCAAAAGGTTTCAGCAGCTCAAGTACATCGCTCATTAGTTGTCATTGCCCTGGTGACAAAGAGGCACCCTTCAAAGCCTTCTAGTTTTGCACTGTGTACTCGCTAATAAAGTTATACTGCTTGTACAAATGCTTTGGCATATACAGAGTGGAATTCCATCTGGTAGGAACCTCTATTTTCAGCTGGTGATGTGGCAGGTAGTTACGCTGTTGTATGGAATATAACACATTGTTTGCATTGTATGAATGTGCCCAGATTTTGCAGGTGATGATCAGCGTCATTCTGAGGGTTTCAGCTTCTGCCACAAATCTGGTAACAATTATATTTAGTACATGGGCAAAGCAGGGCACATGCACCATATCACCTGTGCTCAGTGCAGCTATTATTTTGGAGCCATTATCAGCAGATACAAAACCGGCTTTTAAAGAGTGGGGTACTTAATGCATCTATGGCTTTTGTGGAACTGACTCTCAGAACTCTGCATGCACAAGGTGGAATCCCGATAGTAAGGGCAGTCCTTCTGCGCCCTTTTAATCATACTGTAAGAACCAGAGGCAAGATTACTGGATGTCAACTGATGCTCTAATCTAGTGTTGCCCACTGAGCAGTCACATTCATATAGTCTGTGCTCTGCTCACTTGTTCAAACATCTGTTGTCAGGTGGAGTTTCTTGCTGTATGAGCTTTCCAGCCCTTTCCCACCACAATAACAACCTACTTGTACAATTCTGGCACAGCCATCCTGGAAAAATTACTGCTGCTTGTGATATGCCAGCAAGGACCTACATGTGACAGTAGAAAGGGAAGGAGAGAAAGGGGCTCCTCATAAAGGAGTATTATTGTATATCAATTTAGCCCCAAACCAGTCCCTACATGAGGGTACTCACATAGATCAGTGATCTACCACTCACATTTATGTGAGCTAGACAAGAATAGCAGGTGAAAGATATTTTTAACCCACTTTTACTTGGGTCTGCTCCTCCAGAATCGCACAGCTGCTCAGGTTAAACCAGGTACCACACAAAATGATCGCCTCGACTGACCCAAAAATGAGAGAGAAAAGGCAGTGAAGTAGACAATCTTGATACTCAGAGCGCTATAAACATTGATTCAGGGACATTTAATATCAGTACTCACAGAGCTGATCTCACCGGTGTCTCCAATACACCAGCATCAAATGCAGAGAGAATATACTTGTCCCTGCAAAAGCAGCAAACTCTCAGGTCTTGGCTAGTAGTTGCCAGTATCCACAGGGTTAATCGTAGTAATACACAACAGAGGGTGATTAGAAGAAAAAACTTTCTAAGTGTGCAGAATATATGAAAAAGATTTATTTAAAATTATTTTTGCATTTGTGTGTTTAACAATTAAAAAAAAAAGCATATATAAAAACATCCAATCCACAAATATATTTATGCTCATAAAAATGTAACGCATTTCGTAGCGTTTAATCGCTAATTTATCAAACCACTATGAGCTTAGTGTATAAATCACAGCAAACAGACAAACAGCACGCTTTCATTTTTTAACAACTTTTATACCCTCCCCTCAGTTTGGATCTCTCCTATCAGCTGGCCAATCAGCAACAATGTATCAACTATCACAGTGTTGCTATTCATTAACCCCTATCAATGCCAACCACTATTCATTCTCCAAAAAATCCTATATCAATATCCCCTGAAGAGGGAGAATAATTTGAGACCAACCAATTTTCATATATTTTTATATATATCTCGGTTGCAGAGATCCTTGACAAAGAACCGGAACACATTCCAGATTTATGGGCATCAATTAATACCGAATTAACCCCCTATATTTAAAAGCAAAAAATGTTGATAATTGTGCAGCTTTTAACTCTTCAGTGTCACAGGGGTGAGCACTGCACATCTATATGGCAGTGACAGGGTTAAGGGAAGGCAGCTGCTGTCTCTGGCTCCATAGAGAGCTACAAGGAGATTCCAACATCACCAATCTGAGGCGATGTTGGGACTGTGAACGCCAACAGAGAATGCTATTGGAGTTTAGTGCTTGTAGTGAACAGCCACATTAACATATAAACATACCCACATACATACAACAGTGGCTTATTATCATGCATTTCTGTAATGTAATGAGCCATTGTTATTGTGTTAAATGCAATATTAAAACCTGTTGCAGACATGGCAGATTGATGAGGATGATGGCAGACTGGAGGCAGATTGAAAGGTACAAGTTAGTGCTAGGGTTGCCACCTTTTCTTCAAAAAAATACCGGCCATGGCATTCCCTCCATAGACTTAACATTGGACAGAAGCCAATTTTTTACCAGCCTGCCGGTAAAATACCGGTTGGGTGGCAACCCTAGTTAGTGCATATTGGTGATGTGCCTTCAACACAGATCTGACACAATGTCGCCATCCTAAGCCCTTATTGAACCTTAGTGCATCTCCCCCAGAGGAGTGATGCAGAATAGGAAGGATTAACATAACCAGTTGTTAGTAGGAAAGGATAATTAATGTACCTGTGGAGAGACAGATTAAAAGAATCAGTTACATTAAAATAGCATATTCCTGTTTCAGTCCCATTTCACTTTTAAGGTGAACCCCCCCCCCCCCATGTGTGTCACCCTCTGGTTACCCTTTCAGCTCTCAGATTTTTCATTTGATGTAGGGAGGATGACACCTCCCCCAATGAATATCAATGCCTTCTTAAAATGTATTAAAATTAAATAATATATAGTATTGTTCTTGTGTTAAAGAACCATTTAGAAAATAAGTATATACATGTGAGCACAGGCCTCTGGGAATCCTTCTACTTGCATGTTTAACGTATGGTGAAGGCTGGTGTGATATTGAGTCAAGAAAAGCATGCCTGGGTTTTTGGAATTGGCATTTGTGAAAATAAGAAAACAAGTTCTCTGAAAATTGAGGGAAAGGACAATTTGTGTAAAAAGGAGGGGAGCTTAAAAAAATAAAATGTATCAGTTCTACCAATGAAAGTATTGGGCAATTCTGGTCCTCAAGTGCCCTCTAACAATTCATGATTTTTAGTTATGCCTATGAGAACCTGCTTACTAGTTTTGTACCTTTATACCTACAGTTACTTACCTGACTTATTTAAACCCTATGAGTAGACTCTCTGGGGCTCAGTCATGGATTAATTTGCCAAAGTCTGTTTCCTTCTCCTTTTCCTTGTATCTAGTTCTTTTGTCCATTTTTCTAGTGCCAGTTCATGTGTCCATTCCTGAGTCTGTTCCCAGTGCCTTATTCCTGCTTCCAGAGTCTGTTTCCTGGGCCTGTCCCTTCTTCCCTGTACATATGTCCAGTACCAGTACCTGTATCTGTCCCTGTGATGGCACTGCAGCTCTTCTCTGCTCTGAGTACCTGCTTCTTGACTGTTGCTGTAGTGGTAATAATCTTACTCAATTTCCTAGCAGCAGTGACTTGTCTGCCATGTTTCTTGTCTGTGGTGACTGTAATTATCTTCTGTTCCCTTGCTGAGGTTTCTTGTCTGTCCTCCATTTTTAGCATTTGGTCATTGCATCTGCTCACCTTGCCCTAGCTGCAGCAGCTTCTCTGCCATCTTCTAAACTCTATGTTCAACTCTGTCCTCCAGTCTGCCTGCTCTTGTGGCTGGAACATGAATTGCTTTCAGCAAGCCTGCCTTGCCCTCTCTAGATCTTCATTCTGTCACTGTCAAGCTCCTCAAGGTGGCATTGCTATAGTTTCAGATATTGCTAATTCATACATATCTAAATAGGGAGCCAGCTACCACTGTTTACCTCAGTTTCAGAGTTGTGTCCCAGAATCCTGATCCATGTTCATAGTCTGGTGATCTGTTTTTCAGCACGTCAGCATAGTTTTTTTTTATTTGTGATCCATGCCAATGTCTGCTTGATGACTGATTAAAATGACTTACCATTATTTGATCCATTTATACCCAAGCAGAAATTACTGGAGTTGACTAACACCCCCCCCCCAACAAAACAAAAACATCCATTAATTTGTTTCCCATTAGATTGTAAACTCTCCATTAAGTGTGAGTTGAAATAAAAAGGCTGTCAAAAATAATAATGCTATCTTTCAAAGTAATGTAGAGTTTAAAAACTAAATATATTACGTATAAAATGTAGGTATTGGCGCACTAGTGCCTAAGACGCTGAGGGATGGCAGTAGTATGGAATAATGTATTTTGCAGTCCTGCTTTAATAAGCACCTATTTATTTGCAGTACTTGTGTTTTGAAAAACTAGGTGCTTTTTATAGAAGTTTAGCATACATTCAGCTTGACATATCTTCCAGAGCATTGATTGTAAAATGTGACTCTCCAGCTGTTGTTGGGCTTTAGCTGCCATTATAACTCTGACTGAGACAGAAATATAAATAGATACCGAGGGACAAAGCAGGATAGATAGAAGCAAAGAGTATAAGAACATGCAAGAGAGTATCAAACACAGTAAAGGGAGAGAGAATGCAACATAGAGAGAGAGATTGAAATAGATGGTAACAGAGATGATGCTTAGAGAGCAAGCCTGACACTGAGAAAGACAAAATTACATTTTCATTTTACATCCCTAACTGCACATTAAAGCATTGTGGGGAATTAAGCAATTCTTATTACATTTTGTAAAACTGTACACTGTGAATACTTAAATGTTATATATTCCATTTACATTTATTTTAACCATAAGTGTAGTACATGTTTTGAGATTTGTTTGTTTTAAACCTTTCCTTTTAGTCGTGGCCTGAAGATGCACTGCAAGCTGTGGCAACTCGCTTTCTCAAGGATATGGAAATGTCAGAGGAAATTCAAAATGGATGCATTGAAATGTGTAAAAGATTTCATACATCTACTATTACTCTATCAGAGAAGTTACACACAGAGCTTCAAAGATACAACTATGTGACACCCACATCTTATCTGGAATTAATATCCACATTTAAAGTTTTCCTTCAAAACAAGCAAACGTAAGTAGTATGAATCCCTTCTCACACTAAATTGTTCCAGAATCAAACTACTAAAAATGCAGGGAGTGCAACAAAGATTGCAAAAAGGCAAATAGATAATGAAACTCTAATTGCAAGGCAGATCAAGACTAATCAAAAAAGTTTTTCAAATACATAAATAGCAAAAACCTTAAGAAGGAATACATTGGACCTTTGATAAATGAGATGAGTGAGCTGATTATAGAGGATATGGAAAAGGCTTATGATCTAAACACGTTATTTGATTCGGTATTTTCCAGGGAGCAAGAAATTATAGAAAAGCCTCAACAAGTAACAAATTAAACCATACCATTATCAGATATTGTGTTAACACAAGAAGAGGTCATAGAAAGACTGAACAAAATTAAGACTGACAAAGTACCAGGTCCTGAAGGTATACATCCAAGAGTTCTTCAGGAACTCAGTGCATTGTAAGCAAGACCCCTATTTTACTGTTTAAACATTCTCACCACAGGCCCCACGACACAAGATTAGTGTAAAGCCAATGTACTGCATTTATTTAAAAAAAAGTAACTAAAACAGAGCCTGGGAATTATGGACCTGTGAGATTGACCTCTGTAGTGGGAAAACCTCTGGAAGGGATAATAAGGGATTATATTCAGGATTATACCACAGAACATTAGATTATTTGCAGAAATCAATTTGTTTTTATGGGGAATAGATCATGCCAAACTAATCTTTTGAGCTTCTATGAAGAAGTATGTAGCAGCCTAGATAATGGTAAACAGGTGAGGGCTGGCAACTTGTTGCCCAGGGGGCAAATTCAGTCAAGTGGCCCATTTCTATATCACTCGGACCCACTGTCCAAGCCCACACCCTTTTGTTAATTTTAAAATTGGCATTAATGTTGTGAAGTAAGGCAACTGATACCGCATAGTTTACAGATGAAATGAGGCTACACTAGTGCGCTCCTACAAAGCTTACATTTTAAGTAATGCTACACTAGTTATACTATAGAGCTTACAAGGGAATGGGTTATGCTACTAGTGTAGCTCCATTTGGACTGTTCCTCTGTGGTGTCGTTTGTGTAGCTCCATTTCAGTTGTAAGCTCTATGTTATCACTAGTGTAGCTCCATTTACAGCAGCAATTGGGAGATTTAGTGAGGAGCAGTGGCCCACCAGCCCAGACATATGACTGGCCCAGGGGACAATTGCCCCCTGCCCCCCAGGCCAGTCATCCCCTGATGGTAAAGCAACAGATGTAGTATGTCTACATTTTTCAAAGGTGTTTGATACAATGCCACACAGGAGGTTGTGTATAAAATAAGGAAATTGGGGCTAGAGGATAAACTTTGCAATTGAATATAAGACTGGTTGAAGGAAAGGGAACAATGTGTTATTGTAAATGGAAAATTCTCCAGTACAGTTAAAGCAAAATATCAATATTTACAGATGTCACTAAAATATGAAGAGTAATACATTCAGAAGAGGATATTTGTTCTGTATAGAGGGATTTAAATAAAATGGCAGATTATGCAAACACATGAAATATAAAGTTTAATGTGGGAAAGAGTATGGTTATGCATTTGGGAAGAAAAAATCCCAGTGCTTAGTAAACTTTATGGAATAATTTTAGAGGACTTCTTGCTAGAGAAAGAACTGGGAATCCTAGTAAACTACAAACTTGGAAGCAGTGACCAGTGTGGAATAGAAATAACAAAAGCAAACAAGGGGGATTGAATCAAGAGTGAATAACATAATTTTGCTGCTGTACAAATCGTTGGTATGACCTCACCTTGAATATGCAGTGCAATTTTGCACACTAGTTCTGAAAAAGGATATTCTAGAACTGGTTAGAATACATCAAAGAGCAACAAAATTAAGGGAACGGAAGACTTGATATAAAATGAATATCTAGACAAATTTAGTTTATTCTAGAGAAAAAATGAGTAAGAGGAGATCTTGTAACAATGTACAAGTATATGAGAGGTCAAAACAAGGATCTCTATGGGGAGCTTTTCATTCTAAGGCATGATCAAAAAAACAGGGACTACCCCTTATGATCAGAGGAAAGAAAGTTTCAACTTCAGCAGAGAAAGGTTTTTTTTTACAGTAATGTCTGTTAAATTGTGGAATTCCTTGCCCAATGATGTGGTAATGACAGATTCAATGGATACATTTGTTTCAAGAGGGAATACACAGGGTTATTCTATGTATTAGTAGTTATGTTGTGGTTTGTGGCTTTGAGTGCATTAATTGGTGCAAAGGGTTACATAATAACAGCTGCATTAAAAATGTGAGTGAAAAGAACTGCACACCAATATACCATGTGCTTAATTCCAAAATGGAGTCTCTAACCTTGTGGACTGAGATTTCCAAGATGGAGTCAGATCATGTGTTTGCTCCAAGATGGTGTCAATGTACATGTACTGAAATCCAAAATGGAGTCTCTAACCATGTAGCTTGAGATTTCCAAGATGGAGTCAATGTACATGTTGTAAAATCTAAAATGAAGTCTATGAACATAGACACAGACTGTAGCCTAGCACAAGCAGAGTAGCTTACAGAATGCTCACACTAGCAAACACTAGCACAGTTATTGGAAACAAATGCAATTGCATAATACCCCACAAGACAACCTATTAATATATGTGTGTAAGACCAAGCGGACGCAGCCCAAAACGGCACTTGCGCAATGCATGGCACACGCCCCTAAGTATATCCAGTGAAGTTTGTTCTAATGATCAATACCACAATTAACACAATAACACCCCAGTACTAGCAATAAGCAATAAGATTTAATAAAAACAATAATATTATAATAAGAACAATACACTGTATATTATCAAAATCTCCATACGTTGGTTATTTAGGTTGTTTTCCTAGAAATATATATATAGTATAAACAATAAAGCTGAAAGAGAGAGAGCGATACAGTTTTATACTTTGCTATCCTGGGAAATCTTATGAGGATGGTGCAGCAGAAAAAAGGAGGCAGGCAATGAGCACTTGGCTGCTTCCACTGGAGGTCTAGCGTCCACTCTGGTTTCTGGAACAGTTCTCTGTTGGTGGATCCAACTGGTGCTTGATGTTTAAGAAGAAAGTTCCTGGGCCTACGCACCACATGGCAGCCTGGCTGGATTTTGGGCCTCAGCTAGCCAGGCTGGCTGGCTGGCTACATCTTCCCCCACATCAATCACTCCACTCCTCCATTCCAAAAATGCCTACCAAGCTCTCACTCCAAAGATACAAGCCGAACCTAGATTGACATATTCCAGCCCATTCCCATCCCCACACGCCTGAAAGTGGATACCCTGGTTTTGGTCATGCTGGCTCTGAAGACCTGTTAGAGTAAATTTCCTTTATTTGAAATTAACCCTTCCAGTGCTGAGAAATGGCATTTGTGGAGAAACTAAAAATCTGTAACTTAGTGCATTATGGTGATAAAAGCACAAATATAACATCAAAATATTACTCATTTTCATGTCCATAACAGGTTAACACAGAAAGTTCTGAGAAAGATTAACTTATATGGCAGCAGGAAAGCATATATAATTCTCATTTCTCTGGGTTATGAATAGGGGGGGCTGAAAGTTAACGTTGTGTTCCCATGAAAAAAACCAGCGAAAACCGTGTGGTTATCCTGTTTTTCTATGAGAAAATCCTCGTTAAATGCAGTGATTAAAATCATCGCTATTTTCGCCCATTGTCAAAAATTATTTGATATTTTTTCAATGCTAAGAAGTTTTCACCCCTTTAATAACTTGTTTTTCTCTATTTCACTATAAAAACATGCCATTTTCCAGGATGTGAAACTCAATACAAGCAGCTACAGAGCGAAAGAGAGGTGCTAGGCTGCTGTACTGTGTGCTAATAGCAAAATTGTGGCAGGAGAAGGGTCATAGTGACTACTATCGCTGTGAACAGGTTTACTAACAATAAAAGGGGGAGCTGGAAGGACCCTTATGTGTCCAGTGAGTCTGAGGAGGAGGATAAAGTGACCACTACCAGCATTGAAAGGTTTGCATGCCCTGATTCCCCAGACCCAATGCTGGCCAGTCCCCCTAAATCACCCCTTGGGATCTTTGGGAAATTTATTTTACGGCAAGAAGAAGAGGGTTGTAGTGTGAGTAGGACAGGTCAGCTTCCTGTGCTGCGCCTGCTGCCACCAATGCTGCACCAGCTGCCAGTACTGCACCTGCTGCCAGTGCTGAACCTACTGCCAGTGTGTCTTGTATTTCTCAAGGGGGGGGGGAGGAGATGATGCTATGTGTGACAGCAGGGGACCCTAAGTTACTCTTACCATCCCAAAGCAGTCTCACCACTAGTACTACTACTACTACTAAGAAGGTTCAGCACCTTATGTAGAGTGTTAGGAGTGAGGGAAGGGGTGCCCATCATATTACTAGTGAGGAGGAAGACTCTGGGGCAGGGACTGATATTGATGTGGTTGGTGGTAGTAGTAGCAGTAACAGTGAAGCAGCTGGTAGGGCTAGCATTAGGAGAGTGTTAGGGGAAATAATGAAGAGCCTCCAGACTAGCGGTCAAGGGAGCCCACACCATTCCCCTGACCCTGGGAGTCCCCTTCCCCCCACAGCACTGCACAAGTGGAATATGATCCTGAAAAAGGCAGAATTGTTGCCTCATAAAACCACCACCAGGAGCACAGATCAGCTGCCTGTGCCTGCTATTAGTGCTGCCAGTCTGCCTTCTTCAGGTCAACAGAAATGGCAAGAGTGACAATAGGGAACCTCTGTCATATTTCTCATCACCTCCTCCAACCAGTGAGATGTCTGTAATAGAGCAGCAGCAGCAGCATGGAGGTACTGGTGGTGATGATTATGATGGTAGAGAAGCTGGGGTGGAAGAGATATTAATGGCTAGCCCAGACTGAGAAGGGATGGGGATGAGCATCACCACCACCAGCAGTGAGCTTTTGAAAATGGCAGAGCATGCAACTACTCTAATTCCTGCTGCTGCTGAGTTGCAAGGACAGCAGGATGCTGAGGAACAGACTAGCGTGCCATAGACCACAGTGGACACAGTGGGAATGGGTTCAGGACAGGTTCCATTTGCCAGCAGCAATACTCCTGGTCCTAGTTGCAGTACTGATTCAGTAGCAACATCATCCTCTGTCCCAGCCAGTGAAGAGGAATGTGGAGGAGAAGAAGAAAGAGGCAATTTTTCTACATCTTTTCCCTCCCCCTCTGAAGACTATTTTTCTCTTGGAGCAGGCACAGTGCATCCATCAACAATGGAACTGTGCACAATTTGTGACAAGTCAGTGAAAAGGGGAAAGGAGAGAACACACCTTGGCACAACCGCCCTGATAACACACATGAAACACAGCCACCATAACACTTTCGTTAAACATGTTAAAACCAAACACCCACCAAAGAAATTGGGCACTGCTGTTGCTGTACCCCCCTGACTCTCCCCAAAGGCAACAAGAGCCAAGGTAGAGATCAAAGAGGTGGTAGAATAGAGAAACCCAGCCAGAGACTGAAAGTTCCATAACGAGCAAAACACCTGGCTTGCCATCACCATCTTGCTGTAGGGTAACTACATCTTCATCCAATCTACCTCGTTCAACATTACCTACCCCTCCAAGTGATAGCTATTCTGTATATGTCAGGATGTGGCAGTTTGTGTCCACCCATTGCACACTGTGTGGTGGTGATGGAAGAGAATTGCAAGCAGGGCATAATGCGGCATCTGAGGAGATTACATCCCACAGAATATGGTAATCTGGTGACAGGGAGGGTTCATCATTACTGTTAAACTGTCTGCAAGTTGTCATGTGTCGTTAGTGGGGTGTGGACATGGGGCATAGTGACAGCAGCAGTACTTGGTTTCTGGTGGGGGGGATTTCACATTGGTGACCCTAAGTGTCATGGAGTTTGGATAGAGTTATGCTAGGTATTTGATGTGAGTTCAGATGTACCAATTGTTCCCAGTTGTTCCCCTATTTACCATTCACACACTGTGCCCATTGCAGTTGTTGATTTCCTGCTCTCAATGGAAAATTGTCTATTCTAGTATCACACACACCCATGACTTTGGAGGAGGGGCAGGTTTAGAAGCATCACTGGCCAACTTCTTCTTTTCTCCATATATACCTGAAGTGGTTGGGTCTAGTTTTGATGCTGCTACTGTCTCAGGCGCATCACTGGAGCTAGTAGTGGAACCTTCATCATCCATCACCCATATTACTACTGTTGTTGATCCCATTGCCTTTGAGCTGACTAATCCTGCTGCCTAATCCTGTTGTTTCTAACAATCCTAAGTCCTACAAATTAATGTTTCCTTAGGGCTTGTGCCAAACAAGTCTGTCCTACAAATCAATGTTTCCTCAGGGCGTGGGCCTTTAATAAGTCTAAGTCCTACAAATCAAAGTTTCCTCAGGGATTGGGCCTCTAACAACAAATCTTACAAATCATCATCTACAAAATACTCTATCAAGTCAAGTATCAGTCTGCTCAAGTCGCAGCTTATTTCAGGGGGTCCCTGTTACGTACAAATTTCTTATTTTGTTTATTTCTTTTTTATTAACTGTCCCCCAATACCAGTCATCACCCCAAAACAGATTCCATGTTCAATTGATTCTTTCCCCAGACTCCACCCACCAACACAGGCACCCTCCTCAGACCCCTTTTATACCATATCTTATGGGGTAGATTTTAATTGTATTTAGTTTTTCTTTTTTTAGTAACTGTCCCCCCAATCCCAGTAAACAACCCCCCCAAAAAAATTCCCTGTTCAACTGATTCTTTCCCCACACTCCACCAACACAGGCACCCTAATACCCCTTTTATACTATGCCTTTGGGAAATAAAATAACATTTGCTATGTGTTGTGTATAAATTCAACATTCCCATTGATTTCAATGGAATGATCTAGGCAAAAAAAGCAGAAAAATTGCATTTTTCATGGGAAATTATTCGCCAAGTGGGAAGTGCCATTATTCACTGATTTTTGGTTTGAGGTGAAATTATTTACCCATCCCTAATTATGAGGCAAGGGTTGAATATGATGGACTACTGTCTTTTTTCAACCTAATTTACTGTGTAACTACTACAGTCTTCATTCTAAGATATTGAACATTTGTAATTTTTTGAAGCAATGAAGAAGAAAACACAATAAGAGAGGTTTCAAGGAGTGATATAGAATTTATTAGCGATATCTTATTTCTAAATAAAATATTGGAATGGACTGAATTTAATTTAAAAATCATCCTGTGAGAACATGGACTTTGACCTATTTCACAGAGAAGCTCCAATTAATCTCCATGGTATTTGGGCCATGGAGAGTGTTATTTCAATACTGTCAGAGTTGTAGTTCAAGAGTAATTGAATGATAAAGTATCCCCCTCTCGCCCCTTTTACTGATGTAACTGCTCAGCTCAGAACACAAAGGTGGTGTCCAGGTGGCTTGCAGAGTAGGGGGGAAGGGTTTTCATTGTTCTCACAGTAAGAAGACTGTCCCTTGCTGTGTATGCATTGCGTACCCCTCTGGCACTCAAAGTATTAATGCTGTAGCCATCAATGCCATTGATTTGTACTGGAGGCAAACCAACCATCTCTCACCCTTTCCTGCATCCAGTGGCTATGCAAATCAGTGGAGCAGCAACCCGAATGGGGTGGGGGGGTCTTTTTTTTTTTTTTTTTTAGTACAGGAGTTTTCCTGTATGTATGTATTGTATGCAAGTATATTGCATTAAACAGATATTAGCACATTTGGTTTGTGTGGTTGTCATCTATATCATCTTCACTGAATACCATTTAATTTAAAAAAAAAATCATGTCACAGACCTAATCTTCATTCAGTAAATTTGCAGACTGCAGAGAATTCAGCTGCAGGAGGTGGCCAGCCGTGTAATGGAGGCAGGAGGAGATGTGCTACCTCAGTAATGAAAAATGTACCTCAATTACAATTGGAAATGACCTGTAGAAGTGGGGAGCACTGGATGTGAGGCTACTTTCCATTCCCTCTAGCTAACTCCATTACAAAATGATATTAAATATATAAAACGAAGACAGATGGTTGAAAGGAACAAATTAGATCCCTCTGCTCAATACACAACCAAATATACAAAATGTTAATGTGTAAATGTGTGCCAGAGGGGTACACAGGACATTGTTTTGCAATGTGTTGTGTAGCCCTCTAGCATTCAAAGGGTTAAATGTGATAGGCTTCCTTGGGGAAGGGGAGAGCTGGTGCTGGATGGTAGGGTCTGGGGGCAGGCCCTTGCTGCTGCCTCCTGAGTGGCTTAGTCCACGGTTCAATAATGTGGCGCTTAATTTATTTTATAGAAGGCCTCTATGATGTCCCAGTTAACGGGTGTTGTGCTGTCCCACTGAGAAGCAGCAACTTTATGTGTATTTTGGCCCCATATGGAAGCAAGATACACAGAGGCCCATGTTGCACTGGGTATAACTACATTGAAGTACATAAGAAGTGTGGGAGAGGGCAGTGTAACCGATGCTCCAAAGCCTCAGCTGGCTCCCAGGTCCACAATGATGTGGCCACATCCACCCCACAGGCAACCTCATGTTGCCCTCACCATCGGTGGCTGTGCCCCTGGGCTGTGTGTGATGGAGGTGGCAGGGAAATGTCTACAGACTGTGAATGAGAGAGTAGGCAGTGAAGAGAAATGTCCCTGGGATTTATCCTGCTGGGTCCGGCCTGAGGCTGGATATGTGGGCGAATGATGGTAGTGATAGTGGAGTATTGGATTTTGGTAGCGGCTGGTCAGTACTTTATGCCTGTAATATAGATAATTAAAATCCAAGAAACGTCTCTAAAAAACACTCCTTCCGTTCTGTGAAGTATGTATTGGAGAGATTGGCTTAATTATCAGATGTAGGATTTGATTGGACCTCTATCTTTCAAAGTGCAAGTTGAGTCTCCTATATATTTATGCTACAAGACTGGCATGTTTCTCTGTATTCTTTATATCAGTATAATCTGTATCCTGATGTAATTAAGACGCTGATTACTTAAGCTACGTGTCACTTTTTATTTTTCTGGAGACTCAATCAGGGTGAAGTGCTTATTCCCCTGTTGTCTTTTGCTGGTGGATGGAAGAAATCTCACCGGCAATTTCTACATGTAAGTAGTTTTTATTTAATGACCCCGACAAATTAATGTTAGCACCCTTCTTCTGTTTTTCCTGTTTGTTTAGGATGGATTATATGATGCGACACTTCCTGTAATCCCTTCCAATGAATTAGAAGCATTTCTTGAAAGCACACTTTGAGGACACCATAATACAAAGAGGCTCCTGGCCCTTAAGAAGTGGAATAATTTACCATTTACCATCAGCTCTCTGAGAGAACAATCTTAGGGCCAGAAATTAGGCCCTAGATCATAAGATCATAATAAGAGGGTTTGACAGGGTGGATCACGGACATCTCATGGCTTCTCTGCATGCATACAACTTTGGTCCACTGTTTCTCTAAAGTTGCTGTATGCTACTGCAGAGTTTTCGCTTAAGATCAATTAGTCCCTGACTGCACCCCTTGTATTTGGATGAGGAGTGTGGCAATGATGCCCCTTGTCTGGGCAAATCTATTCAATGCCCATCAAGCTCAAGTTTTATTTTTTTAATAAAGTGGATCACAGGGCTGTTACTGAAGGATGTGTCAATAAAACAACACATTTAGTGGTTCCAGCAATAACAGTAAAAAAAGATTAATGTCATTATAAACATATGGTAAATTTATGTAGAGAAAGGCAAAGGCTGTTGTACACTCACCCCATCTCATTGACTTAATGTGTTGTCTCTGGGGTTCCCCTCGTGCCCATTCTAACAGTAGATTTACCAAACACGTTGTACCTTCTCAAAACGAATGGTTTGTCATTCATTCGATATAACTTTATTATAGCAACAAATAAAAGAACATCACAGTATACAAAGGGAGAAAATTGACAGACGGGGGAGAGAGGAGCAGGGTGAGCTGACAACACTGCTGATTGTGTTTTGTGTATGAATAAATTTAGTTTTGTTTCAAAGAGTTTATTTCTTGGCATTACAATATTTGAATATGTCTCCACCAATATGATACATCTGAAGGACCATCTGACATCATGAAGATAACCAATGCTTCAATATCATTGGCTCAGCATTTCCCTTGAAAATACTTGAATATAACTACTTGATTTACTTTAATACTTTAATTACTTAAATAATTACTTGAAAATAACCTCCAAGGCAACAATATTATGAATTCCCCAAAGCAGTGAAATGATCACAGAAGCAATGTAGTCATGGCTTAATAACAATATAAATGTTCATAAAATTTAAGGAAACATAATCAAATGGCCACAAGTGGCTCCACAGACATTCTATGACCAGGACACATCCGCCATTTTGTATGGGTGAAACAATAAGAAGAAAATATAAATCTCCAGTCCTAGTTAGATACTCCCACCATGGATACTGATATGGTGGAGGTAGAGACTTGTAAAATGCAAGTCCAAATTTCAATGTATTAAAAACAGCAAAAACATTTTTTTAATGGGATTTCCCACAAAAGGCCAAAAGTGCCACTTTTTGCATGTTTCTCTTTTGCTGCTGAGATGTTTACCCATTCTTAGTGCAAAAATTGGTCACTGTCCAATCATAAAATACTGTGTACATTTCTGGAGACATATCTTCAGAAGAAGCACTATTAAATGGAGCAGTGGATGGCAAAGCTTACTAGGATAGACTAAAATGCCTTAATATGTATAGCTTGGAAGAGATGTGGGAAAGGGGAGATGTGATGAAACCTTTAAATATATATTGATATATTAACATGCTTTAAGGAAGCATTTTTTAGAAAAAGAACAATACAGAGAACATGCTCTAAAGTTACAGGGTTGAGGACGTTTTAAACATTATTGCACTCTCTGCTTTCACAATCCCAGACAGGAAGCGTTCAAAATACAAATTTAGCTCCCTATTAGGGATATGCATTTGTGTAAAAAATTGAAAATGAAAAAAAAAATTGCAAATTTTAGGCATATTTGACTTTATATATTATGCCCTTGTACAATATGTAAAGTGAAAAAAGAAATTGATTGTAACTAAAAATATTAAATTTGACATATATTTATAAGTATGTATGGTAGAAATGCAGGATGTAAGCAAAAAAATAAAATAAGTAAAATAAATAATAGGAATGTTTATTTTCTGTTTTTGTAAAAAAAATTTCATGGAGACCTTTGTGTAAACCACGATAATCTGAAATCAATACTGAACATAGGATTGCTTGCATTTACTAGCTGAATACAGAATAACACACTTCTACACTATTGCTTGTTATTCACATTATAGGAATCATGTATTTATTTTTTTCAATATTTTGGGCAGTTTTTCCATGGTAGAAGATGTTCTGAAACCAACACTTTCTTTTGACATAGCAGTATCTACTGAATCCCCCCAATAAATTACTTAAGTTAACTTCCTATAATAGAATGACCTTATGTTCTTTTAACAGTAAACCACAACAAAAATGTTAAATGCTTAATATATAGAGGGAAGGGGTCAAATACATAGTGTCCAAGTCAACTATTGTTTTGCATTGAATTCATTTTATCAAAGAAATTTCATTCAACATTTGGCTAAAACTATTACCTGGTAGGCATTTTATTGATTCACTTATAATCCAGCTATCACCATTAGTAGTAAGTTGATGTTCCCTTGACATTTCACATTAAACAAAATTATCTATTTTTAATTCAAATAAATCAAAAATGTAAATGGTATTTTATTTTCTTTCACAGAGAGGTGATGAAAATTAAAAGAAGATATGAGGTTGGTTTAGAGAAGCTGGAATCTGCTTCATCTCAAGTTGCTACCATGCAGATTGAATTAGAGGCTCTCCAGCCTCAGCTTAAGGTTGCTAGCAGAGAAGTTGATGAGATGATGGTAGTCATTGAGAGAGAATCCATTGAAGTGGCTAAAACAGAAAAGGTTGTGAAAGCTGATGAAGCTGTGGCTAATGAACAAGCTATGGCAGCTAAGGCAATCAAGGATGAATGTGACAGTGACCTGGCGCAAGCATTACCAATTCTGGAATCTGCTTTGGCTGCTCTTGATACTCTTACAGCCCAGGTATGAATGTCTGTTGTTCAAGTGTTTAATTAATTTGGTGTTTCTCTGTGGTAGCATGTTAAAATAATGCAAGATATATTACTGAAAAATACAGTAAAAGACAGTTATTATGCAGTTATGGTGACTCTACATTTAATTTATCAACATTGAAAGGGCTATAGCAAGGTTGTAGATATCTTTTCTAACATGAGAAGCATTGAGCACTGAAACATTTTTCTTCAATTGAATTCATATATTGTCAGTCTTAGAATGTACAGACCACTCTGTATGTGGACACATAGTCATAGGCAGACCACAGGTATATCTGATGCTAGAAAGTGCAGATCATACTGGAACTCCCTACTGAAATTAGTGAATATTGTATGCAGTTGAGTTCAGAGTGGTCTTGGATGATATTCTACTGATATGGTCCTGAAGCTGAAACAGAGAAAAACCTGGACACTTAAAATGTCTTATGGGACTCTACACTACTATCATGCATTGTACAATTAAATGCTATCTCCATCTAAACATGCTATTTTAAATAATATTGTAACATAGTACTATATATTCATGTTTTACATTGTTATTGATTCCGTGTTTTTCAATAGTTTCCTTTGTTCCTGGATCTCCTTTGCACAAGCCAGATGGACAAGAACGCCTTGCTGGGCATTCAGCAACTGTTTTACAATTTTAGTTAATATAAGTATCCTTCTAACAATCACTTACATTTATGTACAAGTCATCATACTTCCCTTACATTGATAGCAGTATTGTCATTGCATAGTGTCTGCTTTATAATTTTTTAAATTTTCACGTGTGCAAATGATACATTGTATAAAAGAGCAAATCAGTAAAAATTATTCTTGAAAAAATGTGCAAATGTATGGTTTGCAAATTTATCAAGTGATCATTGCTGAAATATTCTCATAAAATCACATAACAATGAAAACCCCTGAACTATATAGATTGTGGCATAAACGCACATAGTAAGTATAAGAAATCTGCTGTTTATCAAAGAGCAAAAAATCAATATGACAAAACAGGCAAAACAATTAACATCAAATTTGTTAGCAAAGTCAATTGAAAATCATTGTAAAATTGCTGAAATGGTCATGTGATTGATTTATCACTGCCATTTTAGAACTTCCTAGGTTTTGAGAGCAATGTAGTGAGTTTATAGCTATTATTTGCTAACAAGCACTGATGTTATTGATGCTGAGTGAGGCTTATTTCTAGTGTCTGTAGCAGAAAGCTTGATGTCATGAAGAAGAGAGGAGAGGATGCCTGCTGGACAACATGGAGAGGAACGTGAAGGGGAGCAATGATTGGCTTCTGTCTGCATCAGAAGACTTCACTTAATTTTCACCAGCATAGAGCTGGGAGACCTGTCTCATCTTGACATCCTATAGAGGATTAAGCTCAACTGTAAGGCCATCATTACTTTATACCAGCACATAAGACATGACCTAGAGCCTCTGACTGGAAGGACCCATTCCATCCTAGCCCTTCTTCTCTGTAGCCTTATTTAAGACTTCTACTGGATCTTACCATCGGCCCACTGAAAATGTTTATCCTATGCTATGTTACACAATTATGAGTGATTTCTCATACATCCGGTACATAACCCATAGTTGTATCTTTAAGAGTACTTCTCTTCTTATCCCACCCTCAGCACCCTATACTTGTGGCTGAACATATTGGGCCAGTCCTGAACTCTGACTCTGACTACCCATCCCAGCCTATGACCCTACCTATCAAGAGATATTGAATACTATTTCAAGACTAATAGACCACTTTTCTAAACCTTGGCCTAAGGCTTGAAGGTCGATCTCTTGAATGGAACAATTTTTAATATGTTACATTGTCCAGCACAATGGACCCTGAAGTGGTTGGAAAGGCAATCTCCCACCAAAGAGCCATTCTTTGTGCCTGCCCATGTCATCCACCTTCAGACCTTAGATGATAAAGAGCAGTGCCATTACCACCATTTTCATCTGTCCTTTTACTGCTGGGAAGGGATAGAAAAGTAGAACAATAAAATAAATTCCTCTGCCAATTGTCTGTGACATTTGCTTCAAACTCACTGCATTAAAAACGTGAGAAAGCACACTCAACTAACCTGTTAAGATAATTGGGTCATGGTGCCATTACCACCATTTTCATCTGTCCTTTTACTGCTGGGAAGGGATAGAAAAGTAGAACAATAAAAGAAATTCCTCTGCCAATTGTCTGTGACATTTGCTTCAAATTCACTGCACTAAAAATGTGAGAAAGCACACTCAACTAACCTGTTAAGATAATTAACTACTAGTTATTTCAAGTTCATATTTTATTGGGAACTTAGTTCAAATACAGAATAGTAGCATTTGCTTCATAAAGATTAATTAGCATTTAACCTACTTGTCTTCAAAGTTTTCAGTGGTAGACGTGTTCCATCAGATATTTATATCTAAAAATATATTTAAAGGCACAGTAAGCTTTTATCTGAACAAATTAATATCTATGGCTCAGTTAATAAATGTTTGGACAGTAGAACAAGTTTTGTTGTTTTGTCTCTATACTCCAGCACATTGTATTTGAAATTAAACCATATTTAAATGCAGATTGTCAGATTTAATTTGATGGTATTTACAACCTCAGAGAATTACAGTCATATTTATACATAATCCATACATTTTAGGGCACTGAAAATAATTGGACAAATAGTATAATCTTAAACAAAATCATCATATCTAGTACTTTATTGCAGACCCTTTGAATTTGAAGAATGCCTGAAGTCTGTGACCCACAGACATCACCAGATTCTGATTATCTTCCCAGGCCAGTACTGCAATCATCTTCCGTTCCTATTTGTTTTTGGGGCATTTCCCCTTCAGCAAGTGAAACACATGCTCAGGTGCATTCCAGTGATTGACATGGCCAGTCAAGAAGATTCCACTTTTTGACCCTAAAAACTTATTCGTTTCTTTATAGTATGTTTGGGGTCAAATTCAAATGTCTTCCATTGAGTTTTGAGGCATTTGGTTGGATCTCAGCAGATTATATATTACTGTACACTTCAGACCTCATCCTTCTGTTAGCAGCAGTAAAATCATTAATTAAGACTAGTGAGCCAGTTCCAGTGGCAGACATTCAGAACATATCCAAGCATTAACATTATCTCCACCATGCTTCACAGATGGTACACTTTGGCAAATATTCTGTTCCTTTCTTTCTTTCTCCACGCTTTCCTCTTTTCCATAAGACTGTGTTCTAGAATGCTACAGGTTTTTATGTAGTTTTAGTACACTGTAATCGGACCTGTCTGTTCTTGAAGTTTAGCAGGGGATTGCATCTTGTGGTAAATCCTCTGTCGTTAAGCTGGTGTAGTCATCTCTTTATGGTACTTTTTGACAATCCTATACCTATATCCTGGAGTGTGCTCTTGATCTGTTCAAAATATGAAAAGGATTAATTTTACACAATTGCAAGCATTCATCAGTTATCTACTACATTGGTCTTCCATGGTGTACCAGATCATTTGTTATTGCTCAGATCACCTGTGTATTTTTACTTCATAAAAATGTGCCACACAGTTGATTTTGACAAGCTTCCTTGTGTTTAGAGACTAAAGGCTAGATTTAAAGGCAGCCGTTAGTAAAAAAAAAGCACTAACGGGTGCGTTAGGTTTCATGTTCAATTCAAAGATCCGTCTAAAGAACAGCTAACGGCAGTTTGAGAATCCTTATGGCAGATAGACTTACGTGCTTTGAGACGCATGGAACAAGATTCCCCAGAGCCATTCAAAGGCTTGCGGTACTGTTAACGGCTGAAAAAAAGAGACTCCTAACAGGAAAAAAGTTAAGACCCACTTTTCTTAGCCGTTAGACACTTAACGGTCAAAACAAAACACCCGTTACATAGGAAAATACACAAAATGCTTACCGCACAAGCATGTAAATGGAAAAATTAACCCGTGCAATGCCAAAACAACACAAAAATATGGACAGACACCACAAATCACTCAACACACAACAACAATCAACACCACAGGGACAAGGACCCCCCAAAAAACACCAACACAACATGGCACGGAACAATGGGGGTTATCACACGACAATGACACCTGCAAATACAAGCTCACCTGTGCAAAATCAACATGCGATGCACACGCAACCTGCACCCAACAACTACACACCCGCAAATGGCAGACACATATCAAGCACAACACACCACATCTTATAACACACACACACACACACACCTGCAAACACTTACCTGGATAAAAACAACTTTCCATTGGTCGGCACTCACCTCATCACCACACCTACACAATGCCCTATCAAGTATTTAAAGGGACAACTCACCACACTCACCTATGGCTTGTTTTCCACTCAGGGAGGGAGAGATAGAGTGAGATAGAGATAGAGAGTGCAATCAGTATGTTGGGTTACATATTGTTGCGAAGACTGCGGAGAAGGTGTGCAAGGGAGAGAGCTAGGGAACACCAGCAACCCCCAGGCACACCTGATCAACAGCCTTCACCTGTTGCAAGTGAGGAGGCTCTGGCTCAGCAGCCACACAGGAGTCCATTCCCACCTGAAGGACAGCACCTGCCTGCAGTTGCACAGCTGCAGCAACAGGATGCTCCACAGCAACAGGATGCTCCTCAGCAGCAGATGATGTATAGACGACCACCAAGGCCCAGGGTATACCGCCCAAGGGTCACCCTCTTTGGAATGACCGATGATGAGGTCATTGATCGCTACAGGTTGAGGCCTGACAGCATCATTACCTTGTATGAGGTCATCAAGGATCAGGTGGATCCCATCTACATCCACAATCATGCCTTATCTGGCCTGCAAAAACTGCTGTGTGCCATACACTTCATTGCAAGTGGGGCCTTGCAGTCCACTGAGGGTTACGCATCTGGCATGTCACAGGCCACATTCTCCAGGGTGCTGGCCCAGGTTTTGCCAGCCCTCAGAAGCAAGGCCAGTACTTATATACATTTCCCCACCACCGACATGGACTGGATACACCTCAAGCAGGACTTTTACGCAAGGGGAGGCATGCCCAGGGTCATGGGTGCTATAGATTGCACCCATGTCCGTATTAAAGCCCAGCACGTGACGCACATCTATTCATCAACAGGAAGAACTTCCACTCCATGAACGTGCAGATGGTTTGTGACAGCAATATGAGGATTATGAATGTCTGTGCAAAGTATCCTGGCAGCTCACATGATTCCTACATTCTCCAAAACTCCTCAGTCCACAGAGATTTCGAGAATGGAACTTTTACAGGGGGATGGCTTTTGGGTGAGTTCACAATACAAAATCACACCACATCCACAGGTGTACACACAACGTTGCTCAGCATGCTCCTGACCCACAGCTAGTATGTCCACCACACAAAACATGATTCACACAACATGTGCTCCCTGTCTCACCATGTCACTCACATTACACAGGTGATGCTGGCTAGGGCTGCAAGTCCTGGCTACTGACCCCTGTGGCCAATCCTCAAACACATGCCCAGGAAAGGTACAACCAGGCTCATGGCAGAACGAGGAATGCCATTGAGCGACCTTTGGCCTCCTCAAGTCATGATTTCGATGTCTGGAACACTCGGGGGAGCACTGCAGTATGCACCTGGAAAGGTGTGCGACATAATTGTGGCGTGCTCAATACTGCACAACATCGCCGTGGACATCATATGTGTTTGGGTTAATCCCCCTGGGTAAACAAGGGTACTCCCACTGCTGAAAGGTGTTGTTTGAGTTATTAAAGGTTTCATTTTGAGGCGCAATATCACAGTGGCCCGAAATAGTACAGTTGGGCTGTTGCAACACCCTCCCATGTAGATATCTGGTCCCTGTACCAGAGCTGTCCATATGATAGTGTAGTAACAGCACCACTGTACAATTTCAGACCACTGGGATATTGCCCCTGACATATCCATGTCTGCGCTGTGATACCTTTTGAATCAACACACCTTTCAGCAGTAGGAATACCATTGTTTAACTTGGGGTGCAAATCCTACAACATTTATTTGTCTTCACAACTTTTAAGGATGGCTGTCCCTCCAAGGGTATAGCAAAAGTTAAATCTACCTTGATGTCATATTGTAGACATTGTGAAAACAGATGTTGTTCGCTGTTAGTCCTATCCCTCCTACCCTCATGGTTATTCAGATATTGCTCTATGTGACAGATGTAGATTTCAGTCATTTGTCCACACGAGGGCTCTTCAGCAGAGCCAAAATCGCCCCATTTAGAGAGCAGTACTTAATTGGAAAGGTGTACAGAGTGTGCATGGTTTGCAAGCACATTCTGTGGACCATTCCAAAGAGGTATTTATCTAAAAATGTTGTGAATCTGGCTCTGCTGAAGAGCCTCCGTGTGGTCAAATGACAGATATCTCCACCTGTCGCATACAGCAATATCTGTATAACTATGAGGGTTGGAGGGATAGGACTTACATAGAGACACATCTTTTTACAATGCCAATGATATTACATCATGATGACATTACCCATTGCTATCCCATTACAGTCACACACAAGTAGAAATGGTCATATATGTATGTGGATATGTACCCTTCATATGGATACAAAAATATCCTTCCAAGATGTGAAGCCAGAGAGCAGTTCAGTAAGTGTGATTGCCTTACTGGCTATATATGTGCACCCATCCAATAATACATTGGATTGATATGATGGATATGAACATACCTCGTATATCCCATCTACGTAGAGTGTGATATACTATGTATGTGTATTTGGATGGTAGCAATGTAGGTTGATTTTTGATGGGTGCACATATCTGGCCAGTAAGGCAATCACATCCAGTGAACTGATCTCTGTGTTCACATCGTGTTGGGACATATTTTGAAACATTTGAAAGGTACATATCTGAACGTTTTTATTAATGTCCATATCTCTTGTGAATAGATCTGCAGTGGGATTCAAGTGTTATTCAACCCTATCTTCTTATTTGATCCCGTACAATGCACAATTTTTGATTACTTGACAGGTGACTCTCTGGTTGTCATGATGATATCCTATGTATTACATTGTGATGCATGGGATACCACCCTGGCAATCACAGATTGATGAATTTGACAAGATCCTGTCTGTGTTGTATGTTCCAGTTGAATCCTAAGGGCAACAATCAAGCCAGTAGTGAGGGATATCTGATTGAGGCCTGTTTTACTCTGTGTATGAGCCCATCCATCCTTCTGTGTGAGGCAACCGTACTCAATCCGAGATATCCATCAGTCATGGCCTGTTGGTGACAAAGGTACAATGGTTGATATTTGGTTCCCATGTGTATCCTGCAAACAGCGGCTGGTGTACCATCCATCCATGGCATCAGCACCCCTGTGGATCCATGTGGGAATCAGATGTGGGATATGTCATTTCAAGTTAGAGTAAATGATTGCAGCACAACACCAAGGCCTACTTCATCCACCTTTAATTCTGTGGAATAGTTTTTGCCCTGTGTGTTGCACATACAAGCAGTTATTCTCTGGGACACTGTGATATGTGACCTGATCCACCCTTTTTGTGATTCAGTAAGCGGTGATGTTGAACTGATGAAGTGAACATGATGGTGATGTCACGGTTTGTTATGACTCTCAGACACAGAGTTAAGATAAAAACTCAACTTTATTGAAAAGTTTAAAGGGAACCATTGCGGGTTAACATACACATGCAACAGATATATATCTTTAACACATAGTCATGATGAGTAGTGGAATACAGATTGTAAGAGAGGCTCTACCGGCCTTGCCAATACCAGGTAAGGCAACCTTAGACTGGCACAAGATGGAATAGGTTCTACCGGCCTTACCAATATACCGGGCAAGGCAGCCTGGAAGGCTAGCAACCGAAGCGATGGAGGCTCTACCGGCCCTGCCAATATACCGGGCAAGGCAGCCTGAAAGACTAGAAACCAAGGAGATGGAGGCTCTACCGGCCTTGCCAATATACTGGGCAAGGCAGCCTTGAGGCTGGTATCACGAGGTAATGAGGCTCTACCGGCCTTGCCAATATACCAAGCAAGGCAGCCTTGAGACAGGTACAATGAGGAATGAGGCTCTACCGGCCTTGCCAATACCGGGTAAGGCAACCGTAGACTGGCACAAGATGGGATAAGTTCTACCGGCCTTCCCAATATACCGGGCAAGACAGCCTGGAGGCAGCAAGTACTGGAACACAGACAAGGATGGCCTCAGTGACTGGCATTAAGGTGTAACCAGCCAGTCACATATGATGGACAGACAGAGGCCAGTTGGGTTGTCAAGATGTAGAGAACACCCAACGGAATAATGGAGCGAACCAGTACCCGCGTACTGGAGTACACAATCTCTACCGGAGCTGTAAGGAACGTAGCTAGCAGCCGGTTAACATGGAGCGAACCAGTGCCCGCGCACTGGAGTACTACAATCTCTACCGGTGCTGTGAGGAATGCAACAGGCAGCCGGTTAACATGGAGCGAACCAGTACCCGCGTACTGGAGAAACACAATCTCTACCGGTACTGTGAAGGATGCAGCAAGCAGCCGGTTATCATGGAGCGAACCAGTGCCCGCACACTGGAGTACTACAATCTAAACCAGTGCTGTGAGGAACACAACAGGCAGCTGGTTAACATGGAGCGAACCAGTATCCGCGCACTGGAGTACTACAATCTCTACCGGTGCTGTGAGGAATGCAACAGGCAGCCGGTTAACATGGAGCGAACCAGTACCCGCGTACTGGAGAAACACAATCTCTACCGGTACTGTGAAGGATGCAGCAAGCAGCCGGTTATCATGGAGCGAACCAGTGCCCGCACACTGGAGTACTACAATCTAAACCAGTACTGTGAGGAACACAACAGGCAGCTGGTTAACATGGAGCGAACCAGTACCCGCGTACTGGAATAACACAATCTCTACCGGTGCTGTGAAGGATGCAGCAAGCAGCCGGTTATCATGGAGCGAACCAGTGCCCGCGCACTGGAGTACTACAATTTCTACCGGTGCTGTGAGGAACGCAACAGGTAGCCAGTTGGCATGGAGCGAACCAGTACCCGCGTACTGGAGTAACACAATCTCTACTGGTGTTGTGAAGGATGCAGCAAGCAGCCGGTTAACATGGAGCGAACCAGTACCCGCATACTGGAGTTACACAATCTCTACCGGTGCGGTGAGGAACGCAGCAAGCAGCCGGTTAATATGGAGCGAACCAGTACCCACGTACTGGAGTAACAACAAAAAAAATGAAAATGTCGCCCAAGGCGGCAGGAGGAAGTAGATACTCTGCAGGCATCCAGGAGCAGGAACACCGCCGGTACAGGACAGGGAGCAGGAACATGAATGGCAGACAACCGAAGCAGGAACGGCAGCAGGAACAACAACCCCAACCGGATCAGGAACGGAAGCTGGAACCGAGGAATTCATGCTATTAAATGAAGGTCACTGATCCTTTTGATATTCGGGTTGGGTTTTCTTGTTTTATAATAGGTGCAAAGGCATGGGCAGTGTCTATATCTCAATTATTTTTTCATTAATGTTTGTGTCTGGAAGGTCTTGCAGCACACTGAAGCAATTTTATTCTGTTTTTTCAATACCTGGGAGTGTCGACCTTCACGTTGTTGACTTGATCATTTTCTATTTTTCTTTCTTGCTGTAAATTTAGATAATTTCCCTCACTATGTGAGCTTACATTTATCAAAAGAAAAACAGAATATGTTCAAGTTATACCATTCAAAAGGGACAAAGTATAACGGGGGAATTTACCTGTTATTAGGTTATATTGATATCCCCTAATCCCCCAAGGTGCTACCCACACATTAAATGCTGTGAATAAACAAAAAAGAAAGAAAATGTGTATGTTTGATGCATGCTTTATTTAAAAATTACTGCTTTATTCAATATTGCAATACTTTAAAATAGTTAACCACCAATGCTTATGGTTTCAAATAAGGTAAATTGTCCTATGATTTTGGCAAGATGTGATCAGGAAATTTCCTGTTACTATGCACATAAATGGACTAACCTTAACTATCAAATACTATAGGTATCGTAATTAATGCTATTAAATGAAGGTCACTGATCCTGGTGGTGTGGATCACTCACATAAGTCTGTTAATGCGGGAAGACATACAAGTCTCCCTCACATTGCAAAGCATCCAGATACACTTAAATTCAATCGTGTGATAGATTCCCCAAACAGTAAACAATATAAAATATTGTCTTAAAAAACACAAATAGAGCTTATGATAGCCATTGAATTGTAAATACCTCTAACATGTCTAATTAATGGGACTCATAAAAAAGTGCTCTTTTAGCGTGAAACAATTATAATATCGCTCTCATAGTATAATTATAGTTAATAAAACCCAGAAGCATATAGGTGGTCCCTCACATAACTAAAAATTATTATATACACTCCTATTCATAAACTATTCATAAACTCAAAAATACTTGAATAACAATAATTTTTGGCCAGGATTACAGAAACATACTATAACTAATATTTTCGTTCATCCCATAGGGATGAACTGTATTTAAAAGAAAAATCCATTGGCATTCTTTTTGTAGTAATACTTGCTCAACATCTCCTCTTCTGATGCCCATGTGAATAGACTCTAGACCCCAACATTTTAATACAGATGCATCATTTTATTGATATTCCAAAAAATGTCTAGATGCTGATGTCATATATAGGATCCCTGTAACGCTTTCTTGTTCTTTCTGGGCATCCAGGGGTAAAATTACCATATTTTGAAAATGAAATCCGGGGACATTTTTTTTCTCCACCCCCCTGTCCACACTCTGCCCCCCCTCACATACATCCACCCTGCCCCCCTCCACAAACTCTCAATCCATGCTCCTCTCCACATACTCTCCACCCAGCCCACCTCCACACAACCCAGCCCACCTCCACACACTGTCCACCATGCTCCCCTCCACACACTCTCCACCCAGTGCACCTCCACACAACCCAGCCCACCTCCACACACTGCCCACCTCCACGCACTGCCCACATTGTCCACCTCCACACTGATCACACTATTCACCTCCACACACTGTCCACACTGCCCACATCCACAGCTGACTACCTTGTCCACCTACACACACACTGCCCACATTGCCCACCTACAAACACTGCCCACATTGCCCACCTTCACACTGCCCACCTTCACACTGTCCACCCACATTGTCATACCTTCAGACCCCTGGCATCATGGCATGGAGGCAGAGTGTTGGTGGCATGGTGTGCCTCCTTGGTAGTAAGTCCAACACACACTGGAGCTGTCAAGAAATCCCCATATATATGGTTAAAAAAGAAAAAATGTGCAGTACTTAGGGATGACTCAAGTTTTAGACCTGCCCTGAGACATTATTGTCCCTCACAATGGAGACTAGTTCAGCAACTGGTAATAAACAGGTTGAATAAAAAAATATTAAAAGCCACACTTAAAAACAACAGTACTGACTCCATTATTCACTATGGATGTCTGTGAATACATTTGTGCATATGCCTTTATGCCGTGTGTATGTCCTGCTATTATCAGAAAAACAGAGACACTGTATGAAAATAAAATGAGGCAAGAGCTCTCTTGCACTGAAGTGGTGTTTAAACCCTTTATATTACAAGGTTTCTTTCACATGTGTATCTAGTAATCATACAATTTTCAATTTATAGATCCGATTAGGATATACATTAGTCTCTTGATTATGTAGTTACTAGGATAGTGCTGAAATGTCTATCTAGTGACTCAATCACTGTATTTAAGTTATATCCTGGAATAAAATGTACTGATGTGCCATATTAATAACCAAAGCCGTAACCACAATCCTAGCCCTAGACAGACACTGGGTAAAGCTTTCTAATATATCATGGTGACACTGAGTATGCATAGGTTACAGGTAAGTGATGCCTCTCCCTCACTGTCTCATAATGGGGGTATTACGCCTATTCCATCAGTCTGATCAGCTATAAATAAATACAGTGACTGAATCACTAGATAGACATTTCAGCAATATACTGGGGTAAAATGTACTGATGTGCCATATTAATAACCAAAGCCGTAACCACAATCCTAGCCCTAGATAGACACTGGGCATAGCTTTGTCTGTGTCAGGAACTTATACTCCTCACGGTGTAAAACTGCATTTTAGGCTTGCTTTCTCATATATCATGGTGATGCTGAGTATACATAGGTTACAGGTAAGAGATGCCTCTCCCTCACTGCCTTATACTGCGGGTATTATGCCTATTCCATCAGTCTGATCTGCTCATATATCCCTTGAGGTATTAATATGGAACATCGGTACATTTGACTGCTGGATATAATTTAAATACAGTGACTGAGTCACTAGATAGATATTTCAGCACTATCACTGTAACTAAATAATCAAGAGACTAATGTATGATCCTAATTGGATCTATACATTGAAAATTGTATGATTGCTAGCTAAGAGATAAAGGGTTTAAACACCACTTCAGTACAAGATAGCTTTCTCCATGTTATATATAGTGTCTTGGTTTTTCTAATAATAGCAGGATATACACACATACATAAAGGCATATGCACAAGTGTATTCACGGACATCCACGGTGAATAACTGAGTCCATATTGTTGTTTTTAAGTGTGTTTTTTTATATTGAAAACTAATAAAGGATACATTTTACTTTTTATTTAACCCGTTTAGTGCCAATTGCTGAACTAGTCTCCATTGTGAGGGACAATAATGACTCAGGGCAGGTCTAAAAGTACTGCACATTTTTTCAACCATATATTTGAATTCTTGAGACTTGCAGCAGAATATAATATTTAGCAATTACTGGATATAGTCCCGCATTTTGTATAAAGCAATCCACATGGTAAGCACTCCCCCAGAGCTAAGTTGACATCTCTCTGGTACATTAAATCAAAGGAATGCGTGAGTACCTCAGGAGATGACTCGATTCTGCCATGTGTTACCTTTCCCGCCCTGCCTCAGTTCTCTAACAGTGCAGCCACAGCGCTCTCACTCGCTGCTGCTACCAAAGTAGGAGGGCAAGAGTAGATTACACAGAGTACACGGCATGCGCATCATATGATGCGGCCAATCAGCAAGTGAACAATGCGGCTGAGCTGAAGGCTCATTTCGGGGATGTCTGGTCACCCTATCCAGGGGGGCTCATCTGTTTTTATTTATGTGTTCAAATACCCTTTGTTTCAAGGATCTAGATGTCATTCCCACATATTTTTGGGGGGCATGGACATTCCAGACAGTATATTAATCTCACTGTGTTACAATTCATGAAAGTACTGATGTATTGTGTGTTATTGAATTGGTCTGTAATATCAGTGGTGTACAATATGTGGGCAGAGTCTACATGTGCCACAAGAAGCATATGCATCTTTAATTGGAGATATTTTCCTACCCTTCCAAAGATAATGACTTGACACTAATTGGTCTTTTAAATTATTATTACGATTGTATCCAACCTTTACTTTTGGGCCAAGTATTCTTTTAAGATCTTCATAAAATATGCCAGTGTTTATTAATGATGTCTAATACCTGTTTAGATTCCTTACAATAGGTGCTGATAAATCGCACCGTATCAGATTCCCGAGAATCTAACTTTTCTTTGGGAATCAACAGATGTTCCCTAGGAGTGTTTTTGGCCGTATTTATTTGTAACCATTTTCCTCTGCATGTCTTGTAAGGGAAGTTTGTTACCTGTTAGAATTTTACCTCGACTGGGTGCTGTGCAATGTAAGGGAGACTCGTATGTCTTCCATCAATGTTTAGTTTATCTACAGTTGAAAGCTGGGACCGTACTGCTGCAAATAAGTTTTATATGTGCAGTGAATAAGACAGGATATCTCCCAAATAAACACTGCATTAATATACGTTGTTGCCTTCAACTCACACAGCAAATGGTTATCTCTTATCAGGCGCTTGGCCGTAGAGCAGTGTTTCTCAACTCCTGTCCTCAAGACTCACTAACAGGCCAGGATTTGATGATATCCTTGTTAGAGCACAGGTGAGTTAATCAATTTGAATTAGACTCTGATCACCACACCTGTGCTCTAGTGTAGAAATCCTGGCCTGTTAGTGGGTCCTGAGGACAGGGGTTGAGAAACACTGTCGTAGAGGAAGACTTTTAATTTTCCCCCACGGCAGAAAGGATGATAGAGATTAGTTCTGACTTGTGTCAATTGATCAGTTCTGAGTGAGGTCTGCGTGGTGAAGCTTGCGAGGGTTTGATTGCAACACACCACTAGGATCAGTGACCTTAATTTAAAGGGGAACTACCACCCCACAAAAACTTCATCTTATTTAAGTCTTCATCTGGTGACTAGCTGCTTAGTAGCGGCCGGCTCCAAACGGGACTGACAGCGCAGGAGCATGGACGTCACTATGGCAAGATGTCCGTGCTTCCTGCTACTGTCCGCCTCAGAGTAAGTAGAAAATCTTTTAAACCAGGTAATATTTCTGGTGACTAGCGCTACTAAGCAGCTAGTCGCCAGATGAAGACTTAAATAAGATGACGTTTTTGCGGGATGGTAGTTCCCCTTTAATAGCATGAGCTTACTTTAAACTGTAAGCTCCTTGGGGCAGGGGCCTCTCTCCTGTTGTTTCCTTTATAGTGTATACAGTGTCCATAATGTATCTAAATATTCATCTTTTTTACTAGTTTCACATAAGAGGATAATTTCCCAATTGATGTTATTTAGTTATTGTACTAGTTCCTCTAAGCTCGTAACTGTACTCGTAGATCGAATGTTAAGCTTTCCAATCTAATAAAAAAGCGCAATACCAAAATCTAAAATCAGTGTTTTTTTTTCCACATTAAAAACACATAGTGATTGCACTTACAGACTTCTTGCAGTCAACTCGCATTTCACTGTCCTGATGTGTTCACTCCAATACTGACTAGCAGCGTCTAGCGGACCTCCTCCTCCAATGCATCTTACTGCTGTTTGGTGATAACTTTGCTATCCCTCGTTCTCCACTTATAGGGTATATATTCCCTCCAGGGTTAACACGGATAGCAAAACAAAAAAAAATCACAGTTCAGCATATAGGCGTGGGGGTAACAGAATGATTGTATCGAAACAGAAGGTTGAAAGCGGCGTCTGCCGTCTGCCTGAACAAAGCTAACCCCACGCATATCGCGGGTCAGTCTACCAGCTTCTTCAAGGGTGCTAGTCCCATCTAGATATTGAACAAGGAAAATCTTCATCATAACAATTTATTTCATCATGTTCATTATTCATCACTTCATCTGTGTACTGTCATTGTCATCACATCTGTCTAATATTCCATCTTCAACTCCAATTGTATATCATTTCATCAATGGACCTTCCATTATCATTTAGCAGAGTGACTGGTGATATTGTACTATTTTAATTATTTTTCTTTTGATATTTTTGTTTTTGTCCATATTGAATTACACAGATAATGAGGTTGTTTTTTATGCATTAGCATAGAACATTGTGAGTGTGGTGAACTGGACCTTTGAGCATATTAAGGTTTATTTACTGTGGACAATTTTAAACATTTAGGACTCTGGAGTATGTTTGTTTGGGCACTCTTAGGGACACTGCTGATATCATTATATATATTTTATATATATTGATTTGTTGTATTTTTACTTTTTATAGTTTTTTGTTTTGTTTCTGTTTTGGGCAGTTTATTAATGTCTTTATTTCTTTTTCAATTTATTTTTTATTTTTCTTATTTATTTTGTTATCACTTTTAGTTATTTATTTGTATTTATTATTTACTTATTATTTTCTGATTTCCGTTGAAACATATCTGGCAATTTGACTTATCTAACATATGATTAAAGGGAACACATGAGGTAGTTGTAGGCCCATCTTGTTTGAGTAGAGTCTCTATCATCTGGCGCTCTTGCTGTAGTATTGTTAAGTTTTGCGATGTCTAAAGACCAAAGGCAGCCTGATAGAACCTGATAATTCTTAGCACCCTCTGCCATTGAGCTGGTCTTCCCACTACCATGGAAAGTAGCTTGCAAGTTCTGGGGAATGAGGGCCATTGTTTTTGTTGTGAAGCCATTCTGAGGGAATGGACCATAATCTGCCATGCTAGTACAGTGTGGACTAGCAGATTTTTGATCGATTTATTCTTTTGGCTTAGCTTTGCTCTGTCCACGTTGGGCAACCCTGTCAAGAGTTTATGCTTCTGATTGCATAGTTGTCGGCTTCATTGACACACAAACACTCCCACCACAATAAGGCATTGACCCATGGGTGAGATTTATATTGTGACAAAAGTACTCTTTGGTTTTGTATCTTCTGTCCTGGTATCAGCCTGAACAAATATTCTTCTAGGTTGCAGAGACACTTCATAGACCAGAGGAGTCTAATTCAAGACTTGGCATGCTATTTTTTTATTTGTCTCCAAATGGTGAGATAGCAGACTCAAAAATAAATAAACAAAACAAAAATCCTTGCTGTACTAAGCACTAACTAAATAAATCAGCTCTTGGCTGTATTTGGACGGCTAGTTTGTTTACCAATTTAGAAGAATAAAGGCGCAGCAGCATAGTCCACCAGGCACAACTAAACTTATATGTTACACAAGTTGCAGTACATAATCATCCCCTCAGCTCTATATCATGTTTTATACATGTTGTGCACTCCCAATATAACAAGACAAGTGGTCAGGCAGCATCCATGGGGATTTGTGGCTACCAGCTGCCCCCAGCCTTGTTCCCTTGCCTACTGGTAGCCACAAATTGCCATGGGCACTGTCTGGGCAAGGGGGTGTCAGGTAGTGTATGTGGGGCTAACACACAATGGTAATGTTCCCCATATTGCCCCACAATATAGAAATCTGAAATTCTACCTCACAACATAGAAATCCGACATGCTGCCCCCCCCCCAGTAAACTCTGACATGCTGCCCCCCAGTAAAATCTGACATGCTCCCCCCCAGTAAATTCCCACATTTTGCCCCCCCCAGTAAAATTCAACATATGGTGCCCTATAACTTTGATATATGGTGTCCCCACAAATTAACCCTATGAGTGTCAGAGGAGTATGCGGGTTAATTTCTAATATATGATGCATACCCCTCTGCCACTCAAAGGGTTAATATCCGATATATGTTGCCAAAGAACTTGTGTATATATTTAAAAAAATACATAGTGCAGGATCTCTAATCCTCACATTCGATGATCAATGCAGCAACCAAGAAGGCAATCGCCACAATCCATTACTAGCTCCTTAAACCATAATTCTATTAATGACTGGCTTGAGTAGTAGGGTCCTCAAGACCCACTTGCATCACATGGGTCTTGAGGATGTGCCTAGTCAAGCTGGTCATTCATAGAATGACAGCTTGAGTAGGAGCTACTATTGGAAGGAGGTGATTGCCTTCCTGGTCATCACATTGATTACCTATCCTGTTGGATAAGTGATCAATGCCAGGGGGAGACATAAGGGTTTTTCTTTTAAATATATACACAAATTCTTGGGCAGCATATATCGGACATCAACCCATTGAGTGCCAGGGGGGTATGCAACACATTGCAAAGGAATGTGTTGCGTACCCCCCTGTCACTCAAAGGTTAACTGAGTGGGGGCACCATGTGTTGAATTTTACCTGGGGGGAGGCGGCATGTCGGATATTACTGGTAGGGCAGCATGTCAGAGTTTACTTGGTTGGGCAGCATGGGGAACATCACCATTGTGTGTTAGGCCCACATACACTGCCTGGCACCCCACATCTTTGTTACCTTGCAAAGGCAGTGCTCATGGGGATTTGTGGCTATCAGGAGGCAAAGGAACAAGGCTGGGGGAGTCATACAGTGTACATGGGGATCTGTGCCTACTAGTGGTCAAGGGAACAAATCTGGGGCCCGGTCAGTGTGGCTACCAGTGGGCAGGTGATCAAAGCTGGAGAATGACTGGTAGCTACAAATCCCAATGGACGCTACCTGACCACCAGCCTTGTTTTCTTGGGAGTGCACAACATGTATAAAATATGATACAGCGCTGAGGGGATGATTATGTACTACTTGCTGTTCTTTTTAATCCTTTGAGTGCCACAGGGGTATGCACACGCCTCCAGCTGACTAAGTGGGGCAGCACAAAGAATGCTCTCAGACTTCAGGATTGTCGTACTGCTGGCGATGTGCAAGGGTGGGCATCCCTTTCACATCAACAGCAGTTTGACAACCCTGTATGCTAAAGGAAACCCTCTCCTCTCCTCCCCTTGCATCCCTAAATTTTAGTGCATATGGAGATGTGTGTCTACAAAATCATATCACCACATCATCAACCTTTAGTGCATCTCCCCCCTGGTGTGGATTCCTTACCTGGCATAAATCAGCCACTATGAAACTGTGGAGTAGAGCACTGGCCCGCCCTTTACTCCAAGTATTCCACCTCAGGGACCCAAAATACACAGATTTACCGTGTAAAAATATATAACTACATTTCTCTGGGGCTAACCAGGGTAGATACTCTTCAGTATTTGTGGAGCCATTTATACACCCTCTGTTACTAAAATATATTTTAGCTGGGAAGAACGCCAGTCACCCCATATCTATCTATCTATTTATTTATATATATGTTGTCCGAGATCCAGAATGTTTAAGATGCAGAATGTTTAACTGTCTACATGTTAACCCCTTAAGGACCATTGCCGTACCAGGACCATCATGGCGGTGCGGCACTTAAGGACCACTGATGGTCCTGGTACTTCATGGAGTTCAGGGCTCCCGGTGTGGCTGCACTCCACTCCGGAAGCGCTGAACCGGAATTGCAAAAAAAAAAAAAAAGCCCCGTGGTCCTCAAGTTCCAGACGTGCGTTTAATGCACTCATCAAGCTGTATCTGCCACCAACTGGTTATAAGGTGCAAAAGTGTCTCAGTGGGTCAATTTGCTTCATGACGATCATCACCGTAATGGCTCTCTAGGCAATCAGTATTAATGTATCCAGTTAGAGTGCTCCCAGCCTTACACTTTTGAGATACAAGCACATCCAGGCTGTCATATATCCTCCAGGATTTATATGAACTCACAAATAACAGATTGGAAGCTTGTCAGACAGATGTGACCCTTTCTCTTGAACTATTCACAGAGCGTGCCCTCATTCACCATTGCTGCAGACAATGCCGAGAAATGCTGACAAGTACTGCCAAGTACCACCAGTGCATAAATGTGCTCCAGTATACCAGATGCAGTGATCTACAACTTTAATAAAGGTGGCTTAATAAGTCATCCTGCATAACAATGTGACTCAGTTCATTATTGTGTATAGTTTACTCAAGATAATAATCATATCCAAAATAATAAGTGTGGTCAACTGGCAATGGGTTCAAGTAAGGGGGAAGGTACTTAAAAGGTTATTTAAAAGTTACATGTAAAAGTTATTACAGCTCAGATTTTTTAAAAATCATCTTATTAGGAGTAGCTTTGACAGTTGTACATAAGGTATTTTTCAGTTTTACAAAAATATCTTCGCACTCAAAAAGAAGACAACCCCATAATCCTAAACAAATATATTTTTAATAAAAATTCAAAAAATCACCTCTAGGAATTGAACATGAGATGTCACATGCTAGATACAATACAAATATAGTGATCTATAAAAAAATACAGATCCTCCTAAACATAGAGTGTTAAGTGGATCTAACTGATGTATTCAACCACACAATGTCGGAACTATCCTAACTGTGGTATAATAAACACTTACTATGTATTATATTACACACTGAATAAACAATACAAATATTTAAAAAGGGAGAACAATTCTTGTGTGTTACCTTAAAGATCGACGTAATCCAAAACCTTTGATGAACAGTCTTGGATATGCTCCTGACACTCACCTTAATCATAAATGATTAGTGATCGAGAGCAAGCAAGCACTGGTACCAGGTGAAGAACAAGACTGCATATTTACTCATGTGGGTAGAGAGTTTATATGCAGCTTAGGAGCTCCTGTGTGTGTTGTAGATATATTGTGTGGAAGTCGTCATTTTTCTCTTTTAAGTGTAAATTGAGGGAATTGTTTGAGTTAGGACGAGATGCCCGTCTCTGTGTGGATATATATGGGGAGATGATCATCTCCTTCATTGTATATATTTTTTAGTTGTCCTTGTGACCGTATATTTGTTGAAGATCATTATTATTTTTACTTTGTTGTGTGTGTGGTCATATGGGATAACATATTTGTTGTGATGCATGTGGTTCCTATTTGCTGTGGTTGAGTGCTTGGTTGCTCTCGATCACTAATCATTTATGAGTAAGGTGAGTGTCGGGAGCACATCCAAGGCTGTTCAGCAAAGGTTGGGGATTATGTCGATCTTTAAGGTAACACACGAGATTTGATCTCCCTTTTTAAATATTTGTATTGTTTATTCAGAGTGTAATATAATACACAGTAAGTGTTTATTATACATAAGTATACATATTATTTATTATACATAATTAGGATAGTTCCGACATTGTGTGGTTGAATACGCGAGAACATCAGTTAGAGCCACTTAACACTCTATGTTTAGGAGGATCTGTATTTTATAGATCACTATATTTGTATTGTATCTAGTGTGTGACATCTCATGTTCAATTCCTAGAGGTGATTTTTTTAATTTTTATTAAAAATATATTTGTATAGGATTATGGAGTTGTCTTCTTTTTCTTTTTGAGAGCTAAATTCTTTTTGTAAAATTGGAGTTTAGTGGCAATCTGTGGAGTGGGGGATTGTAATCTGGGCAGCTGAAGAGAGGAAGTGGAGAGGTCCAGTAGTCCTGGTGTGTAATTGCAGGCGACACCTTGTGTATATACATTATTTTTCAGTTTTAGACAGCTCTTCACAAAAGGAATAATAAGGGTGCCATCTGTTAACCAAAACAGAAAATTGCAGTTTACCCTTTGAGTGCCAAAAGGGTATTTAATGCATTGTATATAAATATGTTGCTCGCACCTCTGGTACTCAAAGAGTTACTTGAAAAGCAAAAGAAACAAGGTTAAGCAAAGTAACTTTTGAATCAATCATCTCTCATCAGTCCTATAATGTTTGTTTTTGTAACAGCAGTTTACTGTTCCTTCATAAGGCATGTTTTCCTATGGCAGCAGTGTAAGTAAAATGACTAGAGTTGTACTATGAAGCCCCAAAATCCCTCCTGTCATGCATTCAGGGAGACAAAAATGTATCCCTTTATCTGTCAGTGAGCTGGAATGCAAAGAGAATTCTGTGGCTCACATTCCTTGCTTGCTCACCTCTCTGTGGGTAACCTGTGATTTTCAAGCTGTTGGACAAACAACTCCCATCATGATCAGCTGCCCATTGCCCAGTTGAAGATAAGAGTTGTAATCTAACAAGAGATGAAGGGCAGCATATTTCCCATCTCATTTTAATATGGCCTAACTACCCTTCCACTAGCTCTCATTGGCCCACAATATCAAATAGCTGAACCTGATCAAATGTCTAGCTGCATCCATCTACACCCCAGGCAAAATGACTGATGCTTCCCCTACCCCCACACACACATATATGATTGATCAGCTGCAAAGCTGGGTTAAAAGAGGGGGGGACTACAAAGTTGTACAAATGTAATTGGAGCATTCATTTTAAGATATTATGTCTATTTCAGGACATCACAGTGGTAAAGTCTATGAAGAGTCCCCCTGCTGGAGTTAAGCTTGTTATGGAGGCTATTTGCATATTAAAAGGAGTCAAACCTGATAAAATTCCTGACCCATCAGGATCTGGAAGAAAGATTGAGGATTTCTGGGGACCAGCAAAAAGAGTCTTGAGTGATATGAAATTCCTTTCATCACTTCACGAATATGATAAAGATAACATACCGCCTTCATATATGAATATCATAAGAAAACAATATATCACCAATGCTGAGTTTGTTCCAGAAAAGATTCGGAATGCTTCTACAGCAGCAGAGGGCCTCTGCAAATGGGTGATTGCAATGGATTCCTATGATAAGTAAGAATCCTCCTATACAATAATTTGCTAGAAAGTTTGTAACGACTCAGTCATGCGCAGTAGAGACTGCTGCACGTGCTGCAGTCATGCACAGTAGAGACTGCCCGTGAAGAGGCCGATACAGAGCGGGGCGCTCTGAAGGAGCGTCCAGCTCTGTATCAGCCGCTGCGCGGGCAGTCTCTACTGAGCATGACTTCACCGTGACCGGCTGGTACTGTATCAGCCACGGTGTGGGCAGTCGCTATTGTGCCAAATTACAGTTTAATGCCCCCCAACAAAAGGTGTCTTTTAGCAAGTTTTACCTTTCTACCCCTGTTTAGCAGGCAGCAAAATCAGTGGTGGGTTTATTTCTCAGCTCTATGATCTGAAATGCTTTAGTAGAATATTCTGATTTATGCTTATTTGTATATGAAATTATAAATTATCAGAGCATAAAAAAGGAAATACTGCATAAAAGGGACACCGGAGTAATGCACAAGCTCCTAGGCTTATTATTTGAGAAACACAGGTGTACACTTGGCCAACATCATCTGTCTGTCAGTATACCTTTGTACCAAAGTACCCCCACTGGTAAGATACAGTATCTAGGTCCCAAGGGTAACAGGTGCTCACATCACATGTCTAACCCTACACTTACCTTGTTTCCAAAACTACCAACCTGTTACCTACAGTAACAATAATTTGCCTCCTACATTTTTGGATAGGCCTTCAGTGGTTTGAATGCAGTGTTCTGCCGACACACCAGCAGTTGAAGGGTATATAAAACCTTTTCACTGTTAGCCAGTCTCAACTTAGAAAACATTGCAGTTCGTTGCTGCTGTACATACCACATTTTTAATTTTTTTTTATTGCCATTCTTTTTTTTTTTTAACACTTTTAGTTAACACTTTATTCTTGGTCCATCAACCCTAGTCATAGAATGACTGGCCTAGTTAGGGGAAATGCATCCCACCTATAAAGGTTTGGGGGGGTCACTAAATCTCATTTTTACTTCTCTAATTTGTTAAAGGGCTATTAGGAGTCTTAAGACTTTACATTATTTTCCATCCACTATAGACAACATATATACATACTTGCACATTCCTTCCCGAATGGAGCACTGAGAGCAGTACCCTGGTTGCAGCCTAAAGTCAGATAATCATATTGTGGAAACATTCCCTTTTAAAATATAGCAGAAATTGTGGTGCACCACCAATTCGTATAGGGGTTGCCCTTAGTAGATAAGCAATGGAATGTGCTAAGATAATTTAGAGTGAACAAAACCTAAAAAAGCTTATCAAAACAGCACCAGACCATAACCCCCAAGAAGATAGACAGAGGGAATGTAATAAGAGAGGCTTCTAACATAAAATATAACTTTTATTGAATATATAAAAAGCCTGGTGAATTAAAAAACACTAAAAGTGCTAACAGGTATATGCATCCCTACTTAGAGATGCAGCCATTTTTATGGAGGTATATCCAGTAATTATATTGTATAACTGGAGAATCAAACTTCCACTCCACTCTGTGATAAAAGGGGAAAATCTAGAGAACAGAATATTTCTGAGGTCTCAATATTCATATATGTAATCCTAAATGGGTAAGATATAATAATATTACTTCCAAATAGGATTCCAATATATATCTAAACACTAGCTGGATCAAGTCTGAATAGGTATTTCTTATACAGCTGGTGTATCCATACCAAATGATACACGGGAAAGTCTATATAGAAGTCTACACTGTGAAACCTATCATTCGATATTATGTATCATAGACACTAAACTGAGAGACATTGTATCAAAGCATAGAGTATTTGCTCCAACACAGACCCCTCTTACTTCTCAGATCGTATAGTTAAACTATACTATATATTATACGCTTAGATAACCAATAAAGTAAATCCAGAGAGACAGTGTGTCGAAGCTTAAAGTATTTGCTCCGACACAGACCCCTCTTGCTCCTCAGATCGTACAGCTAAACTATACTGTGTATTGTCCGCATGGATAATTTTTAAATTAGACCCAGTACAGTGTTGCCACTTAAATATATAGGTAAACATTCAGTGGCAATGATGATAGCTGCGCTGCTACATGGGAAGTGAGCACACTATACCGATAACCCTTGTGGCGTTAATCAAACGCCATTACCACGAGGGAAAGTGCACTTGGCAGTTATCCACAATCTAGTCTATTGCTTACATAGCAATTAGACCCGACTTGTAAGCGTATCAAGGGCTGGTATCTCTCCCCCGTTCCCACTTATATATATGACTAAATACTCAGTGGTGACAATAATAGCTGCGTTGCTATACAGCAATTAAACACACTGTACAAATGACCCTTGTGGCGTTACTCAGACGCCATTACTACGAGGGCAAGTGCTCTCTGTAGAGAGTTAACATTGTCAGTCCCAGCCGGGTCTAGGAGGCATTGCTAGGAGCCATTTGGCTCCGGCTGGGATTGACGTCTTTCTGGCAAGATGTCCGCACTCCGTGCTACTGACAGCTGGGAAATAAAGCATATATCTATTAAATCAGTTAATAATTCTGGCGACTAGCGCTACTAAGCAGCTAGTCTCCAGAAGGGGACTTAGTTAAGCTAAACATTTTGTAACATGGTAGCTCCGGTTTAAGTCACTTCTGTTTGTCATGTCAGTATGATACTGATTTATACAACTAGATCATTGCAGTTGCTACAACATTACAGTGGGCTTTTGCAGTTTTATTAGCTGTTTCCCTACAATATATACATGTGCTTCTCCCAAGACCATGGATTTGGGGGTGAGAGCAGGGTACGTTAAGTCACTTTTTAGTGACTCCCATACTTATCATTAGTAAAAACTGCGTATAAACTTTGGGACTGCTGGTATGCACAAGCTGTCCAATATTTGTTCATCTTTGTTGGTCAATTGCCTTCAGTGTTGTTAATTGCTCTGGCTGTTAAATTAGTCTCCTTATTTATGAACATATTCTTCCACACATTACTATACTGACTGAATTTGATAATACTATGTAGATAATACTCTCCATTTCAACTCTACTATTTCAGTTTTCCTTCACTCCCCCTTAGGGAATTAGGGTCAGACACTGTGCCCACTCATCACCCAACACAAGTCAGATACACTGATCTTGGCAGGTAACTTCAAGCTCAACCCAGCAGCTGGAAAGAACCTCACAGGGGGTATCCTTTCATCCTGAACAATAGCCCTAATCCTGAACCTTCTGGTTATGGATATTTTGGAAAGCGATATATCCACATGTAAGTGAATACAGTCCATTTCTGCCCCCAAGAGGTCATGCTCCCAACTGGATTTCTTCCTCACAAATGAAATGATTGAATTTGGGTTATTCCCCAGGTTTGGACTGACCACTCAGCTGTGAGTATGGATATGAAGGGTGGTGAGCCCATAATGCCTATCTGGTGGCACGACAACCTACTTTTGTTTAACCAGTAAGTAAAGGACAAAGTTTGCCAGTGTATCAAATAAATAATTTTTCATTGTAAATCTCCCTCAGGACACTAAGCCAGTGGTGAATTTATTGCCCATGAAGCCTATAGTTGGCCCTTCTCGTTGCTATTTCATCTAAATGGAAGAGCAATAGAAACTCTGTTACTGCTGTCCCCAATCTCAACTGCAAAATCTTCACAAAGCCAAAAAGAATAATCCCTGTATGAACCTGGTCAGACGGAGAGAAGCAACTATGTAGAAGCTTGAAGACATCTTGCTTACTGAAACCAAACAATCTCTGCCCTGGAACACAGTGAGATACTACGAGTATGACAAACAACCAAGTACCATGTTCTTCTGTAAACTGATAATGGTCTCCAGGTCAGGAACTCTCTAGGCTTTGCAACAGCTTTTGTGCTCTTCCTTCAGTAATGCAGGAGATTATCCTGGAATTTGAACAATTCTGTGGAAAACTCTACCATAAGGGTAACTTACGAGGGTTGGAAGGCTTGAAGCAATTTCTGCAGAAACTAATGTTTAACTTGAGTGACTGAGGAAGCCAATTATCATGGCGCCCGTGATCTAGGCGACATTCTGTCCATTTTGCTATTGCTACTTTCCTATTGGCTGCGCTGTACTGCTTCTCCCAGTGGCATCCTTTTTCTACCCTGGGCTGTCACTCTGCAGTTTCCCTTTCGTGGTGTACCTGATGCCTAGCACTAGTTTTGCTGTCTTGATACCAGTGTATGACCCCGGACTGCCTGACCACACCATTGTCTCGTTCCTGACTCTGTGTACTGATTCGGATTGGCTGATGTTCCTGCTTCCTGTTCTGACCCGGCCTGGCTGACGTTTCTGCTCCATGTACCAACCCGGCAAGACCAACGATCCTGCTCCCTGTACCGACCCGGCGAGTCTGAGGTTCCTGCTCCATGTACCGACCCGGCTTGGCTGACGTTCCTGTGCTGTGTACTGAATCGACTTGGAGGTTGTTCCTGCTTTTCCTGTGCCCGGCTGGGCTATTACCGGCTGTTCCTGCTGCTGCCTGCATGGCACCGTTTCCTCATTACTGGGCCTCCTTGTATTCCGGTACTCCGGTGGCCGGTTATATTTTGCCCGTGGGTCAGAGTCTCAGTTGCCCCCACACCATGCTGCAATCGCTTGGTCTATATGTGGTTCAGTTGAGCGCCGTCGGTGGTTGCCGTTATCCAGACCATAGTGCTATTAACCCCTTCGGGGAGGTGCCTCATTCCGTTACTACTGCACTGGTACTGTTGGGCTCCGTTTCTCTGTGCGATTGAGTCTCCATTAGGTTCCGTTGTGTGCTTCCGGTTGCCATCCACTTTATACTATCGAACATTAACCCTTGAGGGTAGTACTTGCACACAGTGGTGGATAGTCTCGGTAGAGCCTCCGTTCTGGCACAAGCTCTGACCAGCCTTGATTAGTCGTTGGTGTGCGGCCACCCTTGAATCCTCCAAACAGGTGATCCTTGCCTGTTGTTTGCAGTCCTGTCACTGTCGCCTCCCGCTGCCTATAGGCGACACTTGTATAAACCAGTACTGGGTCCGGTGGTCCCCCCGTTCTGACACCGGGAGCGCAGTCTGGTACTCTAACTAACGTTAACAGAGGGCTGACGGCTACCGCTCCACTACCTCTTAGGTACGATGGCGAACCAACCCTGTGTAGAGGGTTCATTAATCAGTTGGAAATTTTCCTAGAATTAACCCCTCATGCTTTTCCCAGTGATTGCAGTAAAGTGGGGTGCATGATTTCCCTGCTTACGGGCAGAGCCCTGGCATGGGCAAACCCTTTGTGGGAGACTGCTAAACCATGTACTCGGAACTTCTCTGAGTTTGTAAGGGAGTTTCGTAGAGTCTTTGAAGTTCCTGGAAGAGCCGCCTCTGCTGCAATTAAATTGAACAAGGGTCTCGCACAGTTGCTGATTATGCAATAGAATTCCACACCCTAGCAGCAGAGGTGGGCTGGAACAATGAAGCGCTGGTGGCTGCATTTGCACAAGGTCTCTGTGATCGATTGAAGGACGAGACGGCAGCACGAGAACTGCCAACAGAGCTTGATGAATTTATCGATTTTTCTGTATTGATGGATTCCCGTATTAGGGAGCATATGACAACCAAAGACCTGAAGCAGAGGGTTAGAGAAATGGGTTCTGCAAGGTCAAGCTTCCCACCCATACCTTCCTCACCTCCCATACCTCCGGCACAAGCTGGTGAGAATAGTGAACCTATGCAACTGAGATTCACTAGATTGTCTAAGGAGGAGAGGGCACATCGTCGCAGGCAAGGTCTCTGTTTGTATTGTGGTGAGGCTGGTCATTTGTTGTGTTCTTGCCCGACCTGGCCGGGAAACGAACGCATCTAGGGTACCTTGGGGGACAGGCCCTAGGTGGTGTTCAGCAGTCCCTGGACCCAACTAGTCAAATGCCCACCATACAGGTAGTAATTGCCTGGGCCGACCTAGCCTTGGAAACCCTGGCACTTGTCGATTCCGGCGCGGCCGGATATTTTATGGACAATTCGTTTGCTGCCTCTCATAACATTCCACTGGTGGTGAAAGATTCTCCGTTAACTATTGAGGCCATTGATGGGAGGCCTTTGGTACCTGCCCAGATTACCATGGAGACAATTACATTAAGTTTGAGTATTGGGGCATTGCATTCTGAGGTTCAACGTTTTCAGATTATCCGTTCCCCGCATCATGCTCTCATATTGGGGTTTCCTTGGTTGCATATGCACAACCCCAGGTTTAACTGGCAAACTTGTGAAATTACGGCCTGGTCTGAGTTTTGTGATAAGCACTTTATTTCCCACGCTACGAGGATCATGTGTGCCTCTCCTTCAGTGCCAGCTGAATATAGCCAATTCAGTGACGTGTTCAGTAAGGGAGAGGCAAGTGCGTTGCCAACTCATAGGGCTTGCGACTGTGTTATTGATCTGCCTCCTGGTGCCATTCCTCCTTGGGGTCGTGCTTACCCGTTGTCTTGCGAGGAGAATCATGCTATGGAGGATTACGTTGCTGATGCCCTGGAAAGAGGCATTATCACGAAGTCATCCTCGCCCGCGGGGTCAGGATTTTTTTTTCATAAAAAAGAAACCTGGGGAGCTACACCCCTGTATTGATTATAGGGGCTTGAATAAACTTATGCCTAAGAATGCTTACCCCATACCACTCATCACCGAGCTATTTGATCATTTAAAGGGCTCCTCCATCTTTACTAAACTTGACTTACGTGCTGCCTATAATTTGGTAAGGATAAGGGCCGGTGAGGAGTGGGAAAACGGCGTTCAATACCAGGTCTGGTCACTATGAATATCTGGTAATGCCGTTTGGGCTATGTAACGCACCTGCAGTATTTCAAGAGTTTATCAGTGACATTCTACGCGACATGTTGCATTCCTGTGTGGTTGTTTACCTTGACGACATTCTTATTCATTCATCTAGTCTGTCACAACACATTAAGGATGTCACAGCCGTTTTGCTTAAGCTCCATGAGAATAAACTCTTCTGCAAAATCGAGAAATGCGAATTCCACAAGCCCATGGTACTTTTCCTGGGTTTTGTTATCTCTAAGAATGGCATCGCTATGGACAGGGACAAGTTGGCAGCAGTCCTTCAGTGGCCACGTCCCAAAGGGCTAAAGGCTATCCAATGCTTTCTTGGTTTTGCTAATTATTATAGGAGGTTTATAAAAAACTTTTCTAATATAGTGAAACCTCTGTCTGACTTAACACACAAGGGTGCTGATCCCTCTCAGTGGTCCCAGGAAGCTGAACAAGCCTTCATGACACTAAAGTCTGCATTTGCCTCTGCTCCTGTGCTGTCCCACCCTAATCCCTTCCTGCCGTTTACTTTGGAGGTAGATGCCTCAGAATCTGGGGTAGGGGCCGTACTATTGCAATGCCTGGACCCTGGGAGTGTGCTAAGGCCCTTTGGTTTCTTTTCGAAAAAATTGACTAGCGCACAAAGTCACTATGAGATTGGTGACAGGGAGTTGTTGGCTATCATTTTGGCCCTCAAGGAATGGTGGCATCTGCTTGAGGGTACCCGAACTCCAGTGCTAATCCTGCCTGATCACAAGAATCTAATGTACCTTTCTGAGGCTAAGAGATTGTCCTCACGTCAGGCTAGGTGGGCCTTATTTTTGTCACGTTTTAACTTTATTGTGTCCTATCTGCCTGGGTCCAAAAATGTCAGGGCAGATGCTCTCTCCAGGCAATTTAACCCTGACACCGACAAGAAGGAGGCTCCAGTACCGATTATCCAGCCAGATCACATTCTTGCCACATTGCGAACCAGTATTACTTCTCCCCTGGGGGCAGAGATTCTTGCTAACCAGTCTGATGCTCCTCCTGAGACCCCAGTGGGTAAATGTTTCATAGCCGAGCCTCTCCGTACCCGTCTCCTTGAGACATATCATGCTTCTAAGGCCGCTGGGCATGTTGGCAGGAATCAATTAATCTGGTCACTTTCGCAGTTGTTCTGGTGGCCTTCCTTGCATGCTTACTGCACAGCATTTACCATGGCCTGTTCTACCTGTGCCCATGCTAAGTACCCCTAGACACCTTCTGGTGGGTTTGCTAAAACCAGTACCCAATAGAGAACGTCCGTGGTCTCATGTCTCTATAGACTTCATGGGGGAGTTACCGGTGTCTAGGGGATATTCTTTTATACTGATGAGAGTTGATAGATTTTCTAAAGTGGCACACTTTGTGCCTCTGCCCGGTCTTCCCTCTGCCCAGGAGTTGGCAAGGGTGTTTGCCAAGGAAGTGTTCCGATTGCATGGGGTACCCAGAGTATTGGTATCCGACCGTGGGAGCCAATTTGTGTCAAGGTTCTGGAAGGCTTTCTGTGCACAGATGGGCATACAGTTATCATTTTCATCTGCGTATCATCCCCAGACCAACGGAGCCGCTGAGCGTGCCAGTCAGGACTTGGAATAGTTTCTGCACTGTTTTGTGTCTGACCATCATGACAATTGGGCCGACCTTTTGCCTTGGGCAGAGTTTGCCAGGAATTGTGCAGTTAATTCATCGTCAGGGAGCTCCCTGTTTCTCATCAATTACGGGTTTCAACCTTGTCTGCTCCCAGACTCATTTCAGACACAGCAGATTCCAGCTCTGGATGAGCATATGGAGCAACTCTGTTCCACTTGGGCACAGGTGCAGAGGACCCTCAGTACCTCGTTCCAGCGCTATCAGCGCCAAGCTAACCGCAGACAGCTGCAGGCGGTCTCATTCCAGGTCGGGGACAGGGTTTGGCTCTCCTCTAAGAATCTTAACCTTCAGACCCCTTGCAATAAGTTGACTCCCCGGTTCATTGGTCCGTTCAAAGTTATTCGTAAAATTAATCCTGTGTCTTATGCTCTGGACCTTCCAGCATCCATGCGTATTCATAATGTGTTCCACGTATCACTGCTAAAACCTCTGGCCTGTAATCGATATACTACTACTCCTGTGGCACCAGGGCCTGTTCAAGTACAAGACCAGGAAGAATATGAGGTGCAAAATATTATTGACTCACGCAGATTCAAAGGGAAATTGCAGTATTTGGTCCATTGGAAAGGCTATGGTCCAGAGGAGCGTTCATGGGTGGATTCCAAGGACCTTCATGCTCCCAGATTACAGCGCAATTTCCATGCCAAGTACCCCCGTAAGCCAGGTCCCTCTTCTCGGAGGGGGGTCTTTGAGAGGAGGGTACTATCACGGCGCCCGTGATCTAGGCGACATTCTGTCCATTTTGCTATTGCTACTTTCCTGTTGGCTGCGCTGTACTGCTCCTCCCAGTGACAGCCTTTTTCTACCCTGGGCTGTCACTCTGCAGTTGCCCTTTCGTGGTGTACCTGATGCCTAGCGCTAGTTTTGCTGTCTTGATACCAGTGTATGACCCTGGACTGCCTAACCACGCCATTGTCTCGTTCCTGACTCTGTGTACCTATTCCGATTTGCTGACGTTCCTGCTTTCTGTTCTGACCCGGCCTGGCTGACGTTCCTGCTCCGTGTACCGATCCGGCGAGACCGACGATCCTGCTCCATGTACCAACCCAACGAGTCTGAGGTTCCTGCTCCGTGTACCGACCCGGCTTGGCTGACGTTCCTGTACCGAATCGACTTGGCAGTGGTTCCTGCTTTTCCTGTGCCCGGCTGGGCTATTACCGGACTGTTCCTACTGCTGCCTGTCTGGCACGGTTTCCTCATTACTGGGCCTCCTTGTATTCTGGTACTCCGGTGGCCGGTTATATTCTACCCGTGGGTCAGAGTCTCAGTTGCCCCCACACTGTGATGCAGTCTCTTGGTCTATATGTGGTTCAGTTGAGCACCTCCGATGGTTGCCGTTATCCAGACCATAGCGCTATTAACCGCTTCGGGGGAGGTGCCTCGTTCTGTTACTACTACCCTGGTACTGTTGGGCTCCGTTTAGGTTAACTTGCTTGTAACCTGTCCTGTGTCAGTTACTGCTGTTGTTACTGGACCCATGAGGGTTACCTCATTCCTTGTGTGCTTTAATAAAATTGCGTTTTACCAACATCTACCGTGTCTGAGTGTACTGAACCGTAACACCAATGAGTTGCTAAAAGTGATCCAGGGCTTGCTAGCGGGTAAAGCCCCATGGACTGACGGTTATACAGCCCTATGTTATAAAAAGTGCTTCCAAAACCTAAAGTCACACCTGTTTTAATTCATGGCCTATGTCATGCAGCACAATTTAACTCAACTTTCGCAACTGAGATCTACAAACTGGGTGTGGATCCTGAGAGACGTGAGAATTATTGCCCCATCAGTTTAATGTGGATACTAAAATCATGTGTAAGGTCCTGGTCAACAGATTGTCAAAGCTTCTACCAAGCCTCATTCATCAAAACCATTTGGGCTTTGTTATGGGGAGAGAGGCAGCACGTACTATTATAAAGGTCCTGAACAACATAGTAAAGGCCAGGTCTGATGAGAGAGACCTGATGCTGTTGCAGCTTTTTTATTGCAACATTACTATTTCTGTAAAGTGCTATAAACATGTATGGAGCTATACAAATAAAGACAGATACATACAAAAAGAAAGCTTTTGATACCATTTTCCGGGTGTTCCCATTCAAGGCACTGGCTGAATTTGGGTTCCATGATGACCTCATCCTCTCTCTCTAGTCCTTATATAGTGCTTATATATCAGTGCTACACCTAACAGGAGTCTACTAAAAAAATATCAAGATTGGGCAGGGATGCCCTCTTTCTCCCCTTCTGTTTGTCCTGGTACTGGAGCTTCTGGTGATCCTCATACATGACAACAACGACATACAGAAGGTTCAATTGCTTAACTCAGAAGATAAGTTATCAATAATTCTTTGTGAACAAACTATTGCTATACATTACCCAGCCTTGTCAACAATAGAAGTCTGAGGCCCTAAATATAAATGTTGCCAATATCCAATTCATATATGATATCTTGCTTTCTATTTTTAGCTTTCAGTGCAAACTAATCACATCAAGTGCCTAGGTGTTTGCATTCCCTGGGATCCAAGAGAACTATACCAGGACAACCTCCAATTCCTGCTGTGAAAGGCTAGGTCTTAAATCGAAAGATTGGACCTGCTAGTAAATTGGCTAGGTGGATTTATCATAGTGAGTTTCTATTGCTTTCTCTGTTGCTGTGTTATTATTCTGCTTCCCTGTGAATGTTCCTTCAGAAGCCCTCTATTGCCTCTAAACAGCAGTGTTACAATTTGACTGGACAGCAGCCACAAATTTGACAAACAAGAGTGGAGGGCATGTCATTTTCCATTTGAAATTTTAATTGCAACATTTGGTCCAGCTAGTGGAGCTGATTCAACCTGATCTCTCTAAAAGGGTATGAGTGGAACAGTCATTACTGGGCTCACTTCCCTGGATTAACATGCTGTTGATAGTGTATCTTCAGTACTTGATCCTACCCATCTATTCTAAGACATCTTTTAAGCTATAACATAGAATCAAGAGCTTTCTTGGGCATTCATATTTCCTAGCATCATCATCCTGGTGGGCTATAACCCAAACTACAAACCATGGACAGTGGCAGTCAGTGTAACGGTCAGGGAACTCTGACAGTCTTTCACCTGATTAGAACTAGAACTTTCTCCCTTGGTCTTCACTCCAGGAGAGTATCACGGTGCCCGTGATTGCTGCCTTTATCTGTCAGTTATCTGTAGGGGGCTCTCCATTGGCTGCTTGTCGTCAGCCCGCCTTGCATTGATTTAGACTGAGCTTGGGCACATTTTGGGTGCCCTTTTGTGTTGTCTCTATGCTGTTTGCACCTGCATTGAGTTCCTGAGCTTCCTGGGCCATTTCGCTGTTCCTGCTTGTCGTTGGTCATCTAGTTCCTGCTCTCAAGTCGTCTGGTTCCTGCATCCATTCCTGATCCAGTTGGGGTTGCTGTTCCTGCTGCTGCTTCCTGCTGCCGTTCCTGATCCGGTTGACCGTCCGCAGAGCTGTTCCTCTACATCCTCGGCTGGGTTCCTGCTTTGAATCGTCTGCTGGGTGCCTGTTTCCTCCTGTGGTCCTGCCGACATTTTTATTCACTTGCTGGTTATCCCAGTACGCGGGTACTGGTTCTCTCCACCATAACCGGCTGCTGTTGCACCGGTAGAGTCTTGGGTTATTCCAGTACGCGTGTGCTGGTTCGCTCCACTATAACCGGCTGCTGATGCACCGGTAGAGTCTTGGGTTATTCCAGTACGCGTGTACTGGTTTGCTCCACTATAACCAGCTGCTGATGCACCGGTAGGGTCATTTGGTTATCCCGGTACGCGGGTACTGGTTCACCCCACTATAACCGGTTGCTGACGCACCGGTAGAGTCATTTGGTTATCCCAGTACGTGGGTACTGGTTTGCTCCACTATAACCGGCTGCTGATGCACCAGTAGAGTAATTTGGTTATCCTGGTACGCGGGTACTGGTTCGCTTCACTATAACCGGCTGCTTTGCACCTGTAGAGTCATTGGTTATTCCGGTATGCGGGTACTGGTTCGCTCCACTATAACTGGCTGCCGATGTACAGGTAGAGTTATTTGTTGATCCCAGTACGCGGGTACTGGTTCGCTCCACTATAACCGGCTGCTGTGCACCGGTAGAGACTTTGGTTATTCCGGTACGCGGGTACTGGTATGCTCCACATTAACCGGAGGCTGTTCAGTCCTAGACAGCCCCACAGATTGAAGGTTTCCATCAGTACGCGGGTACTGGTTTTCTCCCTGTATAAACCGGTCGCTAGTTGCAAGATCTGTCAGCACCGGTTGTGACTGAGTTTACGCTGCTCGTATTTGATCCGTTCCTGATGACTGGCAGCCTATTCCATTCTGTATATCCTATGGGCCTCACTCTGTCATCTTAGGTGAATGGTCTCTCCACCTAGCCAGTCACCAAGGCCACCAGTGCTGCCATCCTTCTCAGCAGTCTAGGCTGCCTTGCCCGGTATATTGGTAAGGCCGGTAGAACCTAGTCCTCTCTATTCCTTGTTGGGTTGCCTTACCCGGTAATGGCAAGGCCGGTAAAGCCTTATTACTTGCAGTCTCCTGGCTGCCTTGCCCGGTATATTGGCAAGGCCGGTAGAGCCTTCACTATACGTGGTACCAGTCTCCAGGCTGCCTTGCCCGGTATATTGGCAAGACCGGTAGGGCCTTCTCTTCGTTGCACTAGTCTCCAGGCTGCCCTGCCCGGTATATTGGTAAGGCCGGTAGAACCTTTTTCCATCTTGTACCACCTTAGGCTGCCTTACCCGGTATTGGTCATCCCCCTTCACAGCCTATCTTGATTCTGAAAATGACATGTCCCTCCCCCTTCAATTCTTCACCTCCCTTTCTTTTTTTTTTACAGTTGACAATGATAGTTGTATCCATGTGTAATTATTACTTGATTTTTATGGTTCGTTAATTGCCTCTTCCACCTGTTGCAGCCACCATATTTAAGAAAAATACTGTTTTTGGGGGTGTGGCATAACAGATGAAGTAGATGGATGTCTTTATAGAAAAGATTGGGCACATTAAATTAATGTCACCCTGGTTGAGAATCACTGGCTTAGATGATCTGGACAACAGCAGTGGGCAGAACAATATCAGACAGCAGACTGTACCTGAATCTACGCCCCAGAGGGACCTTCTTCCATTCCTGCAGGACTTGCTTTCTTCCCTACTGCAAAGATCTAACAGCCCACTGATTGAGATTGACCAGACTCAACTGAAGCCATTGACAGACCATCTTTGTTCCTTAGGGATTAAATACAAATGGGGCTTCCCCTTTTATCTACATGTGCAGCACAATGGTCTCCCTGTGACTGTTAGAGGGACAGAGGGGGTGGAAGACTTTTTCAAGGTGCTGGCTATAGCTGCTCTTCCAGCCAAGCAGAACCCTTGACCCGTGATAGGCCAGCTTTGGAGGCCAACCAACATTATCTTTGGCACCTTGTTGCGAAGGCATCTAGGTGGAAGCGGCGAAAGGCAAAGGCAGATGGTCTTCAAGATACCCTCCAGACACAGCTTGCTGGTCACCAAGTACCATGCTCTGACCCCTTGCATCCCTTGCACCTCCTGGGATCCATCCAGTCTTGAGAAGATGTCCCCTACAGCTCATGTAGTACCTGACCCCCCCATATCTTGTTTGGTTTTGCAGCGTGGTTGACTCTCCAAGCTTACCTACATATGGGGTACCCATCCACTAATCTGTTATTGTGTAAGCTGCAAATTCTTCCCTTTGAGTGGTATGGTTGACTCTTGAGAGTGCCCACGAATGGCCTGTCCACTGTTGCGGTTTGACCTCCTTCTTCTACTAGATCTTCATTAATATGACTGCATACCAGATTGTGTTATACACTACCTCTTCCTGAGGCTGGTTTTACCCAATGGAAACTTATGTGTTGTCTCTATTGCTTCTTGGAGTACACTGTTGTTGTTTTGACTTTGAGGGTTTGGGTGGAGAGCAAGAAAGGAGATTCCAATATCCTGTTTCCCTCATTTTATTAGTTTTCCCCCCTTGGGCTCCCACTGCCCCATGATGGATGTGGAGAGATTCACATGTCCTCTGGGTTTCTGAATCTAGGTTCTGCTCCTTTATTACAGCAAGTGACCCCCTGGCTTGGGTTCTACCCCCTGTGCTCTTCGCATTCCAGGTCTTGTTTCTTATGCCCACTAGGGTAAACATTTTATCTTGATATGCTATTATAGTTTGCATGTTTTATTTATAATGACATTTACATGGATGGGGACTTTATTGATTGTTTGCACACCTCTGAGTCTAGGTGGTACATGGAGAGCATGAGAAGTTGGGGGTTTTCTTAACATTATTGGCCTTATTGGCTTGCCCGGTCATGTCACCCGTGTCCTTCCCACTTCCCCTCTCTGAGTAGAGGTGGACTAAATTGTTCACTCTCTGGGTTCTCAGACCCAGGTCTTTTGTAGTCTTGCTACCTCCCTTGCCACAACAGGCTGGATCCCTTTCCCCACAGTCTCCTGGTCGTTTTCCCGATTCTGCTCCCCTCACTGGAAATGCTACTGTTCCTGGTTTTGGGTTCTGTTCCCCCTGTCCTCCACAGGATTGGATGTTTACACTGTTTGCTTTGAGGGTTGTTCTTCCCGTGGCACCGCAGGGGGACACAGTGGGCTGGGTCCCTGGTTACCATCTCTGGTCACTTGTTTTTGGGCTTGAGGGTCTGTGCTTTTCGGGGGCAGTGGGAGGTGTTGCCTGTTTTTACAAAGATAAACGGTGCAGAAGATTCTCTCTAAGTGCAGTATCCAAAAAAAGCTTAGTCCATCACCAACACCATACAAATGCAAGCTTCTGGAAATGTACTCACATTCTTCTGAGGCTTTGACCAGCCTCCAGGAATAATCACTTGTACTGGCTCACACCCCAGTCTGGTGTCCTTGTCACGGCTCCAATCTCACTCAGTAATCAGCAAATGTGGAAGTATCAACAAGTACTAGGTAACCACAAACCCAGCACTTCCTATTGACACAACCCAATTGTTATGAATATAAACAGATATTCTTGGCCACGGGCCAGAATAAGGGATTAAAAAGTGACGCCAGTAACTTCAATAATCTGGAAAGCAACTCATTAACAAGTAAGGAATGTAATATAATTTTTTTTAAGTAGAAAAGACAAAAAGACAAGAATCAATTAGATTCTAAAAATAAAAACAGCCTATAAAAGTTGTGAGCAACTAAAATCTATCTAAATTGACACTGGCTTAATGCATTTTGTGGTTTACTACCACTTCATCAGAAGCCTGTTTTTACTTTTTTCTGTTGCCTCTGCTTTGGTGTTCACTACCCCCCACGACCCTTCTGGCCTTTCCTGCTTCCGGATAGACATGGGTCCCTTTTATTTATTATTTATTATGATTCACTCTCTTTGTACTGTTAAAGTTAACAGTTATTTGTTCTATAGTATGGTCCTAATTCCATGCTGACTCATTCATGTTAATGTCGATGGTTGACTCTTGCTCTTCCATGTCATGGTTCACTCCTGTTTGGCCTTTTGGTCCCACTCACACTCATGAGTTGTTAGGGTTGCCTTGATCCTTAAACTGGGCAACCCACACAGCGGTTCTTATTCTTTTTCTCTCTCTCTCCCTTTCCTGTCTCCTCTCTGTTCTCTGCCCCTTTCTTCTTTCACCTCTATTCTCTTCCCACTCCTTTCCTTCCAGTTCTACCTACCCATTCCCCTCCCTCCCTTCATCTGCCCCAGACTGTCATGTGCCACCACTGCTCCTCTCACCTGTGTTGTGCTCAGCTTTTTGTCCCTAGCTTGTCACGCCTCTGCCACAACTTAAGGTTGAACAGTCCGGAGAAGCGTACCATCATCCTTAGGGAATTGATCAGGTCACTGGTTGACACTGTAGTTTTACAAGAGACACATCTCTCTAGGGATGCTTACCTGAAACTCAATTCTAGGCAGTTCCTGGAGGTTTGGTTGGTGTGCACTTCTGAACAAAAAGGGGGTATTACCATTCTGCTTCAGAAGCCTTGGGTGAGCCTTGAGTGGTCTCCCTTTCACCCAATCCAAGCTTTATAGCCCCAACACCTCCCTTTCTTCTGCTCACTCCTACCCACCCTAGACAGCTTTCTTACTGGCTTATTCATTTTAGGGGGAGACTACATTTCTCTGTGTCTGGGCTTGGACCATTCGGGTTTCCGGTCCTCTCCACTTATCTCCGTTTCCACTTCCTTATCGACCATGCTTACCTATTTACTACACTTCCTTAACAAAACTTAAATATGCTAGTATGTACTGACTTTGTACAACTTAGACTCTTTATAAATTATTTATTTTATTTATGTCCCCTATCCTAACCAGAACTCTGTCACTGTGTTCAGCACTTGACCCTTATGTAATCTGTATGTCTTCCATTACCACTTTAGATTGTAAACTTTCAGCAGGGACCTCACTTCCAGTGTTTCACTTTGAAAAGCACCAGAACCGCAAGAAGTAGCAGGCATGTGTGCCAGCATACCCTCACTAACACCAGATGCTGCTTCCCTCCCTGTTTCATTCAGTAGGAGATTGCTCAAGCCATCAAGTCATATCCATCTGGAAAGAGTCCGGTCCCGGACAGCCTTCACTTCACATACTATGCACAATTTTCCTCAGCCCTTCTTCCTCAGCTGAGTAATCTCTTTAATGTAGTCTCTCATGGCACACATTACTGTGATTCACAAACCAGGTAAGGATAAAACCCTCTTTATAGAGGCATAACTAGAAGCCATGGAGCCCTGTGCAAGAATTGCCATGGGCCCCCCGACCACATTGGCCCTCCTCAACCACATTGGACATCTCCACATTGCCCCTTCCACAATGCCCCTCATTTTCCACATTGCCCCCATCTCCACATTGCCCTCCAATCTCCACAATGCCCTCCAATCTCCACAATGCCCCTTCAGCAATGCCCCTCAATCACCACATTGCCCCTCCCACAATGTCCCTCAATCTCCACATTGCTCCCATCTCCTACCTCCGTGGTGGTCCAGTAGCGTGGCAGAAGACAGATCTGTGCCTCCATCTGCACAGACCTCTTCTCCCACGCGGTCCTCTTCAGTAATGCAGCGTGCTGGGAGATGATGTCTTCTCCCAGCGCTCTGCATTATGAGACTGCCAGTCTGCTGGAGGGAGATCAGCATATTGTGGGCGCCAGGTGAGGGGGTTCGCAGGGGGAGGCCGGGCCCCTGGAGTGACGGGCCCGGTCGCAGGTGCGACCCCTACAGTTACGCCACTGCCTCTGTTGCAGCTGGCCGATTTCCCTTTTGAATAACTACTTCAAACTTTTTGTAAAACTATTAGCCACGAGACTTAAAACACCTTCTTACCTTGCCTTATTGACTCTGATCTAGAGGAATCCGTCACTGGCTGCAAGACTATAGACATCATCATTAAGGAGATAACCCTGATCCAATCTGCTTCCTCGGGTGCTGTCCCCACTTTGCTTCTTTCTTTTGATGCAGAGAAACTGTTCGACAGAATGGATTGGGACTGTGTGTCCTCATCTTGCAGTGGATTGGCCTTGGTCCGTTTTTCTTTTGGCCGTCCTCTCATTATACTCTTCCCTGTCTGCTCAGGTCTCAGCAAATGGAGTTCTTTCTGAGAAGTTCCAGATTCTGAATGACACATGTCAGGGATGCCCTTTGTCCCCCCTGATCTTTATTCTTACCTTGGAACCACTGTTGACCCTTGGTGTCTGTCTGAGCTCTAAGGAGGTGAAACTCTCCAATATCATGGATGATATATCGGCTTTTCTTTCCTTCCTCACTTTCTTACACCCCATTTTAGTTGACCTCTTGCACCAATACAACTCTATTTTGGCCATACAGAGTGAGTTCCCTTTACCCTGGAGGACTGATCAGTTATTCTAACTCCAGCACCCTCTGACTCACCAATCTGCCTCCCTTGGAAGCAAAGATCTGAAAAGATCTGTTGCTTTGGAACCCTATGTTTTTTTCCTGGATGGGTCAAGTCAACTTGTTTAAAATGGTGATCATCCCAAAGATCTTCTGACCTTCTGAGATCCTTACCCATTGTATTCCAATTTTGAAGGTTTTGGTCTCTTCAACGCTTAATGTCCACGTTTGTTTGGAAGTTCAAGAGACCCAGAGCCAGACATTCCATTCTTGTAAGTTCCCCTGACTCAAGTGGTTTAGGTTTGCCAGATGTGATCACTTACCAATCCATTCACCTACATTTCTTCCTATATACTATACTATATACAGGGGCCTTCCCTCAGTGGGTTGAGCTAACCCACTCTTTTCTGCTTTTCCGCTTTTTAATTTCTCTCAGTTGCTATGGGGACAACCTCAGAATATTCCTGCCTCATTACATCGCCATCTAGTCTTGAGAAATCTGTTTGCTGTGTTTGTCTCTATTACTTTTTCTATCCCCCTGTATTCCACCATTGGCAACCTGGATTTTCCTTCTGGTATGCATGCAGGAACCCTTAAACAATGGACCTCTCTGGGCCTGGTTATCACGGTGCCCGTGATTCTCTGTGCGACATTCTTACCTCCGGGTTTGTGTTTGCCTGTCTCTTATTGGTGCTAGCTGGCTAGCCCCTCCCAGGGCTAGCCTTTATATACGCCCTCCTGTCACTAGGCCGGTGCCCTTTCGTGGTGTTCCTGACCTTACGTTATTCTGTGCTCCTGTTCCGTGTTGATCTGGTTTCCGTCTGACCTTGTTCCTGTTCCGCTCCTGTGTACCGATCCAGGCTTTGGCTGACTACCTCTCCTGTGTACCGATCCAGGCTTTGGCTGACTACCGCTCTCTGTGTACCGATCCAGGCTTTGGCTGACTACCGCTCCGGTGTACGGATCCATGCTTTGGCTGACTACCGCTCTCTGTGTACCGATCCAGGCTTTAGCTGACTACCGCTCTCTGTGTACCGATTCAGGCTTTGGCTGACTACCACTCTCTGTGTACCGATCTAGGCTCTGGCTGACTTCCGCTCTCTGATACTGATCCAGGCATTGACTGACTTATGCTCCTTGTGTTGCCCTCGCTATTACTGTCAGTCCTCTCAATATTGTTGCCTCCGGTTGCGCTACTCGCTGCCTGTGTATCTCTGTGGCCTCCGTTACGTACACCCAGTCTGTGCTATCCGGTCCCTAGCAGTTACCATTGCCAATCCATATTACTAAGCTCAGCCTGTGATTCTCTGTGGCCTCCGTTACGTACACCCAGTCTGTGCTATCCGGTCACTAGTGGTTACCGTTGCCAATCCATATTACTAAGCTCAGCCTGTGATTCTCTGTGGCCTCCGTTACGTACACCCAGTCTGTGCTATCCGGTCACTAGCAGTTACCGTTGTCAGCTCATTACACTCACTCAGCCTGTGACCCGGTAGAGCCTCCTCTGTTCCTTATTGCACCAGATACCAGGCTGCCTTACCCGGTATTTGGTAAGTCCGGTAGAGCCTCCTCTGTTCCTTGTTGCACCAGATACCAGGCTGCCTTACCCGGTATTCGGTAAGGCCGGTAGAGCCTCCTCTGTTCCTTGTTGCACCAGATACCAGACTGCCTTACCCGGTATTCGGTAAGGCTGGTAGAGCCTCCTCTGTTCCTTGTTGCACCAGATACCAGGCTGCCTTACCCGGTATTCGGTAAGGCCGGTAGAGCCTCCTCTGTTCCTTGTTGCACCAGTTACCAGGCTGCCTTACCCGGTATTTGGGAAGGCCGGTAGAGCCTCCTGTATTTTATTGCTATTTGTATGCCCTGTCCTGTGTCAAACTTTCTTACTGCTGTTTGTAGAGTTTGGACCCGTGAAAGGGCCTTGTTGCGCTTTATATTGCCTAATAAAGCTTTTGTATTTTATCCTACCCAATTGTCTGAGTGTTCAATAAAACCGTGACACTGGTCGACTTAGACCACCTGATAACTGGATCACATTTTTAGATATTTCAGGAACTCCAGACGTTGCACGTTTTGCCAGATTTGGAATTTAGAAGCTACCTTCAGATAAGGCATCTGCTACAATCACTCTCCCCCCATGGATACGCCCATTGTTCTCTCTCAAATTATGAATTTGTGCTAACGCTCCCACCCTGCCGGTCTGCCCCATAGCCAAGCTTTATTCTCTTCTTATCTATCACCCAAACCAGGACCTTCTTTCTTTTGGGGTGCCTGGGAGGTAGACCTTGGCTAGTCTTTCTCAGATCATCAATGGTCCTCCTTCTTTCTTGAACAACAAGCTGATCCCCAGCATCAACATTAGGGAAACCATTTATAAGCTGCTTACTCCAGAACCTCTCAGCAACTCTCTAAGTACTACCCTCTCCAGGCTGACACTTGCTGGAGATGTGATGAAACTATGGGATCCCTACTCCACATCTGGTGGTCTTGCCCTGGTGTTTCACACTTCTGAGAGGAGGTCCACAGCCATTTCCCAAGATTATCAGGAATTTCAGTCCCCTCCTGCCCACAGGCATTTCTCCTCTCCATTTTCCCTGATCCCCCCCTCCAGGAATGAGTATGCAGCGATCATCTACCCTTCCCTCTCCTCACCCTCCCTGATCCCTTCCTTTCTACTCCCTCTTCTCCTTACCCTGCCTTTCTCGTTCTTTTCTTCCCCCTATGGTCTCACTCTTTGGGACTTCCTTTTCACTTCCTCTCTACTTGCCTTATTTCACCATCTCTATATCCTGCATCTAAGAGCACTCATAGGTCCTTTGTTTTGCCTGCTGGAGGTCCACGGTCACACCTGGCAGTGGATCGATCCTGTACCTTGGTCTCACTTGTCCCTTCTCTTCCAACTTGACTCCGGTGTCACTTTCCCGGTGGTCCCGTCTGCTGCTATGGGGACGAACTGTATGTTAATTGCTTTTATTATATTGTACTGAAATATTGTTAATGGACCATCTGGACATCTCTTCTTTTACGTAATAAAATCTTAAAAAAAAAGAAAAATACTGCTTTTCAAAATTATATTTTGAATTGACATTCCCATGCAGTCACCATTTTTTCTTTCTCATGTTGGAGAAAGGGAACATTTATATTTAGTGTTCCAAATTTATTTTTTGGGGTGGCAAACATGAGAACAAGAGATTCATGGAATAGATTCAAATTTTTAAAAAGGAAAGATTTTTTTTTTTAAATAGAATATGTATATGTATATCTATATATCTAGCTATATTTATCTATCTATCTATATATCTCATACATATAATATAGTATTACTATATATCTAGCTATGTTTATGTATCTATTTATCTCATACATCTATCTATATATATAAAAGAATAAGCCTAATTGCATAATTTATGGTTCCTCACACGAAGAACATAATGTATGTCTCCTCAGAAAAAACACACATTGCATAGAATGCCTCATTACATAATTTATGTCTCATTAGGAGACACAACTCCCATTGGGTGATTCAATGTGGATGTTACTGCTCCCATTGGGTGATTCAATGGGGGCATGTTTATCATACAGGGAGATGGCCCGCCCCCTTCAGCCCACCCACCACTATGCAACTGACAAAAAAAGAATATAGCTGCCACTCGCTCCTGAAGTAGGGGATATCAATAACTTCTCCCGGTCCACACACACTCTTACTCAGGATCATGACCCCACAAACACACTGTTTCACCTTCCTGATTCCCACCTTCTCTCCTTAAAGGGAGAGAGATGCTTTGCTGTTTGTTACAGAGGGCAAGCCTCAAACACCACTTTCTATTTGTTCTTTCAGCATATTGATACGTTGCCTCAACTGAAGAGCCACCGTGTGTTATATTGCTATGTTACCTCAGCTTAAGTAAGGAGGAGTTACTACTCCCATTGGGTGATTCAATGGGGGAGTGATTTAAATCATGCAGGGAGTTGGCCTGTCCCCACCATCCAGCCCGCCCACCACTATCCAAGTGACTGAAAAAACAAAATGGCTGCCACTCGCTCCTACACCACAGACACAAACACATCAGACACAAACACACACACTATCTCACACTCTCACTCACACTGAATCATACACACTCAATCATACACACTCAGTCACACACACTCACACTCTCTTACTCACACTCACATTCACTCACTCTCAATCTCACACACGCTCACTCACACACTCACACTCACACACACTCAAACACACTCACACTCAATCACACTCTCTCACACACACTCTCACTCAATCACACACACTCTCACTCACTCACACTCATACACACTCTCACTCACACACTCTCACTCTATCACACTCTCTCACTCACACTCAATCACACACACTCACTCTCTCACTCACACTCAATCACACACACTCACTCTCTCACTCACACTCAATCACACACACACACACACACACTCTCTCACACACTCAATCACACACACTCAATCACACTCTTACTCACTCACACTCAATCACACTCACTGACACTCACACACAATCACACACACTCTCACTCACTCTCTCACTCACAATCATACACTCTCTCACACTGTCTCTCACACACTGTCTCACACTTTCTCTCACACACACTCACACTCTCTCACACACACACTCAATCACACACACACACACTCTCTCACTCACACTCAATCACACTCTCTCTCACACACTCTCACACTCTCTCTCTCACACACTCTCACACTCAATCACACACACTCTCACTCACACTCAATCACACACACTCACACTCTCTCACACTCGCACACACACACACACTCAGTCATACCCCGGGAGCCAGCACGATCCACCTTCCACCATAGTATGTGCAATTACCACATGCATTTCAACTACATGAAGGAATGCCACAGTGGAGACATAAGTACAAACACAAACTCATTACAATGACACATAAGTCACTTCCTTATGACTCACTTCTGTGTGTGTGTGTGCCTGTGTGTTTCTCACTGTGTGTTGCATGTCTGTATCACACTCTATGTGTCTGCATGTTGTGCATTGCATATATGTGTGTGTATGACTGTGTCGCTCTTTATGCATCTCAGTGCATGCATGTGCATTTGCATGTGTGTCTCTGTGTGTGTGTCTTGCATCTGTGTGTGTGCATTAATTCCCTATATAGCCTGACGGGCAGCGCCGTCCCACATTGCTAGTATAATATAGACATTTTACACAGGACCCTCTATTGGTCAAAATTAAATATTTAGGCCTTGATCCAGTTGTGACCGATGGCTGTTTTTTCTGCTGACGGCATGGTAAGGAATTCAATTACCTGTACTGTGAAATAATGCCAGCAAAAAAAAAAAAAAAATGTCGGGGCGATAAAGTAAGATGTGTTTTCACCCATAGCAAATACTGAAAACACTGCAATTTGCAATTCAATTGACTGCTTTAGCCATTAAGATCCAATAAGGGACTCACTTTATAGCAGAAAATGTAAGACCCATTTTTTTGTGACTAGAGTCGCTTATTGGATCATTAAACAGCAGACACATCAATTGAAATGAAAAAAAGTATCCAGTTGATGTATTGATATGGGGCCCTAAGCCCCATATCAATTCATCTAAATTCCACCCAATATGTGTCCAGTGTTGGTAGAATTAACCCCACTGACACTCATAGGGCTAACCCAACTAAGGTACAAAGCAACAGCCCATAAGAATTACTTACCTTTAATCCTGATGTCTAGTGGGGTCCTCAACAGTATGGTCATCTACTATCCGTCTTCACTCTTCTTTTAGTCTTGCTTGTATTTTCTCCATCTATTTCTTCTTGTATCTTCGTTTCATTACATCTGAAAAAAAAAAAAAAAGAAAAAGAAAAAAAAGAAACAGCCATCAATAAATTTTGAACATAACCTGCACATCTATTTGTAGTTTAACCCTTTGATTGCCAGAGGGGTACACAACTCTACCTCTCTGGCGCTCAACTGGTTAAAAAAATGCTTTGATGTGCAGGTGATTTATCCATTTAAAATTTTCCCCATAAATACATCTAGTGCCACAAACATTTTGTCCAAAAATACAATAACTGTTTACCATTTCTCCGCCGCTACGTGTGGCCGCAGAGAAGGCAGCACATGCTCCCCCCCAGGTACCACACAGGCCAATACCTGTTCCACAATAAGGGAATTTGAACAGAGACTGCTTATGCACCTCCCAGCCAACCAGCTTCGAACAGAGGTGCTTGCAGTTGATTGACCTGGAGGTGCGTACACACACATCGCAGCCAATGGCTGTGAGGAAATTGGAAAAGAGACTGCCCTTATATAAAAATAGTTTCTGTTCAGATTCCCTCATTAGGGAAAAAATGTCTCGAACCCATGAGCAGTTTTACTAGTTTGGGGATATGTGGAACCCAGGACTAGTAGAAGGGTCTTAAAGGGATAGTAATACTTCGTTTTATCTTTATTTTATTTTGTAGGCATTAAAAAAACATGACGAATGATATAACCCTTAACTCTCAAACCTTTATGGTTTGAGAGATATTCACAAGCAAAGTTTCCCTTCCCGCCCCTTTTACCTCGTGTAAGCCATCTCTTCTCAGTTGTGGAATCTGGTTGTAAGACCAGACAGATAACAGCAGGGGACAATCTTCTTCCTATGAGAACAATGAAAACCCTGCCCCCCTTCACAAGTTTTTCAGGTTTTTCCCATATCTTAATTGTAGATTGTCCCTCTCTGCAATCTACCTGAGCACCTCCCTTCTGATCTGGCTGAACAGTTGTTACACCAGTAAAAGGTTCGGGAGGGGGATACTTTGTCATTGAATTACTCTTGAATTACAACTCTGACAGAACTGAAATAACACTCTCCAAAGTCCAAACACTATGATGATTAATTAGAGCTGCTTTTATTATGAAACATTACTATCCCTGGTTCTGGGGTGCTTTTCTCAGGGGCCATGGCAGCAAACTCCTTTTTATCTAATTTATTTTTCATTTTTTTCCACAAAAACTGCATACTGGAAAGGCCAGTATGCAAAGGGCTGGTAACCTTTTTGAAGTAACCTTTCTGAAGTGCTACATGGCTCACAAGGTATGATTATAGAGAAATGTGGAGCACAGCATAGATTTGAACTGACTGGGTGGAGGTGCTGATACTCATGGTTGGTGTTGTGTGTCTGTGTCACAGAAGTGTGTGTGGGGGCTGGTGAAGTATAGAGCGGTGGTGTTCTACATTTAGCAAAATGAAGAGAAAAAATCGTGGGAAGCATATTTGTGAGTGTAGGAGTCAGCTGAAAGGCTGAACTTCTGTGGATAGAGGTACAATTGCACTCCATATATTTATCTGTGTTTTGTATTTTGTTAGGTTCCTGTTACAGTACTTACAGAGATGTGTTTGTGTTGCAGACCTATCTTTTCAGGCTGGTACTATAACATATGTGTTTCTTGCTTATTTATATAAGGATTTTTAACTTACCATATAGACTATTTTTTTTTCAGGGAGATTGGAGTGTTACTGTATTGCCCCAAATGCACAATACAAATAAGTCTAAGTTTAAGTCCATTTTTTCCATGCACTGTCTAGGCCAGAGCATAATACCGGCACAGTGAGGGAAAAGTTCCAGTAGAAAGAGAGAAGTTAAAGATATTAGTACGGCTAGGAACAAGAGCCTTGATAAGGTTAGAGGACATTAGCATTCATTGGGCACATAGAAACATATTAAATCAGGTTGAACAAAGACACAAGTCCATCAATTTCAACCTTTGCATCATAACCCAGTGACATGAGAATTATGTATCTTTCCTGCTGCCATATAAGTTAGTCTTTATTAGACCTACCTGTTTGCCTACTAATAACAATATAACCCTGTATGTTCCCATTTGAAAGAAATATATCTAATCTTCTCTTGAATTTATCCATTGTATCTGCCATAACCAAATCATTGGGCAAGGAATTCCATAATTTAATAGACTGTAAAAAAAAAACCCTTCCTCTGCTGAAGTTGAAACCTCCTTTCCTCTAATCTCAAGGAGTCTGTCCTGGTTGTTTGATCAGTCCTTGGAATGAATAGCTCAACAGAGAGATCCTTGTATTGACCTCTCATATACTTGTACATTGTGATAAGATCTTTTCTTAGTCATCTTTTCTCTAGAGTAAATAAACCAAGTTAGTCGTTCCTCATACTTCAAGTCCTCCATTCCTTTGATTAATTTTGTTGATCTTCTCTGTCCAGTTCTAGAATATCCTTTTTCACTGCATATTCAAGGTGAGGTCTTACCAATGATTTGTACAGTGACAAAATGATGTTATCCACTCTTGCTTCAATATCCCTTTTTATGGTATACTGTATTGGACAGTGCATGCTTGAACTGGCTGCCGCTTCCTCCAAGCTGTGCCTCCTCCTTATATTACCTCTTCCACTGATGATACATTTGTGCTGTGTGAACACCTAACAGGACACTACCATAGTTCCAGTGTGCATATCTTTGCACATTGAAAATATGGTAATGTGTCTTGTCAGATGTTCACACAGCACAAATATAGCCTCATATATAGGTCATATAAGGAGGAGGCACAGCAGAGTAGGAAATGGATGGCAATTCATACATGCCCGCCACTGACTCGGGAGGAGAGATCATGGTGATGACAGCTAAAGCTTCTTGAAGTGCTACACAGCTCACAAGGCATGATTATAGAGAAATGTGGAGCACAGCATAGGTTTGAACTGGCAGGGTGGTGGTGTTGATACTCATGGTTGATGTTGTGTGTCTGTGTCACAGAAGTTTGTGTGGGGGCTGATGAAGTATAGAGCGGATTGAAGAGAAAAGATTGTGGGAAGCCTATTTGTGAGTGTAGGAGTCAGCTGAAAGGCTATACTTCTGCCTTTGTGGATAGAGGTACAATTGCACTCCATATATTTATCTGTGTTTCGTATTTGTTTACGTTCCCATTACGGTACTTACACATATGTGTTTGTGTTGCAGACATATCTTTTAGGCTGGTACTATAACATATATGTTCCTTATTTATTTATATAAGGATTTTTACCATATAGACTATGTTATCAGTGATATTGGAGTGTTGTTTGTATTGTGCATTTGGGGAATGCAGTAAGTGTAAGTTTAAGTGCATTTTTTCCATGCACTGTCTGGGCCAGAGCACAATAGCGGCACGGTGAGGTTGACTTAAGTCAGATGTTTATAATGCATCCCACAGGTCATATAGTGTGTTTGGCATAGATAAGGCATGGGACCGCATTGGTTGTATGTACTTGGTAGCCCTGGCAGTGACACCTTCTGTTTTCTACTCTCCACTTGACATAGATTTATGTTGCATTTAAGTGTATAACTAATTTTTATTATATTGTTATATACGGTTTTATTAAATAATGTATACTACATTCCCTGATCTCTCATTTTGTTTCTTTGGTGCAGTAGTATTCTAAGATATTTCTGTTTGGATTTCTGTTTTTTGGGGCCCTTATGGTGGGGACTCCTTGGAGTAGCATTGCATAAAGAGAGTTTTTTTCTGCCCGCTTCCATTTATTGTGCATTCTCTATTTTTGTATTAATTAAATTTAGAATGCAGACTTGGGAATCCAGGCCCTGCAGGCAGGGACTGGATTCCTATTATGGCAGGGACGACCAAGTTTTTTCACTTGTGGGCCACATGATAAGAATGTTTTTATACGCGAGGATCACATTTGATTTTTTTTGTAGACAGCAATGGTGAATTATAGTGTGTGAGCTGTTCCACATTTTATTTTTTTTATAGCAGTAATACAACGCAGCATAAAAGTCTAATCAGCTTCATTCATAGAAAACTGCACAGTTGTAGTCAAGAAAATACTGATTTTTAACTGTTCTAACTAGTCTTGAAAACTGTATGTTGTCAGTTATATAATCTTAGAGGCAAGCAGGTGGTTGGGCCCTACTGGCCTATTAGTTTATGTGTACTAATTAATTAGATAAAAATGTTTTTGTTAAAAATCTCAGGTGGGCAGCTCCTTGATCTATGGTGTACTGGATATGTCCCGTGGTCCACACATTGAATGCTTATGTTCTGTATTAGGCACTTGCAGAATATGTAAAGTCAAAATAAAAGGTTACTATCACTTTAATGCTGCACAATGTCCTATACAATGGTTACAGAGAAGCATCCCACTACTAGAAGCTTGTAAGAGATCACTTCTTGTTTGAGAAAGTAGGGGGATGATGAGGGGCACCTTAAAATGTATTTTACCCCAGCTTAACTAGGTATAAAATAAACTCCAAAAGTGCCATTGATACGATTGCCAATAATACAAATGACAACTAATAGTATAGCGTAATTATATAATATGCATTAGCTGCCACAGGAAGAAAAAATGTAATTGAAAGCTAGGCAAAACATTTAAAATGTATTTTTAATTAACAATCATAAAAAATGCAATTTGTGACCATTCCAAAAATGTAAACTAAAATTAAAAAAACACTATCATTAACTGAACAGAGCCTGTTTCATGTTTGTTCTGGAGAACAATTCTCCTTTTCAGTGCAATGGGATGGTGATGAAAATAGAAATATACAAGACCAGCATAGTCTGGGAGCATAATCAATTATTAATAAATAATGACTTTATTGGATGAATTATTTGTAACAAAGGTATATGTTCCTTATTTGCTGTAGAGTGGCCAAAGTGGTGGCTCCTAAAAAAATAAAGTTGAATCAGGCTGAAAGTGAATTAAAGGTTGCAATGGATGGTCTCAGAAAGAAACAAGCTGCCTTAAAGGAAGTTCAGGAAAAATTGTACAGACTTGAAGAGAAACTTGAAGAAAACAAACAAAAGAAAGCAGACCTTGAGAATCAGGTACATTTAAAGTTAATTTCCCTTTATGACCAAAACTTAATGATTTTCAGTAAAGAGTGGTGCTGTAAACATTGGTTCTAAGCAAATGATATGTGTGTAACATATATTCTACATAGAAGTGTTTTATGAAGTATACAGTAATGTAAAACAGAAATATATGGTTAAAGTACAAATTATAATGTTAAATGTTGTATATGAACTTCAAAAAGCAGAAATGTTTCATTATGAAAACATTACAGGCTTTTCTTAACCCTCTAAGTGCCAGATGGCAGTGTATTACATTGTGGAGCAATGTGTTGTGTGCCCCTCTGGAACTAAGAGGGTTAAAGCAAGGGAATGCCAGCTGCTGGAATATATTTAGTTTGAAATTATTACTGTTCATACTGTCACAATAAGGCAAAGCTATTCCCATCACTTTCTTTGAAGACTATTCTAAAGCTCATGCTTTCTCACAGGATTCAATGCTGTATTGACACAGGTGGTGCTGTTATTAAAAGCTGATTTAAAAAAAGAAATAAAACCAAGTTGAGCTGTAGCTTTTGAATGAACCATCTCCCAGCAATTGAGATACCCTTGCGTTTTTATTAATTAAGAAAAGCTGTGATATATAATCATCCAAGGCAGATGAAAGGGTTAAGAAAACACTAATACACTATAGGTCACACCAGTTAAAGGATCATCAATCCCTTCTAAATTTGAAAAGGATGTGGATAAAGGGGTGGAGTACAGGTAAAAAGAGTGGGTGGGATTTTGGAAAATATGACTTTTGTGATAAAATGAATTGGACTGCCTATGAAAGAAATTGTCCTTAAATAGCACTAATAGTAAGACCAAATCACTGTAGTGTCTGTAAACCTAAATTGTGCTTTGTATTAGCATACAGTGAGGGAACATCACCAGCAAATATAGTAGAATTAGACTAGATTCTGTACGTGTGATAATATATTTATTCAATATATGCTGTTTCTAAGATAGTGGTTGTCAACCAGCGTAATATGGCACTTTGGTGTGCCTTGTTAAAACTTGTTAAACGTTAAAGAACCAGTGCTTTAAGATAATAATGTATTGTAACAGGACCACATATTATTTTAAAAAGTGGTGCAAGGATTGTGATAGTTTAGATGTTTTAGAGTCAATCCCTAAAATACAATAAAGCACTCAGCCCTGTATAATAGAATTTGGAGGAGAGTAAAGAAGGGGAGACAATATGGGCTATGATAAAAATAAGAATAGTATATAAGACCTGTTACAGTGCTCTGTCAGAAAAATAATATATTAGTAAACTCAATAATCAAATGGACTTCAAAACCTCACTTACTAGAGGTAACAAAAAATTATGTTAAGTGACATGTAGCATATATAAAATGTCAATAAATAAAATAAAACTCAATATCACAAAAATAGTAACTTGGTGCTTAAGTATAACTAAGGTTTAGTTTGTCACAGTAAATACAAGAGTAATCAGTCACTTATCTTCACATAGAAATGCATGAAAAATGCAGCACCTTCTGTGCTGCTGTCTTTGATCCTGGAATCCCCACTGGATGGAAACATTTAAAGAAAGAATGGCATCTATTATCTGTTTATTATAATATAAAATAGACATAAAATAAAAAGAGGAAAGATAAGATAATGTAAAGCTCATAAGAAGGAGATGAAAAATATTATATACAATTCCAAATGTGGATAGTATATAGATAAAAACAAATATACATATATTTTTTACTAAAAGGAGAAGAATGACAGGCAGTCAAAATTCTCCAGCACTGCACACACCCGAGGGTGGACACATACACGCCCATGGACGGCAGTAAGGAGGAGATTTTCATATCTCCTCAATACTGTCTGTACTGGAGATACACAGGGGTGTGATTTTCAGGCCTCGGCCTACTCCTGCTAAAATCTCTGCAAAGAGTTGACCCACCCTCAACATCTGGCTGACAGAAAAAAGCAGTAGTCGACTATGTCTGCTCCAACAAGAAACACATATGTTCACAACAAAAATCCCTTAGACACTTATGCCTACTCCTGCCAAAATCTCTCCCATTCACAACCACTGCTGCACACCGTCTCCCACACCCACATGCCATCAATCCCCTCCCGCACACAATCTCACCTCTTCTTCCTCTGTTGCACACCATCTCTTCCCAGGTGGTTAAATGTCACTTAAATGGGGTCTGATCTGCTCCTGCCTCCTCTTCCTATACTGGCAGCGCCTTTCCGGCTCTTACTTACACTTCCACAATTCAATGTCCCACAGCTCTTAACCCTCTGAGTATTAGAGGGGTATGCAATGCATTGCTTTGCTATGCATTGTGTACCCCTCTGCCATTCAAGGGGTTAAGCAGTGCAGTGCTACTTAACAACTCTAGGACACTGCGCAGTGCAGTGCAGTGCTCTCGGACAAAAAGCTCCTATGGAGGAGGCTAAGGGCCCAGGGCACAATCCTATGGTTGGGACAAGGAACAACTTCACCTGCACTATCATAACTTGATGTCCCACACTTCTTAACCCTTTGAGTGCCAGAGGGGTATGCAACTCATTGCTTTGCAATGCTTTGTGCACAACTCTGCCACTCAAGGGGTTAAGCAGGGCAGTGCTGCATAACAGCACTAGGACATTGTGTTAATCGTTATTCATAATGGCCAAATTCAGCAAGCAAATATTGCAACATTTATCTGCTTCTCAGAGAAACGCCAACATAACTATTCATTTTCTCACTAAGCACAGGGGGTAATCGGTGACCATGTGGTCATGAAAAAAGACACTTTGTATGATCTGCTCCATCCTTCTATTCGTTACAAACAAATTAATTATTATGATGACAAGAGATGGGGCTTTCAATTAAAAATGACTACAAATGCTCAAATGAACATTGAGTACAGGGATATGAAACACAGCCTATACATCAAAACTGTCATCATGTATAAGGTCTGTAAATGCTTAAAACTGCACTATAACATGACTGTCCGGTTACTTCATACACTGTGTGTTTGGTATTCATGTGTTCAAGCTCCAAAGCAAACAACTACAGTGTAAAGTGATTGCCAGGTTGATCCATACACAGTGTGTGTGTGTGTGTGGTAACACTATGTTCAGGTTCCACACAACAGGTCCTAAATAAAATGTATCACAGTCTTAATTAATATCAAAGCTGTCACTGTGTGTGTCGAACGTATGACTGCTAACACTTGCAGTGTAAATGTCTGTCAAGCTCCCCTGCACACAGTGTATTGAATAACACTATGTAGCGCCTTCTAAGGTACATCTCTAGAACTAACTACAATGTCTACAGTGATAACTACAACATCCGTTCCACAATCAGAAACATAATTTGTTATTTTTTGTTGGACACACTGCCAACCAATTGTGGTCTTTAGGTGGTAGAACTGGTATCTCCCCCCCCCCAACATTTCTGTCGCTCACTGTCTTTCTCTCTCTCTTTCCCCCCTTCTACAACATCTCTCTCCCCCCTTCACCAACATCTTTGTCTCTTTCTCCCCCCCATTCACCAACATGTCTCCCCCCTTCACCAACATGTCTCTCTCTCTCTCTTTCCCCCTATTAATGATCTGCCAGTGGGCATAGGGAGCCATGTATCAGTGTTTGCTAATGACACAAAATTAAGTAGGGTAATAAAGTCTGAACTGGATGTGTCTTCATTACAAGAGGATTTGGACAAATTGGGTAACTGGGCAAGCAAATGAGATTCAATGTAGACAAGTGAAAAGTTATGCATTTTGGGTTTAATAATAAAAATGCAACATACAGTTTAAATGGTATTTCTTTGGGGAAATCTACTAATGAAAATGATTTGGGAGTAATGGTAGACAATAAACTTAGCAGTAGCGCACAGTGGCAGGTTAAACTTGTACACACTAGAGAAACGGAGTCTTAGAGGGGATATGATAATGTTATATAAATATGTTTAGGGTCCATACAAAGGGCTCTCCAAAGACCTGTGCATTTACAGAACAGTACAAAGGACAAGGGGTTACTCACTTAGGGCTAGATTTAAAGGCAGCAGTTAGTAAAACAAAAATCACTAACGGGTGCGTTAAGTGTCATGTTGCAATTCGAAGATCCGTCTAAAGAACAGCTAACGGCAGTTGCAGAATCCTAACGGCCGATACACTTACGTGCATTCAGACGCATGGAACAACATACCCCAGACCTATTCAAAGGCTTGCGGTACTGCTAACGCCTGAAAAAAAGACACACCTAACGGCTAAAAGTTAAGACCCACTTTTCTTAGCCGTTAGACACTTAATGGGCAAAACAAACACCCGTTACATAGGAAAATACACAAAATGCTTACCGCACAACCATGTAAATGGGAAAATTAACCCGTGCAATGCCAAAACAACACAAAAACATGCACACACAACACAAATCACTCCACACACAACAACAACCAACACCACAGGGACAACGACACACAAAAAAACAACAACACAACATGGCACGGAACAATGGGGGTTATCACACAAAGCGGATACCTGCAAATACAAGCTCACCTGGGCAACATCAACACGCGACCTGCACCCCACAACTGCACGCCCACAAATGGCACACACATAACAAGCACAACACACCACATCTTATAACACACACACACCTGCAAACACTTACCTGGACAAAAACAACTCAACATTGGTCAGCACTCACCTCATCACCACACCTACACACCGCCCTAACAAGTACTTAAAGGGACAACTCAACACACTCACTTGTGGCTTGTTTTCCACTCAGGGAGGGAGAGAGAGAAACAGAGAGAGACAGATAGAGAGAGCAAACAGTATGTTGGGTTACATATTGTTGCGAGGACTGCGGAGAAGGCGTGCAAGTTAGAGAGCTAGGGAACATCAGCAACCTCCAAGCACGCCTGATCAACAGCCTTCACCTGTTGCAAGTGAGGAGGCTCTGGCTCAGCAACCACACAGGAGTCCATCCCCACCTGGAGGGCAGAGGATGTATAGACGACCACCAAGGCCCAGGGTATACTGCCCAAGGGTCACCCTATTTGGAATGACTGATGACGAGGTCATTGATCGCTACAGGTTGAGGCCTGACAGCATCATTGCCTTGTATGAGGTCATCAAGGAGCAGGTGGATCCCATCTACATCCACAACCATGCCCTAACTGGCCTGCAGAAACTACTCTGTGCCATACACTTCATGGCAAGTGGGGCCTTCCAGTCCACTGAGGGTTATGCATCTGGCATGTCACAGGCCACATTCTCCAGGGTGCTGGCCCAGGTCCTGCCAGCCCTCAAAAGCAAGGCCAGTACCTATATACATTTTCCCACCACCGACATGGACTGGATACACGTCAAGCAGGCCTTTTATGCAAGGGGAGGCATGCCCAGGGTCATGGGTGCTATAGATTGCACCCATGTCCGGATTAAGGCCCCAGCACATGACGCACAGCTATTCATCAACAGGAAGAACTTCCACTCCATCAACGTGCAGATGGTGTGTGACAGCAACATGAGGATCATGAATGTCTGTGCAAAATATCCTGGCAGCTCACATGATGCATACATTCTACAAAACTCCTCAGTACACAGAGATTTTGAGAATGGAACCTTTACAGGGGGATGGCTAGTGGGAGAGTTCACAAAACAAAATCACACCACATACACAGGCGTACACACCACGCTGCTCAGCATGCACCTGACCCACAGCTACTACGTCCACCACACAAAACATCATTCACACAACATGTGCTCCCTGTCTCACCATGTCACTCACATTACACAGGTGATGCTGGCTATGGATGCAAGTCCTGGCTACTGACCCCTGTGGCCAATCCCCAAACACATGCCCAGGAAAGGTACAACCAGGCTCATGCCAGAACGAGGAATGCTATTGAGCAGACATTTGGGCTCCTCAAGTCAAGATTCCGATGTCTGGACCACTCTGGGGGAGCACTGCAGTATGCACCGGCTAAGGAGTGTGACATCATTGTGGCGTGCGCAATACTGCACAACATCGCAGTGGACACCAGGCTGCTGGAGCACATCCCGGACCCCCCCATACAGGAAGTGGCCATGGACATCGGGCATGTGGAGGAGACCATGAGAGGGGCACAGATCAGAGACAGGCTCATCACGGAACACTTCACCTGTGAGTATAACACAGGCATGCAAACAATCTATGCAAGTCCCCCATCAGTCCTGTTACACTAACCACACTGCACATTTTGTTCTGTCTCACCCCACAGGAACAGTGACACAGCACTGCACTGACAGTGGACGTGGCAAATTGTGTGTGTGGACTCAAAAACCATCCTCCATTCCACTCTCCACGTTGACATACAGACCCCAAGGATATCATGCACACCCCCAGGAGAAACAAGGTACAACATATTACCCGTGTTCATTACCTTACAAGGCTTGATTGACAGCAACTAACTGGATATGCCATGATTATAGCCTGAACAACCATGCTAGCCCAGTAGCGAAAGAGTATCATCTAATGATATGCATTGGATAATACTCAGGCACATCAGGGGTTAAAGGGACATTGGACTCAATATGGGACCTGTACTTTGCTACAGCTGAGAAGAGCAGCACAGGGGTGGATGTACATTGGTATGGTCACACAATGTAGAGGTCATGAGACTTAGATCACATTACCAGGGACTCCATGCTGACCTGTGAGTGTGCAGACAAATGTGCCCCGGACATTAATACACACATCAACAAATATGTCCTAACAGTTCCATGGAACAAATGACATTGGGCTGCCACTGTCACTTTCACAGTGGCAGCACAATGTCATTACCTCCATGGAGCTCTCAGAACACTTGTTAATGTGTGTATACATGTCAGGGGCACAAATCCATAGGGCTGGTGCACATGTCCTAAGTTCCCCACAGAATTGGTTACAGATCAGTACACAACACATTGTCAAGCAATGGTTTGTGTACTCACCTGTAATCAAGAAGATTGAGGGGATTAAAAAGACTAAATTTTTGTTGCTTGATGATCAGTTCAGGTCTACTGCTCCAAATCCTGTCCTCTTGTCCCACAGGCATCCGTAACATGATCCATCCTTGAACTGAAGAACTTCCATGTGACTGGATTGATGTCTTGACAACACCTTCATGAAGATCACCCCTTGCTGTTTATGGTGATTTTGTTGGTGATGCAAAGTTTGACCTGAGGTTCACACAAACCTCTACTGGAACATTCTCATATAGACACAGAAAACACTAATTCTTGAGTGTTTTAACCTGTACAGTTAGGATGCTCAGCTACAGAGTTGTCAAACCTTGTGGACAACACATGAGCAGGGCAGCAGTGTTACTGAAGTAGTACGATTTAGTTTCAAAGTACATTTAGTGTTCTCATACAGGTGTTAAATGCATATCGGCAATACACACAGAAAACACATGTACATTCTAATGTACTTTGAGACACAATAAAGATGAACCATCACCATTCTATCTGTGTCTGTAGGAGGATATATTTGAGAAAACATTTGTCAATGCGTTACCACACCCAGGGTAGAGTATCCCCCATACATGGAAAGGCATCACCCACATCACAGGAGTCCACCACTTGTTTGGCAGTGAGTGGACACTGTGATGTATCCATGCAAACAGATGATGGTGGCAGTGATGCACCAATGTGTTGTGGGAGTGATAAAGAGGTGATACAGGGGACATACTTCCACAGTGAATACCTGTCCACAGTATCTGTATTGCTCAGTACAATCCATGTTCTGAGATATTGCTCCACTTTGACACATCTCAGTACATGGGCTATATCAACGAACAAACAGACTAAGTGGACATGTGTTATCACTGGTGAAGTCTGTTACACCCTTAGGGAAACAGCAACTCAACTTACTGGAGACCCCAATGCTCACCCCAGGATATCAATGTGTGTGCTACACATTGAAATCCTAGGTTAAAAACATTGGCTTCCCCAGTAAGTCAGTTGCACAATGAGTGTGTGAATCCAAGACAATGTGGATACATGTCCCATTTATCTGTCCTGCTTATAATGTCCCTGCTAAATCACAGAGCTGTTTGTCTGGTTATCCCATTAACCCACTGAGTGCAAGAGTGGTCCCCAACGCATTTCTTTACAATGCGTTGCCTACCACTCTGGCACTCAAAGGATTAAACACAACATATGATGTAGACAAATGTTCAGTGTTGTACAATTTGTTGTGCTAAGGAGTATGTTTTGTTGTTCAGATTCAACACACAACACCGCCATATTACACAGTGGTGTAATATGGCTCCAGGGATGAATTACAATTTGAATTTGTACAACGGTGTGTGTGTGAACCCGTGTTGTAGCATCCCACTAACATTTCACCCAGGCACAGGATGTGTTCACTGCATTGTATGGCAATGCATTGGAGACAACCCTGCCACCCAATCCATAACTGAAGACACAACAGATCAGACAGGAATAAAAAAAAAGGTTTTTTTTATTGAGGGGAAAGTTGACAGGTTGGGCCTTTCATTTTTTCCTTTTTGGGTGGGGGGCCTTAGCCTGGGTGCCAGAGGTGGATGCCCTTGTTGAACTCCTGGTAATCCTCTGCCCCCTAGGTGTGGCTTCAGGGGTAACACTGGAGGGGGTGATGGTTGCAGTAGACTCCTCAGTGGAACGCAAGTTCTCCCTCTCCATCCTCAGGTTCTCCCTGCGGTTTATCTCCCTCAACTCCACAAGGACCTTTGTTAACATGTCCATCAGACCAGTCCTGAGCTGCTGGAGTAGTGTGTTCCCCCTGGCCACCTCCGACTCCAAGCCTTGGATCCTGGTCTCCAATTGGGCAATGTTCCTTCTGGATTGCCTCCTGCTCCTTGTAATGTTGTTGTCAGTACTCCTGCTCGACCGGAGTAGTCTCCTCTGCAGGGCCATACACTCCGCCTCCATCCCTGTGAGGCGTGCGGTGCTGGAGGTGGATGTGCCCGGTGTCACTGGTGCTGCTGTTTCCTCTGCTGATGAGGGTGCTGAGTCTTCTGCTGCCGAGGGTGCTGTTTCCTCTGCTGCCGAGGGTGCTGTTTCCTCTACTGCTGAGGGTGCTGTTTGCTCTGGTGCTGAGGGTGCTGTTTCCTCTGCTGCTGCTGAGGGTGCTGTTTGCTCTGGTGCTGAGGGTGCTGTTTGCTCTGGTGCTGCTGGAGGTGCTGTGGCTGCTGTGACAGCTGTTGGAGTGGCTGGTGCAGATGATGGGCATATGCCCACCACATCAAGTGACTCCGAGCTGCCCAATGATGTGTGTGCTGGTGGAGGTGTGAAAATGTCCCTGGGTAGGGGACGCTGGGGCTCACCAATCAGGCCCAGGTGTGGGTAGTCCATTGGCCATGGGTCATATGGTGGCCACTGATAGGTGCTTGGACCCCACCTGGGATCATACCTTGGGGCATGCTGTGGAGCCATCCAGGAGGGTGGGTTTAACTGGGAGGCATATGGCCCATATTGGGTGGTGGCCACTGTCCCTGGCAGCCATTGCCTCCCTGGCGGTGGTGGTGCTGCTGATGGAGGGTAGTAGCTGGTGGAGGTGGCTGGATGGGTCCACCTCTTCTCCTGTTGCATCCAGCCACTGTACTGGGGAGGTGCAGCTTGTGGTGGTGCAGCCTGTGGTGGTCCAGCTTGAAGGGGTGCAGCCTGTGGTGGTCCAGCTTGAAGGGGTGCAGCCTGTGGTGGTGCAGCTTGAAGGAGTGCAGCCTGTGGTGGTGCAGCTTGAAGGGGTGCAGTAGGTGGTGGTGCAGCCTGTGTTGGAGGGGATGGTGATGGGGGGTAAGGTGACCACCGGCTGGTCCCCTCCTCTGTGTCCTCCTCACTGGAGGGTGACATTGCCTCCTCCACTGTCTCCCGCTGGGCTTGAGGGCCGTAAGCTTTGTGGAGAAATAAAATGTTGTGATTAGTGACTTTAGCCATATGTTTGTGGAGACAGTTATACTTTGATATGTGGTGAAGAAAATTATGTGTTTGGGTTAATCCCCCTGGGTAAACAAGGGTACACCCACTGCTGAAAGGTGTTGTTTGAGTTATTATAGGTGAAGGTTTCATTTTGAGGTGCAATATCACAGTGGGCCTAAATAGTACAGTGGGGTTGTTGCAACACCCTCCCATGTAGATATCTGGTCCCTGTACCAGAGCTGTTCACATGATTGTGTAGTAACAGCACCACTGTACAATTTCAGGCCACTGGGGTATTGCCCCTGACATATCCATTTCTGAGCTGTGATACCTTTTGAATCAACACACCTTTCAACAGTAGGAATACCATTGTTTAACTCGGGGGAGGGGGGTGAATCCAACAACATATATTTATCTTCACAACTTGTAGGGATGGCTATCCCTCCAGGGGGATGGCAAAAGTTAAGTCCACCTTGATGTCATATTGTAGACATTGTGAAAACAGATGTTGTTCGCTGTTAGTCCTATCCCTCCTACCCTCATGGTTGTTCAGATATTGCTCTATGTGACAGATGGAGATTTCAATCATTTGTCCACACGAGGGCTTTTCAGCAGAGCCCAAATGGCTCCATTTAGAGAACAATACTTATTTGGAATGGTGTACAGAGTGTGCCTGGTTTGCAAGCACACTCTGTGGACCATTCCAAAGAGGTATTTATCTCGAAATGTTGCGACTTTGGCTCTGCTGAAGAGCCTCCGTGTGGTCAAATGATAGATATCTCCACCTGTCACATAGAGCAATATCTGTATAACCATGAGTGTTGGAGGGATGGGACTTAGATCAAGACACATCTGTTGACGATGGCAATGATATGACATCATGATGACATTACCCATTGCTATCCCATTACAGTGACACACAAGTAGAAATGGTCATATATGTATGTGGATATGTACCCTTCATATGGATACAGTAATATCCTTCCAAGATGTGAAGCCAGAGAGCAGTTCAGTAGGTGTGATTGTCGTACTGGCTATACATGTGCACCCATCCAACAAGACATTGTATTGATATGATGGATATGAACATACCTCGTATATCCCATCTACGTATAGTGTGATATACTATGTATGTGTATTGGGATGGTAGCAATGTAGGTTGATTTGTGATGGGTGCACATATCTGGCCAGTAAGGCAATCACATCCAGTGAAGTGATCTCTGTGTTCACATCGTGTTGTAACATATTTAGTAACATTTGAATCCTAAGGGCAACAATTCAGCCAGTAGTGAGGGATATCTTTGATTGAGGCCTGTTTTTTTCTCTGTGTATGAGCCCATCCATCCTTCTGTGTGAGGCAACCGTACTCAATCCTAGATAGCCATCAGTCATGGCCTGTTGGTGACCAAGGTACAATGATGTTTGCTATTTGTTTCCCATGTGTATCCTGCAAAGAGCGGCTGGTGTACCATCCATCCATGGCACCAGCACCCCCGTGGATCCATGTGGGAATCAGATATGGGATATGTAATTTCAAGTTAGAGTAAATGATTGCAGCCACAACACCAATGCCTACTTTTTCAAGCTTGAAATCTGTGGAATAGTTTTCGGCCTGTGTGTTGCACCTACAAGCATTTATTCTGTGTGACACTGTGATGTGTGACCTGATTCCCCCTTTTTGTGATTCAGTAAGCGGTGATGTTGAACTGATGAGGTGAACATGATGGTGACTTCTCCAGTGATCTCCTTTCCCCATTTCCAGTGTTTTCCATGGAGTCTGTACAATGGGACCTTTTAAACTTGATTCTTGTTGTTGCATATTCTCCATGGACTAACACTGGTATTGGTGAAGTGAGGGTGTGTGAGGGTTACTTTGTGTCCACCATCTGTTTGTCACCGCTTAGTGAATGTCCCCTGTGTAGCATGTGATCGTTGTCCTATTGACTTGTTTGTTGTCTGGTTAACCCCTTGAGTACCAGAGGGGTTGCCAATGCATTGTTGATTGATGCATTGATGATCCCTCTAGCACTCAAGGGGTTAGGGTGGGGGTGGGGACATGGGTGACATTGTGTGTGAACAGTGATGATATTTAACAGACGACATTTTGAACATAACGGTTTGTGTATTGTGTGTGATGAGCACAGCGACAGGAGGGTTGAAGTAGGACTTTGACAGGTTTGTCCCAAGTTGGATGTTGCCATTTGTCCAGGTGTTGTGTCCTTTTTTTAACCCTCATGGTGCTGTGTTGGTGCAGTTGTATGGCTGAGTGATGGACATGTGTTGAGGTGTGACTGTGTGTGCAGCTGGTGTTGGTGCTGTAGTGTGTTGTTCTGTAGTGTTGCACTTACCGGTGGTGTGGAGGCTTCTCTCATCCCCAGTGTCAGTTCCTCCAATGACCCCCTCGATCAGAGTCAGGGACATGGTCTGCCGCACCATCTCCTCCCAGCCTCAGAAGGTGATAGGGACTGCTGGTCCATCTTCAGTGCCTCGGGCGTGCTTGGCGAGCTCGGTCATCTTGTTTTTGACGACCCTCCGGCAGTCGCCCCATCTGTTTTTGATGGACTCCACGTCCCGCCTGCATGGAGCCACCGCGTTGACCCGGCTGCATATCTGGTTCCAGGCTTCTTTCCTCCTCGCTGACAGGCCAGGGACCTTTGCTGTCGGGTGGAGAACACTCTGCCTCTCCAGGACAGCTTCCACGAGAGCCGTGTTCTCCTCCTCTGTGTATTTGGGGTCCCTGATCCTGCCCTCGTCAGCTCCGGCATGGGAGGATTCAGAGCCGGAGTGCCCTGCCTGGTCTGACCCTGACTGTGTGGGGTGCTCCCCAGCAACTACCCCTCGTCCCACTGCAGGTTCTCTCCCTGTCCTGCGTGTGCCTGCTCTTGTGGGTCGGGTCCCCCTCTGCCCTGCAGATCACCCTCTCCCACCCCTGCTCTGCTGAGGGATCCCCTCCCGAGCTTCCTCCTCCTGCACTACTCTCCCCATCCCTCTCTCCTGTCCTCCTCTCCTGGCCATCACTCACCCAGTCACACCCAGGCACTCGCACAGGCCCTCACAGACACTCTCGATCCACTAACTCTCTGTCACACACTTTCACTCACAAATTCACACTGTCAAAATAAAAAGTAAAATGTGTAAGGTGTTATAAAATAAAAGAACTATGTGTATGTATGTGTATGTGTATGTGTTTGTATGTGTGTATGTAATATGTGCAAAAGTGTAATATGTGTATAGTAAGTGTACCTCTCTCCAAACTCAAAAATCTCCTTCTACCTCCGATGAATGCTCCTGTCTCCCTCTCTCTAATCAATATCCTCCGCTCCTGGGTCCTGATATCTGGCTCTGAAGAACTCGATAACAGACAGTGTGTGACGGTTATTTTTGGGTATATATAGGTGTAATTGAAGTTATTTGATACACTGGGGCTTTGTGATTGGCTGTGTGTTTGAATTTGTTTTTGCATAAATCATGGTTGCTAGACAATGGCAGCCGTTATGTTAGATGTTGTTTTGAGCGCTGTTATTGTGTGATTTGGCCGCCCGTTGTGCATTAACATGAGCGACAACGGCTTTTGTGTTACGTGTTTTTTGTGTGCCTACGCTCGATAGCTATTCTCGTAGAGTACCTATTGAATCTGCCGTAACTCGTGTATTATTTGTGAGCGATGTGCCTTTTTCACTTAGCGGCTGGTTTAACGGCTGCCTTTAAATCTAGCCCTTAGACCTGAGGAAAGGAGATTTCATCTACAATAACAGAAGGGATTCTTTCTCTGTCATCCAATACAGGTTACTGGTAACTTTGGGTAGGCGATCCACCCCTTTAAGTAGGCAGGAACAATTCTTGAATTGATTGCAGGGGGTGGAGCCTACCTTCTCTCCTTGGCTGCAGCTAGCCAACCAGCTCCAGAAAGATTTGTTCCTTGGTGAAGATAACACAGGCAAGAGAACAGTCCTGCTATAGCTTTAGAAGTTTTTTTATTTTTCTGTTAGAAATGGAATACCACCATTAGGTGGATTACCATAACTGACAATGCCCTTAGATGTTGCTAGCTCAGTGATCAGGTGCTTTTTGTGGACCTTAAGCCCTGGGGGGAAAATCTTGGCTACAAGTTCTTTCCTCAGGAGTTGCCCACCGAGGCTTCTTCTTTAAACATGGTAATCTGAAAACAGAAGATCTGCAGCAAAGGTGAGCAACCCTTTAGGTGCTACAAGTCCACTTGTCCCACAGTGCCCCTTCGCACAGGGGTTTTTCATTTGGAGTTCCTATTGCACACTCCTGCACTCATTGGGTCTATCTGTATGTCTGTTGGATGTTTGGAGCAGGTTTATGTGGTAATTAACCCTTTAGCTGCTGGTTTGGCATTTTTTTGGGGGGGTTCTAACACTTTTCCTGCTGGTTCAGTGTTTTAATGGGTATCCTAACATGTTCCAGTAATGTTAAATGTCTTTTAGTTTTACACTTCCAATTTTGTTAAATTTGAGTAAAGGAGTGCTTTATCGCATAGACGCCATTGCTCCATTCACTTCTATGGGACTGTACAGTTTGGGACATATCTCTGCAACCGTTTAACCTAGCGACTTCAGAGATGGCTGATTTTATTTGTTTGCCCTTGCTCTATTATCTGGTTCATGTTTCTAGTGTGTTGGAGGGCTCAGGGGGCTTTGGGCACTGTTTGGGGTACTTTTCTGGGAAAACTACATTTCCCATAAGCGCTTGCTTCACGCTCTAGTTTCTGATTGACTCCCGCCACGGCAGCCATTTTGTGCTATTTACAAAACTAGTATCCTACGCAGGGCTTCGATTCTCCTTCTCTCCTCTGGTGATTAACGTTCTAGAGCGAGGTATGGGTTTTTACTCAAACCTCTTTGTGGTCTCCAAGAAGGATGGAGGCTGTCATCCTATTTTGGATTTAAAGGATCTGAATTCCTTTGTGATCCGGACTCATTATCACCAGGAGTCTCTACGCACGGTGATTACTGCCATGTCCCCGGGGGAATTCCTTGCATCTCTGGATCTTCAGGACGCGTACGTACACCTTGCCATTCATCCAGAGAGCCGTCAGTACCTCCGATTTGCCTGCGACTGGGGACATTTTCAGTTTTCAGCTCTTCCATTTGGTCTGACGAAAGCTCCTCAAGTCTTCAACCTTGTCCTGGGAGCCTTAGTGTCCAACGGAATGGCATCAGAGTTACTCCATACATGGATGACCTGCTTTGAAAGCCCTTTCTGCGGATCTTCTTCATCAGCAGGTTCAGCAATGCATTCATGCTCTCACTCATCACGGGTGGATCATCAACTTGGACAAGTCGGATCTTGTCTCATCCCAGCATCTGGTCTTCCTGGGCCTTCTCTTCAACACTCAGAAGAGCATGTTGTTTCTCACAGACAAGGTAGCTCACCAGATTGCCCACAGGGTTTCTGCAGTTCTGGCACAAGATCCAGTTTCACCCAAGAAGCTGTCCTATCTATTGGGGAAATTCATCTCCACCATAGAAGCGGTCCCTTTTGCCATGGCGCACACCAGGGAGCTCCAGAGATTCGTGATCCAGGTGTGCAGGGGTCAGCCGGACCTTCTGAAGATGTCAGTGTCCCTCCCTCTTCATGTGGAACTGAGTTTGTCATGGTGGCTCGACCTCTCCAATCTGCTGAAAGGCAAGTCCTTACTGGTATCCTTCTGGACCACAGTGATGACGGATGCCAGCCTGTCTGGCTGGGAAGCGGTCCTGTGTCGCTTGAGCGCTCAGGGTCGGTGGTTTCTGGAGGAATCTCCCCTTCCTATCAACATATTGGAGCTTCGGGCGATATTTCATGCCTTTTGTCATTGGACATCTCAGCTGGAAGACTGTCCGGTCCGAGTGGAGTCTGACAACGGCACAGCCATGGCTTACATCAACAAGCAAAGCGGAACAAGAAGTCTCACTACGTGGTTAGAGGTCAAGGCTATTTTGTCTTGGGCAAAAGAACACGTTCCTGCCATATCTGCAGTGCACATTCCTGGCATAGACAACGTCATGGCAGACTTCCTCAACCGACACACAGTGGACAGCGCAGAGTGGGAACTGCACCCAGAAATGGGGTCTTCCTTACATCGACCTGATGGCAACAAGACATAAGAGAAAGGTTCCGGGGTTCTGCTCTCGTTGGAGGGACCCTCTAGTTCTGGCGGTGGATGCAATGCCCATTCCTTGGTTATTCCCTCTGGCCTACATTTTTCCTCCCCTCCCAATGTTGCACAGGGTGTTACGGAAATTACGACTGGAGCGTTGTCCAGTTATTCTGATTGCTCCATACTGGCCTCGACTGGCTTGGTTTCCGAAGCTTCTGGATCTGTCAGTGGCGGAGCCATTCTGTCTTCCTTGCCATCCTGATCTTCTTCTACAGGGTTACCTGTGGAAAGAGTATGTTCACCGGCTAGCTTTGACAGCTTGGAAATTGAATCCTCAATATTGAAGAAGAAAGGTTTTTCTTCCAGGGTGGTGGCTACTATTCTCAGTGCCCGCAAACCTGTTTCTTCCAAGATTTACCATCGTGTCTGGTTGACCTTTCTATCTTGGTGTGCTGACAAGGACCTTTGTTAGGAATTTGATCTGCCGACGGTCCTGGCCTTTTGCAGGATGGTGTGGATAAGGGCCTTAGTTTGAGTTCCCTTAAGGTTCAGACTTCTTCTCTCTCTGTTTTCTTTCAAAGGCGCATTGCCATCCTTCCTGATGTCAAGGTTTTCTTCCAGGGCATTGCTCATACTCGTCCTGCCTTCAAGAATCCCGCTTCTCCGTGGGATCTTAACTTGGTTTTGGGCGTTCTTCAGAGCCATCCATTTGAGTCCTTGGCTACTATTCCTCTACACCTGTTGACGGGGAAAATGGCCTTTCTCCTGGTGATCTTGTCCGTTCGCCGTCTTGCAGAGTTAAATGCTCTGTCCTGTAAACCACCTTTTTTGGTGTTTCACCAAAGGTGGTTTTGGAGTTTCACATCAATCAGGAGATTGTGGTGCCCTCTTTCTGCCCTGACCCCACCTCTGACTAAGAGAGGGATCTCCATTTGTTAGACGTGGTGCGTTGTCTCAAGTTTTATGTGCATCGCACTGAGTCTGTCAGGCAATCTGATGCATTGTACGTCATCCCTGAGGTTTCTAGGGCAGGAAGACCTGCATCCAAGGTGACTATTGCTTCTTGGATCAAGTCCACTATTCGTAAGGCTTATGAGCTGAGGAAGAAGCCTGTCCCTTTCAGGGTCACGGCTCATTCTATTCGATCTATTGGGGCCCCTTGGGCTTACAAGAATCAGGCCTCTGCTGATCAGTTGTGCAAGGCTGCCACCTGGTCGTCTGTGCACCCCTTTTCGAAGCATTACCGTTTTGATGTACTGGCATTGGCTGACGCCAGCTTTGGGAGGAAAATCCTGGAGGCCTGTCTAGGATTTTCTTCGATTCTTGGTGCTTCCTTCACTTTTTAGCCCCGTTGGCTCTAGTTCAGTGTGCTGTGTCATAGTTGGGGTGTCTGTTGACACTTCATTGTTTGTTGGGCTATCTCTGATCTGATGGTTCATATCTGCTCTGGTGACTTTGTGGGCCTTGCTCCTGGTCCTTGCCTTACTTCCCGCCTCTGGGAAACTCAATGGTTGGACATCCCAGAGTTACCAGTAACCTATATTGGACAACAGAGAAAAGAGGATTTTGGTCTTACCTGTTGAATCGTTTTCTCTTAGTCCATACAGGTTACTGGTCTGCCACCCTGTCAAGGGACTATTCTTGGCTCTCCTGTGGCAGACTGTGGGGGTCCTTCGAGGTCATGATCACAGGAGTCTTCTTTCCCTTCTACTATCTAATCAATAGTTAGTGTCTCAAATCTTTCTGGAACTGGTTGGCTAGCTGCAGCCAAGGAGGGAAGGTAGACTCCACACCCTGCATACAACTCTAGAATTGTCCCTGCCTACTTAAAGGGGTGAATTGTGTACCCAGAGTTACCAGTAACATGTATGGACTAAGAGAAAAGGATTTAACAGGTAAGACTAAAATCCTCTTTTACGGTAAGGACAATAAAGGTATGGAATTCACTGCCTGAGTAGGTGGTGCTATAGAGTACATTAGATGCCTTTAAAAAAGGGACTGGATACTTTTTTTAAAAGAGCAGAACATAGAGGGCTATGTATGTTAGTATTGGGATTAATATTATTTAGTGCTTTTTGATCCAAGGATAAATAAATCAAGAAGGAGTCCCCCCTCATTTAAAGCGGAATTTAAAATTGCGGTACTGAGTATTTTTTTTTGCCTTCTTTTCACCGACAGTAAACAGGAATAGGAAAAGGGTTGAACTTGATCGACGCAAGTCTTTTTTCAACCTAAACTATTACTATGTAACTATTTAACCAACATGTCTTTCTCTCCCTCCCCTTTACCAAAATCTCTCTCTCTCTCCCCCAATCACCAACATGTCTCTCCCCACTTCACCTACATGTCTCTCTTTCTCTCACCTTCTCAGCACTCAGAGGGCTTACTTAATACCTTAGTGTCACATGATATGCCGGGACCATCATGCCGGTCCAGACCTTAAGGACTGATGACTGTCCTGGCACATCATGGAATTCTGGGATGACAGTGAGGCCGCTCACCACTCTGCCATTCCAGAATACACTGCTGCAAAAAAAAAATTGCAATAGTCCTTAATGGCCACCCACCCCCGGATCAAGTGGTTGTTAAGGGGTTAAGGTCCAAAATTCACATTTATTGTAGTGATAAAAGCAAAATAAAATAAAATCATCTCCACTTTATCACCTCTTTATCCTGCCTTAGTGCATACCCACCCCACCCCATATCTGTATTTTTCAGCACAAGAGTATTGTCTTTCTAATTACCTCATATTTATTAATTTTTGATACTGACATTGATATGGGAGGTCTGTCCTAAGTGTAATCTGGGGGCATTGCCTATGTTTGTAAATGTTTTTTCAGATGATGTTTTTTTTTTTTTAATGTTGCTTAAGATAACATTTTCCAATGTACTCTTCCCATTTTAAGTCTTTTGTAACTGTGTGACCCTGGGAGCCTCTGGTGCTGGTTGGAAGACCAGTACACGTCACAGCGGTGTATTGCCCACCCCCTTTGCACCCACCATAGCAGGGTTCCGATTTGTGCATCCAAAGTGCATATTGTGAGTGTTTAGCACTTCTGACACATTTTGTGCAGATTTAAAGGTAATTATCAGTATTTCCACGTCCTTCAGGTTCGCAAGCCTGTTATGCAGGTTGAGCAATGTGCTGTATTGCTATTTTTTTTAAATGTGTATACATAGATAATATAAAGATAGACACAAGCCCGCTATTGAAAAATCATGGGCATTTTTACATATTGCTTTAAAATTGCTTCAGTGTGCTGCAAAACCTTCCAGACACAGACATTTCAACTCACAGTGAAAAAGTTATTGAGATTATCGTAGACATAGCCCATGGCCTTGCACCTACTGTAAAACAATAAAAACCAAGCCAAATATCAAAAGAAACAGTTGCCATGATGAAAAAACAACAAGAAATGAAGCAGAATGGTAACATTAGAAACAGGGTAGAGTATGTAGAAATTTGCAAGACCTTAAGGAAGCACATAAAGAAGAAATGTGCAAGTACAATGCTTAGCTCATCAATAGGACACTGGAAGAAAATCAAGGGCTAAGGAAAGCAAAACGAAAGATGGGCACACATAGGAACCAAATGTTTGCATTAAAGCTTGAAGCAAAAACTCAACAACAAATACAAAAATGAGTGGAAGAATGTTACTTAAATCTTTATAAGAATGAAGGACAACAACTGAATGAAGTGCCAGAAGCTTTGGTAGGAGAAGTAGAGGCTGCAATAAAAATCAATGACAAATGACAAAGGAGCTGGACCTGATAAATTTACTACTGGTATTTTGAAAGCAGGAGGTCAAGTCTTATTCAAAGCCTTAGCTAATTTTTTTCAAAATGTTTACTATTCGACAGAAGTCACCCTGCTGCACAAAAAAGGTGATAAGCAAGATCTAAAAATCCACTGAACAATAAGTCTATTGCCAGTTGTCTGCAAGGTTTTTACTAGGGATGGATGAATTCTCCTCAACACAGAAATAGGACAAGAATGGCACTTGCCCATAGCAAATGTACTTTTTTTGCACAGGCATAGTATAAAAGGAGTATCAGGGTCCCTGTATTGGTGGAGTCTGGGGAAAGAATGATTTGAACAGGGATTTTTTTTTTTTTATATTTTGTGACAGGGATGGGGGACAGTTAGTTAATAAAAATAAATAAATACTATTGTCACGGTTTAGTAAGAACACTCAGGCAGTTAGGTAAGGTTAAGATCAGCTTTACTGAGAATAATAAATCAGCAAGTAAGAATCACCCTACTCAGGTCCAGATAAGGACAGTACCGTGGTACTTCCCAAATCTGACACAGGTCAGGATGAACAGAAATTAAAGGCAAGCAAAATATACAGTAAGAACTAAGTAGGCTTGATCCGTCGACTGGTCAATGGAACAGAGTAAACCACAGCAGTACCAAACCGCGGAAAGGCCCTCCTACACTGGCGGTATGTAACTGCAGGGCAATTCCCTAGAAGACTAGGGGTAGCAGAGGCAACACAGAACGGTCACTGGAAAGCATGCTAGGGATAGCGGAGGCAACCCAGATAGGACACTGGCAAGTGACCGAGTCCCTAAAACACTAGGGATAGCAGAGGCAGCACAGATAAGACACTGGCAAGTGACCAAGTCCCTAGAATGCTAGGGATAGCAGAGGCAGCACAGATAGGATACTGAAAAGTGACAGAGTCTAGGGATAGTGGAGGCAACACAGATAGGACACTGGCAAGTGACTGGAGCTACTCGCAACACAGTCTCCCAGGTGACCTAGGGAGTGACAGGCCAAGCAGGCACTGTAGCAGAAGTCACTGCGTAGCAAGAGTAACAGAGCACAGGGTACGCACCCAGACGGGTCAGAAGCCAGAATGGCAGATCGGTACACACGGAGATAGTAACCAGTCCTAGTCAGCAACGGAATCGGATACTCAGCCAAAGCTAGGTCGGTACACATGGAGGTAGTCAGCCAGTCCTAGTCAGCAACGGAGCGGGTTCTCAGCCAAAGCCAGATCCGTACATACAGAGGTAGTCAGCCAGTCCTAGTCAGCAACGGAGCAGGTTCTCAGCCAAAAAACAGATAGGTACACACAGAGGTAGTCAGCCAGTCCTTGTCAGCAATGGAAAACAATAGCACAGGTGCGACAGAGCAAAGTCAGGCGAGCCGGGTCATACACGGAGCAGGAACAAAAAGCAACTCAAACGCTAGGTACAGGTACACCACAAAAGGGCGCTGAAAAGATGACAGGAGTGAGTTTAAAAAGGCTATCCCTGGGCGGAGCCAGAGCCCAATGACCAATAAGAACCGTGCAAGGAGAAAACCAGAAGTAACAATGTCGCCCTGCCACTAGGATCACGGGCACTGTGATAGTTGGACACCAAGCTGTGACTGGGGCAGAGTGATACTTGACGGGATAGAGTATTTTGTAGAAGGCCAAGGCAAGACATTACACACAGTCAGCTATATGGCATTCTTTACAGTAAAAACACACACACAGTAGTTGAGTAATGTCCAGCAAACACACAAGGGTTAGGAGGAGGGTGAAAGAATTTGGGAGCAGTGCAGGGACGTATGAGTAAAGTGGTGGTCTAAAAACTGCAGACATGGTTACTGCAGCATGTGCAATAATGATGGTGATCCTTCTTCTCTTCCTGAGGACGGTTCAGTTTATCCAAGTCCCTCCAAAGTTTCACCACCATCACCATACACATATGCTACATTCAATTTTGACTTTAGTAAACCTTTTTTTGTTTTTCCTTTTCTTTTGAATGATTTTCTTTTAAATGGCTCGTAGGTAGCATAGCAGCAGGCTTAAAAAGAAGCTGAAATATTTTTGTGTGTGCTGTGCACTGTGCATGACTCCAGTTAGCCAAATGCAAACCCTGAAAATAAATGGATTTGTAGGACTTGGCCTTGTTAGGCACAAGGCCCAAGGAAACATTAATTTTTTCGGACTTACACTTTTTAGGCACACACCCTGAGGAAACATTGATTTGTATGACTTAGACTTGTTCAAGGCACAAGCCTTGAGGAAACAAAGATTTGTGGGATTTAGACTTGTTACACACAAGCTCTGTGGAAACATTAAGTAGTAAGACTTACACTTTTTAGGCACAAGCCTTGAGGAACCAGTGATTTGTTGGAATTAGCCTTGTTAGAAACAAGCCCCCAAAAGTTGTTTTTTATAGGGCTCTGGTGTGCTAAGAACAAGCCTGGAGACTAACATCACCATAGATGCCGTTCAGTTTGTCATCAAGGTTTTGTACATATGCATTTTTAATTTCTTGCACATCCGCTTGGTCCCTAGGGGTTCCATAGGACACAGCCCATGGGGTTGGGAATGGTCTTCCCATCAATACCTCAAATGGAGATTAACCCGTAGTTTTGTTTGGGGTCATACATATTTCAGCTAACACAGCTGGTAAGTATACCGGCCAATTAGGGAAGGTGCCATTTGTACCTTTTCTCAGTTTGTCTTTGATGGTCCTATTGGTCCTTTCTATTTGTCCACTGGATTGTGCGTGGTAGGGAATACGGAATTTCCATTCAATGCACAGCTTGGAGGCCAAGGTCCCGCGACCTGTTACATCAAATACGCGTCTAAAGGAGACCACAAATTCTGTGAAATTGTATATTATGGGTTTCTCCATCTCCCATAAAGGATTCGCCCAAGCCAGTGCTTTGGCAGCAAGGAGAGAAATCATTAGCCCAACCCTGCTGTGCTCAGTAAGGAAGGCTTGAGGAAGCATCTCAAGGTAAATGACCAACTGATTTAGGAATCCGTAACATATCTCAGGTTCCCCACTATAGCGTTGTGGGAGTGGAACGGATCCAGTTAACCCTTTGACCAATCCTGCATCAGAGACTGTATCAGCTGTAAGTGCCGAAGGAGAAACTGGGGTGGCTATTGGCTGCGGGTTATAGAGTTCCAAGTGAGCAGTTCTGCCAAGCAAAGTCTGCAAGGCACATGCCAACTGATCAATACGTTGATCCTGATCCTGCATTCTGTCAAAAAATTTCTGTAAAGGAGAATCACCTTCTGTAGTCATGACCCTTATGTACTGTTACGGCTGGCAAGCAAGACAAGGAGTCAGACAGTATAGTTAAGATCACCTTTATTAGAAATATATAAACTTTAATGCAAATAACAAATAACACACAGAGGGTGATCAAAGATGCAAGCACTGTATCAGAAATAGCAGTCTTCCAATAGATCCACCACACTGAGACTAGGCCTTAGCCCACTAGAGTCTTGTGGTAAAAGGTAACGCCCAGAGGTAGCACTGACTCAGCCTGCAATCAGTCTAGTAAAGGAGTCTCAGTATCGTACGCAACCACGGAGACTACTGACTAACACCTGCAGTCAATAGCTAGGAGTCTGATAGAGCCCCAGGTCAGTACTAGGAAGGATGTCTGTGGAACAGGACCAACACACAGAGAGAACAGACAGAGCCCTCTAGTAAGCACCAGATAGGATATTCAGACAAGCCAGGTCATACACGGAGCAGTAGCCAGCCAGATCAACAGGTTTGCACCAGATAGGATATCCACTGAAGCGTTAGTATGCTGGATGCGCAGTGGACAGAGCCCCAGGTCAAAACCAGAGTGGGTAGTCAGACAAGGCAGGTCATACACGGAGGGGGTAGTCAGCCAGAGTCACAGGTTTGCACCAGTAAGGATTTCTAACCCAAATCGGAACGCACAAGGAGAATGGTCAGACAGAGCCATAGGTCAACACCAGAATGGATGGACAGACAAGCTGGGTCATACACAGGAATCAGGAATACCAAAATGAACTGCTCAGAACAACAACGTAAGGGTAACTGAGTCAGGACTCAGTCTGCCCTTTAAACCCCTCCTCAGGAAGTAGGTAGGAGGAGCAGCTCAGAGGGAGGAAGCAGGTAGGAGGAGACTATAGGCCTCAAACACATAAAACAGAGGCCTGCACCATGCTGAAGCCTCGCACCTGCAGATGACGCATCTAGCATTGATGCGTCCAACCGTTCGTGGAAGTGAGGCTGGAGCGTCATTGTGAGTATTGCCAGAAGCGGCGGTGCTACAAGGTACTGTGACACAGCGTTATCAGAGGCATGTCCCTTACATTTAACAGTGGCAAAGCTTTGGGGTAACAGAATGGCATCAAGGTGGTCATTCACTAATTGTGCATGGGATATGTCCTTCCCGTCAGCAGACACAAACCCCCTATTCCTCCAGAGTCATGGACCACACAGTATGCATACCTGGAACCTGTATAGATAATAACATCCTGTCCTGCAAAAAGCCTACATGCTTCAGTAAGAGCAATGAGTTCTGCCGCTTGAGCAGATACAAAAGGTACTGAGTATGCTTCTAAAATCACGTCTGGCAGTTGTACAATTGCATAACCAGTGTAATCGCCATGTGCTGGTTTGGAACACGAGCCATCAACAAAAACAAGGGGTGTATTGTGTAAGTCAAGTTGGGGGGATGTGTCCAGAGAGATGATTTGCAGACAATCGTGGGGCTCTTGGGCCTCTAAGGACTGATGTCGAAGGAGTTTATGTAGGAGTACAGCAGGGTCACAATGTGAAGGGTAATATTGGACAGACAAATTGTGAGTGGCTGTTAGGATAGTCTCATAACCAGACGTACTCTGAACAGTCATATGCAGTACCTGATGTGTGGTGTGTAAAATTAAAGGATGTGAAAATACCAATGACTGCACTGCATCCACAGACATTGCACATGAGGCCACATACCTTAGGCAAGCCAGCATACCCTGAACCACTGATGGTAACACTTTAGAAAAATAATCCACTGGTCTCATACCACAACCGTGCTCCTGGGTTAACACTGCAGCTGTGGTGGACCCTCCTTCAGTACCATAAAGATGAATAGGTAAAGCATAGTTTGATAATCCAAGAGCAGGTGCAGTGCACAAATCACTCTTCAGGGCGCTGTAGGCAAAAATAATTTCACTAGTCCAACCAATACAGTCTGGTGCATCCTGTAAAGTACATTGTCGCAGAATGTGGTCATAGTATGAACAGTCAGGTATCCATTGTATGCAATAGGTCGCCATGCCCAGAGAAGATAGCATAGCCCTTTTTGTATGTGGCTTGGAAATAGAGGTCACAGTCAGTATGTGTTCAGGAGACAATTGTCTTTGGCCATGGGACAAGAGGAAACCCAAGTATTTGACTTGTTTCAAACAGTATTGCATTTTTGCGAGGGAAACCTTGTGTCCTGTGGATGCCAAGTGTTCAAGAAGGCTATGTGTATCCTTCTTACAAGCCTGTACTTTTGGACTGCAGAGCAATAGGTCATCGAAGTATTGAAGCAACGTGGAACCTGCGGGTGGTAGCCACTTCTCCAGCATCTTTCTTTCATCTGTGGAGTATGCAATGGGAGAATCAGAAAAACCTTGCAGTCTATTTCTCCACATATACTGATTCCCTTTATATGTGAAGGCAAACAGTGGTTGCATGTTAGAGTGTACTGGGATGCTAAAGAATGCTCTATTTAAGTGTATCACTGTGAAAGTGGTGCTATGTGCGGTAAGAGCAGACAGGCTAGAGTAAATGTCAGGTACCAAAGGCACTAAAGGTTTCACAGTGGCATTAATGCCTCTCAGATCCTGGGTCAGTCTCCAGGATCCTTTGGGTTTGGGTACCGCGTTAATGGGTGTGTTGTAAGGGGACAATATAGGCGCATTTATGTTTTTGTGTAACAGTTCCTGTATAATGAATGCAGTGCCCTGCTCCTTCTCTGCAGACAGTGGATACTGTGTGATGTATACAGGAGTGATGTTGTCCTTGATTGTGGTCTGGTAGGGTGAACAGTCAATGAGCTAGTCAATGAGGTCAGTATTCGTAGTTGCCCATGATGTTGTAGGTAGGTCCTGGAGTTCTATTGGGATGCCATTAGAGGTGTCATGCATCATACTCACTGTCTGTAAAGGGTCAAATGGAATAAAGTTTTGGTGATGGACTAAATGTTCACCTGCGATCCAGCTAAATAAACTGCCCTCTGAATTCACAATGTACACTACAGATGGGGTAAGCCACAAACCTGTAATAACATGGTCCCTAGGACTGGTGTCACAGTCAAACACATTAACTGGTTCATCAAAAGTACAAGTCACCACAGCGGTGTCAGCTTTAACCGCTTGAAAAATAGCGTCACAAATGTCAGACATGTCTCCTTCAAGCAGTAACGGGCACATTACATCTGGGGTCATGGATAATGCAGCAACTGGTGTGTCACCATCATTGACTATAAGACCTCCCTTTGAATCAACATGTATAGATAATTGGAATTTGGCCATAAGGTCTCTTCCTAGTAAATTAACCGGGCAATTAGGAATGTAAGAATTACATAATATGGGTCTGTCATCAAGTGCAACAGATAAGGTTAGTGTTAATTTGCACTCTGTCTGAACCACTTCTACATCCACAAAGGATTTGCTATTTGTACTAACACTGCCAGTATAGAATTTACCAGATATTGAGGATTTGGTTGCTCCGGTACCCACCAGGAAATTATACATTTGATCTGCAACTTTAAGAGTCAACATTTGCAATTTGTCCCATCACTCTGACAACTGTGCTACAAAACAAGCAATGGTTTCCATCCTCGGGCATCCTTATGGGTTCTGTGTCTGAGTTTTCCATTGCGCCTTATAAGCAGGTTTAGCACCGGAATTAGCGCAGAGGGTGCTAACGTCACAATTTGTCTGGGGGGGGGTACTGTTGGCCCAACTGGGAGGGGACCAACATTCTCTTGCAAAATGGCCCATTTTACCACAGTTATAACATGCTCCTTGCATTCTGGGACGCCCTTCAGAATGATATCTCTGCCCGTGGCCTCTGTTGACAGATTGGCCATCATTCCTTCCCCTAAAGATACCTCTCTGTATCCTTCATCCTCTCTGTGGGTTTGGGGCGTATGACTGTTGAAATAGTGACATGGATGGGTCATTAGAAAAACCCGTGTCAGTGTATCTCTATGTTGTATTTTTAAAGGGATAGTAACTCCCCCGAACAACAGGACGTCAAAAGAGAGCAATCGTGCAAACATACTGACCTCCGCTCCCTCCCCTTTCTGCCTGACAAGCTGTAAAGCTGTCAGAGGCAGAATCCGGTCGACCGACTTACGGCGGTTCCGCAGGAGCTCCGTCATCTAGATAACTCCGTATAATTACTTCATCGGAATGGTCTACAACATGTGCTTGCAAGCCAGGCACACATTTTAGACCATACCGATGAAGTAATAATACGGAGCTATATAGATGACAGCACTCCTGCAGAGCCGCCGTCTGGTCCTGGAAGCAGGATCTCATGACGTCCGCTATACAGCGGACGTATGAGAAGGGGGATGGAGCGGAGGTCTTTCTTGTCTTACATCTCTCAAACCATAAAGGTTTGAGAGATGGGAATAAGGGAGTTCAGTGTGTTTGCATGATTTCTCTCTTTTGGCGTCACGTTGTTTGGGGGGGTTACTATCCCTTTAAGAGGGAAACACCCTGCCGCATCCTTGATACGGAGCTGGGATTCAAAATCTTTAGTTGGCAGTCTATGCCAGTTATCAACACACATCTTCACCACCTGAGTTACATCAGATCTCATATTACTAACTAGATGAATATACAATGAACCCGTTCCTTCAGCCACATCCATCTTTTGCATTCCACCACCCTCTGTCCAACAATCACTGAACCTTTTCAAAAAATTCTGTCAAACTTTCACCAGTCTTCTGCTTCCATAGTGTAGTCTTTGAAATATCCTGGATATCACTTCCCTCTTGCACCAAAACTGTATGAACTTGCTTCCACATCTCATCAATAAAGTCCTGTATTCTCCACTCATTGGCAATTACTGTAGTAGGGGCATCATATTCTAACTTTAAGTGATTCATTTTTTTCTTTCCATTGGATGCCAGCGTGTTTAGTGCAGGCATCCCCAAAAACCTGCAATCTGAACCTGTTAAAGGGATAGTAATACTTCGTTTTAACTTTATTTTATTTTGTAGGCATTAAAAAAACATGAAGAATGATATAAGTCTTATCTCTCAAACCTTTATGGTTTAAGAGATATTCACAAGTAAAGTGTCCCCCTCCCGCCCCTTTTACTGATGTAACACTTTTCAGCCAGGGCAGAAGGGAGCTGCCCAGGTAGACTGCAGAGAGGGACAATCTTCAATTAAGATAAGGAAAAACCTGAAAAGCTTGTCAAGGGGGGCAGGGATTTCATTGTTTTCATAGGAATAAGAGTGTCCCCTTCTGTTATCTGTCCAGTCTATGGACTGCATTCCACATCTGAGAAGAGATTGTTTACAGTAGGTAAAAGGGGCGGGAGGGGGAAACTTTGCTTGTGAATATCTCATAAACCATAAAGGTTTGAGAGATAAGACTTATATCATTCTTCATGTTTTTTTAATGCCTACAAAATAAAATAAAGTTAAAACGAAGTATTACTATCCCTTTAACTGTTGTCTTTTTGTGCATTTCTTTAAATACCCTATTGCCCCGTAGGGGACTTAAAAGGGTTGGGACAGTCCTTAGCCCATGCATTCATGCAAGAACATCGGGGGCTCTATTAATTACTTGGGTCCCAACGGTCATGAAAGAAAAGGCACGGGCAATTTCTGAAACATTCACACATGAAAAATTTGCACTTTCTTCCTCCTCACTATCTTCTAACTGACTTTCCAATGCCAATTTAGCTGCTTCCTCCTTTTCCAACTTTTCCCTGAGTACCCTTGCTCACCATTTGCGGCTAATTCTTCTCTGGTTTTCCATTTTTTACTTCTTAAATTAGCAGCTGTCCCCCTGGAATTGGTGCCCCAGGTAAATCACCTGAGATGGAGGCAGTATCCTTCTTGTCCTCTTCCTTGGAGACAAAAAGAACAGAGGGGCCCAGACCCAACTAAGATCGTAACTGTGTTACACAAGTATATTCCAAACCCCCCCCATCAAATGAATGCTCACAAGATTTGAGTTGTGAGAATAGCACAAAAATATCTGTGATAATTCCACTCCACAGACTGCAGCTACAAAAGTCCGATGTATAACCTCCGTCAGAAAATGGATCTATGCTCTGCCCGAGTCTACCTGACTTCCGGTAACAAAGATGCTAGTGTATTACATCATTTCCTCATGCTACACAATCTGTGCTCCACTCCTAGAATGCATACTGGCTATGATCATAAAGGAAATACTAATACTCAGTAGAATACTTCCCCTATATAGGGACAATGTCATGGTTTGACTGATCTGGTCTGACACTCTGTTGTTGATTGATGCTGCCTTTCTTTCCCTGTGTCTGTATGCCTGACCCCGGCTTGTTTGAGTACCTCCTTTGGTTCCTGACCCCGGCTTGTCTTTTGGTTTATGCTCCTGGATCACAATTTTGCTTTGTTTGCTCTGGTTATTTTAATGAAGGTGTTTTACATTTTTGTGTCTGTCTGGTTCCTGGTCACTAAAAGTACACAAGGACCATGAATCCAGAAGGTGCAGGCAATCTACCAAATGTTTTTTCCAGGCTGGACCAGGTAGACCAGCGCATGGACCAGTTTGCATTAGCCCTCCAGACTTTGTTGCTCTGTACTGTGCATCTGGCTCCATCACCTCAGCAACCCCCGGCACAGTCTGCCCCTATAGCTTCTGCCACTCCCACTCCGGCTGCCAATGGTGATCCCAGTGTTGCTAGAGGCATGACTGGGTCCGCCCCGCTTCCCCAGCATTATGGGGGTGACCCTAACCAGTGCAGAGGTTTTCTGAACCAGGTTGGTATCTATCTGGAGATGGTACCACAGGCCTTCCCGTCTGATAGGAGTAAGGTGGGTCTTGTGATTTCCTTACTCTCTGACAGGGCCTTGGCATGGGCTACTCCCCTTTGGGAGACACAGAAACCTATTGTGTACAATTACCCTGAGTTTGTGGCATCTTTTAAAAGGGTATTTGATGTACTGGCTCACTCCACTTCGGCTGCCAAGCAACTAATGTCCATCCGGCAGGGTACAAGGACGGTTTTGGATTATGCCATAGAGTTTTGTACTCTGGCAGCTGAGGTTGGTTGGAATAATGAGGCTCTCCTGGCTGCTTTCTCTAATGGGCTTTCGGATACGGTTAAAGATTGCAGCCCAGGACCTCCCTGGAGATTTAGAGGAACTGGTCTCATATTGCATCCTGATTGACTCCCGAATCCGTGAGAGACCTTCCTTCAGGGAGCGCCTGCAGAGGCATCCCACCCTTTTAGCTCTGAGCATTTTGTCCTCACCTGTGCCTCCCTTTCCTCCCACGCCTCCTAGTCTCGAGATCTCAGGCGATGTGGAGCCCATGCAGCTTGGGTTCACTCACCTTTCGGATGAGGTGCGGGCCTTTAGGAGGAGGGAGGGCCTATGCCTTTACTGCAGTAAGGCAGGGCGCCTACTGTGGACTTGTCCCACACGTCCGGGAAACACCTGCACGGCAAGATTTCCATTATTACAAAGGCACTCATTGACTTCGGTGCAGCGGGCTGCTTTATCGACAGTGCCTTCACCTAGAAGCACTCTATCCCATTGCAGCTCTGTACTACTCCACTTGCCATTGAGGTGATTGATGGCAGACCCCTACTGCCGCCACAGGTCACCCACAAAACTGCTCCTTTGTCTATGGCTGTAAGGGCTGTCCGTCACAAAACCTTAAAATTCCAGGTGATCCACTCTCCTCACTATCCTGTGGTCGTGGTATATCCATGGTTGTGCAAACACAATCCCATGTTCGATTGGGTAAGGGCCAAAGTCATGGTATGGTCACCCAACTGTTCCAAGACATGCCTAGTAAAAGTGGTGAAGGTGATAACCGCATCCCTTGTCTCTCCTCTGCCTGAAGAATACCAAGAGTTCCGTAATGTATTCAATAAGGGCCGGGCTGGTAAGCTCCCTCCTCATCGCCCATGCCATTGTACCATTGAACTGCAACCGGGTACCATACCTCCTCGAGGTCGAGTCTACCCTCTTTCTGTCTCGCAGAATAACGCCATGTTGTGGATGCTCTGTCCCAGGGGCTAATCCGCAAATCCTCCTCTCCCACCATGGCTGGATTATTCTTCATGAAGAAAGAGTGGAGAATTGAGACCCTGTATTGATTACAGGGGGCTCAACTGTATCACGGTTAAAAACGCCTACCCAATTCCACTTTTTAATGAGCTATTCGATTGATTGAAAGGGTCCAAGGTGTTTACTAAGCTTGACCTGTAAGGGGCGTACAATTTTTTATGGATAAAGGAGGGCCACGAATGGAAAACCATGTTTAACACCAGGAGTGGACATTACGAATACTGCTCCCGCAGTTTTCCAGAAATTCCTAAATTATATCCTCCGGGACATGCTCCAACATTGCTTGGTGGTATACGTAGATGACATTCTAATCCATTCCACCTCCATGGAAAGCCACCACACAGCTGTAACCTGAATTCTGCAAAGATTAAGAGAGAATATCTATTTTGCAAATTAGAGAAGTGTGAGTTCCACCGTCTTGGGGTACATAATTTCTGAGGTTGTTTTCGCTGTGGACCCTGAGAAACTCTCTGCTTTTCTCGAGTGGCCGTGACCCGTAGGTCTCCTCTCTCTTCAACGTTTTCTCAGGTTCGCTAACTACTACAGGAAATGTATCCACAAATTTTTCCTCTATTGTAAAACCCCTTACCGACGTGACCAAAAAAGACGGTAACTCCACTGATTGGTCCCAAGAAGCCATCAAAGCATTTGAGGCATTAAAAGTCGCTTTTGCCGCAGTACCCATTGACCTCGAGCTTCCATTTGTACTTGAGGTTGATGCATCTGAGACAGGAGTAGGCGCCCTCTTGTCTCAGCATCCTACTCCAGTTGCACCCATTTGGTATTTCTCCAAAAAGCTAAGTCCTGCAGAGTGCAGCTATGAAATTGGTGACCGTGAGTTGGTGGTGATAATACTCGCTCTCAAAGAATGGAGGCATTTGCTCAAGACAACTTCAGTGCCAATCCTAATCCTCACGGATCATAAATCCTCATCTACCTGTCCAAGGCTAAACAACTGACTCCAAGACACGCCCAATGGGCCTCATTTTTGTCTTGTTTTAATTATGTGGTCTCGTGCCCTATGTAGGCAGTTCTCAGGTGCTAAGGAGGAAAGCCCGCCTAGTCCTATTATTCCTCCGGACTGAGTACTGGCCACCATATGTACCAGCATAACATTTTCCCCCAGGGAGAGAATATGGGCCGACCAAGTAGATGCACCTGCTGAGACTCCTTCTGGGTGCTGTTTCGTACCTGTTAACCTCCGTATCAAGGTACTTTCAACCTACCATAATACTAAGTCAACAGGGCATCCCGGAAAAAACAGCTTCTCTGGTCGGTTTCCCGTCTCTTCTGGTGGCCAGAACTTAACAGTGATATTGCTGCCTTTGTCACTGCCTGTCCAGTCTGTGTGCATACTAATTCACCCTGTCACCTTCCAGTCGGCCTTCTCCAACCCATGGTCACACCTTGCCATGGACTTTATAGTCGACCTCCCTTTGTCCAACAGTAACACAGTCACCCTCATGGTTGTCGACCGATTTTCTAAGATGATCCACTGCATACCATTCAAAAATCTCACATCCGCTAAAGAGTTGGCTACAGTCTTTATCAAAGAGGTCTATCTGCCACACTGGGTTCCCAAAGTCATAACTTCCGCCCAGCGTAGCCAGTTTGCCTCGATATTCGGGAGAGCCTTCTGTGCGCAAAAAGGTATCCAACTCTCCTTCTCCTTGGCCTACCGCAATCAAATGGGGCTGAGGAAAGGGCTAATCGGGCCTTGGAGCAATTCCTGTGGTGCTACATCTCGGGCCATCAGAATAACTGGTCGGACCTGCTACCTTGGGTGGAGTTTGCTTATAACAGTGCTGTCTTAGCTTCTACCCAGCTCTCCCCCTTCATAGTGAATTACAGGTATCAGCCCTCCATGATTCCAAATTTGTTCACTCCCCTGGGGATTCCGCCACTGGAGGATCATCTCCAGCAGATCTTTTCCACATGGGTGCAAGTCCAAGAGTCACTGTGACGCTCACAACAATCCCAGGAGCTCCAGGCTGATTGTAAACTCCTATCTGCCCCCTCCTACCAGGTCGGGGAGGGGGTCTGGTTGTTCTCCAGGAATCTCTACCTCTGAGTACTCTCTCAGAAACTGGTTCCCCGTTTTGTGGGTCCTTTCCGTGTCCTCCAACGTGTGAACCCTGTGGCCTATACCCTAGACATCCCTCCCAATATGCAGATACACAATGTGTTCCATGTCTCGCTGCTGAAACCCCTAGTATGTAATCGTTTTACAACAGTCGCTCTTCGATAACATTCGGTGCCCGTTGACGGCCATGAGGAGTTCGAGGTCCTCTCCATAGTCAACTCTTGTAGGTTCCGAGGGAGGCTTCACTATTTGGTCCACTGAAAAGGTTAAGGTCCAGAGGAGCACTTGTGGGTTCCAACCTCAGACGTGCATACCCCCGCCCTCTTCCGTGCTTTCCATGCATGCTTTCCCCTCAGACCTGGTCCCTTTGTCAGGCTAAGTCAGCTGATGCTTAACGAACTGCCTTGACCTCTCAGTTTCCATGGTTACTCACCTGACTGTTATTAGCCAACCCCTTCCATGGTATTTAAAGCAACTAGGTTCACTTCCTCCTTGCCCTTGTACCTGCTTCTGGCTGCAAGTGAATTCTCCTGAGTTCCTGTTTATCTGTGCATGACCTGGCTTCCTACTGACTCCTGGCTTGTTCCTGACATCACTGATCTCCGTATTCCTGACGCCGGCTTGTCTGAGTACCTGCTTTGGTTCCTGACCCCGGCTTGTCGTTTGGTTAATGCTCCTGGACCATAATTTTGCATTGTTTGCTATGTTTATTTTAATAAAGGTGTTTTGCATTTTACATTTTTGTGTCTACCTGGTTCCTGGTCCCTAACAGTCAAAATAATAAAATATATATATTCTACACAAAGATCATACTGAATCAGTGTAAAACTCTGACACTGAATGAGTTGATTTAGGTTACTGTACATTATTTATTGAGTTTTACACTGATTCAGTATGGTCTTTGTGTAGAATATATATTTTATTATTTTATCCCTATATAGGGGATGCATTCTATTGAGTATTAGTCTTTCCTTTATGATTGTAGCCAGTATGCGTTCCAAGAGTGGCGCGCTGATTGTGTAGCATGAGGAAATGACTTAATACACTAGCGTCTGTGTTACCGGAAGTCAGATAGACTCAGGCAGAGCACAGATCCGGATGGAGCATGGAGAAAACCTGAAGGTATTTGAAGCTAATTTTGTGTATTTTTAAGTTCATGGATGTTGGAATATTTATTTAAAAGAGATCTAATCCCCTGATGAAGTGTTGTGATCAACACGAAACGCGTTGGGCCAACTCAGTAGGGCTTTTCCCTTCCCAATATCGGTATAGAGTGGTTTCAACCACCTATATATTTAATTCTGTATTTATTCTATATAATAATTCTCTAGGATGTTTGTCAGAAGCCATCGTGCGCAGTAGAGATTGCATGCGCTGCAGTCATGCGCAGTAGAGACTGCACACGCTGCAGTCATGTGCAGTACAGAGTGTCTGAACGTGCCGCTGCAGAACCACTTGGTCCCAGGAAGGTGCGCAGAGAGGAATACGGTCTGAATTCGGAACGTCCCGCTCTGTATCAGCAGCAGCGCTTTAGGGCACTCTGTACTGCACATGACTGCAGCGCGGGCAGTGAGCAGAGGTGCTCTGGGCACCAGCCGAGGCTGCTGGGTGCCACTGTGGCCCGTGTACACGGGCTTTTAAATGAGTCGTTCAATAAAATAGAAATTGGTGAACAGCTGCACTATCCATTTTCTGACGGAGGGTGTACATCGGACTTTGTTAGCTGCAGTCTGTGGAGTGGAATTATCACAGATATTTTTGTGCTATTCTCACAACTCAAGTCTGGTGAGCATTCTTTTGACGAGGGGTCTTTTTGCAATATACCTGTGTAACACAGTTACGCTCATAAATTGATCTGCTCCCCTCTGTTCTTTTTGCCTCTGTATTATAGTTATCTTCACACACCACCGATATACCAGGAAGCTGCAACCTCTATAGAGCGTTACTGGGACCTAAGGACTCTACCCAGTCATTTAAAAAGATTGGGATCTGCTGTTACTGATGGAACTTTTCTACATATTGATTGAGTTTTTGTTATCTATATAAAAGCTTCTTTATACTACTACACCATTATATATATATACAGTTTAATTCCTTTTTTGCTTGTTTGTATATTTTATACAAATTTATATGTTCCTTGTGTTTGGTCTGGACCTCCTAGCCTGATATTTGGCGCCTTGTCCTACACATTTTCTCTTTTTGTTTTGTCCTCTGCCTTAATTGACTCTCTCTTTTGGACAAATGGAATTCTTTGGGAACCTATACCTTCAACAATTTCAAGGATTTCAGCCTCATCCTTAGTGTTAATGGATGGGTATAATGTATTTTCCGTATAAGGGGGAGGTGGTGCGCTAGGTTTCCCTGTCCCTTTTATTGCATTCTCAGTAGTAACTTTAATTTCCTTACTTTTCTTCGTTAACTGCTTAACATTCTGTTTCACAACCTTTACTGCATATGAGGCTAACTGTACCCACACATTTCCACATTCAGACATATACTTCATATCCCAACCTGGGTCCGGACCATACTACTTCCATTCTGGATCCCTCAAACACAGACCCTTAATCATATAAATGTTTCAGGCATCAAATGCTGTGTCTCTTGGATAGGGACTATGTGATTGCATAGTTTCTATCTACCCAGCGAGGTTGTCACAAAATGGGTTGGCATGATAAATGCTGCCTGTTCAGTGACATACTCCTTGGGTGTCTGACCTGGTTTAATTTTACTGGGTTTACCCTGAGTACAATAATCAGAAAACAATAAAAGTAAAAAAATTGCCACTTACCAAAGTCTACAGAAAACAAGATTATAGCATGCAAATATTAGTACAAAGAAAGCAGACATAGTTATATACACCAACAATGTCCTGTAGCCTGATTTGAACGAATGTGGGCGATCTGGTCCATTCCCTAAGCCAAATTATGGACCTTTTTATTCACTTATTTCCCACTGGGCCTGTCCAAGAAAATTACACTACTGGCTTCTGGACTCTAACCATGGCCCTTCAGTTCACTCTATCTGGATACTCAGTGGCAAATGGTCATATAATATAAAAACAAAACATGTACCACTTACCTGACTGAGTATTCTGCCGACTACGTCAAGAATGAAAGGGTTAAATCTCTGCATTCAGACTCTCACACTTCCCAGGAAGAGTTTATACCACGTCCAACAGCTATTCAACTCAGGCTTTGGGCCTAAGCGCTTAGAGAAGCTATTCAAGGAGACACAACACTGGTATCTATTAGAATGCTTCTGCTTTATTGAACAAAGGACAGACATTATATAGGTCTCAAAAGGAGAAGGAAAAAGGTAGAAAACATGTTTGTTCATATTACAGGAAAATGTTTAAGTGCCGAATAACAGCTACAAAATTCAAACTGTCTTGTATCTCTAATGTCTAAAGTATTTTCTGCCTTCAGCAGTTTCTGTTCTCCCCCCAGAAAGTCCTGGCATGAGTCCAAAGACTGCTTTGAATAAGCAGTTACACGAGCAATAAATTTCAAGCTAAAATTCATTAAAGTGTTGTCACGGATTTGAAGACTCTCAGACTTAAGGTTTGGTAAAATAACTTAACTTTATTAAAAGTTAAAGGCAGTCCCCGTAGGGTAAACATACATAACAATACAACAGTAAAATAACATATAATAGGTTCTACCGGCCTTGCCTAAATACCGGGCAAGGCAACCCAAGTGACAGGTTTAATGACAGGCTCTACCGGCCTTGCCTATACCGGGTAAGGCAACCGTGAGATGACATATACCGGTTCTACCGGCCTTACCAATACCGGGCAAGGCAGCCCCCACGGAATGCTGAATGTAGGCTCTACCGGCCCTGCCAATACCGGGTAAGGCAACCTTAAAGATGATGAATTACAAGGTTCTATCGGCCTTACCAATATCGGGCAGGGCAGCCCAAAGGAGTACTGGAGTAGGCTCTACCGGCCCTGCCAATACCGGGTGAGGCAACCTACAGGATGGTATTGTCAAGGTTCTACCGGCCTCACCAATACCGGGCAGGGCAGCCTGAGCGAGTAGACCAGCTGTCAGGTGACTAAGACAGCATAGAGCATAAGTATAGAGGTCTTACTCAGCAGGAGTCTATTGCCAGGGATACTCAGACAACTGCAAGGAAGTGGACAGCGACTGACCACAGTACTGGATGTTCAGGAGCAAACCAACGTCAGCACGTTGGGACTAATGGTAATAGCGCCACCAGGTCTAATGGAGCAAACCAGCGACCGCACGCTGGAACCAACAATGTATATCACAACCAGGTTTAGTGGAGTAAACCAGCGTCCGCATGCTGGGACCAACAACGTATATCGCAACCAGGTTTAGTGGAGCAAACCAGCGTCCGCACGCTGGAGCCAATAATGTATCTCGCAACCAGTTTAGTGGAGTAAACCAGCGTCCACACGCTGGGACCAACAATGTATATAGCAACCAGGTTTAGTGGAGTAAACCAGCGTCCGCACGCTGGGACCAACAATGTATATCGCAACCAGGCTTAGTGGAGTAAAGCAGCGTCCGCACGCTGGGACCAACAATGTATATCGCCACCAGGAACCAACAAGTATGATCAGCAGCGAGAAGAACAATGTCGCCAGAGCGACGGCTGGAGCAGGAGATTCAGGAACTCAGTAAGATTAACCCGCGAGGTGCTGGAACACAGGAACACTGGAACACAGGAACACTAGCATACAGGAACACCGGAACACAGGATCAGCAAGTACAGCAGGAACAGCAGGAACAGGCCCAGAAGCCTGACAAGCAGGTCAGGCAGAGTGAAGTCAGAAACACCACGAAAGGGCAACCTGGAAGTGCTCAGCCTGGGTTTAAAAAGGCTGTGTGAGGAGGGCTAATCACAGACAGCCAATCATGATACTCAGCAAGTGACTGACACTGAACAGCACCAATCACGGGCACCGTGATACCGCTATAGTCACTTGAGGAAGTACTGACATGGTACCTTCACCCAGAGGAAAAGCACTAATGGATGCATTAGCCAGAGGAACATATATGAATCTCAGGGGCATTTTCTCAGTCACAGCCCTGATGACAAATATGCCGGCCCCTCCAGAACCCAAAAAAGTTTGTGGCCACTAAGTGGCCTTCCAAGTCGAGCTGAATCAAAATCATAAAGAGCTTACTGGGTGGAGGAACCACAGAGGAAATGCTCAGAAAGTGTCCTTCTTTGACTATTAAAGACTTGACGTTTCCTGCCTGGGTAAAAAAGGCTGTGAACAAATTGTCCACAGTAAATACATTGCTCCAGGGTCCTAAGGCGTACCTTCTCAGCGTCATGAAGTTGCAGGCTCAGCAGATGGGACAGATAAAATAGATGTCGGAGTGGAAGAAACAGATCCACATTTTTATCTGTGTATGTCTTGTGTGCTCCCTAAGTGTAGTTTATTATCCAAAATAAGAAGCAATTAAAATTCTCACAAATGCCTACCTACATGTTACCCTCTTGGGATTAAGCATATCAGGGTCCCAGCCCCCCGTAGCCATGAGAACTGCATCCTACTCAATCCCCAGTACCTGGATACCAACATCAAAAGATGATCCACTGACATCCTGATGATCTCTTGTTAACATCAGCCTAGAGTTCTTTCTTCTGTCAAACCTGCACACTAGAAGTCCTATATGGCACCTCCAGTGTGGACACGCAATCACGAGGCCTGAAATACCGATGCTGTGAGGATGACAATCCTGATGTTTGCACCTGAGAGAAGGAAACCCACAGGGGGTGTGGGATGGGAAATAGAGTATGTGTGTGTGTGTGTGTGCGCGCGCGTGCGTGTACCTCTAGCAGTTCTGGGTCCCTTCTACTCGATGCAGTCAAGCATCAGGATTGTCATCTTCACAGCATATGCATTTCTGGCGTCATGCCTGTGTGTCTACTCCATCCAAGTTACCAAAAAACATAAGTAAAACTAAGCAATAATTAACCCAGTGGGGTATGCAACGCATTTCAGAGTGTTACAGTCCCTTTTGGCACTCAAAGAATAAATCCCCCCTAAATCTAACATCATACCTACCATACATAGACGCTTACCTTGAAGTCAGAGGTTGTGTTCACATTCGTTTGCAATCTATTAAAGCAAAAATAAATAAATAAAATTAAATGCTGAGGCTTTCATCTCACTGCCTTCTCCAGAGAGGAAAAAAAATCCCTATTACACTATCTTCTCAGGCCGTTGCACAAGCCAAAGTGAGGAAAATCTGAACAGAGAACAGACACTGGCTTTTATATGGCCGGTCTCAGTTCAGATTTATTCCCTCTGTCCCATTGGCTGGGATGTAGGGTTACGCAGGGCATGGAACATGCGGTAAATACATCTCCCAGCCAATCAACTTCTAGCTGGAGGGGTCACAAAATGGACTTTCCGTCATCCCTCCAACTATTCATTGATTGGCTAACTGGAGAGATGATGAAACTCGCATTTGTGACACCTCTAGTTAGGAGCTGATTGGCTGGGAGATGTGGTTACCACAGGGCATGTTCCATGCCCTTTATAACCCCACATCCCAGCCAATGGGATAATGGGAACAAATTTGAACAGAGACTGGCCATACAAAAGCCAGTCTCTGTTCAGATTTCCCTCACTTTGGCTCGGGCAACGGCCTGAGAAGGTAGTGCAGTGGGGATTTTCTTTTTTCCTCTCTGCAGCCAAGCATTAAAGGTGCATTTCATTTTATTTATTCTTTTTGTTTTAACCCTTTGAGTTTCAGAGGGGTATGCAACGCGTTGTGTACCCCTCTGGCACTCAAAGGGTTAATGAACTGCAAAGAAAATTAAGAAGAAAGAAGACTTAGAAGAACTAAAGAGGAAGAACAGGGTGATGAAGACTCCAATTGACCTCTTCAAGTTCAAGAATAGGTCATGGGATAGTGTTAGGGTTAGTATTTTTTTAACTTTATTGTTGATGTTAGGTGTAGTGTAGGGCCAGGGGGCTACTTTTGGGGTTAGTGTTTAGGAGGGTAGATGACTGTGTTATTAGCTCACGCTAAATGTTTGACACTACATCAAATATGGAGCAATAGCTAGTTTCAATTGATGTTCTCATTATTCATGCTATTTACCATGCATTGTGTGAACAAAAAGCTGCAACGAACATTGGGCCTCAAGTCAAGTTTTGGCGACCAACGTTCGTTGTAGTTCATGTTGGTCAGGTAATTGAATTACGATGGTACATCTATGTGTATACCAGTCGGAACTCATTTTGGCCACATCAGATGTTTTACTGGCTCTAACTGAATTGAGCCCTAGGTGCCTAATCCTTTAAGTAAATAGAGAAAAATAAGGAATGAGTGCAAACTATTTTCACACACATCCAAAGTTCCTATTAAAAGATACCTCCAATTATGTAAATCTAAAGACACTAACTTTAAACTCTTCTTATATCTAAAGTGTGTATGATTAAATATTTATTTTCCAGGTTTATTTGTGCAGCAAAAAGCTGGATCGTGCAGAACAGTTGATTGGAGGATTAGGTGGTGAGAAAACCCGCTGGCGTCAAACAGCAGAAAACCTTGGGAAACTTTACATTAACCTTATTGGTGATACACTCATTTCAGCAGGGATTGTGGCTTACCAAGGAGCATTCCCTTCAAGTTATAGACAGGTAATTTTGTAAAAGATATATTCTGACTCTGAAAAGATGCAATTTTAAATATTCTGTTAGTTGTCTTTGTTAGAAATGTAAAATGAATAAATACATTATAAAGCGAAACTACCACCCTATATAAAGTCCCCCCCAATAATTAGGCTTATGGAGATTAGCTTCTTAATAGTGCTATTATCGGACACAAGTACCAGGTTCTGTAGTAATCCTTCTAATCCTTCTTCTTCTTCTGAGACCGGTGGCCTGGCTTGCACGCAAACATCTTGGCATAGAGACGTCTGCACACCTGTGTTGTCCATCCCGGTCTCCTCTAGGAGGCATTGCATGGTACCTTAAGGAACCGGAAGGGACTGACATCGCAGGCACGCAGATGGCGCTAAAGCAAGAAGCCTGGCCATCAGTCTCAAAAAAAAGGATTACTTCAGAACCTGGTACTTGTGTTGAAAAATATTAAGAAGCTAATCACTATATGCCTAATTATTGTGGGGGGCACTTTATATAGGGTTGTAGTTCTGCTTTAAGTTAATAATTTTTCTCTGTCGTCCAATACAGGTTACTGGTAACTTTGGGTAGGCACTTTGCCCCTTTAAGTAGGCAGGAACAATTCTGAGAAGTGAGTGCAGGGGTGGAGCCTACCCTCTAACCTTAGCTGCAGCTTCCTGTTAGCTTCACAAAGTTTTGTTCCTCGTTGCAAGCAACAAGGCAAGAGAACAGTTCTGTTTAGTTTTAGAGTTTTATTATTTTCTGCTAGATATGGAATACCACCATTAGGCGGATTACCATCACTGACAATTCCCATAGCTCAGTTTACCAGGTGCTTATTTGTGGACCTAAGCCCTGGGGGAAATCTTGGCTGCAAGTTATTTCCCCAGGAGTTGCCCACTGAGGCTTCTTCTTGATATATGGTAGTCTGAAGAAAGAAGTCCTGCAAAAAAGGTGAGCAACCCTTTGAGTGCTGAGGTCCATATGTCCCATGGAACCCTTCTACACAGGAGTCTTTATCATTTAAGTTCCTATTGCCTACTCTAGCACTCATTGGGTCTATCTGTATATCTGTCTGGGTGTTTGGAGCAGGTTTCTGAGGTACTTTAACCCTTTCACTGCTGGTTTGGCATGTTGTGGGGGGTTGAGAGGACTTTCCCTACTGGGTTTAGTGTTTTATGCTATAATTACATGTTCTGGTAGAATTTTAGCTTAAAATTTACTTTCATTCATTCTCTCAAAGCTATTTTTGCCTCAGCGGGTTCTGCCTTATGCCCTGCGTTTGCAGCTGCGTGGGTGAATAGGGCTGTTGCTGTCTGGACTAAACAGCTTACTTTGGCTATTCGTCAGGGAGCTTCTACTTCTGAAATACTGAAGCTTGTTGCCAACATTGTTGAAGCGCAACATTATGGTTACATCATGGCATTCTTTCTCAGTCGACACACAGTGGACAGTGGAGAGTGGAAACTGCACCCAGAGGTGTTCATAATTGGGGTCTTCCTTGCATTGACCTGATGGTGACAAGACACAACCGGAAGGTTCCGAGATTCTGCTCTCGCTGGAGAGATCCTCTAGCTCTGGCGGTGGATTCCATGTCCATTCCTTGGTTATTTCCTCTGGCTTACATCTTTCCTCCCCTCCCCATGTTGCATAGGGTGTTACGGAAATTGAGACTGGAGCACTGTACTCTCATTCTGATTGCTCCGTACTGGCTCGATAGGTTTGGTTTCCAGAGCTTCTGGATCTGTCAGTGGCAGAGCCATTCCGGGTCCCTTGCCGTTCGGACCTTCTTTTACAGGGTTACCTGTGGAAGGAGGATGTTCATTGTTTAGCTTTGTCGGCTTGGAAATTGAATCCTCAATACTGCAGAAGAAAGTTTTTTTTCTGGTGTGGTGGCTACTATGCTTAGTTCCCGCAAACCTGTTTCTCCTAAGGCCTACCATCATGTCTGGTCGGCCTTTCTCTATTGTTGTGCTGATAGAGACCTTTCTCAGGATTTTGATCTGCTTACGGTCCTGGCTTTCTTGCAGGACGTTGTGAATAAGCGCCTCAGTTTGAGTTCCCTTAAGGTTCAGACTTCTGCTCTCTCTGTTTTCTTTTAGAGGCGCATTGCTATTCTTCCTGATGTCAAGGTTTTCTTCTAGGGCGTTGCTCTTACTCATCCTGCTTTCAAGACTCCCGCTCCTCATTGGGATCTTAACTTGGTTTTGGGCATCCTTCAGCACCCTCCCTTTGAGTCCTTGGCTACTATTCCTCTCCGCCTGCTGACATGAAAAATGGTCTTTCTCCTGGCGATCGTGTCTGTTCTCCGTGTCGCGGAGTTACATGCTCTGTCTTGTAGACCACCCATTTTGGTGTTTCACAAAGACAAGTCAGTGCTTCGCACTTTGCAGGAGTTTCTCCCGAAGGTGGTCTCTGAGTTCCACATTAATCAGGAGATTGTGGTGCCTTCTTTCTGCCATGACCCTACCTCTGACAAAGAGAGGGATCTCCACTTGTTAGATGTGGTGCATTGTCTCAAGTTTTATGTACATCGCACTGAGTACATTAGACAGTCTGATGCGATGTTCGTCATTCCTGAGGGCCCCAGGGCAGGGAGCTATTACGTCTTGGATTAAGTCCACTATTCGTAAGGCTTATGAGCTAAGGAAGAAGCCTGTTCCCTTCTTTTCAAAGACATCCAAATAATCAGAATAAGAATGTGACAATAGGGAAGAACAGATTAGAGTCAATACAAAGGGAGAGGACTTCTTTAACCCTTTGAGTTTCAGAATGTGTTGAGTAACCCTCTGGTACTCAAAAGGTTGAACAACCTTTCCTACAGTAACTGGAAGAGAAGGAGATGGAATCAGAAAACCAATCAATCTAAGGATTGTGTCTCACAAGCCAAGGTAATTCCAAAATGAGAGGGAAGAGAATGTATGGAATCAGATCAAACTGATTCTCCTCCTTGTGGTGAGCCTTGATGCAGAGATGAATGGGTAAAGTCTACAAAGTGATAGGACCTGAATGAAGGTTACTCTTATCTGGCATCTGCAGCATGAGGGAAGAAGTCTTATATGAAACTGGAATTCTGTCACGGTTTGTTAAGACGCTCAGACAAAAGATTTAGGTAAAAGCATAACTTTATTGAAAAGTTAAGGCAATCCCCATATGGTTCACATACATATACATACAATATAATCAGCAATGGAGAAATTGAACAGGTTCTACCGGCCTTGCCAGTAATACCGGGCAAGGCAACCCAGGCGGCTATAAGGGATAGCAATAGCAGGCTCTACCGGCCTTGCCAATACCTGGTAAGGCAACCGTGAGATGGAATATACCGGTTCTACCGGCCTTACCAATACCGTGCAAGGCAGCCTCAGGAAATGCTGTGGGTAGGCTCTACCGGCCCTGCCAATACCTGGTAAGGCAACCGTGAGATGGAATGTACCGGTTCTACCGGCCCTGCCAGTAATACCGGGCAAGGCAGCCTTAAGGAACACTGTGAGGAGGCTCTACCGGTCCTGCCAATACCTGGTAAGGCAACCGTGAGAGGGAATGTACCGGTTCTACCGGCCTCACCAATACCGGGCAGGACAGCCCCAAAGGAGGAGACCAACAGGTGCCAATGGTTGTCAAGAGACAATGACAGGAACTCGAACCAACAGCACTTGACTGTAGTATGGAGCAAACCAGCGTCCGCACGCTGGAACTAACAGTATAGTAAGCCACCAGGTTAATGGAGTAAACCAGAGTCCGCACGCTGGGACCAACAGTATAGAATGCCACCAGGTTTAATGGAGATAACCAGCGCCCGCAGGCTGGGACCAACAGTATAGGAAGTCACCAGGTTTAATGGAGTTAACCAGCGTCCGCACGCTGGGACCAACAGTATAATATGCCACCAGGTTTAATGGAGTTAACCAGCGTCCGCACGCTGTGACCAACAGTATAGGCAGCCACCAGGTTAATGGAGTTAACCAGCGTCCGCACGCTGTGACGAACAGTATAGGCAGCCACCAGGTTAATGGAGTAAACCAGCGTCCGCACGCTGGAACGACACAGTGAAAATATCGTCGGAGCGATAGAGAGAGCAATGTCGCCAAGCGACTACCGGATGGGAATACTGAGACCAGGCGGAGGTGGAGCACAGCGAGCACCGCTGAACGGACGGGCAACCGGAACTAAGCCGGACGGAACAACCGGAGCATCAGCCGTCACGGAGGAAACCAACAGGAGTGGCAAACAGACTGGTAACAGGAACAGGAGGAATCAGGAACTCTGGAACTCTAAGCTCTGGAACACTGGAACTCAGGACTCGTAGCTCTGGACTCTGGAACGCTGGAACAGGCCCAAACAGCATGACACGAAGGACAGAAAGGTACTGTCAGAGACACCATGAAAGGGCAACCAAAGGGTGCCCGAGCTGAGTATAAATAGGCAATGAGAGGCGGGCAGACAATAGTCAGCCAATGGGAGCCCCCTGCAGGTGATAGACAGTGTATAGCACCAATCACGGGCACCGTGATAGTACCCCCCTTTCAAAGACCCCCTCTCCTAGAATGGGGTCTAGGCTTCTGAGGGTACTTGGCATGAAAATTTCGTAGTAATCTGGGTGCATGAAGATCCCTACTGTCCACCCAGGATCGATCCTCAGGACCATAGCCTTTCCAATGCACCAAGTACTGTACCTTTCCTCTAAGCCTACGGGAGTCAATGGTACTCTTTACCTCGTATTCCTCTTGCCCTTCAACCTCAATGGGCCCTGGCATCACAGGTGTCGTAGTGTAACGGTTGCACACCAGAGGCTTAAGGAGAGACACATGAAATACATTTTGAATGCGCATGGATGCAGGTAAATCCAAAGCATAGGAAACGGGGTTAATTTTGCGAATAATTCTGTAAGGACCAATGAACCAAGGTGCCAACTTATTAGATGGGACTTGGAGCTTCAAGTTCTTAGAAGACAGCCATACTCTATCCCCAACTTGGAAGGAAACCGCTGGAAGCCTCCTGCGATTAGCATGGCGCTGATGGAGCTGAAAGGACTGACCCAATGCCCTCTGAACTTGTGCCCATGTGGAACGGAGTTGCTCGATATGCTCATCTAGAGTTGGAATCTGCTGTGTCTGAAATGAATCCGGGAGCAGACAGGGTTGGAAACCATAATTAATCAAAAATGGAGAGCTCCCGGAAGACGAATTAACCACACAGTTCCTGGCGAACTCCGCCCAAGGCAACAAGCCGGCCCAATTGTCATGATGGTCAGTCACGAAACATCGCAGATGCTGTTCCAAGCCTTGATTGGCACGTTCAGCGGCCCCATTAGTCTGGGGATGATATGCAGAGGAAAAGGTTAGCTGTATGCCCATCTGTTCGCAAAATGCCCTCCAGAATCTGGATACAAACTGGCTCCCCCTGTCGGACACCAGTACCCTGGGTACCCCATGCAACCGGAACACCTCTCTAGCAAACACCATTGCCAGTTCTTTAGCTGAAGGAAGGCCATGAAGAGGTATGAAGTGAGCCATTTTAGAAAACCTGTCTACCACCATCAATATAAAGGAATACCCTCTAGACCTGGGCAACTCTCCCATAAAATCGATAGAGACATGAGACCAAGGACGTTCGCCATTAGGCACTGGCTGGAGCAATCCCACTGGGAGATGTCTAGGGGTTTTGGCACGAGCACAGGGGGCACAGGCATTGGTAAAATCGGCACAATCAGATCTCATAGAAGGCCACCAAAATAATTGAGAGAGGGACCATAACAATTGGTCTCTACCAATATGTCCCGCAGCCTTAGAGGAATGGTAGGTTTCAAGTAATCGAGTACGGAAAGGTTCAGCGACAAAACATTTGCCCACTGGAGTTTCATGGAGAGCGGAGGCCTGGGAGGCCAAAATCTCATCCCCAAGTGGAGAAGTGATACTAGTACGTATGGTGGCCAATATATGGTCAGGTTGGATGATAGGTGCTGGTTCTTCTTCTGTGTCGATTTCAGCCTCGAATTGTCTTGACAGAGCATCAGCCCTAATATTCTGTGATCCCGGCAAGTATGATACAATTAAATTGAATCGAGATAGGAATAATGCCCATCTCGCCTGGCGAGAGGACAATCTTTTGGCCTCAGAGAGATATGTCAGATTCTTATGATCAGTCAGAATCAAAACAGGATTTTTTGTGCCTTCAAGTAAATGACGCCATTCCTTGAGAGTGAGGATAATGGCCAGTAACTCTCTATCACCAATCTCATAATGGCTTTGGGCTCCCGTTAATTTCTTTGAAAAGAACCCACAGGGTCTGAGTGTTCCACCTTTGACTTGTCGTTGAGAAAGTACTGCCCCAAACCCAATATCTGAGGCGTCAACCTCTAAGGTGAACGGAAGTAATGGATTGGGGTGGGATAACACAGGAGCGGTAGCAAAGGCTACCTTCAGTTTCTCAAAGGCCTCTTCCGCATCCACCGGCCAAAGAGATGGGTTAGCGCCCTTATGCGTGAGATCAGTCAGGGGTTTAACAATGGAAGAGAAATTCTTAATAAACTTCCTATAATAATTGGCAAAACCTAGAAATCGTTGGATGGCTTTCAGACTCTTAGGTTTAGGCCACTGTAGGACTGCCGTCAATTTTTCCTTGTCCATGGCAATACCGTCTTTGCCAATTATAAACCCCAAAAACGGTACACTGGTTTTGTGGAACTCACATTTCTCCACTTTACAGAATAACTTATTTTTACGTAATCGCCGCAGTACTTCAGACACATCCTTGATGTGTTGTGACAAGTCTTTGGAGTGGATAAGTATGTCATCAAGGTAGACTACAACACATGACTGTAACATATCTCTAAGGACGTCATTAATTAGTTCTTGAAAAACTGCGGGAGCATTACACAGACCAAATGGAATGACTAGATATTCATAGTGCCCAGATCTCGTGTTAAAGGCAGTTTTCCGCTCATCACCGGCTCTGATTCGTATCAAATTGTAGGTCGCACGTAGGTCCAGTTTGGTGAAAATCGAGGAACCCTTGAGTCTATCAAAAAGCTCGGTGATTAGTGGTATCGGGTAAGCATTCTTTGCCATCAGCTTATTTAACCCACGGTAGTCAATGCAAGGTCGCAATTCGCCATTTTTCTTTTTAACAAAAAAGAACCCGGCCCCAGCTGGAGAGGTAGATTTCCTAATGATCCCTCTATTGAGGGCATCAGAAATATATTCTTCCATAGCTTGGTTCTCCTCGCAAGACAATGGGTACGAGCATCCCCTAGGTGGCACCGTTCTAGGTGTTAATTCGATGCGACAATCATATGGTCTGTGCTGAGGTAAGGTGCCAGCCTCTCCCTTACTGAAAACATCGCTAAATTGTTGATAGGCATCAGGTAGTGAAGGGGAGGTGCACAAGACCTTAACAGGATGGGTGATGCAATTCTCCATACAGAACTGAGACCAAGCAGAAATCTTGCATTTTTGCCAATCGAATTGTGGATTATGCAACTGTAACCAAGGAAACCCCAATATCACGGCATGGTGAGGAGAGTTAATTAACTGAAACTGCTGCTCCTCCTTGTGGAGAGCCTCAATAGTCATGGATAATGGCATAGTTTCAAACATAACCTGAGCGGGTACCAGGGGTCTGCCATCAATCGCTTCAATAGCAAGAGGGGTTTCTCTTTCAATGCGTGGCACCCCATGCAATTCAGCAAAGGTATTATCCATAAAATACCCAGCTGCACCAGAATCGACTAGGGCCAAAACCTCCACAGAGCGCTGTGCCCAAGACAGTACCACCTGTATGGTGGGTTTAAGTGTGCCCAACAATGGGGATGATTGGACACCACCTAGGGCTTGTCCCCCAAGGTACCCTAGGTGTGTTCGTTTTCCGGACGTACCGGACAAGATCTTAACAGGTGCCCATTTTTACCACAGTATAAACACAACCCTTGTTTCCTGCGATATGTTCTTTCCTCCTTGGTTAACCTAGTGAAACCCACTTGCCTAGGTTCCCCTGGTTCCTGTACTGGTACACTAGGTTTAGATGCCAAGGGAGAGGTGGGTGGGAAAAATGTGTTACTAGACCCATTATTCTTAGATCGTATTTTACGATCTCTGGCAGTTACTCTCTCCCGTATTCTGGAGTCAATTAGAATAACATATTCAATATAATCATCAAGATCGGTAGGCAAATCTTTTGCTGCAATTTCATCTTTAATCTGGTCACTCAAGCCTTGGGCAAATGCTGCCAACAGAGCCTCGTTATTCCACCCTACTTCTGCTTCCAAGGTGCGAACTTCGATGGCATAATCGCCCACTGTGCGCCTGCGCTGTTTTATCTCCATAAGATGTTTAGCAGCAGAGGTGGTTCTACCAGGAGGCTCGAATACTCTCTGAAAGGATTGCACAAATTCACAGAAATTCTTAGTGCAAGGTTTAGCATTTTCCCACAGTGGGTTAGCCCAAGCCAATGCTCTACCAGTCAGCAAGGATATCATGAACCCAACCTTGCTGCGATCATTAGGAAATTAATGTGCCGTCAGTTCCATAAAAATTTCCAGCTGATTGATGAACCCTCTGCAGAGTTGAGGGTCCCCATCATATCTTAGCGGCAAGGGTGCAGAAGCCGTTAACCCTTTTATTGCGGCCCCAAGGGCCCTAGTATCATTCTTCGGTGTCTGACTAGGCGAGACCACCGGGTTGGAACCGGACTTATCAGCAAGTACCGTGCGTTCAAGAATAGTTTGGATAACAACTGCCAACTGATCCAAACGTTGCTCATGCATATCCATCCTCCAATGGATATTCTGTGTATTACCATCACTCTTAGTGTCTGAGGTCATGGCCCTTTCGTACTGTCACGGTTTGTTAAGACGCTCAGACAAAAGATTTAGGTAAAAGCATAACTTTATTGAGAAGTTAAGGCAATCCCCATAGGGTTCACATACATATACATACAATATAATCAGCAATGGAGAAATTGAACAGGTTCTACTGGCCTTGCCAGTAATACCGGGCAAGGCAACCCAGGCGGCTATAAGGGATAGCAATAGCAGGCTCTACCGGCCTTGCCAATACCGGGTAAGGCAACCGTGAGATGGAATATACCGGTTCTACCGACCTTACCAATACCAGGCAAGGCAGCCTCAGGAAATGCTGTGGGTGGGCTCTACTGGCCCTGCCAATACCTGGTAAGGCAACCGTGAGATAGAATGTACCGGTTCTACCGGCCCTGCCAGTAATACCGGGCAAGGCAGCCTCAAGGAACACTGTGAGGAGGCTCTACCGGTCCTGCCAATACCTGGTAAGGCAACCGTGAGAGGGAATGTACCGGTTCTACCGGCCTCACCAATACCGGGCAGGACAGCCCCAAAGGAGGAGACCAACAGGTGCCAATGGTTGTCAAGAGACAATGACAGGAACTCGAACCAACAGCACTTGACTGTAGTATGGAGCAAACCAGCGTCCGCATGCTGGAACTAACAGTATAGTAAGCCACTAGGTTAATGGAGTAAACCAGCGTCCGCACGCTGGGACCAACAGTATAGAATGCCACCAGGTTTAATGGAGTTAACCAGTGTCCGCACGCTGGGACCAACAGTATAATATGCCACCAGGTTTAATGGAGTTAACCAGCGTCCGCACGCTGGGACCAACAGTATAATGTGCCACCAGGTTTAATGGAGTTAACCAGCTTCCGCACGCTGGGACCAACAGTATAATGTGCCACCAGGTTTAATGGAGTTAACCAGCGCCCGCACGCTGTGACCAACAGTATAGGCAGCCACCAGGTTAATGGAGTTAACCAGCGTCTGCACGCTGTGACCAACAGTATAGGCAGCCACCAGGTTAATGGAGTAAACCAGCGTCCGCACGCTGGAACGACACAGTGAAAATATCGCCGGAGCGATAGAGAGAGCAATGTCACTAAGCGACTACCGGATGGGAATACTGAGACCAGGCGGAGGTGGAGCACAGCGAGCACCGCTGAACGGACGGGCAACCGGAACTAAGCCGGACGGAACAACCGGAGCATCAGCCGTCACGGAGGAAACCAACAGGAGTGGCAAACAGACTGGTAACAGGAACAGGAGGAATCAGGAACTCCTGAACTCTAAGCTCTGGAACACTGGAACCTCAGGACTCTTTAGCTCTGGACTCTGGAACGCTGGAACAGGCCCAAACAGCATGACACGAAGGACAGAAAGGTACTGTCAGAGACACCACAAAGGGGCAACCAAAGGGTGCCCGAGCTGAGTATAAATAGGCAATGAGAGGCGGGCAGAAAATAGGCAGCCAATGGGAGCCCCCTGCAGGTGGTAGACAGTGTATAGCACCAATCACGGGCACCATGATAAATTCCTAGTCGGGAAGCCAGACTTTGATTGAGGAAATACCCACTTACCCCAGAATCTAACACAGCTGATTCCCCCAACAGAAGAAAGACAGAAAAAGAGAAGTGAGAGGCATGTCAATCGGAGATGAAATAGAAGATATAATGGGCAAGAAATGCCCACCCTGAGTGGATTGAGGTCTGGAAGTACAGAATCTCAGACAATTCCTTCCTTTACCGCAATAAAGGCATAGGTTAAGGGAATGACAGCGCTCTCTTTCTGCTTTAGACAGGGGCCCATGTAGCACACCCAGCTGCTTGGGTAAGAGGTTGATAGAGAGGACCTGGACAGTTCATACTTCAAAGCTTCTGAAATGTCCAATCAATTCTGGTCCAGGAGAGCAGCTTTGTCCCATCTAGAGAGGATGGGCCCAGCCATGACTGGGGTTCTCCAGACAGTAACATGATAGTGTAAACCCTAACAAAGTTAGTGGCATAAGTATGTGGTCTAATTGAAAACAAAAACTTGCATGAAGTTATAAAAGTCTTCTACTTAGCCCTAGTCCTATCACATCTCTCTGGAAGAGACACCTGTGGTTCAAACATAACACCACTCTCACCAACAGAATCTAACAGTACAGACCCAACTGAAAAAACAGAAGGGGCCTGAGGAATAACTCCCTGGAGGTCTTGCAACTTTTGTTGTAGGACTGCCTGATTATTTTGTAGTTCTTGAACTGACTGATTTAGGGAGGAAATGTGGTTCTCCAAGGAGGTGAGAGCCTCCAATATCCTTGAGGGTTCCATACTATGGCTCTGCTGTTCTGTTATAATCTACTGATAATTGTTAGCTTTTTGAAACTAACTCTTAGAAGGAGAGACTTCAAAGAAGAAATCTATTATTCTAAAAACATGGGAAAGAAAGGCAGAAGGAACCCCAATAAGCAGGGTGCTAACAAGCCGTAAGAAATAAGTGTTACCATGAAAAGCCTGAGATAAAGGTAGGCAGCAAAGGTTCAATGGTCAGTAGAATGGCAGGGTAGGCAGCATAGGTTCAATGGTCAGTAGACTTGGAATGAGGTCAGTGCAGGCAGCACAGGTTTGGTCAGTAGAATGGCAGAATGTCAGGGTAGGCAGCACAGGTTCAATGATCAGTAGACTTGGAAGGAGGTCTGTGCAGGCAGCACAGGTTCAATGGTCAGTACTCTTGCAGAAGGTTAGGGCATGGAGCACAGGTTCAATGGTCAGGTAACAAAACCAAGGGTAAAAATTCCAGAAATCAGCAAGACAGAAGAATGCCAAGGAGCAGGGCAAGAAGAAGAACAGCTGAGCCCAGAATGCCATCATTGCAGGTGTTTAAATAAAAAAAAGAAAAGAAGAGATAGAGCACCAGTGATCTAAGTGTAGTGGTAACAAAATGAAGAAAAATACTTCAAAGATAATGGCTTAAATATTATGTCACACAGTATGTATTAAAAACTAGAATACAAATAAATAAAAACTAAAATAGGATCATTCAATACATAAAAATAAATATACTCCAAATTACATAAAAATGAATACAGATAAAAAACAAAAACCAAAATAATAAAACCAAAGATAGCTTCAACCAAGTGTATGAATACATTATGTGGTAAACACAACATCTTTATGGACAGTAGTAGGGATCTTGTGTAACCGGATAACTTAGACCCATTTCCAGATCAGCACAGAACCCACTGAAAATACAGGGAATTTGCGTCTGGAGAGTCAATGAATGTGAAAGCAGAGGCAGTGATTGAGTCAGTCGGTGAGATAAGCAATCAAAGTCTCAAACAATAATATCTGCTCACCAGATTGTTTCTTTGTATGCTGTGTGTCAGGGTTTCTTTGTATTTTCCCTTTGCTGTGTTCTTTGCCTCCCTTAGCTGCAAGTCATCTGTCCACAACCAGATCCACTGGTGCTGTGCAATGCAACTGGGTGTCACTCTTACTTGCTAGTATACTGGGCTGTTGATGAATCCTTCAGTTTGTATGTAACACCGCTGAAGATGAAATTTTAGCTTTGAATAGAAAAAAACACTGTTGTATCAGTGATGTTGGGACGTTGCTGGCAAATGAGCAGACTCCCAATCTACCAAGACACGGTAGATTTAGAGAATCACAACATAAGTGAATAGCTGATTGTATTAAATGACCAATGTTTCAACATCAAAATTAGCATACACATTTAACCTCAAATTACTCAATCACATTACTCTCCAGTCCTCTCTAACTACTTGACTTTCATCCATTCCCACTAATCCTTATACAAACAGCCTTGTCAAAAATCCTACAATTCACTCCTGTCTTCCTCTTTGAACCTGCATGCTCTTCTGTATCACTCTGTGATGCACCTGTAAATCTAATCCACTGCAGTGGCTTAATAAAAACAGCAGCTTCCTCCTCTCCTGTACCCGTTCACCTGAATTACTCTGAAGAAAGTCTCGCTCTCTGGAAGACTTTCTCAGCTACAGATTGATCCTTTCCTGCTTTAATTCTGCTCTGTCCCTGTCTAAAAAAAAAACAATACTTTTCACAACTAATTATCACATATAAACCCAACCCCTGCCACCACTTCTCTGCATTTGACTCTCTCATCTGCCTCCCTACCAAACTCTACACAGCCACAAGACTTTGCTGACTTATTCAAAGCGAGGTAGACTCCATCCAGGAAAATATTCTCCCTTCTAAATACTCTTCTATACTCTTTCGTTCTATGCTGGGCTCATTCGGACTCAAATATCACCTCTATGCAGATGATACCCAGCTTTATTCATCTGCTTGTCGATTGACTTCTGATATTCAATCTAAAGTCACAGATTGCTTCTCGATTTCTCAGTCTGGATGGCTTATAGACCTCTCAAGCTCAGCAGGTCTAAAATGGAGCTAATTATCATCCCACCTGGGCCTGGCCCAGTACTGCCCTTCCAGGTGACAGTAAATGGCATTACCATAAACCCAGTATCGGAAGCATGGTGTCTAGGGGTGATAATTGAAACTGCGATCTCTTTCCTCATATTAATAAAATTGCTAAATCTTGCCATTTTGTCTTGAGTAACATAGTAAAATCTATCCTTTCCTCTGTTCCTCCACAACTAAAATTTTTACACAAGCACTAATCCTATCACGTATGGACTACTGTAACTCTGGTCTTACTGCCTCCCAACTCCATACACTTCAATCCATACAGAATGCTGCAGCACACGACTTGTCTTTGCCCCACTCTGCCTCCAATCTCTCCAGACATCTGAAATACTGCATCTCTCATTCAAGAACTTTCTCTTCTCTACCCCTTCATACATTTCCACTCTGATCTCTCGCTGTTTCCCATCCCACCACTTATGATCAGCCAATGACATTTTTCCCTCAGCTCCTTTTGTGTCTACAAGCCCTCTCATGTTTATATACCTTTCTCTCTCATTGCTCTACGTGTGGAATGCTCTATCTCCTAGCCTGTGCCACTGCACCTCCTTTGTGGTCTTCAAGTCAAGTTTAAAATCACACCTCCTCAACAAAACTTCAAAAAGGTAGAAGGCACTAACTTTGTATATCCAAGGCTCTTTTATTTTACTTACTTTAGTTACGTGTCCCCTATTCCAACCAGAACTCTAGCACTGTATTCTGCACTAGAAATTAATGTACTCTGTATGTCTCCCTTTATCACTTAGATTGTAAGCTTTCAAGCGGGGGGGGGGGCACTTCCAGTGTTTCACTTTTGCAAAGCACTTTTAACCATGTATTTTCTAAACCCCCTAAATTGTAACGTGCTGTGTACACTCATAGCCCCATATATAAATGAGCAAATTAATTGTTCATTCTAGCAGCTAGGTCAGTGGTTCTCAAGCTTTTTTTTCCTTAACCTAACACTCTTCGTAAGGCACCAATAACAGTTAATAGGTCATTTCTTAATGTTCAAACAGATAAATATGTAATATTTTTTTCTCACGATCTGAAAGACAAAAAAATAGCATTGTGCATAATAAGTTCTATAAATATAAATTTGAAATTCAACATTTTCTCAACAGTATTAGTTAAAGACCAAACAATATTAAGACTGACAAAGCCCCTGGTCCTGATGGTATTCGGCCAAGAGAGCGTCAAGAATTCAGTGCAGTGTCATCAAGACTGCTTTTTTTTTTCTCTCAAATAATTTTTATTGAGTTTTATAGTTGAACAATAAATCACAATAGCAACCACTGTACACACAGGCAATTGCCCTGTAGGCTCATCATAAACATTTTAGGTTATTACATATCTGTCCAGAAGAAATAACAAGTACACTCAAGTACACACACACAAAAAAAATTATAGGAGATGGGGGGGTGGTAATCCAAAAAAGGGCCTGAATGATAGCAGGTCTGGCATATGGACCAGAGCTGGGAAGCATCAGAAATCGGATAGAGTGAAAGATTCCAGTGCACGATCCCACGTGCTCCAGATTGTCAGAAATGTATCTAAAGAGCCTCTGAGTTGTGCCGTCAGGTGCTTCATTAATTTAACGCAAGAGATTTGATTTAAAATTTTCGGTAATGTGGGTAGGGCAGAGGATTTCCATGCTTGCGCAATCAGACATCTGATTATTATGAGGATGTGAGCAACAAGTGGGGAAGCTTGGTATGTAATATTTGCTGGGGACGCTCCCAGCACTATGTTCAGGGGATCAGGGGTTAGCGTAATAGATAAAAGTTTTTGTAGAAGCATCACAACCCTAGCCCAAAAGGTTCTGACTATAAAGCGCAGGTCTACCAAATGTGGAGAAGATCACCCCTACCGCCACAACCTCTCCAGCAAAGATCAGAGAGGGCAGGGTTAATACAACACTGCTCTTTTTAATCTTTAAAGATAAATCTCCATAGGATCAGTGCCACAAGATTGACATAAAGCCAATGTGTACCTTTATTAAGAAGGGAACTAAAACAAATCCAGGGAATAAGAAAAGTGAGTCTGACTCCAGTAATGGAAAATTGCTTCAAGGGTTAATAAGGGATTATATTCAGTAATACATTGTGAAAAAATAATATCAGAAGAAATAAACATGATTTTGAGGAATAGATCCTTGCAAAATAACATAATTGAACTTCTTTGAAGAAGTAGTGATAGATGTAATATAGCTAAATTTTATAAAGGCATTTGATATAGTACCACACTGGAAGCAGGACTATAAAATAAGAGAATTAGTCATAGGGAACTGTAATTGTGATTAGAACATTGGGGAATGGGAGCAGTGTGTTGCTGTAAATTAATTGTTTAAAATACAGTTACAGTTGATAGTGGAGAACTTCAGGGTCCAGTATATGGTCTGCTTTTAAAGGGATAGTAGTACTTAAAATGTAAAAAAAATGTTGTAGGGTTTATCCCCCTGAGTAAAACAAGGGTACTCCCACTGCTGAAAGGTGTTTTATTCAAAAGTTATTACAGCTCAAAGTTAAATTTTTAGGTGTAGCTATCCATTTGGGAAGTACAAATAAATCTTGTTGCTTATGAAATTCATAGGAGCATTCTACGAGACTTGCTGCTGGGAAAAAATGTGTGTGGCAATAATGATCAGTGTCAAACAGCTGTACCAAAACAAAACAAAATACTCTCCTGCATGAAGAGAGGTATTGATTCAATAGTAAACAGCATAATTTTACCACTGCATTCACTGCTGGTAAGACATCACCTGTAATATGCAATACAGTTTTGGACACCTGTTCTTAAATGAATTGGAACTGATATTCTTTAGGGGATTATGCAGGGAAGAGCAAAAAAAATAAAGGGGCACTAATGTCCCATAAAAATGGTTTGCAGCTTTGTATAGCTTAAAATAATAAACTAAGCGCTGCAAACCCTATCTCTCAAACCGCTATGGTTTGAGAGATACAGGAATTGAAAGTTCCCCCTTCCCTCTCCTTCTCCAGAATCAGCTGACAGCAGGAGATCCCGGTCCAGGGACCAGCAGGTGGCTCTGCAGTAGAGCCGAAATTGCATTACTTAAAAATAATTACTTCATTGGACAGGGCTGCAAAGTGTGCTTGCAAACCAGGCACACTTTGTAGACCTTTCCAATGAAGTAATTCTTTCTAAATAACGAGATTGTGGCTCTGCTGAAGAGCCTCCTCGAGTCGTATGACTTGACTTGAATCTCCTGCTGTCAGCTTTAGAGCTGACATCAGGAGAAGGGGAGGGAGGGGGAACTTTGAATGCCTATATCTCTCAAACCATAGTGGTCTGAGAGATAGGGTTTGTAGCACTTAGTTTATTATTTTAAGCTCTACAAAACTAGAAATATTTTTGGGACATTACTGTCCCTTTAAGGGAATGGAGAAAATGAAATATGAAGAATGTCCTATCCTTGAACCAGTTTTCTATGCAGTTGCAAAGGTTATACCCATTTCCAGTTTTATACACTAGCCTCCTGTGTGGCACAGTATCAGATGCTTTTGCAAAATCGAGATATAGTGGATCCACTTCTTTACAAATATCTAGGTTACTGCTAATAATCTTAATTTCTGCAGTGTAATCCTGAATATAATCCCTTATTATACCTTCTAGCAGTTTTCCCACTACGGAGATCAAACTCACAAGTCTATAATTCCCAGGTTCTGTTTTGGCTCCCTTCTGGGAGAGTCTTTAAAGGGATAGTAATACTTAGTTTTAACTTTATTTTATTTTGTAGGCATTAAAAAAACATGAAAAATGATATAAGTCTTATTTCTCAAACCTTTATGGTTTAACAGATATTCACAAGCAAAGTTTTCCCTTCCGACCCTTTTACCTAGTGTAAGCCATCTCTTCTCAGATGTAGAATCTGGTTGTAAGACCAGACAGATAACAGCAGGGGACAATCTTCTTACAGTGAAAACAATGAAAGCCCTGCCCCCCTTGACAAGCTTTTCAGGTTTTTCCCTTATCTTAATTGAAGATTATCCCTCTCTGCAATCTACCTGGGCACCTCCATTCTGCTCTGGCTGAACAGTATTACATCAGTAAAAGGGGCGGGGAGACTTTATCATTGAATTACTCTTGAACTACAACTCTGACAGAATTGAAATAACACTCTCCAAAGTCCAAATACTATGATGATTAATTAGAGCTGTTTTATTGTGAAACATTACTATCCCTTTAAAGAGTAAAAAGAGCGGTCTTGCTAGCACTGCACTGAGTTCCCGAAGAACCCTTGGATGTATAACATAAGGAACAGGTATTTTGTCTGACTTAATTTTGTCCAATCATTCCTTGACCTTTTCTTGTGTTAGCCCAATATCTGATAATGGTATGATTTTACTGGTTACTTGTTGAGGCTGCCACCGGTTTGCCTGCTTTTGCTCCTCTCCTTGAGTGCTCCCTCTTGGCTGACGCCACTGTACACTGGTGAGAGGTGCTGCCGGCTCGGTCATTTCTCTTCCTGGTGGATGACATCACGTGCGGGTGATGTAGCACGCAACGCCTATAACCTGCATCTTGTCCCTGGCTTTGTGCTTAAGAGCGCTCCTTATAACTAGGTAAGCTTATATCTTCTAGTTCTTGCTTCAGATTTCTAGTCTTTGCCTCAGTATCCAGTACGTTAGTACTAGTCTTGATTCAATAAGTACCTTTTATCCTGTGTATGACCCTGCAAGCCTGTGACTACTCTTCTGCCAAGTGATTCCAGTCACTGTTATCATTTCAGTCATTGTTACTATTCCTTGCTTTGAGTCACGTTCTTCTTTCCCCACAGGCAAGTTCCAGCTATCTGTGGCCTACTTTCTCCATCTACGCACCCCACTCTACACTCCCTAGCCTGCACTCTCCCCTGCAGGAGAATTTGTGCTGTTTTTTGTCAGACTATCCTAGGCTCATTTCCAGCTTCTCTGTGGTTTGTCGTCCGGCCTTGCGGCTGGCAACTTTATCTGGCCGTAGCCGCAGCAAAGCCTGGCAATAAGCAGCCCATGCTTGACCAGCCATGCAGTCTATTGACACACACCAACACGCCCTCTCTTGCAGGTCTCCTGCAATTGGGTGACAGAGGCTCTTCTATGATTTCTTGTTCCCTGGTATATATTGATGAAAAGAAAGCATTCAGATCATTAGCTTTTTTTCTTATCCTCCCTAATCAGCTCACCAATCAAATTTTTGAGGTTTTTCACTATTAATTTATTTGAAAACTTTTGGGAGTTAGTCTCACTCTCTCCGTTGCGTGGACAGCACATCTGGAACCCCTGTCTGCCTTAAAATTTCTGCCTGGGAGAGACTTGCTGATACAGAATAACTGCCTTGTGTCTTGTTGTTGTGCTCAGTCTTGCCATGGTGTATGACTTTTGACATTAAACTGTCTTTGGCAACTTCACCTTGATAGCTGAGTTTGGCTGTCCCTCATCCAGTTTGATTCCTCCTACACAGCTGTTCCTGTTTCAGTTAATGATTGTTTTGCAACCCACTTATTAAATTGATGATCAGTAACACCTGTTTGGTATAATTGTTTAACCACTTAGCGACCGGCAGTCCTGGGACGTTTCCGTCCCATAAGGACCGCATTGAACCACGTTGGCGCACCGGTACACGTGACCTGTTGCGTGTATTGGCGCATCACTTTGGGGCCTGATAGAGATCGCTCCGATCTTGGAGCGGTCAATTTCAGGCCACATTTTTACTTACAGCGCTCCCGGTAGAGAGCTGTAAGTAAAAAGTACATGACGTACTATGACTGTCATCGGTCCTTAAGTATTTCAAGGACTGTGACGGTCATAGTACGGCACATGTCATTAAGTGGTTAATGATATACTTGACTATCTGCCTACAAAATCCCTGACTTTGTGCAAGTGTACCTAGAAGAAATGATTTGATTTAGATTTTTCTTCTGTTCACTCACTAGGCATTTTGTTAATTTGTGAATATAAACTAATAATGTCTATTTTATAAAGCATTCTTACTTTACTGCCCATGCCTTTGCACCAAATGTAAAGCAACCCTAATATCAAAAGAAACAGTTGCCAAGATTAAAAGAATACAAGACATTAAACAAAACGGTAATATTAGAAGCTGGGTAGAATACGTAGAAATGTACAATACCATAAGGAAGAGCATTAATCCTTTGAGTGCCAGAGGGGTAGGCAACGAATTTCAAAGCAATGTGTTGCATAGCCCTCTGGCACTCAAAGGGTTAACGAAGAAACAAACAAGTTCAATGTTGAGCTCATCAGAAAGACATTGGAAGAAAATCAAGGGCTAAAAGAAAGCAAAACATAAGATAACCACACACAGTAGCCAAATGTTTGTATTAAAGCTTGAAGATGGTACAACAGCAGAAACTGAACAACAAATACTAAAACGAGTAGAAGAATTTTAGTCAAATCTGAGGATCAAGGACAACTACTGAATGCAGTGCCAGAGGCTGAAGCTGTGCCATGTTTTTTGGTAGCAGGTGAAGCTGCAATAAAATCAATGAAAAATTTCAAAGCAGCTGGTCCTGATAAAATTACAATTGAAATGATGAAAGTTGGAGGCCATGTCTTATTCAAAGCCTTAGCTAAACTATTTTCAAAGTGCCTACTCCTCCGCAAAGTGCCTGAAACATGGAAAAATGCAGAAATCATCCTTCCACACAAGAAAGGTGATAAGGCAGATCTAAAAAAAAAAAAACTACGGACCAATAAGCCTACTGACAGTCATTTGCAAGGTTTTCACAAAAATAAGAAGAATGGACACAATACTAAACGCGGCACAACCTAAGGAACAAGCAGGCTTCAGGAGCAGTTTCAGTACAATCGACCACATCCAGACAGTGCAACAAGTTATAGAGCGGCATAATGCATACACCTTTCCATTATGCATTGACTTCATTAACTACAAAATGGCCTTTGACTCCGTGAAAAAACAAGCAATAATCAATTCCAAGGAAAAATACAGTGGAAATACTAGAAGTGAACAAGTATGTCTGCCTTGGAGAGGAAATATCAACAAATGGAAACACCATGTTGGAAGCTGAGCACAGAATAAAATTGTGAAGGCAAGCATTTGGAAAACTAAGTGGTACTGGATCACTCTGCTTCAAATGAAAGGTTTTTGACCAATGTGTCCTCCCAGTTCTTACGTATGGCTGTGAAACATGAACAATGAATGCCAAATCCATTAAAAAAACTTAAGGTTACACAGAGAGATATGGAGCGGTGGATTCTAAACATAACAAAAAGAGATCGAAAAACATGTGCATGGATTTGTCAGCAAACAAAGGTCATTAAAAGAGTAAAGCATCTGAAATGGAAATGGGTAGGCCACATAGCAAGAAGCCTTCATGACAGATGGACCAAACTAATTTTGGAATGGATTCCACTCAATACTGAAGTTGTTGGAGGGTTGCTGAGGAGGCATTCATTCTGCAGTGGATTGGCAATGGCTGAAGATAGTAACATTGTAATTTAGGTTGAAAAAAAACTTGCATCCATCTAGTTCAACCCTTTTCCTATTCCTGTTTACCATCGTTGATCCAAAAGAAGGTAAAAAAAAAACCCTCAATACAGCAATTTCAAATTCTGCCTTGAATGGGGGTTGATTCCAAATGGCAATCAGATTTCTCCTTGGATCAACAAGCACTAACTAAATATTAATCCCAATACTAACGTGCATAGCCCTCTATGTTCTGCTCTTTTAAATAAGTGTCCAGGCCCTTTTTAAAGACATCTAATGTATTCAATAGCGCCACCTCCTCAGGCAGTGAATTCCATACTTTTATTGTCCTTACCGTTTCCTCAAGTCTAAGCGGGTGGCCTCTTGTCCTGTTCTGTTAATGACCAGGTCTTTAGAGAGCCCTTTGTATGGGCCCTGAACATATTTATATAGTGTTATCATATTCCCTCTAAGATGTTGTTTCTCTACTGTGTACAAGTTTAATTTTTCTAGCCTTTCTTCATAACTAAAACTTTCCATTCCCCTTACTAGTTTTGTATCCCTCCTCTGCACTTTCTCTAGTTCCATAATGTCCTTTTTCAGAAAGGGCACCCATAATTGAACAGCATATTCTAGGTGGGGTCTTACCATGGACCTGTAAAGAGCCATAATAATATCTTCCACCCTTGAGTCAATACCCTTTTTAATACATGCCAATATCTTATTAGCCTTTGCAGCTGCCAGCTGGCACTGCACACTACTGCTAAGTCTGATGTCTACCATTACTCCCAAATCCTTTTCATTAGTAGATTTCCCCAGAGAAACACCATTTAAACTATATGTTGCATTTTTATTATTATACCCAAAATGCATAAATTTACACTTATCTACATTGAATCTCATTTGCCTGCCCAGTTACTCAATTTGTCCAAATCCTCTTGTAATGGACACATTCAGTTCAGACTTTATTACCTTACTTAATTTTGTGTCATCGGCAAACACTGATACATGGCTCCCTATGCCCTCTGGGAGGTCATTAATAAACAAATTAAAAAGAAGAGGACCCAGGACAGATCCCTGAGGTACTCCACGTTTGTCCATTTGGAGAACTTGCCATTTACTACCACTCTTTGCATACTATCTTTCAGCCAATTTCCAATACAAGCACAAACATTTTCCCCTAAGCCTATTTCATTCAGTTTGTACAGTAACCTCTTGTGTGGAACCGTATCAAATGCCTTGGCAAAGTCTAAATAGATCACATCAACCGCCTCTCCTACATCTATATTTTTACTCACTTTTTCATAAAATGCAAACAAGTTAGTTTGACAAGACCTGTCTTTCAAAAAGCCATGTTGGCTCATGCTAAAGATATTCCTGTTCAAGCTGAATATATTCCTTTAGCAACCCTTCAAACAGCTTCCCTACCACAGATGTCAAGCTGCAGGTCTGTAATTTCCTGGCTGTGATTTTGATCCCTTTTTAAATATGGGCACCACATCTGCTCTACGCCAATCTGTGGGCACCATACCTGAAATAAAAGAATCCCTGAAAATCAAAAATAACGGTCTGGCCAGGGCCTGGCTTAGCTCTTTCCCGTGGGTGTATACCATCTGGCCCCAGGACTTTGTCTACCTTAACACCATTCAATTGTTTTAACACTTTTTCTTGTGTTAGCCAATCATATGCTTGCTGTGGCTGTTCTGTAAAAGTAGTTTGCAGATTCTTGTCCATTGGGTCTTCCTTGGTAAAAACAGAAGAAAAGAAATTATTTAAAATATCTGCTTTCTCTCTGTCCCCACTGATCATCTCACCCGTTTCAGATAACAAGGACCCATCATTATCAGACTTTAATTCTTTACCATTAATGTATTTACAGAATTTTTTTGGGTTGCTCTTGCTCTCCTTAGCAATAATTTTTTCATTCTCCAGTCTAGCTAATTTAATCACCTTTTTACTGGTTTTGTATTCTGCAAATGCCTCTGCTGATCCCTCAGCTTATAATGTTTAAATGCCGCTTTCTTTTTACTTATTTCATGAATTACTTTACTGGTTAGCCAAATTGGTTTTAATTAGCTTCTTTTGTATTTGTTTCCAACGGAGATAAATTTATATGTATATTTTTGCAATGTTATTTTGAAGGCATTTCACTTACCTTCTGTGTTTTTTCCTGAAAATATTCTATCCCAGTCAATGAGACCAAGGGATGAATTAAACCTGCTAAAGTTGGCCTTTTTAAAATTCAGTGTTTTGGTGGAATCCATACCAAATAGCTTTTTTGGATTAATCTCAAACGATACCATGTTATGATCACTATTCCCCAAGTGCTCCCTTACTTGGATGTTAGAGATAAGTTCTTCAATGTTCGTTATTACCAGATCCAAACATGCATTCCCTCTGGTTGAGGTCTGCACTAGTTGAGACAAAAAATTGTCATTCAACAAGTTCAGAAACTTACTGCTTTTAGTAGAATTAGTTGTTCCATTTTTCCAGTCTATTTCTGTATAATTAAAATCCCCCATAATTATATATATTATATATACTGATGCAAAGAAAGTGTTTAAAACATCTTCCTTTTCCTTGCTATTTATATATTTGAAAAACTTTTTTGGATTGGTCTTGCTTTCCCTTGCAATTCGGGTTTCATAATCTATTTTTGCTACCCTAATTATCTTTTTTGCAATCTTTGTTGCACCCCCTGTATTTTAAGAAAGAATGTTCAGTTCCTTCAGACTTAAATAGTTTGAATGCTTTTTTTTTGTTCCTCGCCATTTCCTTCTTTACATGTCCAGTTAACCACACTAGCTGTGAGTTACTTCTTATGCATTTGTTCCCCATTGGTATATACTGTTGGGTACATTTCTGCAACTTAATCTAAATTCTGACCATTTTTCTCAGTATTTTTGCCTTTAAATAATGTATCCCAGTCTATGTGTTGCATTGAAGCCCTTAACAATATGAAGTTAGCTTTTTTAAAATTAAGTGTTTTGGTTGAACCTATACACTTTTGCTTTGCCAGACTGATCTCAAATGTAACCATGTTGTGATAACTGTTTCCCAAATGTTCACTTACCTTAATATTGGATACCATTTCTGTGTTATTCGTTATAACTAGGTCCATTATGTTGTTAATTCTTGTCGGCACCTCCACCATTTGTGACATGTAGCTTTCCCAGAGCATGCTCACAAACCACTGACAGGTCTCATTTTTCCAGTTGATACCTGGCCTAGATACACTAAAGGTTGAAGGGGGCTACGAATGTCGATGTTCTGTCAGAGCAGTGTCGTAGGCACCTCCGCAGTATTCACAAAATGTCTACGACATCACTTCACCAGAACTCTGACAAAAAAATACCCACATCAACATCAATCCGACATGCCTTCACCATGTCTACGAATTTGTAGTCTTTGAATCGACAATTGGAATTGAAGCATAATCAGATACATTCGTATGCAAGGGGGTGTGTTGACATTATAATGTAACACTTCGACTCATTCAGGAAACTCCGATAGCAGCCTCTGCTGTCAAAGTTCACTATCTCTACTTCACCTAACTCAGGCTGTTGTAGCTGGGATCTCCCCTGTACTCTCCTATGGAGTAACAGCAAGGAGAGCTACGACAGTCTGAACAGCATTCTCTGTGCTTCCCTACCCAGCCAGTAGGGGTGCACAGAGAAGGCTTTCAGCACCATGGACAAGGTTAGGTATATATGATATTTACTTGAATGGTACTACCGAAGTACAGTCATGTAACCTAATTTATGATTGAACAGTGTCTATTTTTGATCCCAGTCACTTGATATAATTGTTATAATAATGGAAAAAAACTTGCTATATTTGCTGGGATATTAATAGTGGTATTGCATCAGTATTTGAGTTGTGGGATTTTAAGTTGATATACAAGCCGATTAGGCTCAGAAATAATTTTATTTCCAAAAATATAATGTTCTATAGGTATACGGTAATTCAAGGATTAATATCATCTCGCAATATTAACAGCAGTGTCTCTTCAATGTATGGTTCTATGGAATAAAACAGTTAACATCCTGGGACATGACTTTGTGAATTATTTGGCCCTTGAGACACAGTTTTCAAATAAAATTAAAAATAAGAAATATGTTAGTGGTGTCCACATATTTCTGAGGGTTCTGTGTGTCAGCTATGTCATTATTGTACGTGAAATTAAGGATCCTGTATATTTCTATAATCTACATGTACAGTTTTGCAATCCAAGACGAACTGTCGATCATTAAGCTGGCTGTATGATACACTAGGGATAGTTATATCCATGTATTACAATAGGTCATACTAAACAGTGCATTGTACATTACACATAGGATTTGTATCAAACTCTAACAGGCAGTAAAATACTGTAAAGCATGGTAGTGCAATGAGAGTGTAATGTAAGAACCTTTACAGGGCACTCAGACAGATTCTTCAGTGCCGAGGATCTTGGAGGTGAGAGAGGCATCGGAGGAAGCAGGTGGCAAGCTTGTATTTGCTGCCCGCTTCCTCTGATACCTCCCTCTCCCCGCTTCCTCCTATACCTCTCTCCCCTCCAAGATCATCGACATTGTCCCCTGCATGGAGTCGCACACTGAACGACTTCCTCCCTCCTCACTCATACGCCTCTGTATCTATGGAGCCTGTTGATGTGCTTACTGTGCTGGGAAAACCTCCCTTATGCTGAGCACTATAAAGATAAGTTAGGCACTCCAAATTGGTAAGTACCCTAAGGTATCATCAGTCCACTCACCAAAGGCCAATGAGTCTGCCAGATTCTTAAATACATTTTAACTCTTTATTCCACTTTGCAGACATTCTGTTCTATTTAATTTCTTATTTTTTAACTTATTATTTTATATTGCAGGTGCAAACAAAAGACTGGACTTTAATTTGTAAAAGTAAAAATATACCCTGTTCAGAAGATTTCTCACTCATAAGCACTTTAGGAGAACTTGTAAAAATTCGTGCATGGAATATAGCTGGTTTACCATCAGACAGCTTCTCCATTGATAATGGAATTATCATTTCGTAAGTTATATTGGTTTATCATAATGATTTTAAGAATGTGGGAACATTGTAATGTTATATGTCATAAATGATACAAATGCAGTTAACTTACCACCAGTAAGCATAGAAATCCTGTGAGATATGTTTTTCTTCTATCACACTGATCAAAACACCACTGGGGAAATGCACTAAGGCATGATAAAGAGGTAGTAAAGCAGAGATGACTTCTTCAAGGATGTCATTTCTCCAATTTCTATGTTATTCTATGGAGTCAATGAACTAACATTTCTCCAACTTTGGAATCTTAGGCTCTATAGAATTCCAAAGGAACTGGAGAAGTGATATCACATGAAAAGTCATCTCCTCTTTATCACCTCTTTATCCTGTTTTAATGCATAACCCACCAGATCTCTCGTTAAAAAAGAAAAAAAACCTTGAAATGGAAAACCTCAAAAAGGGCATTTATAGTGCATGCATCAGCAGGAAATGTTCTGCGAGTCAGCATGAATATATTGAAAATCATAACTCCATACTCATATGTGGCTCTTCCCAGTACTAAGCAGCCATCAGTATATAGCTTTTAGGGCTCTTTTGTGCCATCTCTACCCGCAACAGGCGACATTGATCTCACTCCAATATTTTAACCCTTTGAGTACCAGAGGGGTTTGCTGCTCATTCAGTATACAAGAAACAAGTTCACCACACCAACTCAAGCAATTAAAATATCTATTTAAAACACATGTAGTATAATAAAAGTAAAAATCTGCTACCACAATGATGAGGAGTATGACTGAGTTTGTTGTAGGAGATGACAGGAGTCATAGAATGCCCACACATGCCACCACAACCCCAGCACCTCATCAAGTCATGTTGTAAAAGCAATAAAATTACATAGTTATTCTGCCATGAACTGCACCTACACTTTGAGTTCTTGAGAAGGAGTCAAAAACTTTGCAGAAATAATCCCAAAGTACGCCTGTGGAATGCCACAGTTTATATATTGCCGTATTATTTTGTAGAAAACAGAGGTTTTAAAGAACTGATGTCATGTTTTGCATCCAGTTGGCATTATCCCAAGCCATAATTATTTTTCAAGGATGGCTATGCCAGAATTGTACAAGCAGGAGGTTAGTGTGCTGAGCAAAGCTGGTAAACTCATATGGCAAGAAAACTAGGCTGACCATATTTCCTTGAGACAAAAACAGGATGGGGTGTGGGACAGACGGACAGTGGACTCTGTCACTCCGAGTCCGATCGTAGTAAGCTGCAAGCAGCGAGAACGCATTTGCTCCGTCTCTTACTACTCTGGCCAAAAAGTCTGCCCCTGAAGTAAATCAGAACTTCCTCTCTTCGTCACTCACACTAGTGGTTTTACTGTGTTTACTGTAAGCATTGATTACCATAGAGTCTTATGACTTGTCGTCATATCACTCTCTAAGAGACTCTTTGGTAATTTACCATAGACTCGAGAGTCTTAGACAGTTATGAGTCACTCGAGTCATAAGACTCTATGGTAATCAGTGTGTACAATAAAAACACAGTAAAACCACTAGTGTGATGAAAGGAAGTTCTGATTTACTTTTTCTTAGAAATAAACAAGCCGCGCTCAGTTTTTTACAAAAAAAAAAAAAAAAAAAATTAAAAAAAAAAAAATATATATATATATATATAATATATATATATATATATATATATATATATATATATATATATACACTAGTTGAAGAGCCCGTTACACTGGCCACAGTGCCACAGCCAGCTGGTTGCGGTGCAGTCATGCTCAGTAGAGACTGACCACACCGCGACTGATACAGAGCGGGACGCTCATTCGGAGCGCCCCGCTCTGTATCAGCTGCAGCAAGGGCAGTCTCTACTGCGCATGACTGCAGCACGCGCAGCAGTGTCTACCGCGCATGACGTGGCGTTACACACGATTTAGTGAATTATTATATAGGATATATATATATATATATATGTGTGTGTATTAAAAACGGGACAAAATTTACATTTACATTAAAAAGACTGGACGGTCTGGAAATATGAAAAAAAAAACCAAAAAACGGTACTGTCTCTTTTAAAACGGTATGTATGGTCAGCCAATTAAGAGGAATGCATAGGGAGCAATGTTAAGAACAACTGTGGGAATATTCTAGTGGGGATCGGGGCTGGGACCGACAGTATATGAGTGCTTGCTAAATAGTGGGGCCAAACGCGTGTTCGTCAGCCGACTTCCTCAAAGGCTCTAATAAACAGGGGTTGCCGCATATCCTTCCTGTATTTAACAAATATAATTGCAGTCAATTAGGTAATTAGCCTCCCTAAATTCCTTTCACTATACACCATATTTAGCATCGTTAATCAATTACATTTTACCCATGTGATGATGTGTTAGTTTGTTTTGTGTGCTCTAAAACTATCTGGTACATCGATCTCTACTACTGTATAGTGAAAGGTAAAAAGAAAGGATCCCAATGTTTTCCAACCGCTGCAACAAATATATAAAATTTAGATGTATCTGCACATAACTGATGAGAACAGTAAACAATTATACATTTTAAAAAAGGCTAAAAATGGAGCAGATATCCATACTGAAACCTCGCTTATTAAATGCCATATTAAAAATCTATGAAAATATCCAATAAAAATTATACTAACATTTTCCATAAGTTATTGCAGGTATATTCTTTACAATTAAATTGTACAAAGTAAAAACATATACATGTAAATGTAAAATCCATTAAGATCAAACTATGACACTATAATAATAATAAGCATATAAAAGTTAAAATCATCTTATAAATATAATAAATATTTGTATAAAGGACCTAAGGGCAGGTACTTGGAAAATCTTTAAACTAGACCTATCCTTACTAAAAACTATCCCTAAGCAGCAATCTACAATGAATAAATACACACTGGATCTAAAATATATTAAATAAAAGCTGCCAAATCAATATCTAAATTAAGACAATTAGGAGTTGTTTTTATTCATAATTCCAAAATGGTTCTCGTTGTCTCAATTTTTTTTTTTTATGAAACATTTTTATTAAATTTTTGCAAAGGATAACAATATCAGACATAGAATGGAAAACATGAGATATTATTGAGAATAGGTTACAGAATAAAAAAGAAAAAGTAACCCAACACCAGTGTGTTAGGTGTATAGCAAAGAGAACTACTTCCCATCCTGGTAGTTATGTCACACATTGACCAAGCATGAAATACTCAAAGTAAAGCTGGAAAGAATGTTCATATGATATAATAACCCTAATCGGAATTAGAGAATTCATTGCATCCACCAGAATGTCTAGTGGAGACAAACCTGTAGTCAATGAACGTTGTCTCAATTTTAACAAATTATCCCCACCTCTATATTTATTAGTAATTTGTTCTATTGCTTGAATCTGTAGCCCTCCTCTTTCTTTATTATGACATGTAGCAACATGTTAAGACAGCTATGAGTCATAAGACCAATACTTATATTCCTGAGATGTTCCGTGACTCTTGTTTTTAGTTTTCTTTTGGTCCTACCTACATACTGCATCTTACAACTATATATTTTATTCTTTGTTTTCGTACTGATAAAACAATCTTTATTTTCATTGGGTCTGAGGGGACAAGTCGTGCAACCTGTTCTGCCATTTGTAGGTTCCTGGCATATGTGACAACCAGTTTCCTCCTACATTTATTTTATCCTTGAGAGAAATATCACTAGGGGCTAAAATATTTTTAATGCTCTTATTTTTTTTTATAAACCATCTTTGGTTTTGGTCCTAGTGTTTCTTTCAAGTGTGGGTGCTGCAACAAGATCCTCTAGTGTTTGCTAAGAATTCTACAGATATCTGCAGACCTCTATGATTCACAGTAGACAGTAATAAACACTGGGGGTTTATCATTAGCACTATTCTTTTTCTTTGGTTTATACTGTAACAGGGAGCTTCTATCGATATATATATTTTTTTTCAAAATTTTATTGAAGATTACGAAACACTACAAGGAAGCTGAGAGACTCAAGCAGGAGTCCACAAAGGTCAATGCATACTATAGGTACAAATAGCATATGAATGGTCCAATCCAGACCAAATAGCATAATACAGTATATAAAGTGAATATAGACATTTCAAAAAGGTAAAAATAAACAAAGCATCCTTCCAACATGCTGGAAGTATTATAAGATCCTGCAAAGAAATTGAGGTATGCAAAGAACTTCGTACCAGCATGCGGATAGTGTCAAAGAATAGAAGCATAAAGGAAGGAGATGATAAGCAGAGGCAGAGCATACAAAATGCAGAGAGATAAGAAAGGAACAGAAATTTAGTGATGACTAGATAGGACAAACTGATGAGCCGAAGCTTTCAGTAATCGCCGAACGCAGAGGGGCTGCGAGGCATGTGGGGGGGCTACAGTAGGAGTACAGTAAGAAGATGAGGACATGATAAGCAAGCTGGTTAGACAACATATGGAGCCTTCCATAAGTTACTACAACAACATCAGTGGCAGGAAGTCTATAAGAGTGTAGGAAACCACAATAGGTAAACTAGGTATAACACCAGCTGTAACTAAAATAATCTCAAGGGAATCTATCAAACTTTTTAACCTTCTCATAAGCCTCCTCTATTTTAATCTCATTATGCTCCTTCTCTAAGAATTTTTTGGTGAGTACCTCAGCTTCCTTGTTGAAATCTATGTCGTTTGAACAGTTCCTTTTATCCTTTGGAACTGTTCAAATAGAATATTGTTTATCCAGCTCTTACAACATAAAAAAATATATGTTGTAGGGTTTATATCCCCAAATAAAACAAGGGTACTATGGATTTATGGTCTACAGACCAGAGCAGTTCATAGGATGGTGTAGCAACAGCACCCACTGTAAATTTTCAGGCCACTATGATATTGCACCTAAAAAGTTTGAGCTGTTATAATTTTTTTAATAAATTATCTCTAAGCAGTGGGATAAAAACCCTACAACATATATTTTTTACAATTTAAATATTACTATCCCTCTGTCAGCATAGAGGTACCCATTTGAATCCACCTCTTTCCTATAGTTACTTGTCCCTTCTGTAGATAAAATTAGATTCAGATATTCAGTTTTAGTCTTGTTATATTTACTGGTGAATATTAATCCCATATCATTCTCATTCAGCTTTTGGACAGAATGATCAAAACTAGACTGATCTTCATTTCAAATGAAGATCAAATCATCAATGTAACTCTTATACAGTACAATTTTTTTCAAAATCGGATTATCACCATTAAATAGCAATGACTCCCACATCCCCATATAAAGGTTTGCGAATGATGGAACAAAAGACGAACTGTTTGCCACTTAGTAAAGCCCTTCAAATAAAATATAATTATGTGATAGAACTAATTTAATACAATATAAAAAAAAGATTTTGTTGTTTTCTAGGCAGTACTCCGGAGTTGGCCAGTACATTCTGTATAGATTCCACTCCAAACTGTTGTGGTATACAAGTATATAATACCTGTACATCATAAGTTGCCCACCCGTGTTCCTTTTTTCATTCTATTTCATCTGTAAAGAGCTAGTCAGAGATGCTCAACTAGAAATGAGCCTGCCCTCGAATAGATGAGGCTCTATAGGATAAGTATCCTACCCAGGGTGCAATCTCTTTTAGCTTATTAGTGCCTTTCATTCTATTTCATCCTCAAGGCTTAACAGTTGTATGGTGTCTTTTAGGTAGCAGGGAATTTGAATCACTAGAGGTTGTAGGAATCCACGTATTCCGATATACTACTCGACAAAGATTCCATCCCCTAAATGATCGGTCGACCTGGGGGATTAGTCAAATCCTTGTGAATCTTTGGCAAGTGGTAAAAAAATCAGAACACGCGGATGCTCCCTTAATAGGAAACTTTTTCATTAGAATTAATAATATCCTCTTCCATACCCCTATCGATCAGTTGGGCCAGTGTCAAGATATATATTTTTGTTGCAATTTGGGGCAACAGCGTATATGTATCCCTATCTCCTAGTAATCTCTGAGCTACTTGAATATAATCTTGGGCCTCATCAGTGAGGTGTAGCTGATCTCTCTAGGCATTGTAAGCAAGGTTTCCATGGCTGGATTCCCCTATTACCCTTACGGCAACCAACCCCAAGAATAATTTGCATATGCAAACAAACTGGTCAGAGATGCTCAGATATAAAAGAGCCTGTCCTAGTATTGAGCAGGTTCTATAGGAATGTTGTCCTACCGAGCGTGCAATCTCTTTTAGCTCACTAGTGCCTTACACAGAGAGGAAATAAAGCACATCATGCTAGTCCTGCCAGAATAGCAGCCAGCCACAAAATGCCAGCCAGTTCCCCGCTGAACAAGAAAAGCAACCAACCCCAGATGTAAGTTTAGGCCTTCTTGGACCTCATCAGAGAGGTGTAGCTGATCTCTCTAGGCACTATTGAAAAAGTAAGCAGTAATTGATGTCCTGATCAACCAAGGAAAATATAGAGCTTACATCAGTATCCTCCAACAATATATGAAAATGCAATTGCATCAATACAGGTTAACAATGATAAAGTCCAGGTCAACATAGACAAAGGCATCCGACAAGGAGACACAATCTCCCCAAAATTATTTTCTGCTTGTTTAGAAGAAATTTTCCACAAACTAAATTGGTACCAAAAAGCACTTAACATCAATGGATTCCTTATATTTTTCCAGTAGTCCTGAAGTACTGCAAGAACACATTGAAGGAAAATCACAGTGGATGGGCATAAGTAGAAGACATTAATGAGTATGTTTACCTTGGACAGGAAATGTAAACAAATGGAAACACCATGATGGAAAATGAGCGACAAATAAAATTGGGGTGGCAAGCATTTGGAAAACTTAGTAATACTGTCTTTAAGACACATTTACTAATTCTTCCTCAAGTGAAAGGTTTTTGACCAATATGTCTTCCCAACCCTTATGTATGGAACGTGGACAATGAATGCCAAAGCCATACAAAAAGTTAAGGTTACACAGAAAAGTATGGAGTGGTGAATTCCAAACATAGCAAAAAGAGATTGTAAAACATCTGCTTGGTTTAGTCAGCAAACAAAGGTCTGATATCACTGAAAGAGTAAAGCGACTGAAATGGAAATGAGCAGGTCACATAGCAAGAAGACCTGACAGTGGATACCCACTACCCACTGTTGAGTTGGCTGCTGTTGGGGGTACCTCTGCTGTCACTCTGTTTGCTTGTGTCATCTGCTGGACGGAGCCCTGCCCCTGGAGGTTACGGAGGTTCAGCTACGACTGGAGGACAAGGCAATGGTGTAAAGGCTGTGAAATTTGACTCCTTTGCCCACTCTGAGTGAGTTGCCCCAGACCAAGAGCCTAAACTGCTTTGCTTACATGAAACTCTTGCCCTTTGCCAGCCAGTCACGCTCCCCTTAGCTCGCCATCATTTTTATTATTTTTTTTCCTCCCCTTCCATTAGGCTTTATTACCCCATTGCTTTGGTTCATCTGTGGCTACAGTCCTCCTTCCCCTGGCATACACTAATTGGACCATGTCGTCAATGTGATCTGTTGCTTCCTTTTGCTCCATTGGGCCTATCAATCACTTACCACCATCGATTTCTCTTCTGGAGGACTATCTTTGCTCTCATCACACACTGATTCCCTGTCCCCATCCCTCTGTGCCTTCTCAACATCCTTGTGCTACTATTACCTACTAGTGTCCTCACATTTGAACTGCTACCTTCTCATCTGGGATTGTGTTACTATACCTTGTTAAGCTACACAGGGGAACTCTCTATGAATACTCAATTGCATGGGGACCCTCTTCAGGTTCCTAATTTATCATGGATACCAACCTTCTCCATCATCTCTGTCTTTTGTGAAAACGCTACAACTAATCATGATATTCTAGATCAACATAGTCCCAGACAAAGTTGTACAGCTCCATCAGCGCACGTTATATTGCTTTTTCTTTCTCCCTGCTACCTCCAACATGAGTAGACAGAGGGGCCATAGGAAGATGGAGGATTTCTTCCCTAAGCGAGATACCACTGACACCATGGCAGGTGGGGTCTCTGATTCTGCAGTGAAAACATTGTACATCGGGGCCCTTCAGGGGATCTTGCTACCTTGCAAGATGATTTTCGCACCAATCTTCCATGCACCAAAGCTGATTTTGTGGGGCTCAAGGATTTTATAGTATCAGTGAAGTCCTGGAAGTCCTTGGTAGCCTACAGTCTGATCTGAACAGCATAGGGGAGAAGGTAGATTCCCTAGAACATAAACATCTGGAGCTCGTGGAGGCACACAACCATGTCATCCTGGAGGCTCAAGACCTGAGTGCGGAGTACACCACTATGGCTGAATACCTGGAGGATTTGGATAACTGCTCTCGCAGAAATAAACTCTGATTGAGAGGCATTCCTTAGTCGGTGGTTGACCTGTCATATTTTACTACTTCCTTGTTTACTCACATGCTTCCAGAACTCCCAGTGGAGGAATTCCACCTTGAGCAGATACATTGTGCCTTATGCCCTAAACCACCCTCAATGGAAAGGCCAAGGGATGTTATCCTTAAGCTATAGGCTTTGAGTGCCTTCCTGCACACCAAGGGGATTCAAGTAACTCCTTACATGGACTACTCCTGAAGGCTCCCTCCAAGGATCTGCTGGACCGTCAGGCCTAAGACTGTGCGCAGATCCTTCTCCAACACGGATGGATCCTGAATATGGGCAAGTCTGCTCCGGTCCCTTCTCAGGTCCTGGGTTTTCCTCTGTCTCCAGTTTGACACTTATCTGGGTATGGTTTTTCTGACGGAGAACTCTGTCCAGCAGATCACATCCAAGGTGTCTCGTGCCCTGGAATGAACTTCTGCTCCAGCAAGGAAATTCTCCTCACTGGTCGGAAAGATGATTTCTACTATGGAGGCGGTTCCATACTCCATGGCTCACACCAGGGAGCTTCAAAGGTTCATAATCCGGGTTTGCCAGAGAGATCCGGCCCTACTGGATCATCCTGTCTCTCTTCCCCCAGAGGTGAAGTTAGACCTCCACTGGTGGCTGGACAGATCCAACCTGAGGAAAGGGAGACCCTTTGTGATTCCGTACTGGACCATACCGACAACGGATGCCAGCCTGTTTGGCAGGGGATCCGTCCTGGGTCACCTGGATGTTCAGGGTCATTGGTCATTGGAGGAAACTCTCCTTCCTATAAACATCCTGGAGCTCAGGGATGATTCTCCATGATCTGGGGTATTGGTCTTCCCATCTGTGATGCCCAGTCCACGTCAAACAATGCAACGGCCGTCTCCTACATCAACAAACAAGGAGGTACCAAAAGCACAGCTGCTTGGTTGGAGGTAAAGGCTATTTTAGCCTGGGCAGAGGTGCATGTTCCTGCCATTTCCACTGTGCACATTCCAGGCTTAGAAAACATCTTGGCCTACATTTTAACCTCAATTTCCTCTCCTTCCCAAAGCGTGAGGAAGATTCGGATGGACAGTGCTTTGGTCATTCTCATCATACCTTACTGGACCAGACAGCTTTGGTTTCCAGAATTGCTGGCAGTGGCTACTCAGGATCCATTTCCTCTGCTACTTAGACCGGATCTCCTCCTCCAGAGTTACAGGTGGAGAGAGGATGTTGACAATCTGGCTTTGACGACATGGCTGTTGAAGCCTAAATCTTGAGGAGGAAGAGCTTTTCTCCTGAGGTGGTCTCCACAATGATTCAGGCCAGGAAGCCAGTCTCTTCTAAGGTATACCACATGGTCTGGTCTACCCTTCATTCTTGGTGTATGGACAGGGTTCTGTCCTCGCATGAGTCTGACCTTCCATCCATCTTATCCTTTTTTCAGGATGGTGTGAACAAGGTCCTTAGTCTTAGTTCCTTGTAGGTCCAGACTTCAACTCTCTCTGTTTTTTTTCCAGAGACTCATTGCCATTTAGTCAGATGTCAAGGTCTTCTTTCAGGGTTTCGGTCAGGCTTTCCCTGCTTACAAGGCTCCCACTCCTCAGTGGGACTTTAATTTTGTTCCGGGTGTCTTGCAGAGGCCTCCCTTTGAGTCCTTGGCTACCATTCCTCTATGTCTTCTGAGGTGGAAAATGGCCTTTCTGTTGGCTGTGGTCTCAGTCCACAGAGTTGCTGAGTTGCAGGCTTTGTCCCACAAATCTCCTTTCCTGGAGTTCCACAAGGATAAGGCTGTTCTCCGTACCTCCCAGGAATTTCTTCCTAAGGTGGTCTCTGAGTTGCACATCAATCAGTAGTTGTTGTGCCTTCCTTTTGTCCTGACCCTAAATCTGACAAGGAGAGGGATCTCCACTTGTTGGATGTAGTGCATTGCCTCAAGTTCTCTGTGCACCGTACTGCGTTCATCCTCAAGACAGATACTTTGTTTGTCATTCCTGAGGGTGCCAGGGCTGGTCCAGGGTGACTCTTGCACCCTGGAATAAGTCTACCACCCGCAAGGCTGATGAGCTCAGAGGGAATCCTGCTCCCTTTCGCATTACAGCATACTCCACCAGGTCTGTTGGGGCCTCCTGGGCCTACAAGAATCAGGCCTCTGCTAAGCAGCTGTGCAAGGCAGTCACTCCGGACATCGTGGCATGCATAGTTGCTTTACGGGGTCAACTTAATGCGCTTTTGATAGCAGATGCAGAGAGGGCAATGCGATGGACAAATAAAAAATATTATCAGTATTCTAATGAGGCTCACAGTATGTTGGACATGAAACGTCATGCAACTCTAAGAAGTAACAACATTTTTGGTATCCGACAAACTGACAGTACCCAGACTCAGTACACACATTGTATCTTGGCCTCATTCCACTCCTTTTTCTCAAATCTGTACTCAAACGCTTACGCCCCTGATGTGACTCCTTCCAAAGTCCTCTCTTATCTTAGCGACTGCAACCTTCACACACTCACTTCAGAGCAGAGCTCCATTCTGGACTCCCTGATTACTGACTTGGAGATATTATAGACCATAAAACAACTAAAGCAATCCAAATCCCCCAGCCCAGACGGGTTCACTAATAAATACTATAAACATTTCCAATCAAATCTTACTCCCTTCCTATCCCTAATCGTCAACTCACTGTGAGATGGGGTTCCCCCTCTACAAATGATGTTGCAAGCCTCCATTGTTCTACTTCTCAAGCCTAATAAAGATCAGCTCAGCTGTAATTCTTATAGGCACATTTCTCTTATCAACACAGACATCAACCTGTATGTGAAAATTCTAGCAGACCAGCTGTCCCCAATTCTTCCTTCAATAATTCACTTGGATTGGGTGGGCATTGTTCATAGTCAGCAGGCATCGGATTGTGTTAGGAGCACTGTTGCTCTAATTCATCATTCTAGGGTATCATCCTGGATTTCTTCTATGGTTCTTGCTTTGGATTCTCAGAAAGCTTTTGACTACCTACACTGGCAATTCATGTTCGCCACTTTGAGACACTTTGATTTTCCCTAACACTTTCTCATTGCTATCCACTCTCTCTATTCCCCCTACAGCTCAGTTGTGTGTTTCCAGCTTTTCCTCGTCATCAGTCCAGGTTCGTGGGGGTACTCGGCAGGGATGCCCACTTTCATCTCTCCTGTTCGCCCTCAGTCTCAAGCCATTTACAGCCCATGTTAGACAGAACCCTGACATTGCTGGTATATAAGCATTCCCTGTTCACAGACGATATACTCATGACTCTTTCAAAACCTATTACATCCTTTCCTAATGTCATGTCTGAGCTGCACGGGTATCAGCGAATGTCGGGATTCAGAATCAGTATTGATAAGTCTCACGCCCTGAATATTAACCTGCCCCACCAAGACAAAAATTTGTTCCACCTCAATTTCACCTTCAAATGCAATCATCCAAACTCAGTTTCCTTGGCATCAAACTGACGTCCACATTTCACTCCCTTTAATCCACAGATTATCCCGCCCTTTTGTATACTGTGATGGCAGACCTTGGCCTCGATTTAAATGTTGGAGTTAAAACAGGCCTAACAGTAAAAACCAGCACAGTGTAAATGGCAAAGATGAGTTTTACAGCTATTCAGATGTTGAACTATGGTAAAATAAAACCGGTGTAGACAGCACACGTCACCATATTAAAAAAAATGGTGCTGTCTGCTTTTATTCAACTACATGTTAAACTTCCACATCAAAAAACTAGCAAAACGTCAACGTCTAAGGAAACAGCCATATGTTTGACGACAAAAAGTTAAGAGTTAGAAAGGGCAAATCTAAGCCCCAGCCAATCACAAGCCAGAAAAGTATCAATTTTAGTCCCAAATTATATGAAAAGCTCCCAAAAACACCAAACACTGTTTATCACGTTCTTTGAGCTAGAACATATGGCCCAGGAGAGGAGGATAGAGTTATAGAGAGAGAGAGAAAGGAGCAGTCACTGGATAGAGTTAGAGCAGGTAGAGGAGCGAATTGCACAATTAAAAAACACATATTACACCTTTGAACATATCACACACATTACATCCACACACAATGACAAACACACATTTATTTTTTTTCTTAACACTAGAGGGTGACTGTGACCAAGTGCTTGAGTGAGTGCCTGTGTGAGTGACTGCATGTGAGTCAGTATGAGGGAGGTGGAAAGGAGAGATGGCAGGGAGAGGAGTGGAGGCTGGAGGGAGAGGAGAGGTAGTGGAGGAAAATGGTCAGGGCATCCCCGGCCAGGGAAGGAGAAGGAGAGCAGGTGGGAGGAGGGGGACCCGACAACAGCTAGGCACACACCAGGCAAGGAGAGAGATAGTAGTGGGACGGGGTGTGGGTGTCAAGGAGGGACACACACACTGCCAGGGCCAGAGCAGATGTTGCATTCCACTTCACACCAAGCTGAGCTGGCAGTGGAAAGGGACAGGCAGAGGGAGGCCAAGTACAACTATGAGGAGAACATGGCCTCGGAAGCGGTATCCTAGAGAGGGAGTGGATCCTGTGTAGCTCCAATAAGGCCAGGGGCATTGCTTCCCATAAGAGGCAGGCATGGCAGGAGGTGGCCAACCTGGTCAATGCAGTTAGGGTATCCAGGAGAACAGTGGAATCCTGATAAAGAGATGGACTGACTGTGAGAGGCGGGTCAAGAACAAGCTTGCTGAGCTGACAGCCTACACTCAGGGAACAGGTGGTGATCCTCCATCACCTTCAATGGCTGGGATGAGCTGCTCCGTGGCAGCCTGTCAAACATCCTGGTGCAGGGCTTCCCTGGTGGCAGTGACACAGGAGATGAAACTACTCTTCAGGCTTCTGGTAAGCAACAATCTCCCTTCCCCAGTCCCACAACCAACACCCTAGTATAGATGTTGTCGTATCATTTGTTACATATATCTGTTGTATTGTTCCCTGCTTCAGTGTTGGAAAAACTGGGCTCTTAGTACATAGTTATGTAAATCTTGACCTACGCCCCTAACAGTAACAGACCACATATCCCAGCTCATTTTGTTATGACTGCCAGAGAGGTATACAATGCATACCCTGCCATGTGTTGGATTCCCCTCTGACACTCATTTTGATGAAACATGTTGTTAACCCTTTCTGTTCTGAGTTACTCATACATGAAGCATGTTGTTAACCCCTTCTGTTCTCAGTTACTCATACAGCCCTATCATGTAGTGACTGACACATGTGCAATGTGTGACAGGTTACAATGACTGAACTAGTGCCACAGACAGTTGTGCAAAACTGCAAACAGCACTCAATTGTTTTGCAAATGGAGGTAAATATCACAATGCTGAGTGAAGCTAGTGATACAGCCACAAATTCACCTCTTGGAGAATCAGTCATACAACACACGGCCAATCAGCCTGGAATCGGCCACACAGCAGTCAGTGGCTGGGGAGTGAGCCGTGGCCACTGGGCCACACCCACATTGAGCTTGTGGGTGAGCCTCAGTGGCCACAATCCCAGTTCAGTCCATGGACCCAGGCTGGATCATCTTCAGGGGAGGTCATAGATGTGGGGGATGGAGGATCCTCCTCACCTCTACATCCTGAGCCACCTCTGGAGACTGCTGAGGACATAGAGCCACCCCTGGAGCCTGCTGGGGAGGCTAGAGTGTCTTTAGCTGGGGATTCATCACCTGCACCCTCAACATCTGGTCAAGTTGAGGGTGACTACTACAATGACAGGGAAGCTTTGAGGCTGTAGAGGCGGTTGATATGGAGGAATTGGAAACATCACAGGCACACGGAAGGACAAATTGCAACCCTCACTCAGGACATACGCCAGGTCAGGGGTGTGCTGGCTGACTCTTGGGCCAGGTGGTCACAGAGTTCAGGGAACAGAATCAAATCCTGTCTCCTGATTCTCCAACAAACCTCCTCCACCCCCTCATCCTCCACCGCAACACCAGCCCAAACCCCAATCTATGGTGTGCCCTCAAATCGGTCTGGAAGGCGTGGACCGTCTTACCCCACAGCCCCTCATACCTCCCCCCGGCAACAAAGGGAAGGAAGTGATATTCCTTAAAATAAATATGCCTTCCTTGTTAATTTGGTGTCTGTATTTTTCACTGGTTGCATACGGTTATTGCAAAGCAATACAATGGACACCATTCTGACACTCCACAGTCCGTTGAGGTTCATGTGTGTTGCATCAGGGTAAAATAGAAAAAAAGAAGAGAGCTCAGAGGATCTGAGAGCGGCTGTATATCAAAAGATCTAGATGCACATAAAAATGTACTTACTATAGTATAACTTGCAACAATGGCCAAATGAGAGTAGATATTCTGGATATCCCACCATACATAAGTATCCAGAATCGTCCCCAGTCTTCTTCTGGTGGTTATTGCTGTGAAAGAAAAGGAGAAATCCCTCTAAGAGCACCTGTATCTAATGTAGGAAATTTAACAGCTGCCCCTTATAGAGAGTCATATTCACCGGATAGCCAATATAGGGCTAGATTTAAAGGCAGCCGTTAAACCATCCGCTAAGTAAAAAAGGCACATCGGCCGCAAAGAACACATGGTTTACGGCAGATTCAAAGGTAAGCGTACAAGAATAGCTATCGGGCGTAGGCACTACAAAAACACGTTAAACAAAAACCAGCGTCGCACCTGATTTCGCATCACCGTGCGTCCCAAACACCCGTTAAAACACAACTTAAGTCAAAATGTAACATTACGGCTGCCGTTGTCTAGCAACCCTGATAGATGCACAAACAAAATTCAAACCTACAGCCAATCCCAAGGCCCCAAAGTATCAAAAATGTTCAAATACACCTATATATACCTCAAAATAACGGTTACACCCTGTCTGTGTTTCGAGTTTCAGCAAGCTAGAGCACAGGACCCAGGAGTGGAGGATAGTGTTTAGAGAGAGAGAGAGAGATAGAGAGAGAAGCATACACAGCAGTAAGGTAGAGGGATCTTGGAGAGAAGTACATTTAAATAGACACATAGCACACTTTTGCACATAGCACATACATCCATACAAACACAAACACATACACATACATACACATAGTCTTTTTTTTTCATCAAACCTTACACATTTTAAACTTTATTTTTACAGTGTGAATCCGTGAGTGAAAGTGTGTGACAGAGAGTGAGTGGGATCGAGTGTGTCTGTGAGGGCATGTGAGAGTGCCTGGGTGTGAGTGGGTAAATGATGGCTAGGAGAGGAGGACAGGAGAGAGGGATGGGGAGACTAGTGGAGGAGGAGGAGGAAGGTCAGGAGGGGATCCCTCAGCAGAGCAGGGGTGGGAGAGGGAGATACGCAGGGCGGAGGGGGACCAGGCCCACAAGAACAGGCACACGAAGAAGAACAGGGACAGATCCTGCAGTGGGACGAGGGGTAGTGCCTGGGGACCACCACACACAGGCAGGGGCAGAGCAGGCAGGACACTCCGGGTCTGACTCCTCGCATGCCGGAGCTGAGGGGGACAGGGTCAGGGATCCCCGATATACCGAGGAAGAAAACACGGCCCTCGTGCAGGAGAGGGAGAGTGTCCTCTTCCCGGGGGACAGACTCCCTGGCCTGTCTGCGAGGAGGAGAGCTGCCTGGAGTCAAATCTGCAGCAGAGTTAATGCGGTGGCCACCTGTAGACGGGATGTGGACTCAATCAAGAAGAGATGGGGCGACTGCAAAAGGCAGGTGAAGAGGAAGATGGGGGATGCCGCCCTGCACGCCCGAACCACCGGAGGTGGGCCACCTGTCCCCATCACCTTCAGCGCATGGGAGGAGAGGCTGCGGCAGACACTGTCGTCTACCCTAATTGAGGGGGTCCCTGGAGGATCAGACACTGGGGAGGAGAGGAGCCTCCACACCACCTGTAAGTGCATCACCCCAAAACCACACACCACCCCAAACCACACACCCATCACAAACAAGCACTCACATCCCAACATCTGCCCTTCATTCAACCACACAATTGCACCAACACAGCACCCTGAGGGTTTAAACAGGAATCAAGACAAGGACAAATGTCAGTGTTCAACAAGGCCAAAACCTGTCCAACTCCCTGGTTAACCCTCATGTTGCTGTGCTGATCACACACAATACACACAAACCATGCTCAGTAAAGTGTTGTATGTCAAACATCACAATTGTTGTCACACAGTGTTACCCATGTTCACACAGGGAATCCAGCACATAACCCCATGAGTGCTAGAGGGATCATCAATGCATCGATCAACAATGCTTTGGCAACCCCTCTGGTACTCAAAGGGTTAACCAGACAACAAACACATGTCGATAGGTTAACAATTACATGACACATAGGGGACATTCACTAAGCGGTGAAAAAGAGCTGATGTAGAGAATTTGACACATACATACCCTCACTTCACCAATCACAATGTTAGTCTATGGAGAACATCCAATAACAGGATTCAAGCTGCACAGGCCCCATTGTGTGGACTCCATAGAAAACACTGCAGATGGGGAAATGAGGTCAGCGGAGAAGTCAGCATCATAATCAGTTCATCAGGTCCACTTAACCGCTTACTGAATCACCAACAGGAGGGATCAGGTCACAAATCACAGTGCCACTGAGAATAAATGCTTGTATGTGCAACACACAGGCCAAAAACAATCACACATAACTGAAGGTGAAAAAGTTGGCCTTGGTGTTGTGTATGCAATCATTTACGCTAACTTCAATTTACATAGCTCACATTTGATTCACATATAGATCCTCAGGAGTGCTGATGCCATGGATGGATGGTACACCAGACACTATTTGCAGGATACATATGGGAACCAAATATGAACCATTGAGGTTTGGTCAATAACAGGCCAGGAATTATGGATATCTATAATCGGGTCTGGCTGCCTCACACAGAAGGATGGATGGGCTGATCCAGGAAAAAAAAAGGCCTCAATCAATGATATCCGTCAATACTGGCTTGATTGTTGCCCCTCAGGATTCAACTTGAACAGACCTCATGGACAGAATCCTGTAATGTACATCAATCCCTGATTGCCACGGTGGTATCCCATGCATCACAATGCAATGCATAGGATACCATCATGACAACCAGAGAGGGACATGTCTAATCTGACAAAATCCAGCACTGTACGGGATGAACTGATAACATAGGGATGAATACTACTTGAATCACACTGCAGATCTATTCAAAAAAGATATGTACAGAAAGAAAAACAACCAGATTTGTATGTGGATATGTCCCTTTCAAATGGGTACAAATAGGTCCCAACAAGATGTAAACCCAGAGTTCGGTTCAGTACGTGTGATTGTCCTACTGCCCATATATGTGCACCCTCAACAAAATAACTCATATTGATATCATCATCAGAGTACATATACCCAGTATATTACACCTACTTGGATGGGTATCAGTTGTATCTATGAAAGTTCATTTGTGATGGCTGTACATATATAGGCAGTTAGACAATCACATGTTCTGAACAGATCTCTGGGTTCATATCTATCAAGGATATGTTTGTACCCGTATGAAAGGTACATATACACACATATCAGACCATATTCCTCACTGTGTACCTTGGCATGGCAATGGTTAATTTCACTTGATGTAACCTTGCAGGCATCATAAAGAGATGTTTAGAAAGATGTTACTGTATGTGACAGCTGGAGATGTCAGTCATATGACCACACGGAGGCTCTTCAGCAGACCCAAAATTGAACCAATTGGAGATGGATCCATCATTGACATGGTCCACAGAGCGTGCTTACAAACCAGGAACACTTAGTAGACAATGGCAAAGATGTAGTTATCTCCAAATGGGTCAATGTGGAGTCTGCTGAAGAGCCTCCGTGTGGTCAAATGACTGACATCTCCAGCTGTCACATACAGCAACATCTTTCTAAACATCTCTTTATGATGCCTGCAATGTTACATCAAGGTGAAATTAACCATTGCTATCCCGTTAAAGAGATAGTAATACCTAAAATGTGAAAGGAAAAATACATGTCATAGGATTGATCCACCGGGTAATGCAAGGGTATTCCCACTACTGAAAGGTGTTTCCATGGACAATATCACTGTGGCCTGAAAATGTACTATGCCAATGTTTCCAGACCATCCTCTGGTTAGCTTTGGTCCAGGGAGCAGATATCCACAAAGGATGATGTGGCAACAGCGCAAATGTACAATTTCAGGCCACTGGGATGTGGCACCAAAGGAATTCAACTCTGAGCTGCAATACATGTAGAATACAACACCCATCACCAGTAGGAGTACCGTTGTTTCACACAGGGGGATACACCATGCAACATATATGTTCCTTTACACATTTCAAGTATTAATATCAATTTGACACCATCATGGCTAAGTTTACTGATCACACAATCTCAATCCTCCACACAGGTTATGTGTCTCCAGCACATCAGGAGACCATGGAGGAGGCCACCTCACCACCCAGTGAGGAGTATATGGAGGAGGGGACCAGCCAGTGGGCACCGTACCCAACGACATCCACACCTCTTGCCCAACTGAATGCACCAACCCTGCCTGCACCAACCCTGCCTGCACCAACCCTGCCTGCACCGACCCTGCCTGCACCGACTCTGCCTGCACCGACTCTGCCTGCACAGACTCTGCCTGCACCACCTTATTACATTGACTGGATGCCCCCCACCACCTCCAGGAGCTATTATCCTCCAGCAGCAGCAGCAGCACCACCACCACCAGGGAGGCAATGGCTGCCCGGTGATGTGGCCACCACCCAATACGGGCCATACCCACAGATTGACCTACCCTCCTGGATGGCTCCCCAGCATGGCCCCAGGTATGATCCTAGGTGGGGGCCAAGCACATACCAGTGGCCAAGGTTTGACCCTTGGCCACTCGACTACCAACACCTGGGCCTGCTTGGGGAGCCCCAACAGCCTATGCGAAGGGACGTGTTTACCCCACCACCTCCACCAGCACAGACATCGGTGGGCAGCAGTGGGTCAATTGATGTGGTGGGCACATACCCATCTGCAGCACAACCAGCACCAGCAGAGGAGGACACAGCACCAGCAGAGGAGGACACAGCACCAGCAGAGGAGGAGACAGCACCAGCAGAGGAGGACACAGCACCAGCAGAGGAGGACACAGCACCAGCAGAGGAGGAGACAGCACCAGCAGAGGAGGACACAGCAGCAGCTGATTCACCAGGCACAAGCATCACCAGCAGTGAACGGCCCACGGGGATGGAAGCTGAGTGTATGGCTCTGCAAAGGAGACTACTCCGGTCAAGCCTCCGCACCAATGACAACATCACCAGGAGCCGTAGGGAATCCCGTAGAAACACTAACAGGATAGAGGCAAGGATCCATGCCCTGGAGTCGGAGGTCATGAGGATCAACACTCAACTCCATCAGCTACACACGGGGGTGATGGACCTGCTTGCACAGCTACTGGTGGAGTTGAGAGAGCTGAACCGCAGGGAGGACTTACGGTTGGAGAGGGAAAACCTGCGCTCCACAGAGGGATCCACTGCCCCCACCACCCCCTCTAATGTGACCCCCAAAGCCACACCTAGGGGGCAAAGGGTGACCAGGAGATCATCCAGGTTATCCACTTCTGCCACACAGTCTAAGCCCCCCCCCTAAGAAAAAAAAATAAAATGCCCAACATGTTAAATTTCCCCTGAATAAAGGAACATTGTGCTTTTGAATCCTGTCTGATCTGCTTTGAATTTGGTCATAGATTGGGTGGCAGAGTTGTCTCCAATGCATTGCCAAACAATTCAGTGAATACAACTCCTGCCTAGGTAAGATGTTTGTGGGATGTTACAACATGGGTTCACACACACATCGTAGTACAAAATCAACTGTAAAAACATCCCTGTTGCCATATTACACAACTGTGTTATATGGCAATGTTGTGTGTTGATTTTGCATAACCAAACTTTCCCCTTAGGCCAACATTTGGAACAACATTGAACATTCATCTACATCATATGTTGTGTTTAACCCTTTGATCACCAGAGTGGTAGGCAACGCATTGCAAAGAAATGCGTTGGGTACCACTCTGGCACTCAGAGGGTTAAGGGGATAACCAAACAAACGGCTGAGCGACGACATAACAAGCAGGACAGATAAATAGCACATGTATCCATATTGTCTTGGATTCACACACTCATTGTGCAACAGACTGACTGGGGAAGCCAATGTTTTTAAACTAGGATTTCAATGTGTAGCACACACATTGATATCCTGGGGTGAGCACTGGGGCCTCCAGTAAGTTGACTTGTTGTTTTTCCTAAGGGTGTAACAGACTTCCCCAGTGAAAACACTTGTCCACTTGGTCATGTACTGTGATATGTCCCAGTGGAGCAATATCACTGAACATTGATTATACTGAGCAACACATTAACTGTGGACAGGAATTCACTGTGGAAGTATGTCCCCTTTATCACCTCTTTATCACTCCCACAACACATTAGTGTATCACTGCCACCATCTGTTAGCGTGAATACATCACTGAGTCCACTCACTTGCAAACAAGTGGTGGAGTCCTGTGATATGGGTGATGCCTTTCCATGTATGGGGATACTCTACCCTGGGTGTGGTAACGCATTGACAACTGTGTTCTCAAATATATCCTCCTACAGACACAGAATGGTGATGGTTCATCTTTATTGTGTCTCAGAGTACATTAGGATGTACATGTGTTTTCTGTGTATTGCCTATATGCATTGAACACCTGTATGAGAACACTAAATGTACTTTGAAACAAAATAATAGTACTTTAGTAACACTGCTGCCCAGCTCATGTGTTGTCCACAAGGTTTGACAACTCTGTAGCTGAGCATCCTAACTGTACAGGTTATAAAACTCAAGAATTAGTGTTTTCTGTGTCTATATGAAAATGATCCAGTAGAGGTTTGTGTGAACCTCAGGTCAAACTTTGCATCACCAACAACATCACCATAAACAGCAAGGGGTGATCTCCATGAAGGTGATGTCAAGACATCAATCCAGTCACATAGAAGATCTTCAGTTCAAGGATGGATCATGTTACGGATGCCTGTGGAAGAAGAGGACAGGATTTGGAGCAGTTGACCTGAACTGATCATCAAGCAACAACAATTTAGTCTTTTTGATCCCCTCAATTTTCACAGTTACAGGTGAGTACACAAACCATTGCTTGACAATGTGTTGTGTACTCATCTGTAACCAATTATGTGGAGAACTAAGGACATGTGCCCCAGCCCTATGGATATGTGCCCCTGACATGGATACACACATCAACAAGTGTTCTGAGAGCTCCATGGAAGTAATGAATTTGGGCTGCCACTGTTAATGTGACAGTGGCAGCCCAATGTCATTTGTTCCATGGAACTGTTAGGACACATTTGTTGATGTGTGTATTCATGTTGGGGGCACATATGTCTGCACACTCACAGGTCAGCATGGTGTCCCTGGGAATCTGATCTACGTCTCATGACCTCTACATTGTGTGCCCATACCACTGTACATCCACCCCTGTGCTGCTCTTCTCAGCTGTGGCACGGTACAGGTCCCATATTGAGTCCAATGGCCCTTTAACCCCTGATGCGACGGAGTATTATCCAATGCATAGCATTGGATAACACTCTTTCGCTACAAGGCTAGCATGGTTGCTCTGGCTATGCTCATGGCAAATCAAGTTAGCTGCTGTCAATCAAGCCCTGTAAGGCGATGAACATGGGTTATGTGTTGTACCTTGTTTCTCCTGAGGGTGTGCGTGATATCCTTGGGGTCTGTATGTCAACGTGGAGAGTGGAATGGAGGATGGTTTTTGAGTCCACACACACAATTTGCCACGTCCGCTGCCATACTGCAGTGCTCCCCCCGAGTGGTCCAGACATCGGAATCTTGACTTGAGGAGGCCAAAGGTCCGCTCAATGGCATTCCTCGTTCTGCCATGAGCCTGGTTGTAGCTTTCCTGGGCATGTGTTCGAGGATTGGCCAGAGGGGTCAGTAGCCAGGACTTGCATCCATAGCCAGCATCACCTGTGTAATGTGAGTGACATGGTGAGACAGGGAGCACATGTTGTGTGAATGATGTTTTGTGTGGTAGACGTAGTAGCTGTGGGTCAGGAGCATGCTAAGCAGCGTTGTGTGTACGCCTGTGTATGTGATGTGATTTTGTATTGTGAACTCACCCAAAAGCCATCCCCCTGTAAAAGTTCCATTCTCGAAATCTCTGTGGACTGAGGAGTTTTTGAGAATGTATGAATCATGTGAGCTGCCAGGATACTTTGCACAGACATTCATTATCCTCATATGGCTGTCACACACCATCTGCACGTTGATGGAGTGAAAGTTCTTCCTGTTGATGAATATCTGTGCGTCACGTGCTGGGGCCTTAATTCGGACATGGGTGCAATCTATAGCACCCATGACCCTGGGCATGCCTCCCCTGGCGTAAAAGGCCTGCTTGACTTTTATCCAGTCCATGTCGGTGGTGGGGAAATGTATATAGGTACTGGCCTTGTTTTTGAGGGCTAGCAGGACCTGGGCCAGCACCCTGGAGAATGTGGCCTGTGACATGCCAGATGCGTAACCCTCTGTGGACTGGAAGGCCCCGCTTGCCATGAAGTGCATGGCACAGAGTAGTTTCTGCAGGCCTGTTAGGGCATGGTTGTGGATGTAGATGGGATCCACCTGCTCCTTGATTACCTCATACAAGGCAATGATGCTGTCAGGCCTCAACCTGTAGCGATCAATTACCTCATCATCGGTCATTCCAAAGAGGGTGACCCTTGGTCGGTATACCCTGGGCCTTGGTGGTCGTCTATACATCCTGTGCCCTCCAGGTGGGGATGGGCTCCTGTGTGGCTGCTGAGCCAGAGCCTCCTCACTTGCAACAGGTGGTGGCTGTTGATCAGGCATGCTTGGAGGTTGCTGATGTTCCCCAGCTCTCTCCCTTGCACGCCTTCTCCGCAGCCTTCGCAACAATATGTAACCCAACATACTGTTTGCTCTCTATCTCTCTCTCTATCTGTCTCTATCTGTCTCTCTCTCTGTCTCTCTCTCTCTATATATATATATATATATATATATATATATCTCTCTCTCTCTCTCTCCCTCCCTGAGTGGAAAACAAGCCACAAGTGAGTGTGTTGAGTTGTCCCTTTAAGTACTTGCTAGGGCGTTGTGTAGGTGTGGTGATGAGGTGAGTGCTGACAAATGGTGAGTTGTTTTTGTCCAGGTAAGTGTTTGCAGGTGTGTGTGTGTTATAAGATGTGGTGTGTTGTGCTTGTTCCGTGTGTGCCATTTGCGGACGTGCAGTTGTGGGGTGCAGGTCGCGTGTTGATGTTGCCCAGGTGAGCTTGTATTTGCAGGTGTCCACTTTGTGTGATGACCCCCATTGTTCCGTGCCATGTTGTGTTGTTGTTTTTTAGTGTGTCGTTGTCCCTGTGGTGTTGGTTGTTGTTGTGTGTGTAGTGATTTGTGTTGTGTGTGCATGTTTTTGTGTTGTTTTGGCATTGCACGGGTTAATTTTCCCATTTACATGGTTGTGCGGTAAGCATTTTGTGTGTTTTCCTATGTAACGGGTGTTTTGTTTTGGCCGTTAAGTGTCTAACGGCTAAAAAAAGTGGGTCTTAACTTTTAGCCGTTAGGTGTGTCTTTTTTTCAGCCGTTATCAGTACCGCAAGCCTTTGAATAGCTCTGGGGTATGTTTTTCCATGCGTCTGAATGCACGTAAGTGTATCGGCCGTAAGGATTCTACAACTGCCGTTAGCTGTTCTTTAGACGGATCTTTGAATTGCAACATGTCACTTAACGCACCCGTTAGTGATTTTTTTTGCTAACGGCTACCTTTAAATCTAGCCCATAGTGTGTGCATCAAACAAAGTGTCCAATCAGGCGAGTCAATAGAAGAAATAGAACAATTTTATTTCAACATGGATTCCTATGCATATCACGAGTGCAATCCTTACTTCTGCAGGGAATAAAATTGTTAACAAATGCCAGTGTTTTATACTCTTTTAGCTTCACATTAAGCCAGTCAGCAGATGTTTGGATGCATATAGCCACTATGTATCCACGCCTCGTTATTACAGCGAGTGCCGGTAGCGCTACAAAGTGTCAAGTCTCTTTTTGATCCTGAGGCTAGAGCATCCTCAGGTCTTATCATCTGGCTAAAACCTTTCCTATCTGGAAGACAGGAACAAAAATCTATATAAAATATGAAATATTATTAAGGAAAAATGTTAAGAGAAAAAGGAAAAGCTTTGTTTAAAATCATATAGATAAAATATGGGCATCAGTGCAACAAACAATCCTCAGCTGTTGCTGACCTTCATATTACCTGGGACTCGTCAACATGGAGGACACAGATGGGTCTCATGTAAGCTGTCGGTCAACAACAACTGACACACCCACAGTGGGTAAAAAAAAAATCCTTCCTGACTCAAAATGGCATTCAAATATTTCCCTAGATCAACATCCTATCTGCTTTGAAGCCATCTGTCATAAATATTGTCCCGTGCTAGATATGCATCCATTGCTTTTTTGAAAGCAGTTGCATTATCTGCAAGTACAACATGCCGAGGGAAAGAATTCCATAGTTTTACCGCCCTTGCTGTAAAGAATCCCTGCCTTTGTTTTAGTCTAAAGCACCCTTCCTCTAGTCTTAATGGATGACTTCTTGTTCTTAGCTCAGCTCTTTGCGTAAATAATTCATTGGCTAATTCTTTGTATTGACCTTGAATATATTTGTAAATGGTAATCATATCATCCTTAGATGTCTCTTCTCTAATGTAAACAAACCCAGTTTGGCTAGTCTCTCTTTATAACTCAGATCCTCCAATCCCTTTATCAGTTTTGTTGTACGTCTCTGCACCATTTCCAGTTCAGCAATGTCTTTTTTAAGAACTGGCACCCAAAATTGTACTCCATACTCTAGATGAGGCCTAATCATAGATTTGTACATAGGTAGGATAATATTAGCATCCCTTGCATCTACACCTTTTTATGCAGGCTAGTACCCTATTTGCTTTTGCAGCAGCTGAGTGACTCTGCACACTGCTGTGAATTCTATCGTCTATCAGCACTCCTAAATCTTTCTCTAATGAGGATTCCCCAAGTTGTTTCCTATTTAGAGTATATGTAGCAAGTTTGTTTCTACAGCCCTAATGCATAACTTTACATTTATCTACATTAAAGGGGTAGTAATACTTAAAATGTAAAAAAAAATATGTTGTAGGGTTCATCCCCCTGAGTAAAACAAGGGAACTCCCACTGCTGAAAGGTGTTTCATTCAAAAGTTATTAATTTTCAAAGTTGAATTTTTTAGGTGCAATATCACAGTGGCCTGAAATTGTACAATGGCGCTGTTGCTACACGATCCTACGGACAGCTCTGGTCCCGGGACCATAAATCTCCATAGGATGGTGTAGCAACAGTGCCACTGTACAATTTTGGGCCACTGTGATATTGCACCTAAAAAAATTCAACTTTTAAAATTAATAACTTTTGAATGAAACACCTTTCAGCAGTGGGAGTATTCTTGTTTTACACAGGGGGATAAACCCTACAACATATTTACATATTTTTTTTTTACATTTTAAGTATTACTATCCCTTTAAATGTCATCTGCCACTTTTCTGCCAATTCACTCAGTTTATCTAAATCCTTCTGCAGAGAAAAAACATCCAGCTCTGTACATATTTCCTTACAGAGCTTAGTGTCATCAGCAAAGATTGAGATGCTACTTTCAATTCCCACTTCTAGATCATTATAATAAACAAATTAAAAAGCACTGGGCCCAGGACTGAACCCTGCGGAACCCCACTTATAACTTATAAACATCTTCCCTGGGCGCACATTGAGGAACACTTCCTCTCTCCTATACCCATTCAAAATGCCCTCTGGATAGAAAAAGCAATTCAGCCTCATCTGCTCGGGGCACCCACAGTCGCTTACTCTCTCAAACTATGGGACTCAGTAAAATTTAAGAACACTCTGACAGCACCTTACAAGCATGACCCCTATTCTAGGGAATCCCTCCTTCCCCCAGGGATCTCCAGAGAGGACTTGCACAATTGGCCACCCGTTCGACACTTTCGCCTCTGTCACTATTTTGATCCCAATCAACTACTCCCGTTCACTGCCTTGACAGAAAAATACCATCTACCCCATACTGAGCAGAAGCACTATTTGCAAATGGCCCATTTCATACTCTCCACCCTGAAAACGACACCACTAACCGTTCTTAGTTGGTTCAAAGGACTCTGCCTAAAATCCACCCATGCTCCATTGTCACATGACAAAAAGCCGTATTGAGACCAAAAATAAACAAATGCTGGCTTGGGAATAAAATATTGGCTCGGAGCTTCCTCTTAGTTCCTGGTTCAAGATCTGGTGTGCGACAGCCCAGATTAACATTTGTATCACCCATGATTGTGTTTCAACTCAATATTAAATTGATGATCATTAACACCTGTTTGGAATAATTGTTTAATCTTACACCTGACTATATGCCTACAAAATCCCTGACTTTGTGCAAGTGTACCTAGAAGAATTTATTCTGTTTTGAAGACAAAGGGTGGTCACACCAAATATTGATTCAATTTAGATTTTTCTGCTGTTCACTCACTATGCATTTTGTTAGCTGATAAAAATAAACTATTAACATGTGTTTTTTAAATCATTCTTACTGTACTGCATCTTTTCACACCTGCCTAAGACTTTTTCACATTATATATATATATATATATATATATATATATATATATATATATATAAATGATTAGTTAGTTTATAGTACTTAGTGAAAGTTCTAGTGCAAGACAAACAGAAAAAGTGATATTTATTTAGCCATACACACAGCCAAACATTTTTAGTCCCAAGATGTACCTTCCTCAGGGCCTTGTTGGAACTGAAAAGGTCTGGCTGTGTTGGCTGCAGTTTTGCCTTGTGTGCTGTCTTCCTCTGGAACCATTGGCTAAGTACACTTTATAATTCCTTTACGGGATGAACACCAATTTATTTATTATTTCTTTATTTAATACTGTGTTCCACATATAGTGACAAAGTGTATGAGATGATTGTAGAGGGAAGCTATTTAGGAGCCATAATCCTACATAACCTCTACCCCTCCACCTATCCCAATTAGCAGGTTCAGCAACCTGTAAAATAGCAGGCTGCAGTGTTTATAAAAAAAGTGTAGTTTGACTTGCTGGTGAGCAAGAGCAGTGCAACAAAGCAGGACTTGAACAGGTTGATTAAACCTGTGCTATTTTTGTTAGTTTAAAACCTTGAAGTAGAAAGGGAAACTACTACAAGTGAAGTTAGTGTTCAGATTAAGCTAGGTTTTTGTTCGTAGTGTTGTTTTTATTTTGTTTTGTAAAACACTGCCTGCTGTTTCTGTTTGATGTGACGCCAAAATAAACCTGTAAATCTTTTTTAAGAACAATGGACTGTAAGTGATACCCTAGAACACTGTGCTTACTGCCCACCCAGGGGCAGCCCACTTATGGTTTATCTCAAGATATATATATATATGTTTAATATAGCTTAGCCATGTTAATCCAGTGGGGTAGAGTCCGAATGTATGAGTAATGAATGCAATGTGTAATAATACCTTTTTTAGACTCACATTCAATAATATGGATATGCTTCAAGTCAATAGCATACTGATTTTAAAAAAGGGAACATTAAAAGCCTTGCTAAGGAAAGCACCAGCTGATAAGTAATAAATCACCTAAAATTATCAACATGTGGGGGTTAGAGAGTATGAGAGAGAGTGAGAAAGAGAGGATCATACTGAGCCATAGAAATAAATAGCAAGATGGTTAAACATGTACTAAAACTAAATAAATAGAAGGAAATACTATGTGAGGTTTTGGTAATGTGTGTGGAATCCCAAGTCCTTATTAAGGCCAGTGTGTTTGGTGTTAAAAAACCGATCACTGTAATTTTAAATGTATTTTTCTCCTTTGAATTTTTGAAGTTCCTTCTGAGTATTTTGATTTTAGGGTTATGGATAGAGTGGTTTCTCTGGGTAAAATGATAACCAACTAGGGTATGGTTCTTTGTTAAACAGTATTTCTCAATAGATAGTCTGTGTATCATGGTGCCCATGATTCTGCGACATTTTGACATGTTTTCTTCCTGATGTCTTGTTATTGGCTGCACTGTCTAGCTCCTCCCAGGGACAGCCTTTAAATACCTTGGCCTGGCACTTAGGGGTTGCCCTTTCGTGGTGTATCCGTTGCCTAGCGCTAGTTCCGATTACTCCTATTGATACCAGTGTATGACCCGGACTGTTTGACTACTTTGTCTGTTTACCGTTCCTGCTCTGTGTACCGACCCAGATTGGCTGACGTTCCTGCTTCCTGTATTGACCCGGTCTGGCTGACGTTCCTGCTCCGTGTACCGACTTGGCTTGTCTGGTGAACCTGCTCCGTGTACCGACCCGGCGTGATTGGCGATCCTGCTCCGTGTACCGAATCGGCTTGGCTGACGTTCCTGCTTTGTGTACCGATCCAGCTGGGTTGAAGTTCCTGCTCCAGTTCTGTTCCTGCTCGCTAGCCTCTCCACTCTTGCTGTTGCTCATGCTCAGTGGTCTTGCCAGAGCTCCAGTGATCCGGTTCCGTATTGTAGTCCAGTCCTCTATCCGTTTGCACACTGTGCCCTGTGTGACCCTCTGGTAGATTCTGATTCGCACCATGATCGCTTGGTCTGTTTTCTGTCATTACTGAGGTTGGGTACAGTTGGGCGCCTCAGGTTACTTCCACTCTGCAGACTGGAGCATTTGTTAACCCTTTCAGGGGCGGTGCTGGGCATTTGTGCATGAGTCTGAAGTCTCAGTAGGGCACATATTATCCTACTGCACTAAACACTGACTCATGCTTGTTTGTAGTCTCTGGTGGGCGTTCACTCTGGCAGCCTTCCTCCTATGTTGCCTTAGCCAGATCTGCACTGGCTTAACCCGTTGCATACTTGTCAGTCGCTGTTGTGACTCTCTGCGTAGAGAGTTACATTGGGACTTCCAACATTAAGGTCAACTCAGTCATTGGCCTAATTTACTTCTCTTGGTCATATTTACACAGTATCAACTGTGATTTACCTGACCTGTGTCAGTACTGTATATTTGTTCTACATACTGGACCCGTGTGGGTTAATCATGCAATTGTAACCTGTCCTGTGTCAGTTTACCATATTTCTGTATGCTGGACCCGTGAGGGTTACTGTTATTCATTGTGTACAAATAAAATTGTGTTTTTTTCTGAGTGTACTGAACCGTAACATTGTGTGTATTCATCCTTAGATTTATTGGTAGGCCTGTTTCACCAATGTAACATCCAGATTCACATTCAACGCATTGTATGAGATACATACAATATTTGCTGATGTACATGAATATAATCCTTTAATGTTATATATAGAGTGCGCTGAATGTGAATCTGTCAAATATTACAGCAAGCCTAAGCTTTACATATTGACTGTGGGCTTCAAACAAGGCTAGCCCTGAGAGACTTCAGACTTGCCAAAAGCCCTGAGAAAGCCTAGTGCCAGCAGTGCTAGATGGTGTGGTGGCATATGCCACTTGTCATATGCTAGCATTTGCTACTCCTGTAATGGCTGCCAGCATTAGGATTAGGGTGTTGCAGTATCAGCATTGATACTAGACAGATGGTGGTATGATGATGCTTCTACTTGCCACTAGCCCTAATGTTGCTGAGGCAGCAGCAAAATCACAAGTTCACAACAAGCCCCCACACCACTTTAGGTGTATCTAGAAAGAAGGACTTGGCCAGTTATGCTTCTCCCAATCTCCACTTACTCCTCCTCTGAAATCAGTGATGTGGTGGGATACCATTTTTCCATTGAGCAGGATGGAACTCTGCCTTTTATCAACAACTGCAATGTGCACATTGTGCACAAGAAAATATTGTGAAATCTAGGAAGAACTGTGAAGTATCACAACAACTGAACCATCTGCTCTCATACTAAGGAGCAGCAGATACAACTGCGACTAAACACCTTGATGCTTTTGTCAGCAAGAAATCAAGTACTGAAGTCACTATGGTGTTTGTCCTATCTGCTAAAGGCATGTGATGTATCCCACTAATATTCAGTGGGATGGAATGTCTGCAGATGTTCCATGATACCCTGCATTCAATTGCTCTCCACCACATTGCCATGTGTGGTCAGTGCACCACACAATGTGCAAAGCGTGGACACAAACTGCCAAATACTGGCATCTACAGCCTAACTATCAGTTGGAGGGGGGAGGTTACAGAGGCAAAGGTGGTATGCCAGAGGAGGAGGAAGAGAACACTAAGGGTGCTGGAGCAGGAACAGTGGTACATTTTCCCACATCTGTACCTTAGAACAAGAAGACAATAACAACATAGGTGTTATGCTCATCATCAATCTTGTCTTCCACTGTGATTTTCTCACCTGTTCTTTGAGCCCTTGAGGAGCAACAGGGGCACATTGTACCATTCTCCATAAATTTAGCCTGGTCTTCCTCTATATCCAATATTCAACTTTATCATTACACAGCATACTTGTACCAGTCATTAGTGTATCCTCCTGTTTGTTAAAGATGGCTTCAGACTGAGTCTTCATTCTTCTGGCTCTTGGTCCACTATCCTACATAGGCCTGCATAGGCCCAATATATATAAACCTGATACTTCGGTCCTTAAAAATATTGGCTAAAACTACCTGACTACAGTCACAACTGTTTTTTCTTCCCACTGACTATATACACGTTTAAATTCCATATCTGTGCCTCTTACTTGAGGACAAATGGCATAACACAATTATAGCACATGTTCTTCCTTAATACAGCAAGAACCTTCCCAGAACTGTAGTTCCTAAAATACTTGCAATTTTTCAATTACTTAAAATATTTAAAATTCCCAAGAGACCAATTATCCAGTCACACACCATTTGAGTCCATATGCCAACACATATTGTTCAACCATAATATCTTCTTATTCAATCCTCTGATGGTCCATTTAAAATGCACTGCATTGAACAATTGGAATATGACATAGAATGATCATTTGACATACACAACTGGATTGAAGCTTTTGAATTATCTAAAAAATATACAAATGCAAAACCATATAGAAGGAACAGCAAAACTAAGATAGTAACTTCATTGATTATGCCCATCAATTTCAAGTCTATACCATATCACCATGGTTGATCCAGAGGAAGACAAAAAAAAAAAATAAAAAATTGGATCATGTCACGTTTTGCTGAACTGCTCTGTGTTTTAACGTTCTGCTGTTGACATACTTGCTGCCTTCCTTCCCTGTGTCAGACTGACACAGCTGATGATTACAATCTGCCTTTACCTCTCTTTTAACATGGTTTCTTAGCTGATTGTTATCAGCCAACCCCTTCCAGGTTATTTAATCAGCTAGGCCCATTTCCTCCTTGCCCTTGTGTTGTTTATGGCTGCAAGTGCATTCTCCTGTGTTCCTGACCACCTGTGCATGACCTGGATTCCTCTGATAGCCCTTCTGATTCCTGACTCCTGGCTTGTTCCTGACCTCTTTATTCTTGACCCCGGCTTGTCTGAGTACCCGTTTTGATGCCTGACCCTGGCTTGTCTCTTGTTTCAAGCTCCTGGATCACAATTTGCTTTGTTTGCTTTAGTTATTGTAATAAAGGTATTTTGCACTTTACATTTTTTGTGTCTGTCTGGTTCCTGGTCATTAACAGATCGATTTTTAAATTAAGCCCCAAGTGGGTAAATAAAACTAATTCCTAACTCCAGAAGGCAGTCATTAGACTTGTGCACAGCAAAAATTTTGTTGTTCGGAGGATCCACATTTCGGACCAGACCTGTTTGAATCAGATGAAATTCGGCAACATTCCGAATTATTCGGCCGAATTTAACATACTTTAAAAAATGACTCTCCCTTGCGGTGGAAATAAGGTACTAGGCCTGCCTACCTGGCTACACAGCTGTGAGACTGGCTGTGTCACTATGAAAACTATTAAAACAAATTCCTAATATTTTTTATATTTTGCACAGGAACAAAGATGACTCTCCCTTCCAGTGGCAATAAGTTACTAATGCTGGCTGCCTGCCTATGCTACCTGCCTGCCTACACAACAACTGAACACTCTCTATCTCTCTGAGCTCCAACAATGGACTAACAGGAAATGCAGGCTGTCTGGGTGTCTGATGTATCATTAGTCTAACCCCCATCATGAAATGAAGAAGCTAATTGGACTAGAGAGTGAGGGAAAATATAATGCAAGTGGGTAGTCATCCCTGAATTTCCGACATTTTCGATGACATTTCGGACCAGGGCTGTTCAGATTTGTTTAAAAAAAAAAACAACAACTTTTTCCTTTCGGACGGCCCGAATGACTCTAAATGACCTTTATTCGTCCGAATTCCGAAATCGGCCAAACTAATTTGCACAAGTCTAACAGTCATATTCCATGGATCAACATCCTATGTGCTTTGAAACTGTGTATAAGGATAATCAGGAGCTAGCGCTGGTCCAGTTGTATCTGAACAGGCCCTGCAATGATATATAAAAAAACACAGTATCTACTCAAACTAATAATATAATATATATATATATATATAGAGTTTAAATAGTACAATGGGGAGAAAAGAAACTGATATACTCCCCCAAAAATACAAGAGTCAAATACTTATACCAAAAAAAGTATCACATTTATTGTATATACTCCCTACACATAAAAAAGAACCCACACACAAATAAATATATAAATATATATATGCATCTATAGGAGGAATGAGACTAGTTTATCATACTCCAGCAATGTATCATCAATGCATACAAGTTAATGTCTTAAGGGCATATATAAATGAGTATATTAGCAAAATCAGGGTACAAACTGTCCTCCGCCCATATAACAATAATCCAACCCCAAATACAATCAGCAATAAAAAATCTCCTGCTCCAATATGTAAGGGAAGGAGACTGAATGGAGTAAATCCCTTCAAGGATAAGATGTACTAAAGGGTATGTGTATATATATATATATTAAAACACTTAAATAAATCCACTACAATAGTCATTCCCGGCCAGGAAAAATAAAAACTACTTAGCAACATGTTTCGCACTACAGAGTGCTTTATCAAGCCAAAAAGTACATGCATGTAGTGGACCCTCTTCAACGGACATTTAAACAGAAAAGACCGATCCCATTGGATAGCTGTGTAGATGTCTATTCTCTACTGGTTTGTAGTTCTACCTCATACCCATCCCTTCTTTAGGGTTAATCCCTTTCAATCTCGAGCTGTACCTTTTAAATACAATTACCATAAAAACACTTCACAAAAACAAAAGAACAATGTCTCTTGGTGACTTATAGTCGCCATATACCAGAGACATTGAATCCTACATCTCAAACCTATTAACCCCATGGGCGCCAGAGGGGCAAGCACCGCACCATAAAACGATGCGGCTCGTATCCCCCAAAGCACCCAAAGGGTCAACAAAGGCCCTTCAAAACATATATATGTATCACAAAAATAGAAAATAAAAAATATATTAGGAATAATAAACTAAAAATATACACACAATATAATAAGAATAAATAAAAGTCTAAACTCTGCTACATCATAGGATAAAGTCAACAGGGGTACTAAAAAAATAAAGCTAATTCAATAGTTTCATTGAGACCATTAGGGCTCAGGGAATCTAATGTAAAGATCCAATGGGCTTCTCTTTGGTTCAGCAATTGTTCTAAATTGCCCCCCCTGGGGCCCAACTGGACCATTTCGATTCCATAAGCTGAAAGTCCCTGTGGATCTTTCTTATAGAAAATGTCTAGAAACCGAGTGATTTAAATAACCTATTTTGATGTTTCTAACATGTTCGTATAGACGTTGTTTCAGGCATCTCTTTGTCCTTCCCACATAATGTAATTCACATGGACAGGACAAAACATAAATTACCCCCTTACTGTTGCAGGAAATAAATTGTTTAATAAAATATTTCTTATTATTATCCCTGAAAAATTCTAACTTCTTTGGGCAAGTGGCACATGTGGCACATCGTCCACATTTGTGAAAGCCCGTCACCGGTGACATAGTAAGCTCTAGTTTCTTCAATGTAGTATCAATACATCTATTTTTCTGATTTCCACTCTGTTTACTATGCCGTCTTAGAATTGTTGGAGCTAAGATATTCTTAAGATTTTGAGTTTTTCTACAAACCATTTTAACCCTTTTGGGGATTAATTTTCTCAGAATCCCATCCTCCAACAGGATTGGCCATAGCCTTTCAACCATCCTTTTGATCAAATGGCATCTGTGGGAGAAGGGGATACTGAGAAATAATCCATCCTGTTTCTCACATTTTTTTCTGCCATAGGGTACCATCCATCATATTGATTTTAAATTTCTTATCCTTACCCTGTCTGTTGTTACTTCTCCTTCCTATATTTCTCTCCTTCCTATAGACAGCCTTTTTAGCAATCACTTTATTTGTCCTAATCTCTGTCATCATCGCAGGCGGAAACCTGCAGGGAAGGGAGTGCTGGGGAGCGACGCTTGAGGACAGTGCTGGATGTTTATCACAGTGCCTGTGATCCTCCTGTCACCCTCGCTTGTGTTACACTCTGATTTGCTGAGTTGGTTTGGCCCGCCCTCTGGTGACCTTTTTATGCCTGGCCTGGACAACTGTCAGATGCCCTTTCGTGGTGTTTCTTAGCCAGTCTTGCTGTTGCAGTGTTCCTGTGTTCCGGATTCTTGTGTACTGACTTGGCTTGTCCTGACTATGCTCCAGTGTTCCTGATCGTGATTGACCCGGCTTGTCTGTGAACCACCTCTGTTTCCTGACCTGGCTTGGCTGACATTCCTGTCCGTGTATGACCCGGCTTGTATGAGAACCTCCTTCGTGCTACGACCCGGCACGGCTGACTTCCTGATCCGTGATCGACTACCGGCCTGCTCCAGTGACCTGCCTGTTCCTGTTGTCGCCGCCGCGACATTCTTCTTCTGCCATTGCTGTTACCCAACTACCGTGTGACCACTTCACCCTTTGGTTGCCTCCGATTAGTACAGAGTTCCGTGCTGATTTGCTGAGCTGTGCTTCCTCTATAGAGCCTCCGTACACTTGCAGAGCTACGATACCATACTGAGCCTTCTGTTGTTAAACGTGCATTTTAACCCTTGCAGTGCTGCTTACTCTCGCAAAGTCTTCATTCCCCGGTTTAGAGCCTTACTCGTTGTGCTAAATCTGCCGAGTTGGCCTCTTGTGTGGACGGTGACTCAAGCAATACAACTGCAGAGTAGTCACGTTAAGTTGGTCCAGTTGGGCGCCATTGGCTCTTGGTCTAACGTTCAGTTTACCGGTGGACTCCGTTGTGGCTTACTGGCTCGTGTTGCAGTAAAGGGCAGGCTCCAAGTTCTGTCAGGCTCCTGTTGGTCTACGCCCGTGGGGGCTATTGGCTCAACTGTCGTTAACGTTGGTCTCCGGTTATATGCCCGTGGGGGCTAAATGCCAGCTCGTGCATTTCAGGCTAAGACCTAGTACACCCGTGGGGGCTATCCACTCTTGCACTCGCAGAATCAGTTGTCACATTGGGTACGCCCGCGGGGGCTATTTCGGGTCGCTGTTCTGCTGTATCTAGAACTGGTCACAGATTGGTTACGGCATCATACCTCAAAGAACTCTGTGCTGGCTATATCTACCCAGCAGCTCCTATTACCACGTTGGGCGTGCCAAAACCCCACATCTGAGACTGACTGATTGATTATTGCATTTAACTCTTTGTGTCAGTTTACCATTATCTGTTCCTAGATAGTGTGTCTACCTCATTCTATATATTGTACCTTTGGGTTATGCCTGCCATTTCAGTTTATTATTACTGCTGGCTGTAGAGGGCGATCGTTTGCATTATTTTTCCTTCAATAAAATTGTGTTTAATTTTACCAACTGGTCTGAGTGTCCTACAAACCGTTACAATGTTGTTGGCTGCCGGTAGGTAGGTAGAGAGGGAACGTTCAGTTCTGTCCTCCTACTGACAGGGCAAGCTCCCCTGCAGGGGAGAGTGAAGGCTCGGGTGCAGAGAGTTGAGTGCTCTGCTAGAGAGTGTTGGCCAAGAGGCAAGGACTCTCCTGAAGAACAAAACTTTGGGTATCACTATTCTGGATAGGAACTGTGGGAGGAATAACTATGTGGTAGTAAGTGCCAAAGCCTCAAGCAAGAGGTCAATCTGAATGGATGGTCAGTGGGATAGCCGAGGTCATACACTTGATCAACTGGAGGGATGGTCAGAGGATAACCGAGGTCATACACATGATGGATTGGATGGATGGTCAGAGGGTAGCCAAGGTCATACAAAGGATCAACTGGAGGGAGCACAGAAGCGCACAGGAGAAATCAAGGTTACCAAGAGAGAGAGAGACAGAACCTAATTGGAGACTAGACTTGAAGCGGCTCCAATAACAAGGACCAAGAGTACTGCCCCACGGAACACTGTGGCAGTGCACCGGAACACAGGAGACGCTGGAAGAAATACCTGCCAAGCCATGACGTCACCCACAACGACGCACGAAACCCAGAAGCGGGATGCCAATGCGAGCTAACAAGCGAGTGTACAGCGGGGGTGAGGAAAAAGGCAGAGAGGAACGGGAGCAGACCGCACAATGGAGGTGGGGGTAAGGCAAACAGATGACAATCTCACCCTCATTTCTATCCATTTTAAACTCTGGTTTGTGACAAGTATGTACTGTCCCATCCTTCAGATTCAAAGAGATGCCCAAACATTCCAAGAGTAAATCACTCAGTTTCCTGATCCCTCCAAAAGTCTTAGCATCATTGTGTCGCACCGTCTTCATATTTAAAACCTCAATAAAATCTAAACATGTTTTCTGGACATCATACCCCCCTCTCAACAAATCTTTTTCTCCGAATTCTAATGAACTGTCCTTTGGGTATGTTGTCCAGCCAAACATTTTTATGATGGCTTGTATACAGTACATAAGTGTTCTGATCTACTTCCTTGAAGTGGGTTTTTACATAAATATTATTACTCTGTACAAACACAGGTCTAGAAACTGCATTTCCATTGAACTGAATTGCAGTCCAGCATCATTATTATTAAAGTATTGGAAAAAATCTTCCAATAAGGCAGACCCCTCGGTCCACACCATAACAATATCATCTATATACCTGTAATATTGTTTAATACATCCAGAGAAGGGGTTGCGTGCCAAGATAGTCCTATCCTCCCAGCTCCCCAAAAATAAATTTGCAAAGCTGGGAGCAAAACGTGTACCCATCGTAGTACTCCTTCTGTGGATGAAAAACTGCCCATTAAAAATAAAATAATTGCTAGTTAAGATGAGCTCAATACTCTTAATAAATTATCTATGTTTAACAGACAAAATTTCAGTTTTATCAAACCAATAAGAGATGGCATTAATGCCAACCTGGTGTCTAATATTTGTATAGAGAGCACTGATATCAGCTGATACCAGTAAATCTCCCTTTTTCCATTTAACCCCTTAAGGACCAGCCGCACACACACGGTGCAGTTACTTAAGGACCAGGGACCTTTTTTTTTTATTATTTTTATTTATTTTTTTTTTTTTCAGAATCGGATTCCGGACTTCCCGAACGGTGTGCAGCCGCTCGGGGAGCCCGGAATTCCATGACGGTCCAGGACCATCATGGGTCCTTAAGGGTATCACAACCAATGACGGTCCAGGACCTTCATGGGTCCTTAAGGGGTTAAGCCCCTCAAACCGCTGAATGACTTCACAACTGTCTTTGAGATATGAAGGTAAACTTGGCACCACGACTTGAAGAAATAGATCCACGTACAGCGACAAACTTTGACACAAAGACCCAATACCAGAAATAATGGGAAGCTCTGGAGGTTGCTTAACACTTTTGTGGTTCTTGAGTAGATGATAAAAAGTCACTGTACGTGGATATTTGGTCTTCAAGAAACAATACTCATCTTTGTTAATGATACCATCCCTCAATGCATCATCCAGCAGATTGAACAGCACATATTTAAATGTGTCCGTTGAATCACAAGCAAGTTTCTCATAGAACTCCTCGTCCGACAGTAAATTATATGCCTCTTTCATGTAATCATCATAGTCCTGTAGGACCACTCCCCCACCCTTATCTGCTTGTCTTATCACTAGTTGGGAATTACTTTTATGTTCTTCAATAGCTTGTCTCTCACTTCTATTCAAGTTGTCATATTTCACAGAGAGATTCATCCTTTGTATCTCTTTTCTAACCAGATGATCAAAAGTGGTTAGACAGGGTCCTTTCTGAGCTCCTGGACAAAAATTTGTCTGGGGTTTCAAATGCATATTGAACTTAACCTCCCTTGGTCCCATTACATTTGAGTTTGACATACTTTGTAAACCCACCATATATAAGATATCATTGTTTGTGAGGGTAGCATCCCAAATAGGTATCAGCTGAACGACTCTGGAGAAAGTCAGGCTCTCTGGCAGACTTTATGCACTACAGATTCCTCCTGTCTTGTTTTAACTCTGCTCTGTCCCTGACAAAAAACATTGCTTTTCACAACTAATTAGCACTCACAACTCCAACCCCCGTCGCCTTTTCTCTACATTCGACTCCCTTCTCCGCCCTCCATCTGCCTCCCTCTCACACGCTCTACAGCCACAAGACTTTGTTGACTTCTTCAAAGCCAAGGTAGACTCCATCCAGGGTAATATCCCACCCTGTATATACCCCCCTATCCTCCCTCATTCCCCTCCTGCCACCCTGGACTCCTTTTCACAAGTCACAGAGGAAGAATTGGCTAACCTCCTAACCTCCTCTCCCTCTACTACATGCACACTTGATCCACTCCCCTCTCACCTCATCCAGCCCCTCTCCCCCACACTAACCCCTATCCTATTACAGATCTTTAACTCCTCCTTTGCCACTGCTACATTTCCTAACAACTTCAAACATGCCATAGTAACACCTCTCCTCAAGAACAACTCCACTGACAGTACCACACCCTCTAGCTATCGACCGATTTCTCTCCTGCCATTTGCTTCTAAGCTTTTGGAACGCCTAACCTACTCCTCCTGCTTGACTTCCTTAACACTCACAACCTGCTCGACCCGCTACAATCTGACTTTCACTGTTGTCCAATACAGGTTACTGGTACACTGGGAGGCGATCCACCCCTTTAAGTAGGCAGGAACATTCTCTAAATGTATGCAGGGGGCAGAGCCTCCCCTCCCTCTTAGGCTGCACCTCAGTCAATACAAGCCAGAATGATTTGTTCCTCGGTGTGTTCACACCAGTCAGAGAACGGCTCTCTTCAAGTTTTAGTTTCTTTGTTATTTTTACAAATATGGAATACCACCATTAGGCGGGTTACCAAGGCTGTCAAATGCCCTCTTTAAAGTGGATAGCACAGCTTCCGGGGTACTTCTGGTGGACCTTTTGCCCTGATGAGGGAATAACTTGATTTCAAGTATTTCCCTGGGGATTATCCTCTGTGGTAATTCTTCTCTTCTCTTGGTAACCTGAAGACAGAAGTCCTGCAGAAAGGTGAGCCACCCTTTGAGTGCCGAAGGTCCTCTTGTCCCTCAGTGTCCCTTCATTGGGCTTGTATTTGGGAGTTCTCATTGTGCACTCCAGCACTCATTGGGTGTTTTTCTATATCTTGCTAATGCATTGTATGTGTGTATGTCTGAGTTTTTGAAGCAGTTTATGTGGGATTTCACCCTTTCTCTGCTGGGTTTTTCCAATTTTATGGGCATTTTCAACTTTTGCCTTGGTTGGGTAATGTTTGCTTACATAGAACATGTGTTTGCTATGTGTTATGGAACTTTTACTTTAAGAGAAAATTTTATTAGAAATAATGTTCCGCTCCTTTAAGCGTGCTTTTCCCGCATAGACGTCATTGCTCCTTTACTCTCTATGGGCTTACACTGTTTGGGACATATCTCTGGAACCGCTTTACATAGCGACTTCAGAGAGGGCTCATTTTATTTGTCTTCCCTTGCTCTATCATCCGGTTGTATGTTTGAGTGTGCTAGGGGACTTGGGGGGCTTCGGGCACTGTTTTGGGGTACTTGGTGAGAAAAACTACGCTTCCCATGAGCGCTCGGTTCGCGCCCTTTTTCTGATTGGCTCCCGTCGCGGCAGCCATTTTGTGAGTTCTTCTCATCGAGTATACTACGCAGGGACCGGACCTTCTCTCTCTCCTCTGCTGATTAACCCTTCGCTTGCCAGATAAGTTTAGTTTTAAACGTTTCTGGGGTGAATATTTAATCTTTCACACTTTAATTGGGTGATTCCTATCTGTGGGGTATATCTGACGCTGTGAGCATGTGTACTCCACTTGAGCCTGGGACTAGACCTAAGACGAAGGAGGCTGCGGTATCTGTCTCCCCCATTGCGTTTTGCTCCTCCTGTCACTCAGGGCTACCTAGAGAATTTTCTGGTCATTTATGCCCAACTTGTGCGGAAGGTCATGGCAGCAACCCAGGGCCTTCCAGTCACACTATTGAGCCAACATGGGTGAAAGAGTTCAAGGCTGCAACTAGGGATCTCAGATCCACTCTTCAGCTCTTTCCCTCTCAGGTTCAGGGGGCTCTTCAAGTTTGGCAGACCCCCTCCACTGTCAGGACCTCCCTGCCCAAGCTACAGGGAGCCCCTGATGTATCTGATTCTTCTGAGGAAGAATTGTTGCAGGATTCTGATGTTGAGGATGGTACAGTTATTGAGTCCACCAGATCAGATGGGGACCCTTTTGAATGTGATCCTGAACTCTCTGCTGAAGGTTTGATCAGGGCTGTGCTGACTACCCTCAATCTTCCCTTGTGTCAGGAATCTATTCTTGACCCAACGGATGTGTTTCAGAAACCTTCTAAGGCTGTTACCTGTTTTCCTACTAACCCTACTCTTGCACGCTTAGTCTCTGATGCGTGGAAAAATCCTGATAAGTCCTCTTCAGTCTCAAAAAAGTTTGCTAAACTTTATCCCTTTCCTGAGACTGAACTGGCTAAATGGGTTCATCCTCCTAAGGTGGATGCTCCGGTTTCTAGGTTGTCCAAATCTACTGCTTTGGCTGTTTCTGATGCTTCTGCTTTACAGGATTGGACTGACAAAAAGTTAGAGACCTGTCTTCAGTCTATTTTTGCCTCTATTGGTACTGCCATGTGCCCAACTTTTGCTGTGGCGTGGGTTAACCAGGCCATTGCAGTCTGGACTGAGCAGCTTACTGTGGCGGTTCGCCAAGATGCGCCAGTGTCAAAGCAGCTGCAACTCCTTGCTAATATTTCTGAACCTCAGAATTATGTTTCTGATGCTGCTTTTGACGCAGTTCGCATGATGGCAAGGGCCTCCACTTCTTCTGTGGTGGCTAGACGCGCTCTTTGGCTAAAAATTTGGTCTGCTGACACCGCTTCCAAGAAAGTTTTGCTTTCTTTGCCCTTCCAAGGGACTTCCCTGTTTGGATCTGAGCTAAAGGAATTGATTAGCGAGGCTACTGGAGGTAAAAGTACTCTTCTACCCTCAGTCTTTAAGAAGAAATTCCCAGCTAAACGCTCTCAGTCCTTTCGTTCCTTCCAAAGTGAGACACGCCCCGCGTCCCAGGCAGTTCCGCCTGCTCCGCGCACCTCCTCCAAGCCCAAACAGTCCTGGAAGCCCAAAGTTGCTCCCAAGGCCAAGGCTTCCAAGACTGCTTAGGCATGACTCGTCGAACCCTGGTCCGCATCCGGCTGTAGGTGGGCGGCTTCACCTCTTTCGCCGGGTTTGGGAGGATTCAGTGGCGGACCCTTGGGTTCTTCAGGTGGTGTCAGAGGGATACAGGATCCCTTTCTTTTCTCTTCCTCCCTTTCGATTCCATTTTACTCGTCCTTCTCAGGACCCCACAAAAAGGCGTCTATTCGACGACGCTATTCAGGATCTTTTGGACAAAGAAGTCCTGGAACCAGTTTCTGAAGAGGACACAGGTTCAGGATTTTATTCCAACCTGTTCGTTGTGGCCAAAAAGGACGGTGGAGCTCGTCCTATTTTGGACCTCAAAGATCTCAACTCATTTGTTGTGAGTACCCATTACCGACAGGAATCTCTGCGCACTGTGATAACTGCTATGTTCTGGGGGAATTCCTTGCTTCCCTGGATCTCCAGGATGCATATCTGCACATCCCTATCCATCTAGAGAGCAGGCGGTACCTCAGGTTTGCCTGCCACAGAGGTCATTTTCAGTTTTTGGCTCTTCCCTTTGGACTAACGACAGCCCCACAGGTTTTTCAGCGAGTCTTGGGAGCATTGATTGCAGTAATCCATCGGGATGGCATCAGAGTGACTCCCTACATGGACGATTTTCTCTTGAAGGCTACATCAGCGGAGATCCTTCACCAGCAGGTTCAGGCTTGCATTCAGACACTCACTCGCCACGGATGGATTGTGAATCTGGACAAGTCAGACTTGGTTCCATCCCAGCAGATAATCTTCTTGGGTCTCCTGTTCGACACCCAGTGGTGCATGGTGTTTCTGCCGGAGGAAGTGGCTCATCAGATTGCTCTCCGAGTATCAAAGATTCTGGCTCTCGAGCGGATTCCAGTGCCGAAGTTGACTTCTCTGGTAGGAAATTCATTTCCACGATAGAGGCGGTGCCATTTGCTATGGCACACACCAGGGAACTTCAGAGGTTCGTGATCCAGACGTGCAGGAATCGTCCAGACCATCTTCAGCTATCCGTCTCTCTCCCTCCTCATGTCGAGTTGAGTTTGGAATGGTGGTTCGATCTTTCTAATCTCCTGAAAGGTAAATCCTTCCAGATCCCTTATTGGACCACGGTCACGACGGATGCCAGCCTCCTGGGATGGGGGGGCAGTGTTGGGGCGCTTCAGTGCCCAGGGGAAGTGGGGATTGGAGGAATCTCTCCTCTCCATCAACATTCTGGAACTACGTGAGATCTTCCTTGCCCTGAGACATTGGGAATCTCAACTGGAGAGTTGTCCAGTCAGAGTAGAGTCCAACAACGCCACCGCAGTGGCTTACATCAACAAGCAAGGCGGAACAAGAAGTCTTGCCGCCTGGTTGGAGGTCAAGGCCATTTTGTCTTGGGCGGAAGCTCATGTCCCCGTCATTTCAGCGGTACACATTCCAGGTGTAGACAACGTAATGGCAGATTTTCTCAGTCGTCACACAGTCGACAGCGGAGAGTGGGCTCTTCATCCAGAGGTGTTTCACCTGCTAACCCAGATGTGGGGGGTTCCTGTAGTGGACCTGATGGCAACCAGACACAACAGAAAGGTTTCAGTGTTCTGCTCTCGGTGGAGGGATCCACTGGCCTTGGCAGTGGACGCCTTGTCAATCCCTTGGGAATTCTCCCTAGCCTACTTCTTTCCTCCTCTTCCACTGTTGATCAGAGTCATCCAGACGCTGAAGATGGAGCGTTGTCCAGTGATTCTAATCGCTCCGAATTGGCCTCGTCAGTCCTGGTATCCGGATCTGATGGCAATGTCTGTGGCGGAGCCCTTTCCGCTTCCCTCTCGTCCAGATCTCCTACTACAAGGTTATCTGTGGAAGGAGGATGTTCATCGTCTTCATTTGATGGCTTGGAGGTTGAATCCTCAATTTTGAAGAAAAAGGGTTTTTCCTCTTCTGTGGTGTCTACGATGCTACGCGCTCGTAAACCTATGTCTTCTAAGATTTATCACCGAGTCTGGTCGACTTTTGTTGCATGGTGTGCTGCTAGGGATCTATCGCATGATTTTCATCTTCCTTCTGTCCTGGCATTTTTACAGGACGGTGTTGATAAGGGACTCAGTCTGAGTTCTCTCAAGGTTCAGACTTCTCCGCTCTCTGTCTTTTTCCAGGAGCGCATTGCCGTTATTCCTGACGTCAAAGTTTTCTTCCAAGGGGTGGCTCATGTTCGTCCCGCTTTCAAGAGTCCGGCTCCTCAGTGGGATCTTAATCTAGTTCTGGGGGTTCTCCAACGACCCCCTTTGAGTCCTTGGCTACTATTCCTTTGCGCCTTTTGACCTGGAAGATGGCCTTCCTTTTGGCTATTGTATCAGTTCGCCGGGAGGCGGAATTACAAGCCTTGTCTTGTAAACCTCCTTATCTGGTGTTCCACAAGGATAAGGCTGTGCTTCACACTTCCAAGGAATTTTTGCCCAAGGTTGTCTCCGAATTTCACATTAATCAGGAGATTGTGGTGCCCTCTTTCTGTCCTAACCCTTCCTCTGACAAGGAGAGGGATCTTCATTTGTTGGATGTTGTGTGTTGTCTCAAATTTTATGTTCATCTGTCTATCAGGAAGTCTGACGCTTTGTTTGTCATTCCTGAGGGGCCTAGGACAGGGACACCGGCATCCAAGGTAACCATTGCATCTTGGATAAAATCTACTATTCGTAAGGCTTACGAATTGCGGAATAAGCATGTGCCCTTTCGGGTCACTGCTCATTCTACCAGATCAATTGGGGCCTCTTGGGCCTATAAAAATCTAGCGTCTGCTAATCAGCTGTGCCGGGCGGCCACTTGGTCCTCTGTGCACACATTTTCGAAACACTACCGTGTGGATGTGCTGGCCTCGGCTGATGCCAGCTTTGGGAGGAAGGTCCTGGAGGCAGTCTTGCCAGTCTAGGATCTTCTTCTGAGATTCTCAGTGCTTCCTTACTGTTGAGCCCTGTTGGCTCTAGTTCAGTGTGCTGTGTTTTGTTTGGGGTCTGTTCTTACCCCTAGTTGGTGTCCGTTGACACTTCCGATTGTTGGGATCTATGACCGGTTGGTTCATAGAGATTCTGGTGACTCTGGGGGCCTTACGCCTGGTCCTTGCCTTCTTCCCGCCTCTGGGAAACTCAATGTTTGGACATCCCAGTGTACCAGTAACCTGTATTGGACGACAGTGAAAATAGGATTTTAGTTTTACCTGTTAAATCCTTTTCACTTAGTCCATACAGGTTACTGGTCTCCCACCCTGCAAGAGACCATGCTTGGCTCTCCTGTGGCATTCTGTGGGAGACCTTTGGGACATGCTCACAGGGGTCTCTTTCTTCTCTCCTATCTATGGTCAGTGTTAGTGTCTCAAATCATTCTGGCTTGTATTGACTGAGGTGCAGCCTAAGAGGGAGGGGAGGCTCCGCCCCCTGCATACATTTAGAGAATGTTCCTGCCTACTTAAAGGGGTGGATCGCCTCCCAGTGTACCAGTAACCTGTATGGACTAAGTGAAAAGGATTTAACAGGTAAGACTAAAATCCTATTTTCGCACTGCTCACTCCACTGAAACCACTCTCCACTGCTTTTGATACTGTTGATCATGCACTTCTCCTCCAAATTCTTCACTCCTTAGGAATCCGTAACCTAGCACTGGACTGGCTATCCTCATACCTAACTAACTGATCCTTCAGTGTCTCCTCTGCCACCTCATCATCATCTCCTGTCCACCTCTCTGTTGGTGTTCCTCAAGGCTCTGTTCTAGGACCTCTTCTGTTTTCTCTTTACACAATAACACTTGGCGATCTTATTAACTCCTTTGGTCTCAAATATCACCTCTATGCAGATGACACCCAGCTGTATTTATCTGCATCTCAACTGACTTCTGATATTCAATCTAAAGTCACAGATTGCCTCTCGGCCATCTCAGACTGGATGGCTCATAGACACCTCAAGCTCAATATGTCTAAAACAGAGCTAATACTCATCCCACCCAGGTCTGGCCCACTAGTGCCCTTACAGGTGACTGTGAATGGCACTACCATAAATCCGGTATCAGAAGCACAGTGCCTAGGGGTGATAATTGATACATCTCTCTCATTCTCTCCTCATATTAACGCCATTGCTAAATCTTGCCGCTTTCACTTGCATAACATTGCAAAAATCTGTCCCTTCCTTTGCTCCTCCACAGCCAAAATTCTCACACAAGCACTCATCATTTTCCACATGGACTACTGTAACATTCTTCTCTCTGGCCTTCCTGCATCCCGTTTCCATCCTCTTCAATCCATACAGAATGCTGCAGCATGAATTATCCTATTGTCACCTAGGTTTTTCCCTGCCCCACTCCTCCTCAAATCTTTCCAGTGGCTGCCTATAAAACTTCAGATCTCTAACAAAATTCTGCTTCTCTCATTCAAAACTCTTCTCACCTCTACCCCTTCCTACATTTCCACTCTGATCTCCCGCTATACCCCATCCCGCCACTTACGATCAGCCAGTAACAATCTCCCCTCAGCTCCTTTTGTGTCTACAGCCTTCTCACGTATCAAACCTTTTTCTCTCATTGCTCCTTATCTATGGAATGCTCTACCTCCCACTCTGTGCCACTGCACCTCTCTGATGGTCTTCAAATCACGATTGAAACAACACTTTCTTAACAAAACTTAAACATGTTACATGGCACTCACTTTGTATATTACTTAATTTATGTCCCCTATCCTAATTGGAACTCTGGCACTGTATACAGCACTTGACCCTCATGTACTCTGTGTGTCTCCCATTACCACTTTAGATTGTAAGCTTTTGGGCAGGGACCTCACTTCCAGTGTTTCACTTTGGAAAGCACTTATAACCCTGTATTGTCTAAACCCTTAAATTGTAAAGCGCTGCGTACACTTGTGGCGCTATATAAATAAACATATTCATTCGTTCATCTTAGATTTATTTTAGCTTTTCATAGCGAAAAATCTTTTCAGGGATAATAACAAACTTTTCCAAATCTATGAACAGGTTAAGACTTATTAATTTTTGGCGTTGGTGCAAAGTTTAAACCCTTAGACAGGAGGGATATTTGATACACTAGATAAATGAAATATCCCCATCTCCTGTAATTCCTCTTTAGATTTATTATTAGTTTGTTTCATTACTGCTTTCTCTCTTTTTAATCTTAGTATTCTTCCTTCTCTTCTTCCTCTGATACTTCTTCCTCTTCTCCTGACTCTATTTCTACACTTATCTTTCGCTTGTTCAGAACTAGAAATGTATCATTACCGTGTTGAAAGCAACATACATTATCTGCAAATATAGAATCCCAAGGCAAACAATTCCTTAATGTTACTGTCCTCTCTATAAAAAAATCTGCCTTTGTTTTAGTCGAAAGCTTTTTTTATATAGTCTTAATGGATTTCCCCTTTTTTGCTCAAGTCATTCAGAAAATGTTTCTTGGGTGATTTCTTTCGATTGACCTTGAATATATTTGCAAATGGTATCAGCACTTAGATATCTCTTCTGTAATGTAAAGAAACCCAGTCTTGGTAGTCTCTCTTTATAAATCCTATCCTCCAATCCCTTTATCAGTCTTGTTGCTGCTTCTTTGAAAACGTTTGTTTCAAAGAAAAAGTCAAAGACATTTTTAACATCAGAATTTTTAAGGACAATGTTCAAGATCCTTGCAGTCATTTTTAACCTCTTAACGACCCATGACGTTCTAGGACCGTCATGGGTAGAATCCTCCGTGCCTCCGTGCACGCTGCTATCATTCATTCCAGGCTGAGAGTGAGCACTTCTTTAGCGGAGCGTTCAGTATCAGCCCTTCTCCCTTGTGCAGCAGCGATTACATGTACCGGCATTCTGAATGAATGATGCCTTTGTGTCTCCTCTCTGCCTCTCTGTCCCTTACGATCAAAGTAAGGGAGAGAGAAGCAGAGAGGAGACACCTAGTGGAAAAAAAATGCAGCAGCTGGGGGTGTTAAGCCCTTTACTGTTGTGCTGGAGGCTGGCTGGATGCAGGTCCATTTCTGACCTGCTAAAATAATTTTTTTTTTTTTTTTTAAAAACACAAGACAATTTTTTTTTTACAAAATAAAAATTGTATTTAAAAAAACAAACATGTCAATGAACAGAATTGGGAGTGTGATTGTTGTGGAGCCATGTAATTCACTTATACACACCGCCAAGTGTCAGCAATAAAAAAGTCAGAAAATAGGTTGGGAAAAAGGGACATGGGGATCTTCACCCAGGGGAGACAGTGCCCACTTAAAACTGCCCATTTTGTAGGTATGACTGACCGGACAAGCCTTTCATGCAGTCTCCATAAAAATGTAACCCATTGAGCCCAAATGATCACAAGAGGAAAAAAAACGGTGGTTTTTTTACATTTTTTTTTACGTTTTTTCTTAATTTTAATAAAATAAATGGTTGGTTATCCATTTAAGTGTGGTATCAAAAGAAAGCCTTAATTGTGTGTAAAAAAACGGTATATAATTTTCATGCGTAAAATAAAATACTTAGGGGGAAAATACTGTTGAACAAAGACATAGTCAAAAAGGTCAGAATTGCTCCTGTCCTGAAGTGAAATCCACTTCAGATTTTCCTGGTCCTTAAGGAGTTAAGTCTTTGACACATTTTCAAATGTGATATATTTACTTCTGAAAATATTGTCTTTGTTTTACGACCAACTCCTGATCAGACAATTTTTTCATTATGATGACTTTTTGAACATGTTGCCCTTAGTCACACAACTGACTGACCCTCACTGCCTAATATCAACTCACACAATTGACTGATTCTCACTTCCCTAACACACACACGCACACACTTCGCCAACTTCAGTAATCACAATTTATTTTTTAGTAACTGTGGACCTCTACTCCTCTCTATTTACTAAACCCACTCTGAAATGCAGGCCATTTTTGGACCTCTACACCTCTGCTCATTTCTATTAACAATACCCATTCTGAAATTCAGGAAATGTTGGGATTTTATAGTATACGGCAGCAGGAAATTAAGGTGTGTTTTTATGTGAAGAGAAAATTGTTTCCAATAATCATTAGTATAGGGCGGTGGAACATTCTGTGTTGTGAGAAACTCATGGCTCCAATAACCAATAGGGCAGAAATCTGCCTGCAAAAGTTTCATGAGAATTTTCATTGGGAAAAACAGAAATTTGTAAGACAGATGCAAAATTTCCCACAAAGAGAAAACTGGAAATTTCTCCAGTCCCTAGTCACGTTACAATATAACTAAAGTGCATTGAATACACAATATAATTAAGTATAGAGAATTGTGAAATTTTGTTTCATTGTATTGAAGGTTATTTCCCAAGGATACATCTGCCTTTTTTTCCTTCTGAATCACATGTTGAACTTTATGGACCCATGGCTTTTTTCAACCTCCCCAGTTATGCAACTTTTATAGTATTCTACTGTCTTGGATATAGTAGCATCCACCAGCTTCCAAACTTACCTAAAATGAATGTAAGATGTAATGTTATTTTATATGTAAGCAGATCATTTGGAAAGAAGGTGTTTTAATATTCATCCAGTCCTCTTCTTTCACATAAAGATCTATCAGATAAAGTATATCTTACCTTAGTTTTAACTAAAGGTTATAAGTGAAATTCAATAACCTACAAAAATATATGTATACTTAAAATGTGTAGTATCTAGTTATATAATCCTAAGTGTGTGTGTATGAATACCATTACAGAAATGCCAGACGGTGGCCTTTAATGATTGATCCACAGGGTCAAGCAAATAAATGGATAAAGAATATGGAAAAGGCCAACAGCCTTCATATCATTAAACTAAGTGACCCTGATTTTGTGAGAACTCTGGAAAACTGCATTCAGTTTGGTACCCCAGGTGAGTGTCAATCATAAAGTTAACAATTGTGTTTCCAAAGAAATCTGTACAAAGTATATCCAATATGTTGTTTTTAATTAAAGTGGAGTCATCACCCTAAAACAACATTAGTTGGTTTTGTATATAATTAAAATCTCCCTATATATTGTTCAAGCCATGGTTTTGTAAAATAAATTGTTTTTGAGAAATTACCCTTTGTTCTTCGATGGCGTAGTGTGCCAATTTATTTTAATTCCTTACACTATGTGCTAAGTAGTTTAGTTTTGCCAAAGACTCCAGGGTTGTCTAGATTTATTCATAGCACAGTGTGTAATAATCTTGGCCCAGCACAGATACACTGTTTAGTATAAACCCACTCTGTGCCACCAAAAATAAGGTTCAATTCTTATAACTACTTATATTACAAACAAATCTCTAGCACAATACATAATCAATGTTCAGTTCTTTTTAAGAATAAATGCATTTCTTGTAGGTAACATGACCACTTCAAATCTAAAATGTGTATTTTATGTTACTTATAATACCTAATACGAGCATTTATATATATATATATATATATATATATATATATATATATATATATAAATGTACTTCTGTGATCACGGCGATTTGTGTGCAGATAAATTCACTATTTAACCTCTTCTATGATACAGTCAACTAAATCGCTACTATCCAATGCTCGTACAGTGTCCCGAGCTCCAATAAACTACAAACTCCAATACAAAAGGAGAGCGCTCAAGTAGACTGTATAAATTTATTAAAATGATATACAATAAAACATATAACTTGTTATGTCATATATATAATGCTATAAATTACTGACAATAACAGTGCACAATGCCAATAAAGAACTGTAGACCACCTATAGCTCCGGAGCTTAACATACGTTGGTGCACTTAGTCCTCAATGGTCCTGTCCGTCTGAGTGTCACAATCTTAGATGATAAAGAATTCTCAAACATATACGGACCGCATAGTTCTAAATGGTAGTAGATGTGTCAACTGGAGTTAGGGGTTAGCAGGCAGTCGCTTAGAGGTCTAAGCTGTAACTTTTAGACTCTCAGCCGTAACTTTTAGACTCTCCCGTCTATTATGGAATCACCAGTCTTTCTGATCCTACGGGTCGTTTGGTCTGGCAACCTAAGAATTAAAGTTACCTCCAATATCGATCCCACCTCAGTATCCGCGGGCAGAGTATGAGTTAGGCAATCTTTTTCCCCAGCAGACTCCCGTCTGTCAACCCCTCCTCCTGGACTTTCAATAATTGTTCACTGGATACATTCACATTAACCGTTCTGTGATTCTCCTCCTTATCCTTTTCTTTTACGGTTATATTGTATCTACTGCGACCATAGTAAAAGAGAAAACAAATCTGAAACACTCCTCCGGCATCCAAACTGTAACAATATAGCGTATCTTTCTTCTCAATGACAGAATAGTATTTTCTTTCCGACTAGTTTCGTGCTCAAAACGCACTTCCTCAGGGAATTTCATGGGTGAATAGTCCCGGCGTCTATTTAAATCTGGCGCCAGATTAACGTCATCATGACGTCTCCACATTCCATTATATCAACAGAGCAAATATAAAAGCCATCCCAATATACTAATTTTCATCGATCTAAATCTTCTCAAGACTCCAGTACTAACATCTATATAAAACCAATAAAAATAATGAAAATAATAATAAATGAAAAATAATAAAAATAAAAAATATATATAAAAATAATAATATGAAACAAATCTAACAAATAATATAAAATAAAAAAATATAAAATAAAATAAAATAAAATAAATGAAAAATTCCTTTCACATGAATGTATAAACATCTAATTTATCATTATGACCCCCTGGAATCAAGGTATTACATTTATAAATCCAATAGGTTTCTCTTTTTCTAAGTTGCTCATATCTCTCCCCTTGCCTCAAAGAAGCAGAAATTTGTTCTAAAGCCAACAGTACTGTACCCTCCATAGAAGAATGATGTACTTCTTTGTAATGTTTAGATAATGGATATTTCATATCTTGGTTAGTAATAGCCCTCCTGTGTTCCAAAAACCTTTCCTTCATCTTTCTCTTAGTCCTCCCAATGTAACTAATAGAACATGGACACGTGATTCTATAGATCACATATACACTATTACACGTAATATGATTATTAATAGTGACAACTTGTCCTCTAGCATCAGAAAATGTAGTACACTTATGATCCAAAAAGTCACATGTTATACATCTTTGCATACCACATTTATAGACTCCAAATTTCTGCAAAAAATTGCCTTCTCTATTTTCCATACCACCTAAAGCTCTCTTTTTACCCTTTTTCCTAGAAAAAAATTCTTTTAAGTTTTTATTTTTAGTAAATATTATATTTGGAACTACCTCTATTTGATGATTCAGTGCCGAATCCTGCATCAATATTGCCCAATGTTTTCTAAGAATATTTCTAATTTTATAATGGGCATTATTATACTGTGTAATGAAGGGTACTCTTTTTTTGTCCCGACTTTCTCTGATTTAATCCATCCTTTGGCTTCAGCATCAATTCCCTATCCATATCCTTTGTTTGTTGGTATACCTTGTCTATTTCTTCCTTTGGGTAACCTTTATCAATAAACTTGCATTTTAATGCTTCTCCTTGTTCCATATAATCTTTATCTTGATTACAATTCCTCCTGATTCTCTTAAATTGTCCTCCCGGTATATTATCCTTCCATTGTTTTAAATGGCAACTATAATGATGTAAGTAATTATTAGTACTAACTGATTTAACATAATTTTTGGTAATGATCCTCCCTTCTAGGTGACTTAATTGAAGATCTAAAAAACAAACTGATTCACTATCTATACTATAAGTGAAAGTAAGACCTCTCTGGTTGTTGTTAAGTCCTATTATAAACTCCTCCAATTCCTGGGCACTACCCTTCCATATAATAAGAAGATCATCTATGAACCGCCCATAGTACGCCAGCCTCTCCCCCAGCCCCGCCCCCCACACATGCGTCAACTCCCAATGACCCATATACAGGTTTGCGTAGCTGGGGGCGAAGCTGGCGCCCATAGCTGCTCCTTTAACTTGAATATAATATTTATCCATGAATTGGAAGTAGTTAGTATATAGAATGAAACGAATACTATCAAGAATGAATTCCTTTTGAAGTTCTGGCATATCTATGTCACCATCTAAGAAATATTTTATTGCCTCTATACCTTTATTATGCTGTATGTTTGTATATAGGGAAACAACGTCTATGGTGGCCCATACATAGTCACCTCTCCAAACTGTATTGTGTAATATGCTCAATACATGTTGAGTATCTTTAATATGAGACCCCAAATTGACAACATATTTCTGTAGAAAGTGATCTATGTATTCAGACAATCTAGACGTTACACCCCCCATACTAGCAATTATGGGGCGTCCAGGTGGTTTATTAAGAGTTTTATGTATTTTTGGTACTACATATAAATATGGTACCTTAGGTTGTTTTACCACCAAAAACTCCTTGATCTGCTGCTTCCCCTATCATTTTCTGTATAGATTTGCTATATTCTTCTGTAGGATCTATCTCCAATAACTCATATGTATCAGCATTCCCCAACTGTCTTAGAACCTCCTCTAAGTAATCCTCATACAACCAAATAACAGTGGCCCCCCCCTTGTCTGTTTCAGTGATATAAATGTTCTTATTATCTTGCAATCTTTTGAGAGCCAAATGTTCTTGCTTAGTTAAATTGTGTTGTTTTTCTCTATAGTTCGTACATAGCCTAGAAAAATCTTTCATCACCATATGCTGAAAGGCTTCTATGTACGGACCTCGACTTTGGTATGGGTAGAATACTGATTTAGGCTTAAATGGAGTATGGACATATACTTCCTGAGAACAACTAATCTCCTCAATATCTCTATATTCATTATTTACTTCATTTTCATCCAATAAATCCTGCAAAGTATCAAATAGAATATCTTCCCTTTGTGTAGAATCACCTTTCATAGCAAAATGTCTTTTTAGTGTAAGTGCACGTGTAAATCGATTTAAATTTAAAAATAAATCAAACTCCTTAGGGTAAGAAGTAGGTGCAAACTTAAGTCCTTTAGTGATTAAAGAAATTTCATCCTTATTAAACGAGTAAGGGGTTAAATTATAAATACCCAGTGCAACTAAATCTTGTGAAAAAGGTACTAATATATCTTCTTTCTTTTTACTCACATATCTTCTTCCTGCTCTCCTACCTCGTCTCCTGAACTGTGATTTACCGATGACTTCCTGTTTCTCTTCAATGTGTGTGCCCCCCTCCCTTGATATGTCCCTAAAAAAACCGGTACACTTTGCTTCGGACTCAATGCTGCCACCTGAGCATAACTAGTACTTGGAATGGCCTCCAATTCTTTACTCTTCCTCGTTTGTGTCAAAACTGGTGCCTCAATATCATGATCTATAACCTGTTCCATGATATCCAAAGGGGTAAACTTATTACTCAACGGTATCGATATATCTACCTCTGGAGATATTACAACATTTTTACCTCTAACTTCACTTTGTGACTCTACGAGCACTTGAACCTTTGGTACCTGCATTCCTACATTCTGAGTACTATGATGATAATTATTATTACCCCGATTATTCACCGGATTCTTGTATCTACCATGCTGATAATATCTATTATCTTTACTGTAGCCTCGTTGGAAGTTATTAATGTTTGTATTTCTGTGTCTATTATACCTTGTTCGTTTGTTACCATCTTGACCTTCTACAACTTCTGTATTGTCCCTTTGGAATTTACCTTGTTTCTTTTTTAGCAGATTTTTTTCAAATGTAATTATCTTGGTATTTGTTTGTCCATCTAATTCTTTGAATTCTGCTGTTTGCGCATATGGTAATAATTCCTTTTTAGTTGACTCTATTTCAGTGCTTATCGCTAACAGCCTTCTCTCCCTATAAGCTATTATATGTTTCATCAATTGTAATGAGCAATCTACCAAACACTGGTTCCATATGCTCTTAATTTCTCCATCTTGTAAACTACAAGGTTTATATATTCTCAATCCCTTAGGGATTAAGTTAGCATCAATATATTGTTGTAATAAAAGAGTATCTAGCCAATGGCTCATCTCTTCTTTTAATAAATTCTCCATTTTAATAAAGTTCTTACGAATATCCGTACCCCCCTGTCTATTGCTCGGTACTGTAGTGTTGACCTTACAACCCATTTGCTGTCTATATCCATCCCTTCTTTCCATTCTGTCAGAGTATGATTTAAATACCATATTAAATATATAAAAATAAAAGAAATTTATATAAAACAATATATATATATATATATATATATATATATATATATATATAAACAGGTAAACACAGTGAATAATCTGCCACTATCAGCCTTCACAGTATCACTATAAACTCAACCAATACAAATGTACTTCTGTGAAGTTTGGAGAGGTGACTATGTATGGGCCACCATAGACGTTGTTTCCCTATATACAAATATACAGCATAATAAAGGTATAGAGGCAATAAAATATTTCTTAGATGGTGACATAGATATGCCAGAACTTCAAAAGGAATTCATTCTTGATAGTATTCGTTTCATTCTATATACTAACTACTTCCAATTCATGGATAAATATTATATTCAAGTTAAAGGAGCAGCTATGGGCGCCAGCTTCGCCCCCAGCTACGCAAACCTGTATATGGGTCATTGGGAGTTGATGCATGTGTGGGGGGCGGGGCAGGGGGAGAGGCTGGCGTACTATGGGCGGTTCATAGATGATCTTCTTATTATATGGAAGGGTAGTGCCCAGGAATTGGAGGAGTTTATAATAGGACTTAACAACAACCAGAGAGGTCTTACTTTCACTTATAGTATAGTTAGTGAATCAGTTTGTTTTTTAGATCTTCAATTAAGTCACCTAGAAGGGAGGATCATTACCAAAAATTATGTTAAATCAGTTAGTACTAATAATTACTTACATCATAATAGTTGCCATTTAAAACAATGGAAGGATAATATACCGGGAGGACAATTTAAGAGAATCAGGAGGAATTGTAATCAAGATAAAGATTATATGGAACAAGGAGAAGCATTAAAATGCAAGTTTATTAATAAAGGTTACCCAAAGGAAGAAATAGACAAGGTATACCAACAAACAAAGGATATGGATAGGGAATTGATGGTGAAGCCAAAGGATGGATTAAATCAGAGAAAGTCGGGACAAAAAAAGAGTACCCTTCAATACACAGTATAATAATGCCCATTATAAAATTAGAAATATTCTTAGAAAACATTGGGCAATATTGATGCAGGATTCGGCACTGAATCAACAAATAGAGGTAGTTCCAAATATAATATTTACTAAAAATAAAAACTTAAAAGAATTTTTTTCTAGGAAAAAGGGTAAAAAGAGAGCTTTAGGTGGTATGGAAAATAGAGAAGGCAATTTTTTGCAGAAATTTGGAGTCTATAAATGTGGTATGCAAAGATGTATAACATGTGACTTTTTGGATCATAAGTGTACTACATTTTCTGATGCTAGAGGACAAGTTGTCACTATTAATAATCATATTACGTGTAATAGTGTATATGTGATCTATAGAATCACGTGTCCATGTTCTATTAGTTACATTGGGAGGACTAAGAGAAAGATGAAGGAAAGGTTTTTGGAACACAGGAGGGCTATTTCTAACCAAGATATGAAATATCCATTATCTAAACATTACAAAGAAGTACATCATTCTTCTATGGAGGGTACAGTACTGTTGGCTTTAGAACAAATTTCTGCTTCTTTGAGGCAAGGGGAGAGATATGAGCAACTTAGAAAAAGAGAAACCAATTGGATTTATAAATGTAATACCTTGATTCCAGGGGGTCATAATGATAAATTAGATGTTTATACATTCATGTGAAAGGAATTTTTCATTTATTTTATTTTATTTTATATTTTTTTATTTTATATTATTTGTTAGATTTGTTTCATATTATTATTTTTATATGTATTTTTTATTTTTTATTATTTTTCATTTATTATTATTTTCATTATTTTTATTGGTTTTATATAGATGTTAGTACTGGAGTCTTGAGAAGATTTAGATCGATGAAAATTAGTATATTGGGATGGCTTTTATATTTGCTCTGTTGATATAATGGAATGTGGAGACGTCATGATGACGTTAATCTGGCGCCAGATTTAAATAGAAGCCGGGACTATTCACCCATGAAATTCCCTGAGGAAGTGCGTTTTGAACACGAAACTAGTCGGAAAGAAAATACTATTCTGTCATTGAGAAGAAAGATACGCTATATTGTTACATTTTGGATGCCGGAGGAGTGTTTCAGATTTGTTTTCTCTTTTACTATGATCGCAGTAGATACAATATAACCGTAAAAGAAAAGGATAAGGAGGAGAATCACAGAACGGTTAATGTGAATGTATCCAGTGAACAATTATTGAAAGTCCAGGAGGAGGGGTTGACAGACGGGAGTCTGCTGGGGAAAAAGATTGCCTAACTCATACTCTGCCCGCGGATACTGAGGTGGGATCGATATTGGAGGTAACTTTAATTCTTAGGTTGCCAGACCAAACGACCCGTAGGATCAGAAAGACTGGTGATTCCATAATAGACGGGAGAGTCTAAAAGTTACGGCTGAGAGTCTAAAAGTTACAGCTTAGACCTCTAAGCGACTGCCCGCTAACCCCTAACTCTAGTTGACACATCTACTACCATTTAGAACTATGCGGTCCGTATATATTTGAGAATTCTTTATCATCTAAGATTGTGACACTCAGACGGACAGGACCATTGAGGACTAAGTGCACCAACGTATGTTAAGCTCCGGAGCTATAGGTGGTCTACAGTTCTTTATTGGCATTGTGCACTGTTATTGTCAGTAATTTATAGCATTATATATATGACATAACAAGTTATATGTTTTATTGTATATCATTTTAATAAATTTATACAGTCTACTTGAGCGCTCTCCTTTTGTATTGGAGTATATATATATATATATATATATATATATATATATATATATATATATATTATATGTATATATTTAATCAAAATTATTCAACCCTATTGCAAATCAGGTTTATTGTCAAAATTTATAGACCTTCAGCTGTTTGCAATGAACAAATCAAAGATAAGCAATTGAAATAGTGCAACACAATGAATGCTTCAAGTGGTTTCCCCAAATTCAACTGAAAATGCAACTTATAATGACTTCTCCAGTCTCAAAATGATTCAACCACTTCATGGCAAGCATCTTTAGTACTTAGTAGAGCACCCTTTTGCTGTGTTGACCTGCTACAGATGAGATTCATAGCCAGACACCAGCTTCTGGCAGTATTCATGAGGAATCTTAACCCATTCCTCATGACCAATGGCCTCCAGTTCAGTAATATTCTTGGGTTTGCGTGCTGCATCCGCCTTCTTCAAATCCCACCAGAGATTTTCTATGGGGTTCAAGTCAGCTGATTGTTATGGCCACTGTAGAATCTTCTAGGACTTCTTCTGCAATGAAGCCTTGGTGGAATTTGAGGTATGCTTGGGATCCTTGTCCTGTTAGAAGGTCCAATGATTCCCAAACTTCATCTTCCTCACAGATGGCATAATGTTTTCTCCTACGATTTCCTGATACTTCAATGAATCCATCTTGCCTTCCACACAATGCAGGTTTCTAGTGCCAGAGGGTGCAAAGCAGCCCCAGAGCATCACCGAGCCACCAGCATGCTTAACTGTAGGCAGGGTGTTCTTTTCAGCGTATGCTTCATTCTTCTTCCTCCAGACATCCTGCTGATCCATCGGGCAGAAAAGTTTCAGTTTTGTTTCATCGCTCCACAGAACAGAATCCCAAAACTTCTGTGACTTAGTTATATGATTTTGAGCATAAATGGAGCCAACTTTTCTTGTGCTTTTGGGTCAGTAGTGGTGTACGTGGAGACCTTCTGCGTTAGTAAGCACCTTACTGTGCTCACTGAAACCTCAGTGCCTGTTGCCACCAGATCTTGCTGCAGGCCTTTTGCAGTCATTCGAGGGTTTTTCTCAACCTAGCTTCTCAGAAATCTGGTTGCAGCCTTTGACAGCTTTCTTTTTCTGCCCCGTCCTGGTAGTGTAAATATATATATATATATGAAAAAAGAAAAAAGCTCCAAGCGCTAGCTAACCTTAATATATCCTTGTGATTCATATAGTGAAATAATTAATAACTAGTGTATAGAAGGCTGCAAGGACTAGAAGGGTTCTCCAGCCCCCCAATAATTGAATCCAAAGCTTAAAGTACAAGTACAAACAAACAAAAGGAAGCCGTGTGCTACTCCACACAATAGTGCTATAATGTGCCCTGTGCTGAGAATCTATAATAACTCTATATAAATAAAATTGAGGATTTAGTTATGTTTTGGCCAAAAGATATAAGCTCACCAACCCCGTCATTGTACGTCAATATATGGTGAGTACCTACACAAATATACTGAACAAACCTATCTAAGTTAAAAGTGGAATTAAAAACAAGCCCTGAAGAAGTATCATGAAACTAGTTGGTATGGACCATATAAGTATGATTTATATGTGTCTTGTAGGTTCTCAGAACATATATAAAATGTACACAATGCTTATATCTTTTGTCCAAAACATAACTAAATCCTCAATTTTATTTATATGGAGTTATTATAGATTCCCAGCACAGGGCACATTATAGCAATATATATATATATATATATACTAGTTGAAGAGTCCGTTACACGTGCCACTGCCAGCCGGTCGCAGCGCAGTCATGCTCAGTAGAGACTGCCCGTGGCTGATACAGAGCTGGACGCTCCTTCGGACCGTCCAGCTCTGTATCAGCCGAGGCGCAGGCAGTCTCTACTGTGCATGACTGCAGCACGTGCAGCAGGCTCTACTGTGCATGACTGCAGCACGTGCAGCAGGCTCTACTGTGCATGACTGCAGCACGTGCAGCAGGCTCTACTGCGCATGACTGCGTCGTTACACACATTTTAGCAAATTATTATATAGGATATATATATATATATCCAAATTCTTTATATCGTAAGCACTGTCAGGACTTCAAAAAAGATTTGAAATAAAATTGATTTAACTGGATCAACGTTTCGGCTGTAACATGTCAGCCATCCTAAGAAGTCCTGAGGGTGCTTATGTTCTAAAGGACTTGGATATCTATGCAATATTTCATCAGCACCCAGTAAGCGTGAGTGCTTCCTAGAAACATATATATATATATATATATATATATATATATATATATAATAAAAAGCCAGAAAGTTTGTCACAATGCAGTCATGTGCAGTAGAGACTGCCTGTGTTAGGCCAGTCTCTACTGCGCATGATTGCATCGCTTGAGTGAGACTGCGTAGAGCAGTGAGGTAACAGCAGTATGCAGAGCAGGTCTGGGTAATGTTAACTCTTTGAGGGCCAGCGGGGTACGCAACTTATTGCTTTGCAATGCGTTGTGTACCCCTCTGGCACACAAAATGTTAAGAGGCCGGTCCTGCTCTGTGTATTGCCGTTACCTCACTGCTCCACAGCCCGTGCACACAGGCTTTTACACTAGTATATATGTGTATATATATATATATATTGATTGATTGCCCTTTATGGCAAGTCTGTTCCTCCTGGCTGAGTCTCTCTGAGATTCTGCCCGTACTTTATGAAGGGAGCCTGAAGACAGAAGATCAGTGAGTAGCCCTTTGAGTGCCTTGGGTAACTGTTATATTATGAGCTATCTTATACACTTGTATAAAAATACAATGACTATGCACTCATTTATGGCTCTATTTCTCTTCACGGGGGTCTTGAAGTACAGATGGATACTGTCCTTTTCTGATAGTTAACCCTTTCCCTGATGTTCTGGATATTGGGAGTGTACCTTGGTTTTGGGCGCTTTGGGTTCTTATTTCCAATACCCCACTACTAGGACATTCATTTTTCCACTCCCCCAGGTCTTCCATGGGGGTTTTGGGTCTTTTCCTTTATGTTTTATCATGGATCAATTTCTCTGTAGTGGCTTCCTTAAGAACCAGAGCCTGCCTGTGGTCATCTTTGTGCAATTGACTTATATGGGAGAAACTTTCTTGGGACGTATCTTTGCAACCTTTTTGGCTACAATGGTCAGAGAGGACTCTATCTTCTTGTTTCCTCTTGCCCTTGAATCTGACCCACTTTCTGAGTATCCACAGAGCATTCTATAGCTAGGTAGTCAGAGTAATGGGTGTTGCTAGGCAACAAGCAAGGAAGAAGACTACAGTTCCCATAATGCCCTGTTTCCCAGGCTTTTTTTCGATTGTTTGGCTCACTTACATCTACCTTTCTTATCCTACTCAGAAGGTTTCAATACAGTAGTGGTGGCATTCAATGCCAGAATATATAGTTTAATGCACTGTAGGCTTACTGCTAATAAAAGCAGATGTATATGATAGATTCAAAGGAAGAGCTAATCTCTGGATTAGAAATAATCCCTAGTATCTATGTGCTAGATAGAGTCCGTTCAGTGCAATGCCCAACTGTGTATAATGTTATGATTAAAGGTGGCACGCATAAAACATAACCTTTATTTAGTATAATTTAAAAACTGGATAGTGTTTGGCCATACAGTATTAAGCCACTTAAAAGTTGTGATGTTGTGAACTCATAAGTCTGATACTGTTCAAATTATCCGGTACTTGGCACATTAGATTCAGACATCCACCATATTAAAACAAAATAGTATTAGGGTTAATATCTCTCAAGTATGCAGTATGTAGATAGCTGGTAGATGTAACACAGTTCCTCTAACTGAGTATAAATCAAAGTTTGTATTTATACTGTTCTGGTGTTTTGAATACACTCTATTTTTTAACTTTAGCTAGTTGATTACATTGGCACAATGGCCAGAGACAATCAGCTATGCAATATTGTTGTAGGAGGCTCGTATCTATCGTTCATATGGCTCCTGTAGCTAAATAATTTATTTTGATGAAGTACACATGTTAATCAGTCTAAACAGCAGTGTATTAGTGCATTTGAATGGGTAACATGGCAGGACACCCATGTATATAGCAGGAGCCTCTCCTGTGAATCAGTTATGAACTGTGATTAAAGGAAATCAGTTCATGCCTTATAGTAACTACAGTGTCTCTCTGTTGCCGCTGGATTACTATGAATTTTATCCCAGTAGGTAAGCTCTATCCTAGTCAAAGATAGTAGGTAATACAACTGAACAGCAGGATGCCCATGTTTGTATCAGTCTTAGTTGCAGTCTACTGATACATCCATAATACAATGTAACAGTAGGACACCCGTGATTGTATTTCACGTTGCTCCTGTAACTCTGTTTGATGATCAGATGAGATCAGTCTTAGTTGCAATCTACAGATAAATATGGGGAAATATCATAGCAGGACACTTGTGTATAGGACATGAGCCGCTCCTGCAACTCAGCTCTACACTTTGAATGGATCAGTTAATCTTCTGCGGTTTAACAATTATTGTTTCTAGTTTCTGCCGCTAAGTTACTTTGTGTTCTAACTCAATAAGTCTGCAATGCTGATCTGCTGGCTACTGAACGATTATTTAGTAGATCATTCAGTGTTAGTAGTAATTGTATGTTCAGTCAGCTACTATACTATAATTTAAACTAGTATTTCTAGAGCAATATATTTTTCCCCTTTTCCCAGTTGCCCAGTTTCGACGTGTTAGCTCACTGCTTCATCGGGGCTAGTGTAATACTGAGTGCTCCTGCATCCGGGTATATATAATCTACTTTCCTGGGCGGGAAGAATACCTCACTGAGTTTAATGACTGGCTTCTCAGCCACTAAGAAGTGCTCCAGTGCAATCAAAGATGATTTAATCTGTTTGGAGTCACATTTTCAAAGATATGTATCCATTAAATTACTTTCAAAAACCCTACTTTATGAGATACACATTAAGTTAATGGCAATGTAACAGCACATGGAATAGTAAATATATGAATTATAAGTATTGAATTGTTTAATATATAGTCAACATCAATATAATGGTAGGCATAGTTAGAGTGTCATGCATACAGTATGAAGGATGCTTAGAATGTAGCATCAAAGACTAACCAATGATATTGATTCCAGTCATTTAGATGGATAATTCCAAAGCTGAGTAAAATATTTTATGTTTTTAGAATTGATAATTTGATCTACTTGAAGAACATAATTACTATAGTATATGAGGATAGCGATTATACTGTTGTTATCAGTAAGATGATGTCTATCTATCACTGACATTGACTAGTCATGTATTGATAAATAATCAGATGTTAATTAGTATTGTCCCCACAGAAAAACTTTAAGGGGTAACCAATACTGTGTTGACTAATTATTACAAATTATATACAGTTGTTTTCCTGATATATACTATATATCTCTTGTCTGTTACTTCAGATTCATATTGTCAAATGAATAGATGGAATTTGAACCCCTCATTGATGCCTTTTGGCACTCTCGTTTTGAGGTACTAGATCCATTTTGCCTCTTTCTGGAGTAATTTTTGATCAGTCACCTTACGGCTGGTTTATTTGAACTTTGTCAATGCCAATAACTTGAATAGATTTTAAATCCCCATTATGCATTTGGTTGATTTGTTTGGCCACAGGTTTGTCAGGTTGATTTCTGACATCTCCCATGTGTTCTAAGATCCTGCGCCTAAGTTCTCTTTTTGACTTGTCCACATATTCCTTCCTGCAATTACATGTGAGCAAGTAAATCATCCCTGATGATTTGCAATTAATAAAATGGTAGATTTTATAAGATTGATTTGTTTGCATACTGTGAAAGTTTTTACTCTTGCAGGCATATTTGCATGCTGTGCAATTTCCAGTAGGAAAGAATCCCTTCAATTATATGTCTAACCAAATCTTTTTAATTCTCTGGTAGTGACTGCATGTTAGGTGATCCTTCAGATTCATACTTCTCCTGTATGTAATTTTTGGTCTGGTACCCACTACCTCAGAGATGTCTTTATCTGAGGTTAGGATATTCCAATGGCACTTCAGGATATTGGTAATTGCATGGTATTGACTGCTATATGTTCCAGTTAGGCGTATTTCTTCTTATTTGGGACCTTATTGATTGTTGGATGCAATCATTTATCCCTGTGTCAAAGAACCTTGTAGCACCGCCACTTCTGGCGATTCTCACAATGACGCTCTGGCGTCATTTCCACAAACTGTTGGCCGCGTCAATTCTAGATGAGTCATCTACAGGCACGAGGCTTCAGCATGCTGCAGGCCTCTGTTTTATGTGTTTGAGTCCTGTAGTCTCCTCCTACCTACTTCCTCCCTCTGAGCTGCTCCTCCTACCTACTTTCTGAGGAGAGGTTTAAAGGGCAGACTGAGTCCTGACTCAGTTACCCATACGTTGGTGTTCTGAGCAGTTCATTATCTAGTATTCCTGATTCCTGTGTATGATCGGACTTGTCTGTCCATCCATTCTGGTGTGTTGACCTGTGGCTCTGTCTGACTACTCTCCTTGTGCATTACGATTTGGCTCAGATATCCTTTCTGGTGCAAACCTGTGGCTCTGGCTGACAACCCACTCTGTGTATGACCTAGGCTTGTCTGACTACCCACTCTGGTGTTGACCTGGGGCTCTGTCCACTGCACATCCAGCATTCCATCACTTCAGTGGATATCCTATCTGGTACAGACCTGTGGCTCTGGCTGACTACCCGCTCCGTGTATGACTTTGGTTCGTCTGAATATCCTATCTGGTGCTTACTAGAAGGCCCTGTCTGTTCGTTCCTTTTGGTGGTTACATTTTTCAGACATCCTTCCTAATATTGACCTGGGGCTCTAGCAGACTCCCAAGCTGAGTCAGTATCACTCTTGGGTGTTACCTTACCACAGGACTCCAGCAGGCTGAGGCCTAGTCTTGGACAGTGTGGTGGTGATTTGGGAGACTGCTATTCCTGATACAGTACTCGTCTTTTCGATCACCCACTGTGTGTATATATTTATATTACATTGCTGTTATTATTCTCTTAATAAAGGTTATATTAACTATATCATCTGACTCCTGGTTTTGCTTGCCCACCGTAACACCCTGTCAGATTCCAGCGCTCTTTGGTACACCCTTTTTAGAGTTCTATTGGAGTAGCCACGTTCTTTAAACCTTATTTTTATTTTATTTGGCTTTGATTTTAAAATCATCCGTATTGCTGCAAATTCTCCGCAGCCTAAGGTATACTCTTTTTTTTTTTTTAAATAGTATTGGTTGCACACTCTCTGCATGTAGGAGGCTATTAGTTGCAGTTTCTTTGCAAAATAAGGTAGTCTGTATCACATTGTCTGGACCACTTTGAATCTGTATGTCCAGATGAACTCTGAGATTTATTGTGTTTATGTTTAACAGAGTTACAAATTCCAGAAACTTCTCAGGTGTACCGGTCCATAGCAGTACCACTTCATCAATAAACCATAGCCATAATGGAATCTTATCAACGTATTTTGACATCTCATCAAAGAAAATAAAGTTGTGCTCCCACCAGCCTAGATATAAATTGGCATGGGGGGAGCATGGGCAGTTCCTTGTATCTAGTGGTAAAATTCTCCATTGAATAGAAAATAGTTATGGTTCAGGATGTATTCAAGCATTAGAAGTACAAAATCATTGTGTAATCTTTGTTGAGCTCCTCTGGTGGCTAGAAAACTTTTTGTGGCTTTGAGTCCTATATTGTGTATGATGCTAGTATACAAAGACTCATTGTCAACACTAGCAATTATTTTCCAAATATAAGCCCTCTAGATGTTTGAGGGCATCTTGGGAGTCTTTTATATAAGACTGTAATGCTGTAACAAATTGTCTAAGAATTTTGTCAACATAGATGCTTGGCTTTTTCTTCAGGTTACCAATTCCTGATACAATCGGTCTGCCAAGTGGTTCTCTGGCATTTTTGTGGACCTTTGTGAATGGTATAAAGAAATATTCAGACTCCTCTATAATTAAAATTACACATTATAATGCTTCATCAAGGATAGGTCACAGTTAACCCTCGAATGTTTCTGTTGGGTCACTTTTGAGTTTTTTTTAGCAGTTAGTATCACTTAGGACACTCCCCCACATAGTAATCAGTTGATAATATCACTATGTTACCACCTTTATCAGATGGTTTGATTGTGATAGATTCATTACTAGTGAGTTCTTCAAGTGTCTTTCTTTCTCTATAATTGAGGTTATTTGGTAGTCCCAATCTGTTTTGTGCAGCTAGTTGTTGCAGGCTTTCACATACTGTTTCTACAAAAATCTCCATCTGTGGTGAGACCGTCACTGGTGGTGTGAATTTATTCTTCTTTCTGAGATCTGTAAATGGGCCTTTGGGCATCCTCTGAAGGACTGGACTGAATACATGGACTCTTCCTTTTCTTATGAAGATTCTTATGACTCTGATCTGGTCTGTACTGTTGAGGGGCTCATCAAGGTGGTGTTGGTCACTGATACCACTGGTGCGGGAGCTTCTCTAAGCTATACCCTTTTACGGCTGAGGCTTTGGTTCAGTGGGCTTCTCTATCTGCCACTGACCGCCCTATCTTGCACTTGGCAAAAGACACTGCCCTTCCCCTGGTTAATGCCACTGCACTTAATGACCAGGCCTATGAGAGGTAAAGTATATCCTTACTTGGGAGGAAGTTCATGTTCCAGCCATCTCAGCTGTACACATTTCAGAAATGGAAAATATACTAGAAGACTTTCTCAATTGTCATGATGTAGACCCAGGAAACTGGGAGCTTCCTCTGGAGGTGTTCAACATGATAGTTCAGCACTGGGGGTGAAGCAATAGACCTTACGACAACCAGGTAGAACAGGAAAGTTCTGACATTCTGTGCTCCAATGAGGGATCCTCTGGCCTTCGCAATGCATGCCATGTCCATTCAATGGAGTTTTAACCTGTGTTTCACTGGGTTCACTTTGAAAATGTTGCATAGAAAATAGTGTGCAACTACATGGCACATTAAGCATGTTGCAGTGATGAAAAGGGAGACAAGAGAATCTCACCCTGCATCAAAAGTGCAAGATTCTCATGTCGCCTCCTTAAACTTTGCTGTCCAATTTTGCTGAGTGCTGAGCCGGGCTTTCTCTCCCCTTCTCTCTAGATACAGAATTTGCCCTACTTTATAAGAAACTCTGAAGACATTTGAATCTTGTTGTTGGCTTGTTGCTGAGCAACCCCTTCTCTGTGTGCAGTCTGCCCTCTCTCATACAAATTATCCCACTAAGTGCCGGAGAAGCCCAACACATCACTGTGCATCACTTTGCTTTCACTTTTAAACTCAACATACTCACAGATGGTTGGTGAAAGGACCCCAGCCTGGAAAGTCACGCTGACAGCATCATGCTCATCCAGTAACTGCTGCAGAGCTCTGATGTATTCTACTGCAGAGCTCAGGGTCTCCACTTTGCTTAACTTCTTGTTGGCTGCACCATTTGGGACATGCTTCCGGGGAGTAGCAAAGCCCAAGTTGACCAATTCACTCTGTTTCTCTCCCTCTGGTTCATTGTGGCCACTGCTGTTGGCTGCTATTTGGGGAGGTTGTACCTAAAGTCATTGAAGTTGAGCCTCCACTTACACCTCATTAGCACCGGTGAAGATGACCGCTGCCTCTTGAGCTGCTTTGAACCCAGCTTGCTGCTAGGCTGCCGCCCTTCAGTGGGGCTGAGTTGAAGCCTCTGTGTAAAGAAGCAAGCTGGCTGGAGGAAGTGCTGACTGGAGCCGCTCTCCATCTTGGCAGTGCTACTGCTCTCCATTTGGTTGGCTCTACAAAAAGGGGTAATTCCACCAACCATCTCGTATGTTGAGTTTAAAAGTGAAAGCAAAATAGTGTGCACAATAATTAACAGCTCTACTTTATTATTATTTAATTAGGACCCAAGCCATCCCTCAGTTACACAATCAAAATTAGGACCCAAGCCAGCCCTCACTTACACAATCAAAATCTGAAGTCTTTTGTATGTTTTTTTTTACTCAAGGGGTTAATGCAGCAAACAATATTCTGCCATGTGATTTCAGAATGTCGCTATTTTCATGGAGGTGGCATTCTGATATTGCTGTTTTCAACACAACATTTTTAATGCTCCTTTGTGTTGTGCTCCCAGTAGAGCCGATATTTTCAAAGGATATTGTTTCACTGTATTCCTGTCATTCCCAGGGTGAGCAGGAAGATCAGGATGAACAATGCAATGGTTAACCTAATCACCCCATTCTGGCCCAGGAGGGCATGGTTTGCGGACCTAGTCAGTCTTTCCACTGAGAATTTGATTCTTCAGCTACCCAGAGCAGATTTTTTACTTCAGAGGCCCTTGTGGAGAGCCTGGCCTTGAGATGGCATGAGGCTACCATTCTGAAGAGGTTACTTAACCTCCACCTTGATCCAGCCTCAGAAGCCTATTTCCTTCAAGGCATACCATAGGGTCTGGTTTGCAAATTTCTCTCTTTAGCATTCAATAAACTTTTTTGTTGTAACTCCTGGACACAAATATATGCATCATTTCTTCCAACTGCTGGCAGGACTGTTCACCCATACCACTGTAAGTTATTGCTAATGATATAATGCTTTGTACAGACCAGGAGGGTGAAAACTGTTCACTTCAAGTGACACATTAATGGTTGGCCTCATAATAAACACCAAATGTGGTCATTTTCTACTAACCAGGATGTCCAAGAAATTAATTCTGGATGTACTATAATTGAGTGTCTACTGTACCTGGTAAGGAGTTCAGATTTTTCATGTGCTTCCTTCAGTTACATGCCAGGCACAAAAAATATATTGTCAATATATGTTAAATATATCACCACTCAAAATCATTTAGGATATGTAAATGAATTTTTATGCCATTAGTGCAACCAACTGCATGCTTCTCAAATCTAAAATAATTACTATCAACAATGCGTTGCATTCCTCTCTGGGACTCAAAAGGGTTAAAACATGTATTATTGTGCTGTTTGTAAATATGCCTCCATTTAATCACATATGCCCAGCTTGTTAAAAATGCCATAATTAAAATGCCATAAATAAATACATAGATTAACTTTTTCATGTCTCCAGAAATGCCATAATTAAAATACCTTAAAGAAAATACGTAGCTTAACTGATCTTTAAAACGGAACTTTCACCCCACCATGACCTTATCTGTGTGTGTAGCATTAATGTAGTTATAAAGCGCTGTGTAAGTTTAAAAATCAGAAAACTGATCGACGAGGCACAAAAGAAGATTAAAGTTTATATTTGTGACGTGTAGAGCATTGTGAGTTCTACTGCGCATGTCAATCTGGTTACTGTTTGGTTACTTAGTCACTCCTGTCGTTCTCTGTTAACCCGCCCACGTCGTCCTTGTCCTGCCCTTATGTGACATGTCACCTGGAGCTCACGAACCTGTACTAGACTGGAATTACCCATAACTTTTGCCCATAACTGAGCAAGTGGTACAAACGCAAAGCATACTGTTTGCACCACTGGCTCAGTTATGGGCAAAAGGTGGCTGAAAGTTAATTGCAGTCTAATACAGGCTTTTGCACGCCAGGTGACGTGTCACATAAGAGCAGGACAAGGAGGACGTGGGCGGGATAACAGAGAACAATGGGGGTGACTAAGTAACCGAATGGTAACCAGATTGACATGCGCAGTAGCTCTCACAATGCTCTACATGTCACAAGGTTAAACTTTAATCTTTTTTTGTTCCTTATAAAATTACACAGCGCTTTATAACTACATTAATGCTACACACACAGATAAGGTCATAGTGGGGTGAAAGTTCCTCTTTAAATAGCTTACAGTGCTTGAATAAATGCCAGCACCTATTTTTTTTTTTTTGGAGTCGGCTGCCTTTAAATCTGGCCCTATGACTCACAGCTTTTCATATCACTACTACAAACCGCCTCGTCAGGAGGAGGAGGATCATTTATTGCACAAGTTGCAACAACAATGGCCACAGTCAGCATAGTAACTCAAGCACATTAACAATCACCAAAAGAATCAGAGTAAATCAATAATAGGAAGCGGGGGCTTATATATTGGTGCTGCAGGGGAATATAATCATGCAAGCAAAAAAGAGAAAAAAGATAACCCTGTTAAACTAGCAATCAAAAGGGCTTTCCCCTTTCTAGATATCCTGATATAAGGGCAACAATTTAAAATAATTAAAACATAACTTTTAATATATCTAACAAAAAATATGAATATATAAGTGTACCATGGCATATCGGCTTGCCACAAAATTAGTGAAAACATGTGCAAGTTAAAAGAAAATCACTAAAGTGGACCCTCACTAGTAAATGTTCCTATAAAATAGTATCTACGGAGAATTGCTACTATATCTCACAAGAATCAATCTAATGAGAACAGGAACTAAATGATCCTATTTGAAAAATTAATCATCAGTATCAAAAAAATTCAAGGATTCTTTGAAAAACCTGTGCTTCCACAATGTGAATCATGGATCAAGGAATCACTCTCACCCTATAACCTCTGGGTATTAATCAGAAAAGATCCAGTTGTGGTAATATTTAAACCACATATTACAGAAAAATCATTAGACTAATGGAGCATTGCAGTGGCTCTAAAAATTAGAAGGAATCATCATAGTGAGGGTCACAACAAAACAAAAAAGCCAAAACATATTTCCTCAGCACTTTATCAAGGCAGCATAAGGATGTTGAGGCTCCACAACAGTCTCTTTTTAAATCAAAACCATTGCCAGTTCCTTTGACTGGTGTTGACTGGTGTTCAACCAATCAATTCAAAAAGTATGTTATTTCAGGATTAGGACTGGCTGTCAAAAGTTGGAGCCATAGTTGAAATACCTATTAGCGACCCTATATTATATATAAAAAACACTTAGGAACACTGAGGTATATCATTGACTTGCAGCATTAGCGGTGCGATGTCCAATCATATTTTACCGAACTTTGCTCATTAAACTTTGCTGGGAGCAAAGAACATGCACAAGCCATAATGATTCTCAAACTGCATTCTACATATATTCTAAGCAGATACTGATGAGACACTAAGGGGAAGGAGAACGGAAGTAGACACAACTTTTCTGGCTTCATGGCAACATTTCTACCGCAACTGGGGAATCTCGCCCTTTTGATGCTGGCGAGATTCTTATGTTGCCCTTTTCATCACAACAACATGGTTAATGTGCCATTTAGTTGTGCGCACAATAGTGTGCAACATTTTTAAAGTGAACCAGAGTATTTTAGGAGACTCATTGCTGGAAGAAGATCTTGGAGTACTTGTAGAATAAAATCTTGGCAGCAGTGATCAGTGTTAGACAGCAGTAACTAAAACAAACAAAACACTATCCTCTGTGGAATTTTTTACCTAATAAACGGTGATAGCAGATACAATGGATACATATATGAAAGGATTTGATGCATTTGTGGAAGGGTTATTTAATTTTTAATTTAATTTTAACTTGTATATTCTCTGGCAATGGCTGAACATGATGGGTAGATGTCTATTTCTTTTTTTTTTCTATTAACAAATCTTTATTGAGAGTTATTAAAGAAATACGAAGCATGTATGAAACATAGTAAGTATACAAGTATATCTGAAGTAAAAAAAGATAAGTTATAATTCAGGTTACAAGACAAATCAGCATTACAGATGTGAAAATGCTAATATCAGGCAACAGTTACTTAGTCATAATAATATTTATGCAATGACCGACTGTACAGGTAACAATAAAAACACATAATAGAGAATGCATCGTGGTGCGGACAAACATAGACAAACTGAAATAATCATGTGGGATGCAAGAGTATATCTAGTAACTGCATAGCAGGAATCATATTTAAACCCCATAATAGGCAATCTGCATCATTTAAAGAGTAGTCAAAACGGTATCTGCTATGATAATATTGAAAGTCTTGAGAATAGGCCATATCAAGGCTTAAATAAGTAGTTCAAGACCTATAGCACAATATGAAAATAGGGAAAAAGTTAACAGACTTCGAGTCAGAATTCCTGTGTACTGGTAAAGGACACAGGGGAGGGGAAGGGGATGGGGGGGAGAATCAAAGGCAGAAATTGAAGGATATAAGAACCAAAATCCACAAATATCTGTAATCAAAAGGCATGGGAAGCTAGAGAACTATCGAGAAGTAATTGAAAGTCATACAGAGAGGACAGGCATTGCTCAATAAATATTTAAGTGCTGTCAAAAGGTAAATCCACATGGGACCGGGCAATAGAACAGATTAAACACACTATGTCACAGACCGAGTCACAAGTGTAAAACCCCCTAAAGTTAAAGAGTCGCCAGAGTCGGCCCCGGCCCACGCGCTGGACCGGGGGCGGCACCGGCAAGTCCAGAGAATGAGCAAACAATGGCAATATGGCAGAATAAGCATGGTAATAGGAAAAGTGCACTGGCATGAAAAAACAGAATAGTACATAAGCTATCAAAACAATGCTATAAAAAAGGTAGTAGTGATCCGGGTATCAGCTAGTAAACAGTATCGCTTGGACAGCAACGTGAGGTACATACAGTTGGGTAGAGAGTTTGTTCTGGGCGTGTTTGAAAGACAGTGATAGGGAGTATAGTAGTCCTGCCAGATATAATTTACAATGTCCCAGAGGTGAAAGTCATCTATAGCCAGTGTGATACAAGTAATAAGACACAAAACATCATCTGGAAACTTCACGGAGGCCCCCGGGCCCTAGAGGGCCCTCTAGCGGGTCCCCAGTGCTCCTTAATGTACATTAGGACCTATGGTTCCCGGACAGGGATGAACCGTACATAGTCACTGCCAAGCTTCAACAACAGACGGACTTCAGCTTTAGCTCAACGCATGACCTCCGCATCATAAATCCTGGGTTCAAGGAGTATACATCCCAGGAACAAGAGACTAGCCCAGCGAAGAGTCAGAGTCAGAATCCCAGGGTCCCACTACAAGGCACCTTTGCAATATGTAGAATCCCACAGCAAGGAGATAGAGGTAGTGCGCCGTATCCTACAGCACTGAATATCAAGAAAAAATGCCAGCACTTTCCCCGAGATCAGGGCTGAGTGCCCCTGAGCAATGTGTGCCACACTGGAACAATTGGCACTGGATATATTGATGTTAGACAGCAGCCGGTGTAACTCATTTGCAAGAGCAAATGTAGGGCCAGGAACCATCTCCGCCAAATCCAACTCTGTCGCCATGTGGCAATCTTCCACCACTGCGTCGTGGGGTACATATACATCGTCTAGCCACAGAGCAGCGAATTCTTCATGCACAATCTGTCATAGCTCCATCCGAAAGGCACCAAAGCTCTCCTGTAGCGGTGGCGGCGGGTGCTGTATCACCGGAACAGGGGTTTTCAAAAGAAGGTGAGTATTGGGTGTTGAAGCCGGGGGTATCTCAGGAGGCACAACATCAGAGGCAACAACACGCACAGGGAAGCAAGTGATGGCAGCACCCCTCTGAGCAAGCAGACCAACTTCCATCATGGCGTGCAGTAGCGCTCTCCGGTTGGAGCAGCACGAATAGAAACATCCACGTTGTATCAACATCGTAAGTATGGCCCCGGTTAGCAAAAGGTATGACAGGAATCCCCATTAAATAAGATGTTTATCAAATGAAACAGCAAACAGCCGTCTGAGAGCTTATACAGTTGATAAATAAAATAAAGTAGCTCTTGAGTCTAGGAGCTCAAGTGAAGTGCAACCATCTTGGTCCGAAGCTAGCTCCTCCCCCGTAGATGTCTATTTCTGTCTAATCTGTTCTGTAACTATGTAATGAAATATTCTAACATTGTATGTAGGTGGTTATTAAAGATCTTTCAAAGTGACATAATAATTTTAATGCTACAGGTCTAGTTACATAGTAGTTTAGGTTGAAAAAAGACCTGTGTCCATCAAGTTCAACCCTTTTCCTATTCTTGTTTACAGCTCTTGATCCAAAAAAAGAGAAAAAACCCTCAATACAGCAATTTAAAATTCTGCTTTGAATGGGGGGAAAAATTCCTTCTTGATTCCATGCGGCAGTCAGATTTTTCATTGGATCAATAAGCACTAAATAAATATTAATCCCAATACTAACATACATAGACCTCTATGTTCTGCTCTTTTTAAAAAGTATCCAGGCCCTTTTTAAACGCATCTACTGTATTTGATAGCACCACCTCTTCAAGCAGTGTATTCCATACCTTTATTGTCCTTACCGTAAAGCATCCCTTCCACTGTTGTAGATGAAATCTCCTTTCCTCATGTCTAAGCAGGTGACCTCTCGTCCTTTGAACTGTTCTGTTAACGCCTTAATAACCTTTGACGGTCATAGTATGTCATGGGTAAATCTGACTGAATGACCCATGACGTACTATGGCTGTCATGGAATTCCGTGCTCCCCCCGCTGCTGCACGCCGTTCGGGGAGTCCAGAATCGGATTCTTAAAAAAAAAAAGTTCCGTGGTCCTGTAGCAACCGCCGCGTGCCTGCACGGCCGGTCATTAAGGGGTTAATGAACAGGTCTTTGGAGAGCCCTTTGTGCAGGCCCCGAACATATTTATATAATGTTATCATATCCCCTCTAAGATGCCATTTCTCTAGTGTGTACAAGTTTAAATTTTTCTAGCCTTTCTTCATAACTAAAACTTTCCATTCCCTTTATTAGTTTTGTAGCCCTCCTGTGTACTTTCTCTAGTTCCATAATGTCCTTTTTCAGAAAAGGCGTCCAGAATTGAACAGCATATTCGAGGTGGGTCTTACCATGGACCTGTAAAGAGGCAGAATAATAACTTCCTCCCGCGAGTCAGTACCCCTTTTAATACATGCCAGTATCTTATTGGTCTTTGCAGCTGCCAGCTGGCGCTGTGCGCAACTGCTAAGTCTATTGTCTACCATTACTCCCAAATCCTTTTCATTAGTAGATTTCCCCAAAGAAACAACATTTAAACTATATATTGCATTTTTATTATTATTATACCCAAAATGCATAACTTTACACTTCTCTATACTGAATCTCATCCAGTTCAGACTTTATTACCCTACTTAATATTGTGTCATCGGCATTAAATAATGACTTACATGTCCTTGATAGGCAGTGACATTTTTCTCCTTTTTATACCTGGAGTGCTTTTGTATCTAGGATTTGCATATCTGTTGTTAAAAAAAAAAAAAAAAAACCTCTGCTTAACTGATTTGTACTAGTTTCCAGAGATCGCTTAACTTTTTTTATTTTCTAGTGTTGATGGAAAATGTTGGCGAAGAACTGGACCCTGTTATAGAACCTCTGCTGCTAAAACAGACATTTAAACAAGGAGGAAGCATATGCATTCGGCTTGGAGATTCCACTATAGAGTATGCCCCAGACTTTAGGTTTTATATTACAACAAAGCTAAGAAATCCTCACTATTTACCTGAAACCTCTGTTAAGGTGAGTGTAAATATGAAGTGAATGTATTGCTCCATTTTTTTAAATAATGAACAGTTCTTAGTTATTGTAACATTTATTTTTTTGCATTGTAAAATAACCTATACATTGAATATTCTATAGTTCAGTAACTGTGATATGTTGTAATCCATGAGAGTCCAAAAGTAAAAGCAATAGAGTATGTATTTGTTTTACTTCAGCAAAATCACTCTCCTTAACCCTTTGAGTGCTACGGGGGATTCCAGTACAGTGCAGCTCCTCTGGCATTCAAAGGCTTAAAGATCTGAGATGCTTCTTTATTTGATGTAAATAAAATATTGCTTTATTAAATGTGCTTCCGTTAGCATTATGATTTATAATTATTTCAAACTAGTTGTTTCCACTTTGGAGCTGACCACTCTGGTATGACCAGTGATTATTAATATTGGCTTCATTTCTTACTTTGGCCATGGCATAAATATGATTCTAACAAAGTAACTTCATATACAACTAAAACTACTGCTAACTGTGCGGTAACATTCAACATTAAATAATATAATTGTTTTAACAATTTATAAATAATTATATTAAAGTACCACATATAACACATTGAAATTAAGGCTTAGTTGTTACTTCAGTAGGTTACAGCTTATCTGTGAATATTTTCTATCCAATAAACACTATTTTCAACATAAATTTTGCAGGTAACATTGCTGAATTTTATGATCACACCAGAAGGTATGCAAGACCAACTTTTGGGAATTGTTGTGGCCCAAGAAAGACCAGATTTGGAAGAAGAGAAACAGGCACTCATTCTTCAAGGGGCAGAGAATAAAAGGTACCAACTGTACATAATCTTTATTTGACTTCTACCTTCTCTACTTCACAGTATCATGATATGTCACTATATTTTGCTAATAAATTGCTGTCCATCAATGAAGTATCCTATAACTGTGCATTCTTCAGTAAGGCAAGATGAGATATGAGATGATAATTGAGTGTTAAGTGATGATAGCACATTGTTAGCTTCTTGAAAACTAACTCTGTGTAGATGTAGCAGCACAGAGGATAAGAGGAAGGAACCAACCGAACACTTCCTGCTAAATAGAGAAAACCAGAAGAAGAGTAAAAAATGGTACCGATCAAGGACAGGCTGATAAGGTTCATAAATGAAAAAAACAGGCAGGGGTCAGGGGCAGGCTGCTAAGGTTCTTAAGCCGTTGTACAAGCTGAGGTCAAGGGCAGGCTGAAAACCAACTGGGTAAAATGAGAACCCCATGCAAGGGGGTCAAACTGGATAATCAGAAGAAAAAGGTGAGGGACAGGCCAAGGGTAAAGAAAATGATGAGACAATTCTAGTAAAGCACAACAACGTTGCTGAGTAAGAGCCCGACAGGAAAGCACCGAGATCTATGCAGCACAGGCTTATAAATGCCTCGGCGCGTCTGACGTCACCACGTGTGACGTTGATATACCGGAATAGCCCGACTCGCACTGCATATGCGCAAGCCGGAGGTGGAACACACATATTTATGTCATTCATTTACTCGATGGGCAGGATTTAATAACATGACCATGAATGATGGGTATGCATATTTCACAAAATATATAATTTAGACCTTCATCATAAATACCTGTCTGTACTCAAAAATAACAAGAGAGTCTGTAATACCTTATATAAAAGAACCTCATCCTAAACAAATTGAGTCAAAGAGGGTAAGAAAGGTTAGAAGGAAAGGAATGCTCACAATTTAACTATGATATACAGATAAAAAAGAAATGGAGAAAAACCTGATATATGGGTGAACCATATTTCACATTTCTACCTTAAAGATAGGATAATTACAGAATATGTTCAAATCGTAAAACACACAAGGCATGGTTACAAATTAACAATTGGCAAAATCACAAATAAAGTCTGAGGGTAGACAAGACTATCACTCATGTCAGATCAGCATCACTAAGAAAACAAATTTGTCTGAACAAATAAAATTAAGTGCTAATATGGTTGTCAAAGATTAAGTTCCACTACGGCATATAATATATACTTTGCTCCATCCAAATATATACATTTTGTTCACGAGAAGTCTCATGGGAAAAAAACACAATTTGCAACTTCAAAACTTTGTCTGTAGTGTATCAGTCTTATACACTATTACTATTTATATTGTATAAAATCAAGTTAATAGAGCAAAACCAAAAAAATACATATAGTCAAGGAATCAGCTCCCCTTTTAAACTTGTTGGTGAACATTCACTGCTTAGACAAACGGCCAGCGTCTGTTCTAATGAAGTTGGTGAATTATCCTCCAGTAAATTGTCCAAACTCTAGGATACAGTTACAGTGATACATCTTTTTACTGAGACACCGCTGCATTTGTCCGGTCTTGCATTACCTGTGCCAGGAATAAAGCCTCTCACTCCAAACCACCTGGTTTACTGAAACCACTACCCATTCCACAACAATCTTGGAAGCACCTGGCCTTAGATTTCATAGTGGAGCTCCCGAAGTCCAAGAACTGTTCTACTATCTTAGTTGTTGTGGATCAGTTTTCTCATCATGCACACTTCCTACCATTGCGTGGACTACTATCAGCACCAGAACCGACATATCTTTATGAAGGAAATCAATTGGTGTCAAACCGAGGTACCCAATTCATTTCTCAGTTTTGGAAGGCTTTCTGATGTCAACTTGGAGTTATGTTTCTCATCCACATACCATCCTCGGAGCAATGATCAGAGAACCATTCAAACCCTGCAGACATTACATAAATGCCAACCACTCTAACTGGGTAGATATTCTTACATTGGCAGAGTTCACTTTTAACAACCCTTATCATAATGCCCTGCATAATACTGCATTCTTTGCAGCTCTCTGGACCATCTTTAAAATCTGCCACCATCTGATGACCTTGGAGTACCCCTGGCAGACTCCCAAGTTCAAGATATTCAGAAAAATTGGTCAGAGGTACATCATCAGATTCAATATTCAGTTGATTCCTACAAAGAGACCGCATATTCCTCAAGGAGTGTCGAACCCAAATACCAACCCAGACAATTGGTCTGGCTTTCTTCTCAGAACCTGGGTATCGTCTGACCTTCAAGGAAACTGGGGCCCAGATTTGTCAGTCCATTTCACATCAAGTCTCAGGTCACCTCGGTCATGTACTCTCTTTACCTCCCTACCATTATGAAGATTTCAGACATGTCCCATGTCTCATTGCTAAAACCTGTGGTCCAGAACCAATATTCTTTTCCTGTTACACACCTGTCTCCAGTATTGGTAGTGGGGCATTCATCAAGAGTATGAGGGTCAGAAGATTTTGGACTTTCTACGGGTTTGTGGAGATTCCGATACTTGATTGATTGGAAGGGGTATGTCCCTGAAGAGCTGTCCTGGTTCAAGCATCTGATGTTCACGCTTCATCCCTCGTCTGGGCTTTTCATTGGTCCAGGTCTGGCTGTCTGGAAACCAGCCATTATGGGGTGCACTGTCACATCCGTGCCTGTATTGTTTGCATTTATCTACCTGGCTTCCATGATGGTAGATGTGCGTTCTCCGAGCTAGTGATTACTGTTGTTCTTGAAGCTATTCCTGCTTTTTGACTTTGGCCTGTCATCAACTTTGCTTTATCTTGTCCTTCTAATCTGCTTCTACAACTCTACCCATCCTTGGCCTGTCTACAATTATCTTGCTCCTACAACTCAGCCTGTCTATGACCATCCCTGCTTGGACGAGTCTCTGGTATTCGACCTTGGCCTGTCTACGACCATCCCCCCTGCTTCTTTGATTGTACGGTAACTGACTTCAGTCTGTCTACAACCAATCTTGCTTCTATGACCCACCAGTACTCAACCATGGCCTGTCTTCGGCTAACCTTGCTTCTGCGTTTCTCCGTTATACGACCTTGACCAGTCCACAACCTATTCTATCTACATACTACCCGGCATTCAACCTCAGCCTGTTCTTGACCATTCAGCAGCTTTGCTCCAAGGACTTCTTGTTTCCTCAACTTTCAGTCTCTGCCTAAACTACGTCTGCAGTATTTCAGCTGGCTATCCATCTCTCAGTCGTTTGAGTGGTCTGTCTCTAGTGGTTATTGAGTGTACTCAATCAGCTATCAGGCTTTGCAGCCTCTACCAATGATTCAGGCTTAGCCACAGCAAAGGTACACTCATCACTACCATCGCCCTCTAGCTGCTAGCAGACCACTCAGATGATCACCTCAGCTAATATTCAGCCCAACGTTACAGGTTGATTGTAACTATTCTGATATAAACTATAGTAGTAGGAGGTTTTTTAGCATGACTAGGGACTGTTACAAGTCACAGTTCGTTTGAGTGCCAACAATGAATAATAATTTATTGGATCTGGAGATAACAAATTTCATAGACATGGGGTCCAGTGTTCAAGCAGATGAACATCTTGGAAGCTATGATCACATAGTTTCATTTGAGCACAGTTTGTAGTAGCAAAAATGCGTATGTTCAAAATGTTATAAAACTGTTAACTTCAAAGTGTTAACAGTATCAGTGCAACACAGAGACTGGAATGAATTATTAAAAGGAAAAATATTGAGGAAAAATGGTCAGACTTCGAATTTAGAGTGGAGAATTATAGTCAACAGTATAATAGAAAAAAAAAATAAGGTAGTTTACAATCAGATGCTTAAATACAAATGAAAAGAAGGAGATGACATGGAATAAAAAGCATTTAAATTATTTAAGTTTGAAATAAAAGAGTATTCTGTCATCCAATATAGGTTACTGGTAACTTTGGGTAGGCGAACTGCCCTTTTAAGTAGGCAGGAACAATTGTAGAAGTGAATGCTGGGTGGAGCTTACCTCTTTTTCTTAGCTGCAGCCAGCCAATCCCCTCCAGTAAGATTTGTTCCTTGATCAAGATACAAGGCAAGAGAACAGTTCTGCTATAGTTTTAGCTTATTTTTTGTTTTCTGTTAGATATGGAATACCACCATTAGGCAGATTACCATTACTGACAATTCCCTAGTGGATAGCTCAGTTTCCAGGTGCTTTGGTGAACCTTGAGCCCTGGGGGGAAAATCTTGGATTACAAGTTCTTTCCTCAGGAGTTGCCCACTGAGGCTTCTTCTTTATACATGGAAATCTGAAGACAGAAGACCTGCTGAAAAGGTGAACAACCCTTTGAGTGCTGAGGTCCACATGTCCCACGCTTCCCCTCCACACAGGGGTCTCCTTTAGAGTTCCTAATACATACTCCTGCACGCACTGGGTTTATCTGTATGTCTGTTGGGTGTTTTGGAGCAAGTTTCTGTGGTAACGTAACCCTTTGGTTGCTGGTTTAGCATCTTTTGGGGGGTTGTTGGCACTTTCCCTACTGGGTTCAGTGTTTTTTTGGGTCTGGTGACATGTACTAGTGTTTTTTTGCTGTATTTTACTTCATGGTAAAACTTTGCAACATTTGAGTTTGCACGCTATAACTCAGACACCATGCTCCATTTACCCTTCTTACTACCTAGTCAATAGTTAGTGTCTCAAACCTTACTGGAGAGGATTGGCTAGCTGCAGCTAAGGAGAGAAGGTAGGCTCCACCCGGCATTCACTTCTAGAATTGTCCCTGTCTACTTAAAGGGGAGGATTGCCTACCCAAAGTTACCAGTAACCTATTTGGACTAAGAGAAAAGGATTTAACAGGTAAGATTAAAATCCTCTTTTCAAATAAGATGGTAGGTTAATACGTGAAGATAAGGAAATTGATAATGTTCTGAACAAATTGTTTTCATTGGTATATACCAAAGAACAATCAATTATAGAAAAGCCTCCACAATGCACAACCATGACAAAACACCTGGTACTGATGGTATACATCTAATGGTACTTTCAGAATTTAGTGCTGTGTTAGCAAGACCGCTATTTTAATCTTTTAAGACTCAATATCAACAGTGTCATTGCCACAAGACTGGCATAAAGCCAATGTGATGCCATTGTTTAAAAAGGAAACTAAAACTAGAACCAGTAAATTATAAACCTTTGAGTTTTACCTTGGTATTGCACACACTGTTTGAAGGGACACTAAGCAGATTTGTGCATTCAGTTTGGAACTAAATGAAATTTTAACAAAACTCACGTGTTTCATGAGAATAATTTCAGAGCAGGCACATGAAAAACTGGGTAGCAACGCAAGCAAGACAGGCCAGCTGCCTCTGCATGCTGCTAGTGTGACAGCAGGGGACCCTAAGTCACACTTGTCATCTGAAAGCAGTCCCACAACCACAAAGCAGCGGTGAGGGTGGCATTGGTGATTGGGAAGTAGTTACTGGGATTAGCTCCAGTATGGACTCTAATGCTGAGGTGGAAAGGGAATTGAGCAGCCAGACAAGGTCAAGGAAGCCTGCAACATCCCCCTGACCCTGTGATTCCCATTCCCCTGGCATTGTAACTCTGGGACATGATGCTGAAGAAGGCAGAACAGGCTAGCAGTATTAGCATCAGCACATATCAGATGCCTGTGCCTGCTGCAAGTGCTACCAGTGTGCCTTCTTCACCTGAAGAGGTTGCATGTGTGACAGTAGGGGACCCTCTGTCACATTTGACATCATGGCCAACCAGTCTCACTCCCATAGAGCAGCAGCAAGAGGTCTGTGGTGATGGTGGTGGTGGTGATGTGAGTGAGGGTGGAGCAGCTGGGCTGGAGGAGAGAATGAAGGCCTTTTTAGCAGAAAGGGAAAAAAAATGGGAGACAGATATGAAAATGAGAATGGACATCACCCCCACCACCAGTAGTGACATTGCAGAGTTTGCTGCTGCTGTAATTCCTGCTGCTGAGTAGTAAGGGCCAAATGTTGATCTGTCTCAGCAGCAGGATGATGATGAGCAGGCTAGTGTAACACAGACCACCGTGGCCACAGTAGGACTGGGTTCAAGCAGTAGTGATGTGGGACTAGGACAGGTTACACTTGCCAGCAATATTCCTGGTCATAATGCTGATTCCGAGGCAGTTGCAGCAGCAGCATAATCCTCTGTCCTAGCTAGTGAATGGGATTGTGGAGAAGAGAAAATATGTCATTTTTCTCCACCTGTCCCCTCCCTGAAGTCATGGGTGTGGGACTATTTTTCTCTTGGTGCAGACATCAGCAACGGCACTGTGCACTATGTGTGACAAGTCAGTGAAAAGGGGAAAGGAGGGTGCACACCTTGGCAGGATCACCCTCATAAAACACATGCGATACAGACACCTTGATATTTATGTGAAGCATATCAAAGCCAAACCCCCACAAGAGAATTTGGTAGCCACTGTCCCTGTACCCCCTTTCCCTTCCCAAGGGCACCAAGAAAGTAGGCAGATATCAAAGAGGAAGAAGAATAGAGGAACCCAGCCTGAGCCTGAAAGTTTGATGGAGAGTGAAACACCTGCCTAATGATCAGCTTCTTGCGCTAGGGGCTGGGCATGGGAATACGTAGCAACTGTCCCCGCCCCAGCTTCCGCAGGATCCTCTACCTCCTCCTCTTTTGGTTTATGACCTCTGGCAGTTCATGTCATTCAATGCACAGAATACACTAAGCTGGTGGCAGGGAGGAGTCATCATTATTACTAGATCTGCTACTTGTCATGTGTCCTTACTGGAGCAGAAAAGGGGCATAGTAACAGTAGTATTTGGTTTATGGGTGGGGGTGATTGGTTTGACATTACGAACTTAAGAGTTAAGGTGCTTGGTTGCACTTATACTAGTTGTTTGATACAATGCAGATGTGTCCATCTTTCCCAGTCCTTCCCTTATTTCACAACTTTCCTGCATAAACACACACACTGTGCACTTTGCAGTTGCTGATTAAAAGCACAGTTCCTTTCTGCTCTCACTGATAAAATTAGTATTCCAACCTCTATTGTAGCTGCTGATTACTCAGCACTAGTGTGTGTAGCTGAGTAGGGCTTGAACTTGGTAGCAGTGACTATGTTGATGGTGGCTGACAGGATGACTGCTTTGTAAAGCATCCTACTCCGTAACTGGAGCCCTTGTCCGGGCATCAGGCTTATCAGCCAAGGACACAAGAGAATATGGACAGTGGGATCTATTGGACACCCTGTTATGGCCGGTCGTACGACCTCTCAGGCCCTTATTTCAGATGGGCGAACACTGAAAGGCAGGTTGCCTTGTTTGGGAGCCTCGGCAACTCTCAGGTTGGCTAAAGCCACAAGGACTATGTACAGGACTGTAGGGCATTGAGAACTACATGTTTATGCATTCAACGACTACCTGTCGTAAACTCCCATCTCGGTGCTCGAATCCCCGACACCGAGTCGAACACGGGGAGTTGGAGGCAGTGAGTCGATGCCGGATTGGTTGAATCCCTGAGCAGGAGGTTTAAAGGTGTTCCATAGACCTAACATGGAGGAAAGCAGGCGGCTCAGGGATTGGTCGACCAGCAGACTCACTTTATGCACTGATTGGCCAGTGTTGAAGCGGAATATTCAAACTAGTCGAGGACGTGCTTCAACCCCTGGCCATTGTTCATTGAATGTGTATTCACGCCCCTCAGTCCTTGCTGTCTATTGTCTACCCTAGTCATGCCCTTTTGTGTAATAATGCAATCACGTCTGTCTTATTGTGCTGCCCTGACCCATTTGTTGTTGGTTCTTTGTCTGATGTGCTATGATTGTATTGTCTCTGAATCTAGCCCATTGTGTCATGTCTTCATCATGTACTGTCAATGTGGTTGAAGTGTATAAATAAGCTGTTTGTTGTACACAAAGAAGAAGAGTCCTGGTGTCTTTATGCTCTTGTGGTTTAAAGTATCCCCTCTGATGCCCATCTGAGCCATGTATCCTATATCGTCGACTGCCAGCTACCTGTGGATCCGATTACGAGTCGAGATTTCTGGATTTCGTATGCTGTCAGGCGTCAACGTGGATTCTGTTCGACATCACTGTGGTTCCTTCGACATCCGCCAGCTATCCTTCGACCGGGAGTAGAGGCCTCACTCTCTACGGCCCGTGGTATCAGTCTGCGACCAAACTCTGGCTTCAAGTCCGTTCAACCTTTTCCTGTTCTCTCAGACTTCCTCCGACTCCGACTCTGGAACCCCTGCTGCAGTGAGTGAGCCAAAGGTCCTCACCAGTAGCAATATTTTCCCTGAACTGAGGAGTGGGAATGCATTCCTTCTCAATGCAGAGAATGCCCCTGGGATAGTTGTTAGCCCTGAAGATGAGGACAGCAGCAGGCAGAAGGAATACAGCGCTGCTGACCCGGTGGACCCTGAACTGATGAGAAGGGATACATTCCTCACCAGCAACCCTTTTGTTGGCCCTGAAGGTGATAGGCCCAGCAGACTGACAGAATCCAGTGCTGCTGCCCCTGGTAACTCTAAACTGGTGAGTGGAAGTGAGCTCACCAGCCCCTGTGAAGCCTCTGCTGCAGCGAGAGAGACGCAGGTCCTCACCAGCAGCCCCAAGATTATGACCCCTTCCCTGTTACTACTGTCTTGGAGAGCACGGCTGCTCCGGCCATGGGGAGTGGGACTGTGGGCCTCCCCAGTGGCTCTGTGATCCCTGAACTGGTGGGTGGGAATGATCTCACCAGCCCCTGTGAAGCCCCTGCTGCAGTGAGCCAGATGCAGGTCCCCCCCCAGCAGCCCCAAGATTAGTGTCCCTTTTCTTGTGACTAATGCCCTGGAGTATGGAGAATGTGTTCCCTCTAGGGGCAGTGATGCTTCTGCCATGGGGAGTGGGACCACAGTCCTTTCCAGTGGCTATGTGACCCCTGATAGGGTGAGTGGGACCCAGGTCCTCACCTGCAGCCCCAAGAGTGTGGCCCCTGAGTCTCTTGACCCCAGCCTGGTGAGTGGGAATCCATTCCTCACAGGACCAGTGATGCCTCAGTGATAGAAAGGGGGACCCCTGTCCCCTCCAATGGCCCCATGTACCTGGCCCCAGCACAGGAGAGTGGGAGCAACAGCCTCTCCTGCAACGTTGGGGTACTTGCCCTGCAAAAAGGGGGAGATGCCCTCATCCACCCACTATGTGGCCCCAGCTTGATCCCCTGGAAAATGAAGAGAGGCAGGCAGAATCAGCCTTTCCCCAGCCCACGGACGTTAAGGGAAACACCTTTGCCCCATGCGGATCCATCCCATAGACTGGCCTTGGATCCAGAGCCAATGGCCCTGGACCCAGGAAAGCCTAATCCAAGCTCAGCCTGAATCATGGACCCGCTGAAGCCCCATAACCTAATGCTAGATCAGACTAGGAACTACCAGTTTCCCTGGACCAGGACAAGGGGCTCCAAGGTTCTTCCTGGCCCAGGACAAGGGGCTCCACGTTTATTCCTGGCCCAGGAAAAGAGGCTCAGAGTTTTCCCTGGCCCAGGACAAGGGGTTTCAAATTTATTCCTGGCCCAAGAGAAGAGGCTCAAAGTTTTCCCTGGCCCAGGACAAGGGACTTCAAGTTTGTTCCTGGCCCAGGACAAGGGGCTTATGTTTTTCCCTGGCCCAGGACAAGGGGCTCACAACTGTTCCTTAGCCCAGGACAAGGGGCTCAACTCAGCATGGACCTCCCAGGGTCCCAAGCCAGTGTCCGACAAAGCTACCACTGGCTTGGTACAAAAAAGGGGGAGAAATGTAACGGATCCTACTCTATTACTAGAGTCCTTGTCCGGGCATCAGGCTTATCAGCCAAGGACACAAGAGAATATGGACAGTGGGACCTATTGGACACCCTGTTATGGCCGGTCGTACGACCTCTCAGGCCCTTATTTCAGACGGGCGAACACTGAAAGGCAGGTTGCCTTGTTTGGAAGCGTCGGCGACGCTCAGGGTGGCTAAAGCCACAGGGACTATGTACAGGACTGTCGGGCATTGAGAACTACATGTTTATGCATTCAATGACTACCTGTCGTAAACTCCTGTCTCGGTGCTCGAATCCTCGACACCGAGTCGAACATGGGGAGTCGGACACGGTGAGTCGATGCCGGATTGGTCGAATCCCTGAGCAGGAGGTTTAAAGGTGTTCCATAGACCTAACATGGAGGAAAGTAGGCGGCTCAGGGACTGGTCGACCAACGGACTCACTTTACGCACTGATTGGCTAGGAATGAAGCAGAATATTCAAACTAGTCGAGGACGTGCTTCAACCCCTGGCCATTGTTCACTGAATGTGTATTCACGCCCCTCAGTCCTTGCTGTCTATTGTCTACCCTAGTCAAGCCCTTTTGTGTAATAATGCAATCATGACTGTCTTATTGTGCTGCCCTGACCCATTTGTTGTTGGTTCTTTGTCTGATGTGTTATGATTGTATTATCTCTGAAACTCGCCCATTGTGTCATGTCTGCATCATGTACTGTCAATGTGGTTGAAGTGTATAAATAAGCTGTGAGTTCACATAATAAAGAGTTACTTGTTGTACACAAAGAAGAAGAGTCCTGGTGTCTTGTGGTTTAATGTATCCCTTCTGATGCCCATCTGAGCCAAATATCCTATATCGTCGACTGCCTGCTGCCAGCTACCTGCGGATCCGATTCCGAGTCGGGATTTCTGGATTTTGTATGCTGTCAGGCATCGACGTGGACTCTGTTCGACATCACTGTGGTTCCTGCAACATCCGCCAGCTATCCTTCGACCAGGAGTAGGCCTCACTCTCTACGGCAAGTGGTACCAGTCTGCGACCCAACTCTGGCTTCAAGTCCCCTTGACATTTTCCTATTCGCCTAGACCTCCTCCGATGCTACCAACTTCATCCGACTCCGACACTGAGTTTACAACACTGCGAATGCTTGATCGGGCCGGTTCTTGCTCGACCGGTAGGAGCCATGCTGTGTAATCCGCCTTCGAGAAGGAGGAACCCGGAACAACGGCTGAGGATGACCCGGTCTCTTTCCGGCTTCCATTACATGCATATTTTGACACATTTGATTGTCCAGGATCAGACTTTCCAACTGTTTGTTCAAACTCTTTATAGACAGGTACAGTGCTCCTTTTCAGTGGTGGAAGATTGAGCCTTTTCCCTTTCAGATAACTTTCTGGCCATTTCATCATCTCTCTCACTCTCAACTTCATCTGTATCTGAAGAAGAAGAGGATTCTGGAGGGATATATTCTATATCTACATCATCATCATCAGTCATCATTATGTCATCCTTAGCATCACCTGCCACTTCTTGCCCACTACTTTTATATTCCTCTAGGCTTTTAGAGGAGGGATACATTTTATATCTACGTCATTATCATCAGTCATCATTAGGTCATCTTCAGCACTGCTGTCCACTTCTTGCCCACTACTGTTATATTCCTTTAGGCTTTTAGATGTATCAAACAATTTCTTGTTATTTTTATTTTCGCAACATTTGCTACTGAAAGGTGGTGGTGGAAGACTGAGCCTTTGCCTTGCCGCTAACTTTCTGTCCATGTCTTCATATCTCAAATTCATCTGTGTCTGAACAAGAGGAGGATGCTGGAAGGATATATTCTAGATCTGCATCATCATCAGTCATCATTAGGTCATGCTCAGCATCACCCACAGCTTCTTGCCCACTACCCTTATATTCCTCCTAGCTTTTAAAGTGTCAAACAATGTATTTTTACTTTTATTTTCACAAAGTTCGCTACTACTTTTGTGGACAGGTGTTTTGGTGCTTGTTTTCTCACTGTCAGATGCAGTAGTTGCTTCAGCTACTAAACTTTCCTCCATTATGCCATCTTCAACACTAGAATGCGACTTGTTGTCATGTTCAGTGTCCTTATAAAATGTTGGTTTTTTTTTTTACAATACTAGCGCTGGTGATGGTATTGGTGTTGCTGGAACTTTTGGTGGGACCTTGATAGACTGCTGGAACTTTTGGTGGGACCTTGATAGACTGTATCCACCCTGGGAGGTGAGGGATCATAATCATTTATTGCACATGCTGCAGCAACCATTGCTGCAGTCAGTTGTTGAACTACCATTTTTCTCCCACATCTCTGCATTGCTCCACCTTTCCCCCTATCCCTGCCCCTTGCACATTTGCTGCACATTACTCAACTACTGTGTTTGTTTTTACTCTGTACAGTACACAACTGATGGAGTGTGATGTCTTGCCTTAGCCCTAAACAAAATTTTCAGTGTCGTCTGCTGTCTATCAAGACAGCTCATGTCAGACTCCCAGTCAGCTGTCTGTCACCTAATATATTTGTTTGATTATTTATTATTTTTTTTAAGTTAACAAAATCAACAACTTTTTCCCCAGACTTCCCCAGCACAGAGACAGTAAAAGCATGATCAACAACTTAATTGAACCCTGTGTCTTGCCAGTCACTCTCACCAAATTTTGGGGTATTTTGGGTCAACATCCTTCCTCCCTTCTTCTCCCGCAGAGTGCCATCAGACTCCCTTAATACAGAGAACAAATGTGCTACCTAAAAGATACCATAAACTAAGCTCCAATTTCCCTTTATTTGCCTATCTTCCCTAGCACAAAATGTGCTGCTTCCTCCTCCTACAAATACAGAATGGCATGCTGAGAGAGCCTGACACCCTTTTATATGCCTGCAGCAGAAGTAGAGGAAATTTTCATGCAGCAGGGGAAAATTTATCTTCCCACTGATTTCGATGCAATAAGCTAGGTGAAAAGAGTGGGAAAAACGTCACTTTTCTTTGGAAATTATTTGCCAAGCAGGATGTGCCATTTTTTGCTCGGGAACAAAAACTTTCCACAACTTTCTGACATTCTGACTATATGAATGGTATGGCAAACAAAGTTTGTTTTCACCTCATGTGACCACAAATTCTACGTCTGTGCCTCACACACCCCAGGGAGGCAGCTAGGAGGAGATCTGCATATCTCCTCCACACTGCCTGAGGCCAACATTACACACTAAATTACTATTGCGCACAAACCCCGTAGTGGCAGCTAAGAGGAGATATGCAGATCTCCTCCACACTACCTGAACCCGACATAAACACCCTGGGGTGCAGTTAGTAGGAGATTTGCATACCTCCTCCGCGCTGCCTTAGCCAAATACATACACAGGCGTTTAATTTTTTCACACCCCTTAGTATCCCTTCAGCAAAACCAAAAACATGGCTGACTCTCACCTATCGACGTCTGAATTTTGCATTTGCTCAAAACGGCGCTACACTTTCATTCACAATAGTGTCTTCCATTTATTAGGTTTTTTTAAGTGTTAATTCTCTTCCTCGTGACTTATTTGTACTTTGCCCATTGTTTAGGGGTGCGCTGTACTGTGGGATTGGTCCCACTATTACACCTTTGTTAGCCTGATGGTGGTACTCCACCACATCGCACAGCTGTTCAGTCTGCAAAATGTATTAGAACTTCATCATTTGCCAAGTTTCCAGTGCTTTACATGCCAATCGTCTTCACCCACCTATGCTTTCTTTGCGTTGTACCTATTTCTTGTACAAGTGAAAGGCCATCCTACTGTTTTTGTGAATCGAGCTACAATCGCACACCATATGTTTCTTAAGAAATGCTTTGTCGGGGGAGTTTTTAATCTAGATAGGATGATTGTGTGAAGTTAGGTACTCTCCTTATATTGAGGGGCCTTGACGTGGCAGGTGGGCTTAAACATACTTTGGCCAAACTATGCAACAGAGACCCCAAATTTATTAAAGTGGTAGACAGTATGCTTTACACAGGGTTCACACTTGGATAGCTTATGTGGAGGAGCGCAGACCTAATCTTGGGGAGCTTGCAGAACTCCCTCATTTCTTGCTGCTATCTGTATTTATTCACTTGGGTTCTCAACTTGTATCTGTAGGTTAAATGTATAAATTAATGTGATTTAGCGCTGTGAATGTTGTTTCTTCTGTCTTTGCACACTTTTTCTCTTTCTTAGTTGAGCTGCTCTTCACTTTATACTGTATGATTAATACATGTTTAACACTTAAATATGTATCTGCAGAGTTGTTGCCACTTGTAGAGGGATTTAAAGGCATGGTGTTGGCCTAAAGTTTGGGCTGTCTGGATCATTGCCTTTAAGGCAGCAACTAAACCCCATGTGACTTGTGGGAGTGGGTGGATGGGAGTTACAAAGGGGACTGATGAAGCTCACTCTCTACGGGTCACTGAAGGTGGGTCCTAACATGAAGTTTTTTTTAAATGTGGTAAATGTTTTTAAAATATGCCCAATGCGTTATGTACAAGAAATCCCAGTTTATAAGAAAGGCTTCGTCAAGGGTGTTTTTAATCTAGATAGGATGATTGTGTGAAGTTAGGTACTCACCTTATATTGGGGGCCTTTACGTGGCAGGCAGGCTTAAACATTCTTTGGCCAAACTATACAACAGAGGCCCCCACATTTATTAAAGTGGTATACATTATGCTTTACACAGGGTTCACACTTGGATAGCTTATATGGAGGAGCGCAGATTTGGTCTGTTTTTGAGTGTCACGCTCTGTCCGGTTTTCCACTCTGGAATGTTCTCACAGGGTAAAATATTAACAGAGAAAAAAAACGAGAAATAGATATCCCTGCTGCTTAAGCACTCTTACCATTAACGTATTAAATCTCCACTTATCATTAGGTTTAGGGAAATATGGCAAATTAAAACTTAACTTTTATTAAAAGTCAAAAGAATGAAAGGCAAAGGATGAATTGGAAATATCTGTTAATACTTGCAACTCTATACCCTGACTTAGTGTTGCCAGGGCACATACTGCAGCGTGTGCAATAAATTGTGGTGATCCCTCTCTTCCTGAGGAGGATGCAGTAAAAGTTCCATAACCCCCAGCACCAGTACTATTAATCAACCATCTAAAAACACTTAAGATGGCAACAAGTCACATTCTAGTGTTGATGGCATAGTGGAAGAAGGTGTAACGGCTCAACAAACTGCTGCATATGACAGTGAGACAAACAAGCACAAAAACACGTGTCCTGAATGTAGTAGCGAACATTGTGAAAATAAAAGTAAAAAATAAATTGTTTGAGACCTCAAAGCCTAGAGGAATATAAAAGTAGTGGGCAAGAAGCGACGGGAGATGCTGAAGATGACCTAAGCATGACCTGATGATGACTGATGATAATGAAGCAGATATAGAATATATCCCTCCTCTTCTTGAGATACAGATGACATTGAGAGAGATGATGACATGGCCAGAAAGTTAGCTGAAAGGCAAAGGCTCAGTCTTCCACCACTGAAAATGATCACTGTGCCTATCTATAAATTGTTTGAGAAAACAATTGGAAAGTCTGATCCTAGACAAGCAAAAATGCCAAAAAATACACAGTCATCCTGTCAGTCATCATCAGCATCATCACTGCTTCCAAGTCCAAGCCCCACTTAGCCACACACACTAGCGTTCAGTAACCAGCAGCAACAACGCAGGTTATCAACATCTACAACCCTAGCTATGATGCATGCTTCTGCTGTTGTTCAAAATGCAGCACCTTTGATATGTAGAAGTAGTAGCAGTAGCATTGCATCAACATCTAGCCCCGGTAGTAGCATCCCCTTAGTCAGTGACACTCCACCCACAATCCAAAACTAAGCATGTTGCTATCTGTTGTATGTGTAAAAAGCATGAATTGGTGGGTCACCTTTCACTCCTGTCCCGTCTCCCTCACACTGGTCTCCCTGTGCAGTAGTACCCCATCCCAGAAAATCCTCTCCCCCTGTTGCCCTACCTCCCCAGTCTCTGCCCTTTCCCTCATCCCAGCCAAGTTGGGGTCTACCAGGGTCTCCTTTCTCAGTACAGTAGGGTCAGTCTAGGCAGTCTTGGTCAGGTCAGGGTGGTTTCGCCTTGCCTAGTCCTCGGCCAGAGTGGGAGCGCCGCCTTTGTGAGTGGAGGGCAGAAGGGTAGGGTTAGCTCATATAGAGTCGTCCTGGATGGTGGCTGCCGGCACCTTTTGTATACGCCCAGGGATGGTGCCAGGGCCGTCGTGTGAGGGCCTTGGAGGGACTACCGGGGCGGGCTGATTCGTGGGTCTCCCCGGTTGTCGGCGATGGGGCCAAACAGAGCCCACGGCTGGGAAGGATCCATTCTCTGGGGGCAAATCCTTGGTTTGGGCAGCTTGCTTCTGGTTCATGACCTGGACAAAGTAGCTCTCCATGAGGTCCAGGTCGTTTCCCAACAATACATCCACAGGAAGGGATTTCAACACTCCCACCTCCCTGTATCCACTGCCCACTCCCCAATTCAGCCAAACACAGGCCATGTCACCTTCCTCTGGCGATAGAGTTCACCTTTTGTTGGGAAAACCATGGGACCTCGCAACAAATGAGTGATTTTCAGGAATGGAGATCTTGGGTCCACTGTCGCATCTCTGAGGGCAGGACAGCATACAGTTGCTCCAACATCACCACCTGCTTGCAGTCTTCCTGGGAGTCCACCACCCCTCCAGTGCATGTCCAGTCTTCCAGACATACTCCGGGATGGTGCCATCTGGGGTGGGTCTTAGCTTTCGGAACTTGAGCCGATAGGACTCAGGGGTAACTGAGTTCCTGGCCAGCATAGCTCATTCCTGTAGGGGAATCGCTTGACAAGCCTCAAGCGCATGTTCCATCAGCCTTCCATCCAGGAGGGATACCCAGTGCACACTCCTACTTCAGGTCCTGCGGGATTCCGTCAGTATTGCCTTTCTTCCCATGGAATTGGAGAAGCTTTGGATGGAGACCTTGAGGCGGGGATTCGGTGGTTGGTCGGATAGGAAGGCCACCGCAGGGAAGGACTGTGCTTGTTGTTCTCGATCCGCTTGGGCAAGGGCAGCTTCTCCTTTCTCGATCAGGTCCAGCTTGCTTGCTCGTTTGCCCGTTGCCTCTTTGTACTCTTGGACCTTGAGGGCCAGTCTGGCCGCTTGGGATAGGGGTGCTATGGTGGACCCGGAGGCCTCCGGTTGTGGCTCGGCCATGGCTCATTGTTTGGCAGCATTCTGTGCTCTGGTGTACATCACGGGGTCATCTTAGGATCTGGGAGTCACTGCAATGCAGGTTATCCCACTGTTACCACCAGTTTGTGATGATACAGCCCTGGCGTCTCTGCCACGGAAGGTATAGCAGTTCAGGCACGTTATCGTCCATGGGTTTCTTTTGCTAACCTGCACAGCTAACCACTAAACTAAGCACTCAGACCCGGTACTTTGAGTCATGTATCCACCGGCAATGCAGGATATACTGCACTGATATCTCCGGTTCGTATAGGATATTCTATCTCTCTAGTCTCCTGGCACTTCTCTATGAGTAATTGCTCTATAGTGGACAACAGTCAGCAATATATCTGGATACTTCAGGGAGAGACAAACAAGCTCCTTCTTGGTAAATCACAAACTGCTTTATTTTCAACCAAGATATCATTTTAATACATTTCAGAGAAAAGGGGCAGTCACCACATATACAAAACATGACACACTGGGTTTAACATCAGATGAAGATTACTAAAAGGGGGAGGTGGAAACAAGGCTCTAATCACATCCTGTAGAAATCTCCAGGGGGGGGGGGTAGTTAGCACAAGCAGCAACCCTGTATACATTCCCAGTGAATAGCTGTTCCCCCATAAAACCATCAATCTCAGCTGATAGTCATCTGAGTCTGGGTGGGGGGAAGGTTGGAACAGGCTTCCATGACTATCTATTTTCTCTATACCATTCAGTATTAGTGTTCACATGATCCCAGCCAGGGGGAGGAGGGGCTCCGCCTGTTGTGACCTGTGACAGTCCTGTTCGCCACACCGGCCAAAAAAAATATGCACGTTAGGCACTAAAGTTGGAGCCCATTAGAACCCAATATAACAATTCTCATTTCCCCATTCAATTCCATACGAAAGGCAGAAACGTGTTGAGAAGCACCACTTTATTGCCAAAAATCTAGCAGAGTCCCCTAACACATTTCAGCCTGCTCACACAGGAATTGAAGGGGAAAAAGGCCCTAAGCCCCATATCAATACATCCAAAGTATGAAAAAAATGTGTCAAATGATAGCAGATATTTTATCCTCATTTATTTATTGTAACCTACTACTATTGTACACTGTGTGGCGCCATATAAATAAAGATATGCAGATATAAAACCATGCTGATTCCTGCTAATAATTTGGTCCTTCTCTGTGTAATCCTGAAACTAATCCCTCCTCTCACTGATTGAAGGTTTTTTGTTCAACTCAGATTTGTTTTTGCTTTTTTATTTGTATTAAATTGATTCTTTTTTTTCTTGTCAACATGTGCTGTTGAGAGACAAAGTCTACAACTCAAATTTTCTCATATATTGCAATAAAAAATGTTTTTGTACACCAGTTGGCATTGTTGCAAACAGTTTGAATAAAACAAAAGTTTGCGCTATTAGAAATGTTTGAATGAAAAATTTCCAACAGTACCCTCCTTTTCCTCGGCAAAAAAAAACAGTCCTGTAACATATATTATATAAGTATACAGCTCATTTAATAAATTTAATGTATATTTTTGTATTTTAGGCAGCTAAAGGAAATTGAAGACAAAATATTAGAAATACTTTCCTCATCAGAGGGAAATATATTGGAAGATGAAACTGCTGTTAAAATACTGTCGTCCTCAAAAGCCCTGGCTAATGAAATTTCGGAGAAGCAAGCTGTGGCTGAGGCAACAGAGAAGAAAATTGATGTGATACGAATGGGCTACCGCCCCATCTCAGTCCATTCTTCAATACTATTTTTTTCCATTGCTGACTTAGCAAACATTGAGCCCATGTACCAGTACTCTCTTACATGGTTTATTAATCTTTTTATCATGTCAATAAATAATTCAGAAAAGTCAGAGCATTTACAGTCAAGGTAAATATTGCAGGTTAATATGAACTGTATTAAAAGTCAGACCTATTGGTGGGTTATCAGGACCCATCCTGATTGCTCCCCCCAGCTACTGATCTCCCAGCAAACTCAGCTGGGACATCATTAGTGGCAACACAGGTGAGCAAGATATCTCCCCTGCTTCCATTCTACCCAGAGCACCCGGGTAGGAGTGGGCAGGATCTGGAAATCCTCTCACGCCAGTAAGGGAAAGCATCCCTCATTGACATTAAAGGGTTTCTCAATCCCTCCCGCTTCTACCCAGCTTCAGTAGCTGCGGGGCAAGAGCAGTACTGAGGTCCCACCATGAGGTCCCTTTTTTCTCTTACTTCCATTAGGGAACACAGGTACCATGGGGTTGAGTCCCTCCTTTTAGAGTGCAGGACACATCACAAAAAGACAGTGTTTGTGGTGGGGACTCCTTCCTCCAGCTCAACCCTCCACCCGCCTACTAACGCCCATCATTCATGTGACCTGCTAAGAAAAGGAAGCAGCAAGGCACATTTTCTTAGTTTTTCTTAGATTTGTATTATTTTCTTGCAGATATGGAACTGTATAATCCCCATTAGGTGGGTTACCATCACTTGGATTCCCTGGAGTGTATTGAGCAGTTCACAGGTTTGTGGACCTTTTCAACTCTGTGGAGTGAATCTTGCTGCCAAGTTTTCCCTCATGACAGGGTCTCTTGAGACTCTACCTTCTCTCTAAAATGGTAATCTGAAGACAGAAGACTGCTGAGTAACCCTTTGAGTGCCCTGGTTCATTTTATGTCTCAAACTGTGTTGCCTCTCCATGCAGGGGTTGTTGTGAGCCTTGGTAGGCTCTGGCACTCATTCTGGGTATCTTTATTATATCTATATTTCTCTCAGAGGGCTTTGGAGTGAGGATGGCTGCTGTATTCGATGGGATTAACCCTTTCTCTACCATTTTGACTATTTCTGTACTTGAGTGCTTTTGGGGGGTTTCTTTTCACCTCCCTACTGTTTCCCCTTTTATTCTTTCCTCTCCTCCTTTCCGGGGGGTAGGGACCATAATATGACCCTCAGTGCCAACCCGCCCAGCTCCTATGTTTATAAGGTGGGGCAAGTGTACGGAGGCAAGTACCCCCTTTTGCCCCCCCTCAGACTCCCATTCATCTGGTCCACTTTGTGAGTGTCAAGGGAGATTGTGGCAATCAGCAAAGAAAGTCATAGGCATTACTAGGCAACAAGCAATAGAGAAGACTATATTTCCAGAATTCCAATTTTGCTTGCTTTCTTCCATTTGTGGTCCCAAAGACAGCAGCAGCTACCACCCCATTCTGGAACTCAAATGCCTCAAAAAGTCTGTGGTCATTACACGCTTCAAAATGGAATCTTTGCATTTTCTCATCACAGAGATGTGCCCTGTGGAATATCTAGTTAGCTCTACATGCGTTTTGCTTTCAATTCCAAACATTACTAGTTCACGGCACTGCTGTTTAAACGGTCTTCAGCGACACGTCTTCACGAAGATCATGGCATCTCCCTGACCCATCTCCTTAACGCCATACCTGGATGATCTCCTTATCAAAGCCACTTTGGTGGCACTCATATTCAGGGCTGTGCCCGTGTTCTAGTTCACCACTGGTGTAGTTTGAATCTGCAGAAGTCCTTTTCAATTCCCTCTCAGGTTCTGGTTTTCCTGGGGATGAGGTTTGACACCCATTAGAGGGAGGTCTTCCTACCAGAGGAAACAATTCTGCATGTGTCTCAGGATGTATCACGGGCACTGGGGTGGTCATCGGCCATGATCCAGAATTATATGAGCGTGGGTTGGCTGGTGTCGGCCCAGGATGCAGTCCCTTACTCTCAGGTCCATATGAGGGAGCTACAGTGGGATGTTCTCTGGAATTGGTCCAGGAATCCAGAGCATCTTGTTCAGCTGATGTATCTCTCTCCTGAGGCCAGGGGAGATCACTGGTAGTGGTTGCATCGGCCAAACCTGAAGCAGGGGAGGACCTTTGTGATCCCGGAGTGGACCCAGGTCAGCACGGACGCCAGCCTCAGGGGCTGGGGTTTTGTTATGAGTCACCAAGGTGTCAAGGGCAGGTGGAACCAGGATGAGAGTGTACTGCCTATCAATGTTCTGGAACTCCAAGCATTTGACTAGCTCTAGTTCATTTCACCCTGGTTCTTGTGCAGTCAGACAATGCCACAGGTAGTATATATTAGTTGCCAGGGAGAGACTCACAGCCTGGACCAAAGTAAAAGATTTCCTCTGTTAGGCGGAGCCCTATGTTCCGCCCATCTCAACCGTTCCAGGGGTAGAAAACGTTCTAGCTGCCTTTCTCAATCACAAGACGTAGATCCAGGAATTTGGGAACTTTGTCCAGAAATATTTACCTGTTTGTCTGGAAGTGGAGTGTACCAGTAAGACCTCATGGCATTCAGGAAGGTTCCAACATTCTTCTTCCGGAAATGGCATCCAATGGCATTTACTATGGATGTGATGTTGATTCTGAGGAGTTTTCTCTTCTTCTCTGTATTTCCACCGATTCATCTTATCCCTAAGGTGATCCGGAAGATCAGGATGGATGGGGCATCAGTCATTCCTATTGCTTACTGGCCCAAAAGGGCATGGTTTGTGGACCTGCTCACTCTGTTGGTTCAGGTTCAGGTTCAGGTTCAGATCTACCTCCCTTCCAGACTGAATATATTGCTTCAGGGTCATCTGTGGTAAGAGGGTGTGGGGAAGCTGACTTTGACGGTTTGGCTCTTGAAGCCAACATTCTTAGGCAGAAGGGCTTTTCCACAGAGGTCATATCTACCATGATAAAGGCCCGGAAGCGAGTCACTTCCAAGGGTTTGGTCTGTCTTTCACAATTGGTACACAGACAAGAATGTGTCTGCACAAGATTTTGACTTTCTCTTGGTGTTGTCTTTCCTCCAGGATAGGGTGAACAAGGGACTCAGTTTGAGCTTCCTTAAGGTTCAGCTTTTGGAGTTCTCTGTGCTCTTTCAGAGATGTATTGCCTTCATTCCAGACATATAGGTTTCCTTCAAGGGGTGTCTTGTAAGTCTTCCTCTTCCTGGTGTTTCATCAGGATGAGGCGGTTCTTCGTAATTCTCAAGAGTTTCTTCCCAATGTGGTCTCTGAGTTTCACATCAATCAGGAGATTGTTGTACCTTCCCTTTGTCCTGACCCTTCATCTGACAAGGAGAGATACCTCCATTTATTGGAAGTGGCGCATTGCCTTAAGTTTTTTGTGCGCCATACTAAGCCTTTTTGCAAGGCTGACTATTAGTCATCCCAAAGGGTCCCAGAGATGGTCAGGTGACTTCCAAAGTCGCCATTGCATTTTGTGTCAAGGCTACCATACTCCAGGCATGTGAAATTAAGAAAAAAACCTGTTCCCTTCAGGACCACAGCACACTCCACCGGATTTATGGGTGCTTCTTGGGCCTATAAGAATCAGGCCTCGGCTTAACAGTTGTGCAAGGCAGCAACTTGGTCCTCCTTGCATACTTTCACCAAACACTACTGTGTCAATGTCAACTTTGGCTGCAAGGTCCTGCAGACTGGGGTTCCTGTGTAGAGACCTGCACACTTTTTTCTGCCAGTGGTTGTTCAGTAGTTTCTGAGCCCTGTTGACTCTTGTTCTAGTGTGTTGTGTAGGTTCAGTGTCCATTGACACTTGTTGCTTGGGTTATTCAGATGCTGGATAGTACTCGGGAAGTGTGGGAGGTCTTTTCTTCTTTCCCGTCACTGGGAGCCTAATGTTGGTATATCCCTATGGTACCTGTGTCACAAATTGGACTTAAGAGAAATTAGGATTTTAGTGTTCTTACCTGTTAAATTATTTTTTCTTTAGTCCATATGGCACACAGGTCTCCCACCCAGAGAAAGGGACCTTTGTGGTATATCTTTCCTGGGCAGCGGAGTCCTCTGAGGGTCTTTCTCTTATTTGTGTTGTTTTGATCATATGAATTCTGGGAGTTAGTAGGTGGGGGAAGAGTTGAGGAGGAGGGAGTCTCCACCCTAAAGACACTGTCTTTTTATGATATGCCATGCCCTCCAAGAGGAGTGACTCGATCCCAGTGGGTGATTGGTTGAGGAGGGTTCTTCTCAATCAGTCAGCTCTTTCCAGCCAAACCCCCTGTCTTCAAACCAGATTCAATTATATATAGATAGATAGATAGATATACTTTTTATTTATTTATTTTCAATTCAAGATGTAGCCAGCTGTAAAGTGATGCATATTTTTTTTTTTTTTTTTACTTTAAGGCTCCAAATTTTGAAGGATCACTTTACATATTCCCTCTATACAAATGTATGCCGTTCATTGTTTGAAAAGGATAAGCTGCTTTTTTCCTTCTGCTTGACTGTAAACTTTTTGAAATATGAAAAAATGGTAAGTAGTTTTTACACTGAATTTTGTTCTGTGTTGACTCATAATAGGATGATTCTTCCTACTTGTCTCTCAGGGAAGCCCTTAGCCCTGTTTATGTTTGCATCTAAAAATAATACTGGCTAAACTTCAGCCACAGATTATATGTCTAAGCAATAAAGTATCATAATTCTGAAACAAAACAAATCACAGTATGAGAATTTTAACCCTTTGGGTGTCATAGACGTACACAGTACATTGCAAAGCAATACGTTGCACATTCTTCTGGACCTTAAAGGGTTACCCAATTTGATGCCAGAAAGTTTGCAACATATTGAGAAGAAATGCATTGGAGACCTCGCTATTATTAATTTTTCCCCAAGTTGCTTCATTTGTCTCTTAACCTATGTCCAAAGTTGTGTTATGTCTTTGAGAGGCTGGGGAAAGCTGCTTTTACATAATTTCCATGTTCATCCCTTGTAATACTATATCATACAGTAATATAGAGAACAAGCAATTCAGCAAAATGGGAATGGAGAGCAATTAGAAGGGTGGTGGTGGTAGAGAGAAATACATTTTGGTAAAAGAAAGAGATAAGGAAGTGAGTACACCCTACAGGGAAAGAACAGAAGACAAAATTTCAGCGCTGCAGTATAAGACAGAAGATTTGAGGAAGTTATTAGGATGGAAGTATATTGAAGTTCATGGACTGAGTGGAAGGTGCGATATGGCAATGTAGTTAGAGATATTTATAAAGAAGCAGCATTTTGGAATGTTCTGCAGGTAAGTATAAAGATTTTACATTTGATATCAGGTTGGTGGTTTGGTAGTAAAGTCAGCATATTTCCCAAGTGTCCCTCTTTGAGACCCAAATGACTCTGTCCTTCTTTTCCACCCTAGTGTCCCTCATTTTAGGAGATCAGTCTATGCAGTATGCATCACATTCCTCCACAGCAATAAAACTCATATTGATGTTTGTTTAACCCCTTGGCACTTAAGGACCACGGACCTTTTTTTTTTTTCGCGATTGGATTCAGGGCTCCCCGAACGGCATCCTTGGTCCTTTAGGGACATCCACCCTGTGACGTTCATGTATGTCATGGGTCGTATATATATATATATATATATATATATATATATATATATATATGTTTACAAATCAGTTTGTGTAAATAAAATAGTTTAGTCTTGCTCTAAAGCATTTATTCAGTTACACAAAGTGTCAGTAGGTCATGAAATTGCCTAAACAGTCTCAGTAATTCCCTGTCCACCAGCTACATCACCAAAAACACTACCTAAAACAAAAGTGTCCCTCTTTGGCCGTTAGAAGTGTTGGTAGGTATGTTAGAGAATAATATGATTGGCTTTGTTTTTGTTGGCAGTGGGAGTTCTAGCATGGGACATTTTATATATATATTGATAGAGAGAAAGAGAGTACTTAGCCTGTAGCAAAAAAACAAAGTTTATTCCTTCTGTGTACTGTCCAAGGCATTGAAAGTTGGATCGTCTCCGCCCTTCAGCTGGGTAGGACCAATCAGTAAGAGTTCAAAAGGCAGTCTGAATGCAAGAGCCCGCAGTTTCTTTGGTCCTATCCAGCTGGCTGGACACGATCACCATTACTCCGCACCATAAGAAGATGAATAGGCCGCCGTGAGCGCTGCAGCGCTGTCATTCCCCCCCCCCCTTACCTTCTCCTCCACTGCTGTCCTGCTTGCAGAGAGAAGACTCAGTCTTGTCTGCCTCTCTGTCTGCCAGCCGCTTCATCGGCACTACACGTGTACTGGGTCTTTATATGGATGCTTAATGCATGTCCTCTCTTGATGACGCACTTCCGGGGAAACTTACTGATGTGTTCCAGCGTGCAACGCGAAAGTCTCCCTTTTGCAAATGCACCCCTGTCAGAATGCTGTGAAGATCCGATCAGTCAGGAAACTCTTCGTTAGAGTCCTATTTAAACAGCAGCAGGGTAAGTCATTTTCTTTCTTTATTGTATTAAGTGAGCTTAATGTTGTAGGGTCCCTGGCTCAGATTCCAGCATGTCTAATTTGCTAAGGCCTCTTCTAAAGATAAATCTGCCTCAGACACCCCTAAAATAGATAAGTCTGTATCAAAGCAGAAACAGTGTGCAGGCTGTGATGATAAGATACCAGCCTCTGACACTTCCAAATTATGCAATGATTGCCTCAAGAAAACAGCCTGTAGTGAAATCCTAACTCAGTTCCAGGACATTTTGTCCTCGATGAAGCTATCTATGCAGGAAACATATAAAAGTATTCAACAAGGAGAGCCTGCCTCAAAGAGACAATGCAGGGATCCAGGAGCAGGTACTTCCTCCATGCAGCAGGGAGATGAATATGATGTAGAATCACCCCTAGATGACCAAGGTTCAGATCTAGGTTCAGAAGGAGAGCTGGTGGAAGAGTCTGGAGTCTTTAACTTAGACTGTATAGACTCCTTTGTTAAGCTTAATAGAAAATCCTTAGGCCTGTCGGAAACACAGCAAGAAATTAATGTTATGGACACAGCCTTTTTGGGAAAGAAAAAGTCTACTCCAATATTTCCGGTTCATCAATCCATCTCAGACCTAGTTACAGCAGAATGGAAGCTGGGAGATAGAAGATCCTCTGTTCCTAGGAGGTTTAAGAAAATGTTTCATTTCAGTGAACAGGATGTACAGAAATGGTCAACCTCTCCCAAGATTGATGCCCCATAGCACATCTGGCAAAACACACTATCATTCCTTTAGAAGATAGTACGTCTCTACGTGATCCTATGGAAAGAAAACTGGATGGAGCACTTAAACAATTTTCGGTCATAGGCGAAAATATGATAGCAGCAACTGCCGTGGCCTGTGTGTCCAGGGTCATGCATATTTGGCTCACCAAGCTTGAAGACAAGATTGAATCTAATGTCTCTAGATCAAAATTACTGAAGGAGGTCTCCATTGTTAAAGAAGCAACTAACTACTCATGTGATGCTTCTCTGGATATAATTCACCTCCTGGCTAGATCTTCGGCCCTATCCATCTCAGCCTGTAGATCTTTATGGTTAAAACCAAGGAAAGCAGATAGCGCTTCCAAAAGCAAGTTAATTTGCCTTCCTTTCTCAGGATCATCCCTCTTTGGGGAACATCTTGACGAGATCATTAAGAAGGTCTCTGGAGGGAAAAACCCCTTCCTACCTCAAGAAAAGAAGCATAAAAATTCTCCTCCCTTTCAGTCGTCAAGATATAGGACAACAGGAGATGTGTTTCAGCTCGTCAGGGAGAATATAAAGGAAGATTCTCCCAGAGAGGGGGTTTCAGGAGAGATTACAAGAAGCCCCAGTTTAAAAACGTAAGCCAATGAGTCTCGGCAGACCCCAGTTCTGATCCCAGTGGGGGCAAACTGGGATCCTTCCTTTCGATTTGGAAGGCTCAGGTTCATCCAGATGCCTGTGTCTCTCAGATTTTAGAACTGGGTTACCCACTGGAATTCCTTTCTGTCCCACATTCTCAAATATTCACCAGATCCAGAATCCCAACCAATCACATCAAGAGGGAAGCATTTTGGTCTTCAGTCAATCATATGTTACAACAGATGGTTATCGAAGAAGTCCCTATACAGGAGAAAGGTTCAGGGATTTATTCAACCTTCTTTCTAGTCCCAAAACTCTCAGGGCAATTCAGGATAATTTTAGATCTAAAGCACGTCAACTCTCTGATCAAGCAGTCCCATTTCAAGATGGAGTCATTGGAATCAGTAGTTCAATCCCTTTCCACCGGGATGTTCCTGACCTCCATTGATCTCATGGATGCTACTACCACATTCCCATTCATCCAGCTCACAGGAAATTCCTGAGATTTGCAGTACAGCAATATCATTTCCAATATGCAACCCTTCCTTTCGGCCTCTCTCCAGCCCCCAGGGTCTTCACCAAGGTTCTGGCACCAGCATTAGGATGCCTAAGACAGAAAGGTATGAATGTCCCGGCTTATCTAGATGATCTCCTGATAATGTCTCCATCTCAAGAATTATCTCAATCTCAGACTCAACTAGTACTTCAGTTCCTACAACAAATTGGTTGGGTCATCAACCTAGAGAAAAGTCAACTCTCCCCATGTCAAGAGATGATATTTTTAGGTCTCCAGATAAACACAAAAACCTCATTGATCCTTTTGTCAAAGGAAAGAATATTCAGGCTTCGACACAAGACATCAAGCTTCCTGAAACAGAAGTGTCATTTTGCGCAGGACTTCCAGGAACTGTTAGGACTAATGTCCTCAACCACCCAAATACTACTTCCCTGTTTAAAATTGCACCTTCAATCTCTTCAGTCCAATTTTTTTAAATACTACAGGTCAGATCCTGGAAACCCTCTCCTAAAGATTCCCCTATCCCCCTTCACCAGGAAGGACCTTTGATGGTGGCTAAATCAACAGAACCTTCATCAGGGGAGATCATTACATCAACAGGACTTCAAAATCCTTTACACAATCTCCAGTCTCAATGGATGGGGGGTGTCTGGAATCACCAATCAGTTCAGGGAAAATGGAAGACACCAGAAGGCTCACTCCACATAAATCTCCTAGAAACAAGAGCAGTCAGGAAAGTACTTTTCCACTTTCAAACACAGCTCAGAGTAGAAAACGTCCTCATAAGCACAGACAACATGCCAACGGTAATATACATAAAAAATCAGTGGGGCACCAGGAGCCACAATCTAAACAGGGATGTCAGAAAGCTTCTTATCTGGGCAGAAAGAAGTGAAAAGAATTACAGCTTCTCACATATCTGGGAAAAGCAATCTAGAAGCAGATTATCTCAGCCACCACAGATTGGACCAGGGCGAGTGGTCCCTGAACAGGGAAGTATTCCTACAGTTAACACAGAAATGGGGTCAGCCAGAGGTGGATCTGATGGCATTGCACAAGAACAAACAGCACAGTTGTTTCTTTTCCTGATGGAAAGATCAACAATCTTTAGGCCAAGACACCCTGACCTTTCCATGGAACTTTCATCTGGTTTACATCTTTCCTCCCACTCCACTGCTCATACATTTGGGAAAGAAGATCCAGACGGACAGGATGGAGGCTATATTAATTGCCCCCAAATGACCAAGGAGAATATGGTTCTCACATCTAATTCAGATGTCAGGGAGTTACCCCTGAGTAGGGATCTTCTACATCAAGGGCCTATTCTGCACAACAACCTCAAAATGTTACACTTGACGGCCTTGCGGCTGAGCGGGAATCTTTGAGAAACAGGGATCTGTCTGAACCTGTCATAGACACCATACTTCAAGGAAGGAAGCAATTCACATCAAAGGTCTATTATCGAGCCTGGCCTATCTTCGACAAGTGGTGCAATCGAAAAAGCATTCCTAATGTACACATTGATCAGTCAGTAGTCCTTAATTTCCTCCAAGATGGCTTCCAGGCAGGACTCCATCCGGCCTCCTTAAAGGTTCAACTTTTGGCCCTATCAACAATCCTGGCCAAGCCTCTGGCAGACCATTACCTGGTACAACGATTTACCAAAGCCATTGTAAAGTCCAGACCTACTATCAGAGAAATAGTAGCTCCTTGGAACTTAAACTTAGTCCTTACTCAGTTATCAAGATCTCAGCCTTTTGAACCTATTGAAACTATTTCTCTTCAGCTTCTAACTATGTAGACAGTGCTCCTGACAGCAGTAATCTCTGCAAGAAGGGTAAATGAAATACAAGCACTGTCCTGTAAATCTCCATATTTATCTGTCCATCCAGATAAAATTGTTCTGAGACAAAAACCATCCTTCAGGCCAAAAGTGGTCTCAGAGTTTCACCTCAATCAAGACATTATTCTTCCTTCCTTCTGTAGTAATCCTCAATCATAAAGAGGTCCTTCTCCACAATTTGGATCTAGTAAGATGTATGTCCACTTATCTTGACAGAACCAAGGATTCTAGGTCTTTTGACTCCTTGTTTATCTACCTCCAGGGCAGATTAAAAGGTAAAGCTGCATCCAAATCATCCATAGCCAAATGGATAAAATACTCTATTAAGAGATGCTATGTAGAATAGGGGCTTGTGGCACCCTCCAGCATTAAAGTGCATTCAATAAGAGCTATGTCTACCTCTTGGGCAAAAAGGGCCCAAGCTTCTCCATTGGACATATGTAAAGCGGCAACATGGTCCACCATATCCACCTTCATGAAGCACTATCAGTTGGATATCCAGGCCACATCAGATGCAAGTTTTGGCAAAAAGGTCCTGGAGGCAGTTGTACATCACTAATTTGGTAAGATATGTCCCTCCCTTTCTTTTATGGAGAACTGCTTTTCAAGTCCCACTTTCAATGCCTTGGACGGTACACAGAAGAAATGAATACTCTTGCATTCAGACTGCCTTTTGATCTCTTTTCAATTGGTCCTATCCAGCTGGAGGGAGGAGACGATCCCACTTTCAATGCCTTGGAGGTACACAGAAGAAAACTAAATGTCAGTAAGAAAATGTATTCATTTAAATTTCTATTCCAACATACCAAACATTTTCGGTCCAAGCATGGACCTTCATCAGGGAAAGTATACATTGCAATGTGAGTGATATATGTATACACACACACAGAGCACCCTACCTAGTCGCCTGCCAAAAATTCTCAGTGTCCGTGACCCCGACGTCACGGAACCAAGGGTCAAGAAGAGCGACCACCTATCGAATCCCTACCCCTCACAACAAATATTGAAATACATCATAGATATAGAAAATAAAGGAAATGTAAGAAAAAGAAAACGTGATACAAAAATTCATGATTGCTGTGCAATGCACCGGAGACCCTATTGGGGTCCACTGCTAGTTACAAAGCAATCATCAAATAAAAGACAAAATAATAGAGACACTGAATCTTGCAAAACAATCTTTAAAGCCTGACATAATCGGTCTACTAGTGACTCAAATTGAGAATGCTGAATAGAAATGTTCTCTGAGTGAAAAGCACATTTCATAAAATAAACAAGCCAAACATCATAAAAAATACTGATGGAATCACTTCAATGATTTGTGCCATGGCCAGAGAAGCTTGTGCACAGCACAGAGATTCTCTGCAATAAGCGGGCCTCCATGTGCCACATTAAAAAAGAAGAAATAAGTGATAACTAATTAGCATAACAAATAAGATACACCTAAATCAAAGAAAAAAAGCAAATAAAGTGGGGATAAATGAAAACTAGAAAACATAGAACTAAAAAAATAAAGACAATCCGGAGAGTGAAAACATGGATTACTTAGTGATGTGCCTGGAGCCCATATGAGAGCCACTGTCCATCAAAAAGCAATAAAATAAAAATATAACTAAACAAAAAAACAAAACTAAAATGAAGAATAAGCTTGAACTAATAGGGTAAAATCCAGAGTTCACAAAATACAAGGGACCCCATATGAACTCGCTTTAAATGGCAAATAATCAATACATAACAGGAATTCCAATGAATTACAATTCACTATAAGCAAACCCCACACATACAGTATTGGCAACAGCCATAGCATAGTACGATTGTCAGTATGTCCACATACATGTCTAGAACATATGAACAAGGGCATACTGGACATAAACATGCACAATCCACAATGGTTTAAGGTAGTGAAAGTCCCAAATGTAGCACAACGTTTAAAGGCAAATATATAGAAAAGCCACTGTAATTTAGAACTAGTAATCATAGTTCCATCAATATCTGTCATTGCACTACATAAATGTTCCATGGAATATATTTCTTTGAATACATAAGTTTTGGCTCCAATTCATGCAAAGATTGTAAGGAGACTACAGGAATCCAGTCAGTATAAGATATTCCAAATAGGTCCATATACTTAGACCAGAATCAAGCCAATGTGCTAAGCATGGAGCAGATCTTGACACGTAGCAGCAAAGTTGCATGAGGCACTTAAGCCAGAGAGTATTCAGGTAATCCATCTTGACACGGTGCAACATCAAATGGAGCAAAGATTTGACGATCCTTGACACATAGTTGGGTGTAGACCCCTGTAGTTATCACAGTCCCCCTAAGGAGGCCTTAGTGATCCTGTGCTTCCTTCCTCTGGGGTGTGTCGGTTGGCACGATTGCGGTTACTTCCGCATTGCTGACGTCATGAAACAGGCACTGGCACTGATGCCTGTTTATGGGCCTACTCTGTTTGCCTAATTGGGTTCCACCTTCTTCTGCTCCTTTATTAACCTCCTTGGGCCTAAGAGCCATTGCTCTTACGTGGTGTTTCTTCTAGTTCCTCTTGGGCTCCGTTGTGACCCGTTCTTATCTGAGAATCCGCTCAGTGTATGACCCCTGCTTGTCTAACTACCCACATTGGTTCTGACCTGTGGCTGTGGCTGATTAACTTGCTCCGTGTATGACCGCAGCTTGTCTGACTACCCACATCGGTTCTGACCTGTGGCTCAGGCTGACTAACTTGCTTCATGTAGACCCCGGCTTGTCTGACTACCCCCATCAGTTCTGACCTATGGCTCTGGCTGACTAACTCGTTCCGTTTAGTCCTTGGTTGTCTGATCTCTGGCTCTTGCTGACTATCACTCAGTGCATTCCCCGGCTTGTCTGTGGCTCTGGCTGACTACTTGCTCAGTACCCTCCTAGCGTGCCTGACCATCAGTCTCTGTTTTCTGTGGTTCAAGCCTGCTCTCGCTCCCTGTTGCCTCTGGTCGTGTGAACCGGAGTGGAAACTGGTGCATCAGTACTATCCCCTCTGTTTTTTCATCCGCACTTTGGGCCTAGTCTCTGGTATCTCGCAGTAGTGAAGTGTGCAGCACAGTGTGCGGCTCTGGATAGAAGCCTGGGTCCTATCATCCTGACTTCTGGTGTTGTGTGGGCTATACTATTATTTGCTCTACATTAAAAATAAAGGTGGTTATTTATATTTTACGATTGTGTCTGTCCTTCTTTGCCTGAAAACCGTGACAGTATGTAAGGGCAGTCCACCTAATCAGAGCTATGCAGGCGCTATTGAATCGCATGGCTCACATTGATTGCTTCGCTTAGCAACTGGTGGCTTCCCCAGTACCTACACCTGTTGTGGCAACTTCCTCTGAGGCTGGCATGGGTAGAGGGTTGTCTGGCTCCACTCCTTTACCCCAAAGATATGATGGGGAACCTACACTGTGCCAGGGGTTCCTCAATCAGCTGGGAATGTTTTTGGAAATGGTACCACATGCATTCCCTACTGAGCGAACTAAGGTGGGATTCCTGATCTCCCTCCTGTCAGGCAAGGCATTGGCCTGGACCAACCCAATCTGGGATACGGAGAAGCCCATAATTCATAACTTCACTGCCTCTTTCCAGACAGTCTGTGATGTTCCTAGGCGCACAACCTCCGCTCCCAAAAGACTTATGACAGTACGGCAGGACTCACGTACAGTAGAGAACTACACTATTGAGTTCTACTCTCCGGCAGCGGAGGTAGGATGGAACAATGAAGCCCTAGTTTCTGCTTTCTCCCAGGGCTTGTGTGACACTATTAAAGATGAGACGGCAGCCTGAGACCTGCCTGGTGACCTGGAGGAGCTAATCTCAGACACCATCTTGATAGACATAAGAATCTTTGAGAGGCCTTCGTTCAAGGAACAGGGGTGTAAACCTTTACCTCGGTTGGCACCTAGCTTCTTACGCCCACCCTGTCCTCCCTCACCTCCCATACCTCCTAGTTCTGACCCCGCCGGTGGGGGGGACAGATGCAGTTAGGTTTCACACGTCTTTCAGTGGAGAAGAGGGCTCTGTGCAGGAGGAGGGGCATTTGCTTATACTGTGGGGAGCCGGGTCATATGTTGCATGCTTGACCTATCCTGCCAGGAAACGCTTGCACCTAGGGTCATGTAGGGGACAGACCCTGGGTGGAATTTCACAGTCCCCAGAGAGACTTCAGGACAAACCTATTTTGAAGTAGTACTATCTTGGGCCCAGTCTTCAGTGGTGGCTCCGGCACTACTGGACTGTGGGGCCACAGGGTTTTTCATTGATGCAGACTTTGTGGCCAACACGCTATCCCTTTTCTGTCCTGTTCCACTCCATTGGTGATCAAAGCCATCGATGGCAGACCCCTACAGCCGGCACACATTACTCATGAGACTCACCCCTTATCTCTAAGGGTAGGGGCACTCCATGCGGAGATGCAACAGTTCTAAGTCATACATTCCCCCCATCATGCCATCATTCTGTGTTTTCCCTGGTTACAGACTCACAACCCAAGAATTGATTGACAGACTTGCAATATTTTGTTGTGGTCTTCACAGTGCACGAGGTCTTGCCTTCAGCAGCCTACCAGAATATTGTGTACCTCTATCTCGTTACCTGCTGAGTACCAGTCCTACAAAGAGGTATTTAATAAGGTAGAGGCCAGTACATTACCGCCACACAGGCCTTACCATTGTACAGTTGATTTGGTACCGGGGACCAGACCTCCCAGGGGCAGAGTATATCCCTTGTCTATGGAGGAGAACAAGGCCATGGAGGATTATGTTGCTGACAACTTGTCCAGGGATATTATCCGAAAGTCTTCCTCTCCTGTGGGTGCAGGTTTCTTTTTTGTTAAGAAATAAGATGGGGAACTCAGACCATGCATTGACTTCAGGGGTCCGAATAAACTGATGGTAAAGAATGCTTATCCGATTCCATTGATCATGGAGCTATTTGATCGTATGAAAGGCTCAACTATTTTCACGAAACTTGACTTGAGGGCCGCTTACAATTTGGTATGAATAAAAGAAGACCATGAGTGGAAGACAGCGTTTAACACCCGGAGCGGGCACTATGACTATTTGGTGATGCCTTTCGGATTGCGCAATAATCCCTCTGTCTTCCAGGAATTCATTAATGATGTTTAGAGAGACCTACTACAGAGTTGTCTTGTGGAATATTTGGACAATATACTCATCCATTCTCCTACCTTGGAGGCGCATAGAGCAGATGTAGCCCGGGTCCTACATCTGCTCAGGGAGAACAAATTGTTTTGCAAGTTAGAAATATGTGAATTCCACAAATCCCAGGTTAAATTCCTAGGGTATGTTATTTCTTCTTCTGGCCTAGCCATGGACCCAGCAAAAACTGTCTGCCATCTTACAGTGGCTGCTTCCAGTGAGTCTAAGGTCCATACAGAGGTTCCTGGGCTTCAATAATTACTACAGGAAGTTCTCCACTGTAGTCAAACCTCTCATGGATATGACTCAGAAGGGAGCTAATCCCTCAGACTGGTCCCCTGAGGCCTTGCAGGTATTTGAGGACTTGAAAGTGGCTTTTGCTAAAGCTCCGATATTGTTCCACCCTACCTTTCACCCTGGAGGTTGACGCTTCAGAGTCTGGAGTGGGCGCCTTGTTGTCCCAGCGTGCGGGCCCTGAGAAACCATTGCTACCTTGCGGTTTCTTGTATAAGATACTGTCTAAGACTGAGAGTTTAACTGATGTAGGTGACCAGGAGTTACTCACCATTGTCCTGGCCCTGAAAGAATGGCAATATCTGTTGGAGGGTACTACAGTCCCCATCCTGATACTGACAGATAACAAGAATCTAACATATCTGTCAGAGGCTAAGAAGCTGTCACCACGTCAGGCCAGAAGGGACTTATACCTCTCAAAGTTTAATTTTGTGGTCTCCTACCTCCCTGGTACAAAAAACATTCACGCAGATGCTCGTTCTTGACAATTTGGGGCTGAGTCCCAGAAGGAGTCTCTTCTGGTAGCTATCATTCCTCCTAACCGCCTCTTGGCTACAATACGTACCAGTATTACATCTCCGTTGGGTGAGGAGATTTTGGCTGCTCAGTCTTCTGCCCTAGCGGATAAGCCAAATGGGAAATTGTCACGTCCTTTGTACTCGCCGCGGCATGCCTTCCCGGCGGGGGCTTCAGTCCTTCCCGCGGGGTGTTCTTTCTGCGGCTCTCTCTCTCCGCTGTGTCCGGACTCTCTCTGCCTCTGGCGGCGTGCTTCGGCGGCGGCTGCGTCTCTGCCAGGTCTCTTCCAGGTGGCTCTGCACTTCGGTTTTTTCGTTGGTGGCGCGGTTCTTGACGTCATCTTCCGGCTACTATTTTAGGTGTCCTGCTCATTTGCCTGGTGCACTTTCACTAGTGTTCTCTGCAGTCTAGATTCCAGTAGTCTTCTGCGCTCTAGTCCTGTTCCTTGCTGTGTTGGCTTGTGTGTACCGATATAGGCTCGTCTGACCACTCTTCTGCTTACTCCATATGTCCTGTTTGATCTCCTGTTGCTGACCGGCTCGTCTGACCACTCTTCTGCTTACTCCATATGTCCTGTTTGATCTCCTGTTGCTGACCGGCTCGTCTGACCACTCTTCTGCCTACTCCCTGTGTCCAGTCTTGACCGCCAGTGGCTGACCAGCTAGTCTGCCCACTAATGAGCCTAGCCTATTGTCCGGTCCAGATCTCCAGTCGTTTTCTGGCTACTCTGATAGTTCTTCTACGGGTCCAACCATCCCTAGCTTAGTCCTGTTCTTGGGGTCTAGGTTCTTCCGTTTCCGTTGGGGAGTTTCAGCTACTTCGTGGCCTACGCATCCCAGCTCCGCTCCCAAGCCTCCGCCCTCCAGCCTTCGCTCCCCCCTGCAGGGGAGTTTGTACTGTCTGAGGGAGGTCATCCTGGTCTGGATCCCGGCTCAACTGGGGTTCAGACATCTGGCCTTGCGGCCAGCATCTTTACTCGGCCCTTACCGCAGCAAGGCCTGACCACAGGCAGTCACCGCTCTCCAGCACCGAACCCTAATCCTCGCTCACTAGCACTCCCTCCCCTGCAGGTGTCAAACTGCACCGGTCAATCCTGACAGAGTGAAAGTGCCAGCACTGGTCATGTCTTTTGACCCTACTGAACTCACCAAGGCTGTAATCCAGCAGGGGTCGGTCTTGGAGCAGCATGCTTCACATATCCAGTGTCTGGATCAGAAGTTGGACTCAATCACCTCCTTGTTGCAACGTCTGCAACAACGTTTGGAGACTCCTGCACAGGCAGTAGCTTCGCCTCCTGTACCACAGCCACCTTCAGAGGCGCCCGTCAGAACCGGTTCAGTCAAGATTCCACTCCCGGACAAGTATGAAGGGGACGCTACCCTTCTATGGGGTTTTGTGCACCAATGTTTCCTCCATTTCCGGAATCAGCCTGACTATTTCGCTTCCCACCAGGCTCGTATCACCTTTTTGGTGTCCCTCCTTAGGTGTCGGGCCCTGGCTTGGGTGACGCCAATTCTTGATCGCCAGTCCCCTCTGCTGGACAACTTCGACGAATTCCTCACTGCATTTCGTGCTACCTTTGACGTTCCTGGAAGGCAGGCTAGAGCCGAGGCTGCCCTTCTAGATCTTCACCAGGGATCTCAGTCCCTCACCCAGTATGCCATCGAGTTTCGCACTCTGGCCTATGATACCAACTGGGGTGAGGGCGCCCTGAAGGCAGCCTTTCATCGTGGGCTGTCTGAACGGCTTAAGGATGAGCTAACTACACGCGACATTCCTGAGACCCTCGATGGGCTGATTGCCTTGTGTACCGGTCTAGATACCCGTCTTCAGGAGAGACGGCAGGAGAGAGATAGAGATCGCTCCAGGCGTCCAGTACCTCGACCTCCGGTACGTGTAGCTCCACGTTTTCATGCCGCTCCGATGCCTGCGGATAATGCCCCAGAACCTATGGAGATAGCAAGAGTTACCCGCCTGACCGAGGAGGAGAAGTCCAGGCGTCGTCAGTGCGGGCTATGCCTGTATTGTGGTCAGCCGGGTCATATTGCACGTGGCTGTCCGAACAAGCCGGGAAACGAGCAGACTTAAGGGGCTTCGAGGGGCTCTCCCTAAGTCACACCGTTCTTCCCTCGTCCAAGCAACAGCGTTTTACGGTTCCTCTACACCTGTCTTGGTCCTCTGCCACTGCCCGAGCTGAAGCTTTCATAGATTCCGGGGCAGCTGGTGTCTTTATCGACCACCTCTTTGCCCAGCAGATAGGGGTTCCGCTAGTTTCCAAGGACCCTCCTGTAACCATTACCGTGATTGATGGTTCCCTTTGGGTTCTGGGCTAGTCAGCCTTCAAACAGTACCTCTTCGGGTTCTCTTAGGTCACAATCATCAGGAGGTCATGACCTTTGACGTGATCACCACCCCTAATACCCCAGTCATACTCGGACTTCCTTGGTTGCGTAAGAACAATCCAAGAATAGACTGGAGAGACGGTGGGCTGTCCTTTTCTACTGGTTCTGTTTCTTCCCTCACTGTCTCTGCCTTGGCTGCTGCTACAGACCCATGTCCTTCTTCTCCTCCGTCCATCCCTGTGCCGTATTCATCCATTGCTGATGTCTTTTCCAAGGCCCGGGCGGAGGTTCTTCCTCCTCACAGAGCTTATGATTGTTCTATCGAGCTGATTCCTGGAACGGTCCCTCCCAAAGGGAGGACCTACTTGTTATCCCTGCCTGAAACTGCTGCCTTGGAGTCGTATATCCAAGAAAGTCTTGCTCGAGGGTTTATCCGGCCTTCCACTTCTCCAGCGGGAGCCGGTTTCTTTTTTGTGAAGAAAAAGGATGGTTCCTTACGACCCTGTGTGGACTACAGGGGTCTTAATGCCATCACCTGCAAGAACAGCTATCCCCTTCCTTTGATTCCAGAACTCCTAGAACGCTTGCGTGGATCCACTGTCTTCACCAAACTTGATCTACGTGGGGCGTATAACTTGATCCGGATGCGTGAGGGAGACGAATGGAAGACTGCCTTTAACACCCGTTATGGTCATTACGAATACTGCATTATGCCCTTCAGTTTACGTAATGCCCCAGCAGTCTTCCAAGCGTTCGTTAACGATGTCTTCCGAGATCTTCTCCTGTCTTTCGTCATCGTGTATTTGGACGATATATTAATCCATTCCCGGACCTTATGCGAACACCGACAGCACGTCACTACAGTGTTACAGAGACTACGTCTCCATAAGTTATACGCCAAACTCGAGAAGTGCGAGTTTGAACAAGCCTCGTTGCCCTTTCTTGGGTATGTCATCTCAGCATCTGGGTTAGCCATGGATCCCAGTAAGGTCAGTGCTGTCCTGGAATGGCCGATTCCCCGTACCACTAAGGCTATCCAGCGCTTCGTTGGTTTCTCCAATTACTACAGGAGATTTATCCGGCATTTTTCTCAAGTAATCCAGCCTATTATCCGTCTTACCTGCAAGGGAGCCGATCCGGCTTCTTGGACAGTCGAGGCCTTGGAGGCCTTCCGCTCCCTGAAGCTTGCTTTCACGAGGGCTCCATTACTGGTGTTTCCGGACCCCACGTCTCCCTTCACGCTTGAGGTTGATGCCTCTGAGATCGCTGCAGGGGCAGTGCTTTCCCAGTGTACCGGTCCGAAGGGTACTCTACAGCCATGTTCCTACTTCTCTCGTCGCTTTAGTGCTGCAGAAAGAAACTATGATACCGGGAATAGGGAATTATTGGCCATTAAGCTGGCCCTGGAGGAATGGCGTTACTTGCTTGAAGGGGCTGCACATCCAATCAGCATCCTTACGGACCACCGTAACCTTGCCTATCTGGCTTCAGCCAAGCGGTTGACTCCTTGTCAGGCCCGATGGGCCTTGTTTTTTACCCGGTTTGATTTTACTATTTCTTATCTTCCGGGTACTAAGAACCTCAAGGCCGATGCCTTGTCCAGACTCCACGAGTCCAAGCCTCTGCCTTCTCTTCCTCCGGAACCCATCGTGCCTCAGTCTAAAATCCTAGAAGCTCTGTCCATTTGGACCTTGCAGGGTGTCCGGGAGGCCCAGTCTCCAAATTCTCCTTCCTCTAGGAGCTTCCCTGCTCGACTCTTTGTGCCAGATAGGTTTCGTCATGACGTTCTCTCTTGGGCTCATCAGTCTCCAGTGGCGGGACATCCGGGAGTCAGGCGCACTCTGGATCTCCTTACACGGTATTTCTGGTGGCCTTCCTGTCGACAAGATGTTCGTTCCTGGGTAAGCTCTTGTGTTACTTGTGCTTGAATGAAGGTTCCACGGACCAGACCTATGGGTCTTTTGCAGCCATTGCCCGTACCGGCGGTCCCTTGGACCCATCTAGCCATGGATTTCATGGTGGACTTACCACAGTCCTCTGGGAACACTGTTATACTAGTGGTCATAGACCGCTTCTCTAAACAGGGCCATTTCATACCACTCCCTAAGTTACCTACGGCCGTAGAGCTGGCAGAAACCTTCTTCGCGGAAATTATCCGCCTTCACGGCGTTCCTTTGCACATAGTATCCGATCGGGGTACTCAATTCGTCTCTCAGTTCTGGAGAGCTGTTTGTTCCCGTCTCGGTATTACACTGCACTTCTCGTCTGCATACCGTCCTCAGACCAATGGGCAGACAGAGCGACTGAACCAAAATCTTGAGCACTATCTTTGTTCCTATTGTAATCAGTACCATAACAACTGGTCCTCCCTGCTGTCTTGGGCGGAACTGTCTTACAATTCGCTACGTCATTCCTCCCTCGGTTGCTCTCCATTCTTTGCAGCCTTGGGGTATAACCTACGCCTGCTCTTACTCACTCCAGAAGTTTCACTGGTTCCTGCTGCTGAGAGACGGGTGCTCTCCCTAGTGTCTCATTGGCAGTCCATTCGGTCTGGTCTTCTGCGAGCCCAGGAACAGCAGAAGAGGTCTGCTGATCACCGCCGCAGTTCCTCCTCTCTGTTCAGTGTTGGGCAGAGGGTCTGGCTGTCCACTAGACACTTACGTCTAGCCCAACCCTCTACTAAACTGGGACCTCGTTTCATAGGCCCATGTCGTATACTACGACGTATATCACCCGTGTCTTACCGCTTGGCCTTGCCCCGGGGTCTCCGCGTTCACCCCGTATTCCACGTCTCCTTGCTCAAGGCCTTCCTTCCCGCAAGCGGATCCCGCTCAACGCCCCGGCCTCCGCCTCCAGTCACCGTTGGCGGTCAGGAGGAATATCTCATCGATGGGATTCTAGATTCCCGTCGCTACCGGGGAGGATTACAGTATCTCGTTAATTGGAAGGGTTACGGCCCAGAGGAACGATCCTGGGTACGCTCCCGTGATGTCCATGCCCCTGCCTTGCTTCGAGCCTTTCATCGCGCGTACTCCGCTAAGCCTGCTCCGTAGGTCCCCGGAGGGTCCCTCTTAGAAGGGGGGCACTGTCACGTCCTTTGTACTCGCCGCGGCATGCCTTCCCGGCGGGGGCTTCAGTCCTTCCCGCGGGGTGTTCTTTCTGCGGCTCTCTCTCTCCGCTGTGTCCGGACTCTCTCTGCCTCTGGCGGCGTGCTTCGGTGGCGGCCGCGTCTCTGCCAGGTCTCTTCCAGGCGGCTCTGCACTTCCGGTTTTTTCGTCGGTGGCACGGTTCGTGACGTCATCTTCCGGCTAGTATTTTAGGTGTCCTGCTCATTTGCCTGGTGCACTTTCACTAGTGTTCTCTGCAGTCTAGATTCCAGTAGTCTTCTGTGCTCTAGTCCTGTTCCTTGCTGTGTTGGCTTGTGTGTACCGATATAGGCTCGTCTGACCACTCTTCTGCTTACTCCATATGTCCTGTTTGATCTCCTGTTGCTGACCGGCTCGTCTGACCACTCTTCTGCTTACTCCATATGTCCTGTTTGATCTCCTGTTGCTGACCGGCTCGTCTGACCACTCTTCTGCCTACTCCCTGTGTCCAGTCTTGACCGCCAGTGGCTGACCAGCTAGTCTGCCCACTAATGAGCCTAGCCTATTGTCCGGTCCAGATCTCCAGTCGTTTTCTGGCTACTCTGATAGTTCTTCTACGGGTCCAACCATCCAGGGCCGGATTTATAATAAGGCAGAGTAGGCATCTGCCTACAGGCGCACCCCACAGAGGGGCGCCTGTCATTGGGATCGTTTTGGTTTTTTTACACTTTTTTTTTTTTGTGCCGCCCAGCAGCCCCACAGCCGCCGGATACTGCTGTCTTCCTGCACTGATGACAGCTGGAGCGCAACCACTCCAAACGCGGAGACGCCGCGTGGAGCGTGCAGGTATTTTCTTCCTCTGTTCTGAGGCCAGTTTAAAACTGGCGCCCAGACAGAGGAAGAAAACCCCTTCACGCTCCATGCGGCGTCTCCGCGTTTGGAGTGGTTGCGCTCCGGCTGTCATCAGTGCAGGAAAGTGAAAAAGAGGTACGGGGGAGAGATAGAGGCACAAGGGGGAGAGAAAGAGAAGTACATGGGGGAGAGAGGCACAAGGGGGAGCGAAAGAGAAGTACATGGGGGAGCGAAAGAGAGAAGTACATGGGGGAGAGAGGCACAAGGGGGAGCGAAAGAGAGAAGTACATGGGGGAGAGAGGCACAAGGGGGAGAGAGAGAAGTATATGGGGGTGAAAGAGGCACAAGGGGGAGAGAGAGAAGTACATGGGGGTGAAAGAGGCACAAGGGGGAGAGAGAAGTACATGGGGTGAAAGAGGCACAAGGGGGAGCGAAAGAGAGAAGTACATGGGGGAGAGAGGCACAAGGGGGAGAGAAAGAGAGAAGTATATGGGGGTGAAAGAGGCACAAGGGGGAGAGAGAGAAGTATATGGGGTGAAAGAGGCACAAGGGGGAGAGAGAGAAGTATATGGGGTGAAAGAGGCACAAGGGGGAGAGAGAGAAGTATATGGGGGTGAAAGAGGCACAAGGGGGAGAGAGAGAAGTATATGGGGGTGAAAGAGGCACAAGGGGGAGAGAGAGAAGTACATGGGGGTGAAAGAGGCACAAGGGGGAGAGAGAAGTACATGGGGTGAAAGAGGCACAAGGGGGAGAGAGAAGTACATGGGGTGAAAGAGGCACAAGGGGGAGAGAGAAGTACATGGGGTGAAAGAGGCACAAGGGGGAGAGAGAAGTACATGGGGGAGAAAGAGGTACATGGGGTGAAAGAGGCACAAGGGGGAGAGAGAAGTACATGGGGTGAAAGAGGCACAAGGGGGAGAGAAGTACATGGGGTGAAAGAGGCACAAGGGGGAGAGAGAAGTACATGGGGGAGAAAGAGGTACATGGGGGAGAGAGGCACAAGGGGGGTAGAGAAGTACAAGGGGGGAGAAATAGAGGCACAAGGGGGGGAGAGAAGTACAAGGGGGGAGAAGTAGAGGCACAAGGGGGAGAGAGAGAAGTACAAGGGGGGAGAAAGAGGTGCATAGACCCCATAGTAAAATAATAACAATGACACATGTTAATGTGTTAAGTTTTTTATTCTGCTGTTTGTTTTTAACACTGTTCATTAAATCAGTTTAAATAATGAAAAATTAGCATTTTTTTTATCCGATTAATCGAAAAATATTTCAGTCAAAACTTTTTGAACTTTTTTTTTTTTTTTTTGGCGGGGGGGGGAGGGGGGCGCTTCAGCTTTCTGTGCCTACAGGCTCCTGAGATGTAAATCCGGCCCTGCAACCATCCCTAGCTTAGTCCTGTTCTTGGGGTCTAGGTTCTTCCGTTTCTGTTGGGGAGTTTCAGCTACTTCGTGGCCTACGCATCCCAGCTCCGCTCCCAAGCCTCCGCCCTCCAGCCTTCGCTCCCCCCTGCAGGGGAGTTTGTACTGTCTGAGGGAGGTCATCCTGGTCTGGATCCCGGCTCAACTGGGGTTCAGACATCTGGCCTTGCGGCCAGCATCTTTACTCGGCCCTTGCCGCAGCAAGGCCTGACCACAGGCAGTCACCGCTCTCCAGCACCGAACCCTAATCCTCGCTCCCTAGCACTCCCTCCCCTGCAGGTGTCAACCTGCACCGGTCAATCCTGACAGAAATGTTTTATACCTGAATCCCTCCATACCAGACTGCTGGAAACTTACCATTCCTCGAAGGCTCAAGACCAACTAATATGGTCTATGACTTTTGGTGGACCAGCCTGAGGGCGGATTGTTCCGCATTTGTTGCCACTTGTTCCACTTGTGCTCGGACTAAGACTCCTAGACATCTTCTGCTGGGTCTCCTTCAACCCATTCCCAATGCGGAGCAGCCTTGGTCGCACTTCTCAATAGACTTTATGGTGGATTTGCCTGTATCAGAGGGCTTCACGGTCATCTGCATGATTGTGGATAGATTTTCTAAGATGGCTCATTTTGTACCTCTCAAAGGACTACCTTCCTCTAAGGAGTTGGCCTAGATCTTTGCCAAGGAGGTGGTTTGTCTCCATGGTATACCCAAGGTGGTAGTCTCGGATCGTGGGAGCCAGTTTGTGTTGCATTTTTGGAGAGCATTTTGAGGACAGATGGGTATCCAGCTCTCGTTCTCCTCGGCATACCATCCACAGTCTAATGGTGGTGCAGAAAGGTCTAATCAGGCTTTGGAACAGTTCCTCTGTTGTTTTATCTCGGACCATCATGATAATTGGACGAACCTGTTACTGTGGGCAGAGCTAGCCAGAAATAGTGCTGTCAATTTCTCCTCTTGGAACTCCCCCTTCCTGATTAATTATGGGTTCCAACCTTTGCTTCTGCCAGAGTCTTTCAAGGCTCAGAATATTCCTGCTCTGGAGGTGCACTTGAGGGCGCTCCACTCCACATGAGTACGGGTTTAGAGATCCCTGCATAGTTCCACATCCTATATAATAATTCTCTAAGTTGTGTGTAACACCCGACATGCGCAGTAGACACTGCTGCGCGTGTGGCAGTCATGTGCAGTACAGACTGCCCGCGCCGCGGCTGATACAGAGGAGCGCCCAGCTCTGTATCAGCCGCGGTGTGGGCAGTCTCTACTGCGCGTGACTGCCCCGTGACTGGCTGCCAGAGGCACTGTGGCCCGTGTAACGGGCTGTTCAACTAGTTGCGTTATAAGAGACAAGCAGACTGTAGACGGTTACCGGCTCCAGTTTTCCAGGTGGGAGAGAGAGTATGGCTGTCCTCCCACAATGTCCATCTCCAGGTGCCTTGTATACAGCTGGCTTCTCGATTTGTGGGCCCCTTTTGGGTTCTCCATAGGATTAACCCTGTAACCTATTTTCTTGAACTAGCTGCTAATATGCGTATTTCTAATGCGTTCCATGTATCGCTACTAAAACCATTAGTCTGTAACAGATATACTACTGCTGCTGTCTGTCCCAGACCTGTCCAAGTGGGGGACCAGGAGGCGTATGAGGTACAAAGTATTTTGGACCCTCGCAGGGTCATAGGACAGATACAATATCTAGTTCATTGGAAAGGGTATAGACCTGAGGAGTACTCCTGGGTTGCTAAGAGAGATCTACATGCTCCTGTGCTTCTCCGTGAATTCCACTCCCACAATTCCTCTGGCGCTGGTCCTCTTCCGTGAGGGGGGGGGTCGTTAACGGGGGGGGGTACTATCACAGTCCCCCTAAGGAGGCCTTAGTGATCCTGTGCTTCCGTTCTCTGTGGTGTGTCGGTCGGCACAATTGCGGTTACTTCAACATTGCTGATGTTGTGAAACAGGTACTGGCATGGACACCTGTTTATGGGCCTATTCTGTTTTGCCCACTTGGGTTCTGCCTTCTTCTGCTCCTTCATTAACCTCCTTGGGCCTAGGAGCCAATGCCCTTACGTGGTGTTTCTGATAGTTCCTCCTGCGCTACGTTGTGACCCGTGCCTATCTGAGAATCCACTCCATGTATGACCCCAGCTTGTCTGACTACCCACATTGGTTCTGACCTGTGGCTCTGGCTGACTAACGTACTCTGTGTAGACCCCTACTTGTCTGACTACCCACATCGGTTCTGACCTTTGGTTCTGGCTGACTAACTCACTTTGTGTAGTCCCCGGTTGTCTGACCTCTGGCTCTTGCTGGACTATCACTCCTTGCAGTCCCAGGCTTGTCTGACCTGTGGCTCTGGCTGACTACTTGCTCAGTACCCTTCTAGAATGCCTGACCATCAGTTTTGGTGTTCCATGGTTCAGGCCTGCTCTCGCTCCCTGTTGCCTCCAGTCTCGTGACCCAGAGTGGAGACTGGTGCATCAGTACTATACCCTCTGTTGTTTCATCCGCACATCGGGCCTAATCTCCGGTATCTCGCAACAGTGCAGTGTGCAGCACAGTGATCTAGGGTTGTGTGGGCTATACTATTATTTGCTGTACATTATAAATAAAGGTGGTTATTTATATTTTACGATTGTGTCTGTCCTTCTTTGCCTGAAAACCATGACCTTAATATATTACAAGGGGACCACGTCTATGTTACTACAGAAGAAAAGGTACAGCTCCATAATCCACACACTGGTTAGTTTATCCGACCTCAATGAACCAGTACATGCTTATAGAAAAAACTGAGTTGCAGCTCATGGTTGAGACCTCTAGGATGCAAGGTGTCCAACTCGTAAATGAGTTTAGCTTCAGCTTGAAGCAGTAATCAAATCAGCCTCTGCTAGTCTTATTTTGTCAAATCCAATGCTAGGAAATCGCCATTCAACCTCTCTCTCTCTAGCTGCCAATTTTTGTGTTTCTGTCACATATTTTGTGGGAAAATACAAAGTATATGAATTTTGTAGCCATTAAAAAACAGCGAAAAAAAACGTTTAGTGTAAGCGAAAAGGAGAAATGTTTAAGGGGGTTGCTGAGGGCGGATTTTCTAGAGATAAAGCGGACAACCACGTGGTTTACGCAGCATTTCTAGTGGCAACTTTGGGGCCTTTTGCACATCCCTAGCTTTGTCTCAAACCCCCATAGAACCACTGTGATTGCACAGAGCCAGGATTGCAGGTCAACAGAATCACATTGGTTTTATGAGGGTTTGAAATATCACTCTCAGCATCCATAGAGCCTGTATCTGATCATACTCAGAAGCAGAGCCTTCCTGATCTTCAGAACACATTGTGGTATTGGCCATGCAACTGGGTAAGTTTTAAACCCTGTGCTGCCGGATAATGTTAGTAGTAATAAGGGACATATGGTCAATGTTTTAGTTAGTGTAAGACCTTTTGGGTTTACTATTCATTTAAAATGAAATGTATGTGGATCCCTAGCAGTTTAATTTTTTTTTTTAAACCACAAATTCTACAGAAGTTCCCAACATTGATTCAAAATGTCTCTCTAGTACCCACAATGTTAACATAGCATCAATATCAAGAGTTTTTATGAATGCTAGATGAATTATCAGAGTGAATTATTAAGCTGAACATAAAAGGTATATTTCACAAGTGCTTGTATCTGACACTTATTTTGTTTTCTTAGGCAGAGTTAGATTATGTATCCCTCTGGATTTTTATGGTTTAAAGAAAACATACTTAATTTACACTACTAGAAATGCTTCAGTCTTTTACATGTCATCTGGTAGTCAAAGAATCACACATCCTGTCTGACACCACACCCTGTTTCTCTGTCCACTGGTAGTTACAGAACCACATATCCAAAGACATATCAGCCTTGTTCCACAGTCCACTAAGAGTCACGGAACCATAAACATACTACAGGTACACTAAATGGAAATCTACTTGGGAAATTCTTCTTAGAGGAAGATTTAGGAGTACTGATAGACAATAGACTCCACAGCAGTGATGAGAGAGTAAAGGTGGGGGTGGAGCACTTGGTGTGGAGCAGAGTATGAGAGTATTTTTTGTGGAACAAAAGGAGTGAAAGAAAGAGATGCAATTGGGGATGCACTTTACCACCGCCACCAGCAGTGGTATTCTGTAGTTTGCTGCTGGTGTAGTATCTGCTGTTGAGTCACCAGAGACAGATGTTCATCTGTGGCCACTATGGGATTGGGTTCAGAATGGACTAGGACAGGTTCCAATTGCCACCTCTACTCCTGGTCCTAGAACTAGAGCTGATGTTGAGGTAGCTACAACACCTTCCCCAACCAGTGAAGGTAATTCTGGAGCAGAAGGGGATTTTTCTGCATGTCTCCCCTCACTGAAATCATGGTTGTGAGAATATCTTTCCCTTGGGCAGCCATAGTGCAATCATCAGTAAATATACTGTGCACTATTTGTGATAATGATAAGGTAATGAAAAGGGGAAAGGGTGCACATCTGCCTCATAAAGTACATGCAGCATAAATTGCAGTGTTTGGGTCTGGATGTAAAAATAGTTGAATGTTTAAGGCAGTGGCTGAGTGACAAGACAGAGTGGTGAAGTTAATGGAGAATATTCAGAGGAATGTTGTATTACTAGTAGGATACCTCAGTGATCTGTACTGGGGCCCATTATTTTTAATATTGTCATTAGTGATGTAAAATGTTTTCAAGGTAAGGTATGTCTTTTTTACAGATGAAATTAAGATTTGCCACAGGGTAAACATTCCTGGGGGAATAAGCCAAATGGCAAATTATTTAGATACATTAAAAAAATGGATTAGTGTGGCAGCTGCTGCTTAATGTTGAAAATGTAAAATAATGTACATAAAAATCCGGAGACAACAGAGGAAAGGGATTAGGGAGTAATTATTTCTGATGACTTAAAGGTAGGCAGGCAATTTATTAAAGCAGAGGGGAAGTGTCACGGTTTTATAAGAACACTCAGGCAAATTAGGTAAGGTTAAGATCAGCTTTATTGAAAATAAATAATCAGCAAGGAAAGATCACCCCACTCAGACCCAGATAAGGACAGTACCGTGGTACTTCCCAAATCTGGCACAGGTCAGGATGAATAGAAATAATATGGAAGAAACAGTACAACAGGAACAAAGTAGGCTTGATCCGTCAACTGGATACTGGAACAGAGTAAACCACAACAGTACCAAACCGCGAAAGGCACAACAAGACTAGTGGCAGGTAACTGTAGGGCAAATCCCTAGAACACTAGGGATAGTGGAGGCAACACAGATAAGACACTGGTAAGTGACCGAATCCCTAGAACACCAGGGATAATGGAGGCAACACAGACAGGACACTGGCAAGTGACCGATTCCCTAGAATGCTAGGGATAGCGGAGGCAACTCAGATAGGACACTGGCAAGTGACTGAGTCCCTAGAATACTAGGGATAGAGGAGGCAACACAGATAGGACACTGGCATGTGATCGATTCCCTAGAAAGCTAGGGATAGCAGAGGTAACCCAGATAGGATACTGGAAAGTGACCGAGTCCCTAGAACTCTAGGGATAGTGGAGGTAACAAAGATAGGATACTGGCAAGTAACCGGAGCTACTCGCAACTCAGTCTCCCAGGTGATCTAAAGAGTGACAGGCCAAGCAGGCGCTGTAGCGGAAGTCGCTGAGTAACGAGAGCGAGAGTAACGGGAGCGGGTTCTCAGCCAAAGCCAGATCGGTACACATGGAGGTAGTCAGCCAGTCCTAGTCAGCAACGGAAGCGGGTTCTCAGCCAAAGCCAGATCGGTACACATGGAGGTAGTCAGCCAGTCCTAGTCAGCAACAGAAGCGGGTTCTCAGCCAAAGCCAGGTCGGTACACACGGAGGTAGTCAGCCAGTCCTAGTCAGCAACGGGAAGCAAAAACTCAGGACCGACAGGAGCAAAGTCAGGCGAGCCGGGTCATACACAGAGCAGGAACATGCAGCAACTCAAACGCTAGGTACAGGTACACCATGAAAGGGCACTGAAAGAATGACAGGACCCGGTATAAAAAGGCTAGCCCTGGGCGGAGCCAGAACCAAATGGTCAATAAGAATCATGCCAGGTGAAACCCGGAAGTAGCGATGTCACCCTGCAGCTAAGATCACCGGCACCGTGATAGGAATGCAAGCAGGGTGCTGGGTTGTATAACTAGGGGCATTAGTAACAGATAGAGGAAAGTGGTCATGCCACTCTACAGATCTCTAGTTAGACCTCACCTAGAGTATTGTATAGAGTACTGGAGAACCCGTGTCCAGAAGGATATAAATATTCTGGAGAGAATTCAGGGAAGGGATACTAAAATGGGGAATGGTTTACAGGATAAAAAATATCAGGACAGACTAAAATATTTAAACAGATATAGCTTGAGGGAGAGAAGGGTAAGAGGGGATGTGATAGAAACATTCAATTAGATGAAGGAATTCAGCAAAGTACAGGTGAGAAGTACTTTTAAAGGAGTAGGAATGTTAAGACAAAAGGTCATAGTCTATAAATAGATGAACAGAGGCTTATATGTAATGTAAGAAAGTTTTACTTCACTGAGATAGTGGTAAATAAGAGGAATAGCTGCCAGCAGAAGAGGTAGCGGTTAATACATTGAGGGAATTTAAGCATTCATGGGATAGGCATAAGGGTATCCTGAACATAATATAAGATCAAGGACCAGATAAGGTTTGAGGTTTTTACAGTAAGAAAAATGGGCAGACTATATGGTACAAAATGTTCTTATCTGCTCTGCACCAGTCATCATAGAAAAATATAAATTATAATTTATATAGTACATAATAGAGCTAGCTGTGCATACCCATCCCTAATACCACAATATAAGACAACTGCCATCCTATATTCCCAATACATAAAGAAAACATAAAATACATTTATACAGTCCCCATATATGTAGATCAATATTTTGCCACTTTTCACATGTCCAAAAAGGATCCGGGGGAGGGGAAGTTGGGCTGCCCTCTTAAACACATATGGCCTCTCACAATATTTGTAAATCCACAGTGATGGTCAACAAATAACCAGCGATGCATTTCGGGCCAATTTCCACTTTCTCAGGCTGCCAACATATATAAACAAGTATTCCTGCATCGTCCTTAGAAGAACAATCCATTCATGTTTCTATAACACCAAAATATTTATGTTAAACGTGTGAAAGCCAACCCCCCCCCCCCCCCAAGTTAAATTGATAGCTGGCGTCACTTTGCCCCTTGTCCCTCCCCAAGAGCACAGGAAGACTAGAGAAACCCAGCCTGGAAGTTCAATGACAAGAATAACATCTTTGTTGTCATTTTCTTGTGCTAGGGGCCAGGTGCCCATCAGCAGGCTCTTCCTTCTCTGATGAACCTCTGTTACCTCCACCACCAGCTGTGATAACAAGTCTATAGGTGTGATGATCTAACACAAAAATAAACTGTGGGGGAACTGGGAAAATAGCACACACTAGCAGGACATACAGTTTAAATTTATATCTTAACCCTTTGAGTTCATTGCATACCTCTCTGGCACTCAAAGGATTAATTGTAGTAATATCCAAATTCCCTCCAAAGAAGACCAGTTCATTGTAATAAATTTTTGCAGAATAACATCTCTAAGATATAACCTCTATTCCTGATAAGTTAAAATAGAAAGCAGTGAATCTTATGTTATCTTAAACAAAAAAGACCCGGGTAATACAATAACAAAATTTGCTGTACCAGATATAAGCAAAAAAATCTGTACCCCAAATCATAATGCCATGGTGGTTAAATCTGTGACTGAATCAGTGGGTGGTAACAAGGTACCTAACATGAGAGGACCAGTAATAATAGATTAAATCCTATTGATTTATAAAGTCTATCATTTTCTCACTCGCATCCTAACAATGCTAGGTTGGCTTTAATTGTTACCACAAACACCACTTAATCTATCATAAATAATGTAGATAATAACTTGTATGTACTGTTCTCAACATACATGTATTGAATAAAATATGGTAATAGAGAACACTCCCAACTATATTTCAGTACTTACACACAGAGCTTCAAATATTACAATTAGTCACAATCTATGTCACAAAACTATTTGCAACAAGGTGGCACAAAACTAGATTTCAAGACATTTGAAATCACTCCAGTGGTTAAACAATTCACCACTACTACACCAATTAGTAAGAGGGAGCTACTCGATTCCTCTGAAACAGGCCAGACAGTCTCTGCTGAATCAGGGTCCTCAGGGACACTGCTGCTTATTAGATAGATAGCCACAATGAAATTCAATTATTTGGTTGTATTATAGTATGAGCCACCTAATGGGTAGATACGTGGAAGAATCAAAGTGGCATGACCCTAGTCTAAATCCCTATTCGTTATCTCAGAAAGGCATGCCACATTCTAAGGCCCTAAATCCAACTGCGAGCATTATCACATTGATTACACACCGACTTACACAATGTGTCTCATCAGGGGTCTGAGCAACCATCTCATTTGCGTGTTTTATGTATAATACACTATTTTAACTACTTGTATCTAACAAAAGATTCACTGATTTGTTTGTTAGCTTATCTAAATAACATAAAGTGCTAGAATGTGTCGCTCCCTGTGTGTGTAACCGCAGATATGCAGTAGGGACTGCCCGAACGATGCAGTCATGCACAGTAGACACTGCACAAATGCGGCGGCTTCCAGTCAGACGCACTGTTGATCTGGAGCGGGGCGCTACAAACGGCCCATCGCACCCGGTTCCAGGGCAGCAGCCGGGCCGCTGGCTGGCACTTTGGCCCGTGTCAACGGCCTTCAATACTATTAAGTAATAAAGGTTAAGTGTTTCGGTGTTATTCAGCAAAAATGTATTCAACCAAACTGGTCTTCTTTGGAGAGAATTTGGATAGTGCTACAGTAATGTATACTATAAAAGAGAACGTGGTCATGTGGCTACAAATTCTACGGCCGTGTCTGACACACCCCGGGGTGGCTGCAAGGAGGAGATATGCTGATCTCCTCCTCACTCCCTGTTTGCAACATGCATGGGGGCATGATTTTGACAAGAGTGCCACTCCTGTCAAAATCTCTGCAAGGAGTTTCACCTTCCTCCCCCATTGCCGAACTCCAGTCTCCATGCCGCCACTTACATTCTACACCTTCTTACTATGTGCTCTATCTCTCATTCTCCTCTTTCCCCCCTGCATCCTCCTTATCTCTCCATATCGATGTGTTTTACAACTGCTCTGTGTCCCTTTTCCATTTCTATACTCACCTGCTCACTCTACACTGTCCCCACCCTCTCTGTATCCCCTTTCCTCCTGTAGCATCTGCCTCCGAACACACCACTTCTGCTTCCTGCATGCTCTCTATCCGCATACCATCTAACAGCTGTGTAAATCAGTTGCGGACACTAAAAAGTGAGAGATTAAGTTTGTTTATTTAGTTTACTCTGTGTGTGACAGGGCATTGCTGAATGATTAGCTTGCGTTATGGGTGGCAGCTAAATACCCATCCTACAATATTAGTATTTCACAATATTGAGGAGACTTCAGCAGCTGGTCTTGTCCCTGGGATCTGGACACTCACTGGGCTCAGACACATAGGAGAGCCGCTGGGCTCAGCCTCCAGTCCTGCAGCAAACTTGTCCAGCAAAACAGCCACTTCTGCTATTTTTATCACATCCAGTGAAACTGAATGTGACATCTGACCTATTGGGTATACTTAGCATAGCACATACCAGATCAGTCTCAATGACAGCATCACAGTGCCTGACTATTCCACATGATGAGGTGTGTGTACCATTCTGAATCTCCAAATGAAATTGATTGTAGGTGTCACACTATGCAGACATAGTCCTGCAGGCACAGACACACTATCTTCATAAAAATACCAAAAGATTCCTTAAGCGCTAGTGCATGTAATATGGGATCAGAGATAAGAACCTGTGTGTGTGTGTGTGTGTGTGTGTGTGTGTGTATATATATATATATATATATATATATATATGAAATTTTGTTAGAGCTCTAATTATTTAAAAAATACACAATACTGTTTGTTTCTCCTCAATATAGTATCCAATTTAATTCGCATCCAATATAATCTGCACTTAATATCACAGTAGTACTTAAAATGTATCTGCTATTCCTTAATTTGCATAATCCTTCGGCACACACGTAATTCTTTTCATTGGGACATATACCGGTATTTGTGATGGATAAACACACTCAGACCACCGCTTTAAGGTCTTATTTGATACCAACAAATGATTATAATGGTCTGTAATCCACGTGTGTAGATACCATACACATTGTCATATGCCCTTGCAGAAAAGAAAGAGATGCGCGTGTTACAGTATTCAAGTTAAATAACGAATAGAGGTAAACTCGTTTACGTGCATTGCAACACACACAGTTTCAGTGGATGGCAACTAATGGGTTAGTCCCATAGCTGTTTGCTAATACAAGACAACATGATATTTGCAACCAAAAATAAAAACAAAAACAAATATAGAGTAAATAAGTAACAATAACCAATCAAAATAAAATAAAAATACAAATATAAAAGACCCTACACTTTACTAAGATGGAGGAACCTATAGAGGTATTAACCCAATATGGTGCATATATACACAACATACACTCTATTGTCCTAAAAAGAGGGACACCATGATGGGAAAGAGGGATTGGTCAAACTAAAGAGGAACAATTGTGAGGTGCACCCCAGGGCACAGACACACATATTTGACAGAAGGGAGAAATGTGAATATGGGCACAAACACACAAAGAAAACACATAGCCCCTTATTTACCTGTTCCAAACTGTTGCCCTCCATATAAACTCAGCTAGCCCACTTTATTTGGAGAACAACAGTGTTGGGGCAGGCAAGCAGAGGGAGCTCTCTGTTTTGTTTGTCCTAATGTTCACATATTCATCTTTCCATTTGCTCTGATCTGACGGCAGATAACCTTTCAGCCCATTTCTTTACATCTCGTCTCAATGTTTGTGTCTCTTTACATCTCTTCTCAATGTGTATATATCCTTATCACCCATGTTTCCCATAATCCTCCAACCTACTTAGCACTTTCAACACTCTTGCCCTCCATATGAATTGGGATATCTCACTTTATATGGAGGCCAACACTGTTGGACCAGGCAGGCAGGGAAGGCTCTCTGGTTCCTCTGTAATATTTTCCCCATTTTGATATCTCCCTTCTCTCCAAAGTCTCTGCCCCCTTATAACCTGTGTTTATCACCCTTCTTCCTTACTGTCTCTCTCCCCTTCCCCAACACTTCTATCCCATGCCTCTCACTTTCTCCCTCATATCTCGTTTTGCCTTCTCCATGTTCTTCTTAGTACATCATCTTCTGTGTGTGTACAACATTGTGTGTGCGCAACATTTTGTTTATCCCTGTGAGTGTATGTTTGGGCATGTGTGTATAAGCATGATATGTTGCTGTCTGTGTTTGTCTGAAAGTGTGGGTGGGCACGTGCATGAGAGAGGGCTACCAAATAATATTCTTTTATTTTTAACCCTCTCATTGCCACAGATTTGTACAACTTATTGTACTATATTGCATACATGTTTGCCACTCAAAGATTTAAAATCTTGAAGGACCAGAGTGGTACCAAATGCATTGCAAATCAATGCATTGGATTCCACTCTGCCACTCATACGGTTAACCTTCACAGCCAACGCCATGCCACTATTGCATTTTTCTGCTACTTTAAAATCAGACTGTACATTACCAACTACAAGGATAAGACAGGCGACGCGTCCCACACTGCTAGTTAAGATATATATTTAAACTGTATCTCCTGCTAATGTGTGCTATTTTTCCAGTTTTCCCACCAGATGCAAAAACTTTGCATTTGGCTCCAAACAGTGCCTTCTCTGTAACAAAGTGGAGTCTCATCTGAATGTTCCTAGGGTTTCAGTTGTTCCCCTTTTCTTTCTCTTGATTGTAAACTATTGTGAGTAGGATTCTCTCTGTTATCAGTTTGTAAAGTGTGTCATGTATTTATAATTCCAGTTGCTTAATTGTAAAATGCTGCAGAATATGTTGGTGCTTGGTAAATTAATATTTATAGTAATAGTAAATATAATAAACACATATTGATTATGTTAATTGCATATACAAAAAGAGTCTCTGTGCTAATCATTAGTTGCTGACCCCAAAACATATTGTAATATGTTTAAGTTCAAATATCTTAAAGTAGCAGACTCCACAAACTCAGACAGGTCTTAGCTTTGAACAAAGTACCACATTTAAAGGGATAGTAACACTTCGTTTTAACTTTATTTTATTTTGTAGGCATTAAAAAAACATGAAGAATGATATTAGTCTTATCTCTCAAACCTTTATGGTTTATGAGATATTCACAAGCAAAGTTTCCCTTCCTACCCCTTTTACCTAGTGTAAGCCATCTCTTCTCAGACATGGAATCCAGTCCATAGACCAGACAGCTAACAGCAGGGGACAACCTTCTTCCTATGAAAACAATGAAATCCCTGCCCCCTTGACAAGCTTTTCAGGTTTTTCCCTTATCTTAATTGAAGATTGTCCCTCTCTGCAGTCTACCTGAGCAACTCCCTTCTGCTCTGGCTAAACAGTGTGACATCAGTAAAAGGGGCGGGAGGGGGACACTTTGTCATTGAATTACTCTGGAACTACAACTCTGACAGAATTGAAATAACACTCTCCAAAGTCCAAATACTATGATGATTAATTAGAGCTGATTTTATTATGAAACATTACTATCCCTTTAAGGACTGATATGTGATACTTGGGTACCAAAATGAATAGCAAAAAAGTGATCTTGTTGCACCATTATGATGCAAAAAATATTTTTTTTTTTTATAAATCATGCCTAGGATGTTCATTGGCTAACCTTTTCAGTTATATTATTAATTAATGTATTATATGCAAAAACACACGGGCCTTATTTTTTTTTTTGTCATTGAGCTAAACAGGTTCAGTGCTGAAGCATACCAACTGTACCATAGGGGGAAAAACTGTGTGATGTTTAACCCCTTATATTCTAGAGAGATCTCTGATGCAGTTGTTCAAAATAATGCTAATTATAAAAAATTTTTTGATCTCATTGGCAATATTAAATAGTTCTTGGTACACATGCTGCCTAGAGTTCAAAGCTAATGTATTTTATGTAATGTCAGGAGAATGTAATTAAAACATAACTTTTATTAAGATTTAAGCCCTAAAAATTGATCCTTATTGAAAATACATACTGTATCTTTCCCTGATCCTGAATAATTACATAAATGTAGATGTGTATTTTTATAACTAAGGTATATATAATTGCCCTTAAGGTAAATATATATATATTCCTCAAAGTGTGCACTGTTATGTTATACTCCTCAATATTGCCTATAACACATGTATATACTGGTGGAATATTAAAGCGAAATAAAACAAATGTATGTAATTTTCTGCAGTTTGTTATTTCTACTGAAAAAATTAGTAAATTTGTTTTTTTTTATATATATATATATATATATATATATATATATATATATATATATATATATATTTTATATGTTTGATGTAAAATTTTACATCTACATCACTGGACTAATACGGCTACAATCTTAACTCTATTATATGTTATATATATTTGCACATTTAAAACCTTGTAAAGGTAAGTAATAGGTCCGCAATACATATATAAAATATGTATATCAATAGACCTGTAACATGTCTTTAGAGGCAGATGAGTCTTAACTAACTTAGTACCTTAATTTGCTGCCTCCAAGACTGGAGTCACATCAAATATTTTGGATTACGTATAAAGGAATAATAATTGATCAACAATGTTTATAAGAAAAGAAGAAAAATATTTTATGTATATGTCAACGTACCTGTACCACGTCTTCGGAGGCAGGGAGCTCCTAATCTAATATGTGCACATAATTAGGCACATGAGTTTAAACCAACATTGTCCCTTAAAAGGATAGTAATGTTTCATAATAAAAGCAGCTCTAATTAATCTTCATAGTATTTGGGCATTGGAGAGTGTTATTTCAGTTCTGTCACAGTTGTAGTTCAAGAGTAATTGAATGATAAAGTATCCCCCTCCTGCCCCTTCTACTGATATAACACTGCTCACCTCAGAGCAACAGGGAGTGTCCAGGTAGATTGCAGAGAGGGACAATCTTCAATTAAGATAAGGGAAAAAGCTGAAAAACCTGCCAAGGGAGGCAGGGTTTTCATTGTTCTCACAGTAAGAATATTGACCCTTGATGTGAGCTGTCTGGTCTATGGACTGGATTCCACATCTGAGGAGTGGGGGCTTACACTAGGTAAAAGGGGCAGGAGGTGGGAACTTTATCATTCAATTACTCTTGAACTACAAACTCACAGTAATGAAATAACACTCTATGGCTCAAATACTATGAAGATTAATTGGAGCTGCTGTTTTTGTGAAACATTACTATCCCTTTAATTTGCTGCCTCCAAGATGGGAGACTCTACACTACATATAGAGGAGCAATACAGCAGCAAGTAATGCTATAATGAGCAATCCTTGAAATACATCAGTTGTTTGTATCTGGTATGAATATAAAATAAAACCACAGATCAACACCTGCAATACCCCATTGTACAGGGGTTACATTAAGCACACACATCTCACCCATGTAGTCTCTTAATAGGGATTAATCATTTAAATGTATGCTGTTTAAGTTAGTGTATAGTATGCTGGCATTGTTGGTGGGAGAATGCCTGATGCAGTCATACTATATGCTAACTTAAACAGCATGTGTGCTTAATCTTATCATCATCACTCCTTTATATATAATGCCAAATATTTGATGTGACTCCCACCTTGGAGGCAGCAAATTCAAGGACTAAGGGCTCGATCCAAATGTTGGCGTTAAAACCAACGTGAAGAAAAAAACTGCCTTCGCTCGTTAAGCAAGACCAGGTAACATGAGATTCAAATCTTCCTTACCCAGAAAGGCTAAAGAGCGATAACCAAATATGTACACGTTAACCTTAAACCTGCTTCGCATAGAAAATCTTACCTAAAAACACACGATAAAAATGTTACCTAGCACCACAGCCAATCACAGCACTGCAAAGTATCAAGTTCAGTCAGAAAATCCAAAATCCATTCATACAAACTTCCATTGCTGTGGGTAGCTGTGAAGCCCGCAGCATAATACAGTCTAAGCCTGGGGACTACAGAGCTATTGGAGGAAGCGGGAGGAGGGGACAGAGACATAGGAGGAAGTGGGTGGTAGGCTTGTATTTGCTGCCCGCTTCCTCCAATACCTCTCCTCTCGCGTTGGCTTTGTGCCCGGCTGCCTGGCGTTGCCTTGTACAATTCGTCCCTTCTCACAATGCGTTGTACAATGTGCATTGTACAACGCATTGTGAGAAGGGACGAATGTACAAAGTGTGAGCCAGGCAGCCGGGCACAAAGCCAACGTGAGAGGAGAGGTATTGGAGGAAGCTTCCTCCAATAGCTCTGTAGTCCCCAGGCTTAGACTGTATTATGCTGCGGGCTTCACAGCCACCCGCAGCAATGGAAGTTTGTATGAATGGAGATGAGGGAAGCGCTGCAGTCACAGTGCAGCCTGCTCCCTCCGTTGTATTTTAACCCTTTGAGTGCCACAGTGGTAAGCAACGCTTTGCTTTGCGTACCACTCTGGCACTCAAAGGGTTAACTTAGATCTCATCCATTTATAATGTTCTAGCTCCTTTGTCCCATTGCTATTAGTACTTTTGCTCCACTCTCCGTTTGAAGGAGAGTGGAGCAAAAGTACTAATAGCAATGGGACACAGGAGGCAGGGGGTTAAAAATGAATGAGATCTAATTTAAACTAATGTCTAATAATAGTATTTTAATGAAAAAAAAAGTTTAAAACACACACTAACACACACACATATATACAGGCAAGGTATGTAGTCCATACCTTGCCTATTAACCCTTTGGGTACCAGAGGGGTAGGAAACATGCTAAGCAATGCTTTCCTACCTCTCTGGTACTCAAAGGGTTAATTGTGGAATAAAAGACAGATTTGTCCACTACATGGAAGTCCATGAGGTGGATGTGGATGGGGTTAGTATGTCACATATATGCAATATATGTGACATACTAAGGGGGGTGGGGGGTGGAAGGGGGCATTGTGTAGTGTTTGGGGCTTGGTGTACTAGTTTTATTGATTGTAACCCTTTGAATGCCACAGGGGTGAGCAGTGCACATCCCTATGGCATTCAAAGCTGTCCATGGTGCTGAAAGCCATCTCTGTGTTCCCCTAGTGGCTGGGGAGGGAAGCATAGAGAAAGCTGTTCAGAACTGTCGACGTTGGTTTTTTTACTCTGTGTGGTGTGCTGTTCTCCAAAAAAAATAGGCGTTAGATTTCTGGAGAGAAATGTTGCGAGTTAGCCCTAACTCCAACATTTGAATAGCTTTTGGCGTTGCTTGTACATTATCCTCTATGGGTGAGATTTGCTGTTCTGGCGACCGGCGAAGTGTGTTTCAGAACTGGCGTCACTTGTTACTAGTGGAACATTTGCATTGCTCAGTTGACGTTAAAACCAGCGCTGCCAGTTTTTTCTGGCGACGCCAACATTTGGATCGAGCCCTAAGTTACTTAAGACTCATGTGCCAAATTTTGGACATAGGTTAGGAGTTCTATGCCTCTAAAGACATGGTTTTAAATTGCTTTATTATTCCACTGGTAGATACAAATGTGTTATATGCCATATTGAGGAGTATAATGTCATAGTCCACACTTTGAGAAATAGTTATATTTACCTTCAGGACAATCATATATACCTTGGTTATAAAAACACACATCTGCATTTATGCATTATTCAGGATCAGGGAAATATATGTATTTTTAATATGTATCTATTTTTATGGCTTAAATATAAATAAAACTAACATTACATAAAATATATTTGATTATGTTAATTTCACATTTATTTGCTCTAATTGGCAATAAAAATAGATAGTTCTTGGAGAATATAATGACTAGAGCTAAAGCTAATATAGACAGGGAGGCGCAGCTGCATGATAAACTTTGGTTTCATTAAATAAGCAGCTGGGATGACTTCACTTGGTCTGTGCCTTAGTTATATATTTTTTCTCTGTTTATGAACAAGTTGTTCAAAATATGTTGGAGACCTCTCTTTCAATCAGTAGTTAAAAGCCCCATTTAAATCAATATGCATTTTTAGGATTTTCTTTTCTGTTATGAATCAGATGGTTTGTTCCAGAATTGCATCTCTGTAGCTTGATGAATAAGATCCATTGTACTTTCCAAGGGGCTTAAGAAAAGTTGCCTTTCCTAATTTTGCTTGAGTCATGAATGTCTTATAATAACAGATTGAAAAGTTTTTTTACCAAATCAAAATACTGAGTATGAAGTTAATGGTTATTATAATTATTCTGTTTTCTTTAGATTGATGAAGTAGAGTGGAAGTTTTTGCTAACTGGTGGCATAGGACTGAACAATCCACACTCTAACCCTTGCACCTGGCTACCACAGAAATCATGGGATGAAATATGCCGCTTAGAAAGTATCTCACAATTTAAAGGTATTCGCAAAGACTTTATGCGACTCAAAGATGGATGGAAGTCAGTGTATGATAGTTTGGTAAGTGTTCAATATTATATTAGAAACTACACGTATACCACTAAACCATAGCACAATGAGTTCACAATTTTTACATAAGATAATTGCTCTTAAAATCCCTTTTTGCTATAAATGAGAACATTTTCATAAACATAACCTTAAATATTAAGAATATTTAAAGTTCATAAAGTATAACATTAACTATTTCATTACAGTCTCTTGGCAAAAAACATGGTGCAAAAAGTTATCCTGATAGAGAAAACAATACTGTGGAAAAGTGCTATTGCTCCTAGTATTCCACCTTCCTGTCTCCTTGATTCAAGTTTATATATTTGAAAGCTTCATTAAAAATGTCCTATGTGTCATGTTAGCCAAACGACCAGCAAATGTACAGTTAAGGAGATATACATACTTGGTACTGTATGCTAATGTATACTATTTCCGGTACCAGTATCATACCAGTAACATTTATATGTTAACTGAGCCTTTGCATTGATATTTCATATACTAATTAAGTTCTGTGCTCCACCAGGGAGCTTTCACTTTTCCCATAAATAAAAGTGTGAGTATTTCCTAAACATTATTTTAGGCTTGTCTTTAGTGAATGCAAGCCTATAATTTATAAGAAGCTTAAAACTGACTTGCATGTTGGGAAAAACATATCTTACACTGAAGGACCTGGTATACATAATAATGAACTTTTAAGTTACTCTGATTTTTGGGGAGAGATCATCTGGCTCACCTAAATACTATAAGAGAATTGTCCGGACCCTGAATTTGCTGGAGAGCATAGTTTGGGAATGTTGACGATGGCACTTATCCCTTGCTGCTGCCAAAGCAGAATAAAGGTGCTAGCCACAAAGCCAGATGTCCGATCCCGATTGAGCCGGGACCCTGACCAGGATGGGAGTAGATACACACCAGTGTTGGTCTTGGACAAAGGACCATGTGAGGATCCCAGATTCAGACCCTCTAGGCTCACACTCAATCAGAGAGAATTCACACAAGATAGCAGACTGATACTGCTTAAGGTTTGACTCTGTCAGTAGGGACTAGCCCTTTAAAAGAAGCAGGCTGGGACTGCTTAAAGTTCAACCATAGGGCAATAGGAACTAACCCTTGAAATGTAGCAGGCTGGGATTGTTTAGGGTTCAACCAAAGCACGTAAGAAATATCTCTTTTCATATAATGGTGAAGGAGATGGAGTCAGACAGCAATAGAATAACCCCTAAGGGAGATACGGCCAGAAGTGGGATATAATGAGGGAAATAATAATATAATAATAGGAATCAAAGCTAGTCTGAAATGACAAGTGTGAAGCAAATCTGACCGTGGTTCAAACAGAATATGACTAGGATCGACAAAACTCTAATAACCCCAGATATAGAATAAAGTGGAGCACTATCTCCACTGAGTGATCAACTAAGATAGTATGACTCCTACACCACTCTTACCCAAAGAAGATTAGGGCAATAAGGTCAAGGTAACAGACTGACAAGGAGGATAAATATACTGACCCCTGCTAACTCCGACACCTAGGCCAGGACCACAGCTATTAGTCGAACATCACTAAATCTAAGAGATGGGACCACTAAGCGATGTGGCACATCCAGATTTGACTTGCCCTGCAGCAGATGCAAGCAGAGACAGACCAAAATAGGCTGAAAACGAAAAAAAACAGACAGAGACAGGCCAGAAAGGGTGAACAGGAGAATCCTGAAAGTTATATACACTTTTTACTTACCCCAATCTTCTTTTACCTTCATTTGTCAGGATGGGGAAAGGGAAAGACGGTCCTCAAAATATACTGCCTAGTTCGACACACTTGCTTCTTGTACCATGTGTATGTGCCCCATTTGTATGTTTCCAGTAATTTTGGGTGAAGGTTAAAGACAGAGATATCATGATTCTCACCATCCTGTTGGAATTTTGCAGTCTCAAAGCCAGACTTACCTAAAAAAAACTCTGAAGATGAGTGTTCATTGACCTGGTTAGAATAAATAAAATCCTGAGTGACGATAACACATTTTCTTGAAACACTGGAAGTGCAACAAAAAGAGGAAGATTAATAAAAAAAAAAAAAAATTGAAAAATAGTTGTAGAAAAATCAACAGAATTGGCAAGTTGGTTAGTGAAAATAAGGAAAAGGTGGCTGTCTAGAGCAAATTATTTTCACCAGAATATGCCAAGGAACAACTGTTACGGTTTTTATGACACTCAGACCAATAAGTGAAAATAAAACACACTTTATTAAAGTGAATAATGATACTCACGCCCCCTAGAGGCGGTAGGTAATATACAGATAATGTAAACTGAGAGAATACGAGGAAAATAGTATTATGGACATAAATGCAAGTCAGTATGCCCTAGGATGGTATAGGCCCCAAAGGGGTTAAAGTCCAAATATACTCAGTCTCAGATGTGGAAGTTTGACACGCCCTTGATGTTAAATAGGCTGTGCTGTACAGACGAAGTTCATCAGGTGCAGAGGAACGAGCTGCCTTGCCAAGGTGGTAAATGATAAGCAGAATGGGTAACAACTTAGCCCCCACGGGCGTAGCTACAGGAACTGCTTTAGTATGTGCAAGTGCGAATAGCCCCTTAGGGCAATATGGAAATCGGCCTGCAATGCAAGAGCTAAGAGCCTCCTCAAGTGTAATCGAATGCAGTAATGCTAGAGCCAGAACCACTAGCCCCCTCGGGCTTAGTACCGAATAGCCAACACTGAACCTCTCTGCCAACACTCTGGGTATACGATCTCGTCGGTAACCAACACCAGAGAGCCTTTAGCGCCCAAACGGCCCAAGCTTCGTGAACACTCTGCAACGTAAGACTAGAGTTGCCGACGGAGAGCGGCCAACTCAGCAGCAGTATCACTTGTAACAAGGCTTGTACTGGAGATATAGAGAGTGAATATGAGGCAGCACTGCAAGAGTAAAAATGCACGTTTACTCGAGGCTTCAGCGCTACTGCAAGGCTCTGTAACGTTACTCGAGGCTACAACGCTACGGTCAGGCTCTGCAAGGAGAGGAAGGCCCACAGAATACACACAGCTCTGCACTAGAACGAGACACTGCACTATCGAAGGAATCACCAGGCTAGGCAATGGCACACTCGTGGGCAGCAAGGACTGGAAAATGTCGCGACGGCGACAACTGGAACGCAGGTCACTGGAACAAGCTGGAAGTCGATCTTCGGAGCAGGAAGTCAGCCGGACCGGGTCATACACAGGCAGGAACGTCAGACTAGCCGGGTCAGGATCCAAGGGTGGTCCGCAGACGAGCCGAGTCATACACAGGCAGGAACACTGGAGAATAGTCAGGACAAGCCGAATCATACACAGGCAGGAACACTGGAGAATAGTCAGGACAAGCCGAATCGGTACACAGGAACTCAGAACACAGGAACACAGCAAAAGCACTACTGGCTCAGGAACACCACGAAAGGGCAACTGACCAGAGAGATAGCCAGGTATAAAAAGGTCATCAGGAGGCGGGTCAAACTCAGTCAGCAAATCAGTGACATCCACAACAGAGAGTGACAGGAATCACAGGCACTGTGATAGTACCCCCCTCTCAAAGACCCCCTCTCCTAGCCTGAGGCTTGGGTTTCAAAGGATATTTAGAGTGAAAGCTGCGTACTAATCTTGGAGCATGGAGATCCCCCTGATCAATCCAAGAGCGTTCCTCAGGACCATAGCCCTTCCAATGAACCAAATATTGCAGCTTTCCTCTAAATCTCCTGGAGTCAACAATACTCTGGACTTCATATTCCTCTTGACCCTGGACGTCCACCGGCCCAGGAATCACTGGCGTAGTAGTATATCGATTGCACACCAAGGGTTTCAGAAGAGACACATGGAACACATTATGAATGTGCATAGAGGGTGGAAGCTCCAGAGCATAAGAAACCGGATTAATCTTGCGGATAATCCTAAATGGACCAATGAACCGGGGAGCCAGTTTATTGGATGGGACTTGTAAGTTGAGGTTTCTGGATGACAGCCATACCCTGTCCCCAACTTGAAATGAGACCGCTGGAAGGCGTCTGCGATTAGCGTGCCGTTGCTGCCGTCTGAAAGACTGACTGAGGGACCTCTGAACCTGTGCCCAAGTGGAATGAAGTCGTGCCAAATGCTCGTCTAGAGCAGGGATCTGCTGTGCCTGAAAGGAGTCCGGGAGCAGACAAGGCTGGAAACCATAATTCACGAAAAATGGGGAGCTCCCGGACGATGAGTTAACCGCACAGTTCCTGGCAAACTCTGCCCATGGCAACAGGTCAGCCCAATTATCATGATGATCGGAGACAAAACAGCGCAGGAACTGTTCCAGTCCCTGATTGGCACGCTCAGCGGCCCCATTCGTCTGGGGATGGTAGGCGGAGGAGAATGATAATTGAATGCCCATCTGACCACAAAATGCCCTCCAGAACCTAGAAACGAACTGGCTCCCACGGTCAGAGACAATTACTCTGGGCACTCCGTGCAGACGGAACACCTCTCTGGCAAAAACTATCGCCAATTCCTGAGCCGATGGAAGGCCAGTCAGAGGCACAAAATGTGCCATCTTAGAGAATCTGTCGACCACCATAAGAATGAACTTGTAACCTCTAGATGCCGGTAATTCTCCCAGAAAGTCAATGGATATATGAGACCATGGACGGTCTCCGTTAGGCACAGGTTGTAATAAGCCCACAGGGAGATGCCTAGGGGTCTTGGCACGGGCACATGTGGTACAAGCTGCCGTGAAGGCAGCGCAGTCAGCTCTCAATGTAGGCCACCAAAATAGTTGCGAAAGAGACCATACTAATTGGTCCCTACCAATATGCCCAGCTGCTTTAGAGGCGTGATAGGTCTCCAAGAGACGGGTACGGAAAGACTCTTCTACAAAACACTTCCCCACTGGGGTTCCTGGAGGTGCCCGTGATTGTGATGCCAGTATCTCCTCCCCCAGTGGCGAGGTTATAGTAGTGCGAATAGTAGCCAGGATCCGATCTGGCTGAATGATGGGTACCGGGACTTCCTCCCTCTCAATGTCAGAAGCGAACTGACGTGACAACGCATCGGCCTTGATATTCTTAGAACCAGGGAGATAGGATACTAAGAAATTGAACCGGGACAGAAACAGCGCCCACCTGGCCTGTCGGGAAGACAGTCTTTTGGCCTCTGAGAGATAGGTTAGATTCTTATGGTCAGTAAGAATTAGTACTGGAGTCTGAGTGCCCTCCAGGAGATGTCGCCACTCCTTAAGTGCCAGTATGATGGCCAACAGTTCCCTGTCACCAATCTCGTAATGACTCTGGGCGCTGGACAATTTCTTAGAAAAGAACCCACACGGCATCAAAGCTCCACCTCCCACAGGACGTTGGGAGAGCACCGCCCCAACCCCAACATCTGAAGCGTCAACCTCCAAAGTAAACGGCAGGGAGGGATTAGGGTGGGACAGTATAGGAGCAGATGCAAAGGCAGATTTCAGGGTAACAAATGCGTTTTCAGCTGCCTCAGACCACTGAGAGGGAGAAGCGCCCTTGTGAGTCAAGTCTGACAATGGCCTTACAATTGTGGAAAAGTTCTTGATGAACTTCCTATAATAATTCGCAAAACCTAGGAATCATTGAACGGCTTTTAATCCCTTAGGCCGAGGCCATTGCAGAACTGCAGCCAACTTCTCCTGATCCATGGCAATGCCATTTTTGGATATAATGAACCCCAGGAATGGTACTTGAGAAGTATGGAATTCGCACTTTTCCAATTTACAGAATAACTTGTGCTTGCGAAGTCGGAGCAAGACTTCTGAGACATCTTTAATGTGTTGGGCGAGGTTAGCAGAATGAATTAGTATATCATCTAGATACACAACCACACAGGACTGAAGCAAGTCACGTAAAATATCGTTAATCAGTTCCTGAAATACTGCAGGCGCATTGCATAGGCCGAATGGCATCACCAGGTATTCATAATGCCCTGTTCTGGTATTAAACGCCGTTTTCCACTCGTCACCCTCTTTAATTCTGACTAGATTATAGGCGGCTCGTAAGTCAAGTTTGGTAAAGATCGAAGAGCCCTTTAATCTGTCAAATAATTCAGTAATAAGTGGAATGGGATAGGCGTTCTTGGGCATCAGCTTATTCAACCCACGGTAGTCAATGCAAGGCCTGAGTTCCCCATTTTTCTTTTTTACAAAAAAGAATCCGGCACCAGCCGGAGACGTAGATTTTCGAATGATTCCCCTCTCCAGGGCATCTGTGATATACTCCTCCATCGCCCTATTTTCCTCACAGGACAGTGGGTAAGTACGCCCCCTAGGAGGCACGGCCCCTGGAGACAAATCAATGGCGCAATCATATGGCCTATGGTCAGGCAATGCGCTGGCCTCTCCTTTGCTAAACACGTCACTGAATTGTCCATATTCTGTTGGCACAGCTGGAGAGGTACACATAATCTTAATAGGGAGAGAAAGACAATTCTTGTTACAATACTCCGACCAAGAGTTAACTTCACACCTTTGCCAGTCAAATTGGGGATTGTGTGTCTGCAACCACGGGAACCCCAAAATAACTGAATGATGTGGGGAACGAATGATCTGAAATTGTATCTGCTCCCTGTGACAAGCCCCCACAGTCATAGACACTGGTATAGTCTCGAATGTAATGAAAGCAGGATCCAGGGGTCTGCCATCAATGGCCTCTATAGCCACAGGAGAGTCCTTTTTACATAACGGAATGCCTTGCAACTCAGCAAAGGACTGATCCATGAAGTATCCGGCTGCCCCGGAGTCCACCAATGCTAAGACTTCTATGACCTTGTCAGTCCAGGCAAAAGCCACCTGGATGGTGGGTTTAGTGGTGCAAGTCTCTAGGGACTGTTCAACACCACCTAGGGCCTGTCCCCCAAGGTACCCTAGGTGCGTTCGTTTCCCGGCCTTACAGGACAATTGCGTAATATATGACCTGGTTTGCCACAATATAGGCATAAGCCTTGCCTTCTACGATACAGCTTCTGCTCTTTCGTGAGCCTAGTAAAACCTAGTTGCATAGGTTCAATGCCATCAGCTGTTTGCTCAAGCAGCACGGGTGGAGTGGGTGGGTTAAGGAACTGGTTCTGACCATAACTCTTTGCTTTGGTCCTTTTAGCCAAGCGTCTCTCCCGGATGCGAGAATCTATTAGCATGACATAGTCAATGTACTCGTCCAGCTCGCTGGGTACATCTCGAGCTGCTATCTCGTCCTTGATCTGTTCAGCCAGGCCCTGAGAAAAAGCAGCAAGTAAGGCCTCATCGTTCCAGCCAACCTCTGCTGCCAAGGTCCGGAATTCAATAGCGTATTCGCCCAGAGTGCGTTCGCCCTGCTGAATCTCCATCAGCCTTTTGGCAGCAAAGGCAGACCTACCAGGAACCTCAAACACACGTCTGAACTTCGCCACAAATTCTCTAAAGTTCAGTGTGCAGGGTCTGGCACTCTCCCATATCGGATTTGCCCATGCCAAAGCTTTGCCCGTCAACAGAGATATCATAAAGCCGACCTTGCTACGGTCGTTAGGGAATGCCTGAGGTGCCAATTCCAAAAATATCTCCAACTGGTTAATGAAACCTCTGCATAAGGAGGGTTCGCCATCATATCTTAGGGGTAACGGTACCGCTGCCGATAACCCTCTTGTGTTAGTACTGATGGGTACCGAGGGATTCTCCGGTGTCACGACTGGGGGGACCACCGGATTCGGACCAGACTTGTCCAAATGTACTGTACGTTCAAGCAACGTTTGTAGAGCCAGTGCCAATTGGTCCAGGCGCTGCTCTTGGACATCCATTCTCCAGTGGATGTTCAGAGGATTACTTTCACCCTTACCGTCTGAGGTCATGGCCCTTTCGTACTGTTACGGTTTTTATGACACTCAGACCAATAAGTGAAAATAAAACACACTTTATTAAAGTGAATAATGATACTCACGCCCTCTAGAGGCGGTAGGTAATATACAGATAATGTAAACTGAGAGAATACGAGGAAAATAGTATTATGGACATAAATGCAAGTCAGTATGCCCTAGGATGGTATAGGCCCCAAAGGGGTTAAAGTCCAAATATACTCAGTCTCAGATGTGGAAGTTTGACACGCCCTTGATGTTAAATAGGCTGTGCTGTACAGACGAAGTTCATCAGGTGCAGAGGAACGAGCTGCCTTGCCAAGGTGGTAAATGATAAGCAGAATGGGTAACAACTTAGCCCCCACGGGCGTAGCTACAGGAACTGCTTTAGTATGTGCAAGTGCGAATAGCCCCTTAGGGCAATATGGAAATCGGCCTGCAATGCAAGAGCTAAGAGCCTCCTCAAGTGTAATCGAATGCAGTAATGCTAGAGCCAGAACCACTAGCCCCCTCGGGCTTAGTACCGAATAGCCAACACTGAACCTCTCTGCCAACACTCTGGGTATACGATCTCGTCGGTAACCAACACCAGAGAGCCTTTAGCGCCCAAACGGCCCAAGCTTCGTGAACACTCTGCAACGTAAGACTAGAGTTGCCGACGGAGAGCGGCCAACTCAGCAGCAGTATCACTTGTAACAAGGCTTGTACTGGAGATATAGAGAGTGAATATGAGGCAGCACTGCAAGAGTAAAAATGCACGTTTACTCGAGGCTTCAGCGCTACTGCAAGGCTCTGTAACGTTACTCGAGGCTACAACGCTACGGTCAGGCTCTGCAAGGAGAGGAAGGCCCACAGAATACACACAGCTCTGCACTAGAACGAGACACTGCACTATCGAAGGAATCACCAGGCTAGGCAATGGCACACTCGTGGGCAGCAAGGACTGGAAAATGTCGCGACGGCGACAACTGGAACGCAGGTCACTGGAACAAGCTGGAAGTCGATCTTCGGAGCAGGAAGTCAGCCGGACCGGGTCATACACAGGCAGGAACGTCAGACTAGCCGGGTCAGGATCCAAGGGTGGTCCGCAGACGAGCCGAGTCATACACAGGCAGGAACACTGGAGAATAGTCAGGACAAGCCGAATCATACACAGGCAGGAACACTGGAGAATAGTCAGGACAAGCCGAATCGGTACACAGGAACTCAGAACACAGGAACACAGCAAAAGCACTACTGGCTCAGGAACACCACGAAAGGGCAACTGACCAGAGAGATAGCCAGGTATAAAAAGGTCATCAGGAGGCGGGTCAAACTCAGTCAGCAAATCAGTGACATCCACAACAGAGAGTGACAGGAATCACAGGCACTGTGATAACAACATATGGTACAACATCCTCAACAAATAATAATTACAATCTTACCATTATCGATTACTGAGTCAACATGACTAAAAAATTAAGAGTGACAAATCACCTGAACCAGTATCCCAGTCTAACTTAGAGGCCTAGTTATCCTTGCGCTTCCTTCGTCTGTGGTGTGTCGGCCGGCATAGTGTCATGTCCCCTGTGCTTCCTTCCCTCTTCGGCTCACCTCTCCGGCGGAGGCTTTCTCCTCCCCTGTGAATCCTGCCTGCTGCGGCTTTCCACTCTGGCGGAGCTTGTCTCCTCCGCTTTTGTTCCTGCCCGATGCGGCTTGCCTCATCAGCGGCGGCTTGATTCTAGCCCTTTTTCTTCTTGGAGCGGCTCTGCGGGTTCTTCCGGGTTCGACCGTGTCATGAGCCAGTGACGTCATCTTCCTGCCCCTATATTTGGTGTCCTTCTCTGATGCCCGGTGCACTTTCACTAGTGTTCTAGTGTGTTCCAGGTCCTTGCTCTGTTTTCTGCAGCCTAGGCCTGTTCCTTGTGCTCTAGTCCTGTTCATTGTGCTCTGAATTACTGTGTACCATTTTCAGCTTGCCTGACCATTCTTCTGCCTTGTCCTTGTGTCCAGCGTTGACCTCCAGTTGCTGACTGGCTCATCTGACCATTCTTCTGCCTTGTCCTTGTGTCCAGTGTTGACCTCCAGTTGCTGACTGGCTCATCTGACCATTCTTCTGCCTTGTCCTTGTGTCCAGTGTTGACCTCCAGTTGCTGACTGGCTCGTCTGACCATTCTTCTGCCTTCTCCTCTAGCCCAGTCTGTATTCCTCTTTGGCTCCTTGCTTCTTCCGATCCTTCAGGTCAGTGCCTTCTGGCTCTGGGGGTGTGTGTATTTATATTTTTGGTGAGTTTCATCTACCTAGTGGCCTACGCACCCTAGCACCGCTCTCTAGGCACCGCCGTCCAGCCTTCACTCCCCCTGCAGGGGAGCTTGTACTGTCTGCAGTTTGGCCATCCTGGTCTGGGTCCCGGCTCAACTGGGATCAGACATCTGGTTTCGTGGCCAGCATCTTTATACGGCCTTGGTCGCAGCAAGACCTTACTTCAGGCAGTCTCTGCTCTCTAGCTCCGAACCCTAGCCTCGCACCCTAGCACTCCCTCCCCTGCAGGTGTTTACCTGCATTTATTGTCCACCTCCGCATTGCTGACATCATGAAACAGGCACTGGCTAGGATGCCTGTTTATGGGCCTATTCTGTGTGGCCTAATTGGGTCCTGCCTTCTTCTGCTCTTTTATAAACCTCCCTGGTCCTGGGAGTCATTGCCCTTACATGGTGTTTCTGATATTTTCTCTTGTGCTCCGTTGTGACCTCTGCTCTCCTGTGAATCTCTCCATGTATGACCCTGGCTTGTCTGACTACCCACATCGGATCTGACCTGTGGCTCTGACTGACTAACTCGCTCCGTGTATGACCCCAGCTTGTTTGACTACCCACATCGTTTCTGACCTGTGCCTCTGGCTGACTAACTCGCTCCGTGTATGACCTCGGCTTGTCTGACTACCCACATCGGTTCTGACCTGTGGCTCTGGCTGACTTATTCTCTCCGTGTAGTCCCCGGTTTGTCTGACATTTGGCTCTTGCTGTCTATCCCTCCGTCTAGTCCCCGGCTTGTCTGACTTGTGGCTCTGGTTGACTACTGTCTCTATACTCTCTGAACTTGGCTGACCATCAGTCTCCGTGTTTCATGGTCCAAGTCTGCTCTTGCTCCCTGTTGTCTCTGGTCGCGTGACCCAGGGTGGAGATTGTTACTCAGTTACCGTTCCCTCTGGTGTTTCACCCGCACCATGGTCCTAGTCTCCTGTATCTCGCAGTAGTGCAGTGCACAACACAGTGTGCAGCTCCGGGTAAGAGCCTTGGTCCTATCATCCTGTGTTCTGGGGTTCATTGGGCTATACTATTATTACTGTACTTATTAATAAAGGTGAATTTATATTTTATATTCGTGTCTGTCCTTATTTTCCTGATTACTGTGACAACCAGATAATGTTCATCTAATGGTTTTTCAGTAAATTAAAGGCTATTCTTTGCAATCTTTAAAGACTCCTCAAACTCTGTGCAACAGTTATGACCATTATTTAGGAAGGAAACTGGCTTGGATCCTGGAAATGATAGACCTATAAGCCTGACATCAATAATTGGGAAATTGTTTGAAAACATAATAATAATTCAACAAAAGGGTTGGAGAGCAGAAGATAAGTAGGCACATCTGTTGAATATGTTATGCATTAGATTATTAATTCCTTTGAACACACCAACAGATCAAATTTTCAGAATATTCCCAACTAAGCCCAGACATCTCAATCATTATAACTGAACCACTAATTATTCATCTGTGATTTAGAGGAATGTCTTGAAAAACTGACCTGTTGGTGTGCCCTGAGGATTAACATTGAGAAACATTGTTCTAGATATTGTGAACTTTGCTGATATTGATGTGGGGCAAGATATCTATGTGGACCACATCCCCCAACATTTATGAATGCAGCATTTATACCAGGAGGACATTTGCCATTGCCATATTATATATATATATATATATATATATATATATATATATATATATATATAATGTCCAATGATTTGCACTCACTCTGTAAATCAATAATGACTGGGTGACATCCTCTGGAATACTTGTAATATACTTCTTAGAAATGAGAAAACACTCACAGGACTTTTTCCAGGTGAAATGAAGTGCTGGTTTATTCATGAATAAACCAGCACTTCATTTCACCTGGAAAAAGTCCTGTGAGTGTTTTCTTATTTCTAAGAAATATATATATATATATATTTATATATAAATAACATATATATCAGTCACGTCTCAGTCCCGCTGTGACAGATGCAGATAATTTGGAAACAACCATTTATACTTATAGGTGGAGGCCCTGAAGATTCAAGTTGAGGATAGTCCTTTATTAACTATTATTATTAATGCATTTATTTTGCTGTTTTAGGCAAAGTAGTTGATTTTTTTTACTATAGCTAGATTAGGGTGCTGTCATCACATGCCTGATTCTTTTTACTATATGTTAGTTATGTTACATTTGCTGTGCAATAGATCTAGGAGGTAATGTACTACGTATTTGGTAGTTTTGTATATGTTTAATAAATGTTGATACATACTGATGGTCAAAGAATTAGAGTTCTATTTTAGTGTACCACCTGTCATTAGACAAAAGCCACCATCTAAATAATAATTTAACTTTTACATTATTCCACATTCTATTTATATAGAAGATACCCATCTACAATTAGTAGTGTTGAGGAATACACAAAGAAACTGTATACTAGCCTCTATTATCAATATAGGCAAGAATAGACTACAGGAGACCCACAATAACTCATCAAATTTGGACCACTATTTTGTACATCTCTCATAAAATATATAATAATTAAAAGAATTAAGCTGAGTTTGTTTCACAAACTAGGTTTGATACACTACTTCACAGTAAATAAATTGATAAAGATCAGTTACTCATATTTTGCAAAAAATATACAATTTTATTTCAATATAAAATAAAATGTTATATATCCTAAATAATAAAAGGCCAGAAAGTGTCACGATGCAGTCATGCTTAGTAAAGACTGCCCGTGTTCAGCCAGTCTCTACTGCACACAATTGCATCACGTGAGTGAGGCGGCGCAATTGCGTGGAGCAGTGAGGTAACGGCAGTAAGCAGAGCAGGTCCAGGTAATGTTTAGAGACCGGTCCTGCTCTGCGTACTGCTGTTACCTCACTGCTCCACGGCCCATGCACACAGGCTTTTACACTAGTATATCTATGGAGATATATATATATATATATATATATATATATATATAATCTATATAAATATCTATATATATATAATAATCAGTACAAAACTAAAGCCTTAGTGGATACAATAATATAACACCCCAATATATCTCACATATATGACAGTCATATAGTAGGAGATATATATATATATATATATATATATATATATATATATATATATATATATATATATAAATACTGTAAAATATATCAAGCTATATGGATATATTTGAAATTCCCAGCATTATATGTTCAGTCCTTACATATATGTGTCCACCAGTATAGGTTAGCAGTATTTAAATACAGCAAAAGAGCAAGGGCTTTGGACTGTTAAAATTAACAATACAGTTGGCTGGAACGTATATGAATACCTACCCCACATTGTATATAGCTATGTTAAATTTAAAGTGGTTGGTCTTCTGTTTTGCAAGATCTGCCCACTGTGGCAACATGTCACCAAACAAACTTTTAACCACCTGCAAAACTATTTTCAGCACCGTAAAATATCGGGTATAATACTCACAATTTTATCCCACTTCACCGTATGTGAAGTGGGTGATGCGTATTATACACAAGAGATTTTTTTTAATAGACAAATAGAATTGTGAGGAGCACCCATCGAGCACGAACAAGGTAAAGTGTGCATAACCACAGACGTACGTTTCGGCCTATATGGGCCTCATCAGTGCGGTGGCGCTGAATCCCTCTAGGCACACGGAAGCAAGGGCCCATGCCTGGGATGCCCTTATACTTAGGGAGACAAACAGAATTGTGAGGAGCACCCATCGAGCACGAACAAGGTAAAGTGTCTTGTTCTAGGCATGGTAGCCTCTCAATGGTGCTACAACTCACATTTTTCACTCCCATGTGCCATTGCAGAGAGGAAATCTCCATGTCCATATCAGACTGGTCCTGCCCACAGACAGTCCAGCTCCGAAATGTCAGGCAAATCCTCTCTGCACAAGAGAAACAGCATAACCACAGACGTACGTTTCGGCCTGTATGGGCCTCATCAGTGCGGTGGCGCTGAATCCCTCTAGGCACACGGAAGCAAGGGCCCATGCCTGGGATGCCCTTATACTTAGGGAGACAAACAGAATTGTGAGGAGCACCCATCGAGCACGAACAAGGTAAAGTGTCTTGTTCTAGGCATGGTAGCCTCTCAATGGTGCTACAACTCACGTTTTTCACTCCCATGTGCCATTGCAGAGAGGAAATCTCCATGTCCATATCAGACTGGTCCTGCCCACAGACAGTCCAGATTTTTTTTAATATCATTTTTTAATGCTGGCGATCCCTTCCCTCCCCCGGCGCTATCAGCTTTCATAATAAAGCTTACTGAGGTCTGTAGGCAAACTTCATGTGCATCCGGGATCTTTCTGCTCTGCAGATCAGTCGGCAACGGCATTGACACTTTGCGTTCCGGTGACTCCTGAGACATCTGGCATGGGAGGGATTATTTCCCATGGGCTTTTTACATCAGTGGGTTTCCCCTTTGTCCTGGCTCTAGTCACCGTATCACATACATCATGACTCCCTATTTTTATTATATTGAATGTCTTTTTTATTTTTTTAACATAATAATTTAAAGTTCAATAACGTCACCCTTTGGTGATGTCAGGGGTCAACCACCGCGTGCACATTTGGCATTCTTTAACTGAGATATGGTATTTAAGGTCACCATCTTGTATTGTTCTATATGTCTTGAGGAAAGCCTTTTGAGGGGCTGAAACGTCGAGAATAAATTAACTTTTTTTGCATTATAAGTCCTTATGAGTGCTCATTTTTTGGGATATTTCCCATTTACTCTTTATATATATATATATATATATATATATATATATATGTACTATTATTATTGTTATTTACATAACACCAACTTATTCCACAGTGCTGTGCAATAGGGAATAGACATACAGAGATATTAAATGGTTCAAAAGGAACATGTAAAACAAAAGAATCAGAGGGCCCGACTTAGTCTAGAGGAAGGTAGGTGGGTCACAGAAGGAGTAAGTGCCATGGGGTGTAAGTGCCTCCTGCCACATGAACTGCCTGTCAGTGGGTGAGAGAAAGAAGTGCTATTTAATGCAGTGGTCCAGGCAAGCAGTGGAAGAAAAGAACAAAGAGGTCATGATGGGATTGTAGGTGGGAGAGTGATTTTAGAAGGGAATGTGAGTGAGCAGATTGCTGGTCTGGCCTTGCTCTTAATGGTTATGTAGGTAGTGAATTGGCTTCCTAGCTTTCAGGGATTGTCTGAAGATCTGAAGGCATTTTATATAATATTTCTGTTTCCTCTGAGGACCCCTCCAAATCTGAACTGAAGACTAAAAGTGAGCTATGGCTCCCTATGTTTGAAGAGAAAGACCTTGACTAGTCGGACTGTTAGCTTGATAGAATTACAGGTCCATCTCATATTACCTCTGATGAAGGTTTGTCAAACCTGTTGTTGTATCCTTCATATAAAATATATTCAGATATCACATATAATTATCTTCTGGCTGAAGAAGATACTTTTTTAGGCCCAGACATCTAAATAAAACACCAAAGGAGCTAGTATAAGGCCCAGGTCTTGTTTTCTGGGAGGATGCTATTGCATCGCTCAGCTCACTTCCGCGTTGGTCCTGTGGATGGAACCAGTCTGATATGGACATGGAGATTTCCTCTCTGCAATTGCACATGGGAACAAAAAATTTAACTTGTAGCACCACTGAGAGGCCACCATGCCTTAAAACAAAACACTTTATTTCACTCATTCTCGGTGGGTGCTAGTCACAATATTTCTTTTTATGTCTCCCTGTGTTGGTCCTTCTGGTATGCTCTCTGGGCATCACCTTTGCTCATCATCCTTGCGTGCATATACACAACACTCTGCATCTGTCTTATGTCATATACAAGGTTGATGTACGCAGCTTGACACACCAGATGCGAGTCATTTTAGTGTGTGCCCAGCACCTCTTGTGTCGCTTATGGCCAAATGCTTGCCTCCAGTTCCCTATTTAAAACCTGTGCTGTCCCATGTTTAGTGCTCAGTTGTTCTGGTGCTCTGTACTTGCAACCCTACTTTCTTTTTCTTCTGATCTCCTATTGCTGACTACTGGCATGTGTATCCAACTTCCTAACTTCTTGCTCCCTGACCCTTGGCTCTGATACCTGGCTTCCTGACCTCTGGCTTGCTTAATAGACTTCCTGATATCTGGCACCCCGACCTCTGGCTTGTACTACCGACTTTCTGATCTTTGTCTTCTTCATTTCCAGCTTTCTGGCTACCTACCCATTGATCCAGGTCTGCAGTTCCAGTCTCATCAGTGAGATCCTGAACATTTGGGCCTCCCTGCCCATTGGGCTCCTGCTCTGGGTCATTATCTCACAATAAGCCTTAAAAGTTCATAATTTAGATCAATAAAAAGAACCTTATATGGTAGATTAACCCCTATGTACATTTTTGAGGCTGGATATGCTTTGGAATTGCCTTGACACAACACTTCTGGGGAGAAGGGGGGATCCTCATTCCTTGTTCTTTAAATGTTTTGGCTGCTATCTCCAACCAGAGGGGATCCCAACCCCAGCCCTCACCAGTGCTTCCCCTTGACATAGGAGACACAGGGTGATCTTATCCAGAGGTTATCACCAGCAAGTGATGGCCTTCCAGCTATGGCCTCCATAGCCTGCAAAGGAAGCAATAACCTTGATATTCTACACATCCATAGCAGTGAGAAGATCCTGCCGGACCCTTATTTACTGGTTGACACTTAGGCATAGATTCCCCTCCTGATCCCCAATCCAGCTAGATAGTACATTTTCTTGACCCACCAACTAGACACGTCACCAAAAATAGAGGGATCAGACCCTATCCTCAGCAGTCTGACTGTGGTGGGACAGTAAAATACTGATGATGGCTGGGGTGGAGGTTTAATTTAAAGCATTTTCTGCCCTGCTAGGGCTCTCTTTCAAGTGTCCTATCAGGAGTCCTGAAGGTAAAAGCTTTCAATTTCTAAAATCTATTCAGTAATTAGTAACCACCTGGTCTGGGAGCAACCGTAAGAGTACTACACCATTCACTTGGAGAGTCATCAACCACTCCCAACTTGATCATATTTTTAATGTTTTAGTTCCTGCTTAACCATCTCCTTCATCATTTCTTGTAAGTGAATTGTACTTTTTCCCTGGATGGTTTTCAGTGTGATGGACAATAATACTTGTTTTTAAGTTTGACTACCAGATCAAATGCTGTTGTTTTCTCCCACGTGAACCTATTCAACAAAGTACAGGAGGGAAGTACATTTCAAAAGAGCAGAAAAATTAGGACACAAGGTTATAGTCTAAAACTAGAGGGACAGAGGCTTAGATGTAATGTAAGAAAGTTTTAATTCACTTGATGGCCCCAGCAGAGGCCTCAGTGCATAAAGGACATGGGGACCCAGAATATTCCTTGGGAAATCCAGTATGGTTTGAGGAACAGGAAATGAAGGGGGGAGGGAAGCATCTGAATTATTGTTTTTGGATTTCCCCACATGCCCTTTATGGTCGGATATGTCCACAGAACATGCATAAAACTAGTTAAAACAAATTAAAATATCCCGAGTTTAATGCACATCCCGCAGGTAGACCCAAAAAATACTTATATGGTATGCAATTGGTTACAATGGATAGGAAAGTAGGAGAGTTGGCCTCTGCTTTGGATAATTGTACAAAATATTCTGCATATTGAACACGTCTGCACTTAACCAATATTACAGAAAAAATAAATATTCCCAAAGTAATATACATTAATATCACAGTAAATGAATAGATAACAAATAGACAAGACAGTATGTCCTTAAAACCATATTAAGCAAATCAGATTACTATTAACACAATGTCCATAAATAGATATAGGGGAATAAGTAAAACATTTAGATGTTACCAGTTTCTTAATGTGGTGATGGAAAAATGATGATGAAGATAGCTCAGTGGTAAATGCCCTGACTGCAGAGCCTCTTCAAACCTCAAGGTCACAGGTCTGAATCCCAGTAGGGTCAACTTAGCCCTTCATCCTTTTGAGATTGATAAAATGAGTACCATTGATTGGCGTAATAATAACATTTATTATTTCAGCTGCCAATTTGATTAATTCCGAGAGCATGCGCTGAAAGCGCTTTGAGTCCCACTGGGAGGAAGGCACTAAATAAATACTAGTTATTATTATTATAAATTGAAATATGTGAAATGATGAGATGAAGTTCTGTGATGTGGATGAAATCATAGACAGCTTAACTTAGAATGCAGCATAATGAAATTGTCAGTGGCCTTGTCCACTGGATAGATAAACTGGGTCTGAAATAGCTCAAAAAAGTGCAAAAAAGAGACACTAATGTAAGTGTAGCAATGCATTGATATGAATAAAAACATAAAGAGGGAGAGAGGTATTGCACTCACTTATGCCCATCTTTGGCTTATTGCATATCAATGGATCCCTTCCCTTGTAGACAAACAACTGTGTCCTTCTGTCCTATAGCCGAAGTGTCCAGATGTAACACAGTCCTCCAAATAATGCTTTTAATAAAAAGATAAGCAGTAAAGTGTACCGGCAAAGTACTACTTATTTGCAGCGTCTCAGGAATGTTGATACAATGTATTGTCAATAAATTGCTACACCTAAATCAGTTTCTTCTTTCTAGTGCTGTTTTTTTGAGCTACTTTAGATCCAGTTTCTCTGCATAGGATAAGTAAAAGAGAAGTAAAATGGCATCTAGAAAAGGCTCCTACCAATCAGAACAATGCCCTGGAAATGGAGGATTATGTGTATTTTTACCTGATTTCCTAAATACATGTTGAATTCATAACAATTAAAAGTTGTTCTTTATCATCTCATCCAAACTTTGTATACAGTCATTATCAATGCTTGTGTATGTCACAAATATCTTTGCATGCCTTGTTGTGATTGACTCACAGAAAAGTACAGTGCACAGAGTGAAATCTGAAAGTTACCTATTTTATTTACTTTCATTTTGAAACTATAACAGGCATTCTTTTAAACAGTAAATGTACATAACTTGAACCGTGCCACTCAAAGGATTAATGGGATAATTATGTTTTAGATTTAATTTTTTTATATCAGTAGTTACCTGCTGTGTACTAAATATTTGCATGAGGAATTAATTACAAGAAAAAATTGTCAGCTATTGTCAGCTATCATTAAACTTTTAAAATTTAATGAAAATAAATTATGGGACACTAAAATGCTGTGTCTGTCCTTACAGGAACCACAACATGAAGTTTTTCCTTCAGAGTGGCAAGAAAGAGTGAACTCATTCCAAAGGATTCTTATTATCAGATGCCTGAGGCCTGACAAAGTAAGTCTGAATTTTTATCTCATGTTTCCTTTGGAAGGGCACTATAGGCAACTTTTGTACCCATAACCATACCCCACACATATGACCCAACACTCATCTCTATTAACTGTCTTCCTGGCACAAAATGTATATTTTTCTGAAAACTAAGCACAAAAATTATCATGGCTACAAAGGCCCATGCTGACTTATATGAAATGGTGAATAACCTCTCCAAATTACAATATAAATTAGATATTACAGCAGTATATAAAATAGCAAATAAACTAATTACTACCTACTGTAAACCATGAGCAGGGAGTTTCTGATGGGGGGTGGAGGGGCCTTATGTGGGCAGAGTATGCCCACCCCAGTCACCACCCAATATATTAAATTAAGTTGTTTCTCTCATTACAAAGATCACAACAATCAAATAGTCTGTATAGGATAGGCTACACATGCATTACAAATGCATGTTTGGGATTAGAGTTTAGGGATCGAACATAAAAGAAATAATATTGCTATCTGGAAATACATATTTGAAATTATATTCCCCAGTTCCATTTGCAGGTATTAGTGTTCCATTAAGAAAACAAACAATGTTTGTTCTCAACACAGCCTTACTAGCTTTATCAGGTGCTAATCTCTGCATTGTAGCCTTGGTTTGAATCTTACGCAGGTGGGTTTGCACCTTCACTCCTACATAGCTTTCTTGCAGGGCATTTTAGAGAGAAGATTCCTTCCTAAATCACCTCTCTTAGGCTCTGATGGTGTGGCAGAAAGTTGTGTTCTTTCCACATGTAGCTATATTTCACCCATTCTCTAGTCTATAATGGACATCTTGTGATAGATTGCATCACACATTTGGAATGAGCTACAGCTGCTTTAGTTTGTATACCAGGAGAGCTAAAAAGTATTAACTTTTTTGGAAAATTGTCATATATGTCCCTCTCCCAGGTCAAATCCTCTGGTTTGAACACCAATAGGACTAAACAACTAATCCAGTTACATCTCATCTTAGATACTAGGTCAGAGGTGGTCCCTCCCAAGTCTCCTAGAAGCTGTCTTCTCTTGATGAAAATACAAGATATCATCTTCCACTCTCCCCGATACAACTTCAAAAGTACTATGGCTTCTTCTTTTGGTGGGGTTGTTGTAAAAAGAGGATTTCTCCCAATTTTAATACTTCACCTCTGGTTTCCACTTGGCAGTCCGACTGCCCTGTGACCATTTTTGTGGTCTGTACCATTCTGTAATCACTGAATAATGTTTTTCTTCTCAGTGTCAGGATCACTTTAGTCATTTTTATCTCATGCATTCTCATCTTTTTCCCATCCTCAAACCTGTGCCATTATCTGCTGTGCTGGTTGTATTATTCTTTCTCTGTAGAGTCACCAGTTCCAGGACTAGTGCTTCTCCCACTCTGACAGGAGTGTTTTCTTCTTTCTGTCTGTATTCATACTTAGAAGAATTATCTCTGTAGATTTTGGGTTGAAAATGAAACACTGATACGGACTGGTGCAGGTGCAATGCAGAGAAGTTTTTTTTTATTTATTTTGTTGACCTCAGCTGTAGTAATTATCTTGAGTGCTGCTTCACCAAAGTTTGCTGCTTCACTTTAACAGCTTCCAACTCTTATTCCTTGAATTTAGTTGATTTAGCAGATGCCTTTTTTGTCTGTGGCAGCTACTTCTGCCATGGGATGTAACAATCCATCTTTATTTCTTTTTCTTATGCTCACTGGTCAGCATTTCATTTACACCTCCATCTGAATATCTTTACTTTTGCATGCAGTATTGTCCTTGTCTGGATTTTATACTCCATCTGTGCTTGTAATACTGCAAAATGGAGTTCTGATTCTCCACCTCTATCTGTAGCTTATTCATGTCTTGCTTTAACTGCATTTCCAAGGAAAGATACATTTCTACCACCTTTTCATCCTGGACATCAGTATGTTGCTGTTGCTGGTTTTCTCTTCCATTGTACCTCTCACATGTTCAGCTTCCATCCTTCTTATAGCCTCCTCCATTTTCATTAAAGCTTTTAACTTTAATTCAAGGAAACTTCTTCTTCCCTGAGAAATTACAACGTGTTCTTAAACATTTTGTAAAATTCCTTTTCATGTGTATCTGTAATGTTTTTACATCCTCATATGTTATGTATTTGGCTAAATTTTGCACTTCATACGGCTTTCCTTCTGCATATTTAGGGTTACAAACTTAATATCCTGCCTCATCTGTCTGTCTTCACCCCTTTTTAATATCTCCACTGCTGTTTTCTGGGTATGTTTTTACCCATTAACCACTTAAGGACCCTAAATGGTCCTGGCACGTCATGGGTCAGCGAGCCATAAAGGACCCATGACGTGCTAGGATTGTCATGGAATTCAGGGCTCCCCGCGCGACTGCATGCCATATATTAATAGGTTATGCTTCGTTCAGGTATGCTGTATGGGTTATTTGCATTTGATCAAGTCAGTGTTTACATGACAGGTACGCAATAGGAGTCTTTCACTTTATAGCACTACAACATAAGACTTGATCATAGCTTTCTATACTTAGAAAAAAATCAAAATTCATCTATGGCCAAGGAAAATGTGTCACAGATTTGAAGACTCTTAGACTCAACTCCGCACGTTGGGACTAATGGTAATAGCGCCACCAGGTTTAATGGAGCAAACCAGCGACCGCACGCTGGAACCAACAATGTATATCGCAACCAGGTTTAGTGGAGTAAACCAGCGTCCGCACGCTGGGACCAACAATGTATATCGCAACCAGGCTTAGTGGAGCAAACAAGCGTCTGCACGCTGGAGCCAATAATGTATCTCGCAACCAGTTTAGTGGAGTAAACCAGCGTCCGCACGCTGGGACCAACAATGTATATAGCAGCCAGGTTTAGTGGAGTAAACCAGCGTCGCACGCTGGGACCAACAATGTATATCGCAACCAGGTTTAGTGGAGTAAACCAGCGTCCGCACGCTGGGACCAACAATGTATATCGCCACCAGGTTTAGTGGAGTAACCCAGCGTCCGCACGCTGAGACCAACAATGTATATTGCAACCAGGTTTAGTGGAGTAAACCAGCGTCCGCACGCTGGGACCAACAATGTATATTGCAACCAGGTTTAGTGGAGTAAACCAGCGTCCGCACGCTGGGACCAACAATGTATATCGCAACCAGGTTTAGTGGAGTAAACCAGCGTCCACACGCTGGGACCAACAATGTATATCGCAACCAGGTTTAGTGGAGTAAACCAACAAAGTATGATCAGCAGCGAGAAGAACAATGTCGCCAGAGCGACGGCTGGAGCAGGAGATTCAGGAACTCAGTAAGATTAACCCGCGAGGTGCTGGAACACAGGAGCACTGGAACTCTGGAACACAGGAACACTAGCATACAGGAACACTGGAACACAGGATCAGCAAGTACAGCAGGAACAGGCCCAGAAGCCTGACAAGCAGGTCAGGCAGAGTGGAGTCAGAAACCACGAAAGGGCAACCTGGAAGTGCTCAGCCTGGGTTTAAAAAGGCTGTGTGAGGAGGGCTAATCACAGACAGCCAATCATGATACTCAGCAAGTGACTGACACTGAACAGCACCAATCACGGGCACCGTGATAGTACCCCCCTTTCAAAGACCCCCTCTCCCAGAGTAGGGTCTAGGCTTCTGAGGGTATTTGGCATGAAATATTCGTAGTAACTTGGGTGCATGAAGGTCCTTACTGTCTACCCAGGAACGATCCTCAGGACCATAACCTTTCCAATGCACCAGATACTGTACCCCTCCTCTACCTCTGTGGGAATCAATAATGTTTTGTACTTCATACTCCTCCTGCCCCTCGACTTCAACAGGACCTGGCCTCACAGGTGTGGTAGTATAACGGTTACAAACCAGAGGTTTAAGGAGAGACACATGGAATACATTATGAATGCGCATAGAAGCAGGTAATTCCAAGGCACAGGAAACAGGGTTAATTTTGCGAATGATCTTGTACGGACCAATGAACCGCGGTGCCAGCTTATTAGATGGGACCTTGAGCTTTAGATTCTTGGAGGACAGCCATACTCTATCCCCGACTCGGAAGGAAACCGCTGGAAGCCTTCTGCGATTGGCATGACGCTGATGTTGCTGAAAAGACTGTCCCAATGCCCTCTGAACTTGTGCCCATGTGGAACGGAGTTGCTCTATATGCTCATCCAGAGCTGGAATCTGCTGTGATTGAAAGGAATCCGGGAGCAGACAGGGTTGGAACCCATAATTGATCAAAAACGGAGAGTTCCCGGAGGAAGAATTAACTACGCAGTTCCTGGCGAACTCTGCCCAAGGCAGCAAGTCGGCCCAATTATCATGATGGTCAGTCACAAAACATTGCAGAAACTGTTCCAATCCTTGATTGGCCCTCTCGGTGGCCCTGTTAGTCTGGGGATGATATGCCAAGGAAAATGATAGCTGTATGCCCATCTATTCGCAAAATGCCCTCCAGAATCTGGACACAAACTGGCTTCCACTGTCAGACACCAGCACCCTGGGTACTCCATTTAACCAAAATACTTCTCGAGCGAATACCATTGCCAGTTCCTTGGCCGAAAGAAGGCCACGGAGGGGTACGAAGTGTGCCATTTTAGAGAACCTGTCTACCACCATCAATATGAAGGAGTACCCTCTAGACCTGGGCAATTCTCCCATAAAGTCGATAAAGACGTGAGACCAAGGGCGTTCACCATTAGGCACCGGCTGAAGCAAGCCCACAGGGAGATGTCTAGGGGTTTTGGCACGGGCACAGGTGGCACAGGCATTCGTAAAATTGGCACAATCTGCTCTCATAGAAGGCCACCAAAATAGCTGAGAGAGAGACCAGAACAATTGATCCCTACCAATATGTCCCGCAGCCTTAGAGGAGTGGTAGGTCTCAAGTAATCGAGTACGGAATGGGTCAGCGACAAAACATTTGCCCACTGGAGTCTCATGAGGAGCAGAGGCTTGGGATGCCAAAATCTCCTCCCCTAGTGGTGAAGTAATACTAGTAAGTATGGTAGCCAATATTCGATCGGGTTGAATGATAGGGGCTGGTACCTCTTCTCTGTCAACCTCTGCTTCAAATTGTCTAGACAGAGCATCAGTCCTAACATTCTTTGATCCCGGCAGGTATGATACAACGAAATTGAATCGGGATCGAAACAGTGCCCATCTGGCCTGGCGAGAAGACAATCTCTTGGCCTCAGAAAGTTACGTCAGATTCTTGTGATCAGTTAGAATCAAAATGGGGTTTTTTGTGCCTTCAAGTAAATGACGCCATTCTTTGAGAGCGAGGATAATGGCCAGTAATTCTCGATCACCAATCTCGTAATGACTGAGCACTAGTCAGTTTTTTTGAGAAGAATCCACAGGGTCTGAGTGTACCGCCTTTAACCTGTCGCTGAGAGAGCACCGCCCCGACCCCAATATCTGAGGCATCAACTTCCAAAGTAAAGGGGAGTATTGGATTAGGGTGGGACAACACAGGCTCTTCAGCAAAGGCTACCTTCAACTTCTCAAAGGCCTCTTCAGCAGCCACCGGCCAGAGGGATGGGTTAGCGCCCTTGTGCGTGAGGTCAGACAGAGGTTTCACTATAGAGAAGAAGTTTTTAATAAACTTCCTGTAATAAATGGCGAAGCCCAGAAATCGTTGGATGGCTTTGAGGCTCTTGGGTTTAGGCCATTGTAAGACTGCCGTCAATTTCTCTTTATCCATGGCAATGCCGTCTTTGCCAATTATAAACCCCAGAAATGGTACACTGGTTTTGTGGAACTTGCATTTCTCCAGTTTACAGAATAATTTATTTTTTCGTAAGCGCAGCAAGACTTCAGACACATCCTTGATGTGTTGTGACAGGTCTTTGGAGTGGATAAGTATGTCGTCAAGATAGACTACAACACAAGATTGTAACATATCTCTAAGAACGTCATTGATCAGTTCTTGAAATACTGCAGGAGCATTACATAGACCAAATGGCATGACTAGGTATTCATAATGCCCAGATCTTGTATTGAAGGCAGTTTTCCACTCATCACCGGCTCTGATACGTATCAAATTGTAGGCTGCCCTTAGGTCCAATTTGGTGAAAATCGAGGACCCCTTAAGTCTATCAAACAGCTCGGTGATGAGTGGTATTGGGTAGGCATTTTTTGCCATCAGCTTATTCAGCCCACGATAGTCTATGCAAGGTCGCAGTTCGCCGCTTTTTTTCTTAACAAAAAAGAACCCGGCACCGGCCGGAGAAGTAGATTTCCTTATGATCCCTCTACTGAGGGCATCTGCTATGTATTCCTCCATAGCTTGGTTCTCCTCGCAAGACAATGGATACGTGCGTCCCCTCGGTGGTACTGCTCCAGGACTCAGTTCTATGCGACAATCGTATGGTCTGTGCTGAGGTAGGGTGCCAGCCTCTCCCTTACTGAAAACGTCGCTAAACTGCTGGTGGGCATCAGGTAGTGAAGGGGAGGTGCACAAGACCTTAACAGGATGGGTAACGCACTTATCCATACAGAACTGAGACCAAGCAGCAATCTCACATTTCTGCCAATCAGATTGTGGGTTGTGCAACTGTAACCAAGGAAAGCCCAAAATCACGGCATGGTGAGGAGAACTAATCAATTGGAACTGCTGCTCTTCCTTGTGAAGAGCCCCAATAGTCATGGACAAGGGCATCGTTTCAAAAGTAACTTGGGCGGGTTCCAAAGGTCTGCCATCAATTGCTTCAATAGCAAGAGGGGTTTCTCTCTGAATCCGTGGTACCCCATGCAATTCAGCAAAGGTATTGTCCATAAAATACCCAGCTGCACCAGAATCAACCAAGGCCAAAACCTCAACCGAGCGTTGTGCCCATGACAATACCACCTGTATGGTGGGTCTAAGTGTGTCCAACAATGGGGACGATTGGACACCACCTAGGGCCTGTCCCCCAAGGTACCCTAGGTGTGTTCGTTTCCCGGATGTACCGGACAAGATCTTAACAGGTGACCATCTTTACCGCAGTACAGACATAATCCTTGTGTCTTGCGATACCTTCTCTGCTCCTTAGTTAACCTAGTGAAACCCACGTGCATAGGTTCACTTGGTTCCGAAATAGGTTCACTAGGTTTGGATGCAGAGGGAAGGTTGGGTGGGCAAAATATGCTACCCATTATTCTTTAACCGTACTCGTCACTCTCTGGCGGTTAATGTTTCACGTATTCTGGAGTCAATTAGAATCACGTATTCGATATAATTGTCTAGGTCAGTAGGTAACTCTTTTGCTGCAATCTCATCTTTAATCTGGTCACTCAATCCTTGAGCAAAGGCTGCCAACAGGGCCTCTTATTCCACCCTACCTCTGCTGCCAAGGTGCGGAATTCAATGGCATAATCGCCAACTGTGCGCCTGCCCTGTTGTATCTCCATGAGACGTTTAGAAGCAGAGGTAGTTCTACCAGGAGGCTCAAATACTCTCCGAAAGGATTGCACAAAATCACAGAAATTCTTTGTGCAAGGTTTAGCGTTTTCCCAAAGTGGGTTGGCCCAGGCCAGTGCTCTGCCAGTCAGCAGGGATATCATGAACCCAACCTTGCTGCGATCACTAGGAAATGCGTGTGCCGTCAATTCCATAAATATTTCAAGTTGATTAATAAACCCTCTGCATAATTGAGGGTCCCCGTCATATCTCAGCGGCAAGGGTGCAGAAGCCGTTAACGCTTTGACTGCGGCCCCTGAGGGCTTAGACTCATTCTCCGGTGTCGGAATTGGTGGGCCCACCGGGTTAGCACCGGAGTTATCCGCAAGTACCGTGCGTTCAAGAATAGTTTGGATAGCAACCGCTAGCTGATCCAAACGTTGCTCGTGCATATCCATCCTCCAATGGATATTCTGTGCGTTACCGTCACTCTTAGTGTCTGAGGTCATGGCCCTTTCATACTGTCACAGATTTTTGAAGACTCTCAGACTTAAGGTTTGGTAAAATAACTTAACTTTATTAAAAGTTAAAGGCAGTCCCCGTAGGGTAAACATACATAACAATACAACAGTAATATAACATATAATAGGTTCTACCGGCCTTGCCTAAATACCGGGCAAGGCAACCCAAGTGACAGTTTTAAGGACAGGCTCTACCGGCCTTGCCTATACCGGGTAAGGCAACCGTGAGATGACATATACCGGTTCTACCGGCCTTACCAATACCGGGCAAGGCAGTCCCCACGGAATGCTGAATGTTGGCTCTACCGGCCCTGCCAATACCGGGTAAGGCAACCTTAAAGATGGTGAATTACAAGGTTCTACCAGCCTTACCAATACCGGGCAGGGCAGCCTAAAGGAGTACTGGAGTAGGCTCTACCGGCCCTGCCAATACCGGGTGAGGCAACCTACAGGATGGTATCGTCAAGGTTCTACCGGCCTCACCAATACCAGGCAGGGCAGCCTGAGTGAGTAGACCAGCTGTCAGGTGACTAAGACAGCATAGAGCATAAGTATAGAGGTCTTACTCAGCAGGAGTCTATTGCCAGGGATACTCAGACAACTGCAAGGAAGTGGACAGCGACTGACCACAGAACTGGATGTTCAGGAGCAAACCAACGTCCGCACGTTGGGACTAATGGTAATATCGCCACCAGGTTTAATGGAGCAAACCAGCGACCGCACGCTGGAACCAACAATGTATATCGCAACCAGGTTTAGTGGAGTAAACCAGCGTCCGCACGCTGGGACCAACAACGTATATCGCAACCAGGTTTAGTGGAGCAAACCAGCGTCCGCACGCTGGAGCCAATAATGTGTCTCGCAACCAGTTTAGTGGAGTAAACCAGCGTCCGCACGCTGGGACCAACAATGTATATAGCAACCAGGTTTAGTGGAGTAAACCAGCGTCGCACGCTGGGACCAACAATGTATATCGCAACCAGGCTTAGTGGAGTAAACCAGCGTCCCCACGCTGGGACCAACAATGTATATCGCCACCAGGTTTAGTGGAGTAAACCAGCGTCCGCACGCTGAGACCAACAATGTATATTGCAACCAGGTTTAGTGGAGTAAACCAGCGTCCGCACGCTGAGACCAGCAATGTATATTGCAACCAGGTTTAGTGGAGTAAACCAGCGTCCGCACGCTGGGACCAACAATGTATATCGCAACCAGGTTTAGTGAAGTAAACCAGCGTCCACACGCTGGGACCAACAATGTATATCGCAACCAGGTTTAGTGGAGTAAACCAACAAAGTATGATCGTCAGAGCGACGGCTGGAGCAGGAGATTCAGGAACTCAGTAAGATTAACCCGCGAGGTGCTGGAACACAGGAACACTGGAACTCTGGAACACAGGAACACTAGCATACAGGAACACAGGATCAGCAAGTACAGCAGGAACAGGCCCAGAAGCCTGACAAACAGGTCAGGCAGAGTGGAGTCAGAAACATCACGAAAGGGCAACCTGGAAGTGCTCAGCCTGGGTTTAAAAAGGCTGTGTGAGGAGGGCTAATCACAGACAGCCAATCATGATACTCAGCAAGTGACTGACACTGAACAGCACCAATCACGGGCACCGTGATAAAATGTTAACATCAAAGGCAAATACCAATGTGGACACATAAGATATGTTACATATGAACATATGAATACAACTGACTCCAATTTCAAGTCTTTCTATACCAAAGAAACCTTTCAAATAAAGCATTTTGCAAACAGCAACACTTTATATGTCATTTATCTTTTGGAATGCCCCTGCAATCGCCAATATGTTGGTAGGACCACCAGACCTATTAAGGAAAGGTTTAGGGAGCACAGAAACAATATTTCAAAACAATAAACTGCTCATTGTGTATCAATACATTAAAAGAAACACCATGCAGATGACCTACAAAACATTAAATTACAGGTGATGGACCATATCCCCCCGCATCCAAGAGGGGGTGAAAGATTCAAACGTGTGGCACAAAGAGCGAGATTTTGGACCTTCAAATTACAATCTATGTCCCCGGGGGGATTAAACGAAGAAACCGACTTATCGTGCATTTGAATACAGAGATTACGAATAGTGTCAACAGGGTGGAATGATTCTCACTAAGAAAGAACTACTCAGAAAACTACCAAAGACTAAAACTATCAATTTGCAGCATAGATACAGGAAGCCATCTTAACTTAAAATAAAATCAAACTGGAAGATCTTTTGGAAGAAATCAATATAGGTTAACAACATAACCACATTTAATAGAAAATAAGATAAGAGGAAATATGAGAACACAACTTAATAAGAGAACCTGCAATCTATTATTTGCACAACAGAATTTAAATAGAGACACAATACACAAATCAACTCAATATGTGATCCCTTAGACACTTAAAATTCCCAGAATCAACTATTAGTACAAGATACTCTATAATTATATTTGTCAGCGAAATTAGGATTATAAGGCTTCCAGTCCATGGAATCAAGTAGAATAAATATATTAATATGTAACCAACTGGGGTTATATGCTTGGAGCCATCTCAAAATTAAGTACTATTAACCATTTCAGTGCTAATCCCAACTTTGTATGACATTGGATATTACCATTGGATTAAGTAAAACGAATATATAAATATGTACCCAACTGAGGTTATTATGCCTGAAGACATCTCCGTACCATGTTTCAATCTGTACTATTAACCATTTCAGTGCCAATCCCAACTTTGTATGACATCAGATATTTCCATTTATGTCCTATGATTTTTGCAATATGAATCCAACAAATAGCCACACTGTCCATGATAGTTCAAATCTATGTTTAGCAACCTTTAGTATCGTAAAAATAGATGCTAACAATGTATTGAAATCTGCAAACTTGGGAAAACCACTTTTAAATAAGCATATAAAATGTATGTAATGATAGTAAAATGTATTATGGTCTGTTATTCATCTTATGACCATACTCAGTAAAACTAATATGATGATGTTGCATCATAATTATAGACACTAATCATTACATTGATACCTAAATAGAGCAATCAAAGATATTTTTATACATACAAACAATTGACAAGCCAAAAGGGTTTTATTCAGGAAGCATGTATTAACATGTGTTAAATTAAGGAATTAATAATCTTTTATTCTGCATGAGGGCTTCATTTTAAAAGCCCTCAGTATCAGTGGTAATTTGAATACCCAACCCATACCATTTGAGTGAAAATGCCAAACTGGGTAAAAAAGTGGAATCATGAGCGGCACGTCTTCTATATAGTTGTTTACTGAGGAAGGGACGTACACTAGTCCTGAAATGCATTGGAAGACACGTGGAGAGAAAGCCTGTGAGAGAGACGGAGTTGAACAGGACCGGGGTGTAGGAACTGGGGGGAAGGGGGACAGACAATGTAGAAATCCCCCCAGGGGACGCAGGCTCTGGCTCTACACAGTGCTCCCTCCTGCCAGTCACCTCCTTGTAGCGTGGCCGAGCAGAGCAGAACAAGGCTAGAGAAGCTTTTGTATCCTCTACCCCAGTCTGATAGGAAACTGCTCGCCGAGCTCAACGAGCAGCTTCCTGTCACACCAAGTAGAGGATCAGAAGCTCCTTTACCGCAGTCCACTCAGCCACGCTACAAAGAAGGTACAGAGGGGCTGGGGGGGGCAAAGTGACACACAGGGGGGCTGGGGGGCACAGTAAAAATGCTACCCCCCAGATTTGTGGGGGTTACTACGCCTCTGAACAGAACTGCATGCCAGAGAACAAGCGGATCCAGTACTACAGAGGTGCTCAACAGGGACACTCATGAAAAGCCTGTTTTGATGTGCAGAAACCCAAAAATACAGCTAATAGGCATTTTACCAAAGGAGCATTGTCTGATTGGGCAGCCTTGTGTGTGTTTCTTTAAAGGGATAGTAATACTTCAAAATTACTAATCCCTGTTTTGTAGCCATTAAAAAAGAAGAAAATTCCCCCAGTGTCATCTCTCAAACCCTTATGGTTTGAGAGATAACCGCTTACAAAGTTAGCCCCTCCCTTCCCTTTCCCTGACATCCACGTTCTAGCTGACAGCAGGGAAATCCGGTCCTGGGACCATAGGAGTTGCTGCAGCAGAGCCGAGATTGTGTTATTGAAAAATAAATCCTTCACTTCAAAGGTCTTCTACGTGTGCTTGCAAACCAAGCACACATAGAAGACCTTTTAAGTGAAGTATTTATTTTTCATTAACTTGATCTAGGCTCTGCTGCAGAGCCACCGGCTGATCCCAGGAGAGGATTTCCCTGCTGTCAGCTAGAACTCTGACATCAGGCAGGGGCGAACTTTGTAAGCGGTTATCTCTCAAATCATAAGGGTTTAAGAGATGCCACTGGGGGCATTTTTCTTCTTATTTTAATGGCTACAAAACAGGGATTAGTAATTTTGAAGTATTACTATCCCTTTAAGCACAGTGCTATTGATGCATTATTACTTATGCTGGTAACTTGGACTAAATATTATTATTATTTAGAACTATTTGGTTCCACCATCAGACTTACTAGTCCTGCGATTGAATCTACACATTAATATATTTTTATTTGATTTGATTTTAAAGTGTTCTTTTGTTGTTTTAATATCACAATTAGAAATTATTTCACAAACATTTTTAGAGCCTCCCCATGAGGGGAGGTAAACTCTATATTTTACATATGGAACTTTAAGACACCATTGAATGCCTGTTGGATTTTAGTTCATTTATAATAAAACCTTTAACTTCAGAAGTTTTCTGGTGTTATTTGAAGGCATACCAATATATGTTACTGATTGTTTCAGTTGTGACATCAACAACTAGTATTTATATAGCGCCTTTCTCCCAGTGGGACTCAAAGCGCTTTCAGCACACGCTCTCGGAATTAACCAAATTGGCAGCTGAAATAACAGGTGTTATTATTACCCAATCAATGGTACTCATTTATCGACCTCGGAAGGACGAAGGGCTGAGTTGACCCTGCCGGGATTCGAACCTGCAACCCTGAGGTTGAATAGGCTCCATAGTCAGAGAATTTACCACTGAGCTATCTCACCGGCTTGACAGTACTACTCTTAGATACATTTTTTTTTGTTTCTCTTGTATCTTCCCTTTTGAGCTCTTCAGTCTTCGCTACATTGAAAAAAACTTGGATGAGAACAACTCCAAGTCCACAAACAGAGGGGAATGGGAAGGAAAAATGGGAGGAGAGAGAGGTAGACACAGGAGGGACTGGATCCACCAGGAACAAATACAGGATCAGGAAAAATCAGCCAGAGCAGCTGTGCTCTATATTTTTATCCAGTTTCTAATCCTGCCCCCTTCTTTCCTTTTGGCTAAAGGCTATGATGTCGCAAAACCCCACCCCCATCCATTTCCTAGCATATGCAAAGTTACCACATTCCCCCACTTTTGCTCATCCTATGTTGCCCAGTTCCCAAGTATCTTTCCCCGAGGGCAGGGAAACCCAGTGGGCGCAAAAATCTTTTTGAGGTGAAAATTCACCCACCATCCATCCAGAGCAATTTCCTCAGTGACATGAGCTTCCCTGCAAACATCCTAAGTTAAATACTTACTCTTACATCCGTCTTCAATTGCACACAGAATCTTGTACATATGTTTATATTTTGTACAGAAGTGTGCATGGTCAGTTCATGTTTGTATGGATGGTTATATGTGAGTCATCTGTCTCCTATCACTCTGTTCGGCATTGGTAGAGTCCCTGCTGTTGAGGCCCATGAAATTGAAATCCACATCCCAGTCATGCTGCAACTACTCCAGAAATGGTTCCTTATATTCCCAGTTCCTTTGGTTTTGAGCCGTTTTTGATGCTGTTCCAGACATCTTAAAGAAAGTGAACAAAAATTAAAATCCCACGATACTGGAATATTTTAAAAACATGTCAATACAACTCGTTGGAAATGTGATTCAAATATACTTTTTACGGATCTCTCATCAGATCCTTACAATGCTATCTGTTAAAAATACACTTTCCTCCCACAAACCCAGAATACAATTATTTGTGCCATTCACCACCTTTATATAAAATTGATGTTGTTCACTTACTATTTCTTATAGCTACTCCATACAAAATCAACCATTCACAGGTCTGTCCTGATTTTGATGGTACTCTGAATATAGTCCCTTCCCCATCTATCTCTCTGTTACCCTGTGCGCACATATACATACACATAATTCTTGCTGTCTGGGCTACTCAACATGCATTGTATATAACATTTCCCTCCTTTCCCATTGTTATACAGTGTATAATTAGTCCTGTGTGGAAGTTCCCCTTCAATGAGTTCCGTCTCTATAATATGAATGAATAATAAGAAATGCTGTTAGAGAGAGAGAGAGAGAGAGAGAAAGAAAAAACATATGGAGAAAGAAAGAAAGAAAAAACTTAGAGAAAGAGAAAAACAAAGGCAGAGAGAGAGAAAAAAAAACAAACAAAATAAAATGAAATCCTTAATGGAAATCCTGTCTCTGTCTGCTTTTCAACTATTTTCAATCCTGCTTGTCTCCTGGAGTAATGAGAAAGAATAAAAAGTTAGTATCCCTGTAGCAGGAGTGGGCTCATTATGTCGAGATCCTACAAGTCGCACATTTAGAACAGGGGTGTAACGGACCATAGGCCGTTACTTTGGTCTCCTTTAAGGGCCATAGAAATACCCCAAAAATAGACTGGAAGGCACTGGGTGAAGTCCCAGCTCTGGGCGGCTGAACAGCCATTGACAAATTTATGGCACAAAGATGCTCCAGCCCAGAGTGCATTCTAGATGTGTATTCCAGCCCCTCTTCCCATTGTATCCTGGTCCCTACCCTTTTGTTACATTGTCTGCTCATCCCTCATGCCATTGTGAGGTTAATTTGATCATGTCTACCCCATTGTCCCATGCCCACTGTTTCATCACCGTCTGTTTACTCTTCATTGTATAGTCACCACTCATGCCTTTGTGAAGTTAATGTAATCATGTCTACCCATTGTTCCATGCCCATTGTTTCCTCACCGTCTGTTTACTCTTCATTGTATATTCACCACTCATACCTTTGTGAAGTTAATGTTATCATGCCTACCCACTGTACCATGTCTTGTGATTTCATCACCATGTATCTACTGCCATTTTTTCTTTGTCCAACCCCTTGTGAGTTGATGCTGTTAACTGTGTATAAAAGAGCTGAGTTCATCTTGGAATGAGAAGGTGTCCTGTTGTCTTATTGCAGAATGGTGTAAAAGAGCTTCTCTTGCTCCACATTCTAGGAAGAATCTCTGCAGCCGTAACGACACGGCTACCACTCTGTAGCCTACCTCAGGAGGGAGAGACCCTGGAACAATGGTCTAAGTCAGCCCAAAGACTTAGCCTTCTGTTACAATTCCCCCCCTGCCCCTGGAAACCCGCACATTACCTCCCTGGAATATGTGGACTTATTGTGAGTTAAACCACAAAGTTCACTCCAACAACAGTATCCACCAACCCTGTACACACACACACGCCCACACAACTTTTATGTGCCCTCTCTGTTTCTAAAAATGACAACCAACTGCAATATTACTGCACCCTCCCCTCACTATAACATTATGGGAATGTGCTAAAATAGAGGCTGAAAGATAATTATAATTCAGTTATATCTGAGATCAAGACCACTGTCAAGTCACCCAGCTTAATTCAGCCTCAAGTCTGGTAACTTGCTCTCTAAAGTGATCACGTTCAATTTTTATTTTAGTGTAATCTCTTTCTAGATTTTCATGTTCCCTTTTCATGGAAGAAAATGGTCTCCATATCCCAAAATTGTGTTTTACACCTCTATTGTTGTTTCCCTCAATGTTTGTTCTTTCTTTTCCTGCACAATTTTCCCTTGCCATGCCTCCCCCAAAACTTCCCTCATCTCTTATCCTCCAGTTTTCACTATCTCTCTTTCGCTGTGTTGTGCGTCCCATTTCCGCTTAAGGGTCCTTACTGATGAGAATGCGTATGCCCGTTCAGTGTATGGGTGGTCAATCCACCACTTATCTGATCTCAGTAATAACAGTTCTAAATCTGTGGGGGTTGAGTCAAACAACCTTCTAAGGAAGGAGCTATCAATAGAAAAATACATCTCCCACAAGAAAGAGATATTTCCACTCGTCTCCTAATCAAAGCCCAAAACCAGAGGAAATATATTTTCCTCATCTTACTAGGCTTACTCATTCCAGAAAATAATTTTGGTCTTCTTGATGGTGAGATGTTAATTCTGGGAATAAATGGTGTTTGATCACTGGATTCTGGACATGAACTTCAAGGGCTAAATAATCATGGGGATGACTTATATAAATACTACTTGAACAGCCCGTGTACACAGGTCACAGTGCCAAGCAGCAACGTCAGCGGTGCAGTCATGCACAGTAGAGACTGCCCGTGCCACGGCTGATAACGGAGCACCTTCGGTGCGCAGAGAGGACTACATCTGAATTCGGAGCACCCCGCTCAGTTATCAGCCGCTGTGCGGGCAGTCTGTACTGTGCATGACTGCAGCGGGCGCAGCCTTCTGTACTGCTCATGACAGCTTCTGACAAACATACATTAGCAAATTATTATATAGGATAGTAATGATAAATGTGGTATAATTCTGGCATTAAAGGGATAGTAATGTTTCATAATAAAAGCAGCTCTAATTAATCATCATAGTATTTGGACTTTGGAGAGTGTTATTTCTATTTTGTCAGAGTTGTAGTTCAAGTGTAATTCAATGACAAAGTATCCCTCTCCCACCCCTTTTACTGATGTAACACTGTTCAGCCAGATCAGAAGGGAGGTGCCCAGGTAGACTGCAGAGAGGGACAATCTTCATTTAAGATAAGGGAAAAACCTGAAAAACTTGTCAAGGGGGGCAGGGTTTTCATTGTTTTCATAGGAAGAAGGTTGTCCCCTGCTGTTAGCTGTCTGGTCTATGGACTGGATTCCACGTCTGAGAAGAGATGGCTTACACTAGGTAAAAGGGGTGGGAGGGGAAACTTTGCTTGTGAATATCTTGCAGACCATAAAGGTTTGAGAGATAAGACTTATATCTTTCTTCATGTTAATGCCTACAAAATAAAATAAAGATAAAACAAAGTATTACTATCCCTTTAAACTTAAGCTCTGTATTTAAAAAGAAGCAAACACTATTTAAGTATGTTTCTGTAGAAGAAATGTTAATGAATTTGAGAATTGTGCCACAGTGAATTTATATATAAAAGTCACTAAATGCAACATTTTATAGACAACATTTTCACCATAATATTAACACCAGGTATAATATAACTGTAGGCATTAATTGTTTAATTTGCCAACTATCACATAACTTTACTACCAGGCTAAGAATATTGATTGTATCTCCTCCTTAGACAAGAGATTGTGACGAGTTTTTGAAAACTAGATTTTTATTATTTTTTTAATTAGTAATTTATATTGCAGATTTTTAAGTAATACAGAGTCACATAGAGAGACATACATAATCAAGCATATAGTCCACCGGAAAAAAAGTGACAGCAGCATAGTACAAAGGGACTTGTGGATATACACACAAATACCTAATCACAGTACCCACAGGAGAAGAAAGAAAGGGGAAAAAAAGGGGGGTAGGGAAGGAAAAGGAGAAGGTGGTACCGAACAAAGACTAGGGAGAGAATGGAAGAGGGTGATAAGGAGAGGGAAAGGGAAGAGAGGTGGGAGGGAAGGAGCATCTCAATCAAGTATGGTGGGGCTGGGGATTGCTTCAATTTGGCCGGGACACACATTTTGGCTACTGTTAGCAGATGGAATAGACTTTAATTTTTGCCAGCTTCCCATTGAGGGCTGGCTGGGAGACATTCAACAAAACATATTCAGATGACAGGATAAGATCTGCCTCTAGAATTTTTGTCATATCTTCCCCAAGCCCTGGACGCACCCACAATGCCACCAGATATGGGCCATTGTACTCTCGGAAGCAAACATGATATATGATCGGTTAATACCAATGCAAGATGCCTGGGGTGCGGTACCACCTAGTGGTGATCTTATAACAAGTCTCAAAGGCCGCAACATTTTCAATGTACTTCAGTGAATTAAAAACAATTTGTGTCCATTGAGCTTCAGTCAAGGTGACTGAGAGGTCTCATGGCCAACTTTCCTTCAGTCCCTGGGACAAGTCAGCCAGAGTCTGAAGCAGCATATGGTAAAAACAGGAAACTGGTCAAGTGGGCATAGAGAGAGAGCAACACAGAACTGATTGAATCATGTTAGGGAAAGGAAAATGGCCTCCTTTCAGGGATGTCCAGAGAGAAAGCTGTACACCTGAATTTATTGCCAAGCCTCAGAGTCTGGTAGGTCCATCTGTGTCTGCCGTTCCAGAAAAGACAATACTCTCTCATCCCCAATAACATGGGCAGGCAAAAGCCTCCCATTGATCAATGGGCAAAAACATGGGGAGTCATACCTGGGGGAAAATAAGGGTTACAGAGCAAAGGCATAATTGTGGAGATGGGAGAAGAAAGACTGACCACATCCTGCCAGTGTCTGCAGCAGGGTAAAACAGGAGCAATATGGGGATGAGATCTAAGTGAGGACATGGTATCTTGGAGGTCAAGCCAGGGAAGGGAGCACAGCGGGATCGGGGAAATCATGACCTGCAGTGTTCACACCCAACATCTGGACCTCTCCGATAGAAGCCAAATGGATGAAAGGTGGACCACCTGGTAGTAAAAATGAATATTAGGCATACCCAGTTCGCTATCAGGCTTTGCTCTACACATCAAAGACAGTTTCAGACTAGGGGGCTTGAGTATCCACACAAAATCATTAAACTTTGTTGCAATGTCTTAAAGTAGGACTGAGGGAGCCAAATAGGAAGAGCCTGTATCAATTATATAGTTTTGGGCAACACAATCATCTTCAAAAGAATGATCCGACCCACCCAGGAAAGAAACAAGCCATCCCATTTTTTAAGTTTGGAAGTGATATCTTGTACCAGGGTGACGTAGCTGGCCACGAAAAAGTTGTATATAGAGGGGTAAATCGGTCTCCCAAGTATTTGATGCTTCCCCTAGTCCAAGAAAATGGAAAGATGTGCTTAATAGTGGGGATAAGGGAAGCGGGTATATTAATTCTGAGAAGTTAATTTTTGGAAACATTCAGCTTTAGACAGGAAACAGAACCAAAGTCGTCCAACTCACGAACTAGCATCGGGAGAGAGATTTCTGGGCTGGAAATCACGAAGAGAAGATCCTCCGTAAATAACAAAATCTTATGCTGTCAGCCATGGAGCTCTCCGATATTGAATGTTGCCTCTCACTCTGTGCGTCACAGTTTCCATTTCAAGTACAAAAGGAGAGGGGAAGAGGACATCCCTGTCTCCGGGCCATTCTGTAGTAAAAAATGGTTCTGATAGGGAAGAATGATATGAGTGTGATAAGCTTCTGAAAATTGGGCCCAAGCCTGCTCCAGAAAACCCCAATTCACCCGGTGAAATGCTTTTTTTGACGTTGACCACAAGCAGAAGAGCCAGGATAAGGGAAGAATAAACATGTGGATTAGGTTCAGCAACAGTAGTGCCCCTACATTCCCGGTCTTGCACAAAGATGGCCTGGTCAAAGTGTATCAGAGAGGGGAGAACAAGCTTGAGCCAAAACCAGAATACTGGCATATAGCTTGGCATCAGCGTACAAGGTAGATATTGATCTATAGTTGGAGGTCAGCATATTGTCCTTTTTTTCCTTGGGGAGAACTGTGGTATAAGCTTGGGTTAGGAGTGTGTGTTCCAAAATCTTTTAGAGTGTGCATGTGGTCTCCAGTATGTGGGGAGGGCCACACGGAAGCTAAAAATCAGATTTGCAGAACACCTGAGAAACATTGAGAAAGGCCTAGAGAGTCATAGTGTATTTAAACACTTTGCAGAAATACATAATAAAAAGTCTGATCAATTGCTTGTGAGTGGTGAGTGCTATAGATCATGTGCCTATGAACAGGAGGGGAGGAGATAGGTTAATAAAATTAAGACAATTAGAAAGTTTTAGGATCTATGAGCTGAAATGTATGACGCCAGAAGGCTTAAATGTGGAGTTTGATTTAGCATCCTTTATTCATTAATTAATAAGTGTGAGAAGCAGGGACCAGACCCATATAGCCCAGAATATTTTTTAATAATGGTTTAATAAAAACTTTTTAATAAGCTTTTTAATAGGATTCTTGTAATAAAAATATAGAATTAAGACAGAGCTAAATAGATACGATAAAATATAGTACAGGTCAATTATACAGTATAGGTTAAGAAGTGACAGTGTCTTGTGGTGTAGATTTTATTACTTGAGAATGGTAATAGAAATAGTTTATGGATGGATTTTGATAGGAAATATGAATGCATTTAAATATTGAATAATGAATGTATGTATTATTTTTTATTTTTTTGGGGGGAAAAAATTATGAATTTTTTATTATGAGGTTACCATGTACAGTTTGAAGAAAAGATGAATTGTGTATGTTATTTTTAATTTTTTAGATATGGCTATAATACTAGATGATAATTACATATATTGGGAGTTTTTAGATTTTTAATGTAATATACATTGTTGCCGATATGTGAAACCATATGGATACAAATGTATGGAATTATGCAGTTCAATTGCTGTAGAAATGAGTATTTAAAGAAGCCCCACTAGGGGGCTGTAATGAAACCCTGAGGAAACTGGCAGAGGACCAGCGATATGTGTCGGTTATCTATTGTTCTTTATGAACTTGGCAAACAGATACCACGGGGAATTGGAAGCAAGCCAAAAACTGCGATTAAGGAGAGAAAAGAGCAAGGGAGACCCAGTACCGAGAAATCCAAATAGGATTACTAAAGGAGTCCGGTAGGGAATGTACTGAAGATTTGAGGTACTATTGTCAGAGTGGCTCGTTAATATAAGTCCTTTGGGTATGATGAGGTAAGGAAAGGGTTACTCCGCTCTGAAATTCTAAGCAGTTGTAGGTCTCCTATGAGGATTGTTGTTTGAATTTTATGTGCCGTTTTAAAGATTTTAATCCCGTAAGTGTATTTCTACTAGCGGGGAAGGTATCCCCATATTAAAACGTTACGTATAGATTTCGTTTCTGTCTCTGCACCCATTTTTGTATAAATATTTAGGATGTGGGTTGATTCCTTAATATAAGAAGGTAATTGTTGGACGGAGGATTGTAAAGTGAATTGATACTGGAAATGATAAGTTTTCCAGGTGGGTTGTGAATGTTTTTTATGGATTTTGGGAATATGATAATATATAGTTGTCACTGGGTGTTTGATGGATAAGACTAGGAACTCTTTGCAAAGTATTCTTTCTCATATGCTTCCCTTATAAGACTATCATATTCATCCTTATACTGGATTCCTGGATTGATTGATAGTGCTTTGTAGAACTGCCTATCCCCGATATCCTCTGGGCTTCTTTTATGTAGTCTGTATGATCCTGTATCAAAATGCTGCCACTTTTATCTGCTTCCCTAAAAATTAGATCCTTTTTTATTCAAGGCTGTTTGTTTGTTCTGATGACAAATTGGACTGCATTTGTATTGGTTTTTGAAACATATTCATCTTTGAAAGCTATTTCAAAAAATGTTTCAATAAAAGGGCCTATTGATTTAGCGGGATAAAATCTGGAATTAGGCTTTAATCTTGAGTATTGTATTGTGAAATTTTCAACAGAGTCTGGATCCTGAATGCTTTCCTTCCTGGATTCTATCCAGAGGTTCAACATATTTCCAAAGGTTTTGTCATCTTCTTTCTCAGCCTGAGTGTCTTGGGAATCCTTGTTTCTCTTCATCTTCAATGAAATGTCTCTTCAGAGTTACTTTGCAAATTAATTTGTGGATGTCTATGAAGATGTCAAATTCCTTTGATTTTGAATTAGGACCATATCTCAAACTTTTATTCAAAATGTGATATCACTTTGCGATAATGCATATGATAATAAATTAAGACTACCACCAGTCTGAAGCTGTTTTCCCTCCCTCCCTCCTTAGTCTTCTAATTCTTTTGCTCTTTTGTTCTTTCTTTTTCTGAGGTTTGTCCTTTTCCTTGTTCTATTCCTTGATGATCCATCTGAGAATATAGTAAAATTAAAATGGATAAACAATTGTTCCCATTTAGCTTTTCTTGGGTTCAGATGTCAAGACTTTTCAAGGAACTGAAGCTTCTTGTGATCTGTCTGAATGATGCCAGGAATACTGGTACTTTCTGCCTCAGCTCCTCCAGAGCCAACTTGATAGCCAGAAAACCATGATTCGCCACATCATAATTTCACTCCAAAACAATAAACTGTTTGGAGAAATATGAGCAGGGATGCAAATTGTTGGTCTGGGGTTCTTTCTGAAACAAAGCATCCCCTACACCATATTAAGAGGCATCAACCTCAGCAAAGAAAGGATTAGCTGAATCCTGTTATGGAAGAATGGGAGAAGTAGGAAAAAGCTTCTTTTTAAAATTTCAAACACCTGTAGATCCATATCTGGCCTTTTCTCTGAGTTTAACCCTTTGTTCTTAATAGTTATTTTGTTAATGCTGAGATAATCCATGCATGGTCTTAATGTGCCTTCAAGGAATGGGTGAAGTATCCAGTTTTGTTGTTGCGAGAATTTTTGAGAAAACAAAAGCATGATTTTCTGATTTTTCTGCAGGAATCCTAACAACATTTCACTACCACCAAAAATTTCCTGTGAGAACTGTTCTATTATTCGCCTATGTTTTCCAATGGTGGCGAAATTTCACTCCTCAATAGTATAAAAACCCAGAATTTCGTGCAATCCAACATGGTGCAGTTTAGGAGAGAAAGAGATCAGAAGCAGAGTGTCATGGTTTGTTAAGACTCACAGACTCAGAGTTAGGTAAAAACACAACTTTACTGAAAAGTTCATGCAGCCCCGTAGGGTAATATACACGTACACACATATATCTTTATTAGACAGGAATTCGATGCAACTAAGAGCAATATTGGCTCTACCGGCCCTGCCAATATACCGGGAAAGGCAGCCAAGGGATTTGAACTCGTGAGGTGAGGCTCTACCGGCCTTGCCAATACCGGGTAAGGCAACCCAAGGAAACAGGACAGGTTCTACCGGCCTTACTATATACCGGGCAAGGCAGCCAATTGACAGGAGACTACACAGGCTCTATTGGCCTTGCCAATACCGGGTAAGGCAACCCAAGGAAACAGGACAGGTTCTACCGGCCTTACCATATACTGGGCAAGGCAGCCCGTAGACAGGAGACAACCCAGGCTCTACCGGCCTTGCCAATACCGGGTAAGGCAACCCGAGGAAACAGGACAGGTTCTACCGGCCTTACCATATACCGGGCAAGGCAGCCCGTAGACAGGAGGTAATAGCAACCACTCGTTAAAGTGACTGAAAGGTGGATAAACAGTCACTATGATGGTAAAGAGGCTAAGTCAGTAAGTAAGCTGCCAGCAGCAGAGATAATGAAGGATGTGGAGCTCAGCAATGCTCTCACAGATGGAACTCCATACCACTATAGTAGCAATCAGGTGTGCATGGAGCGAACCAATACCCAGTATATGGAACGCTAACGATACTGAGACGGCCGGGTGGCTTAAGGAGCGAAACAGTACCCTGTACGTGGAACGCGATCAATACTGAGACAGCCGGGTGGCTTGAGGAGCGAACCAGTACCCTGTACGTGGAACGCTATAATACAGAGACAGCCGGGAGGCTTGTGGAGCGAACCAGTACCCTGTACGTGGAACGCTATAACACTGAGAAAGCCGGGTGGCTTGAGGAGCGAACCAGTACCCTGTACGTGGAACGCTATCAATCTGAGACAGCCGGGTGGCTTGAGGAGCGAACCAGTACCCTGTACGTGGAACGCGATAATACAGAGACAGCCGGGAGGCTAGTGGAGCGAACCAGTACCCTGTACGTGGAACGATATCAATCTGAGACAGCCGGGTGGCTTGAGGAGCGGACCAGTACCCTGTACGTGGAACGCTTTAACACTGAGGCAGCCGGGTGGTTTAAGGAGCGAACCAGCACCCTGGACGTGGAACGCTATAACACTGAGGCAGCCGGATGGCTTGAGGAGCGAACCAGCACCCTGTACGTGGAACGCTAACACACTAAGACAGCCAGATGGCTTGAGGAGCGAACCAGTACCCTGTACGTGGAACGCTGACACACTGAGACAGCCGGGTGGCTTGAGGAGTGAGCCAGTACCCTGTACATGGAACGCTATAATACTGAGGCAGCCGGGTGGCTTGAGGAGTGAACCAGTACCCTGTACGTGGAACGATATAACACTGAGGCAGCCAGTCGGCTTGAGGAGTGAACCAGCACCCTGTACGTGGAACGCTATAACACTGAGGCAGCCGGACGGCTTTCAAGCAACCAGGACCAGCGTACTGAAGAACCGGCACAATAATAATGTCGCCAATGCGACTCAGGAACGTCAGATGACTGAAGTCGACTGGACAGGAACCAGCAAATGGAAGCAGGAACCAGCAGGCAGACGGTCAACCGGAATCAGGAACACCGGCGGAGACTGGCAGCAGGAATCGGACGTTCAGCCGGATCAAACGAAGACAGGAACTCTTCATCTGGAAACACTGGAACAGGTTGAACACAGGTCGCAGGAACACAGCAGAGGTCCAGGATACTCAGGAACAAGGTCATAATCACCAGCATAGAAACAACACGAAAGGGCAATCAAAGGGTGCCCAGGCTAGGTTTAAATAGGCAATACAGGGCGGGCTGAAGGCAGCCAGCCAATGGAGAGCCCCCTACTGGTGATAGACATAAAAAGAGAGCAACCACGGGCACCGTGATACAGAGAGAGAGAAAAAAAAATAAAACTAAGTTAAAATTAAAATAAAATTTGCTTTACGTGCTAGCTAGCAGTATGACCAGAAAGAGAAAAGATACAGATGCAGCGGTCAAGGAAGCCCACATACTTCTGACCCAATGATTCCCAGTCACCCACTGGCATTGTCTCTCTGCAGCAGTATATTGAAGAAGGTGAAACTGGATATCCTTAAGCAGTAGCACACGCCATCTGCCTCTGCCTGCTGCTACTGCTGCCAGTGCTCGTTCTTCTGATGAGATGGCAAGTGTGACAGCAGGGAAACCTCTGTCACACTTTTCATCCACAACCAGTCCCAAAGAGCAGTAAGAGACCGTGGTTTTCACAGCTGTCGCCTACCTCCTCCGGGCTCTTGGTCATTCCTCCATCTCCCCACACGGCTGAGTGATGTCACACGTGCGCCTGGCACCTATTGGTTCACAGCATGCCTCCATCTCCCTGAGGTGCTGTTGATCAGCTTTTATTTTAAAATGGACCTCCCACTTCTGTGGGCACCATGTTCCACCAGCTGTATGCAATATCTTAGTTTCTGTATTGTATCCTGTTTATGTGACCCCGCTATGGCTTCAGACAACTTTCTGCTTTTCTGTTTGAATTTGACTCTCCACTGGTTCCTCACCCGGCTTTCTTGCTAGATCTTGGCTTGCTTATGATTTTGTCCTGTGTTGCCCGCACTGGTTGTTGCAGATTTTATAAATTGATCTGATTTGTCTCCTTCCTCCTGTAATGGTTTGACCTCTGCTTGCTGACATCTACTTCCTCTGGTTAGTCCCTGATATAGTTTTGTGCTCTCTGCCAGCCCCCTTTCCCTGCTCCTTATCTCTTCATCTCTGCTTCTCCCCTTCTCTCCTGCCTTTGTCTGTCTTAGCCTGTTTTTTTTCTGGTATCCTAAGGTCAATGCTCTCTTTAACTGGAGCATATAGGAAGATATGTTGTTATAAAAAAGATATCTGTATTTCCAAACAGAATGGAATTAGTGTGGCTCGCCTACCTTATTATGGAGTCTTTCTGTGCATAGGATAGCAAACAGCAAATTACATCACAGTAGTTTTCATTGTTTGCGATTTCTGTCACAATGACCTTATAGTAGGGTGGAAGTTGGGTGGTCGATTCTTTATTACAAACCTTTTCTAAATAAGAAATACACACATACTGTCACGGTTTTAGATGAACACTCAGACAGAACGGTAAAGTTAAAATAACTTTATTAGAATAAGGTGCATACAAGGATGTAGGCTCTAGACCTACAAACAGAACAGGAAGATATACCAGGAGTACAGTAATAAGGTCTGCACTGGACAGTAGGATACTGACAATACATCAAACAGGATCTGGCATACCAGGTGAGGTAACGTACAGTCCCAAAGCAAATGGTAAGGTGCCAACACAGGAGGTACACGAAGAGGACAGACTGACCCAGACGCCTGGGTACTAGAACCCGTACGGACAAATGGAAAGAACTGGAACTGACTGACAATTCAGAACTCTGACAGAACCTGCAAGGACACTAGTACACAGTCCTGGAATGGCAACAGGACTACAGTGGCATGGAGCCCACAGTAGAGGACTGGCATAACCCAGACGCCTGGGCACTGAACCAACTGAAGCGAGGCAACGCTGACCAAGGCCCTAGCCCACCGGCAGGAGGCAACTGTGTATATACAGATCAACCCTCAAAGGGTTAACGGAGACCTAGGCAGCTGCTACCAGGAAACCCTAGAACACTAGGGGTGGATCGAGAAGAGGTAAGCATAGGAACGCAACCAGTGTCTCTCAACCTGCAAGCTGGAAATGCAACGCTGGCTCTTGAGCCCAAGACTCTGCAGTCAGAAACGGTAGTGCTCTATTACCTGGAAGCCCCAGGTATATACAGGGTTAAATGACAACGCCCAGAGATTAACTGCAACTCCCATAGGGAGTGAGCCCAGCGCTACTAGGGAGGCAGACACAGAGAATGATCAGAGTAACTCAGTCAGTGTGTAAAAACACTGCACCGGTACTTCGATTGTACACACCACCGGATGGCAGTAGAGCAGCTTGAGCACAAAGCTCAGCCTTAGGTCGACAGAAACAGTGCCCTGTGGCGCACACCAAAAATAGCTGCAAGGCTCAGGAAACCGGTGACCTCACAGGGTCACCTAGAGGCTCAGACTAGACACGGGAATCACATGGATGGGAATCCACGGCGGGCAACGGCCACAGTCAGCAACGGAGCGGGTCCTACAGCCAGGATACTGTCAGCAAACAGAGCGGGTTCTCAGCCAGGATACTGTCAGCAACGGAGCGGGTTCACAGCCAGGATACTGTCAGCACCGGAGTGGGTTCTTAGCCAGGATACGGTCAGCAACGGATCAGGTTCTTCAGCCAGGATACAGTCAGCAACGGAGCGGGTTCTCAGCCAGGATACGGTCAGCAACGGAGCAGGTTCTCAGCCAGGATACAGTCAGCAACAGAGCGGGTTCTCAGCCAGGATACGGTCAGCAACAGAGCGTAGCAACAGGAACTCAGGAACAAAATCGTAGTCAGGCAGGCCAGGTCATACACGAAACAGCATCAACACAGAACAAACTCAGGAACTCGTACACCACGAAAGGGCACCTAAGGGAGGACATCCCAGGATATATAAAGGCAAGCCCTAGTGGTAGCAATTAAACCCAGCCAATCAGAGAGCGGCAGTGATAATAATGTCACCGTTCAGAATAGGAAAGCACAGGCACCGTGATACACACACACACAAAGAATGGTGGAAAGGCAGCAGCATTTATTTATTTATTTATCCACATAGAAAAACTTTGTAACACTGTCTCTCAGCCATCCAAGCCTTAGAGGCTACTTAAAATTAAATTAAACAACATAAAGTAATTTGCTCCCCCCCTAGCAGCTTGGAGCTACCATGTTTTTACGCAACTTAACACTTTAACCCTCTACCGCCAACCCTTATGTATCTTCCCAAGGGGTGGCCTTACCCACGGTGCAAAACGCTAACTCAGTGATATTTTGCAAACCTAGATTGAAGATGTCAAGGCCTATGTTTGATAAGTGAACTCGATCGTGCCTGTAAATGTTCGCCCTGCCATTCACAAGGTCATTATGTCTATATGATAGACCTCCCAAGCCTGAGAACAATTTTGCAAGCCATCTGTGTAGCCTCTCTCTGACCCTCTCAAGAGGCTTTAATTGTATGTCTGCCAACCTACACCATCTAGGAACAATTTCGGAGAACCTTAGAACATCCATAGGGAACCCCTCCATGACCTGTCTAATTGGTAACCTGATGTTATAAAGAAACTCAACAGATTTTGGCCTCCCAATCTCATTCCCACCTAAATAAAAATTAATGACGTGTGTTGAAGGAAAATTCAAAGCGCAGTAACTTAACTCCTATAAAACTTGATGCTAAGTCATACCCCTTTTTCCAAAAAAAAAAGGTTAACATGAAGAGTGCCCTAAAAAGAACTGTTTCAAAATTAGAAGAACAAACTTGACTTAGTACATCCATCAATTTACTTAATAACTTGATAGAAACTGGCTGCCTATCATCCCTTACCTTAAACCCTTTGCTGTAGCCTTTATCAATTTGTTTAGCCGAAAAAAAACTATACATGGATGCATAGCCCAACAGTTTAAGAAGAAAGTTGATTCCTCCCAGAAGTCGCTTAATCTCTGGTCCAGATAACTGGCCTTAAATTAATTCCTTAATATACGCCACACCACACTTTCTAACTGTGAAAATGAGTCTTGTGCAGAATGACTACTCCAGAGCTACCAATCTTTCCACCATGACACATAAGCTGCCCATGTAGACTCTGCTAATGATTTCTGGTTGAATGGACCAGCCGGTCCTAAATTAACCCCCATAGGTGTGGGGGGCATGGATGACCAACTTTCTCCACCGTTGGTGCCAATTGAAAAAATCTTAAAACTAGATAAACAGTCCGCTGATACATTATCTTTTCCCGGAATATGCTTCATGAACAGCCATATGTTACAGGATAAACATTTCAAAACCATGTCTTAACCATTTTTGTAATGCTGCAATGGATGATAGCCAGGAAAAGAAAAGTATTATCATTATTATACAGTGTTTCTATGTCTGATAAAAGGACTATAATCATGTTTATGTAGATTTCTTCACCCTTGCCCAACACATGCATAAAACCCACCCCTCCAAACATATATATCACCTGCTTCTTACATTCTCATAATATCACCCCAAATGTAGTGCTTTTAATGTCATATCTACATCCCAGAACCTTATAAAAACAGAGAACCAAAATAAACACAATCTAAAAATACCCTCCCCTTAAAGCATCTTTAGTGGTTGTTTTGCAAATCTGGATGTAATCTTAGATTTTGCGTGGTTTCAGATTTCATGTAAACATGTTTGTAATCTATCATGAGCAGGTCCCTCTGTCCAATTGTTTCATTTTGCCTATTTTCCTATCCTGTAAAATGCAGTCTTGTTTACTTCTCAGAATAGACTGATGTCTATAACAGACATCTTACCACTTCCTCTTGGATGCTGTTATTTGAATCTATCACCCTTTCCATTAAGTAGTAATTCCACCCTCTATCTAAACTATTTTTCTTTTACTGAAAAATGATTTCTCATTTCTGTGTATTGGTAATGTAATAAACGCATTTGTTGATATATTTCTCTTAATGAAAAGCTTGTCAGTTGTAGCTGTGTTACTTATAAGTGGAATTACTTAATAGTCCATCATACTTGCAGAGCTCTCAAATGCCTTTATGTTTCTTCGTAAAGAGTCTTGAAAACTCTGGGGTTTAAACAGTGAGTTGGTAAACTACAAAGTTTGTCCACTAAAATATGTTATCGACTACAATAAAAAAAAAGACATTGAATACACAAACCAAGTTTTGTATATTATATTTGTATATATCATTATAGTCAACTGTTTTGCCCTTTAAACACTGCATTTCACTCACAGCATATTTGTTTGAATCTAGGTTATTCCAATGGTGCAGGAATTTGTGATTAAAAACTTGGGACGGCCATTTATTGAACCTCCTCCATTTGATCTTTCCAAAGCATTTGCTGATAGTCACTGCTGTGCACCATTAATTTTTATTTTATCTCCTGGTGCTGATCCAATGACAGCCCTGCTAAAATTTGCTGATGATCAGGTAAGTCATGTATTAATGCTTTAAAGCTTCAATATTTATTAGTAATTATTACAGGGGATTGTAACTGATTATTTACTAGAGGTGAAGACACCTGACTTGTGTATACCAGAAGGTGGCTTTTTGTTTGAGCCATGTGAGGATAACAAACAGTAGTTAATATAGAAAAACAACAGAAAACATGTTTTGCATCATGAGCTTAAAAAATAAAACAATAAAAACCTGGATATTCAACCAACTGGTTTCTCCCACTAGGGACATGCTACTTTATGTCTTCCTACATTGAACTACACAGTTCAGTGCACATAAACATTCCTCCATTTAATATCAAAGTATGCTTATATATAAATTAAAACACATATATATAATATAGCAACACCACAAACACATACCCATACAATGCCAAAAACATAATCCATATCATATTGCTTTATATCCTCTGAAAGTACTACACCCACACACCACTTTTTCAAACACACACTTTCCCTATTTAGATACATCATTTTTATTATGTAATTGCACTATTTAGTTCTGATTTGTTGGGAAGGGAAAGGCAGGTTCTCTCTAAGGGTTTAACATAACATTTAGCAGAGATAGGTCCAAGTAAGTTTCAGTTATATGTTGGTTTAAATAAGTTTGTATGCAATATGTCAAAAATGGTTCCATTGTGGGTACCAAAGATCATTCTTACTAGTAATGATGTGGTAATGTTGAGGCAGCTTGAATACCTTCAGAAGGACAATAATGGAGATGAAAATATGCTGTATAGGGCCATCGGTGTGATTAAAAGTTAAGAACTAAAATATCAGACTCTAGGTAGTGGTCTCAGAGCAAAATGTACTTTTTATTCAATGCACTCTAAGAATGACCACATCAAAGTCTCTCAGAATTATGTGCAATGATATTTTGATGAATTGAAGGATAACTTTATGGCCACAGAAATGTAACCCCAGAAGAGGAGAAAGACCTGGACAACCTGTGTCAGGCCAAAAATGGATATGAGACAATAATTATCCAGGAGAGGGAATCTCCCAAGTTGGCAGTCTTCTACCATCTTCTACCATCTGCCCAAATTTCATAAGGATGGGGAGGCTTCACCAGGGAAACCCATAATATCTTTGTTTCAGTATGTAGATGTGATGTTTCAGCCTCTAGTCAATACAGTAGTCATACATTATGGATATTTCACCTGCCATCCAGTTCCTATGGGTTAAGTGGGAGGAGAGCTTTCTTTGTACTACCCTGGATATAAGTGCTTTTTATACCAGTATAGTCCACAATAAATGTCTGGAGGCAGTCAGGTAGTTTTTTTTAGAATTATAATGCTATGTGCATTCTAATCAAATTATTTTTATACTAGAAGCCATTGATTTTAATATGACAAAAATTGTTCTTTGAGGGTCATTAATTTATTCAAAAACAAGGAGTTACTATGGGCGCCAGGCTTGCCTGGTGTCATTTAAACAACATATAGATGATGTTATAATTATTTTGAGGGGACCTGAGGAATTATGGCCTTATTATTACTAACAAAGCCAGAGATCAATGCTACAATGCTAGCAGGGATGTAAACTCAGGTATTTCATGCTTGTATTCATGCAATCCAGCAAGTAAAAGGTGGACTCACCAAATCCCGAGGGTGCTCTTGCGCCGCAGGTTCTCCAAACCTGTATGTATGCAGACAGTCCAAGAAAGATTTGGGAGGCACTCCAAAAGGCATATAGGTGTGGATAAATAAAACATCAAAATATTATTTGAAAAAATATCAGAAATGGAGTGGAGACATATCCAAACAGCAAAACAAGACAAAGGGACGTGCAGGTAAAACTTACACCATCTAACGCGTTTTGCGCTTTGTATTGACATAATAAGAATAAGACAGACCAAACAAATATATAACCTCACAGTTTAAAATTTAAAAGATAACAATAGGCACCTGGCTACTTCGTCCCATTGATTGGGCCAGACACCTGCAAAACCAGCCAATCATGCCAGAATTGCAGTGTTAACCCCATATGCATATTACAATGATTGCTGAAAATGAGGACATACGTCAGTCTACAAGATCACATTTGTATATATGTATATATATATATATATATATATATATATATATATATACACACGGAGAAAACTAAAACGTGAATGACTGGTGAATAAAACCCCTACGTTCTCAGTTACAAAAAAGACAGCAACAGTATACATATCAGATACATATTATCTAAGGCTGTCAAAAGAATATCATTAAAAAAGGAATGCTACAGAATTGTAAAAGTAACAATAAAGAAACAAAAATAGAATTAAACTATGTGGCTAATATCCCATTCATGATTTAACCTCTGTGGGTGGCCAAGTTGGAAAATCCAAAAAGCCTCTTTTTGGAGATTAAATCAATCAAATCCCCTCCTTTCCATGGTAACTTAACTCTTTCAGTGCCTTGAAACACAGACACCTAGGGCTAGATTTAAAAGCTCACATTAAACCAGCTGCTAAGTGAAAAAGGCACATCGCTTGCAAATAATAAATGAGTTACTGCAGATTCAATAGGTAATCTACAAGAATAGCTATCGAGCGTAGGCACAGCCAAAACACGTAACACAAAACCCGTTGTTGCACCTGTTAATGTACAAAGTGCGGCCAAATCACCCGATAACATAGCTTAAAACAACTTGTAACATAACGGCTGCTGTTGGCTAGCAACCCTGATTGATGCAACAGCAAATTCAAACACACAGCCAATCCCAAGGCCCCAAAGTATTCAAAAACTTCAAATACACCTATATATACCCAAAAATAACCATCACACACTGTCTGTTATCGAGTTTTTGCGAGCTAGATATCAGGACCCTGGAGCGGAGGATAGTGATCAGAGAGAGGGAGACCGGAGCGTTCATTGGAGGTAGAAGGAGATTTTTTGAGTTTGGAGAGAGGTGCACTAACTATTCACATATTACACTTTTGCACATATTACATACACACATACAAACACAACCATTTACACATACACACACATAGTCTTTTTTGTTTCCAACACCTTACACATTTTGTTAATTTTTTTTGACAGTGTGAATCTGTGAGTGAAAGTGTGTGACAGAGAGTGAGTGGATCGAGTGTGTCTGTGAGTGCCTGGGTGTGAGTGGGTGAGTATTGGCCAGGAGAGGAGGACAGGAGAGAGGGATGAGGAGAGTAGTGGAGGAGGAGGAAGGTCAGGAGGGCATCCCTGAGCAGAGCAGGGGTCGAAGAGGGAGATCCGCAGGGTGGAGGGGGACCTGGGCCGCAAGAGCAGGCACACGGAGGACAGGGACAGAACTTGCAGTGGGACGAGGGGTAGTTGCTGGGGAGGTCCCCACACAGGGTCAGAGCAGGCAGGACACTCCGGCTCAGAATCCTCCCATGCCGGATCTGACGAGGGCACAATCAGGGATCCTAAATACACCGAGGAGGAGAACACAGTTCTCGTGGAGGCTGTCCTTGAGAGAGAGAGAGTGTCCTCCACCCGACGGCAAAGGTCCCTGGCCTGTCAACGAGGAGGAAGGCAGCCTGGAATCCAATATGCAGCCGGGTGAACACAGTGGCTACATGCAGGCGGGACGTGGAGTCCGTTAAGAAGCGATGGGGCGACTGCCGGAGGGTGGTCAAGAACAAGCTGTCTGACATGGCCAAGCAAGCCCGAGGCACCGGAGGTGGCCCACCTGTCCCCATCACCTTCTGCGGGTGGGAGGAGATGGTGCGGCAGAATATGTCCCCGACCCTGATCGAGGGGGTCATTGGAGGAGCGGACACTGTGGATGAGAGGAGCCTCCACATTACCAGTAGGTGCAACACTACATAACCGCACACTACATCAACCAACACCAGCTACAAACACAGTCACACCTCAACACATGCCCATCATTCATCCATACAACTGCACCAACACACCACCCTGAGGGTTAAAAATAGGACACAACACCAGGACAAATGTCAAGGTCCAACTTGGGCCAAACCTGTCAAAGTCCTAGTTCAGCCCTCCTGTCGCTATGCTCATCACACACAATACACAAAGCATTCTGTTCAAAATGTTGTCTGTTAAATATCATCACTGTTCACACACAATGTCACCCATGTACCCACAGGGAAGTCAGCACCTAACCCCTTGAGTGCTAGAGGGATCATCAATGCATTGATCAACAATGCTTTGGCAACCCCTCTGGGACTCAAAGGGGTAACCAGGCAACAAACAAGCCAATAGGCCAATGATCACATACTACACAGGGGACATTCACTAAGCGGTGACAAAGAGATGGTGGAGAGAAATTAACCCTCACACACCCTCACTTCACCAATACTAGTGTTAGTCTATGGAGAATATGCAATAACATGAATCAAGTTGATAAGGTCCTATTGTACAGACTCCATGGAAAACACTGGAAATGGGGAAAGGAGATCACTGGAGAAGTCAGCATCATGTTCACTTCATCAGTTCAACATCACCGCTTACTGAATCACAAAAAGGATGAATCAGATCACACATCACAGTGTCCCAGAGAATAACTGGTTGTATGTGCAACACACAGGCCGCAAACAATTCCCCAGAATTAAAGGTGGATGAAGTAGGCCTTGGTGTTGTGGCTGCAATCATTTACTCTAACTTGAAATTACATATCTCACATCTGATTCCCACATGGATCCACAGGGGTGCTGATGCCATGGATGGATGGTACACTATCCACTGTTTGCAGGATACACATGGGAACCAAATATCAACCATTGTACTTTGGTCACCAACAGGCCATGACTGATGGATATCTCGGATTGAGTATGGTTGCCTCACGCAGAAGGATGGATGGGCTCATACACAGAGAAAAACAGGCCTCAATCAAAGATATCCCTCACTACTGGCTTGATTGTTGCCCTTCAGGATTCAACTGGAACACACGACATGGACAGGATCTTGTCAAATTCATCAATCTGTGATTGCCAGGGTGGTGTCCCATGCATCACAATGTAATGCATAGGATATCATCATGACAACCAGAGAGTCACCTCTCAAGTAATCCAAAATTGTGCATTGTACAGGATCAAATAAGAAGATAGGGTTGAATAACACTTGAATCCCACTGCAGATCTATTCCCAAAAGATATGGACACAAACAAAAACGGTCAGATATGTACCTTTCAAATGTTTCAAAATATGTCCCATCACAATGTGAACCCAGAGATCAGTTCACTGCATGTGATTGCCTTACTGGCCAGATATGTGCACCCATCAGAAATTAAACTACATTGCTACCATCCAAATACACATACATAGTATATCCCACTCTACGTAGATGGGAGATACGAGGTATATTCATATCCATCATATCAATACAATGTATTTTTGGATGGGTTCACATATATAGCCAGTAAGGCAATCACACGTACTGAACTGCTCTCTGGCTTCACATCTTGGAAGGATATATTTGTATCCATATGAAGGGTACATGTCCACATACATATCTGACCATTTTTCCTTGTGTGTAACTGTAAAGGGATAGCAATGGGTAATTTCATCATGATGTAATATTGTTGGCATCGTAAAAACATGTGTCTCGATGTAAGTCCTATCCCTCCAACCCTCATGGTTATACAGATATTGCTCTATGTGACAGATGGAGATATCTGTCATTTGACCACACAGAGGCTTTTCAGCAGAGCAAAATTTGCCACATTTCGAGATAAATACTTCTTTGGAATGGTCCACAGAGTGTGCTTGCAAACCATGCACACTCTGTAGACCATTCCAATTAAGTATTGTTCTCTAAATGTGGCAAATTTTGCTCTGCTGAAAAGCCTCCGTGTGGCTTTGCTGAAGAGCCTCCGTGTGGACAAATTACTGAAATCTCCATCTGTCACATACAGCAATATCTGAATAACCATGAGGGTAGGAGAGATAGGACTAACAGCGAACATCATCTGTTTTCACAATGCCTACAATATGACATCAAGGTGGACTTAATGTTTGCTATCCCCTTGAAGGGATAGCCATCCCTAAAATATGTAAAAACAAATATATGTTGTAGGATTCACTCCCCGAGTAAAACAATGGTATTCCCACTGCTGAAAGGTGTTTTAATTCAAAAGGTATCACAGCTCAAACATGGATATGTCAGGGGCAATATCCCAGTGGCTTGAAGGCTACGTCACCCCACAGTGAGTAGTACACAGAGGAGGGGATCAGCCGGTGGTGATATACCCACCATCCCCATCTCCTCCAACACAGGCTGCACCACTACTTTCTGCACCAACACAGGCTGCACCACTACTTTCTGCACCAACACAGGCTGCACCCCTCCAAGCTGCACCAACACGGGCTGCAACCCTCCAAGCTGCACCAACACAGGCTGCACCCCTCCAAGCTGCACCTCCCCAGTACAGTGGCTGGATGCAACAGGAGGAGAGGTGGATGTATCCAGCCACCTCCACCAGCTACTACCCTCCAGCAGCAGCACCATCACCACCAGGGAGGCAATGGCTGCCAGGGACAGTGGCCACCACCCAATGTGGGCCATATCCATCCCAGATTAACCCACCCTCCTGGATGGTTCCACAGCATGCCCCAAGGTATGATCCCAGGTGGGGTCCAAGCACCTATCAGTGGCTAAGATATGACCCTTGGCCTCTGGGCCTGATTGGGGAGCCCCAGCGGCCTCTACCCAGGGACAATTTCACACCACCACATCCACCAGTACAGACATCATTGGGCAGCTCGGAGTCACTTGATGCAGTGGGCATATGCCCATCATCTGCACCAGCCACTCCAACAGCTGTCACAGCAGCCACAGCACTTCCAGCAGCAGCAGAGGACACAGCACTTCCTGCCGCAGCAGAGGACACAGCACTCTCAGCAGCAGAAGAGGACACAGCACTCTCAGCAGCAGAGAACACAGCAGCCCCAGGGTCACCGGACATATCCACCTCCAGCACTGCCCGCCCCACAGGGCTGGAGGAAGAGTGTATGGCCTTGCAGAGGAGACTGCTCCGGTCGAGCCGGAGAACAGATGTAAACATCACCAGGAGCTGGAGGGAATCCAGGAGGAACACAAGCAGATTAGAGACCAGAATCCAAGCCCTGGAGTCGGAGGTGGCCAGGGTGAACACACAACTCCACCAGCTCCAAACGGGGATCATGGACATGTTCACACAGGTGCTGGTGGAGTTGCGAGAGATCAACTGCAGGGAGACCCTGAGGATGGAGAGGGAGAACCTGCATTCCACGGAGGGGTCTACTGCACCCACCACCCCCTCCAGTGTTACCCCTGAAGCCACACCTGGGGGCAGAGGGTGACCAGGCGATCAACAAGGGCATCCACCTCTGGCACCCAGTCTAAGGCCCCCCCCAAAAAAAAACAAGAAGAATTGAAAGGCCCAACCTGTTAACTGCCCCCTCAATAAAGAAACATTGTGCTTTTGATTCCTGTCTGATCTGCTGTGTCTTCAGTTATGGATTGGGTGGCAGGATTGTCTCCAATGCATTGCCAAATAATGCAGTGAACACAAATTCTGCCTGGGTGAAATGTTTGTGGGATGTTCCAACATGGGTTCACACACACACACACCGTTGTCCAAATTCACCTGGCCATGATGTGTGTTAGATTTGTTCAGAACATACCCCTCATCACAACAACTGGTGCAACACTGAACATTCGTCTGCATCAATTGTTGTGTTTGAAGGGAAAACCAAACAAACAGCTATATGACTTAGCAGGGATGTAACAAGCAGGACAGATGGAACATGCTTCACTATTGACTTTGGATCAAACTGCTATTGTGCAGCTGACTTACTGGTGAACACAATGTACACCCTAGGATCCCAATGTGTGTGCTACACATTGGGATCCTAGGGTGAGCATTGTGTTCTCCAGTAAGTAAGTTGCACAATAGGAGTTTGAATCACAGCCTAACTTACTGGATAACCCAATGCTTTTCTTAAGATGTCAATGTCTAGCACACACATTGAAAACTTAGCCTGGGTTATGTACTAAGTTGTGTTGTTATTTAACTAAGGTTGTAACACACTTCACCAGTGATAACACTTGTCCACTTGGTCTTATTGTTTGTTGATGTAGCCCATGTACTGAGATATGTCAACTTACAGCAATCTCAGGACATTGATTATATTGAGCAACACACAAACCATGGACGTGACATCAGTGTGGAAGTAATGATGCCCCCTGTATCACCTCCTATCACCACAACACTCATTAGTGTATCACTGCCATCATCCCATTGCATGAATACATCACAATGTTCACTCATGCCTTCCTATGTATGAGGTATACTCTAGCCTTGAGTATGGTTCATAATTGAGAGATGTCAAATCCAACATTTATTCATACAAACAGACACATACTGAATAGTGATGGTTTTCCTTTATTGTGTCTCAAACTACAGTAACACATACCTGTGTTTTCTGGGTATATAGCCTATATGCATAAAACACTTTTATGAGCACACAAAGGGTACATCTGAAATAAATAGGAATACTTTAGTAACACTGGGGAACTGCTCATGTGTTGTCCACATGGTTTGTCTACTCTGTTATGATCAGTCTTGCGGTACAGGTCTGATACCTGGGTGGTAGTACACACATGAATTTGTGTCTATATGTGAATGTTCCAGTAGAGGTTGCTGTGAACATCAAGTCAGACATTGCATCACCAACACAATCACTGGAAACACCAAGGGGTGAGCTTCATTGAAGTGTTGTCCAGACTTCAGTCCAGTCACATGGAAACTCCTCTGTTCAAGGATGGATCATGCTATGGATGCCTGTGGGACAAGAAGACAGGATTTGGAACATCACCTCGAAGTGTTCGTCATGCAACAGCTACATCATGATCCTCTTCATCTTTCTCGTTACATGAGGCTACACGAACCATTGCTGTGGAATGTGTTGTGTATTGGTCTATGAACCATCATGGGGGGAACTAAGGGGATGTTAACCATCTTTAGGGATATATGCCCCTGACATGGTTACACACATCAACAGATATGTCCTGATAGCTTCCTGACAACAATATATTTGTACTGCCACTGTCAGAGACAGTCCAAATATGTTTGGTTCATGGAGCTATCAGGACATATTTGTGTATTTCTGTCTGGGGCACATATCACTGCACACACACACACACACACACAGGTCGGCATGGTGTCCCTGGAGACGTGATACACATTTAATGAGCTCTGTTGTGTAACACACTACCACTGTAGATCCATCCCTCTGCTGCTTTTTTCAGCTCTAGCAAACTACAGGTCCCTTGTTCGCTCAAATGTCCCCTTAACCCCTGATGTGATAGAGTGTTATCTGATGCATTGCCTTGGATGAGACTCTCTCACTACAGGGGTACCACGGTTGCTATGGGTGTGATCCTAGCAAAACACTTTAGTTGGTGCCTGGGGAGCCGTGAAATATGATGAACAAGGTTAAAGTGTTGTACCTTGGTTTCCAGGGGGACATGCATGATATCCTTGAGGTAGCAGTATCAACATGGACGACAGGGTGTCAGATGTCATCGGAATCTCTAGGCCCAATCTGACTGGTCCATGGAATGGTTGATAGTGGTGGTCCATACTGCAGCCAGTGTCAGGGCTGTGTCACTGATCCTGTGGGGTGAAACAGAAGATGTGTGTTGTGGTGGGTGTGCATGCATGGATTGTGTGCATACATGTATTAAACTCATAGCTGAAGTGATCCCTGATCAATCTGTGTCTTGTCTGCATCCCTGTTAGGGTTTCCTCACACTGGACAATGTCCAGTGGGTCATCAGGTCTTGGTGGGGGCTGTACATTATCAATGAGTCTGGTGGCCACCGCGATATTATGGAGGATAGAACATGCCATGACAATGTCGAAGACCTTGCCTGGTACATACTGCAATGCTCCTCCCGAGTAGTCCAGACATCGGAATCGGGACTTGAGGAGGCCGAAGGTACATTCAATGGCATTGCGAGTTCTGGCATGAGCCTGGTTATATCTTTCCTGGGCATCGGTTTGGGGATTGGCGAGCGGGGTGAGGAGCCATGGTTTGCAGCCATATCCAGCATCACCTGTGGGAAGTGAGTGACATGGTGAGACAAGGAGCACATGTTGTGTGAATGCTGTTTCATGAGGTGAAGGTACTAACATGTGTGTTTGTGGTGTGATTTGGTATTGTTAACTCACCCAGAAGCCATCCGCCTGTATAGGTCCCATTTTCAAAATCTCTGTGCACACATGAGTTTCTGAGTATATGGGAGTCGTGACAGCTTCAGGGATATTTTGCACAGACATGCTGGTGCTTTGATGCTGACATGGGTGCAATCTATTGCACCCATGACCCTGGGCATGCCTCCCCTTTCATAGAAGCCCTGCTTGAGATGTGTCCACTCCATGTCGGTGGTGGGGAAGTGTATGTACCTACTAGCCTTGCCTTTGAGGGCTGGCAAGACCTGGGCCAGCACCCTGGAGAATGAGGCTTGGGACATGCCAGATGTGTAACCCTCTGTCGACTGGAAGGCACCACTTGCCATGAAGTGTATGGAGCACACAGGAGTTTTTGCAGGCCAGTTAGGGCATGGTTGTGGGTACATATGGGATCCACCTGATCCTTGATGACCTTGTACAGGGCAATGATGCTGTACGGCCTCAACCTGTAGCGATCAATGACCTCGTCATTGGTCATTCCAAAGAGAGTGACCCTTGGGTGGTATACCCTGGGCCTTGGTGGTCGTCTATGCATCCTGGGTTGCTCCAGGGGTCCCTGTGGCAGCTGGGGAGCATCCTGTTGCTGCAGCTGTGCATCTGCAGGCAGGTGTCCTCCAGGTGGGGATGGGCTCATGTGTGGCTCATGAGCCAGAGCCTCCTCACTTGCAGCAGGTGAGGGCTGTTGATCAGATGTGCCTGGGGGTTGCTGGTGTTCCCTAGCTCTCTCCCTTGCACGCCTTCTCCGCAGTCTTCGCAACAATATGTAACCCACCATACTAATTGCGCTCTCTCTCTCTCTCTCTCTCTCTATCGCACTCTCTCTCTCTCCTGAGTGGAAAACCAGCCACAAGTGGGTGTGGTGAGCTGTCCGTTTAAGTAGGTGGTGGGGCATTGTGTAGGTGTGGTGATGAGGTGAGTGCTGACCAATGGAAAGGTGTTTGTTGTCCAGGTAAGTGTTTGCAGGTGTGTCTATGTTTACAAGTGTGCTCTGTTGTGGTTGCTGTGTCCCTGTCAGTTGCGGGTGTGGAGCTGTGGGGTGCAGGATGTGTCTGGATCGTCTGGTGATGTTGCACAGGTGAGCTTGTTTTGTGTTGGCAGGTGTCCATGTTGTGTGCTAACCCCCATTGTTCCGTGGCATGTTGTGTTGGTGTTTTTTTGTTGAGCCAAGTCCATGTGGTGTTGCTTGGTTGTTGTATTGTGTGTGCCAGTGATCTGTGGTGTGTGGGCATGTTTTTTGTGTTATTTTGGCATTGCACGGGTTAATTTTCCCATTTGTATTCTTTTGCGGGTAGCAGTTCGTCTATTTTACTATGTAGCAGGGGTTTTTTTTTTTGTCCATTAGGTGTCTAACGCCTAACAAAACTGGGTCTTACTTCTTGGACATTAAATGTATCTTTTTCGCTGCCGTTAGCAGTCCCGCACTCCTTTGAATTGCTCTGGGGAATTTTGTTCTATGGGTCCCAATGCATGTAAATTTATCGGCCGTTGTGACTTATGCTCTGCCTTTAGCTGAACATAAGACGGACCTTTGAATTGCTTACTGCACCTTAACGCACCTGTTAGTCTTTTTTTTGGCTAACGGCTGCCTTTAAATCTAGCCCCTAGAGTCACCCACATGTGTCTCAGAAACGTGATTGGCTATCGCAGAGGTCTGATGGTCCCTAGATATTTAGTAGACATGCTCCCTAACTCTCATCTTAAGAGGACGTTTCGTACACCCTACATTTTGAATAGAGCAAATACAGCATGTAAACAAATAAATTACATGGTGCGTGTCGCAATTGATGTAATCCTTGATTTGATAAGTTTTAGCATCCACTGTACATTTAAAATCTTTTGAAATTCGCATCACACGACAACATTTACAAGTGTTGCCTCCACATCTGTAACTACCAAGCACATAGAGCCATGAACATTGTCTATCTTTACTGCTAAAGAGGCTAGGAGATACAACATTGCCTATAGTGATCCCTCTTCTAGCACTAAAACTGCAACCTTCCTTTAAAATTCTTTCCAGGATAGGATCTATATGCAACATAGGTAACAAAGATCTGTCTATCTTGCAAACCTCCGAGTACTGAGGGCTATAGGTAGTGATGAATCTGATCTGTGTGTCTTACAGTTAAGATCCAAGAGAATGAGATCACTTCTGGACTTAGATGATGCATATTCATATGCCTTTTTAAGACCATGCCCATTGTGTACTCGCATCTGGAACCTTGTAGAAAGCTCCCCCGGTGCCTTAATGAAATCCACCTCAGAGGAACAGTTGCACTGCAAGCGTAAATATTGACCTCTGGGAATGTTAGTAATAAGGTGCTGAGGATGCAACAAACGGGCATGCAAAAGGCAATTTCCAGACACCGTTTTTCTATGTATTGTGGTATTGATCCTATTAGTCAGGCTATCCCCATCTAAAGTGAGGTCCAGAAAAGAAATTTTCCTCTTCTTATATTGGTAAGTGAATGTCAGATTCAAATCATTGTCATTAAGGTACACCATAAAAGAAACCATCTCATCCCTGGAGTCCAACCAAATAAAAAGCAAGTCATCAATGTATCTTCCATACCACAAAATCCTCCCCCCGAAGGCAATCCCATCTCCAAAGGTGTGGGTGGACTCCCACCACCCCATATAGAGGTTGGAGAGCGAGGATGCAAAAGTTGCCCCCATTGCCACCCCACATCTCTGGAGATAGAAAATGCCATTGAAAGAGAAGAAATTATGGTACAGAAGATACCTGACTGCCAGAATCAGAAAATCAACAAGCTCCCTAGAATAACGGGAGAAAGTCATGAGATTGAACTCTAAAGCTTTAAGTGCCAAAACATGAAGTATTGATGAATACAGGGCTGTGACATCCACCAACAGCCAGGAACATCTATCATCCCAAGACACATCAGAGAGTTGGTAGAGCACTTGTTTTGTGTCCCACAGAAACCCAGGTAAGCCCTCCACCAAAGGACGAAGATAAAAGTCCACCCAGACAGAAAAGATTCATTAAGAGACACAATACCTGACACAATGGGTCTGCCTGGGGGACTTGAAAGATCTTTATGCACCTTTGGTAGATGATGAAAAATGGGTGTAACTGGGTTTTTGGGGACCAAAAATTCTACCTCTTTGTCATTGTGAATACCTAAAGAGCGACCCACACCAACAATATGTACAAGTTTGGATCTAAAGGATTCAGTGGGATTACATTTCAATTGTAAATAAACATCCACATTTTGTAGTTGCCTTAACGCCTCCTGCACATAATATTCAGAGTCAAGGACCACTATCGTGCCTCCTTTATCTGACATTTTTATCGTAATGTCAGAATTTGATTGTAACTGGCCAAGGCCTCTTTTTCTGCCAATGATAAATTCTGGGACAAACGTGAAGGTTGAGATCCGAGAGTGGAGTGCGACGAATTCCTGCTCCAGTGTTTTCTGGAATATATCCAGTTGTTGACGGACCCCAGTCTCAGACCCGTCTCCATACGTTGATAAATCGGTGCTAGATAAATTCAACACAGTTAGCTTGGCACATGAGGAGGGTTCTGTCTTGTTTGATAACGTTTGAGAGCGGGATCTTTAACCTCCTCTTCTAACTCGTTTGTATCTATTGTTACTAATAATTTTAGTTTCCCTAGTATGGTCAATAAGAACAAGAGAGATTTTTTTTAAAGGTTAATTTTTTTTTATTTGAAGTGGGAGTTATTGCAGATTAATTTTAGAAAGGCTATCATTTGTATATTTTTATGGATAGTGGACATCCCAAATGATTAAACTATCCCACTGAGCCAATATAAGCATCCAAACAAAATTGTACTTAGCTTTCTCTGTCATCCAATACAGGTTACTGGTAACTCTGGGAGGCGATCCGCCCCTTAGTAGGCAGGAACAATTCTCAAAGTGTATGCAGGTGGTGGAGCCTCCCTTCCTTCCTTGGCTGCAGCTAGCCAATCAGCTTAAGAAAGATTTGTTCCTCGGTGAAGAAAACACCAGGCTGAGAACTGTTCTGCTATAGTTTTAGAATCTTTTTTTATTTTTCTGTTAAATATGGAATACCACCATTAGGTGGATTACCATGACTGACAATGCCCTTAGATGTGGCTACTCAGTATCCAGGTGCTTTTTTGTGGACCTTAAGCCCTGAGGGGGAAAATCTTGATTCCAAGTGCTTCCCCATGAGTTACCCACTGAGGTACTTCTTGCTCCATGGTAATATGAAGACAGAAGATCTGCAGGAAAGGTGAGCTACCCTTTGAGTGCTGCAGGTCCACTTGTCCCACAGTGCCCCTCCGCACAGGGGTGTATTTCTGGAGTTTCTATTGCACACTCCTGCACTCATTGGGTATATCTGTATGTCTGTTGGGTGTTTGGAGCAGGTTTATGTGGTAACTTAACCCTTTAACTGCTGATTTGGCACTTTATTGGGGGGTTTTATGACACTTTTCCTACTGGGTTAGTGTATTCTGGGTATATTCACATGTTCTATTGATGATTTACACCTTTTTGTGTTTTAATTTAATATTTGTAAAAATTGAGTACTGCACCTTTAAGGCGTGTTTTACCGCATAGACACCATTGCTCCATTCACTCCTGTGGGACTGTACTGTTTGGGGCATATCTCTGCAACCGTTTAACCTAGCGACTTCAGAGATGGCTCATTTTACTTGTCTACCGTTGCTCTATCATCCAGTTAATTTTCTAGTGTGTTGGGGGCTCAGGGGGCTTCGGGCACTGTTTAGGGTACTTTTTGGGAAAAACTACATTTCCCATGAGCACTTGCTTTGCGCCCTTGTTTCTGATTGCCTCTCGCTGCGGCAGCCATTTTGTGAGCGTTTCTGGGCGAGTATCCTACACAGGGCTTGGACTCTCCTTCTCTCCTCTGCAGATTAACCCTTCACCTGCCAGATAAGTTTATTTTAGCAATTTCTGGCGTGAAACTTTATTCCTACACACTATAATTGTGTGATTTATTGTACAGTTGGTTATTTTGCCACTGTGAGAATGTCTGTACCATTGGAGCTTGGGGCTAGATCTAAGACTAAGGAGGCTGGGGTCTCGTTATCCCCCATTGCACATTGCTCTTCCTGTCATGCAGGGCTACCTAGAGAATTCTCAGGAATGTTCTGTGTTGGAGTCCTCTCAGTTTCTTGGAGACCCTTTTGAGGCTAATCCTGAACTCTCTGCTGAGGGCCTAATCAGGGCTGTATTATCTACTCTTAACTTTCCCCAAGTTCAGGAGGTCCCTTCTGATCCCGCTGATGTATTCCAGGAGCCTGCTAAGCCCCTTACTTACTTTCTAGCTAACCCCACACTTGACTGCCTTGTGTCTGAGGAGGGGAAGTTCCTGGACAAGAAGGCTTCTGTGTTCAGGAAATTTGCCAAGCTTTATCCCTTTTCTGAGGCTGGGATTGCTCAGTGGGTTTATCCCCTATATCTAGGCTGTCCAAATCTTCTGCCTTGCCAGTCTCTGATGACTCTGCTTTGAAGGACTGGACTGACAAGAAACTGGAGGTTTCCCTCAAGTCCATTTTTGCCACTGCTGGTTCTACTATGTGTCCGGCGTTTGCCGCTGCGTGGGTGAACCGGGTCATTGCAGTCTGGACTGAACAGCTTACCAAGGCTGTCCGTCAGGATGCAACTACTTTGCATAGGTTGTGCCTTCTTGCCAACATATCTGAGGCACAACACTATGTTTCTGCTGCCTTATTTGATGCCATCCGTATGGTGGCTAGGGTTTCCACTATGTCTGTGATGGCCAGATGAACTCTTTGGCTCAAGATCTGGTCTGCTGACACTACTTCTAAGAAAGCCTTACTTTCCCTGCCTTTTCAGGGTACCTCTTTGTTTGGGTCAGATCCCAAGGATCTGATCAGTGAGGCCACAGGGAGTAAGAGTACTCTTCTTCCCTTGGTTCCCAGGAAGAAATTGCCGCTTAATCGTAACCATTTTTTTCTCTCCTTTCAGAATAAGACACGTCCGGCGAACCAGACGGTTCCCTCAGTTCCGCGTACCTCCTCCAAGCCCAGACAACAATGGAAGCCCAAGGTCTCCTCCAAGCCCAAGGCTTCCAAGACTTCTTCGGCATGACTCGCCGAACCCAGGTCCGCACTCCGCTGTGGGTGGTCGTCTGCGACACTATCACAGCGTTTAGGAGGACTCCGTGACGGACCCATGGATTTTACAGGTAGTGATGGAAGGGTACAAGATCCCTTTCAGTTCTCTTCCTCCCTTTCGCTTTCGTCCTTCTCATACTCCTCAAGGTACAGAGAAACGCTGTCTGTTCGACAGCGCTGTTCAGGCTCTTCTGGACAAGGATGTTCTAGAGCCAGTGCCTATCCAGGACAGGGGTTCGGGTTTCTACTCAAACCACTTTGTAGTCGCCAAAAAGGACGGCGGCTGTCACCCTATTTTGGACTTGAAGGATCTCAATTCCTTTGTGACCCGGACTCATTATCGTCAGGAGTCTCTACGCACAGTGATTGCTGCCATGTCCCCAGGGGAATTCCTCGCTCCTCTGGATCTTTAGGATGCGTATTTACACATTGCCATTCATCCAGAAAGCCGGCAGTACCTCCGTTTGCCTATGACAGGGGACATTTTCAGTTCTCAGCCCTTCCATTTGGTCTGGTGATGGCTCCTCAGGTCTTCAACCATGTCCTGGGTGCATTGATATCCGTCCTCCACCGGAGCAGCATCAGAGTTACTCCATACATGGACGACTTACTTCTGAAAGCACCCTCTGCGGAACCCCGTCATCAGCAAGTTCAAAACTGCATTCAGGCTCTCACCCATCACGGGTGGATCATCAACTTGGACAAGTCCGATCTTGTCCCATCCCAACGTCTGGTCTTCCTGGGCTTTCTCTTCGACACTCAGAAGAGCATGGTGTTCCTCATGGACGAGGTGGCTCACCAGATTGCCCACAGGGTTTCAGCGATTCTATCTCAGGATCCGATTCCAGTCCAGAAGCTATCATCTCTGGTGGGGAAATTCATATCTACAATAGAGGCGGTTCTGTTTGCCATGGCACACACCAGGGAGCTCCAGAGGTTCGTGATCCAGGTGTGCAAGGGTCAACAGGATCTTCAGAAGATATTTGTTTCCCTTCCTCTTTATGTGGAACTGAGCTTGTCATGGTGGCTTGACCTTTCCAATCTGCTGAAGGGCAAGTCCTTTCTGGTGACCTTTTGAACCAAGGTGAGGACGGATGCCAGCCTTTCCGGCTGGGGTGCGGTCCTGGGTAGTTTGAGCGCTCAGGATCAGTGGTCTCCGCAGGAGTCCCTCCTTCCTATCAACATATTGGAGCTTCGGGCAATTTTTCATGCCCTTCGACATTGGTCATCTCAGCTGGAAGACTGTCTGGTCAGAGTGGAGTCCGACAACGCCACAGCCGTGGCTAACATCAACAAGCAAGATGGAACAAGAAGTCTCGCTACTTGGTAGGAGGTCAAGGCTATTTTGTCCTGGGCAGAAGAACACGTACCTGCTATATCCGCAGTGCACATTCCAGGCGTAGACAACTTCATGGCGGACTTCCTCAGTCAACACACAGTGGACAGCGGAGAATGGGAGTTGCACCCACAGGTGTTCCAACTCATTGTTTAGAGATGGGTTCCCCTTCCATCGACCTGATGGCGACGAGACACAACAGGAAGGTTCCAGTGTTCTGCTCCCGGTGGCGAGACCCTCTGGCTCTAGCAGTAGATGCAATGTCCATTCCATGGGTCTTTCCTCTGGCTTACATCTTTCCTCCCCTTCCCATGTTGCACAGGTTGTTACGGAAATTATGACTTGACTGTTGCCCAGTCATTCTGATTGCTCCGTACTGGCCTCGTCAGTCTTGGTTTCCAGAGCTCTTGGATCTGTCAGTGGCGGAGCCCTTTCGGCTCTCCTACCGTCCAGACCTTCTTCTCCAGGGTTACCTGTGGAAGGAGGATGTTCATCGACTAGCTTTGATGGCTTGGAAATTGAATCCTCAATATTGAAGAAGGGTTTCTCTTCTGGTGTGGTGGCTACTATGCTTAGTGCCTGCAAGCCTGTTTCTTCCAAGATCTACCATCGTGTCTGGTCGACTTTTCTGTCCTGGTGTTCTGACAGGGACCTGTCTCAGGAATTTGATCTACTTACAGTTCTGGCCTGTTACAACTTACCTTGACTTCAAGCCTCATCTGCAGGTGTGAGGCTTCAAGCATGCTGCAGGCCTCTGTTTTATCTGTTTGCTTCCTGTAGTCTTCTCCTACCAACTTCCTACTTCCTCCCTCTGAGCTGCTCCTCCTACTTCCTGTTGAGGGGTTTAAAGGGCAGACTGAGGCCTGACTCAGTTGCCCTTGCATTGTTGTTCATAGCAGTCCTGTTGCTTTGGGCTCCGTGTATCACCTGGCTAGTCTTCCATCCATTCTAGTGCTGACCTGTGGCTCTGTCTGACTATTCTTTTGCCTAACCCCTAATAGTGGACATCGAATCTGGTGCAGACTTTTGGCTCTGGCTGACTACCTGAACTGTGTATGACCCGGCTTGTCTGACTACCCCCTCTGGTGCTGACTTTTGGCTCTGTCTGACTATTCTTTCGTCTTTTCCCCTGGTGATCAGACACCCAATATAGTGCGGGCCTGGGGCTCTGGTAGACTTGCATAGCTGACTGCAGGCGTGAGTCAGTTTTCACCTTACTTCATCTGACTGCTGCGTGAGTCTGAGGGTTCAGTACCTGTGTCCTATAGGCTAGGAGTTCCCACCTGGCGGCAGTTGTGGTTCTGAGCGTTCTCGTGTTGCACACTCTGAGCCTGAGGGTTCTTACTGTCTGCAGGTACATACCTGAAACTCACTCTTACTACCACTACTAGTGGCTTCTCTTTGGTTCCTGAGCATCCTGGTTTCCTGTTTGTCGGATCAAGATTGCCCTTCCGGTTGTTGCTGTATCACTTTTCCTTGTTTATGAGACTACCAGAGGCTTTGGCCTAATCTCCAGTAGGGTGGTCTAGGACCCAGCCTATTATTTCTGGTAATAGTGCTTGCTGACTAGTACCCCATGCTTGCCTATTCTTTTGTTTGTTGTTTTCAATAAACTCCATTAACTATACCATACAGACTCTGAGCCTCCTTAGTATCCGTGACAGTACGCAAGGGCCATGAGTTCTGACGGTGATAGTAATGTGGTATTCCAAAGCATCCTGGACAGGATGGAGACACTGAGTCAACGCCTTGATCAGCTGTCTTTAGCCATGCAAACAGTCTTGCAGCGTACTGCGAGCCTTGAACAGATTTGTACCCAGTTGGTGGCCCCCTCCGATCCTTCTCGGGCACCAATACCTCCTATGTCTAGTGATGCCGGTACGGTCAAAAGGTTGACGGATTCTGCCCAGCTCCCACAACGTTATGGTGGGGACCCAGATGGTTGCGAGGCTTCCTTAATCAGTTGGACATATATATTTGAACTGGTACCTTATGCCTATGCCTTTCCTAATGAGCGCAGTAAAGTTGCCTTCCTAATTTTGCTCCTTACGGGCAGGGCCTTGGCATGGGCCAACCCATTATGGGAGACGAACAAACCCATTGTGCATAATTTTGCAGCGTTCATGAACTCCTTTAAGCATGTCTTTGACAGGCCTGGCCGCGTGGTCTTGGCTTCCAAACACATGATGACCCTCCGACAGGGTGCACGCCTGGTGGCGGATTACACCATTGAATTCCGTACTCAGGCGGCTGAGGTTGATTGGAATAACGAAGCACTGATGGTCGTGTTTTTCCAAGGGCTCTGTGATACGATGAAAGATGAGATTGTGGCATGCGAACTTCCTAATGAGTTGGACCTGTTAATTGAGTTCTGTATTCTGATGGATAACAGAATAAGGGAGAGACCCTTGTTTAAAGAGTACCTGCGGAGGTTCTCTGGCAAGGGGTCTTCTCGTTATGCTAACCCTCCCTATCCACCCTCGCATCCCAGGCCACCTAGATTTGTCTCAGATGATGCCGAGCCCATGCAGGTTGATGCTGTGGTCAGAGGGAGGCCGGCAGTTGTGGAGCAGGGACACAGACAGCTTGATGAGGTCCATCCACACATTTCTGACCCACCCTATCCTCCCTTGCCTCCCATACCTCCTGATCTTGCCTCGGAAAGTGGTGACCCTAGAGTGGTGGGGGCCACTCGTTTGTCTAGGGAAGAGAGAGCCTTTAGGAGGAGGGAGGGACTCCGTCTCTATTGTGGTAAATCTGGACATCTGCTGCGATCCTGTCCAGTCCATCCCGAGCGACGCTCAAACTTTAGAACCGGAAGGGGACAAGTGATTGGTGGTATTTCACTGTCCCAAGTAAATTTTTCAGATAAACCAGTACTGAGGTCCTGTATTTACTGGGCAAATAAATCTGTGTCAGTTCCAGCGTTTCTGGGCATGGAAGCTGCAGGCAGTTTTATGGATGCGGAATTTGCAGCCAGCAAATGTATTCCAATTGTACCACTTGAGTCTCCTTTGGAAGTAGAGGCTATTGATGGTAGACCTCTACAACCTGCACACATTACTTATGAGACCGCACTACTAACCCTGAGAGTCGGAACCCTACATACTGAGACTCTGAAGTTTCAGGTGGTTAATTCACCACATCATGCCATTGTCCTGGGGTTTCCATGGGTGCAGAGACACAACCCCAGGATGGATTGACACATGTGTGAAGTTCTATCCTGTCTCCAGGATGTACAAAATCTTGTCTAGCTTGTCCTGTGAGAGCCACACAGGCTTCGAATCCACTCCTCCCAGAGGAGTATGCCTCCTTTGTTGATGTTTTCAGTGAAAGCCAGGCTGAGGTCTTACCTCCACATAGACCTTATGATTGTGCCTTAGAGTTATTGCCTGGTTCCTCACCCCCAAGAGGTCATGTCTATCCTTTGTCTGTGGAGGAGTACAAGGCTATGGAGGAGTATGTGTCTGATGCGATGGCCAGGGGCATCATTCGGAAATCCACATCCCCTGCGGGTGCTGGATTATTTTTTCTCAAAAAGAAGGATGGGGAGCTACGTCCTTGTATCGATTTCCATGATTTAAACAAGTTGCTGGTTAAAAACGCCTATCCAATTCCCTTGAACTTTTTGACCAAGTCAAAGGTTCCAAGATTTTTACGAAATTGGACTTAAAGGGATAGTAATACTTGAAAATAAGTTTATTTTATATTGTAGCCCTTAAAATAACATGAAAAGTGTTATAAGTCTTATCTCCCAAACCTTTATGGTTTGGGAGATATTCAGAAGTAAAGTTTCCCCTGGAGTGACGTCATTGCTCCACCCTTCAGATTTGGAATCCGGTCCTGGGACCAGTTGTGCCTCTCCAGAAGTGCTGAGCTCACCATATTTAAAAAGAATTTCTTAATTAGAATGGTCTACAAAGTGTGCTTTCAAGCCAGGCACACTTTGTAGATAGTTCCAGTTAAGCAGTTTTTTTCAAAGATCGTGATCTCGGCACTGCTAAAGAGCTGCCGGTTGCTCAGTGGACCGAATTCCAAATCTGTCCACTAGATGACAGACTTGGCTGAAACAGCCAGGAAAAGAGAATTTTACTATATTTTACAAGTGAATATCTTCCAAACCATAACGGTTTGGAAGATAAGTGTCACGGTTTATTATGACTCTCAGACACAAGTTTTAGGTAAAAAAAATCAATTTTATTGAAATAATAAATGATAACTTAGGATGGCAATAACATACATATATATATATACAGAATATAGCACAGACAGAAGGCAGACTCTACCGGTCCTGTCAATATACCAGACAGGACAGTCTTTAGGCTCTACCGGCCTTGCCAATACCGGGTAAGGCAACCTGCAGATGGAATAGCATAACGGTTTTACCGGCCTTACCAAATTACCGGGCAAGGCAGCCTCAATAGATACACAATGTAGGCTCTACCGGCCCTGCCAATACCGGGTAAGGCAACCTCAGATGGAATGTGGTAAAAGGTTCTACCGGCCTTACCAATACCGGGCAGGGCAGCCCAGAGATAATAGCAGCAGTCAGATGGAACTGGCAAATTAGCAGAATCGTTAAGCAGCAAGGCTTTGGAGCAAACCAGCGTCCGCACGCTGGAAACAACACTGAATAGTATAGCCGTTAGGCTTAGCGAGCAAACCAGTGACCGCACACTGGAGTAACAAGCGAGTAGTATAGCCGCAAGGCTTAGGAGCAAACCAGCGTCCGCACGCTGGGACCAACACAGATTAGTATAGCTGATAGGCTTTGGAGCAAACCAGTGACCGCACACTGGTGTAACAAGCGAGTTTGTATAGCCGCAAGGCTTAGGAGCAAACCAGCGTCCGCACGCTGGGACCAACACAGATTTGTATAGCTGAAAGGCTTTGGAGCAAACCAGTGACCGCACACTGGTGTAACAAGTGAGTTTGTATAGCCGCAAGGCTTAGGAGCAAACCAGCGTCCGCACGCTGGGACCAACACAGATTTGTATAGCTGATAGGCTTTGGAGCAAACCAGTGACCGCACACTGGTGTAACAAGCGAGTTTGTATAGCCGCAAGGCTTAGGAGCAAACCAGCGTCCGCACGCTGGGACCAACACAGATTTGTATAGCTGAAAGGCTTTGGAGCAAACCAGTGACCGCACACTGGTGTAACAAGTGAGTTTGTATAGCCGCAAGGCTTAGGAGCAAACCAGCGTCCGCACGCTGGGACCAACACAGATTTGTATAGCTGATAGGCTTTGGAGCAAACCAGTGACCGCACACTGGTGTAACAAGCGAGTTAGTATAGCCGCAAGGCTTGGGAGCAAACCAGCGTCCGCACGCTGGGACCAACACGGAATTGTAGCAATGTCACCAACGCGACCAGGCAGAAGGTCGCCAGGATACTGAAGACAGGTGATGAGATGACAGGAACCAGCAACGATCAGTCAGGTCAGAAAACAGCAGAGAAGTTCAGCAGGAACTGCAACACCAGAGACTAGGCCGGAACCAGGACTGGAAGTACTTCAGCATGCAGGAAACACTGGAACAGTAGAGATCAGGAACTCAGGAACACTGGAACAGAGGCCCAGCTATCACTAGCATAGTGATAGCAAGAAGGTCAGAAACAACACGAAAGGGCACTCAAAGGGTGCCCAATCCAGGTTTAAATAGTCAATAAGAGGCGGGCTATCTGCAGACAGCCAATAGAAGCCCCCTACTGGTGACAGACAAGTAACTGCAGCAAATCACGGGCACCGTGATAGTACCCCCCTTTCAAAGACCCCCTCTCCTAGAATAGGGTTTAGGTTTCTGCGGGTAATTGGCATGAAAGGCCCTAGTTAACCTAGGTGCATGAAGGTCCGTACTATCCACCCATGACCGATCCTCAGGACCATACCCTTTCCAATGTACCAGGTACTGTACCCTTCCCCTAAGCCTACGGGAATCAATAATGCTCTGAACCTCGTACTCCTCCTGGCCCTCGACCTCAACAGGTCCTGGCACCACAGGTGTGGTAGTATAGCGATTGCAAACCAGAGGCTTAAGAAGGGACACATGGAACACATTATGGATACGCATGGATGCAGGTAGGTCTAGTGCATAGGAGACAGGGTTAATTTTGCGAATAACTCTGTATGGACCAATAAACCGAGGAGCCAACTTATTAGACGGAACCAGCAGCTTGAGATTTCTGGAGGAAAGCCATACTCTATCCCCAACCTGAAAGGAAACCGCTGGAAGCCTTCTGCGATTAGCATGGCGCTGATGACGCTGAAATGACTGACCAAGTGCCCTCTGAACTTGTGCCCATGTGGAACGGAGTTGCTCGATATGCTCATCCAGAGCTGGAATCTGTTGCGTCTGAAATGAGTCTGGAAGCAAACAGGGCTGGAACCCATAATTAATCAGAAACGGAGAGCTCCCAGATGAAGAATTGACCGCACAGTTCCTGGCGAACTCTGCCCAAGGCAACAAGTCGGACCAATTATCATGATGGTCAGTAACGAAACAACGGAGAAATTGTTCCAAGCCCTGATTAGCTCGTTCAGCGGCTCCATTGGTCTGGGGATGGTAGGCAGAGGAGAAGGACAGCTGTATGCCCATCTGTTGGCAAAATGCCCTCCAAAATCTAGACACAAACTGGCTCCCCCTGTCAGACACCAGTACCCTAGGCACTCCATGCAACCGGAATACTTCTCTGGCGAACACCATTGCCAATTCCTTCTCTGAAGGAAGACCACGGAGGGGCACGAAATGAGCCATTTTAGAAAACCTGTCCACCACCATGAATATAAAGGAGTACCCCTTCGACATAGGCAACTCTCCCATAAAATCAATGGAAACATGAGACCAGGGGCGTTCGCCATTAGGCACCGGTTGAAGCAAGCCCACAGGGAGATGTCTCGGGGTCTTAGCGCGGGCGCAGGTGGCACAGGCATTCGTAAATTCGGCACAATCGTTTCTCATGGAAGGCCACCAAAATAACTGAGAAAGGGACCATAACAATTGGTCTCTACCAATATGTCCCGCAGCCTTAGAGGAATGGTAGGTTTCGAGCAGCCTAGTACGAAATGATTCAGCGACAAAACATTTGCCCACTGGGGTTTCATGGGGAGCGGACCCCTGAGAGGCCAGGATCTCCTCCCCTAGAGGAGAAGTGATACTCGTGCGTATAGTAGCCAGTATTCTATCAGGTTGGATGATAGGAGCTGGTGCTTCCACTCTGTCACTGTCGGCCTCAAATTGTCTTGACAGTGCATCAGCCCTGATATTTTTTGACCCTGGCAAATATGATACAATGAAATTAAATCGAGACAGGAACAGTGCCCACCTGGCCTGACGAGAGGACAATCTCTTGGCCTCCGAGAGATAGGTCAGATTCTTATGATCTGTTAGGATTAAGACAGGATTCTTAGTACCTTCAAGCAAATGACGCCATTCCTTAAGAGCAAGGATAATGGCCAATAATTCTCTGTCACCTATCTCATAGTGGCTTTGAGTGACAGTCAACTTTTTAGAGAAAAACCCACAAGGTCTGAGAGTTCCACCTTTCTCGTGTCGCTGCGAAAGTACTGCCCCGACCCCAATATCTGAGGCATCAACCTCTAACGTAAATGGAAGTAAAGGATTGGGGTGGGATAACACAGGAGCCGCAGCAAATGCCAGCTTCAAATTCTCAAAGGCTTTCTCAGCAGATACCGGCCAACAAGAAGGATTAGCACCCTTGTGCGTAAGATCGGACAGAGGTTTGACAATGGAAGAAAAGTTCTTAATAAACCTCCTATAATAATTAGCGAAACCCAGGAAACGCTGTATGGCTTTAAGACCCTTGGGTTTTGGCCATTGTAGGACAGCTGACAACTTTTCTTTGTCCATGGCAATGCCATCATTGCCAATTATGAACCCCAAGAATGGCACACTGGTTCTATGAAACTCACATTTTTCCATTTTACAAAATAATTTGTTCTCACGGAGTCGTAGCAATACTGCGGATACATCTTTGATGTGCTGTGCCATGTTTTGGGAGTAAATCAGTATATCGTCGAGGTACACCACAACACATGTCTGTAACATATCTCTCAGAACATCATTTATCAGTTCCTGGAAAACTGCGGGTGCATTACACAGCCCAAAAGGCATTACTAGATACTCGTAGTGCCCAGCTCGAGTATTAAAGGCAGTTTTCCACTCATCACCTGCTCGAATGCGAACCAGATTGTAAGCGGCCCGTAGGTCCAACTTGGTAAATATCGAAGCGCCCTTAAGCCTGTCAAAAAGCTCGGTGATGAGTGGTATTGGGTATGCGTTTTTTGCCATTAGTTTATTCAAGCCCCGGTAGTCAATGCATGGTCTTAATTCGCCATTTTTCTTTTTTACAAAAAAGAACCCAGCCCCAGCTGGAGAGGTAGATTTACGTATGATCCCTCTAGCAAGGGCATCAGAAATGTAATCCTCCATAGCCTTATTTTCATCACAAGATAATGGATAAGTGCGTCCTTTCGGAGGTACTGCACCAGGCTGCAATTCAATGCAACAATCATAAGGTCTATGCTGGGGTAGCATACTAGCCTCTCCTTTGCTAAAAACATCGCCAAACTGTTGGTACACATCCGGCATAGCAGAGGAGGTGCACATGACCTTAATAGGCTGGATGACGCACTTGTCCATACAAAACTGGGACCAAGCAGCAATTTCACACTTTTTCCAATCGAATTGTGGGTTATGTAACTGTAACCACGGAAATCCCAATATCACCGCATGGTGCGGGGAATTAATCAGTTGAAACTGCTGCTCTTCTCTGTGAAGTGCCCCAATAGTCATAGACAATGGCATAGTTTCAAATATAACCTGAGGCGGTTCTAAGGGTCTACCATCAATCGCTTCAATAGTCAAGCGGTTTTCTCTTTCAATGCGTGGAACTCCGTGCAATTCAGCAAAGGTATTATCCATAAAATACCCTGCTGCACCGGAGTCAACCAAGGCCAAAACCTCCACAGAGCGTTGTGCCCAAGACAATACCACCTGTATGGTGGGTTTCATTATGCCCGACACTGGGGACGATTGTACACCACCTAGGGCCTGTCCCCCAAGATACCCTAGGTGTGTGCGTTTCCCGGACGTACCGGACAGGAATTTAGCAAGTGCCCTTTTTTACCGCAGTATAAACATAACCCTTGTTTTTTGCGATATAGTCTCTCTGCCTTGGATAGTCTAGTGAAGCCTATTTCCATAGGTTCACTTGTTTCCCGTACTGGTTCAATAGACTTCAATGCCAAGGGAGGGATGGGTGGGCAAAACATGCTACTAGGCTCATTATTTTTTGACCGTAACTTACGATCTCTGGCAATTGATCTCTCACGTATTCTGGAGTCAATTATCATAACATACTCAATGTAATCATCTAGATCAATAGGTAGATCTTTAGCAGCGATTTCGTCTTTAATGTGGTCATTCAGGCCTTGAGAGAAGGCTGCCAATAATGCCTCGTTATTCCAACCTACCTCTGCTGCCAATGTGCGGAATTCGATGGCATAGTCGCCCACTGTACGCCTGCCCTGTTGTATCTCCATAAGGCGTTTGGCAGCAGAGGTGGTTCTACCAGGAGGCTCAAACACTCTTCGAAAGGAACGCACAAATTCACTAAAGTTCTTAGTACAAGGTTTAGCATTCTCCCACAAGGGGTTAGCCCAGGCCAATGCTCTGCCAGTGAGCAGTGATATCGTGAACCCCACTTTACTACGATCATTGGGAAATGCGTGTGCCGTCAATTCCATAAAGATTTCGAGTTGATTGATGAACCCTCTGCAGAGACTAGGGTCACCATCATATCTTAGCGGCAAGGGTGCAGAAGCCGTTAACCCTTTAACAGTACCCCCTAGGGGTCTGGTATCACTTTCCGGTGTCTGACTTGGCGAGACCACCGGGCTAGAGCTAGATTGGTCAGCAGGTACCGTGCGTTCAAGGATCGTTTGAATTGCAACTGCCAACTGATCCAAACGTTGCTCGAGCACATCCATCCTCCAATGGATATTCTGTGCGTTACCTTGACCCTTGCTGTCTGAGGTCATGGCCCTTTCGTACTGTCACGGTTTATTATGACTCTCAGACACAAGTTTTAGGTAAAAAAAATCAATTTTATTGAAATAATAAATGATAACTTAGGATGGCAATAACATACATATATATATATACAGAATATAGCACAGACAGAAGGCAGACTCTACCGGTCCTGTCAATATACCAGACAGGACAGTCTTTAGGCTCTACCGGCCTTGCCAATACCGGGTAAGGCAACCTGCAGATGGAATAGCATAACGGTTTTACCGGCCTTACCAAATTACCGGGCAAGGCAGCCTCAATAGATACACAATGTAGGCTCTACCGGCCCTGCCAATACCGGGTAAGGCAACCTCAGATGGAATGTGGTAAAAGGTTCTACCGGCCTTACCAATACCGGGCAGGGCAGCCCAGAGATAATAGCAGCAGTCAGATGGAACTGGCAAATTAGCAGAATCGTTAAGCAGCAAGGCTTTGGAGCAAACCAGCGTCCGCACGCTGGAAACAACACTGAATAGTATAGCCGTTAGGCTTAGCGAGCAAACCAGTGACCGCACACTGGAGTAACAAGCGAGTAGTATAGCCGCAAGGCTTAGGAGCAAACCAGCGTCCGCACGCTGGGACCAACACAGATTAGTATAGCTGATAGGCTTTGGAGCAAACCAGTGACCGCACACTGGTGTAACAAGCGAGTTTGTATAGCCGCAAGGCTTAGGAGCAAACCAGCGTCCGCACGCTGGGACCAACACAGATTTGTATAGCTGAAAGGCTTTGGAGCAAACCAGTGACCGCACACTGGTGTAACAAGTGAGTTTGTATAGCCGCAAGGCTTAGGAGCAAACCAGCGTCCGCACGCTGGGACCAACACAGATTTGTATAGCTGATAGGCTTTGGAGCAAACCAGTGACCGCACACTGGTGTAACAAGCGAGTTTGTATAGCCGCAAGGCTTAGGAGCAAACCAGCGTCCGCACGCTGGGACCAACACAGATTTGTATAGCTGAAAGGCTTTGGAGCAAACCAGTGACCGCACACTGGTGTAACAAGTGAGTTTGTATAGCCGCAAGGCTTAGGAGCAAACCAGCGTCCGCACGCTGGGACCAACACAGATTTGTATAGCTGAAAGGCTTTGGAGCAAACCAGTGACCGCACACTGGTGTAACAAGCGAGTTAGTATAGCCGCAAGGCTTGGGAGCAAACCAGCGTCCGCACGCTGGGACCAACACGGAATTGTAGCAATGTCACCAACGCGACCAGGCAGAAGGTCGCCAGGATACTGAAGACAGGTGATGAGATGACAGGAACCAGCAACGATCAGTCAGGTCAGAAAACAGCAGAGAAGTTCAGCAGGAACTGCAACACCAGAGACTAGGCTGGAACCAGGACTGGAAGTACTTCAGCATGCAGGAAACACTGGAACAGTAGAGATCAGGAACTCAGGAACACTGGAACAGAGGCCCAGCTATCACTAGCATAGTGATAGCAAGAAGGTCAGAAACAACACGAAAGGGCACTCAAAGGGTGCCCAATCCAGGTTTAAATAGTCAATAAGAGGCGGGCTATCTGCAGACAGCCAATAGAAGCCCCCTACTGGTGACAGACAAGTAACTGCAGCAAATCACGGGCACCGTGATAATAAGACTTATATCATTTTTCATGTTTTTTTAAGGGCTACAATATAAAATAAACGTATTTTCAAGTATTACTATACCTTTAAGGGCTGCGTACAGTATAGGACGAATTAAAGGAGGGCACGAGTGGAAGACAGCTTTCAATACCTGGAGCGGTCATTATGAATATTTGGTTATGCTCTTTGGCCTGTCTTCCAAGAATTCATAAACGATGTTCTAAGAGAACTACTCCAGAGTTGTGTGGTGGTTTATCTGGATGATATCCTTATGCATTCTCCCACTCTGGAGACGCACCAGGCTGATGTAGCTAAGGTCCTGAGCCTGTTGCTTGAGAATAAGCTGTTTTGCAAGCTCGAGAAGTGTGAATTTGACAAACCCCAGGATGCCTTTCTTGGCTATATTATTTCTGCCTCTGGATTTGCCATGGATCCTCAGAAATTGTTGGCTGTACTTAATTGGCCTCGTCCCATGGGCCTTAAGGCAATCCAAAGGTTCTTGGGATTTGCTAATTATTATTATCGGAAGTTTATCAATAATTTTTCCTCTATTGTCAAACCTCTCACTGAAATGACTTGTAAAGGAGCCAACACTACCTTATGGTCCCAAGAGGTCATTGATGCCTTTGAGAAACTAAAGTCTGCATTTGCGGCAGCTCCGTTGTTGGTTCATCACAATCCCTCTTTGCCATTTACGCTGGAAGTAGACGCCTCTGAGATTAGTGTTGGGGCCTTATTGTCGCAGTGTTCTACCCCAGGGGAAGCCCTTCGTCCTTGTGACTACTTCTCTAAAAAACTGTCCAAGGCTGAGCGATTGTATCAAATTGGGGACAGAGAATTGTTGGCAATAATCCTTGCTCTAAAATAATGGAGACATCTTCTAGAGGGCACAAAGTCTCCTATCCTGATCCTAACAGATCATAAGAATCTGATATACCCCTGAGGCAAAACGCGTCCCTTCAAGACAGACTCTTTGGGCACTGTTTCTTTCCCGATTCAATTTTGTGGTTTCATATCTTCCTGGCTCCAAAAATCTAAAGGCAGAAGCGTTGTCTCGCCAGTTTTGTTCCCCGGCCAAGGAGGAGGTTCCTCCATCTCCGATAATTCCTGCTGATCGCATCCTGGCTACGATTAGAACATGTATTACTTCTCCTCTAGGAGAGATTATGGCGGCTCAAGCTTCTGCTCCTGCTGATAAACCCGAGGGGAGATGTTTCGTTCCAGCACAACTGGGTATTAGATTGTTGGAGACATATCACACCTCCAAAATTGCTGATCATATTGGCAGCGACCAACTTATTTGGTCTTTATCATGAGTTTTCTGGTGGCCGAGCCTCCAGGCCGATTGTATTGCATTTACCGCTGTTTGCACGACTTGCGCTCAGAATAAGTCACCACGACAATTACCTGTGGGCTTGCTTCAACCTGTGGCCAATGGGTAGCATCCGTGGTCACATCTATCCATTGATTTCATGGTCGAACTTCCAAGTTCTAATGGATATACAGTCATTTTGATGATTGTAGATACATTTTCAAAGATGGAGCAATTTGGGCCACTCAAGTGCTTACCGTCTGCAAAGGAACTAGCTGTGATCTTTGCTAAAGAGGTCTTCCGATTATATGGCATTCTGAAGGTCATTGTATCCGACAGAGGAAGTCAATTTGTGTCTCGGTTTTGGAGATGCTTCTGTGCCCAGATGGGTATTCAACTGGCATTTTCTTATGCGTACAACCCGCAGTCTAATGGTGCGGCAGAAAGGGCTAATCAAGCCTTGGAGCAGTTTCTCCGCTGCTATATTTCCGATCACCACGATAATTGGCCTGACCTGATGCCTTGGGTGGAGTTTGCTCGGAACTGTGCGGTTAACTCTTCAACTAAGAGTTCTCCTTTACTGGTCAGTTATGGGTTCCAACCCATGGTCCTTCCTAAGACCTTCCAAGCACAGACTATTCCAGCTCTGGATTTAGCATTTGAGGGCGCTCCGTTCCTCTTGGGTTCAGGTGCAGCGGACCCTATGTGGCTCTGTGCAGCGACAAAAAAGACAGGCTGATCGTATAATGTATAAATATGAAGGCTTCTAATATAGCTTTTCTGTTTATCTTTTTTCCTCTAAGAAGTACATATTAAGGTACTTGAGTCTTTCTTGGAAATATTTTTCATATATCCCTTTCACCACTGAGTTGCCTTTCTGTGAATCTTTTTAGATATTAACATCTCATACAACAACTGATAATATTCCTCTTTTGATATGGTCTCCAAAACTGTACATAGCTCATCAGAAATATACTGATGTAAGCTGGCTACTCAGCTGCATAAAGTAAACATGAATTAAAATTTAAGAAGTAAGTTTAAATAAATTCAACAAAAGGAAAAACAAGAAGTGCATATCACCTACAGCCAGTGGGAAGCAGAAGCTTATGCTTTTCCAGTAACTAGTTCAATGGTAACCTCTGCTTAAATACAGGATTGTAAAAGTCCCTGGAACATATCTTCTAACTTCATTGGCCATTCTCTGCCAGTAACTGCTTCCTGGTAATATAGAGATAGCTGTCAATTAGGTACTTAGCCCTATTGCCCCTAATGTCCCAGGATTCTGTGTTTCCAGAAACAAAATAATGAATAATTAGGTGGAAGTTCAGCATAAACTGTAGGAGGACACCCTACCATGAAAGGCTAATGATACATTTCAATCTTGGACTTCCCTTTTCCTCAGAATAAACAAGTGGCTGCAGAGATTCATGAAATGGACAAGAAAGCAAGTTACTCTGCCATGATCAGCAGACCAATGAGCACTCTCCAACTAATGTTACCAGTGGTCTGGGAGCTAAATTTGAATATAGCTTTTTTCACTGGGCCTTCTCATATTTGTCAGTAACTTGTACTCCTTCACAATATGGCTCATAGACATGTTAAAAATGTTTACAGTAACATGATGAAGTTTAGTGATAAGAGGGTTCTCTGTCATGTAACGCTTAATTTAAAAAAGGGAGACAACAGACTCTCAGCCTCCTTTGGTGTTTCACCTTCCCCTTCTCCCTTGTTCTCAATTATAGGTAACCCTGCTTTCTTGCCCGGTTTGAATGACGAACAATTCCAGCCTTGGATTTTAGCAGGACTTACCGATTTAGATCATCTCCTTTCCTTCTCTCCTTTCCCTTCCTTCCCTGATCTACAATCGAGATTTGATTTGCCCTCCTCGGAATTTTGGCACTATGTTCAAGTACGCCATTTGTTAATTTCCTCCGAAGTGCGATTGTTCCGCCCGCGTTCTCTTACCCCTTTTGAGAAATTGGTCCTTCTTGACCGACCCCTTGAGAGGGGGATTTTGAAACTTCGGACCCTTTTGAGCCCCTCCTCCTCTCTTCCCCCTTCGTTTCATAGACGTCAATGGGAAAGGGATCTGGGGATCTCTATTTCTGATGCTCAATGGTATAGGACTTTCCAGGTTCGAACATCCCTCATTTCTAATGTCTTGCTAAGAGAGGTTAATTATAAAATAGCGCTACGGTGGTATTGCACCACGGCTTTACTGCATGGATATCAGTCGAGTGTCCCCGACTCCTGCTGGAGATGTGGCCGAGAGGTGGGAACCCTGCTGCATATATGGTGGCAATGCCCCTTACTACAGCCATTTTGGGAGTCTGTTCATGATCGTATGCTTACCCTAACGGGGCTCTGTTTACCTTTCTCACCCCAAGTAATGCTTTTAGATGTTTGGCCACAGGATATCGCTCTTAGTGAGGCTTTGTTAGGTCAGGTGAGATCTTGGTTGCTGCTGGTTTCTGCTGCTCGGGCGTGTATACCTAGGCTGTGGAGATCTACTACTCTGCCTTCCCTATCCGATTGGAGGGCTCGCCTCCGGAAGATATATGAGATGGAAAGGTTGTATTTTACTTCCCTAGGAGATCTTCCGACTTTTCATGGACACTTCTCTCAGTGGGATTCTTTTATGTCTCCCCCTTGACTTCAGTCAATACACATAACCTACTGGATTCCGCTGGCTCCTTCTACCATGGCTTAATTCTTCCCATTGGACCTAGTAATCCTCCCCTGTGTTGTTCCCTGGTGTTCCTGTCTTTCCCTGTTTATCCTCTTGCCTCTATTAATTCAAGCACTGTCTTATTAGCTTAGTGTTATATTTACAACCCTGAGGTGTTCGATCTTGCCCAGGCCGTTTGTGTGTAGGCTTGGTAGCGTTACATATGATGTTATTACCACTTCCTGTATTCTTTTCTCTTTTTTCTTTACTTTTATGATGTTTATGGCACTTTATACTCTATGTATGTATAATTTTAGGTGATAATTCTGTATACTTCTGTATGATTTTGTTGCTTACTTGAGCTTTAATAAAACATCTTGGGGAAAAAAAAAAAAAAGTGAGACAAGTTGGAGGTAAAAAAAAAAGTTTGATCTTTTGTTTTTTAAATTTAGTTTTTGTTTTGTTTTATCATTCTTATGAGGCAGTATCTTCTACCAAGCATGCTCATTATTGATTTCATCCTAAGTATTACAGATCTAAGACTGTTGTGTTAAACCAAACAAACAAACAAAAAAATACCAGCAGAGAGTTCAAGAATTAGGGTCTGTATTCAATAATCTACAGAGGAAAAGTCACAGTCAAGCCTGCGGCAGTATAAATGATAATGCACAAAGCTTAGAATGTTGATTCTAGCCCCTTGAATGTTAATGTAATCGCAAATGTATGGTAGTACAAGGCGTTTGAGAACAAGATGGCTTTCTATGGTTTTCAAGCAACATTTTAGGCATGTGCATTTTGCAATGTGGTATTTGTCTCCTCGGCTGGAGGTGGTAGAATTGTTCCTCTTTGGAGTAAGGCTCCAAGTGCCTACCATACATCTCATAAACATATATATATATATCAATTATACCACTACCTCCAGATGTCCCCAGGGCAAGCTGCTGTTCATAGTACAGGCGACATAATCCAGAGGTCAGCCCTAATATTGCCACATACTACTGTTCATGGTGGAGCCTGTTTTTCTGGTTGGCGGTTTGACCCACAGTGCACAACAACTCCTCATCTTGTAGCTCATCAGTTTGCTGGGCCCTTCTTTATAGCACTTAACAGGTCAGAGCCCTCTCAACCCCCCAGTGCAATAAACTCCCTGAATCTTCTTCACCTCCACCCCTGGCATAGCATAGCATAGTTCTGGCTGCTTTTGGTCAGGTGGCTGAGTGGGATCTGGTGGGTCCTGACATGGTGTTAGTGCCAGAGGTTCTTCAAGCCTTCATAGTTCCAGTGTGTCAGGGTCACAATCAGTGGTACATATGGGTTGTTTCTGCAACATCTGCCACCAAGAGTTGACCTAAATGGAGAATAAGGAGGGGGATATGCTATGGAAGAGTGAGAGCTTCATCCATAAAAGAAAACCAGTCAACCTGCTCTTCAGCATCCCTGTTGACAGTGTTCTCTTGAGTGAGCAGGCTCCCAGAGCAAGGTTTTTGTTGCTTGGCCCATGGTTCTCATCCATGCCCTCAGGCAATAACAGGCCAGGACTGAACAAGAACTGAGCCTCCTATCAACTCTTGTCTGCTCAAGCTGTTAGTGGGGCCTGAAGACATGGAGTTAGAAGCATTCTCTTTGGGGACGACGCCAAGAAGGCTATTGTCTTATAAGTTATTTTTAGACCTTTGAAGAGGTTTGCAACACAGAGTGAAGCAGGGCATTGGAGACCAATCTTGTATTCAGGGGGCTGAAAACAATAGTTTATATGATTTGAGTTTGTTTTGAAAATTTGAATTTGACCTTTATGGTGCAGGTCATTTGCCTGAAACAGCTTTGGGGAACCTGAGGCCCTCCAGTTGTTGTAGCCTGTGGAGCTTCCCCAACCATGACCTAAAACTAGGGAATATTCTTATAAGCCTAAGTGCCTTGTAGTACCCAAGAGATAACCAAACCACTGGACTGTTATAGCATCTTCTATAAGTAGTTGGCGTTCATCAGCCACTGGTGGACCTCCACCAGTGACACACTTCCTCCAGTGACACCTTTTTAGGCTCCATAGAATAGCATAGGAACTGTTGAACTGGCCTCACTGGAGAAGCCACCTCCACTTTATCACCTCTTCATCACCTTAATGCATACCCCACTAGTGTTGTTAGTGGCACATGCTTCTTATTAGATCTCCCATCATGCTGTTTGCATTGGGCTGCTTAGGTGGAACAATGCAAGTTGAAGAGAAATCAGGTGTTGGCTCCAACACTGGTGATCAGCACCTTATTCTCTGCCTTGCTGAATTTTGGACTCCTGTGCTTTTTTATTTCCTGGGATGAAAGGATACTATAGATGTTTCCAAAACATTATGAAGCAGCTCTTTAAAAATTTCTATAGCATCCTGGTGGTTAATGAGACGGTCACTGCCAATTTACTGTTTGATCATATATACTGCTCATATGTCTAAGATTTGATAAACAGTACTTTTTTTTAACAGGACCACTGTTAAATATTTTATTATGTATGTTTTCATCTTGTTGTTGTGTTTTCCCCAGTTCTTTCTAATTGTTGGAGGAAACGTTTAGCTGCATTTTAGAATTTTCCTTTTTCACATTGTAATTTTGTGTGGACAAAACAGAAATGTATGCCATACACCAGTATTAACTTTGAACTTTTATCATTGCCATTAACAGTTTATGATTATCTACTTTAACATTTAGGTGTTATCAAACTAATGAGTCTATTTCACAGTGTCACAGGTTGCAGTTTGTATGCTTTGAATAGTTCAATGTAAATACAGTTGGCCTATTGGAAATGATATTCTTGCCATCAGTTATGTAGAAAGATATGCAAATGACAAACTTAAATTCAATGTTGCTCCAGTTATCTTGGAGATCAGTTTTAAATCATGTCTCTGTCTTCATATAATGATGCATTGTAACCATAACATTATTATTTCATCCCACAGGGTTTTACGGGTGACAAACTTAGTTCCTTGTCTCTTGGTCAAGGACAAGGGCCAATAGCCCTGCACATGACAGAAAAGGCAATTAAAGAAGGCAGTTGGGTAGTCCTTCAAAACTGCCATTTAGCTACATCATGGATGCCAATACTGGAAAAAATATGTGAGGTAAATATGATGGTTTATTCTATTACAGATATTTTTCTTTACTACCATACCTTTAAAGATGAAGGGAAGCAGTACTGGAAAAAATATGTGAGGTAAATATGATGGTTTATTCTATTAAAGCTATTTTTCTTTACTACCATACCTTTAAAGATGAAGGGAAGCAGTCATGAGAAATGTGTAGCTCAAAATAAAAAAGTTTTAATTAGCATGTAATATATCTAGACTTTGCAAAGGCATTTGATACAGTGCCACACAGAAGGCTGGGGTATAAAATAAGGAAATCGGGGTTAGGAGATGACCTTTGCAATTGGATACAAAACTGATTGAAGGATAGGGAACAGTATGTGGTTGTAAATTGACAATTCTCCAATACAGTTAAAGTGGAGAGTGGAGTACCTCAGGGTTCAGTATTAAGTCTACTGCTTTTTAATATGTTTATAAATGACCTGGAAATAGATATTGAAAGCAAAATATCAATATTTGCAGATGACACTAAATTATGCAGGGTAATTAATTCAGAACAGGATATTTGCTCTCTACAGAGGGATTTACATAAAATGGCAGATTGGGCAAACAAATGGAATATGACATTTAATGTGGGAAAGTGTAAAGTTATGCATTTAGGAGGAAATAATCCCAAGGCTACTTATAAACTTAATGGAATCATTTTTGGGGACTCGTTGCTAGAGAAAAGCCTGGATATCCTTGTCAACTACAAATGTGGAAACAGTGACCAATGTCAAGCAGCAGTAGCAAAGGCAAACAAAATCCTGTCTTGCATAAAAAGAGGTATTGAAGCAAGACTGGATAACATTATTTTGCCATTGTTCAAATCATTGGTAAGACTTCACCTTGAGTATGCAGTGCAGTTTTGGGCACCAGTTCTGAAAAAGGATATACTATAACTAGAGAGGGTACAGTGAAATGCAACAAAATTAATTAAGGGAATGGAGGACTTGACATATGAGGAACGACTAGACAAACTTGTTTTATTTACTGTACAGAAAGGACGACTATGAGGAGACCTTATCACATTGTATAAGTATATGAGAGGTCAATACAAGGATCTCTATGGTGAGCTATTTATTCCAAGGCCTGATCAGGTGACCAGTAGATACCCCTTGAGATTAGAGGAAAGGAGGTTTAGACTTCAGCAGAGGAAGGGGTTTTTACAGTAAGGTCTGTTAAATTGTGGAATTCCTTGCCCAAGGAGGTGGTTATGGCAGATACAATGGATACATTTAAGAGAAGATTAGATACATTTCTTTCAATAGGGAACGTACAAAATTAAACTCTTTATCAGTAGGCAGATCAGGAAGATCTGATAAAGACTAACTTATCTGGTAGCAGGCAAGCTATAAAATTCTCAGTCACTGGGGTGTGAGGCAAAGGTTGAACTTGATGGACTTATGTCTTTATTCAGCCTAATTTATTATGTTACTATGTAGCATTAAGGTATTTGTGCATTCTGTCTGTACCTATGCATTAATGAGCTTGATTAGCTATGTCTGCTGCAATCCAGTACCTTCACCTTTTAGACAGAATACAAAAGGGCTTTGCATTCAGTCCCAACTAGCATGCTTGCATGTCATTTTAATATCAACCATAGTTTGAAATAAAACATTAATCAGCAGTTCTGTACCCTAAAATGGCCCTTGCGTGTGTACTATTTGAATGTGTTTTTGTGTATTTGGCATATTTTAAATATATATTTAATTAAGGAAAAATATGTTATAGAATACAGAATACATTGAATATTTTTAAGGGTGATCATTTATCGTTGCTCACTGGAGTCATATGATACACGCAGATGGAAGGTTACAATATTAGATGCAGGGAAGAACAGAAAAATAGATTTAAAGGGGGGACAACTAGGAATGTGAAATGGAACATTTGTATTATGAGTAAGAATGGGTTTTTATAAAGGTTAGATCTAGACAAACAAATCTACTTGATATGGTATTTAGATAAAGGAATTGATGTGAAAGTGGTATACTTTGCATTTTGCAAAACCCTTGATACAGTGTCTCCCAAGAGGTTACTTAAAAAATTAAACATTATTATAGGCTTTGGAGAAGATAAATGTAAGCGAATAGAAAATTGGTTGAATGTTAGAGGTGTTTGCAGATGGAACACTTTCATGCTGGATTAAAGTTGTATGTACTTCAGAGTTTAGTTGTGGGCCCAATGTTTTAGTGCCAGAAATGGCAGAACAATATGTTGGATACCACTCTGACACTCAAATGGTTAAGGGCAAAGCTTTTTTTTTTCCTCTGGCTTTCAAAGCATTAATCTGTTTATAAGTGTATTTGAAGTGGGTATTCATAGTAGAGTATTAATCTTTGCTAATAACACAACTATAGAAGGAAAACATTAGAGCAGTTGGATAAATTGGCTAATGGGGTTATAACTGGCAGGACAGGTTTAACGCTTTGGATGCTAGGGACCTCTCCAACTAATTATTATGTAACACAATTGAGTCATCTGTAGAGCAAGAGCTTAATAAATATATATATATATATATATATATATATATATATATATCAGGGCTCAAAATTTCCACTCGCCACTAGCCAATGGCGAGTGAAAATTTAGCCCTGTCGAGTAGAAATTCAGCCCTGGTTGGTATGTTTTGGATTGCAGTGGCGAGTAATTTTTCAGGTCTGGATAGTAGCAAAGGACTTCAAATTTTAAGCCCTGTATATATATACATACACTATCTCACATAAGTGAGTACACCACTTACATTTTTGTAAATATTTTTATTTTATCTTTCATGTGACAACACTGAAGAAATGACACTCTGCTACAATGTAAAGTAGTGCGTGTACAGCCTATATAATAGTGTTAATTTGCTGTCCCCCTCAAAATAACTCAACACACAGCCATTAATGTCTAAACCTTGGCAACAAAAGTGAGTACACCCCTAAGTGGAAATGTCCAAATTGGGCCCAAAGTGTCAATCTTTTGTGTGGCCCCCATTATTTTCAAGCACTGCCTTAACCCTCTTGGACATGGAGTTCACCAGAGCTTCACAGGTTACCACTGGAGTCCTCTTCCACTCCTCCATGACGACATCACGGAGCTGGTGGATGTTAGAGACCTTGTACTCCCCCACCTTCCTTTGAGGATGCCCCACAGATGCTCAATAGGGTTTAGGTCTGGAGACATGCTTGGCCAGTCTATCACCTTTACACTCAGCTTCTTTAGCAAGGCAGTGGTCACCTTGGAGGTATGTTTGGGGTTGTTATCATGTTGGAATACTGCCCTGCGGCCCAGTCGCAGAAGGGAGGGGATCCTACTCTGCTTCAGTATGTCATAATACATGTTGGCATGCATGGTTCCCTCAATGAACTGTAGCTCCCCAGTGCCGGCAGCACTCATGCAGGCCCAGACCATGACACTCCCACCACCATGCTTGACTGTAGGCAAGACACACTTGTCTTTGTACTCCTCACCTGGTTGCCGACACACATGCTTGACACCATCTGAACCAAATAAGTTTATCTTGGTCTCATTGGACCACATGACACGGTTCCAGTAATCCATGTCCTTAGTCTGCTTGTCTTAAGGAAACCATTTCTTGTGCATCATCTTTAGAAGAGGCTTTCTTCTGGGATGCCAGCCGTGCAGACCAATTTGATGCATTGTGTGGCGTTTGGTCTGAGCACTGACAGGCGGACCCCCCACCCCTTCAACCTCTGCAGCAATGCTGGCAGCACTCATACGTCTATTTCCCAAAGACAACCTCTGGATATGACGCTGAGCACATGCATTCAGCTTCTTTGGTCGACCATGGTGAGGCCTGTTCTGAGTGGAACCTGTCCTGTGAAACCGCTGTATGGTCTTGCTCACCGTGCTGCAGCTCAGTTTCAGGGTCTTGGCAATCTTCTTATAGCCTAGGCCATCTTTATGTAGAGCAACAATTTTTTTTTCAGATCCTCAGAGAGTTCTTTGCCATGAGGTGCCATGTTGAACTTCCAGTGACCAGAATAAGAGAGTGTGAGAGTGATAACACCAAATTTAACACACCTGCTCCCCATTCACACCTGAGACCTTGTAACAGTAACGAGTCACATGACACCAGGGAGGGAAAATGGCTAATTGGGCCCAATTTGTACATTTCCACTTAGGGGTGTACTCACTTTTGTTGCCAAGGTTTAGACATTAATGGCTGTGTGTTGATTTATTTTGTGGGGGACAGCAAATTTACACTGTTATACAGGCTGTACACTCACTACTTTACATTGTAGCAGAGTGTCATTTCTTCAGTGTTGTCACATGAAAGATAAAATAAAAGTATTTACAAAAATGTGAGGGGTGTACTCACATATGTGAGATACTGTATATATATATATATATATATATATATATATATATAATATATATATCACACAAACAAATGAAAGCTGTGAAATTGAAAATTAAGTTTTTGTGGACATTAACTCACTAACTCTGTGCCCTTCCAGTGCTTTGTTGATGACAACCTACATTAATTTTTATTTGACATAATTAATGGCAGTTCATAACTACAAATGAGCAGTTCTCCACAAAGCACAGGAGAGATGTGACGTCAATGTCAGCAGTTTTTTTTTTAATTTCCAAGTTTGAATTTTACCAGAGTTACTGAAATTACAAATATCTACAGTGTTTGATCAATATAAATCCTGCTACCATTTTGAAAGAAGTCATTAGATCAAACACTGTAGTGCATGATCACTCAAACGAGACCCTATATATATCTTCCCATTGATCAAACACATGATGCCCTTAAGGCCCCCTATGTATGGTTCATTTATCTTCCTTAGTGTTTGTTTAGCCATTGATTAAACACAAAAAGCCCTTTTGCATTTTATTATATACTAGTGTAAAAGCCCATTTACACAAGCCAAAGTGCGTAAAGAAAGAGATATTTTCAGAGTTTTAACATATTATGTGGTATATTTTAATGTCATTTATGTTAACAGAAACATATTTTTTTATTTATTTATTTTCATTTTCAAAGTAAAGAATCATCATAATATATAGGAGAGAGGTGAGATGGGTTAGTGTGGTAACCCCCCCGGTTATTGGGGTGTCAGTACCCCCTGTCAGTATTACTCCATGTACATGGCAGCACTAGTGCCAGTCTCTGTATTATATATCTAGTGAACAGTATATCTAGGAGAGAGAGGTGGGATGGGTTAGTGTGGTACCCCCCAGTTATTGGGGTGTCAGTATCCCCTATATGTCAGTATTACCCCTAGTGCCAGTCTCCATCTTGCGCAATGCCAGGAGGCGATGGTGCATGGCCAGGCCGGTGGTGTTCACCTGGGGTGCTGCTGTACGTGCTGTGGCTCCTGAAGCTGCTGTCGGTGCAGTAAGTGGCATAATCATCCCCTGGTCATCCTCCTCGATGTCCATGTCCTGCTGATTGTCCGAGTCCTTAATGTTGTGTGGCTCCTCCTCCCTGTCCCTCCTCAGCTCCCCACATAATATATGGGAGAGAGGTGGTATGGGTTAGTGTGGTAACCTCCCAGTTATTGTGGTGTCAGTTTCCCCTGTCAGTATTACCCCCTGTACATGGCAGCTCTGGTGCCAGTCTCTGTATTATATATCTAGTGAACAGTATATATAGGAGAGAGAGGTGGGATGGGTTAGTGTGGTACCCCCTGGTTATTGGGGTGTCAGTATACCCTATCTGTCAGTATTACCCACGGTGCCAGTCTCCATCTTGCGCAATGCCAGGAGGCGATGGCGCATGGCCAGGCCGGTGGTGTTCACCCGGGGTGCTGCTGTACGTGCTGTGGCTCCTGAAGCTGCTCTTGGTGCAGTAAGTGGCATAATCATCCCCCGGGTCATCCTCCTCCTCCTCGATATCTATGTCCTGCTGATCGTCCGAGTCCTCCATGTCTTGCGGCTCCTCCTCCCTGTCCCTCCATAGCTCCCCACATAATATATAGGAGAGAGGTGGCATGGGTTAGTGTGGTAACCCCCAGTTATTGGGGTGTCAGTACCCCCTGTCAGTATTACCCCCTGTACCTGGCAGCTCTGGTGCCAGTCTCTGTATTATATATCTAGTGAACAGTAAATATAGGAGAGAGAGGTGGGATGGGTTAGTGTGGTATCCCCAGTTATTAGGGTGTCAGTACACCCTATCTGTCAGTATTACCCCCGGTGCCAGTCTCCATCTTGCACAGTGCCAGGCAGCAGGGCCCCCATGCGCAGGCCGATGGTGCTCCCCCGGGGTGCTGCTGTACATGCTATGGCTCCTGAAGCTGTTCTCTGAGCAGTAACTGGCATCATCGTCCCCTGGGTCCTCGTCCTCCTCCCCGGTGTCCATGTCCTGCTGATAATCTGAGTCCTTCATGTCGTGCAGCTCCTTCTCACTGTCCCTCCGCGGCTCCCTGGTCTCCTCTGAGCGGACACTCTCCTCCTCTCTCTCATGGTCATGGTACACCACCTTGGCCCCAGGGAGGAGGTGACAGTCAGGCCGGCTGTACCATTCCCTTGCACCAAGCGGTCCCAGGAAGGTGCACCGAGAGGAGTCCGGTGTGTCGGGAGAGTGGGGGGTGATGGGAAACAGAATCTCAATCCGAATTCAGAGTGCACTGCTCCAGATCAGCCGCAGGCGTCATCCTGTTTCTCCTCTCCTCGAACACTCGGACTGGAAGAGCGAGGCCTGCTCACATGACTACTCAGCCCGCGCGTTCGGGCAGTCTCTGCTGTGCATGGCTGCATCAGACAAACATACATTGGCCTTTTTTATGTATATATACATTTACCCATTACGCACATTATGGTGCATTATATAGTAGAGCGAATCTCTATTTGTGTAAAAGTTACTCTATAGTTATGACAATAGAAGTGTGACAGGAAAAATATTTAGAATTTCCAACAGTTATGAACAGATTTGTATGAAATTTTCAGGATTTTTAGGGACAAATTGATAACTGAAGTTATTGAATCTTCCACATAGACTTAAAGGGATAGTAATACTTAAAATGTAAAAAAAAATATGTTGTAGGGTTTATCCCCCTGAGTAAAACAAGAGTACTCCCACTGCTAAAAGGTGTTTCATTCAAAAGTTATTAATTTTCAAAGTTGAATTTTTTAGGTGCAATATCACAGTGGCCTGAAATTGTACAGTGGCGCTGTTGCTACACCATCCTGTGGAGATTTATGGTCAACTGACCAGAGTTGTCCATAGGATCGTGTAGCAACAGTGCCACTGTACAATTTCAGGCCACTGTGATATTGCACCTAAAAAATTCAACTTTGAAAATTAATAACTTTTGAATGAAACACCTTTCAGCAGTGGGAGTATTCTTGTTTTACTCAGGGGGATAAACCCTACAACATATTTTTTTTTACATTTTAAGTATTACTATCCCTTTAAAGGAGCAGTAAACGGGCTTTTAATACTGATCAAAACAAGAGCACTCTCACTGCTGGCAGGTGTTTTATTCACACGTTATAACTGTTCAAACCATCATCAAGTGAGTAGTAGCTTTATCACTTCCCAAATGTTCAAACTGTCAGGAAGTAATGTAGCTGTTACTATCACAGTCTGTGGATAACTGCTATCAGTGACTCACTTCTTCCATGGAATGCAATAGCTTGATGTCTGAACACCAAGTGAATTGTAGGTTAACTATATGGCCAGAAGTGGGCACTGTTAATATAAAAAAACAACAACAATGTAAACTATATTCACACTGGAAAGATGTGTATTCCAGCAGTCGGAGTAACCTTGTTTTTATTATGCACCTGCATTGCAGAAAAATGAGACACTGCTTAGGAAGACTTTTAAACGTACGTTATTTTAGAGTGCTTGTAAACAATAGGGATTAGAGAATATTTTTCTCTGCAAAGAAATAACAAGCAAAAAAGCTGCAGTTTTCACATTGTGTGGGAAATCCCACTGAAAGTGAATTTTTGCTTTTTTTCTGCTTTTTCATGCATTAAAATCAATACTAATAATATTTTTTCCTTCCACGTGAAGCCCCCACTCCACGTATTCCCATCATGCTAACTGAAAAAGAGGTCTCAGTTTCCTGCATGTTGTCTGTCTGCAGGCACGTGCACACATAAACACCAAGGAGGGCTTGAGCACCTGCCCTTTTTGTCCAAAGTGGCCTTTTAACAAATAAATAAATAAATAAACAATTATGAGACGTGCCCTTTTTTTCATTTGAGCCCCTGCCCCCCAAAAATGTCTGTGCACGTCCCTGTCTGTCTGTGCTTGGGGTAGAGAGAACATAAGCAAGTGAATATTTTATGCTAGAGTCAGACAAGCAAAGAGATGGAGATGGGGCTGTTTGATAGGAGCATTGGTGGTAGATAGTTGTTGTAGTGGTATGGGTTTAACCCCTTAACAACCGGTGACATGTTAAGGACATGTTAAAGACCAGTGACAGTCCTGGCACGTCATGACACTTTCCGATCTTAGCGCGCCAGCAAGGCACACTGTGATCACTGAGAGAGTCTAAATCTGACTGCTCCAAGATTGGAGCAGTCAGTTTCAGCCCACCCAGTGGAGAGCCGGTACGAGTGATGGACCACACGTACTGGCTCTCCAAACACTTGGTCCTCCAGTGCACCCCACCCCTGTATCCCTTGGTCCTTAAGGGGTTAAAGGGAGAATGGAGATATAAATAAATAATAAACAAACAAAAACTGTTTTGAATGACAAGTCACAGGCAGAAAAGTGATCCAATTTCCTACCTGAGCTGGATATTATTTTCTTATACATATATATATATATATATATATATATATATACTAGTAGAAGAGCCTGTGTACACGGGCCACAGTGGCAGGTCGCGGTGCAGTCATGCCCAGTAGACACTGCCTGCGCCGCGGCTGATACAGAGCTGGATGCTCCGGAGGAGCGTCCTGCTGTGTATCAGCCTGGTCACGGGCAGTCTCTACTGCACATGACTGCGTTGTTACAAACTTTGTAGCAAATTATTATATAGGATATATATATATATATATATATATATATATATATATATATATATATATATATATACAAAGGAAACAACAATAGCAGACTATGGGCAAACAGAGCAAGTCATATTATTTCCTCCATAATGTACATGGCTTACCAAAGACAAAGTCCAAAAAAGACTGGAAAAGGTTATGGTGAATAAAGTACCTGAACCTGAGAGTATACACAAACTTAGTTTAGTAATTTAAAGACCCTTATGTTTAACTAGTGTAAAAGCACCGTGCCCGGGTGATGTTAACCATTTGCGTGCCCGAGGGGTATGCAACGCATTTCTTTGCAATGCATTACGTACCCCTCTGGCACTCAAAGGGTTAAGATGGACCGGTCCTGCCTCTGATGCAGTAATGCATTGTAGCGACTGCCTGAAAGCACAGAATGCTCCCAGCACAGAATTTCCAGCATTCTGTACGTTCAGGCAGTCTCTACTGTGCATGATGGCTTCTGACAAACATTCTAGCAAATTATTATATAGGATATGTTTTGATTGCTAACTGATAGTATTCAGTACCATGATGACCAACACCATTATTAGTAGGAGCCTGCATGGTTTTATGAAGAATAGATCATATCAAACTAATTTACTTACATTTTATGAAATGGTAAGTAGTAATTTGGCCAAGGATATTGCTGTTGATGTAGTATACAAAAGCCTTTGATTCTGTGCCTCTCAACAGATTACTGCATAAATTAGAAGGCTTCCGTTTTGCAGGTGATATCTGTGTATGTATAAAATAACTGCGTAATCCCTTAAAGACCTATGATTTGCCAGGACCATCACGCCTGTCCCTGCACTGATGACGGTCCTTGCACATTGTGTAATTCTGGGATGTCAGCGTGGCTGCACACCACTCTGCCTTCCCAGAATTCAGTGAGCAAAAAAAAAATATCTGTGGTCCTAAACTGCCACCCACACAGTTGTTAAGGGGTTAAATGATATATGGCAGAAATTTATTGTAAATGGAACATTTTTAAGTTGGTCTAAAGTTATAACAGAGTTGCCACTCGGTTCAAACCTGGAACCAATGTTTTTAAATACACACAGAGCAGGATGTGGTTTTTACTTTTTGAAGTGAGTGAATGGGTAGAAAAGTGGTATATAAATTTTAATATCGATAAATGTAAGGTTATGCATTTGGGCTGCAGAAACAACCATGCTACATATAAGCTAAATGAGTAATTAATTAGAGAAAGTTTTAGGAGTACTTATTGACAATAGACTTCACAGCAGTGTGCAGTGTCACTCAGCTGCTGCAAGAGCCAGTAGGATACTATTCTAAATGAATGGGATGGCAATATAATTCTACCTCTATATAAATCCTTGGTATGGCCTCATCTGGAATTTGTAGTACAGTTTTGGGAACAAGAGAGAGAGAAGTACAACAAAACTGAAAAAGGCATTGGATGATCTGATTTATAAAGAGAAACAAGACAAACAGGGTGTTTTTACATTAGAGAAGAGACATCTACGGGGTGACATGTTTACCATTTACAAATATATTTGAGGTCAAAATAATTCTCTAAGGAATTGTTTACTCAAAGAGCTGAGCAAAAAATAAGAGGTCAGCCATTAAGAATAGAGGAAAGGTGCTTTCAACAAAAACAAAGGTAGTACCTTTTTTACAGTAAGGGTAGTAAAGTTGTGGAATTCGTTGCCTCTGGAAGTTGTGTTTGCAGACACCTTAGTTGCTTTACAAAAAGTAATGGATTCCTTTCTATGCAAAAACAATATTTAGAATTATGACAGATGGTTTCAAACCAGATAGGATGTTGATTCCTGGAAATTTACAACTGCCTTTGGGAGTCAGGAAGGATTATTTTTTACCCACTTGGCGCTTAATTGGAAATAGCTTTAATAATTTGTTGGTTTTTTTTGCCTTCCTCTGGATCAACAAGGGTGATATGGCATGGACTCATCTTTTTTTCAGCCTCCTCAAAATATGTTGTTCTGTTACTATGTTGTATCACTACTGTAGCTCTAGTTCAAAATGTAAGCTTTTTGGTATCACTAGTGTATCTCCATTTCATTTCTAAGCTCTCTGATATCCCTTGTATAGTATAATTTTCATTGTAATTGTGGTATTGCTAATGTAGCTCAATTTCAATAGAAAGCTCTAGTGTAGCACCATTTCAATTGTACTCTTTGGTATTAGAATTGAAATTGAGCTACACAGGTGAGCTTCATTTCATTTGTAAGCTATTTAGTATGACTTTTGCAATTCCATTTTAAATACAAGCTCTATGGTTTATTAATTTTAAACTCAGTGTTTCACTAGTGTAGCTCCATTTTAGTTATGTCTGTGGTATAATTAGTGTAGCGCCATTTCAATTCTAAGCTCTGTGATTTCACTTGTGTAGCTATATCTTATTTGTACGATCTTTGGCATCACTATTGTAGCACCATTTCAACTGTAAGCTCTGTGGTATCACTAGTATAGTTATATATCAATTGTAAATTCAATGTATCCATTTCACCTTTGTGGCATCATTAATTTTGCTCCATTTCATTGTAAGCGCTATAATATTGTTTTTGTTGCTATATCGCTATTTTTAGCTCTATCATTAGTTTAGCTCATTTCATTTTTAAGTGTATCAGTATTGTAACTCAATTTCCATTGTAAGCTGTGTGGTATCTCAAAATAGGTTAAAATAATTTGAAGATAGTAATAAGATTGCCATATTATTATTAGTATTTGCTACATGAAAATAAGCACACTTCATAACCAAAAAATAAGCACACTGCATAACCAAATTAATCAAAATGTACAACTTTTTCTTGCATTTCTCTCATTAAATTGCATTGGGGATGTGGCTAACATAATACAAGTATTCAAAAGTGAAATGTCAAATACAAAATCCACCCATCTCCAAAACACCATATAAGCTGCAAGTACTGCTGTGTATGTGTTCAGTAAATGTTAAAGAAGACACATCTCTGTTGTTATCAGTTAATAGTAATTGCTGAAAATAACATTATAACTATCTAGCAATGTATAACTATGCCAGTTTATTGAAAAACAAAATTAAGGAAATAAACAAGTTACTCATTTTCTGGGATGGGGCATGGAATGCACAGGAGCCTATTTTTTACCAGTCTTGGGGCTTTGACTGTCACTTGATGACCTCAGGCAGTCTGGGAATGCAGGCCAAGCCATGAAAACCAAGCAAGCTGTTGTGACAGGACTGGGTACATAGGCTTGTTGGCACAATATGGACAGACTGAAGTGGTGTTGTGGTCTGGTTTTGCTGGAGGACTTCTGCCAGCTTTTGGGGCTGGACCAGATGTGCCAGCTAGAAAATCATTGCCAGCTGTTATGCTGGGATGTACTGGGCAAACTGGACCCATTGCTGAGGATGTTATACAGTATTATGCTACAGTGTCTGCAGTAGAGTGAGCAGTGATATTGTTTGTGTGTTAGTCCTATCTTGCCCTAAGGCTGACAACACTTTTGCCATGTCCTGACAAAGATGCCTGACCTCTGTCTGCCTGTAGCTGTAGCTGTTGCTGAATGTCCATGTGTATCTCCCCACCAAACTCGTTGTTGTCCCTGTATCCACTCTGAATGTGTCTTGTTCGGTACCAACTCTCCTTCAGCAGGTCCTTGTGGTTTCCCTCCAGAGCCTGTGTGTTGGTCTCCCAAATCCCAAATATTGCTGGAAATGCCTTTGACCTCCATGATTGTAGTCTCTGTGCTGCTGCAGATAGAGTAGCTACTGGATCCTGGTGGGTACAGTGACCTAGAGATAAACAGGCTGACAGTAGGGCAAAAATGGACTGCCTCCTCCTTCTCTGGCTCCTGGCTTGGTGACAGTGGAGGGGCCTGGTCAACTAGGTTAAGTTGCTTGGTGTGTTGTAGTGGTTGTAGAAGAAGAAAAAATTGTGGTCAGATTATGTGTATCATATATGATTTGCAAAAAAATCAGATATCAAGACAACACATGGATCACTGTGCCTTATGCATATGTCTGGCAATGCACTGGGCATGCATTTGGCATTCAAGGCATTTAATGAGAATATTTGAACAAATATTTGGGGATGGAGATGCATATTCATAAGGCAATAATGTAATATTTATAGAAGATGTCCTCACTGAATAAAATGAGCAAAAATAACCATATTTTGTGTGTTTGGTGCATGTAGGATAAATAAATGCTTATAACTTCAAAAGAGAGCTTCCTAATCATGAAGTGAAAGCCCCTTAATAGGTCCTCACTGTAACGGATCCCACCCGTTACTAGAGCCTTGTCTGGGCATGGCATTTATTCACCCCTGGGCCCAAGGATTATGGATATTGGACACTCCTTTGTGCCCGGGCATACAATCTCTCAAGCCCTTATCCTGGACTAAGAGACGTTGGCTAGCCTTATGTGGATAGGCAGCTGTGCCAGAGGAAAGAGCAATTCAAGGCTTGTGTGCTGCAAACTCTTCTGCTCTGCAAAGGGTTAATTATTTTAGTTTGGACATATTTACTTTCAATCTGTATTGCTGCCCCCCAAGCCTTTTGCTTAATTATTCAACCCCCTGGCCATTGTTAAGGGAATGAATATTCTGGCCACTCAAGTAATTGTATTGAGAACTGTCTTGTGGCCCCCTGCTGTGTGTGTTAATCCATTCACACCCCTCAGTCTGTGAGTCACCTATTGTATAGCCTGAAACTCTGTGTCAGCCCTTGCCTTTTGTCTGATGTGTTTGATTTAATCAAGTTCCCTATTGTATCAGGTTCCCCATGTGATCCAGTGTACTGTACTGTATATAAATATCTGTGGTTTGTGACAATAAAGAGAGTTCTGTTTTGGAGTGAACAAGGAGTCCTGGAGTCTTGTATTGCTTATGGTCTAAAGTATCCATTCTGATACCCATCTGCGCCAAGTATCCTGAATCGCCGACCGCCTGCTGCCAGTTTCCTGCGACCTAACTTCGTGGACTGTCAGGCGGCGATGTGGACTCTTCCCTGCTTCCAGCGTTCCTTCGGCTGTTTCCAGTGACCGTCCATACTCCAACCGGTGCACCTGACGGCGCTTATCTGGCATTGAGAAGGAGAGACCCAGGAACGACAGCGGAAGGTGACGCGGTCCCTTCCCAGCTTCCGTTATATTGGTGGCATAGCGGTGGGATTTCTCCTTCTTTCATCGGGTGCATCGAATGACACATGGCGGAGATCCTGGGCCATGACGGCATGTCGCCAGACTGGAACTTCATTAAGTTTGCGCTGGAGGAACTCTGGATAACGCTGATAGCGAGGAAAGGGGACTCGGTCGACAAGGACCCGGTCTTCCGAGCGATGGAAAAGCTAATGCCCTTCCTGGGACCACATCCGTCGATTGAAAGGATTGATCGACTTATGAAGGCGGTACGTGCACGTTACCACAGTGCACTGCAGGAACGCTGTGCAATTACTCTGGCCGTGGTGAGAGGGGATACATTCCTCACCAGGCCCTGTGAGGACTATTATGTGGACTTTGCATCAGGGAGCGGGACAACTGTCCTCTTTGATGAACCTGTAGCCCTGGATATGGGTAACTCTGAACTAGGGAGTGGGGATGCGTTCTCCCTCAGCAATGTGGAAGGTGCCCTGGAGAAGGAGCAGTGTGTACTCCCCAGGGATATGGATGACGCATCCTTAAGGGATGGGACCACGGTCTCCCTCAAGGCAGAGCAGGGCCCTACGGTGAATGGCCTGGAAGAGGAACCCAGCGGACTGCCCCAATGCAGTGCTGCTGCTGGCTCTGTGAACCTTGTGAACTTTGAACTGATGGGTGGGAATGCGGTCCCCATCAGCCCTTGTGAATCCCCTGCTGTGGTGGGTAGGAGTGAGCACACCACCCCTTGTTTTGCCCTGACGCTGGTGAGTGTGGAAGAACTCACCAGCAGCCCCAAAGAGATGTCCCCTGGTTTGGGGGAGAATGCCCTGGGAGCGGAGCCGTGTGGGCTCTCCAGGGTCATGGATGCTGCCGCCTGGAGGAATGGAACTGCGGTCTCCCTCAAGGCAGAAAAAGGGACTGTTAATAATGGCCTACAAGAGGAGGACCCCAGCAGGCTGGGAGAAAGCAGTGCTGCTGGCCCTCCTGTGGATATGGATTGTGAACTGGTGGGTGGGAATGCGTTCCCCACCAGCCCCCTGTGACCCCTGGCCTAGTGAGTAGGAGCGAGCTCACCAGGGCCTGGGATAACCCTGCTGTGGTGAAGGAGATGCAGGTCCCCACCAGCAGCCCCAGTCTGTCCCCTGTTGCTGTTGCCCTGGAGAAGGGGAAGAATGTATTCTCCAGGTACATGGATAAGATGGCTAGAAGGATTGAGAGTGCCCTCCTCCCCAAGAGAAGAGATGGCCCTGATGTGAGGGGCCAGAAAGAAGAGGGGTCCAACACACTGCCTCACTGCAGTGCTGCTACTGCCCCCGAAGACCCAGGATGTTGCCCCAAGACCCCATTTCCTCCTGTGGATTTGAACTGTGAACTGATGGGTGGGAATGCGCTCTCCATCAGCACCCTTGTAACCCCTGGCGTGGTGCGTGGGAGCGAGCGCACCAGGCCCTGTGAAACTCTGGCTGGGATGAATGGGACAACAGTCCTCATCCCCAGTCCAATGATTGTGCCCCCTGAATTCCCTGAGTTCTGCATGGGGGGTGGGAATGTGCCCCAGAACGTTGCCCCAGCACAGGGGAGTGGGACAAACATCCTCTCCTGTCCCTCTGGGGCACTTGCCCAACTAAAAGGGGGAGATGTGCCCCTCTCCCCACACTTTGATTCCCAGGTCCCTGAGGATCCAGAGACACAATTGCCCCAGGGAGATCCACCGTATGTACTGGCTCTGGACCCTGAGCCCCTGGCCCCAGACCCAGGAGGGTCTAACCCCAGCATTGCCTGGAGCATGGCCCAGGAGAAGCCGCCCAAGTTGGTGCTCGCCAGGACCAGAAGGCACCTATTTCCCTGGCCCAGGACAAGGGGCTCCTCCTTTAAGACTGGCCTAGGACCAAGGCCTCCGGACTAATGAACTGTCCAGACAAGCGGGTCACAAGAGCAATGCTCTTCTAGAGTTCCAAGCCAGCATTTATTACCGCAACTGCTGGCTTGGTACAAAAAAGGATGAGAAATGTAACGGATCCCACCCGTTACTAGAGCCTTATCTGGGCATGGCATTTATTCACCCCTGGGCCCAAGGATTATGGATACTGGACACTCCTTTGTGCCCGGGCATACAATCTCTCAAGCCCTTATCCTGGACTAAGAGACGTTGGCTAGCCTTATGTGGATAGGCAGCTGTGCCAGAGGAAAGAGCAATTCAAGGCTTGTGTGCTGCAAACTCTTCTGCTCTGCAAAGGGTTAATTATTTTAGTTTGGACATATTTACTTTCAATCTGTATTGCTGCCCCCCAAGCCTTTTGCTTAATTATTCAACCCCCTGGCCATTGTTAAGGGAATGAATATTCTGGCCACTCAAGTAATTGTATTGAGAACTGTCTTGTGGCCCCCTGCTGTGTGTTAATCCATTCACACCCCTCAGTCTGTGAGTCACCTATTGTATAGCCTGAAACTCTGTGTCAGCCCGTGCCTTTTGTCTGATGTGTCTGATTTAATCAAGTTCCCTATTGTATCAGGTTCCCCATGTGATCCAATGTACTGTACTGTATATAAATATCTGTGGTTTGTGACAATAAAGAGAGTTCTGTTTTGGAGTGAACAAGGAGTCCTGGAGTCTTGTATTGCTTATGGTCTAAAGTATCCACTCTGATAACCATCTGCGCCAAGTATCCTGAATCGCCGACCGCCTGCTGCCAGTTTCCTGCGACCTAACTTCGTGGACTGTCAGGCGGCGATGTGGACTCTTCCCTGCTTCCAGCGTTCCTTCGGCTGTTTCCAGTGACCGTCCATACTCCAACCGGTGCACCTGACGGCGCTTATCTGGCATTGAGAAGGAGAGACCCAGGAACGACGGCGGAAGGTGACGCGGTCCCTTCCCAGCTTCCGTTATACTCACCAGTAGAGACTTATAAATGTAGTGCAACACATTACATATAAGACATTGAAAAAAAACAAAGGAGAAGGGTAATAGCAGCATCATACAAACATATATGGGTGTTGAGATAATTTACTAATAGTAGTCATTTGCTTATTATTACTTCCAAAGAAATCAGTTTTGGGTCCTCTGTAAGGTTCTAAACAAAGTGATGGCAGTTAAGACCTTATTGATGCCTGGGGAGACAATGTGAAATGCTTTTCGGAATTCAATGCTTGTGTTGTTTACTGCATTTTTATTATTATTCAGACTCGGATATAAACACACTGAGAATAATTATTGACATCCATACTGTATGTGTTTTTCAAGTACTGATACATTCTTATCAATGCTTATTAAACCTTTTAGTGTCAGAGTAGCAACGCATTGCAAAGCTTTTCTAATCTATAGGTGCAGTTGTAGCTCACCTCCACTGATGGTACTCCTCCTGTGGAGCTATAAAATAAGGCTTACTGGTTCATATTGCTTTTGACTGCAGCCTTGCAATCAGTAGTATTGTAGTAGTAGCGTGTTCTAACTTATTCTCTGCACAGTGGTATTCCTCAAATTGCATATACCATCTTGAATGTGCCTTCATTGCACAGTTAACTTATGGCCCAAGAAATACAGGTTGTTGGAGACTACAAGAACCCCTTTATGAGGGACTTATTTTCTTTATGGGCAAACTTATACCCCTGTGATTTTCTTCCTCTTGGAATGCAGATATTGATCCTTGGCCTCCTGGCTGTACCCGAGGAGGCCCTGAAGCTCCATTAACCATTGAACTTTTCCAGTGACATTGGCCTTCCTCTTCCTCCCTTCACCCCTGAAGTGGAAGGTGTTTCTGCATCCAAGGACCCATCTGACATTGCACCCAGCTCTCCTTCGCTTGTTGCAGCACCTCACCTTTGTCTCCCTTTCAATGCCCCTGGTTTCCTAGGGTCCCCCTACCATCCTCTTCCTGGCCTGACCCACAATATCCTCCCTCCTTGTTCCATCAGGAATCATCACGCAAACTACCACTCACAAACACGCCATCCCTCAGTACACAACAATTTCTCAAATTATATATATATATATATATATATATATATATATATATATATATATATATATATATATATAAATATATTAATAACCTACAAAATAAAGGGATCAGTCACAGAAATAAAATACAACAACAAAAATCAAATAATAAGTAATACACTTAAAGAAAAAAATGTTATGTTATTGTAGCAAAAGCAGAATATATGTGTGAAAGTGTATACAAGTATGAGGCATGTGCTTGATAGTGTTGTGGTACAGTGTAGAGTGTAATAAAATAGTGTAGTGTTATGTAGTAAGAAATGTTTAAACTTCATTGGTTCAACAACAGTATATTGTTGAAACATTTAATGTTTGTTACGTTGTATATTTTTTATAGCTGACTGGCAATTATACTTTTGGTACCATTAACAAACTATTTTTTACTGTTGTGTAATGCATGTATTGCAAAAAATACTGTCAAACACACACTTTCACATCTCTCTAGCATAGAAACAACCCCAATAATAAGCACTATCTACAAACTTTCTCAAGCACTGAACATAGCTGAAGAAATGGTCTTGAAAGGCCCCTTTTATAGACCCCAGAAGATAATCCTTCCAATGTGATGCTCAAACAGCTGATTAGTTTTACATTTCCAACAGCAGAATTTAAAGTTTCTTGCCAGTTTGGAGAAGATGGGTGTTTGCTAGTGTTTGGTACATTTGAAACCAAGCTCCCGAGATTCCCAGGAGAATCTGCCATTTTGAGAAAATGTATTGGTGCTCTCATCTACACCATAGTCACTTGCTAATGCAGCATTTATTTTATCCAGATGCAGCAAACAGTTGATCAGGAGTCAATCTTGACTGTAATGTAATCTAGGCCTATGTAACTAATGTATATAACTGTTAGCTTCTAGATGAAGTCTGTAGCATAGTTTTTCCCCTTGTCAGCCCATGTTCTCATGGTCATTGAAATATAACAGAGCAAGATCATCTTTTTGAGTGGGAGATGAAATAATTAATTCTAGCTTTTTTATCAGTATTCCTTATACTTCCATATCATTCTTCAAAGGGTATCTATGATCATGTACAGCACATTTAGATTTAAATCAAGAGTTGCATTGTTTAGCTGCTTTTCAGACTAACTAAAAACACATCAGCTGCATAATCTTGCCCTGTGTTTTTATGCTGACATTTTAAGTTAGTAGAAAAAATTATTTTGTGTATCTAAATCTGGGCCGAATTTACATCCCATGCTCCCCTAGACAAGGCACTCTAGGCTCCTTAAACCCTGCCTATGGCTACACTCCCACTGTTCACATGACCCCTGCCCCCAGTCCCATCCACTCTTTCCTGGCACAGAAATACACGTGGCCTGTAATAAGCAGGTACTATTAGAATTTACCCCAGAGCGTAGGCTCAGTCTAGATTAATTCATAGCACAATATGTGGTAACATGGTCCAGCAAAAAAGGAATTATCATTAAGTTCTGCTCGATGTTACCAACAAATAAAGGTTAATTTCTAAAAAAATATATATATATTACAAACAAACAGCTTTCACAACATATGGTAAATGTTGTTAATTTTAAACAGAATTAAAAATTGCCTAAGGTGACAGATTGAAATTAGATTGCAGTACACTGAACATGTACACACACAGAAAAGAAAGAAGTAAGTACAGCTAGAAGGAACAAGGGTATACATTAGCCTAATACTTCAATACTGTTTATACAACTATTATATATGTTTAAAACAGGAAGGCTTCACTCCATAGCATACAGCATTTTAAATATAGGCTGCAACCTACACAACGTTTTGGTGGAACTTACTATTCACGACATACATATTATAAAAAAGTTGGAAAAATGGACACTCAGTGGAATGTGATCTCATAACAGTATTGTTAATAGGCAGTCTGTGAAGCAGGTACAGTACTTGCAGGTGTTGCATTTGTTGGTAATTTCTGTAATACATTTTTTTTTTACATTTTTTATTATTCCACAGGAGCTGAATCCTGAAACTGTACATCCAGATTTTCGTCTCTGGCTTACAAGTTATCCATCACCAAACTTTCCTGTATCTGTTCTACAAAATGGAGTGAAAATGACTAATGAAGCACCGAAAGGCTTGCGTTCCAATATAATCCGCTCATATTTGATGGATCCTATCTCTGATCCTGAGTTTTTTACTAGCTGCAAAAAAACTGTAAGTAATGTTAATCAGCATTTCTTTTAATGATTTTAAAGTAGAATACATATATGTGTATATATATATATACACAATGTACTTTTCTCATTGTTCATGATAACATTGTAGAATAAGGTGTCCTGGGAAATATGCTTGATCATTCATAAATGCTATTCAGATATTTGTGAATCAATGCAACAAGTAGCAGCAGAAAGTAGAGTATCAGATATGCTGCTTTCTCCAAAAGTTAATCGCATCTGTAGAATTCAAATTAATTAAAATCAAATTGAGTTGAGAAAGTCATAGCAGCACTGTAAACTGATTTGCACTGTGTAATTTAGTTAACATTTTCACATCTAAGTAATATTTGGCAACTCAATACACCAGTTAATTTGAAATGTGCTTCTTAGTAAAAAATGGCTCATATTCAATTGTTGCAATTGTTTACCTAACAAATCCTTTTCCTTCAGACCTCCTTTGTTAGCACACTGAGAGCAGCCAATCTTCCCTAGGTAGAACAGGAACCTTTCAAAGAACCTTCCACCCACCATCCCAGGTTTTTCAACAAAGACTAACCAGACACCAAAAAGAATTGAGTAGGAAGTCAATGTGCTTTCAAAGCATACATGAGGGAAAAGGAATTGACAGGTAAAACAATTCTGTCTTTAATTCGGGATCTCCAGGTAGTATACCTGACAGATAACAAAGCAAGAAGAAAGATAGGTAAGGTAGGCTGCTCATGTTTGAAGGATGTTGTAACCAAAAGCAGCTTCCCTGGAAGCTTCAAGTTGTAGTCTATAATGATTTGTTTAACTGCGGATGGCCTTCCTCAGCGTTTTAGGCACATGACGTAGCCATGGCTCTGATAGAATAGGCTTTCAATATTGTTGGTCTAATCTTTCCTTGAGCTATATATGATTCTGATAGCACCCATTTGGCAATACTTAATCTCATACTATTTGAGGTCCAAAGAAATGTACAAACCAAAATTGATTTTTCTCAAAAGCTGAAGTTTTGCCTATGCAGCCCTGAAGACAGTGCTGCACATCTAGTTTATGTAGGTCTTTAGCAGTACTATAATCTCAATTTTCTTGTCTATGGGATCCTTAAAACCAGACCTGTTTTCAACAAACATATTGGCTTTCTAATACAATTAAGCTGCATGGATATTGATCTTGGGCATCTTCTCCCAAAAATATTTTTATTTGGGATCAAAAGGAAATAAGGCCTTAAGCTTATTTGGAAAGGACAGCCTCTTTTATGAACAGCTACATTTCTTCTTGATCAGAGAGGCCACTACTTTATGTACCGGAAAGACCTAATGGGATTTCTTGTAACTAAGGTAAAGTTCATCCGCAACCAATTTGATATCTTCCTTGATATCCAGCAATACACAGATATACTTGATCAGAACATTAGTACACTCTGCTTTCTATAAGGATAGTAGTAGAAGAAAGACCCACCATACTGTATACTTTTGCTTTAAGGCTTTTAAATATCTCCTTAGCAACAAACGGGAATAAAGACATCACAGATACCACTGATTATCTTCAGAGTACAGACCAAGCATAAGGCCTTCACTTCATCCCAAGAAGCAGACATTCTAAAACAGAGCATAAGAGAGAACACAAAACCCCCAAGTCAGCACCATAGAGAAAATAAAAAGTATTCCTCCAGGTTCATATTTCCCAACTGACCAGGGCACTTACATTGAAACTCCAAAAAGATCTGCTGAAGCTGCCAATGCTAAATATTTGGGTGACCAAAGTGGAGACTGCTCCTAACCCTTGTTCAACTGCCAGATTTTATAGCATGGGATCCTGAAAGCACTATGTGAGCCCATCCCCCTCTGGAGTGAAGCCACATGCACGTATATTGGGGAAACCAGACTCTGAAGGCCAGAAAGCATATTTCCGGTAAGTGGCATGCACAGTTGGGGTCTACCACCAGAAAGACGAAAGCTTCACTCCTAAGCAGCAAGAAACTGAAAGAAATACCTAGGTCAGGGAACACAGCCCTACACCAGCCTCAGACCATGCAATCCAGTCAGATCCCAACCAAGGAAGGGGATGGCAAAGGGCAAAAGCCACCAAGAACTACCTGTGATGGTAGTGTTTCCAGGAGGTCACAACAGTGCCCAGCTAGGTCCCTAATTAAAAAAATAAACTTTCAATAGGGAAAATGTGACACTGGGCCTTGCTTCTATAGGGCAAAAAAACACTGTGGATGGTGGGGTGGAATGTCCGTTTTGTAAGTTTCCTGTCGTAACTGGGGGGGGGGGGCAGCTATCCCTCAGGTGTGGTATCTGGAGATCCTTATTTAAAGTAGAATTCCAGTTTAATGGACAATAGGACTATAGTTCTAAGACTATTTGAAATGCATTATCATTGCTGATTTAAAAACCTACACTTCTGATCAGTAGTAGTCATAATAAATGGCCAAGGAACCACCAGGAACTTATGTTTCCACTGATAAAATTAGGAAATCAGGAATAATAAAAAACTGTCCATGTTATAGTCAGTTGTCAACAGTAGTAACATTACAGAATTTGAAAATGATCAGTATTTACTAAGTTACAGAGGCAAACATGTATTAGCTCAATGAGTAGAGAGGCAGTGTACAAATTTCCATATTATAGCCTCGATTCAATTGGGTCGATGCCAAAAAAAACAGGTGACGGCATTTTTTTCAAGCACAGTAAGCTATTCAATTACTTGTGCTATAAAAAAAATACTGATAAAAAAATGTTGGATGCTAAATGTAGCAGCATTTTCACCCATTGAAAAAAAAAACAACTCTGAAAGTTGTAATTCAATTGACTTGAGTTAGACCTAAGATCTGTTAAAGGACCCACTTTAACGTGGTAAAATCTGCGGCAAGTTTTTTTTGGTGCAGAGTCCAAAAACAGATCTAAAAACAGCTGATGCATCAACTGAAAGTAAAAAAAAGTCTCCAGTGGATGTAATGATACGGGGCCCAAGCCTCATATCAATACATCCAGAGCACTGAAAAAAATGTGTCCAGTGTTAGTAGAATTAACCCTATGAGTGACAGCTGGGTATAATTGAAGATTATGCTAACGTAGTGTACAGATAATCTTAATTTTAGTAATGACAGGAGGCGAATATTTTGCTTTACTTCCTTTACTGAGAACTCCAATAGCAGCACAGTAACTCACAACTATTTACCAATCAGAACAAAGGACCTCAGCCCATATAAACCCTGGAGCAGATAAGCCACTCCTCTTTCTTTAAGTGACAACAAGTAAACAGGAAAATCGAACAACTAAAACCAACATCCTTCATCCGGACCGCCAGCCGATGACCGCACCAATGATTGCAGACCTCCTGCACCGTGTACCCCGGCTGTGATTACACTGGAAGAAAAGAAAATTAGTGAAAGACCACTGAAATTAAAATAGGTATGTCGCAATATCAGACATCACAATATACCACAATACAAACAACATACAAGCAATAGAAAACTTGAAGCATTAATATTAACCATTCCCCGCGTGTACTTACCCAGAAGAGCATAAATCCTTGGGAGGGAAGGGAGGGAAAATATTCGCCTCCTGTCATTACTAAAATTAAGATTATCTGTACACTACGTTAGCATAATCTTCAATTTTACTACATGACAGGAGGCTTCATATTTTGCATTTTTAACGCTGAGATAGTAAACAGTGAGATGCATGAGCAACTGGACGAAAATAAAAAACCCGGAAAGTATCTTCCCTGGACCAGTCCGCTGAGTGAAGAATGTCGGCAATGGAAGCACCAGCCATTGCCGCCTGGGATGCCGCTGCACCCCGAACAGAGTGCGCCCCAAACCCAGGCTCCACTCCTGCCAAAGATAAAATCCAACGTACCCACCTGGCCAAAGTGATAGCAGAAACAGGCTTATGGGGTCTCACATAAGAAACCAGAAGTTGTCCCGATTGAGATGCACGTAAAGAAGACGTGACGTGCACGTAGCGCAAAAGGGCTTCAACTACACAAAGTTGTGGAACCTCGCGAAAGAAAGGGTAAAAAACTGATGAGGAATCTGTCTTAGTTCGTCTAGAAATAACAAAAGACACTCCCTCCGGAAGGACAGAGAACCCATCTACATCAAAAGCCCTAACGTCTGAAACCCGGCGGAAAGAGACTAGACACAAAAGTAAGGTGAGTTTCGCCGAAATCTGTCGCAGGGACAGCAAGTCGTTGGACGGCCAATTCTTCAAGAAAACTAAAACAGTGTTGACATCCCAAAATTTGGAGTATTTCGGAACCGGAGGCCTGGCCAACTTAATGCCCCGAAGCTGACGGCAAACCAGAGGATCACGCCCCACAGGAATCCCCGAAACCGGGACATGCGCCGCTGAAATGGCTGAACGCACAACATTAATAGAACGATAAGAATGGCCCAGAGAAAACCTATGAGACAAAAAATTCAATATTGCTGTCACAGGGGCCGTAAAGGGATCGCAATCCCTCTCCACACACCAGCTAACCCAGGATTTCCATGCGGCAAGGTAGCATCGTCTGGTACCAGGAGCCCATGAGTCCCACAAAAGGTCCCTAGCTTCCTGTGATAGGCCCTCGACCGACCACGAGCCCCTGAAATCGCCCAAGCTACCAGAGGGAGTCTGTCCTGCAGAACAAGAGGATGAGGGTCCCCCCGATGATCCGTGAGAAGGAACGGAAAGAGAGGAAGAAGGAGCGGATCGGCAAAGGACAACTCCAGAAGATCCGGAAACCAAGGTTGACTGGGCCACAAAGGCGCGACCAACAGAAGGTCCACCTCCTGCGACCGAACCTGATGAAGGACCCTCGCCAGCATCGCAAAAGGGGGAAAAGCGTACGCCCCCGTTGTCGGCCAAGACTGAAGAAATGCGTCGACCGCCTTGCACTCCGGATCTGGAAGCCAGCTGAAGAACTCCGGAAGTTGGTGATTGTTCCTGGAAGCAAACAGATCCACCGATAACGGACCTCTGAGGAGACACAGCCGCTGGAACACTTCCACATCCAGTTTCCAGTCGCTGCTGTCTCGCCAATGACGAGAGAACCAGTCCGCCGTGCAATTCGAGGTTCCTGGTAAATATTCCGCCCGAAGGGCAATATTGCGGTCGAAACAAAACTGGTAAAGATCCTTCGCCGCCTCTGTCATATCTCGTGACCGCGCACCTCCCAGCTTGTTGACATATTGAACTGCCGAAATGTTGTCCATCCTCAACAAAATGCAACAACTGGACTTGTTCCTGGCAAAGCTGCGAATAGCGAAGGATCCTGCGATCAACTCCAAACAGTTGATGTGAAGACCTTCCTCGGCGGTCGACCAGGGGCCTCCCGTGGAGGAAGTGACGCAGTGGGCCCCCCAGCCCCAAAGACTGGCATCGGATTCCACTACAAAGTCTGGAGAAGGACCGAACACAGCTCTGCCGTTCCAGGCCTGCATATGCATGAGCCACCATCTGATCTCGGAGCGAGCCTCCTGCGATAATACCACCTGATGATCGTACGAACTTCCGGCTCGAAGATGGCGTGCCTTCAGTCTCTGGAGTGCCCGATAGTGCAGAGGACCTGGGAAGATAGCCTGGATAGACGAGGAAAGAAGACCCACAATGCGGGCCAGAAGTCGCAAAGGGACTTGATCCAGACGAAGAACCCTCCGTAGTTCCTTGCGAATCGCACCAATCTTGGACAATGGAAGGCGAAGCAGACACTGAACGGAGTCTATTTCGAACCCCAAGAACTGAACAACTTGTGCCGGTTCCAACGCCGACTTGTCTCTGTTGACCACGAACCCCAAAGATTCGAGAAAACTCACTACGTATAGTGTCTGAGAGCGAATCCTGGAGGCATCGTTGCAAAACAACAAGATATCGTCGAGGTAAATGAGGCAGCGAATGCCCAGAGACCTCAACCGGGTCACTACCGGCTTCAGCAGCTTCGTGAAACACCACGGAGCGGAACTGAGACCGAACGGAAGACAAGTGAACTGGCAAGGGCGACCCCGCCAAAGGAATCGAAGAAAACGGCGACAATGAAGAGCGATAGGGATGGACAGATAAGCATCCTTCAAATCTAGACGGGTAAACCAGTCCCCCTGCAGTAACAGGTCGCGCAAGAGATGGATGCCCTCCATCTTGAAATGCCGATACACTACAAAACCGTTGAGATCCCTTAAATTGATGACAGGACGAAAATCCCCTGTCTTCTTCCGGACGAGAAAAATGTTGCTGAAGAAACCCTTCTCGTCCGGTGCGAATTGAACAGCGCCTTTGGAAAACAGCGATTGAATCTCCGTGTCGATAAGCTCCTGATCTGCAAGAGGAAGGACTGGAACTGGAGGAGGAGACACCTGAAATGGAGGGGAACAAAACTCGATCACATACCCTCGAACAGTTTGGCGAACCCAAGCGTCCGCAGAAATCGCTTCCCAAGCCTGTAAATGAAAAGCAATTTTTCCTGCAGTAAACACAGTGAGTATGGGAGCATGCAAAAAAGAGTCGCTTACCGGCTGGAAAACGGGAGCGTCCTCTGCCTCTTTGAGTCCGTGCCCGGTCATTGCCTCTGGTGAACGAGGTGTTTCTGTAGGATGTAGCAGGGAAGAAACCGGCATTTGGTGGGTTGAATCTGGAGCCTGATGACCAAAATCTGCTGGCGGCACGGCCCCTCTGCCGACCAGCTCTCCCAAAAACACCCCTGGATGAGGGTGGACGGAAAACTTGTTTCATTGAAGACTGCGCCTTATTCAACGTGGTGAACAAATTCACATGCCTCTTCAATTCCGTAATGAAAGGATCCCCAAACAAAAGGCCATTAGCCGCTGGACCCAACTCCTTGGATCCCAGGTCCGCCAACTTGGCGTCGATTCGCAATAAAGCAGCTTTCCGGCGTTCAGTAGAGACGGCCGTATTGGCATTGCCCAGAAGACAAATGGCCCTTTGGGCCCATTCACGGACAGCATTCGCATCCAGCGGATCCCCTTGAGCCAAAGACTGATCTGAGAAATACAAAATCTTCGCCAAAGGTCCCAGGACGTCCAGCAACTTATCTTGTGCAGACTTCAATCCCTTCTCAATTCCTTTTCTAGGGTCTCGACCGGACCGGGACATAAAGGTGAGGACGGTTTGATCAAAATCAGGAGTTACAGCCACCTTGTCAGGAATAACTGGTCTCGGACATTCAGCTCTCAGTCTACTCCTGACCTCCCGGTCGAGAGGTTGTCGGAGCCAATAATGCATGTAGCGAGACAGGTGTTCAGGTAAATTCCATTCTGCCGACCTGGGATGCCGAATAAAACGAGGGTCAAACAGCCGATTGCCACGGTCATCATAGAAGGTGTCATCACCCTGGCCAGAAGACCCCGGTCCCTCAGGAAGTGCCTCACGCTCCATCACCACAGACTCTTTAACATAAGGAGAGGGGGAAGTTGGAGTACAGTCCCAAACACAGTCATCCTCAGAAGCCGATCCCCGTGCCTGCCATTCATCCACAACATCCAATGGAAAAGGAGATGATGATGATTCGTCCTCAGGATACCGAAATGGAGGGGAAGATATAGAATCCAAAACGTCCACCCGTCTGGACTTCTTCAGCGGAGTTTTCCCTTTAGCACCACAAGTGGTATCGTCCTTCCATGCTCTCTTAGCGGCAGGAGTGCCCTCTGAAGCAGATGGGCCTGAAATAGGAGCGTCATCCCCAGAAGGACGTTCAGAAGGATCCTCGGAAGGACAACGAGACAAAGCCCGCGCCAGCGCTTTCTCCACTGAAGCGGCAACGGCAGCATCAATCAAAGCCTGAAAATCCTGGGAATCAGCCATCTGTAGAGGAAAACAGGAGCAGTATAAGACAGACGCCAAACCACTCCAAACCGGAAGGCGACCACCTGCCAGACAACTGGGGCTCACCCAGAAGGAATGCCACAAAGGTGAGGCAGTATTGTTTTTTTTTTTTTTTTTTTTTTTTTTTTATAGTATAAGGAGGGGATCACCCAAAGGAGAATAACGCTCCCTCAACAAACATGCAAGCATGTGTCAGAAAGGGCTGCACAAAGGCAACAAATATAAAGGCTGAGGAACCAGCCAAAGAGGGGCTCACCCAATGTCCCAACACCAGGGGCTCACCCTGACTCCTGAATACCGTAGAACAGGATTATGGTAGTAATGTAATTGTTGGGAGACCCAGGAATGAAGGGGCTCACCCCAGTTGAATAGCAGGGCTCACCCACCAGAAATAAATGCCTTATATTTGAAACAGGTAACAGGATGTAATGTAACAATAGAATAGAGCTTGTAGTGAACTTGAAATGTAATGAATTGGAAGAGCCTGGAGACAGTAACAGTAGGGGCTCACCCTACAATGGAAGGGCCAACAAGCCCCACAAATCCCCTAAGGCCAGAGCGTGAAGTAGGGGAAACTCCAAACGACCCCACATAGCAACAGCTACAGGAGGCCGTAAACTCCGCCGCGACCGGAGCCACCCGGTCCCGGGGGAGTAGTGAAACAATATGGCCGCCGAGAATCTCGTAGCGCACGAGATCCAAGATGGCCGCCAACCCAAGACACGATCCGCGGACCGACACAGCACAAACGTGGAGGATGATGAGTGCACCCGCCGGCAAGCCTTTCCTACCAACCACCAGCAGAGAGAACAAACCCCCGTGCCGCCTCAAATAGAACCGAGGGGCACGCAAGCCAAGTAGGTCAGTAGGAAAAGCCCAACCGGTGCACCCAAGCCTGCATAGGGGAAAAAAGGAACGGAACGCTAGAGTAGCAAGAACAACAGCGATGAGGAGAGCAATAAGTGCAGGTGACAAGAATACAGGAACGGAACGCTAGAGTAGCAAGAACAACAGAGATGAGGAGAGCAATACATGCAGGTGGAAAGAACACCCATACAAGGAGACCCTAAGCAAACAAAACGTACAAACACAGTAAATCCACCATAACAGTAATTAGCAAATCTGCACACTAAGACTACATTAACAGAAAAACCTCCCACTAAAATGACTTTTTTTGTTAGCATTTAGAGAAACAGGTAGTGGAAGAAAATAACCTGACCTGTGCAGCCTTGGAGCAGCAAAGAAAGAGGAGTGGCTTATCTGCTCCAGGGTTTATATGGGCTGAGGTCCTTTGTTCTGATTGGTAAATAGTTGTGAGTTACTGTGCTGCTATTGGAGTTCTCAGTAAAGGAAGTAAAGCAAAATATGAAGCCTCCTGTCATGTAGTAAAATTACCACTCTGGCATGCACAGGGTTAATCTGACTAAGGTACAAAACAGCCATTGACAAGAAACCCTTACCAGTAATCCAGATATCCAGGTGAGTCTTCAACACCTTTGTCAGCTACTATTCATCTTCTTTGGTCTTCCCTCTTCTTTCTCACTTGTTTCTCTCCATCTTCTTTCTTCTACTGTTCCTTTGTCATCTTTTCCTTCTCTCATTCCTGTAAAAGAAATTAGTGACCCAAACATAATTCTGTGCACAGTTTAACCCCTTGAATGCCAGAGGGGTACACAACACATTGCAGAGTAATGTGTTGTGCTTCTCTCTGTCACTCAAAGGGTTAGCATTGCACAGATGTCAGAGTTAAAAATGTAGAAGATGCCAAAAGATTAAAATCATCACCCTATAAATCCACTGATAAGTAACATATGTTGTCCAAGAAAAGAATAAACTCTAGTGCCAAAAACTGATGAAAACAAATATGCCCCCTTTGTGTTCTCAGCCTTAGTGCCTCACAGGTGATTCTCTTTCTAGTGTGAGGGAATTTTGAACAGAGACTGCCTTTATATATACGTAAGTACACATCCCAGCCAATGGCTGTGAGTTATTTTGAACAGAAGCTGCCCAAATAAAGAGGCAGCCTCTGTTCAAAATTCCCTCCCACTGGAACAGGCGTCGGCCCATGAGGTACTAAGGGGGGGTTCTGCCTACTTTACCTTTCTCCGACACCAACAGCAGTGGAGAAGACAAAGGGAGCATAGTTATTTCCATAAGTTTTTGGCACTTGAGTTTACTCTTTTTTTTTTTTGGACAACATATATTACTTATCAGCGGATTTATGGGGTAATGATTTTAATTGTTTGGCATCCTCTACATTTTTAACTCCGACATCTGTGTAATGCTTAATGCTTTGATTGACAGAGATGTATGCAGTGCATTGCTCTGCAATGCGTTGAGTATCCCGCTAGCACTCAATGGGTTAAACTATGCACAGATGTCAGAATTTTGAGATTTCTTACAAAGAGTTCAGGTGCATGGGAGGAACAATGAAGAGCTTCTCAGATCTCAGAAGATTTTGACTTGATTACAAAGAAATCATTCTGTTTGACAACACATTTTTGAGTACCTGTGGTTCAGTGTTATATTTTTTATCATTAAATCAAGTATTTTATGCCATAACTGATATAAGTGCTTCTGTCCTGTAAGGTAAGGTTCAAGCTACATAGGTAATTTCCAGGCTTCCAAGTTCACTCTAAGGGTGAACAGTTTTACTATTCACTTCAGTTAAACAGCATTTTAATGTTTTTCTTTTATTATTATTAATGTTCATGTTCACTATTGTACCTATCATTGGACATTATATCAGACATACTATTTTTTTCTCTGTTTTGTAAAATAGTCAGAGCTAAAAAAACTGCTATATGGCCTGTGCTTCTTCCATGCGTTGGTTCAAGAAAGAAGGAAATTTGGACCCCTGGGATGGAATATTCCCTATGAATTTAATGAGACTGATATGAGAATCAGTGTGCAGCAACTTCATATGTTTTTAAATGAATATGAGGTAAGACTATGATCACAAAAATGACACATTGAAGTAAATAACAATCTTGTAAACTTTTTACAGCATATTAATAATATGTACTCTGCAACAATGTATTTATTTTATTTAGAAAACATTTTACCAGGAAATATACATTGAGATTTCTCTCATTTTCAAGTATGTCCTGGAGAGCTTTTACAGTAAAGAGTAACATATTTACACAAAATAAATATAGTTGATACATAGTTCATAGTTGTTGAAGCTTTAGAGAAAGATTTAGGCGTACTAATCAACAATATACTTCACAGCAGTTTGCAGTTTCACTCAGCTGCTGCAAGAGCCAGTTAGGTTATTATCATGTATAGACTCACGGTATGGGAATATAATTATTCCTCTATATAAATCCTTGATAAGACCTCATCTGGAATATGGAAAATATATTGGATCCCGGTTCTTAAAAATATATTATTGGCCTGAAAAAAGTGTAGAGATATGCGACAAAACTTATAATGGGATTGGATGATCTCAGTTATAAAGAGGCACTAGCCAAACTGGGTTTGTTCACATTAGGGAAAGCACGTCTAAAAGGGTGATTAACATATACAAATAGATTTGAGGATAATACAAAGAGTTATTTAGTCAACAAGCTGAGCTGACCTTGTGATGCTATGCTTACAGATACTGTAGTCGTTTTCTAAAAAGTAATGGATACCATTCTAGCTCATAACAATATTGAGAATTATGACAGTTGGTTTCAAAGCCGAGGGGATGTCTTTCCAGGAAAATATCTAACTGCAATTTGGAGTCCAGAAGGAATTTTATTACCCACTTGGGGCTTAATTGAAAATTGCTTCAATGTTTTTGAATTGTTTGTTTTTTTTGCCTTCTGCTGGATAGACAGGGGAGAAATGGCATGGGCTGGATTTGATGGACACATATTTTTTCAGCCTCATCAACTATGTTGCTTTGTGACTACCATTGTTGATCCAAATGATTGTAAACAAAAAACAATTTCCAATTTTGTAAAAAATATATATATATAAATAAATAAAGATAAACCTAATGCGCCACACTAAGTATCAGAATATCATCACCTAAATATAATAAATATTGTATCACAAGACAGCCACAGAATATAAATTAACACCACCACTGTATGTGTTACAGGAATTGAAAAATAAAAAACTAAATATTCCTGCGCCTAAAATAGACAAATGATAAGTAATAGTGTGGAGACCAGAAATATGAATGTAAGGTATTAATATACTGAACACTCATTATATTGTGACAGTATAAAAGATGATGGTATAGTTGCACAATCACAGCCAAACAGAAATGAAAAGAAATTTAGAAAAGGGAAATTCTCGTGTGTTCTTTCAACTGCAAAGTTATAATCTTATAAAAAAAAAATTATACAGTGAAATACTATTTCAACGTATAGCGGAACAATATGCAGCTGATGTAATCTACAACATTGTAGCAACAAGAAACACACGTAAGATGGAGAAGGGGAGATGACTATCACTATACAACAATATAAAACAATGTTAGGTAATAGTAACACTTTATTCAATGTAAATGAGTACTTAATTCGAGAGAGAACCGTGTAAGCAGTCAAGCGTGGTCTCACAAGTAACATAAAATATATATATAAGCAACTCGCAAAACCGCAACTGCTACAGAACACCCAGTCCCCTGCTGAGCAACCTATAAAAGAGAGCGCATCTAAAAAAAAAGGATATATATTTAAAGGGATGTGCAGGTAAAACGATTACGGATACTTGGCAGAGCTTGGGCTTGGCAGAGGATGTGACAGGCTTATTTTTGCATTGTTGAAGCTCCTGTAACTGTTGCTTTGCGTCTGGGAGCCAAAACTGTAGGGTGATGGCCATAGGTAGCATAGAACGGTGATGTCTGTATAGTATGATGGAAATGATTATTTCTATAGTACGCAAATTCTGCTTGTGGTAGTTGTCGATACCAGTTGAGAGGAGAAGCAACATACGTATTGTTCTAGAGTCTGGTTTGTACGTTCGGTTTGTTCATTGGTCTCAGGGTGGTAGCCAGAGGAAAGATTACTCTGAACTTGTAGACCAGAACAGAATGCTTTCTAGAATTTTGAGGTAAATTGTGATCCTTGATCAAACATAATTGAGTAGGTAGGGTACTAGGTATAGGCAAAATAATTCACATAGGAATAGAGAAGTGGTGAGAGCTGCAGTGGGTAGTCTTCATACGGGAATAAAATGTGCCATCTTAGTAAAACGGTCAACTAATACAAATATGGTATTGTGGTGTTCAGATTTAGGCAAGTCCACAATAAAGTCAAGTATTACCTCTCTCCATGGACCAGTAGGGACAGGTAATTGATGGAGATGTTCAGAGGGTTTAGCATGTTTGCTCTTGGAACATTTGCAGGTGTCACATGAGTAAACAAAAAATATGATATCTTGTGTCATGCCTGGCCACCAGAAAACTCTTTGAATACTTTTTGTAGTCTTGGTGATCCCGCCATGCCCTGCAGAAGGAATATCATGGAAGACATGAAGAACTTCTTGCCGTATCGCAGAAGGAGCGTACATAGCATTCTGTCTGTACAGAAAACCACTGGTGTAAGTCGGTGAGTAAAGTTGCACCAAGTCAGGTGACTGTGTGGACAGCTGTTGTATTTTAGTTAGTAAGTATTTTAGTTACTAAGTAATGGTGCGGGAGAAGAATGGTGACCAGAGGAGTAGAGGGAGCAACAGATGGGCTATACATCCTGGACAATGCATCGGCTTTTCCATTCTTGGATCCAGGCCTGTAGGTTATATGCATCTGTGAGAAGAAGAGGGCCTATTTGGCCTGCCTGGGACAAAGCTGACGGGCTGACAGGAGATATTCCAGATTATGATGGTCTGTAAATATGGTTAACACCGTAACCCCTCTAACAGATGACGCCATTCCTTCAAGGCTTGTTTGATAGCTATCAGTTCCTTGTCTCCAATATCATTATTCTGTTCTGTGGCAGTAAGACATTTGGAGAAATACACCATCAGGAGTTACTGTTCCTTGAGTCCTCATTTCTGTGAGAGCACAGCATCAGAGGTGATATTGGAGGAGTCCACCTCCAAAAAGAACAGCTTAGATATGTCAGGTTGATGAAGAACAGGGAACTGTATGAATGCTGAGTTGAGTGTGTCAAAGACCATTTTGGCCTTTAAAGGCCAGTAAAAAAGGACCTCATTCTTAGCCGGTAAGAGAAGTTATTAGAGGTCCCGAATGAAAGGGTGATAAAATTGGCAAAGCCAATAAATGTTTGGACAGCCTTCTTGCATAACCCAAAGGGCATAACCGTATACTTGAAATACCCATAACGAATATGAAGAGCCATCTTCCACTTATCTCCCTTCCGTATATAGATGGGATTTTAAGATCCTCATAGGTCGAACTTCATGAAGATTTGTGCAGTATAAACTTCTTCTAATAATTCTGGGATCAAGGGCAATGGATTACGGCTCTTCACAGTTATTTTGTTTAGTTTCCTATAATTAATACATTGTCACAGACACCCATCTTTCTTGGGGACAAAGAAAATGCCCTCCCCAGCAGGGGACGTAGAAGGACCGATGAACCCTTGTTGAAGACGTTCTGTTATATAAGCTTGTAGGTGTTGAGATTCTGGACTGGACAATGGGTAGATCGCAGCTCTGGGAAGAAGGTCTATTGAGAAGTCAAAGGTCATTGTGGGGGTAACACAGCAGCTTCCTTCTTGTCGAATACGTCAGAGTAAGCCTGATACTGAGTAGGCTGAGAAGAGACACAGGAAAAGGATGCCAAAGAGACATTGCTGGAGGGCAAACATCCTTTCTTGCAATAAGGGGAACAATTGCTAACAGTGACTGAGGACCACTCAATCAGCAGATCATGTGTTCTTAGCCAGAGTGTAACGGTTTGTTCAACACTCAGACACAGTGGGTTAGGATAAAACATAGTTTTATTGAAATCGTAAAATAATAAGATAACCTTCACAGGCCCTGTAGTACTTAGCAGAATATTACAGACACAAGACAGGTTATATATATATATATGCCTACACAGGTCCAGTATAATTTGAAAGTCCATAGTGGTCTTATACTGACACAGGTCAGGCAGGAATGGGTGTATACCCAGAGCAACAGTTCAGCATGGGTTAAAGTTCTCCAATGGGTATAATCAGTCTCTGTGCAGAGAAGACTGTGGTGAGTTCTCTTAGTAACGCCCAGTATAGTAGAATAGCGCAATGTAGGAGACTGCCAAGCAGTAACGGAGACCAGCGTACTTGCACTCTGCCAGAGTGGTAACTGAGACTAAGGATTACTGCCGTAGCAGTCACGGAGGCAACACAGATGCTCTGCAAGAGCTTAAACGGAGGACTCAGCAAATGGCACACTGCAGTAGCAGTAACGGAGGCAACACTGAGACTCTGCAAGGGCTTAACGGATAGTTCAGCCAATGGCACACTGCCGTAGCCATAACTTAGGCAACACTGAGACTATGCAAGAGCTTAACGGATAGTTCAGCCAATGGCACACTGCCGTAGCATTAACGGAGGCAACACTGAGACTCTGCAAGAGCTTAATGGATAGTACAGCCAAAGGCACACTGCCATAGCAGTAACGGAGGCTCTGCAACAGTTAACGGAGAACACAGCCAATGGCACACTGCCATAGCAGTAACAGAGGCAACATGGAGGCTCTGCAAGAGTTAACGGAGGACACAGCCAATGGCTTAGTGCTTGTGCCAGTAATGGACACTAGGCCCCCAAGCACAGTGGTAGTCAGAATGTCACCCAAGCGACACAGCGAACACTGGAAAAGGAGAACCGGGTCGAGACATGGAGCAGGAATGTCAGCCAGGCCGGGTCGAATCACGGAGCAGGAACGTCAGACAAGCCGGGTCAGATCACAGAGCAGGAACGTCAGACAAGCCGGGTCAGATCACGGAGCAGGAACGTCAGCCAGGCTGGGTCAAATCACAGAGCAGGAACATCAGACAAGCCGGGTCAGATCACGGAGCAGGAACATCAGCCAGGCCGGGTCGAATCCCGGGAGCAGGAGACAAGAAGCAAAGTAGTCAAACGAGGCCAAGTCGGTACACTGGAATCCACAAAGCTCAAGTAGGCACTGGTACAGGAACACCACGAAAGGGCACCGGATAGGTGCCAGAGCCCATCATATAAAGGCCATACTGGGCGGGCCAACTGCAGATCAACCAATGGGATCATCGCACAGCCAAAACTGAGAGAAGGGAGCACAGGCACCGTGATAGTACCCCCCCTCTCCTGGAAGAGGGACCTGGTTTCTGGGGATATTTAGAGTGAAAATTGCGCAATAATCTAGGGGCATGAAGGTGCTTCTGATCAACCCATGAACACTCTTCAGGGCCATAGCCCTTCCAATGGACCAAATATTGCAATTTTCCTCTAAATCTCCGTGAATCAATTATGCTTTGAACTTCGTACTCCTCTTGGCCCTAAACGTCCACAGGACCAGGAACCACCGGAGTGGTAGTGTAGCGGTTGCATACCAGAGGTTTTAACAGGGACACATGGAACACATTATGTATGCGCATAGATGCTGGGAGTTCCAAGGCATATGAGACAGGATTAACTTTACGGATCACCCTGAAGGGACCAATGAACCGGGGAGCCAACTTATTGGACGGAACTTGCAAATTAAGGTTTCTGGAGGAGAGCCATACCCTGTCCCCAACCTGAAAGGAGACCGCTGGTAGCCGTCTACGGTTAGAGTGGCGCTGATGACGCTGGAATGACTGACTGAGGGCCCTCTGAACCTGTGCCCATGTGGAGCGGAGTTGCTCGATATGCTCGTCCAGAGCTGGAATCTGTTGCGACTGGAATGAGTCTGGGAGCAAGCATGGCTGGAACTCTGCCCACGGCAACAGGTCTGCCCAATTATCATGATGATCGGTAACAAAACAGCGCAGGAACTGCTCCAGTCCCTGATTGGCGCGCTCAGCGACTCCATTGGTCTGGGGATGGTAGGCGGAAGAAAAGAACAGTTGAATGCCCATTTGGCCACAGAATGCCCTCCAGAATCTGGACACGAATTGGCTCCCACGGTCAGGCACCAAAACTCTAGGAACCCCATGCAACCGGAACACTTCTCTCGCAAAGACCACTGCCAGCTCCTGGGCTGAGGGGAGACCAGAAAGGAGTACAAAATGAGCCATTTTAGAAAATCTGTCAACCACCATCAGAATAAACGAATAACCCCTGGACACTGGCAGCTCTGTCAGGAAATCAATGGATACTTTACACCAAGGGTGCTCGCCATTAGATACAGGTTGGAGTAAGCCCACTGGGAGGTGTCTAGGGGTTTTGGCACTAGCACAGGTGGTACAGGCTGCAGTAAATGTGGAGCAATCGGCTTGAAGGGAGGGCCACCAAAATACTTGTGAGAGAGACCATTTTAATTGATCCCTCCCAATATGCCCAGCAGCCTTAGAAGAGTGATATGTTTCAAGCAAACAGGTACGAAATGGCTCATCCACAAAACACTTGCCCACTGGGGTTTCTGGGGGTGCCGTAGCCTGGGTAGCCAAAATCTCTTCCCCCAGTGGCGAAGTGATACTAGTATGTAGTACTAGGCTTAATAATAGATACGGGGGTCTCATCCTTCTCCATCTCTGGCCCAAATTGTCTAGACTGGGCATCAGCCCTAACGTTTTTAGAGCCCGATAGGTAGGATACTACAAAATTAAAATGGATAGAAACAGTGCCCATCTGGCCTGACAAGAGGACAATCTTTTTGCCTCTGAGAGATAAGTCAGATTCTTGTGATCAGTTAAAATTAATACGGGGGTTCTTGTACCCTCCAGCAGGTGGCACCATTCTTTTAAGGCGAGAATGATAGCCAGAAGTTCTCTGTCGCCAATTTCATAGTGACTTTGGGCACTAGATAGTTTCTTTGAGAAGAACCCACATGGTCTCAGAGTACCCCCCGCAACTGGGCGCTGAGACAGTACTGCCCCTACCCCTATTTCCAAGGCATCAACCTCCAACGTATATGTCAGGGAAGGATTGGGGTGGGACAGTACAGGAGCAGATGCAAATGTGGATTTTAATGTTTCAAAAGCGTACTCAGCTGCATCAGACCATTGGGATGGATTAGCACCCTTGTGCGTAAGGTCAGACAGAGGTTTAACAATCGTGGAGAAGTTTTGGATAAACTTCCTTAATAATTGGCAAAGCCAAGAAAGCGCTGAATTGCTTTTAACCCCTGTGAGTTTCTCCTGGTCCATGGCAATACCATCATTAGAGATCACGAAACCCAAGAAAGGCACTTTGGACTTGTGAAACTCTCACTTTTCCAATTTACAGAATAGTTTATTCTTGCATTAATGAAGCAAGACTTCGGACACATCCTTGATGTGTTGGGACAGATTAGTCGAGTGTATGAGTATGTCATCGAGGTAGACTACTACACAGGACTGAAGCATATCAAGGAGGATATCATTAATATATTCTTGAAATACAGCAGGTGCGTTGCAGAGACCAAATGGCATGACTAGGTATTCATAATGTCCTGATCTGGTATTAAATGCCATTTTCCACTCATCCCCAGCTTTTTTTCTGCTCAGGTTATAGGCGGCCCGTAGATCTAGTTTCGTGAAAATGGAAGACCCTTTTAACCTGTCAAATAGTTCCGTAATGAGTGGTATGGGGTAGGCATTCTTGGACATGAGTTTATTTAATCCACGGTAATCAATGCAAGGCCTTAACTCGCCATTCTTCTTTTTTACGAAAAAGAAGCCAGCACCAGCAGGAGAGGTAGACTTGCGTATAATCCCTCTTTTAAGGGCGTCATCAATGTAATCCTCCATAGCCCTATTATCACGGTGCCCGTGATCTTCCTCTGTCACTCTTTGCTGTGGTGCGCTCCCATTGGCTGAGCTTGTTTGGCCCGCCCAGTATGGCCTATTTATACCCGGGCTTTGGCACCTGTCAGGTGCCCTTTCGTGGTGTTCCTGAGCCAGTGTTGCTGTTGCTGTGTTCCAGTGTTCCTGCTTCCTGTGTACCGATTTGGCCTGTTTGACTACACTCCTTGTTTCCTGCTCCGTGATCTGACCTGGCCTTGCTGACATTCCTGCTTGTGTCCCGACCCGGCTTGTCTAAGAATCCTGCTCCGTGACCTGACCCGGCCTGGCTGACTTCCTGCTCCTTGACCCGTACCGGCTCGTTGCTGACCCAGCCTCTGTTCCTGCCGTTGCTGCTTGGTGTCACCTAGGCGACATTCTGACTTCCACTGTGCTGGTGGCAGGACTAGTCGTGTATTGGCCTCCGTTAACACTTGACGAGCCGTGCCTCTGTTCTCTGAGCCTCCGTTAACACTTGCAGAGCTGTTCTCCGTTCCCTGAGCCTCCATTTACGCTTGCAGAGCTGTGTCTCCATTCCCTGAGCCTCCGTTAACACTTGCAGAGCCGTTGTCTCCGTTCACTGAGCCTCCATATTACACTTGCAGAGCTGCTGTCTCCATTCACTGAGCCTCCATTAACACTTGCTGAGCCGTTGCCCTGAGTCTTCTGCTACACTTGCTGAGCTGGTTACCTTGCAGAGCCCATGTACAGGGCGGTGGCTCTTGCTGTCTATCTTGCAGTGTAGTCGGTCTCTGTTACTGCGCCCGCGGGAGGCGCTATTGGCTCAAGCTCTTACAGTGTTTAATCTCCGTTACTACGCCCGTGGGGGCTATTGGCTCTAGCTCTTGCAGTGATTAGTCCCCGTTGCTACGTCCGTGGGGGCTATTGGCTCTGATATCTTCGCTCTTGCAGTGATACTAGTCTCAGTTAAACGCCCGTGGGGGCTATTGGCTCAAGCTCTTGCAGTATAGTTTGTCTCCGTTGCTACGCCCGTGGGGGCTATTGGCTCTAGCTCTTGCAGTGTGGTTATCTCCGTTGCAACGCCCGTGGGGGCTTCTGGCTCTAGCTCATCTCTAGCAGAGTATTTGGCCTCAGTTCCTGTTCTGCCTAAGCAGCTATCTCTGTTCAATAGACTGACGGTGTTGTTTCATCTAGCACCACTTGTTGCTCTATTACCACCTTAGGCGTGTCAAACACCACAACAGAGACTGATTGACTTTTATGTACTTTAACCATTGAATACCCTTATGTTTATATGCCTGTCCTGTGACAGTATATGTATATTTATTTCCACTGTATACTGTGCCTGAGAAGGCATCTGTAAACCTCTGTTCTTTCTATTATGCTGTATTGCCTATAGAGGGCGGTCTTAATCGTTTTATTAATAAAACTGTGTTTTATTCTAACCTGCTGGTCTGAGTGTCCTACAAAACCGTTACACCTATTCTCCTCGCACAATAGTGGGTACGTGCGACCCCTGGGGGGCACGATGCCCGGAGGCAAATCAATGGCGCAATCGTATGCTCTATGTTAGGGCAATGCGCTAGCCTCTCCCTTACTGAACACGTCACTGAATTTGCTGTATTCAGCTGGCATGGAGGGAGAGGTACATAAAATCTTAACTGGATGCGACACACAATGCTCCATGCAATACTCAGACCAAGATGTGATCTCACACTTCTGCCAATCAAACTGGGGATTGTGCAAATGGTAACCATGGGAACCCCAGAATGACGGCATGATGAGGAGAATGGATTATCTGAAATCGTTGTTCCTCCTTGTGGAGGGCCCCAATAGTCATAGAAATAGGATTAGTTTCCATAGTTATCTGAGCTGGTTCTAGCAGTCTGCCATCAATGGCTTCAATGGCTAAAGGAGATTCCCTCTTGACCAACGGAATCTTATGTAACGCAGCAAATGAATTATCCATAAAGTAACCGGCTGCGCCGGAATCCACCAGGGACAGAACCTCAAATGGCTGTTCTGCCCATGAAAATACCACCTGGATTGTGGGTTTCTGTGTACTTGGATCTAGGGACTGCTGAACACCACCTAGGGCCTGTCCCCCAAGGTACCCTAGGTGCGTTCGTTTCCCGGACGTACAGGACAGGTACGTAAGAGGTGCCCAGCTTTGCCACAGTATAAACATAGGCCCTGCCGTCTGCGGTGTGCCCGTTCCTCCTTAGTAAGTTTGGTGAACCTGAGTTGCATTGGTTCACAGGACTCATGTAAACGATCAGGAGGCATGGGAGGCGAGGGAGGCATTGGTGGGTTCAAAAAACTGTTTTGCCCACAGTTTCTAGGCCGTGGCCTACGGTCTTTAACCATACGTCTCTCATGAATACGGGAGTCAATTAGGATGACATAATCAATGTACTCGTCCTGATCACTGGGTACTTCTCTAGCAGCAGTTTCATCTTTAATGTGGTTGGCAAGTCCTTGAGCAAAGGCTGCCACCAACACCTCGTTATTCCACCCTACCTCTGCTGTCAATGTACGGAATTCTATGGCATAATCGCCCACAGTATGACTGCCCTGTTGTATCTCCATCAACCGTTTGGCAGCAGAGGCGACTCTACCAGGAACTTCAAATACTCTCCGAAACATACGTACAAACTCCCTGAAGTCCCTGGTACAAGGTTTAGCATTTTTTCCACAGTGGATTGGCCCATGCCAAGGCTCTGCCCGCCAATAATGATATCATGAACCCAACCTTACTACGGTCATTAGGGAAGGCATGAGGGGTTAGTTCCAGAAATATCTCCAGTTGATTAATAAACCCTCTGCACAGGGTGGGTTCGCCATTGTATCTGAGTGGTAGTGAAGCAGATGCCGTTTAGCCCTTTAGCTGATGCAACAGTAGTCAAGGAATGACTCTTCGGTGTCAAAACTGGGGGAACCACCGGATTCTGAATCGGTTTATCGAGCTGCACCGTACGCTCAAGTAACGTTTGAATAGCCAGTGCCAACTGGTCCAAACGCTGCTCGCGTACATCCATCCTCCAGTGGATGTTCTGTGAATTTCCTTCACCTTTACTGTCTGAGGTCATGGCCCTTTCGTACAGTAAAGGTTAGGATAAAACACAATTTTATTGAAATCGTAAAATAATAAGATAACCTTCACAGGCCCTGTAGTACTTAGCAGAATATTACAGACACAAGACAGGTTATATATATATATATATATATATGCCTACACAGGACCAGTATAATTTGAAAGTCCACAGTGGTCTTATACTGACACAGGTCAGGCAGGAATGGGTGTATACCCAGAGCAACAGTTCAGCATGGGTTAAAGTTCTCCAATGGGTGTAATCATTGGCAACACTGAGACTCTGCAAGAGCTTAACGGATAGTTCAGCCAATGGCACACCGCCGTAGCAGTAATGGAGGCAACACTGAGACTCTGCAAGAGCTTAACGGATAGTACAGCCAAAGGCACACTGCCGTAGCAGTAACAGAGGCAACACAGAGGCTCTGCAAGAGTTAATGGAGGACACAGCCAATGGCACACTGCCGTAGCAGTAACGGAGGCAACACGGAGGCTCTGCAAGAGTTAACGGAGGACGCAGCCAATGGCACACTGCCGTAGCAGTAACGGAGGCAACACAGAGGCTCTGCAAGAGTTAACGGAGAGTTAATGGAGGACACAGCCAATGGCTTAGTGCTTGTAACAATAATAGACACTAGGCCCCAAGCACAGCGGTAGTCAGAATGTCGCCCAAGCAACACAGCGAACACTGGAACAGGAGAACCGGGTCAAATCACGGAGCAGGAACGTCAGACGAGCCGGGTCAGATCACGGAGCAGGAACGTCAGCCAGGCCGGGTCGAATCACGGGAGCAGGAGACAAGAAGCAAAGTAGCCAAACAAGGCCAAGTCGGTACACTGGAATCCACAAAGCTCAAGTAGGCACTGGTACAGGAACACCACGAAAGGGCACCGGATAGGTGCCAGAGCCCAGCATATAAAGGCCATACTGGGCAGGCCAACTGCAGATCAACCAATGGGAGCATCGCACAGCCAAAACTGCACAGGGAGCACGGGCACCGTGATACAGAGAAGACCCAGGATGAGGGGAAAAAGATGGGAAGGCACAACATAAAAGTGGATCTCTTCTCTATGTAGTTTGGAAGACAAGAGACATGCTGGCTGAGTCTCAAGGACAATGGGTCCTGACTGAAAGCTGCTTTTATCACCTATCTGTACAGTGAGGGGCTGTGTCTTGTTCATCACACTAGTATCCCCTACCTGTGAACTAAGTCTTGGTTAATAAAGCAGCCACTGACTCCGGAATTGATAATGGCAGACACCTCACTCTGTTGGTCTTTCCACTGGAGGGTGACAATAATAGATAAATAAGTAGATGTAGCAACAGGAGAGGTAAGGGAAGTGAGGAACAGGCAGCTCCTACTTTGGAAAGGATGAGGTCTGGAAGGACATAATCTCAAAAGATGTCCCCACAGTGCAGGCAAAGGTGAAAATGCCAATGATGCTTCAACTCTGATCTGGATATAGGATTGCATACTAGTCCCAAATGCCTGGGTTCCTCCAAGGGTGTAGAAGACATGCTTATATAGCTTTCAGGAGGAAGAGAAGGGTAGCTGTTCTTTCACGTCATCTCTCCATCAGTCTATGGTCTATGTAGACTACAGATGTAGTGTATCCTCTAGAGATGAGAGTAAGGACATTCTGGCTAGTTCATTCTTGAGGGCTTCAGATATCCCCAGCCTGTACTGGTCGAATAGGTTGGCCTCATTCCACTAGGAGTCACTGGACAAACGGCGTTAGTCTGTAACTTAAAGGAAACTGACAAAAAACACAGAGGGGTGCCAATAGTGTGTTATCCGATAGGACAGTATAGCAATTAGCACTATATCAGATGCACTCACATTAGCAAGTAGTTTTGTCAAGCATATGCTAGCAACCAACAAATATTGCATGCAGGGTACTTTACCCATCCCTGCTTGGGTATGGATGATGTGTCCTCTGCAGATGTTCCTTTGGTGTCTTCCAGTAGTGTCCAATAAGATTCATATATCCAAAATAAAATATGAAAAAAATAAAAGGAAAAAAAATCTAAAAAGTAGTCAATCCGATCTGGTACCAAAAATGTACTTAAAACAATACAGGCACAATGGAAGTAAAGGCACAATGGTACGCGTTTCACTGCATACAAACTGTTTATCAACAGACAACAATACTAGATATACTGCTGAGTAGGCCTTGGTGATCAATGTGATAGAGTACTCTGGACGGGGAGCATTGCTGGCTGGTGGTGGCTGCTCTTGGGAAGCCTTGCTGCGTCCTAGGCTGAGTTAGAGATTCTCGCCACATGGCCAGATTAGTGCTGAGCAGAGGAGCCAGCCCGCACCCCTTATGACAACCCAATAAACAGCAGTTACTCACTGAGACAAGAATCAGGGATTACAGAAACCTTCCAGTATAGTTGTCTCTGTTGATAAGTGGAGCAGGAGAGGACAGGATCCAGGAACAGCAAGTTTGACTCTACTAGGGTTGATGGAATGAGGCTCGACCAGTGGTCGAGGGAAGACAGTGCTCGACTGGATGTCAAGGAAGTCAAACTTGACTTGAGGTCCAGGAAGTCGAACTTGACGGATTGTTGAAGAAGTCGAACAAGCCAGGGTCACAATCTAGTTGGCAAAGGCTGTACACGTGGCGCAGGCAGAAGGAGAGGCAATAAACAGAGCCAAGGTCAATACCGGAAAGCACGGTTACAGAGACAAATCAAATAACATAAGGGAAAAATAGGGAAGAACATGACACATATAAAGCACCCACAGCCTTCTAAAATACCAGCCATGTGTCCAGGACAGGACTATTTCTCTGTAGTAAATGATGGGCCCAAAACTGTGGCTCCCTAGACAATAGGGTAATGGCTGTACAGACCTTGACAAAATCAGTGGCATATGTATGAGGGTTGACAAAGAATAAGAACTCACAGACGTGACAAAGGACCTATATTTGGTTTTATCACAATTAAACCGATCAGGAAGCGGTACTCTGAGTTCTGTGATATGAAGGCCCTCACTCCCTGGAACCGAAGGGCCGCCAGAGGCAGAAGTGTGGTATGCCAGGCTGGAAGACATGACATTTTTGCTGTATATGGGCCTGATTGGTTTGTAACTTCTTTACAGCGAGGGTTAGGGCTGAGATACGGTTCCCCAGAGTGTTATGGGTCTCAATGAGCCCTGCAGGTTCCATCCTGAGGAATTGATCTGTTGTACTCTTAGCTACCTGAATACTAGCTCTGTGCAGAAGGAGCTGCACAGAGAATAAAAAGCAGCTAGGTTTATATAATAGGAGAAGGAACAGCTGAAACCCCAGGAGGGAGGATCAAAGCGACAAGCAAAAAAATAAAATGTGAAAGAGAATGGTCAGGGATGGGCCAATGTCAGGGCAAGCAGAATAGAGGCAAAACGAGAAACGTGCTGAGATCAGAGGCAGGAGGATAAGGAGCAAAATCACAGAACAAGGCCAGGGGTCAAAAACCCAGGAAATAATACTAGACCAAAAAAACATGTGACACTACCCCGACGGTAGAGTACCAGGGACTGGAATGCAGAGGAATATATTGGCTGCTTTGCTTTTGACATCACCACACATGACATCAGGCATCCCAAAATAAGCCGAATACCAGAACAAGCATGCGAGAAACGAATGCGATCAGGTAGGAGAATCGGTGCACAACAGATGGATATGAAATACATATATTCAGTCTAGTAAGTTCAATCAGTGTATAATCCTCTATAGATGCCTAGGATAATTCCATGATGATAATTAGTCCAATCTATAGAAACTCAATCCTCAAAAGTCAATCACTGTAGGATTGCAATATCCTAGTGATAAAGGAGCAAATAATCCTATGAAAACACATCTTCAAGAATCACTGTAGCATTGATAAATCATGGTGACTAAATGAACGGATGATACAATGAGAACCCAGCATAATAGTGAAGCAGTGTTTTGAATCAACCAAAGGGTACGAAAATAGATCCAATGCAAGAAGCTGACAGAGATCTCACTCAAATGAACGATATGCAAGAAACTAGTAAACGTCTCACTTGAAGTCCCACAGATATCTCACTTGGATAAATCAGGTATATAAGGCTGGTGAAGATCTCATTTGGAAGTACCCACAAATATAGACAAATTGATGTAAAATACAAAGTTCTCTTTATAAGAGAGGCCGCACAATCTTGATTGCACCATATGTGTTGTAAAGAAGTAGCTAAAATAAGAAACAAAAATAGAATCATTAAAAAGAATATCACAGAATGTTTATAATGTGCAAACATCAAAAACTGTTTTGTTAATGAATATAGCATGATAACATATGTGTAATGATCTGACAGACTAAGTGCCCATTGTAAGCTGCCTGTATACTCTGTGAAGTAGATTCCCCACAAAGAGGTGATGGGCCACTATTTAATATAAATAATATGATAAAGGCAGAACAACGGACATTACAGGTATACTGCAAGGTAGGCCCCAGTGGACCAGATGCTTGGGAGCAAAGATTAGAGTATGTAGCTTGTTAGTGGTGACTGCTCTCTGGGTTGCCTTGCTGGTGCCTAGGCGGAGTTAGAGATGCTGGCCGCAAGGCCAGATTAGTGGTGACTGCAGGAGCCGGCCCGCACCCCGGATGACAACCTAGATAAAAGCAGCTACCCACTTAGGTCAAAGACGATACTGAAAAAGTAGCCTACCTGCAGAATAGTTGTAGTTTGTTACTCCTCCGACCTCTGACCCTGGATTTGGATTGGCTAGAGGAAGTTTAAAGGTGCTCTTCCCTGTTGCCTAGATGCCTGTTTATCAAGCTTTGTGGCCATTTGGCTGTGTTCCTGTGCTTGGTCTGCTGACTTCTGCCTGAATTCCTGACTACTCCGTTGGATCTTCCTCGTGCTAGTTATTGTGTCCACCTGGCTCCTGACCCTGGCTCCATTTACTTTCAGACTCTAATAATTTGGAGAATGCTCCTATCTCCATTGGCTCCTCATAGGTCCCTTGAGGACTTGCCCGAGGAATCGAAGGGGGAATAGGACCCCAGCGTGAACATCTTGAATGATCTCTTTCCATTTGGCGTTCTTGAATGCGACGATCCAAATCAATACACATAGAAATTAGAGCTTCCAATTCTTCCGGGACTTCACGGCAAGTGATAGAGTCTTTGATTCTATCATTCAGACCTATCCTGAAGGCTGCGATTAAGGCTTCTGAGTTCCAACAAGTCTTGTATGAGAGAGTCCGAAATTCTATGGCATACTGACTCACAGAACGGTTGCCTTGGGGAAGGTCGAGGATAGCGGCTTCTGCTGCTGGACGTCTGCCAGGGAGGTCAAAGACCTTGCGGAAGGCTGCCATGAATGCTTCAGCATCATTCAATAGTGGAGACTGACGTTCGACCAGAGGTGAGGCCCAGGCTAGCGCTTCGTCTTTTAATAAGGAGATATTGAATGCCACCTGAGAGGGTGACGAGGAGAAGGTCTGGGGGAGGGTCTGGAAGTGCATAGGTACATAGATTCAAGAACCCTCTGCACTCAGATGCTTTGCCTGAATATCTTTTGGGTAATGGCATCTTAGGGGGTTTAATGGCTTGTCCTTCAGGGTTCTCGTTGAGAGATGGAGTAGGCCCTTGGATAGGACTGGTGGCTCTGGCCGAGGGAGGATCTTTATATAAGGATATTGATTGAAGCATCTCCAGAACTGCATCAATCTTGTGCTCTAAGGTTATAAGTTGAACAGCGTAGGAGGTCAGTACCTGTTCTTGTTGTTCTTGGCGGCTTATTAATCGTGAGATGTCTGCCGGGTCCATATTATGGCCTGTTTATTCTGTCAGCTCCCTGCGTAGTGTGGAGGAAGCGAGGCAAGGTTCTGGCACAGGTTTAGCTGAGGAGCTAGCGAGCGGTGCTAGAGAGCGGTGTTCGGGAGCATTGGAGCCCTATTGGAGTATCCTTGCTGCAGCTGTGGCTGGAGTAAAGGTGCTGGCCGCGAAGCCAGATGTCTGACCCCAGTTGAGCCGGGGCCAGGACCAGGATAGATACTCCTCAGACTTGGAAACCGAGAAACCAGTACCAGAGATAGAAGGACCTCAGAGGCAGACCAGAGGATCGGGAAACCAAGAACCACCATGTCCCTGAGAGCCCTGAGGGACAAAAAGGCTACCGGCCAGAACGCCCCCTAGATTCACCAACTCCTCAGCGCAGAGCGCAAAACAATACTGGACCTGCTTCCTACCGTGAGCCCACGGTCAGATCCAGCAAAAGAAACATTGAACCCCAAAGATGAAGAGAATGGGGGTCCCCAAGGAAGGAAAGTACGCTCCGAGTTGGAAAGTTAAATGCAGTCTATCTACTGCCAGCTCCAAGGGGAGCCAAGAAAAATCCCAGAGGGAAGACCAGCAGGGCAGGAGAACAAAGCAGGAGTGCCCTTAAAATCCACGCTCCCGCCATCTATCTACGGCTAAGATGCTGAAGGAGCGGAAAGGACCTCCCTGAGGAATAAGCAGAGCTGGAGAGTCAGGCAAGACGACTGCACAAAGATCGGCGAGATCCACAGCAGCTGACCTCCCGTCTAACTACAGGGATCGATATCCCAGGCACCTAAAGAGAAACAAAGTAGCAGCCGCAGCAGAGGAAGCGCTCATCAGAGCAAAAAAGGAAACCGAGAATGCTAGCAGACGTAACCTGGAGGGATCTGCGGAAGCTGGCACTAAGCCCCAGCGGCCTCCCGTCTAACTACGGGGAGAGAAGGCGGCAGAAGGAGAAGTAGCACGGAGCAGCCGCAACCGGGCTGGACGAAAGTGCTGGGATAAAGAAAAACGATTGCACGCTTCAGCTGCAGTCAGCTACCAGGCTCGCAGAGATCAACAGCCAAACCAGAAAGAGCAGGAGCGTACAGCCCGACCAGAAAGGGCAGGAGCGTTGAGGAGTCAGGCGGCTCTCCTGGCCGGAGGCAGAGCAGAGGAGAGTACGGGAATTCACCGGAGCAGAGTCACAGCCAGGCCCAGGTCAGCAACAATCCGGAGGTAAGGTATCTGAAGGAATAAGACTGGAGAGAGGTCAGTAAACGGAGCCAGGGTCAGGAGCCAGGTAGGCACAATAACTAGGAGGAGGAAGATCCAACGGAGTAGTCAGGAATTCAGGCAGAAGTCAGCAGACCAAGCACAGGAACACAGCCAAATGACCACAAAGTTTGATAAACAGGCATCTAGGCAACAGGGATGAGCACCTATAAACTTCCTCTAGCCAATCCAAATCCAGGGTCAGAGGTCGGAGGAGTAACATAGTTGTTATATAGTAACACAGAGGCCTGGAGTTCTACTGAGAAGACTGAGAACAAGATAGCCGAAGTCAGACTGGTGGTCAAAGTGATCTAAGATCTACTAATGGTCAAGATTATAGAAGCCCACCAGGGTCAAGACAAACAGGAAGTCAGACAAGCTATATCAGGAATGGGCAGGCAATGCAGTACAAGGCAGCAGGCGGAGGAGTGGTCAAATCAACTGAGCCAAAGTCTGTAACAGGATATCAGATGAGCATGGTACTAAATTGCAGAAGAAGAGGGAAGTCCCAGGAAGAACCAGGTCAGTACATAAGATAATACTCATTAGCAAGACATGAAACTCAGGGACACAACCTGGAACATAGAGCATCGAGGCTCTATAAAGGCTTAGAGCAACTACAATACAAGGTGGAGAACCAGGATCCGAATAGCAAAGGAAAATAAATCGAAAACTAGACAAGGAATCACAAAAAGTAGTAGTAGACTGTAGTTAGGCAGTTGGTAGGGCAATTGAATTGATCCATTAGCACTTTTTGCTAATGCGCCTTTAGTCAATATTGCCCTACTGGCTGTTTTACCAGCCTCAATTGAATCAAGGCCTAAATGTGGTTTATCTCCTAATACCGACTGCAGATCCTGCTAGTTTTAAAGCGGAACTGTCACTGATATATAAGTGGCCCCCAATTTATTTTTATTCAAGTAGTAAACATTGAAATCCTTTTATAATCCTTATTAAGTGCCAGCATTATTTAGAAATCTAAGTTCTTAGGAGACTCACTGCCAGACGACAGCACAGACATCTTGCCGAAGAGTGATCTGTGCACCTACGCTGTCCATCCCTGTGTCCTCACTGATGCGCAAGTAACCAAAGGAGGAGTTGCATTGTACCACAGGGACAGACAGCAGGAGCACAGATCACTTTTTGGCAAGATGTCTGCACAGTCGTCTGGTGGAGAGTGTCCTAAGAATTAGATTTCTAAATAATGCCTGCACTTAATAAGGATTATAAAAGGATTTCAGTGGTTACTGCTATAGTAAAAATTAATTGGGTGGCACTTATATATCAGTGATAGTTCCACTTTAAAATAATTTTCTGACTTACAGTACTAATATGTTTTTAAGAGTCCTAATAAAAGTTATGTTTTAATATGCATTTATAAGTGGAACTGCATGCACCAAGAATCTAGGCTTCTTTCTTTTCCTTTCTGTCTGGTGTTAGGTATCACCAAGAACATATACAATATATATTGATATTTTATGTCTCTTTGTCCACAAATATTTTGTTTTATAGTGCAGTTCACTTATACTGTACTCCAAAGTTCCATAGTGATGGAGTAGAATCTAGGCCATAATGTGAAATGTATTTAGTTTTCATACATAATGTTAAGTATATATTTTAATCATAATAATACTTGGAGCAATCGTTCCAGGGGTCATACCGCTGTGCCAAGTGTGAGCATATTTTCTCTTTAGAGTCTAAGATATTGGATTTGGAGAGAAATATTGCAACATTGCGAGACATTGGAAACCTGGAAAGGAGTTTAGAACTCACAGAGCAGGTAGTATGTGGGGTTAGTGACGAAGAGGGTGGAGTTGTAGATGAGGAGCGACAGGTAGGCAGCTGGGTAACAGTAAGGAGGGGAGGTAGTGGGCAGAGGAAGAGGAAGGCCAGTTCTGAGTTGACTCAGTCCAACAGATTTGCAAGATTGTGTGAAGATCTTGATGAGAATTGCTCAGAATTGGCAACACTGGAGAGGGCTGATTCCTCTAGCAGCCAGGGGAACAGTGTTCCTTCCAGGCTAGATGGGATGCAGAGCAGGCAGAAACCAAGGCAGGTGGTGGTAATAGGGGACCCTATCATTAGGAGGGTAGATAGGGTAATCTGCCGCCAGGAACGTGAATGCCGAACAGTATGCTGTCTCCCGGGTGCTTGGGTTCAGCATGTTGCGGACAGGGCTGACAGATTATTGGGAGGGGCTGGAAGTGATCCAGCTGTCTTGGTACATATTGGAACCAATGACAAAATAGGAGGAAGATGGAGGTTCCTAATGAATGATTTCAGGGATTTAGGGTGCAAGCTCAAGGCAAGGACCTCTAAGGTAGTATTTTCTGAAATACTACCTGTGCCATGAGCCAGTGCAGGTAGGCAGAGGGAGCTCAGGGAGCTTAATGCATGGCTCAAGCAATGGTGTAGGAAGGAAGGTTTTGGGTTTTTAGAACACTGGGCAGACTTTGCTCTTGGGTACAATCTATATGGAAGAGATGGATTGCACCTAAATGGTAGAGGAGCCTCTGTGTTAGGGGAGAGAATGCTAGGAAGCTTGGAGGAGCTTTTAAACTAGGAAAGGGGGGGGGTTTAGATAGCAAAAATGGGGTAGATAGAGCAGATAGGAACTGGATCCAAGTAAATGACCAGGGGGGTGGACAAAGGGTGGGGAAAAATTTAGTCAGTAGGGAGGAACTCCTAGTAAATGAAGGTGAAGAAAAAAGGCATGTAGGGATTAATATATGTAAAGACTTCAAAATTAATTGTATGCTAGCAAATGCAAGAAGTATGGTAGATAAAATAGGAGAACTAGAATTGCTGGCGGTTAATAAGCAATGGGACATAATTGGAATCACAGAAACATGGTGGAACGATGCACATGACTGGGCTGTAAATATAGAGGGTTATTCCCTGTTTAGAAGAGACAGAATTAATAGAAAAGGTGGAGGCGTGTGCTTATATTTGAAAACAGAGCTAAATCCAGTTTTGCGAGGTGATATTAGTGAGGAAACTGGCCAAATTGTGGAGTCCATGTGGGTAGAAATCGAGACTTAGTGCTAGATTTAAAGGCAGCCGTTAAACCATCCGCTAAGTAAAAAAGGCACATCGGCCGCAAAGAACACATGGTTTACGGCAGATTCAAAGGTAAGAGTACAAGAATAGCTATCGGGCGTAGGCACTACAAAAACACGTAACACAAAAACAAGCGTCGCATCTGATTTCGCATCACCGTGCGTCCCAAACACCCGTCAAAATGTTACATTATGGCTGCCGTTGTCTAGCAACCCTGATAGATGCACAAACAAAATTCAAACCTACAGCCAATCCCAAGGCCCCAAAGTATCAAAAATGTTCAAATACACCTATATATACCTCAAAATAACGGTCACACCCTGTCTGTGTTTCGAGTTTCAGCAAGCTACAGCACAGGACCCAGGAGTGGAGGATAGTGTTTAGAGAGAGAGAGAGAGATAGAGAGAGAAGCATACACAGGAGTAAGGTAGAGGGATCTTGGAGAGAAGAGAATTACATTTAAATAGACACATAGCACACTTTTGCACATAGCACATACATCCATACAAACACAAACACATACACATACATACACATAGTCTTTTTTTTTTCATCACACCTTACACATTTTAAACTTTATTTTTACAGTGTGAATCCGTGAGTGAAAGTGTGTGACAGAGAGTGAGTGGGATCAAGTGTGTCTGTGAGGGCGTGTGAGAGTGCCTGGGTGTGAGTGGGTGAATGATGGCCAGGAGAGAGGGATGGGGAGACTAGTGAAGGAGGAGGAGGAAGGTCTGGAGGGGATCCCTCAGCAGAGCAGGGGTGGGAGAGGGAGATCCGCAGGGCGGAGGGGGACCAGGCCCACAAGAACAGGCACACAAAGAAGAAGAGGGACAGATCCTGCAGTGGGACGAGGGGTAGTGCCTGGGGACCACCACACACAGGCAGGGGCAGAGCAGGTAGGACACTCCGGGTCTGACTCCTCGCATGACGGAGCTGAGGGGGACAGGGTCAGGGATCCCCGATATACAGAGGAAGAAAACACGGCCCTCGTGGAGGCTGTGCTGGAGAGGGAGAGTGACCTCTTCCCGGGGGAGAGACTCCCTGGCCTGGCTGCGAGGAGGAGAGCTGCCTGGAGCCAAATCTGCAGCCGAGTTAATGCGGTGGCCACCTGCAGACGGGATGTGGACTCAATCAAGAAGAGATGGGGCGACTGCAAAAGGCAGGTGAAGAAGAAGGTGGGGGATGCCGCCCTGCACGCCCGAGCCACCGAAGGTGGGCCACCTGTCCCCATCACCTTCAGCGCATGGGAGGAGAGGCTGCGGCAGACACTGTCAACTACCCTCATTGAGGGGGTCCCTGGAGGATCAGACACTGGGGATGAGAGGAGCCTCCACACCACTGGTAAGTGCATCACCCCAAAACCACACACCACCTCAAACCACACACCCATCACAAACAAGCACTCACATCCCAACATCTGCCCTTCATTCATCCACACAACTGCACCAACACAGCACCCTGAGGGTTTAAACAGGGCGCAAGACAAGGACAAATGTCAATGTTCAACAAGGCCAAAACCTGTCCAACTCCCTGGTTAACCCTCATGTTGCTGTGCTGATCACACACAATACACACAAACCATGCTCAGAAAAGTGTTGTATGTCAAACATCACAATTGTTGTCACACAGTGTTACCCATGTTGCCACAGGGAATCCAGCACATAACCCCATGAGTGCTAGAGGGATCATCAATGCATCGATCAACAATGCTTTGGCAACCCCTCTGTTACTCAAAAGGTTAACCAGACAACAAACACATGTCGATAGGTTAACAATTACATGACACATAGGGGACATTCACTAAGCGGTGAAAAAGAGCTGATGTAGAGAATTTGACACTTACATACCCTCACTTTACCAATTACAATGTTAGTCTATGGAGAATATTCAATAACATGAATCAAGCTGCACAGGCCCCATTGTATGGACTCCATAGAAAACATTGCAGATGGGGAAATGAGGTCAGCGGAGAAGTCAGCATCATAATCAGTTCATCAGGTCCACTTAACCGCTTACTGAATCACCAACAGGATGGATCAGGTCACAAATCACAGTGCCACTGAGAATAACTGCTTGTATGTGCAACACACAGGCCAAAAACAATTACACATAACTAAAGGTGAAAAAGTTGGCCTTGGTGTTGTGTATGCAATCATTTACGCTAACTTGAATTTACATATCTCACATTTGATTCACATATAGATCCTCAGGAGTGCTGATGCCATGGATGGATGGTACACCAGACACTATTTGCAGGATACATATGGTAACCAAATATGAACCATTGAGGTTTGGTCAATAACAGGCCATGAATTATGGATATCTATGATCGGGTCTGGCTGCCTCACACAGAAGGATGGATGGGCTGATCCAGGAAAAAAAAGGCCTCAATCAATGATATCCTTCAATACTGGCTTGATTGTTGCCCCTCAGGATTCAACTTGAACAGACCTCATGGACAGAATCCTGTAATGTACATCAATCCCTGATTGCCACGGTGGTATCCCATGCATCACAATGCAATGCATAGGATACCATCATGACAACCAGAGAGGGACATGTCTAATCTGACAAAATCCAGCACTGTACGGGATGAACTGATAACATAGGGATGAATACTACTTGAATCACACTGCAGATCAATTACAAAAAGATATGTACAGAAAGATAAACGACCAGATATGTATGTGGATATGTCCCTTTCAAATGGGTACAAATATGTCCCAACAAGATGTAAACCCAGAGTTCGGTTCAGTACGTGTGATTGTCCTACTGCCCATATATGTGCACCCTCAACAAAATAACTCATATTGATATCATCATCAGAGTACACTTTACTTGGATGGGTATCAGTGGTATCAATGACAGTTAGTTTGTGATGGCTGTACATATATAGGCAGTAAGACAATCACATGTACTGAACAGATCTCTGGGTTCATATCTATCAAGGATATGTTTGTACCCATATGAAAGGTACATATACACACATATCAGACCATATTCCTCACTGTGTACCTTGGCATAGCAATGGTTAATTTCACTTTGATGTAACATTGCAGGCATCATAAAGAGATGTTTAGAAAGATGTTACTGTATGTGACAGCTGGAGATGTCAGTCATATGACCACACGGAGGCTCTTCAGCGGACCCAAAATTGAACCAATTGGAGATGGATCCATCATTGACATGGTCCACAGAGCGTGCTTACAAACCAGGAACATTTAGTAGACAATGGCAAAGATGTAGTTATCTCCAAATGGGTCAATGTGGAGTCTGCTGAAGAGCCTCCGTGTGGTCAAATGACTGACATCTCCAGCTGTCACATACAGCAACATCTTTCTAAACATCTCTTTATGATGCCTGCAATGTTACATCAAGGTGAAATTAACCATTGCTATCCCGTTAAAGAGATAGTAATACCTAAAATGTGAAAGGAAAAATACATGTCATAGGATTGATCCACCGGGTAATGCAAGGGTATTCCCACTACTGAAAGGTGTTTCATCCCAAGAGTATAACAGCTCAAAGTTGAATATTCCATGGACAATATCACTGTGGCCTGAAAATGTACTATGCCAATGTTGCCAGACCATCCTCTGGCTAGCTTTGGTCCAGGGAGCATAAATCCACAAAGGATGATGTGGCAACAGCGCAAATGTACAATTTCACGCCACTGGGATGTGGCACCAAAGGAATTCAACTCTGAGCTGCAATACATGTAGAATAAAACACCCTTCACCAGTAGGAGTACCGTTGTTTCACACAGGGGGATAAACCATACAACATATATGTTCCTTTACACATTTCAAGTATTAATATCTATTTGACACATTCATGGCTAAGTTTACTGATCACACAATCTCAATCCTCCACACAGGTTATGTGCCTCCAGCACTCCAGGAGCCCATGGAGGAGGCCACCTCACCACCCAGTGAGGAGTATATGGAGAAGGGGACCAGCCAGTGGGCACCGTACCCAACTACATCCACACCTCTTGGCCAACTGGATGCCCAACCTCTGCCTGCACCACCTCTGGCTACACCACCTCTGCCTACACCGACTCTACCTGCACCGACTCTGCCTGCACCACCTTATTACAGTGACTGGATGCCCCCCACCACCTCCAGGAGCTATTACCCTCCAGCAGCAGCAGAAGCACCACCACCACCAGGGAGGCAATGGCTGCCCGGTGATGTGGCCACCACCCAGTACGGGCCATACTCATCCCCAACTGACCTACCCTCCTGGATGGCTCCCCAGCATGGCCCCAGGTATGATCCCAGGTGGGGGCCAAGCACATACCAGTGGCCAAGGTTTGACCCTTGGCCACTCGACTACCAACACCTGGGCCTGCTTGGGGAGCCCCAACACCCTATGCAAAGGGACGTGTTTACCCCACCACCTCCACCAGCACAGACATCGGTGGGCAGCAGTGGGTCCATTGATGTGGTGGGCACATACCCATCTGCAGCACATACAGCACCAGCTGAGGAGGACACAGCAGCAGCTGAGGAGGACACAGCAGCTGAGGAGGACACAGCACCAGCTGAGGAGGACACAGCACCAGCTGAGGAGGACACAGCAGCAGCAGATTCACCAGGCACAAGCATCACCAGCAGTGAATGGCCCACGGGGATGGAAGCAGAGTGTATGGCTCTGCAAAGGAGACTACTCCGGTCAAGCCTCTGCACCAATGACAGCATCACCAGGAGCCGTAGGGAATCCCACAGAAACACTAACAGGATAGAGGCAAGTATCCATGCCCTGGAGTCGGAGGTCATGAGGATCAACACTCAACTCCATCAGCTACACACGGGGGTGATGGACCTGCTTGCACAGGTACTGGTGGAGTTGAGAGAGCTGAACCGCAGGGAGGACTTACGGTTAGAGAGGGAAAACCTGCGCTCCACAGAGGGATCCACTGCCCCCACTACCCCCTCTAATGTGACCCCCGAAGCCACACCTAGGGGGCAAAGGGTGACCAGGAGATCATCCAGGTTATCCACTTCTGCCACACAGTCTAAGGCCCCCCCCCCCAAGAAAAAAAAATAAAATGCCCAACATGTTACATTTCCCCTGAATAAAGGAACATTGTGCTTTTGAATCCTGTCTGATCTGCTTTGTATTTGGTCATAGATTGGGTGGCAGAGTTGTCTCCAATGCATTGCCAAACAATTCAGTGAACACAACTTCTGCCTAGGTAAGATGTTTGTGGGATGTTACAACATGGGTTCACACACACACCGTTGTACAAATTCAACTGTAAATACATCCCTGGAGCCATATTACACAACTGTGTTATATGGCAATGTTGTGTGTTGATTTTATATAACAAAACATACCCCTTAGCCCAACATTTGGTACAACATTGAACATTTGTCTACATCATATGTTGTGTTTAACCCTTTGATAGCCAGAGTGGTAGGCAACGCATTGCAAAGAAATGTGTTGGGTACCACTCTGGCACTCAGAGGGTTAAGGGGATAACCAAACAAACGGCTTAGCGGTGAGATAACAAGCAGGACAGATAAATGGGACATGTATCCATATTGTCTTGGATTCACACACTCATTGTGCAACAGACTTACTGGGGAAGCCAATGTTTTTAACCTAGGATTTCAATGTGTAGCACACACATTGATATCCTGGGGTGAGCATTGGGGCCTCCAGTAAGTTGAGTTGTTGTTTTTCCTAAGGGTGTAACAGACTTCACCAGTGAAAACACTTGTCCACTTGGTCATGTACTGTGATATGTCACAGTGGAGCAATATCACAGAACATTGATTATACTGAGCAACACATTAACTGTGGACAGGAATTCACTGTGGAAGTATGTCCCCTTTATCACCTCTTTATCACTCCCACAACACATTAGTGTATCACTGTCACCATCTGTTAGCATGAATACATCACTGAGTCCACTCACTTGCAAACAAGTGGTGGAGTCCTGTGATATGGGTGATGCCTTTCCATTTATGTGGGATACTCTATCCTGAGTGTGGTTACGCATTAACAAACATATTTGTAATCCAATATATCCTCATACAGACACAGATGATTGACTAGTGATGGTTCATCTTTATTGTGTCTCAAAGTACATTAGAACGTACATGTGTTTTCTGTGTGTATTGCCTATATGCATTGAACACTTGTATGAGAACACTAAATGTACTTTGAAACTAAATCATACTACTTGAGTAACACTGCTCTCCTGCTCATGTGTTGTCCACAAGGTTTGACAACTCTGTAGCTGAGCATCCTAACTGTACAGGTTATTACACTTGTGAAATTGTGTTTTCAGTGTCTATATGAGAATGTTCAAGTAGAGGTCTGTGTGAACCTCCGGTCAAATATTGCATCACTAACAACATCACCAGAAATAGCAAGGGGTGATCTTTATGAAGGTGTTGTCAAGACATCAATCCAGACACATGGAAGATCTTCAGATCAAGGATGGATCATGTTATGGATGCCTGTGGGACAAGAGGACAGGATTTGGAGCTATACACCTGAACTGATCATCAAGCAACAACAATTTCGACTTTATAATCCCCTCAATCTTCTTAATTACAAGTGAGTACACAAACCATTGCTTGACAATGTGTTGTGTACTCATCTGCAACCAATTATGTGGAGAACTAAGGACATGTGCCCCAGCCCTATGGATATGTGACCCTGACATGAATACACACATCAACAAGTGTTCTGAGAGCTCCATGGAAGTAATGAATTTGGGCTGCCACTGTGAAAGTGACAGTGGCAGCCCAATGTTATTTGTTCCATGGAACTGTTAGGACATATTTGTTGATGTGTGTATTCATATCAGGGGCACATATGTCTGCACACTCACAGGTCAGCATGGAGTCCCTGGTAATCTGATCTACGTCTCATGACCTCTACATTGTGTGACCATACCACTGTACATCCACCCCTGTGCTGCTCTTCTCAGCTGTAGCACAATACAGGTCCCATATTGAGTCCAATGGCCCTTTAACCCCTGATGTGACGGAGTATTATCCAATGCATAGTATTGGATAACACTCTTTCGCTACAAGGCTAGCATGGTTGCTCTGGCTATGCTCATGGCAAATCAAGTTAGCTGCTGTCAATCAAGCCCTGTAAGGCGATGAACATGGGTTATGTGTTGTACCTTGTTTCTCCTAAGGGTGTGCGTGATATCCTTGGGGTCTGTATGTCAACGTGGAGAGTGGAATGGAGGATGGTTTTTGAGTCCACACATACAATTTGCCACGTCCGCTGCCAGTGCAGTGCTGTGTCACTGTTCCTGTGGGGTGAGACAGAACAAAATGTGCAGTGTGGTTAGTGTCACAGGACTGATGGGGGACTTGCATGGATTGTTTGCATGCCTGTGTTATACTCACATGTAAAGTGTTCCGTGATGAGCCTGTCTCTGATCTGTGTCCCTCTCAGGGTCTCCTCAACATGGCCGATGTCCATGGGCACTTCCTGTATGGGGGGGTCCTGGATGTGCTCCAGCAGCCTGGTGTCCACTGCGATGTTGTGCAGTATTGCGCACGCCACAATTATGTCGCACACCTTTCCAGGTGCATACTGCAGTGCTCCCCCCGAGTGGTCTAGACATCGGAATCTTGACTTGAGGAGGCCAGAGGTCTGCTCAATGGCATTCCTCGTTCTGCCATGAGCCTGGTTGTACCTTTCCTGGGCATGTGTTCGAGGATTGGCCAGAGGGGTCAGTAGCCAGGACTTGCATCCATAGCCAGCATCACCTGTGTAATGTGAGTGACATGGTGAGACAGGGAGCACATGTTGTGTGAATGATGTTTTGTGTGGTGGACGTAGTAGCTGTGGGTCAGGAGCATGCTAAGCAGCGTTGTGTGTACGCCTGTGTATGTGATGTGATTTTGTATTGTGAACTCACCCAAAAGCCATCCCCCTGTAAAAGTTCCATTCTCGAAATCTCTGTGGACTGAGGAGTTTTTGAGAATGTATGAATCATGTGAGCTGCCAGGATACTTTGCACAGACATTCATTATCCTCATATGGCTGTCACACACCATCTGCACGTTGATGGAGTGAAAGTTCTTCCTGTTGATGAATATCTGTGCGTCACGTGCTGGGGCCTTAATCCGGACATGGGTGCAATCTATAGCACCCATGACCCTGGGCATTCCTCCCCTGGCGTAAAAGGCCTGCTTGACGTGTATCCAGTCCATGTCGGTGGTGGGAAAATGTATATAGGTGCTGGCCTTGCTTTTGAGGGCTGGCAGGACCTGGGCCAGCACCCTGGAGAATGTGGCCTGTGACATGCCAGATGCGTAACCCTCAGTGGACTGGAAGGCCCCGCTTGCCATGAAGTGTATGGCACAGAGTAATTTCTGCAGGCCAGTTAGGGCATGGGTGTGGATGTAGATGGGATCCACCTGCTCCTTGATGACCTCATACAAGGCAATGATGCTGTCAGGCCTCAACCTGTAGCGATCAATTACCTCATCATCGGTCATTCCAAAGAGGGTGACCCTTGGGCGGTATACCCTGGGCCTTGGTGGTTGTCTATACATCCTCTGCCCTCCAGGTGGGGATGGACTCCTGTGTGGCTGCTGAGCCGGAGCCTTCTCACTTGCAACAGGTGGAGGCTTCTCCGCAGCCTTCGCAACAATATGTAACCCAACATACTGTTTGCTCTCTCTGTCTGTCTCTATCTATCTGTATCTATCTGTCTCTATCTCTATCTCTCTCTCTATCTCTCTCTCTCTCTCTCCCTCCCTGAGTGGAAAACAAGCCACATGTGAGTGTGTTGAGTTGTCCCTTTAAGTACTTGCTAGGGCGTTGTGTAGGTGTGGTGATGAGGTGAGTGCTGACCAATGGTGAGTTGTTTTTGTCCAGGTAAGTGTTTGCAGGTGTGTGTGTGTTATAAGATGTGGTGTGTTGTGCTTGTTCTGTGTGTGCCATTTGCGGGCGTGCAGTTGTGGGGTGCAGGTCGCGTGTTGATGTTGCCCAGGTGAGCTTGTATTTGCAGGTGTCCGCTTTGTGTGATAACCCCCATTGTTCCGTGCCATGTTGTGCTGGTGTTTTTTTGTGTGTCGTTGTCCCTGTGGTGTTGGTTGTTGTTGTGTGTGTAGTGATTTGTGTTGTGTGTGCAGGTTTTTGTGTTGTTTTGGCATTGCACAGGTTAATTTACATGGTTGTGCGGTAAGCATTTTGTGTATTTTCCTATGTAACGGGTGTTTTGTTTTGGCCGTTAAGTGTCTAACAGCTAAAAAAAGTGGGTCTTAACTTTTAGCCGTTAGGTGTGTCTTTTTTTCAGCCGTTATCAGTACCGCAAGCCTTTGAATAGCTCTGGGGTATGTTTTTCCATGCATCTGAATGCACGTAAGTGTATCGGCCGTAAGGATTCTGCAACTGCCGTTAGCTGTTCTTTAGACGGATCTTTGAATTGCAACATGACACTTAACGCACCCGTTAGTGATTTTTTTTTACTAACGGCTGCCTTTAAATCGAGCCCTAAATGTGGTGTGAAAGGTAAAAAAAAGTTGTTGGTGGGCATATGCTACAAACCACCAAATATCGATGACAATGATGAGTCCCAACTGCTATTGCAGATGAGGAAAGCTGCCCAGTTTGGGCATACTATAATTATGGGAGATTTTAATTATCCAGATATCAACTGTAAAAATGAGACCTGTCAGAGTGCTAAGGGTAGCAGGTTTTTGAACACACTTTGTGAAAGCTACATGTCACAAATGGTGGAAGCGCCGACAAGAAATAACAATGTATTGGACCTGGTGATCACTAATAACACAGAAATGGTATCCAATATTAAGGTAAGAGAACATTTGGGAAACAGTGATCACAACATGGTTACATTTGAGATCAGTCTGGCAAAGCAAAAATGTATAGGTTCAACAAAAACTCTTAATTTTAAAAAAGCGAACTTCAAATTGTTAAGGGCCTCAATGCAACACATAGACTGGGATATTTTATTTAAAGGCAAAAATACTGAGTAAAAATGGTCAGAATTCAAATTTAGGTTGCAGAAATGTACCCAACAGTATATACCAATGGGGAACAAATGCAAAAGAAGTAAGTCACAGCCAATGTGGTTAACTGCACATGTAAAGAAGGAAATGGCAAGGAAAAAAAACGCATTCAAATTATTTAAGTCTGAAGGAACTGAACAATCTTTCTTAAAATACAGGGAGTGCAACAAAGATTGCAAAAAGGCAATTAGGGTAGCAAAAATAGATAATGAAACTCGAATTGTAAGGGAAAGCAAGACTAATCCAAAAAGTTTTTCAAATATATAAATAGCAAAAAACTTAAGAGGGAGTGCATTGGACCATTCAAAAATGAGATGGGTGAGTTGGTTAGTGAGGATAAGGAAAAGGCCGATGTTTTAAACACTTTCTTTGCATCAGTATATAAAAGGGAGCAAGGAATGGTAGAAGAGCCTCCGCAAGTAACAAATAAAACAATACAATTAATAGATATTGGGTTAACTCAAGGATATGTCATGGGAAGACTGAACAAAATTAAGACCGACAAAGCACCGGGTCCTGATGGTATACATCCAAAGGTTCTTCAGGAACTTAGTGCAGTGTTAGCAAAACCCCTATATTTACTCTTTAAAGATTCTGTTACCACAGGCTCAGTGCCACAGGATTGGCAAAGAGCTAACATAGTGCCTCTATTTAAGAAGGGAACTAAAACAGAACCTGGGAATTATAGACCAGTGAGTTTGACCTCTGTAGTAGGAAAACTGTTAGAAGGGATAATAAGGGACTATATTCAGGATTACAATACAAAAAATAAAATCATTAGCACGAATCAACATGGTTTTATGAAGAACAGATCATGCCAAACTAATCTTTTCAGCTTCTATGAGGAGGTAAGCAGCAACCTAGACAATGGCAAGGCAGTAGATGTAGTATATCTAGACTTTGCAAAGGCATTTGATACAGTGCCACACAGAAGACTAGTGTATAAAATAAGGAAATTGGGGCTAGGAGATAACCTTTGCAATTGGATACAAAACTGGCTGAAGGATAGGGAACAGTGTGTGGTTGTAAATGGAAAATTCTCCAGTACAGTTAAAGTGGAGAGTGAAGTATCTCAGGGTTCAGTATTGGGTCCGCTTCTTTTTAACATGTTTATAATTGACCTGGAAATAGATATAGAAAGCAAAATATCAGTATTTGCAGAGGATACTAAATTATGCAAAGTCATTAATTCAGAACAGGATATTTTCTCTCTACAGAGGGACTTGCATACAATGTCAGATTGGGCAAACATGTGGAATATGAAGTTTAATGTGGGGAAGTGTAAAGTCATGCATTTGGGAGGAAACAATCCCAAGGCTACTTATAAACTTAATGGAATAATTTTAGGTGACTCATTGCTAGAAAAAGACCTGGGTATCCTTGTCAACTGCAAACTTGGAAACAGTGACCAGTGTCAAACAGCAGTAGCAAAGGCAAACAAAGTCCTGTCTTGCATAAAAAGAGGTATTGAAGCAAGAGTGGATAACATTATTTTGCCATTATACAAATCATTGGTAAGACCTCACCTTGAGTATGCAGTGCAATTTTGGGCACCGGTTCTGAAAAAGGATATACTAGAACTAGAGAGGGTACAGCGGAGAGCAACAAAATTAATTAAGGGAATGGAGGACTTGACATATGAGGAACGACTAAACAAACTTGGTTTATTTATTCTAGAGAAGAGACGACTAAGAGGAGACCTTATCACATTGTACAGGTATATGAGAGGTCAATACAAGGATCTCTGCGGTGAGCTATTTATTCCAAGGCCTGATCAGGTGACCAGGGGACACCCCTTGAGATTAGAGGAAAGGAGGTTTAAACTTCAGCAGAGGAAGGGTTTTTTTACGGTAAGGTTTGTCAAATTGTGGAATTCATTGCCCAGGGAGGTAGTTATGGCAGATACAATGGATACATTTAAGAGAAGATTAGATACATTTCTTTCAAAAGGGAACATACAGAGTTATACTGTTTATCAGTAGGCTGATCAGGAAGGTCTGATAAAGACATTTATTTGGTAGCAGGAAAGCTATAAAATTCTCAGTTACTGAGGTATGAGGCGAAGGTTGAACTTGATGGACTTGTGTCTTTTTTCAACCTAATTTACTATGTTACTATGTTATTAATTAAGCTTTCTTAAGGTTTTGTGGATTTTTGTTTTCTAGGAAATACCATATGATGCTCTAAGATACATGACTGGAGAGTGTAACTATGGAGGAAGAGTAACTGATGATTGGGACAGACGTACACTGCACAGTATTTTGAACATATTTTACAACCCAGAGATCATTACAAATCCAGAGTACAAGTTTGACATGAGTAATGCATACTATGCACCATCTGATGGAGATGTGAGTAAAATGTGGTCACTTTAAAAGTGTTTTAAAACTGCATCTTCCATGAACACTTTCTGCTTGCTTGTTAAGAATATAATTTCAATTTGATATTTATCACTCAAGCCCCAACAACTCACATATACCATGAGACAGGGCTATACTATAACCCCCTGTTTCAATTAGAAGTTTGGAATTTCAGACTAAAGACAAACACTGAAGTGAAATGCAGTTTATTTAAACATGCAATAATTAAAAAGGTTCATACAAAACAAACATACAATAAGTAAACAAGTTACTTATGAGTGACATACAAAACAAACATACAATAAGTAAACAAGTTACTTATCTCTAATCCCCTGGAGCAAAACAGCAGTGTGTGAGAGCCGTACACACTAACTCCTAGGATCACATACAGGTGAATAGCCCGACAGACCAGACGTCCCAAATGGCTAAACAGCAACACACAAGTTCGGATGAGGTACAGTCTACAGAGGTGAATAGCCCGACAGACCAGACGTCCCAAATGGCTAGACAGCAACACTATACCTCTCCACAAATGTCTCTGACCACTGTTGTCTTGATTACAGGTTAAAATACAGACTACGCCCTAAGATATCTAAAACTACGCATGCGTATGTGCTGATTATATAACACTGAGTATAGAGACATCTCTAAATGATACTGGTAAACACTACGTCTTACAGTGCCCGCCCCTCTGCTGTTGCGAAACCTAATGCAGAGCATTAACCCCCAACTGACCGTGAGGAGAACACCAAAAACCATCCCTTACACTCCACCCTTGGTCTCCTCACGGCGTATAGGTAAGGTATGCACCTCTGCAGAAGTGGTACAACAACGAGAAAACAGACACCAAAATACATTTTCATATGATATACACAATAAGAACTATGAGAAAAACATGCAACAGGGTCTGAAGGATGCCTGCAAACCAACCCCCCCCACACCCCTAAACCAGTCGGCAGGATGAAGATTACTCAACCAATCCAGCCAGCCTGGCACGTCAGTGTGGTGTTCCGCTGCGAAGCGGTCCTTCATCTGTTCCACCTGTTGGATGTGCGCTTCAATGGCATTGGCTACACCAGCAGTTTGAGTAACATAATGACAACAGGATGGGCTTACAATAGTACACATGCCCCCTTGGCTAGCAGTAAGATAATCTAAAACAAAAAGTAATTTGCGCTAATTGTCTATGAATCATTCTCAAATCTTCTGCGATTAAGCGAAAAGCATCAACATGCAGTTCAGTGATATCCTTGATTAACTGAACTAGTTCTTGGATGTATAAGCAGTTCATAGTCCCGTGGCATCCATAATATGCAGTCCCACCAAAAGTCCTTTGTTTGTGATGCAGGTTTCCCACATGCATTCCCAGTCATAGTAATAGGGATAACCTATGGGATAAACATACATGAGTTTTAGTTACAAAACTTCCACTTAGCTCCCAAGCTGCCACTTGCATTATCTCATTCCAAGTACACACCTCCTCCTCATCCCTTCCCCTCGCATTATCCCTTTACACGTACATATGTCCCTGATTCCACTTGCATTATCTCATTCCACGCACATACTTCCCTGAACACTCACAATGCCACACTACACCCCTTCCTCAACTGTCTTTTCTGAACCATAATCACCCCCCTGTGTTCTCATGGGTCATGAACCAACATTCACTCCAAGGGAGTAACATCCTGAACAAAACACCCTTCCCCAGAGCGTGTGTGGGAACCATCTTGCGTATTTGTTCCTTCAGCAAGCCATGCATTCTTTCAAACATACCCGCTTCCTGCGGGTTAAAAGGGATATGGTACACCCAATGCACATCCCATGTTGGAGCATACATCTTCCGCAACATGTCAGTTTGTAGGGTTCCATAGAACTTGGTGCTCAGAGATACTCGTTTCAGCTTTTGATCTTCCTGTGGTAGGGGCCCAAGGAAACTGATTTGCCCAACCTCACCACCTGTCATGCCTTGATCTCTTTGTTCAGAGTTGGTCTTTGGTTTTTTCTTCTGTAAAGCCTGACTAATGAGACACTTGATCACAATCTCTTTCACTTGATCCATAGTCTGAGAGGTTCCCTTCAAATCAGTCCACTGGTAGAATGTTTCTCTGTGTCAACCCTTGGCTTGAGCCCAGTCCCCCAGCTTCAACAGTCCATTCATAGTCTGAAAGGGAATCTGTGCCACACAGTCAGCCATCTCATTTTCCAAGAGACCTGTATGTCCATCAGCAATGGGCCACTTGTTGCTTTGTGCCCACAAGATCTGCCATAATCCAGTACCACCCCATGGGGCGTTTTCTTTGATTGTCCATTGGTCTTGCTGCTCGGTTGCCAGCCTGACAGTCACTTCTTCATTTGGCTGTGCCGGCACTTCTGTCTCATGGTATGTCCTATCACATGTGATTTTATGATTCACACAACCCGCCAAGCATTTCCTGATAACAACAGTGTCTTGTTCACTCGGGTTGCCTCTCTCTACCAGACACCACTTCCATGTCTGTAGGGTCTGATTCTGCGCAACTGCTGTGCGAGCCGCAAGGCCGTCTTGACGCACCCAGTTACGTATAGAGATATCGGATTTCACTAGTGGGATGCGGTCCAAATTGTTGTTGACACTTACAGCCTCTTTGACTGGCGTCATTGCTTCATCCCAGTAATACACAGTCTTTCTCCAGGTTACATCACAGATGGGATGCAGTAACAATCCCAGATAGGGCACGAGGCACCTCCAGAAAATAGAAAAGCCCAGCAGGACTTGTGCTACATTCATGTCTTTGACCTCTTGCTTCTCCATATCATCAGCGGAGTCCGAGTATACTTGATACTGGAGGTATCCCATAGTCTGTACATCTCTGGCAGCATGCCATTGCACAGTAGTCAGTGCAGTCTTTTTCACCAATATCAGGTCTGTGGCAACGGCTGCTAGTGGGGATGTCACTTTTTTCAGTTCTTTATAGTCCATAGTTATATGCCCACTCCCATCTGGCATACCCTTGTAGGAGCTGGCAGCAGGCCTCAACACACCCAGGCCTTGAATAGTCTCTATTGTTTCTGTATGTTCTGCAGGACTGTGGTCCTTGCTCAGTTCTCCTGGCAGTGGGATGTACACTGGGGTCCAGTCAGTATGTCCCCAGACTATTGGCTGAAGCACTGAAAGAGACAAAGTACGGACTACAGCGCCAAAAGTGTAACTCCCTGTCTCAGTGTAAAGAATCTGTCCCAGCACAATACCCATTCCCAGAATAATCTCTGCTGGGAATATGGGACCATTCCCTATCTGTATGCGGCACTGCACCCGGTACGCAAGTATCTTCTGTTCTCCCACTCTCTCACCCATAGCACAACTTTTAGTGTACTTTGTCTGATTCACATTGCTGTGACACAGTGACACTTCTGCCCCAGTATCCAGCAAGGCTGTCACATCTTGTAGTCGCCTACAGTGTCCCCAGTCACAAACATATGGGCAGCGGTCCCCTAATTTCAGTACTGCTATATACCAAACAGTAGTGTTTGGGGACAGGGACCGGCCTACATGTCATTCAGTTTCAGGAAACATCCACGTCTGTGTGTGCTCATGTAATGCATCAAATGCTTCCGTGTATGGAGTAGTCATTGGTGGGGGTGGAGTTGTGCGTATCACAAAGAGTATGTCAGTTGGTTCTACGTCACCCCCCCCCATTCCTACATCACTAGTCGCCACCCTTTGGAGTCTGGCTGTTTGTAACTTCCCTTTCTGCTTCAGTCTCTTCCAGCATTTCAACCAGGTCAGAGTACCACATTCACCACCAGCATCCCAGGCACACAAAACCCATGCCAACAGTTTTTTATGCATAGCAACCTCAGCCCCTTCAGCCACTGGTGTCTGAGGGGTTTTTGTGCACTTAGTCACATAGTTCTGCTTCCACTCAGCAACAATAAGTTGTGCCCCATATATTGGGGCATCTGTGTAACAGTCTGATTCACTTTCCCCATCAGACAGCCCATCCCCTTGATAAATTGCATCCCAATCATCCTCTACTATCACAGGTTGTATGTGGACAGTGCTGTGGGGAGACATCACCCTTTTTCCTCCTCTTAGCCTCCTTCTCTCCTTTCCAGCACTTACCACATATGAAGCAACACTGTCCCCCATTTGATCTAGTCTCTTTAGTTGCATCATAGTAATACATGCATCCTGTACAGTTTCAAATTCCTTCTGTAAGGCAGCTGTCTGCTCAGCTGCAGCATATCTAGATAAATTCAACAGCTGGTGCCCATCAACATTTTTATATAACTCTTGGGCACTTGGGAACCACGGTCCCCTCTCTGCCCATATTAACAATGGTGCCCTCTCGCACCCACACCCCGTACGGGTTAATTTCTTCACTTTGCTAAACATTCCTCACTGCACACACCTTATCTTTAGTGAAATTCCAAACAAAACCCTGCTCGCAGCGCCAAGTGTTTCAATTAGAAGTTTGGAATTTCAGACTAAAGACAAACACTGAAGTGAAATGCAGTTTATTTAAACATGCAATAATTAAAAAGGTTCATACAAAACAAACATACAATAAGTAAACAAGTTACTTATCTCTAATCCCCTGGAGCAAAACAGCAGTGTGTGAGAGCCGTACACACTAACTCCTAGGATCACATACAGGTGAATAGCCCGACAGACCAGACGTCCCAAATGGCTAAACAGCAACACACAAGTTCGGATGAGGTACAGTCTACAGAGGTGAATAGCCCGACAGACCAGACGTCCCAAATGGCTAGACAGCAACACTATACCTCTCCACAAATGTCTCTGACCACTGTTGTCTTGATTACAGGTTAAAATACAGACTACGCCCTAAGATATCTAAAACTACGCATGCGTATGTGCTGATTATATAACACTGAGTATAGAGACATCTCTAAATGATACTGGTAAACACTACGTCTTACAGTGCTCGCCCCTCTGCTGTTACGAAACGTAATGCAGAGCATTAACCCCCAACTGACTGTGAGGAGAACACCAAAAACCATCCCTTACACCCCCTAAAAGTAATAGATTTGCTTGAAGAATCTTATAAACAACTATATTACTCCAAAAGTAACATTTTAGCAAAATGAACCTGTACTAAGCATGCTAAAGAAAAAGCCAATGTCTTACACTCCGTTATTAATTGTTGCAAAATATCCAGAGCAAACAAAGACATGTCCAGTAATAAGGTTCCTAGAGTATGTGGATTGCTTTCACACTGGGTTAGGCAGAGTTATGCAGTGGGGTTACTTTTGAAAGGTCTCACGCTCTTTCGACCAAATAACACATTAACTAGGTCACAAAGATTAAAATGGCGGCATGAGAATCTCTTTCTGCATGACAGTGCAAGATTGTCAGGTCGCCTACTGACATGGTGCATCCCGGTCTTGCTGGCTGGCTCTGTCTGTCATTGGGCACATCCTGGTCTTGCTGGCCAGCTCTGTCTGTCATTTATGCCTTAATCCATATGTGTTTTACCCCATCTGTGCAGTGCAATGCTGGCTCATGTGAGTGCCTTTAATCTGTGTGGAAAATAGCAGAGAAGGGGAGCACACACATGAGCACAGTACAAGCACAGAGCTGAGATAGCTGAACCAACACCAAGTCTTCATATTAACGGAAATGGCACATGCAGAAAAAATGAGCGTGCATGAAAAAAGGCTTCTCCGGAGTCATGGATGACAGGCTCAACAAGTTGATTTTGGCCTCAGTCCTAGCGGTGATCTTTGTGATGATACTCTACCAGTGCATATGCCCAATGACAGGCAGCTGGCCAGTAAGACCGGGATGCGCCATTTCAGTAGGCGATCTAACAAGCTTGCGCTGTCATGCAGCGCGAGATTCTCATGCTGCCATTTAATACTTGCGACCTAGTTAATGTGTGCGACCTTTTAAAAGGATACCATGCAGTGTCAGTCCTAAACTGCTGCTAACAGCGCATGTTTTCAGGATATTCTTGTTTGATTACAGCTGGATAAATTAATTTGACTGGATCACTGGCTGATCCACCTATACTCAAGTAGAGATACCCTGAAGACTTGCACTGTTATTGGAACCTGCAGAATACAGTTATATACCCTTGGTATATGAAATACTCAGCTTTTCTCAGCTGCCAGTCCTCAGACCAGCATTGGTCCCAGAAGCTACAGCAGCCTGTCTGCTGAGGGTATAGTGGTGATAACATTTCTTTTTTTAAAGATTTGTGTGCCAGAAGACTGCAGTTCTGAAGACCCCATGAGAACTTTCAAGTGAAACTGCACTGTGCGCTGGTTGGTTAAATTTAACCTAACATTCACTCACAAAGTTCAAGCATGCTCAATGACTGAGCCTGTTTGAAACTGACACTCTAACTGAGGTTAAGTAGAAACTACCAAGCATGCACTACAGTTGTATTTGAAAGTTCTCACAGTGTTCTTCAGGTGAAGCTTTGACATGTGACTGTTTTCATGCAGAGGCGGTGGTGGATAAAATGGGACTTTTGTGTACTTACCAGTAAATCATTTTCATTTAGTCCATGTGGAACACGGGAACCATGGATGGTAAGTAGCTACCTCTAGGCAGCAGGGCACTTGCAAAGAGGACACACTTTGGAAGTGGAGATCCCCTCCCAGTTCCATTTTACTCCCACTTAGTAGCAGCATCAGCCTTCAGTTTTAACATATAGCAAAGATGCAAGTCAAAAAGAAATAGGGCAGGAAAGTAGTCACCATGCCAGATAATCTAAAGGACACCTGGCCAGAGCACAAACCATTTTTTTTTCTGGGAGTGATGAGAAGCAAAAAGGATTTACTGGTAAGCACACAAACATCCTCTTTTCTCTTTTGTTCATTGTGGAACACAGGAACCATGGGGATATACCACAATCAAAATTCCAAGGAGGGACAAAAACTCAATAACAAAACTAGTCAAAACAGATACAAATTAAATACAACCATGGATCACAGGGGTCAATGAAACTATGCAAAAATGTGACAGTAATTAAGATGCTAAAAATGAATGAGACGAACCCTACACAGGCTCTACCATCTGGAGGGCCTTTCTCCCAAAACTGCTCTGAGCCAGGGCCAACATGTTGGCATTGTAATGCTTACCAAAAGTGTAAAGTGAAAACTACATAACTGCTCAACAGAAGCCTGGTTATTACAGGCCCCCGAAGCTCCCACAGCTTTTCTTAAAAGACTTAGGTGTGGTGAATGGCCACCATTATCTAAAAGGTCACTGTCACCTTAAACTCTTCTTGGCCCACTCTCGGACTTTCACGAATTATGAAAAACTAATCTGATTTGCAAAAAGATCACTGTGTTGAGAGTCGTATTTAAAACATCTAAGTCCAAACAGTAAAGCTCCTGTTCCTGTCTACACCTGAGCTCTGGAATACCCTTCCCTGTGTCATCAGACTCTTCCCCAGCCTTCAGATGCTCCCTGAAAACTCAGCTCTTCAGGGAATCCTTTCAACTACCTCCATAACTGTTATGAGCAAGGCCAGACCAACAGCCTGTCCAACTTCTGCTCATTCTCTCATTCCCTTCTAAAATAATTCTCCCACCTACAATCCCATCACAAACTCATTGTTTGCATAGTCTTTTTTTTCTCCCAGACAGAACCACCATTTTCCTGGACGATTGCAGTCAAAAGCACCTCTTTCCCACTGATTGTTAGTTCTTGTGGCAAGAGGCACTTACACCCCATAGCACTTACTCCTGTGCCCCACCTACCTTCCTCTTGACTGTAAGCTCTTACAAACAGGGGCCTCTGATCCATGTTCCATTTGTACTGTTTAATAGCTCTGTGTGTCTATTCCCTATTGGACAGCACTGTGAAATAAGGTGGGGCTATATAAGTAAAGACTAATAGTAATACATTGTACAGATTAATATAAAAATCAGAAGCCATCTTGGGAAAAAACACAAAAGTGAGTATGCAGAATCACCTTATCTACATGAAAAATCAGAAAGGTGGCCCTACAAGACAAAGCATATAGTTCAGCCACATGCCAGACAGACACAGTGACAAGAAGGAGCCCTGTATGCAGGGCGATGCAAAGAAGAGGCAGAATAGTCCCTCTGAAGTATTCCAAGGACCAGATTTAGATCCCATGGAGGAATGGTATAATTAAATATGGAGTAGGCACATGCCACCCGCTGCACAAAACTCTGAACGTCCAGCAACAAAGCAATGTACTTACATGACACTTATTTGACATGTATATTTTACAGAATGGAAGAAGCAAACCAACCAGCTGTTCCAGGCTCCAAAAATTAATCACCAGGAACACCAGCTACACCTACCAACAGACTCTGCTGTCTTATAGATTGGAAAGTTGCAAGACTTATGACGGACCTAACCCGCTGCCATATCCCATATGCAGCTTCGGCCCGCAAAGCCGAGCTGTTTCACCTCCTATTTCCCCCTCACCTGCCCCCTCTCCCCTGCTCCTCTCTTCACCCCCACTTCCCTCCACTCTCCCCCAGTCTCTCAACTAACAGAACTTATCCAACTCATGCCCAAAATCAGTTTCACAGTCACCAACATTCAAGGAAGAATGTCCATTCCCTCAGGCCAAATTTCAGCTCCACCAGCCTTACTCCCCTAGCAAGGTGCCTTACCTATTTAATTCCTGGGATCACCCCAGCATACATGATGCCAGCACTCAGAAGGAGATATATACTCGACGGCGTAGATGTCAATCTTGGATCTCTCCTTATTTCATCTCAAGACATGGCGGAGAATAGAACCGTCAGCTGTGGAGATGTCTCTGTGACGTTGAAGGACAAGGACCCCAGTCTAGCTAAAAATTTACCATTCCAGAGTATGTCTTGGCCTCGTTTTCCCAGACATTCTCTGCTTCGCCTTCCTTCACAGAAGGCAAGAACTTGACCAGTATTTATTCCTCATGGTCGATCTAGGCCATAAATATAGAGTATTCACATTTTATTATTACCACAAATCATTCTCTGCAAAAGCTGCAGCAGCACTAGCCCAATTCAATTTTACCATTGATTGGAGCTGTTTGGACAACAAACTCTTTTGCTGCTATTTTGCCAGTTTGCCAGCAGTGCCAATCCACATCACACTGACGTACTCTCTCGCTTCAAATGCCAGGAATTTTTCAAGCTACACCCATAAACCAGTACCCTACCATTGTCTCCACCCAAATTCATGGATCTCATCTTTCACTAAGAACACACCTGTCCTCCGCCAACAGAATCATCCAAGAAGCCATGGAACCCAACACCAGAAGAACTTACGCCAAAGTCTGGTCCAGCTACACTTCATATCTCAGCTAAACCCCCCTCAGCCTGTATCATTACCAACCATCTTAGCTTTCAGCTCTTATTGTCACCACCACCTCCATCTCTCCCTGGCCTCCATTAAATGCTATGTATCCAGTTTGCAACATGATATCTCCACCTCACTTCCACATCAACCATCCCTTTTTATATCATACCACATCAAACTATTTCTCAAAGGTCTCTCAAAAATCCCCCGGGCCGGCCCCATGCACCTGCTTCCCTATCACTGGTACATTATTCCGTAAAATATCAGACCTTCTACATACCTGTCCATTTGGTTTTCTAACCAACCACACCATGCTTGCAGCCATTTATCTTGCCTTCTTCGGGTTCCTGAGATTGGGTGAATTCTCAGTTTCATCCTCCTGCTTTCAATACCTGAAGGAGGCTGATCTTAAAATTTTTCAAGACCAGTGTGTCCTTTGGCTCGCTCCAAAACTGATCAAACAGGGTCCGGAGCCTTCATTCCCTTCCATGCCACCAATGGTATAGATGATGCCCTCTTACAGTCCTCAAACATCATTTATCTTTTTATCAGACTAACCTGATGACAACCCCTTACTGCCCTCTTCTCGCGGTCCACACACCACAGCTAAATCCATCAAACGCAACAGGTCTATGTTATCATGGCTTGGAGTGGACCCTACACAATTTTCCGACTGCTCATTCCGTATAGGTACTGCATCAGCCGCATCCAAGAATCAAGTGCCACTGCATGTAATTAAGAAATTAGGCCATTGGCAATCCTCTTGTTATTCATGCTACACCCGTAACCCCAGTCACGAGATTCACATGGCACTCACCTCTCTTACCCATGAAACAATTATATTGCTATTACTGTCCATGTAAATAAACAGGATTTATCCTATATTGGCTCCTTTTTCTTTTTGGCCTCTAATCAGGCCCATCTTCAGCTCCATGATTCTCTTAGGGATCCTGGTTCTCCCCACACAGGACACACGAGTCCATACTTTTATAATCTCTGAAAGCCCTGACCATAAGTAAAAAGTCTTGCCTGGATTTATGGGAGGGGCTAGAAGAAGCATTTAAACCCACATTGCTCATTTGTACAGCCTCTGTGTCACTTCATTTACCCTTCTCATTCTCCCACCCCTAATCTTTACACTTAATCAGGTATAGCACTCTACCCAGTCTAACCACCCCATCTTTGGTTCCAGGATTCTCATTGAGATCCTGGTTCTCACCACACAGGACACATCCTTTCTTACATTTATAGTCTCTGGAAGCCCTGACCATAAGTGTGTGCATGCATTTTTTTCATGACCAGTGTGTGTTTGTATGTTTTTGTGTGTTTCTGTATGATCAGAGTTTGTGTCTCTGTTTCTGAATAACCAGAGTGTGTCTGTGTACATCTGCATGACCAGTATGCATGGGTATCTGAATGACCAGATTGTGTTTCCACATGTGTGTGCTCCTGTCTGCATGGCTGGAGTATGTCTGTGTCTGTATGGATGTTTGCATGACCAGCTTGTGCATCCGACCAGATAGCGTGTGTGTGTTTGTATTCATCTAAATGACCATAGTGTGTTTGTGTTTCTAAATGGCCAGTGTTTGTGTTTCTGCATGACCAGAATGTGTGTCTGTCTTTATGCCTGCATAACCAGTGTGTGTGTGTGTGTGTGTGTGTGTGTGTGTGTTTTAACTTTTAATTAGTACTCTATTTCATATCCATGGAGACAGACATGGTTGTTTGTTGCAGTACTCCAGGAACCCATGCACCTCCCATTGATTGAGTAAGGGATTATGTCTGCTTCCATGGTCATGGTATATAGCACTGATTAAAGATTATCAGATAACAGACTAGCTACTGTACTGTTTACAGTGTTGCATATAAATAAGTGACAAGTTTGGGCCGCTAACATGCTAACCTTTTTTTTTAAATACTGCAAATTGTATTTTTCCAGTGCAACCACTACATTGAGTATACAAAGACCCTTCCACTAAACCCCTCCCCTGAGATTTTTGGGATGAATCCTAATGCTGACATCATGAAGGATCAGTCAGAAACTCAACAACTATTTGAAAGTATCCTTCTCACCCAGGTATAAAACATTCCAATACTTTTCTAAAATGTAGAGTTATGTTTTATTATAAAATATACTACTACTACTACTACTAATAATAATAATAATAATAATAAAAATGTATTGCGGTTCATTGTTTATCTCTTTTTTTCCAAAATACAGTTCTTTAAAGACACCATGTGATGTTGTCGCTATTGCTTTCTATGGACAACTTTAGTCTGTTACCAAATGCTTTCCAAAGACAGCCACAGAAAAATGTGTGGTCTGGTTTGAGCTGCAATAAGTTTACTTTTAAGTATAACTTGAATTACTCAGCACAAATAGCCTTTCAGAGCAAATTAAGGTCTACATTCCCTTGCAGTTGTTAATTTTATCAAGGGCTTTATCTAAAAATGTCTATATTTACTTCAATATTAGATAAAACTGTAATGTAATCTATGCCTAAATTATGGATTAACTACTTATGATTGCTGTATGGTTTATACAGACATATCAAAACAAATGAGCTATTCACCTGTGATGTAAAAAATTGCCAATCAGATAGTTGTTAGTTGTAAACTATTAACCCTTTGAGCACCAGAGGGGCATGCAGTATATTGCGTTGTAATGCATTGCACATCCCTCTGTCAGTGACTGACTTTCTAAAGGTACCAGGCCACCTTATTCCTGGTGGACAGTGCCAAAAAATGTACAGGCTCACTGATAAAAGGTACCGGGTAACATAGTTGATAAGGCTGAAAAAAAAAGTCAGTCAAGTTCAGCCCATTTGATATAACCCTTTCTAATCCAGAGGAAGGCAAAAAAAGCCCTTATTGAAGCCATTTCCAATTAAGCTCCAAGTGGGTAAAAATTTTCTTCCTGACTCAAAAAGCAGTTTGATATTTCCCTGGATCAACATCTGCTTATCTGCTTTGAAACGAGCTGTCGACATTTTCAGTATTGTTCTGAGTAAGGTGAGTATCCAATACTTTTTTGAAAACAAACATTGCATCCTGAGGAAAAGATTTCCATAACTTTACTGTACTGACTGTAAAAAAGACCTGCATTTGTTTTAGTCCAAAGCACTTTAATTCCTGACTTTTTTTAGATGAACACCCCTTTCCTTTAGTCTTAAAGGGGAACTCTCACCTCTATTAAAGTTCTCCTCATCTTAATGTTCCATTTGAGTTAATCTTTAATCCATTTTTATTTATTTATTTAATGCAGTATAGCCCTAGATTTAACCTTTTAAAAATAAGCCGGTGACGTCAGTTCAGGACCGGCTGTGGCACCGCTCTGCCCCGCAGCCTGTCAATCTTCGTCTCTTCCCCTCCCAAGTTGTTCCCAGTTTTCACTTCCTCCTTTGACGGAGTAATATAACATGTGAGCTGGAGTGCTCTCTTGCCAAAGAGATCCTATTTAATGTATATGTAGCATGTTTCACAATGTGTTGCACACCCCTCTAGTCCTTAATTGGTTAAGCCTCTTCTGCAACTTTTTTGTCCATTCACTCAGTTTATCCAGATCTTTCTGCAGAAAGAAAAAACATCCTGATCTATATGTTTTTCTTTTCACGTTAGTGTCATCAGCAAAGATTGAGATACTACTTTCAATACTCACTTCTAGACCATAGTAAAAAAAAACTTAAAAAACATTGGGCCCAGTGCTGATCCCTTGGCACCCCACTTACAGCTTTGGGCCAACTTGAAAAGGTTCCATTTACAACAACTGTGCCATCTGCCATCTATAATTTAACCAGGTATCCATCACCTCCCAAACCAAAGCCTTTTAATTTTTTCAGTAATCTGTTTTGAGGCACAGTATCAAAAGCTTTTGCACAATTGAAGTATCCTGTATCCTCTGGCTCCCAGTTGATAAATTGATCAACGTTGAAAAAACTCCTGGATACACCGCAGTCACTGATATGTCGAGGTGTAGTTCCCAAAAGTATGTCAGACTCTATAAATAGAGAACATACAGACTTAGAGCTCCATAACAGGAGACTAACTGGGAAACTTTGGTGATAAAGTATACAGGATACTAGAAAGAGCAGAACCTCTTGTACATATAATACACAAAGGATAAGGGAAAAAAAGGGGGCTCAAAATACTTTATTAGAAAAAATAATAAAATCACTGTCCATAAATATGATGTCTAAAATTAGGACAAACTGTGTATAAAAAACATATGGCTACCCACTAATATAAATAAATAAAACAAATATGGACGATCAGATAATAAAACAGCAGCTAAATAATGCTTCTATTGTAAATAAGCACAGTATATAAAAAATAAATACCATAATACAAATTATATATCAAATATTCGCTCAACGTGTTTTGTGACTTCACTGTATCGATGTCACCTCGTCAGGGGCATATAAGCATGGTGAGTTAGTAATAGCTGAATGTTCCGCTTTAAACATTACCACTGGCTAGTATTTGCCCATGGGAAGTGTGCTAGTTTTGCAGGGTTATCTGTATTCTTTCTGCATAAGATAATGTGGTGCAATTCTAGTGCAAACCAACTGCATCATAGGGAGAATACTACTAGTTAAAATGTGGCTTGTAACCATTTGAATGCTAGATGGGTCTCCAAAGACCTCTCTAGCATTCAGAGGGTTAATAGTCCTATTTAAATGAATTGTAATTTAAAGGGATAGTAATACTTCGTTTTAACTTTATTTTATTTTGTAGGCATTAAAGAAACATGAATAATGATATAAGTCTTATCTCCCAAACCTTTATGGTTTAAGAGATATTCACAAGCAAAGTGTCCCCCTCCCGCCCCTTTTACTGATGTAACACTTTTCAGCCAGGGCAGAAGGGAGATGCCCAGGTAGACTGCAGAGAGGGACAATCTTCAATTAAGATAACGGAAAAACCTGAAAAGCTTGTCAAGGGGGGCAGGGATTTCATTGTTTTCAAAGGAATAAGAGTGTCCCCTTCTGTTATCTGTCCAGTCTATGGACTGCATTCCACATCTGAGAAGAGATTGTTTACAGTAGGTAAAAGGGGCGGGAGGGGGAAACTTTGCTTGTGAATATCTCATAAACCATAATGGTTTGAGAGATAAGACTTATATCATTCTTCATGTTTTTTTAATGCCTACAAAATAAAACAAAGTTAAAATGAAGTATTACTATCCCTTTAAACAATGTTTATTTTTTTCCCTATGGTACAGTTGATTTTCTCCAGAATTGTGCCGGTATTGTTAGTACATTAGCCCCACTCTTTATCTCTCACATCTTCTCCTTTAGTATAATATTAAGGTATTAGATTCTCATAGTTGTGGTTTCCCCCACTCTGGCACAGACCCACCTTGCTTAGTACCAAGGTGTATACCTGGCTGCAGTGAGCTGCTCTGTTTGTTACACTTTAGGCTTGGAGCTGCTCTCCTCCCAGCTTGTGGTGCTGCTGAGGCAAGCTATGTTCACAGGTAGTGGGCTATGAGCTCCCTGGAAGTCCTGTTCTGGCTGAGGGTGATGGAGCTGCTGCTGCTGTGCCGCAGGGTACAGTCCGGTGAGAAAAACCTGTTGGTAATGTAGTTGGGGCTCCTTTGTGCTTTACTCCTTCTGCTGTAGCCTTCTCTGCTGCTATATCTCATAGTGCAAGAGGGCACCTCATGCCAGGCTGCAGGGGAGAATGTGACTGCCATGATTGGAGTGAGGTGTCAGTCTCAGAAGCATGACCGGGACACAGCAGGGACCTCTTTGCCCGAATCCCCTCAATGATCCGGATATGTTCTCAATATTGGATGCCCAGGCTAGAGGCTGTATTTTGTGATGGGCATAGAAGTCGAGGGTATTTTATTCTACAGTCTTGTTTGTGATGACAGTTTAATTTTTTCACCATTCACCATTTTTTCACCATTCACCATGCTGGATTGGCATCCCTTCCAGTCATAGTGCCCCCCTATACACCTGTAGGTATGAGTCTGGGTGGGTGGTGTTTGTAGAACGTTTGATGGTTTCTGTTAGCTTAGAAATTGTCAGGGATGTAAACAAATGCACTCTTTTAATACGTCATGAGAAGAAATGTAGCTGAAAAGCAAAGCTGGTGTAGGTGGCTGTTAGCTAATCCTTTGAGAGCCAGAGTGGTGAGCCACACATTCCAGAGCAACATGTTGATTTTCATGCTGGTAGTCAAAGGGTTAATGAGGGAAATCAATGAGCTCATCAGGCTCTCGCTGTAACACGTTATTTTGCATGTTTTTTTATTTTTTTATTTTTGCACATGCATGCTTACTGATTAGCAGGAAAGGGAGCAAAATGTATCCATTGATATAATTAAGGTCTGTGGGCACTGAAGACATGAGAGTATGCAAGCTGCCGAAGCTAGGAACTCAAGTGTCCTCTGACTCGCAGCATCACAGAGAAGTGCATAAGAAGGAAGCCTGCCATGATGCAAAGAGGAAGAATAGTTGACATTGTGTCTGCATGTGTGTCTTCTCCCTCAGTCTAGCTTCTCATTCCATCTTCTTCCTCCCTTCCACCATCCTTCCTTTTTCATCTCCCCTTACATTTTCTTCCTCCAGCATCTTCCATCCTCCTTCCCTCCAGCTTTTTCCTACATCTCATTCCTTCTTCCCTCCTTCTTCCACACTTTCCTCCTTCCAGATTCTTCCATCCCTTTCACCCTCAGTTCAGCTTCTTCTTCCATCTCTCCATCGTCCTTCCTCCAGCCTTCAGTCTCTTCCCCCTCCATCTTCTTCCTCCATTACTTCATCTTCGTTCTTTTCCCATCAGCTTCTTCCTCCATGTTCTTCCTTCCCACATCCCTCCATTTTCTTCTTCCCTCATTTTGTCCTTCCACTTTTCTTTCTTCTCCCCCTTTGACCTCGCTTCCCCCTGTGCCCTTCCACCCCTCTTGTCCTTTTTTTGCTCTATTTTCCTATATTTGAAATATGGCTGCACTAGTGATACTACAGAGCTTACAATTATATGGCACTCCATTGGTAGTCATACAATTGTAAGCTTTGTGGTATCAATAGTGTAGCTATATTTCAGTTATAATCTCTGTAGTATCATGATTTCAGATGTAAGCTCTGTGTATCACTAATGTAGCTCCAATTCAGTTGTAAGCTCTCTGGTATCACTATTATCAATAGTGTAGCACCATTTCAACTGTATGCTCTGTGTATCACTAGAGTGGCTCCATTTCAGTTGTAAGCTGTGGGTATCACTATTATAGCTCCATTTCAATTGTAAGCTCTATGGTATGACTAGTGCTCCTCCATTTCAAATGTAATATCTGTGGTATCAAAATGTATCTCAATTTCAAATGCAAGCTCTGGGGTATCAATAGTGTAGTCCCATGCAATTGCAAGCAATATTGTATAAGTAGTGTAGGCCCATTCGATTTTAAGCTATGTGGTATCACTTGTGTAGCAACATTTCAAGTATAAGCTCTGTGGTACATTTTTAATATACTTAACTCCTTAGATGCCAGGGTGGTTCTCAGTGCATTGCTTTGCAATAGTTTGGTGATCTCTCTGGCACCAAAGGGATTAAACACTAATTTTGTCTTTTAAGTTGATACTAGGACCTCTAACCACAAGAACAAGGGGCAGAATGAGAAAGGTTTGTGACATGGGTGGGGGGGCCCAATTTGGGATCCTACCTAGGGTCCTATGGAGTCTTAATCCTACTCTGAGCAAGACCGGTTTACGTATGTTCCCATTGCCTATTTCAATGTTACAATTGAGGAGTTATGTGTATATATAATATATATATATATATATATATATATATATATATATATATATAGAGAGAGAGAGAGAGAGAGAGATAATTGTATAATTGTGAAACACAACAGTAGAGCTCCCCTGAATTTTTTTTTCTTCGGATACTCCGAGTTTTACAGGAGGCTGCCACTGGTTGTGCCCACACCTGGATTTTATTTAAAGGGCTGTGTGAAGGCAGGAGTACCCTTGAGAGCTGTGCTAAGAGTATGTCTCTAACTGATCTTGTGCCAACCTCTATATGAGTAGTCCTATGGCTGGAGTACAATAGATATATGTTTATATTTTAAACAATTAAATACAAATGCACTGCCTTTATAAGTTTTGTCTGTATATGATGAGTTGGCTTGCTTAACATCAGCTGCTTTGTAGTAGTGACTTGTCCACCTGGTGACCTTAGCATTTTTCCCTCTCTGGACCAATGCTACAGCAGATACTTTGGTTTGTCATTAGTGATTCTTCACCACGGATGCCATAAAATGTAAAATATCCACACACAGCTGTAAGTCCAACACTGACGTTAGCAACAATACCCATGTAGATGCTGGAGTATGACTGTGATATACAGTACTGTGCAAAAGTCTTAGGCGAGTGTGAAAAAATGCTGTAAAGAAAGAATGCTTTCAAAAATAGGCATGGTAATAGTTTGTATTTATTTATTAGCAAAATTATAGTGAGTGAACAGAAGAAAACCTAAATCAAATCATTATTTGGTGTGACCACCCTTTGCCTTCAAAACAGCATAAATTCTTCTAGATACACTTGCACACAGTTTGTTAAGAAACTCGTCAGGTCTCCCTGATCTTATTGCATGATGGATAAGTATCTGCCTGTACTGCTCAGCACTGAAGAGACCATTAAATCTGACCAAATCCCCAACTCCATGTGCAGAAATGCACCCACAAACTTGCAAGGAACCTCCACCATGCTTCACTCTTGCCTGCAGACACTTATTCTTGTTCCTGTCTCCAGTCCTTTGGTGAGCAAACTGCCTTCTGCTACAACCAAATATTTCTAATTTTACGCATCAGTACAGAGCACCTGCTGCCATTTTTTTCGGCACCCCAGTTCCTGTGTTTTTGTGTATAGTTGAGTCATTGGCTTTGTTTCCACGTCAGAGATATGGCTTTTTTGGCTACAAGTCTTCCATGAAGGCCACTTCTGACCAGACTTCTTCAGACAGTAGATAGGTGTACCAGGATCCCACTGTTTTCTGCCAGTTCTTAGCTGATGGCACTACTGGACATCTTCCGATTGCAAAGGGAAGTAAGCATGATGTGTCTTTCATCTGCTGCACTAAGTTTCCTTGGCCTACCACTGTGTCTACGGGCCTCGACGTTTCCTATTTCTTTTTGCTTCTTCATAAGTGATTCTACAGCACATCTGTAAACCCCTGTCTGCCTTGAAATTTCTGCCTGGAAGAGACCTTGCTGATGCAGTATACCTTTGTGTCTTGCCATGATGTTTGACTTTTGACATTAAACTGTCTTCAGCAACCTCACCTAGTTAGCTGAGTTTGGCTGTTCCTCACCCAGTTTTATTCCTCTTACACAGATGTTTCAGTTAATGATTGTGTTTCAACCCACATATTAAATTGATGGTCATTAGCACCTGTTTGGTATAACTGTTTAATCATACACCTGACTATATGCCTACAAAATTCCTGAGTTTGTGCAAGTGTACCTGGAAGAACTGATGCTGTTTTGAAAGCAAAGGGAAGTCACACCAAATATTGATTTGATTTAGTTTTTTTTCTGTTCACTCACTATGATGTTGATAAATATAAACTATTAATGTCTATTTTTGAAATCATTCTAGCTTTACAGCATTTTTTCACACCTGCCTAAGGCTTTTGCACAGTACTGTACAAGGAGAAAGAATGGTGAATGGGACCTGGGACCAAAAGAGAAGATATTTAGCAGTTGTACACACTATTACTAGTCTTTCACTGCCTTGTGTCGTCACAATAATACTTGTAGTGTAAATATAAAGAGTTATCACTAACAACAGCCATAAAGGAGAGCCAAGACAGGAGAGACTCATAAATTGTTGCTACCTTTATTACACCTGCCCGCTATAATATTATCAGTACTTCAACTACTTCAATTCTCACCAGGTGATAGAGTTCATTATAGAACTTTTTCCTTTTTTATGTGAATTCACTTTTTGCATATATATATATATAGTGCTATATATGTTTTAGACTTTTGGGGGTCATATTGTACTTCATATTACTGTATCCCATATTGTTATTATATTATATGTTTTAATAAATTATAATCATATCTTCATAGAGATCTTGCACTCTCCCTATTTTGTTATTATATATATATATATATATATATATATATATATATATATATATATATATAAAAGAAGACTTTGTGCCTGCCAAAACACACCCAGGGGCGGCAGTAAGTTGGAGTTACTGCTCTCATTGGTTGATTCAAAGGGGGCGTGATTTTCATAGGAGTTGCAGTGGCCGAAGGCCACTGCTACTCCTATGAAAATCATGCATCAGTTGGCCCGCCTCCACTATCCAGCCCTCCCACCAGTATACATGTGACTCAAAAAACAAAATAACTGCCACTCACACAGACCCCCCCCCTCTCTCTCTGACTCACGTTATAAACATAACAATGAACTCAATGCTAGAAGGGGAGCTACACCTCACTTTGCAATGCGTTGACAACCCCTCTCAAAGCCAAAGGCTGCAGCCTTCTTTCCTGATCACGTATGGAGCGACACTGTGGGGTACAGACTAGGACAGCTTATACTGCCACAGTATGCTATGGTGGCTAAGGGGGCATCAGTCATGTGTTGCTCCGTTGCATTGTTGCTCCATCTCTATCAATACAGACCACAGTTCACCGCCTCCCCCCCATGCTGCTGGTGTCTTTCTTGATTTATTTCCATTCTCTGCTTAAATTCTGCCGTCCTTCTGCGTCTCGTTCTCTGCTCTGGAGGTGTTGTCTTGCTCTAGCTCTGTGTGGGTGCTGTCCCTCCTTCTCTCCCCGGTCCCGGTGTGAAGGAGCCCTGTGCCGCGGTGTGTAGTTACTTTGCGCGGTGTAAAAAAGTGTTATTTTTCTTGGCGTTGTGCAGTGCCCTCCGCTGAAATTCCGACTTCCTTCTGCGTCCCGTTCTCCGCTCTGGAGGTGTTGTTTTGCTCCGAATTAGCCTTGATGATCGATGTCGATCTCCTCCCTCACCCGCTGTACCGTTGACCTATTTGCAAAGCGTTTCGCCACTCAAACTGGAGCCTTTCTCTAGCAGTCCAAGGGCCTTTGACTGGTACAGAAAGGCTCCAGTTTGAGTGCCGAAACGGCTTGCAAACACATCAACACTACAGAGGGTGAGGGAGGAGACCGACATCGATCATCAAGGCTAATTCGGAGCAAAACAACACCTCCAGAGCGGAGAACTGGACGCAGAAGGACGGCGGAATTTCAGCGGAGGGCATTGCACGGCGCCAAGCGGAATTACACTTTTTTACACCACGCAAAGTAACTACACATCGCGGCACAGGGCTCCTTCACACCGGGACCAGGGAGAGAAGGAGGGACAGCACCCACACAGAGCTGGGACAGCGGCTAGGAATATGGCAGATACGTGCCACTCACCATCCTGTGTGTGAGGGGAGGAAGGGGTTACTGTGAGGTACCACTGACCATCCTGTGTGTCTCTCAGTGTTTGGGGCGGAAAAGGTTAATGTCAACTACCACTGACCATCGTTTGTGTGTGTGTAAAGGGAGTAAAGGGTTAATTTGAGGTACCACTAATCATACTGTGTGTGAGGGGAGGAAAGGGTTAATGTGAGCTACCTCTGACCATCCTGTGTATATGAGGGGATCAAAGGTTTAAGGTGAGCTATATATATGTCTATGTGTATATGTATGTATGTATATATATATATATATATATGTATGTATGTGTGTGCATTATAACTAACTCACTCTTCACAACACATTTTTATTACACAGATCAATCATAACTTCATACAGCCATAGCTAAACAAAACAGACGGGCAACGCCGTCTCATTCTACTAGTATATATATATATATATATATATATATATATATATATATATATATATATAATGGTTGTTTTTTTTTTTTAATTTAATAAATATTATTTTTTCACAGTCAAGGATTTCAGACGGAGGAGCAAAATCTTCAGATGAAATGGTTTATGAGGTAGCTGCAGATATCTTGGGTAAACTCCCCATGAATTTTGACATTGATGCTGCAATGAGAAGATACCCAACTACATATAACCAAAGTATGAATACTGTGCTTGTTCAAGAAATGGGACGATTTCACAAACTTCTGTTCACCATACGAGATTCTTGCATCAACATACAAAAAGCAATAAAGGTACATATCTGTGTCAAAAGATAATGTACATGAACAAAATAATACTAAATAATACTAATTATAAAATACATGTCTGATATTTCCTGTATAAGTACATCATGCCATTCAGAGACACTTTTGCATTCAATGGAAATAAAAGCAACCATTTAATCCTAGATCTGGTGTGGGCAACCTACAGTCCTCAAGCTGTTGTTGAACTGCAGTTCCCATCATCAGCTGACCAATGATGAGAAATAGAGAGACCAACAACAACTGGAGTTCTGTAGGTAGTCCATCTCTGTCTTAGATATTAACCCTTTAAGGACCAGAAATTGGTGCACAGCATTGCATTGCAATGTGTCGCACACCCCTCTGGTGCTTAAATGGTTAGTATACAAACAGGAGTTGATTTTCTAAATAGAAAGGCCCAGGCTCACCACATTCTTTTCTGTCAACGTGTGTTGCTTCCCATTTTATTGAGCATGATGCATAATGTTCTAAATTATTCTCTTTGTGGAATGTAATGATATATTATCCTACTGATTCCATATAATACCATGACATGACCTGTCTGAACATCACTCCTGTGTATATATATATATATATATATATATAATATACGCTTCTCAAATGTAATAAAGTAATAAAGGAGATGGTGAAAGTAAAAAAAAAAAAAATATTTTGATCTCCGGAATCTTGACTGAAGGTGATACAGTAAAAAGGACGTCTATATCCACATGGAACATAAATTGGAAGAACAGAGTTGAGTAACACTTCAAAAACATTGGACATTTGTTAACAGTAGGAGCAAAAAGACACAGATGTTTGCTATTCTTCTTTGCTTGTAAATATAACAATTTGTATTTGAAGACTTGCCTGATCCTGTTCTGACAATTATAGCTTCATACGGAGATGCAAAAGTCCTACCAATCACTTGTTTCAGACTGGGAAAATAGATTTAGTGTGTGTTATGGCAGGCCACATAGAGGGAATATCAATATAGTTAGGATTCAACTAATGTGTGTTTGTGTGTATGTGTTTTCTTCCTGCACAGTTAGTTATAGGTCAAATGGGCATCTTTTAAATTGCTATTTTCAAATGTTTACAACTTTTGAAGGGTTTGATGAATAAAGCTAACTTCTGAAAATTAAAGAAGTATAAGAACTAAGAATAAGAGGGTCTTAATTTGTTTATCAGAAGAACTTGCATAGAAAGGTGTCCTTTCTACTTACTGTTTTTCTTCATTTGATTTTTTATCTCCCTTTGATGTTTTAGTCCTCTTCTAGTTGTTTCAGTTTCATCTGAGAACAACTAAGATCTTTTATGATTCATTCAAGTGTGAATGCAGCCCATTGTTTTTCTTCTGTATACACAGATGAAGCAATAATGGTAGGCTTTAGGTAAACAGGGAGAATCACAGACATTCCTCCATCATGTATGTGGCAAAGTAAAAAAAAAAAAAAAAAAAAAAAAAGACTGGAAAAGGTTCTGATGAATAAAGCAATTAAGTCTGGAGTCATACACCCAGTGGTACTTAAAGGGATAGTAATACTTAGTTTTAATTTTTTATTTTGTAGGCATTAAAAAAATATGAAGACTGATATAAGTCTTATCTCTCAAACCTTTATGGTTTAAGAGATATTCACAAGCAAAGTTTCCCCTCCCGCCCCTTTTACCTAGTGTAAGCCATCTCTTCTCAGATGGGGAATCTGGTTGTAAGACCAGACAGATAACAGCAGGGGACAATCTTCTTACAGTGAAAACAATGAAAGCCCTGCCCCCTTGACAAGCTTTTCAGGTTTTTCCCTTATCTTAATTGAAGATTGTCCCTCTCTGCAGTCTACCTGGGCACCTCCCTTCTGCTCTGGCTGAAAAGTGTTACATCAGTAAAAGGGGCAGGAGGGGGTTACTTTGTCATTCAATTACTCTTGAACTACAGCTCTGACAGTATTGAAATAACACTCTCCAAAGTCCAAATACTATGAAGATTAATTAGAGCTGCTTTTATTATGAAACATTACTATCCCTTTAAGGAGCTTAGATCAGTTTTAAGAAGAATATATATATATATTTTCTTATGAGACATAATTTCCCAAGACTGAAGGAAAGCAAATATATAGTACCATTATTCATATAAATGGAGACAAGATCTAAACTGGGAAATTATACATATATGAGTTTGACTTGCATTTTGCATGAAAATATTGCAAGGATTTCTAACAGATATTATTTAGGACTATGTGATTTTCAAAAACATTATTAGTAAGAGTTAACATTGTTTTATAAAGACTATATAATTTCATATTTATTTATTTGTATTCTATTAAACGGGAAGTGTGTAACTTGGACAGTGATATTGCTGTGATGTAGCATACTTGGGCTTTTAAGAAGTGGAGTGACTCAGACTTCAGTGCTGTATTCAGTGCTTTTTAATTTGTTAAATAGTTTGGAAGGAAGTATTGAAAATAGTGTCTTAATGTTTGCAGATGACACTAAATTTTGCAAGGAAATACAGACAGGACACAATGTTTTTTCTCTGCTTAAATATTTGGAAAAACTGAGTGAATGGGCAGAAAAGAGGTAGATGAGATTTAATATAGATACATATAAGATTATGCATTTGGGCTGCAGAAACAAGCATGCTCCAAATACAGTAAATGGGAAGCTACTTGGGGAATACTTGTTAGAGAAAGATTTTCAAGTACTGATAAACTATAGACTTCACAAGAGTGTGCAGTCACAGAGGCACTGTAAGAGCTAATGGGATAGGAATATAAAAGGGTATAGAGGCATACGTTAGGAGAATAATTATACTTCTTTATAATTTATTGGTAAGGCCTCATCTACAATAGGGATGCAGTTTTTGGAGACAGTTTTTAAAAAGACATTATTGAACTTGAAAAAATACAGATGCATGCAATGAAACTGATAAAGGGATTGGAAGAATTTAGTAATGAAGAAAGACATATATCACTTTTAGTGTACTGGACTCCTGTTTTATCCACAACCAACATGGAACAACTAATGTAAATAAGTTATAACAGAGCACTGCAACGTGTTATGAATTATATGGTTTATCAGTGCTCTTAACTCTTTCTCTAGCAAGGATTCCCCAAGAAGACAGTTTTTTAAAGCGAAACTACCATGTCACAAAATGTTTAGCTTAACTAAGTCCCCTTCTGGCGACTAGCTGCTTAGTAGCGCTAGTCGCCAGAATTATTACCTGATTTAATAGATATATGCTTTATTCCCCAGCTGTCAGTAGCACGGAGTGCAGACATCTTGCCAGCTTATTTTTTTGTTTTCTGTTAGATATGGAATACCACCATTAGGCGGATTACCATTACTGACATTCCCTAGTGGACAGCTCAGTTTCCAGGTGCTATGGTGGACCTCTTAGCCCTGGGGGAAAATCTTGTTTGGCAAGTTCTTTCCCTAGGGATTGCCCACTGAGGCCTCTTCTTTATACATGGTAATCTGAAGATAGAAGACCTGCTGAAATACACTTGTTCCACATTTCCTATCCGCACATAGGTCTCCTACTACATACTCCTGCACTCACTGGGTTTATCTGTATGTCTGTTGGGGGTTTGGAGCAGGGTTTTTGTGGTAAATTTAACCCTTTGTCTGCCAGTTGGCATCCTTTTTGGGGGGTTTCACACTTTTCCCTTCTGGGTAATTTTCTTTTAACATGTTTTCTGGTGTTTTTACAGCTTTTTCTACCTCACTGTAAAATATTGAAAATTTGATTTCCACTTTACCGCACAGACACCATGCTCCATTCACTTCTTTGAGACATATCTCTGCAACTGCTCAGCGTAGTGACTTCAGAGATGGCTCGTTTTGTTTGTCTGCCCTTGCTCTATCATCTGGTCAATGTTCTGTATGTTTTGGGGGCTTAGGGGGCTTTGGGCACTATAGGCATACTTCTTTAGGGAAAACTACATTTCCCACGAGCGCTTGCTTTGCTCGCTCTTTTCTGATTGGCTCCCTTGGGACGTTTTTGACACTGTCAGAATGTCAACTCTGTTGGAGCTTGGGGCTAGGCCTAAGACTAAGGTTACTGGGGTGTCTTTGCCCCTATGCTGACTTGGAAAATGGCCTTTCTCCTGGCGATTGTGTCTTCTCCGTGTCTCAGAGTTGCATGCCCTGTCTTGTAAACCTCCCTTTTTTTGGTGTTTCACAAAGACAAGGCGGTTTTTCGTACTTCTCAGGAGTTCCTTCTGAAGGTGGTCTCTAACCATGCTTGGCTCTCCTGTGACTGAACGTGAGAGTTCTTTCGAGTTCATGCTCACAGGACTCTTCTTTTCCCTTCTTACTACCTAGTCACTAGTTAGTGTCTCAAAGCTTTCAAGAGAGGGGTGGCTAGATGCAGCTAAGGAGAGGAAGGAAGGCTCCACCCAGCATTCTTTTCAAGAATTGTTCCTGTCTACTTAAAGGGGCGGTCGCCTACCCAAAGTTACCAGTAACCTATATGAACTAAGAGAAAAGGATTTAACAGGTAAGACTAAAATCCTTTTTTTTTTTTTTTTTTTACAGAAAAGACAGATAATGGAATTCTTTGTCTCGAGAAGCTGTCTTCAGACACTGTAGGTACTTTCAAAAAAAGATGTGAAAGCCTTTCTTGCTTAGATCAAAATTGAGAATTATTATTTTTATTTTCAATGAAGATAAAATGTTAATCCAGGGAATATTCTACTGCAGTGGTTCTCAATCTTTTGTAACTCAAGGCACCCCTAACATGCAATCTGGTGATTCTGGGGAACCCCTAACATATTTAATGTAATTTATCAAGGGCATAATGAAGGGTACAATACATAAATATACAGTTATTATTAGATCTCACAATCATAATAACACAAATAAGCATATTATGCATAACAAATTCCATAAATCTACAATTAAAAGTAAATATTCACATTTTTGTCAATAACTTCATAGAGAGCATGGGGCACCCTAAGCTAATGTTCGTGGCACAGCAAAGTGCAATGGCTCCCTGTTTGAGAATCACTGTTCTACTGCCTTTTGGAGTCAGAATGGAATTTATTTTTAGCCACATTGAAAGTTACTTGTTGTTGCAATAAAATTGATGCAACAAATGTGCACCAGTGTGGAGCTTTGACTCTCCCATGCATACCTCTCTAAGGAAGATATTACGCAACTGCCCACAAAGCAGGATCTCAATGCTCTAGTTGGCGAATTAAAGGAGGTGTTTCATGAGGAGATCACGGATCTCCGTAAGAATGTTGTTCAAATGAGCCAGCGATAAATAGATGCTACAACATCAACATAATTTGGAGAAGATACTGTTTCAACAGGATGAGTCCATTGAGACTTTGCTGAGCAAAGTGTATGATTTAGATAACCAAGGGCAAAGATGTAATATTCATTCACCGAATGATCCTCCACTACATATAATTTCCTGCATGCTGAGCTACCAGGCCAAGAAGCAGATAATGCAATGCAGCAGAGAGTTGAGTTTAGGTAAATTATGCTGGAATATCCCTCCAGGTTTTTTTAAGACCTTGCTCTCTGCCACTCAGCAGGGTATCCAAGCTATCTTACGGGACCCCAGAGATATTCCTGTTTTTTGCAAGACCACTGGGATTTTTAACCCTTTTACTGACACTGTGGTACCAGATCAACGTGACAGAGGGTCATTAGTGTTGGGACACAAAGCAAAGTACCCAGGCCACCACCAGAGGCCGTGCAGGATTCAGCTATGGGGCACAAAAGGCTGCTTGGACAGAAGGTTCTGACACCAGATGATGGGCTTGTTTTTGCTTGATGATGCTAAGCTATTGGTGCAACACATATGGATTCCCCTGAGGAATTTGCTAACCTCATTACCATCCAGCTTCCATAGCGCAGGTTTTGGGAACTGTATTGCTCTCATAAGATTTTAAGTGTGTTATTTTATGTTTTATTTTTCTGTGTCGGGTTGTTTTCAGGTTGGGTGGAAGATGATATAAGCCTTTTATGCTCTGCACATGTACTACTGTTTTTGTGGGGGGAGTTAGAGGGAGGAGTGTAATGCCCTGGAGATGTTTTGTTCCGTGGTGTATGCTTCTTGAGCATGGTCAACAATTCGTGCCGGCAAGCAGTGAGATGTCTGCAGAGAACTCTGGGACATGCCAGAGCTTAACATTCTCCTGCTTGGACAGCTATCTAGTGTACAGGGAATGCAATAGATAGCTTAAGGTGCTGCATGAAGGGTGCTGACTTCCAGTGTATCTGGGAGTGTTGGGAGGCCACATGATGGATAATAGCAAAAAGCTACTTTTTTAGCTCAATTTAACTATGACCATCTTGGCAACCTTTAACCCAGCAGTACCAGCACAGTCATGTTTAATGTATAATTTGCATTTCTGTTTTCATTTTCTAAATGTATAACCTTGCATCTGTCTATGTTAACAGCTCAGCATCCAATTTTGTCCACTGCAGGAAAAAAACTTCCATCACATTCTGAGAGTATGTACTTATATAAGATATCACAAACTAAGGCAGATGCGCCACTTCCATTATTCAGTTCTATATAATAAATACATGAATTAAGAATTTGGCCAAGGAAAGCATGTTGGGTTACACCACTAAAAACATTTGTCCACTTGAAAATATTCCATTGATGATGAGGCACTCTTTCAACCAGTTTTATGTAGCAATACAAGTTTTCTTCTATGCCCATATAATTTATAAAGTAATATTCTGTAAGGTCTATATCCAAATCACTTACAAATTGCAAGTTAGCTATATCCACTTCAGTACTTTAATCAAAGTTTCTAACAATTCTTTTCATAGATGAACCCTTTAAAGAACAGAGGGTTATGCAAAGTATTGCATATTTATAATATGTAAAATATTAATAAGCTTTTATGATTTTTTGGGATGATGGGTCATCTTTAAGTCACACATAACATGTAAGTTTTAATTCCAATTAGGGTCATCCATAAATCCTGGCAAAACAGGCAACACACCAAACTGGCCTTTCATTGAAAGTGCCAGGTGAGGTTAAATATTACACTAAGTTATCTCTGCTGCCATCCAAATCATCTTTATTGTTGCAGCAATCTGTTTTAAGCAAGGATATACTCAAGTGCTGACCTGTTGGTTTTTTCTGAGGACCACTGCTGGTCTTTTAGAATAAGCGTACAGGAAGTCAGCATAGAAGTTAAACCACCTATGGCTGGCAGCTTCTCAGTTATAAATAATGGCTCCTTGCCCACAGAAAACACTGCCCTACCTTAGTGTGGCTTACTTGTTTGATTGTGGTTTCCAGTTTCTACAGAATAGAGCTGAAATGGGTCCTCATACCAGATACGTAAGTAATACTGCAGAAAAAAGTGTTATACTTTCGCTGAAAATATTACAATAGTCTACCTTTTCAGCAAAGAACTATATAGATAATTATGATAACTGGCTTCATAGTAACATAGTGGATGAGGCTGAAAAAAGACACGCTTCCATCAAGTTCAAGACATGTCATATCCCCTTTATTGTTCCAGAGGAAGGCAAAATGAAACATTTTTGAAGCCATTTACAGTTAAACCCCAAGAAGAAAACAAAAATCATTGAATATAAAATGCAGTTGGATATGCACCTAGTTCAACGTGCTATTTACTTTGAAACCAACCGTTCTAATTCTCAACATTCTTCTGAGCTAGAGAGTTATCCATTGCTCTTTTGGAAAGCAAATACACTATCTGCAAACACAGCATACTGAGGCAAATAATTACAACCCTCTCATTATTTCAGTTGAAAGCATCTTTCATATATCTTACATAGATGACGTCCTGCTTTTTTTTAATTTTTTTATTTATTTATTTATTTTGCACAGCTCTTGGTAAATTGTTTTGTTAAATAGTTCTTTGCATTGCCCTTGAATAAATTTGTAAATTGTAATCATATCACCTGCTAGACATATTTCTTTAATGTAAACAATCACAGTTTGGTTAGTCTCTATATAGCTTATGCAAACAAAAGAGCAGAGACGTGCAACAAAATTTATATGGGGATTGGAGGATCTAAGTTATAGTCTCTGCACAGTGACTTCAGTGGACTTCTACCTTCCTCTGAATCTAAAAGGAGATCTAATGAGGACTGCACTTGAAGGATTATTTTCAAAACTCTTCAACAATGTATATATATATATATATATATATATATATATATATATATATATATATATATACTGGTATATACACACAGTACTGTGCAAAAGTTTTAGGCAGGTGTGAAAAAATGCTGTCGAAATTAGACATGTTAATAGTTTATTTTTATCAATTAATAAAATGCAAAGTGAGTGAACAGAAGAAAAATCTAAATCAATCAATATTTGGTGTGACTACCAGTTGCCTTCAAAACAGCATCAATTCTTCTAGGTATACTTGCACACAATTTTACTCAGCAGGTAAGTTGTTCCAGACATCCTGGAGAACTAACCACAGTTCTTCTGTGGATTTAGGCAGCCTCAGTTGCTTCTCCCACTTCATGTAATCCAAGACAGACTTGATGATATTGAGATCAGGACGCTGTAGGGGCCATACCATCACTTCCAGGACTCCTTGTTCTATTTACGCTGAATATAGTTCTTAATGACTTTGGCTGTATGTTTGGGGTCGTCAAATGCCTCCCTGATGTTATTGCATGATGGATAAGTATTGCATGATGGATAGGTATCTACCTGTACTTCTCAGCATTGACAAGACCATTAATTCTGACCAAATCTCCAACTCCATTTGCAGAAATGCAGCCCCAAACTTGAAAGGAACCTCCACCATGCTTCACTGTTGTCTGCAGACACTCATGTACCTCTCTCAATCCCTTTAGAGAACAAACTGCCTTCTGCTACAGCCAAATATTTAAAATTTTGACTTGACATTCCAGAGCACCTGCTGCCATTTTTCTGCACCCCAGTTCCTGTGTTTTTTGTTCATAGTTGAGTCGCTTGGCCTTTTTCCACATTAGAGGTATGGCTTTTTTCCATGAAGACCACTTCTGACCAGATTTCTCCAGATAGTAGATGGGCGTACCAGGATCCCACTGTTTTCTGCCAATTCTGAGCTGATGGTAATGCTGGACATCTTCCAATTGTCAAGGGAAGTAAGCATGATGTGTCTTTCATCAGCTGGACTAAGTTTCCTTGGCCGACTACTGCATCTATGATGCAGTGTTGCTTGTTACTTTGTTCTTCTTCTTCAAAAGAGCTTGGACAGCACATCTTGAAATTGCCTTGGTAGAGACCTTGCTGATGCAGTATAACTACCTTGTGTCTTATTGCTGTGCTCAATCTTACCATGGTGTATGACTTTTGACATCAACCTGTCTTCAGCAACCTCACCTTGTTAACAGAGTTTGGCTGTTCCTCGCCCAGTTTTATTCCTCCTACACAGCTGTTTCTGTTCACGTATTAAATTCATGATCACTAGCACCTGTTTGGTGTAATTGTTTAATCATACACCTGACTATATGCCTGCACAATACCTGAGTTTGTGCAAGTGTACTTAGAAGAATTGATGCTGTTTTGAAGGCAAAGGGTGGTTTTGATTTACATTTTTCTTCTGTTCACTCACTATGCATTTTGCTAATTGATAAAAATAAACTATTAACATGTCTATTTTTGAAAGCATTCTTACTTTACAGCATGTGCGAACTGTTCTATGTGGACTCCATTTGGTTAATGTTGTGCAGCTTGAAATGAGAGACAAGCTAAATAAGTTAATTTATTAAGATGGCATTACTGCTCTTATATTTTGAGAGCATATTACCTTATCTCAGACAGTTTACATACAATACAGCTATAGCATTAGCATTATCGAGATTGCTATAATAACGGGAGTCAGGGAGCCCTGGCTGGTCCCTAAAGGATCTATAAAAAGATTTTAATTTTTTTTTTTTTTTTTCTTTTAAAGATGCTAACTTTTTGTGTATTTAACACTAAATCATTTGTGTTCCTATAGTAGATAATTATTTCTATGGTCAATCAAACTAATTTCTATATGCATGTTTTTAATTATAGGGGATGGTGGTTATGTCTGCTGAACTAGAAGAAGTAGTAATAAGTATCTTAAATGGAAAGATTCCTGGAATGTGGATGAAGAAATCTTACCCAAGTCTCAAATCTCTTGGCAGCTATGTTAATGACTTTCTTGCAAGACTGGAATTTTTCCAGGTGAGGAAAATAGCCCTAATAGTACATGAGACATTAGTGAAAATTCAGTGGTAACTTTCATTCTTATGAGTATTTCATTGCCTTTTGCACAAGCTATATTGTAATGAGTATATGATAAATAACATAAGTCAAGCAAGCAAATTCTTTGGTGAATGCATGTTTCTGAATGTAACCTTGTTAAAACTAAATGTGTTCTAATAAAATTCTGTCATCTAAATCAATGACAGGCAACCAGATTCATCCCAAGGGCTGAAAATATGACTCTCATGTCCACCAAAGGGTTACATGTTATGATTAAAAATTCTAAATAGAGATTGAAAAAAAAACAACAGATTAACTACTTGGGAGCAATGGAGAACACATAGTTTTGCAATGAACTGGAGACCTCTCCAGTTGTAAAGCCAAAAAGAGACATGTTCTTTTTGGGGTGAAAATAGGGTATGTGATGTGATACAGGGAAAACAACAGGGTACACAAAGGATACACAGTATAGCATTATGGCAAAGGGTTCACTATTGAAATGTCACTATCTATTTGGCAGTCATCAAAATGGCAAGTTTAAAATGTTGCCTAAATCAAAATGGCAACATCAGAGTGTCACCCAAATCAAAAGAGCGATATTCTGATGTTGCAAGTTAAAGATCTCCAAATAGAGGGTGACGTATCAATAATAAATATGCTTAATGCCTTAACCCTTTGAGTGCAAATCAATGCGTTTCAGACACCTCTGGCACACATAGTCACTCTTAATTTGCCCCACTTTTGGCATTCCCAGGGATAATTAATATTTATTTATTTTAACAATAGATGAGCACTATAGTGCAGAGGTTAAAATGGAAAAGCACCAATTTATCCAATTCTGCATACAGTAGATTGTGTATATCACAATAACCACTTCTTAAATGAGGAACAAAATAAATTATACCATATGTATAAAAACTACAATTAAAAACAACTTGAGATGCTCTTTGACACATATGGTGCAATTGTTTTGATACTAATTTCATCCTCATTTCTCTTGATACAGTCACCCCACTGATAATAAAAACTCATCATGCCTGATTCCACACTTTAATATAAAACTTTAGCTGCACCTTTTCATTATCATGAAGTGCTTAGTCATCTCAACACAACCATGTACAGAAGCTCATGTACTCAAAAGGACAAATCTGCATGAGCTCTCCTGTTTACATCTGCCACCGCTGAATGATTCCAGTGATGGGAATCCTTTGGTCCATGATCTGTTGCTGTACTGGAAACTCCCATCATGCTCATTTGGCCCTTAGTATGGAATTGTAGCACACCAACAGTTAGAAAGCCACATTTCCCAACCTAACCATAATATTTATTCCAATACAACCTGTTGCCTCCTACATAGTATCTCAATGTAATCACATGACCTTAGGGTTGCCACCTTTTCTTCAAAAAAATACCTGCCATGGCATTCCCTCCATAGACTTAACGTTGGAAAGAAACCAATTTTGTACCGGCCTGCCAGTAAAATACCGTCTGGGTGGCAACCCTACATGACCTCCATCTCATTCAAAGAATTGCACAAAGTAAAAGCACAGAATCAGTCTTCTCCTTAGCCCTACTGTTCAAGCTAACATAACAATTAGCAATTCCAAATACCAATGGGTTGGACAATGCAAAATCTTACTAACAGGGTTATCCATCAAGAGCTGCCATCATGTGGACCCTTTTAAACTGGACACATGAAAAAAGGCCTTCTGCATAGCTACATTGTTTATAACTTTGCTGCAATGGCTCCATTTGTGCAGGCTGCTAGCATTTTTCATATGCATTCAGTTTTAAAAGAATGAGCTAGCATTTCTGTTGTGTACTTTCCATCCAGCAAATGTACAGTGGCATCATATGTTTCAAAAGGGGAAAACACATCCATATTTCACCTTATATCCAGCTGCGTGATGCGGACAAGGGTTAACTTAAGCTTGATTTGCAATGCGTTGCGATCATCTCTGGCACCCAGAGGGTTTACTTAACCATGACTATGAGTGCCAGAGGTGTCCACAATGCATTGATTTGAAATGGGTTGCGGCACTTTCTGGCACTCAAAGGGTTAAGGCATTAAGTATATTTATTATTGATATGTCACCCTCTATTTGGCAACCTTTAACCATGTGACATCAGAATGTTGCTCTTTTGATTCGGCAAAACTCTTTTTATTTAGGCGTCATTTTAAACTCACCATTTTGATGGTCGCCCAATAGAGGGTGACATTTCAAAAGGAGCGGTTTTTAGCAGCTCAAATATTTTCTGTGTGTGTCAACATATATTTTCTCTGCCCATGGTGCTGAATAAAATGTAAAAAATGTGTATTCATATTTTAGTGCCATGAACACTGGAGTGGTTAAATGTATTTTAAAACACATTTACTCTGAAAAAACAGTTCCTTTCCACAAACCTCCTTAACTTGTCTGAGGCCAAGGGTAAATATTCCTCTGCAGCAAGTGTGTTAAAAATAATAAAGATATCCCACGATCAATATCACTACCATCACCAAATGCATCTTCCACCCACATCCCCATTATTATTACTTAACTCCATGATTCAAAAGCAATGTACTGTAGCCATGCAAATAATGGAATGACTAACAAAGTGATTCTTAACCAGGGTGTTGTGGCACTTTAGCATATCATTGACATCAGTTAGGGTGCACCCTGTTTTCTATAAAGACGTATATAAAAATGTCAGTGGTGAGTTTTAAATGTATATTGATGAACATTTTATGCACAAAATGTTTGTCTGTTATTCTGATTGTGACATTTAAGATTAAATATATATATATTACTTATTTGTACCCCTCGTAATGCCCATTGAGCCTGTGGTGAGAGAATCTTTAAAGAGTAAAAAGAAGGGTCTTGCTAACACTGCACTGAGTTCCTGAAGAATTCCCCACTTCCTCTGATCATTTACTTGGATCCCGTTTCTAACTACTCTAGCTACCCCATTTTTACTATCTATACCATCCCTCCCCCTTACCTAGTTTTAAAGCTCCTCCAGTCTTCTTATCATTCTATCCCATAGCACAGTGGCTCCCCTACCATTTAGGTGCAATTCATCACTTACATATAGATTGTACCTAAGAGCAAAGTCAGCCCAGTGCTGTAAAAACCTCAAACCCTCCTTCCAACACCAATACCTAAGCCATGCATTAAGCTCCCTGAGCTCCCTCTGCCTACCTGCACTGGTGCATGGCACAGGTAGTATTCAGAAAATACTGCCCTAGAGGTCCTTGCTGTGAGCTTGCACCCTAAATCACTGAAATATTTTTTTAGGGACCTCCATCTTCCTCCAACTATGTAATTGGTACCAATATGTACCAAGAAAGCAGGATCGTTTCCAGCCCCTCCCAATAATCTGTCTGCCCTGTCCGCAATATGCCAAACCGAGTACCCGGGGGAAAACAACTGTTCGGCACTCAAGTTCCAGTCGGCATATTACCCTATCTACCTTCCTAATAATAGAGTCCCCTATTACCACCACCTTCCTTGGTTTCTGCCTTCTCTGCATCCCATCTAAACTGGAAGGAGGACTGTTCCCCTGGATGCTAGAGGAAGCACCCCTCTCCAGTATTGCCAATTCTGAGCTATCCTCATCAACATCTTCACACAATCTTGCAAATCTGTTGGACTGAATCAACTCAGAACTGGCCTTCCTCTGCCCACGACCTCCCCTCCTTACTGTTACCCAGTTGCCTAACTGCCGCTCCTTATCTGCAACTCCACCCTCTTCACCACTAACCCCACATACTATCTGCTATGTGAGTTCTAAACTCTTTTCCAGGTTTTCAATGTCATGCAATGTTGCAATACTTCTTTCCAGATCCAATATCTTAGATTCTAAGAAGAAAATATGCTCACACTTTGCACAGCTATATGACCCCTGGAACAACTGATCCAAGTGTTCAAAAATGTTGCAAGATGTGCACTGTGTGAGATTTTCTCTAACCTGCTATCACTCATGCTTAGTTTTACACTGTCCTCTATTGCTCACTCTAAGGAAAAGTATACAAAATTTAAATGTGGGTGTAAAAAATCTCTTGAAATTACCTTCACCACAGAGCTCTGTTGATTTCCAACTCCTGTTCAGTTCTAACTCCAGAGTTTTTTTCAACTCCTTTTTAACCCTTAATTAAACACCCAAACACACTCATAGGTACTTTTCACCAGATGTTTTCCAACTCCACTTGTCTGCAATCCACTTAAATGCAACCCACAAAGAGCAGGCTCAATGAGCCCAATTCTTGTATTCAAAGCAGTCCTATACTGCTTTGCAATCAACCCTTAATCACTCAGGAGAGAGAGAAAACTGAAAACAACAACAATTGGCTTTTCAACCCTTTAAATACCCACACAATGAATAAAAAGTATATGCATTTTTAACCCAAGCACTTTCACACTTTTCACCAGATTTTTCCCAACTCCAGTTGTCTGCAATCCACTTACATGCAAGCCACAAAGAGCCTTGCCAATTGAATGTGGCAGAAGAGCCCAGACCTTTGGATGCTAAAACAAGTAAATATAGGAGTCAGTGGAACTCCTAGAGATACAACTCAAGCGCCCCTAGACACAGCACCCTCTAGCTCCTTTTAACCCCCCTTGCTCCAGCCCTAACCACACCCACTCGTTTAAGATGAGATAAAAAAGAGTGGGTACTTTTTCAGATGTAGTGAGAAAAGAAGAGCAGTCCGGTATGAAATGTAATCCCTAAATTGCTCTATGCATTTTCCCATTATTGGTGGCATCCTCAGTGACTACCTCAGGGGCTGCTGCTATTCCTATCTCATTACATCTGAAAGTAACGTATCTTTTTTGACCATGAAACAAGTGAATCAAATATTTATTGAATCGTATCACAGAGTTGGTTACCCCAATCTGACTTATACGTATCCGGATTGTTAGTTCCCACATAGAGGTAAGGACAGTGTGTATGCATTGATTTAATACATTATTTTACTTACATGTTATATATAAAAAAAATGTGTCTACCTATTTAAGAATTTGTCTCATAACAAGAAAATTCTATGCAGTGAGCGTTTTCGATGGCATCAGAACCCTTTACTACTAATGAGTTTTAAATGCAATGACTGCAGTGGGCTTGCAGACAGTATTTTTAATAAATGCTCATTTGACACCACAAACAAGGAGAACAAATAAACAAGGTTAAGTTTTCAAATGAACTACCGTAATAACAGTTGAGTTTTTACACTCTTTGAGAGATAAATTGTATGTAACACTGTAACTGAGAACAGTAATGCAGCACTAAAATGGTTTATGGCTTACTACATTTTGGTAGGCATAAAGTAAAGAACTTCTCAACTCTTAGTCAGCACTTTGTTTCCTGTTTTATTTAAGTCACAAGCTGGACAATGTGATTAGAATACTATAATAGGCCATGCTACCCCTACCTTGTAGGGTGCAGCTGGAGGCCATACTGCAGTTGTTAATAGCTCTTCCCTTCACAGTACATCTAGTGCTCTTCCCACTTGCTCACACATGGAGTGACATCACTGACATCACAACTGGAAATTCGGAAGCCGCATAGATTTGGGAAAGACTGGACTAGCCTGAGAAGTGATGTATGGGACAGGGTGGATAATTTTAATTAACAAATTACGTGGTTTTGAAGTTGTGGGGTAGCACTGCAACAAGTCGGATGGACGGATCAGTGGGCGGGTGAATAGGTAGGCCTGTGGACAGGCCACTGCCAGGTGCCCCTAAAAATCCAGTGCACTAAGCCAGTGCCTAGTCTGCCTATTTTAAAATCCAGCCCTGGTCAGTGTATTAAATAAAGAAACTAAGGGGCTCCTTAGCCGTCTGCAACAACACAGTGTTGAATATTAGATAATAATTAAATCTTCAAAGTGTAGGTTGTGGGCAGACAGGTGGTAAAGGAGTGATGGTAAATCAATCCATATAGGCATACCCTGTACAGTCTCCCCCTTAAACAAAGGACAGCAGTGGTCCAACTTGACTCCAAGAAAGTATTGGTGAGCTGCACTCCTGGAATATATATAAATAAAAAACACATCTGTGTGTGTGCGGATAAATATATATATATATACCAACAAAGAGTACACATCCCAACTAATGTGTTACAAGCTCTTCTTTAGAGTTCAGATTCTGTTGGAGCTTGTTTTCCATATGAAACATGTTAGATGAAATTATTTTTTTTCTATGAACCACCTGTTTTTATATACATGAATTTGTAGTACATGATGGTTTGATGTACCTAATACTTTATATATTTGTTTCAGTACATTCCTTGAGTGAAGCTCTACATTTGTGCTTTTGAGAAGTACGAAGTGTTGTAGTCTTTCAGGGAAATGAGGAGCAGGTAGTGGCAGGATTCTGGGGCTATGCAGCAGACCGGATGTGCTGTCTCATGCTACATGGCACTCTGTAAGGAAACCCATTCTTGCTGTGTTTTCCCTTGTCCCCCATTAACCATTTTTTACCTTCCCTTATTATGTCATGCTAATGAGATGCATAACCCACTAACTAATATAAATGAGCCATTTTATGCACTGACTTGTTGATATTTTGACATAAAATGGCTAAGCATATAGGTGCAGAATTGAAACAACTGATGTGCATCTAAAAATGGACATTTGCCCTTCAGAATTGTGCTCATTGGTGTAAGTACTTGCATCCCATTTTCTTTCTCATCTGTGATGGGATCCAATATACAGAAAGATCTTGACAAGAGGAGGTGGTATAATTAGTATGACACTGCAGTCTGAAACACTGATAATTACAACTGAACATTTTCCCATATCCCAGGTGCTCGGGTTTTGGGGAAGCTGGGCATGAACCAACTGTCATGGTACACAATGGGGCTGATAAAGAAGGAGTGCCAGATAGATGACCATAATTTCAATACTGTGCCTTTATTTAAGAAGTACTTGTAAACTACAAACTTGGCAAAAGTGATCACTGTTAAACATCAGTAATGAAATAATAAAATAATGATAAAATAATATGCTGTGTATGTACAGCAGGGATGTAAGAAGGAGGTTTAGAAGTCAAATGTATGGCTAATGATTTAATGTAAAGAGGGGGGTTATAGGTTGCTATAGCACTGGACTGACTTTTGCTTGGATGCAATCAGTAAATAATGATTAATTGCACCTTAGTAGAGAGGGGCCCGCTGTGCTGGGACAAAAGACTTTTACACTATTGGCACATATGCTAAAGCAGGAAAATGGAAGGGGTAATAAAGATATATACAGAATTATTATCAATTCATATTGAATATGCTGCACTTCACTAGGGGTGGGTGAAAGGTCCTGTTGTATTCCCACGAGAAATTCCATGAAAACCACATGGATGTCCTCTTTTTCACTTGAAAATCCTCCCTCAATAAACCTCCTATTCTGTTTTTGCCTACTCCAAAACGTTTTTGCTATTTTTTTCAATGGCAACAAATTTCCCACCCTTTTACTTACATGTACTTAACATTTTCACACCAAAAACGTGTCTTTTCCAGGAAGTGAAATAGAAAATTAAGCAGCTATAGAAAAAACAAGTATCCCCTCAGAGCTTATACCACAGATTTGTACAGTAACAATATATACCAAAAACAGCAACAACAAAAATAAAAAATGATCAATAATGAACGATGACCTGGTTTTCCAGAGAAATAGATATATCCCAGTCTTTCACTCATCGCTGCAGCTTAACTTTAAAGGCCTCCTGTAAGAAAGTCCTCTTGGAACATGCAAAAAATACAAACAAGAAACACAAACAATCTGAGTGTAGACTGTCTTTGAGATGTAATCTTAAATGTCCTCCACCAAGTTGATTTTTCATGGTGAAGGACAAGAGAAAAGGAACAATGTAATAGAGTCACTTGGTGGAGGACTTTTAAGATTACATTTAAAAGACAGTCTACATTCAGATTGTTTGCACTTCTTGTTTGTATTATTTATATTTTTTTAAGCAGCTATAGAGGGTGCTGGGTGAATTTTGATGGCAACAAAAACTCAGTCTGTTGGCTAACAGTATGAGCACCCATCTGAAAAAAAGGAGAAGCTGGAGGGACAATGCATCCAGTGAGCCAGAGGAGGAGGTGGAAGTGGCCACCACCAGCATGGAAGGATCTGGGAGCCCTGATTGCCAAGACCCAATGATGCCCAGTCCCCATAAATCGACCTTTGTGATCTGGATGAAATTTGTGAGCAAGACAGAACTGTGAAGCAGTGAGCTGCTTGTGCCTGCTACTACTGCTGTCAGTGTGCCTTCTGATACACTGGAGGAGGAGGAGATGTTGGCATGTGTGACCGCAAGGGATCCTAATTCACACTTGCCATCCGCAAGCAGTCCCCCTACTACCATGCAGCTAGAGAAGGTTGGGGGTGAGGGAGGGGTGCTAATGATGATTATTGTAATGAAGTAGCTGGTGGTGGGAATGTTGACAAGCACCAAGACTAGTGGTCAAGGGAGCTTCCAACATCCCCCTGATCCTGAGATTCCCCTTCTCCCAGCATTGTGCCTCTGGGACATGATGCTGAAGAAGGCAGAACTGGCTAGCAGTATTAGCATCAGCACAGATTGGCTGCCTGTACCTGCTGCTAATGCTACCATTCTTCCTTCTTCACCTTGAGAGAGAGAAAGTGTGACCTTCTGTCACACTTGTCATCACTGCCAACCAGTGCAACTCTCATAGAACAGCAGCAACAAGGAGGAGAAATGACTGGTGATGGTAATGATGAGGGTAATAGTGGAGCAGCTGTGGTTTAAGAGAAAAGACAGAAGGAATGGGATGCAAATGGGGATGGGCATGACCACCACTACCAGCAGTGATATTGTGGATTTTGCTGCTGCTGCTGAGGTACAAGGGCAGCAGGCTGATGATTAGCAGGCTAGTGTGCCACAGACCACCGTGGTCACATTGGGAATGCGGTGCAGCAATTGTGATGCGGGACTAGGACAGGTTCCATGTGCCAGCAATAATCCTGGTCCTCCTTTTAGTGCTGATTCTGAGGCAGCAACAGCAGCAGCATTACCCTCTGCCCCAGCCAGTGAAGGAGATTGTAGAGAACAATAAAGAGGCCATTTTTCTCCACCTTTCCTCTACCCCCTGAGGTAATGGGTGTGGGACTATTTTTCTGTTGGGGCAGGCACAGTGCTGTCATCAACGATGGCACCATGCACAATTTGTGAAAAGGGGAAAAGAGGGAATGCACCTTGGCACAATTGCCCTGAGAACACACATGAAATAATGATACCATGACATTTATGTGAAGCATGTTAAACCTCCTGTCTCTCCCCAAGGGCACTAAAAACATCAAGGCGGAAATTGAAACGGAAGAAGAATAGAGAAACTCACACAGAGTCTGTGAGAGTAACAACTGGCTCCCCTTCAGGAAGTATTGGTCTATTTTCTTGAATGGTCCTCTTTTAAAATATATGTTGCCCTCAAACCCTTGGATCATATACAGAAGAGAGAAAACCCTCAAAAATCATATAGTGCCGAACCATTTCAAACAATGGGCACCCAATAAATTAAATGGAGATTTACATACAAGCTTGCTACCTTTTCATAAAAATTATCTATGTGAACAAATGAGCACCTGAAAGCTGGTAAGGGGTTCTTTTAGATGTTTGTCATCTAGATGGTTAGCCTGTTCCCATACTTCAAATAAAGTGGATCATTATAGGTCACATGTCACACATGAGATTATTCCAGTCACAGGTATGATGAATTGTTCTTCATCTTATGTGATTTATTTACTTTCATGTGAGTGCGGCCTACAGTATGTAGGTCGCACAACTCAAACTTTGAGAATCTGATGTGAGGGAAGGAGGTGTTTGGCTTCATGGTCTCTGCAATGATCACCTATTCAATAGGAGATCAATGCTGGGAGGGGGTATCAGGGGGGTCTTGATGCCCCCCCCACAAGGTCTGATTCCATTTTTTAAAAATTAAATAAGTACATTTATAATAATTGTAACAAAGACAAGAAAAGAAGGCGCTCCTAGTGCAATAACTTATGTGATCAACCCACACCTTCCCCTTTGAAGCTGTACTCACAATTTTGCAAGGTCAGCTCAACAAATGAATGTTAGTTGACATACACACTTAAGTTAATTCATAGCATCATGTGGTAACTATTTATAAATGATTTTAATTGTCTTGACCAATCACTTTTGAAGTGAATACTCCAATAGGGAGAAGAGAAAAGGTTTTTAAGGATAGGTTTGTGTATTGCTGCTTTGTTGAGTTTATTTTTGGCTAGAACTAAGTCTGAAGAAGTGGTCTCAGTACCACGAAACGTTATTACAGCTTGCCAGTATTTTGTCTTAATACTGTTTTATTATTGAACTTTTCCAATTATTGTATTTGCAGTTCATTTTATTAAAAAAAATTTTTGAGATAAATAAGCAGCAAAGTGGTGAATTCCATCGATCCTGAATACAGCTACCTGAGCAGAGACAGGGAAATCTCTCTGCATGCCTAATTAGCTGTGGTGTGATATAAGTCTTCCCACTGCCATCACTCTTGTGAGTATAATACTAAAATATACTCTATAAATGGTTTAAAAAGGATAATAGGCACCATTAGGCACCTTCTTCTGTTTTCCATTTTGTTTACATTTATAATAATTAACCCTTTGAGGGGCAGAGGTATCCAACACATTGCAAAGCATCTGGGGAGAAGTTGTCCATTCATCATAATCCTTATCCTCTTCCAACTCATCTAAAATCATGGTTTTTGGAATATCTTTCCTTGGGAGCAGGGAGAGACTGTGGCGTTATTAACAACTGCAATGTACACAGTGTGACAAGATTGTGAAATGAGTGAATGGCTGGGTTCACACTCCTTGGCACATCTGTTCTAATTAAGCATCATCTGCTGGTGCTACTGCAAGAGGATTCCTCTCCACATTAGTAGCACTACAATCCTCTAGCTCAGTTTGGTACAGAGTGCCTCAACAGCAAACTGCAGCAACTCAGAATACAATACAGAAAACATTTTAACTGTAGCTAAATCTCTCATATCTCTGCTTTGCATTCTCTAGGCACTAGCTACAAAACTACATGTCTCAGCATGGCAGGCTGTTCCACGTTTTTATAGTATTTGGATATAGAAGGCTTACTCCGGAAACTGCAAAGTTCCCTCGAGAAAGCCATTGATGGAAGCTGGAAGGTGGAATACATTGGTGTCTTTCTTGTGCGGTAATTTCCGTAGGGTAAAATGGCAAATCATTTCTTTTTCTAAGAAAATTCCAGCAGGAAAAAAATAGGACTTTTCTCCCATCCCTAGTGCTGCTAGAGGAGATATATAATTGCCAGCTGATATCTAGGGTCCTGGAGTAGGGAATTTGGTGCTGCCTGGAGAGGAGACATTGTATATAATGATATGGTGGATGTGGCAGTCTCTAACATGGGTCATTGATGCAGGATTACATAGGAAGTAATCAATTCTGGTGAATAGATTGTTGACATAAGAGAAGAAGCTAAAGTCCTTGTCAGTTGGATAGAGGAGATGCCATACATCCGTGAGGGAGAGGGAGCTTTGAAAGGATTTAATTGAATGTTGGGTGGGTCTAGTAGAGTGTAGAAGGGGCCAACTTCTATCCAACTGGTGGTCTAGGATATGATTAAAATATGATTTGATTAAAATCTCCACCTACTATAAGGTTTGCCGGGAAGTCAATGCAGAGGTGCTGAAGCAAGCACATGACAAAAGTAGGGTATTTTCCAAAAAAGTATGTAGGTCTTTCCCCTTAAGGGACTTGGGAAGGCCAAGAAGTCTGATGGTATTCCTACAGCTCCTGTTCTCCAGGTCATCAAGCTTATCAGTAAGCATCTGTGCATGCTACTCCGGGTGGGTAATGGTTTCCTGCATTGAAGATATGTGAGCTTCACAGGTCTCTGCCCTAGTCTCCACTTCCTACAAGCAAACGCCATGAGCCCTCACCTCCGCAAGAATTGTGTTAATAGAAGACTGAATAGGGTCCAATTTGCCATCAAAGACAGGGGTCAGAAGCTTCGATACAGCCTGTGCACTGGTTTCTGCCAACATGGGATCCCGGAACAATTGAAGTATTTTCCATGGTAGTGGTGGTGGTGTCCTCGGTGGGTGGATCTTGTGTATATAGATTTTTTTTTCTCGCTGGTGCTTAAGCTGACAGCAAGGGCCTGGCAGTGCCAAAATGTTTTCCATGATCGGTAGACTGTGAAGGTAGCAGGCTAGGTAGGGGTGGTGGCAGGGCAGGATGTGCAGGAGAGTAAGGCGCAATAAGATGAACTTGTGGGTATCAGGAGCAGAGCATGATATACTTTCAGTCTGACATGGTGTGATCAGTAAGTCAGTGCTGAGAGGAGGCAAGAGCCAAAAGGTGTGTCCCTAGATCAGAAGCAGGAGGGAGCAGTGTGCAATGCTGGACTTATCCCTGGGTCACCAGGCAACTCCACAGCCTACATAATGGGCCCCCAGGATAGGCCCAGTCACCGGCCTGGATGGGTGAGGCTATGAACAGCAAATTATCAAGTGACAGAAGGACCTCTGGCTGGGAAGGGGGAAATGTAACGGAATTGCACTCTGGTGTTAATCCACACTGAGGTTTGTTGCTGGGGGTGTAGTAGACACTGGAGAGGTGTTAAAATGGTGGTGGGGCAGGGGGGCCCAAAGGCCAGTGCAGACGCACAACCCTGTTGGCTGGGTGTATAGTAGAGGCCTAGGCCCTTCCACACCAAACTGGCTGTTTTCATCCCCTATCGCTGCCATTGTACTCACTGGTCCGGATAGGTGGAGTGCAGCCACCACAATTCCCAACAGCGGAGATGGTATAGTGGGAGCTGCCAATGAGATGGCTGATAAAGGAGGGGGCGTGCCCGGCTGGGTCAATGGGCAGGGCCTCCAAATTCGCTCATCGCACCTCCCCTTCGCTGCAAGCAACAGGTCCACAAAGTGGCTATCGCAGCCCTGGTGCCCGACACAGGGGTAAGGGACCCTCACTGCAGGAGTAGAAGGTCAGATAGAGGTGGATTACAGTAATAGCTCCCAGAGGGGCTCAGGATGTGACCATATGCAGTCCACTGATTTTTAACATGCATATAAATAAATAAATAGAAATTAGTATAGAGGGGAAATTCCAATATTTGCAGATGACACTAAATTATGCCAGGTAGTAATCTCAGAGACAAAATAAAAGTGAGACCAGCAGTGCTATACCTAGGAGCTGCTATTATTCCTATTAGATGTGGGACAAAATCTATAAACTACTAAAAAAGGAAGAAAAATGGAAGAATGCTAAAATTAAATATTAAAGTATAATGCAGTATGAGCATGAATCTCTAACCAATATAGTCAAGAGACTTTATGCATATAAAAGCAAAAGGTCCCCTCCTAGTGGTAATGAGGCACAGAAATACCCAAAAGCATGAATGAAAAATATAATGATTTTAACTGAATATAAATAATATACACTAACAAGGATAAAGTGCAAAGCTATGCAATATAGCTGAATTACTTCTAAAATGCTCTATATCAATGAACTAGAGAGACCATCCAATAAAAAAAATGAATAAAATATAATGGCCTTGATTCATTTGGGTCTGATGCCCCCCCCAAAAAAAACAGACCGGCATTTTTTCAAGCATGGTAAGCTATTCAATTACCTGTGCTATGAAAACATACCAGTAAAATAAAAAAAACGTCTGGCAATAACTGTAGCAGCGTTTTCTGCCATTGAGAAAAAAGAGGCCGAAAGAGGCAATTCAAGCCCTAAGATTTGTTAAGGGACCCACATTATTGTGAGAAAATCTGCACCCAGGTTTTTTGGGTGCAGAGTCCCTTAATAGATCTCAAAACAGCCGAAAGTATTGAACTGAAAGTAAAAAAAATAGTAAAAAAACCCTGTCTCCAGGGGGCCCTAAGCCCCATATCAGTACAGCCAAATCAATAGAATTAACCGTATGAGTTCAAGTGGGGAATAATTACCCCACTGGCACTCACAGGGTTATTCCAACTAAGTTACAAAGCAATAGCCCCTGAAAAGAAACTCTTACCATTAATCCTAATGTCCAGTGGAGTCTTCAGCACCCTAGTCAGCTACTGTCTGCCTTATTCTATCTTCTCTCTTCTTTCTCTCCATCTTCTTTCTTTTTCTG